>OX422214.1:61155633-64110728 GCA_949130495.1 Sambucus nigra
CAATATAACGTAAACAATTACCCGTATCAAGCTTTTCCAATTGTTGAATGTCATCCAATGCATCTCGAATATTAATTGGTTTTGGTGAAGACCGAAGCCAATTTTGTGCACAAAAAAGGGTACGAAATGGATCAAGAATACGACCTCCCGTGCTAAATGCGGATTCGGATGCTACGGTATACACGGGTATGGCAAATACGTCCCTTGCTACATGAGAGAGAATTGGATATTTGGTTTGATTATTCTTCCACCAACTAATAATATCAAAAGTATTGCTCTCCGCCTCACTTGTCTCCAACAAGTATATATCAACTTCCGACTTGGCCCCAAAGTTGTCTTCGGCCTCTATATGCCTTTTAAATTGAGAGGCCAAAAATGTACGCCCATCCATATCGTCATCATCATCATCATCATCATCAACCCTCACCATGTCTGGTGATTGATTTGTGGTGATTGGGGATGGATTGAAAAAATGATGACCATGATACCACTCAAAGAGACGAATTAATGTCTCTTTCACTTTCATAGTCTACACTAAATGCTATAGGCAAAAGATTTGTACTTGGACCACCTACCCCCTCATCTTTTTGTGGCACAAAAGCTAATTTTTTTTGCCCATTATCATCAACATTATTCTGATTATATTCATACTTTCGACAAAGGGGTGTGTGGTTTCTCAAGTTCTTAGTACCATTTTTTTAGTATCACACGCGTATGAAATACCACAATAATTACATGTCGCGCGGGGGTTTTTTGTCATTATTTTTTGTGAAATGATCCCATACCGTTGAATGGTTTTTTCGCTTTGGCGGAGATTCTAGCATCGACGGCACACCGACAGCATCGTTAGGACCATAAATAGTTACATTAGTGGATTTTGGGTCTCCTCCACCAACTAACAAATTTCAGATTGCCAAAAAAAATTACAGGCTTATTATTAGTATTACACAACACACATTACAAACTATGAAAAAAATATTACACAAGACATACATTACTCAACAACACATTTATTACCTGTTGATTCTCAATCTCTTCCATATTCGACCTTACAAGTTACAACGACAAATTGAATATTGATTACCTGTTAAAAAACACAGTAAGCTAAACAAATTAGCCAAAAGAAACCTCAATGTGTGTAGTTCAACCATAAATTAAATAACCAAACCCTAAGTACAAACACATTTATGTTGAAATCTAAAACCAAATATCTGTTGAAACCCAAGCCAGATATCTATTAAAACCCAAACCATAAATCGAAAACCATATATTTGTTGAAACCAAATCCAAAATCAGTTTCAACATAGTTATTACCAAAACGAAAATCAGCGGCGATGACGAACGAAGGAAGAAAATCAGTCTCAACATCAGTTCAACCATACGATGAAAAGCTAATAAAAAAAGGAAGAAAGGAACCGGCCGATGAGGAACGAAGGAAGAAAGATCCGGCGATTAGGCGGAAGGGCCAGCAGCGACGAAGGGGGCTAGCAGCGGCGAAGGGGGGGTAGCGGCTAAGGGGGGTGGCAGGGAAATGGCGCCTTTTCTTTGGAGAAGAGAGAGAGAGAGAGAGAGAGAGAGAAAACGAATGAGGTATGAGGGTTTTTTGGTTTGAAACCAATTCGTGACCTAGTTATTATATTAACATGTATATTTTTATTATTTAATGTATATATATTTAAACCGGTCCGGTTCGGTCTTAGACCCACTTTTTAAAACCAAACCCAAGATCGACCCGAATACATTCGGTCCTTCATTTTCAAAACCGAATTTTTAAAAACTCTTAAAAGTAGGTTCGGTTCGGTCCATTCGGTTTGATGCACACCCCTATTCACAGTGGTGATGTCGAAAGATAAGAAAAAAATGAACTTCGCAAATTCGAACATCTGCAATGGTGGATTGAATGGAACTAAATTTGCAAAGGAATTTGTAATAGTTCTCTAAGACTGCATTTGTTAAAGGATTTGAAATAATTCTGTGGAAAATGTTGTTAAAGGATTTTGTATGCTAGTTTTTTAGAAAATTAGCACTTAGAGCATCCCTAGTGGTGATGCTAAAAAACAAGAAAAAGATTAACTTTACAAATTTGGAGCTCTGTAATGGTGGATTGAATGGAACAAAATTTCCAGAAGAATTTGTAATAGTTCTCTACGGATGCAGAATTTGCAAATGCTTTCTACGAACTTCATTTGTTCATGAACTTCAAAAGTTCGTTGAAACTCGTACGAATAAATGAAGTTCGTAAAAAGCATTTACTGCACAATAAAAATTAAATGGCCATTTGCTATAAATAGAAGTTGTAGGATTTATCAATCTCTTCCAAATTTCTCTCATTTCAATTGTTTTCTCATATTTCATTCTTCTATCTAGTATTTTCATTTAATTCCTTTTATAATGTCTTCCTCTCAACCGACTAACGTGGGTAGTTTCCGTCAACCTAACATGACTCCCTTTGAAGACAAGATTTTATATACTATTACGCAAAGTATACGAATCGAAGTATTGAAGGCAACTCGATAACATTTGGGATATATTGGGATACTGTTATGAATGAGTACAACAACACCTCTGGAATTACGGTTCATCGTACGAGATCCATGCTTTCAACACGTGACAATTATATATTGCATTGTGTAATGTTATATGTTGCAAAGCATTCTTACTAACTCAATAATAAAGGAAGCGACATGAATGAGTACAATGAAGTTCAATAGGCCCACGAGGCATACCACACTGAAACCAACAAACAATTCATGTTCGATAATTTGTACTAAATTTTGAAGGAGTTGCCAAAATTTGGCTTGTAAAACACAGTGGGGGAACAACGATAGCCCTATGCCTCTAGACTAAGAGGATAGTTAAGGTATATGGGACAGATCGTACAAACCCCAAGCAAGAAGGGGGAGAAACAACGTGCTCATCAATTTGCGTGTTTTGATAGCCTGGATTGTAACACCACGGTACTCAAACATTTTGAAGAATTTAATGAAATGTTTAAAAGCAAGCAAGAGTCTAAGCAAAGTGGTGCCATGAAATTTGATTCTCAAATGGATTAGTTTCCACATGCATTCAACAGTGGTCAACGATCAACGATTGGATTTATCCATAGAGCACATTATACGGGCATAAGTAGTTGATCCCCAATCGTAAGGCCCAATCTGAGTAATGTCCTCCAAATAATGCAAAAAATCGAGGTCGAAAGTGGAGTTCGCATTTGGAAAGAATAAACCGTCAATAACGTAGAACCAATAATCCCGAGCAATGATTGGGCACCTGTAATCGGATATATTATCATCCTTTACGAAAAAATTCATTTAAGGTGTTTGCTAAATTTGTATATTTATCATTAGGCAGGGTTTGAATGGGTAGTCTTTGCCCAATTGGGATGCTTCTACATAAATTAGAACTGCTTGTCATATATACAAAAAATATGAAAATTATTGTAACACATTCAATTTAATAAAAAAATAATATTTACTTAATCATTTAATGAGAAAAAATTGCTGGAAAAGCATTATGAAGTCAAACGGTGTGAACGCAATTTTAACATATGGTAGTCGGAAGGTATGCATCATGTCCATCAACGTTTGATCATCGCCGTCACAATGTATTAATCAAAATTCGACATCACCTTCGAAAATAGGTTCGACATATAACCTGCACCGTCGATAATTTATTTTATCAACGGTTTATTTTCCTTGATCAATTTGTATACTTTTATCAGGCGCGCCTATTTACCCTGAAATTCGAACATATTTCTATTTATAATTGGGGTCTCCTCTCCAGATGTGTGTGGATTTTGGTAAAAAAATACGGGTATAATTATTGTATATGGGATTGGAAGGTTCAGTCAGTGCGACCCGTGTAGGAATTGCCGTTGAGGTTTAACTTTGTTTCTTCGATTTTTTTATATTCAAATATTTCTTCCATTTTCTTCCATCTTGGTGTAAAAATAATTAATGGGAGATAATTAGAGAATTAAATTATGGAGAGAATTAATCTCTTTGGGAGGATTATATATACGAGTGATTTTAATTGAATAAGTAAGGTAGTGAATAAATTTTGTTGATGGAAACTGGGTAGAAGATATATGAAGAAGATTGAAGGTAAGAGGCCGAGGTTGACGAACATGGATGAATTGTGTCATTTAAGTAAACGTCTAGAAATGTGACCGTTAGGGTTCTCACGAATTTTCATTAGCTCGTACGTATTGCTATGAACTTCTTTTATCTATAGGAATTCCTACGAACTAATGAAGTTCGTAGGAACCCTCCACCACTGCATTCCCTCCCCATTGGCGAATGCTAAATGGTCATTTTGGATAAGCAAATTTGCCTATCGTGTCCCTCCCCCATTGTGGATGCTCTTATGCTGAAGCAAACTTAATGTATGTTGTGATGTGCACTGATCGCAGAAGGCGTTAAGGATTTAATTGAACACCTACCTATGGCTATTCTTGATATTTAATTAAAAAAATATCTTTTGATTGTAACAATTTAATTCTTAAAAATATAAGTTTCACTATATTCACTCTGATGTTCTTTACACTCTAAAGTATAAATCACACTCGATCATGTGATTGGATTAAGGCAATGATGATAATAATGATGACACTCGAAGTATAATGAGTTTCATCATAACAAAAGCGAACCTTATTTGTGCAACCAAAGCCATTCGAGTGAGGATTTCAAAAATAAATTATCAAGAAGAGATCAGAACAAAATCCTTCAAGCTTCAATAAGATCATGTTTAAGAAATACATTAAGCAAGATCATAACAAAGCTCTCAACAAAGTTCACAAAAGTGTCATCAACATCAACAAGTTTCAAGAAAATGTAAGAAGACTTTAAGTGACTTAATATATTGTAAAAGTGTGTTGTGCTTCTATTTGTTCATTCTACTGGCTTAATCACAAAAGGACACTTCTCACACAATTAAAAACAGATTTTTCAAATATTAATTAATTTAGAATTTCGTAGTATTTTTTCTTCCTATTTGTATTTTTTGTTAACTATTTTGGTAGGACTTCTACATTTGAGCGCCAAGAAACGCTTGAATTTTTCGAACGCACATCACTTTGTGAAATTTTCCATCTCAAGCCTTTTTTGGAGTAAGCATGTCTTATTCTAATTTTTCGGTAATCGTAGTGATAATTCTCAAAATGCCCCTAAACTTATGACTTTTGGTCAACACTCACAAGCTTCAAAAATTGAAAATCTAAAATGACTCTGGGTGAGTATTACCAAAGTCAAGTTATGGACCACGGGAATTTTGAGAATGATTATTCCAATTTTGGGCCTCAAAATCCTTGTGATAAGAATGTTGAAATGATTTACAATATATTTCAAAATTCTTATGATAATCATTTTGATTTTAGTTTCAAGGCTAGTTTCCAAACTTTTTATTATCAAGAATCCGCTCCTCCACCTATGACTCTGCGTGAGGGATTGTGCATTTTTTTCCTCCTTTGTTGGGCATTTTATCTTTATTTTCGATGATAAATTTTAATAAGTACCTGATCCAATTGACAATTCAATGATGCATGTTCTCGATTTCAAAAGTTATTAGACTTTAGTCCTCAATTATTAATATTAAGAACAACTTCATGAATTACACGTTAATCCCATTAGCACATGCCCTTTTCTTGTTTAATTGATTTGGTTTAATATTTTTATAACTCGGTAATCTTTTATTGCATCGTATATACTTACACCTAGTGAGCTTTGTGTTTTTCTTCGTTCGTGAGTGTTATACACTTCTCTTTCCACTATGAAAACGTTACAGTCATTGGTAATCTCAATATTATTTCATTGATCGTTCATTAATTGAGATCATATATGAAATGTGTTACTTGAGAATGATTTTCAAAGTTTGTTTTAACTCGATAATTGCCTAAACTTTAGGAAATGATCACATGCCATCTTTATTATATCCCCCATACTGACCTTGACCTCACCTTACATGTTTTTCCTCATCAACCCCTTTGAGCCTTAATATAACCTTTTGTTTCATAACCCCAAATACCATTACCAACTCCACATTGAAGTTATAAACCATATATTTCACCTTTCATACCTCTGTTTCGAATGATTTTGGATTGAATGATGTTCGTGTTACGTGGTTGCAATTAAGCATGTGTGTGTGTAAAGTAAAAGTGAAGAAAAAGTGAAGAAAAAGAAGAAAAACCGAAAAAGCAAAAGCAAAAGCAAAAGAAAATAAGAGAAAAAATGAAAAGAAAACAAAAATAAAGTTTCATTTATGTATATAATGGTCAATAATCCTTGTCAGTCTCCTACTTCATATCCAATGCTTGCTATGGAATCATTATCCAATTTCGTAGTTGCCCATAATTTCCCATTATTCTATGTTTTTTATTCCCAAACCACCTTTAAATCCATACATAATCCCTTCGTTTCATAACCTTAACCCCAAGCCTATATTACAACCCTATAATGTCCTATGTGATCCTCGGGTGAATTACATTCAAAAGTTAAAATAGTTTTGATAATCTGTAAAAATGCATTTCACCTCTTTAATGATGATATTATTTTATATAGCGTTCTTCTTTAGTGGCATGTGAGCAGCTTACTTTTCATTTACAATTACTCTTTAGGCCCACATGTCCCTTGTATTACCTCCCATTTCATAGTGATTTCATATGTTGAGTGTAATATCTGGTGAGGATTGACATATATGTACGCTTTAGCGCTTATCCAATTTTTTTAAGTTTTTGCCAAATCATACTTTGCATCTGCTCGCTCCCCTCCCACTTTTAAGGTTTTAATTCTACGAAGTTCATTATATAATGTTAATAATATGAACTTTTGTGTGAATTCATTCACTGTGATAATAACGTTTTTGAAATCTTTTTCGTTGTTGTTGGGCTTGTCGTATGTTGGTTGGGCATACTTTTTGAGAAAAAATTGATGTTTGTGGGTTTTATCCCTGAAAACCCTCACGAGATAACACTCGTCCACCAGGGTAACCTAGGGTTTTAACGACTTATTGCATATGCTAAATGTAATCGTGTTCCTTACGAAAGTGGCATTTATAGTTTGATGCATATATATGTTTTGTACTGCCTTCTGTGGTCTGGTTTTGTTTGTTTCGTCACTAGGGACTAGCAATGTTTAAGTTAAGGGGTGATTAGTCCCGAATATTGCATATCTGCCCTCGTTATCTTTATGCATGCTATCTCTTTTGTATTCCTTATGACTATATTTATGCTCATTAAACAAACAATCTCTGTTTTGGATATATATATATACTTTGTAGGGTTTAATTCAGCTTTTTTAGGTATTGGAACGCTTAAATTGAGGATTGGTCGCATTTCAGAGAAGTTACGTCGTCAGACTCAATTTCAAGTGCATTTTAGATATTTCACACTTAATCTCCTGCTCAATGGAATTCCATGGAAGTGTTTTTTATTGAGTTATCTTCGCATGGCTACGAACGACACGTTGGTCCAATTTCGAACGAAGAAGTTATGGTCAATTCCATTTCGCACTTTTCCTCCTATATGAAGACAAAAGGACACTAGAAAGCAGGGAACCGGTCGACCGGTGATGCTAAATTTAGCCTACGAAGGAAACATGGAGACTTTAACCAAGCACCCGGTCGATCGAGTCTTAACCCGCGGTCGACCCGTCCTCCCAGATATTTGCCACTTCATTCATTTTTATGTCCTTTTATTTTATTTTCTTTCCCACTTAGTATATAAGATGGGTTTGTTTTATTTATTCATATATATATATATATATATATATTTCATTTCTAGATAGTTTAGGTTAAGGTTTTGGGTGTTGAGAGCTTCTCTTCCATCTCTCTTTGGGTGTTGCCCATTTGGGTGTTATAAGTGCACTATTCATTATCCATACCATTAATATAGTTTCCTTTTGTTAATTTCTTGCTTTGTAGTGTAGATTTTATTGCTTTTGTCTACTTGCTTTAATTTATTTCTTGCATTTAAATACATGTCTTTCATTATGTTTAGTAGCTAATTTAGTTTAGGTTGAGATTGATTGAAATCACCTTGGGTTGATTTGGTTGCTTTGCTTTAGTGATGGAGTTTATGAGTTTAATTCAATTGCGTTGTTCTTGTTATTATGCCCAGGAGATTTAATGGGGTATATCATGTATGCTCCGTGTTTACGACCTTTTGTGCAAAAATTTTGGGATATTTGTTGACGCCAAAATCGTAGTAGGCTTTTATGATGATTTAAGGGGTGACAACTCTAGATTTAACTAACTCTTGAAATAAGATTCAATCTTGATAAACTTGTAGTCTCATGTAACCATTTATACTAATTAACTTGAGGTGAAGGGTATTAGTCTCAATCTATAGTTTTTATTCCTTTTGTTAATCGCAGTTTAAATACACATGTCTAAATTATCTTTTCTTTTTGTTATCCATTATCTTTTACACTTTTATTCTTGAAGAGGTATTAAATCAATATAATTCTAGCAATTAGTCTGTGTGAATTTTCGATACTTGGACTGACCGCTATACTCCCTTAATTCAATAGTTTAGGTATTTGTATTAAGGCGGTGAAATAAAAACAACGACTGACGTATTGACACTGCATTACTTTTCATCCTCGATCACTAATATATTATTTCCGGACATTAGGAATGATATGCCCCAAGTGTAACCTCGGCCTAGAGACACCAACCTCGGCCGAGATGATGGCCGAGACATTGATCGACCCTAGATGAGCCATGGGCCCACGATATCATCCCTCGGCCAGACCAGGGTCGGCCCAGGCCGACACTACCACCTACATTTCCAATGGACACTACGCGCATCGCAGGCATCAACAGCATTCGCATATACCTGGGTATGGAAACCTCGGCCGAGAATAGGCCGAGGTGACAAGGAGCCTTGGTAAGCGTCAGCATGGAACCAGTCCAACCTCGGCTGGGTCCGACCTCGGCATAATGTCACGGATGAGATCAGGCCGAGACTCCCTATGACACATCTCGGATTGAACGAACATCAAGCCTTTACAGCTCGGCCTCTCTCAGGCCGAGGTCATCCACCAATATGGCGGCCGAGCATCTGCTGACATTTGGATAAGGACACCTGGGCACAAATCAGTTGTAAAAAGATTATTCTCCACACGTGGGGAGGATATTTCATCATCATTCCTTACATGTGACAGTGACAGGTGGCTTCCCCCTATTGGTGAGGTTATCACAACACATGCTCATTGCATGCATGGGGGGTACATTACACCCCCTAGATACTATATATAGGGATTGTTGATAAAAAAATTAATGTGCTGATGTGGACGAAGAAGATGAAGACACGTGTCAATCTACATGGCACAATAGCAGCAAGGAAGATCATTTCCCGACCAACCGTGCTTCTTTCCGAGCAACGAGAATACGCCGAGGAACTCTATCATGCCGAGGAACTTTAACACACCGAGGAACTCTATAGCACCGAGGTACTCTAATGTTCCGAGAAACTCTTGATCAACAAGCAACTAAGGCGGTCCGAACTGCATCTCGGTCGTATCATTAATTACTAGACGGACAACTGTTCAACTATTTATTATATTCTTGACGCACACGCTGCATTAAATGTATTACCCTTTCATACGTATATCATTTAATGTATTGGACCTTCATGTACAGCCTAAAGGCTATAAATACCATGTACCATCCTCATTCAAGGGAAGGGAATTTCTTGAGAGAACTTGTAATCAAGAATTCCACAAACACTCAGCAATAACATAACAGTGGACGTAGGCTTTATTCCTAGCCGAACCACTTTAAAAATCTTTGTCTTATTTATTTATCTGTGATTGAATAATTAGAGCAATCTAGTTTTTTACATCAACAGATTGGCGCCGTCTGTGGGAACGACTGTTATTATCGTTTTTCCTAAAAATCATTTATCACCAATGGCAGATAATCCAGAATCCAGTAATCGAAATGTTGGAAATACTGGAAATCTTCCAAATCCATCTGCATCCCCAGATCTGGCTGGAATTATGACGAATCTGGCTCAAGGACAAACCGCCATGCAAGAATCTATGAGGCAACTCATTCAAACTCTTCAGGGCGGTGCACCTACTTATTCAGGGCAAAGGAATGATCATAGGCAATCGCAATCTAGGCGTACTGGGTCATATCGTAATGAGGAGTCTAATGATTCTTCTTATCAACCTGGGCGAACTTCATCGATACGGGCTACGGATACAGATCAACGTATCACTCTTTCTCCGGAGAGAACTAGCGCTTTGGAAAGGTTAAGCAGAGTGTCTCCTTTCAGTCGGTTAGGACCAAGGAGGAACATGAGTCCACCTAGGGCTCCATCAAGAAGTTTTCGACCACCACCAGGTTTGAGAGAAGGATCTGCGCAATCACGACCAACCACTCGTCGAGATAAATCTCAGGAAGCTACGTCAGAGCAATCAGTTGCTCGGACTAAGCGGCCCGAGGAAGGGAATGAAGCATGGAAAGGTTCCATTCAACGATTGGAGGATAGATTGGGAGAAATGGCTAAGGCGAAGAACCCCTTACAGAGAACTTTTGTTCAAGGAACACCTTTTGTGCAAGCCATTGTGGATTTCCCTACACCGTCGAAATTCAAAGCACCCGTAGTGACTCCCAAGTACGATGGAAAGACAGATCCCGTACTTCATATAGAACAATACCAAGATGCTGCAGATATCTACGCTGTCCCCGACGAGATGAGGTGTAGAGCATTCTCGGGAACTCTTACCGGATCTGCACAGATATGGTACAATAATCTTCCTCGGGGTAAGATTTCAACTTTTGTTCAGTTAGCCGAGCTGTTTATTGGCAATTTTTGTTTTGGAGCAAAGCCGGTAAAGCGAGTAGCACACTTGCTAAGTGTTAGACAAAAATCAGGTGAAAGTACTAGAGATTACATAACTCGTTTCAATAACGAAAAGTTGGAAGTCATAGATTATGAAGAAAAGACAGCAATCACTGCTCTGATGAGTGGTTTGCTGCCTAACAAGCTGTATTACACTTTGGCCAAAGATCCACCTAAAAATATGTCGGAGTTGATGGCAAAGGCGGCCAAAATCATGAATGCTGAGGAGGCTATGGCTGCGAAGAAGAATATGGATAAAGAAGTTAAAGTGGAGGTCGACAATTCTAAGAAGAAAGATCAGAAAAGTAATGGTGGTGACAAATATTCCAAGAATAACAGGATGAAGTTGGAAGCCCTAAAGAAGTATGATAATTATACTCCATTGAAAGTGGGTATTAATCATGTTTTGGAAGAAATCAGGAATAACGAGGAAATCAAATGGCCAAAGAAACTGAAGACAGATCCCGACCTGAGGAATAAGACCAAATATTGCGAGTTTCACAAAGATCATGGCCATATGACCAAAAATTGTATAGCCCTTCAGAACGAGATTGAAACACTCATCCGAAGAGGAAAATTATCAAAGTATGTAGATCGCAGGAGTGGGAGGAAGAATGATGATAGAACTAGAGAGAGATCTAGATCTCCTCGTCATGCAGAGGAGAAAAAGAGGAGGGACCATGAAGAGGATCCAGATGATGACCCCGATCTTCCCAAAAAGCCAAGGAAACCCGAACGAGAGGTATTTTCCATACGTTTTGGGTCATTTGATTGTAATGTTATTACAGGAGGAGATGCAGGAGGAGGAGACCTTACTGCAGAAAGAAAAGCTTATCTCGGAGAGGCTCAAGCTTGTTCATACATTCAGCGAATAAACCTGGCCGAGGATGATCGTCCGAGGAAGGTAAACAAAGAGAAGCTAGTGATTGGTTTTTCAAAAAACGACCTGGCAGGTGTTCTCTACCCTCATGATGATCCTCTGGTGATCAAAATGAGGATGAAGGATGTGGTCATTTCGAGGGTGTTAGTAGACAATGGTAGTTCGGCAGACATCATGTACTATTCATGCTTTGATAGCTTGAATTTAAAATTATCTCAATTAGAACCTTATCACAGACCCCTTCTGGGTTTTGCTGGCGAGAAAGTTTTTCCACTTGGGACGATCAAGTTGGATATACTCATTGGAACTTGGCCTGCTTGTCGAACAGAAAGAATACGCTTTTTTGTAATGGATAAGAATGTGCAGTCCGCCTACAACATCATCATGGGAAGAGTTGGATTGAAGAAGTTCGAAGCAGTTCCATCTACAGTACATCAGTGTTTGAAATTCCCAACGAATTTTGGAGTAGGAATTATGAAAGGTGATCAAAAAGTAGCTCGGGAATGTTATTATTCGTCTGCCGAGCAAGAGGAACTTGAAGAATCAAAGAAAAAGACTACTACTTACCAAGTGGAGGAAGGCACAGAGATTGAAACTCTTGACCCTAGGGATGAATCTCAACTCGTAAAAGGGCAGGTTGTGGAATCTACAGAAATTGTTATCCTGGATGACGAGCATCCTGAACGAATAACTCAGATAGGATCGTCGTTGGATTTTTCAATAAAACAGGAGTTGATAACTTTCTTGAGAAACAGGAAGAATACTTTTGCTTGGAGTCATGAAGACATGCCAGGAATAGATCCAAACTTCTTATGTCATGAACTCAATGTGAATAAGGAGATCAAGCCTGTGAAGCAAAGAAGAAGAGTGTTTAGTCCCGAGAAGAACCAGGCCATACAAGAGGAGGTCGAGAAACTCCAGAAAGCCCAATTCATTGAAGATGTGAAATATCCAGATTGGTTGGCGAATGTGGTGATGGTAAAGAAGAAGAACAACAAATGGAGAATGTGTGTTGATTTTACTGATCTCAACAAGGCATGTCCAAAAGATCATTTTCCATTGCCCAGAATTGATCAACTAGTGGATGCTACCTCGGGACACGAGCTACTCAGCTTCATGGATGCTTATTCTGGCTACAACCAAATCAAAATGAAACCTGAAGACAGGGAAAGTACTTCTTTTATTACCCCAAGGGGAACTTATTGTTATAATGTTATGCCTTTTGGTTTAAAAAATGCAGGTGCAACATATCAGCGGTTGATGAACAAGGTGTTCACCGAACAAATCAGCCGTAATATGGAGGTCTATGTCGACGACATGCTCACCAAAAGCAAGAGAGCTGCAGATCATTTGGTTGACTTGAGTCAAACTTTTGATCAACTGGATAAATACCACATGAAGCTTAACCCGACGAAATGTACTTTTGGAGTACGAGAAGGAATGTTCCCCGGATACATCGTCAACTAACGAGGTATTGAGGCAAATCCAGAAAAGATCAAAGCTCTTTTAGGGCTGCGATCCCCGACGACGAAGAAAGAAGTGAAAAGTCTTACCGGACGAGTTGCAGCACTCAACAGATTTGTATCCCGAGCAACTGATAAATGCCTCCCATTCTTCAAAACACTACGAAAAAGTTTTGAGTGGACTGATGAATGTGAGAAAGCCTTTCAAGATTTGAAGAAGTATTTGGGAGCCCCACCATTGTTGTCTAGGCCAATAACTGGAGAGAAGCTGTACTTGTATTTGGCAGTATCAGAAAATGCAGTTAGCTCGGCGTTGATCAGATTGGAGAATGGAGTCCAGAAGCCAATTTATTACACAAGCAAGGCCTTCCGAGGTGCGGAAATCAGATACCCAAAGCTGGAAAAATTGGCACTGGCATTAATTGAAGCAAGTAGAAGAATGAGACCATACTTCCAGGCCCATACCATCATTGTGTATACCGACATGCCGTTAAGACAAGCCCTTCACAAGCCAGAAAAATCAGGAAGATTGATGTACTGGGCAATAGAGCTCGGTGAATATGATATTGTGTATGAACCCAGATCATCGTTGAAAGGGCAAGCCGTGGCAGATTTTATAGCAGAGTTCACATACCCTGATACCCCCGAGGAGCAAAAGATGCTTGCTGACCTACCTGTGGACGATACAGGATCAGCAGACACAAATCCAAACCAACCAAGGTTGGTAAAAGGACTTGTGGATGTAGAAAAATCATCATATTCAAACCCCGACCAACTCCGGTTGGTAGAGGGGCGCGAACAAATGATCGACGAGGAACGAAGGATACTCGGGGATGATGAAAGAAAACAGATGATATTTCACCGAGGAACTCTAACAGATTAGAAATTTGAAGACGAGTTACATACATGGAGATTATATGTAGATGGATCATCTTGCACGGCTGGTTGTGGAGCAGGGATTGTTTTAAATTCTCCAGATGATATTGACATGGAGTATGCCTTGAGATTCCAATTCAAAGCTTCCAATAATGAGGCTGAATATGAGGCTATGATGCAGGTTTTCATTTGGCGAAAGTTATGGAGGCACGTCAAGTAATTGTTTTCAGTGATTCTCAATTAATTGTGAATCAAATGATGGGAATATATGCAGTGAAGGGAGAGTTAATGGTGAAATACCATGCAAAAGTGATGGAGTTATTGAAAGAATTTGATGCTATTCAATTGGTGAGGATACCGAGAATGGAGAATGCTAGAGCAGACGCATTGGCCCGACTAGCGTCAGCTACGCGCACCGAGCTGCGAAGAACAATACCAATTGAAGTACTAGAAAGTCGGAGCATAGAGGAAGATCTGACGGTGAAGATTATTACCCTTGATTTAGGACCGTCTTGGATGGATCCTATCAGAGCATACATTGAAGAAGGAGTGCTACCGGAGGACAAATTAGCTGCCAAGAAATTGAAGTATAAAGTTGCTCGGTATGTGTTAACTAATGGTGTTTTGTATAGACGAGGAATTATGGCAGGTTTGCAGAGATGTGCGCATCCATCAGAAGTCAAAGAATTGATTGAAGAAATCCATGAAGGATCTTGTGGAGCTCATGTAGCAGGTCGGACTCTTCTGCAAAGGGTGATGACACAGGGATACTACTGGCCGACGATGAGAGCTGATTGTATAGCCTATGCTAAGAAGTGTGACAAGTGCCAACGTTTTTCTTCCATCCGAAGAACTCCACAGGCATTGTTGACACCCATAACATCACCTTGGCCATTTGCCATGTGGGGGATTGATCTGGTTGGACCACTGCCGACGACCCGAGGAAGGTTCAAGTATCTCGTCGTGGCAGTAGACTATTTTACTAAGTGGGTGGAAGCTGAACCACTAATTGATATGACGTACGAGAAGGTGTATCAGTTCATATGGAAGAATATCATTTGTCGGTATGGTCTCCCCCACGCTTTCATCACAGACCATGGAACGCAATTTGATAATGAAGAATTTGCTGCCTATTGTCATCAGTCAAGCATCTTGAAGTTTCATTCAGCACCAGGCCATCCCCAAAGCAATGGACAGACTGAAGTGGCGAACAGAACATTACTAAATGGGTTGAAGAAGAGGTTAAGTGACGCTAAAGCAAATTGGATTAATGAGCTACAGTCAGTTTTGTGGGCTTACCGAACAACTCCCCGAGCAGCAACAGGTGAATCACCATATATGCTAGCATTTGGAAGTGAGGCTGTGATACCTGCCGAGTTGGGCCTACCAACACACAGGGTGTTAAATTTCAATTCTACGATCAGTGATCTGATGAGAAGGATGGATTTGGATATGCTCGAGGAAGTCAGAGAAGAGGCAGCCATTAGGAATGCTGCTTATCAATAACGAACAGCTCTGTTTTACAACAAAAGGGTAAAGAAATGTGATTTAAAGGAGGGGGATTATGTGCTAAAGAAGGTCATTCAGAGGCAGAATAAACTGGAAGCAAACTGGCATGGACCTTACCGAGTTACAGAGGTTGTTCGACCAGGAACTTACAGAATAGCAACTCTAGAAGGAGAGGAATTTAAGAACGCATGGAATGCTGAACACCTGCGCAAGTATTATCAGTAATGTCAAATGTAAAGCATTTATTTCATTATAAATAAAACGAGGATGTTTCGCCATGTTCTTTCTGGTTGAAAATTTTTCCGGGAATACTAGTGTAATACACTACACAACAAAAGTGCTCTAAGGAGCCAACCTCCTTTGGAGGACAGCTCTACGGAGCAAAAGTGCTATAAGTAGCCAACCTCCTTTGGTTAGGAGGACATGCTCTAAGGAGCAAAAGTGCTATAAGTAGCCAACCTCCTTTGGTTAGGAGGACATGCTCTAAGGAGCCAAAAAATGCTCTGAGGAGCCAAAAGCTTTAAGGAGCCAGAAACTGTACACCAGCATGATCAACTACGGTTGGTAAGATAAAAATATACTCTCATATTACAACTTATGTTGGTCGGGAGGTAATATTATTACAATGAGTTCTTTGAAGAACAAAATGTTCAAAAAATACACCAAGTATAGTTGGTCGGGGATAAAAACCCAATAACTGTAGTTGGTCGGCGAAAACAAATTATTGATCTTAGTTGGTCGGACACATTTTTATAATTGAACCAATTATAGCTGATCAGGGATAAAAACCCATCAACTGTAATTGGTCGACAAACATTATTCATCCACCTTGGTTGGTTGGAAACAGTTTGAATATTTTTACTCATTACTTTATTATTAAGTGATCGAGAAACATTGCCAATACTTGTAACTTTTTATTAAGTTGCTTAATGATATCGTCATCTTTTTAACAGATACATATGTACAAATATAAATGTGTTTGATAAACACAAGACTAACAAAATTGGCAAACGGAAAATGAAAATCTTTTCATTAATCTAGAATAAATTACAAATTACAAGAAGGTACTAAATTGTTACATGAATATTACTATTCTATTGGTTTTTTGCCCTGTGCTTTAGAGACAGGTTCCTCGCCGGCAGGAGGGTCTTCTAGGCAAAGGGGAGAATTGATGAAATTAACATCTCTGAGCATTCTGACGTTCATAACAGAAGGTGTATCCAAAAGATGCTCAGGACGAGATAATTCAACTTGGGAGTGTAGGCTATAATCACCAAGGTATTTTGAAATTAGACTGCGAGGAATGGAACGAGCTGGGATCCATGCCATATCCAATTTGAAAGGTGGTACAGGCAGGTCTAATAATGATGGAGCATGATAGTCCCATAAAAAATGCCCTTGCTCCAACTTTAATACACCCAATGCATTTAACCATCCTTGCTTATAACCTTCATTGTTAGCATGTTCAATGCGAGCATCCAGATGAACGAGAGCTTCATTGTATCCTGCCATCCAGAATTCCCTTGGCTGTTTATGGAATTGGAAGGTTAATCTATCCAATTGTTCATGAAGGCTTTTGGCAAAGAGATCCTTGTTATGCAAGGCAGATTTCGTTGATGCCAGCTGATCTTCCAGAGACAGATTTTTATTGGACATTTCAGTCAGAGCACGGTCTTTTACTTTCAACTGGAATGCTTGAGTTTCCAGAGTAGACTGAGTGCGAGCCTCTTCAACATTTTGGCTGAGGACTCTTCCTCGCCCCCGAGAACCTCTTCCTCGTCCCCGAGCAGTTCCAGAAATGGCAGATCTTCTTAAGTCCTCCAGCTCTTGCCTTAGTTTGGCATTTTCGACCTCTAAGAACGAGAAGCCTTCATCAGTAACTGGTATTAATGCAGTAGAAGATGAAGCAGCAGATTCATATTGAGCTAATTTTTTCTGCAAATTATTATTTTCTTGTTCCAGGATCTCGGCAATTTGTCTACAGGCTTCAACCTCGCCTCTTAGGGTCCTCTCCCTAACGTCATACCCAGCAATGATCTTCTTGTGGCCTGTTTCTGAAGAGAGCTGCTGATATCTATTTTCATAATCCTTATGCAGCGAAGCCATTGATTCGTTGTGTTGATTTTGAAGATCCTCTAAGGAACCATGAAGCTCTTCGATCAACTCATAGTAAGCGACATGGTTGACCACTGCTCGGTCGAGTAAAGCTTTCAAGTACTGATAAGCTTCAATAGCCTGCTCTGAAGCACCATGACCAAGGATATCAGCAATTTCCGATGTACTAAGATCTGTATGACCAGCCTTATAGTATTGATGACATTGCTGCATCAGCTCGGTATCATGAGAAGAGATCAATTCCATTCTAGCAACAAACTAATGACAAGAAAAAGACAACAATCAACAAAAATAAGTTATCAACAACAGAGATGAGCAAAGATATATTTTATTAGATCATCAAAAAGTTACATTGTTCGATTACAAGGAAATACAGAAATGCTACCGAACAACTTCACACCTTTTCCTTGTCTCCCAAGACTTTCTCGGGAGGCTGGGACGAGGAGCTCGGTTGCTCGGTGGTAACAACAGCTTGATCGGTAGGATTCTTCTCGGGAGGAGGAGGCATGGAAGAAACATCCTCGGTGACAGAGGGTTGAGAAGCAGAAACCTGATCACCCATAGCCATAGAAGACTCATCTGAGGCAGGTTGGACTTCTTCTTCTTCCACAATTGGTGGAGGAGGACCAGGGAGATGCCGTTGGAATAGCTCAGAATCGTCTTGGACTTTTAGCTCTTGCAGAGAAGCTACCCAACCATCATGGAAGTATTTCAATTCCCCATATTGGACTTGGGATGTCATTGCAGCTATCCCTCTCTCCCATCCTTTCTCCCAACCAACGCTGAAATGTTTCTTGATTGCAACTTTTCTCCTCGACTTCTCCGAGGAGAGCTTCACCTCCAATTCCTCTTTCTTAACCTTAATATCTCGCAGAGTAGATAATTCTTCTTCTGCATTCTTCAATTTATCATCAGATTCCTGATGCTTAACCTCCAAAACTTTAACTTTCTCCTCCAAATTCTTGGAGGCTTCAGCCATCCTCATCTTCTCAGCCTCAGCCACAGCCAACTTTTTCTCCCAAACAGTTTTCTCCTCGATGTACTGTTGGCGAGATTCCTTCACAGATTGGGTTAAACCCAACAAAGCATCGTCAACATCGGACGAGGAAGTGGAAGCTTTAATAACTTGATCTTTCTTCACGATGGTATTGAAGCAGTTCACCAGCTGAAAGATAAGAAAAACAATAGAGTCAACACAAATACAAGAATTCAAGAAAAAGAAAGAAAGACCAAAGGTATGAGAAATTTACTGAAGAAAGATGGCGAGCAGCTAGGGATGTCAGTGTATCCCTAGGAATTTTTTCATCAACCCCGAGAACCTCGGGTATAACTGAGCTCGTTGAAGAACTCGGAAGAATGATTTTTGAGACACTACTACCACCAGCGGGTAGAGAAGATGCAGTTCCAGCAAGATTAACTGAGGATGATTTCCTCAATCTCTTCAAAGGACGGTCAGCAGCATCAACCAAGGAAGAAGTCTTGGTCGGAGAGATGGCAATTACATCAGCAGGAGCATCTTTCTTGCTCGGGGCCACTGGGGGCTTCTCGGCAACTTTGGAGGAACCAGCATCTACTCTTTTAGTCCCCTCTGGGACATCAATTTTGCCTTTCTGGGCTCCAACAGCAGAAGAAGTTTCACCAAATAGAGCAGGAGGAGCTCTTTTCTTGCCCATTCTCTGAGATAGGGGGATATGAGAATCTGAAGATAAACTTTCTGGTGTTGAAGCTGGTTCAACAGGGCGAGCAGTATAAGAGGTTGTGTAACTCTTATACTGTAGTAAATATGAAGCAGATCTAATATGCTCGTCAGCAATAGTCTTATGCAAATTCCAGATAAGTTTCAAATGCTTGATATTCACTTCTGACTCTTTTGGAGTTTTTCTTTTGCTATCAACTGCAAATAAATACATAATGGAATATCAGTCATACATTTTGTCAAACATGATGAAAGCATAATTTCATAAGTAAAATAAAATGAAAAATAAACCTATCCCATTGCCGTATGGGGGGCATCTGGGACCGTTGCATACTTCATTCCCAGATAAAGGCGCATGTTGCCAATTTTTTATGACCAACCCATGCTCAAAATAATCCCTATTTGAGTCAGGGAGATTAACTACAAGAGCCCTATTCAAATACCTAGTTTTTAAATAATAAATATTATCTACAACAGCCCATTTATAACAAAACATAATTTCAGGGATCCCAATACGAGTCCCATGAGTTAGATTTAATTTGTGCACCCCGTTAATTATTCTCCATGAATTGGGGGCTATTTTTGCAGGAACAAGATCAAAATATTGACAAAACTCAAGACATAATGGGTTTGGTGGAAAGGAAAAACCGCATTCAGCAACAAAAAGACTGGGGAACCAATGTCCCTCAGCCAATCGAAAGTAATCTAAAGGCTCAGAAAGAACCTCTAGAGTTACCCACGAAGGAATGGAAAAATCAGAACGGAATTTCTCAACAGACTCCACAATATAAACCATATTGAATAAAAGAGATACAGAAGAAAGAAAGAAGATCTTACAGAAAGAAAGGAGATGTGTTGACAACGAACGGAAACAAGGATGAACGTACAAGAGAAGAAGAGAAGAGAAAGCTTGAATGCAGAGAATGAAAAACGTAGACGACGGTATGGTTACCAAAGAAGTTTAAATACTTTGCATTGGGAAGCGGCGAAAGAAATGATTACCAAAAAGAAACTACTAAACTTCCGGCGGCTAAAAGGACAAAATTTGCACGAATATCAAAGCGCTTATCAAAAAGGCGGAAACTGCGAAATAAGAAGGAAATTTGAATACAATGTTCCTGAAACCCGGGAAGAACATTTAATATTGCCATATACCGAGAAAGAATGTTCCATACTCTTCAAAGTTCAAAATATGAAACATTGGGGGCTTCTGCTGATACCAAAATTAATGTGCTGATGTGGACGAAGAAGATGAAGACACGTGTCAATCTACATGGCACAATAGCAGCAAGGAAGATCATTTCCCGACCAACCGTGCTTCTTTCCGAGCAACGAGAATACGCCGAGGAACTCTATCATGCCGAGGAACTTTAACACACTGAGGAACTCTATAGCACCGAGGTACTCTAATGTTCCGAGAAACTCTTGATCAACAAGCAACTAAGGCGGTCCGAACTGCATCTCGGTCGTATCATTAATTACCAGACGGACAACTGTTCAACTATTCATTATATTCTTGACGCACACGCTGCATTAAATGTATTACCCTTTCATACGTATATCATTTAATGTATTGGACCTTTCATGTACAGCCTAAAGGCTATAAATACCATGTACCATCCTCATTCAAGGGAAGGGAATTTCTTAAGAGAACTTGTAATCAAGAATTCCACAAACACTCAGCAATAACATAACAGTGGACGTAGGCTTTATTCCTAGCCGAACCACTTTAAAAATCTTTGTCTTATTTATTTATCTGTGATTGAATAATTAGAGCAATCTAGTTTTTTACATCAACAAGGATCATCCCCTACCTTGCAAAAGGACCCCAGTTATTAAACCCTAGAAAAAACTCTGTCTAGATATACAGTAGAGAGAGAAAGCTTGAGATGTTGTATCCATGGCCATTAGTGCCTTCATTCAGTGATATTACTCACACACACTCACAGTGGACGTAGGCCAAGTTGGCTGAACCACTTATATTCCGGTGTTGATTCCACTTATCCTCATCTCATTCTCTTCTCTTTATATAATTATGCTGCCATTGTTATCCTTGTATTGAGCTTGAAAACACCTTACCTGGTGGTGCTAATTCCAGCATCATCAAGGAATGTCAGAGATATCTCTATAGGCTAATGGGTATAAAAAATGATTGGTCTCCTTGATCCCTGTGGGTAATTCGGTCTTTTAAAGTGATTTCCCTTGAGGGAATGTCTGTTGGCCATCATTGGCCGGGTGGGAGCATCTTTATTAATGGGGCACTCACGAATACTTGGTATCACCCATTAAGGGAAAGGTTTAACACATACCGATTGTCTAGCATGCCACGCACTTGTTATTGGCCAACCGCCAGAGTCCCATGTTGTCATTTTGCCTTGCTAGCCTCCACCTTGTCCGCCTAAGTATAAAAGAGGTAGACCTCTTTGTTGAGCCGAGATCCCTCCACAACATTTATTTGGCTGGGGCCGAGATCTTTCAGTGTTGAGTGGTCTCATATATACCTATACATGGAAGACGTCACACCGTCACAATTTGCTATTGAATGCAAAATAGATAATTAAGAAAATAAACTATTTACTTATATTAAAAGTTTGTCTTATCATCTATATTCGATGTACCACTTATATTCTCTTCTTCTGGTTCCCAAATGACAATCCCGAAGCTGTACATATCACCATATATTGAATGCTCACTTCCCATGCCATACTCTCCAAAGGTACACTACACATTACGTTATAAGAAATAAAAATAGAGTATACATTATAAGAAATAACAATAGAGTTCACTATTTTATACAAACCATGATGTTTGGTCTAAAACCATGATTTTGAGTATCTTTAGTACTACTTTTTGTATGCCACTTTTCAATCTTTTCTTCTAACTTCATGCAATGGTCTGTCTAGTTTGTACACTATGTGATTTTCAATAACAATTTTTTGAATGTGGATCACATCCATTGTTGATCAATTTCATCAAAAGAATGATTGGGAGATTCTCTTTAAGCCAACAAAGGCAGGCGATTGCTTTCATTCTACTCAGATATGTAAACTGTGTTGATATAAGTAGGCATTGTACAAGAGATTATACAAAGATAATAATCGGGATTAAGTAGTTATTAGAGCAAAGATTTCCAAGGTTTCTAGACCAAGTTCAATGGATGATAATGTTATCAATATCATTAGAATTAAAATGTCAACATTCCATTTTGCAAATGAAACTCATGGTACATGTATTGAATTCACTCAATATGCAACACGTCAAGAAGGCAAGCAAGACAAAAAAATAGCATGGATAAAAAGATGAAGACAGAAAAGAAAGAGAACAAAGAAAATTGTAATTATTGAAATGTATTTACCTGGAGCAGCATAACCAATAGATCCCCTTACTCCAACAGAGCCAGTTAGATTTAAAGACGAGTCATGAGTGGCTTTACGAGTGAATCTTGTCAACCCAAACTCTCCAACACGTGGAGTCATTTCAATATTCAGAATATCATTGTTCAGCTTAATTCGCGTTGGACTATTAGAATTTGACACTCATAATTAAGATAATCGAGAGCACGAGCAACATCACTTGAAATAATTAGCCTCTGAAGAAAGCTTAACTTCCTTGGCGGATCAAGTGATGAGTCGTGATTTGGGCTTGGATGCAACCACTCCTCTACACTCCTGTTGTCCATAAATTGTAAACAAAATACTTGAAATCATTACCACGATAATCATCTCCTCAACACGCAGTTATCACCTTTACACAATTTCGGTGTCTGATGTTTTTCAATATCTCACACTGCTGCAAAGATTTTGGAAGCTCCTTTCCGCAAAAGATTAAGTACGACCGCAATGAATTTTTCATCTTGATCAAGAATTCCCTTATACACAGACCCAAAACTACCCACACCGATCAAACTGCCAGAAGAGAACCCCACAGTCATTTTGAGGAGACTTTTATATGACACTTTAAACAGTGAGTTTTCTACTGAAGCTGAAGAAGGATTTGTTTGGGCATGTCTAAACCAAAAAATATACAGAAAGCATACATCAAAGTTAGTCCTAGTATCCCAGAAGATATAGGCACTGTTAAGATAAGAGGAGAAATTGTCCTTTTAGACCCTCCAGGGTTTAGTGTTTCCCATTGCCGATGTCCCAGTAGCATTATTAATTATACCCTCTTTTGGTACGACTCCCGCAAATTATTGAACGACAAATTTAAATTTTTCAACAGTTTTAAATCCTGCAAGTACTCTAGAAATTCTCCAGATAAATAGTTGCTTGAAAGGTCCAACTCTCGGATGCCTCTCGGATATCTTAAACTGTAAGGGATGATCCCTCTGAAAAATTTCCCACTTATACTTAGGGTTTCTAGACATACATTACATAGCTACCAATAGGTCTAGGTATATTGATAAGGATGAGAGGCCTACAACTTCCTGGGGTATGTTTAAGAACTCAAGATCATGCAAATACATTTTCAAATTAAAAGCTTTTCCAGTAAGTCCAGTTTATACCATTGTAAGGAAACGAAGATTTGACGCATTTGAAAAGGAACCCGGAATTGATCCACTGAAACGGTTATCACCAATGTTAAAGTATTCGAGATTTGGAAGAGTTGTGCCATCCCATCATTTGGTTACTAGTCACTCCAAACATTGTGATAGATCCATTAAATATATAAAGGGGGATGGTACACAACCCAATGCAATTATTAACTTGTTGCCTAAATCAATATCTTCAAAGCATATATAAGATGCATTTTTGGATCTAAGTGTAAACCAGGATTTTAGAGAGATTTTTGGATGAGTTTGGGAACTTAAAATCTTTGATTTTCTCTCTTAATAAAATGCTACCCCAAAGTCCTTTTATAGTAGAAATCAATTTAGAAGGATGAGGATCAAAGAGTTCAGTAAAAAATAGATTTTTAGAAAAAATCCATTACTTCGTTAGATTTCTCGTTAGATCTCGTTCTAACGAGATACCTATTCTCGTTAGAACAACATCTAATGAACTTCCTTGAAGTCCTCTTTGAAGTCCCCTCTCTTTGAAGTCCTCTTTTTCACCCATCGTACAACGCCATCATACAACACCATTATCCCCTCTCTTTGAAGTCCTCTTTTTCACCGAAAAACCTTTTTCATTGCCATATATTTTCTATAATACACTCACATATCATCAATAGTGTCAAATATCATTCCAACTTTAGGTTCAACCATATTTTCTTCTTGAACTTCCTTATTTTTATCTTCCTCATTTTTTTCAATACCTTGTACTTCTTCTATTGCATTTCCCTCAACTTCTTCATTATACTTATTCAAGTCAATGCTAGGATAGTCTTGAGAACATTCAAAGTCCATTCCTATTAAATTTTAAACAAAGCAAAACTTAAAAAAAAAACAGAAATTGAAACTTGACAAAAGAAATACTTATTTCACTTTTTTTAAATACTTGTTTTAATCTATATATTCTATATATAAAAAAAGTACTTTTAAAAAAAGAGTATAATTTATTAACTCATATAAAAGCCCTAAAATTTAATATTTAAATAAATATATAAATGAGATGGACTAAAATAAAACTTACCGTGATGACTTGTGGTGATGATGAGTGTGCTTTTTATATGCCTCCCTTGATAATAGTTGATGATCTTCCAAAAAAATAACTCTATTGTAGAAGATGCTCAAAAAATGAAAGAAATGTTAAAAAACTTACTTTGCTGTAGAAAAAAAGAGACTCAAAAGGTAATATTTTGTCATTTTGATATCCGGTCATTGAAACTCTCCATTTGGCGCCACTTTCTTATTTCAAAAATGCTATTGGACCCGATTTTTTTGACCGAAAGTGTATCTACCGAAACAAGTGGAAGGTTTTTATTGGTTAATTTATGGGGTCCACGCTAATGGGACCAAAAAACCCTCCAATAGCATGCTGCCACCTCATTTTTCTGTCAAAATTTCTAGAAATTTCAATTAGAGTAAAAGGACTCTTCTTATTTTTCTTGGAATGCATGCCAGCTGTTGCCAACTATTTCAGTCCTATAAACTTTCGGTAAAATTGACGCGCTGAATAGAACTTTTGGTTGTGAATACTTATGCGCCACGGTTTCAACAAGGAGCTAAGCTCCTTGAAAATATTTTCTCCCAGCGTGATATTACGCAAATATTGCGTATTTCATCCGTCGAACCTACGCATTTTAGCCCCCTCGGGTGCCTTAATCTCTATATTTAAGCCCGTTAACTAGACAACCTCGGTTTATATTGTTAACATGCTATATGATGTATAATTGGGCTTTTGTAGGTATTTAGGTACTAAGAATGAAGTTCGGACGCGTTTCGCTCGATTTCTGTATGCAATCGCACGCGCAAGGGCAATTCGGTCAATTCATAATTTGGGCACCTGGCCCAACATCTACAAGGAAGTTGTAGCCCTCCTCACAAGCTTTGCGTGGCCGCAAATAGTGCGCGATTACGATCCCGAATGAAGAAGTTACGACGATTATAGCGGAGAAGAAAACATGCTAAAACAGGAGGAAAGGAGGTTCTGCCCTGCGGGATCGATCGATCGATCCTTCATATTTTTTGCCACGATTTCATCCATCGATCGATCGACCAAAGGGGTCAATAGATCGATCCCCTATCTTCTGCAAATATTTTCCTTTTATTTTCTTTCTTCTTTTCTTTTATTTCAACTTACTATATAACCCAATTTTGTGTAAATATCAGAGGGACATTCATATATTCAGTTTTCACTTAGTTTAGCCTAGGATTTGTGGGTTTGGAGAGCTTGGCTTCATTTCTCTTTGGGTTGACAACCATATAGGTTGTGTATGTTGAACTTTCCACTTCCATCTCCATTTATATAAGTTGTTCTTGTTTAATTCTTGCTTTGTAGAGTAATTTATATGCTTTCTTAATTAGTTTAATTTCTTTATTACTTGCTTTCCAAGTTTAATTACTTGTAATTTAGTTTAGTCATCATGTGCCCTAGATAATTAGGGTCGGGATGTTGTTCCTCCATTAACGGGCCACGAGCTTCGAAAATTAGGTTTCGTGCAGAATTGCGTTTAATTGAACCCGCGCGTATTAAAGTTGGATTATTACGCATTTAACTTTCTTTGTCATGCAATGTTAGTGTTTATAGCGATAATCCGAGTTTAATCCGCGTGCGACCATTTTCTGTTAATTATTTATTCACGCAAATTTGGCTTAAATTCCTTATTGTGCGAAGTTTATGATTAATTGATAATGCTCGATTAAATTGCTCTCGAGCCGGAATTCTGATTATTAGTTGTTTCGAGCCGTATGGTTGGATGATATCCCGTTCCTCGCTTTACTTTTATTTAGACTTAACTTATTATTTTCTTTTATTTCCTAGCACACATCACCTTTTCACACTTTTATTCCAGGATTAATAATCTGTTACGATCTGTCAAACATTCTCTATGGATTCGATACTTGACTTACCGATGTACTTGTATCGCAAGTAGAGTCGTAATTTAGGTTTTTGTATTAACGCGGGGAAACGAATTCAACGACCGGCGTCTGAGACGCGCCACACTTTTCACGCTTGATCACAGCGCAACGAGGTTAGAGCAACTAAATAGGTAGACAGAAACTTCACCGCCAAGTGAATTAATATCTAGCTGCGAAATTTGTATTCATAGTAGACGACCGAGTTATGGTGGGATTTCAATGGCAAAACTATTGTTTAGCAGGTTGAGTTCCCTTAGAAAACTCAAATTTCCTATATAAGGTGATATGACCCCATCGGTTTTCGAGAATGCAGGTTCAACGTAATCTCTTTGATGGCGATGACATGTAAAACCGTTCCATTCGCAAATATAGATAGATTTATAGACACACTAAGTTTGTCCATTAAATTTATATATTAGCTGATTTTTTGTGTGTGATATTTAAATATTTCAAAAAATTCACATAAACAAATTTAGCTAAAAAAACTTTTTTTGCTATCTTTAAAAAATCGATCAAATTTTCGCTGCTTTTTTAGCATTTTAAAAGTTGCAAAAGTTTGACCGATTTTTTAAAAATAGCAAAAAATATTTTTTTTAGTTGAATTTTTTTATATGACCGATTGAAATGTTTAAATATCACATAAAAAATCAACTAATCAACTGAAAAATGCTTGTTTTAATATTTTAAAAAAATTGGTGTGCGCCAATACGTGTGCAAACTTAGGGGGCACAGGAGCCTGTCTCATTATCTATATTATACCTCTAATACAATAGTATTAGAGGTATAAATGTGGAACACTTGCAATTAATGCTAAAATTCACATTTTTCCTTTCTACTATTTTTTTAAATAGATAAAGCATATTTGTTTTTTGGGAGAATAAAGGTGTATCATCTTTTCTAGAGTTCATTTCACGGAGATAGTCCCTCCATCCCTTCTGATTCCTCAAGCCTCTCGCTCTTCCGACCTTTCCCCTTTTCTCTCTCTTTATATACATAATTGTGTTGGATTAATTCCAATATTTATTGAGTTTAATTTTTAGTTGTTAATATTTTATTATATTATTTGTGTTTTATTTTAAACATAGTTTGGGTTTTAATTTAGAAAGTAGAAACATGAGCATATGGGTGTGAAAGATATGGGGAATGCTCAAAATCCCATATTGTCCCACATTGGAAGAATACTACAAAAGGTAGTGGTATATCAACTAAAGGACAACTAAGATTCTTAGTTGACAAGTCAAATAAGAGGCTATGATCCTACGCATCGCGGTGGTGCTTAAGCACCACCAATCGCGACACGCGTAAGCGCGTAAGCGCGACACGCGGCGCGCGAAAGGGCGATTGGGCGACTTAGGGCGCATTGCGCGCTTTGACGCGCACTTGGCACTTCGCACGTGCGCATCGTCGCTTGGAGCGTGGGAGCCTAAAGTTTTGACGAGGTAAAACAGATCAACGGTTGTGATTAAACGATCCGATCAAAGGGTTTAAAATCCGAAACGGCTTGATCTAAACCGTTAGATGAACTCGTAGCGTTTCGTGTAGGGGATGTCCATTCGCTTACGATGGGACGCCTAATCTGAACCGTTAGATCGTAGCTGTTCCAAACAGGCACGATCCAACGGTTGCTGAGTCACTCCATGAAGAGTTGTGACTGTTGAAGAACAGTCACAGAAATGGCTATAAAAAGAGTTCCAGACCTCTGTTTTGGACACCGAAAATTGCTAGTTTCTCCTCTCTCCGTCCTCTATACTTTGGCATTATCAAGTTACAAATTCAGAGTGTTCTCGGGTTTGATCAAACAGTACATAGTTTGAATAAAACAACTGTTCATACTGCATTGTATCCTGAAGGCAGGTTCTACAAAACCCATTGTGTACTCGCGGTTCTGGTTCTGTCTCAACCGGATTGGGAGAAATTTTGCCTAAAAGAAAGCGTTCCAAGAACGTGCCTTGCAGAAATTAATTATTATATTTCGTTCTTTCCATAAGAAAACTCCAACAGTTTTAGGCAAAAATTTTATATTCTTATTACTCCACTCAAATGGAAGGAACTGTGGCACAATCTATCCAAGTCATGACTCAAGACTTAATTCGACTCGACCGTTTTGATGGCGGAAATTTCACCCGTTGGCAAGAGAAAGTTATGTTCTTCCTCACATCACTAAAACTTGCATACATTCTAGATGATAACCTTGAACAAATTCCCGAGCCCACACCCGAAGACACCGAAGGAATAAAGCAAAAACGTGTGAAGAGGAAAGAAGACGAATTTATGTGTCGAGGACACATCCTCAATGCTTTATCTCAAACTGTTTATAGCGCTCATAGAATGATTCCGACGGCAAAGGAATTATGGAAGGCTTTGGAGATAAAGTATCAAAACGAGGAAGCGAGCAATCGTAAGTTTCTAATTTCAAACTATATGAATTTTAGAATGAATAATGATAAATCTGTCGTTGCACAAGCCCATGAACTCCAACAAATTGTTGGTGACCTTAAAGCCGCTGGTATTAATCTTCAAGATGAATTTCAAGTAGGGGTGATTGTTTCAAAACTTCCATCCTCTTGGAATGGCTTTAAGAAGAAAATTAATCATGATGAAAAGACTTATACTGTGGAATCCCTTCTTCGTCACCTTCGTATTGAAGATGATACTCGTATTCGAGAAAAGAAGGATGAACAAAGTGAGGGTCATTCAAAAGCTAATATGGTTGAGGATAAAAAATCCAAGATTACCAAAGACTCAAAATTTAAAGCAAAGAATGATTCCAAATTCAAGAACCAAGGTGCAAATAAGAAAAAGAAGGGAAAATGTTTCTTTTGTGACAAACCGGGCCATTATTCTCGAGAATGTCGTCTTAAAAAGAAGGCATTTAAAGAAAAACAAGGGTCGAAGGAAACCAACAATGTTGAAGATCTTATTGCTACTGTTTGCGAAGCAAATTCAATTGATAATGAAAGTGGATGGTGGCTGGATACCGGCGCAACGGTCCACATATGCAAAGACCGCTCTTCATTCAAAACATATCAAGAAATTGATGGAAAAGAAGTGAAGATGGCAAATAATCTTCGCGCCAATGTAGTTGGAAAAGGCACAGTGGAATTGAAGCTAACTTCTGGAAAGACACTTACTCTAATTGATGTACTTCATGTACCTGATATGTGTAAAAATCTTGTGTCTGGGGACCTTCTCAATAAGAGAGGTTTCAAACTAGTGTATGAGTCTGATAAGTTTGTATTGTCTAAGAATGGCCAATTTATTGGCAAAGGGTACTCTTGTAACGGCATGATTAAAATTAATGTAATCAATGATATTAGTTCTGCTTATATGGTTGAGTCTATTTCTTTATGGCATAGTAGATTAGGTCATGTGAATTATAGAAGTATAAAAAATATGACTAATCTCGGCTTAATCTCGGATTGTAAATTTGATAACCTTTCTAAATGTGAAATTTGTGCTCAATCGAAGATAACTAGAAAGTCGTTCAAATCTGTTGAGAGGAAATCCGAAATGCTTGATCTTATTCATAGTGATGTATGTGATATGAAGAGTAATATGACTCGTGGTGGAAATAAATATTTCTTAACTTTCATTGATGATTACTCTAAGTATGCATATACATATTTACTTAAAAGTAAAGATGAAGTTTTCGAGAAATTCCTAATTTTTAAAGCAGAAGTTGAAACTCAACAAAATCGAAAAATTAAAGTCCTACGATCCGATAGGGGTGGTGAATATTACCCGAGTGAGTTTATACAATTTTGTAATACTCATGGGATAATCCATCAAGTTACGGCGCCATATACGCCACAACAAAATGGAACGGCGGAAAGGAAAAATAGGACTTTAGTTGAAATGATAAATTCAATGTTAATCAGTTCTGGTTTACCTTTGTCGATGTGGGGAGAAGCGGTTTTATCCGCATGTTATATTTTAAATAGAGTTCCATTGAAAAACAAGGATATTACACCATATGAATTATGGTTTAATCGTAAGCCTAATCTTAGACGTCTTAAAGTTTGGGGATGTCTTGCTTATGTAAGAAAACCCGAACCTAAAAGACCTAAACTAGGAAATAGGACTTACAAATGTGTTTTTATTGGATACTCTAGTAACAGTACGACTTATAGATTTTTAAACCTTGAAACTCAAGAAATCATTGAGTCGGTAGATGTGCAATTTTTTGAACATCTAACAAAGTTTAGTACTTTGAATCAAGGTTTAGAAAATAATAATTCGACTGTTGACTCCTCAAATTTAGAAGAAAATTCACAACCTATATCTTCTTCAGAAACAACGAATGACGTTGAACCACGAAGGAGTAAAAGACAAAGAACTGAAAAAACATTTGGGCCTGACTTTGTTATTTATTTAGTTGAAGGGGATTTAAATGAGACTAAGAACAAAACTAAATTTGTTCTTAATGTAGAAGATGAACCGACCACATTTCATGAAGCGGTAACATCTAGGGATGCTGTCTTTTGGAAAGAAGCAATAAATGATGAAATGAACTCAATTTTGTCAAATCAAACTTGGGTTATTTCCGATCTTCCCCCCGGGTCTAAACCTATTGGGTGCAAATGGATATTTAAAAGAAAATTAAATCCGGATGGTTCTATAAATAAATTTAAGGCAAGACTAGTTGCTAAAGGCTATAAGCAAAAATATGGAATTGATTACTTTGATACATATGCTCCTGTTGCTCGAATCACTTCCATTAGGATATTAATATCTCTTGCTTCTATTCACAATTTAGTTATTCATCAAATGGATGTTAAAACTGCTTTTTTAAATGGTGATTTAGAAGAAGAGATTTATATGGAACAACCCGAAGGGTTTGTATTGCCTGGCCAAGAAAAGAAAGTGTGTAAATTGGTTAAATCTCTTTATGGCCTTAAACAAGCTCCTATGCAATGGCATGAGAAGTTTAATAATATTGTTATATCCCATGGATATAAAGTTAATGATGCCGACAAATGTATATATAGTAAATTTGAAAATGGTGTTGGTGTTATTATATGCTTATATGTGGATGACATGTTAATATTTGGGTCTAATCTCAAATATGTTGAAGAAACCAAAAGGTTTCTTTCATCAAAATTTGATATGAAAGATCTTGGAGAAGCTGATGTGATTTTAGGAATCAAAATTGTGAGAAAGGATAATTCTTTAGCGTTATCTCAATCTCATTATATAGAAAAAGTTCTTAAAAGATATAATCATTTTGAACTTAAGCCAGCTGCTACACCTGTGGATCCTAGCATCAAATTAATGAAAAATACTGGGCGTGCTATGGACCAACTTAAATATGCTAGTATTATTGGGAGTCTAATGTATGCCATGCATTGCACTAGACCAGACATTGCTTATGCAGTGAGTATATTGTGTAGATTTACAAGTAATCCAGGACAAGAGCACTGGAATGCAATTTCTAGGGTGCTTAGATATCTGAAGAGGACTTTGAATTATGGCTTACATTATGTAGGATATCCATCTGTTTTAGAAGGATATAGTGATTCAAGTTGGAATAATCTTGAATCAAAATCCAAGTCAACTACTGGTTGGATTTTTACGCTAGGAGGAGCAGCTATCTCTTGGGGATCCAAGAAACAAACATGTGTATCAGATTCAACAATGCAATCTGAATTTATAGCCCTAGCAGATGCATGTAAAGAAGCAGAATGGCTTAGAAATGTGTTGTATGATATTCCTTTATGGAAAAAGCCATCACCTTCTATTATGATAAGTTGTGATAACCAAGCCACAATTTATAAAGTTTCGAACAAAACTTACAACGGAAAATCTAGACACATTAGTCTAAGACATCAAATTATAAGAAAATTACTCAAGGAAGGAGTAATTACAGTCGACTATATTAAAACGAACAAGAATTTAGCAGATCCTCTGACTAAAGGTCTTGTAAGAGAGATGATATATATCACCTCAAAAGGAATGGGACTAAGGTCTATTAAATAACACAACTATATTTAATGGGAACCCAACTCATATCTTGAAAATATAGATAGAGTTCAATGTGGTACAAACAAGTTAAATTATAGTTATGGAACACTAGGAATTTATACAAAAAGTTCCATTCCTATATGCCTAGTGTTGGTTTTCTGCATGTTAGAGGATGAAGTTCACTTCTTAATAAATCATATAAGTGTGACTCGCAGAATCACTAAAGTTGATTTACCTATTCGAGTGTCGAAAGTGTGGCCGCTTTCTATGAAATCAAGACCGATCCTAAAGCGCTCGTGAAATCAGGATTAGCACAAGGCCATAAAAGTGCATGCTAGAAAAACACTTATAAACTCAGAAATCGGTATGTGTGATAGTTCCGGCTAGTCTCAAAAGGTCCTTGGTTCAAGATACGTTCACCACAGCACCTTGATGAAGCTTTGAATTATTTTCACTATATGGAAGTTCAAGTCCGAAAGACACTTCTCATTTATGTACTAGATTTTAGCGATAATGCCAAAAGTTATTTATTGTCTTTTTTGCTTTGCTCTCTTGTGTATATTGAAATTGGTGGGAGAATGTTGGATTAATTCCAATATTTATTGAGTTTAATTTTTAGTTGTTAATATTTTATTATATTATTTGTGTTTTATTTTAAACATAGTTTGGGTTTTAATTTAGAAAGTAGAAACATGAGCAAATGAGTGTGAAAGATATGGGGAATGCTCAAAATCCCATATTGTCCCACATTGGAAGAATACTACAAAAGGTAGTGGTATATCAACTAAAGGACAACTAAGATTCTTAGTTGACAAGTCAAATAAGAGGCTATGATCCTACGCATCGCGGTGGTGCTTAAGCACCACCAATCGCGACACGCGTAAGCGCGTAAGCGCGACACGCGGCGCGCGAAAGGGCGATTGGGCGACTTAGGGCGCATTGCGCGCTTTGACGCGCACTTGGCACTTCGCACGTGCGCATCGTCGCTTGGAGCGTGGGAGCCTAAAGTTTTGACGAGGTAAAACAGATCAACGGTTGTGATTAAACGATCCGATCAAAGGGTTTAAAATCCGAAACGGCTTGATCTAAACCGTTAGATGAACTCGTAGCGTTTCGTGTAGGGGATGTCCATTCGCTTACGATGGGACGCCTAATCTGAACCGTTAGATCGTAGCTGTTCCAAACAGGCACGATCCAACGGTTGCTGAGTCACTCCATGAAGAGTTGTGACTGTTGAAGAACAGTCACAGAAATGGCTATAAAAAGAGTTCCAGACCTCTGTTTTGGACACCGAAAATTGCTAGTTTCTCCTCTCTCCGTCCTCTATACTTTGGCATTATCAAGTTACAAATTCAGAGTGTTCTCGGGTTTGATCAAACAGTACATAGTTTGAATAAAACAATTGTTCATACTGCATTGTATCCTGAAGGCAGGTTCTACAAAACCCATTGTGTACTCGCGGTTCTGGTTCTGTCTCAACCGGATTGGGAGAAATTTTGCCTAAAAGAAAGCGTTCCAAGAACGTGCCTTGCAGAAATTAATTATTATATTTCGTTCTTTCCATAAGAAAACTCCAACAAATTGGAACCAACGTTCATGAGCACGAGCTCCCTCCAATTGAGATCCAACGTTATCTTGAAGGTAAATATTTCGTAGATTAACACAGGAAGCAAGATCGAAGATGTTATCTTGAAGGTTAATTTTTGGTTTATGTGAGTGTTTTGTTTTGTAGGGCAGGTGATACATGCCAGAAAGAGAAGTGAAAGACCGTGGGAAGAAAGGGCTTGGAAATCACTAATAATCATTTTCTTTATTCAGACTTATTTTTCCATGCTTGGAAATACGCTGCGGGAGAAAGGGAGAGTATGAAAAATCTTTTTGAAACCATGTCACTATCAAAACGAATGGGAATAGTGAAAGAGAAGGATGAGTGACCTTTTTTTTGCACTTTTTATGTTCTTTTCCTATTAGCAATTAATGTGATATCTGCATGGAAGGCCGACTCTGAGTATATTTGAGGAATTTTTTTACGATTTGAATTGTGGTATCCTGATGATTCCAGCTCAAATTTCATAGGGTCATTATCTTTAATAGGGTCATTATCTTTAATACCATGCTTTTATTCATTTATTTATTTAAATAAAAATGATATAATTTGATTGTGTTTATACTTTTGTAATCAGTTAAAATTAGGGGGGTGTTGGAGAACCCAATTTGAGGCTTGAAACTGAAATCGATTTTTTTTTTTTTTTTAAGTTTTATAATTTAAAACTAAAAACATCTTAATTTTTAGACATGAAATTGGGGTTTCAAGTATTGGAATTTGTTAACATCTTAAAAAAAGTGTTATTAGGCCATGTTCATTATATATTGTTCTTTTCATATGTTGTGTTGTGATTTTTTGTAACTAGTAATAATGCGCTCGTGATGCGCGGATTTCACCATCGATCCTTTACCCTCTAGACAAACGCATCTCTTTCTCTCTCTCATTCTCTCTTTTTTCATGTTCTTTCATGTTTACCTGCTTCAAGTTGTACCTATGAAAATCTGAATAGTACTCGTATATTTCTTCTCAATTTCATTACTATTTACCTTTTATCCTCTATTTAAAATAAATCCCAGTTATACAATGAGTTTTCCCCTTTGTGTTATCATGACATATAAATTATGTCATTCTCTCAATAATCTATATTTTTATATTTCTTTTCTTAAACAAGCCCACTACTTTATACTGCCATATTATTTTATGATTTTAGTAATTTTCTATTAATAAATCTCATATTGATCATACTTACCGAAAACCAGATACGATGGAGTCTATGTTTGTGCATAGATAAAAAAGGGAAGATGGATTTTTGCAATCGACATAAAACTTTGGTGGGTAGACTACATTGACATGTGGCCACATGCGACAACATATATAGATGAACAGTGTAAATTTTTTTTGATTAATTTAAATATTTGTATGCCTGTATGTATCAATATTGTATAGAATGGTCTTAAACTGTCTTATATTAATGCATTTTTTCTTCACCAATTGGTTGAGTTGAAATATTATTTTTTATTTTTGTGTACTCATATAGTTTCTTTACTGCTCTATATATAAATTCTATGGTTATCAAATATTTGATTAGATGTACATCCTACCAAAAAAAATAGTTAGATGAAATGTACATCTTATTTTCAATGTATATATAATTTTATCAATATATATATTTTTTTATCAAATTTTATAACACACCCGCGCATCGCTCGGGTTACATGCTAGTGAGATGGTAATATTAATCGATTTGAATTACAAGAGCAATTTGAATCTCAAAAATTTATTTGCTGTGGAGAATGTAAAATTAAAAGAAAGTTAAAAAGATAATATTTTATATTAAAAATTGATAAAAAGTTGATTAGGTTAATAAAGGCATGTGTGTCATAATATTTACCCTAGAACCAAGGATGGTGAAAATCACGATCCGCATGCGCACATGTGCGAAAATGTGATTGGGCACCTTAGAGACACACTTTGCACTTTGCACGTAGGGGCATCAATCTGAATGGTCCAATTTTTGGCACCACTTTTTTAAGTGACTGTTATACAATCACGCCTTTTTTTGAACAAATCTAAAGAGTTAAATCAAAATAGTTCAGATCCAAAGGCTAGGGTTAAATCATAGCTCGAAATGGTGCCTGGTGGTGAACAGACACCATTCTGCCTATAAATAAAACAAATGTTTTTATTTTTTCACTTTCGAAAATTCTTTTTCGTCCTTTATATTTTGTTCTTATCAATTTCATTGAGTGTTCTGTAGGAATTCTTCAACTTTGCTACTTGAAGAACTCGTGGATTTATTGTATCTTGGAGGTAATTTGCCTATATACCCATTAGCAAACTCATTTTGGGTGGGGTAAAATAATATATTAGGATAGTAATTCATTATGCCTCAAATCCTAAATATTCCAGATTGTCATCACTACAATCCTACATTTTTTTTATAAATTCTTAAGGTATTATTTTAATGGAGGCAGAAAAGAATATGACTTCTTTTTTGAATCCCAATGTTTGTTTAGCTTTTTATAGAATTCATGACCCGATAACATCAAGGTTAGGCACAAAAGGAATTAAAAGTATTTTCGTAGGATTTGCAGAAAATTCTAAGGATTATAGGTTGTTAGACTTGAACTCTAATATCATAATTGAATCTAGATATGTTGAATTTATTAAAAATAAATTTCATAAAGATCCTTATCCTAAACCAAATGGTATCCTTGAAATATCAATGGACTTGAACCCTAGTTCATCAATTAATGATACAAGAAAGGAATCCGAAACACGTCTTGAAATTATGAGAAGTCAACATGCTAGGAAAGATAAATGTTTGGGCCCTAATTTTAATTCTTCACAACCCATAGCTTTTTTGTGGAAGAAGATATAAAAAATATTCTTAATAACATACCTATTTTACCTAATGTAGAAAATATCCCAGAACAATTAGTGAAGCATTGCCTTCAGGAGATGTCACGTTCTAGAAATAAGTTATTAAAAATATGGATTCAATGTTATTTAATCAAACTTGGGTTTTGGTAGAACTACCACAAAGATAAAAAAGTATTAGTAGTATATGGGCATTTAAAACAAAGAAAAATACAATGGGTTTATTCAAACTGTAGAAGGGTGTTTCAGGCTTGCCTACTATATTTTGGGGGGAGGGTCCCTCATGACCCCCCAGCTTCCAAAAAATGTGGGGGAGAGGAGCAGTCAAGTTCCTGCCCCTCAGCTTCCAGAAATTATTGGGGCGAGGAGCAGTCAAAGTCCTCCCCCTCAACTGCAACAAAATATTTGGACGCGGAACCCCCAGGGTCCCTCGACAGCAGAAATGCCATATAGGAGAAAGAACCCCACCAAGGTGGCATAAGAAGCCTGTGTTGAGAGGGACTCCCGCAAGGGTCCAAGCAAAAACTCAAGTTGAGAAGGAACCTCTATTGAGAGGTAATTCCCCCAAGGTCTCTGTAGAAACTCACGTTGAGAAGGAACCCCACCAAGGTGACAGCAGAAGCCTATGTTGAGAAGGACCCCCGCAAGGGTCCCTGCAGAAACTCAAGTTGAGAAGGAACCTCTGTTGAGAGGGACTTCCCTCAAGGTTTCCGCAGAAACTCACGTTGAGAAGGAACCCCACCAAGGTGGCACCAGAAGCCTATGTTAAGAGGGACCCCTGCAGAAACTCAAGTTGAGAAGGAACCTCTATTCAGAGGGACTGCTCCCAAGGTCTCCGCAGAAACTCGCGTTGAGAAGGAACCCCACCAAGGTGGCAGCAGAAGCCTATGTTAAGAGGGACCCCCGCAAGGGTCCCTATAAAAACTCAAGTTGAGAAGGAACCTCTGTTGAGAGGGACTTCCCCCAAGGTCTCCACAGAAAATCACATTAAGAAGGAACCCCACCAGGGTGGCACCATAAGCCTACGTTGAGAGGGCCCCCGCAAGGGTCCCTGCAGAACTCAAGTTGAGAAAGAACCTTTGTTGAGAGGGACTTCCCCCAAGGTCTTCGCCTATATTCACGTTGAGAAGGAAATTTACTTAGATGGCGGTAGAAGCCTAGGTTGAGAAGGACTCCCCCAGGATCCATGCAGAAAGGACAGTCGAGAAGGAACCCCCCCCCCCTCCCCCATGACTTCCTCAATAGAAAAAACGATGATTGAGAAGGAACCCCCCCACCGGGATTCCTCAACAGCAGAAACTTACATGGGAGGAGGGACCCGCAAGGTCCTCCCCCCAGCTCCGAGAAAACCAAGTTAGGATGATAAGGTGCCTACCATAAGTAACCCCTCATCATAAAATGAACAGACGTAGTAACACTTATTTTCGTCTACAAGTTTCCTGGTTGAGCAAGAAGGGTTCAAGTAGGCCAGCTTGGATCTCTTGAGAGTTTTGGCTTGGCGGCTGAGGGACAATGTATGTTGAGTAAGCTCAACCACTTAGCACTATAGGATTGAGAGAATACTATTAGCAAGACAGATAAGTCACACAAGACTACACACACCTCACACTTGGTCACACGTGAAGTGAGCAACTAAAGAGCTGGCTGCTGACAAGGAATAAACTCTTTATAAAAAATTACTTTTTCAGAATAGGGGGTCCTCGATGTCCCTCTCGAGAAAAACAATGATTTTAGAAGAGAGGGGTCCTTAAGGCCTCGACTCTCAAGATTTACAAAGATTGCGCCACGCGTTACCGTTTCAACGGATATTTATCAAATCAGATATTTTGTCTTCATTGGGAGACATATTTGCTTTTTGACTTTGGTTGGCGCCAGGTGGTGCCTACAGGAGGGGACAGGCAGAGATGCCTGCAGATAGAGACAAATGGTACATTTCAGACATTGTTCCCCACCAACCCTCTCAATTTTGGCGCCAAAAGTGCCAACCCAGACCTAGTGCCCAAGTATAAATAAGACCCTTGGGAAAGGTCAAGAGAAAATACAAAAAAACTCAATAGAACTTTTACTCTGTCAAAATCACACCAGAACCTCTTTAGTATTCTCTCCCTGCTCTTTCTCTAAGTGCTAAGTGCCCTGTTCTTTCACTCCCCACTGACAACCATCATTTCCAGGAGCTCATTTTGAGAAAATTACTATTATTGTTGTGGAAGTTCATCTTCTTGTAGGGAGAGAGTTCCAGCTGGAGCTCCATTTTTACCAAAAGGAGAAGGTTTTACTAGAAGCTGCTGCAGAAGTTCTTGAGAACCTTGCAGAAAGCGTCCATTGGAGTGGGTCACGCCTCACCCTTTCCAGATATTCATAGACCCCAGTCTCACTACCCTCCTACATTTGACGACTCCGCTGAGGAGGTATCCTCACTTCCATGGACAAAGAAGGTTTTAATGTTTCTAAGCAGCTAGTGTTTGAAGATATTCCATCTGAGAATGGATCTCAAAGAGACCAGACCACTCGGGAGGATGTGGTGGTGACCGGAGCTAGAGTACCTTCTCCTTAGGGAAGGCAGACTAGTTCACCAGCAGCGGCTCTGGTGACAGGTATCAACCTTATGAGCATGTTTTTTGAGTTTTTGAAACAAATCAACGTAGACATGGCAAATTTGGGTCAAGGCTGTTTAGTACCGACAGCTTCCCCTTCTGGTGGGGCAGCCACTTCTACAATGATTCCGACGGAAGTAGCTCCCCTACGAAAAGTGGTGCTGGAGCAAGTAGTGGGTTCACCAACATCAAAGGGTATGGGTTTGGAGGAATCACCCTACAAAAATATTACCTTGGAGGAGGCTAGGAAGTATCTCTCCTCTTCTCAGAGGGAGGGTCCTCATCGGTATGATAACTTGTGGTGCCCCTACCCATAAGTGCGCATATAGTCTTCCAAAGCTTGAGGAGAAAATGAGGTGGTCGGAGAAGTGCCAACGACCATTGGTTATAGTAAGGAACCCACAGTCGCAGAGGGACCAAAACGAGAAACTCTCATCTTCTCAGAGGGAGAGGCACCCATAATTGCAAAGAACCATACGTCCAAAGTGTACCTCCCCACCAACAGTGGTGCGCAAGGACCCCTCATGAAAAATATTTTTTGGCGAGGAACCCTGGGTGTCCTTCGCTGCCAACAAAGAAGTCGCGGCAGAAGTCCCTATAGAAACACCAAGTCGCGAGAAACCTATAGGCGAGGAACCTTGGGTGTCCTCATCGCCAATAAAGAATCCTCAGCTGTAGCAGCCCAAGATGGTAAACCCAAGCGCGAGGGACTCTTAAGCCTAATACCACCAGCGAGGAACCCTCGACGAAGCATGAGGTCGAGATACCCCCACTTGAAGCAAGTTACAAATTGTCCGTTTCACCAAACGCAATACCACCAGGCGAGGAACCCTCGATGAGGCAGGAGGTCGAGATACCCTCGGATAAGAAGTTGGCACGTGAGGAATCCATTGGCAGAGAAGTGGCACTTGATGAAGAACCCGCGACCATAAAGAGGTTTGAATCCACTATGGGAAATGGCATTCGCGAGGAACCCTTAGGTATAAAGTCCACCCGCGAGGAACCCTTAGCAAACAACACATGAACCCATGGGGGTAAGACCGGCTCGCGAGGAAGCCTCGTTCATAGAAGTATTGTAATACCCAGTATTTTTATGGCTTTTAATTATGAGATTAATTAAATAAAATTGGTTTTAATTATGGGATTAATTAAATTAATTTGAGATAATTAATTGAAAATTAATTCAGATTTAAATACTAGCGAGACGAAAGTTGATATTTGATTATGATAATAATGTTGAGTATCACAGAATGATTATGGTAACATGTGATTATTGAATTTATTAAAATTTTCGCGAGTCATGATTACGACAATTCGGGAAATTTAGTTGGGATGCACGTGTCAGTCGCGTCAGGAATAAATTTACTTGGACTTAAAAGTATATTATTATTTTATCATCAGTATGGTCATTTTGAGTGCGCTAGCCTGTCCAGAAGGATCGAAATAGTTAGAAAACACTAGTCGGGGGTTTAGTTTGGGTCCCAAAGCATTTTTAGGCCAAACCGACAACCCGGGAAGGGAATTTTAGTCATTTTAAATTTTAAGGGATTTTGACCCACGAATTTTAGGGTTTATTTATCAGCCAATATTAGGGCCATTATCTGTCAAAAAGCAAGGAGTGGGCAACATGAGAAAGAGGAGAAGTTACAAAGAGGGTTTTCAAGCCATAACCACCACACACCACCACTTTTCACCGGATTTGTCACCGGAGAGAGGAGGAGAACCAACCATTAACATCACCAACGGATCAAAACATCAATTCCAAGGCAAGTGATTTGATTTCATTAAGTTTCAGCAAATAATTCATCCATGCTAGTGTAGAATTTGATGATAGCCTTGAATAATGATGAAAACTCATGAAATTTGGGTGCGCCAGCATGTCCGGAAGGATCGAAATAGTCAGAAAACACTGGTCGGGGGTTTAGTTTGGGTCCCAAGGCATTTTTAGGCAAAACCGACAACCTGGGAGGGTATTTTAGTCATTTTAAATTTTAAAGGATTTTGACCCATGAATTTTAGGCTTTATTTATCAGCCAATATTAGGGCCATTAGTACCATTATCTGTCAAAAAGCAAGGAGTGGGCAACATGAGAAAGAGGAGAAGTTACAAGGAGGGTTTCCAAGCCATAACTACCACACACCACCATTTTTCACCGGATTTGTCACCGGAAAGAGGAGGAGAAGCAACCATTAACATCATGTAACACCCCTCCTAATTAAATACCGGGTGGCCAGTCCCATACCAAATTAAAACAGAATATACAGTTGGCTCATTCTTAGCATCACTGTCGAAAACATTTACAACTCACCCAATACCCAATTAAGCTGGTGTTAAAAACTTTCCAAATTTTAAATTTCAACAAAACCATTTTTAGTTTAAGAATAACACTACACATTTTATTCTACAAAACTGGTACACAATAAATAACACAAAAGAATTTAAATGCAATTGGAATAAACATTCCCAAATAATATAAATCCTTTACAATAATCCCAACAATGTTAAATGTATTAAAAAGTCCCGAATACAATAGAATTTGACCTCGATAGAAAAGATAACTGAATCTTTTGGGCGACATCCCCTAACTAAGAATACTGTGAATCAAATGATGATAGGCGTCTAAGAAAAACTCCATAGCTCCATAGTTCAACATAATCAGCTAAGGTTGGCGTCCCTGTTGCTGGACACCTGATATAGAAGATACAATAGAAAAGAAAATATGCAAGGAAACGGGTCAGAGCCCGAATGTGTAGATTATTTTTAAAACAGCAAGTATTTAACAAGTGCAATAAATCTTTTATTATGTACATGTTAGACCCAACTCTCACTTGCCATTCTCACCTCTCAACTAGAGTGCACACTTAACGTTTCATATTAACTTCCTAGTTAATGGTTCCTCTTTTCTAGTCTCCATATTATAAATTCCATTCCCATATCATAATTCCCGTATGTACCATACCATACGTCACATTATTATTCATTTACATCTCTTCTTTATATGATTAGTTTCTCATTAACATGAATCATTACTCATTAATATGAATCGTTTCTCATTAACATGAGTGAAGCTTTTCAATTCTATAAGCATAAACATTCATTAACTTAATTACATTATCTTTCTCTATTCATCGTTATCTACAATTATCAGCGTAGATAGATTTAACCACAATATATCCATGTAACCATTTAATCTATTTTATATATATTCATATATAATACGGCACCCCGAGTCACAGCTGTGGTGCAATGCATTACTCTGCTATCATGTCCCATCATCGCAGGTCGCCGAATAGGGGACTACAGGTTCGGTAAGATTCCACGAATCACAAACAACAACAAACAAATTGGAGGCGAACATAGTTCTCGTATCCATGGGTCACGCACATACCTACGTACCCACAGTCAGCGAACTTATCAACTCCCCGATAAATCTTTCATAGACCTATGTTCTCGAGCGACAAATCAAAGATCCCATGGATTCATCAGGATATGACTGCCCTCACGCGCAAACCTCCCACCGATAGCAAGTAAGCTAGGTATGTCATACACATAAATTATCAAACAATCAAATAGGTATTATCATACCTATAATATAATATCAATAAGGTAATTATCACTACCCTAAGATATTTCTCATACGTAGCATTATATCTCTTTTAAATCCCACGTATTAACATATCATATCTTTACTTCATAATTTAATTATCCTCTCATCATATAACATCTCTCCACTCTCGACGTCGTTAAGGTTCATGCGCGAAGCGTCTCGCAAAGCGAAATCCAAACAAGGAACCCCTCCAATACACTACTACTTAACTTTGTCGATCGAGGAGGTCCGACAACTTCAACTATGCGATCAGGATAACCTCATACCTTTGCGAAATCAATAATGAGCTTAAACTCAGTCCTTGATGTTCAAATTGTAACCCTAAGGCTACCCTCCCTCAATAAACAAGATTCAAATAGGTTTTTCCTCAACATATATTCAGTAAGAAGTCACTAATATCCTACTGGTCCATAACATCATTTCTCCCGAATTACTACGAGTTTAGTTCTCCTTTTAATTAAGGTTAAAACCGATAGTTTCAAATCTCGTATAAACACATATTCTTTCACTTAGGATTAAACCCTCTTGTAAACTTAAGGATACCCAGGTGTTATATTCAATCACCCCTACTGGTCCTATCTTAAATCCTCATACATCCCCATTTGGAATTTAACAAATGAATCTAGCAATCGAAATTCCATTCAATATAATTTTCATCATTTAAATCACTCGAATCCAAATCAAATTAATTCAAATCTTATCAAGGGTTTACTGATATTTTCTAGGTCCCATAATATCCAAATAATAATCACCAAAGATCCACAAAAGGTTTGGGATAAGAATCAACATTTAAAAAGAAATAACTTTACATAATCTGGGGAGGTCGATCGATCGAAGGCAGGGGTCGATCGATCGATCCCTCAGGTCACAGCCTGGTTTTTCTGCATTTCAGCAACTACGGGTTTCACCATTTTTACTCATTCAAACCTTCCTATTAACCTCCAAAACGAGTTATAATTATTTCTACATGATATATCAACATATATGAACGATTTCCAATACTCTAAACATCCTAGAATCATCAAGGGATTGGATTAAAAAGCATGTTTATCTCCTTATTTCCAGAAAATATCAACATATCATCTTCAAGAACACATCAATGGTTTTCATAATTTCTTCAACAGATTCATGACTATTTCGTGGATTAATATCAACCTAAAACATGAGTTTAATTCCTATATCATTTCAGTTTTCCAGAACTCCATTTAATACTCCATTATTTCTTCCAAACATGAATAATCTTCTCTTTTCATACTATTCTAACATGGACAATATACGAACTTAAATTGCCATTATCAAACACTTGCCTTTACTGTAGGTCTGATCCTTTGGTGTAGTATATCTCAGTTGATTGTCCCTTCTCCGGTCAAACTTCGGTGGTGGTTGGTGGTGGTGAACCTTGGTTCTTGTTCTTCTCCTTCCCAAGTGGCTTTTCCCTTCCCAAGCACTCTTACACTCTCTCTAGGAAGATGGCTTCTCTAATTTTTGAAGAGGGGATGAATAACCCCCATACAATTAATCTACCAATACTTATAATAGTGCCAAATCCGAAATCACTATTCATCCCCCTAGAAAAATGACCAAAATGCCCTTTCGGGTTGTCTATTCATTTCCAAATGACCCGAGACTCAAAATTAACATCCAAATAGACTTTTCTGACTATTTCGAACCTTCCGGACGCAACGACACAGTCGAAATGACTATTAGATCGATAGAAAATAAATTTCCTTTTTAATTTAATAAACTAGTCCCGACACGTCCCATACCGCGTCTGACTAAAAATATAAATTACCGAATTTATATCATACAGTCATATCAATGACATCACATTCATATATTACCTAAATACCTTTAAGTAATATTCAGAATCATCCATTTTAATATCCACCTTCCGGATAAAACCCGAATGAATTAATTAATATTAAAATCTAATTAATCCATTAATTTAAAATACAACCCATTTTAAAAGTCATTTAAAATTACGGGGTATTACATACTTCCCCCCTTATAATAGAATTTCGACCCGAAATTCAGGAATATAAGTCATACCGGTAAGGTCAACTCCGAGTATAAATCTCACATCGCAAGAAATCCAAGATGTACCGCCCATACAGTACATTAACAAAGTCCCTATCGATGTTATACGCCAAGCCTCACCATATAGTTTCAACTGAATCAAATTTAGACTTCACCTAATCTTCCCTATACCGTACTCGTGACAATCTTTAGGAAAAAAAATGATCCTCTCATAGTGAACAAATTAATCCTGAAGTCTCAATTTACTTACCTTTTTCACAAGTATGAAAAATACTACAATACAATCATCCAGGACGCCCATACACCCTCTCGTACCGCTTTCACTATTAAAAGTTTCGCAAAGGTTATAAACTCGTTTCCCAAAGACCTAACTTATTTCGACTCCCAACGGTTATTAGTTTCATGCGTGGGGTGTCTCGCAAGCAAAATCCAAACAAGGAACCACCCCGATACACTACTTCCTAAAGTAGTCGGTCATCGAAACTCCTAAGGTCCTTAGTCAATAATATATATAAAAAAAATTTGGTTTAAAAAAAAATAATATCAGGTTTATCGATTTAAAACAAAAATTAGGTTTTATCGATTTCAAATAGGGTCTACGCATCAACTCTCGTATAGAAGACAAGATGCAGACATATGCTCTCATATACCACAAGTCAATGCATGCCGATAGTCACATCACGCTCGGATATGCCCAAGGTAAGTAATCCCATAAAAATCAAACCCACGTGATAACAAGTAATATATAGGTGTCCCACACCCCTCAGTGAGTCTATGTAAATAACGATGCCATATGCTAAGTTTAACAACCCTTTTTCCCTCACAATATCAATCACTACAAAAATCAATACGCCTCATACTTCCTTAGATATGAAACATACCCTCATTTACGGGTGATGGTTGTTGAATCCAAATATTATAACTTTGCTCCGATGAGTCAAGAAAAATTTTACTCCAAATTTTCAGTTCTAGTTAACCACACTCCACTATATACCCAAGCCTTTCAATATATTGCCTTCGTTAGGGAACATACACAATTCACGCATTTCAAGAACTTCTACTGATGACTCTCCTCAATTTTTCCATAATAGGGGTGACCTCGACTATGGTCATCATACTCGAACATACTTCATAACCTCCTAAGTACGATCTCCGCTATCCATTCAATGGCCCTCATCTGCCATACTTCTTTGTTCGATCACTCCCGAACGTAAATAAGATTCACTGATATATACGGAATCTTACCAAAGAGATCAACAATCTGAAACATAGGGCTCTATATCAAAGAATGCTAAGCTAAAAACACAGTAAGCCGTACAGATCCTAAAGGACACTAGAACCTGATGCTCTGATACCACCTGTAACACCCCGCCTAATTAAATACCGGGTGGCCAGTCCCATACCAAATTAAAACAGAATATACAGTTGGCTCATTCTTAGCATCACTGTCGAAAACATTTACAACTCACCCAATACCCAATTAAGCTGGTGTTAAAAACTTTCCAAATTTTAAATTTCAACAAAACCATTTTTAGTTTAAGAATAACACTACACATTTTATTCTACAAAACTGGTACACAATAAATAACACAAAAGAATTTAAATGCAATTGGAATAAACATTCCCAAATAATATAAATCCTTTACAATAATCCCAACAATGTTAAATGTATTAAAAAGTCCCGAATACAATATAATTTGACCTCGATAGAAAAGATAACTGAATCCTTTGGGCGACATGCCCTAACTAAGAATACTGTGAATCAAATGATGATAGGCGTCTAAGCAAAACTCCATAGCTCCATAGTTCAACATAATCCGCTAAGGTTGGCGTCCCTGTTGCTGGACACCTGATATAGAAGATACAATAGAATAAAAAATATGCAAGGAAACGGGTCAGAGCCCGAATGTGTAGATTATTTTTAAAACAACAAGTATTTAACAAGTGCAATAAATCTTTTATTATGTACATGTTAGACCCAACTCTCACTTGCCATTCTCACCTCTAAACTAGAGTGCACACTTAACATTTCATATTAACCTCCTAGTTAATGGTTCCTCTTTTCTAGTCTCCATATTATAAATTCAATTCCCATATCATAATTCCCGTATGTCCCATACCATACGCCACATTATTATTCATTTACATCTCTTCTTTATATGATTAGTTTCTCATTAACATGAATCATTACTCATTAATATGAATAGTTTCTCATTAACATGAGTGAAGCTTTTCAATTCTATAAGCATAAACATTCATTAACTTAATTCCATTATCTTTCTCTATTCATCGTTATCTACAATTATCACCGTAGATAGATTTAACCACAATATATCCATGTAACCATTTAATCTATTTTATATATATTCATATATAATACGGTACCCCGAATCACAGCTGTGGTGCAATGTATTACTCTGCTATCATGTCCCATCATCGCAGGTCGCCGAATAGGGGACTACAGGTTCGGTAAGATTCCACGGACCACAAACAACAACAGACAAATTGGAGGCGAACATAGTTCTCGTATCCATGGGTCACGCCCATTCCTACGAACCCATAGTCAGCGGACTTATCAACTCCTCGATAATTCTTTCATAGACCTATGTTCTCGAGCGACAAATAAAAGATCCCATGGATTCATCAGGATATGACTGCCCTCACGCGCAAACCTCCCACCGATAGCAAGTAAGCTAGGTATGTCATACACATAAATTATCAAACAATCAAATAGGTATTATCATACCTATAATATAATATCAATAAGGTAATTATCACTACCCTAAGATATTTCCCATACGTAGCATTATATCTCTTTTAAATCCCACGTATTAACATATCACATCTTTACTTCATAATTTAATTATCGTCTCATCATATAACATCTCTCCACTCTCGACGTCGTTAAGGTTCATGCGTGGAGCGTCTCGCAAAGCAAAATCCAAACAAGGAACCCCTCCAATACACTACTACTTAACTTTGTCGATCGAGGAGGTCCGACAACTTAAACTATGCGATCAGGATAACCTCATACCTTTGCGAAATCAATAATGAGCTTAAACTCAGTCCTTGATGTTCAAATTGTAACCTTAAGGCTACCCTCCCTCAATACACAATATTCAAATAGGTTTTTCCTCAACATATATTCAGTAAGAAGTCACTAATATCCTACTGGTCCATAACATCATTTCTCCCGAATTACTACGAGTTTAATTCTCCTTTTAATTAAGGTTAAAACCGATAGTTTCAAATCTCTTATAACACATATTCTTTCACTTATGATTAAACCCTCTTGTAAACTTAAGGATACCCAGGTGTTATATTCAATCACCCCTACTGGTCCTATCTTAAATCCTCATACATACCCATTTGGAATTTAACTAATGAATCTAGCAACCGAAATTCCATTCAATATAATTTTCATCATTTAAATCACTCGAATCCAAATCAAATTAATTCAAATCTTATCAAGGGTTTACTGATATTTTCTAGGTCCCATAATATCCAAATAATAATCACCAAAGATCCACAAAAGGTTTGGGATAAGAATCAACATTTAAAAAGAAACAACTTTACATAATCTGGGGAGGTCGATCGATCGAAGGCAGGGGTCGATCGATCGATCCCTTAGGTCACAGCCTGGTTTTTCTGCATTTCAGCAACTACGGGTTTCACCATTTTTACTCATTCAAACCTTCCTATTAACCTCCAAAACGAGTTATAATTATTTCTACATGATATATCAATATATATGAACGATTTCTAATACTCTAAATATCCTAGAATCATCAAGGGATTGGATTAAAAAGCATGTTTATCTCCTTATTTCCAGAAAATATCAACATATCATCTTCAAACACATCAATGGTTTTCAGAATTTCTTCAACAGATTCATGACTATTTCGTGGATTAATATCAACCTAAAACATGAGTTTAATTCCTATATCATTTCAGTTTTCTAGAAATCCATTTAATACTCCATTATTTCTTCTAAACATGAATAATCTTCTCTTTTCATACTATTCTAACATGGACAATATACGAACTTAAATTGCCATTATCAAACACTTGCCTTTACTGTAGGTCTGATCCTTTGGTGTAGTATATCTCAGTTGATTGTCCCTTCTCCGGTCAAACTTCGGTGGTGGTTGGTGGTGGTGAACCTTGGTTCTTGTTCTTCTCCTTCCCAAGTGGCTTTTCCCTTCCCAAGCACTCTTACACTCTCTATAGGAAGATGGCTTCTCTAATTTGTGAAGAGGAGATGAATAACCCCCATACAATTAATCTACCAATACTTATAATAGTGCCAAATCCGAAATCACTATTCATCCCCTCTAGAAAAATGACCAAAATGCCCTTTCGGGTTGTCTATTCATTTCCAAATGACCCGAGACTCAAAATTAACATCCAAATAGACTTTTCTGACTATTTCGAACCTTCCAGACGCAACAACGCAGTCGAAATGACTATTAGATCGATAGAAAATAAATTTCCTTTTTAATTTAATAAACTAGTCCTGACACATCCCATACCGCGTCTGACTAAAAATATAAATTACCGAATTTATATCATACAATCATATCAATGACATCACATTCATATATTACTTAAATACGTTTAAGTAATATTCATAATCATCCATTTTAATATCCACCGTCCGGATAAAACCCGAATGAATAAATTAATAATAAAATCTAATTAATCCATTAATTTAGTAACCCATTTTAAAAGTCATTTAAAATTACGGGGTATTACACATCACCAACGAATCAAAACTGCAATTCCAAGGCAAGTGATTTTATTTCATTAAGTTTCAGCGAATAATTTATCCATGCTAGTGTAGAATTTGATGATAGTCTTGAATAATGATGAAAAATCATGAAATTTGGAGAAGAAAACTAAATCTTGGATAGGATTTGCATGTAGATTAGTTCTGGAAGTAATTCAGTAGCCAAATCATAACCTTAGCTGAATTAAAAACGGATTTAAGAAGAGAAATATTAATTTTTTAGAAGAAAATAGAAAAAAAAATAAGGTTTTTAGGTTAATATGAAGATTTGATCCAAGGAAGTCTAATTGTTGATGATTTAAAAGTTTTGGAACGTTAAGAATTATGTAGTTAGGTTGTATAATGACCCCATATACTTGTATTAGAATTTCACATCATGTAATGAAGTTTTGGGACAAATCTGGGAATGAAAAACGAAGAAACCTGTAGCCTCACCTGCTTGATCGATCGATCAACATTCATAGGTCGATCGATCGATGGTAAGGATTGATCGATCGATCCCCCCAGAAATGGCGAATTTTTCCCCTCTTTAATTTTAAGTCTTTCCGTCCATTGAATATTGTAGTTGGGGATTATGTGAATGCATTAGGATTTGAAGGATACTAGTAAGGATATATATTTGAGCCCGGGAATATATTAGAATTGGGTTGGAATGTAGCGTTGAATTTTTGAGTGTCCGACGAGTAATTTCCTAGTTTATGATGTGAGAACGTGATTTAAATTCGTAGGAGTGAGAAGTTAGGATTTGGGACATAAATAAGGAGTTAAGAGTACTGAATTAATGTGTCGAAAAGTTAAGAGACTTAGTAACCTCTTCGATTAGGTTTAAGTACTCGAAATTATACGACGTGAGAGGTATCGGCGAAATATAATATATATCACCCGGAATAATCGTACCGTATGAATTAGACTAATGGTATAAGGCTGAGAATATACTTTTAATAATTTAACAAGTTATCTAAGTTATGTGAATGCTTAGTATATGGATTATTGTGTATGACATACCTACCAGACTTGCTATCACGGGAGGTCGGCTTTCGGAATAGGGCCATCAAATCTTTGTGTGCTTACGGGGGGGGGGGGGGATTTAGATTGGTACGTTAAGCACATAGGGCTATAAATGGATTATTTATGAGTTAATAAGTTAGTTGACCATGGGAGCGTAGGTATGTGCGTGACCCATGGGTAATATGTGTGATTTTTCTTATTGAAACGGTTCCTGAGAGATTCGAAACACGTAGTCCTTATGTACGTGATGTACCGGGACTCGATAGCAGAGTATGTGTGCACCACAGCTTAGCCTAGGGTTGCCTGATTTGTATATTTGTGCTGAGAATAATATACTTGTAATTATAACGAACTCTTTGTTAAAGTGTGTATAGATTATTGTGACATTTTGAATGATATTTAAAATGAGAATTTCCTTTCGTAATTGTTATAAATAAATCTTACCGGTGAATAGGTGAGTTACACGCAGGATATGTTAGAACGCTATGAATAGACCCCTATGTTATAATGAGAGAAAAAGAAGTGGTACAAACTAGTTAGTTAACGACATAACTAGGACGGGTTAAGAATATACGTTAGGCGTGCACACGAGTTGAGGGGTGAGGAACTCATGTGAGGGAACGTAACTAACATGTATATATTATTCACTGTTTAATGCAATTAAACACTTGCTATTTTTTTAAACTGTTTTCACCTTGGGCTTTGACCCGTTTGCTTTCAAATCTATTTTTGTAAAACCTTTTAGGTGCCCAGCCACAGGAATGCCAAGCATAGGAGTTCCATCCCATTGACATGTTGTAGCTGTTGTGGAAGTTATAGGATCTCGACAGTAGATGCCTATAATTTAATTGGTTGCATGTTAATTTAATTTAATAAAATTTGCCAAGTCACTTTTTAAATATTTGGTGGCTAGTAATTATTTAATAATATTTTCGACAATGATGCTATGAACTGAACCAACTTGACATGTATTAATATGAATAAAGGAGTAGCTACCCGGTATTTAATTAGTCGAGGTGTCACAAGGATCCAATTCAGCAATTAGAACCAACCCGCAAGGGGCCGTTGCGAGGTAGTGGTCGAGGAAGCCTCTGATAAAGACCCAGCCCACGAGGGACTCTGGGTAGCATCCATCATCATAAAAAAATTCATAGTGGCAGAACATCCAGCGAAAACGATAATTGACGATGGACCCCTGGCTTTTTGAGGGATTGACGCAATTCCAAGTGGAAAGGAACCCTCACTAGACAAGTTACCCAAATCAGGGAATAGCGAAGAACCCACCCTAAGAGCTGATGATTACGAGGAACCCTCAACCATATTACTCCCAGATGGCAAACCAAAAGTCGCTGCTAATGGAACTGCAAGCGAAGAGCCCCTAGGCATTGAGGGGGCCCATATAAGACCCAGTAAATTATTTGTAGTAGTCGAGGAACTCTCAAAATAGGAAGCAACAGATAAGGAACCCTTCTTAGTGGTGAAACCCACACCAGCAACCTGTGACACTACCGATGAGGAACTCTAGATGTAATAAGGCTTCGGTGTCATTTTCGATGAGGAACCCAAGAGACTTGAGATGGGATGCGAGGAACCCATGATATCTGGGACAGAACACGAGGAACTCAGCTCAAAATGAAGTGCTTCGGCAGCATAGGAAGAATTTATGGGTCACGAGGAACCCTCGCTAGGTAGAGCATATGGCGAGGAGCTGCCACCCATATAGATCGCTAACAAGGAACTTTATTATTTTTAGAACCAAATTTCAATCCGCCATGAACAGAGGCTCTAATCGAGTGCGGCTCAGACCAATATTCCAACGAGGAACCCAGTGAAGAAGGGGCTTGGGGACCCAATAGAGGAACCCTTATCGACAAAGAACCCCCCTACCACAATTTTTTTTTACCAACAGTTGCTATAGGCGAGGAACCCAAATTCTGTGATGCTTCTAACGAGGAACCCCCAGGGGTACAAATCCCAAGTGAGGAACCCTGGATGGAAGGAATCCCAGACAGAGAAATTTCCAAGACTGATACCTCGCACGAGGAAGCCCCTGAAGCATTTAAACTAAAAAAAAAGTAGATGCGGCCAGAATATAGACAGAAGGGCATAGAATCGCTCAACAAAAGGTACACCAGACTAATGCTTTCTCTTTATTAACAGTGTAGTAGAACCTCTACTAGATTTGAAGAGGGACTATGAAATAAAGAACTTTCCTCATTATACTTGAGGATATATCCAACCCAAAACTAAAAGTATAGTGAGGTAAGCCCCTGCAGACACGACAGAACCAGCAGGAGGTTATCCTCCTTGTAATAATAACAATAAAAAAAATTCACTACATTTTTTTATTATTATTCCATATAGATTTATAGCCTAGAGAACAAGTCCTAACCTCTGTTCTCAAGATTTTTTTTTACTTGACCAGTTTTTAGAAAATATGGAGAAGCAGGTCTACCCCCTTTCTAAACCTGTTACTTTTCGAAGACAAAAAGGTTCCTAAGAAAAGTTTGGAACAAGGACCCTGTAGACCAAGGGAAATTTATAGTATAAAGAAATAATTATTTCTTTACTTATGATATATATGAAATTTTATTCAAAGTTTGTGGGAAGGAGAAGGGATAACCCCATCTCCTAGTTACTCCGTTAGAAATGAACCTGCATAACAAAATACCCCACAGTCACATGGGGTTGCTATAAAAAAATATACCCCAAAGTCACACGGGGTTTCACTAAAAAGTACCGCACAATCACATGGGGCTGCGCTAAAAAAAATATAACTTGCTCAGCTATATGCAAGCACTCCGCAGTTAGAGGGAAAGCTTCAAAATTTAACTTGAGCAGCTATGTTCAAGTACCCCGCAGTTATAAGGAAAGTTTCAAAATATTAACTTGCTCAGTTATATGCAAGTACCCAATAGTTTGAGGGGCAACTTCCAAATTTGAACTTGCTCAGTTATATGCAAGTACCTCACGGATAGAGGGGCAACTTTTAAATTGAACTTGATCAGTTATATGCAAGTACCCCACAGTTAGAGGGGCCGCTTCAAAATTTTTAACTTGCTCAGATATATGCAAGTACCCCACAGTTAGAGGGGCAACTTCTAAATTTTAACGTGGTCAGTTATATGAAAGTACCCCGCAGTTGGAGGGGTAGCTCCAAAATTTTAACATGCTCGCCTATATGCAAGTACCCCGCAGTTAGAGGGGCAGCTTCTGAAAAGATAACTTGCTCATACCTCATGTCGGTACCTCGCAGTTAGAAGTGACACCTCCAAAATGATTACTTTATCATCTCATATGCAAGTACCCCCACAGTTAGAGGGGAAACTCTAGAATGATAACTTGCTCAGATCATAAGCAAGTACCCCACAGACTACGGGGCTGTTCAATCCTGAAATTCTCACAGAAAGTAGAGAAAATCACAGTACTTCAGGCTCTAAGGGCATAGGAGAGCTCACAGTCGTGAGAAAGTGCCAAGTATAAATATAAGGTACGACAGTTTAGTACCTAAGGCTCCAAGGGCACCGGAGCGCTCACAGTATTGAGCAAATACCAAGCATACATATAAGGTACGACAGTTAAGTACCTAAGGCTCTAAGGGCACCAGAGCGCTCACATTATTGAGCAATTGCTAAGTATAAGTATAAGGTACGAAAGTTTAGTACCTAAGGCTCCAATGGAATCGGAGCGCTCACAGTATTGAGAAAATGTCAAGTATAAATAAAAGGTATGATAGTTTAATACCTCAGGCTCCAAGGGCATAGGAGCGCTCGCAGTATTGAGAAACCGCCGAGAATAAATAAATGGTACTGCAGTTTAGTACCTAGGGCTCCAAGGGCAAAGGACCACTCATACTATTATTAACCCGTATTCTGCATAGGGGGATAATGTTGAGAAACTCCTCAATACAGTAAAAAAGGAGTGAAACCTTGATTATGATATCTCATGCACAAGTATCTCGACATTAGAAGCCACTTCTGCACGGGGGGAATAATATTGAGAAGTCCTCAAGCCAGTGAATAAAGAGTGAAATAGCCTGGAGCATGGGGATCCACTTAGAGAGGCTCTACCTGCTCAAGATTACAAGTTTAATAGAAAAATGCCAAGGGCGAGGGGCTCACCACGACCAATCCCTCTGCCCAAGATGAAAGGCCACAGAAGAAGGCCAAGGGCGACTCACTGCGAGCAACCCCTCTAACTAAGAAAGAAGGCCACAAAAGAAGGCCAAGGGCGAGGGGCTCATCGCGAGAAATCCCTCTACCCAAGATGAAAGGACACAGAAGAAGGCCAAGGGAGAGGGGCTCACTGTAAACAATCCCTCTGCCCAAGATAGAAGGCCACAGAAGAAGGCCAAGGGTGAGGGGCTCACCGCGAGCAACTCCTCTACCAAAAATAGAAGGCCGCAGAAGAAGGCAAAGAGTGAGGGGCTCACCGCGAGCAACCCCACTACAAAAAGATGAAAGGCCACAGAAGAAGGCCAAAGGCGAGGGGCTCACTGTAAACAATCGCTCTGCCCAATAAAGAAGGCTACAGAAGAAGGCCAAGGGTGAGGGGCTCATCACGAGCAATCCCTCTACCCAAGATGAAAGGCCATAAAAGAAGGTCAAGGGCGAGGGGCTCATCGTAAACAATCCCTTCGCCCAAGATACAAGGCCATAGAAGAAGGCCAAGGGTGAGGGGATCACCACGAGAAACCCCTTTACCCAAAATAGAAGGCTACCGAAGAAGGCCAAGGGAAAGGGGCTCACCGCTAGCAACCCCTATGCCCAAGATAGAAGGCCACATAAGAAGGATATGGGCAAGGGGCTCACCACTAGCAACCCGTCTACACAAGATAGAAGTCCACAGATTAAGGCCAAGGGTGAGGGTCTCACTGCGAGCAACCCCTCTACTCAAAATAGAAGGCCACAGAAGAAGGCCAAGGGAGAGGGGCTCACCGTGAGAAACCCATCTAACCAAGATAAACATCCACATAAGAAGGCCAAGGACGAGGGGCTCACCATGAGCAACCCCTCTAAATAGGATAAAAGGCCACAGTAGAAGGTTAAGGATAAGGGGCTCACTACGAGTAACCCCTTGAAACAAGATAGAAGGCCACGAAAAAAAGGCCAAGGACGATGGGCTCACCGCGAGCAATCCTTCTAACCAAGTTGATACTCAGATAAGAAAGTTTAACATAAGTAGCCTCATCTACAAAACCTGGGATGAGGTGGCCGAGCATTTAATGACCCTAGGGGGAATAATGAAGGAACCCTAGGGTTCCTCAAAATTAAAAGTTGATTTTATAGCATACAAAGCCTTTTGGGTCAACCCAACGCAAAAGACTTTGCACGAGGGGCTAATGTAGAAGGGTGTTTTAGGCCTGTTCACTATATTTTGGGGTGAGGGTCCCTCATGACCCCCCCCCCCCCCCCAGCTTCTAGAAAATATGGGGGAGAGGAGCAGTCAAGTTCCTGCCCCTCAGCTTTAAGAAAATATTGGGGCGAGGAGTAGCCAAAGTCCTCCCCATCAATTACAAGAAAATATTTGGACGGAACCCCCCAGGGTCCCTCGCCCGCAGAAATGCCATATTGGAGAAAGAGCCCCACCAAGGTCGCAATATTATACTATGTTGAGAGGGACCCCCACAAGGGTACCTACAGAAACTCAAGTTGAGAAGGAACATCTATTGAGAGGGACTTCCCCAAAGGTCTTCGCAGAAACTAACGTTCAGAAGGAACCCCACCATGGTGGCTACAGAAGCCTATGTTGAGAGGGACCCCCTAAGGGTCCCTGCAGAAAGTCAAGTTGAGAAGGAAACTCTGTTGAGAGGGACTTCCCCCAAGGTCTCTATAGAAACTCACGTTGAGAAGGAACCCCACAAAGGTGGCAGCAGAAGCCTATGTTGAGAGGGACCCTCGCAAGGGTCCCTGCAGAAACTCAAGTTGAGAAGGAACCTCTGTTGAGAGGGACTTCCCCCAAGGTCTTCGCAAAAACTCATGCTGAGAAGGAACCCCACCAAGGTGGAATCAAAAGCCTATGTTGAGAAGGACCCCCGTAAGGGTCCCTGTAGAAACTCAAGTTGAGAAAGAACCTATGTTGAGAGGTACTTCCCCCAAGGTATTCGCATAAACTCACATTAATAAGGAACCCCACCAGGGTGGCAGCATAAGCCTACGTTGAGAGGGGCCCCACAAGGGTCCCTGCAGAAACTCAAGTTGAGAAGGAACCTTTGTTGAGAGGGACTTCCCCCAAGGTCTTCACATATATTCACATTGAGAAGGAAATTTACTTAGATGGCGGTAGAAGCCTAGGTTGAGAAGGACTCCCCCAGGATCCCTGCAGAAAGGACAGTCGAGAAGGAACCCCCTCCCCCCTCCACGACTTCCTCAATAGAAAAAATGATGATCCTCAACAGCAGAAACTTACATGGGAGGAGGGATTCGCAAGGTCCTCCCCCCCAGCTCCTAGAAAACCAAGTTAGGATGATAGGGTGACTACCATAAGCAACCCCTCATCATAAAATGAACAAACCTAGTAACACTTATTTTCTTCTACAAGTTTCCTGGTTGAGCAAGCAGGGTTCAAGTAGGCCAGCTTGGATCTCTTGAGAGTTTTGGCTTGGCGGCTGAGGGACAATGTATGTTGAGTAAGCTCAACCACTTAGCACTATAGGATTGATAGAATACTAGTAGGAAGACACATAAGTCACTCAAGACTACTCACACCTCACACTTGGTCACACGTGAAGTGAGCAACTAAAGAGCTGGCTGCTGACAAGGAATAAACTCTTTATAAAAAATTACTTTTTCAGAATAGGGGGTCCTCGATGTCCCTCTCAAGAAAAACAATGATTTTAGAAGAGAGGGGTCCTTAAGGCCTCATCTCTCAAGATTTACAAAGATTGCGTCACACGTTACCGTTTCAAAGGATATTTATCAAATCAGATATTTTGTCTTCATTGGGAGACATATTTTCTTTTTGACTTTGGTTGGCACCAGGTGGTGCCTACAGGAGGGGACAGGCAGAGCTGCCTGCAGATAGAGATAAATGGTACATTTCAGACATTGTTCCCCACCAACCCTCTCAATTTTGGCGCCAAAAGTGCCAACCCAAACCTAGTGCCCAAGTATAAATAAGACCCTTGGGAAAGGTCAAGAGAAAATATAAAAAAACTCAATAGCACTTTTACTATGTCAACATCACACCAGAACCTCTTTAGTATTTTCTCCCTGCTCTTTCTCTAAGTGCTAAGTGCCCTGTTATTTCACTCCCCACTGACAACCATCATTCCCAGGAGCTCATCTTGAGAAAATTACTATTATTGTTGTGGAAGTTCATCTTCTTATAGGGAGAGGGTTCCAGCTGGAGCTCCATTTTTACCAAAAGGAGAAGGTTTTACCAGAAGCTGCTCCAGAAGTTTTTGAGAACCTTGCAGACAGCGTCCATTGGAGTGGGTCACGCCTCACCCTTTCCAGATATTCATAAGCCCCGGTCTCACTACCCTCCTACATTTGACGACTCCGCTGGGGAGGTATCCTCACTTCCATGGACAAAGAAGGTTTTAATGTTTCTAAGAAGCTAGTGTTTGAAGATATTCCATCTGAGAATGGATCTCAAAGAGACCAGAACATTCGGGAGGATGTGCTGGTGACCGGAGCTATAGTACCTTCTCCTCAGGGAAGGGAGACTAGTTCACCAATAGCGGCTCTGGTGACATGTATCAACCTTATGAGCATTTTTTTTGAGTTTTTGAAACAAAACAACGTAGACATGGCAAATTTGGGTCAAGGCTGTGTAATACATACAGCTGCCCCCTCTGGTGGGGCAGCCACTTCTGTAATGATTTCGACGGAAGTAGCTCCCCTACGAAAAGTGGTGCCGGAGCAAGTAGTGGGTTCACCAGCATCCAAGGGTATGGGTTTGGAGGAATCACCCTACAAAATTATGACCATGGAGGATGCTAGGAAGTATCTCTCCTCTTCTCAGAGGGAGGGTCCTCATCGGTATGATAACTTGCGGTGCCCCTACCCATAAGTGTGCATATAGTCTTCCAAAGCTTGAGGAGAAAATGAGGTGGTCGGAGAAGTGCCAACGACCATTGGTTACAGTAAGGAACCCACAGTCGCAGAGGGACCAAAACGAGAAACTCTCATCTTCTTAGAGGGAGAGGCACCCATAATTGCAAAGAACCATACGTCCAAAGTGTACGTCCCAACAAACAGTGGTGCGCGAGGACCCCTGATGAAAAATATTTTTTAGCGAGTAACCCATAGACGAGGAACCTTGGGTGTCCCTTATCGCCAATAAAGAACCCTCAGCTGTAGCAGCCCCAGATGGTAAACCCAAGCGCAAGGGACTCTTAAGCCCAATACCACCAGCGAGGAACCCTCGACGAAGCATGAGGTCGAGATACCCCCACTTGAAGCAAGTTACAAATTCCCTGTTTCACCAAACGCGGTACCACCAGGCGAGGAACCCTCGACGAGGTAGGAGGTCGAGATACCCTCGGATAAGAAGTTGGCACGTGAGGAATCCATTGGCAGAGAAGTGGCACTTGATGAAGAACCCGCGCCCATAAAGAGGTTTGAATCCACTATGGGGAATGGCATTCGCGAGGAACCCTTAGGTATAAAGTCCACCCGCGAGGAACCCTTAGCAAACAACACATGAACCCGTGGGGGTAAGACCGGCTCGCGAGGAAGCCTCGTTCATAGAAGTATTGTAATACCCAGTATTTTTATGGCTTTTAATTATGAGATTAATTAAATAAAATTGGTTTTAATTATGGGATTAATTAAATTAATTTGAGATAATTAATTGAAAATTAATTCAGATTTAAATACCAGCGAGACGAGAGTTGATATTTGATTATGATAATAATGTTGAATATCACAGAATGATTATGGTAACATGTGATTATTGAATTTATTAAAATTTTCGCGAGTCATGATTACGACAATTCGAGAAATTTATTTGGGAGGCACGTGTCAGTCGCGTCAGGAATAAATTTACTTGGACTTAAAAGTATATTATAATTTTATCATTAGTATGGTCATTTTGAGTGCGCCAACCTGTCCAGAAGGATCGAAATAGTCAGAAAACACTAGTCGGGGATTTAGTTTGGGTCCCGAGGAATTTTTAGGCCAAACCGACAACCCGGGAGGGTATTTTAGTTATTTTAAATTTTAAGGGATTTTGACCCACGAATTTTAGGATTTATTTATCAGCCAATAGTAGGGCCATTATCTGTCAAAAAGCAAGGAGTGGGCAACGTGAGAAAGAGGAGAAGTTACAAATAGGGTTTTCAAGCCATAACCACCACACACCACCACTTTTCACCGGATTTGTCACCGGAGAGAGGAGGAGAACCAACCATTAACATCGCCCAACGGATCAAAACATCAATTCCAAGGCAAGTGATTTGATTTCATTAAGTTTCAGCAAATAATTCATCCATGCTAGTGAAGAATTTGATGATATCCTTGAATAATGATGAAAACTCATGAAATTTGGGTGCGCCAGCATGTCCGGAAGGATCGAAATAGTCAGAAAACACTAATCGGGGGTTTAGTTTGGGTACCGGGGTATTTTTAGGCAAAACCGACAACCTGGGAGGGTATTTTAGTCATTTTAAATTTTAAGGGATTTTGACCCATGAATTTTAGGCTTTATTTATCAGCCAATATTAGGACCATTAGGACCATTATCTGTCAAAAAGAAAGGAGTGGGAAACATGAGAAAGATGAGAAGTTACAAAGAGGGTTTCTAAGCCATAACCACCACACACCACCATTTTTCACCGGATTTGTCACCGGAAAGAGGAGGAGAACCAACCATTAACATCACCAACGAATTAGAACAACAATTCCAAGGCAAGTGATTTTATTTCATTAAGTTTCAGCGAATAATTTATCCATGCTAGTGTAGAATTTGATGATAGTCTTGAATAATGATGAAAAATCATGAAATTTGTAGAAGAAAACTAAATCTTGGATATAATTTGCATGTAGATTAGTTCTGGAAGTAATTCAGTAGCCAAATCATAACCTTAGCTGAATTAAAAACGGATTTAAAAGAGAAATATTATTATTTTAGAAGAAAATAGAAAAAAATAAGGTTTTTAGGTTAATATGAAGATTTGATCCAAGGAAGTCTAATTGTTGATGATTTAAAAGATTTGGAACGTTAAGAATCGTGTAATTAGGTTGTATAATGACCCCATATACTTGTATTAGAATTTCACATCACGTAATGAAGTTTTTGGACAAATCTGGGAATGAAAAACGAAGAAACCCGTAGCCTCACCTTCTTGATCGATCGATCGACATTCATAGGTCGATCGATCGACCATCGATCGATCGATGGTAAGGATTGATCGATCGATCCCCCCAGAAATGGCGAATTTTTCCCCTCTTTAATTTTAAGTCTTTCCGTCCATCGAATATTGTAGTTGGGGATTATGTGAATGCATTAGGATTTGAAGGATACTAGTAGGGACATATATTTGAGCTCGGGAATATATTAGAATTGGGTTGGAATGTAGCGTTGAATTTTTTAGTGTCCGACGAGTAATTTCCTAGTTTATGATGTGAGAACGTGATTTAAATTCTTAGGAGTGAGAAGTTAGGATTTGGGACATAAATAAGGACTTAAGAGTACTGAATTAATGTGTCGAAAAGTTAAGAGACTTAGTAACCTCTTCGGTTAGGTTTAAGTACTCGAAATTATACGACGTGAGACGTATCGGCGAAATATAATATATATCACCCGAAATAATCGTACCGTATGAATTAGACTAATGGTATAAGGCTGAGAATATACATTTAGTAATTTAACAAGTTATCTAAGTTGTGTGAATGCTTAGTATATGGATTATTGTGTATGACATACCTACCATACTTGCTATCACGGGAGGTCGGCTTTCGGAATAGGGCCATCAAATCTTTGTGTGCTTACGGGGGGAGGGAGGATTTAGATTGGTACCTTAAGGACATAGGGCTATGAATGGATTATTTATTAGTTAATAAGTTAGTTGACCATGGGAGCGTAGGTATGTGCGTGACCCATGGGTATGTGAACTATGTTCACCTTCAATATGTGTGATTTTGCTTATTGAAACGGTTCCTGAGAGATTCGGAACACGTATTCCTTATGTACGTGATGTACCGGGACTCGATAGCAGAGTATGTGTGCACCACATCTTAGCCTGGGGGTGCCTGATTTGTATATTTGTGCTGAGAATAATATACTTGTAATTATAACGAACTCTTTGTTAAAGTGTGAATAAATTATTGTGACATTTTGAATGAGATTTAAAATGAGAATTTTCTATCGTAATTGTTATAAATAAATCTTACCGGTGAATAGATGAGTTACACGCAGGATATGTTAGAACGCTATGAATAGACCCCTATATTATAATCAGAGAAAAAGAAGTGGTACAGACTACTTAGTTAACGACATAACTAGGACGGGTTAAGAATGTACGTTAGGCATGCACACGAGTTGAGGGGTGAGGAACTCATGTGAGGGAACGTAACTAACATGTATATATTATTCACTGTTTAACGCAATTAAACACTTGCTATTTTTTTAAACTGTTTTTACCTCGGGCTTTGACCCGTTTTCTTTCAAATCTATTTTTGTAAAACCTTTTAGGTGCCCAGCCATAAAGACGCCAAGCATAGGAGTTCCATCCCATTGACGTGCTGTAGCTACTGTTGAAGTTACATGATCTCGACAGTAGACGCCTCCACACCTTGCATTTGATTCTATTTCTGGGTCATTCAACTATTAGGGCATGTCGCATTTTCCATTTAGAGACAACTTTCTCATACTTTCAGTTTCAATTCAATTTTAGAGTTATTTAATTATTCAGACTTTGTATTGGGTTTTTATTTAGTGTTTGGATTATTCAGGGGAGTATTATTCGAGAGTCATTTATTATTCCATAAATATTTCCATTGTGATTATGATGTGGATACTCACAAGGAATAAAATCTTTACAAAAAATGACTTTTTCAGAAGAGGGGGTCCTCGATCTCCCTCTTAAGAAAAATAATGATTTTAGAAGAGATGGGTCCTTAAGGCCTCCGCTCTCAAGATTTGCAAAGATTGCGCCACAAGTTACCATTTCAAAGGATATTTATCAAATCAGATATTTTGTCTTCATTGGGAGACATATTTGATTTTTGACTTTGGTTTGCTCCCGGTGGCACCTGTAGGAGGGGACAGGCAGAGCTGCCTATAAGTAGGGACAAATGGTACATTTCAGACATTGTCCCCCACCAATCCTCTCAATTTTGGCGCTAAAAGTATCAACCTAGACCTAGTGCCCAAGTATAAATAAGACCCCTGGGCAAGGTCAAGAGAAAATATAGAAAAACTCAATAGCACTGTTACTCTATCAAAATCACACCAGAACCTCTCTAGTATTCTCTCCTTACTCGCTCTCTAAGTGCTAAGTGCCTTGTTCTTTCACTCCCCACTGACAACCATCATTCTCAAGATCTCCTCATGAGAATATTACTATTATTGTTGTGGAAGTTCATCTTCTTACAGGGAGGGAGTTCCAGGTTGAGCTCCATTTTTACCAAAAGGGGATGGATTTACCAGAAGCTGCTCCAGAAGTTCTTGGGAACCTTACAAACAGCGTTCATTGGAGTGAGTCACGCCTCACCCTTTCCAGATATTCATAGACCCCAATCTCACTACCCTCCTACACAAACATTTGAGGCTCGATTGGTAGCCAAATGATTTAAATAAAGAAAAATGATAAAATATTATGATACTTATGCACTTGTAGCTAGAATAACATCTATACAAGTATTAATGGCAATTGCATCTATTAATCATTTGCTTGAGCATCAAATGGATATTAAAATTGTATTTCTAAATGGTGACCTTGATAAAGAAGTATACATAGAATAACCTGAAGGGTTTGTTTTCCCTGGAAATGAAAATAGGTTTTTAAATTAATTAAATCATTTTATGTTTTGAAACAAGCGCCAAAACAATGGGATGAAAAAATTGATTTAGTCATTCTTTCAAATGGTTTCAAACGTAACAATATAGATAAATGAATTTACTCTGAATTTACTAATGATTATGGTGTAATGATTTGTTCTTATGTTGATAACTTATTAATTTTTGGGAACAAACGTGAGAGGTATATCTGAGACTAAGAAATATCTTGCTTCACAATTTTAAATAAAAGATCTTAATGAAGTAGATACTATTTTCGGTGTTAAATTTAAGAAACATAGTGGGGATCATGTATTGTGTCAATCTCATTATATTGAGAAAGTTCTTTTCAAATTTAATCACTTGAAAATAAAAGAAAAAAAATACTCCATATGATTATAGTGTGAAATTATTGGAAAACTCTGACAAAGTAGCTGCACAACTTGAGTGTGCTTACGGAATTGGAAGTTTAATTTGTGAAATGCATTGACCAATGCTAGATATCGAATTTGCAATAGAAAAATATCAATATACACTAATAATACAAGTGTTGATCATTGAAAAGAGATTGGGAGGATACTTGGTTACCTCAAGAGAACCATTAGGTTAGGTTTATTTTATTATAACTTTTCAATAGTGCTTGAAGGATATTTTGATGCTAGTTGGATCACTAATGCAAGTGACAATAAATCAACACCTAGATATATATTCACCTTAGCCGATGGATTGATCCCTTGGGCATCCAAGAAACAAACTTGAACACATTCAATAATGGAATCATATTTTATAGCATTAGCAACTGCAGGCAAATAAGCAAAATGGTTTATAAATAAAAAATTGTGGCCAAAACCAGTGCCATCTATTTCTTTATACTATGATAGTGAAGTTGCATTATCTATAGAATATAAACAAATTTATAATGAAATTTTTAGTCTCATTAACTTAAGTCATGAATATGTTAAGCAATTCATAATGGATGGAGTTATTAATATTATTTATGTTCCAAAAATTAAGAATTTAGCCGATCTTCTTACCAAAGGACTTTCAACGAATTTGGTAAAGAATAAATCTAGTGGAATGGGACTAAAAAAAATTTTATTTAGAAAATCACCACTAATTGTAACCCAACTTTGTAGTAGCACTACAACTATTCCAAAGTTTAATGGGTAATAACAAATTAATGATAAGTGATTATTTGTGCATTGAAATTAATTTAATTTAGTATCCTTTCTAGGATGTTTAGTAAATATTGTTGCATTGTGAGGATGAGTTCAACTCTCAATAAAGGTCAATGTGAAAACTAGAAAGGACATATGAGTGAACTTCACCCATGTGAACATAGGTAATGGTACCACTTCTAGTGAGAGTTTGAGTTTACTCTTTAAATTTTTCATGAGACCAAGATAGAGCACGCGGTCATAATAGAGCTTAAATATATTGAACATCTTATAGAAATTAAGATATCTCAAGTGTGATGTAATTATAGTTCAAAACATTGAGACAAGGTTAAATGCATAACACACCTTTGTCTTATTAGCACTTCTAGATATATTCACTAACTGAAGGTTTAAATTGAAAGATACCTTCTTATATGCATGAGCATATCATAAGAAGAAAATGCATAGGTATTACAATATAGTGGTGGATTATTAGGAGGCTGTAATATCAATGGGTTAGACTTACAAGAGAAATTGGAATGTAAAAAACCATTTGGTGTGGAAAATGTGAAGCGAAAAGGAAGTTAAAAAGACAATTTCCCACATTGGAAATGATAAAAAGTTGAGTGGGTAAATAAAGGCATGTGTGTCATACGAGTTTACGTGTTTGTATTAAGGATTATGCTCCTAGTGTCAATAATGGCGCAAAGAACGATCACCACGTGTATGAAAGTGTGATTATGCGTTTAGGGGGCTTTAGAGGCGCACTTTTCACTTCTCATATACGCATCATCATGAAGAGAAGTAGGAGCCTTTAATTTTTTATAAAGCCAACAAATCAGACAGTATACACAATTAGACACATTACACCGACACGGGTTAATCTGAACGATCATATTTTTAGTGCCACTTTGGTAAGTGATAGTTGTATGTTCTTGCCCTTTTTAAAAAAAAAACAATTGGAGCGTTAAATCGAAACATTTGAGATCCCAAGTTTGCGGTTAAATAACAATTCGAAATGGCATCTGTTGATGAACAAACATCATTTTGCCTATAAAAAAAAATCATGTCATTTTTTTACTTCTGAAAATTCTCTTTTTTCTCTATATTTTCTTCTTATCAATTTTGTTGGGTGGGGTGTTCTTTGGTAATTATTCAAGTTTTCTACTTGAATAACCCTTGGATTTATTGTATCTTGGAGGTATTTTTCCTATATACTCATTAGCAAACTCGTTTTGAGTGGAAGAAAATAACACCTTAAGGACATTAATTCATTACGCCCCCTAAATACTAAATAATTATGAATTTTCATCATTGCACTCTTATACTTTTCAAACATTTATTCAAGTTGGTCATAGTGAGGATCCTCAACTATTCTATTTTCAAATGATAAGAGTGAAATAGATTTGTCTCGTCCCCCGAGCACCCTAGAGTTGGCAAAAACTATATTCGACAAGTCTAAGGAGCATAATAGAGTTATAACATATATGTAAACAATGTGCGGAATCCTCGTTGAAGTGTATAAATTTTATTATTACTCTTGATCTATATTTGAGGAACTTTTGAGATCTTTAATACAAATGAAATTTGATTAATCAAAGTTGACTAAAGAAAGCATGGGTGATTACTTTATGTTTTTTCCCAACATAAACATTTCAGGATCTCATATACATGAATGAAATAAATCAACTCTAGGATGACACAAAATGAAAATGGCAAGTTAGAAGATTCCACTCAACAAATGGCTCATAATCATGGATAGTAATTGTTTTTATCTTAATAAAAAGTGATCAGAAATAGTATGTGATGATCTAGGATATCATTTCATGGATTCAACCTGGTTTTACACATAGACAACAATGGAAAAAATGGAAAATAATGGTAATACAGTTGGAGAGATGAGAGAAAGAGGAGAAAAACATAGAATCTAAGTGGTTCAGCCTCTGGCATACGTCCACTATGCCAAAAAAGGGGTATTTCCACTATAATAGGGATTTAATGTCCATGGATGATACACACTTAAGCTTTCTCTATTTAAATACAATTATATAGAGTAATAGTACTATTTTCATTGATCGATCCTTGATGAAGAAGACACATGGTCCTTATATAAGCCCGGGGGTGCGAAGTATCGCCCGAAGCATGTAATCTATGCCTAGATAAGGGAACAACTAATGAGAGAGTGATAGTTATGAAGATACCATGATGATGAATATTCCCTCACAGTGGTTGTTAATCTTCGATGATGATTTTAGGTGATATACATATAATACCCCAATCATTCTTCCCATTCGTTCATGAAATATCTGATATAGAAGGTCTCGACCAGCAAAGACTAGGGGTGGCAATTCGGGTCAACGGGTCGTGTTTCGACCCAATACGATAAGACAAGAGTTTTTCGAACATGAATATGACATGACACGAATTCGTGTTTTTTTAGTTGACACGAACACGACACGAATAAAAAATAATATGACACGACATGACACGAATATCGAAATTTCTTAAATTTCAAGCCTAAAAAACACGATAACACGACACGACACAACTCATAATTCAAACACAAACACGACATGACACGACTTTGTGTATAAAAAACACGACACGTACATGACATATCGTGTCAATTTTGGGTCAATTTCGTGTCGTTTCTAAAATTTCCACCCCTAGCTAAGACTGTTGTGGTTTTACACCATTCTGATGTGATGATATGAGACTGGATAGTCATCTGAGATCGACATTCCAGTCTTAGTTAATATTAATGAGAAGGAATTCTCATGTCATTTGAGGCTAACTTTGGTAAAGACTGAGACTAGTTTATTCCTTGCCTACTGAGTCAACTTTCCTAACTAGTCGTCCAGAGTGGTCTCTTAGGCTGAGACTACTTTGAATGAGAGTAATGGTGAGGACTTTTGGTGGATAGTGGTCTTGTTCAAAGATACAGGTTTCAAGAAGACTATTCTTCATTGGGTCATCCAGACGAGACCCCACTTAATCATATAAATCACACATAGACCTCAACCTTCAATGTCATTAGGAGGATGAGAATTAAACATATTCTTTTATATTGTCTCGTCATAGAATTATGATTCATAGTCTACATCCAATGGTATCCAAACGTCAGTAGGGGTAACACTGTCACTTTGAGCTTAGTAAAAATATCACTTCTCACTTATAAGGAGTAATACACTTGTTATCCATTGGGGGGCTTGTTAGTGTTGGCATAACTCCCTGAGAAACCCTGAGCCACATGCACATCCGAATGTCATGTTTGTTATTTTGTGAGGCTTTCCCTAATGATTATGACTTTTTGTATTTTGTGTCAACAACTTAAGGTAGCAAAGGGCATTCCAAACATTCATTTCTCATAAAAATGTTAGAAAAGAAAAAACCCTCTATTTTCTCTATCTAAGATTTTTCTCCTTCGACCACCTTTATTCGTTCTTCTCTGATGCATTTTATTTATTTCAAGAATTTTCTTTCTCTTCCAAGTATTCCTTTCGACCATTATTTTAATTATTTTAGTTTAATATAAGTTTCGGCATTTTCCTTTTCCCCAGTGGGTAACTGATTACTATGGTGACCTTGAGTGGTGGTTTTCAATCCCTTTGTGGTGGTCTTAGATGGTAGGGATTTTTATATTAGAAGATTTTAGGTAGCACTTGAAATAAATTCAGTGTTCCTGGTCAATTTTAGGTTTAATCGTCCCCTATTCTAGTGTAATCTCTAGTAAGAGCTGCTTCAGACTAAAAGCAGTGTTCTTTGTGTTCTTGATATCCTTCGCTAAAAAGTAACCCAATATGCCTAGTTTGATCCTTAGCAAATTCAGCCTTAGCTTTTTAAGTGTTTTTTACCCAAGAACTTTGTAGTATGTGTGATTATGTGAGATAAGAGAGGGGAGAGACCGAGGCATACTTACGCTAAATTAGGTCCCTATTACCTCTGACCCGCACACTTAGCTATAGAACAATCAGTTTTACTCTTAACTTGTCCTTCCCAAGTCAAGACTACACTTAAGCAACCCATTGTTATTTCCATTAGTAATGATTTCTTCTCTTCCTTAAAGGGATATATCCCTTTTAAACGCTTAGATCTTCATGGTGTCCCAGTGAACAATAATAACGGCTCCTTTGATGAGGCCATGAGAGTAACAATATCCCATCCTAGTGAGGATGAGATGACATATTATGTTGAATCAAGCAATAGGGGATATCTCGGTGCTTCCTCTTACCGCCCAATATTCCGTTCATCAGCCAAAGGACCTTAAGCCCCAGTTCTATGGAATTTTAAATGATCAGTCTAAGGACGAGGCTGGCAATAATGTACCCCCACCTCTTTTAATGCTTATATGTGTTGGCCATGACTCAGGATGGGTTCTTAGAACGTGACCCTCATCGCAAAACCCTGTCACTGAGGAGGAGGAGGAAGATGATCCTTACACTTTGGACACAAGTGTTGCCTCAACCATTCTCAGTGACGTTTGTGAGACTAATCTGGTAGTTTGGAGGCATATATATGGGAACCTTCTATCTAGGCCTATCAATGGATCAGATTTATCTGAATTCGATCCATTTAAATGGATATGGTCCATGTATAAAATTCGATTATCCGATTACTCATTTATTAAATGAAGAGGATTTGGATTCATATACTCCGATTTGTCAATAATCTGATCCGATTAATATTTTTAATATATATATATATATATAATAATAAGATAGCATGGATTTTGAATTCTCAAAATGTCTAAGCACAATAAGGGTTGAGATTTGACCACATCTCCCCTTACCAAATCAAAGGCTCAGATTGACTCTCCAAATCAATTATCCCGCCTAAACATTTCACATATCCCTCCAAATCAATTATCTGTCCATGCCCCTTCATCTGTATCTCTCTCTATCCCATTTCCCATGTCTCAAGAACATCACTTCTCCCTCTGTCACCTACCAAACACAATCACAATCACAACATCATGTTTCTCTCTTATTTCAATCCAACACAACCCATTTATCTCTCTCTCTCACCAACATAAACACAACATCACGTCTCTTTCTCTCTCTCCCAGAAACAAAACATTACGTCTCTCTATCTCACGAAACTCGTTTCTCACACAAACACAAGTATACGTGTCGAGCTCTAGCCCGATGTGATGATCTCCTGTTGTGATTTCTGTAGGAACTAACCAAGATGAGATCAGATGAAATCGAGAGATGAGATCTATAGCTGATTTTGGTGAGTTTAATATTTTCATTTCTAATTTTATTTTTTAATATTTTTTAACACGAACATCATACGTGATGATCTCCGATTCGTGAACCACATACGATTTTAAATTTGAAGGTTTCGTGTAAAGCTCTAGAGTGATGTGATGATCTCCGATTGTGAAATGTAACAAACAGTGATGAAATATCCAATACCGTGTAGAGCTGTGATGAAATCTCCAATACAAACAGTGATGAAATCTCCGGTTGTGAAATATATCAAACAGAGATGAGATCGAGGAACAAAATTACATTTGAAGGTTTCGTGTAGAGCTCGAGAGATGAAATCTGTAGCTGAGTTTAATTTTTTCATTTTTAGTTTTATTTTGTAATATTTTTTATCAATGGTTTTACCTCTCTCTACGTTTTTCTGTTTCAGGGTTTGTGAACCACATACGTGGCCACCGTTGTGATCTCCAATTGGTGTTTGATGATATGCTCACATGTAGTAGCTTGAAATACAAAATTCATTTGTTATTTTGTTGATGTTTATTAATTAATTTCATTTAACACGCTTTGTTTGTGGTTATGGAAAAATAGATTTTTGAGTTTTTCACCCTCTAATTAACTAATTTGTCTTTTGTTGTCTAGATAATAATATCAACAGACACCGACATTTATGAAGTAGATAGGTGTTGACATTTATGAAGTAGGAAGGTTTCACATGTTTACATATTATTTTTTGCCTGAGATTCTTCTCACTTCTACACTACTGAAAATGTGATACACACATGGTTCAAAAACCCACCAAAAGTCTCCGATGAATATCATTAGCTTTATATTTTTGCAACTTTTAATTCTTTGGGTAATTAAAATTTTCTTATTATTTGTAATGTTGTTTCTTTTCATATTTGGTTCATGGAGAAAGTTATTATTTAGTTATATGTTATGTTCGCTAATCTCTTATTGGTTTCATAGGTCCATTATCATGAACTCTTTTTCAATCTTCCCTTTTTTAATTGCAGTAATTTGTTCTTTGGTCGGATTGTGTTGGAAATCTTATAACTTTGTCTTACATGGATTTGAAATATGTTTATGGGGGCTCACTGCTATGGTGGTCTGCTCGAGTGCTAATTTTATTTTTAATTGTCCATATCAAGATCTCAAATTTCATTAAAGAATGAAATATACTTTAATGTGCTTGATTTGGTTATGTCTGATTTTGTGCCCTTTTATCTACTTAATATTTACTAATTTTGTGTTATTTTACTAGCAGGTAGTCTCTCTCCTATTCCTTACCCTATCAGGTATACCTCTCTATATTTCTTTAATTTTGTTCCATTTTTGAATTTTAATTTCTTTTTCTCGCTCACTGTTTGGTGACTAAATCACGAATTATACGAGTCATGTTTTGCTATACGCTTATTGTTTGAAGTTATACAATAATTAATTAGTTTTGAAGTATTGACCGCATTAAAGATTTAGGGTGGAAGTTTACGTAGTTGGTATATACTTGAGAAATTGGGTTTGTGGTCTTATTTGTTTTGTTGCTAACTTTTCATATTCAGAGATCAATGCTTAGTTTGTTTTGTCCATACTTATGCTACTATTTATTATAAAGTAGGTAGGAGCAGACATCAAATGGGGTATTCTTTGTATAGTCTAAGATAATAAAATTATTTCGAGGTGTTATTTAATTTTTTCAATTTTATATCATATTAACCCCTGTTAATGGTGAAAATGAATATAAAGTATTTTATTTTGTCAATATTTTAATTATTTCTCAAATTTCTGATGGTGAAAATAATATTGGTTATGGAAAGCTTACTTAGTTAAAATTTTAGGGATTTTAGTTTGTGTATCAGTTTCAAGTGTTTTTGTAGTTGTACATTTAGGATTTCAAATTATCATGGATTATTTTTGTGTTTATGTTTTTCTTGGAAGTACTAATTTGGTCTCCCAATTATTATGTTTATATTTTTGTTCAAGACATGCAAGTTATAAGTGTTCACTCTATCAACTTCATGTCGACTTTTCTTCTATGTTGTTGGTTTAATTTGTACACTGGAATGCTTTGGTAGGTTTGCTAACTTTTAAATTGTAGACTAAAAACTATTATGTAATTGTGGTAGTTTTTTATCCTGTAATTGTTGTAGTTGTTATCTTGTAATTGTTTCTCATTTTTTTATCATGTAATTGTTGTAGATTGTACACTGGAATGCTTTGGTAGGTTTGCTGACTATTATGATTTCGTAGGTTTGCTGACTTTTAGACGAAACTTCACCGAATACTGATTGAGAGTGTTTCCTTTACTTATACTCCGTTTTTTGTATCAATTCAGAGACACTAGAAGCGGTGAATTTGGATTGACGGGAATCATCATTGTTCGGGGTGTTTTTTTTTCCAAATTTTGATTTATTCGTTTTACTGTCATAGTATTTTTTTTTAAATTTTGCTCTGTTTTTCGTCAAAAGCTTCTTTTTGAAACTTTCTTCATCTTTTTTGTTTATTATTGAGAAAACCAATGCTTTATATGGTGTTAATTTTGTCTAATAGAAGGTAAATTTCTTTGTTCATCTCACTAATGGGTTTACTTTTTTGTTTGAAACCATAGCTAACATATTACTTTTTTGCGTGACATTTTATCTTTGATTAGGTGAAGATGAAAAGCATAAGTAGGCAAAATAAAAAAGGGAAGCATGTGTATGTTGGCATAACAAAACAGGCATGTCTTTGCCCACAATTAGAAACGGGCACATCTTTGCTTGAAAATAAAGGGAAGCAGGTCTAAAAAAAATAAGGCATGTCTTGCTTGAACAATTAAGTAGCGGGGGTCATAAAAGGTAGCAAGTCTTTTCTTGAAAGAAAATGAGAGCAGGTCTCGGCCATATACAAATATTCAAGCTGGTCTTTGGCATTATCAGGAGCAGTTGTGGATAACAAAACAAGGAAATAGTGAGAGCAGGTCTTTGCAAACAACAAGCAGGTCCGAAAAAGAAAATTGAAGCAGGTCCTCGATCAGTCCCCATTCTCCTCACCCTCTGTTTCACATCCTATGCATATTTTAAAAACGTGATAGACCGAGCGCCCACGAGCAGTCTCGACGCAAGCTGATTAACATCAGGTGCCTCTCTTTTTTTCGCTATCTTCTAATCTCTCTCATACTCTATTATCTCCTCTATTTTCCTCCCCCATTTCAAGCCCTCATTCCCCCCCCCCCCCCCCCCACCCACCCACCCACTTTCTACACTTTATTCTTTCAATATTTCACGTCTCTTTGATTTTATTGGTTGATAATTGTAATAATTCTAGGGTGTTATGTGCATTCTAACAATTTGAATCTAATAATTATGTGCTGATAATTGCCTCTTCTGAATAGGTAGTTCTAGATGCGAAGCTATCACCAAGCTTCTATTGTTCGAATGAGAATCTATTTTTTAGAGTGAAAATCTGATTTCATTCCTCTTTGATCTAATCTAGGGCATTTATTAAGTTCGAATTTAAAGATGTTCGAAGACTTGCACCTGAGCTCTATGGGTGTATTCGTCCACATGTAGAAAGAAGTTCCACTTCTTTGACCTTATGCATATAGCGTATTTTTTTTAGTTTTTTTTCCAGAAACAAAAGTTACAGAAGTTTGAAGGAGATCGTGTAAAACATTATTCTTTATGGTATTTGAAATCTGTTTTGATATTCATCTTTAAAGATTTTTAAGTAGCACCCTATGGGCTCAAATTAGTAAGCACGATGCAAGTTTGTTGGCAAGATTGTTCATCTATTATGTTTGACTCTTAAAATGCAAATCATTGTTGATACGAAAGAACAACCCTGCACCTTAAATTATTTATTTTCCTTTTTATATTTGTCATTTGGAATTATACTTTCGAAAATGCACAATGGAGGTTACAGTTCTGGTTTAGACGTAAAACCAAACCTAATCGATTCGTATTCTAGCACATTGCATACCATAAGAATTAAAACACCATTGGGAAATGATATTTTTCCATTTTGTGATTACGTATTTTCAAAATTTTCTTTGTTTTGCATATACGAATTTTGTAAATTTTCGTCGTGTCTTCAGGCACAGGTATCCACTAGTATATATATATATATATATATAGTATTATTAATTAACATATATTATATTTAGTAATATTTTAAATATTTATTATAATAGTTCTTTATTTTATTATCTATTTTTTGGAACATTTGCAAAATAAATTTATGAAAGAAGAGTTGAAAATAAAAATGTTGCAAATCAAGTTTAACATAAACGGATAATCAGATTGGATCCGAATCCGTTTAACATAAACAGATTTGGATTTGGATTTGGATTTTCCTGATCTGATCCGATTAATAAATGGATTGGATCCAAATCCATTTAACATAAACGTGTATGGATTTGGATTTTCCTGATCCAATCTGAATCTGATCTATTTACATGCCTACTTCTATCAGCATAAGACTTTCGTCCGACGATAAACATTCCTTTGACTTTAGAAATAAGTGAGAAGATTCCATATATGAACATATGTTCAAAGTCGAATTTTACTTTCCTTTTAACTCAGCCATCAGGATCATTCACTCCTCAATTGGTGTTGTTGTAGCCCAATTGACTCTAGTTCTTGGAGGATCCTTTTCTAATCGGCTCATCTTTGGAGAGTTACCTATGATGAGGACCTTATAACCGATGTCTTCCAATCATGTTATATGGTGGCTTCCATGAGATTTAACCCATGTTGTTATCACTTTGTAGCTCATCGTCGTGATCGTAAGATCCTTCACATCAACTAGACTTCTAACCATGATTAGAGGTATCATTACTTCTTTATTTCTGGGGACTGGGAGTTCTGTGAGGATGGGTCATCTAATCTCCCTGAGACGAGAGTTCCCTGTCAATGAAACCATATCATAGTCTCGAAAAAAGTTGGTTCCGACCTCAGTGCAAAGATGATAAAGGATATTGACTAGTTCAAGGGTGAAGGTTTAATTGTCTTTGAAGACCTAATGACTCCTGAACTCCGACAATACTCTAGCATGGGGGTGAACCCCCTAGAGACACTTCATAAGAAGACTTATTTAGGCTTTTTAAATTTTTCTAAATTTACTGTCATCCTTTAATTATTATGAATCAACATAGGCCAGTATTGATATTGTTTATATGCTCATTGTTTGCAATTTGAGAAATGGGAGCACCATTAAAAATCAATTTTCTTTCTTTTCTCTAGAAAAAATCTACCCATTCGATTCATACTCAGAAGAAATATACTATAGTGACCCCTAATATTATCAAGGGGTTAAGAAAAAGAAATGAGGTTATTGTTGGAAACTCAACTGCTTCCACTCAGCACTAATAAAAGAAGAGGAAGTAAGGTCTGGTGAGACGATCGACTGAGTCTCTCCTCCCTATAACAGATAACACAATGGAAATTTCATGCCTAGCAAAATTTGATGTCAATTCTGACCCTCCTTTAAGGAGTTAGTTAAAGGTCGGGGAAGCCATCTGCTCAGTTGTTCCGAACTGTGATATCTGATATTTTAATTAGTAGAATCCTTAAGGGGTTTTCAACTTCGCTCTCTATAAGTTAACTTAGATATGAACCAAATCAAAACATGATTATTTTTTTAGGTGAAGTATTGCCTCATATGTAACATACTTACTTTTTCATTATTTATCATCACAGTCTATCATTTCCATCTAAAACATTCATTAATGGATAGTGGAAGTTAAACCATGGGTGAAGCTAGCTGATGATGCTATGCTTCAACTATCTGAACATAAGCAGAAGCTGGAGGACCAAAAAAATGACTACGACACTAAGACTTGAGAGTGCATGTGATCTCATGAACTGATTTATAGAAATAATTACCAATATACAAATCCAATTTTTACCAAATTCAATCTTTGATTAAATTAGGTTTGCATAAAATAAGTGTTCCAATCATAATAATTAAACTACGCATGCAGTCGACATAGTAATTGAGGAAAAATACCTAAAAAGGGCAAAACCTTAATTCGACAATATTGTAAGTTTTGATAGACACGTGATTTACAGAGACTTAGCTAAAGTAAGTGGGACATGTAGAGTCTTCAAAACCTCTAATAGAATATGACTTAGTACAGAGTCGTCCACAGGTAGCGATATACCCTCACTATCCACAGATTATCCTTCATTCTTCTTTAGTAGTGAACCCTTGATTCATAAGTCAATCGAAGATATTTCTCTCCATAATGTGTATGTAAGGTATTGAAGCTATTGGGTTTCACAAAGATTCACGAATCATATGGGGGATGTAAAGATTGTGAATTGAAAAGTGTTTTGTGAAACAAAATGTGAAAAACTTTAGCAAAGATATATTATTTGCATTTTTTTCCAAAGTCCTATGAAAAAAGAGATCAAAATAGGTATTTATAAGTCTGGCATAAACATCGAGGCGACTGAATTCGTTCGAACGAAAATTAATCTCATTCGAACGAAAACAGACTTTCGTTTAAATGAAATGCATAACCTACCTCATTCAAAGTTCATTAGAAGAGGGATCTAATGAAATCTCAGTCTCATTCGAACGAGATGGACTCTCATTTGAAAGAGGCCAATTCTCTTTAAATCCTTCGAAAAGCATCCTCGATTTTATAAAAAAAAAAATCACATTTTAAATATCACTTCAAAAATATATGAACACTTAATGTTTTCTACCTTATGAGATATAGGGATGTCTTTAATCTTGGAGATGCCAGAGTTTGATTTGTAACGGGATACGCTAAAATAAAAATAAAGCCTAAGCTATAAACAATTATAAATATTTGCTCTTACAAATATCCCCTTTTAGCTATTCCGATACAAACAAAACCAAAACCCAATTACAATTAAAAAAAACCTCCATGACAATGATTCCCAATGCCCTCCTAAGCCCTAGAAACGAAACGACATAAAAGAAACTTTTTCATCAATCTCAACTTGTTCTTCCCTTCATCATCAAACTTGAAAGAAACCTACATACATGAAATAAAGATATACCGTGACTCATAATGTTTTAAACAGAAAATCAAAATCTCACCCTTATTTTGTTCTCCCCCTTTTTGTCCATAATAAACAAAGAAGTAGAAACTAAACATGAAATATAAAGCATCAGAAACTAAACATGGTATATAAAGCATCACAGGAAGAAGTAAGATATCAACTCAAAAATATTTAAGGAATGTTAGGTGATGATAATATCAAAGGCAATGCATCAACCAACTATTTTTAAAAAAATTTATTAAAAAAATATATAAAATGTATACGTACAATACACCATGGACTAACACTAAAATTTTTGAACCATGAATGTGGAATGTTGGGATGTGAACAATTTTCGTACGAAAATCAACATATATGATCATAATATGTGTGCACGAAGGTTTGAGACACTTCTAACGAAAGATCTCAAGTTTACCTTAGGTTTACAAGTGGTGAATTCAAATGAAATTAACTCAACTTAATCACATGTCATGAACATATATGATTCTCACACTAATGATACCAAACTATGTAATGCTTTTCCGAGACATTCTAGTTGTGCAAACCCGTTGATCACCGACTTTAACTCCCTAAAATTCTCATATATATGATGATAAAATGTCAATGATTTTTGAAGAAATTAATGATCATATGTAGTAAAGCATCAATGTATCAAAAATTATCCTGACACTTCTGTTTTTATGTGTCTCTAATCTTTTTAGGCTCTTTTATGCAAATGGTGGATTTTAATGCAAAGAATATTTTTGTCTTTCGTAGCCCCTTCCCATTTCTTAACATTTTAACAATTTTTTTTGAAAATAGATGTAATCCGGGCAATAGTTCTTACATGCACAACTTTATCTCTTTTTACATTTAGTTCGTTATAAAAGCAAAATTGAGATGGGAACATCATATTGAATAAGTAATAAGTAAGTGAAATGTTCATCTAAGTTTGTTCACGTGTTCATTAAAGGTGTGATTAGGAGTCAAACATATATAAAGTAATCATCAAATATCAACTTAATGACTCCACATATTATTAAGCACACTATTGAAATGACTTCATGTCTAAAAACAATACAAAAATCATATGGTAATATGAAATGAATGAGTGATCCGGACATCTTAAATGGTCATCCATACATGGTGATGAAAAAATACAAAACTCTTGAAACAATTTTTTTTGCCCTTTTCACCTTTTTCATAAAAAACAAAAATCTTTTTGTATTTTTTAAAATTTTTCTAGAAAAACAAAACTCTTTTTGGAATTTTCTAAAAATATCGAAATAAAAAATATAGATACAATGATGTCATAATGATAATACAATCTAGCAAAGGAATAATATTTGTAGTCATGAAAAGCATCCTACACTAGATAAAGTATCTAGACTCAATTAATAGTTCAAATACCTAAAGATTTCCTAAGATCTTCAAATTAAAGTACATCTAAAGGTTTTGTGAATATATCATTTAACTGATGATCGGTGCTCATAAGGCTCAAGGTCACGACCTTCTCTCCAACTAGGTCATGTATAAAGTACTCGCGTATACTAATATGCTTTGTGCGCGAATGTTCGACAAAATTACGGGCAATATGGATCGCACTTGTATTATCACAAGAAATAGTTATCGTGCCTTGTGAAATACCATAATCTTCCAACATTTTCTTCGTCCATAAGAGTTGCGTGCAATAAATCTTGATGACAATATACTCAGCCTCCTTCGTGGACAAAGATATGGAGTTTTACTACTTTCTCAACCACGAAATAAGAGCACTTTCAAAATAGATACACCCACCCAAAGTGCTCCTACAACTATCAACATCCTCGACCCAATTGGCATCCGAATAGACAAACAAATGGTCATCGGTATCAAAGGAATATCAAATACGTATAAAAGAGTTCCACTTATGTATTTGATGATACTTTTAAGTGCGAGTAAGTGTGACTCTTTAGGAACGTCTGCTTTTGGCGCACAAACTCCAACACTAAAGGCAATATCGAAATGACTAACGACCAAGTAGAGGAGACTACCTATTATACTATGATAATTTTTTTTCTCTACGTCCTTGCCTAAAGCATATTTGTTAAGCTTTGTTAATGTACTCATAGGGGTGCATGCGTTCTTAGTGAAGTTTAGACCGAAATTCTTCACAAGGTCTCTTGCATATTTGAATTGAGATATGAATATTCCATCCTCAAGCTGACGAACCTAGAGACCTAAGAAGAATGTAAGATCACCTACCATGCTAATCTCAAACTCACTCTTTATCTCCTCCTCAAAGGTGTGAGCATGGTGGGAGCACGTGGATCCAAAGACTATGCCGTCCACATAGACTTAGGTAACTAAAATATCACCACTCTCTCTTCTTATCCACTCCCCCTCTCTTGAAGCCAAAAGCTAAGAGATAGGAAGTGAACCTGTTGAACCAAGCATATGGTTCTTGCTTCAAACCATACAAGGCCCTCTTAAGATAATAGACGTGTTCTGGGTGCTTAAGATCTTTGAACCCTTTTGGTTGTTCCACGTTAACCTCCTCCAGTATAATGCCATTTAAAAAGGCACTCTTGACATCCATCTGATATAACTTGAAGCGTATATGACATGCTAGTAAATGGAAGAACTCACGCCTATCAACAGGAGCGAATGTCTTGTCAAAGTTTACACCCTCGATTTGTGTGTAGCCTTGAGGACCACCCTAGCCTTATTACGAACTATGGAACCTTTCTCATCCATCTTATTATTGTAGACCTACCTAGTACCTATAACATTAGACTCACTAGGTTGGGGGAAAACTCCCAAACATCCTTCTTACGAAACTAAAGTAACTCATCTTGCATGGAGGATATCCAATGCTCATCCTTGAGTGCTTATTCCATATTCTTAGGCTCGAATAAGGATGTGTAGCACAGATTACTAACCATATAATCCCTACTTGTCAATGAATATGTTAAAAATATCCCCCCATCGCTTCGAGAGTCAAACTTTCCTAAGTGCTCTCTATCTCTCAAGATGTATTAAGTATTCCCAAAGGCACGAAAAAATGACAAGTTAGGCTTCTTCCCTTTCCACAAATCGTAAGGTGTGTGAAGTGTATATGGATGAAGATAAATGCTATTCATCGCATGGCATGCAGTTCTCAACACCTCTGCCAAAATCTAGGCACGTTTCTCCCAAGAAGCATGAAGATATCCATTTCTTGAGTTGTTCTATTCTTCCTCTCAATAATCCCATTTTGTTGAGGAATATTAATAATTAAAAACTCATGTTTAATGCCCACTCCATCACAATAGCTATCCACTTTATCTTCTTTATAGTCAGTGTCATTGTCACTACGCATTCGATTAATAGTAACACCGTGTTGGTTTTGTAGGACACGACACTTGGCTGTAAGGAACTCAACTGCATCGAACTTTTCTCTAAGGAATCCTAAGATGGAATATTTAGAAGGTCATCGACCATAACAAGAATATATCTCTTACCACCTAAGCTCTCCAAGAAAGTGGGATCCATAAGATCCATGTGAATCAACTCCAAAACACGAGAGGTAGCAATGGTATTCAACTTCTGATGGGGATTTTTAATTTGTTTATGATTGATATAAAAATTTACCACCCTACGTGGCCCAGTCACAAGCCAGCACGTGTTATATAATGTGGCACATGCCCAAGTCATCTTGAAATAAAAGCCCTACGAGCAAGGAAGCCCGAACAACTAGGAAGCTTGACTAACAATGAAGCTTGACCAATGGGGAAGCTCGACCAATAACCTGTATTGCTAATAAAGAGACTGCTGTCTTACAGCCTGTATTTCCAATGAAATAACAACATTCATATATTTAATTCTCATTATGTAATGATGTAAATCGTAACGAATGAAGGCATTCCATCTTTTCACACGACAATATCATTACCCCTCTTGGGCTATAAATATATTATATCACCCTCATTGCAAGGGACCAGAAAAACAACTGAAGGCAATCAATGCATAAAAGTGGACGTAGACTATTTTATTGAGTCGAACCACTTTAAAATTTCTTGTGACTTGCTTGTTTTACTTATTTTATCTGTGATCAATTAATTAGGCATAGTCTAGTTTTTTACATCAATAGATTGGCTCCGTCTGTGGGAACATATTGTTAAATGTTTTCAATAATTCATCATCCATGGCTAAAATTCCTGAATCGAGTACCAAAAATGAGGGAATTCCGCCTAATCCCTTTGCCCCTCCAAATAATAATGATTTAACTGGAATTTTATATACCTTGGCCAAGGGTCAAGAGTCTATGTAGGACATGATATGATAGTTGGTCCAAACTGTACAAGCTGGAGTTCCTGCACAATTTAATCAAAGAAATATTCCACCGCTGCCAACAAGGAGTGTTGGGCATAGCCGTTCCAAAACTTCTAAGGATCCTTCATACCTTCCTGGAGAAAATTCTTCTATCAGGATTACTAATTCCACTAACGGACAATCTTTAATCCCAGAAAGATTGAGTGCCTTAGAAAGGCTAAGTAGGGCCTCTCCTTTCGATCGTTTGGGACCCCAGGGAAATCCCCTCCTAGTTGTGTCAAGAAATACTCGATGACCAAGCAATCTAAGGAAAGGTTCAGATCAATCAAGATTAAACACCCGACGAACTGATAGGTCCATTCAGAGAGAAGGTTTACAAGAAAAAGATCAGCACGATCCATTGGTTGACATCAAAAAGTTGTCACCCATAGATATTGTGCTGGCAGTGATGCTTAGAAAGGTTCCATTCGGCGTTTGGAAGACAAATTGTGAGAAATGGCCAAGGCTAAGAATTTCTCAAAAGAAGTTTTATTAAGGGATCCCCCTTTGTGCAAACCATGGTAGATTTCCCTACGCCGAACAAGTTTAAAGCTCCAGTGGTCACTCCCAAGTCTGATGGGAAGACTGATCCAGTTCTTCATATAGAACAATACCAAACAGCGACTGATATCTATGATGTTCCTGATGAGATAAGATGTAGGGCATTTTCAGGAACAGTCATTGGATCTGCTCAAATTTGGTACAATAGTCTTCCTAGGGGACAAATTTCTTGCTTCCAATAACTTGTTGAGTTATTCATTGGTAATTTTTGCTTTGGAGCAAAATCAGTGAAGCGAGTACCTCATTGTCTTCGTGTAAGACAGAAGGTAGGAGAAAGTACCAGGGATTACATCACTCCTTTCAATAATGAGAAACTGGAAGTCATTGATTACAAAGAGAAAACTGCAATCACTTCTCTTATGAGTGGTTTGAACCCCTATAAATTGTACTATACTTTGGCAAACGATCCCCCGAATATGATGACAAAATTGATGGCCAAAGCAGCGAAGATTATGAATGCCAAGGAAGCTATGGCTTACAAAAAGAATTCAGATGCAAAAGTAGAAGAAAATACAGAAGGGAAGTCAGATAAGAAGGATCACAAGAATCACAATGAACGCAGGAATTCCAAAGTAAAAGATAGCCTAGATCGACTCAGGAAATTTACCAATTACACTCCCTTAACGGTGGATATACATAATGTTTTGGAAGAAATAAAGGACAATAACGATTTGAGTTGGCCTGAAAAGTTAAGGTCACATGCTGATAAAAGGAATAAGTCCAAGTTTTATGAATTTCAAAAATATCATGGTCATACGACCAACCGGTGCATTGCTCTCCAAAATGAGATAGAAGCACTAATTCGAAGAGTAAAAATTAGACATATTTGTTGATCGGAAGGCTAGTGGAAGAACTGTAGGTAAAGGTCAACGGAGATCTAAATCACCAGTTAAGCCCAGAGAATATAAGAAGAGGAACCACGATGAAGATCCAGAAGATGATCCCGATCTTCCCAAGAATCCTAGATAACCGGAACGTGAGGTATTCACACTCAATTTTAGATATTTTGATTACCACATAATTATAGGTGGGGATGCAGGAGGAGAAGATCATACAGCTGAAAGGAAAGCTTACCTTAATAAGGCTCAAGCTTGTTCCTATACCTAATGAATCAACCTTATTGAGGAAGACCGACCAAGAAAGGTTAACAAGGATAATCTCGTAATTATCTTTTCCAAGAATGATCTATTTGGAGTGTTATATCCTCATGATGGTCCTTTAGTGATCAGATCCAGGATAAAAGAAGTACTAATGGTAAGAACATTAGTGGATAAACCAGAACCGATTTATCCACATAAAGCATTATTTTGGACGATGATAAACCAGAATGAACTACTCAAATAGGAGCGTTATTAGAACCGGTTCTTAAACAGGATTTAGTGGCTTTCTTGAGACAAAGAAAATAGGTGTTTGCATGGAGTCATGAAGATATGCTAGGCATAAACCCAAATTTCCTATGCCATGAGCTTAATGTTAATAAGGAGGTTAAACCTATGAAGCAGCGAAAACGTGTTTTTAGCTCGGAGAAGAACCAAGCTATACAGGAAGAAGTGAAGAAGCTTAAAAAAATTCCTTTATTGAAGATGTGAATTACCCAGACTAGTTGACTAACGTAGTTATGGTCAAGAAGAAGAATAGTAAGTGGAGGATGTGTTTGGATTTTACTAACCTGAACAAAGTGTGCCCAAAGGATCACTTTCCTTTACCATGAATTGATCAACTGGTGGATGCTACTTCAGGGCACGAGTTGCTAAGTTTCATGGATGCATATTATGGTTATAACCATATCAAAATGAAGCCGGAAGATAGAGAAAGTACTTCATTTATTACTCCCCGAGGAACTTATTGCTATAATGTTATGCTATTTGGTCTAAAAAATATAGGTGCTACTTATCAGAGACTGGTGAACAAAGTATTTGAGGAGAAGATAGGCAAGGACATGGAGGTGTATGTTGATGATATACTGACTAAGAGCAAAAAAGTTATTGATCATATTACAGACCTTAGCCAGACATTTGACCAATTGGAGAAGCACTAGATAAAGTTAAATCCGACCAAATGCGTCTTCAGAGTTTAGGAGGGAATGTTCCTCGGGCGTATAGTGAATCAAAGGGGAATTGAAGCTAATCCAGATAAAATTAAAGATTTGATTTCAATGAAGTCCCCGACCTGTAAAAAGGATGTTAAAAGGCTAACAAAGCGCGTAGCAGCACTCAACAGGTTTGTATCCCGAGCAACGGACAAGTGTTTTCCATTCTTTAAGGTGCTCAGGAAAATCTCTGAATGGAACGATGAATTATAAAAAGCCTTCTTGGAATTGAAGAAGTGACTGGGAACACCCCCACTACTCTCCCGACTAGTGTTGGGAGAAAAGCTGTATATATATATATATCTGGCTGTATTTGAGTCAACGGTTATCTCTTCCTTAATCAGGGATGAGAATGGAGTTCAAAAACTAGTTTACTATACTACCAAAACTTTTCGAGGAGTAAAAGTTAGATATCCCAAACTGTAGAAATTAGCATTGACCTTAATTGAGGCTGGTAGACGAATTAAGCCATATTTTTAAGCTCACACCATAGTGGTATACACTGACATTCCAGTAAGTCTAGCTTTGCATAAGCTGAAGAAATTCAGGAGATTGATGTATTGGACTGTGGAGTTGGGGGAATATGACCTTGTATACGAACCAAGAACTGATTTAAAAGGCCAAGTTGTGGCTGATTTATTACAGAATTCACTTACCCAGAGGTCGTTGAGCAATAAGGGATTATAGTCGAGCAACTGTAAGGAGTCGACAAACCTACTGAAGATACGCTCAATCAACTCCAAACAAGAAAAACTGTACCAAAAGTTACCACCGACCAACCAGAACCCTCTAGTGGAGTGCATGAGATGAAGAAGAAATATGAGGAGGTAAAGGATAAAATCTTCCATCAATGGGATTCTGACAAACCAAGCGTTTGACAGTAATATTCCAATATGGAGTTTATATGCCGATGGGTCATCCTGTGTAACTGGATGTAGAGATGGAATCATTCTCAATACCCCAGACGAGCTAGATATAGAGTACGCTCTACGATTCCAATTTTAAGTCTCCAATAATGAGCCAGAGTATGAAGTTGGAATTGTTGGTTTAAATCTAGCCAAATCACTGAATGCCAAGCAAGTTGTGGTACACAGTGATTCACAGTTGGTGATAAATCAAGTATTGAACTTATATGCAGCTAAAGGAGAACTGATGACCAGATACTTAGCTAAAGCTTTGGAGATAATTTCCACTTTATTAGATGTTCAGATGATCAGAATTCTAAGATAAAAAAATGCCCGAGCAGACGCACTTGTTCGGCTAACTTCAACAACTAGAATTGAGCTGTGAAGAACTATTCCTATTGAGATACTTACTAATAGGAGCATTGATGAAGATTTGATGGTCAATTTTATTGCAGTTGATATGGGACCATCTTAGATGGACCCCATAAGAGCATATATTGAAGAATGGATTCTTCCAGTCGACCTACTTGAAGCTAAGAAGCTGAAATACAAGGCTGCAAGATATGTTCTAGATGGTGGTGTGTTATATAGAAGAGGATTGAGAACGTGTGTGCTCGCGTTCAAATGATCAAATTATATATAAAACCCTTTTAGCACACACAAACCCTAAACATGCAGCAGTATGTGATTGAATAAAATGATAATCTAAGCAAGAACATTCAAACACATGCAATTAAGGAAAAATCCCCCACAGGGGAAAAACCTTTTATTTCCACTATAATTTGTAAGAAAACGGCTTACAATCGGATGAAAATACATGTTGACTAAGAATTACCCTCAGGTATCGGATTCTGTAGTCGCGGCTGGAATTATCCCTTTCCAGTAGGGCTGCAATGGAGAAGAAGAACGGTCTCCTCCACAAGGGTTGAACTGCAAAAACTGCGTTCCTAGGTTACCAAAAGGATTCACAAATGTATGGAATTCGTGTGAATCAAAATACCTAGAGTATTGGTACTCAATAGGTGAAGACTTAGAGCTTTATCTATTCTGAAAATCGTGTATAGAAGTCTTAGAAAAACCACTTCCCGTAGTGGGATTAAATAGAAGAACTTGAGCCCTAAAATTCGGAACATGATCTGAACACGATCTGTTTGAAATTATCCTCGTCGGATCGGTCCGGTCTCTTTAGGCGGATCGGTCCGGTGACATCGGATCGGTTCCTTTTTGAAGGCGGATCGATCCGGTTGGCGTCGGATCGGTTCGGCTTTTTAGTTTCATCGGTTCGCTATGGATCCGGGGTACACTGGCCTCTCCTCAGCAGGTGGATCGGTCCGGTCTCTTTAGGTGGATCGATCCGAATGAACCGGATCGGTTCTTTTATCTAGGCCGGATCGGTCTGGTCTGTTCCCTGATTCCTTTTCTGCCTTTGATATTCGGATTCCGTTGATGAGCGTATGATTCTTGAATTTTCTCAACGGTGTAACGGCGTACGACATATAAAATGCTAATGGACAAAAATGTCCTTACAAATCTCCCCCTATGTCTATTCCGGTACAAACATAAAAACAAACATCCGAATTATCAATCATAAAAAATGCCTATACAAATCTACCCTTCCATGAACCCAAAACTGAAAGAGTACAAGTGAATAAGACCGCATCGTTTGATTTTCAAATATTCAGGAATCTCAACGCTTTTCTCATCAGGGTGTGCAATACAATGATAATCCATGTAGTACCTACACACATGAGAAAAAGAAAAATACCACGTGACATATCGAGTTTGAAGTGAGATAAACATATATACCAATTTATGAACAAACTCAACCTTTCAAAACTAACTCCCCCCCATAATAAGATAATTCATTCTCCCCCTTTTTTATGATGTCCCCAAATAGACAAATGAGATAAATAAATCAAATAAGCAAGAGCGGGGTGTCACACAGATAATATCACACCATGAATGAACACAAAGTAACCAAGTCAATGATAGCGTAAATGAAGTGGTGTGATTAAATTCGATAGGAAAATCAATGCATACAAACATTCCATATGTGCACGATGAATATTGGATATTCCTAGCGAATGAACTCAAATGCTTCCTTTGGTGTAAAAGAATGACAATATAAGATATTGACTCAATCAAATCAACAAATCAAAGCTCAAAATGATTTTCACACCAATAACGTCCAAAATGATTTTATGCTTTTTCAGGACTTTCAAGGAAGTGCAAACCCGTTTATATTCTCCAACCAAACTCCCTCAGATATTATTTTGAATAGAGGCATTCTAAATTCTCAAACTTTGGAGAATTGATGGTGAAACCTAAGTGGCCCATATTTGGCATGAAGTGCTTTTTATTGCCTTTAATTTTTTCTGGCTCTTTTAACCTCTTTGGACCTCGGATATTAAAATTCCTCCATTTTTAGGTCCTTTTTAACGGTGGCTTTTGCGCAAAGGATAGATAATGACCTTTCGCAGCCCCTCCCCGTTATACAAAAACACACAGTCTCACCAAAACGGTTTTTACATGCATTACAATCTTGCCAAGTTTTATCGCATATTTTACATTGTATAGACAGAATTGAGATGGAAACACTCAAGCCAATATGAGATAGACAAGTGCAATAATCAAATATAGCCGTGCATGTGTGCAATAAAGGATATAGGAGTCAAACATGTAGGAAGATATCACTAATTACATCTCAAAGACTCCATACTAAGTAAAGCACATGGATGAAATGATGTAGCGTCTCAAATCTCTATCAAACAGTCACATGGATAAATGGAATGAAGTTGTGACTTGGCTATCTTAAATGCTCATCCATAAAAGAAGCAAAAAAAAATCTTTTTGGTCTTTTTCAAAATTTTTATTAAAATAAAATCATTTTGTGCTTTTTCTAAAAATTTTCTTAAAGGAAAATCTTTTTGTATTTTTTCAAAAGAAATATAAACAACAAAAAGAATAAATACAAGCTGTACAACTAAGCAATGGTACATATAAACAGACTAGTAATAGGAAGCATATGATATGAACATGAAGAAGCATCCTATACTAGACATAGACGGTCGGTGGGAACAAAACTCAGGGATACAGTGTTCTCCTCAACTAACTGACGAATAAAGTGCTCACGTGTCCTGATGTGTTTTGTGCGCGAATGCTGGATGGGATTACGGGATATGTGTATCGCGCTCGTGTTATCACAAGAAATGATCATGGTGTCTTGTGAAATCCCATAATCCTCCAATATTTGCTTCATCCACAAGAGTTGTGTGCAACAACTCCCTGCGGCTATGTACCGAGCCTCCGCAGTGGACAAAGAGATGGAATTTTGCTTCTTGCTCAGCCAGGAGACAAGAGCTTAGCCAAAATAGAAACACCCACCAGAAGTGCTCCTACAACCATCTACATTCCCAGCCCAATCGGCATCCGATTAGGCGGACAAATGGTCATCGGTATTAAAGGAATACCAAATACCGCATGATAGAGTCCCACTCACGTATTTAATAATAAGTTTTAGAGCAAGTAAATGTGACTCTTTCGGGGACGCCTGATATCGCGCACAGACTCCAACACTAAAGGCGATGTCGGGACGACTGGCAGTCAAATAGAGAAGACTACCTATCATACTCCGATATAAGGTTTGCTCTACGTCCTTTCCTGAAGTGTCCTTACTAAGCTTGGTAGTGGTACTCATAGGTGTACGTGCATGCTTAGCGGAGTCTAAACCAAATTTCTTCACTAGGTCTCTAGCATACTTGGATTGGGAGATGAACATCCCATCCTCTAGCTGACGAACCTAGCGACCAAGGAAGAATGTAAGCTCACCAACCATACTCATCTCAAACTCACTTTTCATCTCCTCCTCAAAGTGGTGAGCATGCTAGGAGCATGTGGATCCAAAGACTATGTCGTCCACATAGACCTGGGCAACCAAAATAGCACCATCATCTCTCCTGACGAACAACGTCATATCTACTCCCCCTCTCTTGAAACCACGAGCTAAGAGATAGGAAGTAAGCCTCTCGTACCAAGCACGGGGTGCTTACTTTAAACCATACAAGGCTTTTCTAAGATAGTAGACGTGCTCTGGGTGCTGAGGGTCTTCAAACCCTTTTGGTTGTTCCACATAAACCTCCTCCTGTAGAATGCCATTCAGAAAGGCACTCTTAACATCCATCTGATATACCTTGAAGCGCAGATGACATGCGATGGCGAGCAGAAGACGGACGGACTCAAGCCTCGCAACAGGAGCAAATGTCTCCCCAAAGTCTACACCCTCTATCTGTGTGTAGCCTTGAGTGACCAACCTAGCCTTATTTCGGATTATGGTACCATTTTCATCCATTTTGTTCTTAAAAATCCACCGGGTACCTATCACACTAATCTCACTAGGTCGGGGGATAAGTTCCCAGACATCATTCTTTTTAAACTGAAGCAACTCATCCTGCATAGCAGATATCCAGTGTTCATCCTTGAGTGCTTCTTTATGGTTCTTGGGCCCGACTTTGGACATGTAGCAAAGATGGCTAACAACGTTATCTAGGTGAGCACGAGTCTTGACCCCAAGAGTGGGATCACCAACAATGGCAGAAGGGTCATGACTCTTGCGAACCCAAGCAGGTGTGTCCCCTAGCGCAGGAGTAGGGTCCACAGAGTGTGAGAGAGGAACAGGTAAATCACTGTCAGAACAATTCTCATCCTCACACTGAAGGTTAGGATCAATAACCGTCAAAGGTTCGTCATCTTGCACGGTGACGTTTATTGATTCCATAACCTTAGAGCTCTTCAGGTTAAAAACCCGGTACGCTCTGCTCGTCAATGAATATTCTAGAAATATTCCCTCGTCGCTCCGGGAGTCGAACTTTCCTAATTGCTCTCTATCCTGTAGGATGTAGCATTTACTCCCCAAAACACGAAAATATGCCAGGTTGGGCTTCTTGCCAGTCCACAACTCATAAGGAGTCTGAAGTGTGTGTGGACGCAAATACACCCTATTCACCGTGTGGCATGCAGTAGACACTACCTCTGCCCAAAATCTCCTAGAATTTTTACGACCTAGAAGCATAGATCTAGCCATCTCTTGGATCGTTCTATTCTTTCTCTCAACAATCCCATTTTGCCGAGGAGTTCTCACAGCAGAAAACTCATATTTGATCCCGAGGCTATCACAGTAAAGGTCTACCTTTGCTTCTGTGAATTCAGTGCCATTGTCACTACGCATCCTGTTAATAGTGACACCGTGTTGATTTTGTAGGACACGGCACTTGGTCGTTAAAAAATCTACAGCATCGGATTTCTCTCTCAGAAAACCTACAATGGAGTACCTAGAGAAATCATCTACCATCACGAGGATGTACCTCTTACCACCTAGACTCTCAGTACGAGTGGGACCCATAAGATCCATGTGAATCAACTCAAGAACACGAGAGGTGGTAATGGAGTGAAACTTCCTATGAGGACTACAAATTTGTTTTCCCAACTGACAAGGTCCATAAACGGTTGAAGTTGATTTTCCAAGAGATGGTAAGCCACGTACTAGGTCCTTTTTAGCTAAGCGATTGAGATCTCTTACATTCACGTGACCTAGACGTTGGTGCCACAGATCCATAGGAGTCATCGTGGTGCTGTTGCAGACAAGTGAGGATTTGGGCTCAGTCCCATAGAAATTATCCTCGGTCCTCACTCCTTGCATCAAAAGTTTACCAGCTTGATTATAGACTTTACACGCGTCCCGATCAAACTTTACTGCAAAGTCAGTGTCTCACAGCTGGCTAATGCTGAGAAGGTTTGCTTTCAAACCTTTGACGAACAAAACATTTTCTAGCTTAGGAAATCCAGGTAACTCGATAGTACCACGTCCTATAACGCTAAACTTGCTCCCATCTACAAAGATGACTCTGCCATCCTGATAATCCTCAAGAGTCGTAAAGAATGAGGCATCGCCTGTCATATGTCTGGAGCACCCACTATCAAAATACCATTGTGAGGTATTATGTGCTTTGAGAGCAACATGAACAACAAAAGCCTTTTTATCTTTCTTAGGTACCCAAGTAGAGATGACCTTATGTTTGACTTTGTTGTTGTTGGTTTTAGCTGGAATGTGAGAAGCATTCACTAACGGCGAAGACATCCGTCGGAATTCTTTCATCAAACTCTGAGTCGTGGCAGCTAAGAACTCAACTCACTCTCTCAGACTAGAAAATTTATCAGTATGACGAGGTGGAGCAGTAGTACGTCGTGTTCGACCCATGTTATAGCAAGATTCCCTAAGGTGGCCTTTTCTTTTGCAATAAGTACAAAAGATCACCGTCAAAGGCGGACCTTGGTTTTCTTTTCTTGGTCGAACTCTCCTTCGAGGTTTTTGACGGTGACCATAAGGAGTTGTAGTAAACTCAGGAACTGGTCCAGGTGCAATTTGGGATGTGGAGGCACCGTCATAACCAATTCCTTGACGATCACCAAAACCTAAAGCGGGGCCGAGGATCATCTTTCCCATCTTCCCAGATCTGTCCTCGATTTGAACCTTGACTTCCCGTGCTTTCTCAAGATCATGAGTCAGCTGGGCAATAAGGGCTTCAAGTTTCTTCCGAGTCTCCACGGAGGAATGGAGCTGACTCGTAAGACTAGCCACTTATTTCATCAAGTCCCCTCTCTCTTTCTCTAAAATACTCTCTCTCTCTTTAAATAGAATCTCTTTCTCGACACAAGCAGATTCTCTCTCTCTAAGGGAGGTGCAGGGGTAGGACTCTCTTTCTCTCGCCTTTCTTAAATCATCCTCAAATCCGGTGATCTTAAGAACTAACGCTTTGTTACGTTTTTTTGTTTTAAAAGACTCAGAAAATAACTCAGCGTAGGCGCGTTGAATATCACTCTCGCTCTCACTTGAGTCATCCTCCCCCTCACTCTCATCGATCTCACTGTCGAGGTGTCCTTGTGAAGCATCATCCTCAACGTCGTGAGGAGAACTAGGAGTGCTTACTTGGCTGGCCATAAATGCGGTGAAGTTACACTCATGCGGTGACTCATCTCCTGAATCCACCGTCTCGACCTCACTGTCGTCACTAAGGGTAGCATTAAGGACAGCTTTCCCTTTCTCTTTATTCAGACGATTGGCACACTCAAAGGCTCTATGACCCTTACCATCGCACTCAAAACATCTCTCACTTTCTTTCAGAGGAGGTTTTTTGAAATCTTTTTCATTTTTCTTTTCAAACTTATTTTTCTCAAATTTCTTTTTATCTTTAAAATTGCCATTTTTCTTAAATTTGAGAATCCTTTTGAAATGTTTTGCAAAAAGAGCCAAATCATCTAGGTCAAAATCACACTCAGAATCTGACGTGTCAGCCTCTCTCTTTCTAGACGACTCTACCCTTTTTCTAACCGACCCCTCACTCCTTCTCTCTTGGGCTTTAAGTGCAATTCCCTTATCTTTAGATTTAGCAGTTTTAGGGAACATATCAATTTCATAAGTTTGCAAATCTCCTACAAGTTCTTCTAATTTTAGCGTATTTAAATTACCCATAGAATTTAGCACAGTGACTTTAGGGATTAAACGCTTAGGCAAAGAACGAAGAATCTTTTTAACAACTCTAGCATTAGGAATATGTTCACCAAGATTAAAGCTAGTATTCAGAATGTCAGAAAGTCTAGCATAAAATTCATCAAAGCATTCAGATTCATGCATGGTGATAGTTTCAAATTGAGTTGTCAAATTTTGCAACTTAGACTCTTTCATAGCATTAGTTCCTTCATGGGTAAGTTGTAAAACATCCCATGCCTCTTTTGACGTGGTGCACATCATTATGCGTTTGAACTCATCAGGTGTGACCCAGAAATAGCACTAAGACCCTTAGAATTAAAAGAAGACCATTTAAATTCTTCATCAGTCCAAGAAGTGTCAGGTTTCAAGTTGGTCACATTATCAACAGTCACGGTGGGAGGAGTCCACCCTCGTTCAACCAAAATCCAGACACGTTCATCAATGGCTTTTGAAGCCGACCTCATACGGGCTTTCCAATAAGCATAATTTGTCCCGTCAAAAACAGGCATTTTATAATATGACTTCTCTATTTGAACACGTACTTTTTCAAAAATCAATTTTTTCAGAAAATTGATATCTAAGAAAATTTTTGCGGAAAATAGGAATACGCGATAGATTAGCGTAACCTGCTCTGATACCAATTTGAGAACGTGTGTGCTCGCGTTCAAATGATCAAATTATATATAAAACCCTTTTAGCACAAACAAACCCTAAACATGCAGCAGTATGTGATTGAATAAGATGATAATCTAAGCAAGAACATTCAAACACATGCAATTAAGGAAAAATCCCCCACAGGGGCAAAACCTTTTATTTCCACTATAATTTGTAAGAAAACGGCTTACAATCGGATTACAATGAAAATACAAGTTGACTAAGAATTACCCTCAGGTATCGGATTTTGTAGTCGCGGCTGGAATTATCCTTTTCCAGTAGGGCTGCAATGGAGAAGAAGAACGGTCTCCTACACAAGGGTTGAACTGCAAAAACTGCGTTCCTGGGTTACCAAAAGGATTCACAAATGTATGGAATTTATGTGAATTAAAATACCTAGAGTATTGGTACTCAATAGGTGAAGACTTAGGGCTTTCTCTATTCTGAAAATCGTGTATAGAAGTCTTAGAAAAACCACTTCCCGTAGTGGGATTAAATAGGAGAACTTGAGCCCTAAAATTCGGAACATGATTTGAACAAGATCTGTTTGAAATTATCCTCGTCGGATCGGTCCGGTCTCTTTAGGCGGATTGGTCCGGTGACATCGGATCGGTTCCTTTTTGAAGGCGGATCGATCCGGTTGGCGTCGGATCGGTTCGGCTTTTTAGCTTCATCGGTTCGCTATGGATCTGGGGTACACTAGCCTCTCCTCAGCAGGCGGATCGGTCCGATCTCTTTAGGCGGATCGATCCGGATGAACCGGATCGGTTCTTTTATCTGGGCCGGATCGGTCCGATCTGTTCCCTGATTCCTTTTCTGCCTTTGATATTCGGATTCCGTTGATGAGCGTATGATTCTTGAATTTTCTCAACGGTGTAACGGCGTACGACATATAAAATGCTAATCGACAAAAATTTCCTTACAAGGATTAACTGCTGGTTTATAACGGTGTGTGCATCCAGCTAAAGTGAAGGATTTGATTGAAGAAGTTCATGAAGGGTCCTTTGGAACCCATGTAGCAGGAAGAACGTTGTTATAAAGAATTCATAGCAGGAAGAACGTTGTTATAAAGAATTCATACACAGAGGTACTATTAGCCAACTACGCGAGCAGATTGTGCAGATTATTCCAAGAAGTGGGATAAGTGCCACAGCTTTTCTAGCATACGCAAGGCTCCACAAGATCTCCTAACAGCAATCACCTCACCTTGGCCCTTTACTATGTTGGGAATTTATTTGGTTGGTACCCTACCAACCACCCGAGGAAGGTTCAAGTACCTAGTTATAGCTGTTGATAACTTTATTAAGTGGGTGGAAACTGAACTATTGATTGATATGTCCTACAACAGGGTTTATCAGTTTATTTGAAAAAATATGATATGCAGGTATTGCTTACGTTATGCCTTTATCACTAATTATGGCACACAGTTTGACAACGATGAATTTGCTTCTTATTGCGCCCAGCCCAATGTCCAAAAAATACACTATGCTCCTGGCCATCCTCAAAGCAACAACCAAACAGAGGTAGCTAATAGAACCTTACTGAATGGGTTGAAGAAAAGGTTAGAAAATGCCAAATGAAATTGGATCAATGAGCTGCATTATGTCTTGTGGGCTTACCGAACAACTCCCAAAAAAGCTACTGGAGAAACTCCCTACCTATTAGCGTTTGGTACTGAAGCCGTAATTACCGTCGAGCTAGGTTTACCTATGCATAGAGTTCTTAACTTCAATACCCCAGTCAGTGCTTTGATGAGAGATATGGATTTAAACATGCTGGAAGAAGTCCGTGAGGATGCAGTTTTAAGGAATGCATCCTATCAACAATAGAATGTACGTTTCTACAATAAGAGGGTTATACCGAGCAACTTGAAAGAGGGTGATTATGTTTTGAAGAAAGTTATTTAGAAGAGCAATAAGTTGGAAGCCAATTGACATGGGCCTTATCGTATCTCGTATTACTATAGTCGTCCGACCAGGCACATATCGAATTGAGACTTTGGAAGGGGAAGAATTCAAGAATCTATGGAATGCAGAACACTTGAGGAAATACTATCTGTGATGTAATCATGCTGTATTAAGTTAATTTTAATATTAATGAGAATGCGATTTCCCCAAAATTGTTATTTTTTCTTTTTCGGAGTACTAGTGCTATACACTACACTATGCATCTACAAAAATACCAACAAAGTTGGTCGGTATCAATAAAGGCCACCAACAAAGTTGTTCGACATCAACAAAGACCACCAACAAAGTTGGTCGGTATCAATAAAGGCCACCAACAAAGTTGGTCGACATCAATAAAGGCTACCAACAAAGTTGGCTGTCAAACATATAAAACCACGCAAGGCAAAATTATAAGTCCAAATTCTTGGTTAATGAAGACCCGGGTGAATAATTTTCATCTAAACTTGGCTAAAAGATGGACAAATGTTCCACTCATGCCTGGGAACTGAGGTATCTAATGCAATTACCTAAAAACTTAGGTATATTAGTAGAACCATAGTGATGCATTGGTAATTGATATAAAACTTAGGATAATCCTAAGGATATCAATAGAACCGGTGAAAAACTAAAGATTGACTAAAAGTTGATCCATTCATAGTCAAAGACTAAAGAAACATTCATATATACAAAGATTGAATAAAAGTTGATCCATTCGTAAAATAAGATTTTCATTAAATTAAATGATTATATATTGTTGCTTAAACCTGCAAAAACAAAATACAAAGAATTATTCTGCAGGATGTTTTCCTTCAGCCCTAGAAATAGGATCCATGCTAGCTGGAGAATCATCCAAAGTAAAAGGAGAGTTGATGAAGTTAAAATTTTGAAGCATCCTTGTATTACTACTACTAGGACGATCAAGCAGGTGAAGAGGTCGGATTATCTCTAGTTCATTATGAAGCTCATAATCCCCTAAGTATTTTGAAATCAAAAGGTGAGGAATACGATCAATAGGGATCCAATTAACGTCTAACTTGAATGGAGGATTGTCAAGCTGCAGCAATCTCGAATCATACCAATCCTATAAAGAGTTGTTTCGATCCACCTTCATCACAGTCAAAGCATTAATCCAACCCCATTTAAAGGATTCATTCTTGGCCCGTTGAAGCCTATCATCAAAAATGTCCCAAAGTTTCATTATGCCCATCTATCCAAACTTCTTTTTCCTGCTTGTGGAATTAAAAGGTTAATTTATCAACTTGTGACTGCAGATTTTTCATTACTCCATCCTTAACCTCTAATTGGGAAGATTAAGTAGATAATTGTTCAGACAAGGTTTGCAGCTTTTGGGACATCTCAGTAATAGCTCGTTCTTTAGTTTTTAACTACGCAACTTGATTGGCAAGGGTTTGTTGAGTCCTAACATCTTCTGTAGTTCCTCAACCAGGCTTATTTCTTACTCAGGAGGAAGACGCATGCTTAATCTTCTTTAAAGCTTTTAACTCATCTCTTAAGGTGGCATTTTCAGCCTCCAGAAAGGAGTAACCTTCATCAGTAGTAGCAACAACTGCTCCAAAGGCAGACTTCAATAGATTCACTTCATCCCTCAAATTATTATTCTCCTCTTCCAGGAGTTTGGCAACCGTTCTAGTTTTTTCAACCTCAAGATTAAGTAGGAATTCATTTTTATTGTAAATAGAAATAATATTATCAAAACCCCAACCTACACTTAAGCTTTGATATTTTTGCTCATAGCTCTGGTGCAACAGTGCAGTGAATTCTTTATACTGTTCTTAAAGTTCTTATATCATCTCATTGTACAAAACATTAATTATTATCGCCCGATCAAGTAAGTACTTCAAATACTTGTAGGATTTTTTAACCTGCTCTGATGCATCATCACCGAGAAACTGCGCTATTTCTTCTTCGGATAAATTTATATGACGAACTTTGAAAAACAAATTGCACTTCCTTAGTAGCTCAGTTTCATGAGAAAATAGTTGTTCCATCTTCACTATAAACTAGCAAGAAGAAATAACCAATAATCAACAACAAGAATGGAGAACAAGTACAATCCACAAGAGACATAAAAGAACAAAAGGTTTTCTTTTATTAATAACAAATAGTTCAAGTCCAATTAAAATGAAGAAAAAGAAATAAAAAAACAAAAGGGAAAACACCAAATAACTTTACACCTTCTCCCTATCAACCTTCTTATCCTGCGTAGAATAAGGGACTACAGACTGGAGTTGCTCGGTTTGCTCAATTGGAGGAAGAGAAGACTCAGAGATTTTAGGTTATTTGGCAGCAGATTTAACCACAAATGAAGACTCTTCAGAAGAAGCTTCATCTTCAACCTCATCCTCAATAACTGGAGAAGGAACATGAATATATCTTTGAAAAAGTTCAGAGTTTTCATCTGTATTCAATTCTTGAAGGGTATCAACCCAGTCATCTCTGAAGCATTTTTTCTTTGCATACTCAATCTGAGTAGAGGCAGCAGAAATGGCTTTATTCTAGCCTTTATCCCAACCAGTACTGAAAAAGGCCATCATAACGGACTTTTTCTTGGACCTGGCAGAGGATATAAGCTCTTTAGCAGTCTTGGCCTTGGGCTAAGCTTCCTCTACCCTGCGCTCAACTTCCCTTATTTTCTTCTTGGCTCCTTTAGAAGATGCTTGGGATCCAGAAGCACTACCACTAAAAAGGCCAGGAAACTTCCTCTTCTTCATGATTTCAGATAGAGGAGTGTCAGAATCAATAACAACCTCTTGGTCAAGATCAATTACCAGAATAGGAGAGGCAACAGGTCTGGGAATAAAGGAAAAAATAATGTTTATGTATTGAAGTAGATATGAGGCGGACCTAACGTTCTCCTCAACAACTACCTTGTGAATTACCCAGATAAACTTCAATTCCTCTAAATTTACTTCACTCTCTTTTGGGGACTTTCTTTTCTGTTCAACTGCAATTCAATTTAGAAAACAACAATCAGTGTGACATTTTATCAAATATAAACAGGGCAAAATTACTAAAACATAAAACAACCTATTTCGTTGCCAAAGAGACGACATCTAAGTCCTTGATATTTAGCACCTCCAACTAAAGGGGCATGTTGCCAATTTTTTACAACTACATCATGATCAAAATAATCGCTATTAGAATGAGAGAGATTAACTACTAAAGCTTTACTAACTGCCCTAGTTTTCAAATAAAAAGTGGTATCACTAGTTACCCATTTATAACATAACATTATTTATGGAATCCTTAGATGGGTTCCATAAATTTGATTTAACCTATAAACTCCATTTATAACTCTCCATGTGTTAGGAGCCACTCTTGCAAGTACAATGCCAAATTATTGGCAAAACTCCAGACACAGGGGATTAGGAGGAAATTTGAACCCACGTTTAGCAATAAAGATGGAAGGGAACCAATGGCCCTCGGTAAGAGAGAAAAAATCAGAAAGAAAAGTGGGATGTTATAATATAACCCAAGATGGAATGGTAAAGTCGATTCAGAACTTATCAAGTGACTCGATAGAATAAATCACGATGAAGAAAACAAAAAAGAAGAGAGGAAAAATTCTTACAAAGATTTAAGGATTCAGCAAGAACTAAAGATAGAAAAGAAAGTGATCGCACAAAAAAGCAAAGAACACATCGACAGAATCAAAAGTAAGAGGTAACACATGATCGAAGTTTTACCGCCCTTTTTATAAGACGCATCAAAAATTAGGAAAGTAATGATTAAAGTGAACGACGTTTGGGTTTACGACAACTAACAAAGGAAAAGACGAAGATACCCCATAAAAATTCACTAAAATTTGAAATATTTACAAAATTGTCATTCGCGCCTAAAAATCGTTAATCTAGTGGATAAATTTCACAAGTCTCAAAGGTCTGCAGCCAAACCAAATAGTTGTAACTACTATTGAAGCATAATATTTCACACTTTCGCATCAACTCCAAGTATTAAACATTGGAAGCTTCTGTTGATACAAAAATTTACCACCCTACATGGCCCAGTCATAAGTAAGCACGTGTTATCCAATGTGGCACATGCCCAAGTCATCATAATATAAGAGCCCAATGAGCAAGAAATCTCGACCAACTGGGAAGCTCAACCAACAATGAAGCCCGACTAATGGGGAAACCCGACCAACAACCTGTATTGCCAATAAAGCGACAACAACCATATAACATGTATTGCCAATGAGGCGACATCATTCATATATTTAATTCTCATTATGTATTGATGTAAATGCCTAAAGAATGAATGCATTCCATCCTTTCACACGACAACTATCAGTACCCCTCTTAGGCTATAAATACATTGTATCACCCTCATTGTAAGGGACTAGAAAAATAACTCAAGGCAATCAATACATAACAATGGACGTAAGCTATTCTATTGAGTCAAACCACTTTAAAATTTCTTATGTCTTGTTTATTTTACTTATTTTATCTGTGATCAAGTAAGCCTAGTCTAGTTTTTTGCATCAACATTTATCTTGTTGACAAGGTCCACAAATCGAGTAAGTTCGTTTCCTAAGTGATGGTAAGCCACAAACTATGTCATTTTTCATTAATCTATCAAGATCTCTAAAGTTCACGTGACTTATCCATTAATGCCAAAGGTCCATAGTGGAGATTGTCGTACCGTTTCCCACAAAGGAGTACTTGAGCACAATTATATAACAATTATCTTTGATCCTCACACCTCATAATTAAAGTTCACCGGATTGATTATAAACATTGCATTCAGACCAGTCAAACTTTACCATAAAGTTGGTGTCGCACATTTAGCTTATGCTAATTAGGTTCACTTTTAACCCTTTCACCTATAAGACATTATCTAGTTTAAGGAATTCGGTTATTTTAATACATCCATGCCCAAAAATACTAGACCTACTCCCATCTCCAAAAGTGACTTTACCTTCCTTGCAATCCTTAAGGTGGGTAAAAAATGAAATGTCACCAGTCATGTGACTAGATCAACCACTATAAAAATACCATTGGGAAGTATTTTGAACCTGGAGAGAAATTTGCATAATAAGGGCTTTGACGTCTTTCTTAGGTTCCCAAGTGTAGGTGACCTTTTTTTGGCCCTTGTTATTATTGACTCTAATCGAAACATTGGAAGCGTTCTCAAAAAGCAAAGCCTTTTGTTGAAATTCTACCATAAAGATATGTGAAGTCATGACTAGAAGCTCAACTTTCTCTCTAAGACTATCAAAGTCTCTAGAGCGGTGTGTGCGGGTACGTGTACATGTACGCCTAGTTCTGCCTAGTTTATAGGGAAACTCCATAAGGTGACTTCTTCTCTTGCAAAAGGTGAAAACATAGACTTGTTTGGGTCTACCTTACTTTGCTTTATTAGGTTAAACTTTCTTTTGTGGCTTAGGTTGAGGTCCATAAGGATTAATCACAAATTTAGGAATTAGTTCACCGTTATAACCTATTCCATGCCTCTCACCAAAACTTAAAGCGAGGTCGAGTAGTATCTTATCTACCTTCTTTGACGTATCCTTGATAGTTACCTTGACCTCTCGGGCATGTTCAATATCTTTTTCAAGTAGAAATACAAGGGCTATAAGTTTCTCACGAGTCTCCAAGAATGCTTGGAGATCTCTCATAAGACTATCCATCTTGTTGGTTAATTTCCTTTTATCTCTCTCAACTAAACAAACTCTCTCTCCCAAAGCTTATCTCACAGAGGACTCACACTATCTTACCTCTCTCAACTCCTACTCTAAGGCTAAAATCTCATAGCTAAACCGTTGTTTTGTTTCTTAATTTTAAAGGACTCAATATAAAGATCGGCATAAGCATGTTGTAGGTCATTCTTGCTCTCACTTATAACATTTTCCCCCTCAATCTCATCAGAATGACTAGATTCAATCCCGAGGTGTCTATTTTTAATTTCTTCCACATCGGCGTGAGGTGCACTCGGTATACTAACATGACTAGACATGAATGCTGTGAAGTTACATCAATGCAGTGATGCATCCCTTGAACTCATCGACTCGACCTCGATATCGTGATGTGTATGGTAACTTTTCCTTTTCCTTGTATCTTTAACCAAGTAGGACACTCATGCGCTTTGTGACCCTTTGCCTCACTCTCATAACATCTCTCCGTGTCTTTCTTTAGGAAATATTTCTTTTCTTTTTCAATTTTTTTCTTTCCCAATTTATATTTTTTATATTTCCCAAAACTTTTCTTTTCTTTTCTAAGTATTTTTCTTTTTAAGTTTGAGAAATTTTTGAAATTTTTAGTTAAAGGGCTAAATCATCTAAATCAAAATCATACTCGGAATCCAACGATGCTTCTTCTTTTATTTTATAATGGGCTTTTAGTGAAATCACCTTTTCTTTAGGCTTAAAGTTTTAAGAAATATATCTATCTCATACATTTAAAGATCTCCTAAAAGTTCGTCTAACATAAGACTATCTAGGATTCCTAACGAATTTAGCATGATATCCTTAGGAATGAAATGGGTAGGGAACGATCTCTAAATTTTCTTAACGACATGCATCTCAGGTATTCTCTCACCTAAATCAAAATTCAAGTATACTATATCGGACAGTCATATGTAAAACTCATTAAATGATTCAGATTTAAGCTTAGTTATAGTTTCAAATTTTGTGGTGAGATTTTGCAGCTTAGAAGCGTTAACAATATTGGTTCCCTCATATGTGAGATAGAGATTATCCCGACCTTCTTTCGGCATGGAGCACATCATAATGCGGAGGAACTCGTCAGGAATGATGGCTCCCGAGATGGAACTCAAATCGCACGAGTTAAAATTTATACATATAAATTCATCCTCTATCCATTGAGAGAAAGACTCAGGGCCAACGACATTATCAACAGTTATAGTGGGTGGTGTACACCTTCTGTCATATAGCAACTACACACGTTCATCAATTGATATTAGTGTAGGCCTCGTCCTAGATTTCCAGTAGGCATAATTGGAACCATAAAAAATAGGCAATCAATTATACAAATTATCCATTAAATTCCGTTTTTGTAAGAGATTAGCAGTTTTTTTTTAAATGTTATCAAATTTTTTTTGCGAAAAAGGATTATACAAGAAATTAGTGCAACCTGCCTTAATACCAATTTGATGGTGCGCATGATCTAATGGATCGGTTAAATAATATCCAACACATAAAACCAAATTTTACCAATTTTATCTTTGATTAAATTAGGTTTGCATACAATAAGTGTTCTAATCACAATAATTAAACTAGGCGTGCACTGGGCACAGTAATTGAGGAAAAATCTCTAAAAAGGGAAAAACCTTTATCCCTAAAGATTGTGAATTGAAAAGTGTTTTGTGAAATAAAATATAAAAAACTTTGGCAAAGATATGCTATTTGCATTTTTTTCCGAAGTCCCATTGAAAAAATGATCAAAACAGGTATTTATAGATCTAGCACAACAATTGAGGCGATAAAATTTGTTTGAACGAAAACTAAGCTCATTCAAATGAAAACAGGCTTTCGTTTGAACACAATGCATATTCGTTCTAATAAGATGCTAAGGTCATTCAAAGACAACATCAAGCGAGCTGCTAACAAGAATGTTCTATTATGAAGAGTAGCCTCATTCAAATTTAGTTAGAAGTGGGATCTAAAGAAAACTCAGTCTCGTTCGAACGAGATGGACTCTCGTTTGAACGAGGCCAATTTTTTTTTTTTTTTAAATCTAATTGAAAAGCAGCCTTGATTTTATAAAAAAATTACATCCCGAATATGACTTAAAAAATATATGAACACCAAAGTTTTATACCTTATGATATGTAGGTATGGGATATGCCAGATTTTGGTTTGATAAGTCATCTTGTCACGGGATACGCCAAAATAAAAATAAAGCCTAACCTGCAAGCAATTATAAATATTTTCTCTTATAGGACTCAGTAACTATGAGATTGGCAAAAGGAACGCCTTGCAATTTTGAGGCAAAGCTATTGGACCAAAGTTAAAAAACTTAAGATTGAGCTTAAGCAGTAGAAGGAGATTGAGAACGAGTGCATTAAGGTCGATGCCGAGAAGGCAATTGTTGACTTTATAAAGTCAAATGAGTTTTTTTGGTTATTCTATCCAGTATCTGAAGAAGGGAGAAAATGTTGTATGTCAGCATAATGCCATCCAATATGGCAATTTCATCTCAAATAATCCTACATTGTTCAATATCCTAAAGTTCTTTAACTTTATTGACCCTGAGAGTATCACCACTCTCTAAGAGATGTTGGATCAAGCTGATGTTGAGGTTATTGATGATACTGGGCAAGTGGAAGCTAGGGATAAGATGACCTAGGTGGCCTAAGAAGATGAAGCAGAGGAAGGTAGTGACCAAAATGGGACCACTGCAAATCCTGATGAGAACTCGGCTATCCTTAAGCCCACTAATACTGAGGGGCTGACGGTAAATGCTTAAATCCTCTATATATCTTCTTTGGGTGACAATCTATGGTCTCTGAGGCTAGAATTTTGTAATATCCTCTTTGATTTTCATTTCTGAACATCTATCCCATTTTGTACTTAACAACTTCTAGCATTTTATTTTGATACATCATGTTTGGATTTGCAACTATATTTATCTTTATTTTTGCCAAGTCTAATATCTTATTTGTTGCTTTCACCATGCTATGTGATGTTTAACTTTTCACCACAAAGTGATGTTTATTTTGGGACAATAGGATGAGACGTCTTTTCCTTTGGTCTTGATCCTCATTTTCACTATAAAACTTAATTATGATGTATAAGTATTTGTCTAACTGAGAGAAATCTTAGTTGTATGACATATTCATTATAAAAATGAACAATTTAACTTTTCACCATACAATATTGTCAGAAGTTTCACCATATACAAATGATGTTAAGTGCTTCCCACCTCCTAGGGGTTTTAATGAGGTATTCCTTGGAGATAAAACTCTGAGCCACTCTTATACTACCGAGACAAGGATTTTATATTCACTATAAAATGATGTTAAGATTTTCACCACATACAATTCTTGTTAAGTGTTTCCAACTCCCAAGGTTCTCAATGAGAGTTTCCTTAGAGATGAGACTCCAAAGGCATTCTCGTAGGATTGAGAGAAGGATTTTATATTCACCATAAAATGATGTTAATAATTTTCACAATATACAAATAATGTTAAGTGTTTCCTACCTCTCAGGATTTTCAACGAGAAAGTACTTGCAGATGAGAGTCTTAGTCATTCTCGTACCACTAAGAGAGAGTTTTTAAATACATGTATCCGATATGCAAAATAAAGGATAAAAGTACGAGAAAACACTTTAATTATATTTCTCTTTCAAATATTTCTCTATACAAATAGTTCTTTCTTCATACAAAATTTGAGTATAAAATAGAAATTTCTCTTGTTATGGAACTTATCGGTTCTCTATTGATAACTTGATTGTCTTACGGTCGTCTCTTCTCTTCTTTTTTCAATAAGATCTATGTTTAGTCTCCTTCTCTGTTGGTTTACTTTTAGATCGTAGTTTTAAACCACGTGGCACATCAACCTTATCTTGGTTGGATCAACAACTTCTGACCCGTATGCCAACATAAATGGAGTATACCCTATTGTAGTACTCTTTGTCATCATGTAGGCCTAAAGAACATTATGAAGTTGATTAAACCTTTTTACTTTAGCATCATTCCTCTTATTATTTTTCCATCTAGTATCGTCCTGTTGGTTACTGTGATTTTACTATTTTCCCGTGATCGTCCTGTCGTAAAAAAGAACTGCGCGATACTGAACCTTCCATAGTAGACTATTAAGGACTTATTCTTGAACTATTTTCCATTGTCAGATAATAAGATGTTTGGGATACCATACTGATATATAATATTTCTTCGAAATAGTGACTATAGACTCGACCTCTACCCACTTTAAAAAGTAATCTACTGCGCTGATCAAAAAATGGAAGTTCACCTTTGCTCTCGACAAGGGACTGACCAGGTTATCCCTTCATATTCCAAAAGGATAAAGACCTAATTTTGGGACAAATGAGTGATGATGATGATGATGATGGGTTATATTAAAAAAGAGTTGGCAATTATCAGATTTGATAACATACTCGGTTGTATCTATGGAAAAATTCAGCCAATAAAAACCTTGAGTGATGATCCTTTTGGGATAAGGACCATCCTCTAATTTGACTTAAAAAAAGACTCGCATATACGCCCCTTAGCACGTAATTGAACTCAGTTAGGTGCACACATCTCAAGAGGGGGAGAAGAAATCCACTTTTGTAATATATATCTCTGATAATAATAAATTTAGCTTCTTGGTATCATACCTTTTTGCATTCAGTATTATCTCGTAGTAACTTTCCATCTCTCAGATATTCTATGATTGGGTCCATCCAAGATGGTCCCAGGTTCAAATTCATATATACTGCAACACCGGCCTTTTGACCCTTTATACTCGTCTTCTAGAGGATCTCTACCAAAAATAATTGGTGGATTTCTATTCTGGTGGTCGATACGAGCCTTGTAAATGCATCCGCCCTCACAGTTTCATTTCTAGAGATCCCCTTTATCCCGACTTCCCGAAATCTTCTCAATGTCACCTTGACCTTGGCCAAGTGCTTAGCCATTTTCTCATCCTTTGCTTCATATATCCCCAAGATTTAGTTAACAACTAATTGAGAATCGATGTGGTCTAGTATTTGATCGACATTTAATGTCTTTACAAGCGTGAATCTTACCAACAGGGCTTCATACTTAGACTTATTATTTGATGCTTTAAAGTTAAATCTCAGAGCATATTAAATGTTAGTTTCATTTGTCGCCAATAATATTAATACTGTCCCACTTCTATTTGCACAAGACGAGCTATCATAAAAAATTCCAATCTGGTGATCCTAGTGTAAAAGGTCCTTCACCCAAGGCACCATTTTTTAGCAATAAATATTTCTTTCGTGTGCTGACTGTGGTGTTGGCATAGATTCCCTTATCTATTCTTTTCTTTCCATTCTGGATGACCTTTGGGATCTTATCAATGCTTTTTTTTTTGTGTCATCCATTGATTCCCATGCGAACTCAACTATGAAGTGTGTCAGTGCTTGCCCTTCAATGAGATCCTTTGGCTTATAGCTGATATCAAATTCACCTAGATTAACCTACTTAGCTGATTTTTTTGGTTTATAAATGACTTATTAGAGAGGCATGTCAGTGAGAACTACCATCATATGTACTTGCAATTGATGCTTTATTTTCCTTGATACATGGATCATGGCATATTCAGGCTTTTCCATCTTTGGATCTCACGGGGCCCCTTACAGTGCCTTACCGTTGAAGTAAACAAATTTTTGAACTCGTTTATCATCTCGAATAATGGGTGCACTAATGGCCAACTCTGAGATAGTCAGATACATAGGCAATTTCTCTCCTTGGAAAGGTCGAGAGAAGAGCATTAATGAGCTTATATAGGCTTTTAGCTCTTAAAATGATTTCTCAGAATCCTTATCTTAAACAAACACCTTATTTAAGATCTTAAAAAATGGAAAATACTTGTTTGTTGCTTATGACACAAACCTTCTCGGTGTGGTAATTCTGCCCGTTAGTCTCTGAATGTCTTTGATTGTTTTCAATGTCTGCATCTCAATTAATGCCTTTATTTTGGCAGGATTTGCTTCGAGGTCCCTCTAATTGATTATGAATCCAAAGAACTTTTTGTCTCCAATGACAAACACGCACTTTTCCATATTTAACTTCATTTTGTATTGATCCAAGTATCGAATTTTCTCTTCAAGTCGGTCACGTGACTCTCGGACTTCAAACTCTTCATTAGCGTATTATCCATACAGAACTCCATTGCCTTTCCAACCCGATCTTTAAAAAATTTCTTGACTAACCTCTAGGAGGTAGACCCTACATTTTTTAAACCAAACAGCATCACCTTGTAACACTATGTTCTTTATCAGTAAGGATGCCTTCTCGGCATCCCCTTCATATATGGAGATCTGATTATACCCAGAATAAGCATTCATGGAACTCGAGAGTTCATGGTCGACTATATATTTCACCATTTGGTCGATTATTGGCAAAGGAAAACTATCCTTTGGGCAAGATTTATTGAGATCAGTGAAGTGTACACACACCCTCCACTTTTCTTTCTATTTGGTTACTATGACAACGTTAGATAGCTATTTTAGCTATTGCAATTCCCTAATAAAGTCGACAGTTTTTAGTTTCTTTACCTCTTCCTGTATAACTTCATATCCGTCTCTGACAAAGGCTCATATTCTCTGTTTCATACATTTTACTATCTCCTCCAAGTTAAGTTAGTGACAGATAACCTCGGGGTCAATCCCCACAATATTGTTGTAGCTCCGTGTGAACACACTTTGCCTTCTTTTCAACATTACAATCAACTCCTTCTTTATTTATTGCTTGAGGGACAAGCTTACTTAGATGGTTTTTTGCGATTCATTCTCATTAAGGATGTTTTATTCTCAAAGGGCTCTCCCTTTTTAAGTTTCTGCCTGTCTTTGAGATGAGGACTATCAATATTGTAAGAGGTCGTCTTTCTTTTGTGAGCCTTTCCTTCCCCCGCCGATGTAAAGTAGCCTTAGTATGCTTCCTCCTAATCATCTTTATTTCACTATACAAGGATTCGGGAATTTCATCATTTTGCAGATGGTAGTTGGCACAACTTCAAATTATTTTAATTCTACCCTCCCCAGAATAATATTATAGGCCGAGAAGAGATTCTCATCCATGATGAAAAAAAAGCCTTATTCACCTAGTCAAGCACCTCAGCCAGGTTCTCAAACAAAGATCCACCTCAAAGAGTACTAGAGGATGGAATTTATCTCCATTGAACCCAATTAATGGATAGTGATATGGGATAAGTCATTTCTTACTGATTTTTAACCCTTTGAAATAATCCCTTAACATGAAATTGACCGAACTTCCCCCATCAAGAAATATATGAGATAATTTATTATTGTGTATTCACGTGCTGGTGATGACATGGTCATTGTGTGCGGCTAAAATTCCATTAAAATATTTCTCAAAAAACCATCTACAAGACTATCTATATCATCCTTTTTCAACTTGCTAGGTTTCTTCTCATATCTACCAAATTCATATTTCTTTGGCCTAATTTTGTCACCAACTGCGTGAGTATTCCTAATGATCGACTCCGTTCCTCTATACGCTATTTCTCCAGATGTCATATTTATATCAAAAGAAATTATATGAAGGTTACCTTTAACTAATCTTCGCCATTACCATCTAACTTTGTATCATTTCCATTTGCCTGAATTTCCTTCTTTTTGGGATTTTCATCCTTCAGCAAGGAGTATCTCTTTTGATTGTCATCTCGGCTCCCCCTTCCATCAACATACTTCCACAACTTCCCTTTCTTTAATAAATTTTCAATTTCGTCTTTAAAAGCAAAGCATTTATAAGTCACGTGGTTATGATGTTAATGGAATTTACACCACTTTCTATTATCCCTTTTGTGAGGAGGAGCCCTCAACTTCTCAGGTCATTTTAGTTCTTTATCGTCCTTAATATCGTTTAGGATAAGATCTAGACAAATTGTTAAAGCGGTGTATCTTGCGAATTTATCATTATCTCACTTCTTTATTCCTTCCTTATCTTTCTCTTTGTATCGACCTAACCTAGATTTGCTACTATCGACCTCTTTTTGGTCTTCTCTCTTGATCTCCATGGCCTCCTCCGTGTTTATGATTCCCCAAACCTTAGCCAGAAGCTCTATTATGGACTTTACAAGATCTTTGGAGAGATTTCAATGAGCTTTCCTGGCTAGAGTCCATTAATGAGAGCCGTCATAGCAATGCTCCCATTGTATTCTTTAACTTCTAATTTCTACTTGTTAAACTGAGAAATAAAGTTCTTTAAGGGATTATTTTTTTCCTTATTGAATGTTTAATAAATGGTTCATACATTTCACTGGCTTCACGATGAAACAAAAGTTATGAATGCATTTTTGAGCTAGATACTTAAGTTCATTACAGATCCTCTTGGCATGCTAGTATACCACATATAAGTGGCACTAGTGAGAGTTTTATAGAAATCTCGACATCTCATCTCATCCGGGGTGGAATATATGTCGCCAGATGATTAATACATTTTAATATAATGGATAGGGTTTGTTCTCCCATTATACTTGGGAGTCACGACCGAAGGCTTGAACTTGTCAGGTGTTGGATAGTTAACTATGTTGGGCATAAAAGGATAACCCTCCATGTACCCCCTATGGTTGGGGTCTCATATTTTAATGAGTTAGTCGATCTTATCCTCTAACCTATGGATCAAGTTGTTTCAAGTTCTCTCATATAGGGTTGAAGTGTCATCTACACCTACTAACTCGGAGGCATCCCTATAAGCCGACTTTGTTCAGATTCCTATATCTGTTTTAGACTTTTCCTCATTCCCCCGTTCATTTATGACGTCGAGGCTGAGCTTTGCCAATGCAATCAGTGATGCATGTTCCACCAATGTTGTTGGAAACGGTGTCTCGTCTATAACCCCCTTTTATACCAAGACGATAAAAAGCTTATCCCTTACTCAGCTTATTGAAGCATTAATCGCTCATTACTTTGAAGGATGTGATGAACACTCTTCCCTTGATATGCTAGAGATGTGGTAGTGCCTAGTCGATATGACATGTTTGACATATTTTACCTCTCTCAACATTCCTCCTATCCGCACGCTAAGTTTCCTGGACATCCTTGAAATTCTTGCCGAGATGGAGGTAGTGAGGGTCGATGATATCTCTTTTTCTGAGGTTATATTGGAATTATTTAGTAGAATCGAGGGTCGGTGATACCTCCTCTCGGTTATTGGTTGCGCGGACTATCTGGAGACCAAAGTGTTAATATTAACATTTGGATCCTTTTATATTCGAATCTTAATGGTTTGGCTGAAAGCAAAGAACTTGTGCTACATCTGCTGCTGGCTGGACATAAGTGACCTGATCATCGTCGCTATATCAGCTATTTCAGATTATTGGGGTGGTTAGCTAAAACCATCCCTAACATTTGATGGTGGATCGAAAGCCATGTCCGACCAAGAACAACAATAACAGAAAAACAAAAAGTGGGGTAAAAACCCATAAATAACATGAATAAAAAGAGTTTGTGAATCTTAAAACTCACGCTCCTTCAATGGTGATTCAAATCCAGCATTGGTGGACATAGATCACCAACATAGATGAAAATGAGAGAGTTGAATCTAAGATGAGAAAGAAAACCCTAAAATATCTTCCCAAAGATGGAGACAAAAAAATAATCATCCATAATATCATTCCATGGATTCAACATGTTCCAAGATTACACAATAATGGAAAAAATGATAACTAAGATTAATATAGTAGGATATGTAAGAGAAAGAGGATATGTAAGTGGTTCGGTCGTTGGGCTACATACACTATGAAAAAAGAGTGGTATTTCCACTATAATAGGGCTCTAATGGCTGGATGATACATACTCAAGCTTTTTCTTTCTAAATACAAATCTGTTGAGTAATAATAGGGTTTTCATTGATCAACCTTGATGAATAAGATACATGGTCCTTATATAGTCTCGGGGGGCATAGTGTCACCCCCAAGCATATACTACATGCCTAGTTGAGAGCATAGTTAATGAGAGAGTGATAGCTATGTAGATGCCATGATAATGCATATTGACCCATGTATATTATTGCTATTCAATAATGATTTAAGGTGATATGGATATAATACCCTTATAGTGCTTCCCAAGCATTCATGAAATATCTAAGATATAAGATCTCGGCTAGTCAAGACTGATGTGGTCTTACACTTTTCTAATGAGCTGAGACAATACTAGACAGTCATCTAAGACCGATGTTCCATTCTAGTTGAGATTACTGAGAATGCATTCTCATTTCATCTAAGGTTGACTTTGGTAGAGTTCAAGACTAGTTTACTCATTGCCTATTGAGGCAATTGTCCTAACTAGTCACCCGGAGTGGTCTCATGGGAAGAGACCACTTTGGATGAGACGTATGATGAGGACTTTTGGTGGATAATGTACCTATTTAAAGATACATGTGTGAGCAACACTCTTCTTCAATGGGTCATCTAGATGAGACCACCCGTATGTATATTAGTATGCACTATTTAAGTGAAGTATTATAGCCTAGAACAAACCTAGTTTCCTGGTCAACTTTTAAAAGGGATGATTTAAGAATCCTATTAAAAGAAAACACATATTTATGGTAAATGGAGTAGATTACCACTCTTATTTTGACTAGTGGTGGTGGCGTAGAACATATAATATAAACTGTATGGGGGATTATTTGGACCATTAATAATTACAATATGCAACTTACTTAAGCCATATAGTGTTGAGTATATATATTTTTTTGAAAAAAGAAAAGTAATATTAGGTGTCCTTTCAAATCATATCCATAAAACAAATCGATCGTGGTATCAGTAATACATGGTTAGTAATTTGCGTGCAACTCATGTGAACCCCACACATTAACCAAAGTATTGTTGTTGTGTTTGACTTGAGTACCTATTATTACTAAATAAAAAGTTGTTCCACTCTCTCTACTAGTACTCAAAAATCTATGGGTTCGTTTTAGTTCATCATGATTAAGAAACCCCTTTTGAATTGAAATTTAATTTGTCCGTAAGTATTTAGACAAAATTTTCCCTAACCTCTTATTTTATCATTTTTTGGTGCAAATTGTTAAATTTAATCTCTCAAGATATAGGTCGGTTTGACCCCAAATCTATATATATATATTTAAAAATCTCCACAAGATGTATCAAAACGGACCCTCAAAAACAAGTAATTACAAAAAAAAATCACATTCACCCCATTATATTTCATACGAACATAAATTTAAATATATCTTAAAATATAAATTTGTTTAGCTGACAGTGATATAAATGTGGAAAGCTCTCTATGAGATCTATATACACAAAGTCATGAAGGCTAATTAATTCATGTAACTAAAGAAATGTGAAAGTTCAGACACACACACATGTGAAACCAAATTATTTAAATTGAGCTCTTTTGCATTAATTTTAAACCAATGTTGTTAAAGACATCCTAAATTTATCTTCTAAACACCACAATCCGACTATCACCATGATCTGACCACAATCCTATTTCAAACACCTAAAAATAGGGCACCCCATGAGTCGAAGTGTGTATAAACCGTCATTTTTATTACATCCCATTTTTTTCGTCTTTATCAGTCTCTAACCTCACATTTTTATCAAAACCTAATAGTGACCCTAATCCTAAATATCACCATCATCGTCACTGCCACTGCCACTGCCACCATCACTTACTATAGCCACTCCACTTATCTTTAAATTTCTCGTTCTCTCTATAAAATTTAGAACAACAAAAATACCATCCCACCACTACTCATCACCACCACCACTTTAACCCAATAAAGAAACATTATAAATAATATTAAATAAGTTTTTCATCTTTAAGCATCCCACAATGGAAAACTAAATCCCTGTATACCCAAAATTAACACCAACAATGAAATTGTAATTAATATTAGTTGGCTAGTTCCTATGACAAGTTTGAGTCGCTCAGTCATTCAAGTCATTTAGATTTAATTCAATAGAGTGAGGCATGGTCATTTATATTAGATGAACCTTTGAATATTTAAATCTTCCAAGCCACTCCTTGAAGACTTTTGTTTCTATACATTCACATTGGATTGAAGACTATATCCTTTAAGTAGATATTATGAATTATCTATGGATAAACACACACACGTGCACAAACATTTTTAAAATATGTTAGGACGATAAATGTTGATGGAATAATTTCTTACAACTAACTCATAGGTCTTCTGGAGGTCTTTATTTTTAACGCGTTAAGGCTTTTTAAAATGTGTCCATCCTTAACCATTCACATGACTTTATTTTAATCCCTTATTCATGGTGGCATTCGCATGACACCAATATGGGCCCATGCACATGGCTTTGGCCATAACTCTACACTGGTAGGAATCATGCACATGAAAAAATGCACCATGCACACGATGCAACCAGATTTTTAAATTTTCCTATAAATAGGTCAATTTCACTCCCATTTCATATGATATGAATTTCATACAATTGAAAAACCTCTCTGAGTTTATTTTCAAACATGAGAGGTCTTTTTTCTTAGCTTTAAATCAAATCTCACTTGTGCATCATAAACTTTTCAAAACTTGATCTATGTCTTGATTGTTTTCATTAGATTTTCACTATCCATATGTCAATTAATCATTCCACATCTTAATTTCTATGATCTCATGCTCCTTGATCTAAAATTGGAGGCATTCTGATATTGGGGAAACTAAAGTGTGTCCTTGACTTCAAGGAAAAGAGTGGACTTCTTCATTCATGACTTAGATCTCATTGCGGATTTTCATCATCAATGGGGGAAGTTATAAGGTTCATTGGTAACTACACTAGAGTCCTTGTGTGAGAGATATCTTCTTATATTGTATAAAATATCTATTTAAGTATAAATGGAAATTGGAGTTCTTTGAGGTTTTTTCCCTTGGGTGGGTGTTTTCCTCGTAAACCTTTTCTTGATATCGATTGTGAATTATTTCTACTCACAGATGCACATTTGATCACACACATCACTTAATTCTAGTGAATTGGATTAAATTTGGCTTAGATAGTTTAGATCTAGTTTTTTTCATCTAGATTCACCTAATTAAATTGTTGTGTGAGTTAATGAAGGCATTAAATTATCATTTTTGGTAAAACTTATGTTAAGAAATTTTAAATTGCAAGTAAATTTGTTGATTTATAAAATTTACCATTTGATGGTTTAAAACCTATTTAGACTCTCTAGGTTTGGTGTAGGTTGGACATGTTCATTATTAATACACAGTCCTTAATTGGCATCAGAGAAAGGTGCTCTTATTTCCCCCCAAAATTGATCAAAAAATTAAAATAACCATTCAAGATATTTTTCTTGTATATTTTATCACACAGAAGGACATATTGCACAATTTTGTTGTAAATTCAAAAAGCTTAAAAAGAAACATGGTTCTAGCTCTTTTGTATTGGAACGGGATGATGATTTCCCCCTAAAAAATGTCTTTGACAGAAAGAAGTTTGCTAGACATTGTGATGATAAGAAAAGACCTTTTCCATACGTTCCTCTATATTTGTGTGGTAAGAGATTTGAGAACAAATCTCATGTTGCTAAAAACAATTTGAGAAGGAACATTTCATAGTGTACCTTTTTTATGGTTTAAGGCCATATGAATCAAGTTTGCAGATACTTAAGATGGGGAACAATAGGTTCATTGACAAAATGATTAATTTTTCTCATAGAGATCTTATCGATGAACTTAGAGGTCAAGTAGGTGAGTTGATAAGAATGATTAATTCTCTAGTGAAAAATAAGGTTAAGGCTATACATAATATTCCTAAAACTAGACACGATATTCAAGTTCCAAGGACTAGGCATAAAATCCTAGGAGATATGAGAGATGGATACCGAGAGTAGGTAGTGGTTTTTCTTAGGAATTCACCAAGAAAGACGACTGTTCTTGATATTCCTCGACTGGAATTTGTGAAGAAAAAAAGTGTTGTTATTCCTCTCACTGATCCTGGGGATGGAACACCTATTTATATCTCGATAAATAGTTTCTAGGATAACTAGTTCCTTATAGGCTTTCATTCCTAGTTCATTTTTGATTTGGGGGGGGGGGGGGGACAATTATCTGTGTCATTGTGGGTGAGATAATGTATATCTGGTGTTTTTTTTATGTGTGGGTGTGGATTTCATGCATATATATATTTTTCAAGCATTTTCTTTACTAACCATGATTTTTGTATATATTCATTCATCATTCTTATTCAAAAATTAAAAAAAAAAAAATTGTTCTTTTTGTTATATGTGGTTAAGTCTTTGACTCTTTTAATTTGAATGGTGATTAAAAATGAATTTTTAACCATTTGATTGAATATATTGATTGATTTAATTGTTAGGTTAAAATTCATTTGATAAATCATTATTGTCAAATTTATTGAAATCTATGGGATCGATTTCACACCACTTGAACACAGCATATAACTTATTATATATGATTGCAGATTTGTGATTATTATTTTTCATACTTAATTTGATCATGATCATATCCAAATATCTTTTTTTTTATTTCTATATTCCACGTGTGTGATTTTGAGTGTTTCATACTATGAACGAGTTGAAAAACGACCACTTTCAAAAGCAGTGATAAGTGATTTGTCTCGAATATTACATTTGTTTACCCTTGTACTTATGCATTTTATCCCCCTCGGGTACCATAATTTTAATATTTATGCTCGTTAACCAAAAAACCTCTATTCTACATGTTTATATTCTTTGTGAGGTCTTATTGAGCGTCTATAGGTGTTAATAGTGCTTAGCCTGAAGTTTGATTACATTCTGAAAAAGTTCCAGCACCAAGTACACATTCAGGGGAATTTTTGTCATTTCAGCATTTAGGTGTACGTCCCAATGTCTTTGTGGAAGTGCATCCCTCTGAGCTAGCTTCGCATATTCCACGATAGTGCAACATTCTGATATATAACAAAGAAGTTGTGGCATTTTTCGTTGGATGAATCATGTTTGAGAATAAGCAAAATTGGATTAAAAATATAGCGTCGATTCATCGATCAATTGATGAAACAAAGTTTGACTTGAGTTGAAGACAATTATGAATTTCTTCATTTAGTGATTGATGGGCTTCATTGATCGATCGAATAACCCAGATTTCACCCAATTTGTGATATTTTTTACTTTGTTTCCAACTTACTATGTATATAAAAGTTGGTTTATTTTATTAAAAAAATTTATTTTTTAGTTTGATTTAGGTTAGTTTTGGTTTGGGAGCTCATCTTTTTCTCTCTCCTAGGGATCCATTCCTTTTTATATGCAAGTATAGTACTATTTATCTTATTCATTATCTAATTTGTTTATTGTTCTGTTTTATTGTGTTTAAATCATTTAAATTAGTTTATTTGCTTTGTTAATTAATTATTGTTAGTTAATTACTTTTTTGAATTGTTAATAAGTTGTTTTTATAGTTTTAATCATGTTTAGAAACTAGTTTAAAGGCTGGGATCATATTTCCTCCATTAATGGTTATCAAGCTTTGAAATATAAGTTTTGGTTCGAAACGCTTTAATTTAAAACCTCGTGTATTAAAGTTGGAATATTAGGCATTTAACTTCCTCTGTCATGCAACAATAGTATTTATAGAGATATGGCGACATTAATCCATTTGGGACTATTTTCGATTGAAAGTTTGATCTCCCATTTTTTAGTTAGGTCCCTTCATATGTGATGTTTATAATCAAGTGATTATGCTTATTTAATTGCATGTTCTAACCAAATTCCTTAATACCTATTAATGGCCCATGGTAGGGATCTGATCATAATCTTATTTTGTTAATCTTTATTTAGTAGTAATTAGTGTAGTTAACTTTTTCTTTCTCCCTTTTGAACCATCATCATCTTTTACACTTTTATTTGAGGAGTAATAAATCAATTACTAGAACATTCCCCGTGGATTTTCGATACTCGGACTAGCAGCTATACTCCAAAAGAGTGTAGTTAAAGTTCAGGTTTTTTACATTGTAGTTGGAAACCAGTAACAATGATTAGCGTATCTACACGGACGCTCAGTTTTTTCCTGATCAAAATAACACCATTGTCTGGGAATAGTTTGTTTTAAAATTTTCTTAACTTAGTATTTTCTACTGGTCTTTCTTTTGATTGGTATTCTTGTGTTAACTAGTTTTGTAGGCTTGGACATTTAATCACAAGGAATATTGAATTCACGTTTGTACACCACATCGTTAAGCGTCCATTGAAGAGGCATTTTGGGCAATCATGTCTTATGCTAATGTTTTCGATAATTGTAAAGATTTGGGTTTGCATGTTTGTCCTAAGAATAATTTTCAAAGTCCTTATAAGCCTATAAATTTTGGTCAATACTAGCATGTTAAGAAGAATGAAAATTATAAGACTATTTTTGGAGATTATTTACAAAATCAAACTAATGATGTGGGGACTTACAGAACTTATTATAATGAAACAATGCCGCTAACTTATTACAATAACAAAGTTGAAAACCACTTTGATAGTATTTCTCTAAATTATTATGATAATAACCTTCAACGTTGTCATATGAATAAGCTTGAAAGTTATAGTAATAGTTCTCAAACTAGTCTTTTTGGATAAGTGGCAAAGACACCGAATGCATTTGGTGCGTTATTGTATAGTCAAAAAATAGAAAAAAATTGACAACTTTTATTGGGAGAAAAATCATTATTAGGAGCATGATTTGGATTTTTTATTTAAAACCAACAATGATTGTTCTCTTAAAATATTGAAAGACGATGAATTTTTTGAACAAAATGAGGAATCAAAGTTTCTTGAGCCGATGATGCCTACTTTGAACGAACCATTATGTGCTTTGCCCAAGGAATAATGGAAAACAAAAAGGGTAAGGAAATAGAGATTGAAACACTTTGCAATGACATGATTTCTTCCTTTAACAACTTGGATGAATTGATTACTTGTGTTTCATCCCAAATAATTTTGAACGAATATTTCATTAAAAGTGAATCTTTCTTTTTTGGAATCCAACCTTGGAGCGATGACAAGTTGGGAGTACAACAAATATCACAATAATGATCCACGAAAACAATCACAACACACACAACATGATATATGTGGTTCGCTAACTTGACTACGTCCATGGAGAGGTTACTATAATCTTATTAATGTCTCTTAATGCTCAAGATTATATCCCTTTGCCGCGGAGCTAGGGTTTACAATTTATAGACATTAACATATGAGATTAAGTTATACAAGTAACTTAATGTGATCGTAGACATTTAGTGTTGTCCCTCAATATCTCCTTCAAGATTACTGCTAACCGATTTGAATTTATCCACAAGTCTTTTAGTGTTTCTAAGATACACGATCCATTAATGAATGTTTGATTTGAGTCGGACAGTTCTTTATGAAACTTGGGCTAGTCGACTTCTTTCGTGGGTTAAAATAAACGAGTTCCCATAATTGCCTCTAAATTTTGGGCTGAATGTTTGGGCCATCAAATTTTAATTTAATTTAAGTCCCATATCTTGAAACTTTTTATTCATGAAGTTATAATGGTAGTTTTCTAGTTCTGGTGAATTCAAAGGGGTATGCTCTCCCTGAGCCAAACACCATGGCATATTTGTACCTTTATTGAAGGGGAAAGGGTAACATTGTCTGAGTAGCTATATGAAGCGCCAAAATTAGCCTAGGATGTCGCGTTCATCATTAGCTTCGAAGTTCGAACCGAAGATACATCTGTTAGACGACTCTTCACTCTTTCCCTCGTTTGCTAAGTATTTAGAGATTTTTTCTTTAGTGTTCCATTTATGTTCAAGGCTTCATCAATTCTTGTAAGATTATCTCATCTTCCTTTAGTTTTCTTCTTCTGCAATTTGTTCTTCAACAGTATTTGGGGTTTTCTCTTTAAAGTGTTATTAGAAACATTAGATAACAAGTCAGTAGATGAATTTAGGAAATTTATAATATTTTAAATTGGGTATTAATTAACTGTGCCCCTCTTCTTAGAGATGTTCATGATATTGAAAGGGGCATTGGATTAACACCCTGCTGATTACCCAAGGGGTTTGACATTTACTCCAAACCCCTTCTTTTTTAGATTCTTTAAATACTTTGATGTTGTTCCTGCCCATTGTGTGCCGAATATTTAGAAAATTATGAATGGAGTATATAGGATAAACACACTGTAAGGGACTAAACTGGATCTTGTTGAGCTCTATTACTATTATGTCTAGTCGCGAACCAATTGAGGTATTTTATACTTGAAGACTAGGAATACTGATAGGGTCTTGGTGTTAAACCCCCTTGATTCTCATAAGGATTACTAGGAACATGAGTTTATTACTAGAAATTGACAATTTCCTCCCCCACCTAAGGGCGAGAGGCACAGAGGCCCTTGGGTACCTAATTGGGGGGAGGATTAGATAGTTCACTTTCCTTTCTTCTTATATTTTCTTACTATTTCGTCCTCTTGTGTTTATTTATTCGATGCTTCAGTTTCATCTTCCTTCTGACTGATGTTTTTATCTTTCTATTTTATAACTCGCACTAAAAATCAAAAGCCTGATCTGAGTGAGGTGAACACGCCTCATCTTTTTAAGGCATGGAGAGTTAAGGATAGGCTTTCAAATGACGAGAATCTAAGATCTGCGGCCTACTTACTCGAATATAAAGTCCCAAACCTGAAGGCTCTAGAGGTTTGTCACTATGATCTATCGGTGCTAAAAAAAGAGGAAAAAGAAGAGCAATAAGAGGAGGAGAAGGAAGAAGAAGAAGAAGAAGAAGAAGAAGAAGAAGAAGAAGAAGAAGAAGAAGAAGAAGAAGAAGAAGAAGAAGAAGAAGAAGAAGAAGAAGAAGAAGAAGAAGAAGAAGGGGAAGAGGATGAAGATATGGATCCCCTAGTTAAGAGGATGAAATTAAGGATCAGTTAAATATGTTTGATCGGCTCAAGTACTTAAAGACGTCGAGGTGGATTCCTCTAGGGCTAGTGGTTCTAGGCCAGGAGCCAAGGGAAAAAATAAAGAGAAAGAGAAGAGTAAAGAAGAAGAGAGGACGAATGAGCGAGAGAGAGACAAAGAGAAATACAGAGGAAGAGAAAAATAGAAAGGAAGATAAAAAGAGGGAGCAAACCAAAAGAAAATTAGTCCTGAAGGCCCCATGTAGTCTCCTTCCTCACTACTAGTGTTGAAGGGGCTAGTGTGGCGACACCCATGCCCTTGCCCCCTATCTCTTAAGGGGGTTATTCTTACTGCAGACCCTGAGCGTTCCTCACAGTCGGGGACTTCCCATCTCACTCTCAAGTATTCTCAAGTACTTGCCCTTATAATTCTTTCCCTTTTATCCCTGAATCATCTATTTTTTTCATTCTTTCTTCTTCTTACTTACTTAGCTCTTTTTCTTCTGTGCAGTTTTTAGTTGATTTTACAACTCTTTTGGATGGTCACACCGATCAAATCAAGGTTTACCAAGAGTAGAAAGAGGCTTTGGAAATGTATGAGAAGGCCTTTTCTTATGCTTACTTAGCATGGGAGTAGGAAAAGGAGAAGTCGACAAAGGCCTTTGGAAGGAAGAGTTGCCCAAGAAAAATCAGAGTCTATCTGGTAAAGTCCAGAATTTAGAAAAAGAGATCCCACATGAGAAAGATGAAAGCTATACTAAGGTATGGAATGCCACCTATGATGACGTCGAGCTTTAGTAGTGATGATGCTGAAATCTAGCACCACTAGATAAGTGATGATAAGCTCAAACAGCAGTAACCATGGCATCCATAGAGATGTAAGTGTATAAGTGTGTAGAAGGAGATGAGTATAAGATGAATAAGACAATGATGTATAGTGGTTCAGCCAATTTGGCTTACATCCACTGTGAGTGTGTGATCCACTAAGTATGGGCACTAATGGCCTTGGATACAATGCACATAAGCTCACTTTCTCTCTCTACTGTGTGTACAAGCAGAGTTTTTATTAGGGTTACAATTAACGATCTATCCATCGATCCCTTTGTAGGGTTGTAGGTGACAAGTATATATAGGTCTTAGGGGGTGTAGTATACCCCCCAAGTATGCATGGTGCACGTGAATGATGATTTAGCCAATCTCCTATTGACACCTATAGATGCCAATTGATGACATAATATTCCCTTACGTGAGGGGGTGATTCGATTGTAACGGTCTCCCATGTGTCCTGTGAGCCTCATGCGCATTGTTCCACGCGTCTCCCAAACCACGCGCTGTGATGATGTCACCATCGGCCTGTGATATGAGGCTGAGGTCAAAGTTCCCTTTGGCAGCGAGTCTGGCCCAATTTTGGCCTCGTACTGTCATACCCTCGGAGGGTCGTCTAAGCCTGATGAAGGGTCATCCCCCTGGAGGGTCGTCTGGGCCTGATGAGGGGTCGGCCCCCTGGAGGGTCGTCTGGGCCCAATGGAGGGTCGGCCCCTTGGAGGATCTTCTGAGCCTGATGAAGGGTCGGCCCCCTGGAGGGTCGTCTGGGCCTGATGAGGGGTCGTCCCCCTGGAGGGTCGTCTGGGCCCGATGGAGGATCGGCCCCTAAGAGGGTCATCTGGAGCCTGATGAAGGGTCGGCTCCCTGAGGGATTCTATAGAGCCTGATGAAGGGTCGGCCCCCTGAGGGGTCGTCTGGAGTAGGATGGTGGGACAATCTTGGACTCGTCTTGTTGGAGGGCGCCCTCGGCCTGGTCGAGGATATATATGTGCATATCAATCACCCCTCAGCCCTTAGCCATTGATGTTGTTGAGGTGGCTGAGGGATAGTGTTGTAATTAAGATAGGTGTATGATCAGTTAGGTGAGTGAAACCTGTTAAGCAGATATGACACCTAGGCAGGTACTCATTGTCATTTCAGTTTCCAAGGCGTGGAGACTGCACACTTTTCTTAGGGCTTTGTGCCCTAATGATGCCCTCCTCGTGGGTTGTGCTCTGCATTGATTAGTGGGCCCACTCATTGGCAAGGTATTTAAATAATTTTTTGAAGTTTCTTTTTCTTCTTCGCGCCTGAGCTCTCTCTCTCTCTAGTTTCCAGCCTTATTTCCATTTCTGCAGTTTTGACATTTCGAGTTTGGCAGCTTTGCTAGTTCTTCTCAGGTATCCCCCTTACCCTAGTGCCCTCTTTATTCTCATTTCTGTTTATTTTCTTGTTTTAAGCTCTTAGGGTAAGATTTTTTCCTTAGGTTGTTCCATAGCTTTTCCGGTGTAACCTCCGGTAAGCTGTTCTTGAATTATTCTTGATAGAAAACCCTTCAATTCCTTAGTTTTGATCGAAAAGTCCATCCTGGTCAATTGTGAGATTTATTTGTATTTAGGTTACCCAAATTCTTCCAAGTGTAGGGTCTCCCCCTTAATGCTTAGGAGGCTTTACAACTTAGCTGAGGAATTCCCTTCCCTGAGAGAGAAGTTATTTGTTGAGATCAGACGGGTAGAGGAAGAGGAGGAGAGGAGACGAGGGGCCGACGCTAATTGGGTAAGACCCATTTTTCCCATTCCTCTTGCCACAATAAAGCCATTTGAGCCGTCTGAGTCTTGTGGGTCGTCCCATCATCGAGCCGAGAGTTATTCAGGAGAGATGGATGAGAGAACGTCATCGCCAACTGGTGCTGGACCTTCTGGGAGAAGAGAGACGTCCGATATAAGCCCAGGCCGACAGTCCGAGGGTATGGTTACTTCTGAGGCCGTCCCTGTGACTACTCTATCCCCACATGCCTTCCAGATGGCTTTTCCACAGAGGTCTCTGACAGGTGATGAGGCCGAGGGAGAGGGGACTAAGGACGAGGGTGAGGACTCAGATGTTGACCCAGTTGATACCTCCTATGCCTCGTCCTATATCTCCTCATTCAGGAATCGTGACCTCTTGCTGTGGAGGCATGCCTATGGAGTGTCCCCCAATATAACTATGAGGGTTCCCTCCGAGTCTTAGAGGGTTTTTGAGGGTGAAGAGGGAGAGGTTGCAGTATACGAACAAATGTTTAAGGTTGGTGTCAGATTCCCTCTGCATCCTTCTGTCGTAGATATCTTGTCACCCCTCGGCGTTGCCCCCTCTCAGCTTCCTCCCAACTCCTGGAGGACGATCCTTGTCTACATCTCCTTGTGGAAGAATTCTTTCACTGATGAGCCCTCGGCCGACGTATTTTTGGCCTGTTACAATATCACCTCCTCGTCTAAACAACCTGGGTACTATCACCTGGGGGCGAGGAGGTCTAACAAAAAACTTCTCCATGTGGCACAAACCTCCAACCACGATTGGAAGAAGAGATTCTTCTTTATCTCTGGAGAGTGGAAATTCTCCGTCGAGTCACAACCTGTAGGCTATGGTCCGAGGTTCCCCGGAAGATGGTCTAACCCTTCAATAAAGGCCAGGTCAGACCCCGAACTTAGTCTGGATGAGAAAGATATAGTAGAGTATCTGAGGGAACGAGGGAGAGGGGGTGAAATTGCAAAGTTCGAAGATCTGATGACCACTCAGTTCCTCAAGGAAGCTGGTCTGAGGGTCGGCCCCGTGACAGAACTATGTGAGTTATATTTATTTTTTCCATTCTTTACTTTCTTCAAGTGTTTCATCTTTGCCTCTGCATTTTTTTGACGTGTCTTCCTCCTTTCAGGTCGTCCCTCTGGTATATCAGATCAACTTTGGGAAATGACTGCTCCCAGTTTGCTATCAGGTCTAGGCAAGAAGAAAGGCAAGGAGCCTCAGCAAGCTCCGAGGAAGACGAGGGCTATGGGGCCAACGCTTGTTGAGTCGACCGCTGACAGTTATAAAAGGAAAGAGCCTGAAGCTCCTGCTGACCCTCGACCGGATTCAAGGAAGAGGGCGAGGGTAGAGTCATCGTAGGGGACTGTCTCCTCTTCCAGCATGGGGGCCTTCTAGTCCCAGAACTTGGCGCTTCTGAAGGTCTAGGCATCTTCCCTTATCGCGAACCTGAGGGAAGCCAAGGCATCCATGTTTTCTGCCACCTCGGCTGCTGATAATGAATATTGTCAAAGATGCATCCAGCAAAAGTGTATGACTATGGTCTTCACGCCCTAGCTTATGTATTTTTTCTCCTTTCATTCCCTTAGTTTCATTCTTTCACTAACTATTTTCTCGGCCTCTTGACAACTGTTTATTATTTCTATGCAGTCTGTGTGCGCCTTTACCTCGGCCACTAAGTGGATGGTTAAAAACCAATAAAAATTCCTTGAAGCAAAGAGAGCCATCCAGCATGAGGCCGATTTGCAGATGGAGCTGTAGACTGCAAGGGCTAAGCTAGAGAGTGCTAGAATTGAACATGCAAGGGTTTTGGACGAGCTGACGAGGCAGCATAATGCAGACATGGCGTCCAAGGACTTGCTTATAAAGGAGAGGGACGAGGCCTTGACCAACATGGGGGCTCAGCACAAGACTGAGCTATCTGAGGCAGTGAAGAAGGCAGAGGTCGATGCTGTGGAGGCCTACAAACTCTCAGACGAGTTCTAAGGCTTCGGTCTTGAGTACTTAGAGAGGGGGATTAGGACGGCCTGTCGGTGGGTCATCCTTAAGTTTACTGACGCAGTATCGTCCGTTCGCCCATCTCTTGAGGCAGTTTAGCTGGATGATCCACTTATTGCTAAAGCCCTAGCCCAAGTGGAATCTCAGCATGTAGAAGGCACATGCACGTCTGAGGCTCGGCCTGTCATAATCATAGAAGAATATCCAATAGATGTTGAGGCCTTGCCCTCTTACATTGCTCAATAGGGTGGTTGTCTATAGCCCATACCCTCTTCGTGTAATTAATATTTTTGTACTCTTTTATCAGACGAACATCTTTATTTTGTAATGTAATATAATGCCTCTCTTCGTCTTCTGCATTTGTCTCTCATGTGATTTTTATTGTGAATCTTTATGTTAATATCATTAACCCCTCCCTCGTCTTTCTTGAGGGTGAACGAGGGGTCGTCCCCTGCATTGGCCCTCATTATAGCGAGGGTTTTTAACCAATTTTAATTAATGCTCAAGTCCTCCCTCGTCTTTCTTGAGGGCAATGGGTGGGGGGTGTCCCCACCCTTGACCCTCGTCATAGCTGAGGGTTATAATTACCAAATTAATGGTTTTTAATCAAGTCTTCCCTCGTCTTTCTTGAGGACAATGGTGGGGTCGTCCCCTCCATTGACCCTCATTATAGCCGAGGGTTATAATTACCAAATTAATGGTTTTAATCAAGTCTTCCCTCTTTTTTCTTGAGGACAATGGTGGGGTCGTCCCCTCCATTGACCCTCATTATAGATGAGGGTTGTAATTACCAAATTAATGGTTTTAATCAAGTCTTCCCTCGTCTTTCTTGAGGACAATGGTGGGGTCATCCCCTCCATTGACCCTCATTATAGCCGAGGGTTATAATTACTAAATTAATGGTTTTAATGAATTCTTCCCTCGTTTTTCTTGAGGACAATGGTGGGGTCGTCCCCTCCATTGACCCTCATTATAGCCGAGGGTTATAATTACCAAATTAATGGTTTTAATCAAGTCTTCCCTCATCTTTCTTGAGGACAATGGTGGGGTCGTCCCCTCCATTGACCCTCATTATAGCCGAGGGTTGTTCTCCGAAGATGTTTCCACGCGTACTAGAACTGATAAACACAAGATGATAGGAAACACTGATATTTCTCATTAATTTTCCAAGTGTTCTACTGGAGCAACACCCATTACAACTGTCGTCCGATAAGACTTTACAAAATTACGGATAGTATTTCTTCAAATGATCTGCATTCCAGGGGTTGGAAAAGGGTTCCCCCTCTAGGTTTTCTAGTCTATAGGTCCCAGGGACGACTTCATCGTGACCCTATATGGTCCATGCCAATTAGGATGGAGATTGTTGGGCTTCTGCCAAGTATTTTTGAGGACCAAGTCCCCCACCGCAATTGGTCTCTGTTTCACCCTCTGATTGTAAAACCTTGCAGTCCTCTGCTGGTAGGCGGCCTGCCTTATCTCGGCCTCTTCCCTCCTTTCCTCAATTAGTTCTAAGTCGAGCCTCCTCTCTTCTGCATTTCTCTGGGGGTCATACATTTGGAACCTATGAGTAGGAAACCCAATCTCGGTGGGGATGACGGCTTTCGAGCCATAAGCTAGCATGAATGGGGTCTCTCCGGTAGTGGTCCTCGCTGTCATCCTGTAGGCCCACGGCACGGCATATAATTCTTCATCCCATCCTCCTTTTGCCTCCTCAAGTCTCTTCTTGATCCCGTCTAGGATCGTCCTGTATGTGACTTCCGTTTGCCCATTATCTTGAGGTCGGTCTGGGGTAGAGAAGAATTATTTGATACTCACCCTTTCACAGTACTTCTGTAGAGATGTATTCTTAAATTGAGTCCCCTTATCTGAGATTAGGGTGTTTGGGAGACCATATCTGCATATAATGTTTTTCCATATAAACTGGAAGGTCTTCTGCTCTGTGATTCTTATCATCAGCTCTGCCTCCACCCATTTTGAAAAATAGTCAATGGTCACGATGAGGAACCGATAGTTATTGATGGCCCTGGGTAAGGGTCCTATTAGGTCAATCCCCCATACTACAAATGGCCATGGGGATGTAATGGAGGTAAGAGGCTGATGGGGTTGGTGAGGGATGGTGGCAAATCTCTGGCATTTATCGCACTTTTTTACGTATGCCGCATCATCTTTCCCCAAGGTCGGCCACCAGTACCCTTGGGTGATCACCCTCTTCGCTAAGGACCTGCCCCCAATGTGGCTTGAACATGATCCTTCGTGCATATCTTGAAAAATGTATGGGACTTCAGATGGGTGCACACACCTAAGTAAGGGGAGTAAAAATCCCTTTTTGTACAAGGTGTCCCTAATGACAGTGAACTTTGCAGCCCAGTATCTCAACTTCTTCCTTTCTTGCCTTGCTTCTGGCATCTCCCCCTCTTTAATGTATCTGATCAGAGGGTCCATCCATAAAGCTTCCTTAGCAATATTCAGGTAAGTGACAAGTGTTCCCTCAGCCTCTTCAATAGTTGATCGAAGCAAAATTTCCATTGGGACTGTCCTCTTGATGTCTGTCCTAATCGTCGAGGCCAACCTAGCAAGGGCATCAGCACGACCATTGTTGAGCCTATGTATCCTCTTTAATTTCACTTCTCTGGAGATCTTCAGCAATGATCTCACCTTCTCAAGGTACTTGGCCATCCGCTCATCCTTAGCCTCGTAGGCCCCTAGTATCTGATTCACTACTAGCCTTGAATCACTATGGACCAAAATCTGGCCGACACTAAGGGACTTGGCCAAGGAGAGTCCTGTTATCAGGGCCTCATATTCGGATTCATTATTGGAGTCTTTTAAGTTGAACCTTAGGGCGTACTCAATGTCTGTGCCATCGGGTGCTGATACTATCATCCCATCCCCACTTTCGCTATCGCATGAGGACCCATCAACGAAGAGACTCCACACAGTCTACTCTTCTGAGAAACTTCCCACGGTGAGGTTCCCCTATCTAAAGAGATATCTTCCCTATTTGTTTTCGGCCACTTTTCTTCTAGCGGTGCTGGTCTCAGCCTTATTTGCGGGTGTGTCGGCGAGCCTTCCCTGTAGGGTATCTAGCTTCTCGAGGCTCTCATATTCAACTTCATCATCTTCCCAAGTAAATTTAGCCACAAAATCTGCCAATGCTTGCCCCTTGATGGCCTTCCAAGGCTGATACACTATGTCAAACTCCCCCAGCTCTATAGCCTAAGCCATTAGCCTCCCTGATTTTTCAGGCTTGTGCAAAACCTGCCTAAGGGGAGAATCAGTGAGGATAACCATTGTATGGGACTGGAAGTATGGCTTCATCTTTCTCGATGCATGGATCAAGGCATAGGCCAGCTTCTCCATCCTTGGATATATTTGCTCTACCCCGTGGAGTGCTTTGCTTTTAAAATACATGGTCTTCTATACCCCGTCTTTGTCTCTCACAATGGCTGCACTGATGGCTGACTCTGAGACGGCGAGGTACACATAAAGTTGCTCACCCTGCACGGGCCATAACAACAGCAAGGGAGACCCTAGGTATGATTTTAACTCCTTGAAAGCCTCATCACACTCTTCACTCCATTCAAATGCTTTTTTGAGAATTTTGAAGAATGGTAGACACCTGTCTATGGACCTAGACACGAACCTGTTTAAGGCAGTAACTCTCCCTTTGAGTCTCTGAACGTATTTAATGGACTTGGGGGTCTTCATCTCAACAAGGGCCTTTATCTTTTCAGGATTGGCCTCGATGCCTCTTTAGTTAACAATGAATCCCAAGAACTTCCCTGCTCCGACCCCAAAGACACACTTGGCCGGGTTGAGCTTCATCTGGTATTTATCCATCGTATTAAAGGTCCTCTCCAGGTCTGCCACATGATCCTCTACCTTTAAACTCTTAGTCAGCATGTCATCTACATAGACCTCCATAGACTTCCCAATTTGGTCTTCAAATATTTTATTTACAAGGCGTTGGTACGTTGCCCCAGTATTTTTTAGACCAAAAGGCATGACCCTATAACAGTATATCCCCTTGTCAGTAATGAAGGTTGTCTTCTCCGAGTCTTCAGGGTTCATGAAGATCTGGTTGTACCCTGAATAGGCATCCATAAAGCTCATGAGCTCATGGCATGCGGTAGCATCTACCATCTGGTCAATGAGGGGGAGAGGGAAGCTGTCTTTGGGACAGTGTTTGTTGAGGTCGGTGAAGTCCACACACATTATCCACTTCCCGTTGGCCTTTGGGACAATGACTGCATTGGACAGCCATTCAGGGTAGATGACCTCTCTGATAAATTCAGCGTCTTCTAATTTTTTGACCTCATCCCTTATGACCTCATACTTTTCTCTAGAGTAAATTCTCCTCTTCTGCTTTACCGGCTTTACTCCCTCTACCACATTGAGCTTGCGGCACATGATTTCAGGGTCAATCCCCGACATATCTACATGACTCCATGCGAAGACGCTTCGCCTTCTCCTCAACAGTTTAATGAGGTCCTCCTTGATATTGGGCTTCAGAGATTTGCCGACTTGGACTGTTTTTTTCGGGTCATCCTCATCGAGGATGATGGATTCTACCTCTTCCGCGGACTCTCCTTTCTTTAGCTTCTTCTCATTTCTGGGGTCTAGGGTATCAATATTGTAAGTGGTTGTAGCCCTCTTGTGTGCCTCTCTTTCTTCAGCGGAGTTGTAGTAACATTCTCGCGCTGTCATCTGGTCTCCCTGAACTTGTAGGAAATTTAATCATTTGATGGACCGTAGACAGCATAGCTTCAAACCCCTTGAGGGCCACACGCCCTAGTATGATGTTGTATGCCGAAAACACATGTTCATCCATTACAAAGAAACTGACCTTCTTGGTAAGCCATCTCGGCCACTCGGCCCCCATCCTGACATCGGCCTTATACACTCCAAGGGGATGAACCTTTTCCCCACTGAACCCAATCAATGGATGATGGTATGGGATGAGTCTAGCACGACTGAGACCTAAGGCTTTGAAGCACGGCCAAAACATTACGTCTGCAGATGATCCCCTATCTACTAGGATCCTCGACACCTCGCACCCGTGCACCCTGGTAGTGATGACGAGTGGGTCATCATGTGGGTCTAAGAGGCCTTTGAAGTCCATTCTTGAAAATCCCACTATAAGAGTGTCCATGTCGACCTTCTTCCTCTTTTCTGACTTCGCCTCTAGAGAGGTTGAGTGTACCGTCTTCGTCATTGCCTTGGCCTCAGCCACATGGGCTTTTCTATCAGCCACCTCTGACCCTCCTCATGCTAGACCCCCGGAGATCATTCCCACTCCGAGCGAGATCATATTAAGCCTCTTGACGGGGCCTTGATCGTCTCTCGGTGGGAGGTCAGGGTCGTCCTCATCATCAGAAGGGTCGTTCCCTCTTTTTTGAAGACCTTCTTTACATGTATCACCTCACTTTTTTCTTGGGTCGTCCCCTCGGCCCCTCTTAAAGGCACCTCTGTCGACGTATTTTCTAAGCTTCCCTTCTTTCAGCATCTTCTCATTCTCATCTTTCAAAGCGAAACATTTGTCTGTTATGTGGCCATGGTCTTGGTGAAATCCGCACCATAGGTTTTTATTCCTCTTGTTGGGGGCTTCCCTCAACTTCTCAGGCCACTTCAGAGATCGGTCACTCTTTATCTCATTGAGAATCTGTTCACAACTGACCGTTAGAGGGGTGTAACCAGCGAACTTGTCGTCCGTAGACCTCTTCTTCCCCTATTTGTTCTTCTTAGAGTATTTACCCCCACTAATGCCTCCTTTTTCGTCTTCATATTTTGCGGCCATCGCCTCTTCGGCGTTCATTACCTTTCCTCCTGTTGACAGCAATTCAGCCATCATCCTCGGAGGGTCTTCAGCAAGCTTCCATAACAGCTTCCCCTTTTGGAGTTCTCCGATCAGGGCTATCATAACTATGCTCTCCTCATAGTCTTCTAGCTCCAACTTTTCTTTGTTGAATCTGGCTATGTAGTCTCTTAGACTCTCATTCTTCCCCTGCTTAACATAGAGCAGGTGGGTGGTCTTCTTTTGTGGCCTCATCCCAAAGCAGAAGTTGTGGATGAACCGGTCTGCCAACTGCTTAAAGTTTTCAATGGAGTTTTTTGGGAGAGACGTGTACCAGACATGTGCAGCCCCAGTCAGGGTACCAGAGAAGGCACGACACCTCATCTCATCTGAGATAGAGTATATGTCTGCTGCTGATTGATAGATCTCAACATGGTGGACAGGGTTGGTGATCCCGTCATATCTTGGTGTGACCACAGGTGGCTTGAACTTTGATGGCATAGGGAAGTTAACTATCTTCGCCATAAAGGGTGAGCCCATGGTGTATTTCCTCTGAAGAGGGTCCCGGATTTTCAGTAAATCACCAATCTTATCCTTCAATCGCTGGATCGAGTCATTTCATGGCCTCGTAGGGTCGGCCTGGCCGATGTTATCCCCTGCCGCCCCTTTGAGATGGCTGGAAGGTCCTGCCGCGACAACCTGTATCGGCTGTTTACTTCCTCCTGGTCGTCGTCCCGTCCTATGGGCCGGCCCCTACGGGGTCGGTCATCTGTTACCTCCCTTCTGGACCTCGCGGCACTCCTTGACCTAGACAATTTTTCCCGCAGGTCATTTACTGGGCCCAACCTTTTAAAGGCCGGCCCTGTGCTCAAGCGATCGAAAGCAGAGCCTCTTGGGCGATCGTCAGGATTTTTCCTTCCACACTTCCCTCTGCTCTCCTAGAGAGGTCGTACAGTATTATTGGAGACCTCATACGGTTCCCAGCATTCTATGGGGGCCTCCTCCACCTCCAGATCATCATACCTATCCTCAGGGCAATGGTTTCCTTGCTTCCCCAAGCGTAGACGGTGGGGGTCAGCAACATCCCTATGCCGCTGAGGGGGTGGCAGGTCTTTGCGTGGTGCCTCGGGAGGTCCCTTGGCCTCATTCTGTCCTGGAGCTGCTGCCGGAGTAATCATCTCAGGTGAGACCCGTGGTGGTCTTTGTATGTTCTGGCATAGAGCTGTGAACTTCTCCTGCATGATCCGATGGCTTGCTGCCAGAGACTTCAAGGCTGCCGCCACATCAGCCATCTTAGACTGAGATGGCGGTTGACTGGAGCTGGGTCCTACTCCACTATCCGGTGGAGGGAGTGGTTGTGGTGGCATCTCAGGTGCCATGTGTTTGAGCTATGAACAACTGAACTGGAAAAAATACTAGTGAGCTTGAGAACCTTAGTGGGTCTCTTTCAATGGTGAAACATCTCCTCTCAGGGGGAGAACTGGCTCACCACCAGAGTGCCCAGTGAGGTCAAGTTGTATTCAAGGAAGAGACGTCTTCTCTTTCCCACAAACGGAGCCAAACTGATGATGCTGAAATCTAGCACCACCAGATAAGTGATGATAAGCTCAAACAGCAGTAATCATGGCATCCATAGAGATGTAAGTGTATAAGTGTGTAGAAGGAGATGAGTATAAGAGGAATAAGACAATGATGTATAGTGGTTCAGCCAATTTGGCCTATATCCACTGTGAGTGTGTGATCCACTAAGTATGGGCACTAATGTCCTTGGATACAATGCACATAAGCTCACTTTCTCTCTCTACTGTGTGTACAAGTAGAGTTTTTATTAGGGTTACAATTAACGATCTATCCATCGATCCCTTTGTAGGGTTTTAGGTGACAAGTATATATAGGTATTGGGGGATGTAGTATACCCCCCAAGTATGCATGGTGCACGTGAATGATGATTTAGCCAATCTCTTGTTGACACCTGTAGATGCCAAATGATGACATAATATTCCCTCACGTGAGGGGGTGATTCGGTTGTAATGGTCTCCCACATGTCATGTGAGCCTCACGCGCACTGTTCCACGCATCTCCCGAACCATGTGCTGTGATGATATCACCCTCGGCCTATGATATGAGGCCGAGGGCAAAGTTTCCTCTGGCTGAGAGTCTTGCCCAATTTAGGCCTCGTAATATTGTACCCTCGGAGGGTCGTCTAAGCCTGATGAAGGGTCGGCCCCTGGAGGGTCATCTGGGCCCGATGGAGGGTCAGCGCCTTGGAGGGTCGTTTGAGCCTGATGAAGGGTCAGCCCCCTGGAGGGTCGTCTGGGCCTAATGAGGGGTCGGCCCCCTGGAGGGTCGTCTCGGCCCCTTGGAGGGTCATCTGGAGCCTGATGAAGGGTCGGCCCCCTGAGGGGTCGTCTGGAGTCGGATGGTGGGACAATCTTGGACTCGTCTTGTTGGAGGGCGCCCTCGGCCTGGACGAGGATATATATATATGCATATCAAGTAGTACTATAGAAATAAGGTGGCCATAAAGAAAGGTTGGGACCAATCATTCACTATACCAAAATGCTAATTTTGTGACTACCAATGGGGGTGACAAACTTGCCACTCCTGGGAGCAGTCACAAAATTATTTTTAACTCCCGTTAAGGGTCATAAATTCAATGGGTAATAAAAAATTTGAGTCAATTAGTTTTTCACCGCTAATAGGAGTCACAAATGTTACCATATAATTAATTATGACTCCTATAAGCAGTCACAAATTTATAACTATGACAAGCAGTAACAGATTTATCAGTAGGGCTAAGTTATGACTCTTACAAGCAGTCACAAAATTATAACTCCTAAGACGAGTCACAAACTTTGGCTTAATACTAAATTTGTGATTGCTATCGACAGTCATAAATTTGTAACCGTTCTCAGTAGTCACAAATTTTAGTATAATACTAATTTTCTGACTGCTATTGGCAGTCATAAATTTTTAACTGCTTCTAACTGTCATAAATTTTAGCCTAATATTTAGTTTGTAACCGCTATTGGCAGTCACAAAATTTTTTACCTAACTTTTATTTCCCTCTTCTCTCTCCTCTCTCTCTTTTCACACTCTCGCCCCTCTCTCCTTCATTTCGCATTGTAAAGTTTTGTGGGAAGAACCATTTGTTGTTGTGAAGTTTTGTGAGAAGAACCATTGGTTTGCTGTGAAGTTTTGTGAGTACCCACCATCTGTGTTGTTTTCATTGTTTCATAGTTTTTATTTCTGTGAGTATCTATGTTGGTTTCATTGTTTCTATTTATTTGTGAGCTTTTAACTTTCTTCAGATATCAATCCCTACGATTAAGTAAAAAAATCAATGGAAAAGTCGTTTAGTTTGTTGATTTCAAGAACCTAATATTCAGCTATCGGTTTTTTATTTGTGGGTATTTATTTGTGAGTACCCGTTATCGATTTTTTATTTGTGAGTATTTGTTTGTGAGATTGTAATGTCCGTGTTGCTTTCATCAACCGTTTCTTCTTTATATTATTAGTAATTTTCGTAATTATTAATTAATTAGAACATTCGTTTCTTCTTTATATTATTAGTGGTTTTAATTAGCTTATTGGCTACTTAATAGATATATGTGTTGGAAAACGATGCAAAATAATGTCCTCAAATACTAGCGTTTTTTAAAATGACAACTCCAATACCAATATGAAATCGTGTATTTCTATGCCGATTCAAAATTTTAGCTCCCTTTTTGCGATACTGTAGCGTGTCGTGTCTACATTAGTTCGTATTTTGAATGAATTAGTGGACCCCAAACATGGACCAATTATATATGAGCGGAAAAGCAAGGTACATGTGCCTTACATGTGTGTGTGTGGGGGGGGGGGGGGGGGGTAGTGGAAGAAATTCATCTTGAATCTGTATTTATATATGTAAACAAATACATTTTTTGTATGTTTTAAACATATTACCTGATTTTGATTGAATTTTGAACAATTTGAGGATGTAGTTGTGGTTGATTTCATAACACATAATGTTTGATTTCGTAACACTTAATGTTTATCTCCTCAATATGTATGCTAACTTTAATGGGAAGCACTAAGTTTTCTTCAATTCTACGGTTTTCTTTAAATTGGGGGAATATGGAACCCATTCATGTAATAACTAAAATACTTGTGCTAAGCATGTATGAATATTCGTTTAGTTTTATAATTTACAGAGTTTCTATTTGTTTGTATTGTAGAATTAATGGGGTTTCCAAAATATAAAGAGTGGATGGGTGAAATTTGTAGAGTGGGAAAAGTATACGATAATGGGGTTAAAGACTTTATGAATTATGCAATGAAGAATCTCAAAACTGATATTATCCCATGCCCGTGCAATCGTTGTAAAAATGGTAAACGTTTGATTGTTTCATTGGGGTATGCAAGCTGACTACACATTTTGGCATTTCCATGGGGAGAGGGAATTTTAGTATATTCTAGAAGAAATACTTGTTAATCAAATGGTTCGCACAAATGGTGACCCGTTAGTACATCCTAGGTTAAACGATCTCATAAATGATACGTACGAAGTGCACGCAGCACAAGAAAAGCAAGATAATATAGGGGATGATTTAGGCTATAAGGATCATGTTGGTAATGATACTCACCAAGATAGGGATTATGTACGGTTAAAAGTAGCAGCCGCAACACCATTATACCATAACTCCAAACCTGACCACACAATGTTATATGCCGTGGTTGGGTTGCACAACTTAAAGAGCAAATTTGGCTTGTCAGGAAAAAATGTGACGGTAATACTCCTTTGGGCAAAAGATTTGCTCCCCAAAGAAAATACATTGCTAGTCAATTATCCGATCATGAAGGGTAATTTGAAAAGTTTAGGCATGAAATACAAATAAATTCATTGCTGCAAGTATGACTGCGTTTTATACTATAAGGAGCACAAGGACAAGCGGGCTTATCCTGTATGTAAGGAACCTAGATATGAATAAAAGATGATAGTACATAATAAACGTTTGTTGAAAGTAGATACGCAAATACCTAAGAAGGTGTTAAAGTATTTCCCTTTAGGTCCTCGATTGAAGAGACTTTACACTATACCTTGGATAACAGAGGCAATGACTTGGCATGGTCGAGCGAAGGTGGGTGAGAATCTCATGCGTCATCCGATTGATTCATCTGTGTGGAAATCTGCAAATCAGCGATACCCAGACATTTCTAAAGAAATACACAACGTTCTCCTCAGAATATCAACCGATGGGTTTAACCCGTTTGGTAAATTGAGCACAGATAAGAGTATATGGCCTGTGTTTGCGGCGCCTTCAAATTTTCCCCCTTCGTTGTGAATGAGAAAGGAGTTTTCAATTTTATCGTTGTTGATACCAGGTCCAAAAGCACCGGGTAGGGACATTGATATTTTCTTATCTCCACTAATAGATAAATTGAATGAGTTATGGGTTGAACGTGTGAGAGCTTTCGACTCGTACAACAAGGAGGAATTCAGTTTGAGAGCTATATGTGGAGAGGAGACTGAATTCAATTTTTTACACCCCCAATAAAGAAAAAAATTGTGCTCCAACTTACACCCCCTAATGTGCCATAAAAGGCCCTCAGAAAGTGTCAATGTGAACTTTTATAACACTTCTAGGGTGTAACACTTTTTAAAGTGCCTGTCTGCAGGATCTGTAAATGAAAGAGAGTTTTCACATCGTAGTTGATTGATAAGGGCTTACTTGTTTATTCTAATTCACAACTATGAATCTTATCTGAGCTACTTTTTATTGATTATAACAAAACATTATGAATATGTGTGATAGTACTCAACATAGGGAGCCTTTGCTGATATCATTATATGCCTTTCTTGAATTTTATGGAATTGTTAAAAAACTCATAATATATCTATAATTTTCTAATCATAATTAATAACAGTTTTCATTATAGGTTTACAATTTGAGAAAAATGATCAATATCGATTTATTAAATAAAAATTATCACTATCAAGGTTGTCCAACAGGTTGTGAGAAAACTTGAGAGTCACCATACACTACATCATATACACGTCCCTAGTGTTATATGCGTCAACACAATTTCAGCAATATATATATATAATCACTAATCTATTTTGATATTCTGTTTTGATATTGTGCCCCACATTTTTTATTGTAACTAACATAGTTACATTTTATTGTTTGCAGGCATACACATGGCATACCCGGCATACGTAGTATTCAAAGGACTAAATCCTGGTGCTTACACTTCGTGGCAAGCAACACAAGCACAAAACAATGGATGCCGAGGCGCCGTATTCAAAAAATTTGAGTTCATTGAACTTTCTCAACAGGTGTACTCCGAGTACACGAGGGAGGATATCACCGCATCAATACCCCCACGACTGATATACCTAGACTTCACGAAGCGTATCCACCGCGCGGTGACTCCTGGTCTAGATTTAGAATGATTTGTTACATGTTCATGACATTTTATGTCATCGAAGTGTTGTGTCGTTATTTTTTTTAGTTTATTTTTTATTCTATGTTCATTTTGTACTTGGCGCCCACGAAGGGGTTGTTTGATGTTAAATGAAGTTTAAACAAGTTTTATGTGTACTAGATATTTGGAATATCAGAAATATAAATGAAATGTTATCAAAATTTTTAGACTTGTTATCATGATATTTATTTTACTTTCATTATTTCATCATTTTGTGAAAATATAAAGATATATGTAATAGCTCTTATCATATTTAGCAAATTCAATTTCTTAATTGCTAATAACAGTCATAAATTTGTCACTATTATCAATTTTGTAACCGCTAACAGCAGTCACAAATATAAGATTCGTAACTGCTGTCAGCAGTTGCAACTAGCAGTTACAAACTGGGGTCACCAGTCATAACCCACGTAGGGGTTATAAAAATTTGTGACTGCTGTTAGGAGTTATAATTTTTCTTTTATCTCTCCCTAAATTATGATGGTAAATATCAGTTATAAAGGTCATTTGTGACTGCTAATAACACTCACAAATCTCCCATTTTGGTGTAGTGATTGGGAGCTATGGGGACTCCTACTGATTTTGAGTTCTCTGGTGTTCATTATCCTGAGCCCAACCCCTCGCAGAGGGAGAGAAGAGTGTTGGTCAGCCTAATGACCATTCTAAGGACGTGACTATTGAGGTTGGAATGAATATTAAATAGGATCAGAGGGCTGTCGAGAAGGGGAAGGCAGTGATTGAAGTCGAAAAGTGAAGGAAATGGGCTTTTAGATTAAGAGTTTTTTCCTTTTTTTATATAACTTTTTGTTGCCCTGTAATCATTTTTTTTCTGTAACTATACTAGCCTCTGGCCCCCTTCTTACTATTGAATGAAAGATTACCTCTTTTATTTTTATTAATTTATTTCTTTCATGCATACTGATATCTGTTTGGTCTGATGAGGATAATATTCCCCCTAATTCAAGGTTAGAAATGATCCTAGAGCCCAATATCAGTGTCCAAGCTCACAAGGCCTTTGTAAGAATTTGCACATCTTTGAGGGCAAGGACAAAGAAATATAAGAATCGATCTGAACCAGTCTCCAGGCCGAAATAGGATCTTCAAGCCACGGAGGATATCGATGCCTCATTTCAAGATGAAGTGAACGTGCTGAAGGCCAATCTTATGGAGACAACTAAAGTTGGCCAAGTGGGTGAAATGCTCAAAGTTGAGAATAACGCCTTAAGGGGGGAGGTCGTAAAGCTGAAAGGAGATGTTTGAAGAGCAAATGTGATAGCAGTTGGACTCTAGAGAGACGTCACGAGCTCCAAGGAGACGTCGTGAGGATCCAGTGAAACTTCAGAAGGATAAATCTTTTATTCAGAATGGGACCTCGAGAAAACTGGGTAGACGGATACAATACAGGCATGGATGATGCCCTAGCAAAGCTCAAGAAGGTAGAAGATCTCACTTTTACTCGTAGGTGGCTAAGTGCCTTTAGGGAGGTTAAGAGAACTAAGAAATAAATCTTATGATACAATCACCAGGTCGAGTGTGCGTCCTATTGCCATAATCCTTTTTCAAAGGTTAATAAGTGGATCCTAATTGATGTTATCCCCATCCAGCTCCTGTATAATTACCTTGAAGACGATGTGGAGGAGTTCGCTCCTAACCTAGATGATAGCTGAAGAGTTTGCATTGTAGATTATCTTTTTCGCCATCCTGAGTCATCTTAGGTCCATTTGTAATTTGATCTTAATGAAATTGTACTTCCCAATTCTTGTCAATATAAATCTTAATTTATTAAATCATTTCTTATTTTGAGCATGTGCTAACTAAACATGAGTTAATAATCGTCTTTAATATTTGAACTGGAAAAGAGTTGTTAGCTTATTAATTACTTATGACCTTGGTAGAATAAATAATACTATATGACCATCTTAGGCCTTTTGCCATTTAAATAGGCTAGTACATTGGTTTGATCATTTTGGGCTTTTTAGTCAACTAAATGATATTAAAAACAAGTGTTAGCCATTTGTTATCATATTTTTGAACATTCTCCCAATCAAATATGTTGTATCAGTATCATTCCATCTACTTTACCTTTTAAGTTGTCTCATCACACTCCCTTAGGCCTAAGTGATATGATGGAGAGAATGTACCTAGTCAATGGGCCATCCGTCGGAGTAGGCTTTTTGCCACCAATGCTGCTGGTGACCAACCTAGGTTGGCTTGCCTAAGGATTACCTATAGGATTTTTGTTTTTCTTGGGTCAACTGATGAAATCTATTGTGTTTAAGATAAATACCTGAGGGTTGTAGCAATTAAAACACTTTATTAACTTATTATAACTACTATAAACCATGTTTGGCACATGAGGTTACTAGATTAAAACAAGTTGAAAAACTTGTAATCCCCCCAGAGCTCTTCTATGCACGAGGGAGTTATAATTAGGAAAAGGTTTGTAATATTGAGATGATATCAATAAATTCGAAGCAACCAATATATAATATCAAAGTGCAAGAGCCAACAAGCCTTTATTCGTTGAATAATAACTTAGAAGCAACATAAGTTTGAAATAAAAATTTAAAATGAAAATTTTCATAAACTAAATGTGCTGACAAAAGATAAAGAAGACTAGAAGTAGAACTTCTTGAGATTGGTTGCATTCTACGCTCTTAGTATCTCCCTTCCCTTTAGCGTTTCCAAGTGATATGATCCTTGAAGGTCCTCCCTTATCACTTTAAAATGCCCTTCCTGGTGTAGTCCCAGCTTTCCATCTGATGGTTTTACGGCATTACCGAGGACTTTCCTTAGCACATAGTCTTCTATTAGGAACTTCCTCGGATTGACTCTTTTGTTATATTGCTTGGCCAGTACTTTTGGTAGTAATCCAACTTGATCATGGCCTATTCTCTTTGCTCTTTTGTCAAGTCAAGTTCAGTGCATAATGCCTCATCGTTTAGGCCTTAGTCAACCAAGGTGATCCTCATGGTAGGGAGACCTAATTCAAGCGGGTTAATGGCTTCCATTTCATAGGCGAGCCCAAAGGTTTTTTCCCCTATTGATCTCCTAGGAGTAGTACGATAGGCCTATAGAATATAAGGAAGCTTATCCGCCCAGGAACCCTTGGCTCTTTCCAACCTCTTTTTAGTACATCAAGCATGGTATTGTTGGAAGCTTCTAACTGATCGTTGCCTTAGGGATATGCCATAGAACCGAAGTGGTGCTTAATGCCATGATCATCATGAAAACTTTGAAAGAAACTTATTTTAGATTGCGTGTCGTTATTGGTGATGATAGTCCTTGGTATCCCAAAGTGTGTTATGTGGTTTTTCCAGATAAACCTGGTCATATCAGCATCGCGAATGTTCACCAATGGTTTTGCCTCTACCAACTTGGTGAAGTAATCTGTGCCAACCAGCAAATACTTGCAATTTTGAGGTGCAGTAGGTAGTAATCCCACAATATTTAGCCCTCATTGCGTGAATGGCCAGGGACTTATCAGAGATTTTAGGTTGCTAGCTAGCTAGTGGACCATAGGAGAGAATTTATAGGACTTCTCACATCTACGAACATAAGTGTATGCGTCCTTTTGCATCTGAGGCCACCAGTACCCATCCTTAATTGCCCGACAGTCCAATGACCTCCCTCTTTCATGACTTCCAAAAATACTATCTTGAAGTTCACTAAGAACTTGCTCAGTATCGTGTGGGTAGATACACTAGAGGTAAGGGCATGTGAATGATCTTTTTTGCAGATCTTTCCTCCTGGGGAAAGGTAAAAATAGGCGGCTTTCACCCTCACTTGATGAGCCAATATCTTTTCATCAAGTAGTATGTTTCTTCGTAGATAGGTGATAATGTGATCCATCCAACTGGGGGCCTTCTTTGTGAGGAGGACTTATTCAGTGACCATTTTTTTTTATTGATGCTTGGTTGGGTGAGGAATTCTATCTGGATAGTTCTTCAAAGATCGGAGTCCAACGCTGAGCTTAAGGTCATTAAGATTCATCATGATTATCCTTCTCCTTAGGGAACTGTTGAATGTCAACTTTCTTGAACTCCTCCATAAGTTCTATTATTACGGCGAGGTAGGTTGTCATCCTATCACCCTTTGTAAGGACATTCTTGTCCGTTATCAATTTGTATATCGTATACCACTACATCGTCGAAGAAGTTCAAGAATACATTCACATCAAGACGGATCCGAATAATCAAGGTTATTCAACATTCAAGCCTCCGCGGGATTTACTTTGGTAAGGTTTTGTTTTTGAGTACCTTAATAATGCACTTAGAGTATTGGAATATTTTTACATAAAATATTTTCTAAGTGTTAAGGCATTGTTTTTGTCAAAAATGAATTTTCCAAGATGAAAAAAGAATTTTTAAAATACAAAAATAAATTTATTCTTCGCGCTTTCTCATTCGAACGACATGGCATCTAGTTCGAACGATATCCTATCTGGTTCGAATGACGCGCATCCTTAAATTTTTTATATAAAGCACGTCAAATCACTTTGTTTTCGTTAAGGAGACCTGTGCAAAAACTGTCTACGTTTTCTACAAACAGTAGAATGATTTCGTCTTCTTTATTTAGGTCTTAAAACCCTTTTTGTTTTCAATTCACAAAATCTGAATATCTTTATGTGAATTGTTTTGGAACCCGAAGAACAACTTTGCTATTGTTCATCCTTTATGGAGAAGGCATCTTCATACCTTGTGATTCCTAGAGGGAACTCAGTACTAATCGGTGGATACCGAGCGTAGATGTCTACTTATAGATGACTTGGACTGTGGGTTGAGGTGTAGCTTTGAAAGTTTGATGAAGACACCGTGCGTTACACTTGTGGGTGATTATTAGGTTGTATGTAAGTTAACGGTCTTGTAAATTTTTCAATGTGTTAAAAGGGGTTTTACATAAAGGAGTTTTTACCCAAATCTGTTATCTTCATTTTATATGCATGATTTGAATGATTTGATTGAACACTTAGATGCATGCATAGGGGCTGAATAAAATTGAATTTCGTTTGTTCAAATTTAGACACCTTATTAAATTAGTGTGTTTGAATCCATTGGAGAACTGCGAACTAGATTGATATTGCACCTTTTCCACCCTTTGCATTGAATTACACACTTACTTTCTTGGAGAGCAGTTTGGAATCACCGAATATTTTAAGATGCCTTTCTCCCAACATTTGGACCCTGCGCAAGCTAGCGATAAATGCTTCGTATTTAGCTTTGTTGTTGGAGGCTTCAAATCCTATGCTTATTCCTTATTCGATGATAGGTGTGACAAGGATGATTCCTACTCCTCTCCCCTTAGAATTGGAGGCTCCATCAACGAATAAGGTCAAATCCCTAGACTGTGCTTCCTCATTTGTTAACTACTTCATTTTCTACTAGTCGATAGGATGGTCCCCTATAAATTCAGTGATAATGTCTACCATAACAAGTCTCTTAATTATTATTCTTAGCTAAAAGTGGATATAGAATCTATCAAGCTCCGTAGACCACTTTGAGATTCGTCCAGAGAGGTCGGGTTTTTTAAGAACAACTTTAAGGGGGTAGTAAGTGATCACCGTTATTAAGTGATCTTTAAATTTATGTTTCAGCTTTCTTGAGGAGACCACCAATGCATATACGAGTTTTTTCAGGGGTAAGTGATATTGCCCTCATTCTTTCTCACACACCAGATGTAATGACCCCACTTTTATATATATAGTTTATTTTTACACTCTTGTGTTACTTATTATCTTATAAATTTTGTATTATTAGATATATGGTATTATTGGTTATCAATATAACAAACCCCATTTTTAATTACAAAGAATCAACTGTAAATTGGATCAAATCGAAGTCTTATGACATATCTTAAGGTAAAAAATTAGTTTTGGGGTAGAAAATATAATTTTGTGAAACTTTAAGGACTAAAATAAAAATATAAAATTGGCCATTTTATAAATAAAATATTTTCAAGGACCTCTAAGAAATATTCAAAATATAGAGTGTGAAATTACAAAAATACCCTTCATGTGTGAAATGACCCTTATACCCTTATCACCTTTTCACCACGTGCTGGTCACTTCCACATTACACATGTTGTCTTTAGAGAGAGAGAGCTAAAACACTTGTCATCATTTGGTGATATTAACACTGCAAGACCACTCCGGATCGTGACAACTCGGTGTTGAATCACCACTCCAAAAATCCTAGTCATTAGACACGTGTCAACATCGTAATACTTTTGGAAACCTATAAATAAGGCCTTAGGGTTCATTTGAAACTCACACCAATTCCTTGAGAATTATAGTAAGAAAGAGTGATGGAAAGATTTGGAAATATCTTAAGAAGGAGTTCTATAATTTCAAAGAAAGAATTCATTTCGTAGGTATGATTTTACTTAAATGTTATAATGTATTTTTATAGTTTTAATTTTGTGTTTTATAGTTTTACTTAATAGTTATGCTGGTAATATACACTAAGGACTTCACTAATCAAAACCTAAAGTTTAGAAGAAATCCAAGTTGATTTTATGTAAACTTGTTTGAAATTATATATACTCTTTTAAAAAAATGATTTTTTAAAAGTAATTACTCGTTATTATGGAATCCCATTTAAGTAATTCCAAAGTCAGGTCCGGTGAAATTCTGTCTAGACGAGATGGTATTTAAGTGGTGCCCCTGTGACCCTCCATCTCTACTGGGAATGAATCGGAAAATGTTTTGTCTAGAGGAGATGGTATTTAAGCGGTGCCCCTGTGACCCTCCATCTCTACATGGAACCGACTGATTAGGAAGAACTATGAATTGAATCTTTTAATTACGATCAATGAGTTTTAAAAGTTAAGAAAATGGGTTTTAGTAATCCTTTGAAACAAGTTATTATTAAAATACAATATGTAGAATGGACCTTGTTTAGAACGTATACTTAAACCTTTATCGTATTTGTTAGATTAACGTGCGATCGAAGACTCATTATCTATAATTTTGACCTCTATTTTAGGTGAGTACTCTATGCAATTTCTTGCGCATTTTGATTTTATTAGATTATGCAAACTATGTATATTTTTTGAAATGATTTTATTCTCAAAATTCATCTGATACCTATGATTCCGTCATTTGTTATATGTTTAAATCTCTCCATATAAAAATATGATTTGAATTCTGAAATTATTGATTCGGCCTATAGAAACTCTCTTACTATATTGGCCTTGACTACCGGATGGAAATATTTGGATGGTACCTTCCCAGCTGGTTTATCGCTGGTTTGCCCTAAACAAGGCGTTGTTCCATAAATCATAATTATCTATCTGTGATGTTATCGGTGGAAATATTTGGTAACACTATCTGTCTAGGTATTAGAGCGTACATGGCCACTAAAACTGAATAATTGACATATGCTCAATTGTTTTATCTGCTCTATTCTGAAATGTTTATTCTGAATATACATATTGTCATTTACTTTATATATATTACTTGAAATCCCTATCTCTATGTACATACCTTCTGTTCTAAATTGAATAGGTATCCATTTTCTGAAAAACCCTAGAATGTTTGGAGATTGAATCTCATTCGGCTTTTAGCTGACGTTGTATAAATAACCATTTTTTAGGAAATAATTAAGCTCGTCGATGGAACGAAAAAGGACTATGTTGAAGATTTAGCTTTTAAATCTCCTTTTGTTACCTTAAGTAGAAGTTTGTTTAATTAGATATAGCATTTATAGCTCTTTGTGTCAAGTTGTAACTCGTTGATATTTTAATACAAATGAAGTTCGCTTTAGAAAGCTCTGATGATGTAATTCCTTCACTTTTAGTATTTTACGATTCCTAACCATGTGATTATACTTCCACTACATATATTTTAAAAGAAAAAAAATTTAAGGCCAGAATATTGGATGCCTTAGTGGCATGTCAAGACACTCGTTCCCTACTATTTTTAGGTCGGGGTCGTGACAGAGGTGGTATCAGAGCATAGGTTATGAACTCGTAGACTACTGAGCATTGGTTTCGAATGTTATATATTTTATGTTTCCATCCTTAGGAGATAGTATTAAAAATCTAATTTATGTGATAACCCTCCCTATGTGTTATATTATTTATAATTGGTCTTTTAGTTTTCAATATTGTTATAGTATAGTAGATTTTACGTTTGACCATGACTGTAAAAAATGACCAAGAGAAGATCATCAATGGGAACTACTGATTCGAGTATAGAAGGACTGGAAGGTGCATACAAGGCAATTGAAAGTCTAGCAAAGATTGTGGAGCAGCAGGTGAACAATGGAGTACCAAAGAATCTTGAACTAAGTAGATGTACTATTGAACAGTTCAAGAAGGTTAATCCTCCACCTTTTAAAAGTACTCCTAACCCCACCGAAGCAGAAAGTTGGGTGTTGCAGATGGAAAAGATACTCATTGTTCTTAAGTGTACCGATGAATAAAGGGTGTCATTTGCAACATTTAGGTTAGATAGGGAGGCGGAACATTGGTGGAGAATGACTAAGAAAATACATGGGGAAAGGAATACTTACATAGGTTGGAATGGTTTCATAGTAATCTTTTATGAGAAATATTTTTCGAAAACGGTGAAAGACGAAATGGAAGCTGACTTCATGAGTCTGGTGCAAGGGAATATGACGGTTAGTCAATATGAGGCAAAGTTTACTGATTTATCCCGTTTTGCACGTCATGTTGTAGCAACTGATGTTTTAAGAGAGAAGAAGTTTGAGCATGGGTTAAGGTTGAATATTCGTAGTCGAATTTCCATCCTGAAATTAACATCATATATTGATGTCGTGACTAGGGATACAATTGCTGAGAGGGATGGTGAGGAGTACAATCGAATTAGAGATGGAAAGAGGAAGTCTGGGGACCAAAAAGGAAAGAACTCGAATAATAGAAATTTCTTTAAGAACACATCCAATGTTGGGGGATCTAGTGATAACAAACAATATAATAACCAAATATGCCAATAATGTGGAAAGATGCATGGAGGACGGCCTTCTTACAAGGATTCAGGAGCTTATTTTAGATGTGGATAGAAAGGACATCAGATTAAAGACTGCCCAAACCCAGCAAGGGTTACGATAAACCCTTCAAGTGCAAGCAAGGATCAAGGCAGACAGGGTAGAGTTTTTGCACTTTTTGATACCCAAGCTTCCAATGTGGTAGTGTCAGGTACACTTTCTATATGTGCACAACCTTTTAAAGATTTGATAGATCCCAGTTCTACCCATTTGTTTGTATCTATACATGTATTAAATCTCTTTCATAAATTGCCTGAACCCTGTAATCACAACATACACGTTTCTACTCCTTCGGGTGAGTTATTGATGGGTAAATTAGTATACAAGGCTTGCCCCATAGACATTGATAGCCATAAACTATTTATTTATTTGATAGTTTTACACATTAGGGATTTTGAATTCATTTTGGGGATGGACCGGTTAGCATCATATCATGCTAAGGTGGATTGTTTTGAGAAGAGTGTTACTTTCCAAATCCCTCACCAACCAAAATTTAGTTTTGAAGCAACTGGCATCATATCTCCGATGTGTATTATTTCTGCAATGCAAGACTATAGTTTTCTTAAGAAGGGATGTCAAGGATTTCTTGTAACTGTTACCAGTCTGCAGACGATAGGTCCTAGCTTAGAAGATATTCTTATCGTTAAGAAATTTATGAATGTTTTTCCACATGATTTACCAGACCTACCTCCTACTAGAGAAATAGAATTTACCATTGACCTTATTCCTGGAACTATACCAATCTCAAAACCACTATATCGTATGGCACTTTTAGAATTACGAGAGTTAAATGTTCAATTAGAAGAACTTTTAGACAAGGGTTTTATCAGACCAAGTATATCGCCTTGGGGTGATCCAGTGTTATTTGTGAAAAAGAAGGATGGGACAATGAGACTATGTATAGATTATCGTGAACTGAATAAGGTAACCATTAAGAATAAATACCCCATACCTCATATAGATGACTGGTTTGATCAATTAGAAGGTGCACAAGTATTCTCTAAGATTGACCTTATAGGTCAGGTTATCATCAATTCAAGATTAAGGATAATGATATTTCAAAATCAGCTTTTCGTACTAGATATGGTCACTATGAATTTCTTATAATGCCATTTGGACTAACTAATGTACCGGTCGCTTTTATGGATAATATGAATAGAGTATTTAGGAAATAATTGGATCAATGGGTTGTTTTTTTCATTGATGACATTCTCATTTATTCTAAGAGTATTGAAGAACACGAGAAGCATTTAGAGACAATATTACAAATCTTAGGAAAGAGAAATTATATGAAAAATTAAAGAAGTGTGAGTTTTGGATGCCTAGTGTTTCTTTTCTAGGACATGTCATATCCAAAGAGGGAGTTTCAGTTGACCCTCAAAAGATTGAGGCTGTAGTAGATTGGCCAAGACTAACTAATGTGAGTGAGATTCATAGTTTCCTTGGATTAGCAAGTTATTATCGAAGATTTGTTGAAGGATTTTCTAGCATTGCCAAACATCTATCTAGGTTAACACAAAAAAAGGTAAAATATGAATGGTCTGAGGAAGCCGAGAAAAGTTTTCAAGAACTTAAGAATCGATTAGTGACTACCCCAATTTTGACTATTCCTTCAGGTACGAAAGGATTGGTGATTTATAGTGATGCTTCAAAAAATGGTTTTGGATGCGTGCTAATGAAAAATGGAAAAGTAGTAGCTTATGCCTCGAGACAGTTGAAAACCCATGAGCAAAATTATCCACCCCATGACCTAGAATTAGCAGGTGTAATTTTTGCTCTTAAGATTTGGAGACACTATTTGTATGGTGAGACTTGTGCGATTTATACCGATCATAAGAGTTTGAAGTATATATTTACTCAGAAAGAATTGAATATGAGACAAAGGAGGTGGTTAGAATTGATGAAGGATTATGATGTAAATATTCACTATCACCCGGGGAAAGCTAATGTAGTAGCTGATGCTTTAAGTAGGAAGTCTACACCAAATTTAGCGTGTCTTATTACCAGCCATGAAGCACTGTTAAGGGATTTGAGAAGTATGGAAATAGATGTACGTATCTATAGAAAAGAAGGAATAATTGCAAACTTACAAGTAGAACCCATGTTGATGGAAAGGATCAAAATTGCACAATTAAATGACCCACAACTGAAGAAGATTAGAGAAGAAGTCATCGAGGGTAAGAGAACTGAATTTGTGATACAAGATGATATTGAGGTTTGGAAATAGAGTGTGTGTGCCATGTGATGCCCAACTAAAGAGGAAAATTTTGGAGGAAAGTCATTACTCAAGATTCACATTTCATCCCGGATGTACAAACATGTATAGGGATCTTCGAGAAGTATTTTGGTGGAATAAAATGAAGAGGGAGATAGCAGAATTTATATCTCAGTGTTTGGTTTGTCAAAAACTAAAGGCAGAACATCAAAAACCATCAGGATTACTGCAACCCCTACCTATCCCTGAGTGGAAATGGGAACATATTACTATGGATTTTGTGGCGGGTTTACCGAGGAGTTCAAATGGTAATGACTCTATTTGGGTAATTATTGATAGGTTAACTAAATCTGCTCATTTTCTTGCCATTAAGATTGCCCATTCTTTAGAAAAGTTAGCTAAGTTGTATGTACGAGAAATTATTAGGCTTCATGGAACCCTAATTTCAATTGGTTTTTATCGCAACCCTATATTTGTGTCTCGCTTTTGGAAAAGCTTACAAACAGCCATGGGAACACAATTGAATTTCAGCACTGCTTTTCATCCTCAAATAGATGGACAATTTGAGAGAACCCTTCAAACCTTAGAGGATATGCTTAGGGAATGTTTACTTGATCTCAAAGGGAATTAGGATGATTATTTACCGTTAGTGGAATTCGCATATAATAATAGTTATCAAGCAAGTATTCAAATGTCTCCGCATGAGGCACTCTATGGTATAAGGTGTCGTTCCCCTACATGTTGGGTAGAAGTTGGGGAAAGAAAATTGTTGGGACCAGAATTGATTCAGATCACAACAGAGAAGGTGAAATTAATACAAGACCAACTTCGAACCGCTCAAAGCTGTCAAAAGAGTTATGTTGACAATCGATACCGACAGTTAGAATTCCAAAGAGGAGATTATATGTTCTTATGAGTATCGCCTGCAAAGGGAGTAATACGATTCGGGAAGAAAGGGAAGTTGAGCCCAAGATACATAGGACCTTTAGAAATCCTTAAAAGTATAGGAGTTATTGCGTATAAAATATCCTTACCACCTGAACTCTCTAGTGTACATAATGTGTTTCACGTATCAATGATAAAGAATTATGTCCCAGATCCAAAACATATCTGAAGTCATGAGCCTCTTCAAGTTAGAGAAGATTTATCGTACATTGAGCATCCACTGGAAGTCTTGAACCATAAAGATAAAATATTACGAACCAAGGTTATTCCACTAGTCAAAGTATTATGGCAGAATCATTCTGTTGAAGAAGTAACAAGGGAGTGGGAAGATGAAATAAAGGAGCAATATCCATACCTTGTTGGGAATTAATATAAGTAAAGTTTGGGGGCTAAACTTTTTTAAGGAGGGTAGGATGTAATGACCCCACTTTTATATATATAGTTTGTTTTTACACTCTTGTGTTACTTATTATCTTATAAATTTTGATCAATATAACAAACCCCATTTTTAATTACGAAGAATTAACGATAAATTGGATCAAATCGAAGTCTTATGACATATCTTAAGGTAAATAATAAGTTTTGGGGTAGAAAATATAATTTTATGAAACTTTAAGGCCTAAAATAAAAATATAAAATGGGCCATTTTATAAATAAAATACTTTCAAGGACCTCTAAGAAATAATCAAAATATAGAGTGTGAAATTACCAAAATACCATCCATGTGTGAAATGACCCTTATACCCTTATCACCTTTCCACCACGTGCTGGTCACCTCCACATTACACATGTCGTCTTTAGAGAGAGAGAGCTAAAACACTTGCCATCATTTGGTGATATTAACACTGCAAGACCACTCCGGATCGTGACACCTCGGTGTTGAATCACCACTCCAAAAAGCCTAGTCAATAGACACATGTCAACACCGTAATACTTTTGGAAACCTATAAATAGGGTCTTAGGGTTCATTTGAAACTCACACCAATTCCTTAAGAATTATAGTAAGAAAGAGTGATAGAAAGCTTGGGAAATATCTTAAGAATGAGTTCTATAATTTCGAAGAAAGAATTCATTTCGTAGGTATGATTTTATTTAAATGTTATAATGTATTTTTATAGTTTTAATTTTGTGTTTTATAGCTTTACTTAGTAGTTATGCTGGTAAAATACACTAAGGACTTCACTAATCAAAACTTAAAGTTTAAAAGAAATTCAAGTTGATTTTATGTAAAGTTGTTTATAATTATATATACGCTTTTAAAAAAAATAACTTTTTAAAAGTAATTACTCGTTATTATGGAATCCCATTTAAGTAATTCCAAAGTCAGGCCCGGTGAAATTCTGGCTAGATGAGATGGTATTTAAGTGGTGCCCCTGTGACCCTCCATCTCTACTGGGAATGAATCCGGAAATATTCTGTCTAGAGGAGATCGTATTTAAGCGGTGCCCATGTGACCCTCCATCTCTATTGGGAATCGACTGATTGGGAAGAACTATGAATTGAATCCTTTAATTACGATCAATGAGTTTTAAAAGTTAAGAAAATGGTTTTTAGTAATCCTTTGAAACAAGTTATTATTAAAATACAATATGTAGAATGGACCTTGTTTAGAACGTATACTTAAACCTTTATCGTATTTGTTAGATTAACGTGCGATCGAAGACTCATTATATATAATTTCGACCTCTAATTTAAGTGAGTACTCTATGCAATTTCTTGCTCATTTTAATTTTATTATATTATGCAAACTATGCATATTTTTTGAAATGATTTTATTCTCAAAATGCATCTAATACCGATAATTCCGTCATTTGTTATATGTTTATATCTCTCCATATAAACATCTGATTTGAATTATGAAATTATTGATTCGACCTACGGAAACTCTCTTACTATATTGGCCTTGACTACCGGGTGGAAATATTTGGGTGGTACCTTCCCAGATGGTTTATCGCTGGTGTGCCCTAAACAAGGCGTTGTTCCAGAAATCATGATTATCTGTTTGTGATGTTACCGGGTGAAAACATTTGATAACACTATCTGTTTGGGTATTAGAGCGTACATGGCCACTAAAACTGAATAATTGACATATGCTCAATTTTTTTATCTTCTCTGTTCTGAAATGTTTATTTTGAATATATATATTGTCATTTACTTTATATATATTACTCGAAATTCCTATCTTTATGTATATACCTTATGTTCTAAATTGAATAGGTATCCATTTTCTGAAAAACCCTAGAATGTTTGAAGATTGAATCTCATTCGGCTTTTAGCTGACGTTGTATAAATAACGATTTTTCAAGAAATAATTAAGCTCGTGGATGGAACGAAAAAGGACTATGTTGAAGATTTAGCTTTTAAAGTTCATTTTGTTACCTTAAGTAGAAGTTTGTTTAATTAGATAGAGCATGTTTAGCTCTTTGTGTCAAGTTGTAACTAGTTGATATTTTAATAAAAATGAAATTCCCTTTAGAAAGATCTGATGATGTAATTCCTTCACTTTCAATATTTTACGATTCATAACCATGTGATTATACTTCCGCTACATATATTTTAAAAGAAAAAAAATTTAAGGCCAGAATATTGGATGCCTTGGTGGCATGTCAAGACACTCGTTCCCTACTATTTTCGGGTCGGGGTCGTGACACCAGAGTTACGCTTACAATGTGATCTGATACTGTGAGGTAGTGATATAATGGATCTCTTTCATCCAGAATCACTAATTGAGGCGGTTTACTACAGTAGGATTTGATCTCCTCCAATGCTCTTGAATAATCATCGTTATATATGATGCCTTGATCCTTTTTAAGAGCTGAAAGAATGGTTGGCAGCATTTCGAGGACTTGGAGATAAAGCAATTAAGCATCACGAGCATAACAATGGGATTTTGAACATCACGTAATGCCTGGGAGACTGAACCCTGGTGATCACGTCGATCTGATTTGGATTGGACTCAATTACTCTTTTACTCACCAAATATCCTAGAAACTTTCCTGAGTGGACACCGAATGAACATTTAATTGCAGTAAGTTTTATCCAATATTTTATGAGGATCTCAAAGGTTCTGTCTAAGTCCATGAGGTGGTCACCTTTGTTCTTTCTCTTGTCTAACATGTCGTCGATGACGACCTCCATTGTGTCTCCCATCTATTTTTTTAAACATCTTTGTGACTAACCTATGATAAGTTATCCCCGCGTTGTTTAGGCCAACGGTATGACCTTGTAATAGTATAACCCAATGGGGGTTATGAAGGGAGTTTTGTCCTGGTCGGGTCCGAACAACAGAACTTTATGGTATCCTGAATAGGCGTCTAAAAAATTCGCCCTTTATGTGTGTTGCCGTAGCGTCAACCAACTGATCAATTTTTGGCGGTGGAAAGTTGTCTTTGGGATAGGCTCTATTGAGATACGTGAAGTCAATACAAACCCTCCAACTATCGTTGCTATTTCATACCACTACTGGGTTGGATATACACTTAGGGAACTAAACTTCCCTAATGGATCCTACATCCGGAAGCTTCCCCACTTTGTTCCCCATTGCTTTAGCCTTCTTAGGGGCTGAACGACGAGCCTTTTGAGTGATTGGTTTGAAGATCGAGTCAAAGTGGAAATGACGGCAAGCCACGTTAGGATCAATCATAGGCAGATCATATGGTTCCCAAGTGAAAACATTTATATTGCTTCTTAAGAAAGAAATAACTTATTTCTTTTCTTAATCGACGAGTGAGGTTTTTAATAAAAAAGCATTCTTTATGGAAAGTTATCCTTAACCCTAACTTCTTCTAGTCTTTCAATGAACCTGTCAGCGGGGTGTACTCGGGTATCCTCCACCCTTGGTCGACCATACCGTAATTACTATTTAGAGGGTGTATCCCCCTCTTGGGATTCCTTCAAAGGATCTTTGGTTTCTTTTTTTCCTCTTTCCTAGGGCAGATGGCCGCGATGAAGCACTTCCTGCACTGTCCTGGTCGCTATAAATTTTGATTGCACCTCGATCGGTGATATACTTCATCTTTTGATAGTAGGTAGATGGTGCGATACTCATTGTATGCAGATAGCCTCTGCCTAGAATGGCGTGGTATAGGGACTATATGTCCACCACTAAGAACTCAATCATCTTTGAGATGTTACCTGCTCCGACAGACATAAATATCTTTCCTAGTGGCATTGTGCTTTTCCCTACGAAACTAACCAATGAAACTATAACCGATAACTCTAGGTACATCACCTCTAGCGAGCTTTCTTGATCCACCAGTATCTTAATGACGTCCCAATTTGTAATTTTGGGGGTTATCACTAATGCATTATGATGTGGTGTCCTCATTCCAGCTAAATTTTCTTCAGTAAAGATGATGTGTTCGGTATAGTCAATGTCCCCTGGTCACCAGCGTTTTCTATCTTGGCTCTTTGTAGGGTTAATTTGGAATGCCTCCATGATGGCACTAACATTTTTTTATATCCATATGAATAGCATTCCCTTGGATATGCTTTAGGTCTGATGCTCCATAGATCACTGCGAACTCAGATCCTAAGTCGTCATTAAGGACATTGTCCAGCTTTTGGTCGTTATTGATTGTGACCTTATCATCTTTCTTGTCTATTTATTCATTGAGATTTCCATCTTGCGATAACTCTTTTAAGTTTTATTTCAGATCCTTACAATTCTTAGTCTTGTGGGAGCCCTCTTTGTTGAATGTGAATCTCAGCGCGTTATTCCTTTTCATTGGGTCACCACCCATCTTCTCGGGCCACTTGATGAATGGTTTCTCTTTAGTATTGCTCAAGATCTTGTATATAAATTCCTTGAAGACTAAGTTAACAGCCAAGAATGCCTTTGAAGAATCAACCTTATTCTCATTCTTAGAACCGATCTTACCCCGTTCTTGTCCTCTTTTTTTGGAGTGTCATTTTTATCTTCTCCATTGGTTACCTTTGATCAACTATTATCCCCTGCATTAGAGTGAACCATGTCTTTAACTTTGGCATATTTCTCAATACGATCCATGAGATCGTCGATGGTGCTATTTCCTTTCTTTGTTAGGGATTGGTGCAGCAAAGATGTTGTTGGTAGACTAATCTTTAAGGATGCAGTAAAAAAATTCTTCGAGAAGCCCTCCACCTTATTGAAGACTTATCAATACCTCTTGGCATAATCACGAAGGCTTTCTTGTGGCTTTTTCTTCATTGTGAGCAGTGCATCCATCCACTAGGGATAAGAACTACAAGTTATGAAGCGAGTGGTGAAAGTCTCTTCTAGGGCCTTGAAGCTCCTAACTGACCCGTGGGAAAACTTCTTGAACCACTTCTTTGCTACATCATATAGGTTAGAAGGGAAAATTTGACACGTCAAAGTGTCGTTGTGGCTCCATAGAGCCATTGCTCACCTGTACTGTCGGACATAATCGATGGGATCAGTGTTCCCATCATAGATCTTGAACTTGGGAATAACACTTCTTTGGGGATTCCTTTTATTCAATCGCACTTAAAAAGGGGACTTCATATGGGTATTGATATCTCTCCTAGCTAGCTCCCTGGTAGATAGGGCTCCTTGATGGGTTGGATATTGGTCCATCTCTTTACGAACCAAAATTCTGATATCCTCATTCTGACGATTATTACTCCTATGGCACCTTTCTGACAGACCATATTCAGACCTATTATGATCGTGCCTGGATCTCCTCCTTCAGCTGCTTGTATTACTCACTTGAGGACTAGGAGTCTTATCACGATGTTTCCTCATTTTTTTATAGATATATCTCTCTATCATTTTGAGTCGCCTTTATAAGCGATCATTCTCTTCCACCTGGAGGCGCATGGCCTCCTCTTATTCTCGAAGCACGCTTCATAAGAGTCGACCATCTTGGAGATCTAGGTAGACCTACGTGGTCCCTGGCATTTTTTAAAAGGCTGCCTTTCATGGCAAAACCTAGGATTCATTTTTTGGTGAATTTGTAACCTGACCTTAGGTGGGACTGGGTCTTCTTGTACATCGCCAACCTGAGGAATATTGCTTTTGTAGTGAGACATCATGGGCTTTCTGTTGATGAATGTTTTAGCAGGAATAAAAATTGATTCCCAAAGACAGAGCCAATTGTGAGTATAAGAAATATCACAATAATGATCTACGAAAATAGTAAAAAATCCAGGAAGTAAAATCACAAACAACAATGATATAAGTTGTTCGGAAACTTTCCTATATCCACAAAGAGCTTACTATAATCCTATTAGTGTCTCTCTATGCTCGAGATTACATCCCCTTATCCCGGGTCAGGGTTTACAATTTATAGATGTTAACATAAGAGGTTGAGATATACAAGTAACTCAATATGATTGTATATAATTAGTGGTGTCCCTGAATATCTCCTTCGAGATTATTGGTAACCTAGTTTAATTTATCCACGTGTCTTTCAGTGTTTTCTTGATACAGGAGCCATTAAAGAATGTTGGATTTGGGTCGAGCAGTTCTTTATGTATCTTGGGCTATTCGTATACTTTCCTGTGTCAAAATAAATGGGTTCCCACACGAGTTATATCGTCATATTAAATTAATTTCCTCCCATTTCCTTTCACCATTATGCAAGCATTACAACTTTCCAATGAGTCGATCGAAAGCTTTGAAACGTTTAATCCGTTCACCAACGAGGAATACTTGCTCGAGTTGCTCGCTTTGATAGGATCCTCTCTCTTGTGTGCCCATCCCTCCATGAGTTTCAAAAATTATTTTGGAGGATTTTTTTTTTTTGAATCCCGTATTTACTTGTCTCCCATTCAATCTAGACCTCCCCCCCCCCCCCCCCCCCCATCACCCTATAAAAAAAATTAATTGGTGATGGTTCCCTTTTTTGCCAAAACCGTGCCTTCCTTTGCTAAAATGGAACTCATTTTTTTTCCAGAGGCATGAACTAAAATGAGGGACCACCAATTATCCCTTAAAGTCAAATTTTATTTTGGATTGACCCTTTAAAATTTTTAACTTCTGGCGTGGGTTATAAATTGTATTGTTTTTCTTTTACTTTTTAACTATAGTCTAGTGTAATTAGTTAAAGTTTAATTTTTCTTCTTTGTTTTGCTTGGTGATAACATGATTTGTAGAATCAATGGACTTACGCTATCTGGATATCTCTCCATTTTGAGTAATATCTTTCTTTTCCTCTCTTTATGTTGTCTTATTGATTCACATTGAGGACAATGCAACATTTAAGTTAGGGGGTGTGGGTTATTCTTACCATTCATTGCTTAGTTTCATTGATTTGATCATATGTTCATTCCAAGTATACTTTCGTTCAAAAATTGAAAATTTTCAAAAATAATTTCTATCTTTTTCCCCTTTGCTAGGCGTTTTGCCTTTATTTTTTATGATAGATTTCAAATAATTGGCCAGTCCAATAGATAGTTCAATGATGAATGTTCTCAATTTTATAAATGACTAGACTTTAGTCCTCTAATCATTGATATTATGAAAAACATCATGAATTGATCTTTAAACCCATGAGCACATGTGCTTTTACTATTTCTATGATTTGTTTTAAGACGTTTATAGTTCGGTAATCTTCTGTCGCATTATATATACTTACACTAAGTGAGCGTTCATCTTTTCTTCATTTTTGATTGTTTATACATTACTCTTTCCTCTCTGAAAACATTAAATCTTTCGGTAATCTCACTATCCTTTCATTTGATCGTTCACTAATTGAGTCAATATATTAAATGTGTTACTTGAGCATAATTTTAAATGTTATTTAGACTCAAGAATTGCATAAACTTAAGGAAAGAATTATAGGCCCTCTGTGTTATATCACCCATATTGACCTTGACCTTATATTTTTCCCCTCATTAACCCATTTGATCCTAAATATAGCCTTTTTGTCATAACCCAAATCACATACAAACTCCAAATTAGAGTTATAAACCATACATATTTCCATACCTTTGTTTGGAATTTTACTTAGGATTGAATGTTGTTCTTGTTATGTGGTTGCAATTAAGCGTGTGAGAGAATATAAAAAAGTTAAAAATAAAAGAAAAAGAAGATAAGAGAAGAAAACAAAAGGAAAAAAAGAGAAAAAGAAGAAGAGAAAATAAAAATAAGAGAAAAAGAAGAAAACGAAATAAGAAGAAAGTATTTCCATATTTTATATAGGGTTCAAAAAGCTTTGTCACTTTCTAATGTTATACCCAATGCTTGTTATGGAAATCATATTATAATTTTTATATTGCCTACAATTTTCCATTATCCCAAGTGTTTCATCCCCAAATACATCTTAAATCCCTAAATATCCATTTCATTTCATACACTTTAACCCCAAATCTAAATTATAACCCCTATAAAGTCATATGTGATCCAAAAGCGAGTGATTTGAAAGTCATAATAATTGAGATAATCCGTGAAAATGCATTTCGCCTCCTTTAACGATGATATACTTTCTTCGAGATTACATATTTTTCATTTTATATATAGCGTTCTTTATTAGTGACATGTGCACGATCTAGTTTCCATTTCCATTTACTCTTTATGCCCACATGTCCTGTGTCTGTTACACCCTATTTTATAGTGATTTCATTTGGTAAGTATACACTTCGAAGAGGACTAAATATCATGAATGCTTTAATGTTTATCCAATTTATAAAGATCTTGTAAAATTAGATTTTTTTCATGTGCTCTCTCTTCCTCCCACCCTTATGGTTTCAATTGTGATTTAAGTTAATCTAATGTTAATAACTATAGACTTTTGAGTGAATTCATTCACTATCCTAATAAAATATTGAAATTCTTTTTGTTATTATTGAGCTTGATTTGTACTGTTGAATGGTCATACTTTTTGAGGAAAATTTGATATTTGTGGGTTTCATCCCTAAAAATCCTAATGAGACAACACTTGTCCACTAGGATAATCCAGGGGTTTAATGGCTTATTGCATATGCTAAATACAATCACACACCCACGAATGTGGAATTAGTCTCATTTGTACATATTTTTCCTTTATGGTGTTTCCTTTAGTTCTTATTCGTTTTCATTTATTGATAGGGACTAGAAATGTGTAAGCTAGGGGTGTGATTCATATCAACTATTGCGTTTGTTTACCCTTTATACACACGAAATTTATCCCCATCGGGTACCTTAATCCCTATATTTATGCTTATTAACAAGACAACCTCTATTCTATATGTTCACATGCTTTGCAGGGTTTAATTGAGTTTTTGTAGGTGTTATTAATGCTTAGTGATTAAGGGTGAAAAGTAGCGCGTGTCAAACGTCGATCGTTGTTTTCTATTCACCACCTTAACTAGAGCTGTCAACGGGTCGTGTTAACGGGTTAACGGGTGAAAACACCCTTAACCCGTACACGACCCGTTAAGACTAACAGGTCAAATTATAATACCCAAACACGACCCGTTAATATTAACGGGTACACGACCCGAACCGTTAACACCCGTTAATATTAACGGGTCTAAACGGGTAACGGGTTGGGTGACCCGTTATTACCTGTTAGTACCCGTTAATACCCGTTAGTACCCGTTAATACCCGTTAGTACCCGTTAGCACCCGTTAATACCCGTTAGTACCCGTTAATACCCGTTAATACCCGTGTAATATTGGTTCGGGTCACACGATCCAATAAAACCCGGTACCACTAACGGGTGATAATGGGTATAAACGGGTTTAATCGTGTAAGAGTACAAACCCAAACACGACCCGTTATGATAACGGTTCTACCGTGTTGACCCGTTAATGACCCAAACCCGATAAGACTAAACCCATTAACTTATAATTTCGTTTCGTGTCGTGTTATCGTGTCGTGCCTCATTTTGCCAGGTCTAACCTTAACACAAAAAAACCTAAACTTATGACTACACTAAAAAAGGGAGTATATCGGCTAAGTCCGGATATCGAAAATCCACAGAGACGAGTTGTTAGAATTTAATTGGTTTAATAATACTAAATAAAAGTGTAAAAGGTAAATTGTTAACTAAAAAGAAACAAAAGATAAACTAGGCATGAGTGTATTTAAACTAAATTAATAAAGAGAATAAAAACTATAGGTTGCGTCAAATATCCCTCACCCCGAGTTAATTAGTATAAAATGGTTATATGGGTTCACAAATTATTAAGATAGCGTCTCGTTTCGTCAATTAAATAAATCAAGAGGTGTCACACCCCTTAAAATCGCATAAAAGACTAATAAGATTTTGGCGTCAACAAATACCCCAAAAATTACGTACGCAAGGTCGTAAATACGAAGTATACATGATATACCCCGTTAAATCTCCTAGGCATAATAACTAGGACAACACACTCGAAATAAACACGTAAAACTCCATCACCAAAGCAAAGCAACACGTCAACCCTAGGCGAGTTCAATCCGACACAAGCTAATTTAAATTAGCCCCTAAGCATATTAAATGACATTAAATAAATTAACTAATTAATTTAACACTATAAATTAATTTAACTAGGCAAGAAATATATAAGCATGGAAAATAAAGAAAATACAACTTAAAGGAGATAATGAATAGTAGCACTTACATTAATGGAGAAATTACACAAAGAAAAAGGAGGAGAGGGGTATCTCCACAAAATCCCCAAAAATACTTCTCAAACCCTAACCTAAAAACTAAGTAAAATGAAGAGAGTTCCAAAAACAAACAAAGTCTTCTTTTTATACTAAGTTACATAAAAGAAATAAAAGAAAAGGAAAAATAAATGAAAAAGGGGATTAAGTAATAATTAAAGCATAAAAGAAAAAGGAAAAAAAGAAAAAGAAAAAGAGACTACACATATTTCGGACAAAAACAGAGCACTGGTCGACCGGGTGTGGTGATCGATCGACCGCGCGCAATGGGGGTGCCCACTGTCTCCAACTCACGGCATAAATGGAAAACGCGATCGACCGCATGTGATAGGCGGATCGATCGGCGCTGCTGGAAACTCCTAATTCAGCAACTTCGCACAGCCCACTCCCATGCTCCATAACCTCCATACCCATAAATGGCCAAAATCCAAGCTCCAAAAAATGGCCAAAGAGACCCATTTGCGTGTGTGGCCCCAAATGAAGCTCTAATTTCGGACCAAAGTCATCAATTTGGGACGAACCCAAAACTCGAGCAAAACCCGAGCCAAAACCAAATCGCCATTCCATTTGCTGCAAAAAACGTTTTGGGGACATAGATGGAATTAATGGATTTGTTATTAAAGAAGAAAAGGGACATGGATGTAATTAATAAAATTATTAATGAATCTCTTATAATTCCTTCCGATTAAAACTTCGTGTTTCCTTTGTTCGGACTCCGATTTCAAGCACCGTTCATGGCCACGCGAAGCTTGGACCGAGGGCTACAACTTCCGTGAATACTTCGCGCAAAAATCCCAAAGTGTGAAATTACAAAAATGCTCCTAAACGTGCGAATCGCGATGAAACTTTATCAGAACGTGTCTAAACTTCACACTAAGCACCGTAACACCTATAAATGCTCAATAATACCTCAAATAAAGTATTAACGTATAAAACGGAGGTTGTCTGATTAGCGAGCATAAATATAGCAATTACGATCCCGAAGGGGCTAAAATGCCTAAGTTAGAGGATAATTAAATGCATAATTCAGTACGAATCACTTAGCATGAAGTTTGATTGCATTCTGAGAAAGTTTTGTCACCAAGCATATAATCAGGGGCATTTTTATCATTTTATCATTTGAATTTTCGGTCAAATGTCTTTAAGGAAGTGTATCCCTTGGATCTAGCTTCGTATACCCTCTAATTGTGCATTATTTCAATACATAACGAAGAATTTATAGAGTTATACGTTGGATGAATCAAGGTTGAGAATAAGAAAAATTGGCTCAGAAAATAGTGCATCGATAGATCAATATGAAACATACTTTTCCCTGAACTGAAGATAGTGTCGGATTTCTTTATTCATTGATCAATCGATCACTCCTCTTCTCTAAAGAAGCTAAAGTCAATATGCAAATTTCAGATCGATCGATCGACCCAGATTCATGTTATTTTTATTTCTTCTTTTCCTTTTCTTTTTTCCAACTTATTATATATATTAAAGTCGGTTAATTTTGTAAAAAAAATCAATTTTTAGTTTAGTTTAGTTTAGTTTAGTTTAGTTTTGATTTGGGAGCTCATCTCTTTTTCTCTCCTAGTGTTTCATTCCCATTTGAATGTAAATATACTATTATTCATCTTCTTCTTTATATATGGTCTTTATTTTTCTCTTTTCTTATGTTCTCGCCTTTTTTAGTTAGTTTATTTGCTTTGTTAATTAGTCGTTGCTAGTTAATTGCTTGTTTTCATTTGTTAGTTAGTTGCTATATAGTTTTAATCATGTTTGGCAACTTGTTTAATGGTTTGGATCATATTTCCACCATTAATGCGCATCGTGCTTTGAAATCTAGTTTTGGTTCGAAACTCTTTTAATTAAAACCTCATGTATTGAAGTCGAAGTATGGGGTGTTTACCTTCATTTTTCATGCAAAGGTAGTATTTATAGTGATATTGCAACTTTAATCCATTTGTGAACAGTTTTGATTGAAAGTTGAATCTCGCATCTTTAGGTTGGATCCTTCATCTGTGATGTTTATAATCTATTGAGTATGCTTGGTTGATTGCGTGTTCGGACCAAATTTCTCAATACGTGTTGTTGGCCCATGGTGGGGATGTGATCCTAATATCATTTTGTTAATATTTGTTTAGTTTTAATTAGTGTAGTTAACCTTTTCTTTTCCCCTTTTAAACCATCGTCATATTTTACACTTTTATTTGAGAAGTAATACATCAATTAATGTCTATCAAATATTCCATGTGGATTTTTTATACATATAAAAAGAGTTTAGTTATTCATATGTTTTCTCATCTCTTTCTCTCTCCTAGGGTTTCATATTTTTATATAAATATTAATCAAGGTATGACTTCAAAAGAGTATAGTTAAACTTTAGATTTTTTGCATTATGGTTGGAAACCGATAATAATGATTAGCGTATCTACATGGATGCTCAGTTTTTGCCTAATCAATGAAGGCTACCACTAGAGTGATTACACCCATTTTATAAATTCAAATGTTTTCAGGTAGGTGTAATCTAGGTGTGTGAAAAGCCAATTAATGGTGAAAGACAAAATATGTTGAAAAGAGCCATAAGCCAAGAACTTACACCGACATGAAAAATAAGATAGGGCATAACTTTTAATAGATGAAAATGGCTAATTAGTTTAAATTGAAAATATTTTAATCAACATATATTTGGGGGAGTAAATGACATGAAACTACCTTATTTAAGATCAAAAGATATTAATGAATCATCGTCTATTAAGCATAATTTGTAATGATTGTACGAGTTAATTATGTGTATTTATGTTTATTTTGTATCCATTATTTGCGATATAAATCATACCTTGATTGATTTTAAAAAGTTGTAAAATATTGATTTGATAAGAATTTTGAGCCTTGTATATTGAATTAAAATTTGAATTAATTGTGTTTCAAATTCATGCTTTAATTAAGATTTAAATGAAATACTTATGTCAAATCAAAATGTTATATGTTACATAATCATTGTCACACTTTACATGCTTTGTATTTTCATTGGCATACGATGCGAGTTGTTGATTTTTTTATATTTTGCATTTTATCCAATACTTTTGTGTTTTTCGTGCTAAAATGAATGTTTTCTCATGTGTTTTAATTCATTCATGTTTATGGATTTGTGAGTGTTAGGATTCATATGTTGCCTTTGGATTTTGTAGAATGTTTTGGACTTGATTGGGAATTTCCCCTATTTCATTCAAACCGATGGAAATGGTTCCCAATCGCACGACTCTGATTGCCATCGTGCATATGGATGCTTTGCTTTTAGGGACTTTATTTTGTTCTTAGAAGTTTCTCACGTGTTGGTACTTTTGTTTCTAGTCACATCTCAGAGTTATGTGGGTTGTAAAATGTATTTAGGATTCCAATTTCTAATATTTAATATAACGTTTGTTAAAATTGATGCGGATCTCAAACATTAATTTATTATTCTTAAACTATATGTTGGCTATTACATTCAAACTACCCAATATATGTAAATTTATAACATAACTGCCCAAAAAGAGGCACGGTCACATCACATGGAACTAAAGTGACTCGTACAAATAACCGTTGAAGTCGTGTGAATATTTCTAATTGATTTTATGTCCCGATTGAGTATTTCCATTTAATTTGCTAATGAAAACAAGTGGGTGAAATTATTCTGTGTTTTTAAAATTATTATATCCCGAACTTGAGTATCTTCATTTGATTTATGTTATATATTATGCTACTAAATCCTATTTTTTGCAGAATATGTCTACATCATGCCATCATACCCCGAAAAAAAATCTAGGGTGACAAGGGATCATCTAACAATAATCCCATTAAGATCGGTAAGTATGGGAGCATAGTTGAAAACAAGACTTGTATAAAAATGAGGGAATTTGAGTAATTGAGATCAATAATTGGTCCTGGGTTGATTATTAGAGGAATGCGATTGCAGAGTTGACGATGGCTATTTGGGGGGCCTTAGAGGTAAGAAAATCTCAATATTTATATTAAATATTTGACTTTGATATTAGATTTTACTACATTTTTTAAAATTAATTTAATAACTTTCTTATATTATATATTTGTTGGACAATAACAATTCAACTTGCCATCAGAATTATGGGATAATGTATTTTTTGATGTAGGCGAGCAGTGGAAGATATGGAGGAATAACTTGTGACATATATTTTGGGAAGTACCAATAGTCTGTACTGTGGTGTAAGGACACTGTCCTAGATAAGGAGAAAATCACTTTGTCCAAATAGCATAAGTTTGTTGATAACAAGAAGTCTGAGAGATAGTTGTCAACCCATATCTTGACGAGGACTTACTAGTCAAAGAAAGTGGATGTGCGCTCCTCTAGGCAGACATCCTACGCAAAGTTAGTGCATATGATGTTAAGTAAATTGCCTTAAATTACATATTGTTTAGGGGTAAGTAAATTAATTTACTTTGGTCAAATTTTTCTTTAATTTGGTCACATCTTTCAAGACTCTAGGAGTGGAGTGGCCTGGGGGACATCCACATAGGATCGACTCCTATATAAAGATTTGGATGAAGAAGAGCGAGACTGACAATCCGTAGGTCGCTAAGAACACCTTAAGTTATAAGTGAAATTATGTTATCAATTTCGTACTGTTTATTAATATTCTATTTCAAAGTTAATACCATATTTTAATAGTTTTTATGAGATGATAAAGTCGATGCACATCACCCAGAGTGATGTCCAATAGAAATATCTGAGTACGAATGCATTAAGTGAGGTGTTGGGTCAAGGTAGAAAGTCCATACTCAGGGTGTTAGCTCCTAGATAGGAAAGTCGAAGATGATGGGTGTTTCTTGTAATAATTGTGCATTGTCCTCCAAGGTCGATACGTACAAAGCAGACACAAACACAAAATTGGAAAATCTCCATTGAATGATGAACCACATATTTGAATAGTTCAAATGCGTAGTCACATATATAGGAAAGGGGGAGGTGAAGGATATAAGAAACGGAAAGAAGGTGAGGGGACTACTACTCCATGCCCCTCAATGATGTTTACCGACTCACCATCCATGTAAAGTGAATACCCTACCCCTTAAACCCCACTATCCTAACTCCATTTGAGCCAAATGGAAAGAAAGTGTATATCTGTGACATTCATGGATGAGACTGAATTTTCACGAGAGTGAAGGACACGAGCATCACTATAGGTACTATTGTGCACAACCGTCCATTACAGCCTTTTGAGTCCCAGGTCCTCATTATTGAGATTTTTCTAGGGAAATATGATTAGATATTGTGGTTGGATGAGAAACTCCATGTTTGGCATATTTACAGGACATTAAGGGCGTACATCGTTTGGTTAAATTTTCTCCTCGAGCCTTAATATGATTTTTGTAGGATTTTACATTTGATAAAACTTGGTTAATGCAATTGAACTTGTGATGTTCAAATGTAGTTAACTTGAAACATATTTAATTTGATTTCATTTTTTCAATTGGTGTATTTCGATTTTGATTTGATTGCATTGTCGTATTATATTGTTGATTTTGTTGATGTTGGTCTGATCCACAAGAAGACACTTTTTAAATAGGCATACTGCTGGGGTCGAAGCTTTTACCCATTAATAAATTTTTTCATGTTACATAATTTTGTTAGTGTCAAGGACCATGACAAATCCATAATAATTCAAATATAGTAACGGTCCTTGATTGTGACAAAAAAAATGATAAAATAAAGGACCGTTCGCAAGGATATAATTTGGATTGTGTCCATGAATGCCCTAACATTTCACTATTGACTAAAAACATGTGCACGAAAAAAAGTGACTCATGCATATGACAAAGTTTAAATCGACCATGACAATCCTGTGACATTGGAAATATTGTCACGGTCATTAACCACGACAAGACCATGAAAATTTGTGGGTTTTCATAGTCCTTAATCGTGACAAGGCTTGGTCGCTGCACTTACTTGCATGATACATTAATATAGAAAGGACCGTGACATAGGGAGTTGTCAGGCCAGACTTAGCACGGTCTTTGTCCATGATAACTCCACTTTATCATGATTAAGGACCATGTTAACTTGACTCAAATTGTGTAGATGATATAACAAGATCACACATGTAATAACATGCGAAAAGAGAAATCCCCCTTTTTTTGGAATCCTCTGAAAAATCAATAAGAGATAGATGATATAAAGCATGTGATAATTTATAAGAACATCTAATACCACAAAATACAAGTAGGTAGCCGCTACATGAAAAATCTCATTACAAACAATGTTTTCGCCCATTAATGCATAAATGAAAGCTTATCCGCATAAATGAAGAAACATGCCCCCCCCCCCCCCCCCCTCCCCCCTCATCTTAGACTTTTCTCCCCCTTATTAAGAATAAAAAGTCAAAGAAAAGTATAAGACATGGATAATGGGTAAAGGATGGTAATAAAGTAATAATCACATAAGGAAGGAAAACTAGTGAAGAAAAATATAAATAATCATGTGAAATAAACCAATACCATAAATAGGGTATAATGAAATAGACATCATTATGAGTATGAGAAACAAACAAGTTTAACACAGTATGGATATCAAATTATAACTAGTAAATAAAACACATCAACAATAAGCATGTGATGCAGGATATATGATATAAAAGAATTTAATTAAAATCAGACCATAAGTAAACATGGGTATATAAATGGTAATAATCAAAATTTGGATAAAATCATAAAAAAGTCATAACATCTATCCAAAATGTACCATAACAAACCAAAAGTACTCTATGAAAGATAAAGAAGTAAGGTACAAATATCCAAGTACAAAAAACACAAATATCAAAGTACCAAAGAGAGGTACAATAATATCTCAATAAAAGAAATAAAATAAAGATAATCTAAGAAATATCTAATTTCTCTAAACCACATAAGGGATATCCACAAATTGATAACATATTAAACAAAGAGATACAACACTCTCCGAGGACAAATATCTTTCCCTTAGAAGCAAATAATAATACCCCTAAACCTATACATGTAAAGTGAAAATCTTGATAAAGAAAAGTATACAAAGCATGTGAAAACATGCGAAACGTGATAGGAGTAAGAGTATCACAACAAGATATCATGAAAACATTGAGAATACAATATGTGAGCATAAACATTGAACATATGAAGAAACAAGTGAATCAGTGACAATAACCATATATGTCCTATATATGAAAAAGATATCTTAGATTACATAAGCTCTAAAAATAGTCATCAAGATAGATGATATGCCCCAAGTGTAACCTCGGCCTAGAGACACCAACCTCGGCCGAGATGATGGCCGAGATATTGATCGACCCTAGATAAGCCATGGGCCTACGATATCATCTCTCGGCCAGACCAGTGTCGGCCTGGACCGACACTATCACCTACATTTCCAATGGACGCTACGCGCATCACAGGCATCAACAGCACTCTTGTACACCTGGGTATGGAAACCTCGGCCGAGTTCAGGCCGAGGTGACAAGAAGCCTTAGTAATCATCAGCATGGAATTAGTCCAACCTCGGCTGGGGCTGACCCCAGCATAATGTCTCGGCCGAGATCAGGCCGAGACTCCCTATGACACATCTCAGATTGAACAAACATCAAGTCCTTACACCTCAGCCTCTCCCAGGCTGAGGTCATCCACCATTATGGCGGCCGAGCATCTATTGGCATTTGGATAAGAACACATGGGCACAAATCAGTTGTAACAAGATTATTCTCCACACGTGAGGAGGATATTTCATCATCATTCCTTACATGTGACAGTGACAGATGGCACTCCCACATTGGTGAGGCAACCACACACATGCTCATTACATGCATGGGGGGTACATTACACCCCCTAGGCACTATATATAGGGATAATCCCCTACCTTGCAAAAGGATCCAAAATATAAAACCCTAGCTGAAGCTTTGTCTAGATATACAGTCGAGAGAAAGCTTGAGAGGTTGTATCCATGGCCATTAGTTCCTTCATTCAGTGATATTATTCACACACACTCACAATGGACGTAGGCCAAATTGGTTGAACCACTTATATTCCGGTGTTGATTCATCTTATCCTCATCTCATTCTCTTATCTCTTTATTTAACTGTGCTGTCATTGTTATTCCTATATTGAGCCTGGAAACACCTTATCTGGTGGTGCTAATTCCGGCATCATCAATAGAGTATCAATCCCTAGTCAACATAAACACAAACATGTCACTAGAGACATAAAAAGTTACAAGAAGCAAATATGCGTCTAAGGAAAAACTAGTAATATACTTGATGTGGCGAAAACCGAGCGTCCGTGTAATAATCTAATCATTGTTGTCGGCTTCCAACCACAATAAAAAAAACACATAAACTTTAACTACACTCTTATGGAGTATAGCGGCTAGTCTGTGTATAGAATCCATAGGAATGCTTGATATATTTTAATTGATTTATTACTTTTAAAATAAAAGTGTAAAAGATGATGTGGTGAGAAAGGAAAAAGGGGGGAAATAAAGAACTTAAATAAAAATAATTAAAACTTAAGCAAAGAATAAGAAAACGGGATTAGGATCACATCCCAGCTAAACAACACGCAATAAGGATTTTTGGTTCGAAAATAATTAACCGAGCATAAACATTTAATCATAAACATCATGCATGAAGAGACTTAACCCAAAAATGCGATATAAAACTTTCAATAAAAAATGTTCACAACTCTATTAAAATTGGATTATTACTTTAAATACTAACGTTACATGACAAAGAATGTTAAACACATAATAAACCAATTTTTATACATGAGGTTTTGATTAAATGCAATTTTACCCAAAACTTAACTTTCGAAGCTCAACGACCATCATTAGTGGAAGTATAATCCCAAACCTTGAACTAGCTACTAAACATGATGGTGTTAACAACGCAAGAATTCATTAATAAGCATGAAAAAATAATGAAACAATAATAACAGTGCTGGAATTTAAGGTTACAGAGGTTGAAGAACACAAACATGCAAGAAGAAATCAAAGCTTGAAGAAGAACTGAAAAAGCTGTGAAGGTGCAAAACTTGTAAATTTATCTCCTTGATTATGAGCTTTTACATGAATGAAATCTCCATTGAAAGAACCCTTATGTCGAAATATATAGGTTAGAAGTCGTTTAGAAGAGTCTCTAAAACATAAAACTCTTTAGTCTAAAAAGTAGGGCCAAAATAAAAATCATGCTTCAGATAATTTGTCATAGTTCCAAAGCATGATAATGTTTTTTCACGGATCTGGAGCGTTATAAATTACGAACCTGTTTACTTAGGGTTTCTAGTGTTGCCCAAGTGATGTCGTGTGTGCTTGAAGTTCTCTTATTTATAATTCTGCCCCTAAATTTTCTTCTCAACTTTAAACGCGCATAACTTCTCCATCGTATCTCGAATTGAGGTGTCATTTTTCCAACATTCTTGTGACTTCAAGATCTTCAACTTTCTGGTTGGCTCCTCCTGCAGGTTCTGTCTAGAAAATTATGAAAATGCCCTTAAACTTTCTTTCCTTTGTTTATTTCACTGTTTTGGTTTCTCTCCCGCATTTACTTGCATGAAATACCTGTAAAATACATGAGAAATACACAAAATAACAAATAATCACCATAAAGGGTTAGTAGCATGAATATGAGATAAATTCAGTCTATTTATACTGTACGAGACCATAAAATAATCGAAATTAAGGGGATAAATATGAAATACCTATGCTTAATCAGTACTATTATAAGAAGCACAAACATAACAAACTATCTAAACTAATTGACACGTAGATCCAATTAAAACATGATCAAGGTATCAAACTACCTAGGGCATGAAAATCTCAAACCACGGTAGCCAATAAAAATCCTAGAGATCACATATAAGTACGGGTGTTCAGAAAACCGAATGGACCGGCGGACCGGACCGAAACGAATCGGACCGTCATAATTTTCCTAATTTTTTAATCGGTTCGATCCAGGTTTTTTTAGACCGGTCCAACCGGTCCGGTCCTCGGTCTCCCTTAATAAATACTCGTTCCGGATGGACCCGGGCTGGTTACTATAACATATATGCATTTAATTATATTTATGCATATATATTATTAGCAATGAATAACACACGCACACATAGACATAACTTACAATTAAAAGTAAAGGGGTACGATCGTCCAAAAAAAAGTAAGAAAAGAAAAGAAACCCTAAAGGCTAAATTTAACACAGCACACGCACAGCACACACCTTTGTTTTTTTTCTCTCTTCTTCTTCTACAGCGATTCTCTACACAGCCATTCTCTACACAAACCGCTTGTTTCGTCATATCCTCAGGCTCAGCACACAAACTTCTTGTTCTGTCGTCATCTCCTCACCCGCCGCGACTTGGTCATCTCCTCACCCGCCACTGCATGCTCCTCGTCTAAGCGTCGCGGATTTCTCCTCTTCTTAGTGCCGCGGGTAAGTTATTGCTGTAAAAAATAAGTGTTAGTGTTAGTGTGTTAGATAAAAAAATTTGTTTGCTATTAAGTTATTGCTGTAAATTAGTGTTAGTGTTAGTGTTAGTGTTAGTGTTAGTGTGTTAGCTAAAAACATTTGTTTGGTTTCTCAGTTATTGTTAGGCTTTTCAGTTATTGTTTGGCTTCTCAATTATTTATTAGGACCGGAAAATTTGACCGAATCGACCATACAAAAAACTGGACCGACTAAGCTCGAAAAATCGATTTAATCGGTCCGATCTTGGTCCTTTTTTATTAGGACCGATTTAATCGATCCGGTCCTTAAATTTATTAAAAATCGGATCGGACCGGACCGCGAACACCCCTACATATAAGACTCTAAGACAACCATATATTAGGAAAAATCTCGCGTAACATCAATAGAGATAATGATGTATATGTATAATATATAAAGCAGTAGGTGCAATACATGAGCTGAAATATGAGAGGAAATAAGCGTACCGGTAAAAATAGTGAACTTATGTAGAACAATGTAACAAAAAATAGGGGATCCACGTCCACAAGGCAATTCTCAGTCGTGCGTACACTTTCAAAAAAAATGCATACCAAGGGACATAAAGTCCAAAAAAGACTAAGTGTGAAACCAACGACACAAGCTCTTAAAACAATATGGTATGACTAAATGCAAATGAGTAAAAATCCAACAAGAGATCTTAGGATCCGATCATGATTAAGTCAACCACTAAATGAAAAAATCACACAACTATAGTCATGCACATCATTTTATATACAAGTGCTATCATCAATAAAGATTTCAAATAATTTGACAATCACGATTTTTTGAATAAATTTTGACCTAAACATTGACATTATCAATATTTTCTTATAAATTAGTTAAAAATATGCATTTCAATTACCATTCAAGTTAACTATATTAATTAAATCACACGAATCATCAAAATTAATCATCTAATCACAAAAAAATATAAAATCTTCTTAAATTTTTTGATAAAAGAATGATGCATATATTTATAACATGTTAAGAAAGGAAAAAAGCATATAGAAAAATGAATGAAAATGCACAAATGAATGAAATCCTCACAAAAGCATGAAAAATGATCCAATTAAGGCTTTCAAGAACTCACACATAATGATTTGATCACAAATAAATCAAGAATACCTAGGAGGGGACACACAAATAACTAAGTTTCTAGGCATCCTAACAAAATATCTCCTAAATAGCGATGTATGTGACATATCCCAAATCAATGGGATAAACAAAGAAAACATATCTCTTTATAAACTTATTTGAGTAACTTCAACCTCAATATTCTTTTTTGGTGCATTCATAGGTAAGATATTCACATTCCTTGGCATTCATATCACATTCCTCATAGGATGCTTATGTCTACCCCTTGAAATTTGAGCAAATGATCGAAGTATATGTCTAGATATGTCTCTTATAAACTCACCTCTACAATGCACTAGAAAATCCATTATTTTCATCCACTCACCAATTTCACTCATAAGATCATTTATAGGATCCTTACGAAATATTTGCCTCCAATTTCCAATGAACCTATGGTTTTTCTCTCTCAAGCACTAATAATCTTGACTAGTGGGACCTTATACCTTTCCAAAAGTACAAAAATAATTTTACTTCTCAAAATATATATAGATTAACTAGTTCTCTTCTCAACTTTCTTACAGCACAAATATGGAGGAACATATGGAAAAGGTATTAGTTTACATCGTGATGTTAAACAAACTTCTTCCTATCAAAGACTACTCCAAGGACAAATTTTATCTTCCCTTTTTAACCTCAAGTACATAGAATATGTTTCCATTTAATCTTTTCCAATTTGTAGCAAAAAGACTCAATATGACCTTCCTTGTGATAAATTGCGCAGGAGAATGATTTCGAATAATCCATTGAATGTTTTTGATAATTTTTCTTGTTCTTTTTCAATTCGACATTCTCTTTCATGTGCTGAACATTCAATCAATGTGTTAACTTGAGAAGAATATTCCTTGATTTTCAAACATTTTGACAAGTCAGATTTTTTTTTTTTAAATTCAAATCTTTTTTCAAGTTCACTTTTAAAAACTTTGCAAACATTAAAGTATTTCTTCACTTTTTCGAGTTCGAGAGTTAACTCACCATTTTCTTCTTTAATAAATTTGAGTTTTTCAAAATAAAACCTTTTGAACTAGTCAATTTTCTTAAATTAGAATTTTGTAATCTCAAAGCATTATTATCTAAAAGCACAAGTCAAATCAAACAACTAACCCTTCTCTTTTTCAATCAATTTAAACTTTTGACTAATATTTTGACTTCCCTTTTCAAACTCACTTTTAAAAGAATCTTTTTCGTATTCAAAGAGTTTGATTTTCATTTCCAATTTAGTATTCAACCTTTCCAATTTGTGAATTTAAGACATTAAATATCCTTTGTTTTGGATCAATGATTTCATACTTTCAACATCATCATGTTCATCCAAGTCAACGCCAACTAACATTATTTTTTAGAAGAATGAGAATATATCATTTTCTTCTTCTCCGTTTTGGATTTTAAATGTTTTATCCTCTCAGTAGAACTCAAAACTATATGAATATAATCATAAGGACAAGTGTATTTAGAATAATCAAATTCTAATATCCTAACACCCATAGTCACTTAAAAAGGAATGAATAACTAGTCATACATGTAAGGACATTAGTTTCATTGTCCGTAGTTTACATAAGATATGTCGTATACCGCTACATCATCAAAGAAGTTCAAGTTCATTCATACAAGATGACAGATCCGAATTTCAAGAACCTTCAACTTTCACTACACCAAAATGGTTAAATTAACACCCTTCAAGCGACCAGCCTTGTCACGATCAATGACCGTGAAAAAAAAATTCTTTTTTAGTCACAGTCATTGATCGTGACAAGGCTGTGACAAAAGGTTGTCATGGTCAATGACCGTGATAAGCCCGTGACAAGTATAGTTATCACGGGCTTGTCACAGTCATTGACTGTGACAAACCTTATAAACTTTTCACGGTCAAAGACCGTGACATGTCCGTGATAACTTTCGCATCAAAAAAAAACCTCCCTATTCTTTTTTCCCACCATTTTCTATCCCCTCCATTTCTCTCTCTAAAGTGACTGCACACTCTCTCTCTCTCTCTCTACAATTTTGGTACGTTTTATCTCTCTGTTTCTTTTTCATTGGTGTATATGTGCATGTGTGTATATATGTGTGTGTAAATGTGTGTGTGTATTTATGTGGTGTATATATGCATGTGGGGGGGAGGGGTATGTATATGTGCACGTGTGTGTGTGCATTTGTGTGGTGGGCAATGGCAGAGGGGGGAGGGGGCAGGGGTGGGGGTGGGGCTATGTGTGTGTGTGATTGTGTGTGTGTGGTGGGGGGGAAGGGGGTAGGGGTGGGGTAGGGGGAAATGGGGCGGGGGTGGGGCTTGTTATTTTTTTTAATTAATTTTTTATTAGTTTATTAGATATTGCCCCTCATATGCAAGTAGTGCCCTTTGTAAAAGACATGATTGATTAAATATTGATTAGTTGTTAATTTTTTTAGTAAGTTAATAATTAGTGCCCCTTTCATATGCAAGTAGGATTGACCCTCATTGTAAATTAGTAAATTAATAATTGTATACTTAATTGTTAATTTAATTGATAAGAAGAATTAATTGAGTAGATGAATTAGAAGGAGTACGGGATACACATTTGTTGTTTCTATTGCGATTGGATTATAGTGGATCGATGTTCAATTGGTTAATTTTAGAAGTGGCATGACTACTGGATTATTGTCCATATGGGGATGGAATTTTTCAACTTTTTTTTAAAATTACTTTGTATCAAGAACAATATATATATATATATATATATATATAGTATGATGATTAAATGAAACATACTTAAAATTACATATAGTGTGCATAGATACTAGCCTTCTAGTTCTTATGCGTATGCATTAAATAGTCCTTAAACCCGTTCGAGAGTCATTACCCCAATAATGAGATCTCTCGAATTGTCCCGTTTGGGAAGTTTAGGACTGCATAATTTCTGTATAATAATATTCTTAGTGGCTTAAAGTTGTTACTTTTGGAGGAAGTTTTGCAGTCGTATCCTAATGTTCTCTGGGTACATACTAGATTGACAAGTATGACTATTATTTGAATTGATGAATTGAAATAACACTCACACTTGTCAATATACGTCATGTACATGTAGAACTATGGAGATATGTTGTCAAATTTTTCTCAAATCGTAACAACGTGCATGAGCTCTTAAGTATATTACAAAAATATGCGATCTTGAATGGGATAGGACCACTCACCCTTTAGAGGAGATGGAGGAAATAGGAATTTCTATTATAAATTGAATTTGAATTTGAAATTTAAAAATCGAATATAAATAAGACATAATTAAAGGAAACATACTATAAATCTAAGTTTTGTTTATACTAATCCAGGAATATACGCTTCTTACCTTTAATAGGTGATTAGTTGTGGTAGCTGTGATGGAATATCCTAAATACAAAGAGTGGATGGGTGAGACAAATAAAATGGGAGATGTGTTTCGTAGAGGTGCTAATGAATTTGTGAAATATGCAAAGAGATGTCATAATGATGAAGAGTTTTCGTGTCCATGTGCTAAGTGTAATAATGGTAAGGTGTTTGAGTGGAAAATAGTTGAACTTCATTTGTTAAGATGGGGAATGCAAGATATTTGTCAATTTTGGAGTTTTCTCATTGAATTGAAAGTTCTTTTTGTCCCCGAACAACCTTCACAACAACCTTCAACAAGTAGGACAGATGTAGAAGGGGACGACGTAGATCATAATATATTAGAGGATTTAGTTGATGATGCGTACAGAGTTTATGAAGTGGAGGAGAATGAGGTTACTGATGATGTACAAGGTTCAGGTGCTAGTGAGGATATCACGATAAACCTTGACGATGACTACCAAAGTTTAAAATTTAAGGCGACCCAACCATTATACTCTGGCTGTGAGAAAGATCAAATAACTTTACATTCCATGGTTGGTTTGCACGGTTTGAAGACGCAGTACAATTTGTCTAGTAATAGCGTGATAGGAATTCTGAATTGGGTGAATGGCTTACTACCCAAGGAGAATTCGCTTCCGAATAGATATCCTATTATGAAGAACAGTTTAAAAGGTTTGGGAAATAAGTATAAATCGATTCATGCTTGTGTGTATGACTGCATACTATACCATAAGGAGTATGAAAATCTCGATCGTTATTGAGGGACCTGAATACCATCCAGGGTAAGCCAGTTCATGGATGTGCACTTCAAGACATCGAGGCCTAGGTGCTCATAACCTATATGATACTCAGGATGCATAACTCCCCATTGTGGTTGCACAAATAATGAGGTACGATGAATATACAAGGGTATATGAATTCGTATATCGTGTGGCCTATCCACCTCCTCAGACATATCCCATACATGGAGTGACATTATTTGAATTGATTTGAATTGAATTTAATTAATTTAAGTTACTACATTTTAATTATATCATGATGTATATTTTTTGAATGTATATTTGCATTATCTATATTTTATTTGGATGTATGATGTTTGAACAGGTACAACATTGCTATAACAGGTACAAATATACTGCCGGGCAATGGCAGTGGACATATTGCCCAACATATTTTTTTTCAATTTTGGCCAGAATTATCACGGTCATTGACCGTGATAAGTCCGTGATAAAGGTTTGTTGTCACGAACTTGTCACGGTCAATGATTGTGACAATTTTTTAAATATTTCCATGGGTTTGTCACGGTCATTAACCGTGACAAAACTTATTAAGGTCAAAGACCGTGACATGACTATGACAAGTCCGTGATAACAAACGTTGTCATCCCCAAACTTGTCACGGTCATTGACATTGACAAGTTGGACTTGTCACGGCCATTGACCGTGACAATCCGACAGATCTGGGGTAGTGTTTTATCTGACATGAGGTATAAATTTAAGTGTTGGGATAATTTTTTACAATGAGGCGTTTATTTTGAAAACAAGAATCGACTTTTTTTTACAGATTATCGAATCGATTCGCCTATTTATAATGGGCAAACCGAACCGGCTCGAAATGAAAATTGCATTTAACAGTTTATCGAATCGATTCACCTCTTTATAAATGAAAAAATTGAACCAGTTCGCCGCACTGCCTCAACTTTTTATTTTTTTTCTATAAATACCTATTTTGGAGTCCTTTTTCATTAAGACTTTGAGAGAAAATTTTTGAGAGACCTACTACAATTCTTTAATTTTTTAAGTCCAAAGACATGTTTTGATTCACACCAAATACATTTTAATCTTTTGTGAATCTTTTGTGGAACCCAAATCACTTCTATTGAACTTTATCTTTGGCGAGTGCTATCTCTGTTGCTGAATTGGTACCACTTGAGGGAGGTATTGGATGACTATGACTGCGTGCCATTAGGAGTGCTCATAGGTGTTCCTGACTGATTGGACTGTGTGTCTTTTTGGATCTTCTGCGGTTGATTCATTACTGATTCAAGACTACATGTCTTTGTGGATTCCTACGGGAGTTCATTACAGATTTTATTGTAATTATTGTAAGTTGTGTTTACGTCTTTATATTGAAATAAAGGTTTTACCTGAAAGAGTTTTTTTCCTAAAATCTATATGTTAGTAATTTATTTGTATTGGTTTGATTACACCCACATAGATGTATGTTTTACGGTTGAATTAATTTGGTTTAAAAATTGACTCCAATTAAATAAGTTTACAATTGAAATTTTCAAAATTGTTTAAATCAATATCACATGCCCACACATTCTCAAATTGGTATTAGAGCTTATTTAACAAATCAACACTTTTATAAATTAGTATCAGAGAAAATTTCTTGAAGTTATCCAGTGATTCTTATTTTTCGCAAAATTTTGTGATATTGATTTTTTTTAAATTAGATTTTTAAAATTTTGCAATTTCTCCGATGGAGCACTTATGTAATCGGATGCCTCCCCTCGATGACACGAGTCTGAGTTTTGATGATTTAAATAGTTTGAATTTGACGTTTGCGAAAAGAATTGATTTTTTCGAAAAAGAAAATTATCATTTTAAATCCGCTATAGATCTTTTGCAAACGGTTCAAAATGAGGAGGGGGGTTATCTCCAACAAAAAATCCCCAAATATACCAAACCCTAGGTTCTAAGAGAGAAAAGAACTAAAAATCTAATTTATTACATGCTATCTTCTAAAAATGAGATATGTCTTCTATTTATACTAAGTTGTCAAAAAGAAAGAAAGAAAAAGGAAAAAGAAAAGGAATAAGGAATAAGGAAAAGTCTCCAACTTAAGGAAGAAAAGAAAAAGAAAAAAAGAATAGTAAATAGTGGCAGCAAAATTGTCCAAAAGCAGGGACCGGTCGACCGGGGGTGGTGGTCGGTCGACCGGCGGAACATAACCAAACCCACTGCCAACGAACCAAGGCAAAAATCCATTTACCGGTCGACCGCCGGTGACAACAACTCAGCCCCCTGTTCTCTCATGTGTTCCATCGCACAACCCACACCCAAGAAATCAAGACCTGTAACAATTGTTCCATTGTTGTACAGCACAAAATCCATACAACAAACCACCACGAAGACCTGGTAACATGGTGAAATCCTAAAACCCAACACCTCCAATCAAGCTCCATTAATGGTGGCACAAGACCCATTTCCAAGCTCCAAAAAAATGGCCAAAGAGACGCATTTGCGTGTGTGGTCAAAGATCGAGCTCCAATTTGGGACGAAAGTCCTCAATTTTGTGTGTGGCCAAAACCCGAGCCAAACCCGAGCTTGGAACCAAAATCACCATCTCCATTTGTCTGTTTGCTGTAAATAAACGAAGTAGGGACATAAAGGGAATTCTTAGAATTGTTATTAAAAGAGAAAAGGGACACAAGGGTAATTTATTAAATTGTTAATGAATCTCTTATAATTCTTTCCGATTAAAGGTTCGTATTTCCTTTGTTCGGACTCCGATTCGCACACCGTTTATGGTCACGCGAAGCTTGGCCCGAGGGATACAACTTCCATGAATGCTTCGGGCAAAAATCCCGAAGTGTGAAATTAGAAAAAAGCCCCTGAACATGCGAATCACGACGAAACTTTATCGAAATGCACCCAAACTTCACACTAAGCATCGTAACACCTATAAAATCTCAATAATACCTCAAATAACATGTTTGCATATAAAACGGAGGTTTCCTGGTTATTGAGCATAATTATAGAAATTACGGTACCCGAGGGGGTTAAAATGCCTAAGTTCGAGGGTAATTAAATGCATAATTCGATACGAATCACACACCCTAACTTACACATTGATAGTCCCTACTAATGAAATTCAAAGCTAGAAGAACTATAAGAAAAACACAACATGTATATATGCATCGAAATATAAATGTCACTTCCGTAGGGAACAGGATTGCATTTAGCATATGCAATAAGCCGTTAAACCCCTAGATTACCCTAGTGGACGAGTGTCGTCTCGTGAGGGTTTCAAGGATGAAACCCACAAACATCATACAGTTTCCTCAAAATATGCCCAATCAAGAGTGCGATAAACTCAACAATACGAACAAGATTTCAATATGTTATTATCATAGCAAACGAATTCATGTGAAAAGTCCGTAGTTATTAACATTATCGAATGCACCTCAATGAATTGAAACTTTAAAATGTGGGAGGGGAGTGAGAACACGCAAAATATGTTTTGGAAAAAACTTAAATAAATCGGATACTAAATATCAAAGCATGCATTAAAGTTAATCCTCACGGGCATTACACTCATCAAATGAATTCACTTGAAACAGGGAGGTAACACATGGAACATGTGAGCATAAAGAGTAAATGTAAATGGAAACTAGGTTGCGCACATGTCACAAATGTAGAACGCTATATATGAAATTAAAAATTGTAATCTCAATGAAAGATACCGCTCACTAAAGGAGGTGAAATGTATTTTCACAGATTATCAAAACTATTTAAACCTTTGAATTACATCTACATAAGATCACATAGGTCTTGATAGGGTTGTAATGTAGGCTAGGCTAGGGTACAAAATGAAAGGGATGTATGTAAGGGTTCAAAGTGTTCGGGATGAAAACTCGGGATAATGGGAAAATACGGGCAATATCAAAATTGGAAAGATAACATCCAAACAGGCATTAGATATATCATCGGGGAGAGTAATCAAAGCTCATTGAACTATATACAATATCTACAACTTTCTCTTTCTTTTATTTTCTTCTTTTTCTCATTTTTCTTTTTTGTTTTCTTCTGATTTTTTTCTTTTTGCTTTCTCTTTTTCTCTTTTTTCACATCTCTTTCTTTACTTTTCTCACTCTCACATGCCTAAATTGCAACCGTAACTCAACAACATCATTAAATCCCAAGTAACATTCCAAAAAGGGTATGTAAGGTGTATGTATGGTTTAAAACTCCAATTTGGAGTTAGTATGGGATTTGGGTTATGAAATGAAAGGCTAATATTTAGGCTCAAAGGGGTTGACCAGGGGAAACGTATAAGGGTGAGGTCAAGGCTATATGGGTGATATACAAAGATGGCCTATGATCATTTCAAAAAGTTTACGCAATTCTTGAGTCAAAACAATATATGAAAATCATGCTCAAATAACACATTTTAAGTATGAACTCAATTAATGAACGGTCAAATGAAAGAATAGAGAGATTACCCACAAATTCAACGTTTTCAAAGAGGAAAGAATAGTGTATACACTACCAAACGACGAAAGGTACAAAGATTACTCGGTATAAGTATATACAATGCAACAAAATATTACCGAGTTATAAAAATCTTAAACCAAATCAATAAGGCAAGAAAATGCATGTGCTCATGGGATTAATGTTTAATTCATGAAGTTATTCATAATATCAATGATTGAGGACTAAAGTCTAATAAATTCTAAAATCTAGAACATGCATCATTGGGTTGTCTATTGGATCGGGCAATTATTGAAATTTATCATCGGAAACAAAGGCAAAATCCCCAACAAAGGAGAAAAAAGAAAGAAAATCTTTTTGAATTTTTTTAATTTTTCTAAGAAAAGCATACTAAGTGACTAACATGTGAGAAAAAACATGGACTAAATAAAGAAATGGATAGAATATACCATGCCCCCTAACTTAAAACCTGACATTGTCCTCAATGTGAATTAAGAACCAAGTTAAAGAGAGGAAAAGAGCGATATTACCCAAAATTGGAGCGATCCCCATAAGAATAAGTCCAAAAAATCTACAAAATAACTTAGTACCGAGCATAGCAAAAACAAATAACAAAAAGTTAACTAATTACACTAAACTAAATTAAAAAGGAAAGAAAAAATTAAAAGAAAGAAAGAATAAAAAGCTAACTATATACAACCTACTATTTAGGCTTCACACTTCCTATACACTAGAAGTCTAAATAGCTGAGGGTCTAACGCAAAAATGATTTGACTTTGGAGGATAACCGGTGTACCCTCACACTCAAGCATGCCTTCCAAAAAATATGAATTCCGTTTGAACAACGGATGGCATGTGTAAGGCAGAAGAAATAAACCATCGCCAATTAAAAGTTTTGGAGGGACGATGGGAGATTTGGATTGAACGGGTGACAAAAATATGTGGGGATCGAGAAAATCCAAATATCCTCCCAAGGATTTATCAAGAGAAATGGGAGGTGGCGCAAACAAGGGCAAAGATGCCTTCATGGAAAGCAACTCGAGCAAGTACTCCTCGTCCGTGAAAGGGTTAAACATTTTAAAGTTCGACACCAATTCATCGAGTACTTGTGACGGTGTGATAACAGAAAATGAAAATGGGGAGGAAAGAAATTCAAACTCAAGAGATGAGTTATCATCGCTCAAAGTTGGAACATCAAAAGAGATAGGATCATTTTCAATGAAACTTTCTTCTTTGGGATCCAAAGAAGAAATCATCTCATTGCAAATGGATACTACATCCGTTTCATCCTCACTTTCATTCTCTATTAAAATATGGGCCAAGTGACGAATGGTTTGTTCCAATTTAGGCACAAAGTCCTCAATTAGTTCAAAACATTCCTCGACTTCAAAAGTCTCGAAAGAGAAATCGTCGTCGGATTCGAATAATAAATCCAAGTCTTTCTCCCAACAACGATTTTATTCCCGATAACGTTCTTCATACCTCTCGTTCTCAAGCATGGGCAAACCCTCGCCGAAAGTCATAGGCCGAGGTGCAGATTCTTGAAAATGAGTTTGAAAATCATTATCGGCACTAAAGTTAAACTCATTATTATAGGAATTTTGAAAACTATTGCAATTCGTTTAAAAATTCCTATTATAAGGAATTAGAGGCCCAAAATCATTATCATCCTCCTCAAAATACAGGCCCTCCAAAGCTTGACTTTTGTAATACTCGCCCAAAGTCATTTTTGAATTTGCAATTTTTGGGACTCTAAGTATTGACCAAAAGTCATAAGAGTACGGGAATTTTGAGAATTAACATAATGATTACTGAAAGGATTGGAATAATACATGCTTACCCCAAAGATGGCTCGAAGTGGCGAATTCCACAAAGTGATGCGCACGCGAAAAATTCAAGCGGCTCTTGGCGCTAAAATGTAGAAGTCCTACAAAAATGTTAGGCGAAAAATACAAATAGAAAAAAATACTACGAAATACTAAATCAAATAAATTCTAAAACAAACAAGTCCCCAGCAACGACGCCATTTTGATTAATTGTGAAAAGTAGCGCGTGTCAAACTCCGATCGTTGTTTTCTGTTCACCGCCTTAATACTAAAACCTAAACTATTGACTACACTCTTTTAAAGGAGTATAGCGACAAGTCCGGGTATCGAAAATCCACAAAGACGAGTTGTTAGAATTTATAAGGTTTAATATTCCTAAAATAAAAGTGTAAAAGATATTTCGTAACAAAAATAAAATATAACAAAAGGAAAAGAATATACCAGACGAGTGTATTTAAACTAAATTAACAAAGCGAATAAAAACTATAGGATGCAACTAATATCCCTCAAATTGAGTTAACGTGTATAAATGGTTACATGGGACTGTGAATTATTAGGATTACATCTTGTTTCGTCAATTAATTAAATTAAGAGTTGTCACACCCCTAAATTCGCATAACGTCAACAAATATCCCCAAAATTACGCATGCAAGGTCGTAAATACGGCGCATACATGATATACACCGTTAAATTTCCTAGGTGTAAAAATTAGGACAACTCACTCGAAATAAATACATAAATCTCCATCACCAAAGCGAAGCAACAAATCAACCCTACGTGAGTTCCATTAATCGCACCCTAATTTAAATAGCCCCTACACATATTAAATGACATAAATAAATCAACTAATTCATTAAAGCGCACCACTAATTAATTTAGCAACTAAAATTATCTAGGCATGAAAATTAATTAAGCATGGAAAATAAAGCAAATACAACTTAAAGGAGACAATGAATAGTAGCACTTAAATTAATGGTGAAAAATAAGGAGGGGGGTTATCTCCAACAAAAAATCCCCAAATATACAAAACCCTAGGTTCTAAGAGAGAAAAGAACTAAAAATCTAATTTATTACATGATATCTTCTAAAAATGAGATATGTCTTCTATTTATACTAAGTTGTCAAAAAGAAAGAAAGAAAAAGGAAAAACAAAATGAATAAGGAAAAGTCTCCAACTTAAGGAAGAAAAGAAAAAGAAAAAAAGAATAGTAAATAGTGGCAGCAAAATCGTCCAAAAGCAGGGACCGACCGACCGAGGGTGGTGGTCGGTCGACCGGCGGAACATAACCAAACCCACTGCCAAGGAACCAAGGCAAAAATCCATTTATCGGTCGACCGCCGGTGACTGGCCGGTCGATCGCCGGTGACATGTGTTCCATCTCACAGCCCACACCCAGGAAATTAAGACCTGTAATAATTGTTCCATTGTTGTACAACACAAAACCCATATAACAAACCACCACGAAGATCTGGTAACATGGTGAAATCCTAAGACCCAACACCTCCAACCAAGCTCCATTAATGGTGGCACAAGACCCATTTCCAAGCTCCAAAAAAATGGCCAAAGAGACGCATTTGCCTGTGTGGTCAAAGATCGAGCTCCAATTTGGGACGAAAGTCCTCAATTTCGTGTGTGGCCAAAACCCGAGCCAACCCCCGAGCTTGGAACCAAAATCGCCATCTCCATTTGTGTGTTTGCTGTAAAAAACGAAGTAGGGACATAAAGGGAATTATTAGAATTGTTATTAAAAGAGAAAAGGGACACAAGTGTAATTAATTAAATTGTTAATGAATCTCTTATAATTCTTTTCGATTAAAGGTTCGTGTTTCCTTCGTTCGGACTCTGATTCATGCACCGTTTGTGACCACACGAAGCTTGGACCAAGGGCTACAACTTTTGTGAATGCTTCGAGCAAAAATCCTGAAGTGTAAAATTATGAAAATATCCCTGAACGTGCGAATCGCGACGAAACTTTACCGTAACGCGCCCAAACATCACACTAAGCATCGTAACACCGATAAAAGCTCAATAATACCTCAAATAACATGTTAGCATATAAAACAAAGGTTGTCTGGTTATCGAGCATAATTATAAACTTACAGTACCCGAGGGGGCTAAAATGCCTAAGTTCGAGGGTAATTAAATGCATACGGCTCAAGTCCTTGACCACTGTGGGTCACGAACTTTGGCCGTGACCCAAGGCATGACCATGTTGGCGCCAAAACCCCGCCAAAATTCCCTCCAACTAGGTCGCGGATGGGTCACGGACTAGGACCGTGACCACCTCGGGAAAAAAAAATTGTCCCTGCACATGGGGTCACGGCTAGGGGCCGAAACCAAATTTTGAAGTGGGTCACGGCTTGGGGCCGTGACCATACCTCATTCGAAGGGCTGTTAGTCGCGCATGGTGGTCACGGCTGGAGGCCGAAACCAACATGTATCTGTAATGACCTCACTTTTATATATAGTTTATTTTTACACTCTTGTGTTACTTATTATCTTATAAATGTCGTATTATTAGATATGTGGTATTATTGGCTATCAATATAACAAACCCCATTTTTAATTACGAAGAATCAACTGTAAATTGGATCAAATCGAAGTCTTATGACATATCTTAAGGCAAATAATAAGTTTTGGGGTAGAAAATATAATTTTATGAAACTTTAAGGACTAAAATAAAAATAGAAAATGGGCCATTTTGTAAATAAAATATTTTCAAGAACCTCTAAAAAATATTCAAAATATATAGTGTGAAATTACCAAAATACCCTTCATGTGTGAAATGACCGTTATACCCTTATCACCTTTCCACCAGGTGCTGGTCACTTCCACCTTTCACATGTCATCTTCAGAGAGAAAGCTAAAACACTTGTCATCATTTGGTGATATTAACACCGCAAGACCACTCCGGATCGTGACACCTCGGTGTTGAATAACCACTCTAAAAAGCCTAGTCATTAGACATGTGTCAACACCGTAATACTTTTGGAAACCTATAAATAGGGCCTTAGGGTTCATTTGAAACTCACACCAATTCCTTGAGAATTATAGTAAGAAAGAGTGATAGAAAGCTTGGGAAATATCTTAAGAAGGAGTTCTATAATTTCGAAGAAATAATTCATTTCGTAGGTATGATTTTATTTAAATGTTATAATGTATTTTTATAGTTTTAATTTGGTGTTTTATAGCTTTACTTAGTAGTTATGCTGGTAAAATACACTAAGGACTTCAATAATCAAAACTTAAAGTTTAGAAGAAATCCAAGTTGATTTTATTTTCATGTAAACTTGTTTGAAATTGTATATATGCTTTTAAAAATGATTTTTTAAAAGTAATTGCTCGTTATTATGGAATCTCATTTAAGAAATTTTAAAGTCAGGCCGGGTGAAATTATGTCTAGACGATATGGTATTTAAGTGGTGCCCCTCTGACCCTCCATCTCTACTGGGAATGAATATGAAAATGTTCTGTCTAGAGGAGATGGTATTTAATCGGTGCCCCGGTGACCCTCCATCTCTACTGGGAACCGACTAATTAGGAAGAACCATGAATTGAATCCTTTAATTAAGATCAATAAGTTTTAAAAGTTAAGAAAACGGTTTTTAGTAATCCTTTGAAACAAGTTACTATTAAAATACAATATGTAGACTGAACCTTGTTTAGAACATATACTTAAACCTTTATCGTATTTGTTAGATTAACGTGCGATCAAAGACTCATTATCTATAATTTTGACATCTACTTTAGGTGAGTACTCTATGAAATTTCTTATGCATTTTGATTATATTATATTATGCAATCTATGTATATTTTGTGAAATGCTTTTATTCTCAAAATGCATCTGATACCGATGATTCTGTCGTTTGTTATATGTTTATATCTCTCTATATAAACATCTGATTTGAATTCTGAAATTATTGATTCGGCCTATGGAAACTCTCTTACTATATTGGCCTTGACTACCGGGTGGAAATATTTGGATGGTACCTTCCCAGCTGGTTTATCGCTGGTGTGCCCTAAACAAGGCATTGTTCCAGAAATCATGATTATCTGTCTGTGATGTTACCGGGTGGAAACATTTGGTAACACTATCTGTCTGGGTATTAGAGCGTACATGGCCACTAAAACTGAATAATTGACACATGCTCAATTGTTTTATCTGCTCTGCTCTGAACTGTTTATTCTGAATATATATATATATTATCATCTACTTTATATATATTATTTAAAATTCCTATCTTTATGTATATACTTTCTGTTCTAAATTGAATAGGTGTCAATTTTCTGAAAAACCCTGGAATGTCTGGAGATTGGATCTCATTCGACTTTTAGTTGACGTTGTATAAATAACCATTTTTCAGGAAATAATTAAGCTCGTGGATGGAACAAAAAAGGACTATGTTGAAGATTTAGCTTTTAAATCTCTTTTTGTTACCTTAAGTAGAAGTTTGTTTAATTAGATAGAGCATGTTTAGCTCTTTTTGTCAAGTTGTAACTCGTTGATATTTTAATACAAATGAAGTTCCCTTTAGAAAGCTCTGATGATGTAAATGTTTCACATTTAGTATTTTACGATTCATAACTATGTGATTATACTTCCGCTACATATATTTTAAGAGAAAATTTTTAACGCCAGAATATTGGATTCCTTGGTGGCATGTCAAGACACTCGTTCCCTACTATTTTTGGGTTAGGGTCGTGACGGAGGTGGTATCCGAGCATAGGTTATGAACCCGTAGACTACTGAGCATAGGTTTCGAATGTTATAGATTTTATGTTTCCATCCTTAGGAGATAGTATTAAAAATCTAATTTATGTGATAACCCTCCCTATGTGTTATATTATTTATAATTGGTCTTTTAGTTTTCAATATTGATATAGTATAGTGGATCTTACGTTTGGCCATGACTCTAGAAAATGACCAAGAGAAGATCATCAATGGGAACTAGTGATTCGAGTATAGAAGGATTGGAAGGTGCATACAGGGCAGTTGAAAGTCTAGCAAAGATTGTGGAGCAACAGGTGAACAATGGAGTACCAAAGAATATTGAACTAAGTAAATGGACTATTGAACAGTTCAAGAAGTTGAATCCTCCATCTTTTAAAGGTACTCCTAACCCCACCGAGGTAGAAAGTTGGGTGATGCAGATGGAAAAGATACTCGATGTTCTTAAGTGTACCGATGAACAAAGGGTGTCATTTGCAACATTTATGTTAGAAGGGGAGGCCGAACATTGGTGGAGAATGACTAAGAGAATATACTGGGAAAGGAATACTTACATAGGTTGGAATGATTTCTTAGTAATCTTTTATGAGAAATATTTTTCGGAAACGGTGAAAGACGAAAATGGAAGCTGACTTCATGAGTTTGGTGCAAGGGAATATGCCGTCTAGTCAATATGAGGCAAAGTTTACTGAGTTATCCTGTTTTTCACGCCATATTGTAGCAACTGATGTTTTAAGAGCGAAGAAGTTTGAGCGTGGGTTAAGGTTGAATATTCGTAGTCGAATTTCCATCCTGAAATTAACATCATATATTAATGTCGTGACTGGGGCTACAATAGCTGAGAGGGATGGTGAGGAGTACAATCGAATTAGAGATGGCAAGAGGAAGTTTGGGGAACAAAAAGGAAAGAACCCAAGTAATAGAAATTTCTTTAGGAACACATCCAATGTTGGGGGATCTAGTGATAACAAACAGTATAATAACCAGACATGTCAGCAATGTGGAAAGATGCATGGAGGACGACCTTGTTATAAGGATTCAGGAGCTTGTTTTAAATGTGGACAGAAAGGACATCAGATAAAAGACTGCCCAAACCCAGCAAGGGTTCCGATAAATCCTTCAAGTGCAAAGAAGTATCAAACCAGACAGGGTAGAGTTTTTGAACTTTCTGATACCCAAGCTTCTAATGCGGTAGTGTCAGGTACACTTTTTATATGTGCCCAGCCTTTTAAAGTTTTAATATATCCTGGTTCCACCCGTTCGTTCATATCTATACATGTATTAAATCTCTTTCATAAATTGCCTGAACCTTTGAATCATAACATACACATTTCTACTCCTTCGGGTGAGTTATTGATGGGTAAATTAGTATACAAGGCTTGCCCCTTAGATATTGATAGTCATAAACTATTTATTGATTTGATAGTTTTAGACATTAAAGATTTTGAAGTCATTTTGGGGATGGATTGGTTAGCATCACATCATGCTAAGGTAGACTATTTTGAGAAGAGTGTTACTTTCCAAATTCCTCACCAACCAAAATTTAGTTTTGAAGGAACTGACATCATATCTCCGATGTGTATTATTTCTGCAATCCAAGCCTATAGTATTCTTAAGAAGGGATGTCAAGGATTTCTTGCAACTGTTACTAGTTTGGAGATGATAGAGCCTAGATTAGAAGATATTCCTATTGCTAAGAAATTTATGGATGTTTTTCCTGATAATTTACCCGGTCTACCTCTTAATAGAGAAATAGAATTCACCATTGACCTTATTCCTGGAACTATACCAATCTCAAAACCACCATATCGTATGACACCTTTAGAATTAAGAGAGTTAAAAGTTAAATTAGAAGACCTTTTAGACAAGGGTTTTATCAGACCAAGTATATCGCCTTGGGATGCTCGAGTGTTATTTGTGAAAAAGAAGGATGGGACAATAAGACTGTGTATAGATTATCGTGAACTGAATAAGGTAACCATTAAGAATAAATACCCCTTACCTCGTATAGATGACTTGTTTGATCAATTAGAAGGTGCACAAGTATTCTCTAAGATTGACCTTAGGTCAGGCTATCATCAATTGAAGATTAAGGATAATGATATTTCAAAATCAGCTTTTCGTACTAGATATGGTCACTATGAATTTCTCGTAATGCCATTTGGACTAACTAATGCACCATCCGCTTTTATGGATATGATGAATAGAGTCTTTAGAAAATATTTGGATGAATGTGTTGTTTTCATTGATGACATTCTCATTTATTCTAAGTGTATTGAAGAACACGAGAAGAATTTAGAGACAATATTACAAATACTTAGGAAAGAGAAATTACATGCAAAATTAAAGAAGTGTGAGTTTTGGATGCCTAGTGTTTCTTTTATAGGACATGTCATATCCAAAGAGGGAGTGTTAGTTGACCCTCAAAAGATTGAGGATATACTAGATTGGCCCAGACTAACTAATGTGAGTGAGATTCGTAGTTTCCTTATATTAACAGGTTATTATCGAAGATTTGTTGAAGGATTTTCTAGCATTGCCAAACCTCTATCTAGGTTAACACAAAAGAAGGTAAAATATGAATGGTCTGAGGAAGCAGAGAAAAGATTTCAAGAACTTAAGAATCGATTAGTGACTGCCCCAATTTTGACTATTCCTTCAGGTACGAAAGGATTGGTGATTTATAGTGATGCTTCAAAAAATGGTTTAGAATGTGTGTTAATGCAAAATGGAAAAGTAGTTGCTTATTCCTCAAGACAGTTAAAACCACATGAACAAAATTATCCAACCCATGACCTAGAATTAGCAGCTGTAATTTTTGCTCTTAAGATTTGGAGACACTATTTATATGGTGAGACTTGTGAGATTTATACCGATCATAAGAGTTTGAAATATATATTTACTCAGAAAGAATTGAACATGAGACAAAGGAGGTGGTTAGAATTGATAAAGGATTATGATTTGAATATTCATTATCACCCAGGGAAACCTAATGTAGTAGCTCACGCTTTAAGTAGGAAGCCTACACCAAATTTAGCATATCTTATTACAAACCAGGAGGCGCTATTAAAGGATTTAAGAAATATGGAAATAGATGTTCGTATTTATAGTATAGGTGGAATGATTGCAAACTTACAAGTACAACCCATATTGATGGAAAGGATCAAAATTGCACAAGTAAATGACCCACAGCTGAAGAAGATTATAGAAGAGGTTATTGAAGGGAAGCGAATGGAATTTGTGATACGGGATGATATATTGAGGTTTGGAAATAGAGTGTGTGTTCCACATGATGCCCAACTAAAGAGGCAAATTTTAGAGGAAAGTCATTTCTCGAGATTCACGTTTTATCCCAAAAATACCAATATGTATAGAGATATTCGATAAGTGTTTTGGTGGAATAACATGAAAAGGGAGATAGAGGAATTTGTATCTCAGTGTTTGGTTTGTCAACAAGTAAAAGCTGAGCATCAGATACCATCGGGATTACTACAACCACTGCGGAGTGGAAATGGTAACATATCACTATGGATTTTGTGACATGTTTACAAAGGAGTTCAAGTGTTAATGATTCTATTTGGGTAATTATTGATAGGCTAACTAAATCTTCTCATTTTCTTGCCATTAAGATTACCCATTCTTTAGAATAGTTAGCTAAGTTGTATGTGAAGGAAATTATTAGGCTTCATGGAACCCCAATTTTAATTGTTTCTCACCGTGACCCTAGATTTGCATCTCGCTTATGGAAAAGCCTACAAGAAGCCAGGGGAACAAAATTGAATTTTAGCACTGATTTTCATCCTTAAACGGATGGACAATCAGAGAGAACTATTCAAACCTTAGAGGATATGCTTAGGGCATGTGCACTTAATTTAAAAGGGAATTGGGATGATCATTTACCATTAGTGGAATTCGCATATAATAATAGCTATCAAGCAAGTATTCAAATGGCTTTGTATGATGCACTCTATGGTAGAAGGTGTCGTTCCCCTACATATTGGGTAGAAGTTGGGGAAAGAAACTTGTTGGGACCATAATTGATTCAGATCACAACAGAGAAGGTGAAATTAATACAAGACCGACTTCGAAGCCCTCAAAGCCGTCAAAAGAGTTATGTTGACAATCGACACTGATAGTTAGAATTCCAAAGAGGATATTATGTGTTCTTGCGAGTATCGCCTACAAAGGGAGTAATACGATTTGGGAAGAAACGAAAGTTGAGACCAAGATACATAGAACCTTTTGAAATCCTTGAAAGGATATAAGCTATTGCGTATAAAATAGCCTTACCATCGAAACTCTCTAGTGTACATAATGTGTTTCACGTATCAATGATAAAGAAATATGTCCTAGATCCAAAACATATCTTAAGTCACGAGCCTCTTTAAGTTAGAGAAGATGTGTTGTACATTGAGCATCCATTGGAAATTTTGGACCATAAAGATCAAATATTACGAACCAAGGTTATTCCACTAGTTAAAGTATTATGGTGGGATCATTCTATTGAAGAAGCAACGTGGAAGAGGGAAGATGAAATAAAGGAGCGATATCCATACCTTTTTTGGAAATTAATGTAAGTAAAGTTTGGGGACCAAACTTTTTATAAGGAGGGTAGGATGTAATGACCCCACTTTTATATATAGTTTGTTTTACACTCTTGTGTTACTTATTATCTTATAAATGTTGTATTATTAGATATGTGGTATTATTGGCTATCAATATAACAAACCCCATTTTTAATTATGAAGAATCAACTGTAAATTGGATCAAATCGAAGTCTTATGACATATCTTAAGGCAAATAATAAGTTTTGGGGTAGAAAATATAATTTTATGAAACTTTAAGGACTAAAATAAAAATATAAAATGGGCCATTTTGTAAATAAAATATTTTCAAGGACCTCTAAGAAATATTCAAAATATATAGTGTGAAATTATCAAAATACCCTTCATGTGTGGCATGACCATTATACCCTTATCACCTTTCCACCATGTGCTGGTCACTTCCACCTTCCACATGTCATCTTTAGAGAGAAAGCTAAAACACTTGTCATCATTTGGTGATATTAACACTGCAAGACCACTCCGGATCGCGACACCTCGGTGTTGATTAACGACTCCAAAAAGCCTAGTCATTAGACATGTGTCAACACTGTAATACTTTTGGAAACCTATAAATAGGGCCTTAGGGTTCATTTGAAACTCACACCAATTCCTTGAGAATTATAGTAAGAAAGAGTGATAGAAAGCTTGGGAAATATCTTAAGAAGGAGTTCTATAATTTCGAAGAAAGAATTCATTTCGTAGGTATGATTTTATTTAAATGTTATAATGTATTTTTATAGTTCTAATTTGGTGTTTTATAGCTTTACTTAGTAGTTATGCTGGTAAAATACACTAAGGACTTCACTAATCAAAACTTAAAGTTTAGAAGAAATCCAAGTTGATTTTATTTTCATGTAAACTTGTTTGAAATTGTATATAAGCTTTTAAAAATGATTTTTTAAAAGCAATTGCTCGTTATTATGGAATCTCATTTAAGTAATTCCAAAGTCAGGCCCGGTGAAATTCTGTCTAGACGAGATGGTATTTAAGTGGTGCCCCTGTGACCCTCCATCTCTACTGGGAATGAATCCGGAAATGTTCTGTCTAGAGGAGATGCTATTTAAGCGGTGCCCCGATGACCCTCCATCTCTACTAGGAACTGACTAATTAGGAAGATCTACGAATTGAATCCTTTAATTAAGATCAATAAGTTTTAAAAGTTAAGAAAATGGTTTTTAGTAATCCTTTGAAACAAGTTACTATTAAAATATAATATGTAGACTAGACCTTGTTTAGAACATATACTTAAACATTTATCGTATTTGTTAGATTAACGTGCGATCGAAGACTCATTATCTATAATTTCGACATCTATTTTAGGTGAGTACTCTATGCAATTTCTTGCGCATTTTGATTATATTATATTATGCAATCTATGTATATTTTGTGAAATGCTTTTATTCTCAAAATGCATCTGATACCGATGATTCTGTCGTTTGTTATATGTTTATATCTCTCCATATAAACATCTGATTTGAATTCTAAAATTATTGATTCGGCCTATGGAAACTCTCTTACTATATTGGCCTTGACTACCGGGTGGAAATATTTGGGTGGTACCTTCCCAGCTAGTTTATCGCTGGTGTGCCCTAGACAAGGCGTTGTTCTAGAAATCATGATTATCTGTCTGTGATGTTATCGGGTGGAAACATTTGGTAACACTATCTGTTTGGGTATTAGAGCGTACATGGCCACTATAACTGAATAATTGACACATGCTCAATTATTTTATCTGCTCTATTCTGAACTGTTTATTCTGAATATATTTATTGTCATCTACTTTATATATATTATTTAAAATTCCTTTCTTTATGTATATACTTTTTGTTCTAAATTGAATAGGTATCAATTTTCTTAAAAATCCTAGAATGTCTGGAGATTGAATCTCATTCGACTTTTAGCTGACGTTGTATAAATAACCATTTTTCAGGAAATAATTAAGCTCGTGGATGGAACGAAAAAAGGACTATGTTGAAGATTTAGCTTTTAAAGCTCTTTTTGTTACCTTAAGTAGAAGTTTGTTTAATTAGATAGAGCATGTTTAGCTCTTTGTGTCAAGTTGTAACTCGTTGATATTTTAATACAAATGAAGTTCCCTTTAGAAAGCTCTGATGATGTAATTCCTTCACTTTCAGTATTTTACAATTCATAACTATGTGATTATACCTCCGCTACATATATTTTAAAAGAAAACTTTTAAGGCCAGAATATTGGATGCCTTGGTGGCATGTCAAGACACTCGTTCCCTACTATTTTTGGGTCGGGGTCGTGACAGTATCGGGGGGTTCCTTGTTTGGATTTCACTTTGCGAGACATCCCATGCATGAAACTTAGCGTAAGGTTGGTAGTAGGGAGATGTTTGACCATTCATCCATAATTTGGGTACCTCGGTCGTTATGGAAGTATGTAGTTATAACTGAAAATTTTGTTTTATTCTGGCGGGTTGAAGGATGGAATGATATTTAGGAGAATTTAGGATTTCAAGTAATGGGGTAATATAGAATGCCCAATTAATATAGACACGTTGCGAATGCAGGGCCAATAAAGAATTAAGCGTATGTATGAAGCGTATATGAAGTTTAGACCCGTATGCACTGTTTATAGGGTGTATGGACACCTTGGTTTATTGGTGTCTGAATCGCCGAAAGAAGAGACATAGAAATATATGGATGAAATTTATGCTTATGAGACTGATATTAAAAAATGGTAGGGTAGAATGGATTAAACGTCATAAGAGAAGGATGATAATCAGTATATTGGTGTGCACTCAGAGTAACACATCCGAACTTGGGTGAAAGGTGGTGGGAAGCCATTTAGAAGAGGGTATCCCTTGATAAGACAAATAATTAGCTATTATGGACAAATTGGAGCGGAGTTCTACCCAGTAGAATATTGAGAGTGACTTGCGCATAAATAGAATGCTAATGTCAATAAGGTATAAAGAGTCCAGAAGTGCACATCGTGGTGAAAACTTTTGGTATGCGCCGAGGGAAGAAGAGGGTTATTAAGTATCACTTAACGGGAAGAATTATAAGTGAAAGACGGTGTTGAAAGGGGTATAGTGAGTACTAGATCGGTTGGAGTAAGAGGATCAACCAGAAAATTTGGTATCAAGCCGACGATTCCAGTGATGGAAGAGTCAAGTTAGTAAATTTCTTTGATGGGTTGCCAGCTTATAAATAAGTAATGGGTTCCTTTGAATGTGTGGAACACGTTGTCCAGAAGGAAAGTAATTGTTATATCCTGGGGTAATTTACACTATTAGATAATGAACTTGCCGATACGTGGTCCTACCCAGTATTATTCTGAACTAGGATGAGATCCTTGAAATCCACCTTCAACATGGGGTATCAGGAAGTAGTGGGGATAACGTTTCGTTTTGAGAAGGGTGTCTCACCTATATCCCGAGGAGTAGGCGAAAGGTGATTGACGACTGGTGGAGCTATATGGAAGTAATTTTGGACCCATTACGATCATTTCGTTTCCACAACGGGAATAGCCAGTAAGTGAAGTATAATATGGTAATGGGGAGAGGATATTACCTAATAGTAGATTTATGTGAAAGCAACTGTACCTATTTATAGTCGACAAGGTGCCTATAGAGGTTTTGTGTAGATAAACCTTACTATCCTTCCTCTGGATACTTAGAGGTGAGCGGATTATCAGCGTTTTTGGATCAGTCATAAGTTAGAGTCCGATGACTAATGGGATAATCACCAATCGTCTTAAGTGGCTTTTTCCTTTTGTAAAAGTTACACCGTCGGGAGAAGAAATTCGAAGAACGTACAAGAGTAGTCAGATGTTCTATGGTTTCTCCCAGAATGGGGGTTTTGTGTTTAGATAAACGTAGGAGTTGATGCGAAGTGAGGTGCGAACTCCCAATAATATGGAGATAATGCGGCCAATGATGTATAGGATATTATTATTCAAATGTTGTTTAGTAAGAGCACAACATGAGGTGCATTTATTAAGGTGTGATCCTATAACTGATAAAGTGTCAAGAGTGTTCAACAAGAGCGGGGGTTGTAGTGATTGAGCCTTTCTTTGTATTTTATTTTGAGTACTAGAGGATACCTAATTTTTTCAGGTATGCCTTACTTTCCAAATTTCGGGACGAAATTCTATTATTAGGGGGGAAGTATGTAATACCCCCGTATTTATATGTCTTTTAATTATGTGATTAATTAAATGAAATTGCTTCTCATTATGTGATTAATTAAATCAATTTGGGATAATTCATTGGAAATTAATTCGGATTTAAATGCTAGCGAGACGAGAGTTGGTATTTGATTATAATAATTTTGTTGAATATTACTGAGTGATTATGGTAATATATGATTATTGAATTTATAAAAATTATCGTGAGTTGAAAATACGGCAGTTTCAGTAATTAAGTTGGGACGCACGTGCCAATCGTGTTAGGACCCAATTTAATGAATTTAAAAGTATTTTATTTGTATGTCATCCGTATGATCATTTTGAGTGCACCAACATGTCCAGAAGGGTCGAGTAGTCAGAAAACACTAGTCGGGGTTTAGTTTGGGTTTCGGAGAATTTTAGGCCTAACCGGTAACCTAGGAGGGTATTTTAGTCATTTTGACTTTTTGAGGAATAGTAACCCCGAATTTTAGACTGATAAATTGAATTTGAAGACAAATTTTGAATAATTGTGATAATGTGAAATTGGTGACTAAATCATGAACTTGGGTAGGTTTGCTTGTAGTGGACCTTCTGAAATCATTAAGTGAAAGAATTATAAACTAAGAGTTAGCAAATCACGAAATTAAATTGAGGTTTATAATGATTTTTGAAGGGATGATGAAAAACTAGGGTTATAGTATTATTAATGACTTTTAATCAAAGAACTCGATAATCTGTGATGTTTTGATGAATCTTGAATGTTAAGACTAGTGTGGTAATGTTGGTTTCATGATTAGTATACTTATTTGGGGAGTTTGGGATGTTGTAATGTGATTTGGAGGTGTAAAAATGGTAGAATCCCGTAACTGTTAAAGGAATTCTGGACAGATAACTGCTTGATCGATTGATCGATCCAAGCATGTCGATCGATCGACTGTCGATTGATCGACCCATTTCTTCAATCGATCGACCCCTCTAGAAAAAGTGAAGTATTTTTTCTTTAAATAATTGAATAACTTCCAACCTTTAAAACTCTTTAGTGATGATTGATTGATCATATTAGTACTTAGGGAAGACCAGTAGGATGGTATTTGAAGCCCGAAAAATTATTAGGTTTAATTGAGGTTAAGTGGTAGACTTACGAATATCCAACTAATGAGGTACGATTGTAAGTTGTGAGAACCTGAATATAGTTTGCTCCCATTATAATTTGAGGTTAAAGACTATAAAGGATAAAATTTAAATACTGAGATAACCTTAGAGACTAGCGGGGGAATTAATAACCTTTTTGGGATAGGGTATGTACTCGGAGCTATACGTCAAGAATTATCGCATTAAAATTGTAATACCCCGTAATTTTAATGACTTTTAAAATGGGTTATATTTTAAATTAATGGATTAATTGGATTTTATTATAAATTAATTCATTTGTGTTTTGTCCGAATTTTGGATATTAAAATGAATGATTCTGAATATTACTTAAAGATATTTAGGTAATATATGAATGTGATGTTATTGATATGGCGGTGTGATATTAATTCAGTAATTTGAATTTTTAGTCGGACGCGGTATGGGACGTGTCAGGACTAATTTGTTAAATTAAAAAGGAAACTTATTTTTATATCGACCTTGTAGTCATTTCGACTGCGTCGTTGTATCCGGAAGGGTTGAAATAGTCAGAAAAGTCTATTTGGATATTGGTTTTGGGTCTCGGGTCATTTGGAAATGAAAAGACAACCCAAATGGCATTTTGGTCATTTTTACAAGGGGATAAATAGTGATTTAGGATTTTGTCTTATTATAATTATTTGGATATTAGTTGTACGTGAGTTGTTCATCTCTTCTACACAAAACTTGAGAGGTCACCTTGTGAGAGAGTGAAAGGTTGCTTGGGAAGAGAGAAACTTGCTTGGAAAGGAGGAGAACTAGGACCAAAGGTCACCACCACCAACCACCACCGAAAGTTGGCGCCGAAAAAGGGAGAACCAGTTGTGATATACAACACCAAAGGATCAGATCTTCATTAGAGTCAAGTGCTTGATAATTCAAATCTAAGTCTGTATATTGTCCATGTTAGAATGGTTATAAAAAGATTAGATTTTTCATGTTTAGAAGATGAAAAGATAAAGTTGTTAATGGATTTATGGATAATGGAGATATATAGGAATCAAACTCATGTTGTAGGTAGATAGTAATCCTCGAAATATTCACAAATCTGTTGAGGAAATTATGAGAATCGTTGGTGTGTTCTTGAAGATATCATGTATATAATTTTCTGAAAAAATAAGATAAATATACGCTTTTAATTCAAACTCTTGATGATGATATGTTGGGAATGATTTATAACCTGTTAGGTATTAATGGGTATTGATGATGAGATGTTGGGTGTTGAATCTTAGAGGTTTTTAGGTTCAAAAATGGTGAAAATGCTGAAATTTGGTGAAGAAGACGAAACAGTAGGTCTCGCGCGAAGTCGCGCGAAGTGGTTCAAACGAGATAGGGATCTCGCGCAAAGTGGTTCGAACGACATGTGGAAGTCGTTCGAGTGAGATGCATCTTGCGTGAAGTCGCTCGAACGACACGTGGAAGTCGTTCAAACGAAAATCATTCTGGTTCGAGCGACAGAGGAAATTTTTGGAGATTTTATCACAGTCTAGTTATGAGTTACCGGTTTATTGGAATGAGAGAAATTGCCAAATAGTATATTCAAATAGGAAAGAATTTTGGGAAAAGTATATGAACCTTGGATATAATGGGACTTAGGGAAGATCAGTAAGCCCTAGATAAGAATCGAATTAATGTGATTGGGATTAATTGTTTAGAATGATGATAATATAATTGAAGGAAATTTTGATTGCTAGATTCATGTGTTAGATTCTAGTTTGTATGCATGAGGATTAAGGATAGGTCCAGTAGGTGAGATTTAATATAACACCTGGGTAGCCTTAGAGTTACAATTTGAACATCAAGGTGTGAGTTTAAGCTCATTATTGATTTCGCAAGGACTGAGTGTAGTATAAGCGCTTAGTGGTATGGCTCCTGGATAGAGATGGGAGTTCAGACCACATTTGGTGGAAAGAGGGGATGAGGTTATCCCGATCACGTATTTGAAGTTGACGGACCCCCTCGATCGACAAAGTTAAGTAGTAGTGTATTGGAGGGGTTCCTTGTTCGGATTTTGCTTTGCGAGATGCTCCGCGCATGAACCTTAACGACGTCGAGAGTGGAGAGATGTTATAGGATGCGAGGATGTTGCTTTTGTTTACAAGTCATATAGTGTGAATGAAACACTATAGACTATGAGCCATGTGATGATGGTATTCAATCCTAGTTGATAGAAGATGTGTTTGTAAGAGATTAGAAACAATCGGTTATAACCCTAATTAAAGGAGAGTTTAAATTCGTAGTAATTCGGGAGATAAGATTGTAACACCCCGCCTAATTAAATACTAGGTGGCCAGTCCCATACCAAATTAAAACAGAATATACAGTTGGCTCATTCTTAGCATCACTGTCGAAAACATTTACAACTCACCCAATACTCAATTAAGCTGGTGTTAAAAACTTTCCAAATTTTAATTTAACAAAATCCATTTCCAGTTTAAGAATAACACAACACATTTTATTCTACAACACTGATAACCCAATAAATAATAGAAAAGAATTTAAATGCAATTGGAATAAACATTCCCAAATAATATAAATTCATTACAATAATCCCAACAATGTCAAATGTATTAAAAAGACACGAATACAATAGTATTTAACCCCGATAGAAAAGATAACTGAATCCTTTGGGCGACATGGCCTAACTAAGAATACTGTGAATCAAAAAGATGATAGGCGTCTAAGCAAAACTCCATAAATCCATAGCATGTCATAATCCGCTAAGGTTGGCGTCCCTGTTACTGGACACCTGATATAAAAGATACAATAGAAAAGAAAATATGCAAGAAAACGGGTCAGAGCCCGAATGTGTAAATGATTTTTAAAACAGCAAGTATTTAACAAGTGCAATAAAGCATTTATTATGTACATGTTAGATCCAAATCTCACTTGTTATTATCACCTCTCAACTAGAGTGCACACTTAACGTTTCCTATTAACTTCCTAGTTAATGGTTCCTCTACCAATTCCATAATATAATTCCATTCCCATATCATAATCCCCGTATGTCCCATAACATACGTCACATTATTATTCATTTATATTTCTCCTTTATATGAATCGTTTCTCATTAACATGAATCATTTCTCATTAATATGAATTAAGCTTTTCAATTCTTTAAGAATAAACATTCATTAACTTAATTCCATTATCTTTCTCTATTCACCGTTATCTACAATTATCACCGTAGATAGATTTAACCATAATAAATATCCATTCGTTCATTTCATCCATTATATATATATATATATATATATATATATATATATATATATATATATATATATATTCATATATAATACGGCACCCCGAGTCATAGCTGCGGTGCAATGCATTACTCTGCTATCATGTCCCAATATCGCTGGTCGCCGATGTTTGATGTGACTGGTAACCAAATTATGGGGAGTCTTCCTGAAGACATGGGAATTACTCTTCCTAATCTCCAATTCTTTAATATTGGTGATAACCTTTTCACTGGACGCATTCCGGGTTCCATTTCAAATGCATCAAACCTCCATTTCCTTATAATGGTACAGAATGAACTTACGGGAAATGTTCCTAATTTAGAAAATTTACATGAGATTGAGCGGTTAAGCATATCGTACAATCATCTAGGTAGCGGCAAAGAAGGTGACTTGGGATTTCTTTCCTCCTTGACCAATTCCACCAATTTACAACTGTTGGCTGTGAATGTCAACAATTTTGGAGGGGTGTTGCCAGATGTCATCGGTAATCTCTCAAAGACACTTGAAGTGTTGTATGTAGATAACAACCAGATACACGGAAGCATCCCAAGGAAAATACTGAATATTTGAGGCCTGCAGAGCTTATATATGCAGAATAACCAGCTCACTAGTGTTATTCCCGCTGATATTGGAAAGCTTCAAAACCTGCAGGAACTGAATCTTATGGCAAACAAGTTGTCGGGAATTATTCCATCCTCTCTGGGAAATCTGAGTTTGTTAAGCGAACTGGCTTTGCAAAGAAATAATCTTCAGGGAAGCATCTCACCAAGTCTTGGAAAATGTCAAAATTTGTAGATGTTGGTTCTTTCTCAAAACAACTTAAGTGGCAGCATACCCCAAGAAATTGTAAGTATCGCATCCTTATCAATATACCTAGACTTATCTAAAAATTCTCTGAGTGGTTCGCTTCCCATGGAAGTTGGAAATTTGAGAAATCTTGGTTATCTAGATGTTTCTGACAACATGTTATCAGGTGAAATTCCTGCCACTGTTGGTAGCTGTTTAAGCTTAGAAACCCTGAAAATGGGGGGAAACTCTTTCACAGGGAACATACCTTATTCTATGAGATATTTGAGAGGCATCCGAGAGTTGGACCTTTCACGCAACAATTTGTCTGGAGAAATTCCAGAGTACTTGCAAGAATTGAACTTGTTGGAAAAGTTGATTTTGTCATTTAATGATTTTGAGGGAACCATACCGGTAGAGGGAATTTTTATTAATTCTAGTGCAATATCTTTAATCGGAACTCTAAGGTCTGCGGAGGTGTGCCTGAATTGCATTTGCCTGAGTGCAACTTCAGAGGTTCTAAACAGAAGACATCAACTCTAACCTTAAAACTAGCGATGTCGATTAGTTGTGGCATTCTAGGAATTATTTTAGTAGCATATTTAATTCACTTTTATTGGAATAGGAAGATGAGAACAAGCATATCTTCAGATTCATCAGAAGATTCACTGCTGAAGATGTCCTATCAAAGTCTCCTCAAAGCAACTGATGGATTTTCTTCAGGCAATTTGATTGGCATGGGAAGTTTCGGCTCTGTATATAAGGGAAAGCTTGACCAAGATGGAACATTCATTGCTGTGAAGGTACTTAACCTTTTGCGTCAAGGAGCTTCCAAAAGCTTTGTTGCAGAGTGTGAAGTCTTGAGGAACATCAGACATCGAAATCTTTTAAAGGTTCTAACCGCATGTTCTGGAGTTGATTATCGAGGTAATGATTTTAAGGCATTGGTTTATCAGTACATGCCAAATGGAAGCCTGGAAGAGTGGATTCATCCAAGCCCAAATGAGGATTCGGAACTTAAAGGGGCCATGAAGTTAAACCTTCACCAGAAATTAAATATATCAATTGATGTTGCTTGTGCTCTTGATTATCTTCATCATGAATGCCAAACCCCAATAGTTCATTGTGATCTGAAGCCAAGCAATGTTCTTCTCGATGACAAAATGACTGCGCATGTTGGAGACTTTGGGTTGGCAAGATTCATTCGCGAAGCTGAACAGGGCTTATCTATAAATCTAACAAGCTCTGTTGGAGTAAGGGGATCTGTTGGTTATGCTGCTCCAGGGAAACATGTTTTCAACCATTTCTGCAATAGAATTGAGTTCAGGAGACATTCGAATAGGAATGGTAGAAAATGAGCTAAACGTTAGGAGTCTCACTGTACCCAAATATTTTCATCTTTCAGATGATAGCAGCTTCTTATTTTATGAGTGATATGAAAGTACATACCCCAAGAAATTTGAGCGTTAGTGGTATTACACAGGATAGGAATTTTTTTACAGTTGTTCAGTCCTTTACAAACTACTAGATATAGGTAGTGATTCTACAATGGGTTACCTTTTTATTTTGTCAATGATCTCAATTTCAGAATCTTTTTTAACGATAATCTTTTTATTTACATTGCTGTCCAAATTGTAGAAGAGTTATTCTTTCCCATGGTTTATATTATTTATATTTTATTCTTTTGCATGCTTTCAAATTGAACATTACTACTATTCTTACAAAGTGTAATTTTCAGAATATGGTATGGGAAGTGAGGTGTCAATATATGGTGATATGTATAGCTTTGGGATCCTCCTTCTGGAACTGTTCACAGGAAAGAGACCCACCGATGACATGTTTAAAGATGGTTTAAATCTTCGCGAATTTGTAAAGGCAGCTTTGCCTGATAGTGTGGCTGAGATTTCAGATCCAATGCTTGTGTTTGAAAGAAAAGAAGAGAAAATAAACAGTGATGGTAAGCAGAGTCAAAGATTTACAAGAAGTCGCAAAATTCAGGAGTGTTTAATTTCAATAATGAAAGTGGGAGTTGCTTGTTCGGCCGAAGTGCCTAGAGAACGAATGAGCAGTAGTGCCGTTGTAGCTGAGTTGCAATCCATCAAGTGCATTCTTATTGAGATTTTGATTGAGTAAGCCCTGTTAAAAGAAAATAAAGTTTTCTAATTTGTAAAGTTACTTTGATTTTTTCTTTCTCCTACCAATATATCGTCATTCTCTGTAATGAAGTAGTAATGAATAATGTTGCCAGTATAAAACAAGTAAGTTCACTTGTGTATATTAATAAGTGCATGTTGCATCTTCAAAAATTGGAGTAAACTAATTGGTAGTGTTATGTTAAATGGGATGCTGCTCTAAAAATCATGGGTCGATATCTAAATAGCAATTCATTAACCGTGCGCCCCAAAGATCAAGTACAGATATATTCCCCTCCCAGAAAATTGGGTTCATTTCTTGTTGTTTATATTTTGTCGGTGAACTTATTGGTGTGGGATGATTTTAATATTAATGGGTCTTAATGGTTAGAGAAAATAAAAGGGTAAAACTATTAATAAGTTGAATAAGAAAAGACAAAGGGAAGTGGAAAACTAAAGTCCCACATTGAAAAAGTGTGAAAAAGTGACTGGGGTTAATAAATGCGCTTATGTCACAAGAGATTACTTGTGTGCATTGAAATGTATGCTACTAGTGTACACCTTAGGTCCAAGGATGATACTTTGCACATGTGCGATTGAGTGTTTAGGGCACTTTAGAGACGCACTTTGCACTATGTATCGTCGTGAGGAGCACTAGGCGCCTTTGATTTTTGACAATGTCAAAAGATCAAACAATAAATGACACATAATTATGGCGCAAGTGAATCTGAACTGTCAGATTTTGGTGCCACTTCGTTAATTATTAATCCGTACAGTCACACTTTTTTAGTTCAAATCTGGAACGTTCGCGTTCAATATATAGTTATATATTCAAACGCCGTGATTAAATGACCTTTGAATGTGGTGTTTGTTCATGAACAGATACCATAAAAGGCTATATATTGATGTCCAAATCTTGTCATAATTAATTTCAAAAAAAATACTTTTTATTTTTTATTTCTTCTTACTAATTTCGTAGAGTGTTCTGAGGGAATTCTTCAAGTTTGCTACTTGAATAAACCCGTGAATTTATTATATCTTTGTGGTAATTTGCCTAGGCTCATTATTAAACGTTGTACGAGTGGGGGAAAATAACATAATTCGAAGTACTTTAGTGTTTATATATAGATGTATGAGGATCTGTTTGGGAAGTAAGAAGCCCCCTTAACACTTCTTCATCTGAAAATAATTCTCGATGTGAAAACACAAAGGCAAAGGGTTGATCTTTCAATAGGAAAAAGAGTGGATCTGTTTGGGAAGTAAGAATTGGCTTATTCGAAAAAGGCCTGGAACTATAGGATCCGTAACTGGCTTTCGATCTTCAGGATCAACACCTACCTTTGTCAGCTCCACATTTGGATATGCTCCTAGTGCCTTTAGATACCGTCTGTAGCCTTTGCATCTGTTGATGAAACTCCTTACTCTCTAGTGGTTGCCTTCATTAATGAGAGTTATGGCTTTCTAACAAGATATAAATCCGGAGCTATTTACTCTACCTCCGTTACCTCTCTTATTTGAAGCTGGAAATTCTTGAATAACCCAGCGGATTCCTCAAAGAGCTTTTCAAGCTCACTATTATCATCTCTTATCATCTCGTGGAAATAGGCGATACCATATGAGTTCTTTTGCTCAATGTGAGTCGGATCGCTTTGTCATGCTTCATAGTTGAAAAAAAAGAGCACAGTAGAAATACATGTCACTCAGCCAAAGAAAGATGATGGAAAGTTGACTGAAATGGGCACTAAATATCACTACACCAATTCTGCACTATTGTCACGGTCATTGACCTTGATAAGTTGGACTTGTCAAGGTCAATGACCGTGACAATTCTGGGCGAGACAACTTTTTTTGTCACGGACGTCTCACGGTCTATGACCGTGAGAAGTTTGCAAGAATTGTCCCGATCGTGTCACGGTCCAGGACCGTGACACGTTTAGTCACGGTTATTAACCGTGACAAAGTCTTGTCCCCTTTTTAAAAAAATTGTCACGGTCAATGACCGTGACAATTCCGGGCAGAATTGAAAAAAAATCTGATGGGCAGTATGGCCACTGCCACTGCCCAGCAGTATATTTGTACCTGTTATATCAACGTTGTACCTATTCAAATTTCATATATCCAAATAAACTAGAGATAACACAAATATACATTCAAAATAGAAACTATTTAAGAAGAAACATCACCATCAATTATCTCGTCCGAATAGCCACATAAGTATCGAGCATATGTGGCCTACCCTCAGGGCCACTCCCTGTCCCCTGAATTAAAATAAAGTAAAATTACTATTCGCCCCGAAAATATAGATAAATATAAATAGAAATTGACATATAAATATAAATACATTACATGTAGTGTCACCCAAACAGCTAACTTGAGCTCATATGGCACCTCCTTCGAACTAATGTACCCCGGGCACATTAGTTACGATTTGAAATATACTTAACAACTCATCCACATTGTTACGATTTGAAAAAAATTCGACAGCATATCCCCGTAGTTCTCCAAGTACACGACGTAGATTGGCAGGTGTGAGTGTTATTTCAATTGATCAGTTGAAATAACAGTCACACTTTTCAATCTAGTATGTACTCAGAGAACATTAAGATACGACAGCAGAACTTCCTCCAAAAGTAACAATTTTAAGCCAATAAAAATATTATACAGAAATTATACAGTCTCAAACTATCCAAACGGGACAATTTGAGAGATCTCATTACAGGGGTAATGACTCTCGAACGGGTCTAAGGGCTATTGAATGCGTACGCATAAGAACTAGAAGGCTATATCTATGCCCACTATATTTAATTTCAAGTGTGTTTCATTTAATTATCATACTATATATATATTGTTCGATATACAGAGTAATTTTCAAAACAAGTTGAAAAATCCCACCCCCATATGGACAATAATCCAGTGGTCATGCCACTTTTAAAACTAACCAACCAAACATTTACTAAACAAAATAATCCAACAGTAATGTCAACAACAAATGTGTATCCCGTACTCCTTCTAATTCATCTACTCAATTCATTCATTTCATCAATTAAACTAACAATTAACGTATAGAATTATTAATTTACTAATTTACACTGAGGGGCAATCCTACTTTCATATGAAATGGGCACTAATTATTAATTTATTTTCATCTAAAACTATTTCATTTATTAATTATATTTTAGTGGATGTAATTATAGAATCTATGGATGGATTCAATTTAATTTTACTATGTGAATGTTTTTATCTACAATGAGTTAACCTTGAAACAATATATATTATCTCATAGAATCATCAAAACACGATATTAAGAGAATTACAATGGTACCTTCACTTACCCCCCCCCCCCCCACCCCACCCCCCACCCCCCACAAACAAATTGACAAATTCATGGGTTATTTCCAACATATAAACATCATATACACCTAACAAACATACACAAACATATATTCACGAGTTAGTTTCAACAAAAGTGCAAAAAATTCAAGAACCCATATATATACAAATACAAAAATAAATAACTCGTGAATTTGTCAATTTGTTTGACAAATTCATGGGTTAATTCAAATACAAAAATAAACTCATGGGTTAATTCAAGGGTTAATTCAAATACAAAAATACAAATCCATGGGTTAATTCAAATACACACCCACACCCACCTCCCTCCACACCCCCCACTCACCACATACACACACACACCTACCCCTACCCCCACCCCCACCCACCACATACACACACACACACACACACACACACACACACACAATAGCCCCCCACCCTGCCCCACCTCCCTCCACACCCCCACCCACCACACATGTATACACACACACACACATAATAGCCCCCTGCCCCACCCCTACCCCCACCCTTCCCCACCCCCTACACGCGCACACACACACACACACACACATATATATACACACACACACACACACACATATATATATATACACACACAAACATATATATAAATGGAAGAGAGAGAGAGAGAGAGGGAGGGAACGGCGGGAGGGAAAAAAAGAAGAGGCAAGGGTTTTTGCTGTAGAAGTTGTCACGGTCGTGTCAAGGTCATTGACCATGATAATTATTTAAAGAATTGTCACGGTCAATGACCTTGACAAGGGTGACCGGCTGAAAGGTGACAATTTTGTCATTTTGGTGTAGTGTATTTTTCGAGAGATCTTCTCAAAATCACTGGTATGGTTATTTAAATCGTGAGCATCAGCATGTAGGTTCCGGATCCAAGTGGTAATATCAGGGCCTTTAGCTATTATTCTTGATAAATGACCCGTCTTGGCCCATTCTTACATTATATATATATATATATATATATATATATATGACGCGACTAAGAATGTGTCTCAGAAGTGCGTACTCTCTAGGCTCAAGTGCAAGCCTGTCGCTCAAGTAATAATTCGATAAGTTAGGTATCGATCCTTAGGAAAATAGGACAAACGAGTTGTAATGACATTGGACAGACGAAGGAATCCTAACTCTGACTCTAAAGCAAGGTTCTAAAAAATGCGAGGTGTGATCGAGGCGTGGAGACCAAGTCTTAAGCCTTAGAAGCCTAGGCGGGCCTTAGGCATAAAAAAGCGTGAAAAGGCGTTTAGGCCTTTTTAATATATTTTAATATTTTTAACCATAACAAGGCTATTAAAATACTAAAATTGTACATATCATAAAAATATGTCTGAATATATGGAAATTAAAATACTATTTTGATTATTTTGGATGAGATAATGGTCCGATTTGTAAAAAAATATATTTAAAAGGCGATATCTTTTCACGAAAAATTGTTGTTTTTAGAAAAAAGTGCGCCTTAAGGGTTTTACCAAGAATAAGGCGTAAAAAGTGTAAGGCGGGGCATTTCTTCGAAGCCTCAAGCTTAGGCGTGCCTAGGCGGGTTTAATAGAACAGTGCTCTAAAGAAAAAGAAAAAGATGATCTGATTGTTGGAATAACTACAACTAGATGCAATTTTGTAAATGGTTAACTAATGAACTAAAGTATGAATGGAATGCAACTATTCTAAATTATTCGAAATACTGATGATGATTGAATTAAAACTTGAACTATATGATGAGGAAAACAGGACGGGAATACAATCTCTCAACCCTAGTGTATTGATGGTATAAAACTGATCATAAATTTAAGTGATTAATTAGACCCAGAATTTAGTACTCCCAAGCATGACGTAGAATGACCCGCCTCACAAATCGCACACACCTTCTCAACGGGTTTTGGGATGGATCCAGTTGGTCCTCTTCCACATACCCCAATATTTCTCGCATTCCTTTCTTAAGTAGATCGAGTCATCTATCCATCATAGAATTCTTGTCCACGTGAAATAGGTCGGACGCCGATGGAGTGGTGGTCACTTGACGAGTTCGATTTTGAGTACTAGGGTCAGATGTATCCTAGGATTGGGTAGTCTCGGTGACATACCTCGGGTGAAGCTCAGTGTCGTTGGCGTCTAAGTCGACAAAGAGACCATCACACAGTCTCAACGAGTTGTTTGGAATTCATATTAAGCCCATTATGGAATAAGGAAATGATTTACAGTTTATCAAGTCCATGATGAGGGCACGAAGTGATTAACTCATTAAAACGCTCGTAACATCGATCAAACAACTCAGTTTCTAGTTGTCGGAAGGTTTGAATTTGAGCCTTGATGGAGTTTGTTCGATGTGTAGGAAATAATTTCTTGAGATATTTAGATTGTAACTCATTCCATGATGAAATCGAGTTTGGAGGTAAAGACCATAGCCAGGTCTTAGCCTTGTCCTTTAGCGAGAATGGGAAAAGTTTGAGGCGGATCACATCTTTTGTGCATGTTTCATCGCTGAGGGTCTCACACGCCTCTTCAAATTCCATGATGTGGAGATATGGCTTTTCTAAATTGATTCCATGGTAAGTGGGAAATATCTGGATCATCCCATTCCTAAAGCGAAATTTCCCTGCATTATACGGGAGTAAAATGTATCCTGGAGTGACAGTGCGCTCGGGATATAAGAGTTCTCTCAATGGGCGGTACGGGGCCTCTTCCTCACCGATGGATGCACTACCATGTTGTGACATTTCTCTCTCACTCAAAGACTCTGTCTCCTCACTGGGTATACTCGGAGCGTGCTCTGAAGTGTGTCCTAAGAGGGAAAATGGAGTGTTATTTGTGATTGAGTGTGACGGTGTCGAAGGTGGGACCCAAAATTGTAGAGCTATAGGAGTGTGAGGGTTATCAGGATCGTACTCAACTATCGAGTTTTCGTGAATGTGGGTTGTAGTATTATGGGGAGTTGGAGTGAGTTCAGAATTTTGCATTAACAGGCTTATGAGAGATGATGAGGAATATTTTTATGCTTTCAGATTTTTTTATGTTTTTTTTTTGAAATTTTTGGTCAAAGCTTTAGATTGACTCTCTAATCCTAAGTCTACCAAGGTTCCCGGTAATGGCGCAAAAAACTTGACGCGACTAAGAATGTGTCTCAGAAGTGCGTACTCTCTAGGCTCAAGTGCAAACCTATCGCTCAAGTAATAACCCGATAAGTCGGGTATCGATCCTCAGGGAAATAGGACAAACGAGTTATAACGACATTGGATAGACGTAGGAACCCTAACTCTGACTCTAAAGAAAAAGGAAAATATGATCTGATTGTTGGAATAACTACAACTAAATGCAATTTTGTAAAAGGTTAACTAATGAACTAAAGTATGAATGGAATGTAACTATTCTAAATTATTCGAAATACTGATGATGATTGAATTAAAACTTGAGCTATATGATGAGGAAAATAGGACGGGAATACAATCCCTCAACCCTAGTGTATTGATGGTATAAAACTAATCATAAATTTAAGTGATTAATTAGACCCAGAATTTAGTACTCCCAAGCATTACGTATATGAGGTTCAAGCCCGCACCATACTTAATCAGAGGACGAGTACATCGGTATTGCGATAGTTACAATCGAATTGCATTCTGAAGCATCCCAGTTACCCGGAAGCAAACGGGATCCAAATATATATAATTATCGCGTTTCTACGCAATACGGCCGTAATAAACCATTAAATTTAAAGGATTAATTTTATACACATGCAACTACCACATTGGGTTGAGTTCATGCATCCCGACCTTAATAATCTAGTCGGACATATGAAAACTTGAAGATAACACGTTTAGAATGAAAGAAAATATTTTTAATATTGAATGAAGATGAAGATAGATGAAGGTGTTATTAGAAAGGTAATTACTGCAGTAAAACAAGAATTATAATGGTATTACTTGAATTTCAAACTGAAAGCAACTAGGGTTTATTGTTCTTCTTCTCTAAAATCGATTACAAAGCTTCCCTAACGAATCATAAGCCTCTTCTTTATGTTTGGGAGGAGTTACAATTTATCATCTGCGAAATCTAAGAGTTTGAACCAAACAGGATTCTAATTTTTACAAGTGGATAAGTTCGGATAATCGAGAATAGAACCGATCTTGTTAAGGGGTTCGGTTCGGTTCTGTCTTTGACAGCTTTTATAGAGAATTCTTCGAGCACCGGATCGGTTCTTTATTTCCTTCCTTTGGTTCGGTTCCAACTTGTTAACTCTTCACAGGAAGTTTTTCTGGTGTAGGATCGGTTCGTTATTTCCTCCCTTCGGTTCGGTTCCAACTTGTTAACTCTTTATAGGAAGTTTTCCAAGATGGATTCAGTTCTTTTTCTTTCCACTTAGGTTCGGTTCCATCTTGTCAGTTTTTGCAGAAACCTTTCCGTCTTGTGTTTCTTTGAAGCTTTTGGTACGAAACTCAGATTAAAACACTGAACATCTGCGAAATAGATGAAGAACACACGAAACTCGGTGTACTCATTAGAAACTCATCAATAGTAATGATATTATATAAATCCACTTGAATTACACTTTGCGGAGCAATAAAAGCCTTTAAATTAAGGGGATAAATGGGAAGAATTTATACCTAATCAATATATATATATATATATAAACAAACCAAATCCTATTTATTTATTCTAATTCATTTTAGATACGACTGAAATAGAGTTTTCGGGATAAGGTATAAACTAAACAAACCATGGATAAATCCTAGCGACCTTTTCTTATTCTTAAATCCAAGAGATCTTTTTGTAGACATTTGCCCCCGATCCATTTGAGGGATTGAATTGATCATAGAAACATGAGTTTAATTAGTCGATTTATTAGTGAACAAGGGAAAATATTATCTCAATGAGTGAATAGGTTGACCTTAAAACAAATTCATGAATATGTTCCTCGTACCAAAAAAAAAAGAAATGGTTAATGATACAATCAACCAATGAATTATGACTTAATTATTCCATCGCTACGACTATCCAGTCGAAGTAACTATGAACTTCGAATTGAAGTACTAATATTATTAAAATAAATCATCAAAACTACTTCGATATCTCTAGTTTCTATCGACAGATTCCTTGTGAATCCATACGAAAAAACCTGCTAGTCGAGGAAGACCTCCTATGGATTAGAGACATAGGGCTAAAGAGAGAGTTAACAAGAGATCTTTCGTGTATAATACTGCATAATTTCAAATGCTATCAATTCCGATACGTAGACCAAATAATAAAATGCAAGCAAAAGTTCCTAGATTCATGGCGATATAGAAAAGCATATAAGTGATCATAGTTGGTTGAAAGACTCAAAAGTATAATCTAGAGGAGTTAAATGATGGGAATAATCAAGATTTAGTTCAGAGACAATACAAATAAATCGAATCTGATACCTTTTCATTTCTTTGTATTTTCTTTCATATTCCATTTTTTCAATTTCTCCTACATACTTTCTAAAATCCGTCTAAGTGAACTCCAAATTTGGATATAATGAACATGTTTTTCTTTTTTCTTTTTCTTTTTACTTATTTGTTTATGAATATAAATTATCAAAGGTATATGCATGAGACATAATCTACTAATTAGCATGAATCTGACAAAATGTCTCTCATTTCCACCCCGAATGTATTCTTCTTTTTGGTTACCAAGGGAATGTAATCAAATTCAATTTTTCTTGCTCTATCTCAGATTATCCGTTCACTCGAAACTGATCAGCTTCCATTTTCACTTTCTATAAGCGATCCCGGATTTTTTCCATCTGTTCTCTTCTGAATTTCGAAATCCGAGTTTTTCAAGGGGATAAGTTCCTTTCTGACAGAGAAGTCTCCTTCTTACCCATATGCTTGACACATGAAATCTGTCTTCTCCCTTGCGTGATAGGGATCTAAAGCCAAGTGCTTGCTTCAGTCCAACGAGTTCGGAAATAGAGTGTTTTGCCCCATAAGGACGGATATGATTCAGAAAATACTCATTAAAAATAAGAAAAGAAACAAGAATCACGAATCACATTTTCTCCCATACGTTTAAACAGAAGCTTGTTTAAAAAGTTTTAAAAAGCAATGCAATCTATATTCTGACCAAATTTAGATAGAATGAACATATCATAAGACCTGTGCACGACTTTCTGTTTTTAGCATTATTTTTTTAAAAGCTTTTAGTTTCTAGACCTTTGCAATCGTGCATAGGACTTTGTACACTACGAATTTGAGGAGAGAAAAAGTTCAAGATTTTGAAATTTTGTGCATCTAACTCCACATCAATGTTACAACAGTTGTACCCATTAATTTTTATTCGTAGCGATTCCAAGGTAGGAAAACTTGTTAGCCAACAAGTTATGTTTTACCTTGAAAATTGTTAGTGATCCAATACAGAAATGACAATGTTCATGCATGTGATTGATTGTAAAAAATTTCAGTTGCATACTGAAGATGTATTTTGATCTGAGAATGCTAACTTAGTTATTGTACAAATTTTTTGTACAAACTGGCATGCTAGTGGGAAAAACAAACAGAAAGAAAATGATAACATTAAAAACACACATTTCTAAACTTACGTGACGGGCAGGGCAAACATTATTGAAATAATTATAACTAAAAGGGAATAATTACTTCCACGCCCTATATGTCTTTGTCTATACCATTTGAGCAGCAAATGATAATTATGCCCTTAAATTTATAGAATTTAAATGTTCAATTTTTTCACCTCCAACTAAAACAAATGTATTTGATAAAAAACAAAAATTATATTTTCGATAAAAATTTGTTTTTTATAAAATAAAAAAATACTGTTTATCAAACGTAAAATCTTATCTATTTTTTTTTATTAAAAAGCTGTTTATAAAACGTAAAATTAATTTTCTTCAAAAAGCTCTGTTTTTTACAAATTTTATTTTTGGTTAAAAACTGTTTTTTTTGTGCTATTTAAAAAAAATATGGTCTGTGACAGCGATATGTATAGGCGGTCCGACCACCTATATATACCACTGGCGCGGACCATATTTTGTAATATGTTGGTCTGCGCTAGCGGTATGAATAGGTGGTCGGATTGCTTATACATATGGACGGCACGGACCATTTTTTTAAATAGTAAAAAGATTATTTTTAAAATAGTAAAAAAAATAGTTTTTAGCCAAAAATAAAATTTGTAAACAAAAAAAAACAGTTTTTTAAGAATTTTTTTTTACGTTTTATAACAGTTTTTTAATAAAAAAAATAGATAAGATTTTACATTTTATGAACAAATTTTTTTTATTGAAGATATAAATTTTTATTTTTTATCAAATGTATTGGTTTTAGTTAGAAGTGAAAAAAATGGACATTTAAATTTTGTAATCTAAGGATACAATTGTCATTTACTACTCAAAGGTTGTGGGGTAAGACATAGAGGTTGCGGGAGTAACTATTCCCTTTTCCTTTTTCTTTTTTAAATCAAAGTGTCAAAATGCTCAATAAAACACTATAAATAAATTAAAAATTGCAGGCCCCTTCTTAATGCCATTTTATGATTGATTTATACTTGCAATATCACATGACATGAAATTATAGAAATTCACCTAAAATTGATACAATAATTCGTGTTTGTATATTATTTGTCTATTATTTTAATGGTTGTGTTTGGGCTCCCAAATACCTTATTATTTGGTAAAAAATAAATATGGGTTCGTATCATGTCGCTTTTATCTGAATTATGTTTGTGTTAGATAAAAAAATTAGATGTTGTGTGGTGTCATGTTGTTTTTATTTGGGTCATGTTCGTGTTTGGTTAAGAAAATTGTGATATGTCGCATCGCTTTTATTTGGATTGAGTTAGAAAACAATATGATTATTATTTAGCTTTGCAAGAAAAAAGAGCATTACAAATATTAAGATATGTGGGAGTTAAAATTAGATACAATCTCTCTATGTATAATTTAGCGGTAAAATGGGTGTTAAAATTGACATTTCGGCCTTTTCCAGTTAAAGTTGACAGAAGGGCCTTGAGGGTCAAGTTAAGAAAGCTTAAGGGTTTAAACATTACAAAATAAAATTATAGGCTAAATCGTTACAAATGCCAATGTTTAGGGGCAATTGGTATAATTTACTCTAATAAATTTAAAAAGTTAAGGGGAAGGATAAAAAAAAAGGGTCATTCGTCCTTTGGCCCCAATTATTTACGTCGTATGTCACTTTCAGTTCCACGGTTTAATGTAATATAACATTGAGTAACATTGACACATTTTTACTCTATATCTAAATTTTTGTGACAATTATTTCCACAAAAGTAGCAAAGAATGAAAATGGCACCCAGAGTTATAATATGTTAAATTTTGATAGGCAAAGTGATATATAATATAACTAATGGGGACCAAAGATTAAGTGACCCTAACTACTTAAAAAAAATGAATAGTTTGGACAAACAATATTAATAACATGAACTATTAAAGGTTAAAAAAGATATTAAGTCTATTATCTACCCAAATATATAATATTGGATTAATTAAAAAACCAGTTACTTGATTTTGGTGCTTCAAACCCACTTAGTTGATAATGTTAAGAAGGACAAGGTACGTTTTGGTAAGCGCCTTCGAAAAAAATATTTATCTTTTATTAAAGGGTCTTTCGACGAAAAGTCTCTTGACTTGTCATTAATTAATATTTAATCCAAACATTTTTATTTTCTTTTCAAAAAATCTCTCACTCCATAAAACACCCGTAAACACTTTTCATCTCTTAGACAAATGACATTTTGGAACTTAAAAAACTAAGGTGGACGAAATGAAAAATGTACTTAGATCCTAGGCACTAAACAATAAGGGTAAATTTATTATTATAACGGATTTTTTTCCTTGACTCCCTAATCGGCAATTGTTTTTAGCTCTAGTCCACTATCATATTTTTTGGACACTTAATTACCTTCCCCTTAATGCATTCACGGTTTTTAGTAGCGTATGCAATTACTTTTGTAATGTATACACGATTTTTGTTTAATTATTTTTGGAAAAAGTTGTAATTTGTAACCATAATTTTATAGCGTGAAAACTTTTATAATATACGTGAATTTTACAATGTTAACACTCTTAAGATATGCATTAAGGAGTGAAGGAGCTTATTATCGAAATATTATATTAGTGGACTATGAGCCAAAAAAAAATATTAAACAAAAACTAAAATGGAAGCTCCCTAAATAAAATACTTGGAAAAAAGAGGTATTTTATAATACCTCACATATTCTTTGAGAGAGAGAGAGAGAGTTGGTTACCGAAGCTCGAACCCGTGACAGAATACTCATATCACAGACATGACCACAAGGGACATGTTAGCCTGGGTGCTGGCAAACCGCAAGCTTTAGTTATTAAAATGTCCAAATCAATGGTTTTTTTGGACATCAAGAACATTTACACTAATACAATAAATGAAGGGAATAGCCATTCTACTATGTCTTTCGTTTCACCCTTTTGAATAGCTATTGATAATTGTGCACTTAAATTTATGAAATCCTAATGTCCAATTTTTTTACCTCGAACAAAAACAAATACATTTGATAAAAAAATAAAAAATTATATTTTTAATAAAAAATTGTTTTTTTATATATATAAAAATTATTTATACATAAAATTTTATTTTTCTTATTAAAAAACTGTTTCTAAAATGTAAAATTTGTTTTCTTAAGAAACCGATTTCTTAAAAAAGTGTTTTTGTTTTGTTTATAAATTTTATTTTTGGTTTAAAATTGGTTTTTTTTGTATTATTTTACAAATTATGGTCTGCGACAGCGGTATGTATAGACGACCCGACCACATATACATATCGTTGGTGCAGACAATTTTTTTGATATGTTTGTCCGCGCTAGCGATATGTATAGGTGGTCGAACTGCCTATACATACCGCTGGCGAAGACCATTTTTTTAAATAGTAAAAAAAATATTTTTAAAATAATAAAAGAAACAATTTTTAACTAAATAAATAAATAACGAAACAGTTTCCTTAATTAAATAAAAGAAACATTTTTTTTTAAATAAATAAAAGAAACATTTTTTAACTAAAAATAGATAAGACTTTACATTTTGTAAAAAGTTTTTTTTAATAAAAAACAATTTTTATTGAAAATATAATTTTCCGTTTTTAATCAATTGTATTTGTTTTAGTTGGACGTGAAAAAATTGAACATTTAAATTTTATAAATTTAAGGATCCAATTGTCATTTACTATTCAAGGGTGTGGGCGAAAACATGGAGGGGTGTGGCAATAACTAGGGCAATTTACAATTAGGTCTCTTGGTAACAATTTTTAAACATCTAAGAACAATTTACTATTAGATCCATTTGTTATGCTACTAGCGTGAATTTTTACAATAAGAGAATTAGTGCACCTAAATATTTAAAATTTGTCAAAATTCTTTTAGTGCTAAAAATTTATTTGTGTGGGAGCTAAAAGTACTTTCCCTAAATAACTACTTCCAACTAAAATTATCACTAAATTTTCTATATTTCAGCTCCTAATGTGTCCCCTCATCGCAGAAGACCCTTTTACCTAATTTGACATTAAAGATGGGGCTTCGTTGCATTTAGTTTCATTGTTTACTTGAAGTTAATCATATTAACAAAAAAACACCACAATACAAATTAGATGACTGAATATCCAAGATATAAATTTGCCGTCCATTATTTTCTTACAGAGGTATGTAAAATTGAATGTAAAATAATGAAATCTTCTTAAAGTGATGCATGCGAGACTATGAATAATGGTATAGGGCCGGCAATATGGGCTCTTGAGGATGAAATCGCCCATAATCCACCCAAATAATGTGTTTAGATCCCATTAATTGTGTTTATAGGTCAAAATGGTTTGAACGATCCAATAAAATGGTTTGTTGGCGGGTCATTAGCGGGTCAAAATGGTTTTGGACTTTCACAAAAATAAAACTCAAATTACTAAAGAATTAAAAGATTTTTTTTATTCAAGTATTTACTTGTATATTTTTTTTCAAAATTATTATACCATATTTATTTGTATATGGTATAATAATTGTTTTTTCAAAAAAAAAAAGAAGTGAGTCAACCCGACTCGATCCGGGTTTGACCCGACCTGACCCGGATTTAACCAGACCAAACCCGCCCAAATTATTATGTCTGACCCGCTTTTGACCCGCCCAAATTTATCCATATCCATTTTTGACCCGTTCATAACCGCCCATAACCGCCCATTTGCCACTACTATATGCATACCAAGTTGGGATAAATTACATTGGAGTATTGTATATACATTTGAGGTGCACCATTTAGTTGTACCTGAACAAAACCTTAGTACAGAAAGCTATATATTTGTTTAAAGAAGGGAATGTTTATTGTTTTGTTAAAATTGATTTTTTTATAATGCCTTTTTGAGTTTTCTTATATCTATTAACATGCAACCCGCGTAATGCGTGCAGGCATAAAATATTTTTATCTTATTTTTATATAGAAATGAGGTAAACTACACATACACCATCCCAATTTTAAAGTAATATTGTAACCGGCTTCAACAAAACAATCAACAAATAAAACATAATCACCATTTAAAAATAAAAAATTCAGCATACGAAAATTTTGCGCCTAGAAGCGTTACTACAAGTTAGCTTTTACATATTATTGTAGGTCCCTTTTTCTTTCAAATGCGTTTTAAGGAAGACAAACCAACTTTCTTTTTGAAAAAACTTTTTTCCAAAATATTAAACCGCACCAAGTGTGTGAACGAATTTTAACTTAGTCAAATTTTATCTTATTTAATCCTACGCATGCATCTAGGTGATTAAAGAAAGTAAAATAAATAAGTTCACAAAAGTCGATGCCGGATGTATAAGGAAACCACTCAGGGAAAAAAACTCGGACGGCCCAAGCCAGACAATGACTATGATGTGGTATTACAAAGTACAAAGACAAATTTACTCTTCAAATCGATCCCCAGAAGTTTTGAAGCTTCTCTAAATCTTCAACCACTCCTGCACAGTGTCCACACGAATCCTTCCGCGATACCTGTCCACATCACACGCGTTCACGAATGATTTGGTGTCCACCGATGTAGCTTGAAAACGTCTACGGATTTCGAACACGAACTCCTTTTCTTCTTCACCGCAAAGCCCGACGATGTTCAAAGTGATGAACAACTCCGATGGTGCAAACAAAGATCACAATAGCAAATGTGAATGAAAGCTCGGATCTTTGAAACTCTAAGGATGTTTTTAGACTTAAAAAAATCTTATAAACTTGTGCAGAAAACGAACTGGATGTAAACTAGTTTTCTGGACTGCACCTCTCCGAAATTCTGAGAGAAACACGCCTTATATAGAAAAGTTAAGGCGACGGATCGTTCGAACGATATAAGAATGTCGCTCGAACGAGACGTACATGTCGTTCGAACGAAATGTTGATCTCGCTTGAATGACTGACAAAGTCGTTTGAATCACTTAAAACGCGAGTTTGTGATTTACACCACTTTAAACCATCTTTATCTCGGAATAAACGAAGTTAAATATTTTAAAAATATTTTTTTAATAAAAATGACATCCTAAAATATTTTTCTGAGTCCCATAAACATTATGCATTCATACATCGATCTCGGAATACAATGAAGACCTGAAACGAGCACCAAACTAATCTTGGCATGATTTATCTTTGAAGGTTAGCCGCAACGTCTTCAATAAACTCTATGTCATAGACTATGTGGGAACGTGACAATAAAATCAATTTATGACTCAAAAACATGTTTTGTTTCGGGAATAAGTCAAATGCTACAATGGACTCAATTGAAAATTTTGTCCTTACAATTACAGATCAAACTAAAAAATTAAATAATAGAAAATAGCACGAACACAAAACTGGCGATTGATGGCTTTGAGACCAATAAAGGTTGTAGTTGGATTCTTCAGGATTTTATGGAAAAGCCATATATGATATGTGTTAAACGAAAATGTTATTTATCCCTCATCAATATTATATTAGTTTAATTGTAATTATTGTACATTTTTGTTTAATATAATATATTGATTTTGATAATTCCAAACAAATTTTTGTTATGTATTATCTTTATATTTTTATTAATTTAATATCTTGTGTTTATATATTTTATATTTGTATTTGTGTAAGAATTAATATACTTTTCTGATTATATATTTATACATATACATTTATTATAACTTTTTATATAACATTGTTCTTATATATATATATAATGGTTTAATACGGATCCACGTGGCACAGCCTCTCAATTCGTAGTCTACCTCAAGCCTTTCAATTAATCACCCACCCACTATTGGACAGTGGAACTAAAAAAGGACGCCTATGAGTGGAAGTAAAAACAAGCCCCTCATTTGGACATAAAAACTCTAAAGGGACGGTTGAGATTAGACGATTCTAAGCTTTGTTACACGATTACCAAGACTACGTCTTTCTTTTCAGGCTTTTATCACTCACGTCATCTCACCTGCTCCCATTTTCTCACTCACCATAACAAGACTCTAACCCCATCTTTCTACTCTCTCTCTCTCTCTCTCTCTCTCTCGCGCGCGCGCGCGCGCGCGTGTGCACACACACAAACACTGGCTCACTCGGACCGCAACAAGCCTCCATCGAACTACTGACGACAAGGATTGGCAATATTTCTTCCTTACCAAAGAAGTCAGGTACCTCCTTCTCTACTCCCTATTCTCCTTTTGATTTAATTTATTTTGGTGGATTTTTTTATGTAGTCTCATGAATCCAACCAAATATCATTGGGGACAATGAAAGCAACATTGAAGATCGTCATTGGTGGGTTTTTGAGTATTACTCTCTCTGATGCTTTATAATTTCTGATGCATTTTGTTATTTTTTCACGTATATCTTTTGGGTTTTTCAGGTATATCGTTTCGGGGTTTCAGGTATTCTTTGGTCGGGATTGCAATTTTTTTCTCTTGATTGGTATATTTTGTTTGTGTTATTATGGTGGTCTTGAGATTAGTTTTCAGATCTCAACGCATGGCTTTAAAGTTTCAGAAAAAAATGAGTATCAATGAAAAACATCATGTGGAACATCGCGGTGGTTGGTGGGACTTCGAAGGTGTTAACTGTTCTAGAGGTACTCTCCATATTTATCTCTGCACACCCATCTACTGTTTCAAAGTTTTGGGTTTTTTAATTTTCGGGGGTTATGATTTTGTTCAACACCAAATAACATAGTTTTATCCACATAACATGGGATCTAACACTAGCAGGGGTATAAAAATAAGATAGTTTTCTTTTCTCTTCATGCCTGTATTTTTTGAGTTATTTTCCGCGGGTTAATAAGTTGATTTTGTGCTTGCAAGAATCTGTCTACATAATCTTTGCGATCTCTCAATCTTTTAGGATATTTTATTGGAATTTTTAGATTTTTGGGCGCGGATCTCTCAGGTATGCTCTTCATATCTTTGATTTGCGATGAAAAATATGGTTTTAATCTCTCATTGAAACTCTATCTCTTACTTATATTTCAACATTTTGGTTTTCTCATTAAAATAAGTTTGAAGAATTTCTTATTTATCTACTATAATTTGGGCATGTCCGAGCATGATGTGACTATCGGCATGCATTGACTTGTGGTATACGAGAGCGTATGTACTACTATTAACCAGCATCTTGTCTTCTAGAGAAGAGTAGATGAGTAGACTCTATTTGAAATCAATAAAAAAAAAAACTAATTTTTTTTTGTTTAAATCGATAAACTTGATATTTTTTTCGATAAACCAAATTTTTATATACTATTGACTAAGGACCTTAGGAGTTTCGATGACCGACTACTTTAGGAAGTAGTGTATCGGGGTGGTTCCTTGTTTGGATTTCGCTTGCGAGACACCCCACGCATGAAACTAATAATTGTTGGGAGTCGAAATAAGTTAGGTCTTTGGGATATGAGTTTGTAACCTTTGCGACAAATATTATAATGAAAGTGGTACGATAGGGTGTATGGGCGCCCTGGATGGTTGAATGGTAGTAGTTTTCATAATTGTGAAAGAGTGAGTAGTTGTGACTTCAGGATGTATTTACTTGATGATTGAGGATCATTTTTCTGAACTTGGTTACGTGAATGGTATAAGGAAGATTGGGTAAAGTTTAAATTCGATTCATTTGAAACTATATGGTGAGGCTTGGCGTATAACATCGATAGGGATTTTCGTTAATGTACTGTATGGGCGGTACGTCTTAGATTTCTTGCGACGTGAGATTTATACTCGGAGTTGACCTTATCGGTAGACTTATATTCCTGAATTTCGGGACGAAATTCTGTTATAAGGGGGGAAGTATGTAATACCCCGTAATTTTTATGACTTTTAAAATGGGTTATATTTTAAATTAATGGATTAATTGAATTTTATTATAAATTAATTTATTTGGGTTTTATCCGGACTGTGGATATTAAAATGGATGATTCTGAATATTACTTAAAGATATTTAGGTAATATATGAATGTGATGTCATTGATATGACGGTGTGATATAATTTCGGTAATTTGAATTTTTTAGTCAGACGCGGTATGGGACGTGTCGGGACTAATTTATTAAATTAAAAAGGAAATTTATTTTTCTATCGACCTTATAGTCATTTTGACTGCGTCGTTGCGTCCGGAAGGTTTGAAATAGTCAGAAAAGTCTATTTGGATGTTAATTTTGAGTCTCGGGTCATTTGGAAATGAAAAGACAATCCAAAAGGGCATTTTTGTTATTTTTACAAGGGGGATAAATAGTGATTTTGGGTTTTGTCTTATTATATGTATTTGGAGATTAGTTGAATGTGGGTTCATTCATCTCTTCTACACAAAATTGAAAGGTCATCTTCTTAGAGAGAGTGAAAGGTGGCTTGGGAAGAGAAAAGCTTGCTTGGAAAGGAGGAGAACTAAAGACCAAAGGTCACCACCACCAACCACCACCGAAAGTGGCTGAAAAAAGGGAGAACCACCTGTTGATGTAAAAAATTAGATCACTCTAATAATTCAATCACAGATAAATAAATGAGACAAAAGATTTTAAAGTGGTTCAGCCTTATAAGAATGGCCTACGTCCACTGTTGTGTTATTGATGAGTGTCAGGAATTCTTGATTACAAATTCTCTCAAGAAATTCCTCTCTCGATTCTAGAGTTTGGATTCGGATCCCTTACAATGAGGATTTTACAATGTATTTATAGCCCTGAGGTTGTAATGTGAAAGGGTAATACATTAGATGATATACATATGAAAGGGTAATACATTTAATGCCCTTTTTGCGTGTGCGTCCAAATGATAAGCATTTAATGAGCATTTAAACTGTTGGTATCCTGCTTCGAGGTGCAGCTCGGACCGCCTGAGTTGCTCGGACCGCTTGAGCTTCTCGGTGCTAAAGAGTTCCTCGGAGCGTATGAGTTCCTCGGAGTAACATGGTTCCTCAGAGCGTATGATCATCTCGAAAGTGCTTGTTGTTATCCACGTGTCTTCATACGATTGGTCCATGTCAGCAGATTAAGTTTGGTATCAACAGAAGCCCCCAATGTTTCATAGTTCGAAATTTGAGGAGTATGGAACATTCTTTCTCGGAATATGGTAGCTTTAAATAGTCTTCCTGATTTTTAGGAGCGTTTCCCTTGTATTTATTTCTGCTTCCCAATTCGTAGAATCATGCTTTTTTGGACTTTTCTGCGTGCTTCGATTCCCGTGTCACTTTTTCGTCTTTTTAGCCGTTGTTGCCCGCTCTGATTCCCGCACCACTTTTCATCTTTTTAGCCGCCGGTAACGTAATCATCCTTTTTTGTAATCACTACTTGACCATTTCCCAAGGCAAGGTATTTAAACTTCACAGATACTCCCATCGTCTTCTACTTTTCAAATTTATGTTTTCGAGTTTTTTCATTGTCTTCTACTCTCTTGTGCGTTCATCTCTTCCATCCTTCGTTGTCAACAAATCTACTCTTTTTCTGTAAGATCTTCTGCTTTCTTCTTCATTTGTTTTATTCATCATCATGGTCTACCCTGTTGAGTCTCTTGAAAAGTTTCGCTCTGATTTTTCCATTCCCTCTTGGGTTGTCTTGGAAGAGCTTTCTGAGCCTTCTGATTATTTCAATTTGGCTGAGGGACATTGGTTCCCCAACCTTTTTATTGCTGAGTGTGGATTTTCTTTTCCACCAAATCCCTTGTGTCTGGAATTCTGTCATTATTTTGACGTCATTCCTGCAAGAATATCTCCCAACACATGGAGAATAGTTAATGGGGTGCATAAATTAAATCAAGTCCATGGAACTCGCATAGGAATTCCAGAAATCATGTATTGCTATTGATGGGCAGTTAATGATAATATTTTTTATTTAAAAAGTAGATTTTTAAATAGAGCCTTAGTAGTCAATCTCCCTGATGCCAATAGGGATTATTTTGAACACGGGGTTGTCATAAAAAATTGGCAACACCCTCCATTAATTGGAGCTGAGGTTTACCAGGGTCCCAGATGCCCTCCTTATGGTAATGGGATAGGTTATTTTTATTTCATTTTATTTATTTTAAAATCATGTTTTTTTTATGTTTGATAAAATGTGCCACTGATATCTCAATGTTTGTTTATTTGCAGTTGATAACAAAAGAAAGTGCCCAAAGGAAGCAGATGTTAATGTAAGACATTTGAAACTTATCTGGAGTCTGCATCAGAGTGTTGACGACGAGCACATTAGGTCGTCTTTGTATCTGCTCCAGTACAAGAGCTACACCACTTCTTTCACTGCTCGTCCAGTGATAAGTGAATCAGAGCCGGTACCAGCTTCCACAAGCTCATCGCCTGAATCCCATATTCCTTTAAGTGAAAGGATGAAGAAGAGAAGACCTCCTACCTTATTTGAGAAAACTGCCTCCGGTTCTGGGGAGGCAAAAAGGAGTAGGATTGATGTCCCAAGGGAGGGGACGAAGAAAAATGATGCACCTTCTTCAGTTGCTGCAGTTGTGAAGGTTGCTGAGAAGCCCGCAGTGGCTCCGAGCAGGTCTACTGCTCCTGGAGAGGTGATTGTGATATCACCGACCAAGGGTTATTCCTTGGTTGAATCTATACCTGTTCCCCCGAGGAGGCTGAAGAAGAGCTCCTCGGTCAATTTGGCTGACACCATTACTCAGCCCCCAGCTGTTGGGGCTGGAGTTCCCACTTTTATTCCCCCGAGCTCTGCAAAGTCCTGGATCATTCCCGAGGTCCAAGGTACTGAAGAAAACCTTACTTGGGATATGGTCACCTCGCTAGCTGCTCGTCATCTTGCTTCTGTAAGTATCTTTACTTTGAATTTTTCATATTTCCTTTGTTATTTCTGTCTCTAACTTGTTTTCTTTTTACTTTCACAGTTGACGAGCTGCTTCAATATAATTTTAAAGAAGGATGAAGTAATTAAAGCTTCATGCTCCTCGTCCAGCGTGGAGGGAGCTCTGGAAGAAGCTACCAAGTCTCTGGAAGATTCTCGCCAGAAATATGCTGATGACAAAGCTGTCTGGGAGAAGAAGTTTGCCTCCTCCGAGCAAGAAAAAGCTCGGGCTGTTGATGCCTCCAAGGAGTTGGAGATGAGAATAAATTCCCTGGATAAGGCAAATAAGGAGCTTGAGGAGAGGCTCAAAACTGCTGGAGAGTTTGAAGATAAACTCAAAGCTGCCGAGGAGGAGTTGGCTCAACTTCGGGAAGTAGGTCGGCAGAAGGAGGAAACAGAAAATAAATTGAAGGCTGCTGAGAACCTGCTATCCGAGAAGCTCTCCTCTGAGAAATTGAAGAGGAAGATGGCTGTGAAGAAGTCTTTCAGCTCTGGCTGGGACAAGGGGTGGAACAAGGGGTTGGCTGCCATAGTGTCGCAAGTGGACTATGGCAGTCTCAAATACTTTAGGGATGGATGGGTTGCTGCCCTTCAGGAGATGAAGGTCGACGAGTCTTCCGAGCTCTTCCAGAGACATATCCCTGGTCCCACTCCAACTCCAGAAGAGTTAGAACAGGACGAAGCTACCTCTGAAGAGTCTTCGATGGTGATGGGAGATCATGCCCTAGCCATCCAGCCTGCTGCCGAGGAAAATCAATAAATCGTTTCTTCCTTCGAGCAACTGCCTATTCTCCCCGAGAAACTATCCCTTCCATCCGAGTAACCTATCTCTTCATCCCAACCTCCCGAGAAGGTTTTGGGAGATAAGGAAAAGGTGTAGTGTTGTTCGGGTTTCTCGTTATTTTGTTTCTCTTTATCAAATGTAACCCAGAAGATGTAACTCTGAACTATGATCTAATAAAACTTGAACTTTTTTGCATACTGTTGTCTATCTTTCATTCATAATCTACTTATTCTTCTTATTGATGATTGATCTTCTTTCTCTTCTAATTTCTGGCTAGGTAGGAACTGATATCTTCCCATGATACAAAGTTGTTGCGATAATGTAATGAGTACTTTAAGGCTGGTCACACAAACCTGAGTGCTGCACAAGTTGTCGACATACTTGGTCATGATGCTTCAGAATAGGCAGTGGAAGCATATCAATATCTGAAGTGTCTGCTTGATCGGGCTGTAGCCAATAAAGTTGCCTATTATGAAATGATTGAGGATCTTCAAGGCACCCTCGAAGACCTTAAGCTTCAATACAAAGAATCCACTGCCTTGTTGCATGAGGGGTACTAGAAGATGTACCAGCAGATCATTGCCGACAAGTGCTACGAGAAGCTTTTTACTGGGTACGATGTAAGGGAGAGAACCTTGAGAGGTGAGGTCGAAGAATGCAGACAGATTGCTGAGTTATTGGAAAAGGAAAACAACAACCTGCAAAAGGAGCTATCACAATTGAAGTCTGCAGCTTCCACTTCTAGTGCCTTGATACCAGTGACCGACGAGGGATTTTCGTTCTTAGATGTTGAGAACGCCAAGTTAAGGGAAGAGTGGGACACCTTGAAGAGGTCAGGCCCTTCCACATCTTCTCGGGGACGAGCAAGAGCTCCTCGGGGACGAGCAAGAGCAGCTCTGGTTCTTGTCGAGGAACATAGGACTCAATCTGCCTTAGAGAACCAGGCCTTCCAACTAATGGCGAAGAACCAGGCATTGTCTGATATGTCAAAGAAGATTAGGGACCTGGAAAAACAGCTCTCCGCGTAGAAGTCAGTCTTGGAGAATAAGGATCTTTTCATCAAGAATCTCCACGAGCAACTAGAAAGGCTAACATATCAATTCCACAAACAGCCCAGGGAGTCCTGGATGGATGGATACAACGAAGCACTATTCCACTTGGACTATCGTATCCAGAATGCCAACAATGAGGGCTACAAGCAAGGGTGGCTGAATGCCTTAGGTGTGCTGAAGCTCGAACAAGGTCATTATATGTGGGACTACCATGATCCCGGGTTGCTCGACTTGCCTGTGCCACCATTCAATTTGGACATGGATTGGATCCCTGCTCGGGCCATTCCTCGGAGCTTAATTTCAAAGTATCTCGGTGACTACAATTTACATTCTCAAATCGAGGTATCTCATCCCGAGCATCTCTTAGATCGACCATCCGTGATGAATGTCAGGATGTTGAAGGATCTCAACTTTATCAATTCTCCTTTGTCTTTAAATGATCCGCCTGCTGGCGAGGAACCTGTGTCAAAAGCAGAGGGGAAGAGACCAGTAGAATAGGAATTTTTTATGTAATAGTTAGTATACATGTCAATATAACTGTAATTTCATTATCAATGTAATTTATTTTGAATTCAATGAAAGACTTTCATTTTTGTTTGCAAATCTTGATTGCTTTCGTCTTGTAATTATCAAACACTTTATATTTGTTAAAAAGATAACAATATTGTGTTGTTTGTCAACCAACTCAGTAACAATTAAAAATTTACAAGTATTAATACTGTTGCTCGATCACTTAATAATAAAGTAATGAGTATAAAAATGTTGTTTAAAATTTTTGCAACCAACCAAGGTCGTTAAATTCTCCATGTCGACCAATTACAGTTAGTGGGTTTTTATCCCCGATCAGCTATAGTTAGTCTTTTTGAAATAATTTTACCCATAAAATGTTTCCGACCAACCAAGATCGGTAAATTTTGCTTGTCGACTAACTATAGTTGGTGGGTTTTTATCTCCGACCAACCATAGTTAGTAGACTTTTATTGCTTTCTGGATGTAATCTTACCTCCCGACCAACATAAGTTGGCATTTGCGAGCATATTTTGTTTCCTAGCCAAACAGGTTGGCATTTTTAGGAATATTTTGTTTCCTAGCCAAACAGGTTGGCATTTTTAGGAATATTTTGTTTCCTAGCCAAACAGGTTGGCATTTTTAGGAATATTTGGTTTCCTAACCAACCGAAGTTGGCATTTTTAGGAATATTTTGCTGAGCAGTCTGGAGCTTTGCCGAGTAGTGTGTAACACTAGTATTCCCCGAAAAATTCTCAATAAAAGGAAGAACTTTGGCAGAATATCTTCATTTTATTCATAATGATGGAACTGCATTACATGGGAATATACATCACTGATAATACTTGCGTAGGTGCTCTGCGTTCCATGCATTCTTAAACTCCTCTCCCTCTAGAGTTGCTATTCGATAAGTTCCTGGTCGAACAACTTCTATAACTCGGTATGGTCCATGCCAATTTGCCTCCAGTTTATTGTGCTTTTGAATTACTTTCTTTAGCACATAGTCTCCTTCTTTCAGGTCACATTTCTTCACTCTCTTGTTGTAAAACAAAGCTGTTCACTACTGGTATGCAGCATTTCTGATGACTGCTTCTTCTCTAACTTCCTCGAGCATGTCTAAATCCAGTCTTCTCATTAAGTCACTGACAGGGGAATTGAAATTCAGTACCATGTGTGTTGGAAGGCCCAAGTCGGCAGGTATGACAGCTTCAGTTCCAAATACTAGCATATATGGTGTTTCTCCAGTTGCTACTCGGGGAGTAGTTAGGTAAGCCCAAAGTACTGATTATAGCTCGTTGATCCAATTTGTTTTCGCATCATCCAGTCTTTTCTTCAAACCATTCAGCAGCGTTCTGTTTGTTACTTCAGTTTGTCCATTGCTTTGAGGATGGCCTGGTGCTGAGTGGACCTTCAAAATGTTTGACTGATGGCAATAGGCAGCGAACTCCTTGTTATCAAATTGTGTTCCATGGTCTGTGATGAAAGCATGAGGAAGACCATATCGACAAATGATGTTCTTCCAAATAAATTGGTACACCTTCTCATACGTCATATCAATGAGTGGCTCAGCTTCTACCCACTTAGTAAAATAATCTACTGCGACGACGAGGTATTTGAATCTTCCTCGGGTCGTTGGCAGTGGCCCAACCAAATCAATTCCCCATAATGAAAATGGACAAGGGGAAGTTATGGGTGCCAACAATGCTTGTGGAGTTCTTCAGATGGAGGAAAAGCGCTGGCACTTGTCACATTTCTTGGCATAGGCTATACAATCAGCCCTCATTGTCGGCCAGTAGTATCCTTGCGTCATCACCCTTTGTAAAAGCGTCTGACGTGCTACATGTGCTCCACAGGACCCTTCATGTATCTCTTCAATAAATTCATTCACCTCGGAGGGATGTACACATCTCTACAAGCCTGCTATAATTCCTCGCCTATATAAAACATCGTTAGTTAATACATACCGAGCAGCTTTGAACTTCAATTTCTTGGCTGCGAGCTTGTCAATTGACAATTCTCCCTCCTTAATGTATGCTCTGATGGGATCCATCCAAGATGGTCCTAAATCAAGGGTGATAAAGTTCATCGACAAATCTTCATCTATACTCCGACCAGCTAAAACCTCAATTGGGATTGTTCGTCGTAGCTCGGTACGAGTAGCTGATGCTAGTCGAGCTAGGGCGTCTGCTCTCGCATTCTCCATTCTCGATATTCTGATCAGCTGAATAGCGGCAAATTCTTACACCAGTTCTTTTGCCTTTGCATGATATCTGATCATTAATTCTCCTCTAACTGCATATACTCCCAACATTTGATTTACGATCAATTGAGAATCACTGAAGACAATAATCTGCTGCGCCTCCATAATTTTTGCTAAACCAAGTCCTGCAATCATGGCCTCATACTCAGCCTCAATTGTTGGAAGATTTGAATTGGAAACGCAAGGCGTAATCCATATCGACCTCATCCGGAGTGCTCAAAACTATCCCCGCGCCGCATCCTGCAGTGTAAGATGAGCCGTCTACATATAGTCTCCATATAGGTAACTCGTCTTCAAATTTCTGATCAGTTAGAGTTCCTCGGTGAAATATTTGTTGCTTCATTTCCTCCTCGGATTCTTCTTGCTCTTCGTCGATCATTTCTTCTTGCCCTTTTACCAACCGGAGTTGGTCTGAGCCCGAATTCAATGATCTTGTAACATCCACTTTCCCTTTTACCAACCGGAGTTGGTCTGAGCTAGTGTTTGTTGATCCTGTAACATCCACAGGTTGATCAGCGAGCAACTCTTGTTTCTCATCCGGAGTCCTCACAACTATCTCTGCGTCACATCCTGTAACATCCACACGCCCTTTTACCAATCGGAATTGGTCTGAGCCTGTCTTTGTTGATCCTGTAACATCCACAGGTTGATCAGAGAGCAACTTTTATTCCTCGGAGCTATCAGGATAGGTGAACTCCGCTATAAAATCTGCTACAACCTGCCCTTTAAGCGATGATCTGGGTTCATAGACTATATCATATTCACCGAGCTCTATTGCCCATTACATCAATCTTCCTGATTTTTCTGGCTTATGCAGGGCTTGCCTCAATGGCATATCAGTATATACTACTATGGTATGAGCCTGGAAATATGGCCTCATTCTCCTACTCGCCTCAATCAGCGTCAATGCCAATTTCTCCAGCCTTGGATATCTGATCTCTGCTCCTCGGAAGGCCTTACTTGTGTAGTAAATTGGCTTTTGTACTCCATTCTCCACTCTGATCAACGCCGAGCTAACTGCATTCTCAGACACTGCAAAGTACAAATACAATTTTTCTCCCATCACCGGCCTGGACAACAGTGGAGGTGCTCCCAAGTATTTCTTTAAGTCTTGAAAAGCCTTCTCACATTCATCATTCCACTCAAAAGTCTTTCTGAGTGTCTTGAAGAATGGGAGACATCTATCAGTTACTCGTGACACAAATCTGTTGAGTGCCGTTACTCATCCTGTGAGACTCTGTACTTCCTTCTTCGTCGTTGGAGATCGCAGTCCTAATAGAGCTTTGATCTTTTCAGGATTTGCTTCAATGCCTGGAACATGCCTTATCGTACTCCAAATATGCACTTCGTCGGGTTCAGCTTCATTTGATATTTATCTAGTTGATCAAAAGTTTGACTTAAGTCAACTAGATGATTGGCAGCTTTCTTGATTTTCGTCAGCATATCGTCAACATAGACTTCCATATTGTCACTGATTTGTTCAGCAAAGACCTTGTTCATCAGCCTCTGATATGTCGTACGTGCATTTTTCAAACCAAAACGCATAACATTATAACAATAAGTTCCCCTAGGGGTAATAAAAGAAGTACTCTCCCTATCTTCAGGTTTCATTTTGATCTGATTGTAACCAGAATAAGCATCCATGAAGCTTAGCAACTCGTGTCCCGAGGTTGCATCCACCAGTTGATCAATTCGGGGCAATGGAAAGTGATCCTTTGGGCATGCTTTGTTGAGGTCGGTGAAGTCTATACACATCCTCCACTTGTTGTTTTTCTTCTTTACCATTACCACATTAGCTAACCAATCTTGATATTTAACATCTTCAATGAAACAAGCTTTCTGGAGCTTCTCTACTTCCTCCTATATAGCTTGATTCTTCTCGAGGCTGAATACTCTTCTTCTCTGCTTCACAGGCTTGATCTCCTTATTCACATTGAGCTCGTGACATAAGAAGTTTGGGTCTATCCCAGGCATATCTTCATGACTCCACGCAAAAGTTTGTCTTCTGCTTCCAAGGAAAGTTATCAATTCCTGTTTTAATGAGGCTTACAATGATGAACCTATTTGAGTAGTTCGCTCAGGGTGCTCGTTGTCCAGAATGATGTTTTCAGTAGTTTCCACCACTTGACCCTTCACGAGTTGCGACTCATCTCGAGGATCCAATGTTTCAATTTCTGCGCCTTCATCCACTTGATAGGTAGTAGTCTTTTTCTTTGATTCTTCCAGTTCTTCTTGCTCGACGGATGAATAATAGCATTCCCGAGCTACTTTCTGATCACCTTTCACAACTCCCACTCTAAAGTTTGTTGGAAATTTTAGGCAACGATGCACTGTAGATGGTACAGCCTCGAACTTCTTCAATCCTACTCTTCCCATGATGATATTGTACGATGATTGGACATTATTATCCATCACGAAGAAACGTATTCTTTCTGTTCGACAAGCAGGTCACATACCAATGAATATATCTAACTTGATCGTCCCAAGTGGAAATACTTTCTCGCCAGCAAAACCAATGAAGGGTCTGTGGTAAGGCTCCAGTTGAGATAGCTTTAGATTTAAACTATCGAAGCACGAGTATAACATGATGTCTGCCGAGCTATAATTGTCGACCAGTACTCTTGAAATCATGACCTCCTTCATTCTCATTTTGATCACCAGCGGGTCATCACGAGGATATAAAACACCTGCAAGGTCATTTTTTGAAAAACCGATAACCAATTTCTCCTTGTTCACCTTTCTCGGGCGATCTTCCTCAGCTAGATTTATTCTCTTAATGTACGAGTAAGCTTGAGCCTCATCGAGGTAAGCTTTTCTTTCTGCAGTAAGGTCTCCTCCTCCTGCATCTCCTCCTATAATAACATTACAATCAAATGAACCAAAGCATATTGAAAATACCTCTCGTTCTGGCTGCCTTGGTTTCTTGGGAAGATCGGGGTCATCCTCTGGATCAACTTCATGGTTTCTCTTCTTGTTATCCTCTGCTCGATGAGGAGATCTAGACCTCTCTCTAGTTCGGTCGTTGTTTCTTCTTTTGCCTCCTTGATCAACATACTTTGCTATCTTTCCTCGTCGGATGAGTGTTTCAATCTCATTCTGAAGAGATATGCAATTTTTGGTCATATGGCCATGATCCTTGTGGAACTCGCAATATTTTTCCCTATTCCTCGTGTCAGGGTCTGCCTTCATTTTCTTTGGCCAGTTTAACTCCTCCCTGTTCTTAATTTCTTCCAGGATGTGGTTGATGTTTGCCTTCAAAGGTGTGTACTTATCAAATTTCCTCAAGACTTCCCATGACGACCTATTTTTGGATTGTTTGTCCCCACCATTGTTCTTATGTTCTTTCTTCTTAACTTTATCACTTTCCACCTTGGTTTCTTTGGCGTCCATATTCTTCTTTGCAAACATAGCTTCCTCGGCATTCATAATCTTGGACGCTTTTCCCATCAGGTCCGACATAGTTTGAGGTGGATCTTTGGCCAAAGTGTAGTACAACTTTTTTGGCAGTAGTCCACTCATCAAAGCGGTAATCGCTGTCTTCTCCTCATAATCAATGACTTCGAGTTTCTCGTTATTAAAGCGAGTTATATAATCTCTGGTACTCTCACCAGCTTTTTGTCTAAAACTTAACAAATGTGCTACTCGTTTAACTGGCTTTGCTCCAAAGCAGAAATTCCCAATGAATAGCTCGGCCAGTTGAAGAAAAGTTAAAATCTTACCCCGAGGAAGACTATTATACCATATTTGAGCAGATCCGGTAAGTGTTCCCGAGAATGCTCTGCATATCATCTCAGCTGGGACAGCATAGATGTCGGCTGCAGCTTGGTATTGTTCTATATGAAGGACAGGGTCAGTCTTTCCATCATACTTAGGAGTCACAACAGGTGCTTTGAGCTTTGATGGTGTTGGAAAATCAACAATGTCCTGGACAAAAGGTGTTCCTCGAACAAAGGTTCGTTGTCGAGGGTTCTTGGCCTTAGCCATTTCTCCTAATCTATTCTCCAGCCTATGAATAGATCCTTTCCATGCATCATTTCCTTCCTCGGGCCTATTGGTTTGAGCAATTGATCGCGTTGAAGTGGCCTTCTGGGATTTATCTTGACGAGCAGCTGGTCGGTCATAGGATCTATCTTGACGAGCAGCTGGTCGCGACTGGGAAGATCCTTCCCTTAAATCTGATGGTCGTCGAAAGCTCCTCGACGTTGCATTAAGAGGACTTTTGTTCCTCCTAGGGCCTAATCGGTCGAAAGGAGAAACCCTACTTAATCTTTCCAATGCGCTGGTCCTTTCTGGGGAGAGGGTGACACGTTGTTCAGTATCTGTGGCCCGCACTGACGAAGTTCGTCCAGGTTGATAAGAAAATTCTTCAGACTCCTCATTGCGATATGAATTAGTATGCCTAGTACGCGAAGAAGGCACACGGGTATTTCTTTGAATGCTTCGTGGTCCAAAATGGGCTGATGCACCGCCATAGAGGGTTTGGATGAGTTGTCGCATTGTTTCTTGCATGACGGTCTGTCCCTGAGCCAGATTTGCCATTATTCCAGTCAGATCTGGAATAATTGGTGGAGCAGATGGATTTGGAGGGGTTCCAGCATTTCGATTGCTGGATTCAGGAATATCCGCCATTGGTAATGGATTGTTTTTGATGAAAAATGATATTATCAGTCGTTTCCCACAGACGGCGCCAATCTGTTGATGTAAAAAATTAGATCACTCTAATAATTCAATCACAGATAAATAAATGAGATAAAAGATTTTAAAGTGGTTCAGCCTTATAAGAATGGCCTACGTCCACTGTTGTGTTATTGATGAGTGTCAGGAATTCTTGATTACAAATTCTCTCAAGAAATTCCTCTCTCGATTCCAGAGTTTGGATTCGGATCCCTTACAATGAGGATTGCACAATGTATTTATAGCCCTGAGGTTATAATGTGAAAGGGTAATACATTAAATGATATACATATGAAAGGGTAATACATTTAATGCCCTTTTTGCGTGTGCGTCCAAATGATAAGCATTTAATGAGCAGTTAAACTGTTGGTATCCTGCTTCGAGGTGCAGCTCGGACCGCCTGAGTTGCTCGGACCGCTTGAGCTTCTCGGTGCTAAAGAGTTCCTCGGAGAGGTCTATTCCTCGGATCGTATGAGTTCCTCGGAGTAACATGGTTCCTCGGAGCGTATGATCATCTCGAAAGTGCTTGTTGTTAGCCACATGTCTTCATATGATTGGTCCATGTCAGCAGATTAAATTTGGTATCAACACCACCTATGTTATTCAACCCCAAAGGATCAGATCTTCATTAAAGGAAAGTGTTTGATATTTGCAATTTAAGTTCGTATATTGTCCATGTTAGGATAGTTATAAAAAGAGATGATTTTCATGCTTGGAGGATGAAAGGATATAGTTGTTAATGGATTTTTCGAATCTAAAAATATATAGGAATTAAACTCATGTTGTAGGTAGTTAGTTATCCAATAAATATTCATCAATCTGTGGAAGAAATTCTGAAAATCATTTTGTGTTCTTGAAGATAATATGTTGATAATTTTCTGGAAAAAGAGGCAAAAACGAGTGGAATGAGAAGAGCCAATTTGGAATGTTTAGATCTCCTTTTTGAGTGCATTTGGATGAGATTTAAGAAAAACTCAAAACACATACCTGACTCAATTTTTCGTGTAGAATCCAAATCTGAAGTCGGATTGATGATTTGAATAATTTTTGGATCTGATTTTTCTAAGTATTTAAAATATGAGAATTCATGATGATGTTTCTTTTTAATGTTGGTTCTTATCCCAAAACTTTTGTAGATCTTCAGTGATTATTAATTGGATATTATGGGACTTAAAAAAGATCAGTAAGCCCTAGTTGATATTTGAATTAATTTGATTGGGATTTAAACTGATTAGAATGATGATAATTAAATTAAATAAATTTCGGTTGCTAGATTCATTTGTTGGATTATAATTGGTTTGCTTGAGGATTAAGGATAGGTCCAGTAGTGGTGATTGAATGTAACACCTGGGTAGCCTTAGGATTACAATATGAACATCAAGAACTGAGTTTAAGCTCATTATTGATTGTGCAAGGACTAAGTGTAATACGAGCGCGTAGTGGTATGTCTCCTGGATAGAGATGGGAGTTTAGAACACATTTGGTTGAAAGAAGGTATGAGGTTATCCCGATCGCATATTTGAAGTTGTTGGACCTCCTCGATCGACAAAGTTAAGTAGTAGTGTATTGGAGGGGTTCCTTGTTTGGATTTCTCTTTGCGAGACGCTCCGCGCATGAACCTTAACAAAGTCGGGAGTGGAGAGATGTTATAGGATGCGAGGATAATTAAATTATGAAGTAAAGATATGATATTTTAATACGTGAAATTTAAAAGAGATATAATGCTACGTATGGGAAATATCTTAGGGTAGTGATATTACCTTATTGATATTATATTATAGGTATGATAATACCTATTTTATTGATTGATGATTTATGTGTATGACATACCTAGCTTACTTGCTATCGGTGGGAGGTTTGCGCGTGAGGGCAGTCATATCCTGATGAATCCATGGGATCTTTGATTTGTCGCTCGAGAACATAGGTCTATGAAAGACTTATCAGGGAGTTGATAAGTCCGCTGACTGTGGTTACGTAGGTATGTGCGTGACCCATGGGTATGAGAACTATGTTCACCTCCAATGATTGTGTTGTTGTTTGTGGTTCGAGAAATCCTTACCGAACCTTTTGTCTCTTGCGATTAAAAATTGAAGGAGGGATGGTACCGGACAATCTATTAACAGCCAATGCAATTATTTGAATATTTTCCAATCACCCAAAAGCATCAGGAATACTTCCAACAAAATTATTTTCTGCTGCTGAAAGTCTCTCTAAAGAAGACAAATTTCCCAAAGGAGAGATACTCCCTGTCAGATTGTTATCGTGAATAATTAGGACACTGATCTTCGACAAGGAGCCTTGCTCTAAGGGAATATTTCCTTCCAGCCTGTTGTAAGAAAAATCCAACCAAAGGAGGTTAGAGCAGCTAGATAGGTTGACAGGAATTCCACCACTAAATGAGTTATTATTTAGCAGCAAAGTCTTCAGTCGTGGTAGACGAGCAATTTGTGGTGGTATCCCATGAACAAAGCTATTTTCTGCAGGTTGAGTTCCCTTAGAAAACTCAAGTTCCCGATATAAGGTGGAATGGACCCCACTAGTTACCGAGACTGTAGTTCTAACACAGTGACCCTTTGATGGCGACGACCACATGTGACTCCGTGCCAGTCGCAAAAGTGGATAGATTCATTCCAGTTGGTCATAGCTTGTAGAGGATCCTCAACTATTCTGGCCTTTAATTCTAGCAACGACAGCCGATCCATCGCGTTCCCCCCGAGTCCCATGGAGTAGGCAAAGCCTTTATTCAGCAAGCCCAAGGAACATGATAGAGTTATGATATATATGCAAACATTGTGTGGAATCCTCATTTAAGTGTGTGAATTATTCTATTTCTCTGTGATGCAAAAGTTAATAATCTTGCTCTTTGTTTAGGGACTTATGTAATGAAAGAAGTGTTGGAAAATTGGACATGAATTGGGTTTAAGAAAGCTGTCCAGAATTTTGAGCAACTTTGAGCTCAAATTTAGGTGGGACTCACACTGCGAAAATCGTGGGACCATATACGAACGCGTTCACCTCCGCAAGGAGATTAACGTAGTATATTCCTACGTCCAATTTTAATAAGTTATGAATGATAAATATGTCCCCAAAGTGACTCACAAAGAAATGATAGTTAATGAATTGGGTGTGTTTTAACTCTTGTCCCACATTGGAAGAGTAGTGGAAATTTGATGAGTTAATAACACCCCAAGTATGGACTAAGGCTTAGATGCTATTGATACCAAATTTAGTCTGCTGACATGGCCCAACTGAGTGAAGACACGTGGCAATCTACGTGGCAACAACAAACACTTCCGAGAAACTCAGACGCTCCGAGGAACCATATTACAATGAGGAACACTGCTTCCCCGAGGAACTCAAACGCTCCGACCAACAAGAACTCTCCGAGGAACTTTTTGATTACCGAGGACCTTAGGCGGTCCGAGCTGCACCTCGGATAAACATTAATAGTCGGATAACCAACAGTTTGACTGTTCATTAAATGCTTATCATTCAGATGTATACACTTAAGAGGCATTGAATGTATTACCCTTTCACATTACAGCCTTAGGGCTATAAATACATTGTATTACTCTCATTGTAAGCGGACCGGAATTTCTTGATTAAATTTATAATCAAGAATTCCCAAACAGTCATCAATAACAGAAACAGTGGACGTAGGCCATTCTTATAAGGCTGAACCACTTTAAAACTTCTTTGTCTCATTTATTTTATCTGTGATTAAATAATTAGATATAATCTAATTTTTTACATCAACAGATTGGCGCTGTCTGTTGGAAGCGACTGGTAATATCGTTTTTCATAAAAAATAATTCATCACAAATGGCTGATATTCCAGAATCCAGCAATCGAAACGCTGGAAGCCCTCCAAATCCATCTGCTCCGCCAAATATTCCAGATCTGGCTGGAATAATGACAAATCTGGCTCAGGGCCAGACAGTGATGCAAGAAACTATGCGACAACTCATACAAACCCTCTATGGTGGTGCACCAACCCATTCAGGACTGCGAAGTATTCAAAGAAATACCTGTTTACCTTCTTCACGTACTAGGCATACTGATTCATATCGTACTGATGAATCTGAAGATTTTTCTTATCAACCTGGACGAACTTCGTCAGTGCGGGCCACAGATACTGAACAACGTATCGCTCTCTCTCCAGAAAGGACTAGTGCGCTAGAGAGGTTAAGCAGGGTATCACCTTTTGATCGATTAGGACCTAGAAGGAGTAGAAGTGCTCCTAAAATCGCATCGAGGAGTTTTCGACGACCATCAGATTTAAGGGAAGGATCGGCCCAGTCGCGACCAGCTGCTCGTCAAGATAGATCCCAGGAAGACACATCAACGCGATCAGTTGCTCGAACCAACAGGCCCGAGGAAGGAAATGATGAATGGAAAGGCTCTATTCAGAGGCTGGAGGATAGATTAGGGGAAATGTCTAATACCAAGAACCCTCTACAACGAACTTTTGTTCGAGGAACACCTTTTGTCCAGGTTATTGTAGATTTTCCAACACCATCAAAGTTTAAAGCACCTGTTGTGACCCCCAAATATGATGGAAAGACGGACCCTGTCCTTCATATAGAACAATACCAAGCTGCAGCCGATATCTATGTTGTTCCAGATGAGATGAGATGCAGAGCATTCTCGGGAACTCTTACTGGATCTGCTCAAATATGGTATAATAATCTTCCTCGGGGTAAGATCTCAACTTTCTTTCAACTGGCCGAGTTATTCATTGGGAATTTCTGTTTTGGGGCAAAGCCTGTTAAACGAGTAGCGCATTTGTTAAGTGTTAGACAAAAAGCTGGTGAAAGTACCAGAGATTATATAACTCGTTTTAATAACGAGAAGCTCGAAGTCATTGACTATGAGGAAAAGACAGCGATTACTGCCTTGATGAGTGGACTACTGCCCAACAAGTTGTACTATACTTTGGCCAAAGATCCACCTAGAACCATGTCAGATCTGATGGGAAAAGCGGCCAAGATTATGAATGCCGAGGAGGCTATGGCTGCGAAGAAGAATATGGATGCCAAAGAAACCAAGCTGGAAGGTGATAAAGCTAAGAAGAAAGAGCATATGAATAATGGTAATGACAAACACTCAAAAACAAGGTCGTCTTGGGAAGTATTGAGGAAATTTGATAATTATACTCCTTTGAAGAAAGACATCAACCATGTTCTAGAAGAAATCAAGAACAACGAGGAATTAAACTGGCCAGAGAAAATGAAGGCAGACCCTGACAAGAGGAATAAGGCAAAATATTGCGAGTTTCACAAAGATCATGGCCATATGACCAAAAATTGCATATCTCTTCAGAATGAGATTGAAACACTCATCAGATGAGGAAAACTGGCAAAGTATGTTGATCGGAGGAATGATAGAAGAAACAACGACCGAACAAGAGAGAGGTCTAGATCTCCTCGTCGAGTAGAGGAGAACAAGAAAAGAGACCATGAAGTTGATCCAGAAGATGACCCTGATCTTCCCAAGAGACCAAGGCAGCCAGAACGTGAGGTATTTTCAATACGATTTGGGTCATTTGACTGTAATGTTATTACAGGTGGAGATGCAGGAGGAGGAGACCTTACTTCCGAGAGAAAAGCTTACCTCTGTGAGGCTCAAGCTTGCTCATACATTCAATGAATAAATTTAACCGAGGATGATCACCCGAGAAAGGTAAACAAAGAGAAATTGGTCATTGGCTTCTCAAAGAACGACCTCGCAGATGTTTTATATCCTCATGATGACCCATTGGTGATCAAAATGAGATGAAGGAGGTAATGATTTCAAGAGTACTGGTCGACAATAGTAGCTCGACAGACATCATGTTCTACTCATGCTTCGACAGTTTAAATCTAAAGCTATCTCAACTGGAGCCTTATCATAGACCCCTCCTCGATTTTGCTGGCGAGAAAGTATTTCCACTTGGGACGATCAAGTTGGATATATTCATTGGTACGTGGCCTGCTTGTCGGACAGAAAGAATACGCTTCTTCGTGATGGATAAGAATGTTCAATCATCATACAATATCATCATGGTTAGGGTAGGATTGAAGAAGTTCGAGGTTGTACCATCTACGGTACATCAATGCCTGAAATTTCTAACAAATTTTAGAGTACGAGTTGTGAAAGGTGATCAGAAAGTAACTCGGGAATGCTATTATTCATCCGCCGAGCAAGAGGAACTGGAGGAATCAAGGAAAAAGACTGCTACCTATCAAGTGGATGGAGGTGCAGAAATTGAAACATTGGATCCTAGAGATGAGTCGCAACTTGTGAAAGGTCAAGTGGTGGAAGCTACTGAGAACATCATCCTGTACGACGAGCACCCTGAACAAACTACTCAAGTAGGTTCATCGTTGGAAGCCTCACTAAAATAGGAATTGATAACTTTCCTTAGAAGTAGAAAGCAAACTTTTGCATGGAGTCATGAGGATATGCCTGGGATAGACCCAAATTTCTTATGTCACGAACTCAATGTGAATAAGGAGATCAAGCCTGTGAAGCAGAGAAGAAGAGTATTCAATCCCGAGAAGAATCAAGCTATTCAGGAGGAAGTCGAGAAGCTCCAGAAAGCCTGCTTTATTGAAGATGTTAAATATCCAGACTGGTTAACAAATGTGGTGATGGTGAAAAAGAAGAACAACAAATGGATGATGTGTGTAGACTTCACCGACCTCAACAAAGCATGCCCAAAGGATCACTTTTCGCTGCCCCGAATTGATCAACTAGTGGATGCTACCTCGGGACACGAGATGCTGAGCTTCATGGATGCTTATCATGGTTACAACCAGATTAAAATGAAACCCGAAGATAGGGAGAGTACTTATTTCATTGCCCCTAGGGGAACTTATTATTATAATGTTATGCCTTTTGGTTTGAAAAATGCAGGTGCGATATATCAGCGGCTGATGAACAAAGTCTTTGCTGAACAAATCAGTTGCAATATGGAAGTCTATGTTGACGATATGCTGACAAAGAGAAAGAAAGCTGCCGATCATCTAGTTGACTTAAGTAAGATTTTTGATCAACTAGATAAATATCAAATGAAGCTGAACGCGTTGAAGAGCATATTTAGAGTACGAGAAGGCATGTTCTCGGGTACATTGTCAATCAGCGAGGCATTGAAGCTAACCCTGAAAAGATCAAAGCTCTGTTAGGGCTGTGATCCCCAACGACGAAGAAAGAGGTGCAAAGTCTTACAGGACGAGTAGCAGCACTCAACAGATTTGTGTCGCGAGCAACTGATCGATGTCTTCCATTCTTCAAGACGCTCAGAAAAACTTTTGAGTGGAATGATGAATGTGAGAGGGCTTTCCAAGACTTGGAGAAATATTTGGGAACACCTCCACTATTATCCAGGCCAGTGATGGGAGAAAAATTATACTTGTATCTGGCAGTGTTCGAGAATGTAGTCAGTTTGGTATTGATAAGAGTGGAGAATGGAGTACAAAAACCAATCTACTATACCAGTAAGGCCTTTCGAGGAGCAGAGATCAGATATCCAAGGCTGGAAAAATTGGTACTAGCATTGATCGAGGCAAGTAGAAGAATGAAGACATACTTTCAAGCTCATACCATAGTAGTATATACTGATATGCCATTGAGGCAAGCCCTTCATAAACCAGAAAAATCAGGAAGATTGATGTGCTGGGCAATAGAACTCGGTGAATATGATATAGTCTATGAACCCAGATCATCACTAAAAGGGTAAGCGGTAACAGATTTTATAGCAGAGTTCACCTATCCTGATACCCCTGAGGAACAAAAGTTGCTCGCTGATAAACCTATGGATGTTACAGGATCATCAAATGCAAGCCCATACCAACTTAGCTTGGTAAAAGGGCAAGTAGATGTTACAGGATCATCAAATTCAAGCCCAGACCAGCTTAGGTTGGTAAAAGGGCAAGAAAAGATGATCGACGAACAGCAAGAAAAATCAGGAGATGGTGAAAGGAAGCAATAAATTTTCCACCGAGGAACTTTGTCAGATCAGAAATTTGAAGACGAGTTACCTATATGGAGTCTATATGTGGATGGTTCATCCTGCACTACAGGATGTGGCGCAGGAATAGTTTTAAACAGTCCGGACGAGGTCGACATGGAATATGCCCTACGCTTCCAATTCAAAGCTTCCAATAATGAGGCTGAATATGAAGCCATGATTGCAGGTCTTAGTTTGGCAAAAACCATGGGGGCGGAACAAGTTATTATCTTCAGTGATTCGCAACTGGTCATAAATCAAATGATGGGAGTATACACAGTCAAAGGAGAATTAATGATCAGATATCATGCAAAGGCAAAGGAACTGGTGTCGAAATTTGCTACTATTCAGCTGGTCAGAATACCAAGAATGGAGAATGCGAGAGCAGACGCCCTAGCTCGATTAGCATTAGCTACTCGTACCAAGCTACGAAGAACAATCCCAATTGAAGTTTTAGCTGGTCGGAGTATAGATGAAGATCTGAAGATGAACTTTATTACCCTCGATTTAGGATCATCGTGGATGGATCCCATCAGGGCATATATTGAGAAAGGGGAATTACCAACTGACAAACTTGCAGCCAAGAAATTGAAGTTTAAGGCTGCTCGTTATGTACTGACCAACGGTATTCTATACAAACGAGGAGTTATAGCAGGTTTGCAGAGATGTGTGCATCCCATCGAGGTGAAAGATTTAATTGAAGAGGTCCATGAAGGGTCCTGTGGAGCCTATGTAGCAGGTCAGACTCTTTTGCAAAGGGTGATGACCCAAGGATACTACTGGCCAACGATGAGGGATGATTGTATAGCCTATGCTAAGAAATGTGATAAGTGTCAGCGCTTCTCCTCCATCCGAAGAACTCCCCAAGCATTATTGACACCCATTACTTCCCCTTGTCCATTTGCCATATGGGGAATAGATTTTTTTAGGCCACTGCCGACGACCAGGGGAAGCTTTAAGTATCTCGTGGTCGCTGTGGATTATTTTACTAAATGGGTTAAAGCTAAGCCTCTCATTAATATGACGTACGACAAGGTGTACCAATTTATTTATAAGAACATTATTTATCGATATGGTCTTCCTCATGCCTTCATCACAGACCATGGAACACAATTTGACAACGAGGAGTTCGCTGCCTATTGTCATCAGTAAAATATTTTGAAGATCCACTCAGCACCAGGCCGTCCTCAAAGCAATGGGCAAACTGAAGTGACAAACAGAACGTTGTTGAATGGCTTGAAGAAAAGACTTGATGATGCGAAAGCAAATTGGATCAACGAGCTACAATCAGTGTTATGGGTTTACCGAACTACTCTCCGAGTAGAAACAGGGGAATCTCCATATATACTAGCATTTGGAAGTGAAGCTGTTATACCCGCCGAGTTGGGTCTCCCATCACATAGAGTACTGGATTTCAATTCCCCTATCAGCGACTTAATGAGAAGATTGGATTTAGACATGCTCGAGGAAGTTAGAGAAGAAGCAGCCATTAGAAATGCTGCTTACCATCAGGGAACAGCTTTGTTCTACAACAAGAGAGTGAAGAAATGTGACTTAAAAGAAGGAGACTATGTGCTAAAGAAGGTGATTCAAAAGCACAACAAACTGGAAGCAAATTGGCATGGACCCTACCGAGTTAAAGAAGTTGTTCGACCAGGGACATACAGAATAGAAACTTTAGAGGGAGAGGAGTTTAAGAATGCATGGAATGCGGAACACCTGTGCAAATATTATCAGTAATGTAAACTCTCATGTAATGCATTTTCATCAGTATGAATTAAGTGACAACGTTCTGCCAAGTTCTTTCCTTTTGTTGGAAATTTTTTACGGAATACTAGTGCTACACACTACTCAGCAAAACTCGGGCTACTCAAATGTATTCCTACGGGAAGTAAAACTATTCCTAAAAATGCCAACTTATGTTGGTTAGGAAATGTATTCCTAAAAATTCCAACTTATGTTGGTTAGGAAGTAAATGTATTCCTACGGGAAGTAAAACTATTCCTAAAAATGCCAACTTATGTTGGTTAGGAAATGTATTCCTAAAAATGCCAACTTATGTTGGTTAGGAAGTAAATGTATTCCTCGGGAAGTAAAAGTATTCCTAAAAATGCCAACTTAGGTTGGTTATAAAATGTATTCCTAAAAATGCCAACTTATGTTGGTTAGGAAGTAAATGTATTCCTACGGGAAGTAAAACTATTCCTAAAAATGCCAACTTATGTTGGTTAGGAAGTAAATGTATTCTCGAAAATGCCAACTTAAGTTGGTCGGGAGATAAAACTATTCCAAAAAGTGTCAAAGTTACTTGCTAAGAAAAAATCCACTAACTATGGTTGGTTGGGGATAAAAACCTACTAACTGTACTTGGTCTAAAAGGAAAATTTACCGACCTTGGTTGGTCGAAAACATTTTATGAATACGAGAAAGTGATCGAGCAAAATTTTTTAATACTCGTAACTTTTAAATTACTACTAAGTTGGTCGAGAAACAAAACATCATTTTTGCCAAGTGACTACCAAAAATTCAAATTACTCGACAATAAGTTGATTGACAAATAACACAATATTGTTATCTTTTTAACAGATACACATGTACAGATGTAAAGTGTTACAAGACAATAGCAGTCAAGATTTGCAAATAAAATTATTTCATTAAATGTAGAAAAAAATACATCAGGAATGAAATAAAAATTTATTACATCAATATTCTTATTCTATTGGTTTCTTCCCCTATGCTTTTGAAACGGGTTCCTCGCCAGCAAGTGGATCATTTAAAGCAAGAGGAGAATTTATAAAGTTAAGATCTTTTAGCATCCTGATATTCATCACGGATGGTCGATCTAGTAGAAGCTTGGGACGAGATATCTCAACATTGGAATGGAGATTGTAATCGCCGAGGTATTTAGAAATCAAACACCGAGGGATGGCCCGAGCAGGGATCCAACTCATATCAAGTTTGAATGGTGGCATGGGTAGGTCGAGAAGCCCAGGATCATGGTAATCCCACAGGTAATGACCCTGTTCGTGTTGCAGCACACCTAAGGCATTCAGCCATCCCTGTTTGTAGCCCTCATTATTTGCATTCTGGATACAATCGTCCAAGTGGTAGAGAGCCTCGTTGTAGCCAGCCATCCAGAACTCCCTGGGCTGCTTGTGGAATTGATATGTCAATATTTCCAGCTGCTCGTGGAGATTTTTGATAAAAAGTTCTTTATTCTCCAAGACAGACTTCTGCGCAGAAAGCTGCTCTTCCAGGTCCCTAATTTTCTTAGACATCTCAGCCAATGCCTGGTTCTTCACCATCAGCTGGAAGGCCAGGTTCTCTAAAGCAGATTGAGTCCTCTGTTCTTCGACAGGAATTCGAGAAGCTCTTGGTCGTCCCCGAGGAGCTCTTGCTCGTCCACGAGAAGATGTAGAAGGGCCAGCTCTTTTCAAGGTTTCCAACTCATCCCTCAAGTTTGCGTTCTCGACCTTCAAGAACGAGAATCCCTCGTCAGTCACTGGGATCAAAACATTTGAGGTGGAAGCTACAGATTTCAACTGAGACACCTCTCTTTGCAAATTATTATTTTCTTGCTCTAATAACTCAGCTATCTGTCTGTGCTCTTCGACCTCAGCCTTTAACGTTCTTTCCCTCACATCATAAGCAGCAAATCGTTTATCATATCCCTTGTCGGCAATGATTTGCTGATACTTCTTCTCGTACCCCTCGTGCAAAAGGGCAGTGGATTCCTTATATTGTTGTTGAAGTTCTTCAAGAGTGCCTTGGAGATCCTCAATCATATCATAATAAGCTACATTATTGTCCACTGCACGATCAAGCAGACACTTCAAATATTGGTAGGCTTCAATTACCTGTTCCGAAGCATCTTGGCCGAGGATGTCGACAATTTGTGCTGCACTCAGATCTGTGTGACTAGCCTTAAAATATTCATTGCATTGCCGTAACAGCTTTGTATCATGAGCAGACAATAATTCCATCCTGGCCAGAAACTAGTAGAGGAAGAAAAAGCAATAATCAATAAGAGTACCAACAGAGCATGAAGAGGAGAAAATAACAGTATGCATAAACAAAAGTTCAAATTTTATTATATCACAAAGTTCAGAGTTACATGTTCAGGGTTACATTTGACAAAGAAAAATAAAATAGAGAGAAACCCAAACAACTCTACACCTTTTCCTTGTCTCCCAAAACTTTCTCGGGATGATGGGACGAGGAAGTAGGTTGCTCGGAGGGAACAGAAAGTTGCTCGGGGAGCGCTGGCAGTTGCTCGAATGAAGTAGCGAGTTGCTGAAGTTCCTCGTTAGTAGGCTGGATGGCTGGGGGATGAGAAACTTGATCTCCCATCACCATGGAAGACTCCTCAGAGGCAGCTGCGTCCTCTTCTTCGTCTTCAGGAGTTGGAGGGGGACCAGGGATGTGCCACTGAAATAGTTCAGAAGTTTCATCAACTTTCATCTCTTGTAGAGCAGCGACCCACCCATCTCTAAAGTATTTGAGGCAACCATATTCTACTTACGACATCATGGCAGCCAAGCCTTTGTTCCACCCTTTATCCCAGCCAGCGCTGAAAGATTTCTTCACAGCCAATTTCCTCTTTAAATTCTCCGAGGAAAGCTTCTCGGACAGAAGAATTTTAGCAGCCTTCAGTTTATTCTCAACTTCCTCCTTCTGCCGACTTACTTCCCGAAGTTGACCCAACTCCTCCTCAGCAACCTTGAGCTTATTTTCAAGCTCCCCATCATTCTTGAGCTTCCCTTAGAGCTCTTTATTCTTATTCTCCAAATCATTTATTTTTTTCTCCAACCCCTTGGAGACTTCAATAAATTGAGCCTTCTCCTGCTCGGTTGAGGTAAGTTTCTTCTCCCAAGCAGCCTTGTCAGCATCATGCTTCTGACGAGAATCTTCCAAAGACCGCGTCAGACCCATCAGAGCTTCCTCCACACCAGATGAGGAGCTTGAAGCTTTAATAGCTTCATCTTTCTTCAAAATTGTATTAAAGCAGCTCACCAACTGTGAAAAGAAAATGAAAGCAAGTCAGAGACAGATATAACACGGGAAAGATGAAAAGTTAAAAACAATAAGACTTATAGAAGCAATATGGCGAGCAGCCAATGAGGTAACCATGTCCCGAGAAAGGTTTTCTTCAATACCTTGGATCTCAGGACTGATCCAAGTCTTCACCGAGCTCATGGCAGAGCTCGGGGGAACAAAAGTAGGAACACCAGTTCCAGTAGTTGGGGGCTGAGAGATGGTTTCAGCCAAATTGACCGGGGAGCTTTTCTTCAGCTTCCTCGGGGGAACAGGAATAGTTTCGACCAAGGAGGAACTCTTGGCCGGTGATATGACAATCACTTCTTTTATAGCATCAGTATTGCTCGGGGCCACTGGAGGCTTCTCGGCAACCTTCACAGGAGCAGCCGGAGGGGGTGCATCACTTTTCTTTGTCCCCTCTCCTGGGACGTCAATCTTACTTCTTTTTGCCTCTCCAGCACCAGAGGCAGGTTTCTCAAAAAAGGTGGGAGGTCTTCTTTTCTTCATCCTTTCACTCAAAGGAATATGTGATTCAGGCGAAGAACTTGTAGAGGCAGGTATTGGCTCTGCGTCTCTTATCAATGGACGAGTAGTGAAAGAGGAGGTGTAACTCTTGTACTGCAGCAAATATGAAGCTGACCTAATGTGCTCGTCGGCAACAGTCTGATGCAAACTCCAGATAAGTTTTAAATGCCTTATATTAACGTCTGCCTCTTTTGGAGACTTTCTTTTACTGTCAACTGCAAATAAATAAACATTAAAATATCAGTGACACATTTTATCAAACATAAAGGAAGCATAATCTTAAAATAAATAAAATGAAATAAAAATAACCTATCCCATTGCCATAGGGAGGGCATCTGGGACCCTGATACACTTCATCTCCCGATAAAGGAGCATGTTGCCAATTTTTTATAACAACCCCGTGCTCAAAATAGTCTCTATTGGCATCCGGGAGATTGACCACTAAAGCCCTATTTAAAAATCTAGTTTTTAAATAAAAAGTATTATCACCAACAGCCCATCTATAACAAAACATGATTTCTGGAATTCCTATGCGAGTTCCATGAATTTAATTTAGTCTATGAACCCCATTAACTATTCTCCATGTATTGGGGGCTATTCTTGCAGGAACAACGTCAAAATATTGACAGAATTCCAGACATAAAGGATTTGACGGAAAAGAAAAGCCACATTCAACAAAAAAGAGACTGGGGAACCAATGTCCCTCAGCCAAACGGAAATAATCGAAAGGTTCAGAAAGTTCCTCCAGAACAACCCATGAAGGAATAGAAAAATCAAAATGAAATTTATCAAGAGATTCAACAAGGTAAACCATGATGAATAAAGGAAATGAAGAATAAGGAAGAAGATCTTACAGAAAAAGAGTGGATCTCTTGACAACGAATGATGAAAAGGATGAACGCACAAGAGAGTAAGACAATGGAAAACTCGAAGATACAAATTTGAAAAAGTAGAAGACGATGGGATTGTCTGTGACGTTTAAATACCTTATCTTGGGAAATGGTAAAGTTAATGATTACAAAAAGAAACGATTACGCTACCGGCGGCTAGAAGGACAAAAAGCACGCGGAGATCTAGGCGGTTATAAAAATTCAAAAAAGCCTAATTCTACGAATTTAGAAGGAAAAATAAATACAGAGGAAACACTCCTAAAAATCAGGAGGACCATTTAAAACTACCATATTCTGAGAAAGAATGTTCCACACTCCTCAAATTCCGAACTATGAAACATTGGGGGCTTCTGTTGATACCAAATTTAGTCTGCTAACATGGCCCAATTGAGTGAAGACACGTGGCAATCTACGTGGCAACAACAAACACTTCCGAGAAACTCAAACGCTCCGAGGAACCATACTACAACGAGGAACACTGCTTCCCCGAGGAACTCAAACTCTCCGACCAACAAGAACTCTCCGAGGAACTTTTGATTACCGAGGACCTTAGGCGGTCCGAGCTGCACCTCGGACTTACATTAATAGCCGGATAATCAACAATTTGACTGTTCATTAAATGCTTATCATTCAGATGTATATACTTAAGGGGCATTGAATGCATTACCCTTTCACATTACAACCTTAGGGCTATAAATACATTGTATTACCCTCATTGTAAGGGGATCGGAATTTCTTGATTAAATTTGTAATCGAGAATTCCCAAACAGTCATCAATAACAGAAACAGTGGACGTAGGCCATTCTTATAAGGCTGAACCACTTTAAAACTTCTTTGTCTCATTTATTTTATCTGTGATTAAATAATTAGATATAATCTAATTTTTTACATCAACAGATGCCTTGGTGTATCCGAACTTTTTGAAGGGGAGATGACCTAAGCTATGCACGGGTTGACTTTCGGTCAAAAGTCCACACGCATCCGTCCGGCTCGGGCTCGGGCTTATAAAAATCTCCTACAATTTTGGGCTGAATTTATTTAACTTTCTGGGCTTTAATTATTAATTAATTATGAAATTACCGAATTTATTTAACTTTCTGGACTTTAATTATTAATTAATTACGAAATTAATTAATTAATTAATAAACTGTTGACAGTTATTGCTAACATTTAATTTCGTTTAACTGATTAACTATTTTTTACAGTTATTGTTACTTTGCTATAAATACAGATACCTCCCTCCTTATTTAATAATGAAAAATTTTCCTCCTCCAGAATTGCTGTCATTTTGTCCCAGAAAATTCCTGTCATATCTGTTCCAAAAATTCGTTTTCCTGCATAACATATCTTGCATTGTTGTTGAGTAAAAGTCACAGAATTTGAGTTCGTTGTAATTAATTATTGTCGTGCTACATAATTAATTGGAAAATCCGTTCTATCTTGGGAGACAATATTCATCAACATCGGAGCACATTGGAGGGAATAAATTGTCTTAAGGAGACTGTTGATGTAAAAAATTAGATTACTCTAATAATTCAATCACGGATAAATAAATGAGACAAAAGATTTTTAAGTGGTTCAGCCTTATAAGAATGGCCTACGTCCACTGTTGTGTTATTGCTGAATGTTTGGGAATTCTCGATTACAAGAAATTATGTTCTCGATTTCAAGGTTTGGATTCGGTCCCTTACAATGAGGATTGTACAATGTATTTATAGCCCTGAGGCTGTCATGTGAAAGGGTAATACATTAAATGATATACATATGAAAGAGTAATACATTTAATGCCCTTTTTGCGTGTGCGTCTGAATGATAAGCATTTAATGAATCAGTTGAACTGTTGGTTATCCAGCTATTAATGCTTTGTTCGAGATGTAGCTCGGACCGCCTGAGTTGATAGGACCACCTAAGCTTCTTGGTATTCAAGAGTTCCTCGGAGAGGTTTGTTCCTCGGAGCGTGCGGGTTCCTCGGAAGTGTTTGTAGTTGCCATGTAGATAGCCACGTGTCTTCATAGGATTGGTCCAAGTCAGTAGATTAAATTTGGTATCAACAGAAGCCCCCAATGTTTCATAGTTCGAAATTTGAGGAGTATGGAACATTCTTTCTCGGAATATGGTAGCTTTAAATAGTCTTCCTGATTTTTAGGAGCATTTCCCTTGTATTTATTTCTCCTTCCAAATTCGTAGAATCATGCTTTTTTGGACTTTTCTGCGTGCTTTGATTCCCGCGTTACTTTTCGTCTTTTTAGCCGCTGTTGCCCGCTTTGATTCTCGCGCCACTTTTCATCTTTTTAGCCGCCGGTAACGTAATCATCATTACTTCACCATTTCCCAAGGCAAGGTATTTAAACTTCACAGATACTCCCATCGTCTTCTACCTTTTCAAATTTTTATCTTCGAGTTTTTCATTGTCTTCTACTCTCTTGTGCGTTCATCTCTTCCGTCGTTCATTGTCAACAGCTTCAGTCTTTTTTCTGTAAGATCTTCTTCCTTCTTCTTCATTTCTTTATTCACCATGGTTTACCTTGTTGAGTCTCTTGAGAAACTTCGTTCTGATTCCCTCTTGGGTTGTCTTGGAAGAGCTTTCTGAGCCTTCTGATTATTTCAATTTGGCTGAGGGACATTGGTTCCCCAGCCTCTTTTTTACTGAATGTGGATTTTCTTTTCCACCCAATTCCTTGTGTCTGGAATTCTGTCAGTACTTTGACGTTGTTCTTGCACGAATAGCCCCCAACAAATGGAGAATAGTTAATGGGGTGCATAGATTAAATCAAGTGCATGGAACGCGTATAGGAATCCCAAAAATCATGTTCTGCTATAGATGGGAAGTCAATGAAAATATTTATTATTTGAAAACTAGATTTTTAAACAGAGCCTTAGTAGTCAATCTCCCTGATGCCAACAGGGATTATTTTGAACATGGGGTTGTCATAAAAAATTGGCAACACCCTCCATTGACTGGAGATGAGGTCTAGCAGGGTCCTAGATGCCCTCCTTATGGCAATGGGATAGGTTACTTTTATTCTATTTTATTTATTTAGAAATCATGTTTCTTTTGTGTTTGATAAAATGTACCACTGATAACAATGTTTATTTATTTGCAGTTGATAGCAAGAGAAGGTGCCCAAAAGAAACAGATGTCAACATAAGGCATTTGAAACTTATCTGGAGTCTGCATCAAAGTATTGCAGACGAGCACATTAGGTCGACTTCGTATCTGCTCCAGTACAAGAGCTACACCACCTCCTTCACTGCTCGTCCTGTGATCAGTGAGGCAGAGCCAGTACCAAAGGAGGGGACGAGGAAGAATGCTGCAGCTCCTCCAGTTGCTCCTGCTAAAATTACCGAGAAGGTTGCTGAGAAGCCCGCAGTGGCTCCAAGCAGGTCTGTTGCTCCGGGAGAGGTGATTGTGATATCACCGACCAAGGGCTCTTCCTTGGTTGAATCAGTACCAGTTCCCCCGAGGAGGCTAAAGAAGAGCTCCTCGGTCAATTTGGCTGACTCCTTTGCTCAACCCCCAGCCGTTGGGACTATAGTTCCCACTTTTGTTCCTCCGAGCTCTGCCATGAGCTCGGTGAAGTCCCGGACCATTCCCGAGGTCCAAGGTAATGAAGACAATCTTACTCGGGACATGGTTACTTCTTTGGCTGCTCGTCATCTTGCTTCAGTAAGTCTCTTTACTTTGGACTTTTCATATTTTCCTTTGTCATTTCTTGTTTCTAACTTGCTTTATTTTTCTGTTCACAGTTGACGAGCTGCTTCAATATAATCCTGAAGAAGGATGAAGCGATTAAGGCTTCTTGCTCTTCGTCCAGTATGGAGGGAGCTCTGGAAGAAGCTACCAAGTCTTTGGAAGACTCTCGCCAGCAGTATGCCACTTATAAGGCTATCTGGGAGAGAAAACTTGCCTCCAACGAGCAGGAGAAAGCTCGAGCTATTGAAGCCTCCAAGGAGTTGGAGAAGAATATAAATGCCTTGGAGAAGGCAAATAAGGAGCTTGAAGAGAAGCTCAAAACTGCTGGGGAGCTGGAAAATAAACTCAAGGCTGCCGAGGAGGAACTGGCTAAACTTCAGGAAGTAAGTCAGCAGAAGGAGGTAGAAAATAAGTTGAAGGCCGCTGAAAACTTGTTGTCCGAGAAGCTTGCCTTGGAGAAGGCCAAGAGGAAAGCTGCTGTGAAGAATTCCTTCAGCTCTGGCTGGGACAAGGGGTGGGATAAGGGGTGTGCTGCCATGGTATCTCAAGTGGACTATGGCAGTCTAAAGTATTTTAGAGATGGATGGGTTGCTGCCCTTCAGGAAATGTAGGTCGACGAGTCATCCGAGCTCTTCTAGAGACATATCCATGGCCCCCCTCCTACTCCAGAAGAATTATAAGAGGACGAAGCTACCTCTGAGGAGTCTTCAATGGTGATGGGAGATCACCCCCCAGCATCCAGCATGCTGCCGAGCAAGTCGTTTCTTCTTCTGAACAACAGCTGATGTTCTCCGAATAACCCACAGTTCCCTCCGAGTAACCTGCTTCCTCTTCCCAACCTCCCGAGAAGGTTTTGGGAGATAAGGAAAAGGTGTAGTGTTGTTCGGGCTTATCTTTATATTTTTCTTCTTTTGTCAAATATAATCCAGAACTTGTAACTCTGAATTGTATGATCTAATAAAACTTGAATTTTCTTGCATACTGTTGTTCATCTTCTATTCATACTCTGCTTGTTCTTCTTATTGATGATTGCTCTTCTTTCTCTGCTAGTTTCTGGCCAGGATGGATCTGCTATCTGCTCATGACACGAAGTTGCTGCAACAATGCAATGAGTACTTTAAAGCTGGTCACACAGACTTGAGTGCTGCACAAATTACCGACATCCTTGGTCATGATGCTTCGGAACAGGCAGTTGAAGCATATCAGTACCTGAAGTGTCTACTTGACCGAGCTGTGGCCAATAATGTGGCTTACTATGAAATGATCGAGGATCTCCAGTGCACCCTCGAAGACCTTCAGAATTAATACAAGGAATCAACTGGTCTATTGCATGAGGGGTACGAAAAGAAGTACAAGCTGATCATGGCTGACAAGGGATACGAGAAGCTTTTTACTGGGTATGATCTGAGGGAGAGGACTTTAAAGGTTGAGGTCGAGGAATGCAGGAAGATTGCTAAGTTGCTGGAGTAAGATAACAACAACTTGCAAAAAGAGCTATCACAATTGAAGTCTGCAGCTTCTTATTCAACAACCCTAATCCCAGTGACTGACGAGGGATTTTCATTCTTAGAGGTTAAGAATGCCAAGTTGAGGGATGAATTGGACAACTTGAAAAGGTCGGTCCCTTCCACATCTTCTCGCGATCGAGCAAGAGCTCCTCGGGGACGAGGAAGAGCAGCTCGGGTTCTTATCGAGGAACAAAGGACTCAGTCTGCCCTAGAGAACTAGGTCTTCCAGCTGATGGCGAAGAACCAGGCTTTGTCTGATATGTCAAAGAAAATTAGGGACTTGGAAAAATAGCTCTCCGTGCAGAGTTCAGTCTTGGAGAATAAGGAGCTTTTCATTAAGAATCTCCACAAGCAGCTAGAAAGGCTAACATACCAATTCCATAAACAGCCCAGGGAATTCTGGATGGCTGGATACAACGAAGTACTATTCCACTTGGATGATCGTATCCAGAATGCCAACAATGAGGGCTACAAACAAGGATGGCTGAATGCCTTAGGTGTGTTGAAGCTCGAACAAGGCCATTATCTGTGGGACTACAATGATCCCGGGTTGCCCGACTTGCCTGTGCCACCATATAATTTAGAGATGGATTGGATTCCTGCTCGGGCTATTCCTCGGAGCTTAATTTCGAAGTATCTCGATGACTACAATCTTCACTCTCAAATTGAGGTATCTCGTCCAGAGCATCTTTTAGATCGACCATCCGTGATGAATGTCAGGATGCTGAAGGATCTTAACTTTATCAATTCTCCTCAGTCTTTAAATGATCCGCCTGCTGGCGAGGAACCTGTATCAAAAGCTGAGGGGAAGAGACCAGTAGAATATGAATTTTTTATCTAACAGTTAGTATACATGTCAATGTAACTGTAAATTTCATTATCAACGTAATTTATTTTGAATTCTATGAAAGACTTTCATTTTTGTTTGCAAATATCAATTGCTATTATCTTGTAGTTATCAAACACTTTATATTTATGCATATCAGTTAAAAGATGGTAATATTGTGTTGTTCATCGACCAACTTAGTAATAATTAAAAAGTTACAAGTATCAGTAATGTTGCTCGATCACTTAATAATAAAGTAATGAGTATAAAAATGTTTAAAATTTTTCCAACCAACCAAGGTACTTAAATTGTGCTCGTCGACCAACTACAGTTAGTGGGTTTTTATCCCCGACCAGCCATACTTGGTAGATTTTTCTCTTAAATGTTTCCGACCAACCAAGGTCGGTAAATGTTACTTGTCGACCAACTACAGTTAGTGGGTTTTTATCCCCGACCAGCCATAGTTAGCAACTTTTTCACTTTCTGGAATAATCTTACCTCCCGACCAACATAAGTTGGCATTTTCGAGAATGTACGTACCTTCCGACCAACATAAGTTGGCATTTGAGAGCATATTTTGTTTCCTAGCCAAACAGGTTGGCATTTTTAGGAATATATCGTTTCCTAGCCAAACAGGTTGGAATTTTTAGGAATATTTCGTTTCCTAGCCAAACAGGTTGGCATTTTTAGGAATATATCGTTTCCTAGACAAACAGGTTGGCATTTTTAGGAATATCTTGTTTCCTATCCAAACAGGTTGGCATTTTTAGGAATATTTTGTTTCCTAACCAACCGAAGTTGGCATTTTTAGGAATATTTTGCTTCCTAACCAACCGAAGTTGGCATTTTTAGGAATATTTTGTTGAGTAGTCTGAGCTTTGCCGAGTAGTGTGTAACACTAGTATTTCCCGAAAAATTCTCAATAAAAGGAGAGACTTTGGCAGAATATCTTCATTTTATTCATACTGATGGAACTGTGTTACATATACATCACTGATAATACTTGCGCAGATGCTCTGCGTTCCATGCATTCTTAAACTCCTCGCCGTCTAAACTTGCTATTCGATAAGTTCCTGGTCGAACCACTTCTGTAACTCGGTATGGTCCATGCCAGTTTGCCTCCAGTTTATTATGTTTTTGAATTACTTTCTTCAGCACATAGTCTCCTTATTTCAAGTCACACTTCTTCACCCTCTTGTTGTAGAACAAAGATGTTCGCTGCTGGTAAGAAGCATTTCTAATGGTTGCTTCTTCTCTAACTTCCTCGAGCATGTTTAAATCTAGTCTTCTCATTAAGTCGCTGACAGGGAAATTAAAATTCAGTACCCTGTGTGTTGGGAGGCCCAACTCGGCAGGTATGACGGCTTCACTTCCAAACGCCAGCATGTATGGTGATTCTCCAGTTGCTACTCGAGGAGTAGTTCGGTAAGCCCAAAGTACTGATTGTAGCTCGTTGATCCAGTTTGCTTTTTCATCATCCAATCGTTTCTTCAAACCGTTCAGCAGCGTTCTGTTTGTCACTTCAGTTTGTCCATTTCTTTGAGGATGACCTGGTGCTGAATGAACCTTCAAAATGTTTGGCTGATGACAATAGGCGGCAAACTCCTCGTTATCAAATTGTGTCCCATGGTCTGTGATGAATGCATGAGGGAGACCATATCGGCAAATGATGTTCTTCCAAACAAATTGGTACACCTTCTCGTACGTCATATCAATGAGTGGCTCAGCTTCTACCCACTTAGTAAAATAATCCACTGCGACGACGAGGTACTTGAACCTTCCTCGGGTCGTTGGCAGTGGTCCAACCAAATCAATTCCCCACATGGCAAATGGCCAAGAGGAAGTAATGGGTGTCAACAATGCTTGTGGAGTTCTTCGGATGGAGGAGGTTGTCACATTTCTTGGCATAAGCTATACAATCAGCCCTCATCGTCGGCCAGTAGTATCCCTGCATCATCACCCTTTGCAAAAGCATCTGACCTGCTACATGTGCTCCACAAGACCCTTCATGGATTTCTTCAATTAATTCTTTTACCTCGGAGGGATGTACGCATCTCTGCAAACCTGCCATAATTCCTCGTCTATATAAAACACCATTAGTTAATACATACCGAGCAGCTTTAAACTTCAATTTCTTGGCTGCGAGCTTGTCAATTGGCAATTCTCCCTCCTCGATATACGCCCTGATGGGATCCATCCAAGATGGACCTAAATCAAGGGTGATAAAGTTCATCGTCAGATCTCCATCTATACTCCGACCAGCTAACACTTCAATTGGGATTGTTCGTCGTAGCTCGGTGCGAGTTGCTGATGCTAGTCGAGCTAGGGCATCTCCTCTCGCATTCTCTATTCTTGGTATTCTGACCAGCTGAATAGCGATAAATTTTGACACCGGCTCCTTTGCCTTTGCATGATATCTGATCATTAACTCTCCTCTAACTGCATATACTCCCATCATTTGGTTTACAATCAGTTGAGAGTCACTGAAGATCATAACTTGCTGCGCCTCCATAACTTTTGCCAAATTAAGCCCTGCAATCATGGCCTCATATTCAGCCTCATTGTTGGAAGCTTTGAATTGGAAACGCAAGGCATATTCCATGTCGACCTCATCCGGAGTGCTCAAAACTATCCTCACGCCACATCCTGCATTGCAAGATGAGCCATCTATATATAGCCTCCATATAGGTAACTCGTCTTCAAATTTCGAATCAGTCAGAGTTCCTCGGTGAAATATTTACTCCTTCTTTTCATCCTCCCCGGATTTTTCTCGCTCCTCGTCGATCATTTTTTCTTTCCCTTTTACCAACCGGAGTTGGTCTGGGATCGAATTTAATGATTTTGTAACATCCACTTGCCCTTTTACCAACCGGAGTTGGTCTGAGCTAGTGTTTATCGATCATGTAACATCCACAGGTTGATCAGCGAACAACTCTTATTCCTCGTCCGGAGTCCTCCCAACTATCTCTGCATCACATCCTGTAATATCCACATGCCCTTTTACCAATCGAAATTGGTCTGGGCTTGTGTTTGTTAATCCTGTAACATCCACAGGTTGATCAGCGAGCAACTTTTGCTCCTTGGGGGTTTCAGGATAGGTGAACTCCGCTATGAAATATGCTACAGCCTGCCCTTTTAGTGATGATCTGGGTTCATAAATTATATCATATTCACCGAGCTCTATTGCCCTGTACATCAATCTCCCTTATTTTTCTGGCTTATGAAGGGCTTGTCTCAATGGCACATCAGTATATACTACTATAGTATGAGCCTGGAAGTATGGCCTCATTCTCCTACTTGCCTCAATCAGCGCCAGTGCCAATTTCTCCAGCCTTGGATATCTGATCTCTGCTCTTCGGAAAGCCTTACTTGCGTAGTAAATTGGCTTTTGTACTCCATTCTCCACTCTGATCAACGCCGATCTAACTGCATTTTCGGACACTGCTAGGTACAGGTATAATTTTTCTCCCATCACCGGCCTGGACAACAGTAGAGGTGCTCCCAAGTATTTCTTCAAGTCTTGAAAAGTCTTCTCACATTCATCATTCCACTCAAAAGTCTCTCTGAGTGTCTTGAAGAATGGGAGACATCTATCAGTTGCTCGCGACACAAATTTGTTGAGTGCCGCTACTCGTCCTGTGGGACTCCGTACTTCCTTCTTAGTCGTTGGAGATCGCAGCCCTAATAGAGCTTTGATCTTTTCAGGATTTGCTTCAATGCCTCGTTGATTGACAATGTACCCGAGGAACATGCCTTCTCGTACTCCAAATATGCACTTCGTCGGGTTCAGCTTCATTTGATATTTATCTAGTTGATCAAAAGTCTGACTTAAGTCAACTAGATGATCGACAGCTTTCTTGCTTTTTGTCAGCATGTCGTGAACATAGACTTCCATATTGTCACTGATTTGTTCAGCAAAGACCTTGTTCATCAGCCTCTGATATGTCGCAACTGCATTTTTCAAACCAAAAGGCATAACATTATTACAATAAGTTCCCCTAGGGGTAATGAAAGAAGTACTTTCCCTGTCTTCAGGTTTCATTTTAATCTGATTGTAACCAGAGTAAGCATCCATGAAGCTTAGCAACTCGTGTCCCGAGGTAGCATCCACCAGTTGGTCAATTCGGGGCAGTGGAAAGTGATCCTTTGGGCATGCTTTGTTGAGGTCGGTGAAGTTGAAACAAGCTTTCTGGAGCTTCTCGACTTCCTCCTGTATAGCTTGATTCTTCTCGGGACTGAATACTCTTCTTCTCTGCTTCACAGGCTTGATTTCCTTATTCACATTGATCTCGTGACATAAGAAGTTTGGGTCTATCCCAGGCATATCTTCATGACTCCACGCAAAAGTTTGTCTTCTGCTTCTAAGGAAAGTTATCAATTCTTGTTTTAATGAGGCTTCCAACGATGAACCTATTTAAGTAGTTCGCTCAGAGTGCTCGTCGTCCAGAATGATGTTTTCAGTAGCTTCCACCACTTGACCCTTCACGAGTTGCGACTCATCTCGAGGATCCAATGTTTTAATTTCTGCACCTTCATCCACTTGATTGGTAGTGGTCTTTTTCTTTGATTCTTCCAGTTCTTCTTGCTCGGTGGATGAATAATATCATTCCCGAGATAATTTCTGATCACCTTTCACAACTCCTACTCCAAAGTTTGTTGGAAATTTTAGGCATTGATGCACTGTACATGGTACAACCTCGAACTTCTCCAATCCTACTCTTCCCATGATGATATTGTATAATGATTGGACATTCTTATCCATTACGAAGAAACGTATTCTTTCTGTCCGACAAGCAGGCCACGTACCAATGAATATATCCAACTTGATCGTCCCAAGTGGAAATACTTTCTCGCCAGCAAAACCGATGAGGGGTCTGTGGTAAGGCTCCAGTTGAGATATCTTTAGATTTAAACTATCGAAACACGAGTAGAACATGATGTCTGCCGAGATACCATTGTCGACCAGTACTCTTGAAATCATAACCTCCTTCATCCTCATTTTGATCACCAGCGGGTCATCATGAGGATATAGAACACCTGCAAGGTCGTTATTTGAGAACCCAATGACCAACTTCTCCTTGTTAACCTTTCTCGGGCGATCTTCCTCAGCTAAATTTATTCGCTGAATGTACGAGCAAGCTTGAGGCTCACCGAGGTAAGCTTTTCTTTCTGCAGTAAGGTCTCCTCCTCCTGCATCTCCCCCTGTAATAACATTACAATCAAATGACCCAAAGCGTATTAAAAATACCTCTCGTTCTGGCTGACTTGGTTTCTTGGGAAGATCGGGGTCATCCTCTGGATCAACTTCATGGTTTCTCTTCTTGTTCTCCTCTGCTCGACGAGGAGATCTAGATCTCTCTCTAGTTCGGTCGTTATTTCTTCTTTCGCCTCCCTGATCAACATACTTCGCTAGCTTTCCTCGTCGAATGAGTGTTTCAATCTCATTCTGAAGAGCTATGTAATTTTTAGTCATATGGCCATGATCCTTATGGAACTCGCAATATTTTTCCCTATTCCTCGTGTCAGGGTCTGCCTTCATTTTCTTTGGCCAGTTTAACTACTCGATGTTTTTTGATACCAAGTTTAATCTGCTGACTTGGATCAATCATACGAAGACACGTGGCTATCTACATGGCAACAACAAGCACTTCCGAGATGATCACACGCTCCGAGGAACCATGTTAGTCTGAGGAACTCATAGGCTCCGAGGAACAGACCTCACCGAGAAACTCATATGCTCCGAGGAAAAGACCTCTCTGAGGAACTCTTTAATACCAGAAAGCTTAGGCGGTCCGAGCTACTCAGGCGGTTCGAGCTGCATCTCGAACAGAGGAGTAATAGCTGGATAACCAACAGTTCAACTGGTTCATTAAATGCTTATCATTCAGATGCACACGCAAAGAGGGCATTAAATGTATTATCCTTTCATATGTATATCATTTAATGTATTACCCTTTCACATTACAGCCTCGGGGCTATAAATACATTGTCCAATCCTCATTGTAAGGGAACTGATCTTGAATCCAAACTTTGGGATCCAGAACGGAATTTCTTGTAATCGAGAATTCCCAAACAATCAGCAATAAAATAACAGTGGACGTAGGACATTCTTATAAGGCTGAACCGCTTTAAAATCTTTTGTCTCATTTATTTATCTGTGATTGAATTATTAGAGTGATCTAATTTTTTACATCAACAGATTGGCGCCGTTTGTGGGAAACGACTGGTAATATCGTTTTCTCACCAATAACAATCCAATACCAATGGCTGATATACCTGAATCCAGCAATTGAAACACTGGAACCCTTCCAAATCCATATGCTCCACCAATTATTCCAGATCTGACTGGAATGATGGCGAATCTGGCTCAGGGCCAGACCGTCATGCAAGAAACGATGCGACAGCTCATCCAAATCCTCCATGGCGGTGCGCCAGCCCATTTCGGATCACGAAGCATTCAAAGAAATATCCGTGCGCCTTCTGTGCGTACTAGGCGTACTAGTTCATATCGCAATGAAGAATCTGAAGATCTTTCTTATCAACCTGGACGAACTTCGTCAGTGCGAGCCACAGATACTGAACAACATGTCACCCTCTCCCCAGAAAGGGCCAGTGCATTGGAAAGATTAAGTAGGGCTTCTCCTTTCGATCGATTAGGCCCTAGGAGGAACAAAAGTCCTCTTAATGCACCGTCGAGGATCTTTCGACCACCATCAGATTTAAGGGAAGGATCTGCCCAGTCGCGACCAACTGCTTGTCAAGATGGATCCAATGACCGACCAGCTGCTCATCGAGATAAATCCCAGGAAGCCACTTCAACGCGATCAGTTGCTCGAACTAATAGGCCCGAGGAAGGGAATGATGCATGGAAAGGATCTATTCAAAGGCTGGAGGATAGATTAGGGGAAATGGCCAAGGCTAAGAACCCTCTACAACGAACCTTTGTTCGGGGAACACCTTTTGTCCAGGACATTATTGATTTTCTAACACCATCGAAGTTCAAAGCACCTGTTGTGACTCCCAAGTATGATGGGAAGACTGACCCCGTCCTTCATATAGAACAATATCAAGCTGCTGCCGACATATATGCTGTCCCAAACGAGATGAGATGCAGGGCATTCTCAGGAACTCTTACCGGATCCTCTCAGATATGGTATAATAATATTCCTGAGGGTAAGATTTCAACTTTTCTTCAACTGGCCGAGTTATTCATTGGGAATTTCTGCTTCGGAGCAAAGCCAGTTAAACGAGTAGCACATTTGTTAAGTGTTAGACAAAAAGATGGTGAGAGTATTAGAGACTATATAACTCGTTTTAATAACGAGAAGCTCGAAGTCATTGATTATGAGGAGAAGACAGCGATTACTGCTTTGATGAGTGGACTGCTGCCAAACAAGTTGTACAACACTTTGGCCAAAGATCCACCTCGAACCATGTCGAACCTGATGGGAAAAGCGTCCAAGATTTTGAATGTCGAGGAGGCTATGTATGCGAAGAAGAATATGGACGCCAAAGAAACCAAGGTGGAAGGTGATAAAGCTAAGAAGAAAGAGCATAAGAACAATGGTGGTGATAAACATTCCAAAAGTAGGTCGTCATGGGAGGTCTTGAAGAAATTTGATAATTACACGCCTTTGAAGGCAAATATCAACCACGTCCTGGAAGAAATTAAGAACAACGAGGAGTTAAACTGGCCAAAGAAAATGAGGTCAGACCCTGACACGAGGAATAGGGAGAAATATTACGAGTTCCATAAGGATCATGACCATATGAACAAAAAATGCATAGCTCTTCAGAACGAGATTGAAACACTCATCCGACGAGGAAAGCTAGCAAAGTATGTTGATCGGGGAGGCGAAAGAAGAAACAACGACCGAACTAGAGAGAGGTCTAGATCTCCTCGTCAAGCAGAGGAGAAAAAGAAGAGAAACCATGAAGATGATCCAGATGATGACCCCGATCTTCCCAAGAAACCAAGGCAGCCAGAACGAGAGGTATTTTCAATACGCTTTGGGTCATTTGATTGTAATGTTATTACAGGAGGAGATGCAGGAGGAGGAGACCTTACTGCAGAAAGAAAAGCTTACCTCGGAGAGGTTCAAGCTTGCTCGTACATTCAGCGAATAAATTTAGCTGAGGAAGATCGCCCGAGAAAGGTGAACAAAGAAAAATTGGTCATTGGGTTTTCAAAGAATAATCTTGCAGGAGTTCTGTATACTCATGACAACCCACTAGTGATCAAAGTGAGAATGAAGGAGGTAATGATTTCAAGAGTACTGGATGATAACGGTAGCACGGCAGACATCATGTTCTACTCGTGTTTCGATGGTTTAAATTTAAAGCTATCTCAATTGGAGCCTTACCACAGACCCCTCATCGGTTTTGCTGGCGAGAAAGTATTTCCACTTAGGACGATCAAGTTGGATATATTCATTGGTACGTGGCCTGCTTGTCGGACAGAAAGAATACGCTTTTTTTGTGATGGATAAGAATGTCCAATCATCGTACAATATCATCATGGGAAGAGTAGGATTGAAGAAGTTCGAGGCTGTACCATCTACAGTGCATCAATGCCTAAAATTTCCAACAAACTTTGGAGTAGGAGTTATGAAAGGTGATCAGAAAGTAGCTCGGGAGTGCTATTATTCATCCCCTGAGCAAGATGAATTGGAAGAATCATAGAAAAAGACTACTACCTATCAAGTGGAGGAAGGTGCAGAAATCGAAACTTTGGATCCTCGAGATGAGTCGCAACTCGTGAAAGGTCAAGTGGTGGAAACTACTGAAAATATCATTCTGGACGACGAACACCCTGAACGAACTACTTAAATAGGTTCATCATTGGAAGCCTCACTAAAACAGGAATTGATAACTTTCCTTAGAAGCATAAGACAAATTTTTGCATGGAGTCATGAAGATATGCCTGGGATAGATCCAAACTTCTTATGTCACGAGCTCAATGTGAATAAGGAGATCAAGCCTGTGAAGCAGAGAAGAAGAGTATTCAGTCCTGAGAAGAATCAAGCTATACAGGAGGAAGTCGAGAAGCTCCAGAAAGCTTGTTTCATTGAAGATGTAAAATATCCAGATTGGTTAGCTAATGTGGTGATGGTAAAGAAGAAGAATAACAAATGGAGGATGTGTGTAGACTTCACCGACCTCAAAAAAGCATGTCCAAAGGATCACTTTCCACTGCCCCGAATTGATCAATTGGTGGATGCTACCTCGGGACACGAGTTGCTGAGCTTCATGGATGCATATTCTGGTTACAATCAGATTAAGATGAAACCTGAAGACAGGGAAAGTACTTCTTTCATTACCCCTAGGGGAACTTATTGTTATAATGTTATGCCTTTTGGTTTGAAAAATGCAGGTGCGACATATCAGAGGTTGATGAACAAGGTCTTTGCTGAACAAATCAGTGACAATATGGAAGTCTATGTTCACGACATGCTGACAAAAAGCAAGAAAGCTGTCGATCATCTAGTTGACTTAAGTCAAACTTTTGATCAACTAGATAAATATCAAATGAAGATGAACCCGACGAAGTGCATATTTGGAGTACGAGAAGGCATGTTCCTCGGGTACATTGTCAATCAACGAGGCATTAAAGAAAATCTTGAAAAGATCAAAGCTCTGTTAGGGCTGCGATCTCCAACAACGAAGACGGAAGTACAGAGTCTCACAGGACGAGTAGCGGCACTCAACAGATTTGTGTCGCGAGTGACTGATAGATGTCTCCCGTTATTCAAGACAGTCAGAAAGACTTTTGAGTGGAATGATGAATGTGAGAAGGCCTTTCAAGACTTGAAGAAATACTTGGGAGCACCCCCACTGTTATCCAGGCCGGTGATGGGAGAAAAATTGTATTTGTACCTTGCAGTATTCGAGAATGCAGTTAGCTCGACGTTGATCAGAGTGGAGAATGGAGTACAAAATCCAATTTACTACACAAGTAAGGCCTTTCGAGGAGCAGAGATCAGATATCCAAGGCTGGAGAAATTGGCACTGGCACTGATTGAGGCGAGTAGGAGAAGGAGGCCATACTTTTAGGCTCATACGATAGTAGTATATACCGATGTGCCATTGAGACAAGCCCTTCACAAGCCAGAAAAATCAGGGAGATTGATGTACTGGGCAATAGAGCTCGGAGAATATGATATAATTTATGAACCCAGGTCATGACTAAAAGGGCAGGCTGTAGCAGATTTCAAAGCGGAGTTCACCTATCCTGATACCCCCGAGGAGCAAAAGTTGCTCGCTAGTAAACCTGCGGATGTTAGAGGATCAACAAACACTGGCTCAGACCAACTCCGGTTGGTAAAAGGGCAAGTGGATGTTACAGGATCATTAAATTCGAGCTCCGACCAACCTCGATTGGTAAAAGGGCAAGAAAAGATGATCGACGAGGAGCAAGAAAAATCCGGGGAGGATGAAAGGAAGCAGCAAATATTTCACCGAGGAACTCTGACTGATCAAAAATTTGAATACGAGTTACCTATATGGAGGCTATATGTAGATAGCTCATCTTGCACTGCAGGATGTGGCGCGGGGATAGTTCTGAGCACTCCGGACGAGGTCGACATGGAATACTCCTTGTGTTTCCAATTCAAAGCTTCCAACAATGAGGCTGAATATGAGGCCATGATTGCAAGGCTTAATTTGGCAAAAATTATGGAGGCACAACAGGTTGTGATCTTCAGTGACTCTCAATTGATTGTAAGCCAAATGATGGGAGTATATGCAGTTAGAGGAGAATTAATGATCAGATATCATGCAAAGGCAAAGGAACTGTTGTCAGAATTTGCCGCTATTTAGCTGGTCAGAATACCAAGAATGGAGAATGCGAGAGTAGACTCCCTAGCTCGACTAGCATCAGCTACTCGCACCGAGCTACGACGAATAATCCCAATTGAAGTGTTAGCTTATCGGAGTATAGATGAAGATCTGACGATGAACTTTATCACCCTTGATTTGGGACCATCTTGGATGGATCCCATCAGGGTATATATCGAGGAGGGAGAGTTGCCAATTGACAAGCTTGCAGCCAAGAAATTAAAGTTTAAAGTTGCTCGGTATGTACTAACTAATGGTGTTTTATATAGACGAGGAATTATGGCAGGTTTGCAAAGATGTGTACATCCCACCGAGGTGAAAGATTTGATTGAAGAGATCCATTAAGGGTCTTGTGGAGCACATGTAGTAGGTCGGACACTTTTACAAAGGGTGATGACGCAGGGATACTACTGGCCAACGATGAGGGCAGATTGTTTAGCCTATGCCAAGAAATGTGATAAGTTCCAGCGCTTTTCCTCCATCCGAAGAACTCCACAAGCATTGTTGTCACCCATAACTTCCCCTTGGCCATTTGCCATGTGGGGAATTGATTTGGTTGGACCACTGCCAACGACCCGAGGAAGGTTCAAGTACCTCGTCATCGCAGTGGATTATTTTACTAAGTGGGTAGAAGCTGAGCCACTCATTGATATGACATACGAGAAGGTGTACCAATTTTTTTGGAAGAACATCATTTGCCGATATGGTCTCCCTCGTGCCTTCATCATAGACCATGGGACACAATTTGATAATGAGGAGTTTGCCGCCTATTGTCATCAGTCAAATATTTTGAAGGTCCACTCAGCACCAGGCCATCCTCAAAGAAATGGACAAACTGAAGTGACGAACAGAACGCTGCTGAACGGGTTGAAGAGACGATTGGATGATGCAAAAGCAAACTGGATCAATGAGCTACAATCATTATTTTGGGCTTACCGAAATACTCCCCGAGTAGCAACTGGAGAATCACCATACATGCTGGCATTTAGAAGTGAAGCTGTCATACCCGCCGAGTTGGGCCTCCCAACACACAGAGTACTGAATTTCAATTCCCCTGTCAGCGATTTAATGAGAAGACTGGATTTAGATATGCTCGAGGAAGTCAGAGAGGAGGCATCCATTAGAAATGCTGCTTACCAGCAGCGGACAACTTTGTTCTACAACAAGAGGGTGAAGAAGTGCGACCTGAAAGAAGGAGACTATGTGCTGAAGAAAGTAATTCAAAAACATAATAAACTGGAGGCAAACTGGCATGGACCATACCGAGTTACATAAGTTGTTCGACCAAGAACTTATCGAATATCAACTTTAGAAGGCGAGGAGTTTAAAAATGCCTGGAATGCAGAGCACCTGCGCAAGTATTATCAGTGATGTATATGTAACGCGGTTTCCATCAGTATGAATAAAATGACAATATTCTGCAAGTCTCTCTGTTTATTGAAATTTTTTTGGGGAATACTAGTGCTATGCACTTCTCGGTACAGCTCGGCAGAATACTCAAGAAAATATTCCAAACTGTACCAAGTATGGTTGGTCGGGGATAAAAACCCACTAACTGTAGTTGGTCGACGAGGAGAAATATTCCTAAAAATGCCAACCTGTTTGGCTAGGAAAAGAAATATTCCAAACTGTACCAACATAGTTGGTCGACGAGGAGAAACTATTCCAAACTGCACCAACATAGTTGGTCGACGAGGAGAAAATATTCCAAACTGTACCAAGTATGGTTGGTCGGGGATAAAAACCCACAAACTGTAGTTGGTCGACGAGGAGAATTTATCGACTTTGGTTAGTCGGACACATTTTATGAAAAAGACAAAAATTTACCAAGTATGGTTAGTCGGGGATCAACTCTCACTAACTATAATTGGTCGACGAGCACAATTTAACAACCTTGGTTGGTTGGAAAAATTTTAAACATAGTTATATTCATTACTTGATTATTAAGTGATCAAGCAACATTACTAATACTTGTAGCTTTTCAATTATTATTGAAATGGTCGACAAACAATACAATACTTGTTATCTTTTTAAAGATACATGAATATAAAGTGTTGGATAACTACAAGATAATAGTAATTAAGATTTGCAAGCAAAAATGAAAGTCTTTCATTAAATTCGAAATAAATTACAAGTTACATTGATAATAAAATGAAAATTACATTGATATGTATACTAACTGTTACATTAAAAATTCTTATTCTATTGGTTTTTTCCCCTCATCTTTCGATACAGGTTCCTCGCCAGCAGGCGGATCATTTAAAGACTGAGGAGAATTGATGAAGTTCAAATCCTTCAGCATCCTGACGTTCATCACAAAAGGTCGATCTAATAGATGCTCGGGACGAGATACCTCGATCTGAGAGTGATGATAATAGTCACCGAGGTATTTTGAAATTAAGCTTCGAGGAATGGCCCGAGCAGGGATCCACTCCATCTCCAAGTTGTACGGTGGCACAGGCAAGTCAAGCAACCCGGGATCATGGTAGTCCCATAGATAGTGTCCTTGTTCGAGCTTCAACACACCTAAGGCATTCAGCCAGCCTTGCCTGTAGCCCTCATTGTTGGCATTCTGGATACAATCATCCAAATGGAATAGTGCTTCATTGTATCCAGCCATCCAGAATTCCCTGGGTTATTTGTGGAACTGATATGTTAGCCTTTCTAGCAGCTCGTGGAGATTCTTGATGAAAAGCTCTTTATTCTCCAAAATTGCTGCGCAGAGAGCTGTTTCTCCAAGTCCCTTATCTTCTTTGACATGTCAGACAAAGCCTGGTTCTTAGCCATTAATTGGAATGCCTGGTTCTCTAAGGCAGATGCTGTCCTCTATTCCTCGACCAGCACCCGAGCTGCTCTTCCTCGTCCCCGAGGAGCTCTTGCTCGTCCCCGAGGAGATGTGGAAGTGCCCGACCTCCTCAAGGTGTCCAACTCTTCCCTTAATTTGGCATTCTCAACCTCTAAAAATGAAAATCCCTCGTCAGTCACTAGGATTAGGGCTGTTGAAGAAGAAGCTGCAGACTTCAACTGCGCTATCTCCTTCTGTAAATTGTTATTCTCTTGCTCCAGCAGCTCGACAATCTGTCTGCACTGTTCAACCTCACCCTTCAAAGTTCTCTCCCTCAGATCATATCCAGCAAAAAGCTTCTCGTAGCCCTTGTCAGCAACGATAAACTTATACTTCTTCTCGTACCCCTCATGTAGTAAGGCAATTGATTCCTTGTACTGATTCTGAAGGTCTTCGAGGGTACACTGGAGATCCTCGATCATTTCATAGTAAGCCACATTATTGGCTACATCTCGGTCAAGTAGACACTTCAGGTACTGATATGCTTCGACTGCCTGTTCTGAAGAATCATGACCAAGGATGTCGACAACTTCTGATGCACTCAGGTCTGTGTGAAAAGCCTTATAATATTCATTACATTGCTGCATCAGCTTTGTATCATTGGCAGATAGCAGACCCATCCTGGCCAGAAACTAGCAGAGAAAGAAAAGACAATCATCAAAAAGAAGATCAAGACATAGTACAAATAGAAAAGAGACAACTGTATGGAAGAAAGAACTCAAGTTTTATTAGATCATGAAATTTGGAGTTACAAATTCTGGGTTACATTTGACAAGAAAGAAAAAAAAAAGAAAGGTAAACCCGAACAACATTACACCTTTTCCTTATCTCCCAAAACCTTCTCGGAAGGTTGGGAGGAGGAAGCAGGTTGCTCGGAGGGAACTGTAGGTTGTTCGGAAAGCACCAGCTGTTGCTCAGAAGAAGAAACGACTTGCTCGGCAGCAGGCTGGTTGGTTAGGGCATGTTCTCCCTCTACCATTGAAGACTCCTCAGAGGTAGCTTCGTCCTCTTCTAATTCTTCTAGAGTAGGAGGGGGACCAAGGATGTGTCTCTGGAATAGCTCAGATGACTCGTCGACCTTCATTTCCTGAAGGGCAGCAACCCATCCATCCCTAAAATACTTTAGACTGCCATAGTCCACTTGAGAGACCATGGCAGCACATACCTTATCCCACCCCTTGTCCCAGCCAGAGCTGAAGGACTTCTTCACGGCAGCTTTCCTTTTAGCCTTCTCCAAGGCAACCTTCTTGGACAGCAAATCATCAGCAGCTTTCAGTTTTTGTTCAGCTTCCTCTTTCTGTCGAGTTACTTCCTGGAGCTGGACCAACCTCTCCTCAGCAACTTTGAGCTTATTCTCAAGCTCCCCTTCAGCCCTGAGCTTCTCTCCGAGCTCTTTATTTGCCTTCTCCAAGGCAGCCTTTTTCTTCTCCAACTCTTTGGAGGCATCAACAACTCGAGCTTTTTCTTTCTCGGAGGAGGCAAGCTTTCTCTCCCAGATAGCCTTATCAGTGGCATACTGCTGGTGAGAGTCTTCTAAAGATTTGATAGCCTCTTCCATAGCTCCCTCCACACTGGACGAGGAGCATAAGGCTTTAATGGCTTCATCCTTTTTTAGGATTATTTTAAAGCAGCTCATCAACTGTGAACAGAAAAAGAAAGCAAGTTAGAAACAAGAAATGACAAAGGGAACTACAAAAATTTTAAAGTAAAGAGACTTACTGAAGCAAGATGACGAGCAGCCAAAGAAGTAACCATGTCCCGAGTAAGGTTATCTTCAGTACCTTGGACCTCGGGAATGGTCAAGGACTTTATCGAGCTCATGTCAGAGCTCGGGGGAACAAAAGTAGGGACTTCAGTCCCAACAGCTGGGGGCTGAATGATGGTATCAACCAAATTGACCGAGGAGCTTTTCTTCAGCCTCCTCGGGGGAACAGGTACAGCCAAGGAAGAACCCTTGGTCGGTGATATCACAATCACCTCTCCCGGAGCAGCAGACCTGCTCGGAGCCACTGTGGGCTTCTCGAAATTTTTTGCAGGAGCAGCTGGAGGAGCTGCAGCAGTTTTCTTTATCCCCTCCTTTGGGACATCGATCCTACTCCTCTTTGCCTCACCAGAACCGGAGGCAGTCTTCTCAAACAAGGTGGGAGGTCTTCTTTTCTTCATCCTTTTGCTCAAAGGAATGTGGGATTCAGGAGAAGAACTTGCAGAGGCTGGTACTGGCTCTGCTTCAATGATCACTGGATGAGTAGTGAAGGAGGTTGTGTAGCTCTTGTACTGGAGCAAATACGAAGCCGACCTGATGTGCTCGTCGACAACCCTTTGATGCAAACCCCAGATAAGTCCCAAATGCCTTATATTGACATCTGTTTCTTTTGGGCACTTTCTCTTGCTATCAACTGCAAATAAACAAACATTGTTATCAGTAACACATTTTATCAAACACAAAACAAACATGATTTCAAGATAAATAAAATAAAATAAAAATAACCTATCCCATTGCCATAAGGAGGGCATCTGGGACCCTGGTAAACATCATCTCCGGTTAAAGGAGGGTGTTGCCAATTTTTTACAACAACCCCATGTTCAAAATAATCCTTGTTGGCATCAGGGAGATTGACTACCAAGGCTCTATTTATAAACCTAGTTTTTAAATAATAAATATTATCATTAACTGCCCATCTATAGCAGTACATGATTTCTGGAATTACTATACGAGTTCCATGCACTTGATTTAATTTATACACCCCATTAACTATTCTCCATGTGTTGGGGACTATTCGTGCAGGAACAACATCAAAGTACTGACAAAATTCCAGACACAGAGGATTTGGTGGAAAAGAAAATCCACACTCAACAAAAAAGAGACTGGAGAACCAATGTCCCTCAACCAAATTGAAATAATTAGAAGGCTCAGAAAGCTCTTCCAATACAACCCAAGAAGGAATGGAAAAATCATATCGAAATTTGTCAAGAGACTTAACAGGGTAAACCATGATGATGAATTAAAAGAAATGAAGGAGAAGAAGAAAGAAGATCTTACAAAAAATAGACTGAAGCTGTTGACAATGAACGACGGAAGAGATGAACGCACAAGAGAGTAGAAGACAATGAAAAAATCGAAGATGAAAATTTGAAAAGATAGAAGACGATGGGAGTGTCTGTGAAGTTTAAATACCTTGCCTTGGGAACTGGCGAAGTAATGATTACAAAAAGGATGATTACGTTACCGGCGGCTAAAAAGGCATTAAATATTAGCGCGGGAATCAAAGCGAACAACAGCGGCTAAAAAGACGAAAAGTGACGCGGGAACCGAAGCGAGCAGAAAAGTCCAAAAAAGCATGATTCTACGAATTAGGAAGAAGAAATAAATACAAGGGAGATGATCCTAAAAATCAGGAAGAACTATTTAAAGCTACCGTATTCCGAGAAAGAATGTTCCAAACTCCTCAAATTTCGAACTATGAAACATTGAGGGCTTCTGTTGATACCAAGTTTAATCTGCTGACTTGGATCAATCATACGAAGACACGTGGCTATCTACATGGCAACAACAAGCACTTCCGAGATGATCACACACTCCGAGGAACCATGTTATTCCGAGGAACTCATAGGCTCCGACGAACAGACCTCACCGAGGAACTCATATGCTCCGAGGAACTCTTGAATACCAGAAAGCTTAGGCGGTCCGAGCTACTCAGGAGGTTAGAGCTGCATCTCGAACAGAGCAATAATAGCTGGATAACCAACAGTTCAACTGGTTCATTAAATGCTTATCATTCAGACGCACACGCAAAGAGGGCATTAAATGTATTACCCTTTTATATGTATATCATTTAATGTATTACCCTTTCACATTACAGCCTCAGGGCTATAAATACATTGTCCAATCCTCATTGTAAGGGAACTGATCCTGAATCCAAACTTTGGGATCCAGAATGGAATTTCTTGTAATCGAGAATTCCCAAACAATCAGCAATAAAATAACAGTGGACGTAGGCCATTCTTATAAGGCTGAACCACTTTAAAATCTTTTGTCTCATTTATTTATCTGTGATTGAATTATTAGAGTGATCTAATTTTTTACATCAACAGTGTTCTTAATTTCTTTTAGGACGTGGTTGATATTTACCTTCAAAGGTGTGTAATTATCAAATTTCCTCAAGACCTCCCATGACGACCTATTTTTGGATTGTTTGTCACCACCATTGTTCTTATGTTCTTTCTTCTTAGCTTTATCACCTTCCACCTTGGTTTCTTTGGCGTCCATATTCTTCTTTACAGACATAGCCTCCTTGGCATTCATAATCTTGGACGCTTTTCCCATCAGGTCCGACATGATTCGAGGTGGATCTTTGGCCAAAGTATAGTACAACTTGTTTGGCAGCAGTCCACTCATCAAAGTGGTAATCGCTGTCTTCTCCTCATAATCAATGACTTCGAGTTTCTCATTATTAAAATGAGTTATATAATCTCTGATACTCTCCCCAGCTTTTTATCTAACACTTAACAAATGTGCTACTCGCTTAACTGGCTTTGCTCCAAAGCATAAATTCCCAATGAATAACTCGTCCAGTTGAAGAAAAGTTGAAATCTTACCCCGAGGAAGATTATTATACCATATCTGAGCAGATCCGGTAAGAGTTCCCGAGAATGCCCTGCATCTCATCTCGTCTGGGACATCATAGATGTCAGCAGCAGCTTGATATTGTTCTATATGAAGGACAGGGTCAGTCTTCCCATCATACTTGGGAGTCACAAAAGGTGCTTTGAACTTTGATGGTGTTGGAAAATCAACAATGTCCGGGACAAAAGGTGTTCCACGAATAAAGGTTCGTTGTAGAGGGTTTTTGGCCTTAGCTATTTCCCCTAATCTATCCTCCAGCCTCTGAATAGATCCTTTCCATGCATCATTTCCTTACTCGGACCTATTGGTTCGAGCAACTGATCGCGTTGAAGTGGCTTCCTGGGATTTATCTCGACGAGCAGCTGGTCGGTCATAAGACCCATTTTGACGAGCAGCTGGTCGCGACTGGGCAGATCCTTCCCTTAAATCTGATGGTCGTCGAAAGCTCCTCGATGCTGCATTAAGAGGACTTTTGTTCCTCCTAGGGCCTAAACGGTCGAAAGGAGAAGCCCTACTTAACCTTTCCAATGCGCTGGTCCTTTCTGGGGAGAGGGTAACATGTTGTTCAGTATCTGTGGCTCGCACTGACGAAGTTCGTCCAGGTTGATAAGAAAAATCTTCAGATTCATCATTGCGATATGAATCAGTACACCTAGTACGCGAATAAGGCGCACGAGTATTTCTTTGAATGCTTCGTGGTCCGGAATGGGCTGATGCACCGCCATGGAGGGTTTGGATAAGTTATCGCATTGTTTCTTACATGACGGTCTGGCCCTGAGCCAGATTTTCCATTATTCCAGTCAGATCTGGAACAATTGGTGGAGCAGATGGATTTGGAGGGGTTCCAGTGTTTCGATTGCTGGATTCAGGAATATCAGCCATTGGTAATGGATTATTTTTGATGAGAAAACGATTTTACCAGTCGCTTCCCACAGACGGCGCCAATCTATTGATGTAAAAAATTAGATTACTCTAATAATTCAATCACAGATAAATAAATGAGAAAAAATATTTTTAAGTGGTTCAGCCTTATAAGAATGGCCTACGTCCACTTTTGTGTTATTGCTGAATGTTTGGGAATTCTCGATTACAAGAAATTCTGTTCTCGATTCCAAGGTTTGGATTCGGTCCCTTACAATGAGGATTGTACAATGTATTTATAGCCCTGAGTCTGTCATGTGAAAGGGTAATACATTAAATGATATACATATGAAAGAGTAATACATTTAATTCCCTTTTTTCATGTGCGTCTGAATGATAAGCATTTAATGAATCAGTTGAACTGTTGGTTATCCATCTATTAATGCTTTGTTCGAGATGCAGCTCGGACCGCCTGAGTTGATCGAACCGCCTAAGCTTCTTGGTATTCAAGAGTTCCTCGAAGAGGTTTGTTCCTCGGAGCGTGTGGGTTCCTCGGAAGTGTTTGTAGTTGCCATGTAGATAGCCACGTGTCTTCATAGGATTGGTCCAAGTCAGTAGATTAAATTTGGTATTAACAGAGACTGTTCATAATAGGGCTCGGATTTATCTTTAATTCTTTTATTATTTCTGCAAATTCAAGTAAGTGTTTCATTTCTGTAATTATATTAATAATTCATAATTATGTACAATTGTTATTTATAAATAGTAGACATAACAAGAAGGATTTCTTTTAAATTGCAGTGGTCATGTTGGCAATAATTACATCCACATCCACATCCATAGTTGGAATCTCATTCTTTCCCACTTCAGCACTTCACTTAAAGTCAGAGATCATAAAAAGAATGGTGAATTGAAGAAAGCAGAGTAATTGACTTAATGTTAGGGGGAAATGACTTGATGTTATCTACCAATATGGACATCTAAAACTTCCATATCCATATATAATAAAAAAAATCAAGGGCGTGGTGTGGACACAAGAAATGCATGGACCCATAAAGGAAATGACACATATTATGTACTATTCAACATTTAGACCATGTTTGACTTTAGATTCATTTTTCTGTGTCACCCCTCTTTCCATCCACATAGAAAGGGAAATCCCATTGTACGAGGCTCCCGCCACTTCAGGATATTGGGGGTATATATATGAGTTACACCACTACTAGGTTGTGCCAATTTTTTGGCAGGGTTATTTTACTATTCGGTAAGATAGATTATGTGATATTCCAAAACAGTGTAGCAGGTTCAAACCATCATCTATAAATTCATTTAGGCATCTTGAAAGTCCTTTCTCTTTTTTTTTTTAAACATAAAATGTTCTGAATGATCTATAACTGATATTGTTGTACTGACATGGAAACAAGAAATTACTAGGGCATCCCCCTGACCCTTTCAAGATAAAATCAGACAACATTGTTTACACCATATAAGCATATGCAGACTACTATGGAAATCATCAAAAGAAGTAAAAATGGAAAACTAAATAGCTTGCAGGGTGCTTGAGAAGGGAATGAACTGGATTCTACAAGAGTCATCAATTTCCTGCATCTCTAAATAAAGAGGAGATAGTTAGGCCAATGTAGTTGCAGAAAATTTATTTTTATTTTCTATTTCCAGTTTTTATTTCCATATCTAATTTTCATTTTCAATAGAAAATTTAAAAAACAAGGGAAACCAGTTCATCTGTTGGAAATAAACTAGTATTTTCAAAATATGATATATATAAAATTTGAAAGTCAAAATATTATTCACAGATAGTTTGAGGGATAAAGTGTAATTTATAAAAGTCTAGTGGTCAAAAGTTAATATGCGGAAACTTTAATGTCCATAATGTAACTTACAGAAATTTGAGGGGATTAAATTTAAGGATCAATTACCAAAAAATCCCTCAAACATTTTTTAATATACATTTAGTCCAAACGTTTTTATTTCGTTCCAAAAACTTCCTCAAATATCCATTTAATCAAAATTCTCTTATTTTTAAAGGTCCACACTAGTAACAGTCATGCCCCACCTCCTCCCACCCCCCCAACTACTGGAGCTCCGGCAACCTTCACCAGAACTCATTTTTTTTAGTGTTTTTACGTGGTGGGGGACTTTTTGAACAAAATAAAAAGGCTTAGACTAAATGTGTATTAAAAAATGTTCGAGGGACTATTTGGTATATGCCCCTAAATTTAATATAAAATAGAGGAAATGTCATTTTTCATGAAATTTAGACTTAACATGTCATTTTTAAAATTTTGGGGGTACAAATGTAATTTAAAAAAACGGGTGTCTAAATATAATTTTGAAAGATAAATGATGATTTGAAAAATGGTTGAAAACATGTTTAAGTAATTTTTCACTTTTCTGGAAAATTAGAAAATCAGAAAGCTATTTTCTAGTTCTTTATTTGAAAAAATATTAAATTTGAACACATTTTCCTTTTTCAAGCCCCTAAATTTTGAACACATTTTTCTTATTTTTTATAATTAAATAGGCCCTTAACTTCTGAGTTTTCAAGACACCAAATAGGTTAAAAAAAATGTAATTTTGTTGTAGAATAGAATTAATCATCCACCAAAATTATAAGGATACTGATACTGAAATGAAAATAGTAAAACTCTGTAGTCAGCATCCTAATCTTTTGTATCCAGTCTGTAGGGGTGTAAATTGATATTCGAAAATCCGAATCCGTCTGATATCTGAGTCCGAATTTTGCGGATTTTTATCCGAAAAAATGGATATGGATACGAATATGGATAGTGTGTTAAAATATCCGGGAAAATGGATACGGATACGGATAGTATGCGTATCCGACACGGATAATCCGTATCCGAAGCAGAGTATCCATATTTGCGGATATCCGACACAGATATCCGTATCCGTATCCGTATCCGTATTATATTAAGTAATAATTTATTATTAGTATTAATTATATACAAATTGTAAATATAACTATGTAATAATATAATATAATTTTTTTTTTCATTTAGCAAATAGCGAAACTAGTAGCAGCTCTCATCCGATATCCTAGTCTAGGGTTCCTTTTTTTCAATTCCAGCCGTCGACTTCTCTCTCTCACCTTAGTAGCAGCTCTCGTCTTCTCTCTCTCGTGTAGGTGGTGTAGCAGCTCTCAGCTCTCATCTTCTCTGTCTCAACTTAGCGATGGTATGAAATCGACCCATATTTGCTCTTGTCTTCTCTCTTTCTTTACTCGGGTTGGTATGAAATCCGTAGGTATGTGTAAACACAAACCCATTATCTGCTATATACTTACGGATTTACACAAGCATACCTATAGATTTTTGTTCTCTCTTTGTCCGCTCTCTCTCACCTTACGGATTTACATACATATTTACTGTTTACACCAATACTTTTGTAGAGAGAGTTGTACAGCTTCTGTGTAAAATTATTGTTGTATGAAATTATATTGTTGTATGACATTATTATTTTATATTGTTGTATAAAATTATACCTATAGATTTTTATATTGTACAAAGCATACCTACAGAGTTTTATATTGTTCTATGAAATTATATTGTTGTATGAAATTATACCTACAGATTTTTATATTTTACAGAGCATACATACCTACAGATTTTTATATTGTTGTATGAAATTATTGTTTCTTATTGGTAATTTTTTGTTATGTTGTATGAATTTATTGATTCTTTCTGATTTTAGTGTTTCTGTGTTGTATGGAGATCTGAATGTAATTCTTTTGTTATGTTGTATGAAATTATTGTGAGTTTGCTATTTTTTTATTCAGGGCTATTTTTTATTTTATTTTATCTCAACCTACTTATATATTGGTGAAGTTGTATTTGGGTGAATTAGTATGTTCAAACAATTAATGTCTTAATTTATCTTTATGTATTACTACTAACTTGCGAGTTGTGATTACCTTAATGCTTAATTCGACAAGGATACAAAGAAAAGGAGATGAGAATGACACACTTCAGGAATTTAAGGGGTAAAAAAAACATCCCTTCTTTATTATAATATATTTTTTGTTTTCTCCGTTAATATTTTAATTGAGTTATTCAGGTAAGATGATGCTTCACTTTCATTTTTGTTCAAACATTAGAGAAACTGAAGAGGATACAAATTTCAATGGCTCACAATTGAATAAGAAAATGCACATTAAAGGTTAGTACTTTTTCTCGAACCTTCTTTTATAATTTAATACAATGCTTTACACGTTCTCTATATTGTACATGGAATGAAAAATTATAAATTTAATTCATTGATTAAATTAGTGTTTAATAAGTTATGTGTATCTTAATGTATCTTGAACAATAAAAACGGATAAGGCTATTATCTGAATCCGGGAAATTCGGGAGGATACGGATAAGGATAGCTGAAATTATTATCTGGATGGATACGGATATGGATACGGATAGTGTGGAGACTTGGCGGATACGGATGTGGATACTATGGTATCTGCTCCGTATCCGTTCATTTTACACCCCTACCAGTCTGCTACATCAGCATATCAAACCACTAAAAGGATCACCTCTAAAACACTACTTGAAATTGTATTCTATATTGAATAAAGCTAGGTATACCCACTTTGATACTCATTTTTTAATTTTAATGTATTAAAATATTATATTTTATTGTTTGGATCCCGATAAAGTATAACTTTTTGTTGTTGGGGTCCGTTAAAGTATAAACTATAACTTTTTATTGTCATGAAAATGAATATAAAAGTGGCTAAGTCTAACGACACTATTTTATATTACCAACTGAGCCGTCAATGTTAAAGGCGTTTTTTCTGTTATGCTAGCAAGTGAATAGAATTATTATATAATAAAGGTAAAGAACTCAACCATATATATAATAAAGGTGACATCAAGTTTATATCAGCATATATTTTGTTTTCCTTATTTTCCAAGATTTTTAAATCATGGGAAGGTCTTCATCAGAAAATATTGATGTGTTATTGCATGGTGATGGAACCTATGGTGGATGGCATCTCGGTTGAGGTTGGATTAGTAGCCACAAAACTTAGGATGTAGCTAGCAACTCGTGTTCACCGAAGTTGATCTTGGATCTTATTATTCTTCTGAGGAAGGGGTATGGTTGTTAATGCAGGATAACCTCCCTCTTTTTCAGTAGGGTTCGGAGGAGAGGAGTGTCGACCTGATCTAGTGAAGAAGTCGATCTCTTTGTCCTCCTCACGTGGATTCCTTTTTTATTATTTGAGAAATAAATTTGTATTATTTGACTCATTATCATTTTCAATGATATTGTAAGAATCAATGCCATAAAATATCAGTCCTCCTCACGTAGATTCCTTTTTTTATTATCATTATTTCAATTTTTTGCATTTCAATTTTTTTAGTATATTGTACATGTGTTACATGAGGGAATAAAGAACCCCCAAAAGGTATAGTAAAAATAAATTTTGTAAGAAATGCCAAAAATAAAAAGAAATAAGAAAGAAAACAAGATGAAGCAAAAAAATTAAATAAATAAAGAAAGCAAATTTATTGAAAATATGAGAGATGAATAAAATCTATAAAAACAAAAGGGGAAAAAATCGTTTATAGAGTTTGCATGTGTGTTTAAAGTACTATCTCATGAAATATAGTGGGTAAATAAAAAATCAACCAAACATGATACTTTAATAAAATTAAGGGGTTAAAATAATTTTTCAGTAGGGTTCGGAGGTGAGTACGGGTTTTGCCTCGGTTTCTTGTTCGTCTTTCTCTATGCAATTTGGATAGAGTAAGGTGGGGATTTCTACCACTATGGACAGGACTTGGTCATCTATTTGGTTAGGTTTCCCAAGTGAGTATTCAGTGGACATTGAGGACCTCGAACAGATTTCATCGTCCGAGAAAGTTTCTTGGTATTCTTTGTAATCGGACAGGGATTCGTACGAGATAGTTTCTTAATGCTCTCTGTTATTGGAATGGAGCTCTGGTTCCCTGGATCCATTTATATCTTGATACTAACAGCTTTGCAGAAGATGTCCCCATAATATTAAGGGTTCCCATTCACTTAGGTCCTGTTTGTTTTTACCTCTTAAGTCTGAATATGAACCATTCAGACTTAAGATGTACCAAAAAGTGTTTATTTTTTTAAATAATTAAGAGGTTAATGACTATATTTGGCTCTTAATGGTTAAGAGGTAAAGTTACATCTGAAGTCTGAATCAGTCTAAATACATTCATTCAAAGGTATATTCTGATATAAAAACAAACATATTTTCAAACTCAGATTTCAGACTTCAGATTCAGTCTTCAGATTTCAGATTCAGATGAAAAAATAAATGCAACCTTAGTCATTGAGACAAGAGATCCTTTGACTGAGTCAATAGTGCCAAAGGTCCTATTTTTCCAACTCAGCACATTAAAATGATAAATACACTCTTAAAATACACCCTCACAACTATGTACAACTGTCACGTCGTTTTAAAAAAAAACACCAAATCTTTAAAAGTCCATAACTTCAAATTTACAAATCCAAAATTCAAAAAATTTATATATTTGGAATCTACTCGTCGAGATCTATCAAACAACACCCATATTCGATATTTTTTGACGAAAAAATCGAAACAGATAAATTTATTATTTTTGTAAAACCTCCATTTTTTCTGCGAATAACCCCATTTTTCCGGTGAAAACTCTTTTTCTCCGGCTCGGGCAATGGTGCTGCTGGCACGAACCAGAAAAAATGAAGAAATAAATGAAGAGAGAGAGATAAATGAGGAGAGAGAAACACTCCGGTGAAAATTCCGACGAGATTTTTCGGTGGGCTGTTTTCGGTGAGTCTCCAGTGGGGATGGGGGTGGGGGTGAGGGTGGAGGTAGAGGTGGGCTATTAGAGAGAGAAAGAGCGTGAGATTATGTATTTATTTTTAGAGAGAAAGAGTAAGTGGGTTTAAAATTGGTATGTGTGTGTAACACCCCATCTAATTAAATACCGGGTAGCTACTCCTTTATTAAATTAATACAGAATATCAAGTTGGTTCAGTCTTAGCATTACTATCGAAAACATTTAATTAATTACTCGCCACCTAATATTTAAAAAGTGAGATGGCAAATTTTATTAATTAAGTTAACAAGTAACCGAGAATTAAATCATTCCCATCAATCGCATAAACAAACTCATATGAATAACTAAGGAAATGAAACTAACTGAGTCTGGAGTACAGGCACCAATAATCAAAAGACAGAGTAAATAAAGTCCCAATACAAGAGTCCGAGTAAATAAACCAACAAACGAAATAATGAAAGTCTGCAACTACAACCTCTAAGTAAGAATGGGAGACATGCCCTAACTGATACCAATGACTCCGAAGGAACCAAGGATAAATATGAAGGCGTCTAATACCAAGATCATGTAGCTTCCACAGCAACTACAGTACGTCATCAGAATGAACCTCCTATGCTTGGCGTCCTTGTGGCTGGTCACCTACAATGTTTTTACAAAACAAAATAGATTTGATAGAAAACGGGTCAGGGCCTGAGGTGAAAATAGTTTAAAAGTTTAGCAAATGTTTAAATTACAATTAAACAACACATATTATAAGCATGTTAGTTGCGTACTCTCACATGAGTTTCTCACCTCCCAACTACTCTGCACGCCTAACGTATGCCCTTATCCCATCCTAGTTATGCCGTTAACTAACTAATCTATACCGCAAACAGTTTCACATTCTACCATAGGATGTCTACTCTTAGTACCCAAACCAGTTATATTCATAACCCATATTCACATTCATTAAATTGCTTATCTCAAGTATTAATTAAATTCTCATTCTTAAACCATTCAAATATCTTAGCTTATTCACATCTACTAAGCAACAGTGAACCAGTCAAAAAAATAAATAAATAAATAAATAAATATATATATATATAAATCACCCACAATACATATGGAGGCGAACATAGTTCACATACCCATGGGTCACGCGCATACCTACGCTCCCAAGGTCAGCAGACTTATCCATTCAGCGATAAGCCCTTCCAAGTCCTATGTTCTGAGGTATCAATCTAAGGTCCCCCCGAAGGTCACATCAAAACCAGACAATCCTCATACGAAAGACCTCCCGTGATAGCAAGTATGGTAGGTATGTTATACAGAAAAGAAATCCTTACACTAGGCATTCACACAACCTAAGTAATCATATATCCATATAGGTATTCATACTTTCCTTATAGTAAGTCTCGTACGTAGCAATTTTATCCCAAACATCATACTTAATATATATTTAGCTTGATAACTCTCTCGTCGTATCAATTTGAGTACCTAAACCTATCCCAAAAGGTTACTTGGTCTCCTATTAATCTCTCATGTTATCTCAGTCTTAAAGTCCCTCTATTACTGTTCTTATCCTTACATCATCATTAATTCCCATTATAGTTTCAATTAAAATGATTTCTAATCGTACCTCACTCGGTAGACCCTCGTAAGCAATGGCGTTCAATTCCATATGATAAACCATTTCTCCCGGCATCAACTAAGACTCTACTGCCCTTAACTGAGTCCCACATATTCAATTTAAACATCCTAATAATCAACATCGACTTTAGGATTTTCATTAAACCTTAAAAGAAAATAATTACCAAAAATAAAAAGGGGTCGATCGATCAAGGAAAAGGGGCCGATCGATCGATCGTCGATCGATCGACATTCTTGAGTCGATCGATCGATCAAGCAGGCATCAACCCAGAATTTCTTAAACAGTTACAGGTTTTCCTCTTTTTACACCTCTAATTCTTCATTACAATGGCCTAAATTCCCAACCAAGTATACTAATTATCATACTAACATGTTTTCATCATTTCCCACGTTTTAGAATCATCAAATCAAAGTAAAACATCAAATTCTTGGATTAATTTAACAAATTTTCATATAAAAACCCTAGTTCTTCTATTTCTTCAAGAACACTATATACTTCAATACAATTCCATAATTCTCTATCCATAAATCATAATTTCATAGCTGCTATTATCTCTAACATTAAACTACATGCAAGACCTACCCAATTTATGATTTAGATTCTTCAAATTCATTCAATTATCAATATTCAAGGTTATTGTTCAATTCTAACCTAACATGGATGATATATGTGCTAAATTATTACAAGTTAAATCACTTGCCTGGAAAATACAGATTCTGATCTGTTGATGACATTATTGGTTGGTTCCCTCTCTCTTTCCGGTCACAAATCCGACAATGGTGGTGGTGTGTGGTGGTTTTGGCCATGGAAGCCCTTGGACTTCTCCTATCTTCCTCTCTAACTCCCGTTATGATCTATGGTTGTGAAAACCCTAAGGAACTCAAGTATTGAATGATAAATAACTCCTCATTTTCGTGGGTCACTATTCACCAAAAATAAAATGACTAAAATACCCTTCTAGGTTGCCGGTTAGGCCTAAAAATGCCCCGGGACCTAAACTAAACCCCCGGCTAGTGTTTTCTGACTATTTCGACCCTACTGGACATGTTGGTGCACTCAAAATGCTCATACGAATGACATAAAAATAAATATACTTTTAAATCCATTAAATTGCATCCTGACACGACTGACACGCACGTCCCAACTTAATTATCAAAACTGCTGTATTTTTAACTCACGACAATTTTAATAAATTCAATAATCACATATTACCATAATCACTCAGTAATATTCAACAACATTATAATAATCAAATACTAACTCTCGTCTCACTAGCATTTAAATTCGAAAATTCAGATTATTTTTCAATTAATTATCCCAAATTAATTTTACTAAATCTTATAACTCAAAGCAATTTAATTTATTGAATCACATAATTAAAAGCCATAAAAATATGGGGTATTACAATGTGAAGGTATATTTGTCTAAATATATGTAGTGTATAATGAAAAAGAACTTGGTGCTTAAAAAAAAAATCAATGGGATTTAATGCATCTTTGACCCAATAAATAGGACTAGCCTTGAATTATCTTTAATATTAATACTTTGCGTATTTCAGACCGTAGGACGAGGTTTCATATATAACTATGAGAGATTTGGTGTAGATGCCACATATTACAGGATGTCGAATTTTCCCTGAGCATGGTCATGGGGAGCATGATGGACTAGTTCCCTTTTTACGATGTGTGAGTAACTTCATGGGTGGGACCCTTCTGGCGCGAGATGACCTCGGGTCATCTCATATTGGAGTTCAATAATACTGACTATGTAATATGTGTTTAGGAATGCGCTCTGATAAATGGTGGGACGAGGGAGATATCTCTAGCAAGAAGAGGTCATAAGCCAAGTATATGACGAGAAGATCTATTTCACTATTGGGATTGATGGGGCCTTCCAGAGCACACTTATTTCATAAAAATGTTTCGCTTTTTTTTAAAGAGAAAATTATATTTAAGTCCCATTTGTCAGGTCAGCATACATATAAGTCCTATTGACTTTTCAACAACCATATAGGTCCTATTCTAACTTTTTAGAAAAAAAATTCATAATTTTATCCTTTTTAAAACCAATCATCCATAACTTCCTTTAGGAAGTTACATAAGTGGTTGGACTTTTTTTAATCGTAAAATGATCATAACTTTTGATTCACAAATTCGTTTCTCGCAAAATTACTATTTTTGAAATCTGCTGGACGAGATTTATCAAACAAGATCCATGAAGCCTATATAGTTTCAAAGAAAAAAATTACACAAACAGTAGAATATGAAATAGTTTTATATATGTGACATTTTCACAAACAGACAGTAACATTTACTGTGGTAATATTACGCAGTATATATATATATACACAATACTGCTCTTGTGCATATCAGTCCACATTTTAAGAGTGCGGACCGGACATGTGTCACCTGGCGGTGACCCTAGAAATTATAGGCACTCTCTCTCTCTTTTCTGGGCTCACCGCCAGGTGACACATGTTCGGTCCGTGCTCTTAAAATGCGGATTGGTATGCACACACACACACACACACACACACACACATATATATATATATATATATATATATATATATATATATATATATATATATATATAGTGGATCCAAACCCTTTTTTTTTCAAAATTACCTTATATTTAAAGGTCCGTGCTAGCAGCATCCAATCCTTACCCCCATTGTTGGAGATTCAACGACCTTCATCAAAGCTCCGATTGATGGTGGGTAGTGGTGGCATATGGTGCCGCTGACGCGGACCTTTGAAAATAAGAGACTTTTGAATAAATGAGTTCTGGATCCACCGGAGTGGCATGGGGTACCGCTGGCGGGGACCTTTGAAAATAAGAGACTATTGGATAAATGGGATTTGAATCCTCTGGAGCGCCGGTTTGGGGTGAGGAGGGGTGTCATTAGGTGGCGGTGGCGCAGACCTTTAAAAATGGGAGTATATATATATATATATATATATGATAACACAGTAAATGTTATTGTTTGTGAAAATGTCACAGATATTAAACTTTACAGTATACACCAGAAAATGAAATAGTTTTATATCGGTGACATTTTCACAAACAATAACACTTACTGTGTTAATATATTTATGAAATAGTTTTATATATATAACATTTTCATAAACAGTAACATTTACTGAGTTAATATTCCACGATATATATATATACACACGGTAGATCCAAACCTCTTTTTTTTCGAAATTACTATATTTTTAAAGGTTTGTGCTAGCGACATTCAATCCCCACCACTACCCACCCCCATTGTCGGAGCTTCAACGACCTTCATCAGAACTACGATTTGGGGTGGGTAGTAGTGGCATAGGCCCTAGGGTGCCGCTGGCGCGGGCCTCTAAAATTAAGAGAATATTAGATAAATAGTGTTTGGATCCACCGGAGCTCCGGTCTGAGGTGAGTAGCGGTCGCATTGGGTTAGGTTTATATCTATAACATTTTCACAAACATTAACATTTACTGTGTTCATATATATATATATATATATATATACGGTGGATCCAAACCTCTTTTTCTGATATTATCTTATTTTAACGGTCCGCGCTAACGACATCCAATCCCCACCACCACCCACCCCATTATCGGAGATCCAACAACCTTCATCAGAGATCTGATTTGAGGTGTCTTGGGATGCCAATGTAACACTTTCACAAATAGTAACATTTATTATTTGTGAAAATATTACAGATATAAACCTAGCCCAATGCTACCCCTACTCACCCCAAATCGGAGCTCCGGTGGATCCAAACCCCATTTATCCAATATTCTCTTATTTCATAAGGTCAGCGCCAGAGTCACCCCATGTCACCTCAAATCAGAGCTCTGATAAAGGTTGTTGGAGCTCAGATAATGGGAGTGGTTGTGGTGGGGATTGGATGCCACTAGCGCGGACCGTTAAAAACAAGACAATATCAGAAAAAAAAGAGGTTTGGATCAACCGTATATATATATATATATATATAACACAACACATTAAGTGTTACTTTTTGTGAAAATGTTACAGATATAAATCTAACCCAATGCCAACCCAACTCACCCCAAATAGGAGCTCTGGTGGATCCAAACTTCATTTATCCAATATTCTCTTATTTTCTATGGTTCGCGCCAGAGGCACCCCATGTCACCCCAAATCAGAGCTCTAATGAAGGTTGTTGGAGCTCAGAGAATGGGGGGGGGGGGGGATTAGATGCCGCTAGCGCGGACCGTTAAAAATAAGACAATATCAGAAAAAAAGAGATTTGGATCCCTTGTATATATATATATATATATATATATATATATATATATATATATATATATATATGTTAACAAAGTAAATGTTACTGTCAAGGTTTTAAAAAATGCAGGGCGTGATAGAGACGTGAAGGCCAAACCTTAAGCCTTAGCCTAGGCGGGCCTTAGGCGTAAAAAGGCGTTTAGGCCTTTTTAATATATTTTAATATTTTTTAACCATAACAAGGCTATTAATATACTAAAATTGTACATATCATAAAAATATGTCTAAATATTTGCAAATTAAAGTACTATTTGATTATTTTGGATGAGATAATGGTCCGGTTTGTAAAAAAAAATCTTTTAAAGACGATATCGTCTCACTAAAGCATTGTTGTTTTTAGAGAAAAAGTGTGCCTTAAGGGTTTTACCAAGAATAAGGCGTCAAAAGCTTAAGGCGGGGCGTTTTTAGAACAGTGGTTACTGTTTGTGAAAATGTTACAGATATAAACCTAACCTAATGCCAGCCCTACCTACCCCAAATTAAAGCTTTGATGAAGGTTGTTGGATAGCATGGACCTTTAAAAATAAGATAATTTTGAAAAAAAGGATTTCGATCCACTATCTCTGTGTGTGTGTATACTATGTAATATTAACACAGTAAATGTTACTGTTTGTGAAAAAGTTACAGATATAAACTTATTTCTCTTTCTGATGAATATAGTAAAGTTTATTGTCTGTGTAATTTTTTTTCTTTGAAATTATATAGGATTTATGGATCTTGTTTGATAGATCTCGTCGAGTAGAGTTCAAAAATAGTAATTTTGTGAAAAACGGATATGTCAATTAAAAGTTATGATCATTTGAAGGTTAAAAAAAAAAATTCAACCACTTATGTAACTTCCTCAAGAAAGTTACAGATGGTTGGGTTTAAAAGGGTAAAATTGTGAAAAAAAAGTTCCAAAAAATTTGGAGTAGGACTTATAGTGAGAGGAAAATATAGTGGTACAGAATGTCTAAAAATAGTCTAATAGGATCTAAATGAGAATGCCCTTACGTAAATTTACTAATTTACCTTTTAATGCTAACTTTGAATTTAATTCTTTAACAAGTCTTATTTCCCAAAATGGTTATTAAGTTTTTAACTTAACTCTTAAAACACTTTTAACCATTTTAACACTTATTTAATACCTTATGTTACCCAACTTTCACATTTGTCACTTAAACACCCTTAATGTATAAAATAACACCTTTTTACATATTAAACTCCCATTTTCTACGCATTTGAAATGCACACTTTATTTATGGGATTTTGCGTCGTAATACTCACTTTGCTACTATTTACACATTTGAACCCTTTAACTTCTATTATTAACTTTTAATCCACAACTTATGAAAAATTCTTACTTTTCACATATTTACATATAAAAATCATTTTAATTTCTACATGAGTTTCACACACTTTAAAATATCAATTAAAGAGAAACTTCGCCTTTTTACATTTTTTTTCACTATTCATGTTGAAAATCACATTTTAATCTCACAAAATGGCTTAAGCAAGCCTGATATATTCCTTTTTAACAAAAAATATTTTTTTTAATTTATTTTTTGACTTTTGAACCCATAGTATTTAGTATGTATTTTTTGGACCCTATAAAAGTAGTCATTTTATTTTTTGACTTTCCAATTGTCATTAAATACTTTTTCTCTTGGGAGGGGTATTATTGTGAGATCATTAGTGGTTTGCATTTTTATTAATGGACTATTGAATGAGACGTTGTTCAGATTGTACCAGCGTTATCTACTAGTTTGGAGTTTGGGAAAATCCTCCTTGATTAGTGGGGGAGCCACCGATTCAGCTCGCAGGGTACCTTGGAAGGCATCATTTGGGTATTCGGGGGTATTGGTGCTAAGGTTCATAATAACCATGTAGGGATAATGGTGCTTGAAAGCAGGGACGCCGACAATATCAGGGGGAGTCGGTGGTGTTAGGAATGGTGTAGGAGAGTCTTGGGGATTAGCTAGTACTGCTTAGGTAGCCACTCCAGGCAGTGTTCTGGTGTTGGGGATGGGAGAAGGAAGTGTGTTATCTCCTATTCTGGTCATAATAGTGGCCTCTTGTAGGCATATTTGTGCTGAGTTCACTTCCCTAATCTCCAATTGCATGGTATTCTATAAGGAAATTATGGGTTTGCGGATAGAATCTGATCTTCTTTAATAGACATGGAGCGTATTGCGGAGAAAATTTGATAATCGCGGGTGAAGAGCACGTTGATGAAAACTAATCAGTCGCACAGTGCGCAAACTCAGGCTTCTAGGGTAGCAACCTAGTGGTATCTCTCTGCTAATGATAGCAACTCCAGAAAATGTTGGGGCACTTTTGTTCAGGGTTTTATGTACAGAAGGACTGACAAAAGTACAATACATAGGGGGAGAAGGACTCACATATACATGATATTTCTGATGCAATTCTTTTATCTATTTTTAACTGTTCTTTGATGTTATTTTGTTTTTTGTTATTTCGTAGTGTCTTCAAAGGATGATAACTTTAACAAGGTCCTGTTGGATTTGGGAGAACATGGGTGAACTATGATATTTTAGAGCGAGGAGCGAGGAAAATAGTATCTCAAAGTAAAACGTGGTTAGGGTAATCCAACGTATAGGAAATATATTTTGGCGATGAATTATGGATTCTTATTGTTTATCTTCCTTTTAAGAGAGGAATACATTCAGCCTAGAATCTGAGGGGGATTGGACCAGCCTCTGGTTGTTTGATAATTTTCTAAAAATTTCGTCAAAGTGATTATCTCGTAATTATCTTGATCTTTTTGTGTAATAGGGTGTGTTCCTAGAACTTTTTCTATATGAAAAGTTTCAGTGTGACTCGGTGGTCAGTGGATCCTTTTTCATTACCATGGATCACGATATACCAGGCCACTCTGATAGAGAAACCTTTTAAGGTAAGTATGATACCACTTTATCCTAGCTTTGAAAGCCTGTTTAATATACCTCACTACTAAACAAACTAACCTTCCCTGTCACAAAGACCTTCGAATTAAGAGAAAAGTTGTTCGATTTACCAGACAAGTGAGCGCAAAGAGTTAGGATACTTATTAGCGACTAGCCTTTCATGGAAGTGACTATTCAAAAATATGATCTTTATTCGGGGAAGTGACTTCTCGAAATTATGAACCTCTTTTTATAGAGAAGGGACTTTTCTAATGTTTGAACTTTCCTCTGAGTAAAGTGACTTTCCTATAATACAACCCATCTTTCAACTAACAGCTTTTGGGGGGGCCCGAGGGTATAGGTTTTCAATAATATGAAAATCAACACCATGTAGTGCGTGATGCAAACAGCTAATCTTTATTTTTTACATACTTTGATGTTTATTTTATTTTGAGGTCCTTCGTGCGTACCTATATCTTTAGAAAAATTTACAATCATGTGCATGGGGACCTAAGCATGTATCTATATTGTTCGGACCCTAAAACTAAGGCCACTAAAAAGCTCTACAATTTACATAAGCTAGTTATGCGGTAGAGCTATATTAAGTATAGTAGAAGGGAATCATATAAATAGTTCTATTCTCTTAATTTTCTCCCGACGGAGTCACCACTAAGGCATAGCTAGAAATCAATTTACGACAGGAAATATTAATTTTCGCTAGTAGAAAACTTTCCCCCAATGAAGTTGCCTCTGTGGTGTTACGGACCCTGATCGAGCTTGCGCTATGCCCCGGTGAAACTTTATGCAACTATGGATGCAGGGATTCTTATCTATAGTTCCTCCATGTCCCCCCGAGATTGGGTTATCGGTTTGACATTAGGTCATTCATTTTTATGCACGACCCTAGTAAGTGTGGATTTCGTGCGAAAAAAAGGTGGTTTCATTGGTTGTTCAAAGTCTTTAACTTGTTTTATATAAAAACAAATAAAAAGGTTAGGGATAGCCTTTTTGGGATAATCTTAAGGAAGGTTTTAAAGTCCGTGGTTGGTCCATAGATTCATGTTGTGAAGGTTAGAGAATCGGGTTATGCGTGCGGAAAGCATTTGGCACCCCACTTATTTTGTATGCTTCCTTAATCATATGTTTATTATTTATATTTACATTATGTGATTACGCTTTAGCTATTTTAGAATTAATTTAGAGGCCTTAGCATTAGGGTACCCTAAAATATAAATAGGTTCTTTAGTTGGATAATGACATGAGTGAGGGGTATATGCATATCACTTCGACCAGTGCAGGTACACAAGATTACTTATGTATGACCGTGTGCGTGTGTTCGTATAATGGATGACCATAGATGTAAATGTGTGGGAAGGCTCATCTTTGAGATATTCTGATATCTTATTCATGTTTTAAGGAGATAGAAAAAGGGATAGGATATGGGAGCATCTCTGTGGGATGATACATCAAGAGATGTAGTATCGAGGATCGAGCTCACGAGAAACACTCGGTATTGCACATACGTACCCGAGTGGACTTGGGACTAAAGCCTATATAGTTTGGTTGGATAATTGGTGTATACATGTTTAAGCACCCATATATAGGGATATGTTTGGGAAGTCCTATTTTGAGAAAGTTTGATATCCCGTTTTAGTTACTTAGGTGTGATGAATGAAAGTTGAGAGATGGGTGCATCTCGGTGGAGAAAACATATAATGAGATATATTGTCAAAGTTCGATCTCATGACAAAGACTCGATATTCCTCCTACGTACCCAAGAGGACTTGGGATAAAAGACTACGTAGTTTGGTTATACATGTGTTCTAACGTGATGTGTGTGTAAGTGTAGGACTTGGCTTAGAGAGGGGAAGGGTTGTGTATAGAGGGTCAAAGTGAGAGTTAACCCTAAGATCATTAATACTTGCATGTCATATTATAATAATCAGGTAATCACGATCCAGAAGTTAATATCCTTCAAACTGGTTTAGAGGTGTACCATTAAGGATGGCATGTTTTAAACATCCTCGGTTAGGTAGGTATAGGTAAAGGTAGAAGTTAGAAGTGTTTGGAATGGGGATGTAGACATTCGTACTAGATAATACGTCAAGAGACGTATGATAAGGCCTTAACTTCACGATTTTAGCTCGGTATAATGCCTACATAACCAAGGGGACCTGGGATCAAAGCCAACGTACTTGCAACAAATAAGGCATATTTATAAGTGTAGACAACGGGATACCGAGTATACAAGTTATAACATTATGATATTTATGGAGCCTACTCCTTAATATAGCATTTCTGTTGTGTTGTAATGATATATTTATATGTTAAGAAAATATGTTAATCAACTATCAATGTATCAAAAGTATTTATATTAAAATTTATAGTTGGGGTGTCATCACCTAGACAATCTTTTTTCAATCGGAGTGTGGTGAGAGTAGCCAAATCTTAGATTATAGCCTATAATTTACATAAGTGTAGCCTTGTCCTCATCAAGCTTTAACCCAACCAAGTTGACCTTACTCACTTATCAAGTCAGACAGTCATAGGTCCCTCCGGAATGGACCATCGTCAACAGTCTCAGCCTCGTACCAAAACTATAGGCCGAAACCTGTCAACTGGCCCATAACAATCTCATCAGTCTCGATTTGACATTGTACTACTCAGGCAGTCGAGACTATACTTTAATTCAGCTCAGTATTTACTTACAAGTACATAGAAAGTGTCAGTCTCAGCCAGGCCACGACCTCTAAGGACGACATATATCTCACATGTGACATAGTGCTCCATTATGACTATTCCACGTGGGCAGGCAGTTATAATAATATCTCCATGAGCACATGAGGGAATATTGCATCATCATAACATATGTGTGCCAGGGACATGTGTTCGAATCTTATTAGAATCTTTACCACATGCATGCTTATTACATAATTGGGGGTATAATGATAACCTCAAGGACTATTATTGCCTCCCTCTTTGAAGGGGATTGAAAATTTAAAACCCTAGCCTATGCTCTGTAAAACTTACATTAGAGGGATAAAGCCCTAGAATTATACTTAGAGCCATTAGATCTCGCTTGTTTAGTATAAAAACACATAATCACTTGCACAGTGGAGTAGCCCAATTGTTGAATGAGTTACATAATTGTGTTTATCCTCTTTTCCTCATCTCCTTCTACATTCACTTTTGTTTATCTAATATCCATTATTGTAGATCATTAGTTTGAGCTCATTACAAGTTTAAGTGGTGATATATTGGGTATCATCATTTTGGCTCCGTCTTTGGTAAGTGAGGTTTCATCTTCTTTCTCTCATTTTTAGCTTAGCTCCTACTTGAATCTCTGGTGTTAATCCAGATCCACTATTGCTGGACTTGAATCACCATTGAAGGAGTTCTGGTTGGGACTTTTAAGCTTATTTTAGATCATCCATTTCATCTACACTCTCACCAGAGAGATGGCTTCCGATCTTCCTTTAAGCATTGGCCCCAACTCTATTCAAGCACTGCATCAGTCAGAGATGGCTAATGTGGCATCGATCATGTGCTCGTTGGTGGCTAGCCAACAAAAGATGCAAGAACAATTTATGGATTTTAACCAAACCATGATGGCCAGGACTCCAGGCGCTATGGCGGAGATGACCAGTCCGGCTGCCAAAGATGTTATGGATGCGCCGACAGGGGAACCACCCCCAGCCCCACATAAGGAGGCGCAATGTCAGCAGAGGCGGAGAGATGTGGCAAACCTAAGACGACTCCACCTAGGAAAATAAGTGAAAGAGGATCCAAATGATTAGTATTATGAAGAGGATAATTTTTGTGAACCATATGAGAATTATGGCGACACAGTTTGCCCAACACTAGCCAGTAGCGAGAACAGTGCAAGGTATACATAAGAAGGTTGTCCTTAAATTTTGGCCTTTGACAGACTTAGCAAAGGGTCAGCTTTTGACTGTCTCATCCCTGTGGGAGACCTACGAGACCAACTTTTTTATTCATATAGTAACATCGCCTCTAGAGGGAATGGTGGATGTAGTGACTGTCATCCTCAGCCATGCCGAGAGGGAATACAGGGGTAAGTGAACAATCATCAAAGAAACGCTGGCCGAGAGCAATTACCTGATCCAACCAATAAAGAGGGTAAAGGAGACAATACAACGGCAGTGGAGAAGCCATGGAACAATTCAATTCAGAGGCTGGAGGATAAGATCGATGATTTATTGAAGGGTCGAGACTTAATCCACAGGGGCTACATAAAAGAATCTCCCTTCGTAGCTAAGATAGTAAACTCCCCACTCCATCTAAGTTTAAGCCTCCTATTGTAAAAATATGATGGCAATATAAACCCGATACACCCCATTGAGATATATCGGTCGGCAACCGATATTTACTTAGTCTCGGGCGAGATGAGATACCGATCTTTCTCTGGCACTCTTATTGGCTCAACCCATATGTGGTATACGTATCTGCTAAAGAATTTAATCGAGAATTTTAAATAGTTATCCGAAAGGTTCATCCATAACTTTTGCTTCTGCATAAAGACCCCAAAGAAAGTGACTCACCTCTTGTATGTGAAATAAAGGGAAAAATGAATCATTGAGAGACCACATTGCTCGGTTCAACAAGGAGAAAGTTGAAGTGGAAAACTACGGGAAAAATATTAATATGATAGCCCTCATGAGTGGGATATAAAAAGGAAAGTTACTCTGAAAGCTGGCTGAGGATCCTCCCAAGTCCATAGAAAAACTTCTAACTATGGATAGGAGAGTCATGAACACTAAGGAGGCCATGGCGGCTAAAGGAGAGGATGAGAAAGAAATAAGTGGGGGTAAGTCTCAGAAGGCGAAAGGAAAAATAGAAAGAAAAGGTCGTCCAATAATAAGTTTGCAAGTTATAACCCATTGACAGTAAGTCTTGACCTGATCTTGAATGAGATTAAAGATTAAAGCGCTCTTAGATGGCCTTAAAAGATTAAGTCCCCTCTTCACAAGAGGGACAAAAGCAAGTGGTGCAAGTTCCACCAAGACCATAGCCATATGACAGATAATTTTTTTCTTCTTAAATATGAGATTGAGAAGATGTTAAAGAAAGGGAAAATTCGAAAGTATGTTGACCAAAATGGTGCCAAAGATGACACCAGAAAGAAGCATGGTGGGATAAAAGATGATAGGTCGAGACGGCATGCCCAAACCGACAAGAAAGATGAAGAGTCAGATAAAGATGGAGATAATCCAGACCTCCCTCCTAAGATCCCTGAGCCAAAGGGACACATACATATGATTTCCTTTGACTTTAAAAGAATCAATGTAGGAATGGCTGGCGGAGGAACTGAGTCGGTCGATCGTAAGGCACACGTCGTGGAAGAAAAGTCTTCACCAAAATGGATGGATGTGAACTTGGTTGCTTTAAAGCCGAAGTAGGGGAAGATAAAAACGTAGACATGGGTACATTGGTAGTAGGATTCTCGTGAATGGACTTAAAGTTCATCTTGGCCCTCATGACGACCCTTTGGTAATCATCACTAGGGTCCATGGTTATAATGTGTCTCAAAAACTGGTGGATGGTGGCAACTCATCCGATGTCATATTTTAGGACTGCTTCAAAGGATTAAATCTCAGTAAGAAGAATCTAGTTCCTTATCATCAACCATTGATCGGTTTCAGTGGAGAAAAGGTACACCCACTATGATCACAAAGTAATCTTTTTTGTGATGGAAGAGAATGTATTCTCGACCTACAATATCATACTCGATAGAGTATCACTCAAAGAATTTGAAGCAGTGCCCTCTATCTTTCATCAAATGGTAAAATTATCGACTCCTTATGGAGTAGGGGAAGTCCAAGGTGACCAGATAGAGGAAAGAAAGTGTTATTTCAGCTCGATAAAATAAGAGGAGGCTCACAAGAAGCTCATAACCTCCTACAATATTAACACTCTTGACCTAAGGGACGAGAGGAAACTAAAGAAGGGTAAGGCTGCAATAGAGGTAGAATTCATCATCCTCAATGAGTACGAGTTAAAAAAAATCATCTAAATTGGCTCATCATTGAAGAAGGAGGTGAAAGAAAGATTAATAAATCCGCTGAGGAAGAGGCAAAGCATCTTCGTATGGAGCTATGGGGATATGTCGGGAATTGACCCCGAAGTTATCTACCATCGATTAAACATTGATAAAGATGCCAAGCCAGTGAAGCAGAGGAGGAGGACCTACGTGAGATATAAGTACAAAGTCATCTAAGAAAAGGTAAAAAATCTCCAATCGACTAAGTTTATTCGTGAAGTGCACTACCCGAATTGGTTGTCTAATGGTGTGATTGTGCCAAAAGCCAATGAGAAATAAATAATGTGTGTAGACTTCACAAATTTAAATAAGGCCTTCCTAAAAGGAAACTTCCCTTTACCCTAAATATACCGAATGGCATGGTTGGGCACAAATGATGAGATTTATGGATGTTTATTTAGTGTACAATCATATTTTTATGCATGAGGATGATGCTGAGAAGACTTCATTCATTACTGACAAAGGAACCTATTGCTATAAAGTCATGTCATTCGGCCTTAAGAAAGCAGGGGCGACCTACCGGAGGTTGGTCAATAAAATGTTCAAATATCATATTGGGAAAACTGTGGAGGTTTACGCTGATGATATGTTGACAAAGAGCCTCAAGGTCGAGGATCACATGGCCGACCTTGAGATCACATTCGACACCATGGATCTTTATAAGATGAAGTTAAATTTGGTAAAATGCGTGTTCAACATCGGAACAGGAAAGTTCATTGGCTTCATAGTCAATTAAAGGGCGATAGAGGCAAACCCAGCGAAAATCAAGGCATTGATAGAAATGAAGACACTAAAGGATATAAAAGACGTGTAGAGATTGAAAGGAAGAGCTTCTACTCTCAACCACTTTATCTCTAGGTCCATAAATAAGTGTTCGCCCTTCTTTAAAATCTTGGGAAAAGCATTTTTCTGGGATGAAAAGTGTGAGAAATCTTTTATTGAACTTAAAGCTTATTTGGGATCTCCAATGCTCTTGTCATGGCCCATTCAAGGGGATAAGTTATTCCCATACCTAGTGGTATCAAAACCATAAGTGAAACTATTGTTCAAGATGATGAAGGGGTTTAAAAGCCTGTGTACTTCAACAATAAGGCTCTTCAAGGGTCCGAGCTAAAATTCCCAAATATGGAAAAACTAGCATAGGCTTTTATCCATGCCTCTAGAAAAATGAAGCCTTATTTTCAAGCCAATACTATGATGGTACTCATTGGCATTACTTTGGGGCAAGTCATCCATGAACTTGAGAAATCAGGTAGACTAATGTCTTGACCAATTGAGTTAGGAGAGTTTGACATCGTGTATCAACCAAGGATTGCAATCAAGGGGTGGGCATTAGCTGATTTTATAACCAAATTAACTTGTGTCAAGGCTGGAATTAGAAAAGATGAGGTTGTGGTATTACCTGAAAAGACAGTCCTGGACCCAATCCTGGCCGATGGAGCCAGAGTCAACCATATAAAAAAAGATGTTTTGTTCAAAACTGGGGTAGTGAATGAGAGACATTTCTCGGATGACAGCCCAGTCTGGAGTTTGTTTGTGAATGACTCTTCTTGTGAAAGTGGTAGAGGAGAAGGACTCATAGAGTCGATCCCGGATGGAACTAATATTGAATATGACTTAAAGTTCAGTTTCAAAACTTGAAATAACAAAGCTTTATTGGTCGACATGTCCTTAACTAAGGTGTTGAACATTGGCCATATGATAGTACACAATGACTCTCAGTTAATGGTGAACCAAATTTTAGGAATCTACGAGGCTAAAGATGAGAAAATGGCCAAGTATTTGGCAAGGGTAAAGAAGTCATTAGCCAACTTAAAGGAAGTAAAGGTTAAGAGAGTACCTCGTCTTGAGAATAATCGATTCGATGCGCTAGAGAGGTTAGCCTTGACACAAGATAGAAATTAAGAGGACCATTCCTGTTGATATTTTACACCGTCCGAGTACTGAGGAAGACGATGATAGAGTGGAACTTTGTTTAAAATTAATTTAGGAGAATCGTGGATGGATCCATGGATCAAATACATCAGATACGGGGAACTCCCAAACACTAAGGCCGAGATAAAGAACCTACGGTACCAGGCGATGAGTTCACCATTATAGGAGACGTGCTCTAAAAAAAGGTTTCCTACTATCTTTCCTCATATGAGTTTATCCTCAAGAGTCTGACTACGTCCTACATGACATACATGAGGGTTCGTGTGTAAGCCACATTAAAGGAAGATCTTTTGCAAAGAGGGTTGTGACATAGGGGTACTAGTGGCTAACCCTTATTAGAGATGGGGCCGATCATGTGAAAAATGAGATAAGTGCCAAAGATATGTGAGTATACCCCAGCAACCTCATTAGCCACTCTCGTCCACTACTTCCCCATGGTCGTTCATATTTTGAGGGATTGATCTAGTCTACCAAGGAACCAGGGGGATATCAGTATCTGATTATGGCCATTGATTACTTTTTTAAATGGGTGGAAGAAAAAGTCATGATCTCCATCACTTAAGCGAAGACATTTAAGTTCATCTGGACACATATTAGCTCCAGGTATGGCCTACCCAATACGCTCATCTCAGACAATGGGAAACAGTTCAAGAAAAATCCCTAAAGTCATATTCAGAAAGAGTGGGAATAAAGAAATTCTATTATGTGCCTGGCCGACCTCAAGCTAACGGCCAAAATGGAGGAACTAATAGGAGGATTTTTAATGGAATTAAAAAAAGCTGGAAGATGCTAAAGGCATGTGGATGGAGGAGTTATATGGAATTCTATGGGCCTACAGAACGGTAGAGAGGAATCCTACAAGGGAAACACCCTTCGTTCTAGCCTATGGATCATAGACTGTAATCCCCACTGAACTCGAACTTACCAGTCATAGAGTCCAGACTTACAACCCTGAGACCAATAATAGAGAAAATAGACTGGATTTGGACTGGATAAAAGAAAGGTGAGATGGTGCCGAGGCCAGACAATGTGCATATCAATAGAGGACAACCAAATTATATAATAAAAGGGTCAAAGCAAGGTCAATTACTGTGTGAGATTTGATGTTATAAAAGGTTTGGCAGAAGCTGAACAAGTTGTATCCAAACTGGCATGACCCATATATAGTCACTGAAGAGGTCGTCCTTGGGACTTACAGACTGGAGAACATAGACGGGGAGCCTTTCTCCAATACATGTAATGAAGATCATCTAAAGAAATATTATCAATAGGCTTGAATGCCATTTATATTTCATCCTCTTTGTGTACAAAGTTCTTATATATGGAATATTTCGAAGTAATGAATGAAAAAATGCAAGTTTTTCCTCATATCTTTATGATCAATTATCATATGTATGATTTGAATTGCTATAAGCTAAATAACATCATTCGTATGGTGAATTTTTTTTATGAGAGAATCGTCTTGTCCATGAATTCTCAATAAAATAGAAAGGGGGGAATAGTGTGACAATGCCACTGAGGTGGTGAAAAACAAAAAGACTCTGGTAAAAATGATTGTATTATGGTTATTTCAAACATCATTAATTTGGTGGCTTTAAATTTCGTCTCTCCCTTAGCAAAGACGAACGTGTATGAAGAGGCAAAACTCATCCATACACTCCCAAAAATGACGAGGGGGGACTTACGATCAACATCATTAAGTTGGTGGCTTTAAATTGAAAATCATTATATGGTAATAGGAATGACACTACGTGGTGACCTCTCTCAGTTAAGACGAGAGTGAACATATGATTAACATCATTAACTTGGTGAGAATTAACATCATTAACGTAGTCACTGAACATGACTACATGGTGACCTTTCTAGGCTAAGATGAGAATGGACTCTAGGAGTTATGTGTTATCCCATTTGCAAGTTCATTAAAAATTCCCCAGACACAGACAATACACTTCAACAAATAACAAACAAGATATGGAATTGCAATTATAAGAGAATTTCCATTCAAACAAAATAATTTACGTTCATCAAATTTAATTGTTCACATAGCAAATGACAATCAAGGGAAATATTGTTCAGAGAATTAATGATGTTTGAAAGGACGATGTTACAAATGTTCACAAAAATTAATTACATAGAAAAAAAAGGGTAATAGTCCATAGGCGGCCGCCTAGTGCAAGACATAGAAGAGGTGGAAATTTAAATTGTCTTCTTGGCCTGCTCTGAGATGAGATTTTTAACAATGGGCTGAGTCTGAACTTCGCACTTAGCATTGGCATCCTTAATCTTGGCCTCAACCTGTGCCGACACTTCAGTAGCCGTTAGCTCTGGGGCAGTAGCCTCAACTTCAACCTCATTAAGCACAACAATGGCATCAAGGATGGAGGAGTCAAAGGCTGCAAACCTCTTGGTCAGATGAGTCACGTCTGGGTACTTTTTGGTCTCCCATTTAAGAGAGCTCCCCTCTCCAAGTATTGGAGTCCATAACCTGCAAACTGTTTTGAGGCCTTGAAGTCTTCAACGACCTTTTCCTCAACTTCCTTAACAACATCCTTTATCTTTTTCTCATACTTCCTCTCTAGATTACCCACATCGTCATTATGCTCCTTGATCTTGGCATCAAGGTCGTCTCATCTCTGTTGCACTACGTTATCCACCGCTTTCTTATAATCGGCATCCTTTTTTTTTCATGGCTTGCTTGGCCATCCTCTCAGCCCTGAAAGCATCGTCATACTTGTCGATCTTGGCCTGGACCCACTCGGCCAACTGGTGGAAGGAGAAAAGAGACTGTAAAGGCAATAAACAAAAGTTAGTATGAGACATATGAGGCAACACTTAATGAAATGAAATAAATATGAACAAATATGAGCTAAGGGATTTAACTACCTAGACGACCCGATGGAGGCCAAAATTATAGAGGTAGGATTGACAGCCAGATTCTAGCACCCATGAGCTGATAGTAGACCTAACTCTCATTCGATCTCCCATCATGGATCCAGTATTGATAGACAACAGAGAGAGCTTATCGGTGAAGATCGAGTCCGATGAAATTGGAATAGAAGAGGATGAGGTGTCCCTTTGTGCCTCATACCTCCTATGCTTCTTTTATGAAGGTAGGCATTAGTGTTATCATCAATCGGTGTCTTCCCCTTCTTCGTCTAGTCGGCCTGGCCGGGGCTGCCAACCATTGTCTACTTTGGAGTATTAGTCGCCTTTGACATCTTTCTCAATAATTTTCCAAGAGAGGGAGTCGTTATTTCCCAAAGTTGGTCTGATGTATATATAGGACGACCTAGAATTAAAAGATTAGGTTAATATCAGTAACGAATATCAAAAGATGATAGAACATATGTAAAAATAACATATACTTACATAATTCTGATAACAGGTCTACCCTTAGACCCATCTTTTGAAGATACTTGGGAGTTATTAACCTCTCAAACTCCACAAGTCCTTTATCGTCTCCCTTAGAGAGGAGCTTGCACACTTTTTCCATAACGTCTATGCTCAGGATGGGATCAAATTAGGCCGATATGGGGAATTTTACCTATCTTCGGGGTACTATCGATGCAGAGGAAATGTCTAGGGTGTCGGCGCCAAAATCCCAAGTACCAGAGACGAATAAATTGTAAAGTTTCTAGTGGTGGTTAGAAGTTTAGTTAACATGCAGGACTTTTTTGGTGGTATTCTTGGCTACGAGATGATAGTATCCAGGTTGTGCCTTAGAATACGAGACATTGTATCTGCCCATGAACACCAAGATAGGAAGATCAGTTTTGTGGACGATATACTAGAATTAGACGAAGTCGATCATAATTCTCCAGGCATTGGGAAAAAGTTGAGCCGGGGTTAACCCTTTCCCAATAAGAATAGTTTGAATATTGGGATGGATAGGAAGTCTGAAGCTGATATTTAACATCTTTTCATAGCCGATAACCTCACCATCTCGGCTATTATAGGCCCTCTCATCCCTCGTAGGCACCCTCTTGTTGATGTCATATTTTATATCGTATTGATGTCTTTATGTCAGAAAATCTAACTCTCAAATGATACTGAGGATTTTTTTAGCATAATTAGTTTCAAGTGGATCCTCGCCACTATCAAATGAGAGCTCCTCAGCCTGAGCGGTCGTGGATTATTCTTGACACCTTCTAACGTACTCGACATAGGACATGGATGAAATGGGGACAACCATAGGAGGGGGTGGACATGCAACCTCCATTCTCGACTAGTCAGAATCCGAGATCTCATGTACAGAGTGGTTTGTACGGTTGGAGGACTGAACACGTTGAGAGGACGAGGCCTGAGAAAATGTCTCAGCTGCCTCAGACCCCTCATGGTTGGTGTGGTAACTCTCATAGCCTCAACAAAAGAATCCTCACTCTCAGCTTGAGAGGATACATATTATCTAAAGAGGATGAAGACTTAAACATGGAATCACTAACCTCTGTGATAGGAGGATGGACTAGAGCTAGTGGGATTGGGTGGATTGGAAGTGTAGGGTCGCCTCTGACCCTACGTTTAGCCTCGACCTCGATATCAACCTTGCGTATCTCACTAAAAACTCTCTCCTTATGGTTGGGGTATTGATCAATTAGATCGTATAAAGTACTTAACATCCAAATAGTTTCAAAGTTTAACCTAGTTTGACTAAAATATCAAAAGGTGGAAACTCAAATGTTTTTAATGAAGAACACCAGGAATAACTAAAACAAGCTGTAAGGACATATTTTTATAAATGTTCATGACAATTAATTATGTCGTATATCGTTACAATTGTCGAAGAAGTTCAAGAGAAGTCTACATCAAGATGGATCCGAATATATCAAGTTTCTTAATCAAAAAGCCTCCGTAAGGTTTACTTTGGTAAGGTTATGTTTTAAATACCTTAACTTTGCACTTATAGCTTTGGGATATTTTTACAAAATATTTTCTAAGTATTGAAGCGAAATTTTTTCGTCAAAATTTGAGAATGAGTCATTTTTCTAAGTCCTGTAGCGTTCCTCGATTTTGATGCCCAGGTTGTTTAAGTGAGATCTCTTCTCGTTCGAGCGACATGGAGATGTCGGTCGATGTCGTTCAAACGACACGTGTACGTCTTTCGAACGAGATCTCTTTTTCGTTCGAGCGACTGAGGCGGCGCATTTTTCTATAAATACTCATTAAATGGCTTTGTTTTCATTAAGAAGTCCCAGCGTTTTGAAAGACAATAAACTGCTAATCTGAGAAATTATTTTTGACTTCTTCTTTAGGGTTTTCATCCCTTTTTGTTTTCAATTCACAAAAATCCCATATGCTTTGGTGAATTGTTTTGGTGTTCAAGAACACACTTTGCTTTTCATCATTCTTTATGGGGATAACTCTACAACCGGAGAGTTACGTGCTATTGTGGAGGGAGTCCTTATAAAGACTTTAGACTGCGTGTTTGGACTGTGCGTCCTTGTGGTATAGCTGCGTGTGAACCACTACTGATTTCTAGCCGTTACTTTGGAGGTTTGACGAAGACACCGTGCGTTACTCTTGTGAGCAAAAGCAAGATGGTATGTAAGTCAATGGTCTTGTAAACTTGTCAGAGTTCTAGAAATAAAAAGTTTTCCCTTCGGGGATTTTTCTGAAATTTGTGTCATATGCTTCATTCATTTATGGGTTGACACACGCACACACGTAGTTGCATGTTTAGGGGCTGAATTGATTTGTTTTAAAAATAGACTCTAATTAAATAAGTGTGCCAAAGTAGAAATTTGCGAACTTAATTAATTATCACACAGTCATATTTATTTTACAAATTGGTATCAGAGCAGGTTACACTATTTTACTGTGTATTCCTATTTTTCGCAAAATTTATGTGATATTGATTTTTTTTCAAAATCACTTTTGTGAAAAATCATAATTTTTTCGATGGAGCACTCATATAATATGATGCCTATTTTTGACGTGTCCAATTATGCCTATTGGAAAGCTAGCATGAAATCACAATTAAAGGTATTGATGAACATGTTTGGTTGTTGTGTGAAAGAGGGTGGACTCCTCTTACTGTCACCGTTGAAAACATCACCTCTTTAAAACCTGTGTCGGCTTGGACTGAAGATGATTTTAAAATGTCTAATTTTAATTCACGTGGTTTGAGTGCTATTTATGGAGCCGTCACTCTTGACGAGTTCCGTTGAATTATGATGTGCACCACGTCTAAAGAGGCATGGGATGTACTCCAATTGACACATAAGGGTACAAATGCGGTTAAAGAATCAAAATTATAAAATCTTGCCACCCAATTTGATACCATTACTATGTTAGAGTCCGAAATTTTTGACGAATTTTATGCACGTTTGTCAGACATTGTCAACACTAGTTTTATTTTGGGTGAGGCGATTGATAACACGCGTGTCGTTAAAAAGATTTTAAGATCTCTCCCAAAACGCTTTTTTCCTGAAGTCACTATTTTAAACTCTTTGGGAAATTTGAAATCACTTAAGATGGAAGAACTTGTAGGAGATCTTCAAACTTATGAGATTGACATGTTTTCCCAAACGATTAAGGCTAAGGATAAAGGCATTACTTTAAAGACTCATTTTAAGAAAAAGAAACAAAAAGTTTGTGAGTTCGATTCTGAGGGAGATTTTGATTTTAATGATATGGCCTTATTTGCAAAAAAAAATAAAAATTTTCTCAAAATTTTGAAAGAAAATTCTTCCAATAAAAAGATATTTTTTGAGAAAAATAAAAAGAAAGGAAAGGCCAAAGAAAGCAGTGAAAGGGAAAAAGAGAATGACTCAGATGAGGAGTGTGAGGAGGATTTTGAGAACGTGATTTGTTTTGAATGTGGGGGTAAGGGGCATAAGTCGTTTAAGTGTCCTACATAGCTTAGAAAGAAAGGAAAGAAAGTAGCCATGCCCGCCACACTTAGTGATAGTAGTGAAGGTGAGGGTGATGAGACTAGTGGTGAGAAGTTTTTTTCTTTTTCAGCAAGTCGTGTGAGCACACCCACTTTGTCCTACAATAGTGAACACGAATGAGATGGTGATGATTTGAGCGCTTCAAGTGAGGGAGAAAGAGAGAGTGAAAGTGGAGATGAAAGTGAGGTCCAAAAAGCATTTGGAGATTTGTATACCGAGACGTTAAAAATAAAGAAGTATAATAGGGATTTAGGTCATCGAGTGTTAGATTTGGAGAGATAGAAGGAGGTTTTAAGAAAAGAAAAATATGATTTGACCGATACAGTGTCTAGTCTGACGACACGGGTATCCCAACTCGAGAGTGATCTCGAACGTGTCAGGGAGGTCAAATTCAATTTTGAGAATGAACCTAAGAAGGTTGAAAAGGTGGTTCCTAATCCCGATAAGGGTAGAGTTGACGGGCTAAGAAAAGATCATGACGGTGCTTCCACTTCTTTTGTCTCGCTCGAGCCGATTCCCACTTTAGTGACAGATTCACATGGCCCAAAAATTAACCCACCTAGGCATCCATTTCCAGTTAGGAGAGTATGTCCTAGAGTTTTTGAGAGAGGTGTTCCTAGGCCTATTTATGCTTGTGCCCATTGCAAGAGGAGAGGACACCTTAGGAAATTTTTCATTAAGTTGGGTTATGTGTCACGTTTTGCTACTACATGTGTTTCTTCCACACATGCACCCACGTATGATACTTTATATGCGCCTGGAGACTACATGAGAGAGTTTGCACATTTAGGTGAGCAAGTTAGGTTTTTGGTCAAAACTTCACAAAATTTGAGGGAGGTTTTTCATAAGTTAGCACCACCTATGAAAAACCCCTCTGCACCTAACGATTGAGGTTTGACTTGTTTACTAGCATAGAATGTTTTCCACGATCATATTATTTGCATATTGCTAGTATGTATTATTTTTGTATGTATTCCATTTTTTGAAATTTTTTGAAAAATACAAAAAGATTTTATTTTGATAAAAAAGTTGAAAAATCCAAAAAGAGTTTTGGATTTTTTTTACATCTTTTATGGATGGACGCTTAGGATGACCGAGTCACAACATCATTCCATTTTTCATGTGACTATTTGATAGTGTTTTGAGACAATGTGTCAATTCATCCATGTGATTTATAATGTTTGGAGTCATTAAGATGTAATTAAGTGTTATTTCCTACACGTTTGACTTATGATTTCCTTTATTGCACACATGCACGGATTTGTTTGATTATTGTGCTTGTCTTATCACATGTTGGTTGGGTGTTTTCACTTCAATCCCGTCCTTAAAACGAACCAAGCATGATACAACTTGATAAGAAAGTTGTTCATGTAAGAGCCATTTGTGAGTTTGTGTGCTTTATTCGACAACGGGGAAGGGCTGCGAAAGGTTCATTTGGCCTTTGCGAATACTAAGCCACCGTTATATTGGAACTAAAAAATTGAGGAATTTTATTACCCGGGGTCTAAAGAGGTTTAAAAGATTCCCAAAAATTTAAAGGAAATAAAAAGAAATTCATTCCAATTATGGGCCAATTAGGTTTTTGCACTAATTCTCCAATGTTTGAGAATTTAGATTACCTCTAAAAGAAAATATGCATGAGGGAGTTTGGATGAAGAATTAAAACGGGTTTGCACGTCCTTGAAAGTCTTGAAAAGGCGTTACATAATTTTGGATGTTATTGGTGTGAAAATCACTTTGACTTTGATTTGTTGATTTGATTAAGATGATGTCATCTAAATTCAACAATTTTGCCACCTAACGATACTTTTGATGTTCATTCGTTAGGAGTACACGCATTCATCGTGCATATATGATTGATTGAGTTGATTTACCTATCAAATGTGTTCACACCCATTCATTCCATTTCCATGACTTGGTTGTTTTAGTATAAATCCTTGGTGTGTAATTTTTTGTATCTTAGTTTTTGTACGAAAAAATTTAAAAAATCAAAAATAGTTTGTGGATATTTTTTTTAGATATACCTTTGCATGCACGTAGTTTGTTTCATGTTTGCTATGCATTTTATCGTGACACTCCATGTTTTGATTGTTTTTTCTTATTTATCTATTTGGGGACATCATAAAAAGGAGAAGAAGGAATTATCAAGTTATGGGGGAGATTTGATTTATCATGTCTATTTTATTTATTCTTATATAATTTCAAACTCGATGCGTCATGAAGATTTTTGCTTTATATCATGTGTGTAGGTACAAAGATTGATGATCATTATGTTGCATACCCTGATGAGAAAATCTTTGAGATTTGATGAAGATTTTTGAAGAACAGAGTTTGAGAACTTGCAAATTTGTACCTTTTCAGTTTTGAGATTTATGAGAGGGTAGATTTGTATAGGTCATTTGGTATTTGATAATTCAGATGTTTTTATGTATGTATCGGCTTAAACATAGGGGAGATTTGTAAGGAAATATTTTTATAAATGTTCGTGATAATTAATTATGTCGTATACCGTTACAACCGTCGAAGAAGTTCAAGAGCAATCTACATCAAGACGAATCCAAATATATCAAGGTTCTTCATCAAAAAGCCTCCGCAAAGTTTACTTTGGTAAGGTTATGTTTTAAATACCTTAACTTTGCACTTAGAGATTTGGGATATTTTTACAAAATATTTTCTAAGTGTTGGAGAGGACTTTTTTCGTCAAAATTTGAGAATGAGTAATTTTTCTAAGTCCTGTAGCGTTCCTCGATTTTGACACCCAGGTCATTCAATCAAGATCTCTTCTCGTTCGAGTGACATGGAGATGTCGCGCGATGTCGTTCAAACGACACGTGTACGTCGTTCGAGCGAGATCTCTTTTTCATTCGAGCGACTGAGGCGATGAGTTTTTCTATAAATACTCATTAAATGGTTTCATTTTCATTAAGAAGTCCCACCGTTTTGAAAGACGGAAAACTGCGAATCTGCATAATTCTTTTTGACTTCTTCTTTAGGGCTTTCATCCCTTTTTGTTTTCAATTCACAAAAATCCCATATGTTTGGTGAATTGTTTTAGTGTTCAAGAACAGACTTTGCTTTTGATTATTCTTTGTGGGGAGAACTCTACAATCGGAGAGCTGCGTGCTATTGTGGATGGAGTCCTTGTGAAGACTTTAGACTACGTGTGTGTACTGCGCGTCCTTGTGGTATAGCTATGTGTGAACCACTGCTATTTTCTAGCCGTTACTTTTGAGGTTTGACGAAGACACTGTGCGTTACTCTTGTGGGAGAAATCAACATGGTATGTAAGTCAATGGTCTTGTAAACTTGTCAGAGTTCTAGAAATAAAAGGTTTTTCCCTTCGGGGATTTTTCCTGAAATTTATGTCACATGCCTTATTCATTTATGGGTTGACACACGCACACACTTAGTTGCATGTTTAGGGGCTGAATTGATTTGATTTAAAAATAGACTCTAATTAAATAAGTGTGCCAAAGTAGAAATTTGCAAACTTAATCAATTATCACACAGTCATATTTATTTTACGCAAGCTCACCGAAGAAGATAACTAGACTTCCACTGGTGACTCTCACAGTGGATAGAAAGGGCAGGGGACGACCTAGAAAAACCTCAAACACCATCCTTACCACTTAACCACCTCTAAAACTCCTAAAATAGCCCTAAAACTACCAACTAAGGTCGTCGAAAAAAAATAGAAGGTGGTCGAAAATTTAAATCGTTCAATAAAAACTAGAAACAAGGATGAAAGCTTGGGGAAAAGGCTAAATATGATTACCTGGATGAAGGATGAGGCTGGAAAAGCTTAGAAGAAACCCTAAAAATAGCTGAAAACGCTTGATAAAGGATAGGGAGAAAGGTAGACTATTTTTTTTTAGTGAGAGAGGAGGTTTAAGAACAAAAGGAAAAATGAATAAGAAAGAGAAAATGAATTTTTTTAAACCTATTTAAATGGTTTAATGATTATGCACATTTTCCCACGCAATCATCATTGGGGTACAACTTCCCAAGGTAGGCCGGTAGCCATCACTCTTGGGAAACACGCCAACCCACCTGATAACTGCCAAGTGTCCAATTAAGAACTCGTGTCCAATGTTTTAGACGTGACATTGAAAGGACATCTTAGCCCTCAATCAATAAGAGTCATTAACACAAGGTGCCAAAAATTTATACCTCTCAGCCTTTCACTCATATTAAAGACTAAGGGCTAGGGGGTGAATGACATACATAAGTGTAGCCTCATCCTCATCAAGGTTCAACCTGACCAAGATAACCTTACTCACTTATCAAGTCAGACATTCGTAGGTCCCTCTAGAGTGGACCTTCGTCAACAGTCTCATCCTCGTACAAAATTTATAGGCCAAGACCTATCACCTGGCCCATAATAATCTAACCAGTATCGTCTTAGATTCATACCACTCAGACAGTCGAGACCATACTGCAATCTAGCTTAGCAGTTACTTATAAGGACATCAAACGTGTCAGTCTCGGCCATGCTAAGACTTCTCAGGATAACATATATCTCACGTGTGACATATGGTTCCAATATGACAATCAACGTGCGTAGGCAATTATAACAAGATCTCCATGAGTATGTGAGAGAATATTGCATTATCATGACATATGTGTTCCAAGGACAGGTGTCCAGATTTGATTGCAATATTCACCCTGGCATGCTTATTACATCCTTGGGGTTCCAATGTGTACCCTAAGGATTATAAATAATTGTCACTTCGTTCCTTAAAAGGGATCAGAAAGTCAAAACCCTAACCCAGCTATGTAAAACTTACTTTAGACGGACAAAGCCTTAGAATTCTACGTAGAGCCATTAAAGCTCACTCATTTAGTATAAAATGCACAATCACCTGCACAGTGGAGTAGGCCAATGGATGAACAACTTACATGATTGTGTTCATTCTCTTCTCCTCATCTCCTTTTACTTTTCCTTCTCTAATCTCCATTACTGTGGATCACTAGTTTGAGCTCATTACAAGTTTAAGTGGGGATATATCTCGTATCTTTAGTCTATAAAGTTTCGGGCTGACACAACTCAATGGAATTTTCATGAGAATTGATTTTGAAAATTATATTTTCATATTGATGTATTTTAATCATGGCATTTGATTAGAATCTGTTTAACATATGAGCGTGTCAATACAATATACAAATAGAGGTGTTTGGATATAAACGTTGTAAATTTCATACCCTCCCCCCTAAACGGGTTCTGAGATAATAAAAGATAAATAGGTATGTGATGTTTACCACAATATATATATATATATCTGTGTGTGTGTGTGTGTAGGGTAATATCCCAAAATTTATGTAGAGTTTCTGTACCCTTGCGATGAAAGTCATCTTTTTTTTTTCTCGGGGCATGTCCCTTTTTTAAGGTGTTTTCAATTAGGGAGAGCTTCATTTAAAATTAGTGGGTTTTGTGGAATTTTCGCATAGGTTCAACTCGGATTAAGTTTTGCGGGCGACTTTTCATAAGTACAAACCTATTTTTAGGACTTGTAAGTGACATCATGGAACTACGAGATTTTCTTGAGGGAAAAATGACTTTTCTGAAGTATTGATCTTCTTCAGGACTTTCAGAATGAGCTCGAGTATCTCGAACGCTCAGGGGAGAAGATTTGAAAAAAAAAAGATAGAGGTCGAGTTTTAGGTGCTTTGAAATGGATGTCAGGCACCTTTATTCATAGGAGTCTGGGTCAGACCTTTAATTAATCGGTTAAATGTTTTTGGCCCTTGATTTTAAGCAGTTAACACGTGTATGACTGGGAATATATTTTCTAAGATTTTGTAATGATGATTTTCTAGGATGGATAACTGATCGGTTATCTCGGAAGAAATATTTAACTGGTCAGTTAACTGTTTGGGGGCTTTTAACCAATCGATTAAAGGTCCTGGAGGGCTTGTTTGATTGATGTTTATTGTTTATTTTTTTTTTATTTTCACTTTAGCCCTACATATAGCTCTTGGTGTTTTGAACCCTTTAACTTTAATCGAAGGTTTTTGAAAGTTGGTATTTTCATGAGTTCTTTCGGGGGTCATGACCAAGGCTTGTTTGTGATGGGATGAAGTGTCCTCGAACATCGATTATGAATTGAAGTGTCCACAAAAAATCTTGTGCTGTAAAGTGTCTTGATTTATCTTCAAACGACTCAATGCTTTAACACATAATTTATATTACTTTTATATTATACAAATGTTTACATTTCTAAGCTCACCATTGTCTCTCTCTCTCTCTCCCTCTCTCTCTCTACACGTTTATGTATGTATGCATTTCTTTGTGTATGCATTTATACCCTTATGTATGTATGTATGTATGTATGTATGTATGTATGTATGTATGTATGTATGTATGTATGTATGTATGTATGTATGTATGTATAACCTTGTGTGTGTGTGTGTGTGTGTGTATGTATACACACACATTTGTGTATGTATATCTTTTTGACAAAAAAAAAACTAATCCTTAAAAAGTAAGCAAAGCCATTAAGAAATATTGGTTTTAATCGAGCATTGCATATGTATTTATGTGTATGTTTATGAATATATGGGCCAGTTGTAAACCTAAAACAATATTTAAATCTTTCATTGAATATAATAAAAATACATAATAAAATTGATATGTAAAAATGAAGTTATGAAGTGGGTATATGTATGAAAAACTAGATATGTTTATTAACAATTTGATATATAAATATGAAGTTACAAATTTTAAAGTTTAGATGTACAAAATTTTAATTGGACACTCGTTAATGTAGAATCAGATTTCAAAATCTTATTAATCATTTTAATGACTAATTCGAAAAAAAAATCAACCAACACTAAAATACCACACAACAATGCATGTTTGGTGATCTTCCATGCCAAAAATTTCTTTGAAGGAAAAGGAAATATTTTTCCACCATATGATATCAAACAGACCCTTAGGATAAAATGAGATACCACGTAAATCATTGTTCAATGAATTGACTATTATTATGTATCACCCATGACGACTCAACTAGCTAAACATGTTATGAGTAAAATAAAATCAAACACACATGATACAAATTTGGTATATATTATAGACATAAAATTTAAGCATGACATGATACAACACGGCACGAATAATCACGTCTCTTAACCAATTGTGTATGAATAGAATAATATTTTATACGACCCATTCTAAAATGACATGACCCATTGACATGGTTTACATAAAACCTATGTTACATTATATAAACTTTAACATGTTTAAATACCATGCAAAATTGATTTGTACATTTGTAGTGTATATAAATATACATATATGTAATTGGGATTTGTACATTTGTATATAATTTATTAGGGTTATTTACTTATTTGTAAAACATTGAAAGCTATATGGGGTTATGTGGTTTAGCTTATATTTTATAAGTAGTTCTACACTCATACACAATTGAAAGCTATATTGCAAATTGTAATTTTGTTAACATTTTTTCTTTTATTTCCATGTGCACGGGTAACTATAGAATAATTATTGAAGCTCATATAATTCTAGTTGATTTCTTTATTAAGGTAATTTTACTTATATTTTATTTCATGGAAAATATTCTTATATATATTTATAACTTCTTGGTTGACTGTTACAGTCATGTTCATCCATTCCTTAAGTGGTTGATGTTTAGCTGAACACAAATTACGAGAAGTTCTTTATTATTTAATGGACATGTAGTAATTCAAGGACTAATTAAATTAAAATTTAACTAAAATTTAACTTTTTGTGTTTGATTGATTAATTGAAAAATATTAATTACTTGATGCTGATATTGTGCGGATAAATGCTATTTTCACTTGGAGGATGATCCTTTATTTCATTGAAAGTTTGTGTATTGTTTTAATTTTTAAGTGCATATATCTTCTTGGTTGGCTATTGTGGCAGTGTTCACCCTTTCCTTAAATAGTTGATGTTTGGGTGAATATAAATCGGTGGAAGGGATTTGTCATTTGATGGACACATAATAATTTTATTATTAATTGAATTAAAATTGGGTTGGTTATGTTTGATTGATTAATTGGAAAACATTAATTACTTAATGTTGATATTGTGCGGATGAAGGATATCTTTGCTCGGAGGATAATCCTTCATTTCATTGAGAGTTCGTGTATTATTTTATCTTTAATAAGTGTATAGATTTTCTTAGTTGAATATTGTGATCACATTCACCACTTCCTTAAGTGGTTGATGTTTGAGTGAACACAAATCAGTCAAAGGGTTTTATCATTTGTTATATACATAGTACACTACATCAAATCCAACAAATGGTCACCCTCAAGGGGTCACGATCCAAAGTCGTGACCACCTAAACTTTGACGTGACCATATTCATGACCCACCATGGTCAGGGATTCTCTTGGAAGTGGTCATGACCTAAATCCCTGGCCTATGTGAGTCACAACCTTAGGCCGTGACTAGGTCATGCCCATCATGGCACAAAATTTCCCTCCAAGTTTGGTCATGAATGGGTCACGGATAAGGTTCGTGACTAAGGCCATAATGCACACCTAGTGGGTCATGGTTTTGGGTCGTGACCATCTCAATTTGTTCATGCGCGTGGGTCACGGCTGGGGGTTGTGACCACATGGTTGCCTACGCGCTGATGTGGAAAAAATCTAAGGGTCATGGCAATGGGTCACGACTCTAGGTCATGACCACTGTCCTTATAATAAAAAAAACCCGCCTTCATTTCATTTCTTCCTGCGTCAATCTCTCTCTCTCTCTCTCTCTCTCTCTCTCTCTTGGGGATTGGCATTCTCAAACCCTAATTTCGGTGATTAGCATTCTCAATATCAATATTTCTCTCAATCTCAAAGGTAAACCCTGATTTTTTTTCCCGTGTTCAAACCTAATGTATATGTGTGTATATGTGTGTGAATGTGAGGGTATTTATGTGTATGTGTGTGTTTATGTATGTATGTGTGTGTACATGTGTATATGCGTATCTATGTGTATGTATATTTGTGTGAATATGTGTGTATATATGTACATGTGTGTGTACGTTTGTATACGTGTCTGTATGTGTGTGTATATATGTGAATATATGTGTATATATGTGTATATGTGTGTGTATATGTGTATCATTTTTTTAAAGAAAAAAGATGTTATATTTAGGGATTGAAATTTATTGCATTATTTATTGGGTATTGTTAGCATTGATTGGGGATTGTTATTTAGGGTTTGAAATAAATTTCGAAAATTAAGGGTATTGTCATTTAGGGTTTGAAATTTATTTAGAGTTTGAAATTAATTGAGTATTATTAGTATCGACTGAATGTGGTTACTTAGGGATTAAAATAAATTGCATTCTTTAAGGGTATTGTCATTTAGGGCTTGGTATTTATTTAGAGGATAAAATTAATTGAGTATTTTAGGTTCCGCACCCTAATCAAACTAATATACTCAAAATTCTTTCTTTATTATCAAAACCTTAATCAAACTAATATACCCTAATATGCCCATATACCTTAACGGTAGGACTCATATTCACGCCCTTGTATATTTTTCTCAAGAAAAATGAGACACGATGATAATGATTGGCAACAAGAGTTAGGAGGTCGCAATTGAACCGCACACGTAACTCTTTTATTAGTAAGCGTCATATAAATGGTACTCCTATTTATAGGTATGGAAATAAAAAGATGGGGCATATACCAACTAGTCCCTCAAACTTTTTTTAATACACGTTTAGTCCAAGCCTTTTTATTTTGCACCGAAAACTCCTTCACCATGCCGCTGGCGCGGCCTTCAAAGATAAGAGAATAAGGGACTTTTTGGTAAAAAATAAAAGTCTTGGACTAAATGTGTATTAAAAAAAGTTTGAGGGAATTTTTTGTATTTGACTCTAAAAAGATTGAACAATTTAACTACCTTGTAATTCATGGAGTTAATTTCCAGCAAGATTACCTGTTCGATCGTATTCTATTTTCCTTACCAGAAAACTGGGGTGATTTTATACAAAATATATTTCACACACATAATCTTGACGTAGCCATCACCTTGGTTACGTTGTTGGATAAGGCAGGAAAAAAATCCATCCGTTATGGATACAACTGCGTACATAGAGTATTGACATAGATTATGATGTCTCATGCCATATTCACGCTGAATTGAATATTGCCAACAAGTTAAAAATGATGGGTGTGGGTACCCGAAATTAGAATGACAGGCCTGGACGAGTAGCCCAATTGAAGTGGCCCAAATCCCAAACCCTTCATATCTTAACATTAATTCGGTTATGACTGAGTCTTCTCCCATGTTCTCGTGAAGAGGTGTTCCAGGAGAAGATGGAAAACGTGGGGGAGTCCAATACCCCCACTCCCTGAAAATAAACATGTATATAATGAACCCTAGGTCTGGGGCATTAGACCCGCACTGTATTCTCTATAATCGCTCCTCAGAGTATATAGAAATAATATAGACTGCACCACCGTGGACGTAGGCATTCTTGCTGAACCACATACATTTCTTGTTGTGTGACTGGCATTTTGTCTTCTTTATTCTACTTGGTGATTGCGTTTCTCTTATCTATTTGTGTTGAATAATAATTGTCACCATAATTGGCGCCGTCTGTGAGAAGCGTTTATCTTCCCTGAGAAATCCCACACCAAAAAAGGAGTTCGAAATGTCTGGTCACAGTAGTAACGCTCCCCAGGCAGGAGATATCCAAGAACCACCTGCTCCTCACAGGATTAGATCTGATGTTCGGCATTCAGATCATAGGGCTCGCCTAGAAAGGCCAACTTTAGTAAAAATCCAAGGACCAGCGAGGTCCACACAGATATCCAGGCTTATTGATGCATTTGAGGCGAGGCTCCAAGAGCAGAGGGAGTCTTCTCGCACGCACGAAGCTAAGAATGCTCGCCTCAAAAGAAGATTAGAAAGAATGGAGAGAGAGATCCATCGTGGTACCAAGAGACGTCCATACCGCACTCCTAGCCCTCAGGCGAGAAAGTCTCATAGCCGAGGAAGGATCCCCAGGCGCGGATCCCAGAAAGCTGAGGGAAACGAGTCAGATGACGACCTGCTCGAGCAATGATGCGCCCAAAATATGGCTTGCGATTCAAGTGCAAATCTATCACAACAAGTAATAATCAGTAAGTACGGAATCGTGATCCACAGGGATTGATACACTCCTAAGAGAACAGAATTGGGGTAAAGAGATTCTCTAAACGTCACAAAGGTTAAAGTGTAAAAGATGATTTAATTGTTTGGAAATGTGATTGAGAGTGATTTCTAAACTAACATACTATTGATGATCAAATGATTAATTAAAAATTATGGAACTATGAAAAGAACTAAGGTAAGCTTGAGTTCAAGAAATTAAGGAGATTGAGGATCATTCTCCCACCTCGGATTCACAAGGAAGGGGATTATAGGGCTTGGTTGAAATTAATTCTAATCGAGCATAACTAATTAAGTCCGAAAATCAACCATGTAGAGAATGAACTCAACAATGGAGGATTAGGGTTTAATTAATTATTGCTAGATGGGTTGAGTTTGTAGTAAAGCTTCAAACACTAACTCTTGCATAACAAGAGAAGTTAAGAAACTATGATACTCCAAAACCAACACATGAAGTTCCATTAGAACAATTATAAACCAAACCCTAAATGTTAAGTTCAAGCATCCAAGGTGGGATTTTGATCCCCAATCACAAGTCTAGCTACTCATAATTAAGACTAAACTACTCATGCTAGTTAACAACATACTTAAATTAGTTATCTAGTATAAACACAAACCAATACAAAGGATGAAATTCAATGCAAATTAAGGCTAGTGGAACAAGTAGAGATGAAGTAATTGAACTTATCTTGCATTAATCACAACTATTCAACAAGCAATCAAAGCCTTACAAGTTGGTAAAAACCATAAATGAGCTTGACCTAGGAGAGAGAAGAGAGTGTTTTTGTATCTCACTAAATATCCAACAAAAGTAATCTATCTACCAATGAGGGAAAACAAGGGATAAATCCCCCAAAAATCCAACCAAAATGGCAAACTAGTAATAAGAGGAAAGCTGGAAATGCAGGGCCGAATCGATTCGGTGCCAAATCCAAATCGATTCGGAAGTGTAGAGAAATGCCCCTGCAAGTAACCGAATCGATTCGGTGGTAATGGCGAATCGATTCGGGCCTGCTGCAAAAAGAAGAGTTGCCTATATAGGCATTAGTTGTCCCATGCTTCACCGAAACTTCCGTAACTTCCTCGTTCAAGGTCGGATTCAAGTACCGTCGGAGGCCACACGAAGATAAGAAGTAGGTCTACAACTTCCGTGAAGAAAGCGGGAACAAAACCCGAGTGCTGAAATTACCAAAATGCCCCCGACTGTGCAAGTGTCAACGGAACTTTCCGGATCAAAACCAAACTTCCCAAAATGCATTCCCGAGACCTATAAAAGCTCAATGAAGACACATACAAAGTATATATGATGATTTAAGGGGTTAGTCAATAAATGAGTATAAGAACCGGGAAATACGTGCACGGGAATGCTAGAATGTACAAATTAACGGGGTATAAAATACAATAAAAGTGACGAATCACACCCCCTAACTTATACATTGCTAGTCCCGAGCAATGAAGTATGAAGAAACAAGGGCCAACACCGCAACCAAGATAAAAGAAATATGCACAACGAAGGAAAAATGCCACTTTCGTAGGCGAACGATTGCATTTAGCGTATGCAATAAGCCGTTTTTAAACCCCTAGGTGGCCCTAGGGGACGAGTGAGGTCTCGTGAGGGTTTCCAGGGATGACACCCACAAACATCAAATCAACTCATACAATGATATAGCAGAATCCAATGCGTAGCTCAACAAATATCTAAAGAGCACAATTTATCAACAAGTGAACGAAGCTCACACCAAAGACGGCAATTATCGGCATTAAACAAATAACCTCAACTAAAAATCGAAACCATGGAAATGCGAAATAAGCGGACACATGTGGTAATTTAGATTTGGCCAAACTTTCAAAATCCATACATAAGCTAAGGCATGCATACTCAAGTTCTCTCCGGTTGTTACACTCAACAAATGAAACACTTAGAAATGGGATGTAACACACACAGGACATGCGGGCATAAAGAGTAATTGTAAAGGGAAACTAGGCCACGCACATGTCATCAATGAAGAACGTAATATAAAAGTGAAAAATACAATCTCATGAAAGGATATCGCTTATTAACCAAGAGAAGAGCAATTAAACAGATTATCGCTAATGTTCGACCTTTGAATCACATCACCGTAGGATCAAATAGGACTTTTGGGGGTATAGAATTTAGGCTAGGTTAGGGTTTGGAAAAGAACGGGATGTGTGTAGGATCAAAGGAGATTCGGGAATATCGCGCGGGATAATGGATTAAATGGGCAACTTAGGAATCAAAATCAAATTCCACAAGCAATGTATGCATGAGAGTGAGACTTTGATATTCATACACAAGGGGAAATGGGAAACAACAAGGTCCCATTTTATTCGATATTTATCCTTTTCTTTGCTTTTCTTTGCTTTTCTCTTCTTTTTCTTTTCTTTTTCTTATCTTTTTCTTTCCTTTTTCTTTTCTTGATTGCAATCCATAAAAACAACATCATTAAATCCCGGGGACAATCCCTAATCAAGGTACGGGAGGAGTAAATAAGGGATTAGGACTCCAATGTGGAGTTGGACAAGGGATTTGGGGTTCAAACAAAAGGGATAATAAGGCTCAAGGGGGTTGACTAGGGGAAACATTTAAGGGGAAGGTCAAGGTCATATGGGTTTAACAACAAGGGCCTATAATTGTTGATGTAAAAAACTAGATCGCTCTATTTTTTCAATCACAGATAAATAAATAAGACAAAGAATTTTAAAGTGGTTCGGCTAGGAATAAAGCCTACGTCCACTGTTATGTTATTGCTGAGTGTTTATGGAATTCTTGATTACAAGTTCTCTCAAGAAATTCCGGTCCCTTACAATGAGGATTGTACAATGTATTTATAGCCCTGAGGCTGTACATGAAAGGTCCAATACATTAAATGATTTACATATGAAAGGGTAATACATTTAATGCAGCGTGTGCGTCAAGAATACAATGGATAGTTGAACAGTTGTCCGCCTGGTAATTAATGATGCGGCCGAGATGCAGTTCGGACCGCCTTAGTTGCTTATTGATCAAGAGTTCCTCGGAGTACTTAGAGTATCTCGGGATGATAGAGTTCCTCGGTGTGATATAGTTTCTCGGAAAGAACACGGTTGGTCGGGAAATGATCTTCCTCGATGCTATTGTGCCATGTAGATTGACACGTGTCTTCATTTTCTTCGTCCACATCAGCACATTAATTTTGGTATCAACAGAAGCCCCCAATGTTTCATATTTTGAACTTTGAAGAGTATGGAACATTCTTTCTCGATATATGGCAATATTAAATGTAATTCCCGGGTTTTAGGAACATTGTATTCAAATTTCCTTCTTATTTTGCAGTTTCCGCCTTTTTGATAAGCGCTTTGATATTCGTTCAAGTTTTGTCCTTTTAGCCGCCGAAAGTTTAGTAGTTTCTTTTTGGTAATCATTTCTTTCGCCGCTTCCCAATGCAAAGTATTTAAACTTCTTTGGTAATCATACCGTCGTCTACGTTTTTCATTCTCTGCATTCAAGCTTTCTCTTCTCTTCTTCTCTTGTGCGTTCATCTTTGTTTCCGTTTGTCAACACATCTCCTTTCTTTCTGTAAGATCTTCTTTCTTTCTTCTGTATCTCTTTTATTCAATATGGTTTATATTGTGGAATCTGTTGAGAAATTCCGTTCTGATTTTTCCATTCCTTCGTGGGTAACTCTAGAGGTTCTTTCTGAGCCTTTAGATTACTTTCGATTGGCTGAGGGACATTGGTTCCCCAGTCTTTTTGTTGCTGAATGCGGTTTTTCCTTTCCACCAAACCCATTATGTCTTGAGTTTTGTCAATATTTTGATCTTGTTCCTGCAAAAATAGCCCCCAATTCATGGAGAATAATTAACGGGGTGCACAAATTAAATCTAACTCATGGGACTCGTATTGGGATCCCTGAAATTATGTTTTGTTATAAATGGGCCGTTCTAGATAATATTTATTATTTAAAAACTAGATATTTGAATAGGGCTCTTGTAGTTAATCTCCCTGACTCAAATAGGGATTATTTTGAGCATGGGTTGGTCATAAAAAATTGGCAACATGCGCCTTTATCTGGGAATGAAGTATACAACGGTCCCAGATGCCCCCCATACGGTAATGGGATAGGTTTATTTTTCATTTTATTTTACTTATGAAATTACGCTTTCATCATGTTTGACAAAATGTATGACTGATATTCCATTATGTATTTATTTGCAGTTGATAGCAAAAGGAAAACTCCAAAAGAGTCAGAAGTGAATATCAAGCATTTGAAACTTATCTGGAATTTGCATAAGACCATTGCTGACGAGCATATTAGATCTGCTTCATATTTACTACAGTATAAGAGTTACACAACCTCTTATACTGCTCGCCCTGTTGAACCAGCTTCAACACCAGAAAGTTCATCTTCAGATTCTCATATCCCCCTATCTCAGAGAATGGGCAAGAAAAGAGCTCCTCCTGCTCTATTTGGCGACACTTCTTCTGCTGTTGGAGCCCAGAAAGGCAAAATTAATGTCCCAGAGGGGACTAAAAAAGTAGATGCTGGTTCGTCCAAAGTTGCTGAGAAGCCCCCAGTGGCCCCGAGCAAGAAAGATGCTCCTGCTGATGTAATTGCCATCTCTCCGACCAAGACTTCTTCCTTGGTTGATGCTGCTGACCGTCCTTTGAAGAGATTGAGGAAATCATCCTCAGTTAATCTTGATGGAATTACATCTTCTCTACCCGCTGGTGGTAGTAGTGTCTCAAAAAGCATTCTTCCGAGTTCTTCAACGAGCTCAGTTATACCCGAGGTTCTCGGGGTTGATGAAAAAATTCCTAGGGATACACTGACATCCCTAGCTGCTCGCCATCTTTCTTCAGTAAATTTCTCATACCTTTGGTCTTTCTTTCTTTTTCTTGAATTCTTATATTTGTGTTGACTCTATTGTTTTTCTTATCTTTCAGCTGGTGAACTGCTTCAATTCCATCGTGAAGAAAGATCAAGTTATTAAAGCTTCCACTTCCTCGTCCGATGTTGATGATGCTTTGTTGGGTTTAACCCAATCTGTGAAGGAGTCTCGCCAACAGTACATCGAGGAGAAAACTGTTTGGGAGAAAAAATTGGCTGTGGCTGAGGCTGATAAGATGAAGATGGCTGAAACCTCCAAGAATTTGGAGGAGAAAATTAAAGATTTGGAGGTTAAACATCACGAATCTGATGATAAATTGAAGAAAGCAGAAGAAGAAATATCTACTCTGCGAGATATTAAGGTTAAGAAAGAGGAACTGGAGGTGAAGCTCTCCTCGGAGAAATCGAGGAGAAAAGTTGCAATCAAGAAACATTTCAGCGTTGGTTGGGAGAAAGGATGGGAGAAAGGGATAGTTGCAATGACGTCCCAAGTCCAATATGGGGAGTTGAAATACTTCCATGATGGTTGGGTAGCTGCTCTGCAAGAGCTAAAAGTCCAAGACAATTCTGAGCTATACCAACGGCATCTCCCTGGTCCTCCTCCACCAATTGTGGAAGAAGAAGAAGATGAACCTGCTTCAGATGAGTCTTCCATGACTATGGGCGATCAAGTTTCTGCCTCTCAACCCTCTGCCACCGAGGACGTTTCCTCCATGCCTCCTCCTCCTGAGAAGATTCCTAACGATCAAGCTGTAGTTATCACCGAGCAACCGAGCTCCTCGTCCCAGCCTCCCGATAAAGTCTTGGGAGACAAGGAAAAGGTGTGAAGTTGTTCGGTAGCCTTTCTGTATTTCCTTGTAATCGAACGATGTAACTTTTTTATGATCTAATAAAATATATCTTTGCTTATCTCTGTTGTTGATAACTTGTTTTTGTTGATTGTTGTCTTTTTCTTGTCATTAGTTTGTTGCTAGAATGGAATTGATCTCTTCTCATGATACCGAGCTGATGCAGCAATGTCATCAATACTATAAGGCTGGTCATACAGATCTTAGTACATCGGAAATTGCTGATATCCTTGATCACGGTGCTTCAGAGCAGGCTATTGAAGCTTATCAGTACTTGAAAGCTTTACTCGACCGAGCAGTGGCCAACAATGTCGCTTACTATGAGTTGATTGAAGAGCTTCATGGTTCCTTAGAGGATCTTCAAAATCAACATAACGAATCAATGGCTTTGTTACATGCAGATTATGAAAATAGATACCAGCAGCTCTCTTCAGAAACAGGCCACAAGAAGATCATTGCTGGGTATGATGTCAGGGAGAGGACCCTAAAAGGTGAAATTGAAGCCTGTAGACAAATCGCCGAGATCCTGGAGCAAGAAAATAATAATTTGCAGAAGAAATTAGCTCAATATGAATCTGCTGCTTCATCCTCTACTGCATTAATACCAGTTACTGATGAAGGCTTCTCGTTCTTAGAGGTCGAAAATGCCAAACTGAGGCAAGAGCTGGAGGACTTAAGAAGATCTGCCATTTCTGGAACTGCTCGGGGACGAGGAAGAGGTTCTCGGGGGCGAGGAAGAGTCAGCCAAAATGTTGAAGAGGCTCGCACTCAATCTACTCTGGAAACTCAAGCATTCCAGTTGAAAGTAAAAGACCGTGCTCTGACTGAAATGTCCAATAAAAATCTGTCTTTGGAAGATCAGCTGGCGTCAACGAAATCTGCCTTGCATAACAAAGATCTCTTTGCCAAAAGCCTTCATGAACAATTGGATAGATTAACCTTCCAATTCCATAAACAGCCAAGAGAATTCTGGATGGCAGGATACAATGAAGCTCTCGTTCATCTGGATGCTCGCATTGAACATGCTAATAATGAAGGTTACAAGCAAGGATGGTTAAATGCATTGGGTGTATTAAAGTTGGAGCAAGGGCATTTTTTATGGGACTATCATGCTCCATCATTATTAGACCTGCCTGTACCACCTTTCAAATTGGATATGGCATGGATTCCAGCTCGTTCCATTCCTCGCAGTCTAATTTCAAAATATCTTGGTGATTATAGCCTTCACTCCCAAGCTGAATTATCTCGTCCTGAGCATCTTTTGGATACACCTTCTGTTATGAACGTCAGAATGCTCAGAGATGTTAATTTCATCAATTCTCCCCTTTGCCTAGAAGACCCTCCTGCCGGCGAGGAACCTGTTTCTAAAGCACAAGGCAAAAAACCAATAGAATAGTAATATCCATGTAACAATTTAGTACCTTCTTGTAATTTGTAATTTATTCTAGATTAATGAAAAGATTTTCATTTTCTGTTTGCCAATTTTGTTAGTCTTGTGTTTATCAAGCACATTTATATTTGTACATATGTATCTATGTACCTGTTAAAAAGATAACAATATTATTGTTCAGTAAGCAACTTGGGAAAAGTTACAAGTATTAGTAACGTTTCTCGATCACTTAATAATAAAGTAATGAGTAAAAATGTTCAAACTGTTTCCAACCAACCAAGGTGGGTGAATAATGTTTGTCGACCAATTACAGTTGATGGGTTTTTATTCCCGACCAGCTATACTTGGTTTATTTATAAAATTGCGTCCGACCAACTAAGATCAGTAATTTGTCCTTGCCGACCAACTACAGTTATTGGGTTTTTATCCCCGACCAACTATACTTGGTGTATTTTTTAAACATTTTGTTCTTCAAAAAACTCATTGTAATAATATTACCTCCCGAGAAACATAAGTTGTAATATGAGAGTATATTTTTATCTTACCAACCGTAGTTGATCATGCTGGTGTACACTCCTTAGAGCATTTTTGGCTCCTTAGAGCATGTCCTCCTAACCAAAGGAGGTTGGCTACTTATAGCACTTTTTGCTCAATAGAGCTGTCCTCCTAACCAAAGGAGGTTGGCTCCTTAGAGCATTTTCGCTCCGTAGAGCTGTATTTTTTGGCTCCTTAGAGCATGTCCTCCTAACCAAAGGAGGTTGGCTACTTATAGCACTTTTGCTCCGTAGAGCTGTCCTCCTAACCAAAGGAGGTTGGCTCCTTAGAGCACTTTTGTTGTGTAGTGTATTACACTAGTATTCCCCGAAAAACTTTCATCCAGAAAGAAAAATGGTGAAACATCTTCGTTTTATTCATAATGAAAAGAAATACTTTACATTTGACATCATTGATAATACTTGCGCAGGTGTTCAGCATTCCATGCATTTTTAAATTCCTCTCCTTCTAGAGTTGCTATTCTGTAAGTTCCTGGTCGAACAACTTCTGTAACTCGGTAAGGTCCATGCCAGTTTGCTTCCAGTTTATTCTGCTTCTGAATGACCCTCTTTAGCACATAATCCCCTTCTTTTAAATCACATTTCTTTACCCTTTTGTTGTAAAATAGAGCTGTTCGTTGTTGATAAGCAGCATTCCTAATGGCTGCCTCTTCTCTGACTTCCTCGAGCATATCCAAATCCATCCTTCTCATCAAATCACTGATCGGAGAATTGAAATTTAACACCCTATGTGTTGGTAGGCCCAACTCGGCAGGTATCACAGCCTCACTTCCAAATGCTAGCATATATGGTGATTCTCCTGTTGCTGCTCGGGGAGTTGTTCGGTAAGCCCACAAAACTGACTGTAGCTCATTAATCCAATTTGCTTTAGCCTCACTTAACCTCTTCTTCAACCCATTTAGTAATGTTCTGTTCGTCACTTCAGTCTGCCCATTGCTTTGGGGATGGCCTGGTGCTGAATGAAACTTCAAGACGTTTGACTGATGACAATAGGCAGCAAATTCTTCATTATCAAATTGCGTTCCATGGTCTGTGATGAAAGCGTGGGGGAGACCATACCGACAAATGATATTCTTCCATATGAACTGATACACCTTCTCGTACTTCATATCAATTAGTGGTTCAGCTTCCACCCACTTAGTAAAATAGTCTACTGCCACGACGAGATACTTGAACCTTCCTCGGGTCGTCGGCAGTGGTCCAACCAGATCAATCCCCCACATGGCAAATGGCCAAGGTGATGTTATGGGTGTCAACAATGCCTGTGGAGTTCTTCGGATGGAAGAAAAACGTTGGCACTTGTCACACTTCTTAGCATAGGCTATACAATCAGCTCTCATCGTCGGCCAGTAGTATCCCTGTGTCATCACCCTTTGTAGCAGGGTCCGACCTGCTACATGAGCTCCACAAGATCCTTCATGGATTTCTTCAATCAATTCTTTGACTTCTGATGGATGCACACATCTTTACAAACCTGCCATAATTCCTCGTCTATACAAAACACCATTAGTTAACACATACCGAGCAACTTTATACTTCAATTTCTTGGCAGCTAGTTTGTCCTCCGGTAGTACTCCTTCTTCAATGTATGCTCTGATAGGATCCATCCAAGATGGTCCTAAATCAAGGGTAATAATCTTCACCGTCAGATCCTCTTCTATGCTCCGACTTTCTAGTACTTCAATTGGTATTGTTCTTCGCAGTTCGGTACGCGTAGCTGACGCTAGTCGGGCCAATGCGTCTGCTCTAGCATTCTCCATTCTCGGTATCCTCACCAATTGAATAGCGTCAAATTCTTTCAATAACTCCATCACTTTTGCATGGTACTTCACCATTAACTCTCCCTTCACTGCATATATTCCCATCATTTGATTCACAATTAATTGAGAATCACTGAAAACAATTACTTGACGTGCCTCCATAACTTTCGCCAAATGAAAACCTGCTATCATAGCCTCATATTCAGCCTCATTATTGGAAGCTTTGAATTAGAATCTCAAGGCATACTCCATGTCAATATCATCTGGAGAATTTAAAACAATCCCTGCTCCACAACCAGCCGTGCAAGATGATCCATCTACATATAATCTCCATGTATGTAACTCGTCTTCAAATTTCTTATCTGTTAGAGTTCCTCGGTGAAATATCATCTGTTTTGTTTCATCATCCCCTGGTATCCTTCGTTCCTCGTCGGTCATTTGTTCGCGCCCCTCTACCAACCGGAGTTGGTCGGGGTTTGAATATGATGATTTTTCTACATCCACAAGTCCTTTTACCAACCTTGGTTGGTTTGGATCTGTGTCTGTCGAGCCTGTATCGTCCACAGGTAGGTCAGCAAGCATCTTTTGCTCCTCGGGGGTATCAGGGTATGTGAACTCTGCTATAAAATCTGCCACGGCTTGCCCTTTCAACGATGATCTGGGTTCGTACACAATATCATATTCACCGAGCTCTATTGCCCAGTACATCAATCTTCCTGATTTTTCTGGCTTGTGAAGGGCTTGTCTTAACGGCATGTCGGTATACACAATGATGGTATGGGCCTGGAAGTATGGTCTCATTCTTCTACTTGCTTCAATTAATGCCAGTGCCAATTTTTCCAACTTTGGGTATCTGATTTCCGCACCTCGGAAGGCCTTGCTTGTGTAATAAATTGGCTTATGGACTCCATTCTCCAATATGATCAACGCCGAGCTAACTGCATTTTCTGATACGGCCAAATACAAGTACAGCTTCTCTCCAGTTATTGGCCTAGACAGCAATGGTGGGACTCCCAAATACTTCTTCAGATCTTGAAAGGCTTTCTCACATTCATCAGTCCACTCAAAACTTTTTCGTAGTGTTTTGAAGAATGGGAGGCATTTGTCAGTTGCTCGGGATACAAATCTGTTGAGTGCTGCAACTCGTCCGGTAAGACTTTGCACTTCTTTCTTCGTCGTCGGGGATCGCAGCCCTAAAAGAGCTTTGATCTTTTCTGGATTTGCCTCAATACCTCGTTGGTTGACGATGTATCCGAGGAACATTCCTTCTCGTACTCCAAAGGTACATTTCGTCGGGTTAAGCTTCATCTGGTATTTATCCAGTTGATCAAAAGTTTGACTCAAGTCAACCAAATGATCTGCAGCTCTCTTGCTTTTGGTGAGCATGTCGTCGACATAGACCTCCATATTGCGGCTGATTTGTTCGGTGAATACCTTGTTCATCAACCGCTGATATGTTGCACCTGCATTTTTTAAACCAAAAGGCATAACATTATAACAATAAGTTCCCCTTGGGGTAATAAAAGAAGTACTTTCCCTGTCTTCAGGTTTCATTTTGATTTGGTTGTAACCAGAATAAGCATCCATGAAGCTGAGTAGCTCGTGTCCCGAAGTAGCATCTACTAGTTGATCAATTCTGGGCAATGGAAAATGATCTTTTGGACATGCCTTGTTGAGATCAGTAAAATCAACACACATTCTCCATTTGTTGTTCTTCTTCTTTACCATCACCACATTCGCCAACCAATCTGGATATTTCACGTCTTCAATGAATTGGGCTTTCTGGAGTTTCTCGACCTCCTCTTGTATGGTCTGGTTCTTCTCGGGACTAAACACTCTTCTTCTTTGCTTCACAGGCTTGATCTCCTTATTCACATTGAGTTCATGACATAAGAAGTTTGGATCTATTCCTGGCATGTCTTCATGACTCCAAGCAAAAGTATTCTTCCTGTTTCTCAAGAAAGTTATCAACTCCTGTTTTATTGAAAAATCCAACGACGACCCTATCTGAGTTATTCGTTCAGGATGCTCGTCGTCCAAGATAACAATTTCTGTAGATTCCACAACCTGTCCTTTTACGAGCTGAGATTCATCCCTAGGGTCAAGAGTTTCAATTTCTGTGCCTTCCTCCACTTGGTAAGTAGTAGTCTTTTTCTGTAATTCTTCAAGTTCCTCTTGCTCGACGGACGAATAATAGCATTCCCGAGCTACTTTTTGATCACCTTTCATAATTCCTACTCCAAAATTCGTTGGGAATTTCAAACACTGATGAACTGTAGATGGAACTGCTTCGAACTTCTTCAATCCAACTCTTCCCATGATGATGTTGTAGGCGGACTGCACATTCTTATCCATCACAAAGAAGCGTATTCTTTCTGTTCGACAAGCAGGCCAAGTTCCAATGAGTATATCCAACTTGATCGTCCCAAGTGGAAAAACTTTCTCGCCAGCAAAACCCAGAAGGGGTCTGTGATAAGGTTCTAATTGAGATAATTTTAAATTCAAGCTATCAAAGCATGAATAATACATGATGTCTGCTGAACTACCATTGTCTACTAACACCCTTGAAATGACCACATCCTTCATCCTCATTTTGATCACCAGAGGATCATCATGAGGGTAGAGAACACCTGCCAGGTCGTTTTTTGAAAAACCAATCACTAGCTTCTCTTTGTTTACCTTCCTCGGACGATCATCCTCGGCCAGGTTTATTCGCTGAATGTATGAACAAGCTTGAGCCTCTCCGAGATAAGCTTTTCTTTCTGCAGTAAGGTCTCCTCCTCCTGCATCTCCTCCTGTAATAACATTACAATCAAATGACCCAAAACGTATGGAAAATACCTCGCGTTCAGGTTTCCTTGGCTTTTTGGGAAGATCAGGGTCATCATCTGGATCCTCTTCATGGTCCCTCCTTTTTTTTTCCTCTGCACGACGAGGAGATCTAGATCTCTCTCTAGTTCTATCATCATTCTTCCTCTCACTCCTGCGATCTACGTACTTTGATAATTTTCCTCTTCGGATGAGTGTTTCAATCTCGTTCTGAAGGGCTATACAATTTTTGGTCATATGGCCATGATCTTTGTGAAACTCACAATATTTGGTCTTATTCCTCAGGTCGGGATCTGTCTTCAGTTTCTCTGGCCATTTGATTTCCTCGTTATTCCTGATTTCTTCCAAAACATGTTTAATACCCACTTTCAATGGAGTATAATTATCATACTTCTTTAGGGCTTCCAACTTCATCCTGTTATTCTTGGAATATTTGTCACCACCATTACTTTTCTGATCTTTCTTCTTAGAATTGTCGACCTCCACTTTAACTTCTTTATCCATATTCTTCTTCGCAGCCATAGCTTCCTCGGCATTCATGATTTTGGCCGCCTTTGCCATCAACTCCGACATATTTTTAGGTGGATCTTTGGCCAAAGTGTAATACAGCTTGTTAGGCAGCAAACCACTCATCAGAGCAGTGATTGCTGTCTTTTCTTTATAATCTATGACTTCCAACTTTTCGTTATTGAAACGAGTTATGTAATCTCTAGTACTTTCACCTGATTTTTGTCTAACACTTAGCAAGTGTGCTACTCGTTTTACCGGCTTTGCTCCAAAACAAAAATTGCCAATAAACAGCTCGGCTAACTGAATAAAAGTTGAAATCTTTCCCCGAGGAAGATTGTTATACCATATCTGTGCAGATCCGGTAAGAGTTCCCGAGAATGCTCTACACCTCATCTCGTCGGGGACAGCGTAGATATCTGCAGCAGCTTGGTACTGTTCTATATGAAGTACGGGATCTGTCTTTCCATCGTACTTGGGAGTCACTACGGGTGCTTTGAATTTCGACGGTGTAGGGAAATCCACAATGGCTTGCACAAAAGGTGTTCCTTGAACAAAAGTTCTCTGTAAGGGATTTCTCGCCTTAGCCATTTCTCCCAGTCTATCCTCCAACCGTTGAATGGAACCTTTCCATGCTTCATTCCCTTCCTCGGGCCACTTAGTCCGAGCAACTGATTGTTCTGACGTAGCTTCCTGAGATTTATCTCGACGAGTGGTTGGTCGCGACTGCGCAGATCCTTCTCTCAAACCTGGTGGTGGTCGAAAACTTCTTGATGGTGCCCTAGGTGGACTCATGTTCCTCCTTGGTCCTAACCGACTGAAAGGAGACACTCTACTTAGCCGTTCCAAAGCGCTAGTTCTCTCTGGAGAGAGAGTGATACGTTGATCTGTATCCGAAGCCCGTATCGATGAAGTTCGCCCAGGTTGATAAGAAAAATCATTAAACTCCTCATTGCGATATGATCCAGTACGTCTAGATTGCGATTGCCTATGACCACTCCTTTGCCCTGAATAAGTAGGTGCACCGCCCTGAAGAGTTTGAATGAGTTGCCTCATAGATTCTTGCATGGCGGTTTGTCCTTGAGCCAGATTCGTCATAATTCCAGCCAGATCTGGGGATGCAGATGGATTTGGATGATTTCCAGTATTTCCAACATTTCGATTACTGGATTCTGGATTATCTGCCATTGGTGACAAATGATTTTTATGAAAAACGATAATAACAGTCGTTTCCCACAGACGGCGCCAATCTGTTGATGTAAAAAACTAGATCACTCTATTTTTTTCAATCACAGATAAATAAATAAGACAAAGAATTTTAAAGTGGTTCGGCTAGGAATAAAGCCTACGTCCACTGTTATGTTATTGCTCGCTGAGCTCGACCTAGCTGATGAACGCTGTGAACTAGCCTTAGTAAAGCTAGGGAGCTATCTGCAACAGCTCGCAAGGCACTATAACAAGAAGGTCAATCCAAGGGCATTCCGAGTTAGGGACTATATCCTAAGGAAAGTCATGGGCAGCGCAGTAAAACCATCAGACGACAAGCTAGGGCCAAACTGGGAAGGATCATTCAAGATAACTAGAGATGATTTGTAGGGAGCCTATCACATAGAAACGCTGGAAGGCAGAGAGATACCCCGAGCGTGGAATGCAGCCAATCTTAAGCAATTCTATTTCTAGATTCTTCTTTTGATCTTTAATTATGGAATTTCATTTCCTTATGATTAATAAAAGTTGTTTGGCAGTTGCATTCTATGAACAATCAGTTAACTAATTTGCATTTTACGAAGTGTCAATTAACTAATGAATAAACTTTATAACCCACACACCTTTTCCAAGTGACAGGCACATTGATCATTACACTATAGTAGGGAAATAACCCTCCTCAGGTTTTCGTTATGAAATATGAAAGACCTCTTAGCATTGCCCCTGGAAATATATGAAGCCCTACAGGAGATCTTTAGGCAAAATAACCAAGTTTAAATTGGTCACCAAATGATGTTTGGTTAAATAAAATCCTGATCGGATAGAGCATCCAACACCAGGTGTGTCCTCGCCAATTGCCACACTTTGGCCTAAGGAAGTGTGACGACACAACCTAAAAGGTAAAGTGGGGCAGAATAGTATCTTGTTGGCATACTGGACTGAAGGGACACTTACTTGATAAAGCAAATGTACAAATCTATCCAACCAAGAGAGTCTCAAGATTATTGAGCAAAGATGTGGAAAATATAAGACACTTGTTTAGTCGGCAAATTCACCCAAAACATAAATTTTATATTAATTCATCACATTTATATACAATACATGCTCAGTCGGCGAGCTCACCCAAATCATCAAAATTACATCGCTTCATTACATATATATACAGGGTTACTACTGGCAAAAATATTAATGAGGTCAAGGCCTCTGAACGAGATAATTTGACACTCGAGCTCTTCGATCGTCGTTAGGATGGGGGACTAACTCTTCCTCGACTTCATTCACACCTGACTCCAGTAGATGCCGAGGGATGGCATCAATAGGGATCCACTAATTATTTCTGCGAAAGGGGTTAGGCAGTGGAGTAGAAGGAGAGATATCATAACGATACCAAAGCATTGAATTCCTAGGGACTTGCAGCTCCTTCAGGGAACTCAACCATCCTCTGATAAAGGCGAGCTTTTCAAACTCTGTTAGCCTCGTCGGAGCATCTAGCCAACCATGGTCGTAACTGTCGGCCCATACTCCCCAAGGTCCTCTCCTAAACAAATGCCTTAGTCGAGTGACGTCCTCTTGAAGCCCACCAGCAATCACGTATGCTCGTTGAACATCCCCTCGGAGCTCTTCCATTTTCCTAGCTGAACTCCTTGCATTTCTACTGGCTCGCGGAACAGTCGGCGGAGCTGATATGCCCTAAGTGTGACCTCAACTCAGAGACACCAACCTCGGCCGAGATTATGGCCGACACTATATAAGCCTTGGGCATGCGACATCAGCCCTCGGCCATAGCAAGGTCGGCCCAGGCCAACACTACCACCGGCCTCTCCAAAGGACATTTCACACATCATAAGGATCAGCAACACTCTCGTACACCTGGGAATGGAAACCTCGGCCAGATATAGGCCGAGCTCGCAAGAAGCCTTTCTACCAACAACCTCATCAAGACATCAGTCGATGTTCTAAGCATAAGCCAGCTCAACCTCGAACAATGCCGACCACTATCCATTATCTCGGCTTAATATGAGCCGAGACTTTCATGGCCACCTCGGATTGAATGAGCGACTGAACTTTACCAACCTCGGCTTGTACCAGGCCGAGGTCATGACCAAGCACGATAGCCGAGCATCTGCTGACATTTGGATTAGGGCACGTGGACACAAATCAGTTATAACAAGATTATTCCCCACACGTGGGGAGAATATTTCATCATCATTCTCTACATGTGACAGATGGCTTCTCCATATTGGTGAGGCCAACACACACATGCACATTACATACACGGGGGGTACATTACACCCCCTAGGTACTATATATATAGGTCATCCTCTACCTTGCAAAGGATCCTGAAATTAGCAACCCTAGCTGAAACTCTGTCAAAATGCACAGTAGAGAGAGAGAGCTTGAGAGATTGTATCCATGGCCATTAGATCCATCATACAGTGATACACATCATACACTTGCACAGTGGACGTAGGCCTGATTGGCTGAACCACTTATATTCCCGTGTTGATTCCTCTTCTCCTCTCCTCCTTCTACTAAACATATACCTTTATACTGCCATTGTTGACATTGAATTGAGCTTACAAACACCTTGAAGGGTGGTGTTGTTTCCAGCATCATCATTTTGGCGCCGTCTGTGGGAATTAAAGCTATCTCTTCCACTTCTACAGCTTAACCTCATCGGAGACTCTGGTGGTGAACCAGGCACCACCCCTTGTGTGGAGCCGTTTCACCATTGAAAGAGGTCCTTAAAGGTATTAAGCTCATCTGATACTTAAGCTCTTCACTAAGCAACACATGGCACCAGAGTTACCGTCGCCTCTTCCGCCACCCGGAGGTGGAAGGCCTAGTTCAAGTTAGGCGTCGTCCCAGTCGAAAATGGCAGAGGTAGCTGCAGCCTTGAGGTCTTTGGCTGCAACACAACAAGCTATGCAGGAGCAATTTGTGCAGCTCAGTCAAACTATGATGAGGCCACCTGGAGTCTCACCAGATATGATCACTCCGGCGACTGTTCAGCCTCATCCTGATGCCAAGGGACCACCCCAGGCACCAATGAAGGACCAGCCTGCACCCCAGCGAAGAAGAGACGTTGCTGACCCTAGGCGCTTATGCCTGGGGAGGCAAGGAAACCCTTTCTCGGAGGACAGGTATGATGAACTAGAGGCGAAAGAGGCCCCGGAAGATTGTTGGGAGCCATATGAGGTTTCGAACAATACGGTTCGCCCTCTTCAGCAGAGTCGAGGATGTGCTGGCCGAAGAGTTGAAGAGGCCCAACAACGAGGATCAACTTTTGATAGATTGAGTAGAGGGTCAGCCTTCGAGAGGTTGGGTCCAGTGAATGACCTAAGACAGAGGTTATCCAGGTCAAGGAGTGCTGCCGGCTCGCAAAGAGGGGATAGACCAGGTCGGCCTGACCAAGGCCGACCCCGTGAAAGAAGAGGTTGAGACGAGGAAGAGGTCAACAACCGACGTTGTGCTATGGCAGGGGAACCCTCAGTCCACCCCTTTGAGGTAGCTGGGGACAACCTCGGCCAAGCCGATGGTAGGAGACCATGGAATGACTCTATCCAACATCTTGAGGAGAAGATAAGAGACCTCATTAAAAGCAAGGACCCATTACAAAGGGGTTACTCAGAGGGCTCCCCATTTGTGGCTAGGATAGTGGGATTCCCAACCCCAGCTAAGTTCAAGCCTCCTATGGTGTCTCCAAAGTATGATGGAAGCGCTAACCCTGTACATCACATCGAGATGTATCAGTCAGCAGCAGACATCTACTCGATACCCAATGAGATGAAGTGCAGGGCCTTCTCTGGGACCTTAACAGGGGCAGCACACAGTTGGTTTACCTCCCTTCCGAACAACTCAGTTGAGAACTTCAAAGGCTTGGCTGAACGATTCATCCACAACTTCTGCTTTGGGGTGAGACCTTAAAAGAAGACTACTCACCTGCTGTATGTCAAGCAGGGCAAGGACGAGAGCCTAAGAGACTACATATCCAGGTTCAACAAAGAGAAGTTGGAGGTCGAAGATTATGAAGAGAATATAGCCATGACCGCCCTCATAGGGGGTCTATAGAAAGGGAAGCTGTTGTGGAAACTTGCGGAAGACCCCCCAAGGTCTATGGCGGAGCTCCTGGCAATCGCAGGGAAAGTAATGAATGCGAAAGAGGCAATGGCTGCCAAGTATGAGGATGAGAACCGCGGTAGTAGTGGAAAGTCCCAAAAGAAGAAAAATGGGAAGAAGAAGTCGGGTGATGACAAGTTCGCCCACTATACTCCTCTGACTGTGAGCTGCGAGCACATCCTCAATGAGATTAAGAATGACAGGACTCTGAGATGGCCAGAGAAACTTAAAGCCCCACCACATAAGAGGAACAAAAACCTATGGTGCGAGTTCCACCAGGATCATGGCCACGTCACGGACAGATGCTTCGCCTTGAAAGATGATATTGAAAAGATGTTAAAATCTGGAAAGCTGAGGAAGTATGTGGATGGAAAGTCTCCTAAAGGTGGAAGAGATGACCCTAATAAAAGGAGAAATGACAGATTCCGTGACAATGTCCCAGTCAGAAGAGACGATGATTCAGAAGGTGATGATGAAGACGATCCGGATCTTCCGCAGAAAGATGACAACACCCCGGTGAAGAGGGTTGGTATGATCTCGTTTGGTGTTGACACCATATGCGGAGGATTTGCAGGAGGTGGCTCTGAAGTAGCTGATAGGAAGGCTCACGTGGCAGGGGCCAGGTCAGTGGCCAAGCTTGAAGTTATAAATCTAACGTCTTCCGATACAGTGCAGAAGAGGAAGAAAGTGGACATGGACACCCTTGTAGTTGGGTTCTCCAGACTCGACTTCAAAGGTATCTTAGCCCCCCATAATGACCCTTTGGTCATAACGACAAGGGTGCATGAGTGAGAGGTGCAGAGGATCCTCGTAGACGGGGGGAGCTCGACAGACGTAATGTTTTGGCCTTGCTTCAAGAGCCTAGGTCTTAGTAGAGTAAGTCTGGTACCCTATCATCACCCATTGATAGGCTTCAGTGGCGAAAAGGTCCACCCCTTGGGCCTTTATGAGATGGACGTACGGATGGGTGATGAGTGGCCTAAGAGGTTGACTAAGAAGATAAATTTTTTCACGATGGACGAGAACGTATTCTCGGCCTATAACCTCATCATAGGAAGAGTGTCCCTTAAAGAGTTTGAAGCTGTGCCGTCGACGGTCCATCAGATGCTAAAATTCCTGACTCCCTATGGGGTAGGGGAAGTGCAAGGTGACCAGACCATAGCGCGAGAATGTTACTTCAACTCGGTCGAAGAGAGAGAGGCCCATAAGAGGGAAACCACCACTTATAGCATTGATACGCTTAACCTAAGAGATGAGACAAAGTTGAAGAAGGGAGAGGCCGCGAAAGAGATAGAATCCATCGTCCTCAATGAGGACGAGCCGAAAAAAACCATCCAGGTCGGTAAAGACCTAAAGGCAGAAATCAAGGAAGAGCTGATAAACTTCCTCAGGAGGAGACAGAGTGTCTTTGCATGGAGTCACGTAGACATGCCCGGCATCGACCCTGAAGTTATGAGTCACAATCTCAACGTGACCAAAGATGCTAAACCAATCAAACAGAGACGAAGAGTCTACTCCAGGGAGAAGTACGACGTCATCCGAGAAGAGGTTAAAAAATTGGAAGAGGCTGAGTTTATAAGAGAAGTCACATATCTGGAGTGGTTATCAAATGCAGTCATCGTGTCTAAGGCCAATGGGAAGTGGAGAATGTGTGTTGACTTCACTGACCTGAATATATCTTGTCCAAAAGACAGGTATCCCTTACCTCGGATAGATCAGATGGTGGATGCTACAGCGGGACATGAGCTCATGAGCTTCATGGACGCGTATTCAGGTTATAACCGGATCTTCATGGATGCTAAAAACTCAGAGAAGACAACCTTCATTACCAACAAAGGGACGTACTTCTACAAAGTAATGCCCTTCGGTCTGAAAAATGCAGGGGCAACATACCAACGTCTTGTTAATAAGATGTTCGAAGAGCAAATAGGTAAGACTATGGAGGTGTATGCAGATGATATGCTAACAAAGAGCTTGAAAGCTTGCACTCATGTAGCGAATCTCGAGAAGACCTTCGATATTATGGACTCATACAGAATGAAACTCAACCACGCGAAGTGTGTCTTCGGAGTAGGAGCTGAGAAGTTCTTAGGATTTATCATCAACCAGAGAGGGATTGAAGCGAACCCTAAAAAAATCAAGGCTTTGCTTGACTTGAAGACACCGAGGAGTATCAAAGATGTCCAAAGACTTAAGGGGAGAGTGTCTACCCTTAACAGGTTTGTTTCTAGGGAAACGGACAAGTGCCTTCCATTCTTTAAGGTGCTGAGAAAGGCCTTCTGGTGGGATAAAGAGTGCGAAAAAGCCTTCATCCAGCTCAAGTCTTACTTGGGGTCTCCATTATTGTTATCTCGGCCTCTAGCAGAGGAGAAATTATATGTGTATCTGGCAGTCTCCGAATCAGCCATCAGCGCAGCCATAATACGGGAAGACGCTGGGATCCAAAGGCCTGTGTATTTCAACAATAAGGCCCTTCAAGGGGCAGAACAAAATTACCCTCGCATGGAAAAGCTAGCTTACGCCCTGATACATGCTTCGAGGAAGATGAAGCCTTACTTCCAGGCCCACTCCATGGTTGTCCTTACCGACTCCCCACTAAGACAGGTCCTACATAAACCTGAGAAGTCCGAGAGATTGATGACCTGGGCCATTGAGTTGGGGGAGTACGATCTTACCTACCAACCTAGGACGGCCATCAAAGGGAAAGCCCTCGCAGACTTTGTCGCTGAGTTCACATGGGAAGAGGCCGAAGCAGAGAATGGCTTAGAGGGTGTTGAAAACCGTGGTGTCTTCCGAAATTTGGAAGAGACGACACCAAACATCTTCTAAGATCAGGAAGAGGCCGCGTCCAACAGGGCCAGGAGTAGAGTCGCGGAGAACGAGGAAGATTGGTACCTCTTCAAGCAAGGAGTCATGTCAGAAGGGGTCTTCTCATCGGATACAAACATTTAGAGCCTCTTCGTTGATGGCTCTTCCTGTGAGAGTGGAAGCGATGCAGGGTTGATACTCTCGACTCCAGATGGTGCCAACATTGAATACGCTTTGAGATTCAACTTCCAGGCTTCTAACAACAAGTTCGAGTATAAGGCCATGATAGCAGGTCTTTCATTGGCAAAGACTCTTCGAGTAAAGTGACTCCTACTCCACAACGACTTAAGGTTAGTTGTCAATCAAGTACTGGGAGTCTATGAGGCCAAAGATGAAAGGATGGCCAAGTATTTGAAAAGGGTGAGAACGATGTTAGAATATTTTGAAGAGGTAATACTGAAGAGAGTGCCTCGACAAAGTAACAGCCACGCAGATGCATTGGCGAGGTTGGCCTCGACAATGAAGACAGATGTTAGAAGGACCATTCCGATCGAGGTCTTGGGGAAGGCAACTATTGAGGAAGAAGAGGTATGTAACCCTTGTCACAATTTGAACCTAGGAGACTCGTGGATGGACCCCCTCGTCAGATATATCAGAGAGGGAGAGCTACCTAAATCCAAGTTAGAGAGGCGAAAATTGAGATATAAGGCTGTCAAGTTCTCGGTAGTAGGAGACGTCCTGTACAAGAAAGGATTCCTACTACCTCTCCTCAGATGTGTGCACCCCACGGAAGTTCCCCGGGTCTTACAGGAAGTTCATGAGTGTTCTTGTTCTATCCACATAAGGGGAAGACCCTTGGGCAAAAGAATCATCACACATGGGTACTAGTGGCCAACCTTGTCCAAGGACGCTGCAGCCTATGTGAGGAAATATGATAAATATCAAAGATTCGCCGCTATCCCTCATCAACCTCATCAGCCTATGACGTCAATCACTTCTCCATGGCCATTTTCAGTATGGCGGATTGACTTAGTAGGACCCCTGCCAAGAACTGCCAATAATTATAGATTCTTGATAATTGCCATCGACTACTTTTCAAAGTGGGTGGAGGCAGAGCCGATGATAACAATCACAGAACAGAAGACCTTCCAATTTATTTGTAGGAACATCATATGCAGATACGGCCTCCCAAACACTCTCATCTCGGACAATGGGACCCAGTTTAAGAACTCCTCTTTAGAAAAGTATTGCCTAAGAGTGGGGATAAAGAAGTTCTTCTTATCTCCTGGCCGACCTCAGACAAACGGATAAACCGAGGTCACGAACAGAATAATTCTAGATGGAATCAAGAAGAGGTTTGAAGATGCGAAGGGAAGATGGATTGAAGAGGTCTGTGCTGTGTTATGGGATTACAGGACCACGGCAAGGACACCTACAGGAGAAACCCTGTTCATGCTTGCACATGGCTCAGAGGCGGCCATACCAACAGAAGTCGGGCTCCCAACTCATAGTGTTCAGACCTATGACCCCGATAAAAATGGGGAAGAGAGGAGGCTAGACCTAGATCTAATTGAAGAAATAAGAGAAGACGCGGAGACCAGACAAGCAGTCTACCAACAGAGGGAAGCAAAATTCTACAACCAAAGGGTGAGGTCAAGACCCATCGCGGTGGGAGATCCAGTGCTAAAGAAGACCTTAAAGAAAACAAACAAGCTCCATCCAAACTGGCACGGTCCCTACAAAGTGACAAAAGAGGTTGTGCCCGGCACTTATAGTCTAGAAAATCTAGAAGGAGAACCTTTCACTAACCCATGGAATGCTGATCACCTAAAGAAGTATTACATATGATGTTGCAAAGAATTTTATGTAAATGTACCATCTTATTGTGAAGAGGTTATTAATAAAAGATCAGTTCCCATGACGATTCTTACTACATTGTGCACTTATGGCAGAAATTATGAGGATAACATCTTAGGTGATGACCTCAGACCTTCATAACACCATTCAGTGGTGACGAGGTCTGAAGTCAGACACCATTATGAGATGACCTCATACCCTTAACATCATTAATTTGGTGAGATTAATTATGAGGATAACATCTCAGGTGATGACCTCAGACCTTCATAAACCCATTCAGTGGTGACGAGGTCTGAGCTCAGACACTATAATGAGATGACCTCAGACCCTTAACATCATTAATTTGGTGAGATTAATTATGAGGATAACATCTTAGGTGATGACCTCAGACCTTCATAACACCATTCAGTGGTGACGAGGTCTGAGCTCAGACACTATAATGAGATGACCTCGGACCCTTAATATCATTAATTTGGTGAGATTAATTATGAGGATAACATCTTAGGTGATGACCTCAGACCTTCATAACACCATTCAGTGGTGATGAGGTCTGAGCTCAGACACTATAATGAGATGACCTCAGACCCTTAACATCATTAATTTGGTGAGATTAATTATGAGGATAACATTTTAGGTGATGACCTCAGACCTTCATAACACCATTCAGTGGTGACGAGGTCTGAAGTCAGACACCATAATGAGATGACCTCAAACCCTTAACATAATTAATTTGGTGAGATTAATTATGAAGATAACACCTTAGGTGATGACCTCAGACTTTCATAACACCATTCAGTGGTGACGAGGTCTGAAGTCAGACACCATAATGAGATGACCTCAGACCCTTAACATCATTAATTTGGTGAGATTAATTATGAGGATAACATCTTAGGTGATGACCTCAGACCTTCATAACACCATTCAGTGGTGACGGGGTCTGAGCTCAGACACTATAATGAGATGACCTCAGACCCTTAACATCATTAATTTGGTGAGATTAATTATGAGGATAGCATCTTTGGTGATGACCTCAGACCTTTATAACACCATTCAGTGGTGACGAGGTCTGAGCTCAGACACTATAATGAGATGAACTCAGACCCTTAACATCATTAATTTGGTGAGATTAATTATGAGGATAACACCTTAGGTGATGACCTCAGACCTTCATAACACCATTCAGTGGTGACAAGGTCTGAAGTCAGACACCATAATGAGATGACCTCAGACCCTTAACATCATTAATTTGGTGAGATTAATTATGAGGATAACATCTTAGGTGATGACCTCAGACCTTCATAACACCATTCAGTGGTGATGAGGTCTGAGCTCAGACACCATAATAAGATGACCTTAGACCCTTAACATCATTAATTTGGTGAGATTAATTATGAGGATAACATCTTAAGTGATGACCTCAGACCTTCATAACACTATTCAGTGGTGACGAGGTATGAGCTCAGACACTATAATGAGATGACCTCAGACCCTTAACATCATTAATTTCGTGAGATTAATTATGAGGATAGCATCTTAGGTGATGACCTCAGACCTTCATAACACCATTCAGTGGTGACGAGGTCTGAGCTCAGACTACTAATTTGGTTTAGGCAAACACCATTGCATAAGCTTCAGAGCCAAAACATCACGACATACATTCAATAAAAAAAGATGATCCTCCTCAGAGAATGACACATTCAGGGATCATTAATATTCAGAGGTTACAAAGATCTAAAAAGTAAGAACCATGTTCATTTAGAAATTATAAATGTTCAGGGGTTACAAACAAGCTTCACAATGTCAGGGGTTACAAATAATATTCAGAAATTATCTCTAAGGGTTTGAGGGGGGAATGCTGGTGTCTTCATCCTGGTTAGGTTAGACGACATTGGTCACCTCGGAAATGTCATTATTGTGGTCTGCCCCTCCAACCTCAGTGCCGTCCAACGTTGCAGTCTCGGCAGGCGCAGTAACCTCCTCCTCAGCTTCCTAAAGGGCCTGGGCAAGTTGGGGATTAGCAAAGACAAGGCCTAAGAAATGAGAGGCTTTCAAAGTTCCAGCCTCCTTCTCCTTGGCAGCTGCCCACTTGGTAGTAGATTTGATACCTCTCTCGAGGTACTCAAAGACAAAGCCCATGAACTCATCAGAAGTTTTGTACTCAGCTATTATCCTCTCAGAGGCGTCATCGAGGGCTGCCTTCATGGCCGAGCTGACCTTCTGCTGCAGACTGTCGTCCTTGGCCTTCAGAGCCGCAACATGGTCCTTCTTAAGCTGAGAGACCTCCTTCTCCAGCCCCTTCACCTTCTTGTCATACTCATCCAGCTCAGACTTTAGGCGGTCAATTTCTGCGTTCAAAGTACTTTGGACCTTCTCGGCCTCTTGACCCTTCTGGATGAGGGGAAACTTCCTCAGAGTCCAGTTGGAGAGGTGGTGCATAGCTGCCAGGCCCTGCAAATTTTGTGATCATGAGTAATTCAGAGACAAATCAGAGGTTACACTTGGAAATTATAAAGAAATATGAGGTTATACTTGAATAGATCTGTGGATGTCGAACTCAATCGGCAAGGGAGTATCCAATGATCGGAAGAAACGCTTATCGGCCTTGGTCATCATAGAGATGAAGGCATCTAGGGCCTGCAGACTGTGGCCGACGATGCTGTCAGTAATCTTCAATTGCTCTAGACGAGCCGACAAAGCGTCTGCTGAAGAAATTGGGATGGCCGTATCAGCACTCTTTTTCTTCTGCCTCTGATCCTCAGGGGCATGATCAGTCGAAGCCCTCTTCTTCGTGGATTGGGGCTTTGAGGTAGAGGGAGTTGGAGGAGGAGCATTAAGACCTGCCTTCTTTGCGATCCTCGTCAATCTAGGAGCAGCCATTTCCCAAAGCTCGTCTGAGATATTCTCTGGGCGCTCTGCAAAAATTAATAGATCTGAGTTAGAGAATCAGATATGAAGAAACTCAGAGGTTCAACTTGGAATAAAAAATGCTTACTAAGCTCAGCAAGGGGACTTCCACCCAGACCTATCTCAAAGAGGTAGTGGGGGGTCATCAAATGCTCGAACTTGACAAGCAGACCGTGTATCCCCTGATCTTGAAGGGCTTTCACCTTCTGAAGGTTTTGCGGGCTCAGACCAGGGTCGACCCTTGCAGACATTGTGACCTTACCCCATCTCAGGGGCATCCTTGGCTCTAGAATAGACGAGGGTACACATGGGCCAAATTCCCATGGCCCAAAAGCGAAAAAGTATCGAGGCTTCCAGTTGTGGTTGGAAGTCTGAGTTAATTGGAGCATCTTTTTCTCAGGTTTTCGAGCTACAAAATGATAGTAGCTCGAATGATTTTTGGCCGAGGAGGGAACATAACAACCAACGAAGACCTGAACTGGAAGGTCTGAGTGGTGGACAGCCCTCCATAAGACTATGGCCCCTATTATAACCCTCCAAGCATTGGTAGACAGTTGGGAAGGGTCCAAATTAATGAAGGCAAGGATGGACCTAATAATGGGATGAATGGGCAAACGGAATCCTAATTTGAACATCTGCTCGTACAAGCAGATCTCACCATCTCGGCCATTGTAGGCCCTCTCTTCCCTCAGAGGTCTCCTAAGCTTTATTGAGGGACTGATAGAGTACAAATATCTGAAGCAAAGAAGATCTACCTCAGTAACAGTACTCTCAATCTCGGCCGCCTCAGAGACGTCGACATCACTCTCAGCGTCATAATCATCGTCATTATCTTGCTCAATGTCGGCCGGAGCAGACGTTGATGGATTACTCGGGAACCTCTGAGCGAACTCGGCCCCGGTGACGGTCGACAGAGGAATGGCGTCAAGAATGGGTGGAATGGGCACACTCGGTTCAACAATCTCAACCTCTAAGGAAGAGGCCGAGGTGCTCGAGTTATTATGGGACGAGGCTCGGCTAGAGACCTCGGCCTGATCAGAGGCCTGATCTTCCCGAGTTGTGAAGTCCATGGCCTCCTGGAAGGAATCCACAGACATGAGGTCTAAGGTGGAAGACTCAGACTCAGACATCGGTATTGGATCGACAGGAACTTCTGCCTGATTAAAAGGTTCTGAGGGACCAGGATATATCACCTTCAGAGGTGGTGGAAAGATGGGTCTAACAGGGAATTCTTGTGACCTACGAGCCTCCTCCTGTGCTCTCTCTATTTGCCTAATTTTTTCTAAAGTCTTCTCTCTGAGGGAAGGGAATTCCTCAAGAAGTTGATAGATGGGTCTGAGCATCAAAGGAAGAGACTAAACTTCAAAGATCAAGTGACAAACAAGATTGACCAAGGGAATAAAGCTATTTAAAGATCAAACTACCCTAACCTAACAAGAACAGTTCGCCTGAAACTATGGTGGTCTCACCGGAAAGCTCAGAAAGTCGCCGAAAAATACAAAAAAAAGGAAAAAGCAAAGAAAATAAAGGCAAATGAAGGGAGGAAGATACCTGAGAATGAAACAATAAGGGAAGCGAAGAAAATTCGAAGAAATCACCACCAATGACCTCTGAATACTAATCGTGAAGAGAACGCCTTTAGAGAGAGAAACTGTTGGAATGCAATCGTGCAGGAGAGAGAATTGAGGAAGGAGGGAAAAATGAGGGTTCAAAGCCCTTAAATATACAGGCGCGATTCCCAAGTCCCATCATTGCCTTGGGAGCCCCAAAGGCGGTTGATAACACGCGCTTGCCAAGCAAGCCACACTTCAACATTGGATAAGTGTCAAACAAATATTGGCTCATATTAGAAAGGCCTCGGAGATGTGAAAATCCCACAGTCACCTGCTCTCACATGTAACTAAGGGCTGGGGGTGATTGATATGCCCCAAGTGTGACCTTGTCTCAGAGACACCAACCTCGACCGAGATTATGGCCAACACTGGATAAGCCTTGGGCATGCGACATCAGCCCTCGACCATAGCAAGGTCGGCCCGGGCCGACACTACCACCGGCCTCTCCAAAGGACATTGCACACATCATAAGGATCAGCAACACTCTCGTACACCTGGGAATGGAAACCTCGGCCAGATATAGGCCGATCTGGCAAGAAGCCTTTCTACCAACAACCTCATAAAGACATCAGTCGATGCTCCAAGTATAAGCCAGCTGAACCTCGAACAATGCCGACCACTATCCATTATCTCGGCTTAATATGAGCCGAGACCTTCATGGCCACCTCGGACTGAACGAGCGACTGGACTTTACCAACCTCGGCTTGTACCAGGCTGAGGTCATGACCAAGCACGATAGTCGAGCATTTGCTGACATTTGGATTAGGGCACGTGGGCACAAATCAGTTATAATAAGATTATTCCCCACACGTGGGGAGAATATTTCATCATCATTCTCTATATGTGACAGTGACAGATGGCTTCTCCATATTGGTGAGGCCAACACACACATGCACATTACATGCATGGGGGGTACATTACTCCTCCTAGGTACTATATATAGAGGTCATCCTATACCTTACAAAGGATCCTAAAATAAGCAACCCTAGCTGAAACTCTGTTTAAATGCACAGTAGAGAGAGAGATCTTGAGAGATTGTATCCATGGACATTAGAGCCATCATACAGTGATACACATCATACACTTGCATAGTGGACGTAGGCCTGATTGGCTGAACCACTTATATTTCGGTGTTGATTCCTCTTCTCCTCTCCTCCTCTCCTCCTTCTACTAAACATATACCTTTATACTTCCATTGTTGACATTGATTTGAGCTTACAAACACCTTCAAGGTGGTGCTGTTTCCAGCATCATCAGGAGCAGAGCCTCGCAGCGCCGGAGGAATATTGCTTGGTCCAGCCCCAACTCGTGACGAGGAGGAGCCTCGTAATATTGCAGGACGATGCTCGGCGCATGCACCCTAAGCTGCGAGACTTCCCTCTTCAAAGCCTCATTCTCTTGCTGAAGAATTTATCCAACATGGTTGATCTCAGAGGCATCTAGGAGCCTTGCTATTAGAGTATTCACCTCTTCCTGGACTGAGGCACCGACCTCTTCCATCTCCTGGAGCCTGTCTTTCAATTTAACGACGAGCTCGGTCTGCTTTATGAAACGCTTGTTCCTCAATCGCAGTGATTTGTAAATACTCACAAAGGTATGATGAACTTTAGAGATTACATTAGGACCAAGCATTCTTCCCAATTGAGAAGTGGCTGGTATATAGTCATCTACATCAACCAACTATAGGGTATAAAGAAGCGGTAAAGAAAAAATAAATCAGTGCACTGGGAAAAGAAAACCTTTTCATTTCATTAATAAGGATCAGAGTACATCCAGAAGAAGAAAGGAAAATTACAAGCAAAGATACAAAAGTAATCCTAAAAGTAAATTATTTATCAACCTCAGGCTGCCCAGAAGTAGCTGGCTACTTCCCTTTGTCAACAGAAGAGGAAACAACTCCCTCAGCAGGCACAACCTCTGTCGCCTGAATAGGAAGGGCATCAGCAGGGACTGACGGAGAGGTAGGGTCAGCACCTTTGATGGCTGGGGCAGGGACTTCATCCATAATTGGCCTTGGGCTAGGATCATGCTCATTGAACAGAGGAGAAGCGACAACCACACCAGCAGCCAAGAGGGCCTTGTTCCAACCCTTCTTGAAGTTCAGACGTCTAATATAGCCTATCTGGACCTCAGCGTCTTCATACGCAGTAGCCCACCCGGAGTTATAAGAATCCTCCTTGATGGTAGCTACCTGAGACTCCTTCTCCTCCAGCTGCTCGATCAGCACTTTATTCTCCGCCAAGACAGCTAGCTTGCTCGAGCAGACCAGGTCGTAGGCTTATCGTAACTCAGTCAATTCTTTAACTGCTGTTTCCCTCTCTCAATTGGCCTCAGTAAGAGCCAGGTCGGAAGACGTTCGAGCAGCATCAGCGACCATCAGTCCAACCTCGAGATCTGTACCCTTCAACTTCAAGGTAGCATTCTGCTGCTCCAGTTCGCCATTTTTCTTCACCAGCTCATCGCGAGTGCGATAGAGCACGGGGAAGTCAGTCACAAACTACAAGCAGAAGAAGATATCAGAAGAAGGAAACAGCTGAAATTTATCAAAGCACTAGAGGAAGAAAAAGGTCTTACCAAGGCTAGCCTCTAACTAGCTTGCAGAGCCAAGTGACCAGACCCCGTCGCCCTTTGGCGATCTGTAGGAAGGACCGCCCTCTCGAGCAGTGTAGGGGCCAGTTAAGGAGAAATGGAAACTAAGTCCCCCTCGGGCAATGCGGACACAGGGATTAAGGCCTGCCCAACCTTCTTCCTCGATTCCATTTTTCTCCTCTCTTCCTCCTTCTCTTCTTCTCCTCCATCCTCTTCTTCTCTTCTATCTTCTTTCTTTCCTCTACCTTTTCTCTCTCTCTCTCTCTCATCTGTTCTTCTTCTTTCCTCCTCCTCTCCTGCTCCTGAGCAGTAGATCGAGAACCAGTAGCAATAGCCCCAGTGCTGGACTTCTGCTTCTTCGACCTCTGAGCAAGGAGCACATGATCATCATCATCATCGTCATCTCGGATTAAATTTTTCCTTGGAGGAACCATTTCCTTGTTTGAGCTGATAGACGTGCTCAAAGGTTCTCGAGATTCAAGAACCTCTTCTGAATCAGAAGAACTATCACCACTGGAGCTCCCTCCTTGCCAAAATTACCTTCAGCACCGCCTATGATATCACTCTCAGAACTGCTCTCCTCCTCGTCCAACTGAATAGGATCGGTAGCAGCCTCGTCAGAGGTATCAAACTTGAGAATGCTATCTATCGGCTTCGCTATAAAGCTAGAACTAATGTTTTTATACTTAAGCAAGAAAGTAGCAGACCGGGGATGCTCGATGTCAGCTAGGGGATCCCTAACATTCCAAGCTTTGACGAACTCAGAAAGACAAACCTCGCTGAGAGCAGTTTCCAAGTTCTTCGACCTCGCTGAAGAAAAAACAGGGAAAAGTCAGAAAGATCACACATTAATAAAGAAATTGAAAGAACAGAGCAAAGACTACCTATATACTCCTCCCCATAAAAGGGAACAGTGAACCTATCGAACCTCGACCCCTCAGTCTGGGGGGAGGACTTCCAATTTCTAGCAAGAAAGCCATCTTGCCAATAGTCCTTATGGGAATCAGGTAGGTTTACTACCAACACCTGGTCAGGACTCCTGCCTTTGAGATAGAGAACGCCAGAACTAGTTCGAGAAAAGGAATAGCAAAAGCAGACTTCGGTGAGCCCTAATTTGGTACCATAGAGCTGATTTATTCTATGGACGCCATTGATTATCTTCCACACATTAAGCGAACACTGTGCAAGAACAATGTTGAAATAACCAAAGAAGTGAAAGAATAGATTATTTGGAGGAAAAGTAAGCCCCCCTTGGGAAAGCAACAAGACATGAATCCGATGGGCACCCTCTATCTCTCTAACATTTCTAGGGGGAGAAGCACACTCAATCTCTACCCACTCTAGGATATTATAAAACTTCCTAAACTCAGACACTGATCTATTACTAATCTTTATCATTTGAAAACCCTAAAACTACAAATTCAAAGAGAAAACACAAAGAGAAGGCACAGGAGACTTACAAGATGGAAGTTTGACTTGAACGATGAGGAATCACAAGCCCAAATGATGAGAAAGATCGAAAGAGAAAAGAATGAAGATCTGGAGAAGAGAACGTGAATCGCTAGAACTCGCAGAAAATGGAAGAGTACTAAGAAGCTTGAAACGACGATTGAGAAACGACTGCTCTAAATAACTTTTGAATGCTACTAATCATAGTGCACAGAACATGAGGCAAGTGCTGCCTAAATCAGTCCTCAAACTTTGGGAAGAGTTGCACGACGTACAAAGGAGCCATTATGACAAATCATTTAAATTTATTGAGCCCAAATTATGGCCCAACAAACTTAGGGGCAATTGTGGGTACCCGAAATTAGAATGACAGGCCTGGACGAGTATCCCAATTGAAGCGTCCCAAAGCCCAAACCCTTCATATCTTAACATTAATTCGGTTATGACTGAGTCTTCTCCTATATTCTCGTAAAGAGGTGTTCCAGGAGAAGATGGAAAACGTGGGGGAGTCCAACACCCCCACTCCCTGAAAATAAACATGTATATAATGAACCCTAGGTCGGGGGTATAAGACACACATTGTATTCTCTGTAATCGCTCCCCGTAGTATATAGAAATAATACTGACTGCACCACCGTGGACGTAGGCATTCTTGCTGAACCACGTACATTTCTTGTTCTGTGACTGGCATTTTGTCTTCTTTATTCTGCTTTGTGATTGCGCTTCTCTTATCTATATGTGTTGAATAATAATTGTCACCACAATGGGATTCTGAGTTCATGTCACAGATATCTACACATCAATCATAGATATCCTTCCGCCTAGTTGGACACGTGAAAGAAATTATAGGTTCTTAAAAAATAATACCGAATGGATGGAGATCAGGCACATTGAGCACATTCTAAAGTCCTACTTTGAAAAGGTTTATATATATATATATATAGTCATAATCTTAATTTATTAATTATAATTTCTTATTATAATTTTTTAGTCACTTGTGGTTTTTCATTTTTGTAGATAATGTCGGGAGGAAACAACCCAAGGGAACAAAGCGCCGAGGGGACACCGCAATGAGGTTCACCATCTTGTGAACAACCTGAATTCTCAACACCAATTGGTGAGAAATAAACAACTCCACCAATGGTTACCTCCTCACCAAGTCCAATTACTTCGGTGCCCTCATCCAGCACTCCTATTGCTCCACCGCCCCCATTCAACACTGTCGATGCCTCCCGCTCAACCCAAAAGAAGCCCATTGGGTTCTCCCTTCTCGAGAATAACCCGATGGGTGATAGGAATGAACTTTAAATCTTAGTGTTTGGCTTAAGGAAAATGAACGTGGGGGTTAGTGGACCAAACAACTGGAACCTGGTTGATCAAGCCGTCAAAGATGACATATACGATTAATTCTGCAACTATTTCTCATTTCATAATCGTTTGAAGAATAAGTTTCTATCTTGGTTTGCTGAATCATTAAGGACACATAGGAGAAACCTTCAGAAGAAACATTTCTCGAAGGAGGAAGCGAGCTCCGATATTTTACCTTTGAAAGAGAGAGTGCCTCCCAATGTTGAAATTTCGGTGGAGCAGTGGAATAAGTTTTTGGAGAATGAGGCGACGGAGAAAAACTTGGTCCAAAGGGAGAAAAACAAAAAAATTAAGGCACAAAAACTGATTTCCACGAGCTGGGATCCAAATCCTTTGAGGATTTGAAGAATGAATGGGTGAGTAGGACAAACGATGGTCCAAATGTGGGTAAAAAAACCAAATCGGTCCAACTTATTTGTTCATGCTCGATGGGGAAACGATAATAAATTCTTATCGCACTTGGATGAGATGCTAGAATCAATAGAGGCCGTCATCAGTCAGCTAGGTTTGAGCCCTAATTATGAATCTAACCTTGAAAATGATGCCTAATAAGGTCGGGTTTTGCCACGGCATGAGAGTCACCTACGTGCCGATCATTTTATATTTGGCTCACCAACTCTATACAAAAATCTAAATTATGACTACACTTGCGATACAAGTCTAGCGGTAAGTCAGGTATCGAATTCATAGAGAATGTTCGACAGATTTTAATTGGATTATTAATTAAGGAATAAAAGTGTAAAAAGGTGATGGTTGGTTATAAATTAAAGAAAAGAATAAGTTAAGTCTAAATAAAAGTAAACCAATTATTGGGATAAAATCCAACCATACGGATCGAAACAACTACTAATCAGAATTTTGGCTCGAGAGCAATTTAATCGAGCATTAACAATTAATCATAAACTTCGCACAATAAGGAATTTAAGCCAAAGTTGCGTGAATAAATATTTAATCGAAAATTGGTCGCACGTGGATTAAATTCGGATTATCTCTATAAACACTAAAGATGCATGACAAAGAAAGTTAAACGCATAATAATCCGACTTTAATTCGCGCGAGTTCAATTAAACGCAATTTTGCACAAAACCTAATTTTCGAAGCTCGGGGCCCGTTAATGGCGGAACGAAATCCCGACCCTATTTATCTAAGGGTAATACATGAATTAAACTAAATTACAACTAATTAAACTAGGAAATAAAGAAATAAAGAAATTAAACTAATTAACAAAGCATGAAACTAATTTACAAAGCAAGGAAAATAAAGAACAAAACTATATTAAAGGAGATGATAATGAATAGTTCAATCTTACAAAACCAAATGGATGTAACCCCAAGAAGAAACCAAGATGAGCTTTCAAAACCAAACCCTAACCTAAAATGTCTTCTAAAACTGAATATATCTGGTATTACAACAAAATTCCCATATATAGTAAGTTGGAAGAAAAGAAAAGAAGAAAGAAAAGAAAAGCAAAATATCTCAAAAAAGAAGGGGATTGATCGATCGACCCCTTTGGTCGATCGATCGATGGTTGAAATGATGGCCAAAATATGAAGGATTGATCGATCGATCAACCAGGGCAAATTCTCCTTTCCTATTGTTTTGGTGTATTTGGGATTCCCTTCCTCTAGAAATGCCGTAACTTTTTCGTTAGGGATCGGAATCACGCACAGTTCGTGGCTACACGAAGCTTGCGAGGAGGGATACAACTTCCGTGAAGATGATGGTCCAGGTACCCAAAATATGAATTAACTAAATTGCCCTTGAACGTGCAATTGTGTATGGAACTTGAGCGGAATGCGTCCGAACTCCATTATTAGTACCTAAATACCTACAAAAGCCCAATTATACCTCATATAGCATGTTAACAGTATAAACCGAGGTTGTCTGGTTAACGGGATAAAATGCGTAGGTTCGATGGATGAAATACGCAATATTTGCGTATTATCAATGCCCTGATCTGGACCTTTGGAAATGACAAAAGGGGGAGGAGGAGAGGTGTTGACTCACATATGCCAAAAATAAAATTTCAACAAATCGCACCTCTCTTGGACGAGTTTTCTTCGATCAAAGATCATTTCTCGTCCAATGAGGAACGGCAGTTTAAAACCAATGGGGATGCCCATGATATAAAAAATAACCTGGGAATGTTGACCAATCAAATTAGGCAACTTGTGTCTCTTTTTCAAAATTATGGGATCTCAATGCTTCCTCCTGAAGGTTACCCTTACCCTCACCCTCCTCCTCATGGTTTTCCTTATCCCCCCTTCAAAACTCCCTTCCCAAATGCCGCCTCCAGCATTCCCTTCCCAAATTTCGCCTCATCTAACACTCCCCTCCCAAATGCCGCCTCATCCAACATTCCCATTCCCCGTGCCTTCGCCTATCACGGGACTTGGATCATCATCAATAACTAAGGGTGACTATGGTGAAAAGTACTATTTCAAAGACCTGAGTAAAAAGAGGTTTGTTGGGGTGTGCACACTCATCTCCAAGATTGTCAGAACTCGAGTACACAACCGACCTTTGGAGAAGTGTGAGGCTTAAATACTGGTCGATGAAATATACAATGACTGCGGAGATGTACCTATGTTCGCTGAAGGCGGGGATGGGCTGGAATTGAGGAATTATGCCGACTCTTTTCTTCCCTGACCAATTTATCTGTTGGAAAAGATGAAATAATATTTTGTTTTGTTTCAGTTGTTAGAACATTTTTTTTTGTTTCAATTGTAATAATTTTTTTTTCAATTGTGGGAATATTGGTTTTATTTTAGTTTAAGAATATTGGTTTTGTTTTAGTTTTAATAATATTTTGTAATGCTTCAGTTATAAGAATATTGTTTTTGTTTCAGTTGTAATAAGATTTTTTTAACCTATATCCACAGGACTAAAATTTGAAGATTATTACATGGATTTCCAACTATACAAAGAGTGGATGGGAGAGACTAATCGAATTTCGAATAATCATGTAAATGAGGTTCAAGAATTTGTTAAATACACTTTCAAAAATCTTAAAAATTATAAGATTCTGTGTCCATGCACCCGTTGTGTGAACGAAAAATATAAGTCATTGGAATATGTTAAGTTGCATTTATTAGAGTGAGAAATCTGTTAAGACTATAAAATATGGACATACCATGGTAAAAAAAATATACCTTATGTTCTGGAAAAATAATCGGTACCCGGATACGTAACGGAACACCAACGAGTGGAAGTTGTACATGATTCACCAACACATCATCCATTGACCGACTTAATTGATGATGCTTGCCGACTCCAAAACCGTCAAAACCACCAACCTATAGATACGGATAATGCGCATTATGGACAACTAAATGAAAATTTTGATGTTGAACTTCCAGGAGATCGAGAATACATACGGTTGAAAGCCAATGCGGCTAGACCGTTGTATAAAGATTACAATAAAGATCACTCGATATTATATTCAATGATTGGTTTGCATAATTTAAAGAGTGAATTTGGTTTGTTTGGTAACAGCATAACCGGAATTCTTAAGTGGGTTGAACATGTTCTCCTCAAAGAGAACACTTTACCAGACAATTATCCTACCATGAAGAAAAGCTTGAATGGTTTGGGTTTGAAATACAAATCTATTCATGCATGCAAGTATGATTGCATATTTTACTGTAATGAGCACGAAGAAAAGGATGAATGTCCTATATGTTGTGAGCCTACATATGTGGTTTGTGAGAATGGAAAGGACAAAGCTAAAAAAAATCGCAAGTGATCGCAAGTCCCACAAAAGGTTTTGAAGTATTTTCCACTTCGGTCACGGTTATAACGATTTTTTATTGTATCGTTGATAGTGGAAGCAATGCCATGGCAAGCTCGATACAAGGTGGGTGAGAATCTGATGCGTCATCCAATTGATTCACCCATCAGGAAAATTTCAAAGGCATAACACCATGAATTTGTAAAGCAATCGCGCAACGTTCGTCTTGCGATTTCAACTAATGGTTTTAAATCTTTTGGTAATTTAAGTACTAGTAAGAGTTCTTGGCCAATTCTTATGGAGCTTTTAAGTCTCCCTCTGACACTAAGCGTGAGAAAGGAGTTCACATTGTTGTCTCTGTTGATATTCGGACCGAAGGCTCCGAGTGATGATATTGATATATTCTTATCACCATCAATCAAATAACTTAAAGAGTTATGCGATAAAGGCGTAACATCGTTTGACTCTCATAAGGGTGAAGAGTTCACACTTAAAGTAATGGTGATGTGGGCGATCCACGACCTTCTAGCTTATACGATCTTGTTCGGCTATAATGTTCATCATTATTATGGATGTCCCATATATGGGAAAGAAACTGAAGCCTATTGGCAAAAACATAGTGGTAAGGTGAGTTATACGGGTCATCGTAGATTTTTGCTAACCAGTTTCCCTTTTAGGAATGACAAGTCTAACGTTTTATCGATCGGTCACGAGCACAGAATGCCACCTGCTCGACTTTTTAGTTAGTAAATCGAGAAAACGGTGGTGGTTGCGACTACGGGGAATAGGTACGTAGGCAAACACCCTCAATTTGTAAACCTGAAGCGTAAAGGTTGGGGGAATTCGAACGATCCTAGTAAAGCGAAGCCGTGGTCTAGGCGATCAATGTTTATCGATTTGCCATATTGGAAAGATCATTGTGTAAGGCATGTAGTTTATGTGATGGACACGGAGAAGAATGTTACAGAGCATCTGATAGGAACATGTCTGGATGGATCTCATTCCAAAAATGGAGAGTGGGCTCGCCTAGATCTACAGGATATGAAAATAAAGAAGAAATTGTGGTTAAAAAATGATCCTACAATAGGAAGAATTTCTACCCTTGGGATTCTTTCACTTTGACTACTAATGAGAAGAAGATACTCTTAGACACATTGTTCAACTTGAAGACTCTAACCCCTTATTCTGGTAATTTACGTAGGGTAGTAAGCTACCAAGCAAATGACTTGAAACAGTGCAAGTCTCACTACTGGCACGTAATCATCCAATTAATCCCTCTGTCATTTTGAAATTCTTTTCTTAACACAAAGATCTTCGTCGGGTAATTATGCAAATGATTTTGTGTTTTACCCTACTTTGTGAAAAGTGGTAAACAAAAGGCACATTAAAGCTAAAAAATCAACTTTAGCCGAGGCAATTTGGGTATTAGAGAAATATTTTCCTCCTTCGTTCTTCGATATCAACATCCATCTACTTGCGCATTTATGCGATGAAGCTTTATTATGTGGTCCCGTTAGGTATCATTGGATGTATCCTTTTGAGAGATTGATGAAAATCTTAAAAGATTACGTAAATAATACACGGTATATTGAATAGTCAATTGCTGAAGAATACATAATGGTTGAATTATCACTATAAGCTAGGGAACATATGCCAGAACAAGAGGTGAGGAGGTTCAATCATCGTGAAGAACGAGTGAACGAGGAACCCGATGAGTTTGAGGATGAATTGACGTTTGGGAACCCTAAGGAGCTGAAACTCACAAATCTACAATACGAGCAAGTAACTCTTTATGTCTTTGAATCGTAAGATGAAGTCGAAGACTGGAGAGAGTGAGTATCTACTAAATTCTTCTTCTTTGATTATATGTTTTTTTATATTTTATGATCTAAACTCTACAATTTACCGGCAGGAAGTACGAGAACAATAGGATCAAAGGAGAAATTGCACGACAATTGATTTTAGGGCATGTGTATCAAAAGAGGTAAATTTCACATCTTATGTGTGCGGTTATTTATTTGTGTGTGATAAAAAAAATGCCCTGATATAAATTCATTGACAGATCCAGCTTCTAAAAAGAGGTGATGTCTCTTCCAGGCTTGCACGCCTAACAAAAGGCCCTAGTTTTCATGCTAAAGAGTTTGAGAAATTTCGCAACAACGTTTTGATTTCATTTCATATCCATATGAGGAAAATATTTGAACGCAAAATAGTGGAATATCAATTTCTGCCTTGACCACTTGTATCGCTAGCAATAGTGATAAAAATCCAAAGAATACGGTGCTAACCTATTATGGGATAATCTAACAAATCCTAGAACTTGATTACTTAGATTTCACAGTACCCGTATTCTATTATGATTGGGTAAAGGTGGAGGATACAACGAATGCTTGAAAAGTTGATACTGACTCCAAACTTATTATGGTAGATTTATTAAAGCTGAAGAGTAAAGATTGCATATTCGACGAGCTTTTTATTTATGCCTTTCAGATTGTAAAGAACGTATTCTACTTGAAGTGTATAAATGATGGAAATTGTTCTATTGTTGTGCATGCACCAAAGGGTATGACTACTGAAGTGGATGCATTAAAGGATCCAAAAGAGTTTCAGTGAGCTCTTGATGAGAACCCTAATTTGAACGATCTTTTAGTTGATTTAGAGGAAGATTGAGTATCAAAATATTATGTTATCCTTGTTAATCTTATTTGTATCCTATTATGATATTGACATTGTATTAGCGCTTTACTTTGATGTATGAATGTTTAGTTACTTTGACGAATGTTTAATATGATTTATGTAAGTTAACTTTTGATAATATGTTATGTTCAGTCGAATGTTTAGTTACTTTCACAAGACGCTTGGTTTGAGAATAGAGTCATTTGAATTTTTAATTGGATCAAATTGACCCAGCTCAATTTCCATGTATTCCTGTACATATACATTTGCTGATCAGTTTCATTGATGCAATGTTCATAAAATGAAGTTAAATTAGCTTGATTTTATGAAGATTGTATTACAGAAACTAATTAATAAATGTACATGTAGAAGAATACGTTGGGGGCTCTAGGATCAATTTGGTCTAATCACACATTCAGAAGACTCTATTTAATGACCTTCTTGGATCGCAGGAATCATGTACTCTTTACTTTAACTGAAGTAGTTATATAATTGATATACATTATCTTTTAAATCTTTTAGATGATAGAAGGAGTACATGATAATTATTGGTTTTGTTTAGTTTGGTTGTTGGATAATTATTGGTTGTTGGCTTGTTGTTGGATAGTATGTTGGAAGGAGTACAGTATAATTATTGGTTTTGTTTGATTTGGCTATTGGATAATTATTGGTTGTGGTCTTATTGTTGGATAGTATGTTAGAAGGATTACGAGATAATTATTGGTTATTGGCTTGTTGTTGGTTTTTGGATATTGGATAATCACAGGACCCCCAGTTTGAGAACACGATGTTAATTTTAAAATATCTAGGGGGGAAAACCCCTAGTTTTTCGTTTGCCGTTAGGGGGCAAAAACCCCGAAACACTCCCTAAACGGCCCCGTAAGAGGCACCGACACCTCTCACGGGCCATTTGGGGTGTGCTTTGGGTTTTTACCCTCTAACAACATGTTTTTAAACCTAATTCTATATATTTTCAAATTATCATCATATTCTCAAACCGGGGGTCTCGTGACCACGCGATCAGTTCTTGCGAGTTATGTTGATCCCGTGCGAGCTGTCCGCACCTCTCACAGTGTTATTTGGGGGTGTTTTGGATTTTCGGCCTCTAATGAAATGTTTTCTAGCCTAAGTGTAGATATTTTCAGTTTATCATCATATTCTCAAACCAGGGGTTCCATGACCACGCCAGTTTCTGCGAGTTACATTGGTCCCGTGCGAGGTGTTCGCGCCTCTCTCGGGGCCACTTGGGGGTGCTTTGGTTTTTCGCCCTCTAACGACATGTTTTAAGCCTAAGTATATATATATTCAAATTATCATCATATTCTCAAATCGTGGGTCCCGTGACCACACGATTAGTTCCTCCGAATTACATTAGTCCCGTGCGAGGTGTTTGTGCCTCTCACGGGACCATTTGGGGAGGGGGTGCTTTGGGTTTTCGCCCTCTAAAGGCATATTTGGTAAGGAAATTTGTCTTTTCTGGCCTTATCAAATGCAGCGTGTTATAGATCTAACTGAAATTGTTCTGAAAAGGAGTCCCGAATAATACGACGTGTTATCCCATTTGGAGTTTTATAGAGTATTCCAAATATGACTCCTCTCATTACAGGGTGCGTGGCCTTCATCAAGAACCACCAATATAGGACACTCCAATAGTATTTTCCCCCATTCTTGATGTTTCTCATTTACAACACTCCTTTTCCCTTTTTTTGAGTGTTCCTTTGCCGTGATTCTCTTATGTGAGGGTTGTCAAGCTCTTAATCTTTTTGTGTTCAGTTTGCTACACCTTTTTTGTAATATTACAAGGTGGTCTCATAAGGGAAACACCCCGTAATGCCCCCCCCCCCAAACGATCCCTTGAGTGGCGCCAACACCTCGCACGGGACTAATGTAACTCGTTGGAACCGATCGCATGGTCACGGGACCCCCGCTTTGAGATCACGGTCCAAATTTGAGAATACCCACACTTAGGCTTGAAAACGTGTCGTTAGAGGGTGAAACCCCATAACTCCCCCCCAAACGGCTCCGTGAGCGGCGTCAACATCTCGCATGAGACTAATGTAACTCGTTGGAACGGACCGCGTAGTCACGAGACCCCCGATTTGAGAGCACGACCCAATTTTGAGAATATGGTCGTCGACTCAAATGGGGGGACCCGTGACCACGCAGGATTTTCTACTTTATTGTTTAGCATTATGGCCGTGCGGGGTATACATTACGCAATTTTGAATGTCTAGAAAACGGAGAAAATTCTGCCGATTTTTTTTTAATATAGTTAAAAATGGTCACGGCCAAAGTCTATGGCCATCTCTATTTTTTTGTCACACATAAACCGAGTCATGGCCTAGGGCCGTGACTATTATGGGCATGACAAATTGTGGGTCACGGCCTTGGGCCGTGACTAGTGGCATGATCAGTCACTAAATTAAGGTGTGGGTCACGACCTTGGGCCATGACCAGTGGCTTGACCATTCGCATAAATTAAAGGATGGGCCACTACCTTGGGTCGTGACCAACTGTGTGTATGGGTCACGACTATAGTCCGCGACAATCTGCCGTGATCCCTAAAGTTCGTGACCCCTCGTTTGGTCAGAGATTTGGGTTGTGACCCACCATAATGGTCACGCATGCAATGGTCACAACCTTTGGCCACGACCCACAGTCTTGGTCACGGACTTTGGCCGTGACCATTCGCCTAATATAGCGTAGTGGTAATTCTAAAATTAATTAAATCGAAATTGAAATAAAATTGAATTTTTTTTGTTTGATTTATTAATTGAAAACCATTAATTACTTGGTAGACTTATAGTAATTTTAGCATTAATTAAACCAACACTCCCAGTATTTGTATGTTATCCCACATGCAAAAAACCATTATAATTCTTTGTCTTCTCATTCGTGTTTAAAAGCACTAGAAATATTCACACACCTCCTTTTATATATCTTCTTAGGATCAAATGAATAATTGTAATAATTACTTTGAACAAAAAATTGAGAGGTTACAATTGACAAGCAAAAAAAATCGAACCCTTATTAATCTGAAGAGAGCTCTGATACCACTATGTTGGGCTTGCATGAGTGCTATACTGTAATACTATAAGAAGAAATGAAGAAAAAGGCATAATGTATTTCAAGAGAAGTTGAGCTTTTTATATAGCATTCAATAAAAACGAAAATAGGGTGGAAGTTTTCTAATACAAAACGACTTATCTTTTATAAAGGAAAACTTGTAAAAATAGAAAATACAAAAAGAACCATACACATGGCACACTAAAGACCAAACAAAAATTATAGTATATAATTAAAATTGACAGCAAAACAAGTGGTGACTTTTGTCGCTTCCTCACGATGCCACATGTATAATTTTAATATCCCTTATGAGTTAACCAATTAACTTAACCCCTTAAAACCTTTTTACTTCCTACTTTTCTTTACCTCTCTAATTGTTATGTTCCTTTCCCCTTCTCTCAACACGGCGCTCTAATTCCTACAATCTAGTTCATCTTCCACTTTGATTCAAGTCTCGACCTTTTTTCCCAACTTCTCTCCATTTGTTCCTTTTCATATGCTCTTCTAAAGGCATCTTAATACCCCCCCTTCTCTCTCTCTCTCTCTAATTATATATGTATGTATGTATCTCAAGTACTATAGAGAATGTGTGAGGCCATAGCATTTCACCTTTGGCAATCTGAATATATCATGTCTCCTTTGAAATCCAAGTTGGGCTTATCGTTTCTATAAGTTTGATTCTCGAGCAATTTGATAATGCTTTATTATAATGTCAACGAGACCTACTTTATAATGTAATATTTTTCTGCCTGTTTTTATTGTTGTATTTTTTTCCTTTTATTATACTTATATTATGTCAAAATCTGCCGTTGCTAAAGCATATAAAATGTGTGTATTATTGACGACATTTGGAATGAAAGGGAAATAAATGGAAATTTAAGGTTCCAAGTGATGAAAGGGTCTTTAAAGATTGCATATGATTCTTTCGAAAAATTATGTTGTCATTTTTATGTTTTTTTACTTTTACTCAAATGGTGGCATATCATATATGGATTTTCTATAAGATTGTGAAGAATCCAACCATAACCTTTATTGGTCTCAAAGCCATCATTGCGAGTTTTGGGGTCGTGCTATTTTTCTATTATTTTTTTAGTTTGATATGTAATATGTGAAAGTCATTACGCTAACCTATAGAAAAGTTTCATAATTGCGGAATTTTTATATACTGATTTTTTTTTTTAAATTGGTGATTATTTTAATCTTTATTTGTTGATTGTTTTGTTGAAGCCTATGAGAATATTACTTTAAATTGGGATGGTATATGTGTAGTTTACCTCATTTATGTATCAAAATAAGATAAAAATACTAAATGCGTTCGCGCATAGATCGGGTTGCATGTTAGTTGATATAAGAAAACTCAACAAGGAATTAAAAAACATTGATTTTAACAAAACAATAAGCATTCTCTTCTTTATACAAATATAAAGTTTTCTGTACTAAGGTTTTATCTAGGTACGTTAAAATGGTGTACCTGAAATGTAAATACAACACTCCAATGTAATTTATCCCAACTAGGTATGTATACCATTATTCATAGTCTCCTTCACTTTAAGAAGATTTAATTATTTTTCATTCAATTTTATATACCTCTGCAAGAAAATAATACGCGACAAATTTAATTCTTGGATATTCAGTCATCTAATTTGTATTGTGATGTTTTTTGTTAATCAGTTTAGCTTCAAGTAAACAATGAAACTAAATGCAATGAAGCCTCGTCTTTAATGTCAAATTAGGTACAAGGGTCTTCTGTGATAAGGGAACACATTAGGAGCTCAAATATAGAAAATTTAATGATAATTTTAGTTGCAATTATGCTTGCCCTGCTAGCCACATAAGTTTAGAAATGTGTGTTTTTAATGTTATCAGTTTCTTACAGTTTGTTTCTCCCATTACCATGCCAGTTTGTACAAAAATATTGTACAAATTGTAAGTAAGTTAGCATTCTTAGATCAAATACATCTTCAGTATAAGACTGATTTTTTTTTTATAATCAATCATATGCATGAACATTGTCATTTCTATATTGGTTCATTAACAATTATAGGTAAAACATAACTTGTTGGCTGACAAGTTTTCTTACCTTGGAAGCGCTACCAGTAAAAATTATTGGGTACAACTGTTGTAACATTGATGTGGAGTTAGATACACAATTTCAAAATCTTGAACTTTTTATCTCAAACTCGTAATGTACAAAGTCCTATGCAAGATTACAAAGGTCCAGAAACTAAAAGCTTTAAAATAAATTAATGCTAAAAACAGAACGCTGTGCATTTGTCTATTGATATGTTCTACTTGCACGACAGAGGGTGGTTTTCCAATATATGTGCCTCCAATAAGTTCAACGACAAAATACGTTTGGACAGCAAGAAATGAACCCAATTTTCTGGGATCTGGGTATATTTGTACTTGATCTTTGGGGCGCACGGTTATTGAATCGCTATTCAGATATCGACCCATGATTTTTACAGAGCAGCATCCCCTTTAACATAGGACAACCAATTAGTTTACTCCAATTTTTGAAGATGCAACATGCACTTATTATATACACAAGTGAACTTACTTGTTTTATACTGGCAACATTATTCATTACTACTTCATTACAGAGAATGACGATATATTGGTAGGAGAAAGAAAAGATCAAAGTAACTTTACAAATTAGAAAACTTTATTTTCTTTTAACAGGGATTACTCAATCGAAGTCTCAATAAGAGTGCACTTGATGGATTGCAACTCAGCTACAACGGCACTACTGCTCATTCGTTCTCTAGGCACTTCGGCTGAACAAGCAACTCCAACTTTCATTATTGAAATTAAACACTCCTGAATTTTGTGACTTTTTGTAAAGCTTCGACTCTGCTTACCATCACTGCTTATTTTCTCTTCTTTGCTTTCAAACACAAGCATTGGATATGAAATCTCTGCCACACTATCAGACAAAGCTGTCTTTACAAATTCGCGAAGATTTAAACCATCTTTGAACATGTCATCGGTGGGTCTCTTTCCTGTGAACAGTTCCAGAAGGAGGATCCCAAAGCTATACATGTCACCGTATATTGACACCTCACTTCCCATACCATATTCTGAAAATTACACTTCGTAAGAATAGTAGTAGAGTTCAATTTGAAAGCATGCAAAAGAATAAAATAGAAAGAATATAAACCATGGGAAAGAATAACTCTTCTACAATTTGGACAGCAATGTGCCAATGAGTGTTATAGAGAAACATTTCGACCCTCTTTTCAAAAGTATATTTCTAACCTATAAATTGGGTCGATTAGTATCATTTTCCTCACTTGATATGTACTTAGGCAGTAAAATGAAGCCGAGTTTTGCACAATCCATATAAAATAATTAACTATTTATCAGGATTCAGGACAGTGGTTATATATATGGTTCACCCAGTCTAGACACTCGGACCAATAAGTTTAAGACATTTGGGATAGTAGTGGGTGGTTATTGACGGTTAATACACGCTAGTGGGACACTTTTTCCTAATTGTCTTGCACTGATCGGTGCAGGTGCACCACGTAGACATGACATGTGGCGCACCAGGTGTACCATACCATATATTTTCTCGGTTATCCACGTTCCTGCCAAGATTATCGTTAAAAAAGATTCTGAAATTGAGATCATTGACAAAATAAAAAGGTAACCCATTGTAGAATCACTACCTATTTCTAGTAGTTTGTAAAGGACTGAACAGCTGTAAAAAATTCCTATCCTGTGTAATACCACTAACGCTCAAATTTCTTGGGGTATGTACCTTCATATCACTCATAAAATAAGAAGCTGCTATCATCTGAAAGCTGAAAATATTTGGGTACAGTGAGACTCCTAACGTTTAGCTCATTTTCTACCATTCCTATTCGAATGTCTCCTGAACTCAATTCTATTGCAGAAATGGTTGAAAACCTGTTTACCTGGAGCAGCATAACCAACAGATCCCCTTACTCCAACAGAGCTTGTTAGATTTATAGATAAGCCATGTTCAGCTTCGCGAATGAATCTTGCCAACCCAAAGTCTCCAACATGCGCAGTCATTTTGTCATCGAGAAGAACATTGCTTGGCTTCAGATCACAATGAACTATTGGGGTTTGGCATTCATGATGAAGATAATCAAGAGCACAAGCAACATCAATTGATATATTTAATTTCTGGTGAAGGTTTAACTTCATGGCCCCTTTAAGTTCCGAATCCTCATTTGGGCTTGGATGAATCCACTCCTCCAGGCTTCCATTTGGCATGTACTCATAAACCAATGCCTTAAAATCATTACCTCGATAATCAACTCCAGAACATGCGGTTAGAACCTTTAAAAGATTTCGATGTCTGATGTTCCTCAAGACTTCACACTCTGCAACAAAGCTTTTGGAAGCTCCTTGACGCAAAAGGTTAAGTACCTTCACAGCAATGAATGTTCCATCTTGGTCAAGCATTCCCTTATATACAGAGCCGAAACTTCCCACGCCAATCAAATTGCCTGAAGCAAATCCATCAGTTGCTTTGAGGAGACTTTGATAGGACATCTTCAGCAGTGAATCTTCTGATGAATCTGAAGATATGCTTGTTCTTATCTTCCTATTCCAACAAAAGTAAATTAAATATGCTACTAAAATAATTCCTAGAATGCCACAACTAATCGACACCGCTAGTTTTAAAGTTAGAGTTGATGTCTTCTGTTTAGAACCTCTGAAGTCGCACTCAGGCAAATGCAATTCAGGCACACCTCCGCAGACCTTAGAGTTTCCGATTAAAGATATTGCACTAGAATTAATAAAAATTCCCTCTACTGGTATGGTTCCCTCAAAATCATTAAATGACAAATTCAACTTTTCCAACGAGTTCAAACCTTGCAAGTACTCTGGAATTTCTCCAGACAAATTGTTGCGTGAAAGGTCCAACTCTCGGATGCCTCTCAAATATCTCATAGAATAAGGTATGTTCCCTGTGAAAGAGTTTCCCCCCATTTTCAGGGATTCTAAGCTTAAACAGTTACCAACAGTGGCAGGAATTTCACCTGATAACATGTTGTCAGAAACATCTAGATAACCCAGATTTCTCAAATTTCCAACTTCCATGGGAAGGGAACCACTCAGAGAATTTTTAGATAAGTCTAGGTATATCGATAAGGACGGGATACTTACAATTTCTTGGGGTATGCTGCCACTTAAGTTGTTTTGAGAAAGAACCAACATCTGCAAATTTTGACATTTTCCCAGACTTGGTGAGATGCTTCCCTTAAGATTATTTCTTTGTAAAACCAGTTCGCTTAACAAACTCAGATTTCCCAGAGAGGATGGAATAATTCCAGACAACTTGTTTGTCATGAGATTCAATTCCTGCAGGTTTTGAAGCTTCCCAATATGAGTGGGAATAACACCCGTGAGCTGGTTATTCTGCATATATAAGCTCTGCAGGCTCCGAATATTCAGTATTGTCCTTGGGATGCTTCCGTGTATCTGGTTGTTATCTACATACAACACTTCAAGCGTCTTTGAGAGATTACCGATGACATCTGGCAACACCCCTCCAAAATTGTTAGCGTTCACAGCCAACACTTGTAAATTGGTGGTATTGGTCAAGGAGGAAAGAAAGCTCAAGTCACCGGCTTTGCCGCTTCCTAGATGATTGTACGATATGCCTAACCACTCAAGCTCATGTAAATTTTCTAAATTTGGAACTTTTCCCCTAAGTTCATTCTGTACCATTATAAGGAAATGGAGGTTTGATGCATTTGAAATGGAACCCGGAATGCGTCCAGTGAAAAGGTTATCACCAATATTAAAGAATTGGAGATTAGGAAGAGTAATGCCCATGTCTTCAGGAAGACTCCCCATAATTTGGTTACCAGTCACATCAAACATTGTGATAGAAGAGCGATTAAAAATTGAAGGAGGGATGGTACCGGACAATCTATTAACACCCAATGCAATTATTTGAATATTTTCCAATCGGCCAAAAGCATCAGGAATGCTTCCAACAAAATTATTATCTGCTGCTGAAAGTCTCTCTAAAGAAGACAAATTTCCTAAAGAAGAGATACCCCCTGTCAGATTGTTATCGTGAATAATTAGGACACGGATCTTCGACAAGGAGCCAAGTTCCAAGGGAATATTTCCTTCCAGCCCGTTGTAAGAAAAATCCAACCAAAGGAGGTTAGAGCAGCTAGATAGGTTGACAGGAATTCCACCACTAAATGAGTTATTATTTAGCAGCAAAGTCTGTAGTCGTTGTAGACGACCAATTTGTGGTGGTATCCCATGAACAAAGCTATTGTTCTGCAGGTTGAGTTCCCTTAGAAAACTCAAGTTCCCGATATGAGGCGGAATGGACCCCACTAGTTTCCGAGAATTTAGTTCCAACACAGTGACCCTTTGATGGCGACGACCACATGTGACTCCGTGCCAGTCGCAAAAGTGGATGGATTCATTCCAGTTGGTCATAGCTTGTAGAGGATCCTCAACTATTCTGGCCTTTAATTCTAGCAACGACAGCCGATCCGTCTCGTTTCCCCCGAGCCCCATGGAGTAGGCAAAGCCTTTATTCAGCAAGCCCAGGGAACATGATAGAGTTATGATATATATGCAAACATTGTGTGGAATCCTCATTTAAGTGTGTGAATTATTCTATTTCTCTGTGATGCCAAAGTTAATAATCTTGCTCTTTGTTCAGGGACTTATGTAATGAACAAGAATGAATTTTATTAAATTGCAATGGTCATGTTGGCAATCATTACATTCACACCCATAGAGGAAATTTTGTTCTTTCACACTTCAGCACTTCTCTTATAGTCAGGAGATTAGAAAAATGATGGTGAAGTGAGTTGAAGAAAGCATAGTAATTGACTAATGTTAAGGGTTACTTGATCTTATCTCCCAAAATGGACATCTGAATCTTCCATATCCATATATAATCAAAAAAATCAAGGGCGTGGTGTGGAGATAAAGGAAATGACACATATCATGTACCATTCAACATTTAGACCATGTTTGACTTCAGATTCATTTTTTGTCTGTCTTTGAAGTTAAGAAGGCTTTAGTGACTTAATTTTCAAACTTAATGACGTGGCTTGCCACATCATTGAGTATATGGTTGCCACATCTAATTTCTTTCTTATTCTTCATTTTTTTTTACAGCCTACAAATTCTTTTTTTTTTTCAAAATATAATTTTTAAATTAAAAAAAAAGTCCACTCAAATAAAAGTATATGTTAAAATACAACAAGATAAGATACAAAATCGTATGAATCTTAACACAAACTAATTAAAAAATTACACAATGCGATTTATTTTTTAACTAACATGACCACGACTCAAATAAAACGCGACGTGACATGGAATTATATTTTTTTTTCATTCCGCTAGCGCAGACCAATTTTTTCAAATAGTAAAAATAATCTTTTAACTATTTACAAAAAGTGGTTCGCGGCAACGGTATATATAGGCGGTTATCGCTGGCGCGGACCATTTTTTTAAAATAATATATATAGGCGGTTACCGCGGGTGCGAACCATTTTTTTTAAATAGTTACTATTTAAAAAAAAAATGGTTCGCACCAGTGGTATGTATAAGTGATCTCATTAGAATAGTTTTTTAACGCGGACTTTTAAACAGTTATAAGAAATACAAAAAAAAAATTAAATGTTGTAAAATTAAAAAAAAAAGTTTAAAAATAACGGGTGCCGCTGGCGCGGACCTTTAAAAATAAGAGAATATTGAGTAAATTTGTGTTTCAAGGACTAAATGAGTTAAAAATAATTTATCATTGGAATAGTTTTTTAATGCGGACCTTTAAACAGTTTTACAAAATACAAAAATTGATTTAAATGCTGTAAAATAAAAAAAAATTAAGTTTAAAAATAAGAGGTGCCGCTGGAGCGGACCTTTAAAAATAAGAAAATATTGGAGTGTGTTATTTAAAAATAAGACCCAACTAAAACGCGACGTGACATGAAATCGTATTTTTTTTCATGACGTTGGCGCGGATCATTTTTTTTAAATGGTAAATATAATTATTTTTCCATTTTAAAAAAATGGTCCACGGTAGCAGTATGTATAGGTGGTCGGAGCACTTGTACATACCACTGGTGCGAACCATTTTTTTCATTTTTTTTATGCAGTATAATTTTTTTTAGAAAACATATTTTTTTATATATAGAAGATGCTACCTATTTTTTTTGTTCCCAAATGAGTTTATGGGTTTGGGGCAAATGAGGCCGATGACATGGAAGAGCCATGTCATTAAGTTTGGACTTTAAAGTTCCATTCCCATGTCGTTTTATCATTTTTCTTAAGTTAATCCCACCTCTTTCCATACACATAGAAAGGGCAACCCATTGCACAAGGCTCCCTGCGAAAATATTGGGGTATATATATGAGTTACACCACTACTAGGTTGTGCCAACTTTTTGGCAAGGTTATTTTACTATTCGTTCAAAGATAGTTTATGTGATATTCCAAAAGACTGTAGCAAGTTCAAACTAGCATCTATAAATTCATTTAGGCATCTTGAAAGTCTTTTTTTTAAACACAAAAAGCTCTAAATGATCTATAACTGTTGTTGTAGCAGTAGTAAAAATGCAGAATTTAAAAAGGGACGAAATAATCCAGTGACGAGCAAAAAACAGTGACGAAAATAAGAATTCCAACACGTCTGAGTCTCGAATAATGTTGTTTTCTTTAAGGTGTTTCGCGACGCTGCCCATTGTGTGTTGGAAATTATGTAGCAAATACAGAAATAGAACTCTTTATTGTATCACAACAATGTCAACTTGAATACAACAATGTAACTTTATGAATCTTCAAGGTGTAATGTCACTTTTCTAAATACAGTATTTGCCCCACACGAATAGCTTCGGTATACAAACGGAAATCCGCAAATCTGTACTCAAGATACAATAAAGCAACTTGCACTGCATGCAACTTGTATATTTGAAGACAGCCCTTGGATGCAGCAGCGAAGAACAGTCAATCAAGTTCTTATTCTGTTTTTGTGCACAAAACAGAATAAGAGAATTTGTATCTCCTGAAAATTGTAAGAGAGTAATAGCAGGGTTTGGAAATCTGAAACTGGGTTTTTGCTATCAATCTAATTTCGTTTTTAGGCAGTCTTTATTTATAGATAATGAAAAGCTTTGTTTTCAAGAGTCATGACTGTTGAATTAACAGTCTTAAGTCAATTTCGAAATGGTATGACTGTTAATTACCATCAGTCTTTAGTCATTTCCGAACAGGTACAATTAATACCGAATCAATTTTGCACGGGTCAACCAAAAAGTGACCGCGCCCGAACTACCGCGATCCGACCCGGACGAATCCTGACAACTCGCTACCACTGCGGACACGCGGCGTGAGAAGTGCAAAGTGCGCCACTAGCGCCTCTACAGCCCACTGCCCAACACCCGAACGCGCGCGCGCGCACGCGCGCGTGTGAGTACGGTGCTTCGCACCGTATTGAGGTCTCTTGAATAGCCTCTTAAATGCTAGATGAATTAACTCTTCATCTTCCATTTGTACTTATTAAGTGCACAAATTCTTAATATTTTTCCAATGTGGGACTCAAAGGTTGCCCACTCCTTTTATAGCTTAGTGGTGACACTTAGATTTTTACATTTTCCAATGTGGGACACTATTCCCTTTTATATTTGGGTTAGCTTCCCACCTCTTCCACACACTTCCAATGTGGAACAAGCTTTTTAAGCTCTTACACCCAAAACTCTTACTCACTTATTTTATAAAATCTCCAACATTCCTCCACCATTTTCAAAATAAGTTTTGTAAATGTTTGATTGTCTGTAAGACTGTGTATAAGCATTGGTGTCTCACGACTTGAACCAATACCCTGTGAAGGTTCGTCAAGGCTAACCATGAAAGTATAGTAGACATTAAAACACCATAAATCTATTAAGGGTAAACTCATCCTCTTTCATTATTCATTACATGTTCTAAGCACTTATCCTTGGGATGTTAAATTTTATAGTGCTTACAATCACGTCGTATGATGTACTTTAATCATTGAACTTGAGACTTGAATATATCAAGTTTCAAGTTGAGTTTCCATCAAGAGTGATTATTATTAATGGGCTTTAGTCCCATCCCTATTGATGTCTTAGACACCAGTCCTCTTGCAAGACCCTTTGTAAAAGGATCAGCTAAATTTTGACTTGATTTTACATAATCTACTGTGATTACACTATCTGTAATCATTTGTCTGACATAACTATGTCCCATGCCAATATGTCTAGATTTTCCATTGTACACTTTACTATAAGCTCTGAAAAGTGTAGACTCACTATCACAATGTATAGATATTGGAGGCATTGGTTTTGGCCAAACTGGAATTTCAATTAATAAATTCCTTAACCATTATGCCTCTTTACTAGTTGCAGTTAATGCTACAAACTCAGCTGCCATAGTAGAATCAACTATACAAGTTTGTTTCTTTGATCCCCAAGAAACAACTCCTCCACCAAGAGTGAAAATCCATCCACTTGTTGAGGAATGATCCCCCCGCTCAGTTATCCAACTGGCATCAGAAAACCCTTCTAATACTGAAGGATATCCACTATAGTATATACCATAGTCCATAGTTCCTTTCAAATATTTTAATATTCTATTGACAGCATGCCAATGCAATAAACTTGGATTATTAGTATATCTACTTAATTTACCAACAGCATAAGAAATATCAGGTCGAGTACATGTCATGGCATACATTAAACTACTAATTACTCGTGCATATTCCAATTGTGAAATAGCTCTACAATTATTAGGGATCATCTTTAGCTGTGGTTCAAAAGGTGTACTAATAGGTGTGCAATCAAACTGATTAAATTTCTTTAAAATTTTCTCAACATAATGAGATTGAGTGAGAATTATATTTCTATCTTTCCTTATTATTCTCATTCCTAATATGACATCAGCTACACCCATATCTTTCATATCAAATTTAGAAGACAGAAAACTCTTTGTATTATTAATGCTTTCTAAATCAGTACCAAGAATTAACATGTCATCTACATATAAACAAATGATCACACCTTTACCATTAGCAAATTTACTATAAACACACTTATCAGATTCATGAATTTTAAAACCATAAGAAATAATGACTTTATCAAATTTTTTATGCCATTGTTTAGGTGCTTGTTTTAGGCCATATAAGGACTTCATAAGTTTACATACTTTATTTTCTTGTCCAGGTATAACAAACCCTTATGTAAATTTCTTCTTCTAAGTCACCATTTAAAAAGACAGTTTTCACATCCATTTGATGAATCTCAAAATTATATATAGATGCTAATGGAATTAAAATTCTAATACTGGAGGTTCTAGCAACAGGTGCATAGGTATCAAAATAATCAATTCCTTCTTTTTGTGTAAAACCTTTAGCAACCAATCTAGCCTTGAATTTATCAATTGTTCCATCTATTTTCATTTCCTTTTTAAAAATCCATCTACACTTAATGGGTTTAGAACCAGGAGGTAAATCTACTAACTTCCAAGTTTTATTTCCCAAGATTGAATCTGTTTCATCATTTATAGCTTCTTTCCAAAATGCTGAATCTATAGACTTAATTGCCTCACTATAAGTTTGTGGGTCTGTTTCAACACTAAGAGTCAAAGCATATTTATTACAAGATGTGTCTCTAGTTCCTTCAACAAGATAGACTACAAAGTCGGGACCAAAGCTTTTTTCTTTCCTAGGTCTCTTACTTTTTCTAATCTCTTCTTGTTCAACTGATGGAGTATCAGAGAATTGTGAAGGAGTGCTAACTTCTTTTTCATTATTAATTCTAGGAATAGAAGAAAACCTTTGTTCATAAAAAATTGCATCTCTCGATTTAATTATTGTATTTACCTCAACAAAATCATTAGGTTCACTAACCAAAAATCTATAAGCTTTACTATGCTGTGCATAACCTATGAAAATACACTCAACACCTTTGCTTCCTAATTTCTTTCTCTTAGTTTCATGTAGTCTTACAATAGCTCTACGACCCCAAACTTTAAGATAACCTAAATTAGGTTTTCTATTCTTTCATAATTCGTAAGGAGTTTTCTTATTATCTTTAACAGGTATCCTGTTCAGAATATGACATGCAGTTAAAAGTGCTTCTTCCCCAAACCCTTTACTTAAACCAGAATAAGAAAGCATAGCGTTAACCATTTGAGTTAGTGTTCTATTTTTTCTTTCTGCTACTCCATTTTGTTGTGGTATATAAGGTGCAGTAACTTCATGTATAATTCCCATATCTTCACAAAATTGAGGAAAGTGATATTCACCACCTCTATCAGATCTAAGACATTTTATTTTAGTATCACAATGATTTTCAACTTCATTTTTATATGTCTTAAATCTATTAAGCACATCATGCTTAGAGTTTAAAAGATATACGTGACAATATTTTGAAAAGTCATCGATAAATGTAGCAAAATATTTACTACCACCTCTAGTAGGTGTTCCATGCAAATCACAAACATCACTATGTACTAATTGCAACAAAGATGTAGTTTTTTCTATTTTTGGAAAAGGCAATCTTGTTATTTTTGTTTGCATGCATATTTTACACTTTTCATTCATATCATTCTCATATTTAGGAATTAAATTTAAATTAACCATGAAATGCATTTTCTTTGTATTAACATGTCCGAAACGACTATGCCATAATGAAAGACAATCAACAATATAAGCAGAAGAATATTTTTCATTGATATTGAGCTTAAACATGCCCTCATACAAATATCCTTTCCCTACAAAGGTACCATTCTTAGTCAGAATAAATTTTTCTGACTCAAATACAAGCTTAAAGCCAAAATTTGTTAAGAAGACTTTCAGAAACTAAATTTTTCCTAACATCGGGAACATGAAAAACATTGGTGAGGCTAAGAATTTTTTCGGAAGTGAATTCGAGATCCACTGTCCTTTTGCCTTTGACCGCAGAAGTAGATGAATTTCCCATATAGAGAACATCTCCTTCCACTGTTTCATAGGCAGAGAACACATTCTTGTCCTTACAAACATGCCTTGTGGCACCAGAATCAACCCACCAAGAGTTGTCTTCTCCAAGCATATTAGCCTCGGATATCATAGCAGCAAATTTTTGCTTTGTGTTTGATGTCCCTCCTTTTTCCTTTAGTTTCTTGAACTCACGACAATCCTTCTTGAAGTGACCTGGTTTGTTGCAATGAAAACAATTTCCTTTCTTCTTTTTGTTTGCTTTAGAATTATTTGAAAAATTCTTCCGCTTGTTATTTTTTCCATGATTGCCATATTTTTGCTGCTTTCCTTCCTCCACCACATGGACTTTAGAAACAAAATTTTCTTGTTCCTCTTTACCATCTAAAATTGGAGACTCTTGTTCAATTCTTAAATGAGTCTCTAATTCTTCAAGTGAAAGATCCTCCTTTTTGTGTTTGAGTTCTTTCTTATAATCTTTCTAAGAAGGAGGAAGTTTTTCAATTATAGCAGCAACAATTACATTATCATCCATATTTAATTTTTCCAGTTTGTAATGATTTATGATGCGTTGGATGTCATGAAATTGTTCTAGCACAGGCCTATTATCATGCATTTTAAAGCTTAAAAACTGACCGATAAGGAACTTCTTACTTGTAGCGTCTTCCGTAAGATATTTGGTCTCCAATGTTTCCCACAAAGTTTTTGCAGTCCCAATATTTTGGTACAAGTCGAACAAATTATCAGCAAGTGCATTGAGAATGTGACCACGACACAAATAATCATCGGTCTCCCATTTTGTGCGTTGCCTAGTCTGTTCCACAGTTTCATCTTCATCTTCATTTCGTTTCGGTTGTGACAAGGCATATACAATCTTCAATGTTGTTAGAAGAAAATGAACCTTTTTCTGCCAACGCAGAAAATTACCACCATCAAAAGGGTCCAACTTGACAAAGCCTTATGTTATTTGTCGAAGTGATTTGGAAGAGTTGGCCATTTATGAAATTACTGTATTTAGATTGTTGGAAATTATGTAGCAAATACAGAAATAGAACTCTTTATTGTATCACAACAATGTCAACTTGAATACAACAATGTAACTTTATGAATCTTCAAGGAGTGATGTCACTTTTCTAAATACAGTATTTGCCCCACACGAATAACTTCGGTATACAAATGGGAATCCGCAAATCCGTACTCAAGATACAATTAAGCAACTTGCACTGCCTGCAACTTGTATATTTGAAGACAATCCTTGGATGCAGCAGCGAAGAACAGTCAATCAAGTTCTTATTTTGTTTTTGTGCACAAAACAGAATAACAGAATTTGTATCTCCTAAAAATTGTAAGAGAGTAATAGCAGGGTTTAGAAATCTGAAACTGGGTTTTTATTATCAATCTAATTTCATCTTTAGGCAGCCTTTATTTATAGATAATGAAAAGCTTTGCCTTCAAGAGTCATGACTGTTGAATTAACAGTCTTAAGTCAATTCTGAAATGGTATGACTCTTAATTACCAACAATCTTAAGTCATTTCCGAACAGGTATAATTAATACCGAATCGGTTTTGCACGGGTCAACCAAAAAGTGACCGCGCTCGAGCTACCATGATCCGACCCGGACGAATCCCGACAACCCACTACCACTGCGGACACGCGGCGTGCGAAGTGCAAAGTGCGCCACTAGCGCCTCTACAGCCCACTGCCCCGCACCCGGTGGCGAACTCGCTCTGGGAAAAACGTATTAGTAGCTTATATGCCATGGGAAGGTTACAATTTTGAAGATGCAGTACTCATTAGCGAGCGCTTGGTATATGAAGATATTTATACTTCTTTTCACATACGAAAATATGAAATTCAGACCCATGTGACAAGCCAAGGCCCCGAAAGAGTCACTAATGAAATAGGTACTTTGCTTCGCACCGTATTGAGGTCTTTTGAATAGCCTCTTAAATGCTAGATGAATTAACTCTGCATCTTCCATTTGTACTTATTAAGTGCACAAATTCTTAATATTTTTCCAATGTGGGACTCAAAGGTTGCCCACTCCTTTTATAGCTTAGTGGTGACACTTAGCTTTTTACATTTTCCAATGTGGGACACTATTCCCTTTTATATTTGGGTTAGCTTCCCACCTCTTCCACACACTTCCAATGTGGGACAAGCTTTTTAAGCTCTTACACCCAAAACTCTTACTCAGTTATTTTATAAAATCTCAAACATTGTGTGCTCGCAGTCTGAAAAAGTCTCGTCACCCCCAGGATAAAGCAACCTCTAAAAACCAGAAAATACAAATTGATAAAGCACAAGAATCAATCCGGTCTACGTACATCCATTCTTACTAATTGCTCAAGCGTAATAATGAATCTGGGAAGGATTCATTGTTTCAGCGGAAAAAAATTTGGAGAAGAAAGCATTAGCACACTTTTTTTTTATTGAAGTAGAAGATGTTTATTTTTTTTCTTTTCAGAAAACTGTTCTTAAAAACAGAGGCCTAACCCTCCTTTTATTTAGAAAAATAATGACGTTGATGGGCACTAAAACGTGGGTTCAGTTGGGAGAGAAAAAATGGGTTAGTGTGAGATTAAATCAAATCACGTTTTTTTTTTTAAATTAAAAAAAAACGTTAATAAGAATTTTTAATCCCAAAAACGTTTATTTATTTGTCAAAAAAATTATTTCTTAATGAGCCCAAGCCAAGACTCAAGACCCGAACACGAGCCGGTCGGATGGCGGCGGCGGTGCGCGCATATGACTTGGCCCATTGGGTCTCCCCCACATACCCACAAAACATTGAATTCCCAAAGGGCTGAACCTTAGATCTCGAAAAATTGTAAATATGTTACACCAAATAATAGTCCCTTACTGACGTGGGACAAAGAAAACAAAGGGTGTGGTCATCTGCTACTTCAAAACTCTCGAAGACTAAAACTTATCCCTTTTCAAGATTTTGCATTACAGTTGTATTGCACAGTTGTTCCAACAATCTCCCACTTGCAAACTTTAAAAATATTTTTATCAAGCAATAATCTATAGAATTGTGCATAAGCAAAGGTGTCTTTTGACATGAACCTTTATGTAGTAAAGATGATTCAGAATATACTAGAGTAACCGTAGTTTTCAACTCTCTCTCTGACAACATCCCACATACATCCCTACGTGAATATAGTTCTAATAACCAGCACGTTACGACTATGTGCTTCTATCTTAGTATAGTGAACGCTCTAAGAATTTGTCCAAAATATCCATATGATGCGGCGACACTTCCACATTCACATAGGCGAGTCTATCAAGAATACTACTGTAGCTAGGTACCCCACTCAAAATAGAGCTATAGATCTCATTAAGAGTTATAATAACCCATCCTTAACTCGCTTCAAGATATCATGCTCCATAGTGATGGACTCGGAGTAAAACCCCGTTCTATATTAATTAATAATAACATGATTCAACTCATATCACTTGTGACTTGTTATTACCATTTGAATATATTTTTTGGGATCTCCAGTCTTTATGTTGGATTACAATCACTAATGACTCATGCACCCAAGGGATTTAGTCTCATCCCTTTTGAGGTGTTCCACACCTTTTCCATAATTAGTCCTTTCGTCAAAGGATCAACTAAGTTTTGTTCAGACAGTATATGATCCACTCGCACAACACCCGTAGAAATAAATTCTCTAATAGTACTATGTTTACGACGTATTTGTCATCTCTTACCGTTATAATAACGAGTCTCTACTTTCGCAGTAGTCGCGATACTATCATAATGAATCAAAACGGCTAGTATTGGTCTTTCCCATAATGGGATATCAGATAGGTGGTTTCTTAATCAACCTGCCTCTTCACTAGCAGTAGTTAGTGGTATCATCTCAAACTCCAAAGTGGATTGAGCTAAAATAGTTTGTTTCTTAGATTTTCAAGAAACTACACCACCAGCGATGCTAAATATATGTCCATTAGTAGCCTTAGAATCATTGACGCGACCACAAATGAGCATCTAGTGTGCATACTATATAGGCTTAAGTGCAAGCCTATCGCTCAAGTAACACTACACCAAAATGAGTAAATTGGAACCCTTCCAGCGCTTAGCCTTGTCACGGTCAATGACCGTGACAAAAAACACGCATTTTGTGTCATGGTCATTGACCGTGACAAGGCCGTGATAACTCTACTTGTCACGGACTTGTCACGGTCAATGACCGTGACAATCCTTATAATATTGTCACGATCAAGGACCGTGACAAATGTCACAATAAAAAAAACCTTTCCCCTTCTTTTTTCCCCCGCCGTTTCTTCCCTCCTTTTTTCTCTCTCTACTTTCAGATTAGTTTTTCTCTCTCTTTCTCTCTTCCACTTATGTATATATATATGTGTGCGTGCGTGTGTGTGTGCATGTGTGGTGGGTGGGGAGGGGGGGTTGGGCAGGGTGGGGGGGCTGTGCGTGCATGTGTGTGTGTGTGTTGCGGGTGGGAGGTGGGGCAGGGTGGGGGGGGAATGTTTGTGTGTGTGTGGTGTGTGTGCGTGTGTGTGGTGGGTGGTGGGGCGGGGGAGGGGGCAGGGATGGGTGGGTGGGTGGTGGGGGGCTGCGTGTGTGTGTGTGTATGTGCGCATGTGTGTATATGTGTGTGTAGTGCGCGTGTTTGTGCGTAATGTCCCTTGTAAACGAATTGATTGATTATTAATTTTTTTAGTAAATTAATATATGATTGTCCCTCATTGTAAATTAGTAAATTAATATATGATTAATTATGAAAGTAGGATTGCCCCTCATTGTAATGTAGTAAATTAATAATTGTATACTGTAATTGTTAGTTTAATTGATGAAAATAATTAATTGAGTAGATGAATTAAAAGGAGTGCGGGATACACATTTGTTGTTGAAATTGCTGTTGGATTATAGTGGATCGATGTTGGGTTGGTTAATTTTAAAAGTGGCATGACCACTGGATTATTGTCCATATGGGGGTGGAATTTTTCAACTTTTTTTGAAAATTACTTTGTATATCGAACAATATATATATAGTATGATAATTAAATGAAACATACTTGAAATTACATATAGTGCGCATAGATACTAGCCTTCTAGTTCTTATGCGTACGCATTCAATAGTCCTTAGACCCGTTCGAGAGTCATTACCCCTGCAATGAGATCTCTCGAATTTTCCTGTTTGGACAGTTTGGGACTGCATAGTTTCTGTATAATATTCTTAGTGGCTTAAAGTTGTTACTTTTGGAGAAAGTTCTGTAGTGGTATCCTAATGTTCTTTGGGTACATACTAGATTGACAAGTGTGACTGTTATTTCAATTGATCAATTGAAATAGCACTCACACTTGCCAATCTACGTCGTGTACTTGGAGAACTACGGGGATATGCTGTCGATTTTTTTTTCAAATTATAACATTGTGCTTGAGCTGTTAAGTATATTACAGAAAAATGCGATCTTGAATGTGATGAATGTAGAGAAGAACTTCGCTGAACATATTGTGGGCACTTGCCTTGGGGGGAGTCATTCGAAGGATGGAGAAAATGCACGAAAAGACCTTAAATCATTGAAACTTAAGTCACAACTATGGTTGAAAGAAGATAGTAGGGGAAGGACAATAATTCCCCCTGGTGCGTTTACTTTGACGAGAGGGGAAAGGAAGGTGCTTTTAGACACAATATATAATTTGAAGGGCCCGTCTACTTTTTCGTCCAACTTGTAAAGGATTGTGAATTATGCTAATCATGATTTACTTAAGTGTAAGTCCCACGATTGGCATATGATCATGCAATTGGTTCCTCTATTGTTTAAGCACTATTTCTCCAAGCACAAGGATTTGCGGAGGGCTATTATGCAAATTAGTATTACCTTCTCACTCTTGTGTGAGAAGGTAGCCAATCGAGAACACATAGTGGCCGCAAAATTGGCGGTGACCGAAGCGATTTGTGTATTGGAGAAGTACTTTCCCCCATCATTCTTTGACATAAGTGTTCATTTGTTGGTACACCTATGCGATGAGGCACTTCTTTGTTGTCCAGTTAGATATCGGTGGATGTATCCGTTTGAAAGATTGATGAAAGTTTTTAAAGATTACATCAAGAATACACGATACATAGCAGGATCAATTGTAGAGGAATACATCACCGTGGAGTCATCAATATATACTCGGGAATATATGCCTGACTTGACTAGCGTTGATGACACTGATGAGTTCGTCGATGATGGTGGTCATGTGATGGGAAAACGAGTGAAATTAACGAGTTTGCAACATGAACAAATAGCTCGTTATCTATTTGACACACATGAAGATGTTGAAGAATGGAAAAAGTAAGTTTCGATTATTATAATGTTTAACAATATTTTAGATTATTTTATACATGATTAATTTTATAAATATAATGAAAATGGCCGTTATATAACGTTACATTACACTCCAATTTTACCACTAATATAATTAATTTATCTATATTCTCAGTTCTTAAAGACGGGTGATGCGACATCAAGGCTTGCTCGTCTAGCCACTGGACCCTTGTTCGTGGCACAAGAGTACAAAACGTATCGATTGAACGGTTACATTTTCGGCGCTAAAGTGTACAAGGAAAGTACAAATGTACAGAACTCGGGCATTTGATACAAGGCTCTTACTTTCTTTCGAGCGAGCGCAAAAGATAAAAACCTCGTTGAAGCTGAAATGACTTACTATGGTGTAATCCGAAATATATTTGAATTGGATTATATAAGCTTCAAAGAGGTTGTATTTTACTGTGATTGGGTAAGAGTTAAGGATAAAAATGCTTGTAAAGTTGATCCTGTCACCAATTTGATCATGGTTGACTTGTCTAAGTTGAAGAGCAACGACCACGTGAGCGATGAGCCGTTTGTTTGTGCATTTCAAAAGGTTAACCAAGTGTTTTACTCAGAGTATATAAATAACGAGCCGTGGTCAATTGTCCAACACGCACCAAAGCGTCTAAATAGTAATGTGGATGACTTGGTTGCTCCTACTAAATATCAATCCATTTTTTATGATAACCCGAATTTCAAACAATTTTTCAATTTTTCATTTTCACTCTTGTGTAGTGTGCGTGTGTGTGGGCAGTAGGGGTGGGGGCGGGGATGTTTCACTCTTGTACATATTATGAGCTAGATGTTGTTGCTTTGGAATTCAGAATTGAGGTGTTTAACAGTGACAGCTCATTTTTATTTGTAGTAATTGTACATATTTGCATGTCTTCTTTTAATTCATTTTGATATGTAATAATAACATTTTTTTACAACAAATGTCTCCTTCAGGTATTTAGACGAGGATGATGATGCTGGTTATGATGATGTCGTCTGGGCTCGGTGGTAGCGGAGGCGACAAGGGATCCTCGGCCCCTAGTGTCCCCAAATATGGAAAATTAGGATTGCCCATCGAGAACAAGTCGGGGCTATTAGCGAGATCCCTCGAGCTGGTAAAGACGATCATCGGCCCGAGGTACATTAGTTGAAAGGAGGTGCCATATGAGCTCAAGTTAGCTGTTTGGGTGGCACTACAGGTAATGTGTGTGTGTGTGTGTATATATATATATATATATTTATATGAATATTTCAATTTCAATTTCAATTTCGATTTCAATTTAATTTTATATTTATATCTATATTTATTTGCAACTAACATTGTATTTGTTAGAGTGGAACAATTCAACCTGGATCCAAAGCTACGCGATTCCGTCTTAGAGCAGTTGAGGGAGCAACACAAGATGTGAAAGAAAAATATGCAGACCTGATACTTTGGTAAGACAAGAGAGTCCATTATCCAAAGGCGTGAATCCGTCCCGTCGAAGGAGCCGATCTCATTGGCACAATGACAAAGGTTCATTGACAATGAGATCGGGGAGCGACAATTGGCATCTCGCCAATCAGGAAGGGAAAATCGAGCAAAAAAAACGGGCGTGCACTACTCCGGCTAGACGTCTTATGCCGAGGTAGAGCATAAGATGATGGTAATATTTAATTTTTCTATAACTACATAAAATATATTATTCTGCATTATATTACTTTGCGGGGCCGATACTAATTTTACTCTATTTTATTTCAGGGGGCAGGGAGTGGCCTTGGGGGTAGGCCACATAGGCTCGATACTTATGTGGCTCTTCGGACGAAGAAGGGGAAGGACAAGGAGGTGTCCCTAAGCGTCACGATCACGATTATAAGTAATCCGACAGTTTACTTTTTGTTAATTACGTTATAATTTTTTAATTTACTTATTTTACTAATCATGTGCTTTTTGTCATTTCAGGCAAAGCTTAAGGTAGTGCATGAGTCGCAGTCTGATGCTGACAAGGCATCTTCGTCCACAGACGCACTCAGCCAAGTGCTTGGCTCTAATCTCAAGGGGAGGACAAGGGGGTGAGCTCACGGGTGGCCAAATATAGGATAATCGGATTAGAGACGAGCAACACCGGGTTGGCTCAAACGGTGGATTCACATGACGCGGAGCTGTTCCGTTTGGAGGCGACGATCCAGGATATGTTCTCATTCATGAAGCGTTCGTTAGGCAAAAACCGTACCGATAAAGGGAAGGAGAAGGCGATGCAGGAGGATGTGCGGGAGGAGGAGGTGTGGGAGGACGAGGACGAGGATGTGGACCTCACTGCTTCATCACCGACACGTGCGGACTTTCATGATCCACTTCCCTATTTGTCTCCCTTCAACAGACCGATGTCGACACTTGGTTGACCGAGCGTGTTTATAATGGACATATTTGATGACCAACGGATAGGGTGGGGGTTGAGGGACCCGAATATCGTTCTGGGTGCACTAGTTCATAGATGTGAGCTTCAAGACATCGAGTCCAGGGTGCTCGTCACACATGTGATGCTCGGGAAGGAGAACTCCCAATTGTGGTTGCACGAACAATGCGGCACAGCGTATATTAGTGGATGTGTTAATTCGTATATCGTGTGGCCTACTCACCTCCTCAGCGTTAACCATACCCCAGACATTTAGTGACATTGATTTAAGTTTGAATTGAATTGTTTTAAGGTTGAATTGAATTGTTTTAAGTTAATACATTTGAATTATATTTGGACTATATGGTGATGCATATTCTCTCTATTTTGAATGTATATTTGCATTATCTCTATTTTATTTGGATATATGATGTCTGAACAGTTACAACGTTGCTATAATAAGTACAAATATACTGCTGGGAAGTGGCAGTGGCCATACTGCCCAACATATTTTTTTTCAATTCTGCCGAGAATTGTCACGGTCATTGACCGTGACAAGTTCTTAACAAAGAAACTTATCACGGACTTGTCACGATCATTAGCCGTGACAATTTTTTAAAGAATGTCACGGGCTTGTCATGGTCCTTGACCGTGACAAATCTTGTCTCGGTCAAGGTCTGTGACACGACCGTGGCAATTCTAATGAACTTGTCACGGTCAATGATTGTGAAAAAAAAGTTATCTAGACTAGAATTGTCTCGGTCATTGACCTTGATAAGCTGAAGTTGTCAAGGTCAATAACCGTGATAATTCGACAGATTTGGTATAGTGATCGCGGTAAGTCGGGGTCGAATCATCTGGAAAATAGAACGAGAAACTCGTAACGACATTTGGAAAGACAGAGAATCCTAACTTTACTCTAAAAGAAACGAAAAGATGCTTTGAATGGGATATTTCCTACAACTAAATGCGGATTTAAATTAATGACTGACTACGCTAAGAACAAATACAATGCAAATAAGCTAATTAACCTAAGAGAGATGGCAAGTGTATAACAAACTTAACTGCAAATGAGAACAATAGGTTGGGTCATAATCCCCCACACCCTTGCAATTCACCTTCTAGGATACTAGATTTCAGAATTAGAATCTGAAAAGAACCCGAACTTTATTAATCCTAAGCATTACGTATATGAAGGAACGTAGCCCGCATGATACGAAATCAAAGGCAAGAATAAAGTGGTATCATATTAACTAACACGCACGTCGCACTCTTAAGCATCTCGGTTACCTAGGGTAAACGAGATCAAAAGTCCTACGACGGTTGCGATAGTTACACAACACGATTCCTTTAAGATTCAATTCAGAAATATATTTCCAATTATGATAAATTATATGGGGTGGGTTTCATGCACCCCAACCCTTAAAAGTTTATCCGGACATGATTAACTGAAGAAAAACATCAATTTTAGAATTAAAAGAAATCATGATTGGCAAGAACAATTTTTAATTTGAGATTGCAACTAAGAATTGAGAATTAATTAACTAAATAAGGGAGAGATTAATTTAAATGAAATGAGCTTACTTGCACTCAATGAATCCGGAAATCAAATATGAATCTTGCAATAAATCTTCAAACTAGGGGTTTTAGTACCGGGGAAAGAGCTTTGTCTCTAAAAACCTAACTAAAAAAAATAATTCTTCGAACCTCCCTTTGTCTAACAATAACTAGAATTAAAAAAACATCACGAAAAATCAGGAGTTGTAGTTGGGTCAAACTCTAAATTCAGGATTGAAAATCAGGATTTATCTCCACCGGACCAGTCCGACGGGTAATACCGGATCAATTCGCTGATAACCGGATCGGTTCATTTTCTTCCTTAAACGGATCGGTTCGGGACTCAAAAGTGACTAGTGTACATTCCATCTTCCGAACCGGTTCATTTTTTCCAATAACCAGATCGGTCCGATATCTTGAAGTGGATAGAATGTTTTGCCTCTTCCGGATCGGTTCTCTTTCTCTCATATCCGGTCCGGTTCGGTCCCAGAATTGCTCTAGCTTGATTATCTCATCTTCAAGGTCTCATATCTTCTAGCTCGATGCTCAGATTGAGGTGTCATTTCTTCCTACGCGCTCGTACACGTACAATCTTTATTTTTCATGTTGGAACCTCTTCCGAATTCTCAATGCAAATTGATATTTCTTCCCTTTGACTTTCCTTCCTTGACTGATTCCTTTGCTTTGGATTCTTCTTCTCTTTACTTAGCATTAAATACCTGTAAATAGCATGAAAAATATACAAAACTCGAGATACTATGTAGAAAGGTCAGTAGCATATAAATGAGATAAATCAGTATGAATTACATTATTCGAGGTGCTAAAAGCTACTAAAGAAGGGGATATATTCGGAAGAATTTATTCCTAATAAAACCTCCCTAACTTAGAACTTTGCACGTCCCGAGCAATGTAAAAGAATCCAACTAAGGGTCAACTCTTGAAATTTGTTTTATTAGGATAAAATACCATTTTCGCAGGCAAGCAATTGCATTTAGCGCATGCAACAAGCCATTAAACCCCTAGGTTACCCTAGTAGGACGAGTTGTGTCTCGTGTGGGTTTGTAGTGAATATACCCATAAAATTCGTTTTGACTCAAAGAAATTCAAAATACCTAAAAATTATTTGATTTAAACTTTTCGAAAAATAGTCACCATAGATTTGTATTCGTAAGTCTCAATTTGTCTCATGTGTGTGCGAAGCCAAAAATTAAATCGCAGATTTCCACCGATTGATCATTACGTTACTTTTCCAAAAATTCGTTTTGATTCAAATGCTCATAAGATACTCTCACAAATGAATCACTCGAATTGTGGCTATTTCTCTTGGTATGCATGATTTAAGGAGTAAATGTAAAGGGACACAAGTTCACGCACACAATTACGAAGAACGGACTATTTGAGGTGGAAAAGATCTCATCAGTAGAATACGATTATTGGGAAACCGAAAAATACCATCTCTAATTCACACAATTAATCTCTTTTATTATCTTTCATGCCTTAACTCTCCACGCGATAACCAATGTCACAATTCGGGCTCGGTTAGGACTTTTTTGGGTTTAAGGTGTATTGGGAACATGGAAATAGTTGGGATTTCGGAATCGGAAAATTTTGCTTTTGATGTCCATTTTGTGCTTTTTTCGGGCGACTGCTCATTTTCTCTCCTTTTATTATTATTTTCTATTTTTCACACTTTTCTTTTCTTCCTATTTTTGTTGCGCATACTTCTATTTTTCTTGCCCCTTTTTATCGCACCATTTGGACTTAATTTCTGGATTTTTTCACAATTCCGGGCTTATTGGGTTTTTCGAGTTATCAAACGAAAGGAAAAAAATTTACTAGGCTCAAATTGGGTTGCAAATGGATGAATTTTTCATGACTTTTTATGGGTAATCTTTTTGGGTGACAAACGAGGGCCTAACTTCATTATCCGAATTACTAATTGCGTTACCATATGCGTCTCGAGATTAATTAAATTTAGAGATCTATCTAGCATGTTTTTCAAGACAATATTCCATATCCCATAACCGATCAAATTGAAAGAATTGAGATCCTCAAAGACTTATTTTAAATGCTAAAATGAACTTTGAGTTAACCATTAATTTGGATTGATTTTTAAATACTCATTAAAAATGATAGGCTCGAAATCTCACCGGGTTTGATTAATCTCCACACTTATTCGCTAAGTCGTCAATTCACGCTCAATTTCCATCCTTAGCCAATTTTGGATTTTTGCGTTTGTCTTTTTTACAAATTTGAGGCTTTAAATAAATTTCGGTGATATTTTCAAAAAAATTAAAATCTAATTTTTATTTATTTTGAAGAAAAATATTTTTGGTTTTTTTAGAAATTTTAGAAATTTTCTCTTTTTTATTTTATTTTTGGGCGTTTTGGACTTTGTGAAATGTAAAAGCGCATGCGTACCCCCTCCCCCCAACTTAGGCTTTTGCATTGTCCCTATGCAAAAAGGACTAAAAACTATATTAAAGAGAGGACAACAACCAAAGAACAAAGGACAAGAATGCTGTGACACCCCGCCTAATTAAATACCGGGCGATCACTCCTTTATTAAATTAAAATCAAGGTGAACAGTTGGTTCATTCTTAGCATCACTGTCGTAAAAATATTTTTCCAATTTAAACACCCTAAATAATTAAGCTAAGTGTCAAAACCATTTAAAACCTTATTCTCATTTTATTAAATCCGGTTATAAAACCTTAAACCATTAACATCTAAAGAGTCACCCATTAAGAATAAAAATAGAATTGAACATACACGAATTTAATCATCAATAATAAATCCCAACATTTACAACACAAAAGGAAAACATCCTGACAGTAATAAATCCCGAAATAAAGGTACTGAGAGTAAAAATTTCAATCTCTGACAATACCAACTAAATAATAGAAAGACGGCGACACATGCCCCTGCTGGATAAAACTGAACTAGGAGTAGAATCAAATGGATGAAGTTGTCTAAACAACAGGCCTGCAACTCCCACCTAAGCTGCAGCACGTTCCTTCCAAAGGATCCTAAGTAAGACGCCCCTGTGGCTGGGCACCTGTAATACATACATATATATACAAGAGAGAAAAGGAAATAGAAACGGGTCAGAGCCCGATAGTGTATATGATTTAAAAATTCGTTTAGCAAGTATTTAAATTGATACAGGCCAATGCAACAACATATTAATGCGACACTCTCTTGAGAAATTCTCACCTCTCTTCTAATGTGCACACCTATCGTACTAACCTTCCCAATGGTCTATCTCGTCATATACCACACTATCTTTCCCCAATTATTTAACTTATCTTAGGTTATTCGCAGGATTTACAACTGAACAACACAAGTATTTAAAATGTAAGATTTCAATTTGTAACCAAGGTTCTCCTTTTAACTTTATTAATCAATAAAGTTTTTCCAGTGTCATATTATACTTTCTCAAAACAATTATTTATAATTTGAGTCATCAACCATGTCCTACATATCAAACCACAGTAGGCATTTCCAGATTTCAGAATTTCATATATATATTAACTACTCGTATAATATATATCATAACAGCACCCCATATAAAAACTATGGTGCGTGCATACTCTGCTATCCAATCCCCGTATCAATCGTACTAATGGGAATACAAGTTCGGAATCACTCTCGAACTGTATAAATACATACACAAACAATATTGAGGCGAAGCATAGTTTCCAACTCCAAGAGGTCAGTACATAACCTCACGTCTCTTAAGACCGTGACTACCGATTCGATAGCCTGTACCTAGGATTCCTATCTTCAAGGGTACGAGTCAATATCCCCCATAAGGCACACGAGATAAGATCGTCCCAGCGCGGTAACCTCAGGGATAGCAAGTAGCGCGGGCATGATTTTCACAAGTATATAATATATGCATACACAATCATATAAATATACCACTTTTATTATATCAATTTAGGTTTATCCAATAACCCACATTCACAACATTTATCCTTATTTTCCCATTATTATTTATCAAGTATAATGGTTCGTTTCTAACTTTAATTCGAAGTATAATGGTTCGTTTCTAACTTTAATTCGAAGGGTTTTTCCAACTTACTATGTAACCCTCATGGACTCTATTCTTCCAAATGCACAATTCAATAGATATCCATTTATCTTCCAACGTAACTCTCTCTTACGTGTCTCTCCCCTTTAATATATACTTACATTATCCCTTATGCAAAATATCTCAAAAATATAGATTTCGCCTTATATTAAAGGATTTTGAATTTCAAAGATGAGAATTTCAAACGGTTTCGAAATCGGAATTAAAATGGAGTTTTAATTGATTTTTTTTTCTTAGACTCTCTAAGAGTCCTCAAAACATAAAACTTTCTAGTAAAAATAATAGTTTTAGAAATCCGACCGTCTGATCAAGCTGAATTTTTGTCATCAGTCATGTCTCGCCGTTCGCTACAACATACTAAAATTTCAAGCGATTCCAATGGTCCGATCATTCAAAATAATTTTTTTAGTGTTTGTATCTGATTAGAACTCTTTTCTTAATCAAACTCTTAATCCTTTACATGACAAAGAGTTTCCAGAATATCATATAAATCATCACTACATGAAAATTTCCCATCTCAAATTGGGTTTTTCTTCCATACAATTCATCCTAATCATTCCTAAACCAATATGAAAGATGCATCAACGAAATAAGCAAGATAAACACTTGCCTAGGATTTTTAGAATCTGGTTTGGTTTTGAATTTGGTGTGGTTGCGTTCCCCGTCTCGCGATCTACGCGTTGGCAGTGGCGGCGGTGCAAACGGTTGAGTTTTGAGCCTTGGAATGCCTTGAGAGCTCTCTCCTCTCCTCTCCAATGGCCGTTCTAATGTTTTGAGTTATCTAACCTTAGGATATAACCTAAACATCTGATATAACCCCTTTAATTTTCGTGGGTTTAATTACCCAAAAATACAAAATGACTAAAATGCCCTCCCGGGGTACTAATTAGGCCTAAAAACTCCCCGAGACCCAAATCAAACTCCCGGTATACTTTTCTGACTATCTCGACCCTTCCGGACGCGTTGGTGCACTCAAAATGACCATACGAATAACTTATAAAATATTCACTTTTATTAATCCACATTTAGTCCCAACACGACACAGGCGCGTCCCGACTTAAATTTCCACAATTGTCATTTTATTCACACGTGACAATATTATAAAAATAAATCTCATATATTACTATACTCATCCAGTAATATTCAACAAATAAAAAATTTCCAATAATTACTAACTCTCGTCACGCTAGTAAATATTTAAAACAACATTCCGGATTAAAATTAAATTAATTTATCTCAATTAAATTTAATAAATCCCATAATTTAAAAGCTATAAAAATACGGGGTATTACATACTTCCCCCCTAATAACGGAATTTCGTCCCGAAATTTTGAAAATAAGACCTACCTGGTAGCACAATTCTGGATATCCTTGTCAGTACGCAAACTATCTACATAGTACGGCGCTCAATCACTATAGCTTTTTCCTCACAACAACATTGTTTTACATTCTCATTGGAGGCACTTCACATTGCACTCCCAACTGACAACATTTGAATATGTTACGTCTATACGTTATAAATTCCATTATCTCACTATCATTAGGAGGCCGCACCTCACTAAATGACAACTACTCGGATTTATTCATACACAAAATTCCCATTCTGAGAAGATCATATGAACATTTGATCACTCTTGACTGCCTAAAACAGTCGTGGAATTCCACCATAGTTATCGGATATTTTCTCGACCGATCCAAAAATTCTGATTATCTACTCTCCTCTAAACATACGGAAGGAGAATAGTCGAGGTTCTTCCATAACAAAACCTTAATAAGTACCTCGTACGCGACAAACAGGTACGAGTGCTTCTACAGAGCATTCTTGAAATCATCGTACCAAGATTCCAAAATCTCCTTCACGTGGCTCCACTAATCTTTAATCACCACGCGCTTATTCCCTGGCTAAGGGTGATACATCCTACTCGAAACGAAATCTTATCTCCGCTGGTTCCTGAAATCCCATATCAAAGGTGGGATTCACCAATCTCATCCTGATTCAGAAATTTATACTGCGCCGGATCATGCACTGGCGCGATCCTTCCTTTCAAAGGAAGTCTGGGGCATACTAGTTAATATTGTAAGCCAGCCCAAAGGAATATCATCACTTCCTTCTCGGTGAATTAATTCACATGTTCGGGATAAACCCCTGATCTTGTTTTGAGGATGGAAACCCATCCAAGAACTTTACCGACTTTACCAACCTCTTCCAATTTCAGGAATTTTCGATAAACACAAAATTCTTTGGTTGATTCTCCTCTTTCAACCAAACCTTACCTATGGGCAGTGCATGTAGAGACTATTCACTATGGTAGTTTGGTAATTTTTGTATTTTTGGGAATTAAAAGTGACGAAAATTAGTAAATTATATCTGATGTGGATTTGACCCACTAAGCCACTAATCAACCCATGTTAACCCAATAGGATACGTAGGTTATTAGAATTAGGTTTCTAATTTTCTTTCCCCAAAATCAAACCCTAGCCACCATAGCCATTGGAGAGGAAAGCTTGGAGAAAGAGAGATAGAAGGGAATTCTGCAGAAAGAGAGAGGGAACTTCTTCAAATCGTCATCAAAATCAGAGATTGAATCAAGGCAAGTGGTTTAATTTACATTATTATGCAGTAAATATTTCTTCCATGTTAGACAATTCTAATAATCATATTTGTTTGGGAGATAAATGAAAACCCATAAAATTGGAGTTGTTAGTTTAATTTTGGATATAGGTTTGCATGTAGAAATGTTACTGGAAGATTGAATTAAGAGAATTACTACCTTATGTGATACAAAAACGGATTTAAGAAGAGGTTTATGAATGTTCTTGAAAGAATTAGAAATCTAGGGTTCTTGATGAAGATTGATCCATATATAGCCCTTGGTTGATGAATTATTGGTTTTAGGACGTTATTAATGTTGTAGGATGGTTGTATGATGTTACTATAACGTTATATTAGAGAATCATGCATTAAAAGTATGTTTTGGGATGATTTGAAAACTGCAAAACGAAGCAGTCCGTAGCCATACCTGGTGCATTCGATCGATCGATGTTCATCAGTCGATCGATCGATCACCATCGATCGATCGAAGGAAAAGGTCGATCGATCGACCTTCCCAGAATGAGTAAAGTTTTTCCCTATTTAAATTTCAATGGTAGTAACCCTTGGGAAATGTTATTGGAGACATTATGAATACCCTTAAACTTAAGGAAGACTAGTAGGCATGATTATGAAACTTGGACCTTAATTAGAATTCGATTTGAGGAATTATTCTAATTTATTGAAATTCGATAAGTGAGATAATATTTGGGTAAATAGTGTAAATTTGTATAATTTGATGAAATGAGGTTTGGGGCAGAAGTAAAGACCTTAGGAATAAAGATGTTATATGTGGGAATAATAGGAACTTAATAATCTATTTTAGATAGGTTTTAAGTATAAGAAACTATGACGTGAGATATGTCGACAGTTTAACTTTTATATTATCGGGAGACTTGAAATATATGAATTTGGAATAATGGTATAAAGATGTAGAGTATACCTTTAGTAATATCGAGATATCTAAGATGTGTGAATGCTTAGTATATAATTTTACGTGTATGACATACCTACCATACTTGCTATCACGGGAGGTTTACGTTCGCTTAGGGCCTTCTTATCCTTGTGTTTCCCGGATTTAGATTGGTTACCTCGATGAACATAGGCCAGAGAAGGACTTATTGGGATGTTAATAAGTTTGCTGATCGTGGGAACGTAGGTATGTGCGTGACCCATGTGATGTGACTGTGTTCGCCTCCATTATTTGTGATGTTGTTATCTGAACGATTCCTGAGAGATTCGGAATGCGTATTCCTTATGTACGTGATGTACCGGGATGGATAGCAGAGTATGTGTGCACCGCAACTTAGCCTTTGGGTGCTTGTATTGTATATTTACGATGTGAATAATATACGGTTAAATGAAAAGAAATTTGCTATGATAAATTGTGTGTATATTTATTGTCACTTCATGAAAAGATAAAAAAGGACATATATCAATAAATGGTTTTGTTAATAATTGAGAATCCGAGAATTAAAGTAAAACTCTCTATTTAATTGTTAAGGGTGGAATTAAAACGTGAACCGAGTAGAAGTGTTAGAAACTCTTTTGAACTAGATAGTTATGAGATATCACATGAATGGGTACAGGAACGTTAGGAGTGCACAGTTAGACGAGAGGTGAGTATTCCATGTGAGAGCACGTCCTAACATGTACTTTGCATTTAATGTTTTAAATGTTTTTAAAGCACTTGCAGGTTTTTTTTAAAATATCTCCACATTCGGGCTCTAACCCGTTTTCTTTCAAATCTATTTTTTTGTAAAACCATTTTAGGTGCCCAGCCACAAGGACACCACGCATAGGATTCTCATTCCAATGACAAGCTGTAGCTGTTTGTGGAAGTTACAGGGATTTGCTTTTAGACGCTTCTATCATTTGGATTTCATGTTCAGTATTCCTCAGTTATAGGGCATGTTGCCCAAATTCTATTAGAGACATTTTCATTTCAGTTTTTCAGACTTTGGCATGTATTAATTCAGTATTCAGTATTTCGTTACTTACTTCAGTTTTGGGATTTGTTGTGAGGAGTTGTTCCTCCGAATTTATTTATTTCATGTGATGGTCCTTCTATTATTTCGTTACGGTGAATGGTGATATTATTCTTGCTTTAAATCTTTTACTGCATGTTAATCAGACTTTAATTAAAATTTGGCAACTTACTTTTTAAATACTAGGTGGTTAGTAATAATAAAATGTTTTCGACAGTGATGCTATTAACTGAGCCAACTTGGCATTTTGATTTAATTTAATAAAGGAGTAGCTACCCGGTATTTAATTAGTCGGGGTGTCACAGGTGGTATCAGAGCATCAGGTTCTAGTGTCCTTTAGGATCTGTACGGCTTGTTATGTTTTCGCTGAGCATTCTTTGATGTAGAGCCCTATACTTAGGATTGTTGATATCTTTGGTGAGATTTCGTTCTCCTGCTTTAATACATATGGTAGTGAATCTTATTTGCGATCGGGTGTATTCGTGTACCGAACAATGCAGTACGTCAGGCGAAGACAGTTGGGTGAACAGCAGGAGGCAAACATATATTGAGGATAATGGATTTATTTAAAGAAGGAGGACCGTAGTTGAAGTCACCGATACTATGGCACGGAAATCCAGGATGATATAGAAGGCTAAGACGCAACCTGAGACTTCCGGGTACGGCTATAGTAGGAATGGGGTCAAATTAGACACATCCAACAAGGTTGGAATGGGAGAGAAGAATTTAATGTAACATTGAAGAGAACCAGCAGTAGAAACACTCGAAAGGAGAAGGCGGCATGAGCTAGACAAACGAATGCAAAGTATCCAAAGGCTTGGATTTGTGTCGGAGTATGGCTAATCGAGAGTGAAAATTTGAGGAAAATTTTCTTATCTCATGAGAGCGGAGTTTCTATGGGAAGAAACAATCACCACACTTATAAGTGGAATGTGACGTCGAGAGAAGGCGTACACGAATGGTTTGACCATAAGTTCCTTGATCAAATGTTTAGGGTGAGAAACGAATGTCGTTCTGAACTCACACGAGAGGTCCGGACAGATGTCACTTTGTGAGGATAAATAAAATTATTCAGTGAACCCTACACCGGGTGAAGTAGGTGAAACGGAGAAGGGGATATTAAAGGGAGAATTTACATAGAAGAATTGCTAGTCCTTCTGGCAAAATTCTGCTTGGACGGTTAAGGCAAATAGTATCGTCGCAGTGTTAATTTGGAGATAAATAACCCCGGGTGGGGATATACCAGAATTGAGAACTTTATCTAAAGTAAGACTGGGGAAAACTGGTGTTGGAGAAGCACCACCATGGGAAGACCCAATGGAGAAACCGTTAAAATAATTCGATAGCGGAATTACTACCGAGCGATGGTAATTTCAGTAAGAAAGGTGGAAAATTAGAAGCATGTTCCTTAGGACCGTCAAAACTAAGGGAACAACAGAGATAGTCGTCTGAGTCGAGACTACTAACGTCCGAGAGATGGACCACCTTAACATGATTTGTGAAACAAAAGATAAGTGGAGTATGTGTAGAGGTATTTCTGTGGGGAGTAAAACCCGTGCGTTATAGAATTTTTCCCAATACGAGAGTAGGGATCAAGGTATTACGCTTGGCAAGGGCAATAGTTATTGAAATATTCAGTTTGGGACAACATGTGTGGTAAGTCCAGAAACCATTTGAGCAGCTGGGACGATTGATAAGATAGAAATATGAGTTACATCCTCAGATGATGATGCATGTTATTTGTGGCATGAATGAGTTGCTACATTTGTCATAATTGTTATTTTCACTTGAGAGTCGAGTTTAGTGAGTATCTAAGTAATTTTATTATATTTAAGAATATTTTTCCCTGCTAGTGTGGGGGTTACTTTTATTGTCATCCGCGGAGGATGAATGGGTATATTTATAGCAACTTATACTTTAATTAAATTTCTCGTTTTAGTGATGTATTAAACGAGTAGGATATGATATTATTTATGGTTTTATATATATGATTATACCGATAGTGTGCTGGTATTACAAGTTTATTGGGATTGCCACCTTGGGGTAGCATGTTTTGTTCTGGAGAGGCCCCATATGTGAGAGGGCCGGACTCGCAATTGTACTTTTGTATATAGGTATATATACATATATATGAATATGTTGTGATTTCAAATGGTATAATGGCCTCGGATATTTAATCCCATTATGCGTAGGGATTTCATTATTATGAGTCGTATGTAATTGATCTAATAGTCAACAAGGAGTTAGTTGGTTTTTATAATTAACGATAGTGAAGTAGTAACAAAAAGAGTACATTGTTTTATTCCCCGTTAGAGATTTGGGAGTTTATACTCATAGTTGTGTGTCTGGGGACGGGATTTTGAGAACCCCGATTTTTGTTACATGGTGTATATGGAATGGGATTACCATCAGTGTCAAGAGAAAGTGTCATTCGAAAGGAGTTCCTTGTTTAAGTGTCATTACGACAGAAGGTAACTTTGTTAAGAAACGAGAGTGTAGGGGTACATATTATGGACAGGGCTTAACGGATTCCGATGACCAACAATGTTAGGCAGTAGTGTATCGGGGGGGTTCCTTGTTTGGATTTCGCTTTGCCAGACACCCCACGCATGAAACTTAGCGTAAGATTGGTAGTAAGGAGAAGTGTGGCCCTTCATTCATGAATTGGATACCTCTATCGATATGAGAGTACGTAGTTATAACGGAAGTTATAAGGAGTAAATTATGTAGTAAGGCCATTAGAGCCAGTTGTTAGTAAATTACGATATAAGTTTTAATAATGTTGGTTTTGTCACGGCATATTGAAGGACGCATTGAGGATAAGGAGGATTTAGGATTTCTAATTCAGAAGCGATTGAGAACGCCCAAGTGGTATAGCACCGTTGTATTTACAGTGACAATAAAGAGTTTGAGATCTGTATGAAGCGTATATAATGTATAAAAACCGTATGGTTGGATTATAAGGGGCATAGACATCTTGATTTGCTAAAGTGTAAATCAAAGGAAGAGGGAACATGGACGGGCGAGATTTTACTTATGAGGTTGAACGTCATAAGAAACGGTGTAAGTGAATATCATGTGTAGTCAGTGTAACACGTTCAAATTTGGAGAAAAGGCAGTAGCAAGCCATTTAATAAAGGGATATCTCTTAAAAAGGCGAATAAATTATTATGAGAAATTTGGAGTAGAGATCCGATCAATCGAATGTTGAGGGCGACTCAAGATTAAATAAGAATGAGGATGTCAGTCAGGTATAAAGTCCAGATATGCACAAAGTAGTAAAAAGGGTAAAGGTCCAAACTTTTGGTATTCGTCGGGAGAATAAGATCATTAAGTATCTTTGAACGGAGAAAATTTTATGTGAATATCGGCATTGAAAGAGGGATAGTAAGTAGTAGACCAGTTGGGGTTAGATGACCCACCAAATAATTTTATATCAAGACGACGATTCCAAGAATGGGAGGGTCAAGTGGAAAAAGTGAGAAATGGTTATGTGGTACATGTTGTCCAGAAGGAGAGAAATGGTTATATACTTGGGGTGATTTACACTATTAGATAGTGAACACGCCGGTACATGGTTCGACGTAGTACTATTTAGAACTGGGATGAAATCCCCGTTATCCACATTCAAGTGGGGTGAAAATAAATAGTGAGAAATAACGATTCAAACGAAGGGTTGTATCACCTAAAACCGAGGTGCAGGCGCAAGGTGACTAACGATTGATGGATTGTATGAAAGAAATTTCGGATTCATTGCGATATTTTCAATTCCAAATCGGGTATAACTAGTGAGGTACATTGTAGACATGAAGAGAAGATATTACCAAATGGTAGCGTTGGGGGAAAAGCACCCGTATATATTTATGGTGGACAAGGTACTTATAAAGGTTTGTGTAACACCAACAGGCTGAAGTGGTTTTCCCTTGTGTAAAAATCACAACGTCGGGATATTTCAAGGAATAGACAAGCGCAGTCAGATGTGTTATTAAATTCAACCCAGGATGGGAGTTTGGCGTTTTGATAAACACGGGAGTTAGTAGTGAGGTGCGGACTCACAATACTGTTAAAAAATAATGCGGCTAATGATGTATAGGATATTTTATTCGAATGTTGTTTAATAAGAGCACAACGTGAGGTGTTATCGAATATTATTCTGATAGGGTATCAAGTATGTTAAACAAACTCATTGTGAAGCGAGGGTTTTAGTAAATTGGACTTTTCTTTATTATTGTTTTGAATACGGGAGGATACCTATTTTTCGAGGTGTGCCTTACTTTTTCGAATTTCGGGACGAAATTCAGTTATTAGGGGGGAAGTATGTAATAACCCGTATTTTCTGTGATATTTATTTTTGGGATTAATTGAATTAAATGAGAATTAATTGGGAATTAATCCGGATAAAATACTAGCGAGATGTGAGTTGGTATTTGACTATATTGAGTATATATGATGTTATATGAATATTGAATTATGAAATTTGTCGTGAGATTGATATACGACAATTTGGGAAATTTTGTTGGAACGCGTGTGACAGTCGCGTCAGGAATATAATTATTTTAATTATAAAAGTGAATTCAAATTCTATTAACCGTATGGTCGTTTTGAGTACGCCAACGCGTCCGGAAGGGTCGAGATAGTCAGAAAATACTAGCCGGGGGTTTAGTTTGGGTCCCGGGGCATTTTTAGGCCATACCGGCAACATAAAGGGTAGTTTGGTAATTTTTGTATTTTTGGGAATTAAAAGTGACGAAAATTAGTAAATTATATCTGATGTGGATTTGACCCACTAAGCCACTAATCAACCCATGTTAACCCAATAGGCTACGTAGGTTATTAGAATTAGGTTTCTAATTTTCTTTCCCCAAAATCAAACCCTAGCCACCATAGCCATTGGAGAGGAAAGCTTGGAGAAAGAGAGATAGAAGGGAATTTTGCAGAAAGAGAGAGGGAACTTCTTCAAATCGTCATCAAAATCAGAGATTGAATCAAGGCAAGTGGTTTAATTTACATTATTATGCAGTAAATATTTCTTCCATGTTAGACAATTCTAATAATCATATTTGTTTGGGAGATAAATGAAAACCCATAAAATTGGAGTTGTTAGTTTAATTTTGGATATAGGTTTGCATGTAGAAATGTTACTGGAAGATTGAATTAAGAGAATTACTACCTTATGTGATACAAAAACGGATTTAAGAAGATGTTTATGAATGTTCTTGAAAGAATTAGAAATCTAGGGTTCTTGATGAAGATTGATCCATATATAGCCCTTGGTTGATGAATTATTGGTTTTAGGACGTTATTAATGTTGTAGGATGGTTGTATGATGTTACTATAACGTTATATTAGAGAATCATGCATTAAAAGTATGTTTTGGGATGATTTGAAAACTGCAAAACGAAGCAGTCCGTAGCCATACCTGGTGCATTCGTCGATCGATGTTCATCAGTCGATCGATCGATCACCATCGATCGATCGAAGGAAAAGGTCGATCGATCGACCTTCCCAGAATGAGTAAAGTTTTTCCCTATTTAAATTTCAATGGTAGTAACCCTTGGGAAATGTTATTGGAGACATTATGAATACCCTTAAACTTAAGGAAGACCAGTAGGCATGATTATGAAACTTGGACCTTAATTAGAATTCGATTTAAGGAATTATTCTAATTTATTGAAATTCGATAAGTGAGATACTATTTGGGTAAATAGTGTAAATTTGTATAATTTGATGAAATGAGGTTTGGGGAGAAGTAAACACCTTAGGAATAAAGATGTTATATGTGGGAATAATAGGAACTTAATAATCTATTTTAGATAGGTTTTAAGTATAAGAAACTACGACGTGAGACGTGTCGACAGTTTAACTTTTATATTATCGGGAGACTTGAAATATATGAATTTGGAATAATGGTATAAAGATTTAGAGTATACCTTTAGTAATATCGAGATATCTAAGATGTGTGAATGCTTAGTATATAATTTTATGTGTTTGACATACCTACCATACTTGCTATCACGGGAGGTTTACGTTCGCTTAGAGCCTTCTTATCCTTGTGTTTCCCGGATTTAGATTGGTTACCTCGATGAACATAGGTCAGAGAAGGACTTATTGGGATGTTAATAAGTTTGCTGATCGTGGGAGCGTAGGTATGTGCGTGACCCATGTGATGTGACTGTGTTCGCCTCCATTATTTGTGATGTTGTTATCTGAACGATTCCTGAGAGATTCGGAATGCGTATTCCTTATGTACGTGATGTACCGGGATGGATAGCAGAGTATGTGTGCACCGCAGCTTAGCCTTTGGGTGCTTGTATTGTATATTTACGATGTGAATAATATACGGTTAAATGAAAAGAAATTTGCTATGATAAATTGTGTGTATATTTATTGTCACTTCATGAAAAGATAAAAAGGGGACATATATCAATAAATGGTTTTGTTAATAATTGAGAATCCGAGAATTAAAGTAGAACTCTCTATTTAATTGTTAAGGGTGGAATTAAAACGTGAACCGAGTAGAAGTGTTAGAAACTCTTTTGAACTAGATAGTTATGAGATATCACATGAATGGGTACAAAACGTTAGGAGTGCACAGTTAGACGAGAGGTGAGTATTCCATGTGAGAGCACGTCCTAACATGTACTTTGCATTTAATGTTTTAAATGTTTTTAAAGCACTTGCAGGTTTTTTTTAAAATATCTCCACATTCGGGCTCTGACCCGTTTGCTTTCAAATCTATTTTTTTGTAAAACCATTTTAGGTGCCCAGTCACAAGGACACCACGCATAGGATTCTCATTCCAATGACGAGCTGTAGCTGTTTATGGAAGTTACAGGGATTTGCTTTTAGACGCTTCTATCATTTGGATTCCATGTTCAGTATTCCTCAGTTGTAGGGCATGTTGCCCAAATTCTATTAGAGACATTTTCATTTCAGTTTTTCAGACTTTGGCATGTACTAATTCAGTATTCAGTATTTCGTTACTTACTTCAGTTTTGGGATTTGTTGTGAGGAGTTTTTCCTCCGGATTTATTTATATCATGTGATGGTCATTCTATTATTTCGTTATGGTGAATGGTGATATTATTCTTGCTTTAAATCTTTTACTGCATGTTAATCAGACTTTATTTAAAATTTGGCAACTTACTTTTTAAATACTAGGTGGTTAGTAATAATAAAATGTTTTCGACAGTGATGCTATTAACTGAGCCAACTTGGCATTTTGATTTAATTTAATAAAGGAGTAGCTACCCGGTATTTAATTAGTCGGGGTGTCATATCAAGGAATACCAATTCTTGAATGGCTTCCCACAGCCTTCCAATCGAGTTAGGGTGTGCTATTCTAATTGCACACTTATGTATGGATTATCGCCCCTCATGTGACGTTTAATCCACTCTATCACTTCCACTTCGTTATACTAGTCCCACAAACATATATTTCACACGTCTATTACCACGTCCCGTCGACTCAGACTATTTTAACTGAAGTTAACCAAGATGCCCACATTTTTGCAACACTCCGACCGCCCTGGGAGAGCGAACGGCGTGCTACTCATCTGTAGGACTAACTAAATTCAACGGAATAGAAGGAATAGGGCATTCAAATTCCATGACAACAAAAGAAAAATAATAATTCTCAACCTTCCTCAGATAAGTACAACAATTTTCTCAAATAGGTACAACAACCAAAATAAATCACTAACGCTCTGTTCATCAAAATAATTACAGGTCATCTCTTTTGTATAATATAAAGTTCTTTCCAGATAATCCATGCTAAAAATCATTCCAACTCTTTATTCACCTTGTGTTCTGTACGCGGTTATGACATTTGGGTACTCTCAATCACCCTAGAAATCAAAATTCTTAAATTCTCCTTGTCATCGTTCCACCCCTCAACTCGTGGGGGATAACTTTCAATGCTTTCCTACCACAAAAATCCAGCTCTAATGACCTTAAAACAAAATTCAACTTCCAACTTACATAATTCTTGATCCCATTTCGACCAGGGTACCGAACTCATGGAATAGTGACCAAACGTCTCCCTATTTCCAACCTTACGCTAAGTTTCATGCGTGGGATGTCTCGCAAAGCGAAATCCAAACAAGGAACCCCCCCGATACACTACTACCTAGCATTGTCGGTTATCGAAATCCGTTAGGTCCTCCGTCCATAGTATATACCCCTTTATTCCGTCTCTTGACAGAAAAGTTACAATTCTCCCGTAATTATGCTTAACAAAGAACGTTTCACCAATTTCACTATCGTCCCGTATTAGTTGATGGTAATTACATTCTATAAACCTCGGATACATACGATCAAAATTCTCTAAATTTCCTTTTTCTAACATTAGGGGTATAACTCTTAACTCCCACATCTCTTAAGGATAAATATAACACTGCACTCTTCCTATCACTAAGTCCGGAGTGCTAAACATAATACCGAGTCAAGTCTTTTCGCTCAACGATAAATTTCGGTACATACTGAATCATACTGACAAAGTCTATACATACATTGGTATCGATTATCTCGAGCCCACTATCTCCTTCGAAGTCTCTAGGATAGATAATATAAGTGCGAGTCCAACCTTCTTATAGGTAAAGCCTTGCCAAAACAAAACGTGTTGCACTAATGTAACTACTCCGATAGCCTTGCAATAAATGCCCACTATCATACTACCCATTTTTAGAACATTTTAACAAAGATAATATCATACTCGTGTATCGCATCACTACAACGAGTAGCCTCAATAAAGTATAAAACACTGTTAATATACTCATTCATCCCCCGCGGATAGCACCAAAGAAAAATCCCGCTATACTAAGGAAAAATATTCACATAATGGTAATATTTATAATGATATGCATTAAACTCGTCTCACATGCTAATCTAGCAATGAACAAAATATGGTGACTCGCTCGTGTCACATAAACACGCCGCATCCTCTAAGGATACAACTTATACTTCCATCCTGGCAATCGTCTTGACTGCACAAATGGTTTTCGGACGTAACACGTCTGTCCAAACCAAAACAAAGTTATTTTTAATCGTCATCCTTTACTAGGCACCGTATTCTTGTCCCTTTTTCTCACTTTGGAACATATTATCGCGAGCAATTTCACTCCGCACCAAAATACCTCAACACATAATCCACTTATCACCTGTCCTACTAACCAGGTTAGGATTGTCCTTCTCTCGGACTTTAGTAGACTCGATTCCTGTTATCCATCCCGGTTGTTCCCTTAGATTTTCAGGCCATAAAGATCATGTTACTATCTATAATAGTACTTACTGAATTTACCATCACTTGGTAAGAATTTAACTATCTGAAGCATTTAAATGGTTTTCCTGATGTGTATCCACATCCTTTTGTGGTGTTATACCACCACCGTTGTATTCAGTCTTATTCTCGACTAAATTCTTTGATTCCTTTAACTTCCCCCACAAAGAAGCGTTATCATCTATTTTGACAAAATATGACAATGTCAACCTCTGAATCGGTCGTCCATCCGAATTTCCTCCTCGAGTATTATCAACTATTATTACAAGTTGGTCTCCCAATTGGAGTCGTTTCCTCCACTAGTATCTACCTCTTTCGATACAAAGTTTGCTAATGATTAGGATTCATATCCACAATTGGACTTCTGTCATGCCCTCCTGCGATGAGTTCAGAACCACGTTTGCTTCTCATCCTGAACAGTTGAGGAAGGAACATACGGTCAACACTGTACCTAAGGTTCTCCTATATAGCATTCCACTTCTAAAATTGGTGGTTGACTCCAACCATTATAATTTCATCCCGAAAGCCAAGATTTTTTTTTCTAAATTTTCACTTTCAGTTTGCCACACCCCGTCCTATATTTAAGCCTTTGGATACTTTACGTCCTTTGGTAAACACATACAATTTTCGCGTTTCTAAAATTTCCCACTGACAGTCTTTACACGTTTTTGTAATACGTTGGGTAAGTTTACCCTCGCACCTCATTTGACTATAACAACATTTGAAAATCATTGCTGCACCTTAGTCGCCTTTCTAGTCGTGGCTTCTCGTGACATAATGGAGGTGACCTCGACTGCGGTCATCATCCTCAGATATATTTCATAATCTCAACTGAGCCCTGCCTCCTGATGTACGCTTAACGATCCTCTTCTGACATCCGTCATCGCTCGGCACATGCACACATCCGAACGAAATTAGAATTCACTAGTGTATACACATTATAGCAGGAGAACGAAATCTCGTCAAAGGAATCGATAATCCTAAACATAGGGCTCTATATCAAACAAAGCAACGCTGAAAGCATAATAAGCCGTACAGATCCTAAGGGCACTAGAACCTGATGCTCTGATACCACCTGTGACACCCCGCCTAATTAAATACCGGGCGATCACTCCTTTATTAAATTAAAATCAAGGTGAACAGTTGGTTCATTCTTAGCATCACTGTCGTAAAAATACTTTTCCAATTTAAACACCCTAAATAATTAAGATAAGTGTCAAAACCATTTAAAACCTTATTCTCATTTTATTAAATCCGGTTATAAAACCTTAAACCATTAACATCTAAAGAGTCACCCATTAAGAATAAAAATAGAATTGAACATACACGAATTTAATCATCAATAATAAATCCCAACATTTACAACACTAAAGGAAAACATCCTGGCAGTAATAAATCCCGAAATAAAGGTACTGAGAGTAAAAATTTCAATCTCTGACAATACTAACTAAATAATAGAAAGAGGGCGACACATGCCCCTGCTGGATAAAACTGAACTAGGAGTAGAATCAAATGGATGAAGTCGTCTAAACAACAGCCCTGCAAGTCCCACCTAAGCTGCAGCACGTTCCTTCCAAAGGATCCTAAGTAAGACGCCCCTGTGGCTGGGCACCTGTAATACATACATATATATACAAGAGAGAAAAGGAAATAGAAACGGGTCAGATCCCGATAGTGTATATGATTTAAAAATTCGTTTAGCAAGTATTTAAATTGATACAGGCCAATGCAACAACATATTAGTGCGACACTCTCTTGAGAAATTCTCACCTCTCTTCTAATGTGCACACCTATCGCACTAACCTTCCCAATGGTCTATCTCGTCATATATCACACTATCTTTCCCCAAGGATTTAACTTATCTAAGGTTATTCGCAGGATTTACAACTGAACAACACAAGTATTTAAAATGTAAGATTTTAATTTGTAACCAAGGTTCTCCTTTTAACTTTATTTATCAATAAAGTTTTCCCAGTGTCATATTATACTTTCTCAAAACAATTATTTATAATTTGAGTCATCAACCATGTCCTACATATCAAATCACAGTAGGCAGTTCCAGATTTCAGAATTTCATATATATATTAACTACTCGTATAATATATATATCATAACAGCACCCCACATAAAAACTATGGTGCGGGCATACTCTGCTATCCAATCCCCGTATCAATCGTACTAAAGGAAATACAAGTTCGGAATCACTCTCGAACTGTATAAATACATACACAAACAATATTGAGGCGAAGCATAGTTTCCAAGTCCAAGAGGTCAGTACATACCCTCACGTCTCTTAGGACCGTGACTACAGATTCGATAGCCTGTACCTAGGATTCCTATCTTCAAGGGTACGAGTCAATATCCCCCATAAAGCACACGAGATAAGATTGTCCCAGCGCGGTAACCTCAGGGACAACAAGTAGCGCGGGCATGATTTTCACAAGTATATAATATATGCATACACAATCATATAAATATACCACTTTTATTATATCAATTTAGGTTTATCCAATAACCCACATTCACAACATTTATCCTTATTTTCCCATTATTATTTATCAAGTATAATGGTTCGTTTCTAACTTAATTCGAAGTATAATGGTTCGTTTCTAACTTTAATTCGAAGGGTTTATCCAACTTACTATGTAACCCTCATGGACTCTATTCTTCCAAATGTACAATTCAGTAGATATCCATTTATGTTCCAACGTAACTCTCTCTTACGTGTCTCTCCCCTTTAATATATACTTACATTATCCCTTTTGCAAAATATCTCAAAAATATAGATTTCGCCTTACATTAAAGGATTTTGAATTTCAAAGATGAGAATTTCAAACGGTTTCGAAATCGGAATTAAAATGGAGTTTTAATTGAATTTTATTTTTCTTAGAAGAGTCCTAAAAATATAAAACTCTCTAAGAGTCCTCAAAACATAAAACTTTCTAGTGAAAATAATAGTTTTAGAAATCCGACCGTCTGATCAAGCTGAATTTTTGTCAGCAGTCCTGTCTCGCCGTTCGCTACAACATTCTAAAATTTCAAGCCATTCCAATGGTCCGATCATCCGAAATAATTTTTTTAGTGTTTGTATCTGATTAGAACTCTTTTCTTAATCAAACTCTTAATCCTTTACTTGACAAAGGGTTTCCAGAATATGATATAAATCATCACTACATGAAAATTTCCCATCTCAAATTGGGTTTTTCTTCCATACAATTCATCCTAATCATTCCTAAACCAATATGAAAGATGCATCAACGAAATAAGCAAGATAAACACTTGCCTGGGATTTTTAGAAATCTGGTTTGGTGTTGAATTTGGTGTGGTTGCGTTCCCCGTCTCGCGATCTACGCGTTGGCAGTGGCGGCGGTGCAAACGGTTGAGTTTTGAGCCTTGGAATGCCTTGAGAGCTCTCTCCTCTCCTCTCCAATGGCCGTTCTAGTGTTTTGAGTTATCTAACCCTAGGAGATAACCTAAACATCTGATATAACCCCTTTAATTTTCGTGGGTTTAATTACCCAAAAATACAAAATGACTAAAATGCCCTCCCGGGGTACTAATTAGGCCTAAAAACGCCCCGAGACCCAAATCAAACTCCCGGGTATACGTTTCTGACTATCTCGACCCTTTCGGACGCTTTGGCGCACTCAAAACGACCATACGAACAACTTATAAAATATTCACTTTTATTAATCCACATTTAGTCCCGACACGACACAGGCGCGTCCCGACTTAAATTTCCACAATTTTCATTTTATTCACACGTGACAATATTATAAAAATAAATCTCATATATTACTATAATCATCCAGTAATATTCAACAAATAATAAATTTCCAATAATTACTAACTCTCGTCACGCTAGTAAATATTTAAAACAACATTCCGGATTAAAATTAAATTAATTTATCTCAATTAAATTTAATAAATCCCATAATTTAAAAGCTATAAAAATACGGGGTATTACAAATGCAATAAATGAAACAAGCACAAGACACTAAAGGTAGGCAATCCAATTTCCATTAAAATATGTAGAAAGCTTACAAAACTGTGGAAATATGGAAAGAAAACAGGTCATATACATCCAAAAGCGAAAAACCTATTGTGGGGGCTAGTTAGAAGGTCCTGGGACGTCGGGATCATAAGGATCATAGAAGTAAGGCGGGGAAGTTCACCGAAGGACATTTGAAACATTTGTACTTGGAAGCGGTGCATCATACTAGTATCTCATCAATATGCGCATTGGTCCTGCGCCCGATTAGTGTCGTATCGCTCTATGAACCCGAAAAGTTATGTGTCAAGTACGATGATGCGCGCACCATAGTCTCCACCCGAAAGCTCAAAATTAGAGTTGTCCTCCTCCACATACTCGGAATCCTAGCCCTCGGCCATGCTCACATCATCAGCCCCAGCAACCTCACCCTCCTCTCTTTCATCATCTGACTCCTCCGACTCGAAATCCTCCTCATCCACCATGGCCTCCTCTTACGCTTGTTCTTGACGGGCACGTATAATTTCCCTTTGAACTTCACTCTTTATGCGGGTACCCTTACCAATAGGATTTAGAAGTCAAGGGAACCCACTCGAGCGTTTAATGCCTGAATCCGCTAGTAGGGATGAGATTAATCGGGCGTAGGGAAGTGGGGAGGATCCCTTTTTGTCCAATGCAACAAAGAATATGTCTTTGTAGATTGTGTGGGCCAAATTTATCATGATAGTGGTGTTAAAGAGATGGTAGACGGGTGTAGCTGTTTAGGCACATATTCTTCACATTTATCCCCTTAATTTCAGTATTTTTATGATCCCGTGCAGTGTAAGTAGCTTGGATTTGTCTCAAATGTATTCTACTAACTTTTTTTGGCAAGTATTTCTTGTTTTGTGTATTTCTCATGTGTTTTACAGGTATTTCATGCAAGTTAGTGCAAAGGAGAACTCAAAACAGTGAAAGAAACCTAGAAATGGAGAGTTGAAGGGCATTTTCGTAATTTTTCAGCCTTAGTCCGGAGGTGGGGCCAACTAGAAAGTTGAAGAGCTCTAAATTACAAGAATACTGGAAAAAACGGCACCTCAATCCGAGCTACGGTGAAGAAGTTACTATGTTTTGAAGTTGCGCGATAATGAAGAGTCTAGATGTGCGGATTTCTGTCATTAATTATGCATTTAATGCAGTGCAACTCTTGGAAAACTTGTGCCACAAGAACTATTGGCTGTCAATTTCGAGATTTTGTGATATAAAGGCCCATGCCCTACATCATTTGAAGGGGAGTTGCTAGAAAAAGGCTAGGTTAGGAGTAGGTTAGAGGTTGCATTCTAGGCTGAATTCTAGGTCAAGTTCTAGGGTTAATTTCCAATTTCTTCAAGAGTTTTCATGAATCCTATTTTGTAAGAATTTCTGAATCCCAATTCCGTTCTTGTTGCTGAATTCAAGTAATATCATTTCCATTCTCTTGTTTTATTATTTGCAATTTATTTATAATGTCTTGTAGATCCTTAATATTGTGTATGAATTTGTTTTTTTTAATCCAATCATGAGTAGCTAAATTCTCAAAGGTTGGGGTACATGAACTCAATCCTAATACAAATTATTTGTATGGAAAATTAGAAAATAAATGAAAATATTGGTTGAATCGTGAATGAAAATCATATATGCATTGTCATATCTTTTAATCTCTCTTGCCCTAGGTACTTGGGATGTTTAAGAATGCTTTGTATGTATAATTTGTCGTTCACCGCCTTATATTGATCTTTGATTTCATATGATGCGGGCTTGACCCTCATATATGTAATGCTTAGTGATGATAAGGACTGGATTTAATCAAGAATTTTGATTTATAATTCTAGTATTCTAAAGGATAATTTGTTAAGGATTGAGGGATTGTACCCTACCCTATTTTCTCCCATTTGTCAGATCTAATTTCTTTTGCACTTTTCAGTTTGTTTTTCTTAAGTAATTTTTTAATAGAAATTTTCCCAATCATCATCTTTTTCATTTTTATTTTAGAAGTAATAAATCAATTAAATTCTATAAAATATTCCCTGTGGATTCGATACCCAGACTTACTACTATACTCCATAAAAGTGTAGTTAAAAGTTTAGGTTTTTTTTTGTATTGAGGTTGGAAGCCGATAACAACGACTAGCGTATTACACGGACGCTCGGTTTTTCCACTCGATCAAAATGGCGCCGTTGCCGGGGAATGTTTTGTTATAGATTATAATTGATTTACTATTTCGAAAGATTTTTCTTTGGATTTTTTTTTTAACCTTTTTTGTAGCCTTGCACAATTGAGCGCCAAGAAATGTAGAATCCTCAACCGCACACCTTTGTACTCGAATTTCCATTTACATACTATTCGGTAATCATGTCTTTTCATGGTGAGTTCGGTAATTATAATGGTTCATATGGTAATCGTTTTCAAACTTTTTATTCTCAAGAGTCCGCGGCTCGACCTATTACCATTGGTGAGGCTGTTCTAACTCTGGAGTGTGAAAGGCTTGCAAATGAATATATGAGAGAAATTTATATTACATATTCTCAAGAATCTGTGCCTCGGCCTATTACCATGGGTGAGGCCTTTCTAAATCTTGCGTATGAAAAGCTTGAAAACGAATATCGAAAAAAAAATCATTTTGGGGAATCCAATGAAGATTTTTCTTCCAATATTTGTGAAACTATAAAAGGTTTTCAACCAAAAGAGGAATCCGAGGTTCTAGAGCCAAGGGATCCTACTTTGGAAGAATACACGCTTTTTCTAACCAAAAGAGTACTGTATTTTCTTTCCACCCAAAGCACAAAGAATATCGATTATGGTCTTGTGAAGGAAATGGTCACACTTTGCGATAATGTGCGTTCTATTTTGGAAAACAAAGAGGAGGTTAAGACTTGTGTGTCACCTCAAATTTTTGAAGAACATATCATTGAAAGTGAGTCTTGATCCCTTGAAATTCAATCTCCAATTGATGATGAATCACTTGAGATTGAGTTTATTTCATCACCATTTTCGTTCACGGTTATTGAACCATTAGAAGTACCACTAGATTCCTATGAGTCGGTTGAAAATTCTGAATCGTTTACACCTTTTACCGACAAAGACACTTTGCTAGAATTGTTTTCTAATATGGAATGTTCCTTTTTGTGTGCCCCTCTCCCCATACTACTTGAAAAATCTTTGGGAGGTGATTATATTTTTCTTGGATCTCAATTGTACTTGTCCCACCTAGCACCCAAACCCCCCATCATCCCGTTAAATTTTTTAATTGGTGATGGTTCATTTTCTCCATCTCACACATGCCTTCCATTTTTCAAACGGAATTCTTATTTTTCGGGAGGCATGCATCCTAGTGAGGGTACACTATTAATCCCTCAAAGTCAAATTGTATTTTGGGTGAACCCTCAAATTTTTCGACTTCTACTATATGAGTTAATGGAAGTTAAAATCTTAGGTTGTACATAATTAGCTTTTTATTTTTATTTTTAATTTAGAGTAATTAGTTAGAGATTTTGTTATTCTTTTTGCTATGCTTGGTTCTAACGTGTTTTGTAGATTCAATGGACTCGTACTCATCGAGGATCGCTCCATTTGGGTAATATCTGTCTTTTCCTCTCTTTATGTTGTGTTCTTGATTCGCATTGAGGACAATGCAACATTTAAGTTAGGGGGTGTGGGATATTCTTCCCATTTATTGTTTAGATTCATTGATTCGATCACATGTTCTTTCCAAGTGTGTTTTGAAAAAAAATTGAAAAATTTTGAAAAAAGCCAAAAAATATTTTTGTTCAAAATAAATAAAAATTAGAATTTAAATTTTTCAAAAATATCACCTTTGTTCTATTTAAAGTCTCAAATTGTAAAATTCCTAATGCACTAAGCCAAAATTGACCAAAGATGGAAATTGAAAGAAAATTGACGACTTTACGAATAAGTGTGGAGATTAGTCCAACCCGGTGAGATTTCGAGCCTTTCAAATTTTTATGAGTTTTTAAATCAATCCGAGTTTATGATTAACTCAAAGTTCTTTTCAGCGTTTTATTAAGTTGTTGATGATCTCAATCCTTTGTTTTGATCGGTTATGGGAAATGTGTGAAATGTTGTCTCGAAATTCGTGCTAAATATATCTCTAAATTTAATTAATCTCGAGATGCATATGGTAATGTGATTAGCAATTTGGACAATGAAGTAGGCCCTCGTTTGTTACCCAAAAATATTAGACATAAAAAGTTATGAAAAACAAAATTATCCATTTGCAACCCACTTTGAGCCGAATAAAATTTATCTTTTCGTTTGATAACCCGAAAAACCCAAATACCCCGGAATTGGGAAAATAGAGAAAATTTATCAAGTAAGTCTAAATTGTGCAATAAAAAGGGGCAAGAGAAAAAAGAAGAGAAGAAAACGAAAAGAAAAAAAGAGAAAAATGAGCAAATGCCCGAAAAAAGTACAAATGGACGTCATAAAAATATTTTCCAATTCCGAACATTCCATCCATTTTCATTTTTACCCTTTACACCTTTTAACCCGAAAAAGTCCTAACCGAGTCCAAATTGAAAAATTAATTACTGCGTGGAGAGCTAAGACATGAAAAGATAATATGAGAGATTAAAATGGTGTGAATTAGAGGTGATGTTCCCATTTCCTAATAACCGTAATCCGATGATGAGATCTTTTCACCATAAATTTCCTTCTTTTCAATTTTGTATGCATGAATTTGTGTCCATTATATTTACTCTTTATATCATGCATACCGAGAGAAAATAGCCACAATCCGAGTGATTCGTTTATGAGTGCAATCCGTAAGAATTTGAATCAAAACGAATTTTCGGAAAGTAACGTAATGCTCAATCGGTGGAAATTTGAGGTTGAATTTTTGGCTTTGCACACACACACTACGGTTTGAGACAGTTGAATATGAATTTATGGTGATTATTTATAGAAAAGTTTAAATTGTACAATTTTTAAGTATTTTGATCTTTATTTGAGTCAATAAAGAATTTTGTGGGTGAATTCACTGCAAACCCTCACGAGACAAAACTCGTCCTACTAGGGTAACCTAGGGGTTTAAAGGCTTGTTGCATACGCTAAATGCAATCGCGTGCCTGCGAAAGTGGAATTTTATTTTAATAAAGGAATTTTCAAGAGTAGAATTTTGGTTAGGATTCATATACATTGCTCGGGACGTGCAAAGTTCTAAGTTAGGGGGTGTGTTTAGGCACATATTCTTCACATTTATCCCCTTAATTTCAGTATTTTTATGATCCCGTGCAGTGTAAGTAGCTTGGATTTGTCTCAAATGTATTCTACTAACCTTTTTTGGCAAGTATTTCTTGTTTTGTGTATTTCTCATGTGTTTTACAGGTATTTCATGCAAGTTAGTGCAAAGGAGAACTCAAAACAGTGAAAGAAACCTAGAAATGGAGAGTTGAAGGGCATTTTTGTAATTTTTCAGCCTTAGTCCGGAGGTGGGGACAACTAGAAAGTTGAAGAGCTCTAAATTACAAGAATACTGGAAAAAACGGCACCTCAATCCGAGCTACGGTGAAGAAGTTACGATGTTTTGAAGTTGCGCGATAATGAAGAGTCTAGATGTGCGGATTTCTGTCATTAATTATGCATTTAATGCAGTGCAACTCTTGGAAAACTTGTGCCACAAGCACTATTGGCTGTCAATTTCGAGATTTTGTGCTATAAAATCCCATGCCCTACATCATTTGAAGGGGAGTTGCTAGAAAAAGGCTAGGTTAGGAGTAGGTTAGAGGTTGCATTCTAGGCTGAATTCTAGGTCAAGTTCTAGGGTTAATTTCCAATTTCTTCAAGAGTTTTCATGAATCCTATTTTGTAAGAATTTCTGAATCCCAATTCCGTTCTTGTTGCTGAATTCAAGTAATATCATTTCCATTCTCTTGTTTTATTATTTGCAATTTATTTATAATGTCTTGTAGATCCTTAATGTTGTGTATGAATTTGCTTTTTTTAATCCAATCATGAGTAGCTAAATTCTCAAAGGTTGGGGTACATGAACTCAATCCTAATAAAAATTATTTGTATGGAAAATTAGAAAATAAATGAAAATATTGGTTGAATCGTGAATGAAAATCATATATGCATTGTCATATCTTTTAATCTCTCTTGCCCTGGGTACTTGGGATGTTTAAGAATGCTTTGTATGGATAATTTGTCGTTCACCGCCTTATATTGATCTTTGATTTCATATGATGCGGGCTTGAACCTCATATATGTAATGCTTAGTGATGATAAGGACTGGATTTAATCAAGAATTTTGATTTATAATTCTAGTATTCTAAAGGATAATTTGTTAAGGATTGAGGGATTGTACCCTACCCTATTTTCTCCCATTTGTCAGATCTAATTTCTTTTGCACTTTTCAGTTTGTTTTTCTTAAGTAATTTTTTAATAGAAATTTTCCCAATCATCATCTTTTTCATTTTTATTTTAGAAGTAATAAATCAATTAAATTCTATAAAACATTCCCTGTGGATTCGATACCCAGACTTACTACTATACTCCATAAAAGTGTAGTTAAAAGTTTAGGTTTTTTTTTTTGTATTGAGGTTGGAAGCCGATAACAACGACTAGCGTATTACACGGACGCTCGGTTTTTCCACTCGATCAGTAGCTCGGCGTGGTCGCATAGCCGAGTCGTTCGAAGTTTGAAGGATGTTAGCGCACACAATTTGAAAAGTGATCCTCGCCTTGTCATTGAGTCTCCCTACTGGGAAAGTTTCAGTGGCCCACACCTCGTTGGGCGCCATTTTAGATATACATGTAGCCTTAGAGAGGGTTTCAAGGGCATTGGGATATGTGTACTCGATGGGGTTGGGAACGTCGAATGTTACCAATTTGCGTATGATTTGACCTATGGAGAATGGCACACGAGTGCCTCGGATGTAAGCCTCGGATGTGTAGGCCTCCACCCAGACTAAGGATTCGTAGAAAGCACGGACTTCGGTCGCCCACACTTTGTCAAAGGGCTTGACAAGGTATCGGCACAAACCTTGGGCATTGAAGAGGGTGGTAACGGAAGCGGGAAATTCAGTCTAGAGCATCTGATGCTTGATGTGAAGCTTTCGAGATGGACTTAAAAATTTCTGACACCAATCCCGTTCCTCGATGGAGTGTTATGGGAGTTGCATATCACTGTAATCAACAACGGCAGTGGAATCGTACTTCTGAGGTACTGCCATGGTAGTGAGAGGAGTAGGGAAGATGAGAACCTGGGAGAAAGAGAGTAAGAGAGGTTTAGGGAGTAGTGTGGAGAAGAGGGGGGTAGGAGTGTGTATTTTTAGGGGAGGAAGTAGTGGGAAGGGTTGGACTTGGAGGGAAAATGTTTGGGAGATAAACTTGGAAGGAAAATAGGTGGTGAGAGGTGTAAGGGGCGATTTTGGTGGGAATTATAGATATTGGGTGGAAGGGGACGTGAACTTAGGGATTATAAGAATTTGCAGGAACCAGACCGATTCGGGTTCCCAGGATCGGACCGGTTCGAGCCTTTTTTATTTTCAAATTCCTCGAAAATGAATCGGTCCGATTGCTCAGGGGAGGACCGATTCGGTGCTGAATTTTACCATCTTCTCTACTGCTTCATTTCACTTCACTCTCTCTCAAACTTTAGCGTACCCTCACTTTTCTATTAATATAAATCAAACTATTCACTTAATTCATGCTCTGAAATCCTAAGCATGCTCCTAACGCGTGTTCGCTCACCTATCTTATGTGTTAGGTATCGACAAACTCAACTACCTAACCAAATCTACGAACCTCACCTATGCACACCTAATATACACAAGATTCACCCCATATGCATCGGGGGTGCGATGACCTTCTCGTACGACTTACTCAATCCTCATAAATAGGGTCCGACAACTAAATGGTGTCGACCTCTTCAACAAACGCCTCGTAGTACGGTTAAAGGCATTTTCCATTTACTTTGAAGGTAGTTCCCCCTTTTGAATCTTGTAATTCTACAGCGCCATGGGGGAATACCTTTTGAAAAATAAATGGGCCAGTCCATTTAGATCATAACTTACCCGAAAATAAGTGAAGCCTGGATTTAGAGAGGAGCACTTTTTTCCAGGAATAAAACTCCTTGCGATGGATAATTTTATCATGTGCAAGTTTCATCCGTTCTTTTGATATTTTAGCATTATCGTATACGTCATTACATATCTCCTCTAACTCATTCAACTGAAGCTTTCGGGCTTCAACGGCTTTATCCATGTCATAGTTTAAGCTCTTTATGGCCCAATACGCTTTGTGTTCTAACTCGATGGGAAAATGTCAAGGCTTTCCATACACAAAGAGGAACGTGGATATTCCGAGTGAATTATTTTATGCGGTACGATAAGGCCATAACGAATCATTCAATCGAAGGGACCAATCTTTTCGGTTAGGATCGACGATTTTCTCGAAGATGTTCTTGATTTACCGATTCACCAACTTGGCCTGCCCATTCGTTTGTGGGTGGTAAGTTGTTCCAACCTTGTGAATGACTCCATACTTTCTCATAAGCATCTCGAATGGCCTGTTGCAGAAATGCGTGCCATTATTACTAATTATCACCTTCAGAGCACCAAATCGAGAGAGTACATGTTCCTGCAAGAAACATATCACCGCTTTATTGTCATTTGTTTTAGTAGCTATGGCTTCCACCCATTTAGAAATTTAGTCTACCGCAACAAGGATTTATAGGTATCCAAAAGACGGGGGAAAAACACCCATGAAGTCAATACCCCAGCAATCAAAAATCTCAATAATGAGTATGGGGTTAATGGCATCATGTCTTGTCGGGTGATAGCCCCCATTTGTTGACACCTATCGCATAATTTGCAATGACTTCTCACATCCCGAAACATCGTGGGTCAATAGAGGCCGCTTTAGAGAATCTTAGCGTCCGTCTTTTTTATTGAAACGTGGCCTCCACAAACTTCTGAATGAAAAAATTAGATGACTTTTGGAATCTCATCATCCGATACACATCGTCGGATGATTTAGTTTGCACAATATTTGAATAGGAATAGATCATCATAGAAAAACATGTGTGACCAAGTTATGAACCTCTTCTTCTCTTGCAGTGTCCAATCGGGAGGGACGAATCCCATGACAAGATAATTGACTATGTCCACAAACCAGGGGAGAGACGAGGTGGCAAAAAGTTATTCATCAGAGAAATATTCATCTATGGGTATAGGATCGCTAGGTATGTCGAACGAAAGCTGGGATAAATGATCAGTAATGACGCTTTCTACTCCTTTATTATCTTTAATAGAGAGATTAAACTCTTGTATGATTAGGATCCACCTTATGAGGCGTGGCTTTGCATATTTCTTTGCAAGGAGGTATTTCCATGCCTCGTGGTCGGTGAATCAAGTAATGGGTGAACCGATGAGGTATGAACGAAACTTGTCTAGAGCAGTGGTGGAGTAATTGAGTTGTGGTCCGATTAAAGTTCGGCTAGCGTAGTATATGACATGAGCCTTCTTGTCTTTCCTTTGGCCCAAAACAGCCCCCATCGCGAAATCACTTGCATCACACATGAGCTTGAATGGTAGGGACCAATTCAGATCTTGCATGATGGGAGGGGAAACAAGCATGCTTTTCAATTTTTTAAAAGGACATTGGCATGCTTCATTCTACTCAAATGGGGTGTCTTTCATGATAAGGTTTCTCAAGGGCTTAGAGATGGTGCTAAAGTCCTTAATAAACCTTCTATAAAACCCCACATGGACTAAGAAAGAACGCACGTCTTTTAGTTATTTCAGTGGGGGTAACTCGGATATGACATATATTTTGTCTCTATAAACTTTAATTCCTTTGAATGAGATAAGGTGTCCAAGAACTATTCCCTCAGTGACCATAAAATGGCATTTTTCCCAATTCAACACCAAGTTCTTTTCCACATAATGGGCAAGAACCTTCTGAATATTCATTAAGCAAAGATCGAAAGAGGTGCCAAAAACACTAAAGTCATCCATGAACACTTTAAGTCCTCTCTCAATTATGTCGCTAAAGAGACTTAACATGCATCTTTGAAAGGTCGCGGGTGCATTACACAATCCGAATGACATATGTTTGTAGGAAAACATACCAAAAGGACATGTGAAAATTGTATTTTCCTAGTCAAGCACATCTACCTCAATTTGGTAATATCCGGAATAACTATCTAGGAAGAAATAATAACGGTGTCCCGCTACTCTCTCTAGCATCTGATCAATGAATGGAAAGGGGAAATGATCTTTCTTAGTTCTCGCATTGAGTTTCCGATAGAATTAATTAACTAAATAAGGGAGAGATTAATTTTAATGAAAAAAAATTACTTGCACTCAATGAATCCAGAAATCAAATATGAATCTTGCAATAAAGATTCAAATTAGGGTTTTCAGTAGAGGGGATATCGCTTTCTCTCTAAAAACCTAACTAAAAAAATTAATTCTTCGAACCTCCCTTTGTCTAAAAATAACTAGAATTAAAAAATACATGATGAAAAATCAGGAGTTGTAGTTGGGTCAAACTCTAATTTCGGAGCTGAAAATTAGGATTTATCTCCACCGGACCGGTCCGACGGGTAATACCGGATCAGTTTGTTTTCTTCCTTAAACGAATCAATCCGGGACTCAAAAGTGACCACTGTGCATTCCTTCTTCTGGATTGGGTTATTTTTGTTAATAACCGGATTGGTCCAGTATCTAGAAGTGGACAAAATGTTTTGCTTCTTTCGGACCGGTTCACTTTATCTCATATCCAGTCCGGTGCTCTCCCAGAATTGCTCCAGCTTGATTATCTCATCTTCAATGTCTCATATCTTCTAGCTCGATGCTCGTATTAAGGTGACGTTTCTTCCTACGCGTTCGAAGAAGTACAATATTCATTTTTCATGTTGGACCCTCTTCCGAATTCTCGATGCAAATTGATCTTTCCATAATTTAACTTTCCTTCCTTGAATGATTCCTTTACTTTGGATTCTTCTTCTCTTTACTTAGCCTTAAATACCTATAAATAGCATTAAAATACACAAAACTCGAGATACTATATAGAAAGGTAAGTAGCATATAGATGAGATAAATCAGTATGAATTACATTATTCGAGGTGCTAAAAGCTACTAAATAAGGGAATAAATTCGGAATAATTTATTCCTAATCAATCATCAGATAAGGCGTTCCAATCAGCATCACTAAATCCTTGAAGGACAGCGTGATGCTTATTACAGTGTAATTCGAGGTTCATCATCCTTTTAAGGTACCGTGTGATCCTCTCAATAACATGACAACGCTCCATAATAGGTCCACTTATAAATTTACATAATACTTCGACAACCTAAGCTATGTTAGGTCTAGTGAAATCCGTAGCATAACGTAAGCTACCAATGATGCTTGCATAAGCATTTTGGTTTACACGGTCGCCAGTGTTCTCAACTAGCTTTACACTTGGATCAAATGAAGTACTAGCTGGTTTACATTCAAAGTAATTGTATTTCTTTAGAACTTTCTCAATGTAATGGGATTGATCCAAAGAAAGTCCCTTTTTTGACTAGTAATATTAATTCCCAATATTACACTAGCTTAACCCAATTCCTTCATATCAAAATTGGCAGGCAACAATGATTTAACATTTTATACATCATAAATATTATAACCAAATATAAGTAAGTCATCAACATAAAGATATATGATAGTGCAAATGTTCTCTTCATATTTATAATAAATGCATTTGTCACTTTCATTTATTTTAAACCCATTAGAGATGACTAAGCTATCAAATTTATCGTGCCATTGTTTAGGTGCCTGTTTGAGTCCATAAAGAGATTTGTTCTAATTTACATACTTTATTTTCTTGACCGTGTACAATAAAGCCTTCAGGTTGATCCATATAAATCTCTTCTTCTAATTATCCAATAAAAAATACAGAATTAACATCCATTTGATGTACAATTATATCATTTAAGGCAGCTATAGCAAATAGTACACATATAGATGTTATTCTAGTCACGGGTGAAAATGTATAAAAAACGTCTATGTTTTCTCTTTGTCTAAACCTTTGGCAATAAGATGTGCCTTATATTTTTCAACAGTTCCATCAGGTTTTAATTTCTTTTAAGAATCCATTTACACCCAATTGGTTTACACCCAGGAGAAAGTTCCACTAAATGCCAAGTTTTATTTGTTTCTAAAGAATCCATTTCATCATTAATAGCCTCTTGCCATAAATTGTCATCTAAAGACGATAAAGCTTCTTGAATAGCGTTAGTATCCTCCTCAAATGTGTAAGCATAAAAGTCGGGCCAAAATCTTTTTCAACACGGGCCCTTTTACTTTTTTGAAGTTCTGAAATGGATTCATATTTTCTTTATTTTTATTTAAAGAAATAATAGTGGTTGATTCGTACCCACTATTTCTCAATTTAAAAGGCAATTTATCTTCATAAAAATCGGCGTCATTTGATTCAATAAATACTTGATTTTTAAGTCATAAAATCGGTATGCTTTGCTATCAATAGCATAGCCTATAAAAACGCACGCATATGCTCTACTAGCCAATTTTGACTTTTTAGGGTCGGGTATACATACATAGGCTAAGCACACCCACGTTCTAAAGTATGACACATTGGGCTTAATATTTTTTCAAATTTCATAAGGAGATATTTTTGTTTTAGATTTTGGAATTCTATTAAGTACATGACACACAGTCAAAAAGATTTCACCCCACCAATGTGAGCAGCCCCTGAATTTAATAAAATAACAAGAAATAATTCAGTTAATGTCCTATTTTATCTTTCGACTTTTCTATTCATTTCGGGTGAATAAGGGGCAGTTTTTTCATGAATAATACCATGGGTTTTATAAAAATAGGTTTACATGGTAACTTAGTGATATACCAGTTTTTTCATTTCGGGTGAATAAGGGGAAGTTTTTTCATCATTCACATGCACCATGCATACTTGGGGGGTACACTACACCCCCCAAGACCTATATATACTTGTCACCTACAACCCTACAAGGGGTCGATCAGATAATTGTAACCCTAGCTAAAACCCTGCTTGTACACACAGTAGAGAGAGAGAGTGAGCTTATGTGCATTGTATCCAAGGCCATTAGTGCCCATACTTAGTGGATCACACACTCACAGTGGATGTAGGCCAAATTGGCTGAACCACTATACATCATTGTCTTATTTCCTCTTATACTCATCCCCTTCTGCATTCTTATACACTTATACATCTCTATGGCTGCCATGGTTACTACTGTTTGAGCTCATTATCACTTATCCGGTGGTGCTAAATCTTAGCATCATCAGTTTGGCGCCGTCTGTGGGAAACAGGAAGACATATCTTCTTTTGTACAGCTTGACCTCACTGGGCACTCTGGTGGTGAACCAACACTCCCCCTGAGAGGAGGTGTTTCACCATTGAAAGAGACCCACTAAGGTTCCCAAGCTCACCAGTCTTTTCTTCAGTTCAACTGTTCTAGCTCAAGCACATGGCACCTGAGATGCCACCACCGCCACTTCCCCCGCCGGATGAGGGGGGAAGACCCAGTTCCAGTCAGCCGCCGCCTCAGTCTGAGATGGCTGATGTGGCGGAAGCCCTAAAATCTCTGGCAGCAAGCCAGCGGATGATGCAGGAGCAGTTCACAGCTCTAAGCCAGAACATACTGAGACCACCAGGGGTCTCACCTGAGATGATTACTCCGGCAGCAGCTCCAGGACAGCATGAGGCCAGGGGACCACCCCAGGCACCACGCAAAGACCTGCCGCCCCCTCAGCGGCGTAGGGATGTTGCTGACCCCCGGCGTCTACGCCTGGGGAGGCAAGGAAACCCTTGCCCTGAAGACAGGTATGACGATCTGGAGGGAGAGGAGGCCCCTATAGAATGCTGGGAACCGTATGAGGTCTCCAACAATACTGTGCGGCCTCTCCAGGGTAGTAGAGGAAAGTGCGTGAGACCAAACCCTGATGATCGCCCGAGAGGCTCCGCTTTTGATCGCTTGAGCAGGGGGTCGGCCTTTGAGAGGCTGGGCCCAGTAAATGACCTGCGGGAAAAATTATCCAGGTCAAAAAGTGCTGCGAGGTCCAGGAGGGAGGCAACAGAGGGCCGACCCCAGGGACGAGATGACGGCCAAAGGGAAGTGAACAGCCGACACAGGCCTGCTGCAGCGGAACCCTCCGTCCACCTTCAAGAGGCGGAAGGGGATAACATCGGCCACGCCGACCCTGTGAGGCCCTGGAATGACTCAATTCAGCGGCTAGAGGATAAGATCGGTGATATACTGAAGGGCCGGGACCCCTTCAGAAGGGTTACACCATAGGCTCACCCTTTGTGGTGAAGATTGTCAACTTCCCTACGCCATCGAGGTTCAAGCCACCTGTGGTCACCCCAAGATATGATGGGAGCACCAACCCTGTCCACCATGTTGAGATGTATCAATCAGCAGCAGACATATACTCTATCTCAGATGAGATGAGGTGTCGTGCCTTCTCTGGAACCCTGACGGGGGCTGCACATGTTTGGTACACGTCTCTTCCAAAAAATTCCATTGAAAACTTTAAGCAGTTGGCAGACCGGTTCATCCACAACTTTTGCTTTGGGGTGAGGCCACAGAAGAAGACCACCCACCTGCTCTATGTTAAGAAAGGGAAGAATGAGAGTCTGAGGGACTACATAGCCAGATTCAATAAAGAGAAGCTGAAGGTGGAAGACTACGAGGAAAGCATAGCTATGACAGCCCTGATTGGAGGACTCCAAAAGGGGAAGCTGTTATGGAAGCTTGCTGAAGACCCTCCGAGGACGATGGCCGAATTGTTGTCGACAGCAGGAAAGGTGATGAACGCCGAAGAGGCGATTGCCGCAAAATATGAAGACGAAAAGGGAGGTACTAGCGGGGGTAAGTACCCTAAGAAGAACAAAGAGGGGAAGAAGAGGTCCACGGATGACAAATTCGCAGGTTACACCCCTCTAACGGTCAGCTGTGAACAGATTCTCAATGAGATAAAGAGTGACCGGTCCCTGAAGTGGCCTGAGAAGCTTAGGGCAGCTCCTGGCAAGAGAAATAAGAACCTGTGGTGTGAATTTCACCAAGACCACGACCACGTAACAGACAAATGCTTTGCTATGAAAGATGAGATTGAGAAGATGCTAAAAGAAGGGAAGCTCAGAAAGTACGTGGACAAAGGTGCCTTCAAGAGGGGCCGAGGGGACGACCCCAGAAAGAAGAGAGTCGATGCATGTAAAGAAGGTCCTCAAAAAAGAGGGGACGACCCTTCTGATGATGAGGACGACCCTGACCTCCCGCCGAGAGACGATCAGGGCCCTGTCCAGAGGCTTAATATGATCTCGTTCGGAGTGGGAATGATCTCCGGGGGTCTGGCAGGAGGAGGGTCAGAAGTCGCAGATAGGAAGGCCCACGTGGCAGAAGCCAGGGCAGTAACGAAGACAGTACACTCGACTTCTCTGGAGGTTAAATCAGAAAAGAGGAAGAAGGTTGACATGGACACACTGATAGTAGGGTTCTAAAGAATGGACTTCAAAGGCCTCTTAGCCCCGCATGATGACCCTCTCGTCATCACGACCAGGGTGCACGGGTGCGAGGTGCCGAGGATCCTGGTAGATGGGGGCTCATCCGCAGACGTGATGTTCTGGCCATGCTTCAAGGCCTTAGGTCTCAGCCGTGATAGACTCGTCCCATACCATCATCCATTGATTGGATTCAGTGGGGAAAAAGTTCACCCCCTTGGAGTGTATGAGGCTGATGTTAGGATGGGGGACGAGTGGCCGAGATGGCTCACCAGGAAGGTCAGTTTCTTTGTGATGGATGAGCATGTGTTTTCAGCCTATAATATCATATTGGGGCGGGTGACCCTCAAAGGGTTCGAGGCTGTGCCATCTACGGTCCACCAGATGATTAAATTCCCTACCCCCTATGGGGTGGGGGAAGTTCAGGGAGACCAGACGACAGCGCGAGAGTGCTACTACAACTCCGCTGAAGAAAGGGAGGCACACAAGAGGGCTACAACCACTTACAATATTGACACCCTAGACCCCAGGGATGAGACGAAGCTCAAGAAAGGAGAGGCCGCGGAAGAGGTGGAACCCATCATCCTTGATGAGGATGACCCGGGAAAAACCGTCCAAGTTGGCAAGTCTCTGAAGCCCAATATCAAGGAAGACCTCATCAAACTGCTGAGGAGAAGACGAAGCGTCTTCGCGTGGAGTCATGTAGATATGCCGGGGATCGACCTTGAAATCATGTGCCACAAGCTCAATGTGGTAGATGGAGTGAAGCCGGTAAAGCAGAAGAGGAGGGTCGAATCTAGAGAGAAGTATGAGGTCATCAGGGACGAGGTTAAAAAATTAGAGGACGCTGAATTTATCAGAGAGGTCATCTACCCTGAATGGTTGTCCAATGCAGTCATTGTCCCAAAGGCCAACGGGAAGTGGCGAATGTGTGTGGACTTCACAGACCTCGACAAGCACTGTCCCAAAGACAACTTCCCTCTCCCCCGCATCGACCAGATGGTAGACGCTACCGCAGGCCATGAGCTCATGAGTTTTATGGATGCCTATTTAGGGTACAACCAGATCTTCATGAACCCTGAAGACTCGGAGAGGACAACCTTCATCACTGACAAGGGGACATACTGTTATAGGGTCATGCCCTTTGGTCTAAAAAATACGGGGGCAACGTACCAGCGCCTCGTAAATAAAATGTTCGAAGACCAAATTGGGAAGTCTATGGAGGTCTATGTAGATGACATGCTGACCAAGAGTTTGAAGGCAGAGGATCATGTGGCAGACCTGGAGAGGACCTTTAATACGATGGATAAGTACCAGATGAAGCTTAATCCAGCCAAGTGTGTCTTCGGGGTCGGAGCAGGGAAGTTCTTGGGGTTCATTGTCAATCAAAGAGGCATCGAGGCCAATCCCGAAAAGATAAAGGCCCTTGTTGAGATGAAGACCCCCAAGTCCATTAAAGACGTTCAGAGGCTTACAGGGAGAGTGGCTGCCTTGAACAGATTTGTGTCAAGGGCCACAGACAGGTGTCTACCATTCTTCAAGATCCTCAGGAAGGCCTTCGAATGGAGTGAAGAGTGTGATGAGGCTTTCAAGGAGCTAAAATCATACTTAGGGTCTCCCTTGCTGCTGTCACGACCCGTGCAGGGTGAACGACTTTACGTGTACCTCGCCGTCTCAGAGTCGGCCATCAGCGCATCCATTGTGAGAGAAGAAGACGGAATATAGAAGCCTATGTATTTTAATAGCAAGGCGCTCCAGGGGGCAGAGCAAAGATACTCGGGGATGGAGAAGTTGGCCTACGCATTGATCCATGCCTCAAGGAAGATGAAGCCGTACTTCCAGTCCCATACTATGGTCATCCTTACTGACTCTCCTCTTAGGCAGGTCCTACACAAGCCTGAAAAATCAGGAAGGCTAATGACCTAGGCTATAGAGCTGGGGGAGTTCGATATTGTGTATCAGCCTAAGACAACCATTAAGGGGCAAGCGCTGGCAGATTTTGTGGCTGAGTTTACTTGGGAAGGCGATGAAGCCGAGGGTGAGACCCTCGGGAAGACAGATCCACAACAAAACAGGCCCATCGACACACCCGCAGATAGGGCCGAGACAAGCTCCTCTAGAAGGAAAATGACTGAAAACGAAGAGGGAAGATACATCTTTAGACAGGGATCCCTCTCCGAGGGATGTTTTTCAGAAGAACGCACCGTGTGGAGTCTCTTCGTCGACGGGTCCTCTTGCAAAAGCGAGAGCGGAGCTGGGTTAATAGTATCAGCACCCGATGACACAGACATTGAGTACGCCCTGAGGTTCAATTTCAAAGCCTCCAACAACGAGGCTGAATATGAGGCCTTGGTAGCAGACCTCTCTTTGGCCAAGTCTCTTAGTGTCGGCCAGATTTTGGTCCATAGTGATTCAAGGCTAGTAGTGAATCAGATACTAGGAGCCTACGAGGCTAAGGACGAGAGGATGGCTAGGTACCTTGAGAAACTGAGGTCATTACTGAAAGGCTTCAGAGAAGTAAAATTAAAGAGGATACCTAGGCTCAACAATGGTCGTGCTGATGCCCTTGCGAGGTTGGCCTCGGAAACTAGGACAGACATCAGGAGGATGGTCCCAGTAGAAATTTTGCTGCAGCCAACTATTAAAAGACTCCGAGGGAACACTCAGTAATTGCCTAAATGTTTCTCAAGAAGCTTCATGGATGGACCCTCTGATCAGATACATTAAAGAGGGTGAGATGCCAGAAGCAAGCCAGGAGAAGAAGAAGCTAAGGTACAGGGCTGCAAAGTTCACTATCATCGGAGACACGCTGTACAAAAAGGGGTTTCTTCTCCCCTTACTTAGGTTTGTGCATCCCTCAGAAGTCCCTTCCATTTTGCAAGATGTGCATGAAGGGTCGTGCTCAAGCCACATTGGGGGTAGATCCTTAGCGAAGAGGGTAATCACCCAAGGCTACTGGTGGCCGACCTTGGGGAAAGATGCCGTAGCATATGTAAAAAAGTGTGATAAATGCCAAAGATTTGCTACCATCCCTCATCAACCTCATCAGCCTCTTACCTCCATTACATCCCCATGGCCGTTTGCAGTGTGGGGGATTGACCTGGTAGGACCCTTACCAAGAGCAGTCAATAACTATCGGTTCCTCATTGTAGCGATTGACTACTTCTCAAAGTGGGTGGAGGCCGAACCGATGGTCACGATTACAGAGCAGAAGACCTTCCAGTTCATCTGGAAAAATGTGATATGCAGATATGGTCTACCCAACACCCTCATCTCGGATAACGGGACTCAGTTCAAGAATGCCTCTCTACAGAAGTACTGTGAGAGGGTAAGTATCAAACAATTTTTCTCCACCCTAGGCCGACCTCAGGCCAATGGACAAACCGAAGTTACGAACATGACAATCCTAGATGGAATCGAGAAGAGGCTTGAGGAGGCAAAAGGAAGATGGGTCGAGGAGTTATATGCCATGTTGTGGGCATACAGGACGACAGTGAGGACCTCTATCGGGGAGACCCCATTCATGCTAGCTTATGGCTCAGAAGCCGTCATCCCCACCGAAATTGAGTTTCCTACGCATAGAGTCCAAATGTATGACCTCCAGAAAAATGCGGAAGAGAGAAGACTCGACTTAGACCTGATTGAGGAAAGGAGGGAAGACGCTGAGATAAGGCAGGCTTCCTACCAGCAGAGGACCGCAAGGTTTTACAATCAGAGGGTGAAACAGAGGCCGATCACAGTGGGAGTCTTGGTCCTCAAGAAGACTTGGCAAAAGTCCAACAAGCTCCATCCTAATTGGCACGGTCCCTATAGGGTCATCGATGAAGTCGTCCCTAGGACCTATAGACTAGAAAACCTAGAAGGGGAACCTTTTTCCAACCCCTGGAATGCAGATCATTTGAAGAAATACTATCAGTAGTGTTGTAAGGTCTTGATAGACCATAATTGTAATAAGAGTTGCTCCAACAGAACACTTTGGAAAATTAATGAGAAATATCAGCGTTTCCCCTCATCCTGTGGTTATCAGTTCTAGTACGCATGGAAAAATATACAGAGAACCACCCTCGGCTACAATGAGGGCCAGTGGAGGGGACGACCCCACCACTGTCCTAAAAAAAGACGAGGGTAGACTTTATTAAAAACCATTAATTTGGTAAGTTGAACCCTCGGCTATAATAAGGACCAGTGGAGGGGACGACCCCACCACTGTTCTAAAAAAAGACGAGGGTAGACTTTATTAAAACCATTTGGTAAGTTGATCCCTCGGCTATAATGAGGGCCAGTGGAGGGGACGACCCCACCACTGTCCTCAAGAAAGACGAGGGAAAACTTTATTAAAACCATTAATTTGGTAAGTTGAACCCTCGGCTATAATGAGGACCAGTGGAGGGGACGACCCCACCACTGTTCTCAAAAAAGACGAGGGTAGACTTCATTAAAAACCATTAATTTGTAAATTGATCCCTCGGCTATAATGAGGGACAGTGGAGGGGACGACCCCACCACTGTCCTCAAGAAAGACGAGGGAAAACTTTATTAAAACCATTAATTTGGTAAGTTGAACCCTCGGCTATAATGAGGACCAGTGGAGGGAACGACCCCACCACTGTTCTCAAAAAAGACGAGGGTAGACTTTATTAAAAACCATTAATTTGGTAAGTTGAACCCTCGGCTATAATGAGGACCAGTGGAGGGGACGACCCCACCACTGTTCTCAAAAAAGACGAGGGTAGACTTTATTAAAAACCATTAATTTGGTAAGTTGATCCCTCGGCTATAATGAGGGCCAGTGGAGGGGACGACCCCACCACTGTCCTCAAGAAAGATGAGGGAAAACTTTATTAAAACCATTAATTTGGTAAGTTGAACCCTCGGCTATAATGAGGACCAGTGGAGGGGACGACCCCACCACTGATCTCAAAAAAGACGAGGGTAGACTTTATTAAAAATCATTAATTTGGTAAGTTGTACCCTCGGCTATAATGAGGACCAGTGGAGGGGACGACCCCATCACTGTTCTCAGAAAAGACGAGGGTAGACTTTATTAAAAACCATTAATTTGGTAAATTGATCCCTCGGCTATAATGGGGGCCAGTGGAGGGGACGACCCCACCACTGTCCTCTAGAAAGACGAGGGAGAGGTTAGTGGCATCAACAAAGACAGCAAACCATACAAGAAGCAAATATGGAAGACAGTAAAGAAGAAGATGGTATTAATGAAATGCTAGTTATACAAAATATCAAGTGTTTTGTAAAGTAAAGTACAAAAATGTTGATTACACAAAGAGGGTATCGGATACAAACAACCACCCTATTGAGCAAGATCAGAGGGCAAGGCCTCGACATCAATGGGAGGTTCTTCTAGGAGTATGACAGGCTGACCCTCAGACGTGCCCATGCCTTCGACACGATGAGACTCCACTTGAGCTAAGGATTCAGCAATGAGGGGATCGTCCAGCCGAACTGCTTCAAGAGAAGGTCGAACGGACGACATTGCGTCAGCAAACTTTAAGACGACCCATTGACAGGCCGTCTTAATTCCCCTCTCCAAGTATTCAAGGTCGAAGCCTTGAAACTCGTCTGAGAGCTTGTAGGCCTCCACAGCATCGGCCTCGGCTTTCTTGACAGCTGCTTCCAGATCGGCCTTGTGCTGAGCCTCCAAGTTGAGTAAAGCCTCATCCTTCTCCTTTATTAGCAAGTCCTTGGCCTGCTGGTCGGCATCGTTCTGCTTTGTCAACTCATCTAAGACCCTGGCATGATCGGTCCTAGCACTCTCGAGTTCATCCCTCGCAATATCGAGCTCTGTCCGTAGGTCAGCCTCATGCTGAATGGCCCTTTCGGCCTAATGGAACTTTGCCTGATTTTCATCCATCCACTTTGTTGCCGAAGTAAAAGCGCACACAGACTGCACAATAAAAAGAAACACATGTCAAGAGGCCGAGGAAACAGTTAATGAAAGAATGAAATTTAAGAAGTGGGTCAGGACCCATACCTGTGCAAGGGAGTGCAGACCATAGTCGTACACTTTGGCAGGAGGCATTTTGGACAGGAACTCATAATCAGCTGCCGAGGGTGCAGAAAACATTGAGGCCTTGGCTGCCCTCAAGTTTGCAATAAGTGATGAGGGCTCGGCCCTCAGATGCGCCAGGTTTTGAGACCAGAAGGCCCCCATACTGGATGAAGAGGTCGTCCCCTCAGAGGCTTCGACCCTGGCCCTCGTCCGAGAATCAGGCCGAGGGTTAATAGGGGCCTCAGGCTCCTTCCTTTTATTGCTATCGGGGGTCGGCTCCACCACCGTCGGCCCAGCGGCCCTCGTCTTCCTCGGAGCCTGCTGAGGCTCCTTTCCTTTCTTCTTGGCCAATCCTGATAATAAGTTGGGAGCAGTCATTTCCCAAAGATAGTCTGATATACCTGCAGGACGACCTGATAAGAGGACGACACGTTAAAAAAAATGCAGAGATAAAGAGAAAACACTTCAAAAATAAGAAAAGAATGGAAAATGTTCAGTATAACTCACATAGTTCTGTCAGAGGGCCGACCCTCAGACCAGCTTCTTTGAGGAACCAGGGGGGTCATCAGGTCTTCAAATTTTGGAAGTTCACCTTCTCTCCCTCGTCCTCTCAGATATTCAACGATGTCCTTCTCCTCCAGACTAAGTCCAGGGTCTGACCTGGCCTTCATGGAAGGGTTAGACCATTTTCTGGGGACCCTCGGACCATCGGCGGTGGGCTCCCACTCCCCAGAGATAAAGAAGAATCTTTTTTTCCAATCGTGGTTTGAAGTTTGTGCCATGTGGAGGAGTTTCTTCTCAGACATCCTTGCCCCCAGATGATAATATCCAGGCTGTTTGGACGAGGAGGTGATGTTGTAGCAGCCCAAAAATAGGTCGGCCGAGGGCTCGTCGGTAAAGGCATTCTTCCACAAGGAGATGTAGCCCAGTATCGTCCTCCAAGAGTTGGGAGGAAGTTGAGAGGGGGCAACACCAAGGGTAGACAGGATATCTACGATGGCATTATGCAGAGGGAATCTGACTCCAACCTTGAACATTTGTTCATAAATTGCAACCTCTCCCTCTTCACAATCAAAAACCCTCTCAGACTCAGAGGGAACCCTCATAGTTATGCTGGGGGGCACTCCATAGGCATGCCTCCATATCATGAGGTCGCGATCCCTAATAGAGGATATAAAGGACGAGGCATGGGAGGTATCAACCTCATCATCTGTATCATCGTCCTCGTCCTCAGTCCCCTCTCCCTCGGCCTCGTCATCTGCCGGAGGGCCCTGGGGAAAAGCCACTTGGAAGGCATGGGGAGACAGGGTTGTTATAGATACAGCCTCGGAGATGACCATGCCCTCGTCCTCTCGGCCTGGGCTTAGGTCGGATGTCTCTCTCCTACCAGAAGTTCCAGCACCAGTTGGCGAGGACGCTCTCTCGTCCATCTCACTTGGTTTGGGAGTCTCGGCTGGACGAGATGACGACCCACAAGACTCAGATGGTTCAAATGGTTTTATTGTGGCAAGAGGAGTGGGAAAGATGGGTCGTACCCAGGTAGGGTCGGCCCCTCGTCTCCTCTCTTATTCTTCCTCTTTTCGTCTGATCTCTGCAAAGAGTTTCTCTCTTAGGGATGGGAATTCAGATACTAAACTATAAAGCCTCCTAAGCATTAAAAGGGAAGACCCTACACTTGGAGAAATTTGGGGAACTTAACCACAAACAAGTTTGCAATTGACCAAACTAAACTTTTGAATTAAAAGGGGAATTGATGGTTTTCACTCAAGAACACTCAAGAACATTCAAGAAACAGTTGCCGGAGAAGACACTGGAAAAAGCTATGAGACAACCTAAAGAAAATGCAGCCCCACGAGCCTAAAAAGCAAACAGAAATGAAGGTAAAAGAGAGCGCTGGGTGAAAGGGATTACCTGATAAAGAGAGAGCAAGAACACTGCTAAGCTTGAAGGATTGAAGGCTGCAGAAATGGCGATGAAAACTGGTAAAAGGCTAGAGAGAGAAGGCTTGGGCGCGAAGAAGAAGAAGAAGAAGGAGAGAGAGAGTTTGAAAATCTCTTAAATACTTCGGTAATGAGTGGGCCCATTTACCAAGAAGGGTATTATTAGGGCACAAAGCCCCATGCAAAGTGTACAGCCGCCATGCCTTGGAAACTGGAACAACAATGAGTATATGTCCAGGTGTCACTCACCTAACTGATTATACACGCATCTCAATTACAACACTATCCCTCAGCCATCTCAATGGTACCTATGACTAAGGGCTGGGGGGTGATTGATATACCCGTTTATATCCTCGGCCTGGCTGAAGGTTACCTCCAGAACAGACGACCCTACGAGGGGCCGACCCTTCACCAGGCTCCAGATGACCCTATGAGGGGCCGACCCTTCATCAGTCCCCAGACGACCCTACGAGGGGCCGACCCTTCATCAGGCCCCAGACGACCCTACGAGGGGCCTACCCTTCATCAGGCCCCAGATGACCCTACAAGGGTACGGCAGTACGAGGCCAAAATTGGGCCAGACTCACTTTCGAAAGGAACTTTGCCCTCGGCCTCGGCCCATAGGCCGAGGGTGACGTCATAGCAGCGCGTGGTTTGGGAGACGTGTGGAACAGTGCGCGTGAGGCTCACATAGCACGTGGGAGACCGTTATAACAAAATCACACCCTCACGTGAGGGAATATTATGTCATCATTTGGCATCTACAGGTGTCAACAGGGGATTGGCTAGATCATCATTCACATGCACCATGCATACTTGGGGGGGTGCACTACACCCCCCAAGACCTATATATACTTGTCACCTACAACCCTACAAGGGGTCGATCAGATAATTGTAACCCTAGCTAAAACCCTGCTTGTACACACAGTAGAGAGAGAGAGTGAGCTTATGTGCATTGTATCCAAGGCCATTAGTGCCCATACTTAGTGGATCACACACTCACAGTGGATGTAGGTCAAATTGGCTGAACCACTATACATCATTGTCTTATTTCCTCTTATACTCATCCCCTTCTGCATTCTTATACACTTATACATCTCTATGGCTGCCATGGTTACTACTGTTTGAGCTCATTATCACTTATCCGGTGGTGCTAAATCTTAGCATCATCACTTAGTTCTTTTTGCTTGATTACACCATTCACATTTTTCAAAATCATTTAAAGATAATTTTGTAACTAATCCTAAAGTGCTCATATTTTTAATAAGTCGTTTATTAACATGACAAAATCTAGCATGCCAAATATTAAATGAGCAAGCAATATAAGCAGAAGGAGAAATTTTATTCATAGCATCAACATTCAATTTAAACATCCAATCAGTGGCATAACTCTTGCCTACAAATTTTTTATTTTGGTCAAAGTGATTAAATGAGCACCAATAATTTGAGTGAAGCCAGTTTTGTAGAGAAGATAACCCAAAACCAATTTTTTGTCCTTATCTCAGGAGTGTGAAAAATATCTTTTAGAATCACAATTTTTCCCGAAGTGAACTTTAATTCCACATTTCTAGTACCAACAATCTTAGTGGAGTGAGAATCATTCAACAACACCTTTTTATCTGCAGTCACAATATAAGTCTTAAAAAGAGTACGATCATAATAGATATGGCGAGAAGCGCCAGTTTCCACCCACCACCCTTCAACACCGCGAACCATGTTGATTTCAAAAATCATAGCACATAGGTCATCCTCTTCGATTAAATTCCCTTGTGCGTGTGGCACATGATGACATTTACGAACCATATGGGCAGGCTTGCCACACTTGAAATACAGAAACTGTCCCGAGTTGCTAGATTGTCCATTTTCAGGGTTCTTATTCTGAGTCTGAGTCTGATTTTTAAAATTATGGTTGTGGTTCTTTTTCTAAAATTTAATATTTTTTTCGTTTGCCTATAAAACAACTGAAGTGTGGTTCTTTTTCTAATTTTATTTTATTAGACACAATAAGAATTTCATCCTTGTAGTCCTGTTTTCGGGACTCCTCATTTCTCAATTTAGGAATGAGTGACTCTAGTGAGAATTCTTTAGACTTATGCCTCAAAATATTTTTAAACTCTTTGAACATTGGAGGCAATTTATCAATAATCACAACCATCTGAAATTGCCCATCTAAAGCCATGCCCTCGGAAATAATTTCATGGCCAATCACTTGTAAATCATGGATTTGAGCAACAACATATTTCTCATCCATCATTTGGAATTTCAAATAACGAGTGACGACATATTTTTTAGCAACTGCCTCCTCCGTGTCATATTTTTTAAAAAAGGATATCCCAAAGATCTTTTACAATTTTATAATTGGCATAGTAGTCATAAAGTTTGTCACTTAGAGCATTCAAAATGTAGTTCTTGCGCAAAAAATCATTTTCCTTCCAATTCCGAATAGTTTTTCTTTCCTCAACAGTTGGTATATTATTCACTACGGGGTTGTAAAATTGAAACAAGATGCGACCTTTTTTGTAGTTAAATGAAATAGCATTTTTTTACTCCAACGTTTAAAACATTGGCCTTCATATTTGAAAGTCTTATTGAGGTTGGTAGAGTAATTTTAATCCATGGCAGATTTTTCAGCACACCTTAAAATTGTTGTTGCAACAGTAGTAAAAAGTAAGAATTTAAAAAGGGACGAAATTATCCAATGACGAGTAGAAAACAGTGATGAAAATAAGAACTCCAACATGTCTGAGTCGCGGATAATGTCGCTCTCTTTAAGGTGTTTCGCGGCTCTACCCAATGTGTGCTGACAGTCTGAAAAAGCCTCATCACCCTAGGATAAAACAAACTCCAAAAACTAAAAAATACGGATTGATAAAGCACAAGAATCAGTTCAGTCTAAGTACATCCATTCTTACTAATTTATCGAGCGTAATAATAAATCTAGGAAGGATTTACTATTTCAGCGAAAAAAACTGGAGAAGAAAGCAGTAGCAGATTCTTTTTATTGAAGAAGAAGATTTTTTTTTTCCAGAAAACTATTATAAAAAACATAGGCTTAACCCTCCTTTTATTTAGAAAAATAATGATGTTGATGGGCACTAAAACGTGGATTATGTTGGGAGAAAAAATGGGTTAGTGTGACACTAAATCAAACCACGTTTTGTTTTTTTCAAAATTAAAAAAAAAGTTAATAAGAATTTTTAAGCCCAAAAACATTTTTTTATTTGTCCAAAAAATTACGGGAATGGGCCGGGCGGATGGTGGCGACGACGCACGTGTGACTTGACCCATTGAGTCTTCCCCACATACCCACAAAACATTGAATGCCCAGAGGTCTGAACCTTTGTTCTAAAAAAATTATAAATATACCACACCAAATAATAGTCCGTTACTGATGTGGGACACAAAAAACAAAGGACGTGGATATCGACTACTTCAAAACTGTCAAAGACTAAAGCTTATCCCTTTTAAGGATTTTGCATTATAGCTGTATTGCACAGTTGTTCCAACAATAACTGATATTGTTATACTGACATGGAAACAAGAAATGACTAGGGCATCCCCGTGACCCTTTAAGGATAAAATCAAACAACATGGTTTACACCATATAAGGATACACAGACTACCATGGAAATCATCAAAAGAAGTAAAAATGGAAAACTGACTAGATAACTAAATAGCTAGCAGGGTGCTTGATGTGACAACCGCCTACTAAAATAATAGGCGGCCAACCCAATACTCTAATAATCACAGGAATCATAGATGGTCCATTCTCAGCATCACTGTCGATTAAAATAATAGTACGAGATAACCACCAATTATTTTAGAAAACGGACTGTCAAATTTAAAATTTTGTAAGTAAAAGAAAAACACTTAGACAATCCAATTTGCAAAAATGGTGGATACCAAAAATCAACGAGTAAAAGAATGACAATATAATAAATAATAACCGAATAAGCTGTCGGTTAACAGACCAATACAATTAGTTACATCGAGTATTACAATTTAAATATCACAGTATAATAAATGAATACAAGGCATGGGCAACACGCCCGAATAAATAAACTGAACATAACTAGAGTGCAAAGGATAAAAGCATCTACAATAAATATCCTACAACATTCGCGATATGCTATAACTCCATGACAACTAGAATGGAAAGTCAATAAGTGTGTCCTCGCGGTAGAGAACCTGAACGGACAAAGAGATGCATGCAAAATAAAGAAATATATATGGGTCAGGGCCCGGTTTGATATGATTACCATGTGACTAAAATGCATGATAGTTAAGTGCGTAATTCTCTCGCAATATAATATAAAGGTCTAGAAAACGAATCGATTAGGACAGTCCGAATCGATTCGGTCTAGAGGACCCAATCATTCTACATAACACCGAATCGATTCGCATGGTCCAAATTGATTCAGTCAACTCAGACCTGACATCTTCCCCTTGGGCGAATCGATTCGGCCCTGCAGAAAACCCAAGTTTGGACTACGGGTTAAAGAACCCTAAAATCCCAAAATTTCATATCTTTCAATTTCTCTCAACATCAACAACAACTACTTCTACCCAATCATCCCTACACATCATCTAACAAATTTATTTCCCTCAAATCAAATTTAACTACAAGATTAAGGGTTTAATCATCAAAATCAACAAAAAACCATTTATGGTTTAAATCTCCAAAAACTAACTATACATGCAATTTATCACATTAAATCAATATCTAGCAAGTAAGAAACTTTCCTCGAGTTTGTAGTCTCGTCGTTAACAACGGATTCCAGCCCAAATCTTCTATTTTTCTCTCTTTCTCTCCATTTCTCCCAAGTTCTATCTTCTCTCTTGGCTTCTAACATAAGTATGAGGGAAATAAAAGGGTTGGGAGACATATACGAGTCTTAAAATATAAATTCCCCTCTTTTAATTGTTAATACACCATTAAAATGACCCGTAACCACGTAATCGAGTAATAACCCGTCAAAAATGCCCAAAACTCAAAAATACAACTTGGCACTTATTTTGACTATCTCGACTATTCTAAAAACAAACACACCCCCTATTTTAGCATTCGAAATAACGTGAGCTATTTTTATGTTCCAACTTCATTTTATTATATTAATTAGGCTCCAGTTTAAATATGAGTCATAACCGTCGTTTTGCATATAATGACGCAATAAAACACAATATAATGCTATTTACCTTCTCATAACGATAAATAGGCAAAACATAGTAAATATTATCCCTTAATATCACAGAAAAATAATATTTACTCCAACTTTACCTATTGTATAAAATTAGCCCATCAGGCAAAATATTATAAAATAGTCGCTCAAAAGCCTGGGTTGTTACATACTCCCCCCCTTAGAAGGGAATTTTTCCCTCAAAATTCAGGCGTATCGTATAACCATATAAAGGTATACTATACTAAACTATCGTTTTATAATTCTTAGCAAACCCCTCGGCAGTGCGGTGTCCCCATTGGACTTGGACTAAGGTCATCACTATTCGATCTTAGTCTACATTCTTCGTGCTATACATAGCACTAATTCGTTCCTCATGAGATGTCGATCTCACCTTTCTTCAAAGGAAGATGAAACCTACGTAGCTCGGCACAAATTGCCTTTCTTCCCGAATCACGTTATACCCTCCTCGGGGAATAACTACACTAACATAAAATCGCTTAACCCCAACACTACCTAACTTCTATTCGCATTGGCGTAGCCCTTAAAGGTGTGCAACTCAATGAGCCCAATCATTAAAGAAATATTCCTGGACCACTCCAAGTCCAAGGAATATATTGTCCGCTGGTTCCATTTCAACGAGTAGGCAAACTACTCACCGTCTACACTAGGCCACACACACGGCACCACACTCATAGAAAATGATCCGAACTATGGTATGGAATTTCGATCCACAAAAGTTACTACTACCATCCTCCTTTAAGTCAACACCTCCCCATTCGAGGTATGCCTTTCGGCCTTTGTTTAACTTTCTCCATTCATTCACCCACTTTCGGGTGGTAGGATATACCGCATTTCCACACGGCTCCCATTTCTTTCTGGAAACTTTACCAATACCTTGACACGAACATCTCGTCTCGATCCAACACTTATTTTGATAGCAATATTACAAAGTTCCATAACTTCTCCATAAAGAGCGGGGCGTACTCCTCTATATATAGACCACCCATATCCCCCCAGAAAAGTGGCGATTGGTCCAATGATCAACAATTTCCTCAACTGGGATCATGACCATTTCGGCGTCAACAATCTAATGAAAATGTCCACTAATATACCCTTCCTCATTCTACACTACTCTCTTCACTCAAGTAGGTGAACTGGTCAATCACGGACATGAATACTCTTGATACAAAGTTCTCCTAATTAGGCTCGTTCTACTTGGCTTTCCATGCCTTAGCTAATCTCTTCGATGGGTTTTTTACTCGGCGCATCAGCTACCCCATCCGCATTTCCTTAGCGAAAGGTAATATCCAATTGATAGTCCTTTATGAACTCCAACTTGTTGCTCGTGAAAAGACCAATTTCCTACCCAGAAAGTAGTGCCTCTATTCCTTTAAGGAGATACTACCGCTACTAATTTTAAATCAAGCGTGGGATAATATTTCTCAAGAAATTTAAGATTGTGAGACGCAAAAACAATGGGTCCATGATCCATCATTAAGACCTCCCGTTCCTGGCAGAGACTCGTTCGTTAAATCCACTCCCGATCTTAACAACACGAGTGCAAGAGTAAAGGTCAGCTCATCCTTTAACTCCCCAAAACTAAGTTACCGACGTAACGTTCCATCTAAGAGAGATCTCCTCTCCTTTGGTCTAACATTTCGAATCACTCGAGATCCTATACTTCTTGTTTCTAGGGACCTAATCCCTCCTTAGAGTTAGCCCACAAACCTATTGTGGTCAACTCCCTTCCACCTTCCTAAAATAATGTTACATGACCTAAAGGCCTTCCGTCCTAATAATCCTAAAGTATATTTATATCCTAATCAAGTCATATAAGTATTATACTAAATATATCCCTTGTGCCCAAGACCTTTCTCAACTTCCAACATTCACTTGGTTTCATGCGTGGGACGTCTCACCGAAGCGAAATCCAGATAAGGAACCCTCCCGTTACACTACTACCTCGCATCGTCGGTTGTCAAGAAGTAACGGTCAAAGTCACATGATCGGGACTGCTAAAATTCTAACTCGCAACCCTACTAATGCACTTCTACTTCTATGTTTTACCATCTCAATTAACTGAAAATTTATTTAATCTGGCATTTACTTTCTGTAAGATGCCACAAATGCTTTATCCCAATATACACATATCTTTTAAATGGCCTTCTTATTAAGGCATAATCATAAGTCTCAATTCGACTTTCTTATCCAAGTCTCCCCCACATCGATTAGAGGGAAAGACTATTACAGTGCTCATATCTTGCACTTTAACTCAGCCCTTAGACACTCAATTACGCGATTCTCGGCTAAACCTTCCAACTCAGCACCCAACCATCAAAAATAAAAAAAAGAAAGAAAAGAAAAGAATTATAGCATCTCTCCACTTCCAACGTCATTAAGGTTCACGCGTGGAGTGTCTCGCAAAAGCAAAATCCAAACAAGGAACCCCTCCAATGCATTACTACTTAACTTTGTTGGTCATGGAGATAAGGCAACATCATACACAAGCAAAGCAAACAAACAATCAAACAGAACAAACAAAGCAAAAAATGAAAACTTCCTACATATCGTAAACCACCTCTATAAAGTCTCAACCTGTATCCAGGAGAGATATTATAGAACAACTAGTTCTTCTCTAGAACTAGAAATAGGATAGCCTCGCGATTTATTCGCTTGCTATCGCCCCAACCAAACCAAGAATATTTTCACTCGTATATTACATATAACACGAGTAGCACATAGCACATATATACATTTAAATTACCAACACCCGATTATAACGAGTGAGGAAAATACAGAACCTCCCTACTATGGAAGCTATATATATACACTCACTATCATAATATTGATAGCACCACAAGCTCAATATACACACCCGAATCTAGAGTAAATGCAATACTACACTATCTTATCATAAGGAATACGCCGCCCTTAACTAAGGTGGAATTCCCACCAACATTCTTTCCAATCTCTTTGGCCACTACAATGGTTCCTAGACACATTATTCTAGTATTAACCGAACCAAATTACTTCCATCAACGCCCCAACTAAGCACCATATTCCTACTCTTGTTCTCCGATCAACAAAATCAGAACGCGTGGTTCTACATTCCACGTCAGAACCATTTCTCCATCTCTAACTACCAGATGATTTCCTGCGTAGTTCCCTTAACTTACCAGTAAAGAGAACATTCTACTGGCCTCCCCTACCTTGTATCAATAAGTCTTACCCGGGTGGATGTCCACCGATGGGGTCCCATGAACACTACTTCTCCTGAAGTGTTAGTAACACTTATTTATGAGCCTATCATTCCCACTGAAGGGCTCCATCTTTTCCTTGTACCAACCTTATTTCGGTGCACAGTTTCCTTAACTGTAACACCCTTTATTCATTGTCGGCCTCTGACCGAACCTCGCATGAATACTTGAGAATTTACTTTCTTATCATTCCTGATATCCTAGGAAAACTCGCTGTTAAAATATTTACCGGGCTTCTCTATGAGCAAAACTTCCGGCTCCTCTAAAATATGGCGACTACCAATTCCACCATTTCAACTTTACTCCTACGAGTGAAGGATTTTCCTCCAAATCTTCGCACCTCGGCACTTCTATACCCCTCTCTAGGCCAAAACTCCTGGGCCATATGTTCTCATCGAACGAGGTTACACTTCCTCCATCTGACTTATCTTCAACATGTGGTCCTCGTCAAGGACCCCTCAACCTCAAATTGACATCGCTTGGAATCTCGAGCTCAGTACCACTCTCTACTTCTAGCGGTACTTGGAAAACTAATATCTACTGTGCTTAGTGGTCGTGGTAGCGATATAACATAACGCTACAGAGGGAGAGACCTCCAAAGTGTCCCTCATCCCCGATTACAGTCTACATTTCTTAGTAATCCCACCTCGTGATGCCTCCACAACGGCCTCTCCTGATGCCCTTCCTCATTCGACTTGCGAATCTCATACGAACGCACAAAAGATTTTCGGGGTTCTCATATCATAGCAGGAGAATGAAATCTCACAAGAGATATCAACGATCTTAATCCTAAGGCTCTATATCAAATCAGAAGTAACGCTGAAGACGTAGTACGTCGGCACAGATTCCTAAGGACTCTAGAACCTAATGCTCTGATACCATCTATGACAACCCACCTACTAAAATAATAGGCGGCCATCCCAATACTCTAATAATCAGAGGAATCATATATGATCCATTCTCAGCATCACTATTGATTAAAATAATAGTACGAGATAACCACCAATTATTTTAGAAAACGGACTGTCAAATTTAAAATTTTGTAAGTAAAAGAAAAACACTTAGACAATCTAATTTGCAAAAACGGTGGATACCAAAAATCAACGAGTAAAAGAATGAAAATATAATAAATAATAATCGAATAATCTGTCGGTTAACAGACCAATACAATTAGTTACACCGAGTATTACAATTTAAATATCACAGTATAATAAATGAATACAAGGCATGGACAACACGCCCGAATAAATAAACTGAACATAACTAGAGTGCAAAGGATAGAAGCGTCTACAACAAATATCCTACAACATCCGCGATATGCTATAGCTCCATGACAACTGGAATGGAAAGTCAATACGGGTGTCCTCGCGGTAGAGCACCTAAATGGACCAAGAGATGCATGCAAAACAAAGAAATATACACGGGCCAGGGCCCGGTTTGATATGATTACCATGTGACTAAAATGCATGATAGTTAAGTGCGTAATTCTCTCGCAATATAATATAAAGGTTCTCACCTCTCATTCTAAAAGCACAACCTAGCGTAATATAGATGATGATGCTCAGCATTCATATAAACATGGGAGAACTCAACTACATAATTACTCAAGGAAACATAAATAGATCCATCTACCATCTAAAGGCACAATTTCTATTTTCCTTAGAGAATACATATATGGCAATTCATTTTATTAAATGTTTACCAAATTAATATCCTTTCAAAACTTTCTTTACCAATTTTATTTCCTTTCTTCCATCAAGGAAAATACATATTTAAAAGCATGTTTTATTGAAATAAAAATGCTTTTTCTTTCATTTCATATCTTCCATTTTCCTTCTTCCATTCGAAAAATGTATTTAAATTCCCATTTCCCTTCTTCCATCCAGGAAATGCAAGTAAAGCCATTTTATTATCATAAAATGCTTTAACATCAATAATGTCCCACATTATTAGGAATAGTTATATATATATCATATAACGTTCTCTAAGACCCCCCGTCCGGGTTTCCCCACTATGCACGCCCCTAAATGGCTATCATCTTCCAGGGCCTATCACCAAGACAACTTAGGATCCTATCGAAACGTCGGGAAGCGGCCATTGCCTGCAGGAGAGTCATAACCACACCCAGAATTATCTCACCAGCACAGAAAACATACAATAAACGCTCATATTGCCTAGGGATATATTCACCCTGCATTCACTAGCCAGGGGGCTTCACCACATGCGCGCAACTTCCCTTATGACAACGATTTGGAGAGGTGTGTAATCATAAATTAACTTTTATGAAAATTATTTTTCTATTTTGAAATCATTCAGTTTTACATTTTCAAAAATCATTCATTTGAACTTATTCATTTAGTACCACATTTTAAAATAAGCCTTTCTTATTCTTAGTGTCATATTTTATTAATGACCTAAGACCCAAAGTGCCATTATCCTCAAACTAGTCTCCAAGAGTCTAACACAATATCCTAAGTCATCAAAATGAGTCTCCCTTAATAATTGACTCCCAAAAGTCCCAAACATTATCAGGTTATCTACTATTTATTTTAGGTTAACTTTTTATACCATTCGGATATTAACTTACACAAACTAGCCCTTAGGATAAGCCCAATTATCCCATACTAGCCTAGGGTATGACCAATTAACTCCATTTTAGTCTAGGACATTAAACTCCCTAACTTAACCCACAATACCCTTTATTACTTCCCAAAGGAAGGTTCCTAAACCTAGAACCTAGAAGAAAAGGGATAAAAACTAAGCTGGAAAAACAACCTAAAAATGCAGGCATTCCGAATCGATTCGCCCTGGTTGAATCGATTAGGTCTGGAAAACGAATTGATTCGGACAGTCCGAATCGATTCGGTCTAGAGGACCCAACCATTCTGCATAACATCGAATCGATTCGCATGGTCTGAATCGATTCGGTCAACTTAGACCTGACATCTTCCACTTGGGCGAATCGATTCGCTAGGGGTGAATCGATTCGGCCCTGTAGAAAACCCAAGTTTGGGCTACGGGTTTAAGAACCCTAAAATCCCAAAATTTCATATCTTTCAATTTCTCTCAGCATCAACATCAACAACAACTACTTCTACCCAATCATCCCTACACATCATCTAACAAATTTATTTCTCTCAAATCAAATTTAACTATAAGATTAAGGGTTTAATCATCAAAATCAACAAAAACCCATTTATGGTTTAAATCTCCAAAAACTCACTGTACATGCAATTTATCACATTAAATCAATATCTAGCAAGTAAGAAACTTGCCTCGAGTTTGTAGTCTCGGATCCTCTTCCGGTAGCAACGGATTCCAGCCCAAATCTTCCATTTTTCTCTATTTCTCTCCATTTCTCCCAAGTTCTCTCTCTCTCTCTCTCTCTCTCTCTCTCTCTCTCTCTCTTGGCTTCTAACATAAGAATGAGGGAAATAAAAGGGTTGGGAGACTTATACGGGTCTTAAAACATAAATTCCCCTCTTTTAATTGTTAATACACCATTAAAATGACTCGTAACCACGTAATTGAGTCATAACCCGTCAAAAATGCTCAAAACTAAAAAATACAACTTGGCACTTATTTTGACTATCTCGACTATTCTAAACATATCCACACCCCCATATTTTGACATTCAGAATAATGTGAGCTATTTTTATGTTCCAATTTAATTTAATTTTATTAATTAGGCTCCAGTATAAATATGAGTCATAACCGTCGTTTTGCATATAACGACGCAATAAAACACAATATAATGCTATTTACCTTCTCATAACGGTAAATAGGCAAAACATAGTAAATATTATCCCTTAATATCACGAGAAAATAATATTTACTCCAACTTTACCTATTTTATAAAATTGGCCCACCAGACAAAATATTATAAAATAGTCGCCCAAAAGTCTGGGTTGTTACACTTGAGAAGTGAATGAATTGGATTCTACAAAAGCCATCAATTTCCTACATCTGTAAATAAAGAGGAAATAGTTAGGCATGTTTAGTTACAGAAAATTAATTTCTATTTTCTATTTTCTATTTTTAGTTTTCATTTCCAAATCTAATTTTCATTTCCAAATCTAATTTTCAATAGAAAATTTAGAAAATAAGGAAAATAAGTTCATTTGTTAGAAATAAACCAAAGTGTAATTTATAGAAATAAATTTTTATGAGTCAAAATATAATTACAGAAAGTTTGAGGGCCAAAGTGTAATTTATAGAAAGTCTAGTGGTCAAATTTTAATGTATAGAAACTTTAATGTCTAGAATGTAACTTACACAAATTTGAGGGGATTAAATTTCAGATTATTTACTATTTGGAGTACATTTGTTTACAATATTTGGTGTTTGGGGTATGCTAGTTTCCATTATTGTTGCATGTATGTTATTGTAATGAAAGTGGTTAAACCGTCGTTAGTGAACTATCACTCAATTGTCAAATGACTCATTTATCCCTATCCTTTCATCTCAATATATAAACTATATTTCAAAATAATTAAAAATATATAAACTATATTTCAAAATAGTTAAAAATATATAAACCCTTTTTCCATAAAAAAATCCATAAACTATAAAATGTTTATTGACTTATTTTTTTCTGAAGATTTATTGACTTATTTCCATAAACTGTATTTCCATAAACAGTTAAAAATATATAAACTATATGTCAAAATAGTAAAAAAAAATATTAATCGTATTTCCATTAACAAATTTTTTTTTCCATGAAATAAAAATGATTTTCAAGAAAATAACATTTTTTCCACTAAAAAAATAAATTCCATAAACAAAAAAAAATCCGGCATAATAATAAAAAATAAAACTGATTTTAGCGCAAAAAAAATCAGTTTTATCCCAAAAAAATTCAAGCCAAAAAATATTAAAATAAAACTGATTTTAATTAAGAAAATTATATCTCCAAAAAAATAATTTCCAGCTAAAAAATATTAAAATAAAATTGATTTTAATTAAAATAATTTAAAAAAATAAATGGGAAAAATCATTTCCACCCCAAAAAACAGTTTTTAGAAAAAACAAATTCAACAAAGAAAATAATTTCTATCCAAAAAAATTATTTCAAGAAAAAAAATGCTCCGACAATGAAATCCCAAACCTTCGGCCATGGAACTGATTTCAACAAAACGATTTCAACAAAACTGATTTCAACAAATAAATTGAGTTTAAAAAATATTTTCAGAAAAAAACATTTTCCACACCAAAAAAAAGAATTTCAACAAAAGAAAAAAACCTCCAAATCGAAATCGGCCAACAAAACTGGTCAACAAACTTCCGGCCAACAATCGAAACTCTAAACCTCCAAATCTATTTCCCACACCTCATATCTGAACTCCAAATCAAAATGGGAGAAGACAAATCGAAACTCCAAACCTCCAAGTCTCAGATCTGAACTTGCCGTAGGTATCGGAGAAAGAAGAAACGGGAGAAGAAAAATCAGCCGTAGAGAGAAAGAAAAAATTTGGTTATATATATATATATATATATATATATATATATATATATATATATATATATATATATATATATATATATATATATATATTATTGCATTCGGGGCACTAAAGTGGTATTTTTAGCTAAAAATGTTGGTCAACTAACGGTTAAGTGAGTCAACTAACAGAAACCGTCAGTTTTGGCCTCAACCAACTAATTTGAAACTAACGTACCCCAAGCATCAAATATTATAAATAAATGTACCCCATACAGTAATTAACCCTTATTTAAGGATCAATTACAAAGAAGTTCCTCAAACATTTTTAATACACATTTAGTCCAAGCATTTTTATTTTTTTCAAAAATTCCATCAAACACTCATTTAACCAATATTCTCTTATTTTTAAATGTCCGGACTAGCGGCATTCTCACCCCACCTCCTGTTGGAATTTAAAAATAATATAATTTATTAATTAAATTGTATTGTTGAGTTTTATTTTTTAAATATAATTTAGTATTTATATTGTGTAAGTGAGTTTTTATTGGATTTTTATATTAAGTCTATGTTATGGTGCTTTGCGGTGGCGCGAAGCACCACCAATCGTGGCACGCAACGCGTGTTCGTCCAATCACATGACATGTGAAAGGGAGATTGGGAGAATTAGGGCACATTGAGTGCTTTAATGGTGCACTTCGTACGTATGCATAATCGCTCAGAGTGTGGGAGCCTAAAGTTTTATCAAACTCAGCCAGATCGACGTTTGGGGTTAATCGATCCGATCAAGGGATGTTATAACTGTAAACCGCATAAATGCGATGTGTGATACTGATTTAAATTAATTCGCAAGTTACAATTAAACCTTATTTAATTAGAGTCTATTTTTAAACAACCCCTAAACATGCATCTAAATGTGATAAATCATTCAAACCATGCATGAAAAATAAAGACGACCGATTTTGGAAAAAAACTCCTTACGGGTAAAACCTTTTATAACATTTTGAAGAATTCACAAGACCTTTGACTTACATACAACCTGATAATCGCCCACAAGTGTGTAATGCACAGTGCCTTCAGCAAACCTTTAAGATACGAGAGACAGCGAAATACCCTCCAGGTGTCGGTTCGTCGTCTTCGTCTCGTCCACACGTAGAATAACTACGCTCGGTATCCATCGATCAAATATGGAGATTCCTTCTCCACAGAGGTTGAACAAAAGCAAAGTATTGTTCTTGAACACCAAACCAATTCACTAAAGCATATGGGAGTTTTGTGAATTGAAAACAAAAAGGGATTAAAACCCTAAAGGAAAAAGCCAAAAGAATTCTGCAAATTGCAGTTTTCTGTTCTGCTGGGACTTCTTAATGAAAACGAAACCTTTTAATGAGTATTTATACAAAAATGTGCCTCCTCGGTATACGAGCTCATTCAAACGAGATAAGGCTCTCGCGCGAACGACGTACAAATGTCATTCAAATGACATCGTGTGACATCCACATGTCGCTCGAACGAGATAGCTATCTCATTTTAACGACCTGGGCGTCAAAATCGAGGTATGCTTCAGGACATAGAAAAAATACGCATTCTCAAAATTTTGACGAAAAAGTCCTCTCCAACACTTGGAAAATATTTTATAAAAATATCCCAAAAGCTCTAAGTGAAAAGTTAAGGTATTAAAAACATAACCTTACCAAAGTAAACTTTACGGAGTCTTTTTGATGAAGAACTTGATTAATTCGGATTAGTCTTGATGTAGATTTCCCTTGAATGCTTTTCGACGGTGTAGCAGTATATGACATAATAAATTGATAACGGACTTATAAAAATATGTCCTTACAAATCTCCCCCTATGTCTATGTCGGTACATACATAAAAAATATTTGAATTATCAAATACCAAATTGCCTATACAAATCTACCCCCCCCCCCCCCCCCCCCCCCCCCCCCGTGAATAAATTTGCAAGATATCAAACTTTTCTTCAAAAAAGTCTTCATCAAATCTCAAAGCTTTTCTCATCAGGATGTGCAACATAATGATCTTCAATCTTTGTACCTACACACATGAGATAAAGCAAAATACCTTCTTGGTGCATCTAGTTTGAAATGATATATGAATAAATCATTAATAAATCAAATCTCCCCCATAATGAAAAAACTCCCCCATAACATGATAATTCTTTCTCCCCCTTTTTATGATGTCCCCAAATAGACAGATAAGAAGAAATGATCAAAACATGGAGTGTCACGATAAAATGCATAGCAAATAAGGATCAAACTACGCGCATGCAAAGGCATGTCTCAAAAAGCATTCACAAACTATTTTTGATTTTTCAAATTTTTTGCACAAAAATAAGATACAATTTGTAAAATATGACACCATGGTATTAAACTCAAACAACCAAGTCATGAAAATGGAATGAATGGGTGTGAACACATTCGATAGGTAAATCAATTCAATCAATCATATGTGCATGATGCATATGGGTACTCCTAATGAATGAACATCAAAAGTATCCTTAGGTGTAAAAATTGTTGAATTTAGATGACATCATCTTATTCAAATCAACAAATCAAAGTCAAAGTGATTACCACACCAATAACGTCCAAAACTATTTAGCGCATTTTTAAGACTTTCAAGGATGTTCAAATTCGTTTCAATTCTCCATACAAACTCCCTCATATATTTTCTTTTTAGACGCGTATAAACTAAATTATCAAACTTTGGAGAATTGGGGCAAAAACCTAATTGGCCCATAATTGGCATGAATTTCGTTTTATTGCCTTTAAATTTTTTGGGCTCTTTGGACCCCAGATAATAAAATTCCTCAGTTTTTTAGGTCCAATTTAAATGGTGGCTTAGTATTCGCAAAGGCCAAATGAACCTTTCACATCCCTTTCCCCTTTTTAAATTAAGCACATAAACTCACAAAACGGTTCTTCTATGTACAACTTTCTTAAGAACTTTTATCGCGTTTGGTTCTTTTTAAGGACAGGATTGAAGTGAAAACACCCAACCAACATTTGATAAGACAAGCACAATAATCGAACAAATCCATGCACGTGTGCAATAAAGGAAATCAGGAGTTAACATGTATGAAGTAACACTTAATTACATCTCAATGACTCCAAATATTATAAAGCACATGGATGAATTGACCTATTATCTCAAAACACTATCAAATAGTCGCATGAAAATAATGAAATGATGTTGTGACTCGGTCCATACATAAACGGTGCAAATAAAGTATAAAAATCTTTTTGTGTTTTTCTAAAATTTTATCAAAATAAATCTTTTTGTATTTTTCAAAATTTTCAAAACATTTATACAAAAAGTACACATGTCATAATACACACACACACACACACACACAGATATATATATATATATATATATATATATATATAATGAAACCACAACTAGTGTATGACAAACATGCAAACACAATCATCTATATGATATGGCAAGAGAAGAATCATGTGCAAGCAAATGAGAATCAACTTGTCTAAAATCTAGCGTATCCAAAAGTGATTTCCTAACTGAAACGGATGTAAAACGTCATGTGGGGGATTTAGTAACCAAGGGAACACTAGACATAAACTTCCTAGGACTTTTTCCAAGATCAAAACAAAATCTCCTAAGGTGACCTTTCCTACCATAATATGAACATCTATAAATGGGTGGAACGACACCTATGGGTTGACATTTTCTAACTTCCTTAGGAGCTGTTGACCCTCTAAAATAAATAATGGTTTTGGCTTTGGCAACGGAAGTATTAGAACATAACGATCCATTACCATCACTATCAAACCTACTTGAATCATTTAAATCATTTTTCAACTTCAAAATATTTGATTCAAGCAACGAATTAGACTCTTCCAAAGATAGGGACTTTCTTTTCAAATTATCAATTAAACTTAAAAGTTTATTGCGATCCCCCTCAATTAAAACAAACTTATCTCTAAGAGTCTTTTCACATGCCGTAAAATCATCGATTAATTTTTTATCCTCGACAGCATAAACGGGAACCCTAGAATTTTTTAAGTCCTCCAATATCTTCTTTAAAACTAGGACTCTCTCATCACTCTTCTTTTTGGAAATTTTCAAAGAATCAAAATCAGTACACAAATTACGAAAGTGCTCATGACAAATATCACTTTGAGTTTGAAACGCTAGCAAATATTCAATCTTACTTTTAAAGAGAAAATTTTCTTTTTCCAAAACTTTAATTGTTTTGCAAAGTTTCAAATTCAAACTTTTTAAATTTTTAGCATGGTCGTGAACTTTATCAAAAATAGGCTCCTCATTAAATGGGCGTTCCATTTGAAAAATTTTGATTTTTCACAAAACTGATTTTAAAAAAAATCAATATCACACAATTTTGCGAAAAAAGGAATACGAGATAAATTAGCGCAACCTGCTCTGATACCAATTTGTAAAAATATATAAATGCGATGTGTGATACTGATTTAAATTAATTTGCAAGTTACAATTAAACCTTATTTAATTAGAGTCTATTTTTAAATAGCCCCCAAACATGCATCTAAATGTGATAAATCATTCAAACCATGCATGAAAAATAAAGACGACCGATTGAGGAAAAAACCCCTCTCGGGTAAAACCTTTTATAACACTTTGAAGAATTCGTAAGACCTTTGACTTACATACAACCTGATAATCGCCCACAAGTGTGTAATGCAGGGTGCCTTCAACAAACCTTCAAAGATACGAGAGACAACAAAATAACCTCCAGGTGTCAGTTCGTCGTCTTCAGCTTGTTCTCACGCAGAATGACTACGCTCGGTATCCACCGATCAAATATGGAGATTCCTTCTCCACAGAGGTTTAACAAAAGAAAAGTATTATTCTTGAACACCAAAATAATTCACTAAAGCATATGGAAGTTTTGTGAATTGAAAAATGGATTAAAACCCTAAAGGAAGAAGCCAAAAGAATTCTGCAAATCACAGTTTTTCTGTTCTGTAAAATGCTGGGACTTCTTAATGAAAACGAAACCATATAATGAGTATTTATACAAAAATGCGTTGCCTTGATATACGAGCTCGTTAGAACGAGATAAGGCTCTCGCGCAAACGACATACAGATGTCGTTCAAACGACATCGAGTAACATCCATATGTCGCTCGAACGAGATAGCTATCTCTCTTGAACAACCTGGGAATCAAAATCCAGGTATGCTTCGGGACTTTGAAAAAATACTCATTCTCAACTTTTTGATGAAAAAGTTCGCTCCAACACTCAGAAAATATTTTATAAAAATATCCCAAAAGCTCTAAGTGGAAAGTTAAGGTATTAAAAACATAACCTTACCAAAGTAAACTTTGCGAAGTCTTTTTGATGAAGAACTTGATTAATTTGGATCCGTCTTGATGTAGATTACTCTTGAATGCTCTTCGACGGTGTAACGGTATATGGCATAATAAATTAATAACGGACTTATAAAAATATGTCCTTACAATCACCCAAGTGGGATTATCTGAACCATTAGATTGACTCGTGATTATTCATACATGGGTACGTCCATTCACTTGCGATGAGATGCCAAATCTAAACCATGCGATAAAAATAATTTTGAAAAGACTTGATCTAAGAATTGTTGAATCGCAGACCTGAAAGGAGGTGGCTGTTCATGAACAACCACCAAAATGGCTGTAAGAAGAGTTACAAAACTCTATTTTGGAAACCAAAAAAATTATTTTGTCCTCGTCTCTCCGTCCTCTACCTTCTGACATTATCAAGCTAACATTTCAGATCTTCTTGGTTTGATTAAATCGTATATAGTTCGAATCAAACAAGAAACACCACTGCATTCAATCTAGAAGGAAAATATCTCCTTCAACTCCATTGACTCGCAGACTCCATTCGAAAGGGGAAAAATATTGCCTAAAAGACAGCGTTCCTAGAACCTGCCTTGCAGTAACTTGGATTCATAATTATTATAATGCCTTCATCAATATCTAACAGTTTTAGGCATTATTACTTCAGAAAAAATGAAAGGAATAGTAGCACAATCCATCCAAGTTATGAGTCAAGATTTGGTGCGACTGGATCATTTTTATGACGAAACTTTTACTCATTGGCAAGAGAAAATCATGTTCTTTCTTACATCAATTAAACTGGAATATATTCTTGATGGAGGGCTTGAACCTATTCCCTAACCCACACCTAAAGACACTGAAGATATCAAGCAAAAATGTGTGAAGAGGAAAGAATATGAATTCTTGTGTTGAGGACACATTCTTAATGCGTTATTTCAAACTGTCCATAGTGCACATTAGATGATTCCTACGGCTAAGGAATTATGGAAGGCATTGGAGATTAAATATCAAAATGAGGAAGCAAGTAACCGTAAGTTTCTTATTTCTAACTATATAAATTATAAAATGAGTAATGATAAATCTATCGCTGCGTAAGACCATGAACTCTAACAAATAGTCGGTGATCTTAAAGCCACCGGAATAAATCTTCAAGATGAATTTCAGGTGCGGGTGGTTGTTTCTAAACTTCCTTCCACTTGGAATAACTTTAAGAAGAAATTAACCATTACGAAAAGACATATATAGTTGAATCCCTTCTTCGTCACCTTCGTATTGAAGAAGATTCTCGTATTGGGGGAGAAAAGGAATATCAAAGTTATAATAAATCCAAGGTAAATATGGTTGAGGATCAATTATCCAAAAGTACCAAAGATTCCCAAACTCAAATCAAAGAATGATTCAAATTTCAAGGAACAAGGTGCAAATACAAATAAGAAAGGTAAATGCTTCTTTTATGACAAACCGGGTCACTTTGCTCAAGAATTTTGACTTAAAAAGAAGACATTTAAGGAAAAACAAGTGGCAAAGGAAACCAAAAATATTAAATAACTTATTGCAATGGTGTGAGAAGAAAATTCCATGGATAACAAAAATGGGTGGTGATTAGATACCGGCGCAACCGTTCATATCTGCAAAGATCATTCTCTTTTCAAAACATATCAAGAGATCAATGGGAAGGAAGTAAAAATGGAAAAATAACCTCCGCACCAAAGTAATTGTAATGGGCACAGTGGAATGGAGATTAACATCTGGGAAGGTTCTTACTTTGATTTATGTACTTCATGTACAAAAATTGTGTACAAATCTTGTGTCTCAAGACCATCTCAATAAGAGAGGTTTCAAACTTATGTGTGAGTCGGATAATCTTGTCTTATCCAATTATTGTCAATTTACTGGTAAAGGATACTCTTGTAATGACATGATCAAATTTAATATAATAAACGGTTTTAGTTCCATTTAAACTACACTAACTCTATCGGATTGTCACGGTCATTGACCGTGACAAGTCCAACTTTTTAAGGTCAATGATCATGACAATTCTGGGGGTGACAACTTTTGTTTTCACGAACTTATCATGGTGTCATGGTCTTTGACCTTGATAAGTTTTGTCATGATCTTTGACCGTAACAAACCCGTGACAAACTTTATAAAATTGTCACGGTCATTGACCATGATAAGCTCGTGATAAGTTTTCTTTGTAACGGACTTGTCATGGTGAATGACCATGACAAATCTGGGAAAAATTAGAAAAAAAATCTGATGGGCAGTTTGGACACCGTCACTGTCCAACAGTATATTTGTACCTGCTATAGAAAAAATTTACATGTTCAAATATCATATATCCAAATAAAATAGAAAGAGTGCACCAATTCATTGCATTTATATTTCCATATCCAAACAAAAAAAAATACAATCCATATCCAAACCAAAATGTAACAAATCAAAACAATTCAAATATAATCCAACTGTTCAAATAAAATTAGATACAAATAATATCACGGCATAGTGTCTGGGGTAGGTTCGAGGAGGAAGGGAGGCCACACGATATACACATTGAGACACACCTCAATAGGTGTCACGTCGAATTATTCGCGCAATAACAATGCAGAGTTCTCCTTTTTGGGTATTACAAGCATGAAGAGCACCTTAGCCTCGATGTTTTGAAGGTTACGTCCATTAGCCGACATACTCTCGATGGTATTTGGGTCCCTTAACCCCCTTTCTATCTGTTGGCAATCATATATGTCGCGTAAAAACACGTTCATCTAACCGATTGTGGACATAGGCCGCTGGATGGGAGCCAAGTAAGGGAGTTGATCATCAAGCGGTGAGTCTGCGCGTATCGATGATGTCCACATCCTAGTCCTCCTACACCTCTCCCTACACCTACAACAACTTCTCCTTCCCCTTGCCCTTTCCACCCAACTAACGCTTCATGAATGCGTACATATCTAGGACCGTCGCCTCTAACCTTGATAGCTTCGCGCCATGCGTGTCCACCTGATGAGCCAACCCGGTGTTGCTCGTCTCCATTTCGGTGATCCTATATTTTTCCACCCGTGAGATCACCCCTAGTCATCCCCTTACGATCAGCGCCGAGCACTTGGTTGAGTACGTCCGTGGACAACGATGCCTTGTCGACATCAGACTGCGACTCATGCGCTTTCTTAAACTTTGCCTGAAATGATAAAAAGCACATGATTAGTTAATTAAGTAAATAAAAAAATTATAACGTACTCAACTCAACAAAGCCTTTTTCCAATTATTTGGGGTCGGCTACATGAATCCTATTTTTCCATTCCATTCTGTCCAGTGCAATATCTTCGGTTAAACCACATGACATCATGTCCTTTTTATAATATCCCACCAAGTCAATTTAGGCCTACCTCTACCCCTTGTGTTACCATCAATACAAACTAAATCACTCTTCCTTACAGGAGCATCCATTGGTCTACGCTTAACGTGTCCAAATCATCTAAGTCGATTTTCTCTCAATTTATCTTCTATAGGAGCTAATTTTGCCGTTTCATAAATTTGTTCATTTTTAATTTTATCCTTTCGAGTTTTACCACAAATCCATCTTAGCATTCACATATCCGCCACACTCATTTTCTGCACATTTTGTTTCTTGGTTTCCCAACACTTTGTCCCATATAACATGACGGGTCTAATGGTCATCCTATAAAATTTACCTTTTAACTTCAAAGGTATACGCCTATCACACAAAATGCCGATAGCAGTACTCCACTTAACCCAACCTGCTCTAATCCTATGAGTAACATCATCACTAATATCTCCATCTTTTTGGATAATCGATCCTAAATAACAAAAATGATCGTTTCAAGATATCTCTTGACCCTCCAATTTCACCACATCTCCATTTGTTCTCCTATTACTACTAAAATTGCACTCCACATATTCTGCTTTAGTTCTGCTTATTTTAAATTCTCTTGTTTCTAAAGTATCTCTCCACAATTCCAACCTAGCATTAATCCCTGTCTTAGTCTCATCCACTAAAACAATATCACCTGCAAATAACATACACCATGGCACCTCATCTTGTATTTGTCCGGTCAACTCATCCATAACAAGAGCAAAGAGATAAGGACTTAATGCTGAACCTTGGTGTAGACCCATGGTAATTGAAAATTCACTACTTTGATCGGCTGATGTTCTTACTGTAGTCATTGCACCATCATACATATCCTTGATCACATCAATATATCTGCGAGTCGCTCCTTTTTATGTAGAACCCACCATATTATATCTAGGGGTATTCTATCATACGCCTTCTCCAAATCTATAAAAATCATATGAAGATCCTTCTTTTTATCGTTATACCTCTCCATTAATCTCCTCAATAAATAGATTGCTTCCATTGTTGATCTCCCAAGCATAAACCCAAATTGATTCTTAGATACTGTTGTCTTTAATCTTAATCTATATTCAATCACTCTCTCCCAAAGTTTCATTGTATGAATCATTAACTTAATACCATGATAATTTGAACAACTTTGTATGACCCCTTTATTTTTATAAATAGGTACTAAAACACTTTTTCTCCATTCATCGGGCATACTATTAGTCATTAAAATTCTACTGAATAATTTTGTAAGCCATGATACTCCATCCTCCCCTAAGCACTTCCAAACCTCAATAGGGATACCATCTGGTCCTAAAGCCTTCCCCGTTTTCATCTTTTTAGAGCAATCCTGACCTCTGTTGTCCTAATTCTGTGGAAAAATATATTTTCTCGAGTCTCCCTAAGTTCCTCTATATCTAATCTACTCCCATTATCTCCATTTAATAACCTCTAAAAGTAGTTTTTCCATCTTTCCATAATTTCATCATCTTTGACTTGGACTCTCGAATCCTCACTTTTGATACACTTAACGTTATTAAAATCTTTTGTTTTCATGTCCTTAAGTTTAGCAAGCTTATAAATACTTTTTTCCCCTTCTTGTGTACCTAATTTTGTATAAATATCATCATACGCTTTTAACTTAACATCTCTTACCACTTTCTTAACTTCCTTTTTAGCCCATTTATATTTCTCAAAATTTTCTTCATTTCTATTTGTTTTTCATGTTTTAAAGCACTCCCTTTTAATTTTTACTATATTTTGTACTTCTTCATTCCACCACTAAGTTTCTTTAGACTATGGCCCCTTGCCTTTTGATTCTCCAAGAATTTCTTTTGATATTCTCCTAATGCATGTGGCCATCTTATTCCACATTATGTTAGTCTCTTCTTTAGTATTCCATGTTGCTTCACTTAATAATTTATCTTTAAATAGTTCTAATTTCTCTCCTTTTAAGTTTCACCACCTAGTTCGTGGGTTAATCTTCACTTTTCGCACTCGTGATTGGTTTTTAATATTTATATCCAACACCATTATCCTATGTTGTGAGGTTAAGCTCTCTCCCGGGATAATCTTTCAATCTTTACACGTTAATCGGTCTCCTTTTCTAGTAATGAAAAAAATCTATTTGGCTCTTATGCGTTGCGCTTTTATAAGTTATTAAGTGTTCAAGCCTATTTTTAAAAATGTATTTACTATTACAAAATCATATTCCATCGCAAAATCTAAGATAGACTCTCCCCCGTCGTTCCTATCTCCAAAACCCTATCCTCCATGCACTATCTCATATCCTACACGATCTTCTCCTACATGGCCATTAAAGTCTCCCCTATATAGATTTTCTCACCTATGGGTATTTCTTGAATTAGTTCATCCATTTGTTCCCAAAATTTTACTTTAGTGTGCTCATCTAATCCTACTTGAGGTGCATAAGCACTAACAATATTAATTATGTTTTCATCTAATACCAATTTTACAAGTATAAGTCTATCACCTTTCCTAATAACGGTTACGATATCGTACTTAAAGTTCTTATCTACTATATGTTTTCCTGTATAATAAAATTTAATACCTGTATTTTCTATTTCTCTAGATTTCTCACCAACCCATTTAGTTTCTTGTAAACAAGCTATGTTAACTTTTCTTCTTATCATGGAATCTACCAACTCCATCCTTTTTCCTGTCATAGTCCCTATGTTCCAAGTCGCTAACCTAAGTCTAGTATCCTGAACTAGCTTCTTTACTCGCACACATCCAGCTTGTTGCAGGAACCCTTGAGTATTTATCGTCACATCTGAGCGCCGATGCTATGCCCCTTGCCTATTTTTTGAGACACCCGGTGGCAGGCGCAACTCCCCTTGCCTATTTTTCGATACACCCGGTGGCAGGCGCAACGCATCGCCTAAGGGGAATGCCCTAGCATTAGCACGTATATTAATAGGATTCATGTTCATAAGGATCTGACAAAGTTTTACGCCGGTGGCCGCGACGCTCGTGGACACCTCCTTATCCTTGCCCTTCTTCGTCTGAATTTCCACATAGGCATCGAGCCTATGTGGCCTACCCCCAATGTCACTCCCCGTCCCCTGAAATAAAATAATGAAAAATTAGTAAGTAACGCAAAGTAAAATAATAGAGAATAACATATTTATATAATTATAAAAAAATAAAAACTTACCATCCTATGATCCACCTCAGCGTAAGACGTCCGACCGAAGTAGTGCACGTCCGTTGTTTTCACCCGGTTTTCCTTCCTCGATGGGCGAGATGCCAATTGTCACTCCTCGATCTCATTGTCAATGAACTTTTTCCAATGTGTCAATGCGATCAGCTCCTTTGGCGGGACGGACTCATACATTCTGATAATGAACTCTCGGGTCTTCCCAAAGTACCGCATCCGCAAATTCTTCTTCCATGTCTTGTGTTGCTCCCTCAATTGCTCCAATACAGAATCACGGAGTTCTGGGGGTAGGCTGAATTGTTCCTGTCAAACAAATACAAAACAAAAACAATGTAAGTGTTAGTCGCGAATAAATATAAATATAAATATAAATATAAATATAAATATAAATATAAATATAAATATAAATATAAATATAAATATAAATATAAATATAAATATAACTATAAATATAAATATAAATATAAATATAAATATCAATATCAATATCAATATCAATATCAATATCAATATCAATATCAATATCAATATAACTATAAATTGAAATATAAATACATTACCAGTAGTGCCGCCCAAATAGTTAACTTGAGTTAATTTGGCAACTCCTTCCAACTGGTGTACCCCGGGCCGATTATCATCTTCACTAGCTCGAGGGATCTAGTCAATAAGCTCGTCTTGTTCTCAACGACCATTAACAATTTGCCCCATTTGGGGATCCTAGGGGCCGATGATCCCTCGTCGCCTTTGCTACTGCCGAGCCCTGAAGAAGACATCATCATTATCATCATCATCATCATCCTTGCCTTAATCCCTAAAGGAGACATTTTCTGTAAAAATTATTGTTATTAGTACAAATTCAAATGAATTAGAAGAATACAAACACACCTGCACACACACACACACACACACACACACACACACACACCTGAAGAAGACATACAAACATTAAATTATATTAGAAAATAGTTGAAAACTCCCCCCCCCCCACACACACACCTGCACACACACACACATATGTATATACAAAGGAAAGAGAGAAAGAGAGAAAGAGAGAACATTATCAAGTACAAACGAATTAAAAGCAGTAAACTGATGTCCGATAAAAGCAATAAACTATTGTCTGATAATTGGAATACTTATTACAAATCTAAAAATTATTTCAAATTTAGGTTATCATAAAAAATGGATTGATATTCGGTAGGAGAAATCAAGTCATCCAAACTACTGTTTAGACGCTTTGGCGCATGTAAGATGATTGAACACGACTCGTTATTGATGTACTCTGAGTAAAACACTTGCTTGACCTTTTGAAATGCACAAACAAACGGCGCATCGCTCACGTGCTCATTGCTCTTCAACTTATACAAGTCAATCATGATCAAATTAGTGACAGGATCAACTTTACAAGCATTTTTATCCTCAACTCTTACCGAATCACAGTAAAATACAACCTCTTTAAAGTTTACATAGTCCAATTCAAATATATTTTAAATTACACCATAGTAAATCATTTCAGCTTCAACGAGGTTTTTATATTTTGCGCTCGCTCGAAAGAAAGTAAGTGCCTTGTATGAAATGCCTGAGTTCTGTACATTTTTTCTTTCCTCGTACACCCTTGCACTGAATACCTAATAGTTCAATCGATACTTTTTATACTCTTTTTCCATGAACAAGGGACCAGTGGCGAGACGAGCAAGCCTTGATGTCACATCACCCGTCTTTAAGAGCTGAGAATATAGATAAATTAATTAGGTTAGTTGTGCAGTTTTATTATAATGTAACGTTATATAACAACCATTTTCATTATAACTAACTCGTGTGAGAACCACAACCTAAATTCTTTGTCTGATTGTGCCATTGTTTTCGTCTTTTATTGTTCTCACAAGCTTCATATTTTTTGCATAAAATTAATGTGACGAACGTATTACAAAATTAATCATGTATAAAATAATCTAAAATAATTTAAACTTACTTTTTCCACTCTTCGACATCTTCATGTGTGTCAAATAAATAATAAGCTACTTGTTCATGTTGCAAACTCATTAATTTCACTCATTTTCCCATCACATGACCACCCTCATTGACGAACTCATCAATGTCATCAACGTTGGTCGAGTCAGGCATATATTCTCGAGTATTGATTGATAACTCCACGATGATGTATCCCTATGTAATTGATCCTGTAATGTATCATGTATTCTTGACGTAATCTTCGAAAAATTTCATGAATCTTTCAAATGGATACATCCACTGATATCTAACTGGTTCTCAAAGAAGTTCCTCGCCGCATAGGTGTACCAATAAGTGAACACTTATGTCAAAGAATGATGGGGGAAAATACTTCTCCAACACATAAATCACTTCAATCACCGCCAATTTTATGGCCACTATGTGTTCTCGATTGACTACCTTCTTACACAAAAGTGAGAAGCAGATACTAATTTGCATAATAGCCCTCCGCAAATTCTTGTGCTTGGAGAAATAGTGCTTAAACAATAGAGGAACCAATTGCATGATCACATGCCAATTGTGGGACTTACACTTATGTAAATCATGGGTAGCATAATTCAAAATCCTTTGCAAGTTGGACAAAAAATTAGATGGAACCTTCAAATTATATATTGTGCCTAAAAGAACCTTCCTTTACCCACTCATCAAAGTAAACGCACGAGGGGGAATTACTTTCCTTCCCGCACTATCTTCTTTAAACCATAGTTGTGGCTTAAATTTCAACGATTTAAGGTATTTTCGTGCATTTTCTCCATCCTTCGAATGACCCCCCCGAGGCATGTGCCCACAATATGTTCAACGATGTTCTTCTCTACATGCATCACATCCAATACATGGCACACCGTGTTATTCTTCCAATAAGTAAAGTCAAATAAAATTGACCTCTTAGACCATGCCTTTCTTATCTTAGTTTTATTCCCAGTTGGGGTCTTCTTATGCTTGATATTCTTAAATTTATGATTATTACCTGGCATATTAGGGCCATAATCAACATATTTACTTTCAATATATGAACCTGAAAGTTTTCTCGGCGGTAGCCTATGTTCAACCTCGCCCGATAAAAAATTAGAACCTTTCTCAAATCTGAAACTATGAGCAGGGGATAAAAACCTCCAATGTGGATGGTATACATTTTTTGAGATAGATGGGAGATAAAGAGATTCATTCTCATCTCCACAAATAGGACACCCCAAATAACCATGTACTACACGACCGGATAATGTCCCATAAGCTGGACAATCATGAATGCCCACATCAACATAGCTTCCAGTGTAAACTCTTCTTTTCTAAAAGAGTCAAATGCTTGCACACCGTATTCCCATAACTCATTTAATTCTTCTACCAAAGGAGTCAGGTAGATATCGATGTCATTACTTGGTGCCTTTGGCCCCGTTTTTAACAAAGACAACATCAAAATTCAGGTCTCATACACTATGAAAGAGGGAGGTTGAGTGGTGCTAGGATCACTGTCCATACACTCTGATTAGTGCTTAGATTTCCAAATGGATTGAAACCATTTATTGATATAGACAAACGAATGTTACGCTGTTCTCGAGCAAAATCGGGATACTCATAACTCATCCTCCTCCAAGATGTAGAATCAATAGGATGACACATGAGATTATTCCCTGCTTTTGCCCTAGCATGCCAAGTCATTGCCTCTGCTATCCACGGTACTGTAAAAAACCACTTTAATCTAGGCCTAACGGGATAACATTTCAACACTTTTTAGGCACTTTTGAGCTTGTTCCTTCCTTTCCAGTAGATTGGACATATTTAGGTTCATCGCATACCGAACACCGATCGAGAGTTTCATACTCCTTTCGGTATAGTATGCAATCATACATTCAAGCATGAATCAATTTATACTTCATTCCCAAACTTTTTGAACTGTTCTTCATAACATGATAACTATTTTGAAGCGTATTCTCTCTAGGTAGCAAGCCCTTCACCCAATTTAGAATTCCTGTCACGCTATTTCCAGACAAACCGTATTGGGTCTTCAAACTATGCAAACCAACCATGGCATGTAAAGTTGTTTGATCTTTCTCACAGCCAGAGTATAACGGTTGGGTCTCCTTAAATTTTAAACTTTGGTAGTCGTCATCAAGGTTTATCCTGATATCTTTATGAGAACCTGAACCTTAAACATCGCCAGTGACCTTATTCTCTTCCACTTTATGAAACCAGTTAACGTCATCAACTAAATCCTATAACATATTATGGTCTACGTCATCTCCTTATACATCTATCCTACTTGTTGAAGGTTGTTGTGAAGGTTGCTCAGGGACAAAATGAACTTTTAATTCCTCGTGAAAACTTCAAAATTGATAATTATCTTTCACACCCCATCTTAACAATGTAGTTTAACTGTTTTCCACTTAAACACCTTACCATTCTCACACCTAGTAAACGAACACGGAAACTCTCCATCATTATGACATCTCTTTGCATATTTCATAAATTCATTAGCACCTCTACGAAACACATCCTCCATTCTATTTGTCTTACCCATCCACTCTTTGTATTTATGATATCCCATCACTGCTACTATAAACAATCACCTATTAAAGGTAAGAAGCGTATATTCATGTATTAGTATACAAAAGACTTAGATTTATTGTATGTTTCATTTAATTATGTCTTATTTATATTCGATTTATAAATTTAAATTCAAATTCAATTTATAATATTAATTCCTATTTCCTCCATATCCTCTAAAGGGTGAGTGGTCCTATCCCATACAAGACCACATATTTCTGTAATATATTTAATAACTCATTCACATTGTTACGATTTGAGAAAAATTCGGTAGCATATCCTCATAGTTCTCCAAGTACACGACATAGATTCGCAAGTGTGAGTGTTATTTCAATTTATCAATTGAATTAAAACTCAGACTTGCCAATCTAGTATGTACCCATAGAACATTAGGATACGACTTCAGAACTTCCTCCAAAAGTAACAAGTTTAAGACACTAAGAATATTATTATACGAAAATTATGCAGTCCCAAAATTTCCAAACGGGACAATTCGAGAGATCTCATTACAAGGATCCAAGGGCTATTAAATGCGTACGCATAGAAGTATAAGCCCAGTATCTATGTGACCTATATGTAATTTCAAGTATGTTTCATTTAATTATCATAGATATGAATTAAAAATATATTGTTCATGACACAAATTAATTTTAGAAAAAAGTTGAAAACTCCCCCTCCCCCATTTGGATAATAATCCAATGGTCATGCTACTTTCAAAATTAACCAACCCAACATCGGTCCACTATAATCCAATAGCAATAACAACAATAAACCAACAAATATTTATCCCCTACTCCTTCTAATTCATCTACTCAATTAATTCATTTCATCACGTCTTATAAATATATCATCATTAAAGCTACACAATTAAATTTATTTAATTAAAGTTACTATTAAAGAAATCTTTATTAATCTATTTGTCCGTTTCAACTGTCACGGTGTAATATTAATGTTTAACAACTTAATTCTTAATTCCAAAATAACAACATCTAATATGTACAATTACTAAAAATCCTAACCATCAATTCAAACTAACTACTTACTAATTCAAAACCAACAATTAATAAGGGGAATCTAAAGGCTCCTAACTCATTAATATCCAATTAAAGTAATACTTAAATTAAAAATAATAATTATGAGTCCCAATTCCAATTACTATTATGACTATTCCGTGAGAAAAATCTCAAATTGAACTTTAAGCCTTTTAAACACGAGGAGAATCATTATGTATTAGCCGACAATATTTGGTTATTTACTTAAGGGTGCAATATATATTTGGGTATTTACACATTAATTTCAAGTCCCAAACTAAAAATTAATTTCAAGTCCCCAATCAACACACACCCTCGCCTTACCCACCCAACCCCTCCACCACCCCTAGCACCTCACCCCTACCTACCAGTCCCCCCTTCCCCCCACCACACACACGCGCATGCACACGTACACACATGTAAACACACACACACACACACTCACCAACCTACACACACACACACACACCACCCCATACCCCTTGCCCCCACCCTCCCTGCCCCCTTCCCCCCACCAGACACACATGCACACACGTACACGCACACACACATATATACAAAGGAAATAGGCAGAGAGGAAAAAACCAACTGGGAAATTGCCTAGAGAGAGAGAGCAGTCGCTTAGAGAGAGAAAAAAGAGGGAAGTGAAAATGGTGGGAAAAAAGAAGAGGAAAGGGTTTTTTTACTGACTAAGTTGTCACGGACCTATCACGGTCTTTGATCGTGACAACTTTATAAGGTTGTCACGGTTAATGACCGTGACGAGCCTTTGTTACGGATTTGTCACGGTCATTGACCGTGATAAAAAAATGCGTATTTTTTATCACGGTCCTTGACCGTGACAAGGGTGGTCATCTGAAAGGTGACAATTTGGCCTTTTGGTGTAGTGTTATATGGTTGATTCTATTTCTTTATGGCACAATAGATTAGGCCATGTTAATTATAGAAGTATAAAGAACATGACTAATCTAGGATTAATTTCTGATTTTAAAATTGACCATTACGATAAATATAAAATTTGTGCTCAATCTAAGATAACCAGAAAGTCATTTAAATCGGTTGTGAGGACATCTGAAATACTTGATCTTATACATAGCGATATATGTGATATGGAGAGTAATTCCACTCGTGGAGGAAATAAATAATTTTTAAATTTTAACGATGATTAGTCCAAATATTCACACACACACACACACACACACACACACACACACACACACATATATATATATATATATATATATATATATATATATATATATATATATATATATATATATATATATATATATATATATATATATATATATAGAGAGAGAGAGAGAGAGAGAGAGAGAGAGAGGTCCTCTCATGTAAGGACTCCTTATGGTGCAGACTCTGGTACATACTATTTTTTTTTAAAATAGTAAAAAATGATTTTTTTTATGAAACTTCATGGATATAATCTCCATGATTGGACGATCATCTCCAAATTTTTTCATCAAAAAATTCAATAAAAAAACTGTTGAGATGAAGTGATATGTAAGAAAATGGTATAAATATGCATTTTCGACCATTGAAATGTTGGCGATCATCTCACCCACTTTTTGATTGAATTTTTTGATGAAACTTCATGGATATGATCTTGATAGTAAGAAGATCATATCCACGAAGTTTCATAAAAAAATTCAATCAATAAAGTGGTTGACGCCGACCCAACATTTCAATGGTTGAAAATGCATATTTATACCATTTTTTTACATATCACCTCATCTCAACGGCTTTTTTATTGAATTTTTTGACGAAAAAATTTGGAGATGATCTTCTCACCATGGATATCATATCCAAGAAGTCTTATAAAAAAAATCATTTTTTTACTATTTAAAAAAATGGTATTACTGGGGTCTGCACCATAAGGAGTCCTTACAGGAGACTTTCTGTATATATATATAAAGATGCAATATTCGATAAATTTCTTATTTTTAAAGTGGAAGTTGAAACTCAATAAAATCGAAAAATCAAAGTCCCATGATCCGACAGAGGTGGTCAATACTATCCAAATGTATTTATTCAATTTTGTAATACTCATGTAATAATTCACCAAGTTACGGCACCATACACACCGCAACAAAATGGAACGACGGAAAGGAAAAATAGGACTTCGATTGAAATGATAAATTCAATGTTAATCAGTTCTGGGTTGCCTTTGCCTATGTGGGGAGAAGCAGTTTTATCTGCATGTTATATTTTAAATAGAGTTCCATTGAGAAATAGGGATATTACACCATATCAATTATGGTTTAATCATAAAGCTAATCTTAACCATCTCAAAGTTTGGGCATGTCTTGATTATGTAAGAAAACCCAAACCTTAAAGACCCAAGTTAGGAAATAGGACTTATAATGTGTTTTTATTGGATACTCTAACGATAGTATGACTTATATATTTCTGAATATTAAAACTAATGAAATTATTGAGTCAGTGGATGTGCAATTTTTTAAACATCTAACAAAGTCAAGTACTTTGAATTAAGGATCGGGAAATAATAATTTGACTATTGATGCCTAACCTTATAATGCTTCATCACAACCAATATCACCTTTGGAAGAAACGGATGATGTTGAACCAAGAAGAAGTAAGAGACAAAGAACTGAGATGACATTTGGACCTGACTTTGTGATTTATCTTATACAAGGATATGTAAATGAAACTAAGAACAAAGCCTAATTTGTTCTTAATGTCGAAGATGAGCCGACTAGATTTAATGAAGAGATAACATCTAGGGATGCTATCCTTTGGAAATAAGAAATTAATGATGAAATGAACTTAATTTTATCAAATCAAAATTAGGTCATAACAAATCTTCCCCTGGAGCAAAATCGATTGGGTGCAAATGGATATTTAAAAGTAAATTAAATTCGGATGGTTAAATTAATAAATTTAAAGCGAGATTAGTTGCTAAAGGTTATAAACAAAATCATGGAATTGATTATTTTGACACATATGCACCTATTGCACGCATAACTTCGTCAAATGGATGTCAAAATAACCTTTTTAAAAGGTGATTTAGAAGAAGAGATTTATATGGAACAACTTGAAGCGTTTGTTTTTCCTGGCCAAGAAAAAAGTGTGTAAACTAGTAAAATCTCTGTATGACCTTAAACAATCTCCTATGCAATGGCATGAAAAGTTTGATAAGATAATAAGATCCCATGGTTTTAAAGAAAATGATGCCGACAAATCCATTTATAGTAATTTTAATAATGGTGTTGGAGTCATTTTTTGCTTGTACGTGGATGACATGCTTATATTTGGGTCCAGTCTCAAATATGTGGAAGAAACTAAAAGGTTTATATCATCAAACTTTGATATGAAAGATTCAGGGGAATTTGATGTGATTCTATGAATCAAAATAGTAAGAAAAGATGATACATTAACATTATCTCAATCTCACTATATTGAAAAGGTTCTTAAGAAATATAATCATTTTGAACTTAAACCAGCAACCACGCCTATTGATCCTAGTATCAAATTATTGAAAAATATTGAGCGTACAATGAATCAACCTAAATATGCCAATGTCATTGGAAGTCTCATGTATTCAATGCATTGCACTACACCTTTCCTATGCGGTAGGAATGTTATATAGCTTTACAATAAATTCAGGACAAGAACATTGGAATGCAATTTCTAAATTACTTAGATACATAAGGAGGACTATGGATTACGACTTACATTATGTAGGATATCCATCTGTATTAGAAGGATATACTGATTTCAGCTGGAATAACCTCGAATAAAACTCCAAGTCCACAATTGGTTAGATATTTACACTAGGAGGAGCAGCCATTTATTGGGGATAGAAGAAACAAACATGTGTATCTGATTCAACAATGCAATAAGAATTTATAGCCCTAACTAATGCAAGTAAAAAAGCGGAATATCTTAAAAACTTATTATTTGATATTCCATTATGAAAAAATCCATCTCGTGCTATTATGATTAATTATGATAACCAGGCTACAATATAGAAGGTTTCAAGAAAAATCTATAATGGAAAATCTAGACATATTAGTCTACGACATCTATTTTGAGACAATTACTCAAAGAAGGAGTAACTACAATTGACTATGTTGAAACGAACAAGAATTTAGCAGATCCCCTAACTAAAGGCCTTGTTAGAGAAATGACGTATGTCACCTCAAACAGTGGCGGATCCAGGATTTACATACTGGGGGGGGGGGGGGGGGGAAGCATTAAGTAAACAAAATATAAATATGAATAAGTAAAGAAAATGAATAAATAATCCCAAAAATTCACTACGTAAATCTTTATTAACATAGACACCATTGACACGGATAATTATAAAAAAATGACCCTAACTACATAGGAATTTTTGGCATCGCAAATTGTGATCGACGATACTTCATTTCATAAAAGTCATCTATAATGTCATCAACTTCAAAATCTCGAGCAATTTCTTTCTCGATATATGTAATCAAATAATTTGCAAGAAGTTCATACTACATCTTATGTTGTAGCTTAGTTTTAACTAGACTCATGGCTGAAAATGCACGTTCTGTTATTGCGGTTGAAACGGGGAGGTTTAACACTAGGTGAATCAACCTATCAACATGGGGATAAATTTTTGCTTTTCTTGTTTTTGCCAAAACTTGGCATAACTCAGAAATTATGGACGCCCTTTGCAACTCAGTATTTTTACGAATGTCAAGCTCATAATGTTCCAGTTGAGACCTCAAACACAAGTTCTCTTATTCATCGAAGTCATGAGGATATACTTTTTTTTCAAGTTTGCAAATATCATCAATGTTGAATGACTTATAAGAATCATAAGGGTCAAGTGCAGTGCTCAGAATAAGCAACTCCGTTACACCTTCCTTAAGTCTATGATTCAATTCTTGTATTTGAGAGTCTATTTTAGCAGTAAACACTTCAAACCGAAAATGATGATCAATGGTAATGTCCCTTTCTCGAGATCTACCCCGACCACCATTATAACGAGCACTCATATTAGGAACTTTTATCTTACGCTTTTCACAAAATGATTTCACTTTATCAAATAAAGGATCCAACCCATCTTCTCTAAGCTTTTTCATAAAAGATTTTGTTGTTGATAACAAATGCATTGCATTCATTATATCATGGGATTTACTTTATAAGGCTTGGCAAAGATCATTAATAATACCCATGACCTCTCTCGTGAGATGTAAGGTAAATATGAATTCAAAAGAAGTAATCAAATGACATACTCCAACTGCATCTCCTCGTTGAACATAACTTGTTCCATCAACAATAACATTTTTTAAGACTGAACAAGTTGCATCAAACATAGATATCAAGATACTAAGAGATCCCAAATGAGATATCCATCGGGTATCTCCGATCCATTTTAAAGTGCCAATTTGATTTAAACCTTTATCGGACTCAACTTTTTCAATGTCAAGATTTTTTGCAATTTCTTCCACATGAGCAATTTTTAATTGATCATTCCATTTACAAGAGGAACCAACTGCATTAATAATAAGAGGCAAATAATTAAAAAATTGTTGAACGGGAAAAACCTCTCGCGAAGAAGCCACAAGTGCTAATTGCAGACGATGAGCAAGACAATGAATATAATATGCAAAAGGGCACTCATTTAAAAAAAGGCTTGCAACCCATTTCATTCTCCACTCATATTACTAGCACCATCATATCCTTGACATCGCATATTCTGTATACTAAGATTATTATTAGAAAGGGCAATTGATATTTCTTTCTTCAAAGTCAATGACATGGTATAGGCTACATGAATCGAATCAAAAAATCCCTCCCGTATAAATCCATCTTTATCAACAAATCTGAGAACAATGACCATTTGCTCCCTTTTTGCTTTATCCCGGGACTCGTCCACAATAATACAAAATTTAGCATCATTAATTTCTTCCCGAATGACCTCCCGAATTTTCCTTGCATAGATTTGTAAAATTTCCTTTTGAATCTCATGAGAAATATATATAACATTTTGAGGAGCTCTATCTAAGAACATTGCAGCAACCTCCTCACTATAGGATGCCAAAAGTTTATCAATTCAATAAAATTTTCCCGATTTATCGACTCTAGACATTCATCATGACCTCTAAAGCACAAGCTTGAAATGTGAGCCATTTAACTGCATCTATTGAAGTCTTCAATTTTAATATATTATTTTTCACAATTTCAGAAGATTGTTTTTCAACAATCTTCTCAATATGTTGCGATTTGTTAATGAGATCATGAAAACACTTCACCACATTCTTGTGCAATGAATTTGGATCTTTACCAACATGATTTAAAAGAGCATAATTGCAACCACAATTAACTTTCTTCCATGAACGAAATACCTTCACCGTGAATGCACTAGACCCAGGGTGACCCGATGGTTTGGTAAAAAGAAAGCAAGGAAAATAATAAATCCCATCGGTAGTTGGAGAATATTCCAACCAATTCGGAAACATTTTAAACCAAGAAGCTTGAAATCGGCGAGGATGTTTATCTTAGTTAAATAGGTATTGTAAAGAAGATGTTGATATGGATCGGCTTTAATGTAACATCGTCGGAGTTCATCACGTTGATTATATGGATGCTCCCATATTTGTTAGCGTAATCCCGGATCATGTTCGGAAAAAAATGCATCTTTTTCAATCGAGCTGATTTTGTAAACCTTGGAGGGTCGATGTTCAGCTTCGACATTAGAGGGGGGTTGTTCGATAGAAATCGGTGGACATGCATCTAAACTTTCAATAATACTTTTCTTGAAAAAGGCATCAATAGTCGTTCTCTTGACCATGATTAACTGTAAAAAAAATTAAGATATAAATAACAATATTTTAATTACTTTAAGAAAATTAACAAGTCTATTATCTTAAATTAAAATGAAAGAAAGAGCATAAATTACATAAATGATAGAGTGAAAAAATAGAAATTATAGTAACATAAATTAATAAGCCTCTTATCTTAATCTTAAATAATAGTTACATAAATTACATAAATGATAAATTACAATTAAAGGAATTAACAAGCCTATTATCTTAATCTTAAATTACAGTTACATAAATTAAAGAAATGATAAATTACAACTATTGTAATCTTGAATTAATTATTCATAACGAAAATAATTAACAGTTTTACTGAATGATACTTAATAATACTAGATTCAAAATATTTAATGAAATCCTCCTCATTTTGCAAATCTTAAAAAATAAACAACATTTATAAAAAAAAGCTGAAAAAAAGAATCAATGAAAAAAAAAAGAGTTAAAAAATACCTCATAAAAAAGACTCCGACTGGATCCAAAGGGGTAAAAAATTTCGATTATGATGATGGCCGAGTGAGTGAGTCTACGATTTATTTCTTGAGATTAGATGGAGCAGTTGTGAGGTATTTTCTATTTAGGAGTTTGATCATCTCATGTGGTCAGTTATCTTCTATTTGGTTTCTTGGATAGCCAAAGTTAAAAAGTGAGTGCAATCGCTTTTTGTATTTTGTTCTCTTATAACCTAATTCTAGAAAATGTCATTTTTATCATTTATTGGGTTGTGGTGTAGTGGGTTTAAACTCACACATGTATGTTTTTTATTTTAAAGTAAAATCAACTTTAGGGGGACCATTTCATATATATAAGTTATAATATATATAAAATCATTGCTGCTATTCTAAATTTCATAACATTTGCAGGGGCCCATTCCCCCCAGCCCCCCTCCATTCGCCACTGACCTCAAAAGGAATTGGACCAAGGTCTGTAAAATAAATCAACTATATTTAATGGGAACCCAACTTATGTCTTGCAAATATAAACAAAGTTCAATGTGGTAAAAACAAGTTAAATTATAGTTATGGAACACTAGGAACTTATATGAAAAAGTTCATTCCTATGTGCTTAGTGTTGGTATTCTGCATGATAGAGGATGAAGTTTACTTCTTAATAAATCATATAAATGTGACTCGAAGAATCATTGAAGTTGATTTACCTATATGAGTGATAAAAGGATGGCCCTTTTCTACGGAACTAAGACCTCTCCTAAGACACTCATGAAATTAGAATAAGCACAAGGACATAAATGTACGTTCATAAAAAACACTCCTCAACACATAGATCAGTATGTGTAAGGGTTGCGGCTCATCTAAAAGGGTCCTTGGTTCAAGACACGTTCACCACCGCACCTTGATGAAGCTTTGAATTATTTTCACTAAGTGAAAGTTCAAGTCCGAAAGACATTTCTTATTTATGTACTAGATTTCAGCGATAATGTAAGATGCTTTGTTACTGTCTATATACTCTTTTATCTTCAATTCCTTATTTATGAATATTTTGAAATGGTGGGGGATCATTGGAATTTCAAAATAATATAAATTATCAATTAAATTGTATTATTGAGTTTTATTTTGAAATATAATTTAGTATTTATATTGTGTAAGTGAGTTTTTATTGGGTTTTTATATTAAGTCTTCTAGTAGAGAGAGAGAGAGCTAAAGAAAAAATGGGTGTAAATGAGGTGTGTAAGGTTTGAGTGTCCCACATAGAAACTTGACAAGAAAGTGGAAGGGTATATAACTAAAAGACAAAAGATGACTCTTAGTCTTATAGTCAAAGAGGCTATGATATGGTGCTGTACGGTGGTGCGAAGCACCACCAATCGCGACACACACGTTCATGAGATCGCGCGACGTGTGAAAGGGAGTGTGACACCCCGCCTAATTAAATACCGGGCGATCACTCCTTTATTAAATTAAAATCAAGGTGAATAGTTGGTTCATTCTCAGCATCACTGTCGTAAAAATTACTTTTCCAATTTAAACACCCTAAATAATTAAGCTAAGTGTCAAAACCATTTAAATCCTTATTACCATTCAATTAAATCCAATTATAAAACCATTAACCATTTACATTTTTAAGAGTCACACATTAAGAATGAGAATAGAAATGAACATTCAAGAATTTAATCTTCAATAATAAATCCCAACATTTACAACACTAAAGAAAACATCCTGACAGTAATAAATCCCGAAATAAAGGTACTGAAAGTAAAAACTACAATCTCTGACAATACAAACTAAATAATAGAAAAAGGGCAACACATGCCACTGCCGGATAAAACTGAACTAGGAGTAGAATCAAATGGATGAAGTCGTCTAAACAACAGGCCTGCAACAACATATTAGTGCGACACTCTCTGGCGAAATTATCACCTCTCTTCTAATGTGCACACCTATCGCACTAACCTTCCCAATGGTCTATCTCATAATATATCACGCTATCCTTTTCCAATGGTTTAACTTATCTTAGGTTATTCGCAGGATTCAACATTTAACGATTCAATGTTTGAAAAGAATATTTCAATTAGTAACCCAAGTTCTCATTTTAACTTTATTAATCAATAAAGTTTCACAGTCTCATATTATACTTTCTCAAAACAAGTATTTACAATTTGAGTCATCAACCATGTCCTACATATCAAATCACAGTAGACAGTTCCAGATTTCATAATTTCATATATATATTAACTACTCGTAAAATATATATAACAGAACAACACCCCAAATAAAACTATGGTGCGGGCATACTCTACTATCCAAACCCCACATCACTCATATTAAGGGGAATACAAATTCGGAATCACTCTCAAATTGTATTAACACATACTCAAACAATATTGAGGCAAAGCATAGATTCCAAGTCTCTAAGAGGATGGCACATGTCTGCGTCTCTTAGGACCGTCTGAACTATCACTGCGATAGCCTGTACCAAGGATATCTATACACAAACAAAATGAGGCGAAGCATAGATTCCAAATCTCTAAGAGGAAAGCACATACCCGCATCTCTTAGGACCGTCTGAACTATCATTCCGATAGCCTGTACCAAGGATATCTATCTTCTAGGGTACAAGTCAATATCCCCCATAAAGGTCCCATCGAGATAAGACTGTCCCAGTGCGGAAACCTCAGGGATAGCAAGTATCTTGGGCATGATTTTCACACATAGATAGTATATGCATACACAATCATATAACTATACTAATATTACCATATCAAAATTGGGTAAATTCTCAATTCCCATAATTACGACATTTGTATTTATTTCTCATTATTAAGTTATCATGTATAACCATTCACATCTTATTTTAATTTGAGGAACTTTTCCACTTACTACATAACGCTCATGGATTCTATCCTCCCAAGTATAAAATTCAGTAGGTATAGCCATTTGTCCCAAAGTAACTCTCTTACGTGTCTCTCTCTTTAAATCATAAATTCACCGATCCTTATGTAATTATCCCAAAAATACAATTCTCTTCTCATATTAAAAGTCCCAAAATTATTCATATGTCCTACTGATCTTCCCTATCTCCCAAAGCACTTTATTAAGGATGTCCAAGAATTATTTCACGATAAATTTAATTTAACTCATTTAAAAAAAGGGAAATAAGAGTCTGCCAGCAGGGGTCGATCGATCGAGGTCTGGGGCTCGATCGATCGAACCTTCGATTGATCGAAGCTCTAGGCTCGATCGATCGATCAAGCAGGTCTACGAAATCTGCAGAATTGCAGTTACGAGTTTCATCTTCTACCTTACACCAAATCCATATTTTACAATCCCAAATGTCTCAAAATTTGTACTACTAACATCCTAACATGATATTATACATTTCCTACGTAAAGCATGTAGATTTCTACTATTAAACATGGATTAACAAGCCCCAAATTCATATAAAACTTCAAGAACCCTAGAATTTCATTAACATGGTTCTAATCCATCTTTTCTAGAATTTTCTTCTTATAAACATCATAATTTCGTGGGTAAATTCCTCTACATGGCAAGGGTTTCCAGAATTATCATTTAAACCATAACTACATGCGATTCCTATCTCAAATCTTAGGTTTTCTTCCATAAAACTCATCCTAATCATTCCTACACTAATATGAAAGATGCATCAATGAAATAAGCAAGATAAACACTTGCCTGGGATTTTCAGAGGTCTGGTTTTATGCGGAATTTGGTATGGTTGCGTTCCCCGTCTCGCGATCTACGCGTTGGTGGTGGCGGCGGTGCAAACCGTTGAGTTTTGGGCCTTGAATTTGCCTTGAGAGCTCTCTCCTTCCTCTCTTATGGATGTCACTTGTGTTTAGAGTTTCTAACCCTAGAAGGTAACCTAGGTATCTGATATAACTCCTCTAATTTTCGTGAGTTTAATTACCCAAAAATGTAAAATGACCAAAATGCCCTCCCGGGTTACTAATTAGGCCTAAAAACGCCCCGAGACCCAAACTAAACCCCTGGGTACATTTTTCTGATTATCTCGACTCTTCCGGACGCGTTGGCGAACTCAAAACGACCATACGAACAACTTATAAAATATTCACTTTTATTTATCAATATTTAGTCTCGACGCGACACGGGCGCGTCCCGACTCAAATTTCCAAAATTGTCATTTTATTCACTCGTGACATTCAATATAACCAATATTATATATTACTTTGATCATTAGTAATATTCAACAAATTTTCCATAATTACTAACTCTCGTCACGTTAATAATTATAACATAATTAATTTCCGGATTTTTATTAAATAATTAACTCACATTAAATTAAATAAATCCCCAAATTAATATAGCATAAAAATACGGGGTATTACATACTTCCCCCCTAATAACGGAATTTCGTCCCGAAATTCGGAAAAAAATAAGGCATACCAGGCAGCACAATTCTGGATACCCTTGTCAATACGCAAACTATCTACGTAGTACGACGCTCAATCACTATAGCTTTTTTTTTTTTTTTTTTCACAGCAACCCTGTTTTGCATTCTCATTGGAGACACTTCACATTGTGCTCCCAACCGACAACATTCGAATAGGTTACACTTATACGTTATAATTTTCCCTTTTATCTCACTATCATTAGGAGACCGCACCTCGCTACATGACAACTACTCGGATTTATTTATATGCAAAAATTCCCATTCTGAGAATACCATTCGAACATTTGACCATTCTGGTTTGTCTAAAACAGTCGTGGAATTCCACCATAGTAATCGGATATTTTCTCGACCGATCCAAAATTTTTGATTATCTACTCTCCTCTAAACATACGGAAGGAGAATAGTTGAGGTTCTTCCATAACAAAACTTTAATAAGTACCTCGTATGCGACAAACAGGTACGAGTGCTTCTACAGAGCATTCTTGAAATCAATGTACCAAGATTCCAAAATCTCATTCACGTGGCTCCACTAATCTTTAATCACCATGCGCTTATTCCCTGACTAAGGGTGATACATCCTACTCGAATTGAAATCTTATCTCCGCTGGTTCCTGAAATCCCATATCAAAGGTGGGATTCACAAATCTCATCCTGATTTAGAAATTCATACTGCGCCGGACCATGCACTGGCGCGATCCTTCCTTTCAAAGGAAGTCTGGGGCATATTAGTTAATATTGTAAGCCATCCCAGAGGAATATCAATCACTTCCTTCTCGGCGACTTAATTCACATGTTCTGGATAAACCCTTGATCTTGTTTTGAGGATGGCAACCCATCCAAGGACTTTACCGACTTTACCAACCTCTTCAAATTTCAGGATTTGTCGATAAACACAAAATTCTTTGGTTAATTCTCCTCTTTCAACCAAACCTTAACTATGGGCAGTGCATGTAGAGACTACTCACTACGTCTCGCTAAACATCGATGTTTCCCTTGAAATGTCTCCCATTAAGTGACACGTAATACTCCCCTTACTTCCTTGGAGTATGCCGAAAGTTCCGACCCGTGCTCTTCTCTCCACCAAGCGCACTTCTGGATCTCTTATACTATACTAACATCATTACTCTTTGTATGCGCAAGTCGCTCTCACACTTGACTAATAACAACTCCGCTCCGGGTGTGCATCATAACAATTGAATTCTATTCTATTCAAGGAATACCAATTCTTGAATGGCTTCCCACAGCCTTCCAATCAAGTTAGGGCGTGCTATTCTAATCGCACACTTTTGTATGGATTATCGCCCCTAATGTGACGTTTAATCCACTCTATCACTTCCACTTCGTTATACTAGTCCCACAAACATATATTTCACACGTCTATTACCACGTCCCTTCGACTTGGACTATTTTAACTGTAGTTAACCAAGATGCCCACATTTTTGCAACACTCCGACCGCCCTGGGAGAGCGAACGGCGTGCTACTCATCTGTAGGACTAACTAAATTCAACGGAATAGAAGGAATAGGGCATTCAAATTCCATGACCATAAAAGAGGAATAATAATTCTCAACCTTCCTCAGATAAGTACAACAATTTTCCCCATTAGGTACAACAACCAAAATAAATCACTAACGCTCTATTCATCAAAATAATTACAGGTCATCTCTTTTGTATAATATAAAGTTCTTTCTAGATAATCCATGCTAAAAATCATTCTAACTCTTTATTCACCTTGTGTTCTGTACGCGGTTATGACATTTGGGTACTCTCAATCACCCTAGAAATCAAAATTCTTGAATTCTCCTTATCATCGTTCCACCCTTAACTCGTGGGGTAACTTTCAATGCTTTCTTACCACAAGATCCGGCTTCCAATAGCTTTAAGAAAAAATTCAACTTCCAACTTACATACATAATTACTTGATCCCATTTCAACCAGGGTACCGAACTCATGGAATAGTGACCAAACGTCTCCCTATTTCCAACCTTACGCTAAGTTTCATGCGTGGGATGTCTCGCAAAGCGAAATCCAAATAAGGAACCCCCTCGATACACTACTACCTAGCTTTGTCGGTCATCGAAATCCGTTAGGTCCTCCGTCCATAATATATACCCCTTTATTCCATCCCTTGACAGAAAAGTTACAATTTCTCCCGTAATTATGCTTAACAAAGAACGTTTCACCAATTTCACTATCGTCCCGTATTGGTTGATGGTAATTACATTCTATAAACCTCAGATACATACGATCGAAATTCTCCAAATTTCCTTTTTTCTAACATTAGGGGTATAACTCTTAACTCCCACATCTCTTAAGGATAAATATAACACTGCACTCTTCATATCACTAAGTCCGGAGTGCTAAACATAATACCGAGTCAAGTCTTCTCGCTCAGCGGTAAATCCCGGTACATACTGAATCATACTGACAAAGTCTATACATACATTGGCATCGAATATCTCGAGCCCACTATCTCCTCCGAAGTCTCTTGGATAGATAATATAAGTGCAAGTCCAACCTTCTTACAGGTAAGGCCTCTCCAAAACAAACATAAAACATGTTGCACCAATGCAACTACTCCGATAGCCTTGCAATAAATGCCCACTATCATACTACCCATTTTTATAACATTTTAACAAAGATAATATCCTACTCGTGTATCGCATCACTACAACGAGTAACCTCAATAAAGTATAAAACACTGTTAATATACTCATTCATCCTCCGCGGATAGCACTAAAGAAAAATCCCGCTACACTAGGGAAAAATATTCACATAATAGTAACATTCATAATTATATGCATTAAGCTCGTCTCACATGCTAATCTAGCAATGAACAAAATATGGTGACTCGCTCGTGTCACATAAACACGCCGCATCCTCTAAGGATACAACTTATACTTCCATCCTGGAAATCATCTTGACTGCACAAATGGTTTTCGGACATAACACGTCTGCCCAATCTGAAACAAAAATCATTTTAATCGTTGCCTTTTACTCGGCACCGTATTCTTGTCCTTTTTCTCATTTTGGAACATATTATCGTGAGGGATCTCACTCCGCACAAAATACCTCAACACATAATCCACTTACCACCTGTCCTACTAACCAGGTTAGGATTGTCCTTCTCTCGAACTTTAGTAGATTCGATTCTTGTTAGCCATCCTGGTTGTTCCCTTAACTTTTTAGGCCATAAAGATCATGTTACTATCTATAATTGTACTTACTGAATTTACCATCACTTGGTAAGGAATTAACTATCTGAAGCATATAAATGGTTTTCCTGATGTGTATCCACATCCTTTTGTGGTGCTATACCACCACCGTTGTATTCAGTCTTATTCTCGACTAAATTCTTCGATTCCTTTAACTTCCCCCATAAAGAAGCGTTATCATCTATATTGACAAAATATGACATTGTCAACCTCTGAATCGGTCGTCCATCAGAATTTTCTCCTCGAGTATTATCAACTATTATTACAAGTTGGCCTCCCACTTGGAGTCGTTTCCTCCACTAGTATCTACCTCTTTCGATACAAAATTTGCTAACGATTAGGATTCATATCGACAATTGGACTTCTGTCATGCCCTCCTGCGATGAGTTCAGATCCACGTTTGCTTCTCATCCTGAACAGTTGAGGAAGGAACATACGGTCAACACTGTACCTAAGGTTCTCCTATAGACATAGCATTCCACTTCTAAAATTTAGTAGTTGACTCCAACCATTATAACTTCGTCCTGAAAGCCAAGAAAATTTTCTCTAAATTTTCACTTTCAGTATGCCACACTCCGTCCTATATTTAAGCCTTTGGATACTTTACCTCCTTTGGTAAACACATACAATTTTCGCGTTTCTAAAATATCTCACTGACAGTCTCTACACGTTTTTGGAATACGTTGGGTAAGTTTACCCTCGCACCTCATTTGACTATAATAGCATTTGAAAAACATTGCTGCACCTTAGTCGCCTTTCTAGTCATGGCTTCTCGTGCCATAATGGAGGTGACCTCGACTACGGTCATCATCCTCGGATATATTTCATAATCTCAATTGAGCCCTGCCTCCTGATGTACGCTTAACGGTCCTCTTCTGACATCCGTCATCGCTCGGCACACGCACACATCCGAACGAAATTAGAATTCACTAGTGTATACACATTATAGCAGGAGAACGAAATCTCATCAAAGGAATCGACAATCCTAAACATAGGGCTCTATAACAAACAAAGCAACGCTGAAAGCATAATAAGCCGTACAGATCCTAAGGACACTAGAACCTGATGCTCTGATACCACCTGTGACACCCCGCCTAATTAAATACCGGGCGATCACTCCTTTATTAAATTAAAATCAAGGTGAACAGTTGGTTCATTCTCAGCATCACTGTCGTAAAAATTACTTTTCCAATTTAAACACCCTAAATAATTAAGCTAAGTGTCAAAACCATTTAAATCCTTATTACCATTCAATTAAATCCAATTATAAAACCTTTAACCATTTACATTTTTAAGAGTCACACATTAAGAATGAGAATAGAAATGAACATTCAAGAATTTAATCATCAATAATAAATCCCAACATTTACAACACTAAAGAAAACATCCTGACAGTAATAAATCCCGAAATAAAGGTACTGAAAGTAAAAACTACAATCTCTGACAATACAAACTAAATAATAGAAAGAGGGCAACACATGCCCCTGCCGGATAAAACTGAACTAGGAGTAGAATCAAATGGATGAAGTCGTCTAAACAACAGGCCTGCAACTCCCACCTAAGCTGCAGCACGTTCCTTCCAAAGGATCCTAAGTAAGACGCCCCTGTAATACATATATATATATATACAAGAGAGAGAGAGAGAGAGAGAGAGAGAGAGAGAAAACGGGTCATAGCCCGATAGTGTATGATTTAAAAATTCGTTTAGCAAGTATTTAAATTGATACAGGCCAATGTAACAACATATTAGTGCGACACTCTCTTGAGAAATTCTCACCTCTCTTCTAATGTGCGCATCTATCGCACTAACCTTCCCAATGGTGTATCTCATAATATATCACGCTATCCTTTCCCAATCGTTTAACTTATCTTAGGTTATTCACATGATTCAACATTTAACGATTCAATGTTTGAAAAGAATATTTCAATTAGTAACCCAAGTTCTCATTTTAACTTTATTAATCAATAAAGTTTCACAGTGTCATATTATACTTTCTCAAAACAAGTATTTACAATTTGAGTCATCAACCATGTCCTACATATCAAATCACAGTAGGCAGTTCCAGATTTCAGAATTTCATATATATATTAACTACTCGTAAAATATATATAACAGAACAGCACCCCAAATAAAACTATGGTGCGGGCATACTCTACTATCCAAACCCCATATCACTCATATTAAGGGGAATACAAATTCGGAATCACTCTCGAATTGTATTAACACATACTCAAACAATATTGAGGCAAAGCATAGATTCCAAGTCTCTAAGAGGATGGCATATGTCTGCGTCTCTTAGGACCGTCTGAACTATCACTGCAATAGCCTGTACCAAGGATATCTATACACAAACAAAATGAGGCGAAGCATAGATTCCAAGTCTCTAAGAGGAAATTACATACCCGCATCTCTTAGGACTGTCTGAACTATCATTCTGATAGCCTGTACCAAGGATATCTATCTTCTAGGGTACAAGTCAATATCCCCCATAAAGGTCCCATCGAGATAAGACTGTCCCAGCGCGGAAACCTCAGGGATAGCAAGTAGCGTGGGCATGATTTTCACACATAGATAGTATATGCATACACAATCATATAACTATACTAATATTACCATATCAAAAATGGGTAAATTCTCAATTCCCATAATTACAACATTTGTATTTATTTCTCATTATTTAGTTATCATGTATAACCATTCACATCTTATTTTAATTTGAGGAACTTTTCCACTTACTACATAACGCTCATGGATTCTATCTTCCCAAGTATAAAATTCAGTAGGTATACCCATTTGTCCCAAAGTAACTCTCTTACGTGTCTCTCTCTTTAAATCATAAATTCACCGACCCTTATGTAATTATCCCAAAAATACAATTCTCTTCTCATATTAAAAGTCCCAAAATTATTCATATGCCCTATTGATCTTCCCTATCTCCCAAAACACTTTATTAAGGATGTCCAAGAATTATTTCACGATAAATTTAATTTAAATCATTTAAAAAAAGGGAAATAGGAGTCTGCCTGGAGGGGTCGATCGATCGAGGTCTGGGGCTCGATCGATCGATCAAGCAGGTCTGCGAAATCTGCAGAATTGCAGTTACAGGTTTCATCTTCTAACTTACACCAAATCCATATTTTACAATCCCAAATGTCTCAAAATTTGTACTACTAACATCCTAACATGATCTTATACATTTCCTACGTAAAGCGTGTAGATTTCTACTATTAAACATGGATTAACAAGCCCCAAATTCATATAAAACTTCAAGAACCCTAGAATTTCATTAACATGGTTCTAATCCATCTTTTCCAGAATTTTCTTCTTATAAACATCATAATTTCGTGGGTAAATTCCTCTACATGGCAAGGGTTTCCAGAATTATCATTTAAACCATAACTAAATGCGATTCCTATCTCAAATCTTATGTTTTCTTCCATAAAACTCATCCTAATCATTCCTACACTAATATGAAAGATGCATCAACGAAATAAGCAAGATAAATACTTGCCTAGGATTTTCAGAGGTCTGGTTTTATGCCGAATTTGGTATGGTTGCGTTCCTCGTCTCGCGATCTACGCGTTGGTGGTGGCGGCGGTGCAAACCGTTGAGTTTTGGGCCTTGAATTTGCCTTGAGAGCTCTCTCCTTCCTCTCCTATGGCCGTCACTTGTGTTTAGAGTTTCTAACCCTAGAAGGTAACCTAGGTATCTGATATAACTCCTCTAATTTTCGTGGGTTTAATTACCCAAAAATATAAAATGACCAAAATGCCCTCCCGGGTTACTAATTAGGCCTAAAAATGCCCCGAGACCCAAACTAAACCGCCGGGTACATTTTTCTGACTAGCTCGACCCTTCCGGACGCGTTGGCGCACTCAAAATGACCATACAAACAACTTATAAAATATTCACTTTTATTTATCAATATTTAGTCCCGACGCGACACGGGCGCGTCCCGACTCAAATTTCCAAAATTGTCATTTTATTCACTCATGACATTCAATATAACCAATATTATATATTACTTTGATCATTAGTAATATTCAACAAATTTTCCATAATTACTAACTCTTGTCACGTTAACAATTATAACATAATTAATTTCCGGATTATTATTAAATAATTAACTCACATTAAATTAAATAAATCCCCAAATTAATATAGCATAAAAATACGGGGTATTACAGGGAGATTGGGAGGCTTAGGGTGCATTGGGTTCTTTGATGGCGTACTTCACACATGCACATCATCGCTTGGAGCGTGGGAACCGAAAGTTTTGTCAAAGTCAATCAAAACGATGAATGCAGTTAATCGATCTAATCGCGGGATGGCTTGAACCGTTAGATTTACTAACGATAATTCATATAGGGGTGCGTCCCATTTGCTTACTATGAGACACCAAATCAAGACCGTGCGATCAAAAGAATTTCAAAAAGACTTGATCTAACGGTTGCTGAATCACAGTCCTGAAAGGAGGTGACTGTTCATGAACAACCACCAATATGGCTATAAAAAGAGTTTCAGGCATCTGTTTGGAAACCATAAAAATTGTTATGTTCTCTTATCTCCGTTGTCTACCTTATGGAATTATCAGGTTAATATTTCAGAGGGTTATTGGTTTGATCGAATCGTACATAGTTTGAATCAAACAAGAAACATCACTGCATTGTATACTGAAGGCAAATTTCTACTTCAACTCCATTGTGTACTCGCGGACTCCATCCGGAAGGTGAGTTGCCTAAAAGACATCATTCCTAAAACGTGCCTTGCATTAACTTAGATTCATAATTATTATAAATCTTTCATCAATTTCCAACTTTTTTTTGGCAATATCACTTCTGAAAAAATGGAAGTAACAGTAGCACAATTCATCCAAGTTATGAGTCAAGATTTGGTGCCATTGGAACATTTTGAAGGCAAAAATTTCAATCGTTGGCAAGAGAAAAGCATGTTATTTATTACATATCTTAAACTGGCGTTTATTCTTGATAATAGGGTTAAACCTATTCTCGAAGCCACACCTGAAGACACTAAAGATATCAAGAAAAAACGTGTGAAGAAAAAGAAGATGAATTCATGTGTTGAGGACACATTCTTAATGTGTTATCTGAAATTGTCTATACTTCACATCGGATGATTCCTACGGCAAAGGAATTATGAAAGGTGTTAGAGATTAAATGTCAAAATGAGGAAGAGATTAACCGTAAGTTTCTTATTTATAACTATATGAATTATAAAATGACTAATGACAAATTTGTTGTTTGTACAAGCCCATGAACTCCAAGAAATAGTCGGTGATCTTAAAGTTGCCGAAGTAAATCTTCAAGATGAATTTCAGGTGGGGTGGTTGTTTCTGAACTTACTTTTGGTACAAATAACTTTAAGAAGAAAATTGACCATGATGAAAAGACATACACAGTTGAATTCCTTCTTCGCCACCTTCGTATTGAATAAGATTCTTTTATTCGGGAAAAAAGGAAGATTAAAGTGATAGTCAATCCAAGGCAAATATGGTTGAGTATCAAACATCCAAAAGTACCAAAGATTCCAAACTCAAAGCAAAGAATGATTCAAATTTCAAGAAATAAAATGCAAATAAAAAGAAGAAAGGTAAATGCCTATTTTGTGACAAATCGGGTCACTTTGCTCGAGATTGTCGACTTAAAAAGAAGATATTTAAGGGAAAACAAGTGGCAAAGGAAACCAACAATGTTGAGGAAGTTATTGAAATGGTGTGCGAAGAAACTTATGTGGATAATGAAAATGGGCGGTGGTTAGATACTGGCACAACCGTTCATATCTGCAAAGATCGCTCTCTTTTCAAAACATATCAAGAGATTGACGGAATGGAAGTAAAAATGGCAAATAACCTCTGCACCAAAGTAATTGAAAAGGGCACAATGGAATTGAAATTAACATCTACGAAGGTTCTTACTTTGGCTGATGTATTTCATGTACCGAAAATGTGTAAAAATCTTGTGTCTGGAGACCACCTTAATAAAAGAGGTTTCAAACTTGTGTATGAGTTGGATAAGCTTGTCTTATCCAAGAATGGTCAGTTTATTGGTAAAGGGTACTCTTGTAATGACATGATCAAATTTAATATAATAAATGATATTAATCTCGGTTATAAGGTTGTATATATTTCTTTATGGAAAAATAGATTATGTCATGTTAATTATAGAATTATAAAGAATATGACTAGTCTAGGATTAATTTCTGATTGTAAAATTAACCATTACGATAAATGTGAAATTTGTGTTCAATCTAAGGTAACTAGAAAGTCATTTTAATCTGTTGAGAGGACATTTGGAATGCTTGATCTTATACATTGTGATATATGCGATATGAAGAGTAATGTCACTCGTGGAGGACATAAATATTTTTTAACTTTTATCGATGATTACTCCAAATATATATATATATATATATATATATAAACTTAAAAGTAAAGATGAAGTAGTCGATAAATTTCTTATTTTTAAAGCAGAAGTTAAAACTCAACAAAATCGAAAAATCAAAGTCCTACAATCCGATAGAGGTGGTGAATACTATCCCAATGAATTTATTCAATTTTGTAATACTCATGGAATAATTCACTAATTAATACACCATACACACCGCAACAAAATGGAACGGCGAAAAGGAAAAATAGGACTTTGGTTGAAATGATAAATACAATGTTAATCAGTTCTGGTTTGCCTTTGTCTATGTGGGGAGAAGCAGTTTTATCTTCATGTTATATTTTAATAGAGTTCCATTAAAAATAAGGTTATTACACCATATCAATCATGGTTTAATCGTAAACCCAATCTTAGCCATCTCAAAGTTTGGGGATGTCTTGCTTATGTAAGAAAACCCGAACCTAAAAGACCCAAGTTAGGAAATAGGACTTACAAATGTGTTTTTATTGGATACTCTAACGATAGTAGGACTTATATATTTCTGAATCTTGAAACTAAAGAAATTATTGAGTCAGTGGATGTGCAATATTTTGAACATCTAAAAAAGTCAATTACTTTGAATCAAGGATTGGAAAATAATAGTTCTACTATTGATGCCTCGCCTTATAATGCTGAATCATAACTAATATCACCTTTGGAAGCAACGAATGATGTTGAATCAAGAAGAAGTAAAAGACAAACAACCGAGAAGACATTTGGACCTGACTTTGTAATTTATCTTATAGAGGGAGATGTAAATGAAACTAAGAACAAAACCAAGTTTGTTCTTAATGTGGAAGATGAACCGGCTACATTTCATGAAGCGATAATACCTAGGGATGATATCCTTTGGAAAGAAGAAATCAATGATGAAATAAACTCAATTTTGTCGAATCAAACTTCGGTTATAACATATCTTCCCCCTTGAGCAAAACTAATTGGGTAGGAAATTAAATTCGGATGGTTCAATTAATTTAAAGCGAGATTAGTTGCTAAAGGCTATAAACAAAATTATGAAATTGATTATTTTGACACATATGCAGTTGTTGCACGCATAACATCATCACATGGATGTGAAAATAACCTTTCTCAATGGTTATTTAGAAGAAGAGATTTATAGGGGACAACCTAAAGCGTTTGTTTTACCTAGACAAGAAAAGAAAGTTTGTAAACTTGTTAAATCTCTTTATGGCCTTAAACAAGCTCCAATGCAATGACATGAAAAGTTTGATAAGATAATAAGATCCCATGGTTTTAAAGTAAATGATGTCGACAAATGCATTTACAGTAATTTTAATAATGGTGTTGGAGTCATTATTTGCTTGTATGTGAATGCCATGCTTATATTTGGGTCCAGTCTCAAATATGTGGAAGATAGTAAAAGGTTTCTATCATCAAACATTGATACGTATGATTTAGGGGAAGCCAATGTGATTCTATGAATCAAAATAGTAAGAAAACATAATACATTAGCATTATCTCAATCTCACTATATTGAAAAGGTTCTTAAGAAATATAATCATTTCGAACTTATGCTAGTAACCACACCTGTTGATCCTAGTATAAAATTATTGAAAAATACTAGGCGTATAATGGATCAACCTTAATATGCCAGTGTTATTAGAAGTCTCATGTATGCAATGCATTGCACTAGACCATACATTGTCTATGTAGTAGGAATGTTATATAGGTTTACAAGTAATCTAGGATAAGAACATTGGAATGCAATTTCTACATTACTTGGATACCTAAAGAGGAGTGTGGATTATTACTTACATTATGTAGGATATCCATTTGTATTAGAAGGATATAGTGATTCTAGTTGGAATAACCTCGAATCAAAATCCCAGTCAACAACTGACTGGATATTTAAGCTAGGAAGAGCAACCATTTCTTGGGGATCCAATTAACAAACATGTGTATATGATTCAACAATGCAATAAGAATTTATAGCCCTAGCAGATGCAAGTAAAGAAGCAGAATGTCTTAAAACTTTCTTATTTGATATTCCATTATGGAAAAAGCCATCTCATGCTATTATGATTAATTGTGATAACCAGGATACATTATACAAGGTTTCAAGAAAAACCTATAATGAAAAATCTAGACATATTAATATAAGACTTCAAATTTTGAGACAATTACTCAAAGAATGAGTAACTACAGTTGACTTTGTTGAAACAAATAAGAATTTAGCAGATCCCTTGACTAAAGGTCTTGTTAGAGAAATCATAAAAAAACCTCAAAAGGAATTGGACTAAGGTCTATAAAATAAATCAACTAAATTTAATGGGAACCCAACTTATGTCTTGAATATATAGACAAGTTCAATGTGGTACAAACAAGTAAAATAATAGTTATGGATCACTAGGAGCTTATATGAAAAAGTCCATTCCTATGTGCCTAGTATTGGTATTTTGCATGATAGAGGATGAAGTTTACTTTTTAAAAAATCATATAAATGTGACTCGCAGAATCACTGAAGTTTATTTACCTATATGCGTGATAAAAGTTTGGCCGCTTTCTATGGGACTAATACCTCTACTAAGACACTCATGAAATCAGGATAAACACAAGGCTATAAATGTGCGTGATAACAAAACACTCTTCAACACAGCGATTAGTATGTGTAATGGTTCCGACTCGTCTCAAAGGGTCCTTGGTTGAAGATATGTTCACCACAGCACCTTGATGAATCTTTGAATTATTTTCACTTAGTGTAAGTTCAAGTCCAAAAGACACTTCTTATATATGTACTAGATTTCAGCAATAATGCCAGAAGCTTTGTTACTGTCTATATATACTCTTGTATCTTCAATTCCCTTTTTATGAGTATTTTAAAATGGTGGGGGATTGTTATAATTTCAAAATAATATAATTTATTAATTAAATTATATTATTGAGTTTTATTTTTGAAATATAATTTAGTAATTATATTGTGTAAGTGAATTTTTATTGGGTTTTTATATCAAGTCTTCTAGTAGAGAGAGGGAGAGAGAGAGAGAGAGAGAGAGAGAGAGAGAGAGAGAGAGAGAGAGAGAGAGAGAGAGAGAGAGAGAGAGCTAAAGCAAAATGGGTGTAAATGAGGTGGGTAGGTTTGAGTGTCCCACATAGAAACTTTACAAGAAAGTGGAAGGGTATATAACTAAAAGACAAAAGATGTTACTAGTCTTCTATTTGAAGAGTCTATGCTATGGTAGGAAGCACAACCAATCGCGACCCGCGGGGCGCGTTCGTGTGATTGCGTGACGTGTGAAAGGATGAATGGGCGACTTAGGGCACATTGGGCACTTTAATGGTGCACTGGAACTTCGCACGTGAGCATCGTCACTCATAGAATGGGAGCCTAAAGTTTTGTCAAAGTCAACCAAATCGACGACTGTAGTTAATCGATCTGATCAAGGGATGTTGTAACCCAAGCGGGATGATCTGAACCGTTAGATTCACTCGTGATGATTCATACAGGGGTGTGTCCATTCACTTATGATGAGACGCCAAATCTTAACCGTGCGATCAAAAGAATTTCAAAAAGGCTTGATTTAACGGTTGCTGAATCGCAGACCTGAAAGGAGGTGATCGTTCATAAACAGCCACCAAAATGGCTATGAAAGAGTTTCAGGCCCCTGTTTTGGAAATCGAAAAAATTGCTCTATTCTCCTCTCTCCGTCCTCTACCTTCTGGCATTATCAGGTTAACATTTGAGAGTGTCCTTGGTTTGATCAAATTGTACATAGTTTGAATCAACCAAGAAACATCACTGCATTGTATCTTGAAGGCAAATTTCTACTTCAATTCCACTATGTTCTCGCGAACTCCATCCGGAAGTGAAGAAATATTTCCTAAAAGACAGCGTTCCTAGAATGTGCCTTGAAGTAACTTGGATTCATAATTACTATAATTCCTTCATCAATTTCCAACACCTCCCCCCCAGCCCCCAGCCCCCCACCCCCAGCCCCCACTAGCGGAGCTCTGGCGACCCTCACCGGAGCTCTTTTTTTTAGTGTTTTTATATGATGGGGAATTTTTGGAACAAAACAAAAAATATTGGACTAAACGTGTAACATGATTGATAGATTATTTGGTATATGCTCCTAAATTTCATATAAAGAAAGTATAGGAAATGTCCTTTTTCGTAAAATTTAGGCTTAAAATGTAATTTTTTAAATTTTGGGGGTACAAATGTAATTTATAAAAGCGGGCGTCTAAACATAATTTTTAAAGATAAATGGTGATTTGAAAAATGGTTGAAAACATGTTTAAGTAATTTTTCAATTTTATGAAAAATTAGAAAATCTGAAAGCTGTTTTCTAGTTATCTATTTGAAAACGTATTAAATTTAGACACATTTTCCTCTTGCAAGCCCTAAACTTTTGAACAGATTTTGCTTATTTTCCTTATTTTGTATAACTAAACAAGCCCTTAACTTTTGAGTTTTCAAGACACCAAATAGGTCAAAAAAATGTAAATTTGTTGTAGAATAGAATTAATCATCTACCAATATTATAAGGATACTAATGGTGAAATGGAAATAGTAAAACTGTGTAGCCAGCATCCTAATGTTCTGTATCAAGTCTGCTACATCGGGATGGTCATCTCTAAAATGGTCACCTCTAAAACACTACTTGAAATTCTATTTTCTATTACCAACTGAGCCATTAATGTTTAAGGCGTTTTTTCCTGCTATGCTAGCAAGTGAATAGAATTATTATATAATAAAGGTGAAGAACTCGGCAATATATACAACTAGCATGTAATCCGCGCGATGCGCGGACGTAGTATAATATTTGTTAAAAATACAATAAAAAAATTAAAATAATCAAATAAATAAGTAACTATATATATGAAATAAAAATAAAAAAAATAAAAATAAGGTAGTTTCATAAAAGACACTTATAGGAAAAAAATATTTTTAAAATTTGAAAATTATAAAAATTACTTTTAAAAACTAAAAATCACAAAAAAAAATTGAAAAAAATAATTTTAATTAAGAATGATATTAAAAATATAGATGTTGCATATGGAAAGAAAGTTGTACTTGTATGTTAATTCACCTAGCAATATGAGATTTGCATTTGTTCCTTATTCACCCTAAAATAGGAGAATTTAACTAAAATTACATGATATTTAAAATCTAACTTAACAACTTGATTCAAAATTCAAGTATACAAACAAACAAATGCTCAAACATGCTTAATCAAAAATTTAAACTTAATAATCATAACTAAATGTTTTTTATAAGGAAAACAACTTTTTACTTAAATTTGAAGTATAAGATGATACTGCGTCTACAAATTCAAACTCCAACAATTTGTATAACAACAAAGATGATAAATATAATATTTTTAATTCCTTGAAGTTATTAACCTAAATCCGCTTGTTTATTTTCATGCCTAGATGAGAACCAATGGAATGTTACCTTGGTGGGAGAGAAGAGAGATAATAATATATGCAAGTGTGATTTTCATACTTCAATTGATACACAAAGCTCTCACAAAGAAGTGGAAGCCACCTCAATCCAATGTGCTTTACCTGTAAAAACATGGAAAATAGAGCGTGATACATCCATGCTTGAATAATTTTCTTTTTGAATTTTTTCTTCATCAGAAATAGGGTATCTATCAAGATATGGATACACGGTCACTTATCTTGCTAGTGACCACCGGTGTCGGCCGGTAATAGAGATAAATTAACTACATGTCTTGTAAACCAAAATTTATAAAAAACATTTACATACAAAACTAATTTAAGCAGGAACTCTTACATAATATAAAAATTAAAGGAAAAGAGATTTCTAATTAGTAATAAAGGCTCACAAAGCATCCAAAATAAACTATCGGGATCTGTTGGTTACAGCTTATAAGCTGTCAAACAGCTTAGAGTTAGAGTTGTTAAAGATACAAAACTTTGAAAGTGTCCTTGGCACAAGTCCCACATCGGTGGGTTATAAAAATTGGGTAGAGTTAATATACTTTTTTTTAAGATTAAGGGTTCAGTCCTTTGGGCATTCAATGTTTTGTGGATATATGGGGCAGACCCAATGGGCCAAGTCACGCGCGTGCCGCCGCCGTCCGTTCGGCCCGTGCCCGGGTCCTGGATCTTGCGCTCATTAAGAAATATTTTTTTGGACAAATAAATTAACGATTTTGGGCGTTAAAAATTAATTTTTAACGGTAATTAATTCCGAAAAAAATGTGGGCCTTTTACTATTGAATTTTTCCACCCACGTTTCCAGTTTTATCTCCACGTTTTTGCCCACTAACGATAATTTCTTTTTTGCATAAAAAGAGGTTGAGACCTCCGTTTTCAACACAGTTCCAACAAAAGAAAAAAAAAACCACATACAGTTCATCTTCCATACAGTTCCGAATTTTTTTTCCCAGAATAATTAATCTCGTTTCACAAATTAATTATATTGTTAGAATCGACCAATTATACAGAATGGGTGTACACAGACCGGGCTGATTTTTGTGCTTTATCGATCCGTATTTTCTGATTTTGGAGGTTATTTTATCCTGGGGGTAGCGATGCTTTCTGACTGTCAGCACACATTGGGCAGGGCCGCGAAACACCTTAAAGAGAGCGACATTGTCCGCGACTCAGCCGTGTTCTAGACTGTACCTGCGTCCGGGATTTCTTATATTTTCTGTCCCAGATTTATTTGCTCCAAAATTGGGTAATTTCGTTCACAATTTTTAATTCTTCTTTTAATTATTTACTGCTGCTACAACAGGATCAAATGCAAATTTATTAAAGTGTAATTCTAAAATAAGGAGTGAGACGAATCTGTAACAAAAAATTTCTTAATATCACCATTACTAGAGTTTGTTGACAAAACTTTTAAAGACGATGTTGATGTAGTAATCACGACTGTTGATGTAAAAAATTAGATCGCTCTAATTATTCAATCACAGATAAATAAATAAGACAAAGAATTTTAAAGTGGTTCAGCCTTATAAGAATGGCCTACGTCCACTGTTATGTTATTGCTGAGTGTTTAGGAGTCCTCGATTACAAGTTCTATCAAGAAATTCCCGTCCCTTTGAATGAGGGTAATACAATGTATTTATAGCCTTGAGACTATAATCTGAAAGGGTGATACATTAAATGATATACATATGAAAGGGTAACTCATTTAATGCTCTTCAAGCGTGCTCGTCAAGATGATAAGCAGTCAATGAATAGTTGAACTGTTGATTATCTGGCAATTAATGCTGTGATCGAGATGCAGCTCGAACCGCCTTAGTTGCTCGTCGTTCAGGAGTTCCTCGGAGAACTGGAGTTCCTCGGAGTATTGTAGTTTCTCGGAGTATTCTTGTTGCTCGGAGCGAACATAACTTGGTCGAGGAAATGAACTTCCTCGTTGCTATTGTGCCATGTAGATTGACACGTGTCTTCTTATTATTCGTTCATATCAGGATACTAATTTTAGTATCAACAGAAGCCCCCAATGCTTCATGCTTGATGGTTTACTTGAAAGGATGGAGTATTTATTCTGCAGTGTTGCTCGGTGCTCGTGAAATTCTTGATCTACCTTCTTGATTTGTTCAACATAAAGTGCATTATCTCCTGGACGACATATGATGCAGCTTGTAGCTTGTCATAATCTTCAAGTATGTTGATTGGTTTGCTAGCCGACCAACTGCCTCCTGAGTGCTAAATTTATGATCCTCTGAATACTTTGTTGATTTGAACCCAACTCTTCAATCTGATTAATACCAAACTAGTGGTGGACTTCGAAACATTTTCATACAACTTCTTCTTCATTATTGGTCGGGACAGTAGTAGTAGAGCTCTCAATGCTGTAGATGCTAAATTTGACTTCTGAACTTCAATAGTACGTGCATAATAACTCCTGAACTTCTGAATATGCCTCCATGTGAGTTTGTGAAGTTGAATTAGGTGCTCGACTGCATGATGTTATAAGGGTGTGCCACCAAATGAACAAATATATCTGTAATAGAAGCCCCCAGATGAACAAATACTTTACCAAGCGCCTCCTAGATCGACCATCCTTGATGAATATCAGGATGCTCAAAGATCTTAACTTCATAAATTTTCGTCTTACTTTAAATGATCCACCTGCTGACGAGTAACCTGTTTCTAAAGCATAGGGAGAGAAACCAATAGAGTAGGAATCTCAATGTAATAGTTAGTACACAATTTAATATCAATGTAATAAATTTGCGTAATTCATTTTGAATTCAGTGAGAGAATTTCATTTTTGTTCGCAAATTTGTATTGCTATTGTCTTGTATTTGTCAAACACGTTATAACAATATTGTATGGTTCATTGACCAAAAAGTTACAAGTATCAGTAATGTTGCTCGATCACTTAATAATAAAGTAATGAGTATAAAAATGTTTAAAATTTTTCCAACCAACCAAGGTTGTTAAATTGTGCTCGTCGACCAATTATGGTTAGTGGGTTTTATCCCCGACCAGCCATACTTGGTTCAATTTGAAATATTTTCTCCTCGTCGACCAAATACAGTTAGTGGGTTTTTATCCCCGACCAACCATACTTGGTTCAATTTGGAAAATTTTGTATTTTCTGGAATGATCTTACCAGCCGACCAACATAAGTTGGCATATTTTGTTTCCTAACCAACCGAGATTGGCATTTTTAGGAGTGTTGTTGTTCTCTCCCTTTTACCAACCGGAGTTGGTCTGAGTTTGAACTATCATGTCCACTAGCTCTTTTACCAACCTGAGTTGGTCACGCTAGTGTACGCCTCCTAACCAAAGGAGTATAGTTTGTTCTCGCCCTTTTACCAACCGGAGTTGGTCGTGGGTTTGAACTATCATGTCCACTAGCTCTTTTACCAACCTGAGTTGGTCACGCTAGTGTACGCCTCCTAACCAAAGGAGTATAGTTTGTTCTCGCCCTTTTACCAACCGGAGTTGGTCGTGGGTTTGAATTATCGTGTCCACTAGCTCTTTTACCAACCTGAGTTGGTCACGCTAGTATACGCCTCCTAACCAAAGGAATATAGTTTGTTCTCGCCCTTTTACCAACCGGAGTTGGTCGTGGGTTTGAACTATCGTGTCCACTAGCTCTTTTACCAACCTGAGTTGGTCACGCTAGTGTACGCCTCCTAACCAAAGGAGTATAGTTTGTTCTCGCCCTTTTACCAACCGGAGTTGGTCGTGGGTTTGAACTATCAGTGTTGCTTTTATTGCTGAACAGCGTAGTGTTGTACACTAGTATTCCCCGAAAAACTTTCGATAAAAAGAAAGAAGATGGAGAAACATCATCGTTTTATTCATATTGATGAAACTGCTTTACATTTTATATCACTGATAATACTTGCGTAGGTGTTCAGCATTCCATGCATTCTTAAATTCCTCTCCTTCTAGAGTCTCTATTCGGTAAGTTCCTGGTCGAACAACTTCTGTAACTCGGTAAGGTCCATGCCAGTTTGCTTCCAATTTATTGTGCTTCTTCTGCCCGACGAGGAGATCTAGATCTCTCTCTTACTCGGTCTTCATTACGATCAACATACTTTGACAACTTTCCTCGTCTAATGAGCGTTTCGATCTCGTTCTGGAGGTCTATACAATTTTTAGTCATATGACTATGATCCTTATGAAACTCGCAATACTTATCGCTATTCCTCATATCAGGATCTGACCTCATTTTCTTTGGCCATTTTACCTCCTCGTTATTCTTGATTTCTTCCAAGACATAATTAATACCCATTTTCAAAGGAGTATAATTATCGAATTTCTTCAGGACTTCCCATGACGACTTGTTATTCTTGGAATGATTGTCACTGCCATTGCCCTTATGCTCTTTATTGTCGACTTCCACCTTGGTTTCTTTATCCATATTCTTCTTCGTAGCCATAGCCTCCTCGGCATTCATGATTTTGGCCGCTTTTGCCATCAACTCTGACATAGTTATAGGTGGATCTTTGGCCAAAGTGTAATACAACTTATTAGGAAACAACCCACTCATCAAGGCGGTGATTGCTGTCTTTTCTTCATAATCTATGACTTCTAGCTTCTCGTTATTGAAACGAGTTATGTAATCTCTAGTACTCTCACCAGGTTTTTGTCTAACACTTAACAAGTGTGCTACTCGTTTTACTGGCTTTGCTCAAAAACAAAAATTGCCAATAAATAACTCGGCCAACTGAAAGAAAGTTGAAATCTTACCGCGAGGAAGATTGTTGTACCATATCTGAGCAGATCCAGTAAGAGTTCCTGAGAATGCTCTACATCTCATCTCGTCGGGGACAACATAGATGTCGATAGCAGCTTGATATTGCTCTATGTGAAGAACAGGATATGTCTTTCCATCATATTTGGGGGTCACCACAGGTGCTTTAAATTTCGACGGTGTAGGAAAATCCATAATGGCCTGTACAAAAGGTGTCCCTCGAACAAAAGTTCGTTGTAGGGGGTTCCTCGCCTTAGCCATTTCTCCCAGTCTATCCTCCAACCGCTGAATGGAACCTTTCCATGCATCATTTCCTTCCTCGGGCCTATTAGTTCGAGAAATTGATTGTTCTGAATTGGCCTCCTGGGATTTGTCTCGACGAGTAGCTGGTCGGTCCTCGGATCTATCTCGACGAGTAGCTGGTCGAGACTGGGCAGATCCTTCCCTTACATCTGATGGTCGTCGAAAACTCCTCGACGCTGCATTAAGAGGACTTTTTTTCCTCCTAGGGCCCAATCGATCAAAAGGAGAGGTCCTACTTAATCTTTCCAATGCGCTGGCCCTTTCTGGGGAGAGGGTGACGCGTTGTTCAGTATCTGTATCCCGTATTGATGAACTTTGTCCATATTGATAAGAGAAATCATCAGATTCTTCATTACGATATGACTCAGTACGCCTGGATCGTGAAGAAAGTAAATAGGTTTGCCTATGACCATTTCGATGTCCAGAATGTGCAGGTGCACCGCCATGAAGGGTTTGTATGAGTTACCGCATTGTCTCTTGCATGGCGTTTTGTCCCTGAGCCAGATTCGTCATTATTCCAGCCAGATCTGGAGGTGCAGAAGGATTTGGAGGATTTCCAGTATTTCCAGCGTTTCGATTGCTGGATTCCGGATTATCTGCCATTGATGATGAATGATTTTTGGTGAAAAACGATAACAACAGTCGTTTCCCACAGACGGCGCCAATCTGTTGATGTAAAAAATTAGATCGCTCTAATTATTCAATCACAGGTAAATAAATAAGATAAAGAATTTTAAAGTGGTTCATCCTTATAAGAATGGCCTACGTCCACTGTTATGTTATTGCTGAGTGTTTAGGAATCCTCGATTACAAGTTCTATCAAGAAATTCCCGTCCCTTTGAATGAGGGTAATACAATGTATTTATAACCTTGAGACTATAATCTGAAAGGGTGATACATTAAATGATATACATATGAAAGGGTAGCTCATTTAATGCTCTTCAAGCGTGCGCGTCAAGATGATAAACAGTCAATGAATAGTTGAACTGTTGATTATCTGGCAATTAATGCTGTGATCGAGATGCAGCTCGAACCGCCTTAGTTGCTCGTCGTTCAGGAGTTCCTCGGAGAACTGGAGTTCCTCGGAGTATTGTAGTTTCTCGGAGTATTCTTGTTGCTCGGAGCGAACATAACTTGGTCGAGGAAATGAACTTCCTCGTTGCTATTGTGCCATGTAGATTGACACGTGTCTTCTTATTATTCGTTCATATCAGGATACTAATTTTAGTATCAACAATGACTATTGAAGTATATGCTGCATATCTTGAGCTTGTAGTACAATATGCATTTATTCATCTTCCCTAAGTATTCAAGTGTCAAATGCACATTATAGACACTGAAAGGTATTTGTCTTCTCAAGATATAAGAAAATGAATGTGAAAAATAAGAGTGGGTGTCCTTTGGCTTCCATAAACGTAGTGATCTTTAACATTTAACCTCTGTCATAAATGGTAATACTACTCAAATAGAGTTATTATATAAATAAAGGTGACATTAAGTTTACATCAGCATATCTTTTGTTTTCCTTATTTTCCAAGATTTTTAAATCAAGACTAACTGCTCTAAGACTAGATAAAATATTTAACTAAAAAATTGCTTCCATGTGGACAATATGTTAGGGTCACCCTTTCTTTCAAAAACCATTCACCATCGTTATAGTCAAACCCGAATTTTGACATAATTGTATACAAAATACCAGCATCCATGTGTTCATTTTAACAAGTTTTTATGGAAAATTCGTCCATCTAATTCAAAACGGAAAAAAAAAAATTCAGCATAAAAAAAAAGTTTGGTATACGATAGAAAATTCATTCACCAAAGAGATTCTAGTTTTTTGTTTGGTTCACGAGAGAACATAGAGGTAAAGAAACAACATAGATTTAATCTTCTTTTGTATAACTCAAGAGGTTGGTTGAGTGACAATTAACCACGACTAAGGGGCTTGCACCCCTAGCTCTTGAATCTATTCCCTTCACTAGCAAAAATTTGGGATCGTGGAGGTATAAAGTAATTCTTGTTCTGCAATCCTTGTTTCCAAGTGGAGAAATTAGTTCATATTTGAGATAAACAATGTGCCTCTATTAATAAGTATGATGAATTTGATGAATCTGTTAGAGTATTCTTAGTTGTTAAGCTAGTGCTCCTTGTTTTTAGGTTTAGGCTAGTGCTCCTTGTTTTAGGTTTGCTCCCAGTTATGTTGAATAATTACTCCTATACTCGAGGGATAAGTTTGTTTTTCTGTTCAAGGTAGTCATGTTCCATGATTATAGGTCTTGTAAAGTTGTCGGTTGTTATTTCCCTTTCCTATGTTAGTGTAAGTCTATTTAATATTCATTGCAGCTGTTCAATAAACTATAATTCTCCAAACTAACATGTATTCACAAAACTATCCGTGTTTCTCTTTGATTTCAACATCTGGTATTAGAAACTCCACACAAGGCCAGATCAAAATCTTGCAATTCCGATACTAGAGTGAAGAAACATAGATATGGCATCCGAGAGTCGCTTTTGTAACTTGCCATTCCAAGGTTTGATGGTCACTACGACCATTGGAGTATGCTCATGGATAGTTTTCTGCGTTACAAAGAACATTGGCACCTGGTGGAGATGGGAATCACTACTGCAACAGAAGGGACGAATATCAGTGAGGCATAGAAGAAGGCCGTTGATGAATATAATGTAATACCCCACATTTTTTCTCTTAAATAATTAGTGGAAAAATTATTTTTTTTGAAATAAATAATTTATTTTAGAAATTTAATCTAAATATATATTTTACTCGAATATGTTGAGTGGAAACTTGTTATTTAGTATGCTTGAGTGTATTATTCATTTTTGTGCATGGATATGTCATTTGCATATCATAAGATAAAATTATATAATTTATGTGCGACACAAATAAAAAGTAATTATTTTGGCATATATAATTCGGAGCACGTTTTGCACTTATGTGAACTCGTTTAAGTGGGTTAAACCTTTAAAAATGGTGTTGGGTTAATAACATATTGGTTGGGGAAGTTTTGGATTAATTAGATAAGGGATTCAGGCTCATTAGGGGGTCCAAAAGTTGGGACTATAACCCAACTCGGGATTTAACACTTAATGAGTGGTTTAGTGGGGGTAAACCACTCCCCCATTATCGCAAAACCAAACCTAAAATAGCAACCACGGGAGAGAGAATATAGAAACACCAAGAAAGGAAAAAGAGGAAGAACGGGAGGGAGATAAAAAACTTTCAAGGGTTTCTCCATTACAAAAGAGTCCAGGCAAGAATTTCTTGCATAATTTATGTTTATAATTTATTTCTCAATGCAAAATCTTATTCCCTTAGATTTATGAAAAATAGGGTTTTTTATAATTGATTTATGATGAATACCCACATGTAGAGGAATGATAAATTGAATTGGATGATGATATGCATGTAGAGGAATGATTCACATGTGGAATTTATTTTCAGAAATTAGGTATCAATAAATCTGACTTTGGGAATGATTTTCCTTTGGTCAGTGATGATTGATCAAGGAAAATTGAACAAGAAACAAAGATATTATCACTATGACATTTTGGACTGATAATTCGATAATTTTTTTAGATTTATTAACTTTTTTAATGAACTTAGCATGATTTAAATGTTGGGGAACAATCTAACACTACACCATAATGGCTATTTTGCAACTAATAGATTTTTTAATTTGTAAGTGTTTATAACACTTACAAATTTTACAACGGTTTTGAACACTTATAAATGTTATATGTGTTCAAAACACTTGTAAAATTTATAATTTTATTAATGCCAAAACCCAAAAGCGTTGCATCATCTCCCAAAAGTGTAAAGAGATAATTTCCCACCTCATTGTTTCCCTCGTCAAAAATTTCCTCCCCCGTTTACTCAAACCACACCCAAATTTTCCCTCCCTACCAAAATCACACACCCCTTATTTACACTCTCTCAATCGTTTGGTAAGGTTGCGATTCAGATTTGGAAGACTCCGATTTTAGGTCTCTCTCTCCCAAAATCGCACTCAGATGATTCCGATACTTATTTTCAGTATTTTACGATCATAAAGCCTAGGGCTCCATCGTAAAGCTTAAAAACTTGATTCAGGTATAACTCTCTCTCTCTCTCTCTCTCTCTCTATATATATATATATATATATATATATATATATATATATATATATATATATATACGAGTTTGATCTTTGAATTGTTCGAGTCATTAAGTCTACAAGTTGTGACAATATATCCAAGAATAAGTATAATGGTAAGGGGTTTGGACTCTTGGATGTAAATTTTAGTTGTAGCTATATCCAAGGAGTTTACTTTGTATTTTCACTTTCATTTCTTTTTTTTTTGCCTTATTGTTTTGGATGTTGTTGAATGAAATTGTGAAGTTTTATAATGGGAAATTTTGTTTAGGGTTTCATATTAAGTTTTTTAATGAATAAATGTTTTGTTTTTTGTTATTTTTAAATGAATAAATATGTACGAGTGCTTGTCAAAGGTACATATACTCATCCTCTAAAGGTAATTACAGTTTAACGATTTCATGTCAGGGAAACACGGAGTTGTGGAATTTTTAAACTATTTGTAAAGATTCATGAACATCTAAGAAAAAATGTAGAGAAGTAATTTGGTCATATGTATTTTTGTATATTCTCTTTCAATTTTATTACACTACGATTGTTGAATTCAATTATGTTTTTGATGATGGCAATGAATTATGAAGTTTTCTTCTCCTGATACGCGAGCACTACATGACCACTACCTGCTTTAATATTTGCTGAAATGGTAATACTTTTGAATTATTAGAAAATTTTGCTTCTGTATGTCTTTTATACGGGTCCATCATATTTTTTAAGGGGGTTTTGGGGAAAGGTCCTCATAACTCTCAAAGTGTATAAAAATAGGACACTCCACATAATTTTATTAATTTAGTCCCTGTACTAAAAATACCATGAAAAATGGTAAAAAATGGTATCGTTGGCGAGGACCAAAAAAATGAACTCCTAACTCTAAAGGGACCACACAAATAAATGCTATTGTACCACAGGGACTAGATTTATAAACTTGAAAATCATTGTCCTGAAAATCCAAATATAGGAAGGAACATGACCTTTACCTTAATTCTCTATTTTTTTTTAAATGGTAATCAATGAATTATGTTCTTTCTCAACTTCTGTTTCAAAGTTAAGGCCATTAGAAGTTCAAAGTGTATCTTATTTTTCTTTTACTTTCATGAAACAATTCCTCCATGTTATAGTACAAATTTGTTCCACAAACACACTGGAATAGAATGGAATAATCTGTTTTCATTAGCTATCCAAACAGAGAATAAGACATAATTCCCTGAACGAGCGTTTTTTTTCTTTTCTTGTATGCATTTTTTAAATTATTTTTCGTGTATTACATTACTTAATGGATGTACGAAGAAAGCACATAAAACAGTGTTAATGGATATATCAACAATGCTGCCAAAACAGTGACAAGGGTTTCTCTACTCTTAACATATTAGTATGGCAAACAAATTGAGTTTTCCTTTCATTAAGGGTTTTCTTTGATTTACAGTTGAAATTTTCGCTTTTCGTTGGATGAATTTGAAGTAACAATGTACTTATAATACACTTCTCTTACTCTATTATATAAAAATTGTATGATCAGAATCTTTACCTTTCAATTACTCTGTTATTTAAAAATTGTTACAATCCTATATTCATGGGGACTAATGTATTAGTTGCTTTTATATTATAACATGTTTTTATCAGAGAAGATGAATATGTAGCCCGCTAAGCGTTCAACATCTGCGAATCTTTTGGCCTACAAGAACCCTGAGGTCACCTTTCTCCTTCTCTCTCCATACATATGAATAAATATTTTATTTTTCTTTAATTTGTGTTTATAAAGGTATTCCTTAAACAACCCTCTTTTTGTATAATGATTATAATCATAGTGGGATAGTTTAGGGAAAAAATTGATTTTTCTTAATATTGCAACCTAATGCTAAAGCCTATATCCATTCTGGGATTTTGGTCAAAATATTTTCTTATACTATCAAACAGTGACTCTTTTAATTTACTAAGGAGGGGATGTGAGTTTTTAAATCACTATGGCTTCTTTACAATATAGGCTTGTTTTAAAAAGCTAAAGTATATAAAATATTTGGACATCAGTTCTAATTTTTCTTTTTGGCTACTTTATAGTGATTCTATGTAGTAAGTTGTGTTGGAATACCTTTGTTATAGGAGGAAAGTGAAAGTTGCTTATATGGATTCTCTCGGATTTCATGTAATTGACCAATGGGGGATGATGATTCCCGAACTAGTTAGATGGCCTTACTCCAAAAATGGGAAAGGGTTCACTTAAGTGGCTAAAAAAGTTCATGGCATGGGTTTGAAATTCGGGATACATGTTATGAGAGGTATAAGTACGCAGGCGATTAATGAAAGAACCCCAATCTTAGATGTCACCACGGTGTTACTCTTCACTCCAAATATCAATTCAGTTTTACTTCTCCAAATCAGATAAGTTTAGCTGTGAGAACCTAAATATGAAATTTTGTTACAAAAATTTAGTTTCAGCTCCCTATGACCTGCTCAAATTAATTTATGAACGTTAATATATAATATTTTTTATAGAATATTTTTTTTCCATTCATTTGTTAATTTATGAACCTTAATTTATAATATTTTTTCCCATCTTGCTTTAAGTTTCTATTCATATGATTATTTTGTCAGAGCATGTGTTTATAACTTGAATTCCATCGATTTTAAAGGGAATAATTGATGATATAATCATTAATCTGACAGTTCTTGTAGGATTAGTTCACTATGAGACAAGGAGACATATTTCTCATCTTTCCTGTGTTCTGCATCTGGGGTTGTATGTAATTGTTCACTCGTTCTCAATTTGTGAATCCTAACATATTCCCTGCATACACATTCCTCTAGTAACCACTATGTATTAAGATTGGGCAAAATAGGTGATGCCCTCTCACGCAACCCTTCAACATTGTTTAAGTTGTTAGCCTGTATGAAAATAATGCTTAAACTCTCAAATATAGTGTAATTATATTTCATCGTTTCTTTCTTTTGGGGAAAATTTATGTGTTTTGGTTTAATTAAGCGTTGAGTGATAAGCTAATCAAGCTAGTGTGACAAGTGAGGAGTGCACCATTTCCTGGGGTATGTACTGTTTCTTAAACCTTAATATTAGCTCACAAGTACCACTTTATAAGTTAAAATCATATTATGTTACTGTGAAAGTCTGTTTGGTTGTCATAATGTAACTCTTTGCTAAAATATTACAATGATATACAAAATCTTGTTGTGACTGAGTATTGAGCCATGGATTAACATATTTGTGAGAATCTATTTCTAGTTCCTCTGCTGCGTTTGAGTACCGAACTATGAATTAAGATATCTGTGAGATTATATGGATTCAATCGATACTAGTGAATAGATACTAGTGAATGGATGTATGAAGAAAGCACATAAAACAGTGCACATAAAATGTTTATCTAGGTATCTTTTATTTCCTTAGTTAACTTGTTTGCTTAGCTGCTTATAGTCAAATGAGTTTTGATATTTGCTTGAAATGTGCATAGGTGGGTTTGACACTGCACATGCGGCTGCTCAATGAGCTCTTACATCTCTCATATTTTAAAGTTTTATATGGAAATGTGGGGCTAATACATATAAGGAAACAAGAAATCAGTGCATATGATAGGGCAGCTATCAAGTTGCGGGGAGTTGAAGTTGGCATCAATTTTAGCCTCGATGATTATGAAGAGGAGTGGGAGTGGGAATGGGAGTGCGAGTGGGAGTTTAGGGCTGGGCGGGATTAAAGATCGGAGGAAGGAAAATAGAGAAGATGAGGATGACGGTAGGTCGCTTTTTTCAATGCAGTTAGGGATTGGTGAGAAGGGAGAAGAAATTGGAGAATGGGGTGGGGATGGACTCATTGGGTTGCTAGGGAGTAGGCAAAAAAGCATTGCGGAGATCATTCAGGTGAAATTCTTGGGCTTTGTTTCCAAGTTTCAATCTTTGAATTGCCACTCGTTAAAAAAATTAGTAACTTACATTGTATATTGACATTTTGTATGTTTCTTATGGTCTATTTTCTGATGTGGTATGCTATAATAACATGCTTAAGAGCAATAAAATAAGGTGTTTTGAGTTGTCAGAAATTGCAGGCCATATTGTTGAGTTCAGGTATGTGTTAATGGCTGATACTCTTTGCCTTTCTCTTTTATGAATCCTCCATAGATTAATTAATTTGTCCAAATCTTATCTGAGTAGCGCTGATCAGTATGGAATTCGTTTTATCCAACAAAAACTTGAAACTGCCAGAACCGAAGAGAACAACATGGTTTTCCATGAAATCATGCCTCAAGCACTTTCGTTGATGATAGGAGTGTTTGGTAACTACGTGATCCAGAAGTGTTTGGTGACTATGTGATCCAGAAGTATTCATCTTGCATTTGATGTGGTGATTAGTTTTTAATATATATGTTATTTGGGTTATTTGATGCTTTACAGACAATGTCACTCTAAAATGTTGAAAATATGATGATCTATTTTCCTACAGCTTTTTGAGCATGGAACTGCATCTCTGATAAGAGAATTGGCTGACCAACTTACTAGTCATGTTCTGACCCTTAGCCTTCAGATGTATGGTTGTCGAGTGATCTAGAAGGTATCTTAATTGTGCAATCACACTAATTACATTATTGACTATGTTTAGTTCACGATGGTGTCTCCATTGGGATGGCATGCATCACTATGAATTGAAATCATTTAGGAAAAGAAAATTCAACATTATTGTTATTATTATCGTACGCTCGCACCTCTTATCACATGATGAAGAGATAGAGGTATCACGATAACCATAACCGTCATAACTAATATTTTCTCTCATTGTCTTACTGAGCAATTGTATTAATGAAAATGTCATTTCGTTTCCTGCTTTAGACTACCTATGCCGAAATCGCTGTAGTCTCCCGAGCTTTTAGCCTATTTAAGGCACCACCTCCTGCTCATACCCCAGTTCAGGCACCACCTTCTGCTCCGCCAGTCAAGCCGCCAGCTCCTGCTCTTGCTCCACCAGTCAAGGTGCCACCTTCTATACCTAAGCCTCCACCAAGAAAAATATTATTATCATTAAATATTTGTTGTGCTTTATAATTTTTAAAAACTTCTGTATATGTTGTTAATTAATACATATATATCTATTATATAATATTGGTTAGCTAATTGTGACAGATTATAGGGGTGGACAAGTTCAAATCCAAATGGTAACAAGAGTTTTTATTTTCTTCTTCTGAGTTTTAGTTATATATACTAGTGTATATTTTATAATGTGATTTTGGTACGAGATCAAATTCCTTACATTGATTTTGGTGATTCTTACATGGCCTACATAAATAAGAGGTGCAGGGTTGTTGAGAGTCTAAAAAAGATGGTATTGTTCATTTGGATTACGGACTCGATGCTAACCGTGCTCAGTGGATACCAACAAAAAAGATAATTATTTCATGGCTTACAGATGCAGTCATCTATGAATTCTGGATGAAATGTTATGGAACAATGGTTAATGCTAAGCCAAAAAAAAAAAGAACAGGTACATTTTTCTGTATATACAGAGTAATTGAAATATCATTTTCTCTTTATACTTCTCCTTCTCTTTCTTTTTGTTAACGTCCACACATGCACAAACACAATTTCATGTATATACTTATAACCATTTTATTGGACAAATATACCATAGAGCCACCACTGCCTACCTAGCTTTGCCAACTATGTTAGGGAACAAACACTTTTTGTTTGGATACAAGTAACTTCGATAGAAATTTTATTTGATTTGTTACTTATACCCATTAGAAAATAGTTGAGGTTGATCCACTAACTTTGTTGTCTTATGCAGATTAACCAGTTTGGATGCAAATTTTGTTGGCCAAGTGTTGTTTAAACTTCATGCTTTAACTGTAAGTATCATAGTTGTGATTTTTATGTTAGCGAATCATGTATTTATTAAAGACGTATATTGATTTGGCTTAGTTTTACCTCTTATACCTCTGAGAAACTAACAAGTTAATGCTTACAAATTCTCAGTGTTAGATGATTTAATATAGTGGAGGAGTTGATGTGGAACCCAAAGTGTAATAGACCTCAACAAATAGAGGCATACTGGAGGAGTTGATGTTTTTTCTTGGACACTTGTGCTTGCCTTTTAAAAGTCACTTCTTTGTTTATGTCCACAATCACATAAAACTGTTGCTAAATTTGACTTTCGTGATGTTTCTCAGGTTTTTATCAGACTCTCATTGGTAATGTCATTTCATCTTTCGCTGATAGGAATGCTGAAGTGGTAGAAGCTTCGATTTCATTTTTTATGCACTTGGAGAGTCATTAAGCGGCGAGGCAGTATGCTGGTAGTGGTCTTTTGAGGGAACTAGTGTCAATGCTCTTATCGACACGATTTCCTAGCCATATTAATAGGGTTGTACAAATGCGTATTTGGATACAATAACTAGGTGTATGAAGTTTGTTCCGGAGAATACTCAATATATACCTTTCATTCTTACTTCCTTTCTTGATGAGTGTTTATTTATGTCGAACATATCTTGAAGTATTGTATGAAAGTGTTTGGATATAATTGTTATCTTTTTAGCTAATTTTATTATTTGTTATATGTGAGGTTGGTGGTATGTGTTGAATATTTTTTATTTTTTTTAATATTTTAATTTATGTAAGTGTTCATAACACTTACAAAAAGAATATTTTTTTTCCTTACAACTTACTATTTGCAAGTGTTTTGAACCATTACAAAAAGAAATATATATATATATTTTCATTTGTAAGTGTTTATAACAGTTGTAAATTAAAAATGCTTGCTGAATTTTGCAAGTGTTCTGAACACTTGCAAATTTTTTTGTAACGGTTTTCAGCAACGGACATGTGTTTTCAGTAAACACTTGCAAATGACATTTGCAACGGTTTTGGACACTTACAATTTTTTTGCAACGCGCCGATTTGCAAGTGTTTTAAACACTTGCAAATGGCATTTGTAAGTGTTTAAAACACTTACAAATCGCCTGTTTTGGTGTAGTGTAAATGATTAAACCTTTAAAAGTTAACAAATGGTAACTTATGGATTTGTAATTGGGATTGTATATTTATGGGTTTCGTACGGAATTCTAGGAAAAAATTGTGAGGTTTGTGAATCTGTACAGAGGTAGCGTGGAAAGGAGGAAGACGATAGGTAGTTCAACTGACCTGACATGTCGTTCAAATGACATGCCCTGTCGTTTGAACAAACTCCTACTCGTTCAAACAACGTGGTGGGGAATTCTTCATTTCTCTTGACGTTTTGCTGAACCCAAATAATCCACTTAATAATTTTTAGTACATCAACGTAGGAGCAAAACGAATAAGGAGGGACAATATCCTAATTAGAGGAAAGAAATTTTAAATTTGGATGGTGTTATAAGTGTATGTGAATGGGGTACACACACAATTTAATTATTTAACTAAACTTGACGATTTATAAATTTTACCCATGGAGTAGAATTTAATGATTTATTAGAAAATAAATTATTAAAAAAATTGGAAAATGGCTTGGACTTTGGATTGGGACTTTATGGTAATTATAGGATAATTACCTTTACATATTATAGGAAAAATAACATGTATTATATTATATTTGTGTATGGACATACCGGTGGACTTTTCTATCGGCTTGGGGGTTCCCGTGTTCGGGCGAGTGACCACACATCGGAACAGGTGGGCTTGACGATATGTAGGCATATAGGTACTACATAGAGGCTCCACTCACTAGAGGTAGGTGTGGCGCTGACCGTTCCTGTATTACTGCTGGGTATGGGCCGTGTGCAGGTGTCCTGCGTAGGGACCGCCCCCAACTTACATGTGTTTTGTGGTATCCACTTAGGATGTCACGATTCCTTCGGACTTTTCGATTTGGATGTTAGGATTCCTTCGGACTTGCCGATAGAGCACAAATATGACACCATCGGTAGATGCCCTTATGTGTCACATATATGGAAGGACATATAATTGATTATTTGGATATTATGGAAATAAATTAAATTATCTAAGGAAATGGGCTTTAACTAATATTTTATTAATAATGCATAATATATGTTTATGCTTTATACTTGATAAAGCGGGAGACCAAAATTAATGTAAGTTGATATATTTTAAAATGTACGGATTTTAGTTAATTAAATCAATTAGGAAGGGATTCCCTCTAGAATTGAAATGATGTCACAAATTATTATTTTAGGATGTTTGTGGGTGCAAATGAAATTTCATTTAGATGAGGGATGAGGTGTCATACGCATGTGAGTGTCCAAAAGTGGGAATATTTATTGTGCATCAACTGTATAATTACATTCATATTTTATTCAACTTAATTCTTGCACACCTTGGGCTCTGACCCAAATTCAAATGTTTTCCCCCAGGTTCTCGTAGACAGGGATACTTGGATTGTGTTGGGGTAGTCCCGCAATCTCACTTACTCTCCAAATTTAGATTCAGTTACTTCTAGTATATGTTCTTTTCAGATTCAGTTATTTATTATTGGAACAATTATAAGGGCATAAGGCCGATACTCTTTTATTTCATGTTTTTTGGGATTTATTATGTTAGATGGATTTTAGTATTACTATTATGGTGGTTAGATTTATTGGATCATTGTGTATGTGTTCTTCATTTATAAATGCCGAAATTTTGGAAAATAATTTATATATATTTACTATGGTGTTAAGAATGGTATTAATTGACAAGTAAGCCATATCTTCAGCGTATCGTGCCTTGCTAGATTTTATGTGAGAAATAAGGGTTGTTGCAGTTGCTATCAGAGCACGGTTCTGAGTGTCCTTAGCATCTGTGTTTGTGCACATTACGTTTGATGTTGCGTTCTTTGATATAGAGACTATATTTAGAACTCGTTATACTCACACGATTAATACTAATTAGAATCTTTTGCTTTCAGATGGAAAGTGGACGTAAGGGCAGACCCAGGAGAGTCGTCCCACCCGTCGAGGAGGAGGAGGCTCGCTCAGAGCCACCTCAGCCATTACAGCCACCATAGGCTCCATAGGACCCACAATTGATTACTCCGGCGGAGATAGTCACTATAATGTCCCAGGAAGTATCCACAACAATGGAGGCCATGCTATAACATTTTCTACCACCTCAGCAGCCACCATAGCACATGGCTATTCCATCACGAGCATCGAGAAATGCATTGGATCGCGCGAGGGAGGCCTTTGTTAAAGGCCAACCTCTAGAGTTTGTAGGAGAGTCTAACATTCTGATTGCTAGTTGTTAGAAGAAAGACATTGAGAGGCACTTAAGGATGGTGGAGTGCACGGCTGTTTAGAAACAGATGTTAGCATCCCTTAGATTGGTGGGATCCACCCTTCAGTGGTGGGAGACAGTGGCGATAGTTGAGGAGAGGGACAACCTCACGATAGATCAGTTATGGGATAGGTTTGAGGGGAAATACTTTCCCCTAGCTATGCAGTCCGAGATGAGGACTAGGTTTATGAATCTAAAGAAGAAGGTATGTACAGTTGCAGATATGAGGAAGAGCTCACCGCTCTATCATATTTTACAAAGGACGTTATTCGAGCATATCAAATGAGGATGAACCATTTTATCAATGACTGACTTGGCATATTAGGAATGCTCTTTTGGAAAATCCAGCCTTCTTGATGTACAACCAAAGGGTTAACACTGTACTTCTTCATTGCCAAGATCAAAGGGTATTTATGAAGAGCAAGGGAGAAAAGCGCCACGAGGGAGAGTCATCTAGCCAACAGGGTAAGGCGAGTGGGAGTTGTGGATCTAGGGGCTAGCAACATAGGGGCACCCCACCCATTGATTAGAGTAAGATATTTGACGCGACCACAAATGTTTCTAGTGTGCATGCTATTTAGGCTCAAGTGCAAGCCTGTCGCTTAAGTAATAATCCGATAAGTCGGGTATTGATCCTCAGGGAAATAGGACGAAGGTAACCTAACTTTGACTCTAAAAAAAGGAAAAGGTGATTCGAATTGTGGAACAACTACAACTAAATGCACTTTTTGAAAATGATTAATTAATGAAATTGTGAATAAATAAAATGAAATTACTCTAATGAACCAAAAGACTAATGATGATCCGACTAAAATTTAATTTATGAAATGAGAAAGATAGGTCGGTTTACAATCCCCCAAACCCTAGTAATTCATTTCATACGATACTAGATTCAGAATCAAAGCTTTAAATGAATTCGGTTTTTTAATGCTCCTAAGTATTACATATATGAGGGATCGTAGCCCGCACAATATGTAAGCAAATGTTGAATTAAAACCCGGTCTTTAACAATCCTAAGTATTACACATATGAGGGATCGTATCCTGCACAGTATGTAAGAAAAGGAAGAATTGAAGCAGTATCATATTACAACAATACAATTCATCTAAAATTTTAATTCCAACTTCTATTTCCACTATCATGAATTACATCGGGTGCGGTTCATGCACCCCCAACCCTTGAAAACTTAGTCGGACATATTAAAACTAGAAAAACATGTTTGAATGAAAGAAAACATTTTTACTAACAATTGAAGATAAAAAAGAATGAAATTACTACTGAAGAATTAACTACTGCAATAAGGAAAACAAGAATTGAAACAACTTTACTTGAATTGCAAAACTGGAATCAAACTAGGGTTTTTTTGTTTTCTCCTCTAAGATCATTACAAAGTGTTGATGTAAAAAATTAGATCACTCTAATTATTCAATCACAGATAAATAAATGAGACAAAGAATTTTAAAGTGGTTCAGCCTTATAAGAATGGCCTACGTCCACTGTTATGTTATTGCTGAGTGTTTTGGGAATTCTCGATTACAAGTTCTCTCAAGAAATTCCGGTCCCTTTGAATGAGGGTGATACAAGGTATTTATAGCCTTGAGGCTGTCATATGAATGGATGATACATTAAATGATATACATATGAAAGGGTAATACATTTAATGTTCTTAGGCGTGTGCGTCAAGGATAAGCATTTAATAAACCAACTGAACTGTTGGTTATCCGGCAATCAATGCTGTGGCCGAGATGCAGCTCGAATTGCCTTAGTTGTTCGTCGTTCAGGAGTTCCTCGGAGTATTGGAGTTCCTCGGAGAAGTCTGTTCCTCGGAGCGTGTGAGTTCCTCGGAGGGATCTGTTCCTCGGTGAACACTTGTTGCTCGGAGTGAGTAGGACTTGGTCGGGGAAATAAACTTCCTCGTTGCTATTGTGCCACGTAGATCGACACGTGTCTTCATATGATTGGTCCGCATTAGCAGATTAAATTTGGTATCAACACAAAGCTTCTCTAATAAGGAATAGAAGCCTCCCTATATCCGTGAGTTATTTTAAACTTATACCCTACCTAAATTACAAGAGTTGGATGAATGCAAAACTCTATCAATAATAAGATCAGCTCAAATCTAGAACACTGGATCGATCCGATCAGGACATACCGGATTGGTCCGGGTAGCAATCGGATTGATCCTTTTTTCTAAACACCCAGATTGATCCGCTAGACGAGTCTCTTTGTAGTGGAATTTAGGGGCTGGACCAATCCATTTTTTTGGAAAACCGGATTGGTCCGCTAGACGTATTCTTATTCAGTGATTTTGGACACCCGGATTGATCCATTTTTCAAATAAACCGTATTGGTCCATATTGGCTTCTCAACTTCTCTTGTATATCTCTTTAAAATCACATGATTTTCTCGCATCTTCGGGTCTTCATAATTTCTAATCCAAAACTCTGATTGGGACTTCGTTTCTTCCTACGTGTTCGTAAACTCGAGATCTTTGACTTTTATTTTGGGTCCTCAACCTGATTCCTAGTGGAAATTACGCTTTTGCCCTTTTGATTCATCCTCTTTCTTTTCTCTTGCTTCTTCTGGTTTCTTTCTTTCTTTCTTTCTTTCATGTAATAAATACCTATAAAATTAATAATAAATATACAAAACTCGGGATACTTGTTAGACGAAACCGTTAATAAAGATATGAGATAAATTAATTCATTTTACGTTGTTCGAGGTAATAAAAGACTCTAAATAATGGGGTAAATTTGGAAGAATTTACGAGGTTTTTCCCACGGGGGAATCAGGTCGCCTTGGGGCAAGGAGGTTTCATGGGACAATAGGTTCCTCAGGGACAATGCACACAGCTCAGGGAACCATTGTACTAGTCGCTCCAACACCCGTCGCTCCACCTCACGGGAAACAACCGTTGCAGTATGGCCAGGTCTACCATGTAGCAGCAGCAAATGGACCCGCACCTCCATAGGCAGTTGAGGATATGTTTCCCATTTTTGGTCATGTTAGTCGTATACTTTTTGACATGGTGCATCACACTCTTTTGTTAGCGTGGGGTTTTCACTCTTTCGTTAGCATGGGGTTTTCACGGGAGTCGGGTATGATAAACTTTGCATCAGATATAGTATTGCATATAGACTCACCAATGGGTAGAGGGGCACTAGTATGATCAGTGTGTCGCGGATCGATATTGAGATAGTCTGACTTACTTTTGTTGCGAACTTACTAGTGCTGGATATGTATGAGTATGATGTCATTCTGGGGATGGACAGGCTAGCCACCTATAGGGCATGTGTAAATTGCTTCGGGAGGTCCAGCGTCTTTTCCATTCCAAGGCAGGAGATGTACCTAGTTGTGATTACTCACCCCGAGGGTAGTTCGAGAACATATCTATATTATATTGGGTAGGATACTTCTTAGGAGGTTTTGGTGACTCTAGATTCCATTCCAGTGGTTAGATATTTTTTAGATGTTTTAAGGAGATTTTGGGGTTACCACCGAGTTGAAAGATCGATTTTATGATAGATCTGATTCCGAACACCAGACCTATTGCCCGCACTCCGTATAGGATGGATCTATTAGAGATAAGGGAGCTAAGAGATCAGATTGAGTAGTTATTAGGGTTGGGGTTCATTAGGAGGAGTACTTTACCTTGGGTTGATCCAGTGATGTTCGTCAAGAAGAGGGGCGATTCCTTACGGACTTTTATCGACTGCAGAAAGTTGAACAAAATCACGATTCAAAATAAATACCCATTGCCGCAAATAGATGATTTGTTTGATCAGTTGAGGGGTGTTGCATATTTTTTGAAGATTGATTTGAGGTGAGGATACCATCAGTTAAGATTCTGGGTGCAGGACGTCTCAAAGATAACTTTCCTTACTCGTTATGGGTCATACGAGTTTTTAGTGATGCCATTTGAGATAACCAATGCACCAAAGGTATTTATGGATTTGATTAATCGAGGTTTTAGGGAATTTTTGGACCGGTTCATTATAGTATTCATAGATTATATTCTAATATATTCTCAGATTGCGGAGGAGTCTGCAGAGCATCTACGGGTGGTTTTACAGACACTCCGGGATCACCAGTTGTATGCGAAGTTCAAGAAATGAGGATTTTAGATGAGGAAAATATAGTTCTTGGGTCATATTGTTCCCGAGTGGGGGATATCCATGGACCCACAAAAGGTTTCCGTCGTGGTGGAGTGGGGATAACCCACTACACCCACTAAGGTGAGAAACTTCTTAAGATTGGCCGGTTACTACTGTCGTTTTCATTCAGGGGTTCTTAAAGATAGTCAGGCCCTTAACGAATTTGATGAGGAAAGGGGTACCTTTTGTTTGGGATGAGACATGCCAACATGCGTTTGAGGTTCTGAAGATGAGATTGACTACAACACTTGTTCTAGCATTACCTCGGGCGGGAGTTGACTACAAGGTTTATATTGATGAGTCCCTGTGGGGACTTGGCGGGGTTTTAATGCAGGAGAAGAGGTTGATAGCTTATTCTTCCTGAAAGCTTAAGCCTCATGAGGGACATTATCCCACCCATGACTTGGAGTTGGCAGCCACGATTTTTACCTTATTAGTGTGGAGACACTACCTTATGGGAGAAAAGTTTTATCTTTTCACATATCATAAGAGTTTATAGTATTTGTCCACACAGAGAGAGATGAACATGCAATATATGAGGTGGCTCGAGTTTGTAAAGGACTATCAGTTCGACATTCAATACCACCCAGGGAAAGCGAATGTCATAGCAGATGCGCTGAGCCGCAAGCCGTAAGTAGTTTCTAGAGTTGGCAGTAGTGTGGAAGGTGAAGTGAAAGTCACTTCATAGAGATGATGAGTTGACCTGAGCATTTATGTTAATTCTCACAATCACCTGAGGTCATTATTTGGGTGGTGAAGGGATATGTGAAAGATAAACTTTGTTAGATGCGGGTGGGACAGTTGCTAGCCGAGGGGTTGGAGTATTTTTCTATCTGGTCTGATGACGTTTAAGGGTCCAGGGGAGATTGTTTATTTCGGATGATGCGGAGTTAAGATGAGATATTATATCAGAGGCTCACGATTCGTTATACACGGTGCATCCCGTGGGGATAAGATGTTCCATGATATGTGCCTTCAGTATTAGTGGGTCGGTATGAAGAGAGATATAGTTGAGTTTGTGTCCAGATGTGCTACTTGTCAACGGTGAAGGTGGATAATTAGCGTCCCCCAGTTACTCTGTAGCCTTTGGAGATCCCAGTGTGGAAATGGGAAAGAACATCTATGGACTTTATTATGGAGTTACCTACTTCACATAGAGGGCATGATTTGATATGGGTGATTATCGACAAATTAACAAAGGTGACTCATTTCTTACCGGTCTGTACAAATTTGAGCTCCGAGCAGTATGCTAGAATCTTCATTGCAAAGATCGTTAAGCTGCATGGGGCGCCGCTTAACATAGTGTCAGATAGGGACACGATGTCTGTGTCCCACTTTTGGATGATCTTCTAGTATGCCTTGGGGGCCGAGTTGAGACTGAGCACTTCGTATCATCCTCAGACCGATGGGCAGATGGAAAGAGTGAACCTGATGCTAGAGGATATGCTACGTATGTGTATTTTGGACTTTAAAGTAAGATGGGAGAAATATTTATCGTTGGTGGAGTTCACCTACAACAATATCTACTAGTTCACTATAGGGATGTCTCCATTTAAGGCAATCTACGGGAGACCTTGTCGTTTGCTCTCATGCTAGTTAGAGGCGAGGGAGAAAAAATTGCTAAGTCCATACTTCATTCAAGATACCTCAAAGAAGGTAGAGATGATTCGAGACAGGATACGGATTGCCCAAGATAGGATGAAAAGAGCTACGTGGATGGGGGGCGAAGACACTTAGACTTCGACGTTGGAGACCAAGTGTTGATTAAAGGCTCTCCCATGAAGGGGGCGACAGACTTAGATGTTGGAGACCAAGTGTTGATTAAAGTCTCTCCCATGAAGGGGGCGAAAAGATTCGGGAAGAAAGAAAAGACGACACCTCGATATGTGGGGTCATTCCTTATTTTTGAGAGAATTGGTCCCATAGTATATTAGTTTGGATTATTGGAACACTTACATTGAATGCATGGTATCTTTCATATATCCTCATTGCGGAGCTGACGATTCATGTATTACTGCCGGGTATAGGCGGTATACAGGTGTCCTGCGTAGGGACCGCCCCCAACTTATATGTATTCTTGGTGTTCGGTTAGGATGTTAGGATTCCTTCGGACTGTCCGATTTGGATGTTAGGATTCCTTCAAACTTATCGATAAAGCAGGGATATGACACCAACGATATATGCCCTTGTGTATCACATATATAGAAGTACATATATTATTAATTACCCATATATTATGGAAAACAATTAAATTGTTTAAGGAAAGGGACACTAACTGATATTCTATTCATAACACATAATAAATGTTTATGCTTTATTCTTGATAAAGGGGGAGACCAGAATTAATGTAAGTTGATAAATTTTAAATTATAGGGATTTCATTTAATTAAATCATTGGGGAAGAAATTCCCTCTAGAATTGAGATGATGTCACAAATTTATTATTTTGGGACGTTTTGTGGTGCAAATGATATTTCGTTTAGATGAGGGGCGAGGTGTCATACACATGTGATGTCAAAATGGGGGATATTTATTGTGCATTAACTGTATAATTACATTAATATTTTATTCAAGTTAATTATTGCACACCTAGGGCTCTGACCCAAATTTAAATGCCTCCCTCCCCCAGGTGCTCCTAGACAGGGATAGTTGGATTGTGTTGTGGCAATCCCGCGATCTCTCTTACTCTCCAAATTCAGATTCAGTTACTTCTAGTATATGTGCTTTTCATATTCAATTATTTATTATTGGAACAACTGTAAGGGAATAAGCCCTATACTCTTTTATTTCATGTTTGTTGGAATTTATTATGTTAGATGGATTTTATTATTAATATTATGGTGGTGTAGTTTAATTGGATCATTGTGTATGTGTTCTTTATTTATAAATGTCGAAGTTTTGGGAAATAATTTATTTATATTTACTATAGTGCTAAAAATGGTAATAATTGATAAGCAAGCCCTATCTTGCCTGGACAGCCTTTAGGTGAGAAAATAGGGGTTATTACACAGTAGTTGAAAGATATAAAAGCTAAGAACTACTTGTTCCAATCCATTGATAGCTCGATATTGGAGATCTTATTGAAGAAGGACACTACAAAGGTTATATGGGATTCTTTGAAGCATAAGTATCAAGGAACAACATGTGTGAAACGTGATCAACTGCAAGCTCTTCGCAAAGAGTATGAAGTGCTGCACATGAAGGCTGGGGAATCGGTTAATGAATACTTCGGAAGAACTCTCATCATAGAAAATCAAATGAGAATTCGTAGGGAGAAAATGGAGGATATGGTGATCATTGGGAAAAAATTGAGGTCTCTGAATTTAAAATATGATTACGTTGTATGTTCTATTAATGAATCAAATGAACTGGACATCTTGTCCGTAGACGAGCTCCAAAGAAATCTTTTAGTGCATGAACAAAGGATCAGCCACCACACGGTAAATGAACAAGCCCTTCAAATCATTCATGGACCCCAGGAAGGAGGAAGACGTGGCGGCCGAGGCACCTACAACAGAAGAGGAAGGGGTAAGTTTGGGTTCAACAAATCTACCATAGTGTGATACAGTTGTCATGAGCTAGGTCACTTTCAATGGGAATGTCCTAAGGGAAATAATGAACAAACAACAAATTATGAAGAAAAAAAAGGAGATGTGTTGATGGTCATTATGGATTTCAAAGAGGCTTCACCCAACCACATTTAGTTTCTTGATTCTGGGTGTAGTAATCACATGTGTGGCAACAAAGGGTCATTTTGTGATCTTGATAGAAACTTTCAAAAATCAGTGAAGCTGGGCAATGACCTGAGTCTTACCATACAAGGCAAGTTCAAGGTTTGAATGGAGGTACATGGGATTGTGCTTATGATTACATGAGTCTTCTACATACCATATTTGATGTATAATTTGTTAAGCATCAATCAGTTGCAAGAAAAGGGGATGGCAGTGTTTATCCAACATGGAAATTGCAAAACCTTTCATTCAGAGCAAAACTTAATCATGGAGATCGAGATGAGACATAATAGGATGCTTATTGTTGACAGACCCGACCAATTACTTATAATTATGTTTGAAATTCAAAGTAAGTCAAACCATAATAGCCTTAACCAAATCATAAACACGAGTATTCTTTTTGAGACATCAATATGGATCTATAAAACTAAAATCTTTTCACAATTTTAAAGTAATTATGCTCATTCAAACTTACTTAAAGTAATCTTTTCACATTTCTCCATTTACTGAGCAAAATGGGAAAGAACAAAGCGGTTTTTCTGGATAAAATATCCATAGAGGTTTAGAGAACCCTTGGAAGTCTAGGGGTAGAATGGTTAATATGCTTATAATTTTAAGAGATGGAATCATGCCATATGAGTGGAGAAAAAGCACTATAATACCATTGTACAAAAATAAAGGGGATATATAAAGCTGCGATAATTATAGAGGAATCAAACTAATGAGTCACAATATGAAATTATGGGAAAAGGTTATAGATTAAAGATTAAGAAACGTGTCAACTATTTCGGACAATCAATTTGGATTTATGATAGTGAGATTAACCACATAAGCTATTTACTTATTAAGATAGTTAATGGAGAAATGTAGATTTATGAATAAAAATTTATATATGGTCTTTATAGATCTAGAAAAGGCTTATGATAGAGTACCTATGAACATAATTTGGTGGCTTTAAGGAGGAAAAGAATAACTATGAGTTATATTAAAGTTATTGAAGATATCTATGATAACACAAAGACTAGAGTAAGGACTATATGTAGAGAAACTAATGACTTTACTATTAAAGTGGGTTTACATCAAGGATCGGTCTTAAGTCCTTATTTATTTTCCATAGTCTTGGATGAGATTTTGAAGGACATATAAGAAGATATCCCATGGTGTATGTTATTTATAGATGATATAGTTTTAGGAGACACTTCAAAGGAAAGCTTAGCGATGAGAGTAGATACTTGGAGAAAAGACTGAGAATCCAAGGGTCTAAGAATCAGTAGAAATAAATCGGAATTTATGGAATGTAAATTTAATAATGAGGTGTCGAGTAACATAATGTTAAATATTGAAGAAAAAGTGATACACCAAACTAATAAATTTCGTTATCTAGGTTCAATGTTACAAAGTAATGGGGATATTAATGAGTATATTACGATTAGAATATCATATGGTTGGATGAAATGGAGACAAGAAAGTGGGGTGTTATGAGATAAGAGGATAATGAATAAATTAAAAAGAAAAATATATAAAATAGTTGTTAGGCCAGCGATCCTGTATGGAGAGGAGTATCGTGCGTTAAAGAGAAAACATGAACAAAGTATTCATGTTAGTGAGATGAGGATGCTCCGATGGATGATAGGAATTACTAAAAAAGACAAAATTAAAAATCAACATGTGAGAGGAATGTTAGGAGTAACTCCCATTAGTGATAAATGAAAAGAAATTAGACTTAAGTGGTACAATCATGTGTTGCGTAGACCAGTAGATGCCCCTGTAAAAAAAGGAAGATTGTTTGAAATAAAGGGTAAAAGAAAAAAGTGGTTTCCCTAAGCTGTCGTGGGAGAAAATTATTAGGAGACACCTTAAGGAATTAAACTTGAATGATAATAATTCATATAATATATTAGAATGGAAAAGAAAAATCCATGTGGCCGACCCCATATGATGGGATTAGGGAAAGGATGATGATGATGATGATGATGATGATGATGATGATGATGATGATGATGATGATGATGATGAGATTTACAAATTTATATTTGACCAAAATCATGGTTTTATGCATCCCTTTCTAACCCCACCCAACCTCCTAGATTTGGTAATGACATCACGTTACCTGAAAAACATAAACATAGAAATCGTGAGAAAAATAGCTCAGTGAATGCATCACTACTACATTACATAAAATTAAATGCAATAAACAATATCCATTCAATAATGTATAAACTTATCTGGCCCATTCATGATGAAAGAACCAAATTTTTGAATCATGATTCCTATATCCTATATCCTATATGCGATAGATAATTCTCCTTCATTCCTGGTCAAAGAGTAACCCCTTATTTGTAATATACAATTCTCCCCATTCCTAGTCGAGGAGTGACCCCTTATCTGTAATATACAACCCCCCCCCCCCCCCATTTCGGGTCGGGGAGTCACCTCCCATTTTGGTAGATCAAAATGAACAATTTCATATTCATAATATTCTGATCATATCCATAACCATGTATAAATACATCTTACTAGTGAGTACACTCACCTAGTCATTTAATGGGTTATTTCTTTGACTTTATATGGCACTTGTTCAACTAGTTCATCTTCCATTCGTTAGGGACTCTCACGTAATTTTCTATGAATTTTCCCAATTTTTTCCCCTCACACATGTCTTCCTCAACTTCACAATTCTCTTTCATCTAGTAAAAATCTCCAAAATTGAACCAAGGGTTAAATTTGCTGAAGAAATAGATGAGATGGAGAGGTTTAAGTTAGCAAGAGATGGCTTCCTTTCCAACCAATCGAATTAAATCATTTGGCTTACAAAAAGACAAATTACAACTTAAAAGGAATGGATAGATTTTCCCTCATTCATAAATTGGGTATAACTTCTTCTCAGACATCCATTTGATATGTTGTTTGTTGTGTTACAAACATACGCATTTATCTACAACTATATAATTTTCACCATGAGTCAATTGTTATATTATAAGGGTCAAAACTAGTCTCCAACATGAACATTCCTACTAAAAAATTCAAAATTTTGTGTTTCTAACGAACTCGATATTGCATATTTTTTAAGGAAGTATTACACTAAATATAATAACCTAACATTACATATTAATAATAACATTATCCATATCACATAAGATAAGCATGATTTAAATAAATTTATTATAATTATATCCGGGTTGTCACAACTCCCCCTAAAATATTTCATCCCTGAAATTTAGTATGAATGTCACTTACCAAACAATTGGGAATACTATTTCCTCATGCTATCTTACCTTTCCTATGTTCCTTCTTTAATTTTCATGTCTCCACCACAACACTTTAGCTATAGAAATAACTTTATTCCTTAATACTTTCTTCTTACGATTAAGAATTTCTACCGGTTTCTCGATGTATGACAAATCTTCTTTCATAATATCTTCAGTTTGTTTATCATTTATATGTAAGGATATTCTTCTAATGATTTCTTGTCAATGAAAAACAATTCCTGACTCATGTGTACACTCTTTTCTCGCATCTCATACTCATCCATCATTCATACATTACTGTCCCATCCTATCCTACCCTGTCATATTTGTCTCCCCTTGAGACAAATGTTGATGTAGATTCCTCTATCTCTGATATTGGTGCCTCATCTTACCCACCCACCACATTTACTGATGCTACTCTCGTGGAGAAGTTGATCACTCACTCGTTTATTTCCACACTTCCTCCTGCAAGTGCCCTTGAGGATCACTCCCGAGCCTCATGAGGAGTGTGTGTCTCCCACTCTTGAGTTGGATCATCTTCCTCCACCATTCATTCCACCTGATCCACCATTTATCCCACCCAACCCACCCATTGTCCCTTCCACCCCACCACCTTGTTTGGACCTAGTCATTATTCCACAAAAGTTCACCTATGTTTATCTGGGTTCTTACTTGAACCCACCCTCCACCATTAATGAAAGTATATGTGTTGATACTCTCCACTTCTGTGACATCGAACTTGTTCCTCCACTCCCGCCACTCTCTTATGGTGTTGATTTTACCCATTAACAGCTCCCTAGTGTGTCACGGAATGACCATTATCATCGCCCATTCATAGAACGGTCGTGTGACTTTTATGAGGCCCATCCCATCCCACTTACCAAATCATTTTGTCTCCCTCACCAATTAGAGCATCATGCCTATAGGGCCCTTGTTGCCCTCACCTTCCAGCTCAATAAGGCTTGAGACCGATGCCTCTTCACCCTTACCCTAATCCCCACCCGCCCTTAGTCCACTACTGCTTTGTATCATGTGATGCACTTTTCCATACAAGTGCATTGACCACTTTTAGCCTTTAACCAGTAGGACTGATGCTTTAGTCTTGTTTGGGGGTGATTTTCATCACCCTATTTTTTCTTCCACCCCGTGATTTCATAGATCTTATCCTTAGGGTTAGAATGGTTTGGTCTAGCTGAAGACGTTAAACTTAGCGCTACCGAAAGGCAGCCCAATATTCTTGTATGAGTCTCATTCTATTTGGGGGTGGCGTGTCACACCACCCAATGCTTTATCATGTTTATAGACTTGTACATTTTTTTTCGTATCACTCATTCAGGTTTCTTCTTGGCTTCATCTGTCCATTTCATTAGCGATTGATTCTGGAAATCTCTTTCCTACCATATTCTCTCAATTTTAAAAATTATTTTACTTAACATCAAGGATGATGTTCCTTTTTGTTTGGGGGTGGGGAATATTATCAAAATAGTACCTCTTTTGAAATTTTTTTATTTTTAAACCTGATTTTTAAAATTTCGGGTAGTTTCTTTCATCTCACTCATTGATGTGAATTTTCTATCATCCATCTTTTAAGTCTAGGAATCAAGCTAGAGGAATTATTTATTTTTCTATAGCTTATGTGATACATAACAAGGCATGTTGCACTATGAATTTTTAGACTCAACAAAATTTGTGCACTCATCGCGTCACTACGGTTTAGAGTTGAAGAGTACTATAATTACCAAGATAACCTTAAGGATCACCAGTAGAGACTTCAACTTGTGATATTCGTGCCTTTCACCCTTTCAGAGTGTTTTACGCAATCTCCGAGTCATAAGTTGATTCAACTTCCTTTGGATCCGCACTTAATTGTTGTATAATCTCATTATTCTTCATTAAATATTTGGTTGATCATTGAAAACGACATCACTTTCGAGTTGTAAGAAACACGTGTTCTGAAATTTGTCCCGAATACTAGACTTTCATCCATTACCTTCGCATATTCTTCCATATTCTGACATATTCCCCACATCATCCATATACCATCCCCATTTTCCATATCAACTCTATTTTTCCACCAACCATTTTTGAAAAAAATAAAAGAATGTTGATTCTAAATGTTAAATGTCTTCATTGTTGATTTGAAAAGAGAGAGAAAAAAAAGAAAAAATAGCAAAATAGGAAAATAGAAAAAAAAGATGAAAAAAGGAGAAAAATAAAAGAAAAATAGAAAGAAAAAAAAAAGAGAGAAGAAAATAAAGAGAGTTTGTAGTTAGTAGTTAGTTTTGAAATAAAGACACTTGTTCTTCAAGTATAGAACACTCTTATCGCATCCATCATCCATCAAACATCCATCACCATCCAACCTCGTATCCCATCCTTCTCATTTCATTTCCCCCTCACCCATTATCATCCATGTTACCCTAGGTGTTCGGGCAAATGAAAGTGAACATGGTGAATAACTCGATGTTCTCACTATAGTGATTAGCATTTCTTTCATGATATCACTTTTCTTTCAAAATGTACGTTCTTTCTTATATGTGTGTGAGACGCTTTAACTTGCTTACATTTACTCACCTCCTCACACACAAGAGCGATACACTTACCCTAATCTCGAGAGTTCGTTTGAGAGAGCTATATCCCGTGAGATTTTGAAGTTGAAGCGTTGATTCAGATAAGGCAATATAGGAATTACTCTTCTGATACTCGACCCATTTTAACTGATTCACACTACACACGTTGAGTTCTAGGAAGGATGTGCCTTACGTATTTACTTAGCTAACCTTTGTACACATTCTAGCTTGCATTTCTTAATATTTTTCTCTCGTTATGGAGTGTGCGATTATTCTACATCTAATAAGAGATAGACCACCGTTTGCAAATAAGAATTTTGTGGGTATATCTCCAAACCCTTACGAGACACAACTCGTCCTGTAGGGCAAACTATAAGTTTAAAGTCTTGTTGCATATGCTAAGCGCAATCGCAAGTGCCCGCGAAAGTGGTACACTTTTGATTTCTTATCTTTCTCTTTCTCTCTATCTTATTGCTCGAGGACTAGCAACGCTCTGTTTGGGGGTGGTGTGATAAGTAACCACAAGTGTATATTTTATACCCCGAATAGACGTATTTTAGTTGCTAATTCTCGACAATAATGGTCTTATGTGCATAAATGTTTATTTTGTAGTTCAAATGCATGTTGTGGTGTTCAAATGCTCAAATAAAGGAAATTGCAATAAAAAATGGAGCTAATTACCTTGCCCCGTAACCTCATCTGTGCCTAAACCAGTCCCCAAACCTACCCCGAAGCCCACGTGTGTTGAGTTTGTACCTTTAATATTTATTAGAATTTTTATTTTTTGTCGTTTCTGTTTTTAGAATTTATTTAGAATTTTTAGGATTTATTTTAGATTTATATATGATTTTCTATTTTTCTATTTTTTGTAGTTTTATTTTGATTTTGATTTTTAGTAGGTTTTAGTTTAGTCTTATTTTTTTAGGATTAGTTTTTAGGAGTTTATTTTTAGTTTCTTAGATTATATATTTTTTAGGACATTTGTTTTCATTTTTTATTAGACTTTTCATTTTTTATTTCTTTTGTTTTATTATTTTAGTTTTTAATAGCTTAGGATTTTATTTTCTTAAGTTTAAATATTTTTATTTTTATTTTTATTTTTTTTAGTTAGTTAGATTTTATTTTTATTAGTTTTATTTTATGTTTAGTTAGTTTTATTTTTGTTGGTACAAATTAAACACACACACAACTAAACCCCATACTCACACACAAATACCCTATACCCTTCCCACACCCAATCTTACCCACACCCTCACCACACTAGATAATCCTCACATTCATCTTCTTCCCTCATCACCCACCACCCCTTTCTCTCTCATCTACCTCCATAACCTCTCATCACCATTAAAACAAAAAACAACAAACTCATCTCCATCCTCTCTCTAAACAAACCCATACCTGATATCCTACCTCCGGTGAGTTCGAACCCGGAGCTTCCGGAACAACCACGCTCAGTCCGGTGAGACCAAACCCCCGGCGCCTTACCCCAACCCCCTGTCGCTAGTGTTGTAACCCCCACAGAAACTCGGCGACCATCTCCAAAGCCAGAACCCAGCGACTACCTCCTGTTAACCCGCGATACCCACCTCCCTACCCTATTCCAACCGACAGCCACCAAAAACCTGGCTGCCAAATGTGAGTTCATAAAGCCAAAATAATTTATATGTCCATAAAGCCAATTTAAAACTTAATAACAAACCCTTCATGTCCATATCTCGAGAATCTGACATACTTATTTGTGTCCTATAAAATCAAATACTTATTACTCAAAATAATTTAAATGTCCACTGCCATTCCTAGGCCTTCTAACTATAGAACCTATAAAACCTAGGCTCTTATACCAAATGACACCCCCCCAACCCAGTTACTTATAATTAAGTTTGAAAGTCAAATTGAGTTAAACCATAATAACCCTAACTAAACAATAAGCATGAGTATCCTTTCTGAGTCATTAACATGAATCCATAGAACTGAAATCTTTCCACAATTTTAAAGTAATTATTCTTATTCAAACTTACTTAGTATTAGTAGGCTTAGATTTACCAAATTTACATTTGACCAAAATCATGGTTTTATGCATCCCTTACTAACCCCACCCGACCTCCTAGATTTGACAGTGACATCACGTTACATGAAACACATAAACATAGAAATCGTGAGCAAAATAGCTCAGTGAATGCATCACTACTACACTATTGTATAAAATTAAATGCAATAAATCATATCCATACATTAATGTATAAAATTATTTTCCCCATTCATGATGAATGACCCAACTTTCTGAATCATAATTCCCATAACCCGTTTGTAATAAACAATTCTCCCCCATTCCTAGTCGAGGAGTAACCCCTTGTCTGTAATAGACAATTCTCCCCCATTCCGGGTCGGGGAGTAACCTCCCATTTCAGTAGACCGAAATTAATAATTTCATATTCATAATATTCTGATCATATCCATGACTATATATAAATATATCTTGCCAGTGAGTAAACTCACCTTGTCCATTTGAGGGGTTTTTCCTTTGCCTTTATCTGACACTTGTTAAATTGGTTCCTCTTCCCTTCCTTAGGGACTCTTATATAATTTTCTATGGATGTTTTCCAATTTTCTCCTCACATTCTTCTTCCTCAAATTCACAATTCTCTTTCATCAAACTAAAACTCTCCAAAACTCAACCAAGGGTTAAATTTGTTGAAGAAATAGGTGACACAAAGTGGTTTAAGTCGTCAAGAGATGGCTTCCTTTCCAAACAATTGAATTAAACCATTTGGCTTACTAAAAGACAAATTACCACTTAGACGGAATGGACAATTTTTCTCTCAATCGTAATTTGGTATAACTTCTTACTTGGACATCTGTTTGATTCGTCGTTTGTTGTGTTACGAACCCAACTCATATATCTACAACTATCTAGTTTTCAACTTGAGTCAATTGTTAAATTATAACGGTAAAAACTAGTCTCCAACATGAACATTCTTACCGAAAACTTCAAAATTTTGTGTTTGTAACCAAATAGATATTGCATGATTTTCGAAGGAAGGATCAGACTAAATATAATAACATAAGATTATATATATTAATAATCACATTATCCATATCACATAAGATAATAATGATTTCAATAGAATTTATCATAATTATATCCGGGTTGTCATAATTGTGCTCGCACATTACTCACTAAAGGATTATTAATGCTTGTTCTCTTTCACCACGGATTGAGAAAACCTTTGGCATTCTCGATATGGGCATCTGAATTAGAATGGGCTCAAAGTTCTCTAACAAAAGAACATGTTGAAAGTTTCGAGCCTCTCAAAGGGTGTGTGAAGACTACTTGGTAGGAAGGCAACACAGTGATCCATTTCCAAACAAAAGCATGTGGAGAGTCTCGAATAATCTTCAGCTGGTGCAATCTGACATAAGTGGACCAATCAACCCAATTTCAAACAAAAAGAAATGGTATTTAATCACCATCATTGATGATTTCAATAGGAAAAACTTGGATTTAATTCTTGATGGAGAAGTCAGAAGCATTTGTCACATTCCATACCTTCAAAGCAAGAGTTGAAAAGGAAATATGGACATTAATACGGAGTCTTCAAATAGATCACGGGGGAGAGTTCACATCACAGAAGTTTACAAATTTTTGTAATGAAAGTGGAATCCATAGACAGTTTACAACTTCTTACACTTCTCAACAAATGGAATGAAAAGTCGTTCTATTATGAATATGGTGCGAAGTATGCTGTCAGCAAAAGAACTCCCAAAACCTTCTGACCTGAAGCGGTGAATTGGACCATGCATGTTCCAAATTGATGCCCCACTCTTATCGTAAAGAATAAGACACCTGAGGAGGCGTGGAATGGGCTCAAACCATCCGTAGATCACTTTCATATTTCTGGCTGTATTTCTCACATGCATTTACCAGACAACAAAAGAGTTAAGCTCGATGGAAAGAGTTTAAATTCATTTTATTGGGGGTAAATGAGGAATCTAAGGCTTATATATTATTTGATCTTATTTTTAAAAAATTATTATTATTCAAGATGTGGTGTTTGAAGAGGATCAACAATGCAGTAAGGAAGATGATGGTCACAAGTAAGCCGCATTGGCTGATCTTAGGTGGGAAACTAACGAAGAAGCAGGATTAAAACAGGAGAATAATGAAGAAGAGTTTGAAGATGATGAAGAGTCTAGAGAAATTGAAGGCGCATCTGATAAAAATGGATAAGACACTTCATATGGTGAGAATTCACCACGTGAAAGCCGAGCTTGGAGGCCACTAGTTTAGATGAAAGATAATGAGTCTGGCCAAGGTCTCTATGATGAAGAACTTGCAAACATGATACATTTAACCTTGTTCACTGATGGGGATATCGTAATATTCGAAGAGGTCATGAAGTCTGAAAAATGGAGGCATGCCATGGATCAATAAATACAAGCTATGGAGAGGAAGAATACATGGGAACTAATGGTGCTACCACCATGAGGAAAAACAATATGAGTGAAGTGGGTTTTAAGACAAAGTTCAACGAAAATGGGTAAGTGGACAAGTACAAATCTTAGTTAGTTACTAAGGGGTACTACTAGTAATATACAATTGATTATGTTGAAGTATTTGCACCAGTGGCTCGGTTGGACTCCATTCGAATCTCCAAGACCTTGATTCCTAGAAAAGCTGGTTGATTTACCAACTCGATGTCAATTCGTCTTTTCTACATGGGGAAATTAATGAAGAGGTCTTTGGTGACTAGCCTCCGATTTATAAACAGAAAATGCATGAATCCAAGGTATATAGACTCAAAAAGACCTTGTATGGACTCAAACGGGTTCCCCGAGCCTAGTATAGTCACATTGATGCATATTCCACTAAAGAAAGATTCACCAAATGTCCTTACAAGCATACTTTATTCATTAAAGTTACGGGTGGAAGTAAAATCTTAATTATGTGTCTCTATATTGATGATATCATCTTTACTTGCAATGACTAATTGATGCTCGGACAAGTTAAGAAATCCATGATGTTTGAATTTGACATGACTAATCTTGGAAAAATGAGATATTTCCTTAGTATTGAGGTGCTACAAAGGACAAATGATATTTTTAGCAACCAACAAAAGTATGCTCAATATTTTCTAGAGAGATTCAATATAAATCAGTGCAGCTCAGTACGTAATCTGGTGGTTCCTGGCTTTAAACTCATAAAAATGTAAAGGGAATTGAAGTTGATAGTATCTCTATAAGGAGATGGTGGGAACAATCGTGTATTTAACTACCACACATCTAGATTTGATGTTTATTATTAACTTAATCAGTAGGTACATGGAGCATCCTACCGAGCCTCATTTAATGGCAGTAAAAAAGGCTCTGAGGTACGTAAAAGGCATGATCAGTTTTGGGGCGGTCTACTCGAAGGGAGGAAGAAAAGAGCTCATTGGGTACAAGGACAGTGACAATGCTGGTGATCAGGATGATTGAGAAAGCACCTTAGGTTATGTCTTTCTAATGAACTTAGGATCCATTTCTTAGTCGTCAAAGAAATAACCAGTTGTCACTCTTCCTACCACCAAAGCTGAGTCCATACTAGTAGCATCAAGTGCATGCTGAGTCATATGGTTAAGAAGAATTCTGAAAAGTCTTAATCAAGTATAAAGTAGTTCAATGGTGGTGTACTGTGATAATATCTCAGCAATAAAACTCTCGAAGAACCCGATGATGCATGGTCATAGTAAGCACATAAATTTAAGGTTTCACTTCCTTCGAGATCTTGTCACAGACAGACTCGTGGAGCTAATGTAATGTTCTACATAAGATCAAGTTGCAGATGTTCTAACAAAACCATTGAAGATTAATATAGTTATAAAGATGTGAGGATTGTGTGTGTGTGTGAACATCCATGTGTAAACTAGTTGTCAATGGCATTCAGTTTAAGGGAGGATGATGAAACTGTTGGTATTTGTATTCATTAGGCTAGTGCTTCTTATTTTTAGGTTTGCTTCAGTTATGTTGAATAATACCTCCTATACTTGAGTAACAACTTTGTTTTTCTGTTCAAACCAGTCATGCACTAGGATTATAGGGCCTGTAAAGTCGTGGGTTGTTATTTCCCTTTCCTATCTCAGTGTAAGGCTATTTAATAATCATTGCAGTTATTCAACAAACTAAAATTCTCCGAACTAACATGTATTCACAAAACTCTCCGTGTTTCTCTTTGATTTCAGCAAAATTGAGTAATCGAATCAAATAAGTGTATATTACTTTTTGTATATTTATATTATGTTTATGACACTATTTAAGTAATTTTGTATTTGAAAAAAGTTTCATGGACTAAAAATATAAGACAATTTTTTTGATGTATTATCTTACCTAATTGGGAGTCCAATAATTATATTTATACTAAACATATTACAATTCAAGAAAATTCTAGAGACTACAAAACTAAGTGTACACAATTAAGGCCTGAAACACAGAGGACTCGATACAAAGGGAAAATACTAAAATATCATGAAATCAAACACTCCCCTTTAAGCTGGAGGGAAGATATTTAACAATGGAAGATCGAAGAAGAGAGGGCTTAAATAATTTGTTGAAAAAATGTGTCGTCTGATCCGAAAAGTGACAAAAGCAAGACGAATGATGTCAGACCTCAACTTTTGCTGGATAAGATGAATATCAACATCCACATTCTTTGTCCTCTCATGTAGAACAAAATCACATGCAAGAATAATAGAAGACTCATTATTGCAAGATAACTTTGATGATTCTTTTTCCATAAAACTCAATTCCCCCAAAATGGATCGAATCCATAATATCTCACGTATCCCTTGAGTCATCACATAGTACTTAGCCTCAGCTAAAAAATGTGAAATCACGGCCTTCTTTTTTTTTGGAATAAAGATCTTAATTTATTAGAGAAATGAGAGAAAAGCCCTCTCAAGGTGTCATGTACAAAGAGCTATCACATCGAACATTAAAGTCCGAAATGAAAGATTGAAAAACACAAGAATTTGGTCCTTTATAAGATTTTACATCAAAAGAAAAAGAAATATCTTCCTTGATTATTTTGATAGTCTGCGCCAAGTTTATGGGAATATCATCAAAAAAATTAGCATTCCTCGCTTTCCAAATATGCCAACAAATGTGAGAAGGGATGATAGTTGAAAGTAAACTTCGAATAGATTTCCCTCTTTCTTGAAACCACCAAAACATAAGGTTTCCTTTAAAAGTCGAAACTCGAAAAAAGAAACCCATTAAAGATTTGAATTGAGTCCAAATTTTATTTGCAAAGTCACCGGAGAAAAACAGATGGTCTCGAGTTTCTTCTTTGTGAGTTGAACACCATCTACACCTTGATGGGAGATAAATATGAATTGATTTAAGGTATTCATCAATAGGAATTCCTTTGGGAATTAATTTCCACATAAAGGTAGAGATCTTAGGCTGAATTCTAAAGTTCCAGATACATGAAAAAGAGAATTGAGAGACGGATGAGTGACGCACAATCTCCCAAGCTGATTTTAAAGAGAATCCAGAGGTAAGAGGCTTCCAAATGATAGAGTTTCCCATGCTGAGATTATCATGCATGATTTGCCAAACTTTTTGCATACGACGCCAAGATTGAGAAGGTCTTGAAGATAAAACCTGATAATTATAAGGAGCAAGCATTGAATACTTTGCTTTAAGAAACTTAGCCCACAAACTATTCGAAGTATAAAAGTTCCACCATAGATTGCAATTCAGGGCGTCACAACTATCTTGAATTCGACGAACACCGAGCCCTCCTTCAATGTAAGGAAGACAAACATGAGCCCAAGAAATCCAGTGGTGCCTGCTGCCCCAAAAAAAGTTGTTGAATATAGATTTGAGCTGGTTAATAACTGTAATCAGAGGGTTTAAAGAAGCCAGTTGGTGGAATAATAAAGAATGTATAACGTGTTTGATGAGAATAATACGTCTAGCAGGAGATAAGAATTTACCAACCCAACTCTTAATCTTTTGTGTAATACAGTCCACGAGAGGGCTGAACATTGCTGAGTTTTTCTTTCCAGTGTAAAGCACGACACCCAAGTATTTTAAAGGGAGGTTTTTGCCCGTGAATCCCGTAATCTCAGAAATCGTGTTGCGCCTAGAGATGTTTGAAATAGCTGGAACAATGAAGAAACTTTTGTCTTTGTTAATGATAAGTCCTAAACTTGATTCGAAAGCATCTAAAAATTTGATCAGGGACAGTAGAGATTTCTTTTCACCATTAGAGAATATAAGAAAATCATCCGCAAATGATAGCGAAGATATGAGAGGACAACCTCTAGGAAGGGAAACATTTTTTACTGAACCCGAAACCATGAGATTATGAATACCACGCGATAAAACCTCTAAAGCAATAACAAAGAGAGCCAAAAAAAGAGGATCACCTTGGCGAACTCTTTGTGTGTATTTGAAAAAACCTGAGGAGATTCCATTGATGCAAATAGATTACCAGCAGTTTGATATAAGTCTCAAAGTCATATCAATGAATAATTCCGCAAAACCAAAAGCTCTTAAGACATTAGTTATGAAAGGCCATGATAAGCGATCAAAAGCCTTTGAAAAATCAAGCTTGAAAAGGACATTTGTGTTGGAAGAGGTTGTTTATATATTTAGGGGAGGGAGCAAAATATATGAAAAAAGAGTGGAGAACTATTTGGTGAAAGGAACTATTTTATTAGAACTCACTAAATTTTGCTTGATCCAAAATGTGGAGACAACACCCCTATTTATACTATCCTCCAACTCAAATGAATGGTGGAGATTAAATTTACATCAAGGGTCAAGATTGAATCTCTAGAACCTTCCACATCTATCTACCATTTCTTACACTCTCCACAATACACAAGATGGATCTAGAATGTTCTTGGCAAAATATCACTCTTAATGGGTCTAACTTTATAGAGGCCCAATACTAACTAATTAGACAACCCAAACATTTAACCCAAAAATACAAACTAATAAAGCCCAATTATTTTAATTTCAAAAACAAGTTTAATTTTCAACACCCCCTCTTAAACTTGGTTTTGCAACTCCAAGTAGTCTTCGTAGCTTGTGGAACACTTCATGCTTGAGTGGTTTGGTAAAGATGTCGGCAACTTGATCATGAGACTTTACGTACTTCAGTTGTACCTCCTTCTTTTCCACACATTCACGAAGGTAGTGATACCTTGTGTCGATGTGCTTGCTTCTGTCATGGAAAACTGGATTCTTTGCTAATGCAATCGCCGATTTGTTGTCGACGCATATCTCAACCGTATCTTCAGGTATGTTAAGCTCTTTCAATAAATTCTTCAACCAAATTGCATGACATACACAATTTGTTGTGGCGACATATTCAGCTTCACAAGTGGAAAGGGTGACAATAGGTTGCTTCTTTGAACTCCATGTGAATGCAACGTCTCCCATGTAGAACACGAACCCACTTGTGCTTTTTCGGTCATCTAAGTCTCCTCCCCAATCACTATCACTGTAGCCAACAAGCTTGAAACTGTTAGAGACTGAATAAAATAATCCATAGTCAATCGTTCCTTTAACATAGCGAAGGATCCTTCTTGCAGCCTTCAAGTGTGTTATTGTTGGAGTTTCCATATAACGACTGATAAGTCCAACTCCAAAGAGGATATCGGGCCTTGTGCATGTTAAGTATCGCAAGCTTCCAACGAGGCTCTTAAAATATGTTGGATCCACTATTTCTCCTTCTTCATGCTTTGACAGCTTGGTTCCACATTCCACGGGAGTGCTTATGGGCTGACATTCATTCATCTTGAATTTCTTGAGAACTTCCTTTGCATAGCTTTCTTGAGAAATAAATATTCCTTCTTTCTCTTGCTTTACTTCTATGCCAAGATAGTAGGACATGAGCCCAATATCGGTCATCTCGAATTCTCTTGTCATCACCTTCTTAAACTCCTCGATCATCTTTGCATCATTTCCTGTGAAGATTAAATCATCCACATACAAGCAAACAATTAACATATCTTTATTTCCATTCACCTTTGTGTATAGGGCATGCTCATAAGGGCATTTTTTGAAACCATTTTTATGAAGATATTGATCAATTCTACTATTCCATGCCCTTGGTGCTTGTTTTAGGCCGTATAATGCCTTGTTCAATTTTAACACCTTATCTTCGTTGCCTTTCACAACATACCCCATGGGTTGCTTTACATATACTTCTTCTTCAAGATGGCCATTTAAGAAAGCAGACTTCACATCCATTTGATGGATTTTCCATCTATTTTGAGCTGCTAAAGAGATAATTAATCTTATAGTTTCAAGACGAGCAACTGGAGCAAATACCTCTTCATAGTCAATTCCATACCGTTGCTTAAATCCTTTGGCGACTAATCTTGCTTTGTACCGCTCCACTTCTCCTTTAGCATTCTTCTTGGCTTTATACACCCATTTGACTCCAATAGCTTTGTGCCCTTTGGGAAGACTTGTCAACTCCCATGTGTCATTCTTCTCAATTGCTTTTATCTCATCATCCATTGCATCCTTCCATCTCTTGCTTTGTATGGCCTCTTCAAAACCTATAGGTTCACAATCGGCAAAAAGACAAAAGAGAGTTATATCATTTTGATTTTCAGTTACCTCATATATTTCATCCAAGCTTCTGAAACGTGGGGCTCTTTCATGTGAACTTTGACTTGATGATGATGATGATGATGGATCTCCATGAGTGGATGATGGTGGTGATGGAGGTGGCGTAACAGGCTCTTCAAACTCTCCATTGCTGCTATCTTCATCTTCTTCTTCAAACAAAGGAAGAAAGTCATAGTTTTCCTCCTGGGCATCCCACTTCCACGAGCCTTCTTCATCAAACTTGACGTCTCTACTCGTGATGACTTTTCCACTGATTGGATTGTACAACTTGTAACCTTTGGATCGTGAATCGTAGCCAACAAATACGTATTTTTCACTCTTGTCATCAAGCTTTGTCCGCTTTTGATCTGGCACATGAGCATATGCAATGCTCCCAAATACTCTCAAATGAGAAATTCCGGGTTTTCTCCCGCTCCATGCTTCTTGTGGAGTTTTATTCCACACACTTCTAGTGGGGCTTCTATTTGACAGATAAACGGCACAATCCACAGCTTCGGCCCAAAATTCTTTTGGCATTCTTTTACTGTTCAACATGCTTCGAGTCAAATTTAAAATGGATCTATTTTTTCTTTCAGCAACTCCATTTTGTTGAGGTGAGTATGCAACCGTTAAAGGACGGCGTATCCCATTTTCTTCACAAAACTTTTCAAACTCTTTAGAAGTGAATTCGCCTCCTCTATCGGATCGCATAGATTTTATTTCATAACCACTTTCTTTTTCCACAAGTGCTTTAAATTTCTTAAAAGAACAAAATACTTCTGATTTTTCTTTTAAGAAATAGACCCATGTCTTTCTACTAAAATCATCAATGAAAAGTAGAAAGTATCTATTTTTGCCAAAAGAACAAGGAGTAATAGGGCCACACACATCGGTATGAATGAGTTCTAGGGGCTTCTTTGCTCTTGTAATTGACTCTTTTGGAAAACTCATTCTAGAATGTTTTCCAAGTAAGCATCCTTCACATAATTGATCCGGATGATTAATGGGAGGCAACCCTTTAACCATTCCTTTGTTATGCAATAATTTTAAGCCACCAAAATTTAGATGCCCAAACCTTAAGTGCCAAAGCCAAGACATGTCTTTAAAGCAAGCATTTAAACACATTGCACCTTCACTTTGAATGTTTAGCAAAAACATTCTATTTCTTGCCATAGGTACTTTAGCAATTAAATTCATTCTTTGGTCTCTTAAAGAAAGACTATGATCTTTCATGTGGATATCATAACCTTTCTCTAAGAGTTGCCCCAGACTCAAGATATTTGTTTTCATGTTTGGCACATAGTAGACATTTGAAATAAATTGGTGCTTCCCATTTTTCATACGAATCAAAATTTTACCTTTTCCTTTCACCGGCACTTTTGATTCATCTCCAAAAGTAACATTGCCCTTTACCGATTCATCAAGTTCCACGAACATGTCCTTTTTTCCACACATATGGTTGCTTGCTCCCGTGTCAAGATACCACACCTTGCTTTCTCCATTATGTTCTCCTTTGTATGCTAATAACAATGTCGAATCCTTGTGCTTTTCCTTTTCAACATAGTTAGCCTTCTCCTCCACAATAGTCGAATTACTTCTGCATTCCGAAGCATAATGGCCGAATTTTTGACAATTATAACACTTAATTTGAGATTTTTCGTACCTTGGTCTCGTGTTGCCTTCTCTTCCACGTCCTCTTGCTGGATATGAGTTTTGCCTTTCATTGTTGAAATACTTCACACCGCCTTTTCCTCGAAATTGACATCTGCCTCTTCCTCTTTGGCTCCGTTCGTTGTTGTATTCTCTTCCTTCTTTTAGAGTAAGCTTTGTTTGAAGAGCTTGCTCTAAAGTCTCCTGACTTTTCCTGTTAAGTCTCTCTTCATGGGCTTTTAAGGAACCCATGAGTTCATCAATCCCCATAGAATCTGTATCTTTAGATTCTTCAATTGCTACAACAACATAGTCAAACTTGGAACTTAAAGAGCGGAGGATTTTTTCTACCACCCGTGTGTCACTCATATTTTCACCATTAGTTTTTAATTGATTGACAATAGCCAAAACTCTAGCAAAATAATCTGAAAGTAACTCGGAATCTTTCATATGCAAAGACTCGAACTCACCTCTAAGTGTTTGGAGACGAACCTTCTTTACCTTCTCAATCCCCTTATGAGAATTTTGTAGAGTCTCCCATGCTTCTTTGGCGGTTGTGGCAAACGCAATTTTCTCAAACGTACCTTCATCCAATGCTTGGTGAATGAGAGTGAGGGCCTTTTGATCTGTCCTCCTTGCTTCTTTTAATCTATCCTTTTGAGCTTGAGATAGAGTGGCTTCATCTTGAGGCTCATTGTAGCCTTTTTCAACGATCTCCCAAACATCTTTAGAAGCGAGTAACACCTTCATCTTGATACTCCAATGGTTGTAGTTGTCTTTGGTGAGTTGGGGAATTTGGAAAGGAACCATACCATTAGCCATTTTAGAACCTTGGCTCTGATACCACTTTGTTGGAAGAGGTTGTTTATATATTTAGGGGAGGGAGCAAAATATATGAAAAAAGAGTGGAGAACTATTTGGTGAAAGGAACTATTTTATTAGAACTCACTAAATTTTGCTTGATCCAAAATGTGGAGACAACACCCCTATTTATACTATCCTCCAACTCAAATGAATGGTGGAGATTAAATTTACATCAAGGGTCAAGATTGAATCTCTAGAACCTTCCACATCTATCTACCATTTCTTACACTCTCCACAATACACAAGATGGATCTAGAATGTTCTTGGCAAAATATCACTCTTAATGGGTCTAACTTTATAGAGGCCCAATACTAACTAATTAGACAACCCAAACATTTAACCCAAAAATACAAACTAATAAAGCCCAATTATTTTAATTTCAAAAACAAGTTTAATTTTCAACAATTTGAGTGTCTCACTTTGATGTTGAAAGTGGACAGAACCTCCTGGGCAAGAAGAATATTTTCATGAATTCGCCTTCCTTTGATAAAACCTGTTTGAGACTCAGAAATAATGTTAGGAAGGATAGAGCTCAATCTATTGGCTAAAATTTTAGACAAGATTTTGCAACAAAAATTACAGAGGCTGATTGGCCTGTAGTCGCTATATGATTTTGCATTTGAAATTTTTGGAATTAGAATGAGGAGAGTAGAGGTCTAGTTTCTTGGGATGTTATGCCCAAGGAAAAAGGAGTGAATAGCCAATATTAAGTCTTCTTTGATGACGTTCCAAGCTTCTTTGAAAAAATTTCCATTATAGCTATCGGGGCCTGCTGCGCTAAGACTGTCCATATCAAAGATAGTCTTCTTGATTTCATCCTCAGTAGGCATCTTGCAGTGATTGAGGTTGTCATTTTCTGAGACATTGGAAGGAATATCTTTGAAAAAATTGAGATTAGGTGGAGTTTTAGAGGGAGAGCAAAAAATGTTTTGGAATTAAGAAATAAACTTGGCTTCAATGTTTTTTTGCCCTTCAACTGTGCTGCCACATGCATCAGAGATTTTATAAATAGCTAAGGAGGCGTGTTTTTGATGAATCATTGAGTGGAAAAGGCTTGAATTCTTGTCTCCTGCATCTGCCCATTTGACACGAATTTTCTGATTCCAGTAGTTTGACTCATTTTTATATTTCAGCAGGTAGATAGCTTTGGCTTTGTGATAAGCCAGTCTAGTTTCGGTGCTTGGAGAAACATAATAAACTAGCTCAGCTTTAGTGAGGTCGTCTTCTGCAAGTTTAACCTGTTGAAAAAAATTTTTGAAGACAGATGATTCTAATTCCTAAGATTTCCTTTCAGTCTTCGTAACTTGATAGAAATTTTCTCCATAGGAGGCGCATTGCAAGGAAGAAGCCAAGATTGAGAATAACTTTAAGAAATTCGTAGTGGTTGGTCCACATAGATTGGAATTTGAAGGGTTTGTGGGGGAAATCAGAAATTTTATTAATATTAATAAGCAAAGGTAAATGATCTGACTCTGTGAGATGAAGATGTTCCACTCTAGTTAGAGAAATAAGTTTATCCATTTAGAATTGCAAAGAGTTCTATCAAGACGAGCCCAGATGCGAGATAAGCCTTCTCTATTGTTGCACCATGTGTATTTGGAGCCCTCGAATTGAATGTCAAGTAATCCTGATGACGCTAAAGTACTTGAGAAGTCTATGACAGAACCTCTATTAATGGGGTTGCCCCCAAATTTTTCAGAGGCATTAGCAACAATATTGAAGTCACCTCCAACTAGCCATGGACCGTTGATAGAAGAGGAAAGACTCAAAATTTCATCCCAAAGAGTTTATCTTACAAGCCTCTTACATTTTGCATAAATGCATCTAAGATGAAGAGCCATTGGAAGAGAGGCATGATCTACTTGGAAAGTGACACATTGGAGAGAGGATTGCTTGATGCTAACAGTCCAGTCTCGCGTTCAAAGAATCCATATTTTATTATTGGCATAACCCCCACTGAAATTTATTTTGTTACGAAAAGTGTCCAATCTGCTATCATCTATTATAGGCTCACAGATGCAAATCAAATCGAGTTTATGAGTTCTAATTAAATTCTTAATCCTATAAATAGAGGAATTGTTACCCAAACCTCTTATATTCCATATAAGAACTTTAAACATTAGAAAAGGAAGAAGGAGAATTTTTAGAGGACCTCTTTGCAGAACGTGTGAGAATGGATGATGTTTTAAGAAAAACTGTACGTCTCCTCATTTTTCGCAGTTGTTTAGGTTCATTAGCATATAAGATATCCAAGTGTTCTGAGAAAAAGTTTGATCGTGATTTCACAAGATCAGTATGATTGCAGCCTTCATCAGAGTCTGAAGCCTAGGATTTTTTCTACTCGTGGATATGAGATTCAGAGGGTTCACCATCTTAGTAATGCGTAAAAATAGGGAAGCCAGTTGAGACAACTTCCTGAATTTCAGCTTCTTCACATAAGGCATCAAAAGGGTTAGGAGTGACAAAGGAAGGAGATGGGGGATGAGGTGGGATTGAAGTGTCAGTGGGGAAGTAAGTCAAAGCAAGAGGTTTTGGGTTAAGGACGCATTCAAGAGGTTTAGGTTTAAAGATGCATTCAAGAGATTTAGGGTTAATGATAAGTTAAGGTGGTTTAGGGTTAGAGTGAGAAGGTGGAAAATAGTTAACTTGTTTTGGTGGGAGATTAGGTTGTACAATTCGAATAGAAAGAGAAAAGGTAGGTTTAGACAGTTGAGAGGTTTTAAGGTTAAGAAGAGACTTTGGATCTAGGTTAGGTTATTTGGAGAAGTCAAAGTGAATTGAAACAACTGGGCTAACTATACGGAGGGGATCGTTAGCAACGAGAGAAGTGGAAGCATCGGTTAAAACAAACGTTCCACCAAATTTGGGTAATCCGTGATTCTTGGGATAAGCATTATGAACGTCAGCTTTGACATTGATGGAAATTCCCGCAGGTTTCCGCTGGCCAATCTTTTTCCATACAAGTTTGTTAGATTTGAGAGGAGCATCTGAGACAATTGTTTTGCCTTTATCCAACGTGCATGGCGTTTGATTATTTGGACAAGAGGTATTTGGGTGGCCTAACTTCATACATGTATTGCAGTAAAGGGGAACGTTTTTTAATTCAATTGGCTGCCAAAATCCTTTGCCATCATAACCAATCCAAACTCTGGTGGGTAGTTCTTTAAGTAGATCAGTTTCAATGCAAACACTTGCATGGCTTGGCCTGGTTAAAGAAGTCGTAGCTTTGTCTAGTAAAAGAGGTTTACCAAGTAGTGAAGCAATGGTCATGAGATGATGTGAGAACCATAATATGTATAAAAACTCGGAGTAAAAAACCTATCTATCTTCAACCCCACATAACCCAAGTCATGTACAAGACTTTGAGATATCTCAAAATTTGGTAGATAATATCCAAATGTGCGTGCATGGAGCATGCATAAACTGACTAACCACACTCACAGTAAATGCCAAATCTGGCCTTATGTTAGTCAAGTAAATTAGGCAACTAACCAATCTCTAATAAAATGAAGGATTAAGAATTAAATCACTCATCTAGAAACCTTTACGTTAGGGTCTATTGGTGTAGAAGTCAGATGGCAACCTAACATTCAAATATCCTGAAGAAGATATAAAGTGTATTTACACTGGGATAAAGAGATCCCATGTTTCGATCGAGTCACCTCAATCCAAGAAAATAATAGATAGGACCTAAGTCCTTCACATCAAACACCTTTCGTATATCCATCTTCACTCGGGTAATTCCATTTTCATCATCACCCGTAATAATAATATCATCAGCATAAACTAACAAAATGATTCATCTACCATTAGGATGATGCCGAATAAGGAATGTATGATCGGAATGGCACCGTGTAAACATAATGGATATAACAACGTCACTAAATAAATTGAGCCATGACAAAGTGATTGGTTAAGGCTATAAAAAGACTTCTGAAGATGAAATATGTTTTCTCTATACTCCCCCTCGACCAAAAAAATCAGAGGAGGATTCACATAGATGGTCTTGGTGATATCCCCATTTATAAATGAATTCTTAATGTCTAAATAATGTAGAGTCCAAGAGTAAGAAGACACAAGAGAGATTAATAATCAGATAGAAGTAAGATTTTCCACCGAGGCAAATGTAGCACAAAAACTATTCCCAATAGTTTAGGTAAATCTCTTAGCCACCAACCACACGCTTTAGTGATCAACAAAGCCATCGACTAAATGTTTCACATTAAATACCCCATCTAAATCCCACTGTCTTCTCACTGGGTGGTAGAGAAACAAGCTCCCGCATACCATTTCAACATGAAACATCCATTTCTACTTTTATTTCTTCCGTCCATTTAGGAATTCATAGAGCATATTCCACTGATCGGGGAATGCACGCAGAGTCAAGTTGGCCTAAAAAATCTTGATATGCATCTGAAAGACTATTATAAGAAAGATATTGGTAAATGGGTGTTAGATTTATGAGATATTCAATTTATATATTAAAGGACGATGAAGAGAAGAGAAGAAGATAAAAGAATAAGAGAGAGAGAAGAAAGAAATCATTCAAGAGGAAATGAATGAATACCTTTATTATTTCCACCATATTCTTTTTATATTAATAAGTTTGAGATATTACTTAAGTACTTACATAGTTTAAATATAACATAATACACCATATAACTATTACAAAAACACATGACAACACTCACCTCAAGGTCATCCAAAGATATCTATCATGCCCAGCTTGACCAACATATGTTGCAAACAAGTCCTGCTCACATCCTTAATCAAGACATCAACCACTTGATCAGTTATGCTAACACCATTAATCAAGATATCAACCACTTGATCAGTCATGCTAATATATTGAGTATAAATAAACCTAAGGTGATGCTTCTCCTTCATAAAATATTGACCAACTTCAATGTACTTTATCCTATCATGTTGGAATAGATTTTATGCAATACTAATGGATTTACTATCATAATACAAATTCATTAGCTCATAAACAGGGTAAACCATCTCATCTAACATGGTTTATAGCCACATCAACTCGCACATTCCATATGGCATGGATTCGAACTAAACTTCTTCATTAGATCTAATAACTATAGACTATTTTTTTTTGCTTTTCTATGAAACAAGATTACCTCTAAAAAAATGTGAACTATCCTAAAGTGAATTTTCGATCGATGATGGACCCTACCCAATCAGCATTAGTATAAACTTCAACACGCAAGTGACCATACTTTCCAAATAATATTCACGTTCCATGGGAAATATCAATGTACCAAAGGACATGATACACATGAATAAATTGGCTTTTCACACTAAGGGTGTTCTTGATAAACAAGATGGAAAATAAGCGCTTAGAGTCAATTTCCATGGAATTGAAAACTTGGAAATATTTTCCATGGAAAAAATTTGTTGGCGTTGTTTGATTGCAATTATTTTTCAGGTGGAAAATGTTCTATTTTCCATCTTTTATGTGTTTGATTTCGAATATTTTACATGGAAAAAAACTACTTTTTTTTATTGCCATTACTTTCAACCCAGAAAATATGAAACTTTTCTACTTTGGATTTTGCTTGCAAATATATACAAACCTAAATAAAGGTCTATTTTGGAACACTTAATAACAAATATAACAAGTAAATTTGATAGTACCAAATATATTTTCAAAATAAAATAATCCATTAACAAAAAATGCATAAACACCTAAAATGAAAAAAATAGAAAATTAAATAAAAACATAATATAAAAAATAGAAAAGTGATAAAAATCCCAGAAAATTAACAAACATAACAAGTAATTCAGGGCCTTTTTTAAGTTTTTTGTTATTTACGTTCTTAATTAGTAAATTTCTGACTTTTTCATAAATTTTAGGTTTTTTTAAATTAATTTTATGTTAGTATTTATTTTCTGTGTCTTTTATTCATGTTTTGTATTTTTTGGGGGTTTTATTCAATCACGTTTTTTTATTTTTTTTATTTTTTTTATTTTCTGTTATTTCTTTTCTTAATTAATAATTTTCTATCTTTTTAATAAATTTTTGGGTGTTTTTTAAAATTAATATTTTGTTAATATTTATTTTATGTTTTTATTCATTTTCTATATTTTTTTCGTTACTTTGGTTTTTACTTATTTCTGTTTATTTATTTTTATTTTCTTAGCCTTTTTTTAATTTTCAGTTATTTATTTTCTTAAGTAATAAATTTCTAACTTTTTAATAAATTTCTGGGGTTAGAATTATTTTTCTCTTAATTAATAAATTTCCATTTTTTAAAATAAATTTCTAGGTGTTTTTTAAATTAATCAGTGGTTAATATTTATTTTCTATTTTTTTTTTGTATTTCTTAATTATTTTTGGGTTTTTATTTATTTTTGTTTTTCTAATTTTCTATTTTTTTGTTATGTGTTTTCTTAATTAATAAACTTCTGAATTTTAAAAAATATCTGGGCATTTTTTAAAATTAAATATTGGGTTAGTATTTAATTTCGTATTTTTTTATTCATTTTCTATATTATTCATTTTTCTTGATTTTGGTTTTTTAAAATTAATTCTAGGGTTAATATATTTTCTGTTTTTATTCATTTTCTAAATTTTTTTTCATCATTTTTTGCATTTATTTTTTTCTATTTTTTTGAGTTTTTTTTAATTTTATGTTATTTGTTTTCTTAATTAATATTTTTTGACTTTTTAATAAATTTTTGGGCATTTTTTAAATTAATTCTTGGTATAGTATTTTCTTTTTGCTATTTTTTATTCATTTTTTGTATTTTTTTTGTTTCTCTGTGTTTTTATATTTAATTTTGGGGTTAATGTTTATTTTTTAAAATTTCCATGGTATTAATTTTCTGGGGTTAATATTTATTTTCTAGTTTTTATTCATTTTCTGCACTTTTTCATTATTTTTGGGTTTTCATTATTTCTTTTTTTTTCTAAACATTTTTTTTCATTTTCTGTTATTTATTTTCATAATTAATAAATTTTTTGACTTTTTAATAATTTTTTATGCATTTTTTCTAAATTAATTTTGGGGTTAATATTTATTTTATATTGTGAATGAATTTCTGTATTTTTTTTTTATCATTTTGGGGTTTTTATGATTTTTATCAATTTTTTTGGTGTCGGCATTTTTATTGTTTTTTGTTGGAATTAAAAAACCTCCTCCCACCTTTTGTGAAAAAAGTGATCACATGACATGTTTTAAAGAAATTAATTCCATAAAAAAAATTATTAAATATCCAAAAGAGGAAAAATGACTATATATATTGTATTTTCCATGAAAAATTAGTGTTATCAAACACACCCTAATAGAATAAGCAATATCCGATCGAATAAGAGAAAGTTAAATAAGTCTCCCAATAAAATGTTGAATTCTTTCCACATTAGTTAATGGCTCCCCATCTGTACCATTGAGCCTATGGTTATGCTTAATGGGAGTTATTAATAAGCTTAGCTCTAAGTTTATCCATTTCAACCAACATATCTAATAGATACTTTTAATGATAAATAAACACTTCTTTCTTGGATCTGCACAATTTGAAGCCAAGGAAATATCTCAATAATCTGAGGTCTTTAACCCCAACCTCTATTTCCAAGAATGTCTTCATTACTTGTATCTCTTTTGGATTATCTCTAGTGATAATAATATAATCAACATACACAATAAGGGCACTGATGCAATTTTCATGCCTCTTAATGAAGAGTGTATGATCTGCCCGAGTTAGTGTATACTCCATGCTTTTCTCAGCAGTGTTGAGTCTCTCAAACTAAGCACTTAGAGACTACCTAAGTAACTATTGACCATTGGCAAGCCTGAAATCACGACGCATTATCATAGACACTTGTTCCTCTAAATCTCCACAGAGAAAGGAATTATTGACACCCAATTATTGCAACGGATAAGATAAACAAGTTGCCAAGGAAAGAAGAACTCGTATGGAGTTCGTTTTGAGAACTGGTGAAAATGTCTCTTGATAATCAATCCCATATGTCTCAGGGAAGCCACTTGTATGTAATCGTGCTTTATATCTTTCAGTTTTTACATCAGCCTAAAACTTAACTATGTATACCCATTTGCAGCCTACTGATTTCTTCCCTCAAATATCGCTTCCTTTCAATAATTATGACTAAGGGCATTTAAAACATTATAAGGAATAGAAACATACAATATAGAAGAAGTGAAAGCACGATATGTTGGAGATAAGGCATTGTATGATACAAATCAAGATATAAAATGTTTCATGCAATCATGAATACCCTTATAAAGAACAATAGCGACATTAAGATCAAGTGAATTATTACCTGAATCTAAGGAGATTTCTTGGTAAAGGGGTGAGACAATGACTTGTTTTTCTCTCCTAGTATATACAAGTATCTCCTTTTTTAGTTGACAATCATTAGTGTCAATAGTAATAGGCATATTCTCCCCCTAAGTAATCACTCCCCTTAATTAGAAAAATCTCTCGTGTAGGAATGGGTAATGAAATGGAACATGCATTCACTGTACTCATAAACTCCTCCTATACACGATCCTGAATAGTAAAGGGAAAAAGGAATTTGACTCAAATAATGTGATATCCAGGAGATAAACTGATGATGAGTAGTAGGCTTACAACATTAATACCCCCTTTGATTGGAAAGATACCCAATAAATATATATCGAACCACATTTGGATCCATTTTGTTGTTCCGAAGATGTATGTGAACATAACAAACACTTTAGGAGGAATATAGAATAAATGGGAGTGAGGGTGTAAAATAAAGACCGGTGATTGATAGCCGAGAATTCAAGAGGTCGTGCAATGATTAACTACGTCGTGACTAACATTAGATCAACCTAATATGATTTAAGTACCGCATGCTTATGAGAAGGGAATGACATACCTCTGTAATATGACGATGTTCTCTTTCAGCTACACCATTTTGTTGTGGGGTATCAACACATGATATTTGATGGATAATCCCATTATAGGAAAAAAAATGAGGCAAAACCATCATACATAAATTCCCTATATTATGGGATCGAAGGATCTTAATGGAAAACCCAAACTAAGTACACATCATCTTATGAAATGTTTACAATATGGAATGAACTTCACTTTTAGTTTTCAAAATAGAAATCCAAGTATAATAACTAAAAAGTCATCAACAGACATAACAAAGTATCTAAAACCAAGTAATAAAGTGCTTGGTTTAGGACCCTGAACATCAAAATGAACAACCTGTAACAGAGTTGTAGTTTTATTAATATTAATAAGATATGGAACACGACATTATTTTTGCTAGAACACATGCTTCATACTTCAGCTCAAAACGTGTAACCAGTGCAAATTTTGGGAGTGCACATTTTAAAACAGGAATAGGTAAAGAGTCTATTACGCCATTGCATTAAAATATTTAGTATTGCTACTATTCCTAACACTAATTTGATTTGCAATATAAGAAGATGGCCTCATTTCCAACAAACACAAGCCATTACATTCACATCCACTCTCAATCGTCTTCCTCGTGTCCAAGTCTTAATAGAGACAATAAGATGGAAAAAAGGTTACACTACAATTCAAGCTTTTAGTAATCTGACTAAAAGAGAGAATATTATTGGCAAGCTTTGGAGCATGAAGCAGAGATGATAGGGTAATATTATAAGAGATAAAGTTATGCCCTTCCCGCAATGGAGGAGAAGGATCCATCTACCACTCTAATCTTATCCTTACCATAACACACATTGTAGGGGAAGAAACCAAATTCCATACTAGTTATATGATCAGTAGACCCTAAATCAGTTATCCTAGGAAGTGCACATATGAAAAAGAAACATGATTCATCGGATGGGAAGTTCTTTTCTGAGAAAAAATTATAGGTAGAATTATGATGAGAATAAAATTGAGTTAAAATTTGTCAAAGATTTAGAACATCTTTCCTAACAAATTATTGTGGCTCGAGAAGGAAATGACCATTAGGTGTTAGATAGTCATTAACTATTGTATACGCCACAGATATACCACGTAATGGGACATACCAAGGCCTAGCATTTAATTGAGCAGTAAGAGGTCGGCCATGGAGATTCCAGTATATTTTCCAAGTATGATGAGTACGTCCACAATGGTCACACTTCAACATGATCTTAATATGTGGCTTCCACCCTTATTGGGGGATAAGTGTGTTTCATTATTCGATAGTGATAGAAAACCTCTCAGCTAAAGGAAATTTTGACCCCGAATTCGGATTCATGACTTTCATCCTGCCTCCTTTAATTTAGATATAAAAAAATAAAAGTAGGTTAAGGATATCTGCCAAACACTTCGACCCAGGCATGATCATACTACTAGTGCAGATCACCCAAGAACTCATAGATGTGATTATATTTTATAATAACCCGAAATGATTTAACAACACCCGCACAAACTGATATTTAGTCTTGGTGGTGTTGACATCTTTCCACTTGTCACGCGAAATAGGGTAATAGGTAATAAGAGAAAGATTATCTTTCTTGAATTTTGAAATCTCGTATTAAATTTCATACAGCTTAGAAAAATTATCAATGTATGAATATGTCTTTTTAACAACATCCCATAACTCTTTGCATATTTTCACAAACAATAACCCTTTGTTAGTCTTGACTGTAGCAACCATGCCATAACTAATACATTTTAAGCATTTTATTATTTGAAAGTATCACTCTTAACCGGGTACGTGACAGTTCTATCAATATGGTCAATCATTTTTTCTACTTGTGATATGGAGACGTGCTCATTGATCCCAATGCATATATTTTGTCTCATCCAGTCTAACAGTGGTGATGCACAATCTTGGATGATGATCATTGTTACTACCCATTGTTCGAGTACTACATAATGAAGACCCAGATCCTTCAAAACTCACCTCTGAATCAGACATGTTCTTAAAATAATTTTTGGGTTATATCCTCCTAAAAAATAAGACATCGAGTGTGTAGAGAACTATATCTATAACACAAATATCAATAACTTATATGGTAGAGTTTGACACTATATACAAACACTAAAACAATGAATCATTATATATCTGATTCACGAACTATAAAAAATAGAAGAGTAATGCATGCAACTCAATCACCAAGAACAAGGATGGGAAAACTGATAGGAACACAACAGTTTTCCACGATAGTTAATGTGATGAACCTTACACCCTTATAAAAAACTACCATTTTTAAATACCTCTAACACCTACCCACAAACTAGGGTTTGTATTTACATACTACACTCTGATACCATGTTAAATTTATAATATAATAAATTTACATAATAAAGGAAGATGAAGAGAAGACATGAAGAGAGAAGAAGAACATATATATTAACTAAGAGGAAATGAATGAATAAATGCATTCATTATCCCCATCACATTTATTCATATTAATAAGTTTCAGATATTATATAAGTACCCTATATAGTTTAAATATAACATAACACACCCTAAACTATTATAAATAAGAGCCCAAAAAATGGAATGATTAGAACTACCAACAAAACCAAAGAAGGAAGGGGGTGCCTATTATGAGAAGGATAGAGAGAAGAAAAAATCAGAATTAAGAGGTGGTAAAGTGGAGGGAGTACCAAATACTGGAGAAGGGGTGGCAGAGGTTCCCAAGGGTGACATGAGTATATATGGAAGGAGAGTTCAAAAGGTGCATTAGGAGAAACTTCATCAAATATTATAAGGACGCAAATTTCCAATTGAGTCCTTTGTAGTTTTGGCTCAATTCCGGACAAAAATTTTTGAGTCATAGGATAGAGTATATTGATCATCTTTCAAGCCTATGATGTGTTTAGTTGAAGACCTAGAGGCAAAGAGTATAAAGCTTCATCAAAAGCCGTGGTTTATGTGCCTCATTTGTACGTCATCAATAGTAGTTCCATGCTCCCAAGGTATGAATGCACTTATATATGTATTGGAGCTTGGAACAAGTTTATTTGGGTGTTAGGTTATTTAAAACTATTGTTTTAATTTCAGAAAGATTTTATCAAACTTTAAAATAAAAGTATATAAAGTTTCTGGGCTAAAATAGAAATTTATGAATTTCTGGAAGTTCGTTCGATATGTCGTTCGAACGAGTTTTTCGTTTGAACCACAAGTCGTTCGAATGAGTTTGCCAACAAGTTCCCAGTATAGGCCTTTGAAATGTCGTTCGAATGAACCTTTTGTTCGAATGAGATATCAAACGAGATTTCTAAAGAGTTTAATCTGGAACTTCGTTAGAAGTCTCGTTCGAACGAGATTTCGTTCGAACGAAATGTCGTTGGAACGAGATGTCAGGCGGGAATAGTTTTTGACAGTTTTTAACGCATGTTCACCACTTCTTTCCCCATTATTTTTTCACAGGATATCTAAGTGCGGGAATGATTATTGAAGGTTCAACTTTTTCATAACATACTAACTCCTTAAGAGAGTTTTGTGAGTTGCTACTTCCAAGAAAAAGTTCATTCGTTTGAGTGTTTATTTTATAAAGAAAAATCTGTTAAACACTTAGTTACACCCATAATTGTTTCTTCCAAGTTCATATATACATATACTTTGCTTGGAGCATTTTGGCACCGATTTATATCTACATTTATTTAAAGAGAAGTTTGGGTTTTCTTCTATATCCCTCAAAGAAGAAGAGCTAATTTTGCTGTGGCATTCTCATGTGGTAAAAGACATCACGTGTGGTTGACGGTGTACCTATTGTCTGATTGGTGAGTCCAAGATCGTGGTGGATCTCCGTGGTTATCCGCTAGGAAGAGGTGGTTACAAGAAGACACATCAAGGCTTGAGAGGGTTCGAGTTGAGGAAGTAAGTCATCTGTCTTGTAAATGTATTTCCGTACTTAGTGGATTTGAGGCTAGGGCCGTCCGAGGTTGTTTCCCATTTTGGGGTTTTCCTCGTACGTCGTGGCGTAGTGTGATTGATTTATTTTTATCTTGCATAATGATTTAGAACTCATGCTTAGGATAATTCAAGATAAAAATGGTTTTAATTATCACACTTAATTTAATTGGGTGCTAATTAAATTTGGGTAATTGCTTATTCAATTCTAGTCTATTGTTAAAACTGGTTCGGCCTAATTTGGAAATATTAATAAATATGACTTAGGCAAATTCTAGGACTTGGATTAATTAACTTGGTTTAAGTGAAATTTGAATTGTGTGTGTGTTTTGAGTTAATTTCACTCGGTTTAATTTTAATTTTGGAGAAAATTAAAATTTGGTGTTTGTTTGTTTTGTGAACAATCTAACGCTTCCGCATCGATTTTCATAAAAGGAAATATAATTTTATAAGAAATTAAAATCGGGAGCCCTCCGGTCAATTACAAATATGAAGATAGGATAAGAGATTCATGGAGCCTCGCTCTCGTGAGAAGGTGATGCAATCATATCCTCAAGGGATGGGGAGTCAGTAGCATACAAGGTACTCATCACCCCATAGAGAGGGACATTCTCATAAAAACTAACATCAAGAGAGTGATATATGTGTTTTGACACCGTATCATATCAAAACTCATTAATGAAATATAAATAGCCCTAATATTCTTGGAGAACTCAAATATTCCTTATAAGATTTTTTTGTCCTTGCACACTTTCGAAAGAAAAGGAACAACAAACATAAGTATTTGATATTGTACATGCCTTGGGGGCATTGTACAAATGCTAGGCTTGGAGGGAAACATCATAAGAAATGAAATTTAGCGAGAGGAAAATATTAAAATGAAGGGTGGGAGGTTGTGGTGTTGGAGGTTCCCTAAAATAGTATAACCTATTGCCCTTAAAGTCCCTGCCAATAACCCTCTCGGAACTTAAGTTTTTCAAGAGATAATGGATTGGGAAAAAACCTAAAAACACAATTGAGATTTTTGGCATGTTGGCTAACAGACAAGAGGTTAAAAGAAAAACTAAGATAATGCAAAATTGAGGAAAGAGTAATATTAGGGGATAAACACACTTACCTTTTCTATGGATATGTGTACGGGAACCATGCGCAATATGCACATACTAACAAATAAGAATAATGAGTGAGGAAAGAAGAGGTGACTCTCCTGTTATGTGATTAATGGATCCGAAATCCAAAATTCAATTGGGCTTCACATTCTAAACACGAAAAGCGAAGGGCAGCCTAAAGTAATGGTGGAACTAACACTCATAGATAATTTGACAATTGGTGGAGTAACTAACTGCATTTGTACAAGTGGTATTAACAACTTTGGCCATGCCAAGAACCAAATGATGATGACAAATAATTTGAAAACAAAAGTGTGCCCATTCATGAGGAGATCTATAGCCAATTGAGTCGGGGTACATTTTTCCCTCGAAAAAACATCTTTTTCAATGCCCGAATAATCCATAATATCTCAAAAAATGCCCCAAATTGACCGAACAACAATCTGAAATTATTTAAGAGTACATTTGTACAAAGAACAAAAATAACTCAACAAAAATTATTACATAATCAAAAAACTTGCTGCAGGTACGCATATCAATAAACTATCGCTCAAATGTAAAAAAATATGGAAAAATATCCAAAAGAAGGTTATCGAACAATTCGACAACCCCAACATATAAAAGATAGCCCATTACTTCATAAAGAACACCAACAAACCCTAACATAGTGAAGAAATAGGGTTTGATCAAAAAATAAAAAGAATAGATGCTACAAAAAAATTGTCTCCAAAAGCACCTAACTAGAACATTGATTAACAGTACTAGTGAACAATACTCTCAACATTAATAAGGGTTAGGGTTGAGGAGAAAAAAAATATGTGAAAAGAGATTTTATTTTGGCTCTCATACTAAGAAGATTTTAATGATGTAATGACTTGAGAGCCCAATAATTATATTTATACTAAGAATATTACAATTATATAAGGTTTTAGAGACTATAAAACTAAGCGTACACAACTAAGGCCCAAAATGCGATGAATCCAATACAACAGGGAAAATACTAAAATAACATGAAATCCAACAATATACTATAAAAATGAACTTGAATAAATGTTAAATTAAAAATTCTTATAATAGTGTAATCATTTTTGCAATTAAAGAAGTTTATGTTGTAATATTGTATATAAGCTCTGTTAGAGAGACAATAGAAGAAGATAAATGTGCACCATCCTTCCACATCATAAAATATTGGACATACAATCCTAGGTAACATATTATATTTCCAACAATAAAATTTTTAATGCAACAAATTGTAACAACCCTCACTTTTGAGAGCCTATTTTATATTTATTTACTATGTGTAGTAATTAATTAAAAAATGATGGATGTAGAGTAAATATTAATTTAATATGAAAAAGGTTAATATTTACTAAAATGTTGTATAGTTACCTTGTGAGTAGGTAAAAATATCCATGTGGTGATTTATGGTGTCATAAGATATAAAATGACATTTTGGTTTAATGAGAAACCGGAAGTAAAATGAGTTATAAAATTTCCAAATGATAATTTGGAGGGTGTAGTTAGTCCCGGTAGGTACGAGACAGTCAAAATAAGTGTCATATTGCATTTTGGTATTTTGGGCACTTTTGACTGGTTATAGCTTAAATGTGTAGTTGCGAGTAATTATATCGCGTATTAATCATTTAAGTGGGCTTTTAGACTTAAGCCACATTTTATTTCCCCTACCCAAATTCTATTCTTCCATTTACACATTTGAGCCCTAGAGAGAGGAAGAGAACTTTGGAGAAAGAGAGAGAATTGGAGATTGGAGATTGGATTGTTGTCTCCACCAAATCAAGTCTGAATTTGCAAGATCAAGGCAAGTTATCTACTTGCTACTATATGATTTAAGTTGATTAATTAGCATTGATAGTTGTGGATTAGTTGTGATTTAATTTAGTTAGGGATTTTTGTTAAGATTTATGGGTATTAACCCTTGGAAATTGATTTGGATGATGAATGTTGTTAATAATGGTAGCTAGAGGTAATTGTGGTGTATTAGTCCCACTAAATGATCTTGGATGGGTTGGTTTTTGAGTTGGGAAGAAAATTTGGAGTTCAAGACTCCATATCCATTCTAGGCATTTTCCCAGGGGCGAATCGATTCGGCCCCTAGGGCGAATCGATTCGCATAGAAGCAGCTTCCCAGGTCTGTATACCCGAATCGATTCGGGTTAAGGCCGAATCAATTCGGCAATTGCATAAACTTGGATTTGTTCTCCGAACCGATTCGCTAGGGCGAATCGATTCGGTTCCTGCAGATTTATGTTATTTTCCTTTTTAACTTTTATCCTTTTTCTCTAGGATTAGGACCTAGGAACCTTCTTGAATGAAGTAAACCTAGAGTCTTAGAGTATTAGTTGAGTTTGGTCGCGACCCTAGACTAGAATTGGGTCGTCTAGGGTTTATTTCGGGAAGGTTTAAAGTAATGTTAAGGCATTACTCCTTTTATTGAATTTTTAGAATTAGGAGTTTGAAAGCCCATGCTTGGAGACTTTAGGGGCTTATTGAAGTTATATGAGCTTTGGGGACTTGTAGAATCATAATGATCCCTTAGAGATTTAGTCGAGACTTGTAATTTGAGGAATATTAATGATATTATTCAATGATGATAGGTTCGAATAAAAAGAACAACATTATTCAGTGGTGATAGGTTCGAATAAAATGAACCAAGTTATTCAGTGGTGATAGGTTCAAATAAAATGAACCCAATTGTTTAAAGATGACAGGTTCGAATAAAATGAACCACACTATTTAATAATGATAGGTTCGAATAAAAATGAACCAAATACATGGATAATGGAAATGGAATTTGGAAACGAATATTGAAAATGAAAATGAGATGTAAATGGAAAATGTTAATTGGCTTAAACACATCTCTCTAAATACTATCATAAGGGAAGTCCGCATACGAGGTGATGCCCCCTGACAAATTAACGCAGGGTGGATATAGTCCTAGGCCATATGAGCGCTGTTTTATATATATGTATTTTTCTACAATGGGTAGGAGATTCCGGGTGTGGTCTTGACTATCCTGCAGGGATATGGCCGCTTCCCGACGTTGAGTTATGAGCCTAGGTTTTCTTATATGTGATAGGCCCTGGAAGATGATAGTTATTTAGGGGCGCGCCCAGTGGGAAAACTCAGAGGGGCGGTCTTAGAATCGTTATATGTATGAGAATATAACTTTTCTGCATCAAGTGCGACTTGATGGATATTAATGCCATAAAGGGCATGGATACGTGCCACAAAGATCATGTGATTGATTATGTGCCATAAAGAGCACTTGATAGTAATTGTATTCCTATTAAGGAATGGAAAGATAAAAATGGAAATGATGATTTAAGATGGAAGTCTTAATTAATGAAGGGAAATTATATCTTCTTGATTAAACCGAATGAATGGTTTTATTCCTACTAAGGAATGTAAGAAGGAAATGGAAATTGGATTAATGAGAAGAGGTTTTCAATTAAAGATGTTACTTATAATTCTTCTGTGTAAATAATTTACATTTCATAATTTGATAAACTATCTTAAATTGTAATGTAAGTTTAACATGCTAGATAACATGCCATATTATCATCCTTATCATTCATGCATACCTGGTCATTCCTATCATGCTTTTTATTCTTCTGGTGATCATATAAAATCCGTCCCTGACCGGTTCATTTTCCTTGTTGTGTATATGATTGTATCCGCTCAGGTGCTCCACCGCAAGGGCGCCCATTTTGATATTCCCATTCCTTTGCTTTTGACGGGCTGTAAGATTTTGCGGATTATTACAGGACATTGAATTAGACGCCTTCATCTTTGTGTTCTAGATATGATCGGGTCTTAACTCGGGCGAGTGGTCCAAACTTTTGTATTTGATTAATGAATGTATTAAATAAGATATTAAACTGTTGTACTGTGGTGTATGCAGCTGTGGACCGACAGCCTATTCGGTCCTTTTGTGTACATTCGTTTTAGTTGTATTATATATACTCTTTTGGAATTCCACTTGCTTGTCAGATTTGAGTTGTTTAATTAAATTTTCTTAACTGGTTTTAAATTTCTAATCTTTTTGGCAACCCGTTTTCTGATTTATTGGGTGGTTTTCCCGTATACTCAGTTTACTTTTGTTAATGCTGAGGATGATATCCATCCATGATTCCTGTTACGTTTGAGTATCGGGCTGGCCACCCCTTATCTCGGATCGCAGGTTGTCACAGATGGTATCATAGCATCAGGTTCTAGAGTCTTTAGGATCTATGTGGATTTGTCACGTTCTACCGTAGCGTTCTTTGATGTAGAGCCTAATGTTAGGACTGTGTTGTTGTATATGTTTGCGACCTTCTGCAAGATAGATTGTTTTAAATAGTATATTAACTCTATTGTTTCTTCATCTCAGATGCAGCCTAAGAGAGGACGCCTAGCGAGACGTAATAGGGTTGTATAAGAGGAGGTAGGTCCTCCACCGCCGCCACAAGGGACCATTAATGCTGCGGATGTAGCCAACATAGTGGCTCAAGCAGTTAATGCCGCCATGACCGCAGTGGTCCAATAATTGCCACAGGCTCAACAAAGGGCTCAAGATGTTCAAGATCCTACGGGACTTACTCCGTGGGAAAGGGTTAAAGAGTCCTTTCTAAAGGGCAATCCCCCGAAATTTGAGGGAGGCACGGATGTTATTAGAGCCAATCAATGGAAGAAAGACATGCAACGCCACCTTCGAATGATAGAATGTATCGAGGAGAAGAAACAAATCCTTGCCACTTTTAAGCTTGTGGGATCTGCGTTACACTGGTGGGAGACGATGGCCACACTAGAGCAGAGAGACACAATGACGATCACTGAGTTCTGGGCTTTGTTCAATCGTGAGTACTTTCCTCCTGCAGTTCAGAGGGAGATGAAAAGGAAGTTACTAGAGGTTTTGCAAGGAGAGAGATCGGTGTCGGAGTATGGAGAGGAGTTCACCCGCTTGGCGAGTTTTGTACCGGACGAGGTAACTCTGGAAGATAGGAAGATCTCGAAGTTTATGGAAGGTCTAAATTGGAGAATCCGGCAACAATTGTTGAGTAATCCAGATTTATAAACTTTTGGTGAGGTTATGGATGCAGCCTTACTCCATTGCCAGGATCATCGGTTATATATGCAGAGTAGTAAGAAAACTACCGTAGTGGGGCAAGCAGGAAAGCCTGGAGGGCATGAGATTGGAGGAGGAGCAATTCCAACATCCCAATCTTCGGGTAGTAAGCAGAAAGAGAGGGACCCTCAGCAAGGGGATTCCTCTAAGAGACAACGTTTCGGAGGGTTTATTGCGGGTGGCAATAACAGTAGGCACGGTAAAGGTGCTTCGCAATATGTAGGTTGGGGTAGTCAGCGAGGTAGAGGCCATCCGGGCCAAGGCATCACCCAGTTTAGAAATAACAGGGGTTGAGGTCAGGAGGATATAAAAGGACGGTGCTTCCATTGTGGGGAGGCGGGTCATTACAAGATGGAGTGTCCTCAGTTGATTAGGGGTCAATTTCCTAGGGCTCCGCATCAGCCGCATGTTCAGTTTCCACCTCAGGTGCCTAATCCGGTTGTTCCTCTGCAGCAGGGACATCTACAGTATGGGAGAGCGTGTCATATTCAGGAGGTTGTGCTTCCTCTAGCTCTCCCGGCACCGCCCGCTATTGAGGGTAATTTTTTTTTTTATTCAGGGGTACTTGAGTTGTATGTTATTTTGATGTGGGTACTACATACTCATTTATTTCTAAGAAGCTTTGCTCAAATTACACATTGGATAAAATCTGCTGAGAGTACTCTTACTAGCATTGAGCTTTTATGGGTGATGGTTCACTCATTTTCTTTGTTTGTAAACATTTTGGAAATTTCTCTTGGTAATTTGTGCTTTGAGGTCGATTTACTCGTCCTTGACATGGTCGGGTATGATGTGATTGGTATGCCTTATCTCTACGACCGACAAAGTTGAGTAGTAATGCATAGGAGGGTTTCCTTATTTGGATTCCGCTTTTGTGGGACGCTCCACGCGTGAACCTCAACGACGTTGGAAGTGGAGAGATGATGTTCTTTCTTCTTTTAGTTAATTCCATTTTATTTTATTTTATTTTGTTGGTTAAGAGATAGGTGGAAAGGTTTAGCCGGGAATCACGTAGAAGAGTGATTAAGGGCTATGAAAGTGCGAGATAGAAGCATTGCATATAGTTCTCTCCTCTGATCGATGTGAGGGAGACTGAGATACGGAGTTCAATTGAGACTTCGGGTTATGCCTTGATAAGAATGCTATATATAAAAAGGATGTATATATGTTGTGGGGTATATAATTGTAAGACTTAAAAGTAGAATCTTATTAGTAGGGTTGAGAGTTAGAATCTTTTCGTTCCCGAACATGTGTCTTAGACCTTTATATCTTGATGATCGATAACGCGAGGTAGTAGTGTAACAGGAGGGTTCCTTGTTTAGATTTCGCTTCGGCGAGCTGTCCCACGCATGAAACCGAGAAAATGTCGGAAGCTGAGAAGGGTCTTGGGCACTAGGGATATACTTAGTATTAGGTGTACATGACTTAGATAGGATATAGGTAGGTAGACTTTAGGATTTGTTGGTTATAAGGCCTTTAGGGCATGTGACGTTAGTTTAGGAAGGGTGTCGGGAGTTGACCACGAATAGGTTGTGTGTTAACTCCAAGAGAGGGATTGGTTCCCTAGTAACGAGAAGTGGGGGATTTCGAGAGGTTTGGTAGATAAGGCCGAAGGATATGAGGCCTCTCGTATTAAAGTGGTACATGGATAATGTAGCTTTTGGGGAGCTAAAAAGGTGAATTGACTCGCACTCCTAAGCCCATGTTGTTAAGCTTGAGGGTGGATTCAATTGACAAGCCTCTGCCAGGATTGGGAGTAATAATACTGGAGCATAAACCTAATGTTTATGCGCCTCATAAGCTAAGACTTGTGAGAAGTATTATCCCATGTTTGAATTAAAATTTATCGTGGGGGTGACCGCCGTATAAAAAGGGAGGTACTACTTCCTGGGCAGAAATTTAATCTTTCATGCGAGTAACGAGTCGTTACAAGATGTCGTAGGAGAGACAAGGGTGGTTAAGACCACACATACAAGTTGCTGACCGAGGGAACATAATACTACTCTATGGATTCTGAGGGTGGGATGCGTTTCAACGGAAGGATTTCTTATTGTCCCGGATGAGAAGGACTTAAAAAGGGCAGAAATGGTGGAATCTCGCGATCCTAGGTTTGTGTTACATCCGAGTAACGACATAATGTGTCAAGTTATGCGCCGCCAGTAGGGGTGTCCGGGCATGAAGAGGTTGTTGGACTGCATGGGGTGTCTTTGATTATAGTTTCCGACGGATACAAGATTTTCGTTTCCCACTTTTGGCAAAGTTTTTAAGAAACCTTGGGAACCGAATTGAAGTTTAGCACTTCTTATCATCCTCAAACAGACGGCCAGACCAAAAAGGGTAAACCATATGTTGGAGGATATGCTCCTTGTGTGCGTGCTTGACTTCAAGGATAGTTGAGAACAATGTCTCCCATTAGTTGGATTCACTTATGATGATTCGTATCTATTCACTGTTGGGATGTCGCTTTATAAAGCCTTGTCTGGTAAGCCTTGTGGATCTCCCGCTTGTTGGTTAGAGGTGCAAGATGATAAGTTACTCCAACCTGAAATGATCCGGGATACTTCTTTAAAAATTGAGCTCATTCAGCATCGCATTCGTATAGCCCAAGATCGACAAAAGAGCTATGCCGATGCGGGGAGAAGGTATGGGGAGATGGAGGTCGGGGACTAAGAGTTGGTGCGAGTGTGCCTATGAAGGGCATTAAGCATTTTGGACAGAAGGGAAACTTGCACCGCGTTACGTTGTACCTTTCCTATAAATGTTAAGGTGGGTCCGGTAACCTATTAACTTGCTTTATCGAAACTCTTGCAGCAAGTTCATGACGTGTTCCATATCTCTCCTGTATAGAAGTACAAGAGATGTGATGGTGCCTTTAGGCACATTCCTTTCGAAGATATTGAGTTGCAACTTGACGTTTCTTGTGAGGAGTAGTCAGTTTCTATTTTAGAGCGTGGAGAGCGGTGATTGAGATAGCGGGTAGTACCTTGGGTTAGAGTGCAATGTAGTCATCAAAACGTCGAGGAATCGACATGAGTGTGCGAGAATGACATGCGGGAAAGTATCTGCATCTCTTCTTGCAAGGTACGCTTGAATTTTGGGGACAAAATTTCCCTCATAGGGGGGGAGTATGTAACAACCCTCACTTTTGAGAGCCTATTTTATATTTATTTACTATGTGTAGTAATTAATTATAAAATGATGGATGTATAGTAAATATTAATTTAATATGACAAAGGTTAATATTTACTAAAATGTTGTATAGTTACCTTGTGAGTAGGTAAAAATATTCATGTGGTGATTTATGGTGTCATAAGATATAAAATGACATTTTGGTTTAATGAGAAATCGGAAGTAAAATGAGTTATAAAATTTCCAAATGATAATTTTGAGGGTGTAGTTAGTCCCGGTAGGTACGAGACAATCAAAATAAGTGCCATATTGCATTTTGGTATTTTGGGCACTTTTGACTGGTTATAGCTTAAATGTGTAGTTGCGAGTAATTACATTGCGTATTAATCATTTAAGTGGGCTTTTAGACTTAAGCCACGTTTTATTTCCCCTACCCAAATTCTATTCTTCCATTTACACATTTGTGCCCTAGAGAGGGGAAGAGAACTTTGGAGAAAGAGAGAGAATTGGAGATTGGAGCTGGGATTGTTGTCTCCACCAAATCAAGTCTGAATTTGCATAATCAAGGCAAGTTATCTACTTGCTACTATATTATTTAAGTTGATTAATTAGCATTGATAGTTGTGGATTAGTTGTGATTTAATTTAGTTAGGGCTTTTTATTAAGATTTATGGGTATTAATCCTTGAAAATTGATTTGGATGATGAATGTTGTTAATAATGGTAGTTAGAGGTAATTGTGGTGTATTAGTCCCACTAAATGATCTTGGATGGGTTGGTTTTTGAGTTGGGAAGAAAATTTGGAGTTCAAGACTCCATAGCCATTCTTGGCATTTTCGCAGGGGCGAATTGATTCGGCCCCTAGGGCGAATCGAGTCGCATAGAAGCAGCTTCCCAGGTCTGTATACCCGAATCGATTCGGGTTAAGGCCGAATCGATTCGGAAATTACAGAAACTTGGATTTGTTTTTCGAACCGATTCGCTTTCAGAGCGAATTGATTCGCTAGGGCGAATCGATTCGGTTCCTGCAGTTTTATGTTATTTTCCTTTTTAACTTTTATCCTTTTTCTCTAGAATTAGGACCTAGGAACCTCTTGAATGAAGTAAACTTAGAGTCTTAGAGTATTAGTTGAGTTTGGTCGCCACCCTAGACTAGAATTGGGTCATCTAGGGTTTATTCTGGGGAGGTTTAAAGTAATGTTAAGGCATTGCTCCTTTTATTGAATTTTTAGAAGTTAGGAGTTTGAATGCCCATGCTTGGAGACTTTAGGGGCCTATTGAAGTTATATGAGCTTTGGGGACTTATAGAATCATAATGATCCGTTGGAGATTTAGTTGGGACTTGTAATTTGAGGAATATTAATGATACTATTATATGATGATAGGTTCGAATAAAAAGAACCAAATTATTCAGTGGTGATAGGTTCAAATAAAATGAACCAAATTATTCAGTGGTGACAGGTTCAAATAAAATGAACCCAATTGTTTAAAGATGAAAGGTTCGAATAAAATGAACCACACTATTTAATAATGATAGGTTCGAATAAAAATGAACCAAATACATGGATAATGGAAATGGAATTTGGAAACGAATATTGAAAATGAAAATGAGATGTAAATGGAAAATGTTAATTGGCTTAAACACACCTCTCTAAATACTATCATAAGGGAAGTCCGCGCTCGAGGTGACGCCCCTGACAAATTAACGCAGGGTGGATATAGTCCTAGGCCATATGAGCGATGTTTTATATATATGTATTTTTCTGCGATGGGTAGGAGATTCCGGGTGTGGTCTTGACTATCCCGCAGGCATATGGCCATTTCTCGACGTTGCGTTATGAGCCCAGGTTGTTTTATATGTGATAGGCCCTGGAAGATGATAGTTATTTAGGGGCGCGCCCAGTGGGGAAACTCGGAGGGACGGTCTTAGAATCGTTATATGTATGAGAATATAACTTTTCTGCATCAAGTGGGACTTGATGGATATTAATGCCATAAAGGGCATGGATACGTGCCACAAAGAGCATATGATTGATTATGTGCCATAAAGAGCACTTGATAGTAATTGTATTCCTATTAAGGAATGGAAAGATAAAAATGGAAATGATGATTTAAGATGGAAGTCTTAATTAATGAAGGGAAATGATATTTTCTTGATTAAATCGAATGAATGGTTTTTTTCCTACTAAGGAATGTAAGAAGGAAATGGAAATTGGATTAATGAGAAGAGGTTTTCAATTAAAGATGTTACTTATAATTCTTCTGTGTAAATAATTTACATTACATAATTTGATAAACTATCTTAAATTGTAATGTAAGTTTAACATGCTAGATAACTTGCCATATTATCATCCTTATCATTCATGCATAACTCTTCATTCCTATAATGCTTTTTATTCTTCTGGTGATCATATAAAATCCGGCCCTGACCGGTTCATTTTCCTTTTTGTGTATATGATTGTATCTGCTCAGGTGCTCCACCGTAAGGACGCCCATTTTGATATTCCCGTTCCTTTGCTTTTGACGGGCTGTAAGATTTTGCGGATTATTACAGGACATTGAATTAGACGCCTTCATCTTTGTGTTCTAGATATTATCGGGTCTTAACTCGGGCGAGTGGTCCAAACTTTTGTATTTGATTAATGAATGTATTAAATAAGATATTAAACTGTTGTAATGTAGTGTATGTAGCTGTGGACCGACAGCCTATTCGGTCCTTTTGTGTACATTCGTTTTAGTTGTATTATATATACTCTTTTGGAATTCCACTTGCTTGTCAGATTTGGGTTGTTTAATTAAATTTTCTTAACTGGTTTTAAATTTCTAAACCTTTTGGCAACCCGTTTTCTGATTTATTGGGTGGTTTTCCCGTATACTCAGTTTACTTTTGTTGATGCTGAGGATGATATCCATCCATGATTCCTGTTATGTTTGAGTATCGGGCTGGCCACCCCTTATCTCGGATCGCGGGTTGTCACAGATGGTATCAAAGCATCAGGTTCTAGAGTCTTTAGGATCTATGTGGATTTGTCACGTTCTACCGTAGCGTTCTTTGATGTAGAGCCTAATGTTAGGACTGTGTTGTTGTCTATGTTTGCGACCTTTTGCAAGATATATTGTTTTAAATAATATATTAACTCTATTATTTCTTCATCTCAGATGCAGCCTAAGAGAGGATGCCCAGCGAGACGTAATAGGGTTGTATAAGAGGAGGTAGGTCCTCCACCGCCGCCACAAGGGACCATTAATGCTGCGGATGTAGCCAACATAGTGGCTCAAGCAGTTAATGCCGCCATGACCGCAGTGGTCCAATAATTGCCACAGGCTCAACAACGGGATCAAGATGTTCAAGCTCCTACGGGACTTACTCCGTGGGAAAGGGTTAGAGAGTCCTTTCTAAAGGGCAATCCCCCGAAATTTGAGGGAGGCACGAATGTTATTAGAGCCAATCAATGGAAGAAAGACATGCAACGCCACCTTCGAATGATAGAATGTAGCGAGGAGAAGAAACAAGTCCTTGCCACTTTTAATCTTGTGGGATCTGCGTTACACTGGTGGGAGAAGATGGCCACACTAGAGCACAGAGAAACAATGACGATCACTGAGTTCTGGGCTTTGTTCAATCGTGAGTACTTTCCTCCTGCAGTTCAGAGGGAGATGAAAAGGAAGTTACTAGAGGTTTTGCAAGGAGAGAGATCGGTGGCGGAGTATGGAGAGGAGTTCACCCGCTTGGTGAGTTTTGTACCGGACGAGGTGACTCTGGAAGATAGGAAGATCTCGAAGTTTATGGAAGGTCTAAACTGGAGAATCCGGCAACAATTGCTGGGTAATCCAGATTTATAAACTTTTGGTGAGGTTATGGATGCAGCCTTACTCCATTGCCAGGAGCATCGGTTATATATGCAGAGTAGTAAGAAAGCTACCGTAGTGGGGCAAGCAGGAAAGCCTGGAGGGCATGAGATTGGAGGAGGAGCAATTCCCACATCCCAATCTTCGGGTAGTAAGCAGAAAGAGAGGGACCCTCAGCAAGGGGATTCCTCTAAGAGACAACGCTTCGGAGGGTTTATTGCGGGTGGCAATAACAGTAGGCACGGTAAAGGTGCTTCGCAATATGTAGGTCGGGGTGGTCAGCGAGGTAGAGGCCATCCGGGCCAAGGCATCACCCAGTTTAGAAATAACAGGGGTCGAGGTCAGGAGGATATAAAAGGACGGTGCTTCCATTGTGGGGAGGCGGGTCATTACAAGATGGAGTGTCCTCAGTTGATTAGGGGTCAGTTTCCTAGGGCTCCGCAGCAGCCGCATGATCAGTTTCCACCTCAGGCGCCTAATCCGGTTGTTCCTCTGCAGCAGGGACATCTACAGTATGGGAGAGCGTGTCATATTCAGGAGGTTGTGCTTCCTCAAGCTCTGCCGGCACCGCCCGCTATTGAGGGTAAGTTTTTTTTTATTCAGGGGTACTTGAGTTGTATGTTATTTTGATGTGGGTATTACATACTCATTTATTTCTAGGAAGCTTTGCTCAAATTACACATTGGATATAATCTGCTGAGAGTACTCTTACTAGCGTTGAGCTTTTATGGGTGATGGTTCACTCATTTTCTTTGTTTGTAAACATTTTGGAAATTTCTCTTGGTAATTTGTGCTTTGAGGCCGATTTACTCGTCCTTGACATGGTCGGGTATGATGTGATTGGTATGCCTTATCTCCACGACCGACAAAGTTGAGTAGTAATGCATAGGAGGGGTTCCTTATTTGGATTCCGCTTTTGTGGGACGCTCCACGCGTGAACCTCAACGACGTTGGAAGTGGAGAGATGATGTTCTTTCTTCTTTTAGTTAATTCCATTTTATTTTATTTTATTTTGTTGGTTAACAGATAGGTGGAAAGGTTTAGCCGAGAATCACACAGAAGAGTGATTAAGGGCTATTAAAGTGCGAGAAAGAAGCATTGCATATAGTTCTCTCCTCTGATCGATGTGAGGGAGACTGAGATACGAAGTTGAATTGAGACTTCGGGTTATGCCTTGATAAGAAGGCTATATATAAAAAGGATGTATATATGTTGTGGGGTATATAATTGTAAGACTTAAAAGTAGAATCTTATTAGTAAGGTTGAGAGTTAGAATCTTTTCGTTCCCGAACATGTGTCTTAGACCTTTATATCTTGATGAGCGATAACGCGAGGTAGTAGTGTAACGGGAGGGTTCCTTGTTTAGATTTCCCTTCGGCGAGATGTCCCACGCATGAAACCGAGCAAATATCGAAAGCTGAGAAGGGTCTTGGGCACTAGGGATATACTTAGTATTAGGTGTACACGACTTAGATAGGATATAGGTAGGTAGACTTTAGGATTTGTTGGTTATAAGGCCTTTAGGGCATGTGACGTTAGTTTAGGAAGGCTGTCGGGAGTTGACCACGAATAGGTTATGTGTTAACTCCAAGAGAGGTATTGGTTCCCTAGTAACGAGAAGTGGGGGATTTCGAGAGGTTTGGTAGATAAGGCCGAAGGATATGACGCCTCTCGTATTAAAGTGTTACATGGATAATGTAGCTTTTGGGGAGCTAAAAAGGTGAATTGACTCGCAATCCTAAGCCCATGTTGTTAAGCTCGAGGGTGGATTCAAATGACAAGCCTCTCCCAGGATTGGGAGTAATAATACTGGAGCATAAACCTAATGTTTACGCGCCTCATAAGCTAAGACTTGTGAGAAGTATTATCCCATGTTTGAATTAAAATTTATCGTGGGGGTGACCGCCGTATAAAAAGGGAGGTACTACTTCCTGGGCAGAAATTTAATCTTTCATGCGACTAACGAGTCGTTACAAGATTTCGTAGGAGAGACAAGGGTGGTTAAGACCACATATACAAGTTGCTGACCGAGGGAACATAATCCTACTCTATGGATTCTGAGGGTGGGATGCGTTTCCACGGAAGGACTTCTTATTGTCCCGGATGAGAAGGACTTAAAAAGGGCAGAAATGGTGGAATCTCGCGATCCTAGGTTTGTGTTACATCCGAGTAACGACATAATGTGTCAAGTTATGCGCCACCAGTAGGGGTGTCCGGGAATGAAGAGGTTGTTGGACTGCATGGGGTGTCTTTGATTATAGTTTCCGACGGATACAAGATTTTCGTTTCCCACTTTTGGCAAAGTTTTTAAGAAGCCTTGGGAATCGAATTGAAGTTTAGCACTTCTTATCATCCTCAAACAGACGACCAGACCAAAAAGGGTAAACCATATGTTGGAGGATATGCTCCTTATGTGCGTGCTTGACTCCAAGGATAGTTGGGAACAATATCTCCCATTAGTTGGATTCACTTATGATGATTCGTATCTATTCGCTGTTGGGATGTCGCTTTATAAAGCCTTGTCTGGTAAGCCTTGTGGATCTCCCGCTTGTTGGTTAGAGGTGCAAGATGATAAGTTACTCGAACTTGAAATGATCCGGGATACTTCTTTAAAAATTGAGCTCATTCGGCATCGCATTCGTATAACCCAAGATCGACAAAAGAGCTATGCCGATGCGGGGAGAAGGTATGGGGAGATGGAGGTCGGGGACTAAGAGTTGGTGCGAGTGTGCCTATGAAGGGCATTAAGCATTTTGGGCAGAAGGGAAACTTGCACCGCGTTACGTTGTACCTTTCCTATAAATGTTAAGGTGGGTCCGGTAACCTATTAACTTGCTTTATCGAAACTCTTGCAGCAAGTTCATGACGTGTTCCATATCTCTCCTGTATAGAAGTACAAGAGATGTGATGGTGCCTTTAGGCACATTCCTTTAGAAGATATTGAGTTGCAACTTGACGTTTCTTGTGAGGAGTTGTCAGTTGCTATTTTAGAGCGTGGAGAGCGGCGATTGAGATAGCGGGTAGTACCTTGGGTTAGAGTGCAATGTAGTCATCAAAATGTCGAGGAATCGACATGAGTGTGCGAGAATGACATGCGGGAATAGTATCCGCATCTCTTCTTGCAAGGTACTCTTGAATTTTGGGGGTAAAATTTCCCTCATAGGGGGGGAGTATGTAACAACCCTCACTTTTGAGAGCCTATTTTATATTTATTTACTATGTGTAGTAATTAATTATAAAATGATGGATGTAGAGTAAATATTAATTTAATATGAAAAAGGTTAATATTTACTAAAATGTTGTATAGTTACCTTGTGAGTAGGTAAAAATATCCATGTGGTGATTTATGGTGTCATAAGATATAAAATGACATTTTGGTTTAATGAGAAACCGGAAGTAAAATGAGTTATAAAATTTCCAAATGATAATTTGGAGGGTGTAGTTAGTCCCGGTAGGTACGAGACAGTCAAAATAAGTGCCATATTGCATTTTGGTATTTTGGGCACTTTTGACTGGTTATAGCTTAAATGTGTAGTTGCGAGTAATTACATCGCGTATTAATCATTTAAGTGGGCTTTTAGACTTAAGCCACGTTTTATTTCCCCTACCCAAATTCTATTCTTCCATTTACACATTTGAGCCCTAGAGAGAGGAAGAGAACTTTGGAGAAAGAGAGAGAATTGGAGATTGGAGCTTGGATTGTTGTCTCCACCAAATCAATTCTGAATTTGCATGATCAAGGCAAGTTATCTACTTGCTACTATATGATTTAAGTTGATTAATTAGCATTGATAGTTGTGGATTAGTTGTGATTTAATTTAGTTAGGGCTTTTTGTTAAGATTTATGGGTATTAACCCTTGGAAATTGATTTGGATGATGAATGTTGTTAATAATGGTAGTTAGAGGGAAATTGTGGTGTATTAGTCCCACTAAATGATCTTGGATGGGTTGGTTTTTGAGTTGGGAAGAAAATTTGGAGTTCAAGACTCCATAGCCATTCTTGGCATTTTCGCAGGGGCGAATTGATTCGGCCCCTAGGTCGAATCGATTCGCATAGAAGCAGCTTTCCAGGTCTGTATACCCGAATCGATTCGGGTTAAGGCCGAATCGATTCGGCAATTACAGAAACTTGGATTTGTTTTTCGAACCGATTCGCTTTCAGAGCGAATCGATTCTCTAGGGCGGATCGATTCGGTTCCTGCAGTTTTATGTTATTTTCCTTTTTAACTTTTATCCCTTTTCTCTAAAATTAGGACCTAGGAACCTTCTTGAATGAAGTAAACTTAGAGTCTTAGAGTATTAGTTGAGTTTGGTCGCCACCCTAGACTGGAATTGGGTCATCTAGGGTTTATTCCGAGGAGGTTTAAAGTAATGTTAAGGCATTGCTCCTTTTATTGAATTTTTATAAGTTAGGAGTTTGAAAGCCCATGCTTGGAGACTTTAGGGGCTTATTGAAGTTATATGAGCTTTGGGGACTTGTAGAATCATAATGATCCGTTGGAGATTTATTTGGAACTTGTAATTTGAGGAATATTAATGATACTATTATATGATGATAGGTTCGAATAAAAAGAACCAAATTATTGGTTATAGGTTCAAATAAAATGAACCAAATTATTCAGTGGTGACAGGTTCAAATAAAATGAACCCAATTGTTTAAAGATGACAGGTTCGAATAAAATGAACCACACTATTTAATAATGATAGGTTCGAATAAAAATGAACCAAATACATGGATAATGGAAATGGAATTTGGAAACGAATATTGAAAATGAAAATGAGATGTAAATGGAAAATGTTAATTGGCTTAAACACACCTCTCTAAATACTATCATAAGGGAAGTCCGCGCTCGAGGTGATGCCCCTGACAAATTAACGCAGGGTGTATATAGTCCTAGGCCATATGAGCGTTGTTTTATATATATGTATTTTTCTGCGATGGGTAGGAGATTCCGGGTGTGGTCTTGACTATCCCGCAGGCATATGGCCATTTCCCTACGTTGCGTTATGAGCCCAGGTTGTCTTATATGTGATAGGCCCTGGAAGATGATAGTTATTTAGGGGCGCACCCAGTGGGGAAACTCGGAGGGACGGTCTTATAATCGTTATATGTATGAGAATATAACTTTTCTGCATCAAGTGGGACTTGATGGATATTAATGCCATAAAGGGCATGGATACGTGCCACAAAGAGAATATGATTGATTATGTGCCATAAAGAGCACTTGATAGTAATTGTATTCCTATTAAGGAATGGAAAGATAAAAATGGAAATGATGATTTAAGATGGAAGTCTTAATTAATGAAGGGAAATTATATTTTCTTGATTAAACCGAATGAATGGTTTTATTCCTACTAAGGAATGTAAGAAGGAAACGGAAATTGGATTAATGAGAAGAGGTTTTCAATTAAAGATGTTACTTATAATTCTTCTATGTAAATAATTTACATTTCATAATATGATAAACTATCTTAAATTGTAATGTAAGTTTAACGTGCTAGATAACTTGCCATATTATCATCCTTATCATTCATGCATAACTGTTCATTCCTATCATGCTTTTTATTCTTCTGGTGATCATATAAAATCCGGCCCTGACCGGTTCATTTTCCTTTTTGTGTATATGATTGTATCCGCTCAGGTGCTCCACCGCAAGGACGCCCGTTTTGATATTCCCGTTCCTTTGCTTTTGACGGGATGTAAGATTTTGCGGATTATTACAGGACATTGAATTAGACGCCTTCATCTTTGTGTTCTAGATATTATCGGGTCTTAACTCGGGCGAGTGGTCCAAACTTTTGTATTTGATTAATGAATGTATTAAATAAGATATTAAACTGTTGTACTGTGGTGTATGTAGCTGTGGACCGACAGCCTATTCGGTCCTTTTGTGTACATTCGTTTTAGTTGTATTATATATGCTCTTTTGGAATTCCACTTGCTTGTCAGATTTGGGTTGTTTAATTAAATTTTCTTAACTGGTTTTAAATTTCTAAACCTTTTGGCAACCCGTTTTCTGATTTATTGGGTGGTTTTCCCGTATACTCAGTTTACTTTTGTTGATGCTGAGGATGATATCCATCCATGATTCCTGTTACGTTTGAGTATCGGGCTGGCCACCCCTTATCTCGGATCGCGGGTTGTCACACAAATCATTTCCAACTATGCAGCCATTGCCTATGTTCAACAGACACAACAAAAGGAGTTTCTTTCTTCCACTTTATATATACAAAATGAGATTAAAGAAATAGAAAAAATTGAACATTGATAATTTTGTCATTGTTGAGGATAAAAAGTTGTTATAACATTTATTTCTCTACCGTGGTTTCTATTATTGTATGTTAGACAGTGTAAGTTTTAGTTAAACCTTATTAGATTTTTAGTTAAGCTGTTATGATAGTTTTTTTTTAAATAAAATATTATAAAAGCTTAGAGAGAACAAACCTCTCTTGGTAGCTCACAAATGAAGAAACTAAAAAGAAACTTTACAAAAAGGAATAAAAAATTCATCTGTCTATTCTAATCTAGCCTAACTGCACAATTGATTTTTCTTGGGAGATCTGCTATATTCAGAAAATTGGAGTGAACTTTATGATTTGCCCTATGCTTAGAAAGCATATTTTCTATATAATTTACTTCTCTTTGACAATGATAGACTTGAACTGAAAGAAATTAATATAATTTTTTGATTTCTTTAATGATACTTCTAATCTTCCATGGAATGACCTTAACTGTTTAGAGTAAACTATAAAAAATAAGCCTTGAATCTATCTTAACATCAACATTGAAGATATTGTTAGGTAGCACTACAGCAAATCCTGCGAATAGTCACAACTGGGGGTCACGGCTTAGATTCATGACCAGCTGGTCACGTCCTAAAGCCGTCACCACATCAAATGTTGGCGTGACTATGTCCATGACCTAGTATGGCCATAGATCCTCTTGAAGGTGGTTACGGCCCAAGCCCGTGACCATTATGGGTCATGGACCATAACCGTGACACATGTATGACCATTATGATACTAAATTCATGCCAAAGTTCCCTTCAAGTGTTATCGCGGATAGGGTCACGGTCCAAGACCATGACCACCAACTAAAAGACATACTGAATTGGTCACGACTTGGGGCCATAACTATCTCAATTTAGGAGTCACGGATTTGGGTCGTGACTATCTTCTTGTTTCCAGACTGACATTTTAAATTTTAAAGGGGTCATGGCATGTGGTCACGACTCAGGGCCGTGACCAGGGTCTTTATACTAAAAACCCAGACCAGTTTTCATTTTCATGCGAAAATTTTGAAACCCTTAAACCCTTTTTCCTCTCTTAGGAGATGTCGGCTACCTTTCACTCAATCTCAAATCTCTCTCTCAATCTCAAAGGTAACACTTAAACCCTAGTATTTTATATTCAGGTATTTTTGCATTTGTATATATATGTGTGTATGTCTATGTATATGTGTACATGTGTGTGTATATGTGTACACGTGTGTGTGTGTATATGTGTGTGTATGTATGTATACTATATATGTCTCTTTATTGTGTATGTATGTGTGTATACTCTATATGTGTGTGTGTATTGTGTACTATGTGTGTGTAAGAGATAATTAAAAAAAATGGAAAGTAGGTATATATAATTATTTATGTAAAAATTAAAATAATTACAATAGAAGATATACACACACATTGTATATATTGTGCGTCTGTGTGTATTTTTATGTGCGTACTATGTGTGTGTGTGTGTGTGTGTGTACGGAAAAATTATGTTAAAAAATTTAAAAGTAGGTATATAGTTGTTATAACTATATACCTACTTTTATAGTAGGTGTATAGTTGTTATAACATTTATTTCTCCACCGTGGTTTCTATTATTGTATGTTAGACACTGTAAGTTTTAGTTAGACCTTGTTAGATTTTTGGTTAAGTTGTTATGATAATTTTTTTAAAGAAAATATTATAAAAGCTTAGAGAGAACAACCCTCTCTTGGTAGATCACAAATGAAGAAACTAAAAAGCAACTTTACAAAAAGGAATAAAAAAATTCATCTGCCTATTCTAATTAAAGGAAAACTAGTCGAATCAAGTCTAACTTCACCCTTGATTTTTCTTGGGAGATCTGCTATATTCAGAAATTTGGAGTGAACTTTATGATTTACCCTATGCTTACAAAGCATATTTTCTATATAATTTACTTCTCTTTGATAATGATAGACTTGAACTAAAAGAAATTAATAGAAGTTTTTTATTTCTTTAATGATACTTCTAATCTTCCATTGAATGAACTTAATTGTTTAGCGTTAAACTATAAAAAATAAGACTTGAATCTATCTCAACATCAACATTCAAGATATTGTTAGGTAGCACTACACCAAATCTTGCGAATAGTCACAACCTGGGGGTCACGGCCTAGATTCATGGCCAGCTGGTCATGGCCTAAAGCTGTGACCACATCAAATGTTGGCGTGACTATGTCCATTATGTAGTGTGGCCATATATCCTCTTGAAGGTCATCACGTCCCGAGTCCGTGACCATTATGGGTCATGGACCATAACCGTGACACGTGTATGGCCATTATGGCATCAAATTCATGCCAAAGTTCCCTTCAAGTGTTGTCGTGGATAGGGTCACGATCTAAGTCCATGACAACTAACTATACGATATACTGAATTGGTCACGTCTTGGGGCCATAACTATCTCAATTTAGGAGTCACGAATTTGGGTCATGACTATCTTCTTGTTTCCAGACTGACGTGTTAAATTTTAAAGGGGTCATGGCATGTGGTCATGGCTCAGGGCCGTGACCAGGGTCTTTATACTAAAAACCCTGACCAGTTTTCATTTTCATGCGAAAATTTTGAAACCCTTAAACCCTTTTTCCTCTCGTAGGAGATTTCGGCTACCTTTCACTCAATCTCAAATCTCTCTCTCAATCTCAAAGGTAACCCTTAAATCCTAGTATTTTGTATTCAGGTATTTTCGCATATATATATATATATATATATATATATATATATATATATATATATATATATATATATATATATATATATATATATATGTATATATATGTGTGTGTGTGTGTGTGTATTGTGTATGTGTGTATGTATGTACACTATATGTGTCTGTGTATTGTGTATGTATGTGTGTATACTCTGTATGTGTGTGTGTATTGTGTATTGTGTTTATAAGAGACAATTATAAAAAAGAAAAGAAAAGTAGGTATATATAATTATTTATGTAAAAATTAAAATAATTACAACAGAAGGTATACACACACACTGTATATATTGCGCATCTGTGTGTATTTTTATGTGTGTACTATGTATGTGTGTGTATGGGACAATTCTGTTAAAAAATATAAAAGTTGGTATATCGTTATTTGGTTTATTAGAATTTTACATTTATGTGGTTTGATATGCTATTATTTTTTGGGGATAATTATTAACATAATATTTGTACATACTATGTGTGTGTGTGTACTGAGTGTTGTCACTTTGAAATCTTAGCATGGAAATAAAGTAATCGTAATCATATTCAATCTACCCCCATAAGCATGGACACAACGCTCCAACCGATGAGAGGAATTCACCCCAAGGAGAATTCTCATCACCAATTGGTGAGAAATACTCAACTCCACCAATGGCTCACTCCACTACTCCGAGTTGTAGTAGGCAAGGTACTCCCATTAATCCAACAGACATGCCGAATGCTCCTGAAATTGTCAGGTCAGTTAAGAAGAAGCCCATTGGATTATCTCTCTATTGGGAAATAACCCCAGTTTAAAGCCCAGTGTTTGTCCTTAGTAAAAATAAATGTGGGTGTGGGAGGAGCTGACAATTGGAACCTTGTAGATCAAGCTATTAAAGATAACATTTATGAGAAACTCAACAAATGGCTTTCATTTTTCTCAAACTCAAAAAATAAGGTTCTTTCTTCGATTGCTAAACAACTCTGATTATATCAAAAAATCTTAGGCAGAAGCATTTCTCGGGTTGCGGAATAACTCTGAACATTGAGATGCCAGTCGGTCAATGGAATGATTTTTCGGAAAATGAGGCAAAGGACTTAAAAATATGCAAAAGGAAAAAAACAAGCAGAATAGGGCCAAAAAACCGATGTCCATCAGCTTAGCTCGGAATCTTATGGAGATTTGAAGAACGAGTGGTCGAGCAAGGCAAAAGGAAGCCCATATGAAGGAAAAATGTTGAATCGGGCCAACTTGTTTGAATATGCGAGACATGACAAAGATAATAAATTCCCTCCTCACTTGGCTAACACTCTAGAATTAATAGAGTCTATGAGTAGTCATTCAGTTTCAAGACCATTCGACGACCTTGACATTGATGCCCTCATACAAACCTTGGGGAAGGACAAAAGAGGGAGGACGAGAGGTTTGGGGTCGCATATAACAAAAACAAAATTCAAACACATCATAGCTCTCGTGGACAAGATTTATTTTGTTAATAGGCATTTCTCGTCCATTGATGAACATTATTGTATGATTGAAGGGATGTAATGGGGCTTCGAAATGAATTGGGAGGTGTTAATGAGAAACTTGCACAATCGTACACCCCTATAGCTCCCAATGTATCTCAGTATCCCTTTGCCTCCTCAAAATTATCATCATTCTCCATTACCTTCATAGATGATGGTTTGTCCGTCAACATTCCCCTTCTCAGTGCCACAGCATGTCACGGGTTTTGTATCATCGTCAACAACCCATGAAGACTATGGTGAGATATACTATGTGAAGGACCTGAGCGATAAAAATATCATTAGGGTGTGCACGCTCATCTCCACTCATGTAGGAACTTTAGTACATAGTCGTCCATTACTGGAGGGTGAGTGCAGATCATGGTTGATAGAATATATGGCGGTTTTGAAGATGTTCTTGTGCATGTCGACACTAGAGAAGGGAATCGGTTAAAAAATTATTTAAACTCTTTTATTATTTGGCCACTTTATCATTTGATGAAGATGTAGCAGTATATTTTTATGGTTTAATAAAATCACTAGACAAATTTATTTAATTTTAGTTGAAGTTCTTGTGTAGTATTGTTCATTGGTGTGTTCTTGTATTTAAGTTATTACATAGTTTGATTGATGGGGGCATTATTGACACTATGTTTGTGCTTTACTTTGATTGATTGGTGTGTTGTTGACACTATATTTATTTTATCATGTTAACACAGTATTGCAATTTGAAGATTATGAAATGGATTTTCCATAATATAAAGAGTGGATGGGGAAAACTGATCGAATAACTAGTAGCTATGTTAAAGGCATTTAAGAATTTATTAGTTATGCTTTTAAGAACCTTTAAAGTTAGAAGACTATGTGTCCGTGCACCGATTGTATGAATGAAAAATATAAATATTTAGAAGATGTTGAGTTACAATTAATAAAGTGGAGAATTTGTCAAGATTATAACAAATGGACATACCATGGTACTGTTTGTTCCCAAAAAATTACCTATAACTGACCACGTAACAGATTACCAACGAATGGAAGTGGTAAATGAGTCACCATCACATCGTCCATTGACCGACCTAATTTACAATGCTTACGGAGTCCACCATGACCAAAATCACCAACCTATCGATGCAAAAAATGATCACCATGAATAGTTTGATACTTAACTACTAGGAGACTAGGAACATATACGGTTGAAAGCCGATGCGGCTAGACCGTCGTATAAAGATCACTCGGAATTATAGGCAATGATTGGTTGGTATAATTTGAAGAGTCAATTTTGTCAGTCTAAATGGGTTAAAGAAATTCTCCTAAAAGATGACACATTACAAGACAATTATCCTACCATAAAGAGGAAATTTAAGGATTTGAGATTGAAATACAAATATATTCATGTATAAAAGTATTATTGCATATTGTACCACAACGAGCACGAAGAGAAGGGGAAATGTCCAATATGCGATGAGCCTAGATATGTCATTTCTGATAATGGAAAGAACAAAGTTGCAAAATATCGAAAGTGCTTGCAAGTCCCACAAAAAGGATTTGAAGTATTTTCCACTTGGGTGACGGTTAAAACAATGTTTAACTATAATGTGGATAGCGGAGGTCATGTCACGGCACGCTCGATGCGAGGTGGGTGAGAATCTGATGCATTGTCAGGTTGGTTCACTCATCTGGAAAATTTTAAAATGCATGACACCGTGAATTTGCAAAGGAATTGCACAATGTTCGTCTTCCAATCTCAACCGATGGGTTTAACCCTTTCGGTAATTTAAGTACTAGTCAGATTTATTCACCAGTTCTCATGGCTCCTTTAAGTCTCCCTTTAATATTGTGTATAACAAAGGAGTTCACATTATTATCTTTGTTGATACCTAGGCTGAAGGATCCAAGAAATGATATTGATATATTCTTAGCCACATTAATCGAAGAACTTAAGGAGTTGTGGGATAAAGGTGTGACGGCATTTGATTCTCTTAAGTGTTAAGAGTTCACACTTAAAGCAATGGTGATGTAGGCGATCCACGATCTTCCTTCTTATGGGACATTGTTCGGTTTTAATGTTCATGGTTATTATGGATGTCCCATATGTGGGGAGGAAGATAAAGCTAGCTGGCTATAACTTAGTAGTAAGATGAGTTGCACGAGTCATCATAGATTTCTTCCGACCAGTCACCCTTTCAAAAATGACAAGTCTAACTTTTATTTTGTTGGTCACGAACGTCGGATGCCACGCGCTCCGTTTTTCGATCATCATATTAAGGAGAAGGCGTCAGTTGCGACTGTGGGGAATAGGTACGTAGACAAACAATCCAATTTTGTAAACCTTAAGCGTAAAGCTAGGGAGATCCTAACGACCCTAGTAAAGAAAAACCATGGTCCAGACGATTAATTTTTTTGATTTCGTATTGGAAAAATTATCGTGTAAGGCATGTAATTGGTGTGATGCACACATAGAAGAATGTTGCAGAACATCTGATGGGAACATGTTTGGGTGGATCTCATTCAAAAGATGGAGAGCGAGCCTGCCAAGATCTACAAGATATGATAATAAAGAAGATACTTTGGTAAAAAAATTATCCTATAATAAGGATAATTTTTACCCATCGAACTTCTTTCACTTTGAATACTAGTGAGAAGAATATCCCAATACAAACTTATTATGGTAGATTTATTAAAAGTGAAGAGTAATTATTGCATAGTCAACGACACTTTTATTTGTGCCTTTCAGAACGTAAAAAATGTATTCTACTCGAAGTGCATAAATGATGACAATTGGTCTATTTTTTATGCACGCACCAAAGGGTATGACTACTTAAGTGAATGCATTAAAGGCTACAAAAGAGTTCCAATTAGATCTTGATGACAACCCTAATTTAAAGGATCTTTTAGTTGATTCCGAGGAAGATTGAGTATCAGAATAATATTATATCCTTGTTAATCTTATTTGTATCCTATTATGATATTGGCAATGTTTTAGCGCCTTCCATTGATGTATGAATGTTTAATATGATTTGTATCCTATTATGATATCCTTGTCAATATTATCCTTTTATATGATAGAAGGAGTACGGTATAATTATTGTTTGTTTTGTTTGGCTATTGGATAATTATTAGTTGTTGGTGTTGTTGTTAGATTGTATGTTAGAAGGAGTAGGGGATAATTATTGGTTTTGTTTGGTTTAGCTGTTGGAAAATTATATGTTGTTGGTTTTAAAGACATGCCGTCAAGGGTAAAAATGTAAAACAACCACAAAACGGCCCCATAAGAGGCACAAATACCCCCCACGAGACCAATGTAATGTGCAGGAACCAACCGCGTAGTCACCAGACTCTCAGTTTGATAACACCATGAAAATTTGCAAACTGTTAAACTTAGGCTTAAAAACGTGCTGCCAATTGGTAAAAACATAAAACAACCAAAAAAATCCCCGCAAGAGGCATGAACACCCCCACACGGGACCAACATAACCCACAGGAACCGACCGCGTAGTCACTGGGCACTCAGTTTGAGAACACGATGAAAATTTACAAACTGTTAGACTTAGGCTTAAAACATACCGCCAAAGGGTAAAAACGTAAAATAGTCACAAAATGGACTTGTAAGAGGCACGAAAACCCCGCACGGGATCAATGTCACTCGCATGACTCCCAGTTTGACAGCACGCTGAAAATTTGCAAACAGTTAGACTTGGCTTAAAAACATACCGTTAAAGGGTGAAAATATAAAATAACCACAAAATGGCCCCGTAAGAGGCACTAACGCCCCGCATGGGACTAATGTAACCTGCAGGAACTGGTAGCATAGTCACGGGACTCCTGATTTGAGAACAGGACAAAAATTTGCAAACCTTTAGACTTAGGCTTGAAAAAATACCGTTAAAGGGTGAAAATGTAAAACTGTTAAAAAATGGTCCCATAGGAGGGACAAACACACCGCACGGGATCAATGTAACCCACAAGAACTGACCGTATAGTCACGAGACTCCTGATTTGAGAACATAATGAATATTTGTAAATTGTTAGACTTAGGCTTAAAAACATGTCGTCAAAGGATGAACACATAAAAAAGCCACAAAACGGCCCCGTAAGAGGCACGTACTCCCCGCACAGGACCAATGTAACCCATAGAAGCAGATTAAATAGTCACAAAACTCTCAGTTTGAGAACACGATGAAATTTTACAAAACATCAGACTTAAGTTTAAAAATATGTCATCAAAGGGTGAATCTGTAGAACAACCACAAAACGCCCCCTAAGAGGCACGACCCCCCCCCCCCCCCCCCCCGCGCGCATAGGACCAACGTAATTAATAGAAATTGACTGCATAGTCACGGGACTCCTGATTTAAGAACACGAAAAAATTTACCAATTCTTAAACTTAGGCTTAAAAACATACCGTATAATGGTGAAAATATAAAACCACCACAAAACATCCTCGCAAGAGGTAGTAACACCCCGCACGGGACTAATGTAACCCGTAGGAACCGACAGCATAGTCACGAGACTCCCAGTTTGAGAACACGTTGAAAATTTGTAAACTGTTAGATTGAGACTTAAAAGCATTCATCAAAGGGTGAAAATGTAAAACAACTATTAAACGACCCCATAAGAGGCACAAACACCCCGCACGAGTTCAATGTAACCCGCTGGAAACTGAAAAAAATATTGAATATTTTTTTATTATTATTAAAAATAGTCACGGATTTGGACCGTGACAGTTTAATATTAAAATAAAATGGTTACGGATGTAGACCATGACCATTTTATTTTCAAAATAAAAAATGGTCACGGCCAAAATTTGTGATCATTGTTGTGGGCACAAGTCATGGCTTTAGGCCGTGACGAAGATGGTCACAGTTTAAAATCGTGACTATTATTTATAATTTTTTATTTTAAAATTAAATTATCATGGCCCAAGTCTCTGACCACATTTTGTGGGAACAAATGGTTAATTCACGGACTTGGGCCATGACCATGTTTTGTGGGCACAAAATTATTAGGTTAGGGACTTGGGCGGTGACCCCTAAACATGGTTATGCCCAAAATTATCATGGACCAAATCTGCAACCCACCTTCAATGGTCATGGCCCAAGTCCGTGACCATTCACTAGAATTGGTGTAGTGTAGTGGATACATAAGTTGAGACACCCCTATCCCTTAATACTTTTTCTCTGGGTGGCTTTATCCACCTCTCCCTTTTTCCCCAATGTTTTTTTTTAAATCACCCATTCTTCAGCAAATTTCTTCTTCCTTTGCTTATATAAAAGGAACCATTCAATAGAAAGAGAAACTTCACCAAAAATCTCATACAACACTAATTATCCTATTTGTAGCAAGCAATAATAGAGAGAAAAATACATTGTGTATTTTTCATAGAGGCATTATTAGTGTAAGCCAGAAATTACAGAGTGAGTATTTGAGAGTGCGAGTGATATATATTGTGCATTTTCTTAACAAACAGTTATTGTAGAGAAAATGGGTGTAAGCTGTGGACATAGCCAAATTGATGAACCACCTAAATACTTGTATTGTGTATTTATGTGCGATTTTCTACACTTACACTCTCCTTTTCATTTTGCATTCTATATATTTATTAATCGATTAAATCGTAAGGTCCTGGAAATATTATTGGAAGATATTAGCAACGCCTAATTCTCAATTATATTATTCGGCAGAAATTACTGCATTTTATTTTCCAACAATTGGTATCAGAGCTTTAGGTTGGCAAACCGAAGGCACAATTGGCATTTACTAAAATTACTCAGCGAAGTAATTTTTTATATCAATCCTACTTATTCTAGTAGCAGCAATGGAGTCAGAGAAGGAGTCTATTATTTTCCAATTCGACGGCCCAAATTTTGGATGCTAAAAAATGCAAATAAAAGAACACTTGTATCATAAAGATCTTTATTTACCTCTAGGCGAGAAACCAACGAAAATGAAAGATTCAGATTGGGACCGAAAAGCACTTGGAACCATAAGGCTATCACTGTCAAAGTCAGTAGCCAATAATTTAAAAATGAGAAGACAAATGCGTCTTTCATGATGACCCTATCCAGTATGTATGAACAACCTTTTACAGCAAATATAATTCATCTGATAAAGAAGTTATTTACTATGATGATGTTAGAAGGAATGCAACTAAGACCCCTTCTCAGTAAGTTCAAAGAAGTGATGTGCCAATTGGTGGCGGTGGACATGTCTTTCTCTAATGAAATACGAGCATGTTTAATTCTTGGGCAGTTGCACGATAGTTTGAAAGGCATGGTTACCGCAATCACCAGATCTGTAGGAAAGACAAAACTAAAGTTCGATGATGCAATTAACACTATTATGACTGCAAAAATTCAAAATTGGTAAAATGGTGCTTCCACCTCAGTGTCAGCCTTGAACGTAGACAACATGGGAATAGATTCATACAGGAACAAAGGGTGCATCAAAGTCAGATCGAGAAATGGTAGGTCGCAATCTCAAAATCCTAAAAATTCCAATAATCAAAATCAGAACAAGAAGACAATTGAGTGTTGGAATTGTGGAAAGACCAGTAACTTTAAAAATTAGGGTAGATCCCCCCAAAAAGAATAAGATGAGAAGACTGAAGTTCATTTAAGAGGCATCAAATGACACACTGATATGCTCCTTAGAGAGCAAGGCAGACTCTTAGGTGTTAAACTCAGGGGCTTATTTTCATGTTGCCTCAAGCAGAGAACACTTAATGAGTTATGTACCATGTAACCTTAGCAAGGTGTATCTTGGTGATGACACCATCCCTTAGCAAAGAACTCTTAACAAGTTAGTTAGTGGAGACACAAGTGGAGCCACACACATCCCTTTATTCGTTTTCTTTCACTAGCGTTAGCCACCTCTCCCTTTTTCTCCATCTTTCTCTACGTAAATCACTTATTTTTTAGCCAAATTCTTCTTCCTTTGCTGTTATAAAAGGAACCATTTAGTAGAAGAGAAAATCCACCAAAAATTATATAATACACTAATTCTCTTATTTTTAGCAAGTGAGAATAAAGACAAAAATACATAGTGTGTATTTCTTATAAAGGTGATATTAGTGTAAGCCAAAAATTACAGAGTGAGTATTTTCAGAGTGCGAGTTATACACAATGTGTGTAAGCCAGAAAATTAAAGAGTGAGTATTTTCAAAGTGTGAGTGATAAACATTGTATATTTTTTAATAAACAACTATTATAGTGAAAGTGGGTGCGAGATGCGGACGTAGATAAATTGGTGAACAATATTAAAACTGGTGGTGTGTATTTGTGTGCGATTTTCTACACTGATACTGTAAATTAATTTTTCATTCAATATTTTTCTTAACCCATTATATACAAAGGTTCTGGAAATATTATTAGCAGATATTAGCAGCCTCTAATTCTCAATTATATTATTCAGCCAAAATTACTGAGCTTAATTTTCCAACAATTAGTATTAGAGATTTTGGTTGTCAAATTGAAAGCACAACATGCGTATACTAATATTACTCTGTGAAGTAAATTTTTCTATCCATTCTATTTGTTCAAGTGGGAGAAATGGAGTCAGAGAAAGAGTCCAAAAATTCCCAATTTCAATGGCACAAATTTTGGATTCTTAAAAATGCAAATAAAATATAGCTTGTACCAGAAAGATCTTTATATACCTCTGGGCGAGAAACCAATGAAATGAAAAATTCAGATTGGGAGCTACTGGACTAAAAAGCTCTTGAAACCATAAGGCTATCATTGTCAAAGTCATTAGGCTAAAATATAAAAAATGAGAAGACAAGTGCATCTTTCATTAGGTGCTCTCCAGTATGTACGAACATCAATCTTTAGCAAATAAAATTCATCTGATAAAGAAGTGATTTACTATGACGATGTCGAAAGTAGCGCAATTCAGAGATCATCTCAGCGTGTTTAAAGAAGTGACAGACCAATTGGAGGCAGTGACCATGTCTTTCACTGATGAAATACGAGCATGTTTAATTCTTGGGCAGTTGCTCAATAGTTGTAAAGGCACGGCTACTGCAATCACCGAATCTGTAAGAATGATAAAACTAAAGATTGATGATATAGTCAACACATTATAACTTAAGAAATTCAAATTCAATCAAATGGTGATTCAACCATAGCGTCAAAATTGAACGTAGATAGAAACGGCAGATATTCAAACAGGAAAAAGGGGCATAATAGATTTAGATCGAGAAGTAAGAGGTCACAATCTTGAAAAACTAAAAATTCTAATAACCAAAATTTGAACAAGAGGAAAATTGAGTGTTGGAATTATGGAAATACTGGACACTATAAAAATTAGTGTAGATCCTTAAATAAAGAAGCACAGGAGAAGACTGAAGCCAACGTCATTTCAGAAGCATCGGATGGAAGACTCTTAGGTGTTAGACTTAAGGTCTTCTTTACATGCTACCTAAAGCAGAGAACTCTTAATGAGTTATGTACCATATAACCTTGGCAAGGTGTATCTTAGTGATGACAAATCTTATGACGTTGTTGGAAAAGGAAATATAAAGATCAAGTTGAACGGTCCTATGTGGAAGCTAAAGGATGCAAAACACATTCCCAACTTGGGGAAATTTTTTATATCGGTGGGCCAGTTGGCATATGAAGCCTTTATCATAACATTTATTGGTGATGACTGAAAATTTTCTAGAGGTTACATAACTATGGCGTGTGACAATACTCTACATAACCACAAACGCCTACGAATCAATTCCAATTGCTGATAGTAAAGAAGACTCACACTTATGGCACCAAAGACACGGTCACATGAGTGAGAAAATGCTTAAAATTATACACTCTGAAGGAAAACTTCTAGCATTACAGTCAGTTGATATCTATGAATCACGGACACGACATGTGACACATGATTTTTCTAAAAACTAGGATACAACATGCTAGGATACGTATAATATATAATATATGTTAAAACACATAATATATATATATATATATATTAATGAAATAAAACAAATTTTTTCCATAAAATACATTATTAGAGCAATCTTAACATGAAATTATAAAAACGAACCATATAAAACAAATTTCAAACACACTTTAACATTAAAAATCATAAATAAGGAAGAATCATAATCACATAAGAAAAAAAAAGTGTCCTTTTACGTGTCCCAGCGTGTCGACAATGTGTCGAAGTGTGTCGCGTGTCGGACTCGTGTCGAAGCTGACTCGTGGCTTCCCAAAGAGTGTTGGTGCTTCATAGGTTGATATTGACTTATGTGAGAGTTTCATATTTGGGAAGGAAAAATGAGTCAGATTCCTAAAGAGTGGTAGAACTCCAAAGAAAAAAAATCTTGAGTTAGTCCCTAAAGACGTCTGGGACTATTCTCAGTCTCATCCACTAGAAAAAAGCCTTACTTTGTGACTTTCATTAATGACCACTCGAGAAAGGTGTGGGTTTACTTCTTAAGACACAAGTTTGACGTGTATGCGGTGTTCAAGAAATGGAAGGTCATGGTGGAGAATGAGACAATGATGAAGATAAGAAGTTGAGATCTGACAACAGTGGTGAATATAAAGACATCAAGTTTAAGAAATTATTATGAACATGGCATAAGACTAGAGAGGACCGTACAAGGGATACCGTAGCAGAATGGCGTGGAAGAATGGATGAATCCAATATTGAATAAAAGAGCCAGAAGCATATGCATACATGCAGGTCTACCCAAACAGTTCTGGGAAGAGGCACTTAACACAATAACCTATTTAATTAATAAAGGACCATCAGTGCCATTGGAGCACAGAATACCAGAGGAAGCATGGAGAGGAACTCAGATCAAACTTTCACACTTGAATTTTTTCGGTTATGTATCATATGTGCATATTAGTGATCATGTTAGTGTTAAGATTGACCCTAAGTCACTAAAATGAACTTTCGTTGGATATGGAGAAGAAGAGTCTGGTTATCGATTATGGAATGACCAAACAAAGAAACTAATTAGAAACATATGTGATATTCAATGAAAATGTGATGTACAAAGACAAAGATTCACCACAGTCTAGTGCCACAAGATAGGATGATCCAGTGTACGGTATTTTAAAGGATATTCTAAATAGTAGTGTGGCACAGCAGATGGATGAAAGTTCTCAGTCAAGAGAACCAACACCACAGAGTAGCCTATAATAAATTGACACAACACAATATCCCCATCATGTTCGTGAATTGAGAAGATCCTCTTGACTTCATATACCAAAAGGAAAGTATATAAACTATTTATTGCTCATTGATGGCGGTGAACCTGAATTCTATGATGAAGCATGTCAGATGAAGGATGAGAGTAAGTGGGAGTTTGCAATGAATAATAAGATGAAGTCCCTTACCTCTAACAACACATGGGAACTAGGTAAGTTGCTTATGGTAAATAAGGCTCTACATAATAAGTGGGTGTACCAAGTCAAAGAGGAACATGATGGTTCCAAGAGATACAAGGCAAGGCTAGTGGTAAAAGGATTTTAGCATAAGGAAGGGATTGAATTCACCAAATTTTTTTGATCGATTGTGAAACTAAATACCATTCGATCAGTTCTAATCATTGTTGCAGTAGAGGATTTGTATCATAAGTAGTTACATATTAAAATTGATTTCCTCCATTGTGACCTATGTTGATACCAAATTTAATCTGCTGACATGGACCAATCATATAAATACACGTGTTAATTTACATGATGAACATGAAGACTTTGGACGAATAAGGTCCGAGCTACTCAAGCGGTCCGAGCTACTCAAGAGATTCGAGCAACTCAAACACGCTTGGCGTACACGTCAAGAAAACCAGAAGACAACTATGCATTAAATGTGCATTTATTATCATACAGATGTACATGGCTGCTAAATAACAACGCATTATCTTTTCATATGTACAGCCTCAAGACTATAAATACATTGTAATCTCCTCATGAAAGGGGGACTCAGAATTTCTTGGTAAAAACTCTATTATCAAGAATCAAGACAATCAGTCAGCAATACAAAATAGTGGACGTAGGCCATTAACAACAAGATGAACCACTTTAAAAATCTTTTGTCTTATTTATTTTTATCTGTGATTGATTAATTAGATACAATCTAGTTTTTTACATCAACATATTGTCACCGTCTGTGGGAAATGATTATAATTAGCGTTTTTCACCAATAAGTTCGTCATCAATGGCTGATCCCGAATCCAGTAATCGAAACACTGGGGTCCCTCCAAACCCCTCTACACCACCAAATATTCAAGATCTGGCTAGCATAATGGCCAATTTAGCTCAAGGTCAAACGGCCATGCAAGAAACTATGTGTCAAAGCGGGGTACCGGCTCACTCTGAATAATTACCCAGAGGAGTACCCACTTACCATCTTCAAGAAATAGACGAACGTTATTCCTAAAAATATCTCAATTTAGACGTACTGATTCATATCGTACTGATAGATCCAACGATCCTTCGTATCAACCTAGCCGGACCCCATCGGTACGAGCTACAAATTCTCAGCGAAACGTCTCTCCAACTCCAGAGAGGGCTAGTGCTCTGGAGAGGTTGAGTAGAGTCTCTCCTTTTGATCAGTTGGGCCCTATAAGGAATAGAGATCCCCATAAGACTACGTCAAGGAACTCTCAACGACCAGCCGACCAAAGGGAAGGTTCTGCCCAATCATGACCATCAGCTCGTAATGATAGGTCTCAAGAGGAAAACTCAATGCGATCAGTCGCTCGAACAAATATGCCCGAGGTAGGAAATTATGCATGGAAGTGTTCTATCCAGAGGTTAGAAGATCAATTAGGGGAAATGGCTAAGTCCAAGAATCCTCTACAGAGGACTTTTGTCCAAGGGACACCATGCATACAAGCAATTGTGGACTTTCCCACACCGTCAAAATTCAAAGCTCCTATGGTGACATAAAAATACGATGGAAAAACTGATCTTGTTCTCCATATAGAATAATACCAAGCAACTGCTGATATCTATGCTGTCCCGGATGAGATGCGATGCAGGGAATTTTCAGGAACCCTTACAGGATTAGCTGAGATAAGGTACAACAACCTTCCTCGGGGAAAGATCGCGACTTTCCTTCAACTGGTAGAGCTTTTCATAGGTAATTTATGTTTTGGAGCAAAACCAGTCAAACGAGTAGCGCACTTGCTGAGTGTTAGACAGAAGAAAGATAAAAGCACTAGAGATTATATTACTCGTTTTAATAATGAGAAGCTTGAAGTAATTAATTACGAGGAGAAAACAGTAATCACTGCTCTGATGCGTAGACTGTTGCCAGATAAATTGTACTACACTTTAGTCAAAGATCCGCCCAGAACCATGGTAGAATTGATGGCAAAAGCAGCCAAAATCATGAACGCTGAGGAAGCTATGGCTACGAAGAAGAACGCAGATAATAAGGAGACCAAGGTTGAAGATGGTAAAACTGAAAAGAAGGATACGAGGAACAATGAGGGCAACAGGTAATCGAAAGGGAAGCAAGCGTTGGAGCAAATGAGAAAGTATGGGAATTATACTCCTTTGAAGGTAGACATAAATCATAATGTGGAGGAAATCAAGAATAGCGAGGAGTTAGCCTGGCCGAGGAAGATGACGACAAATCTTGATAGAAGAGATAAGTCTAAATATTGTGAATTTCACAAAGACCATGGTCACACGACCAAACACTGCATAGCTCTCCAGAATGAAATTGAAGCACTCATCAGGCGAGGAAAATTGGCTAAGTATATTGATCGTCAGAATGGGGGAAAGACCAACAAACGAGAAAGGCAAAGGTCTAAATCTCCTCATTGACCAAAAGAAGATAAGAAGAGAGATCACAAAGATGACCCAGAAGATGACCCTGATCTTCCTAAAAAACCAAGAGAGCCGGAGCGTGAGGTATTTTTAATCCATTTTTGGATCATTTGAATATAATGTTATTACAAGTGGAGATGCAGGAGGTGGATATCTTACTGCAGAGAGGAAAGCTTACCTCAATGAGGCTCAATATTGCTCATATATACAGCGAATAAATTTGGCTGAAGATAATCGTCCGAGGAAGGTGAATAAGGATAAACTGGTCATCGGTTTCTCTAAGAACGACCTGGCAGGTATAATATATCCTCACGATGACCCATTGATGATCAGGATGGGAATGAAGGAAGTATTAATCTCGAGAGTACTGGTGGATAATGGTAGCTCGGCGGACATCATGTTCTACTCATGCTTTGGAAGCTTAAATCTAAAGTTGGCCCAGTTTGAGCCTTATCATAGGCCCCTCCTCGGTTTGTTTTATTGGAGAAAAAGTTTTTCCACTTGGGACGATCAAGTTGGATATGATTATTGGTACATGTCCTGCTTGTCGGGCAGAGAGAGTACGCTTTTTCATAATGGATAAAAATTTCCAATCAGTCTATAACATTATCATGGGAAGGGTAGGTCTGAAGAAGTTCGAAGCAGTGCCATCCACCGTACATCAATGTTTAAAATTCCCAACCAATTTTGGAGTGGGAGTTGTGAAAGGCAATCAAAAAGTAGCTCGGGAATGCTACTATTCATCTTTCGAGCAGGAAGAACTAGAAGAATCCAGTAAGAAGACAACTACGTACCAAGTGGATTAAACAGAAGATACAGAGATTGAAACATTAGACCCCAGAGACGAGTCTCAGCTTGTTAAAGGCCAAGTTATGGAAAGTACTGAAAGCATCATTCTGGATGACGAACACCCAGAACGAATAACCCAAATTGGTGCATCATTGGATGCATTAATAAAACAGGAGTTAATAGCATTTCTAAGGTGTAGAAAATAGACTTTCTCATGGAGTCACGAAGACATGCCAGGGATAGATCCAAATTTCCTCTGTCACGAACTCAACGTGCACAAGGAAATCAAGCCAGTGAAGCAGAGAAGAAGGGTGTTCAGTCCTGAAAAGAACCAAGCCATCTAGGAAGAAGTAGAAAAACAATAAAAAGCCTCTTTTATTGAGGATGTCCAATATCCTGATTGGCTAGCAAATGTGGTGATGGAAAAGAAGAAAAATAATAAGTGGAGGATGTGTGTGGATTTCACTCATCTTAATAAGGAATGCCCAAAGGATCATTTTCCTTTGCCTCAAATCGATCAACTGGTGGACGCTACCTCGGGGCATGAATTGTTAAGCTTCATGGATGCTTATTCAGGGTACAGCCAGATTAAAATGAAGCCTGAAGACAGGGAGAGTACCTCTTTTATCACCCCAAGGGGAACATATTGTTATAATGTTATGCCTTTTGGACTAAAAAATGCAGGTGCGACATATCAGCGAATGATGAACAAGGTGTTTGCGGATCAAATCAGTCATAACATGGAGGTTTATGTTAATGACATGCTGACAAAGAGCAAGAAAGCTGCTGATCATCTGGTTGACCTAGGTCAAACCTTTGATCAACTGGAAAAATACCAAATGAAGTTAAATCCCACCAAGTGCATATTTGAATTGCGAGAAGGAATGTTTCTCGGGTACATTGTTAATCAACGAGGTATTGAGGTGAACCCTAAAAAGATCAAGGCTCTATTGGAGCTAAGATATCCAACCACGAAGAAAGAAGTGCAAAGCCTCACAGGGCGAGTTGCATCACTTAATAGGTTTGTGTTGCGAGCAATAGACATATGTCTTCCATTCTTCAAAACACTTTGAAAAACTTTTGAGTGGAATGATGAATGTGAGGAGGCCTTTCAAGAGTTGAAAAAATATCTAGGGACACCTCCTTTATTGTCCAGACCAGTGATGGGAGAAAGACTATACTTGTATCTGGCAGTGTCAGAGAATGCTGTTATCTCGACATTGATAAGATTAGAAGATGAAGTGCAGAAACCTGTCTACTACACTAGCAAGGCTTTTCGAGGAGCAGAAATCAGATATCCGAGGTTGGAAGCGCTGATTGAAGCAAGCAGAATATTGAGGCCATACTTCCAAGCCCATACTATAGTGGTGTACACTGATATGCCATTAAGACAATCTCTGCATAAACCGAAGAAATCATGAAGATTAATGTACTGTGCAGTAGAACTTGGTGAATATAATATAATTTATGAGCCTAGATCGTCTCTCAAAGGGTAGGCAGTAGCGAATTTTATCGTAGAGTTTACTCAAGAAGATGCCTCCGAATAATAGGAGTTAAATACATACCAACCTCTGGATGTTATAGGATCGTCAAATTCAAATCTCAACTAACTTAGGTCGGCAGACAAGCAAGAGAAGATGATCGACGAGCAGCAAGAAGTACCAGAGGAGGATAAAGGGAATCACCAAATATTCCACCGAGGAACTCTGTCTGATAAAAAATTTGATGATGAAGTACCTGTATGGAATTTATATGTGGATGGCCCTTCATGCACTGCAGGCAGTGGAGCAGAAATTATTTTAAACAGTCCAGATGAGATTGATGTAGAGTACGCACTGCGCTTTCAATTTAAGGATTCTAATAATGAGGCCAAATGTGAAGAAATAATTGTGGGTTTAAGTCTAGCCAAAACAATGAAGGCAGAGCAGGTTATTGTATTCAGCGATTCACAGTTAATCGTAAATCAGATTCTAAGAGTGTATGCAGCAAAGGGAGAATTAATGATTAAGTATCATGCAAAAGCAATGGAGGTGGTGTTAAGTTTTACTACTATTCAGTTGATTAGAGTACCGAGATTGGAGAATACAAGGGCAGACGACCTAGCCCGACTAGCATAAGTAACCCGTACTGAGATATGAAGAGCAATCCCAATAGAGATTCTAGCTGGTCGGAGCATAGACGAAGATCTGATGATGAACTTCATTGCCCTTGATTTGGGACCATCTTGGATGGATCTCATCAGGGACTATATTGAAGAAGGCACTTTGCCAAGTGATAAACTCACAGCTAAGAAACTGAAGTTTAAAGCTGCTCGTTATGTATTAACTAGTGGCATTTTATATAGACGAGGAGTTATAGCTGGGCTACAAAGATGTGTTCATCCCTCCGAAGTGAAAGATTTGATCGAGGAGGTTCACGAAGGGTCTTGTGGAGTCCATGTAGCAGGTCAGATGCTTTTGCAAAGAATAACAACACAGGGGTACTGCTGGCCAACAATAAGAGCTGATTGCGTAGCCTATGCCAAGAAGTGCGATAAGTGTCAACGGTTCTCTTCCATCCGAAGAACTCCCTAACCATTGTTAACACCCATCACGTCCCCTTGGCCATTTTCCATGTGGGGAATAGATCTAATCGGGCCATCACCAACGACTAAGGGAAGATTTAAGTACCTCGTGGTCGCAGTGGATTATTTTACTAAATGGGTGGAAGCTGAGCCTCTCATTGATATGACATACAACAAAGTCTACCAATTTATTTGGAAAAATATAATTTGCAGATATGGTCTCCCGCATGCATTCATTACTGACCATGGAACCCAGTTTGACAATGAGGAGTTTGCTGCATATTGTCATCAGTCTAATGTACTAAAGGTCCACTCTGCACCAGGTTATCCCCAGAGCAATGGGCAAACTGAGGTGACGAATAGAACGCTACGGAATAGTTTGAAAAAACGACTGGATGATGCAAAAGAAAATTGGATTAATGTACTATAATCTGTGTTATGGGCTTATCGCACCACCCCACGAACAGCAACTGGAGAGTCCCCATACATATTGGCATTTGGAAGTGAATCTATCATACCTGCTGAATTAGGCCTACCTACACATAGAGTGCTTAATTTCAATTCTCCTGTCAGTGACTTGATGAGAAGATTAGACCTGGTTATGCTCGAAGAAGCAGCAATCAGGAATGCCGCATATCAATAACGAACAACTTTGTTCTATAACAAAAGAGTGAAGAAGTATGATTTGAAGGAAGGAGATTATGTGCTGAAGAAAGTGATCCAAAAGCATAATAAGATGGAGGCTAACTGGCACAGATCCTACAGAGTAACATAAGTTGTTCGTCCAGGAACATACAGAATTGAAACCTTGGAAGGAGAAGAATTCAAGAATGCATGGAATGTAGAGCATCTGCAAAGGTATTATCAGTAGTTGAAATTCCTATGTAATACAGTTTCTTCAATATGAATAAAGTGATGTTTTCCTCCATTTTATTTCTTCGTTAATTTTTTTTTTTGGAATATTAGTGCTACACACTACACAAATCAAATTACCACCAACTCCGATAGGTCAGGAAGAAAATACCACCAACTTCGATTGGTCGGCAATTCAATTACCACCAACTCCGATTGGTCAGGAAGCAAATTACCATCAACTCCGATTGGTCAGCAGTTCAATTACCACCAACTCCGGTTGGTCGGCAATCAAATACCACCAACTCCGGTTGGTCGAAAAATCAATTACCACCAACTTCGGTTGGTCGGCAATTTAATTACCACCAACTCCGGTTGGTTTGAAAATCAATTACCACCAACTCCGATTGGTTGGAAATTCAATTACCACCAACTCTGGTTGGTTGGGAAACAAATTACCACCAACTCTGGTTGGTTGGGAAGCAAATACCACCAACTCTGGTTGGTCGGCAAATCAATTACGACCATCTTCGGTTGGTCGGGAAGCAATTACCACCAACTCCGATTGGTCGACAAACTAGACAAGAAGCTGGATGACCTCCCGAGGCATCCACTGTCTAGGCAACAAGGTAATCCATACGAGATTACTACAACTAAGCAGGAATATGGGATGAAAATCATTCTATTGCTTAGGCCCAAAGAGTGACAAGTCATTATAATCAAAAAATAAATGGGATAAAGTATATACATATATTCACCAACCAACAAGCAAAGATATTCTACAAATTATTAGAAGAAAATAAAAAATTGCAAAAGATAAAAAATTTCTTCATTCAAATCAAGTAGAATTACATATGATGAGAAAAATATACTTCTTTACATAAAAAACCCTATTCCATTGGGTTTTCCCCTTCTACCTTTGAAATAGGTTCTACCCCAGCAGGAGGATCATCTAATGCATAAGGGGAATTTATGAAGTCTAAATCTCGCAACATTCGGACGTTCATTATAGATGGACGATCAAGCAGGTGCTCTGAACGAGATATTTCAAAGTCTGAATGAAGACTGTAATCATCAAGATACTTGGAGATCAGAACGCGAGGAATGGCTCGGACTGGAATCCAACTAAGGTTAAGCTTGAAAGGAGGCATAGGTAAATCAAGAACTCCAGGATCATAGTAATCCCATAAGAAATGACCTCTCTCCAATTTTAGAACACAAAGAGTATTCAACCATCCCTGTTTATACCCTTCGTTGTTCGACTATTCTAAACAAGCATCAAGATGACAAAGTGCTTCGTTATACCCAGCCATCCAAAATTCTCTGGGCTGCTTATGGAATTGATAAGTTAACCTCTCAAGTTGCTCATTCAGTTTCTTCACTAAAATTTCTTTACTCTTCAGAGCAGAACTTAGATTGGAGAGTTTCTCGGTGACGTTCAGAATTTTCTTAGACATTTCTGCCAAGTCTTGGTTCTTCACCATCAACTGAACTGCCTGATTCTCCAAGGCCAATTGAGTCCTCGCCTCTTCAATAGAAACCCGACCAGCCCTTGCTCATCCATGAGAAGAAGATCTTGCTCGTCCACGAGTAGATGTGGAAGGTCCATCTCTTTTCAAAGTTTCCAACTTATCTCGTAGTTTGGCATTTCTACTTCCAAGAAAGAAAAACCGTCATCATTAACAACAACCAAAGATCTTGAAGATGAGGGATCAGCAGATTTGAGCTGTTTTAGTTCCTCCTGTAAAGCAATATTCTCCTGCTCCAATAATTTGGCGATATTCCTGTGCTCTTCTATTTCAAGCTTTAAAATACTCTCCTTCTTATGAGCAAAGATGAATTGGCCATACCCTGTGTCAGCGCTCAATTATTGATATTTTTTCTCATATCCTTGATGAAGAAGGGTTGTAGTATAGAGGAGTCTTAGGAACTAGGAGTTTTAGGTTTGAGTCAGTCCCGGGGTTGAGCATCCTAAGGGTGAGGGGTGGTTCGTTTTTGATGAGCATTGAGGATAGTCTATAGGGTGAGGAGTGGAAAATTCATGTTTGGAATAGAAGCATTTTTGAAGACAAGAAAACAGAGGAAGAATTTAGAAACTCATCAGACCGGATCGATCCGGCTGATATTAAAAGAACCGATCCGGTTAGGCGGATCGGTCAGGGTAAATTAAAGAACCGATCCGGTTAGGCGGATCGGTCCGGTCCCAAAACCGGATCGGTCCGGTGGTCTGTAGATTTCATTTCCCAAGAACCACCTCTTCGATCCACACCTCTTCCCTTTCCCCCAATCCCTTCACTACCTTCAAAAATTCGTCCAAATTCATCCACCTTTTCATTCCCTCCAAATTCCTACTCACCCACTATAAATACACACATCACCCTACCCATTTTCTTCACACCTTCACCTACCCATACCTCCTCTTCTCCATTACTGTTTCTATCCTCCATATCCATGGCTGCTCTTCAGAATTACACTTCCATTGAAGTCCTTCCAGACGGATATGGGGAGTACCGTTCCCGTCGTGAATCAAATTGGTGTCGCAAATTTTTCAGCCCTACGCGCAAAATTCATATTGAACGACAAGTGTTATGGGATCAAATGCCCAATTCTGTCACCGCCCTTTTCCTGTCACGGGGCTGGTGCCGTTTCTTCAAAGAACCATATGAGGCAGTTTGGGAAAACGAAGTGCGGCAGTTTTACGGATCTCTTGTTCGTACCGCTGAATTTGAATCCCAAGCCTATGTGGATTCCATCCCTATCCCGTTCTCACTTGACCTTGTGGCGCAAAAGCTAGAGTCTTTTGGTGTGATCACTCCGGCCCAATTTGATTATCCGGGTCCCGAGCCCGTTCTCTCTAAGGAGGTTTGTATCTCGCGAATCCAGCCGGTGCGGTTTGGAATACCGAGACCTTTCCCGTCGGTCGCTTGTCCGACAAGGCACGCTTCACCTTTCATATCGTTTGTGCCAATATCTTGCAAACATCCAATGATTCGGCAATGAGGCCTCGCCAAGCCACTATGATGTATCATCTATTCGACCCGGCGACCGTGATCAATTTGGCCCGGACATTTTACACCGATATCCTTTTTGTGGCTTATGATAAAAAGGTTCGCGCTCCTCTTCCTTATGGTCGACTCATTACATCCATGATTCGGGATGCCGGGATTGCACCTCCTCAAGATCTTATCAACTTGCCTAAGCCTTTAGGTCAAGAGTCCCGCACTCGAAGTGAGCGGCAAATTCAGCTAGTCCGTGCAAGGCGCGATGGCGATTCGAGTGACGAAGAGAGCGACGAAGAGGATGTTGAGATGGGGGAAGGTGACGAGGAAGAGTATGATGAGACGGCTGATCCGGATTATGTTCCGATTGGTACGGGCTTAACTGAGCGCGTTCTCTCTCTTGAAACGCGTTTTGACGCACATGTGTCCTCCTACGAGAGGGACATGAGTTTGGTCCTGCGTATGCAGGCCGACTTGTATCGTCTCCAGGCGGGACCCGAGGCCCCTCTTCCTCCTTACTATTATAATCCCTATGATCCTACTGCTCCCAGTCCTTCCCATCACCCACCCGCCCCTTAGGCTGCCCTATCCCCTTTTAGGATTTATCTACCTATGTTTGTATTTTTTTTTCTCTTTTCTTTGTTTCCACGGTATTGTACTAGTTTATAATATACTGTTTGTTTTAGTATCATATTGGCTTGTTTGATCGCACTCTTTATGTTCTCTTCTTTATCTCTTATCCGTTGATTGCGGACAATGCAACTCCTTATGTTAGGGGGGATGACAGGTGCATATTCATAAAACTTTGAAAAAAAAATAATAAATAAATAAAAAAAAAATTGAAAAAAATGAAAAAAAAACCAAAAATATTTTTCTTCAAAATAAATAAAAATTGGAATTTAAATTTATCAAAAATATCACCTTTATTCTATTTAAAGTCTCAAATTGTTAAATCTCAATTGCACTAAGCCAAAATTGACCGAAGATGGAAATTGAAAGAAAATTGACGACTTTACGAATAAGTGTGGAGATTAGTCCAACCCGGTGAGATTTCGAGCATATTGATCTTTTTGAATTTTTAAATCAATCCGAGTTTATGATTAACTCAAAGTTCTTTTCAGCGTTTTAATAAGTCGTTGATGATCTCAATCCTTTGTTTTGATCGGTTATGGAAAATGTGTGAAATGTTGTCTCGAAATTCGTGCTAAATATATCTCTAAACTTAATTAATCTCGAGATGCATATAGTAATGTGATTAGCAATTTGGACAATGAAGTAGGCCCTCGTTTATTACCCAAAAATATTAGCCATAAAAAGATGTGAAAAATTATCCCTTTGCAACCCACTTTGAGCCTAATAAAATATTTACCTTTCGTTTGATAACCCGAAAAACCCAAATAGCCTGGAATTGTGAAAATTGAAAAAATTCATCAAGTAAGTCCAAATTGTGTAATAAAAAGGGGCAAGAGAAAAATAGAAAAAAAAATAGATATGCTCAACAAAAATAGAAAAAAAAAAGAAAGAGAAAAATGAGCAAATGCCCGAAAAAGCACTAATGGACATCATAAAGACATTTTCCAATTCCGAACAGCCCATCCATTCTCAATTTTACCCTTTACACCTTTTAACCCAAAAAGTCCTAACCGAGTCCAAATTGCGAAATTAATTACCGCGTGGAGAGCTAAGACATGAAAAGATAATATGAGAGATTAAATGGTGTGAATTAGAGGTGATGTTCCCATTTCCAAATAACTGTACTCCGATGATGAGATCTTTTCACCATATATTTCCTTCTTTTCAATTGTGTATGCATGAATTTGTGTCCATTATATTTACTCTTTATATCATGCATACCGAGAGAAAATAACCACAATCCGAGTGATTCGTTTGTGAGTGCATCCGTAAGAATTTGAATCAAAACGAATTTTCGGAAAGTAACGTAATGATCAATCGGTGGAAATTTGAGGTTTAATTTTTGGCTTTGCACACACACACTATGGTTTGAGACAGTTGAATATGAGTTGATGGTGATTATTTTTCAAAAATTTTAAATTGTACAATTTTTAAATATTTTGATATTTATTTGAGTCAATAAAGAATTTTGTGGGTAAATTCACTGCAAACCCTCACGAGACAAAACTCGTCCTACTAGGGTAACCTAGGGGTTTAAAGGCTTGTTGCATACGCTAAATGCAATCGCTTGCCTGCGAAAGTGGAATTTTATGATAATATAGGAATTTTCAAGAGTTGAGTTTTTGTTAGATTCAGATACATTGCCCGGGACGTGCAAAGTCCTAAGTTAGGGGGATTTGACCAAGTATAAATTCTTCCGAATTTAGCCCCTTAAGTTAGTGATTTTAATAGTTCGAACAAGGTAATTGAATCATTTTTAGTCCATATCACTCTATTGTTCGTTTCTAACAAAATTCCCTAGTTTTTGTGTAATTGTGATAAAGATTTCAGGAATGGAATGCAATAAAAGAAAAGAAGAAAACTAGAAGAAATGTAAAAGGGCAAAAGTGTAAATTCCATTCAGAATTTAGAAGCAACGTCAAAATTGAAGTTGAAGAGCATGAGTTCACAAGAGCATAGGAAGAAACGGCATTCAAATCGGAGTTCTAGATCAAAAGATATGGCCAGTCAAAGTTTCAAGGATAAAAGTCAAAATAGAAGAATTTCGAACCGATCCGGTTTGTATCCGGATCCATCCGAAATGACAAAGTCCAGTAGACCCCGGATTGTTGACGAACCGATGGAAGCAAAATCTCGGACCCATCCGACTAGGCCCAGACCGATCCGGTAAAAATAAAAGAACCGATCCGGTGTATTCGGACCGATCCTAGGTTGAGTCGGACCGGTCCGGTCGTGTGAAAAGCTGACAATTAAGTGTTCAATTAAAACAGAGCAACTCTTGGAAAAACGTACTAACAAGCATTATTGGCTATCACTTTCGATACTTGGTGTTATAAAAGCTAGTGCCCTATATCATTTGAGAAAACCAACCAAGAGAGTGGAGAGAGAATGGTAGCAAGTTGTTAGATTACAAAATTGTTAAAGAATTTTAGAGTGAGTTTTTGAGAGAATCATTCAGAAGTTTAAATTTCTTTCATAAGAACCTTAATTTGTACTGTTGATTAAGAAAGAGTTATCTGGATTTCAATTTCATTTAATTGCCTGCTGCTGAATACAAGTAATATCATTCTATTCTCTTTTACTGTAGTATCTGCAAATTTATTTCCCATGTCTTGTAATTCCATAATTCTGAGTATGAATTTGTTCTTCAATCCAATCATAAGTAGCTAAATTTCCCAAGGGTTGGGATACATGAACTCAATCCAAGGCATATTATCTATGTAGAAAATAGAGATTAAATTCAAATATTGATTGAATCGTGAAATAAAATTATACAAAAACTGTCAATCTTTTAATCTCTCTTGCCCTAGGTACTTGAGATGTTTAAGAAAGCTTTGCTAGTATAATTTATAATTCACTGCTTTATACCTATTTTTGATTTCATATTGTGCGGGCTAGATCTCTCATATATGTAATCATTAGAAGTTATAAAGGCTGGATCTAATCATGTATTTTAATTTACAAATCTAGTATTCTCTGTGATAATTTGCCAAGGATTGAGGGATTGTATTCTACCCTGTTTTCTCCCATTTGATTAAAAGTTTTTCCTGCAATTTTTAGTCTGTTTTCATTAAAATTTCCAGTTTGTTTTTGTTAAGAAAAGTTTTATTTTGCTAGAAATCTTCCAAAATCATTAATCATCTTTTTCTTTCTTTTAAGAAATCATTTTCAGATCTAATTAGTTTCCTGATTACTATTTGATATTTTCGTTCCCTGTGGATTCGATCCCGACTTACTGGGTTATTACTTGAACGATAGGTTTGCACTTGAACCTAGAGTGAACGCACTTTTAAGACAAATTTTAAGTCGTGTCACTTACATACAACCTGATAATCGTCCACAAGTGTGTAATGCACGACGCCTTCAGTAAACCTTCAAAGATACAAGAGATAGCAAAAAAACCTCCAGGTGTTGGTTCATCGTCTTCGGCTTGTCCACATGTAGGATGACTACGCTCGATATCCACCGATCAAATATAGAGATGCCTTCTCCACAGAGGTTGAACAAAAAAAGAAAAGTTATGTTCTTGGGTTCCAAAAGATTCACAAAAGTATACAGGATTTTTGGTGTGAATCAAACATGAGTTTTGGGACTCAAAAATTTGAAGACTTGAGCTAATAGAACTCTCAAAATCGTCTCTCCAAGTCTTGCAAAAAAGCTCCCCCGAAGTTGGCTTTTATAAGGAAACCAAAAAGAATTTTGAGTTTTTAGGACTCTTGCCAGCATTAGGTACCCCAAATCGATTCATCTTGTACCTCTAACCAGTTTTTTCCCCGAACTGGTTCACAGTGTGGTTCGCGATACTTTGCTAGCTTGGGGCTTAAAAAACACAGCATTTCACATTAGGATTTTTCTCCATTTCAAAGGGCCATAACTCCTTCACCGTAGCTCGGATTGAGGTTTCGTTTCTTCCAGTATTTTTGGGGCATCAAGATCTTTGACTTTCCAGTTGATTGGACCTATGGATGGTGGATACAAAATTACCAAAATGCCCTTAAACTTTCCTATCTTGCCTTCTTGCATTATTTTGACTTCTCTTGCATACCACTTGCATAAAATCCCTAAAAACATGGAACGTGAAGTCATTGTGGCAGATGTGGGACACTTGATGGAGATGTTGAATGCTTGATTCCTAGAATTCCGATAGAGGTCGTCATGTGATATCGTGAAGAGACAAGACAAATGTAGCGACGTACGACATACACAAATGTAACATGTTGAACATGAGAAAAATATCTTTAAAAATATCCCCCTATGTCTATGCCGGTACATATATAAAAATATCCAAATTATCAAATACCAAATTGCCTATACAAATCTACCCTCCCATTAACCCAAAAATAGAAAGATACAAATGAATAAGTCTTCATCATTTGTTCTTCAAATCTTTAGTAATCTCAAAGCTTTTCCCATCAGGGTATGAAATTCAATGACCATCAATGTATTACCTACACACATGAGATAAAGTAAATGCCAAGTGACGTATCGAGTTTGAAATGAGATAAACATAGAAACCAAAAATGAAAAAGGCATCAGTCAAATCTCAAAAACTCCCCCAAAATTCAATCTCCCCAATAAATGATAATTATTTCTCCCCCTTTTTTACTATGTACCCAAATAGACAAATGAGATAATAAATCAAAAAAGAAAAGTCAGGGTGTCACGGTATTCAAAACAAGGCATCAATCAAATGGAAAACGTGCTCTAGCAAAGAGATGCTAAAAAAATCTTCACAAACTATTTTTGAATTTTTCAAATTTTTCATACAAAAATAAGCTACTAAAAATCACACAATAGATTTAAACTAAAATAACCAAGTCATGGAAATGGAATGAATGGGTGTGAACACATTCGATAGGTTGATAAACTCAATCGATCATATGTGCACGATGCATATGAGTACCCCTAACGAATGAACATAAAAAACATCATTTGGTGTAAAAGATTGTTAAATTTAGATGACATCGTCTTAATCAAATCAACAAATCAAAGTCAAAGTGATTTCCACACCAATAACGTCCAAAACTATGTAGTGCATTTTTAAGACTTTCAAGAACGTGCAAACCCGTTTTAATTCTCCATCTAAAATCCCTCATGTATATTTTCTTTTAGAGGTGATCTAAATTCTCAAACATTGGAGAATTGGAGCAAAAACCTAATTGGTCCATAATTTCTTTTTATTGCCTTTAAATATTTTTTTGGTGCTCTTTTAAACCTCTTTGGATCCCGGATAATAAAATCCCTCAATTTTTTTAGGTCCAATTAAACGGTGGCTTAGTATTCGCAAAGACAAAATGAACCTTTCATAACCCTTCTTCGTTTTTTAACAAACCACACAAACTCACAAAACGGTTGTTATATCCACATCTTTCTTATTAAGTTTTACCGCGCTTGATTCATTTTAAAGAACGGAATTGAAGTGAAAACACCCAACCAACATGTGATAAGATAAGCACAATAATCAAATAAATTTGTGCATGTGTGCAATACAGGAAATCATGAGTCAAACATGTAGAAAGTAACACTTAATTACATCTTAATGACTCCAAACATTATAAAGCACATGGATGAGTTGACCTATTGCCTCAAAACACTATCAAATAGTCACATGAAGAAATGAAATGATGTTGTGACTCAATCCTCCTAAGTGTCCATCCATAAACGGTGCAAACAAAATACAAAAATCTTTTTGAAAAAAAGTCTTTTTATATTTTTCAAAAAATTTCAAAAACAAAAATTTAATACAAAAATGATACATAGTAGCAATAGGCAAATAATATCATTATGAAAAGCATCATATGCTAGTAACCAAGTCAAACCTCAATCGTTAGGTGCGGAGGGGTTTTCAAAAGGTGGTGCCAACTTATGAAAAACCTCCATCAAACTTGCGAAGTTTTGATCAAAAACTTAACTTGCTCACCTAAATGTGCAAACTCTGTCATGTAGTCTCCAGGAGCATCTAAAGTATCATGTGTGGGTGCATATGTGGTAGAAACACGTGTAGTAGAAAAACATGATACATAATCAAACTTAAGGCAAAATTCCCTAATTTGTCATCTCTTTTTGTAATGAGAACAAACATAAATAGGCCTAGGAACACCTCTCTCAAAGACTCTAGGACGAGCTCTCCTAATAGGAATGGGACGCCTAGGTGGGTTAAGGTGAGAATCACGTGAATCTAATTGAAGTTGCAAAATACCCCCAATTTTAAGATACTATAAAAATTATTTCCTTTTATATATGCGAAAGCTAGATGATGGTTCAATTGAATAAACAAATTTAAATTTAACTTCAAATTAAAATTAAACCAAGTGAAATATGATGGAACACACACAACTTGATTTCACTTAAGCACAATTATTTTACCTAAGTCCTAGAAATTTGCCTAAGTCATATTTTTCAATTTTTTCGAATTAGGCCAAACCAATTTTAACAAATTAAATTTAATGACTTGAGTTAGCTACACATTACCCAATATTAATTTAGCACTAAATTAACTAAGTAGTGATTAAACCAAATTTTATCTTTTTACCTAAGCATGCATTCTAGGTGATATAATCAAGATAAAATTAAACAATGAATCACTACGCCGCGATGTACGAGAAAAAAATCCACAATGGGAAAAAAACCTCGAACGGCCCTAGCCTTAAGTCCACTAAGTATGGATTTATAAATTACAAGACAGATGACTTACTTCCTCGACTCGACCCCTTTCAAGCCTTGACGCGTCTTCTTGTAAAACACCTCCGCCTAGTAGACAACCCCGGAGCTCCACCCGAATCTTGGTCTTCACCAACGAGACTTTAGGTACACCATCAACCACACATGGTTCCTTTCACCATGTGAGAATGCCGAAGCAAAACAGAGAACTTCTTCTTTGAGGGATGTAGAAGTAAACCCAAACTTCTCTTCTTCAAACATAGAGATAAACCGTGCCAAAATGCTCCAAGCAAAGTATATGTATATATGAACTTGTAATAACAAACTTTGGGTGTAAAACAAAAGTGTTGTAAGGATTTTCTTGAAAAATAACACTCTAAAACATGAACTTTTTCTTCAAATTAATTTTTCTCTCAAACATTGTCTTAGAGGTTGTAGGATGTGAAAAAGTTAAGTTAGAAAACATGGTTCCCGCACTTAGATGTTCAGGAAAAGAGTTGGTGGAAAAAGTAGTGGGGAAGTGGGAAAAACTGCTCAAAAACTGCCAATAAACTATTCCCGCCAAAACTCGTTCGAACGAGATTTTCGTTCGAATGAAGTCTCGTTCGAATGAGCCTTATAACCAAGTTCCAGTGTGAACTCTTTAGAAATCTCATTGGATATCTCGTTCGAACCATCATTCTCATTCGAACGACATTCTAGTGGCCTTTTGGGAAACTCGTTGGCAGCTTCGTTCGAACGATATTCTCGTTCGAATGACATTTTCGTTCGAACAACAATATCGAACAAAAAACCAGAAAGTTGTAAATTTTGAATTTAGCCCAGAAACTTTATATACTTTATATAAAAGTTTTAATAAAATCTTTCTGAAAAATAAACAACGGTTTTAAATAAGATTTCACCCAATATAAAATGTTCTAAGCTCCTACATATATATATATATGTAATGCATTCATACCTTGAATGCAATTTGAACTATGTTGTTGACGTAGAAACGAGGTACTTGAAACACGATATTTGATTAAGCTTTATATTCTTGGCCGCTACGTCTTCAACTAAACACATCATTGGCTTGAATAGGTACATTGAACACTATCCTATGACATAAACGTTTTTGTCCAGAATTGAGCCAAAACTACAATGAGAATTCCAGGACAAAAACCAATAAAAAATCCTAAAGGGCCGTCAAGCTCACTAGACATCCCACCCAATACTTGACACAAGACCCAAGGATCAAAACACTTTATCGATGAAGTTGCCACTTGAAAGATTTCCTGCACACTTAAGCAAACTATCAAACACACAGGGAATATCAAAATATATAATGCAATTAAAATAAGTACTCCCCCTAAATTAATTCACCCCTTTAGCAATGTGATCTACCTAAGAAGGTCACAACTCCCCCTGAGTTAAATCTCCCCAAACTAAGTTATGATTACAATAGGATTAGATACCATTTCTCCCCCTATCATTCTCACCCTTTTTTTTCAGGAATAGGCAAAGGATAGAACTAATTGAAACATGATAATACATAAGATATTAAGAACATTTAAAGCATATAGGCAACAAACTCATACATAATCCATATAGAGAATAAAGTATACCACCTTACATGCAATAAAAGGATACTAATATGTTACATAAATTATTAAGCATGTGATATTAAGAATGCACCAAGATAGATACCAAAAATGAAGTTAAAGTATAGATGGACTAGAGAGCAAGGCAAAGAAACAAAAATATCATATATATACATACTCCAAGGATTCCAATAAAATACAAGCACATATATATAGATATAAACATGAAAATGACACAAAATACGATAAGTTATTCACACTCGTATGACAAAAATGTGTTATATGAAAACGGAAGTGTGGGGGTATGAACTAGTAACAATTAAATCTAGGCCCAAACACTTAAAATATGTTCACGGAGTTCTCAATTGATTGCAAACTTTATCAAATTTGAATATAACCTCATGTGACAATATAGGTTGAACTCAATGAACAAACATACACAATTCATACAAGCCTAGAATTTTGATGATTCTACAAACCAAATAGAGTCATGACAATGGAAGGACAACGAGGATAAATGGACATTGTGCAAACCGTTGATATACCATCCAATATCCCTCAATAAGCATGTACATTTGAATGAATATATCAAATCAAATAGGCCTTGGCAATGATTTTTTTCTTTTTAATGCCATTTTTCTATTTTTAAGCCTTTGGACCATTTTTGTTTTCTTTTAGGTCCTTCAAACATTTGCTTACTATTCGCAAAGGATTATCATTCCTTTGGGAGCCCTTCCCCGTGCACATTTATATATATTATTTTATTTCTCATAAATCTCTCGTGGAACTAATTTTGACATGCACTAGTCCTCCTAGGTCACAAATATGTAGATGACAAAATTGATAGGAGAACATCTCACAAAGCTCAAATATAACATGTGACATTTAAATTTCAAAAGAGCTCGTGCATGTGTGAATAGAGGCATATAAAAATAGAATCCATTTAATCAATTCAAAATCCAACTATTCCATGTAAGCATGGTAAAGAACACTTTAAGGATTTGAAAATCTAAACCAAAAGTTCTAGCCACATGGAATCGTAAAAGAGGGGATTCAAACAAAAGTGTATGCCACATAAAGTGTGTCAAACTAAAATACACACAAAATAAAATTATTTTTGAGTTTTGGAAATTTTTAACCAAAAATACAATTATAAACTCAAAAGACAAACAAAAATCATTTGTATTTTTCATTAAGCCTAAATTACTAAACAAATAAAACACAAATGATAAACAAAAATCTTTTTGTATTTTTCATTTAATGCAAACAAAAAGGAATAAATATATACAAAAGATAAACAAAAATCATAATTCTAGGATGTGATTGAAAATGAAGCATAGACTAGAAAATGATTAAACAAGCATACATTTAGCATAAAAATATAGCATGAAGTACAAATTCTAAAGTATGCAAACATTAACACATTCAACCTTTAGATTTAGCAAGGGAGGAAGCATGTGATAGTAAATGAGAATCAAAAGTCCTATTTTCTAAAGCTACCAAGTCGGATCTCCTAACCCAAACTAACGACGAGTGACTAACTCGGGGTATAGGAATCTTGGCTACCTCGGTTGCCTTATGAACGAATTTTCTAGGACCTCTCTTAAGATCAAAACAAAATTTCCTAAGATGACATTTTTGACCGCAATGTGAACACCTAAAGTCACGGAGAAAATATTTACCTTAGGAGTGATCTCTAAAGGTTTTCCTAGATGATTCTCCTAAAACATTGGTTTTGGCTTTATGAGATGATTTACTACAAGTATCGAAGCCTAAACCACACATGTCATTTTTTATTTGGACCCATGCCTAAGATTTTATCTAGTTTTTCGGACCTACACTCCAAATAAAATTTGAATTTGCTAAAGTCTTTTAATTTATTTTCTAATTCTAAGACTTTAGACTCTAACAAAACATTTTTCTCTTCACACACAAGAAGCTCCTTTTTCAAGGATTACATTAAACCTCTAAGGTTATCTCTCTCGCCTTCTATATATTTTAGCTTCTCTCGAAGAGTTCTCTCTCGTGTCCTAAGGTCTTCAATTAATGCACTCTCATCAACGACCTTGACACGCTCTCTTAAACAATAATTTAACTTCAAATTAGCTCTTTTCAATTTAATAGATTCTTCAAATAATTCTTGAAAAGTAACTTGAAGTTCACTCACATCAAACTCATCATTTTCACTCGCTCTCTCTCTCTTTCACTCTCACTACCATCAAAAACAAGGGAATAAAAAACTTTGACCACGGCGAGCTATAAATGCCACAAAGTTGTCTTAGTGGGGGAATCGGGTCCCTCTTCCTTATCACTATCACTAAGGGTCGCATTATATGAAATGGGTCACTTACCCTCTCTCCTTAGTTTAGTGGGGCACTCAGAAGCCCTATGGCCATACCTTTCACAACCAAAACACCTATTTGACTCATCCCTATTTAAATTTTCTTTAGAAGTTTTAGGGATTCTTTCGTCTTTGTCATGCTTAGAAGTTTCAAATTTCTTAAAATCATTTTTAAATTTAAGAAATTTTTGAAATTTCCTAGCAAACAGAGCCATATCTTCCGAGTCACTATCACTCTCGCTCTCTACTACTTGTTTGTTCTCTTTTCGAAATTTTAACACAATGCCTTTTTCAATTTTCTTTTCATTTTTAGAGGGAAACATGTCTAGTTCATAGGTGTGTAAATCACCTATGAGCTCTTCTAATTTCATAGAGGCTAAAGTTGGTAAAGAATTTAAAATGGTCACTTTTGGAATAAATCTATCGGGTAGGGACCTTAAATTTTCTTTACTACTCGGTTGTCGGGTATTTTATCTCCCAAATTAAAAGATGAATTTACAATATCAGAAAGTCTATCATAAAATTCATCAAAAATTTCTTTATCGTTCATTTTGATGGTTTCAAATTGAGTGGTGAGGTTTTGGAGTTTTGAAGTTTTAACGACACTCGTACCTTCATGAGTGAATTATAAAACATCCCATGCTTCTTTTGTGGTCTCACTCCACCTATCGGTCGGTTTGGGGACATGTTCATTATCTCCTAAATGAGTTGGTGGAGACCACCCATTAACTATAGATAACCAAACCCTCTCGTCGATAGATTTAAGTGCCGATTTCATTCACGCTTTCCAGTACACGTAATTAGAACCATCAAAAATAGGAAATTTAGAGAATGGGGAAATTCCACTTTGCCAAAATATTTTAAAGATCTTTAATGAAATAATTTATCGTTTTGGCTCTAATACCAATCTGAAGTTGCAAAATACCCCCAATTTTTAGATACTATAAAAATTATTTCCTTTTATATATGCGGAAGCTAGATGATGGTTCCATTGAATAAATAAATTTTAATTTAACTACAAATTAAAATTAAACCAAGTGAAATATGATGGAACACACATACAACTTGATTTCACTTAAGCACAATTATTTAACCCAAGTCCTAAAAATTTGCATTGGTCATATTTTTCAATTTTTCCAAATTAGGCCAAACTAATTTTAATAAATAAAATTTAATGACTTGAGTTAACTACACATTACCCAATATTAATTTAGCACCAAATTAATTAAGTAGTGATTAAATCAAATTTTATCTTTTTACCTAAGCATGCATTCTAGGAGATATAATCAAGATAAAATTAAATAATGAATCACTACGCCACGATGTACGAGGAACAAACCAACAATGAAAAAAAAAATCTCGGACGACCCTAGCCTTAAGGCCACTAAGTATGGATTTACAAATTACAAGACAAATGACTTACTTCCTCGACTCGACCCCTTTCAAGTCTTGACGCGTCTTCTTGTAAAACACCTCCACCTAGTAGACAACCCTAGAGCTCCACTGGGATCTTGGTATTCACCAATGAGACTTTAGGTACACCGTCAACCACATATGGTGCCTTTCACCATGTGAGAATGCCGCAGCAAAACAGAGAACTTCTTCTTTGAGGGATGTAGAAGTAAACCCAAACTTATCTTCTTTAAACGTAGAGATAAATCGGTACCAAAATGCTCCAAGCAAAGTATATGTATATATGAAATTGGAAGAACAAACTTTGGGTGTAAAACAAAAGTGTTGTAAGGATTTTCTTGATAAATAACACTCTAAAACATGAACTTTTCCTTCAAATTAATTTTTCTCTCAAACACTCTCTTAGAGGTTGTAGGATGTGAAAAAGTTAAGTTAAAAAATATGGTTCCTGCACTTAGATATTCAGGAAAAGAGTTAGTGGAAAAAGTAGTGGGGAAGTGGGAAAAACTGCTCAAAAACTGCCAATAAACTATTCCCGCCAAAACTCGTTCGAACGAGATTTTCGTTCTAACGAAGAACGAGCCTTCTAACGAAGTTCCAGTGTGAAATCGTTAGAAATCTCGTTGGATATCTCGTTCGAACCATCATTCTCATTCGAACGATACTTCGAACGACATTCCAGTGGCCTTTTGGGAAACTCATTGGCAGCTTCGTTCGAACGATATTCTCGTTCGAATGACATTTTCGTTCGAACGACAATATCGAACGAAAAACCAGAAAGTTGTAAATTTTGAATTTAGCCCAGAAACTTTATATACTTTATATAAAAGTTTTAATAAAATCTTTCTGAAAAATAAACAACAGTTTTAAATAAGATTTCACCCGATATAAAATGTTCCAAACTCCTATATATATATATATATATATATATATATATATGTGTGTGTGTGTGTGTGTGTGTGTGTGTGTGTGTGTGTGTGTGTGTGTGTGTGTAATGCATTCATACCTTGGGAGCAATTGGAACTATGTTGTTGACGTAGAAACGTGGTACTTGAAACACGACATTTGATGAAGCTTTATACTCTTAGCCGCTACGTTTTCAACTAAACACATCTTAGGCATGAATAGGTATATTGAACACTATCCTATCACATAAACGTTTTTGTCCGGAATTGAGCCAAAACTACAATGAGACTCAATTAGAGAATTGTGTCCTTACACTAACACTAAAGTGGGAAGCGGCTTCGGTGGTAATTGTAAAGTAAAAGCACCGTCATGACTTATTCCTAAATTCTCACCTTTACCCTTAAGAATAACCTTTTCAACCTTCTTAGGTGCGTTCTCAAACTTGACTTTAACCTCCTTGGCACGTTCGAGATCACTCTCGAGTGGGGATACATGTGTCGTCAGACTAGACAACGTGTTGGTCAAATCACACTTCTCCTTTATTAAAATCTCCTTCTCTCTCTCCAAATCTAAAACAAACTTATCCTTAATAGTCTTTTCACGTGCCGTAAAATCATCGATTAATTTTTTATCCTCGACGGCACAAATAGGAACCCTAAAATTTTAAGTCCTCTAATTCTATCTCTAAAACTAGGACTCTCTCATAACTCTTCTTTCTGGAAATTTTTAAAGAATAAAAATCAATTCCCAAATTACCAAATTGCTCACGACAAATATCACTTTGAGTTTGAAACGCTTGCAAATATTCAATCTTACTTTTAAAGAGAGAATTTTCCTTTTCCAAAACTTTTATTCTTTTGCAAAGTTTCAAATTTAAACTTTTTAAATTTTTAGCGTGGTCGTGAACTTTTTCAAAAATAGGCTCCTCATTAAATGGGCATTCCATTGGAAAAATTACGATTTTTCACAAAACTCATTTTAAAAAAATCAATATCACACAATTTTGCGAAAAAATGAATACACGATAAATTAGCGCAACCCGCTCTGATACCAATTTGAAAAACGTGAGGTGTGTGATAATTGATTAAATTCGCAAATTTCTAATTTGACACACTTACTTAATTTCATCCCCTAAACATGCAGCTAAATATGATAAATCATTCAAACCATGCATGAAAAATAAAGACGATCGATATAGGAAAAAACCCATTTCGGGTAAAACCTTTTATAACACTTTGAAGAATTTATAAGACCTTTGACATACGTACAACCTGATAATCGCCCATAAGTGTGTAATGCACGGTGCCTTCAACAAACTTTCAAAGATACGAGAGACAGTGAAATACCATCCAGGCATCGGTTCGTCGTCTTCGGCTCGTCCACACGCAGGATGACTACGCTCGCTATCCACCGATAAAATATGGAGATGCCTTCTCCACAGAGGTTGAACAAAAGCAAAGTTGTGTTCTTGGGTTCCAAAATATTCACAAAAGTATATAGGATTTTTGGCGTGAATCAAACATGATTTTTAGGAATAAAAATATGAAGACTTGAGCTAATAGAACTCTCAAAATCGTCTCTCCAAGTCAAGCAAAAAATCTCCCCTCGAAGTTGGCTTTTATAAGGAAACCAAAATGAACTTTGAGTTTTTAGGACTCTTGACAGAGTCGGGTACCCCAAACCGGTTCGGCTTATACCTCGAACCGGTTCGCCCCCGAATCGGTTCACAGTGCGGTTCGCGATACTTTGCTGGCTTAGGGCTTAAAAAACACAACATTCTCCATAAGCATTTTTTCTCCATTTTCAAAGGGCCATAACTCCTTCATCGTAGATTGAATTGAGGTTCCGTTTCTTCCAGTATTTTCATGGCATCGAGATCTTTAACTTTTCAGTTGACTAAACCTCCAGATGGTAGCTGTAAAATTACCAAAATGCCCTTGAACTTTCCTATCTTGCCTTCTTTCATTGTTTTGACTTCTCTTGCGTACCACTTGCATAAAATCTCTAATAATGTGGAACATAAAGTCGTTGAGGCACATATGGGAAAATTAATGGAGATGTTGAATGCTTGATTCCCGAAATTCAAATAGAGGTCGTCATGTGATATCGTGAAGAGACGAGCCAAATGTAGCGGCGTACGACATACACAAATGTAACATGTTGGACATGAGAAAAATATCCTTACAAGTACTGAATTATGTAGTAAAAAAAAAGACTCATATGGGAAATGGCCTAGGTTTGGAAATTTTACCTTCACTTATCCATTTATTCATAAAACTCTTTCTTTAAATCATCTTTTACATGTTCCTTCTATAACAAAGAATCTTTCAAGTGTTTTTAAGTTTGTTTGTGACAATGTTGTTTTCTTCGATTTCCATGCTGAGTCTCTTTGTCAACGATCAAAATCTCCAACAAAATCGTACTGATTGGGAGACATAAGAATGTACTATATATTTTGTATCGCTCTCAAATGGGAAGTTTATCATTAATCAAATCAATTCTTACTCAACAACATTCAAAGTTTTCTTCTTGCCCCTTGTCTATCAACAACCCTGAACTCAATCAGCTTTTGTATTCTTCCTTTGACTAAAGATTATTTACTTCTCATATCTGGCATAGTAGATTAGGATACCCATTTGTAAGATTATACAAACTTGTAACACCCCGTTTTCTATAAAAATTTAAATTACATATGTCACGATAGTTTAATTAATTTGAGAAATAAAGAGAATTTAAATATTTATTAATTAACGAGAAATGAACTAATATTTATGTGATATTATAATTAATTGTCTTATGAGTAAATAAAGTTATATTATTTTATATTATGTCATAAGTGGGTAAAAGCGACGGATGAACAAGATCTTAATCAGGACATGCGTGTGGGGGCGTGTGGGGGAATAAGGTAGTAAATTGATGATAAGTGACTCATTTGGTGATTTTGAGTGCACGGGTGATCGAAAATTGGTCGAGATAGTCAAAATTCAAGTACCCGAGGGTAGAGATTGGTTATCGAGAGCTTTTTAGACTAGTCGGGGTCCATTTTGGCATTTAAGTCATTTTATATTATGGGTTAATCTAAATTCGGGATTAAGAGGTTTAAATAAGAGATTAGAGCTAGTAGGCATCCAATTTACACATAAAAACCTATGATAGTTCTTTTGGGGAGAAAAGAGGGAGAAAAGCACAAGGGAGATTGAAAGAGTCTTAATTGGAGACCAATCATCGGAGTTCTTGACTTGATCCACCCTATAAAGAAGAAGATCCACGTCTATTTTGGATACAAAGGTAAGTGTGTAAACTTGATTTATATTTTATTGAGTATTATGTTCCATATCAAAAAAGGTAGACACATAAATAAATTTTGGGGGTGGGATTTATATGAAAAACAAAGGGGATTTAGAACGATAAATATGACTATGTTCTTATGATCTCGTTCAATGAAAATTGTCAATGATTATAGAAAATCATGAATAAATGTTAAATATATTGTTCTTTGTTGGAAAGACACTATCTTAAAATGAAAAGATGAAACTTTGATCATGAAATTGGGGGTTTTATTAGAAATTGTGATATAATTTATGCTGGATTAAGAATGGTGAAATCCTATGATTTAATTTAGTTTTTGATGATTGGAGACAAGGAAATATATGTATTCATGTTAATATTTGATGGGGGAACATTATATAACATTGGGATGAAGTTTAAATGTATTTTGGGGTGAAAATTTGGAGAAACTCGTGATAAAATTATAGCAGGTACGTGATTAAATCTTTATTGGAAAGACACCATCTTAATACTCGTGATAAAAACCTTTGATTATGTCGTCTCACTATCAGACTTATTTATTTTCAATTTTATTTAATTTTGTTTAGATGATTGTATTCGGTTTTAGTAACCAATGGTTTATTCGGCACTTTGTTTTAATTTACTTCTGCATTTAGATTCTTTACTGGTGTGTTTGACTATATATTTTACTGTATAAGTTTACGTTGAATGGTTTTATCTGGTATGATGAATTCAAGATTAGAATTTGTCAAAACTTGTTAAACTAATAGATGGTTAGTAATTAATTGAATTCCGACAGTGATGCTAAGAATGAGATATACGAGACACTTATTTATTTTAATAAGGGGATGGACACCCGTTATTTTAATAGGCAGGGTATCATAAAAATGTACTTAATACGTGTCATCTTTCTCTCCGATGCAATAAAATTGAATTTTCTTTGTTGTGGTAAAATTCACAGGCTACCATTTCCTAATTCTAACACATCATACACTGCTCCATTATAACTTGTTTACTCGGATATTTTTGGACCTTCACACCATGTTTCATCTAATGGATACGATATTATATTACTTTTATAGATGCATATTTTAGATATACCTAGATATATCTTTTTCGAACTAAATCAGAAGCCTTCAAAACATCAAAAGTCATGCTGAGCTTTCAATCAAGGATATTCAAACAGATTAGGGTGGCAACTTTCGCATGTTCACTGACCTTCTCACCCATATTCTTGTTATTCATCGTGTTTCTTATCCTCACAAACATGCACAAAGTGGTGTTGTTGAGTACGAACATCATCATATAGTCGAACATCCTAGCTCATGCTCATATGCATCTTAAATATATGGGTGTAGCTTATAGAACTGTAGTTTTCCCATTAAATAGGCTCCTCACCCCTTTTCTAGGTTCTAAGTCTTCAATAAAACATCTCTTCCATACTTCACCAGATTACCCCATGCTCAATGTCTTTAGATGCGCTTGATATCCAAATTTACGTCCGTACAATCAACATAACCTTTAGTTCAAGTCTCAACCTTATACATTTTAATTGATATAGTCTAAACCAAAAAGGTTACACATGTTTAGCATCTAATGGACTTGTGTACATTTCATGATATGACATTTTTTATGAGTTCACATTTCCCTTTTCTACCATTTCATTTTCCAATTCCACTCCTATCTCACCTCCTCCTCTTATTCTCCCTTTTGCTTCTTTATCTATCTCTTCTTCACCTTCATTTACTTATACCCCTCCTTCAAATTCTTTTTTTTCGATTACTTTTTTTCACTATCCTTCTTATCCTATTATTTCATCTCATAATTCTTCATCATCTAACTCCCATAGCTCACCTTCCCCTGCCAAAGATGTTAAATGATCCTCACCTATGCAACCCCATAATGCTTTTGTTGTTGATAGTTTATTAAGGAAACCACATGTTTTAAGTCCTAAAACTCATTATACGCAGACTCGTTATAAATATAGGACTTTCAAACCTCATATTTATATGGCATCACTTGAATCTACCTTTGCTGAAGAAGATCTGCAACAAAATCACTATAAATCAGTAATGAAAGATGAGATTCTTATTTTAGATCGAAACCATACATGGACTTTAGTCTATTTTCCTGATGGATAAAAACCCATTGCTAGAGAATGGGGGTTCAAGACTAAGGAGAATCCTGATAGGGGTATTAAAAGTACAAAGCTCATCTTGTAGTGAACGACTTTCACCACCAACCTAATTTTGACTTTACTGAGACTTTTAGTCCCATTGTCAAACTTGCCACCATTAGAGCTGTTTGAACTCTTGCATTGTCATATAGATGGTTTGTTCATTAATTAGGTGTGGACAATTCTTCTCTTAGTGGCTTGTTGAATGAAGAAGTATATATGGAATAACTTCTAGACTTTGTACATCCTTATTTCCCCAATTCAGTGTGCAAATTACACAAGGCACTCTATGGCCTGAAATGGGCTCCTCTTGCCTGATATAAGAAGCCCAATACCACCGTTGTTTCTTTAGGATTTATATTTACTAAATTTAATCGATCTCTATTTGTTAGAACTACTACTACGCACTTCACTTATGTTCTGGTACGTGGTGACAATATTTTAATTACACACAACCATCTTTCTCTTACTAAAACTCTTATTACAGATTTACATAAGACCTTTGCTCTCAAGGATCTTGGTGAAATTAATTACTTTATTAGTGTTGATGTTCATCACACTCAAGATGGACTTCATTTATCCCAAACCAAGCATCTCAAAGATCTATTGTGCAAATCCAAAATGCAATATGCCAAAGCGAGTTATACTCATATGATAAGTGGTCTTAGATTCTCTTCCTTTGGCAATGATCCCGTCAAAGATGTTCATTTCTATCATTTGATAATTGGTTATCTTTTATATATTAATATCACTAAGCCTGATATTTTCTTTAGCGTGAACAAAGACCTATTAATTTATGCAAAATCCACTTCAGTCTCATTAGAAATCAGTCAAATGTATTATGAGATATCTTGCAGACACCTTGGACCATGGCCTATATCTTATAAATACATAAATATTGAACTTGGAAACTTTTTGTGATGCAGATTGAGCTTCTAAACTTGACGACCGTCACTCCACTTATAGATTTTGTGTGTACTTTGGATCCTATTTAGTAGCCTAGCATGCCAAGAAGAAACATAATATATCCAGGCCAAGTATTGAAGCTGAGTATAAGAGCCTAGCTAATATTGTTTCATAACTTACATGGCTTCAATATCTCTTCACCAAACTGTATAGTACTCTACCTTCAATGCTTATGATTTTGTGTGAAAAACTTTGTACAGTACATTTAGCTACCAATCATGTTCTTCATGCCATAACAAATTATATTGAGGTTCATCTTTATTTTGTTAGAGAAAAAATGTTGCAAAAGACTATTGCGATTCGATATATACCTGTCTGGTTCAAACTATTGATTGTCTTACCAAAGACATCTCATCTTCTAGATTTCCCTTACTTCAGGACAAACTCAGAGCAGAAAGTTTATCCACTATGAGTTTAAGGGGGCTGTTGAGGATAAAAAGTTCTTATAACATCTATTTCTCTATTGTGGTTTCTTTTGTTGTTTATGAGGCACTGCTAGTTTTAGTCAGACAACTTTATTAGATTGTTAGTTAAGCTTTTATAATAGTTGCCTCTATTCCATTCGTAGTAGCTAGAATTACTTTTCACAATCTCTAGTATATATATCTCTACATGATCATTTTTTTGCAGTATATAAAAATTAGAAACTATTTCACATTTCTTTCATAATATTCTTTTTCTTTACATCCATGAACCAAAGTTAAATTCCAGACCTTTCGATAAGATTTAATAATCAAATGAATGGAACATTTCAATTCCTTTTACCAATTCCAAACTAAGGAACTACTATTACACACACACACACACACACACACACACACATATACACACACACACGCACACACACACACACCATGAACCAAAGTTAAATTCCAGACCTTTCGATAAGATTTAATAATCAAATGAATGGAACATTTCAATTCCTTTTACCAATTCCAAACTAAGGAACTACTATTACACACACACACACACACACACACACACACACACACACATATATATATATATATATATATATATATATATATATATATATATATATATATATATATATATATTGCCATCAGGGAACTATTTGTTATCAGGGAACTATTATATCATTGTTTGCTAATTATGTTGTATATCCTGACATTCTCTCTTCTCGTGACATATGTAATGTTTATATTACTGTTGTCTAGGGGTGGTAAACATATGGATACAGAGTGGATACCATGCTATCCATATCCATATTCGCTTTTTGGATGCACTATTTGTATCCATCCAGATAGTAAAAAAAAACTATCCATATCCGTATCCTCTCGAATTATTTAGATTCGGATAATATCCGTATTCATTTACATTGCTTATCCATTTCAATTGACTTGCCTCTTTTACTATGTAATATCAATACTAATGTAAATAAATAATCCTAACTGTTTAAAATCAGCAATTTACAATCAACAAATTGATTTACCATTTCATATTCAACAACTTAGAAATTAGAATCAACAATGTTTCCTTAATAATTGTTGTATGCATCTGTGTTCCTGTGAATTATTGTGTGCATGTGTGTGTGTATATGTCTATTGATGTGTATGTCTATACGTGTTGATATGCGTGTGTCTGTATTGTTGTATTGTTATGTGCACATGTGTGTGTGTCTGTGTTATTGTAAGGTTTTAGGTCAAATGTTTTGTTCGAGTTTGTTTTATTCGCTTTTTGTTATTTTCTATTTTTTTCTTTATTTCTTTTCAAGCCATTAATTATCTTTTGATTTTTTTAAAAGTATTATTTTTTTATTTTTTTAAATCAGTGAAAAGTGATAATTAACATTGTAGTATTACATATATTTATATGTTACATTTCATATAATAAACATTATAAATAATAATTATATATAACTAATATTAATAATAAATTATTTTCAAATACAATACGGATATGGATATCTAGAAAAACGGATACTCACAAATATGAATACTCCGCCTCAGATACAGATTATTCATGTCTGATAGACATACTATATGTATTCGTATCAATTTTTTTTATATTTTAACACACTATTCATATTCGTATTCATATTCGCTTTTTTAAATAAATATCCACAAAATTCAAACACGAATGTCGGATGGATTCAAATTTTCAAATATCTGTTTATACCCCTAGTGTTGTCTTGGAGGGTAAGGTGCCTGTGATAGATGGGTGGTTTAAAGACACTCCTAGTTGTGACCTCAGTTAATCAGTGAATGTTTGTTTACACCCCTAGTGTGCAGCTGTTGAACAGGAATTCCAAAAAAGTTTATTTTCTTTTTATATTTTTCCACAATATTACTCACCCATAATTGCTTTTATTATTTAATTAAATGGAATAAAATATCAAAAATACCCCTTGACCCTAATTTCTCCCTATTTAAAGAGCCTTAGGACTCCATAATTCAGACACCTTATTCTACATCAACTTTATGGGGAGGGAATGGTAGGAGTAGGTTCAATTTAGTTTTTTTCTATAATTTTATTTATCATTTTAATGCAATTCTTCTCCCAATTGTTTGTGCGTTCTTTTACTTATTTGTAATGCAATTACTTACATGCTTTCCTAATTACTGTTATGACTTCAAAAATTAGCCTTTTTTCTTCTCATGCACAATTTCACTTTAATTAGTTATAGATGTTTTTCCCATTCATGTTGTTTAAGTTGAATTTAACGAGAGTATTTCAAACGTGTAGTTGTTTTGCTATGATATGATGGTATAAACTGTATTTTTACGGGTTGATTATTTTTCGAGAATAGCATCGAGGAGCCTTAATGGGGATATATCATGAATACACCATATTTATGACACCGCACATTTGATTCTAAGACTATTGTTGACATCAAACTCTTAATTGGACTTTTATGAAAATTTGAGGAGTGACATTCCGGGCTTAATTAATGTTCAATAGGAATACTAATCACGTTTAAAATGCATCTAATCATGTAATCATTTATGCTACATATGCCAAAATGCCAAAATTAATTCTTAACTTATGCTTCTTTTATTTAAAGTAGTTTGCATACTCGCCTAGAGTAATCGTAGTATAATCTTAGGGTGTGTTCGATTGAGATGGAATTTTTTTCCATGGACAATAGTTGTTTGACTCATGTTTTGCCATTGTTATACCTTGGTTGCAAATAAGTTATATAGGAATAACATTCATGCACATACTACGTGCTCCATCAAAAATCTCATTTTTACCACCAACCAAAGAATTGCTTTCCAGGGAAAATTAAAAAAAAAAAAGTAAAAGCAAAAACTCATATCGTTTCCCACTCATTTTTCAACTTCTCATAGAAATGAAATATTTTTCAACAATTTTCCAACTTTGTAATCAAACACACCCTTATTTCAAAATAAAAAAATTATCTTTTACATTTTTTTTCAAAATAATAAATCAAAAATCATATTTTATTGAATGGGTTCGAATTTTTAAATATCTATTTACACCCCTACTGCTGTCTCGAAGGTAAGGTGCCTGTAATATATAGATGGTTTAAATACCATTTTAGTTGTGATCTTAGGTAATCAATATACGTTTGATTTTCTATGCATGTGTATGCTTTTTGTTGATCTATATTTTATTTTGTAGTAATTCAGGATAAGACTTTTATTTGGCCCCATGGGTCTTCGACCACATGAGTCGATGGAATAGCGAAGAATGATTCACGATCTTAGTCCATGGCATCACATGACATGTGATTCATCCAATGCTAACTAATATGTCTTAGGACGATTGTAAAAAATCAAACATATGACCAAGTAGAGGGGTCTGAGGGTTGTGTTGAACCCTGTTCAAATCTCTCATTATCTGAGGGACTCTGGTTTGGCCCAAGGCTTACGAAAGTCTGACCTCGGAGGCTTTTAGACCCTGGTTTAATCTGAAGTAGCGAGGTCTATAAGGCAATTGGGACCTGAGTTTAGTGTGAGCTAGCGGGAGTCTGCTGTTGTTTTAGTCTTAATCCTTACTAAAAGAAATGGTAGAAGAATAATATCATTGATGGAGTCCAAATAGTAATTTTCATTGATAATAATAAGATGATTACATTTGGCAGAACTGTTTATTTTACACAGTGGACTGAATGTAAAATTATTTTTAAGAACGTCATAATATTAATCAATAATACATTAATTTGATTAAATTTTCACATACAAATGTTCTTGATAAAAGGATCTTGGATCTTCATGATTATCACATATAAGCATTATTCGAAACATAAATGTTGTTAAAATAACATACCTCCATAATTGTCACAACTAGAAATATTAACAGAGCAGTCAACCTTAACGATGACTAATCGAGCTGAATTTTGGAACACATTGTACGTATCAAGAACATACTCCGATTTCAATGCATTCCAATGGTTAGGTCTCTGAGAGAATTTAGATTTTTCTCCCTTTTCTATAATTTCATTATGTTGACTTTCAGTGTCTAAATGATGGAAATCAGTCACTTATTTATAGGTAGTAATAAGACCTAAATTTCCAACAGTCACTTAATATCAATCGTCCATCAAGGTAGATGCCTAAGAGTCATTTTGACTCTTGGTATTTGGAGTGCCCTTTCATTAACCCAAGTAACTTTTAGTATTAATATAATTATGGAGCACATATTGGAGAATTATTTAAAATAATTCTAAAAGTCTTCCATTCGATCCATAATTATCATAGAGTGCGCAATAAGCTTTGAGCCATTCTTAAATGGTTTTCCACAAACACCTTAATCAAACAAATCATTAATGCAAGTCATGGTGCTCACATGCTAATTATAGAGCATGATCGCTTCCATGTACCACAACATTAACAACCCATCCAATAAGGTCTTTAAATAGGGTTATTTAATAATGGTCCAATAATGTCTTTGTAAAAGACTATTTCTGTCACAGTCTTTCATTCACATGCATGTGTACAATAACGACAGAAATAAATGATCTTGAAACACTGTATGATATCATGTAGTAGTGTGAAAATAAACACTAAAAAATCCACCACATTAAGATTCTGTCGGCTATATTTTAAGACTTGCATCTTAAGTATGCTTCATTAATGTCTTTATTGATAGCCCAATCATGTCGATTTTTTATGTTAACACTTATACAAATGTGTTAAATGACACTTGTTTGAGAATTTATTCTTTAAAAGGTGTTTTCATTCAATGTGCTTAAGTACTCACATAATACCTAATGTATCTTAATAAAGAAGATTGCAACGACAGTATCATAATATTTCAACGGCTTGGCAATATTATCGACAACTCCAAGTCCCAAAATCTAAGTTATGTTGACATAATCAATAAGTTTTAGCATCAAAGCATGCTACAGATTCAGATTTCGATAATAGTCAATGGATTGTGTAGCACTCCTTCATTATATTGGTCGTCAAACCAAAATAAACATAAGTGGATAAGAGTGAAATTCATACTTTTCATAAAGCCAGTAAATCTGAGTTGTAATAACTGATCATCCAAAAGCAAACAATCAACTATAATGTAAGCATATAATCTTTTAGTATCTTATAACTTCATCCATTACATATTGAAAATTCATGTAACATTTTGTTTCTGTACTTTACAATAAATTGAATATATAAACTAACTCTAACTTATCATAAGTTGTATAAATTGAATATACAATGATTAGAAAATATAATGGTATTACTTCTAAAAATACCATAGGTGGAAAAATGAATTAAGTTTATATAATCATTTCTTTAAAACATGTGAAAAATATAATAATCATAATAGTTTTCACATACACTAAATGTATCTCTCATCATAATGAGTTACTCATCTCATAAGAATTTTATGTCCTTAAAAGGGGATAAGGTTCATTTATAACCCTTTTCTCATATGATATTTGACTACAATTTTAACTTTATTCATTTAATTGCAATTAACATCGTGTTTGGTCTTGATGACCTCTTCACACTCAACGTAAATGTAATGTTTAAATAGTCCTACAACTAAAAGAACAAGTATTGAAGGAAGTTATCGGTAATAGGATAAGTACCCTACCTTCCTTTAAAACCATATTTCATGATTTTTAACTCCCACTAATTTCACTATTCATACGACATTCGATTTTCTTTAATGTAATAAGTACATGTCATGACGGTTATATGATCTATGTAGGTCTACTTTAAGGGAATTTTCTCATAATCTCCCACTTGGGCCACATAGGTCATTTATATGTTAGATTTTGTAATACCTTAAGGGCATAACTCGACTATCAATATTTATAAGAGATATTACAAAAATCTTGTTTATAAAAAAATTATCACAAGGAGTCTAAATTTAATTTGGTACAAGATTAACGGGTGTCATTAATAATCATTTGATTATGATGCAGGATCAAAACAATCTTTACAAGAAATATATCCAAACTTTATTCTATATAAAAAATCAAAGGAATGCCGTAACCTTTGAGAAGGACTGAAAGATGCTTTAAAAAATATCCCTCACAATCCAGTCTAGACAAATATTTGTTAAGAAAATTGGAAACATTGAGAGTTTATGAAAAGCAAATGGCTTGATTCCCCACATTAAAAGAGAAGGAATATTATTTGAATTTCTAGTTTATTTTGTAAACAATCCTTGCATCAAAAGTAAATACTTTATGTAACACAGTAAGTTTAACTTCCAAACTCTACAAATATGAAAATTCGTTTCAAACCATAAAAGATACATATTAACTATATCATTATTAGTTCGAGTTTGTCCACATAATATTGATCATCAATAGTATGTCAAAAAAAATCCAACATAATAATCGAGAGAAAAAAATCATACCATAACATTTTAAAGATATGAGATAAATTGCTCACTACATTAATATTTTGATTTGACAGCACATACGTTATTATCCCTCTAATACCTATTGTGGGTTTTATTTTTCTCATTAGTAACCATTGATTAGCACTTATATGATGCTTGTAGATACTTGAGTATTAAATATACATGATATACACTTGAATAATGTATATGATATATATAGTCCATTCAATCAGTCAAAATAAACTCCCTGTAAGGAGCAATTTTGTTTGATGATTAAACTCAATATCCTCCACAATTGCAAGCATCACATGTTACTACTACTATCATCTTTACATTTAATATTCATGCTCATTATAATTGGGTCACTGTGGTGACTATCAAATACTCCATGATATGAATATTAGATTAAGTAAAGACTTAGATACACAAGTCAATAAATTTTCCACTTATGTTCATTAAATATCGCATGAGCAATAAACAAAATTATTCATGTTTGAGTTTCATACACTTAATTGGTGATATCATGATGAAAGAAATAATGACATCTGCATTTGATGACCATTATTGTCTTCCCAAAATATATATATCAACACTTAGTTTTTGCTCAATAATTGTAATTGGCCATGTAGGCTACCGAATCCCAATAATTGAATAAATAATAATATGTCTGCAACATCATAAATCTTATAATTCAATATCATACATGGACCGATAGGCCACAAAAATATACTTGTTAAGAACACATTAGTCCAATATTTATCTGTTATATATGGAATGGAGTACTTTAACGAACATCAATCCTTACATTATATAAATATTAGAGATAAGCATACATGTGTGAAATACCGTAATACATGGGTAAATTATATAATTGTCAGTTTCTTAATTTGAAATTCACGAAAAACTAGACAGAATGTGAAGATAAAAAAGACAAGGAGTTCGCATGAGATATCGCACGAATAATAGTAAATGGAAAACATAAGTCATTTACTTTCACTTCATCACTTATGTATGTGTAACAAATCATAAATATTGACCCAAATCATTCATGGTCATACTAATGCACAATACGGTTATAATCACAACTACCAAACTAGTGGCATCTGTAAATATGACTATATAACTTTGATGTCAATTATTTGATATTCACAAAAATTCCAATGTTTATTTGATTTAAATTTCAGCATGTGTTGCCTTTCAATTTAATCTTATAACAAACATTAGGATAATCTGAAATGACTACAAATATAATATCTTCACATGTAATCTCAGCCTCTATTTGGCCTTTGATTGCACTAAATGAATGCCTACTTATGAGTCTCAAAATTACAACTCATGCATTCAAATATGCCTGCATGCAATGAAATCATAAATATAATACCACACATAAATTGTAGCCTGGGTTTGACATTTAATTCAACTTAATGAGAGTAATAGAATTAGAATAAACAATAATTATGATATTCAACTACATGAATCGTTTGCTTGCGTTTAGCACGAGACTCATTAAAACACGAATATCATAATATTCAACAATATGAATCATTGGCCTGTGTTTGGCACGAGACTCATCAAAACATAAATATTAACAATAACATAATATTCAAAAATATGAATCGTTGGCCTGTATTTGACATGAGACTCATTAAAATATGAATATTAACAATAACGCAAGTCTAATATCCTACCATATAAAATGTGTTGGCCTCTATTTGACACGAACATTCAACTAAAATAGGATCATTCGAACAAATTTTATCACAGTTTTAGATAAAACATACATGAAATATGGGGAAACTTGATTTTTTTTTTCAAAAAACGAAAAAAAAAGTTAACGTCATGGAACTGTAGAAAATTACTCCAAAATCTCAAAACATTCGACGAAATTCAAGAATAATTTTTCTGGAAGTTGTAAACATTATTTATGTAAAATCAATGCCCCAAAAAATATTATACTCAAAACTTAATGTATAATTAAGGGTCCAAATATAGATGCATACACAATAATATAATATTTATAATTATAGATTAAGATACTTTAATATCTTCCCCATCAAACATCATATAAATATTAGTGTCAAAACATTAATTACATTAGGACATTTGGACTACTCAATATAGATTATGCACAATAATCTAATTTCTTGAAATGTTATTGTCAAACACATAATCATACATCTAATATTCAGCATTTTATATTGAACCTTTTGGTCAATACAAATAATAAATAACATGAATATTAGAAAAAATATTTAATAAAAAATATATGTAGTGATTTATACCATAAAATACTAAAAATAATTTATTTTTCCAAAAATGGAAAATTTTGAGTTATCACTATAGAAACATAGACAATATTTTCAAGATCACTCTCCAATTTGCGGAATCATAAAATAAAATTTTAAGCGAGAGTTAGGAGAGTTGACATGATTATCAAAAATAACAAAAACGTATTTTTAAAGGTATAAACGACGTCAAAACGTAGAACTGGGATAGGGCCCATTGAATATAATGGGTTTTATTTATTTTGATGTTTCCAGTCGACCATGTGAGTTTCAGAAATTTCTGATCAAGTTTTAAAATTTCACATTTCGACTAGTGAGTATAGGCGACTAAAGAAAAATGTCACAAAAAAAATCTGAGGCACTCACAAAAATTGATTTAATATAGACTTCATTATAGGCAAACACCAATGAAGGAAAATAATGAGATATTAAACTTTAGCTCTGATACCACATGTAAAGCCATTTTTAAGAACACGGTAATATTAATCAATAATACATTAATTTGATTAAATTTGCACATACAATTATTCTTAATAAAAGGACCTTGGATCTTCATGATTACCACATATAAGCATTATGCGGAACATAAATGGTGTTAAAATAACATACATCCATAATTATCACAACTCGAAATATTGACAGAGCACCTTAACGATGACTAATCGAGCTGAATTTTATAACACATTGTATGTATCAAGAATATACTCCGATTTCAACGCATTCCAACGGTTAGATCTCCCAGTATGACCAAAATACTATTTCAAAATTTACTCTCCTTGAGAATTTAGATTTCTCTCCATTCCTATAATTTAATTATGTTGTCTTTCAGATCTGAATGATAGAAATAAGTCACTTATTTATAGGCAGAGATATGACCTAAATCTCCAACAGTCACTTAATATCAAACATCCATCAAGGTAGATACTCAATAGTCGTTTTAACTTTTGATATTTGGGATACCCTTTCATTAACCAAAGTGACTCTTAGTATTAGTATAATTATGTAGAACATAATGGAGAATAATTTAAAATAACTCTAACAGTTGAAGCTCGTTTGAGATATCTCAAATGGAGAGAAAATAAAAGAAAGGTAGAGAAAGTTAAAAAACTATAATTTTGAACTCTAAATAATTGCGACTCAGATCTTCCTTTGAGGCCAGTCACTAATAATACCGGAGTAGATTCTCGGTATTCCACATATGTTCGAAGGGTTCCCCTTCCAGGGTTCACAACCTATAGGTACTCAGATAACCTATTGTTGTGTCCCGACACCTATTTCGTTAGAGAAGCCTCCAGTAAACCATGACCCTAGATATAATTGAGATAAGATAGTAATAAAGGGATTCACAATCAAGATGTAAACAAGAGAGATAATATTAAGATATATTGGGTTCACCAACTTGACTATATTTACGGAGAGGTCCGATTCCACTATATTTGGAGAAATTACAAGTACAATAGAGAATATACAAGGATAAATCACATACCTTTGATTCTCTTACCAAAATCCCGCATAAACATTATACACCAACTCTCTACCCATTTGAATTTAAGGTCTAAGAAAAAACCCAAGTGTTTTCCATGTACCCAATCCGCTATATCCCGCTCCCATATAGACCATGAAAAATCCCCCACACATTACATCTTAAGCACACCTATCATACACTCACACTCACCCATACCCTTCTTCCACCTTTGAGCAATACCCATGGGTGAAAGGAAATATTCATCACCTATCAACCCAAAACCCTCATTTTAGGAAGAAGACTTTGTTTAGCTCCTTATTCAGTTGGTATTAGTTTGTTTTGAACTATGGCCAAAACTTTTCTTAAATAAGGAAAAAAAGTGAATATTACCCCTGCATATTAACAGTAACCCAATGGGTGAACAGTACCACATAAAATTCAAGTCAAACTTCACAACCACCTCAGAGATCTTACATGGAGCATGTTAGTTGACTGCACGCTTCTTATTCATCTGAATAGTCTTTGTTAGACTAGGTGTCCCATTTTAGGTCACTCCTTTGATATGAAACCTCACAACTCACTGTGCATATAGACTACATTTCTTATAATGGAGTTGCCCCTTGCCTCCTTAAGAAGGTCAAGACTCGATTGCAGCTCAGACTTGATTTGTGTCTCCTCTAAGTTAAGGACTCTATGGATGGCAAGGCCAAATTATGTCTAGCACTACAACCTTTGAACTAAAAGCTAGTAAGAATGGGTATGCGTAGGCCAGTGTTACTCTAGGCCTATCATTTATAGGGCTGGTAATTTTTTACATGATAACCTCTTTATGGTAATAACCCAAAATGACCCGAAGATAACATGATTAACTTGTATAGATTTAAGAGTATTCAAAACTTATACTCAAATAAAAACTAAAGCAACTCGATAATGACACGACTAACCCGAATTGCCACCCATATTTATAGGTGAAAGATAATGCCCAATAATTGATTGAAAATTATGCGAGACGATTTGAGAGAATATTTGTTGTGAGGACCAAAATATTTTGTAATGATGAGGGAAATATTCAAGTGGAGTGGGGGTAGTGGCTAGGCATTGTCAGTGCTCATAAAGTGTTGTAAGGCTGAGATATCGCCTATCCAAGGCCTTGAATAATGGGGTTAAGGACGAGATCGTTTGACGACCTCGTGTAAGGATGTCTATAGGAACGCAGTCCGAGACCAAGGGGCATGAATAAATTTCTTGTTATCAATGTGTATAACACGAATGTTTAGTGAGAGATTAAGATGACCAATGTGTACCAAGTTTCATTTAAAGATAATTGGCGAGGAAGGTGTGGTGGTATTTTGTGAATTTCTCTTGGTTGTTCCCTTAGATTAGTCTAATTTCATTGTTGATTGGTGCTAGAGATTGAAACTTTCTTAGAGGCCATTGAGCTATGCTTGTTTTCACAATTAGGGTGTGTTTGATTGCAAACGTGAAAAATACATGGAAAATAGTTCATTTGAATGAGAAGTTAGAAAATGAGCGAAAAAAATATGAGTTTTTATCTTACTTTTTCTATTTTTCATGAAAAACAATTCTTTGGTGTGTGGATAAGAAATATTTTCCAATAAAATTAAGGTTTGAGATGGAAAACTTGTTACGTGAATGAGTGTTGGTCTTATATAAAATGTTTGCAATCAAGGTACAATAAAGACAAAACATGAGCTCAAACAATTATTTTTCATGGAAAAAAATTACACAGGAGAAATATCTACCTTTTATAATTCGTATTCTCCTGGGATTACTTAGGGTCAGCTAGAGGGGTGTTAATCCAAAACTAAAGGAGAATTTATCTGGGGTTAGATTGGCAGAACAAAAATATCATAGCCAAGTTATGGGGCATGAGAGAAGGAGTACAACTATCCATCTTTCAAGGTTTCAAAATTCTTTCACATTGTGTTGCTAAGCAACTGAATGCGCTACGAGCACCAACAGATTCCTTATCAACATTTTCTAACGTTGATTGCATGATTAGATGTTAGAAATCTTATTCAATATGTCACACATTTAATAAATGTTAGAAAGTTCATGATAATCAGCTTATAAAGGAAAAAGTAAAAAGCATTTTTTTTATGATAGCCTTCTAAAAAGTGTCGTCTACAAGCATTCTTTTACTGCAGCCCTGTGAATATCCTCATAAATAACTTTTTGTGACGGGTTTTAAAGGCTGTTACGATGATTTTAAGCATTTATTATAACAATTTAGTCATAACCTTCATTAATACGAATCTACGAAAAACACCATAACAAGCAGTGGCATGCATGGCTAATGGAAAGCATGATCACCTCCTTGTTTATTACTCATACATAATTAAAGCTCGAATATTGAATCTAACAGCTCTGTACATTCTTAGACCTAACAAATAAAGATTTATTTAATTTGCAAGTTTGCATTTATCATATATAACAAATCCAAATACTTCAAGGAATCCACCTATTGTCATGACATTTGGAAATTGCATGAAGTATTCTTGTACTACACTAAAATTATAGAAACTTATGAGATTTATTAGTACGGTAGCCGTGCACACTAGATGAGAGGTGAGAATTCTCAAGAGAGTGTCGCATACTAACATGGCTGCTGCATTAGCCGGTAAGCATTTTAAATACTTGCTAAACTATATTTTAAAATTATTTTACACTCGGGCTCTGACCCGTTTCCTGTATTTTTCTCTCTCTTGTATATATATATATATGTATGTATTGCAGGTGCCCAGTCACAGGGGCATCATACACAGGTTCTTTGGATTGTACGTGATGCAGCTGATGTGGGAGTTGCAGGTCGTTGCTTTAGACGACCTCTTTATTGATTTTATTCTTATTTTAGTTCTGCTTAGTTAGGGCATGTGTCGCCCGTTTCCCTATTCAGTTTGGATTTGTCAGAGATTTACGTTTGTTTATATTTCCAGTATTCATTATTCCTTGGGAGTTAACTTTTGTCAGGATGATTTCATATAAGGTTATTTGACTTGGTTTGGTTAATCTAGATGGATTAATTCTTTTGTGTTGATTGCTATCCGTAGAACTTATGTGATTCTTAGACTATTGATTATTTAAAAAGGTTTTCAAGTCGAAATTTAAAAATGGAAATAAGACTTTAAAATTGTTTTGACACTTAGCTTAATTATTTAGGGTGTTTAATTTGGAAATTTTATTTTGTGACAGTGATGCTAAGAATGAACCAACCGTTCACCTTGATTTTAATCTAATAAAGGATTGATCACCTGGTGTTTAATTAGGCGGGGTTTCACACCCGACACCCAATTTGTTGGGGAAGCCTCCAGTAAACCACGACCCTAGATATAATCGAGATAAGATAGTAATAATGGGATTCACAATAAAGATGTAAACAAGAGAGACAATATCAAGATATATGTGGTTCACCAACACTATATTTTCGGAGAGGTCCGATTCCAATATATTTGAAGAAATTACAAGTACAATAGAGAATATAAAGGGATAAATTACATACCCTCTATTATCTTACCCAAATCCCGCATAACCATTATACACCAACTCTCCATCCAAGTGAATTTAAGTTCTAAGAAAAAACCCTAGTGTTTTCTATGTACCCAATCCGCCATATCCCGCTCCCATATATATCAATGAAAAATTCCCCACACATTACATCTTAAGCACACCTATCATACACTCACACTCACCCATACCCTTCTTCCACCTTTGAGCAATACCTATGGGTGAAAGGAAATATTCATCACCTCTCATCCCAAAACCCTCATTTTAGGAAGAATACTTTGTTTAGCTCCTTGTTCAGTTGGTATTAGTGTGTCTTGAACTATGGCCGAAACTTTTCTTAATTAAGGGGAAAAGTGAATATTACCCTTGCGTATTAACAGTAACCCAACGGGTGAATAGTATCGTGTAAAATTCAAGTCAAACTTCACAACCACCTCTAAGATCTTACATGGCCCATGTTAGTTGACTGCACGCTTTTTATTCATCTGAATAGTCTTTATTAGACCAGGTCTCCCATTTTTAGGTCACTATTTTAATATGAAACCTCACAACTCACTGTGCATATAGACTACATTTCTTATAATGAAGTTGCCCCTTGCCTCCTCAAGAAGGGTATGCGTAGGCTAGTGTTACTCTTGCCTATCATTTATAGGGCTGGTAATTTTTGACATGATAACCTGTTTATGGTAATAACCCGAAATGACCCGAAGATAACATGATTAACTTGTATAGATTTAAGAGTATTCAAAACTTATACTCAAATAAAAATCAAAGAAACTCGATAATGACACGACTAAACCGAATTGCCACCCCAATTTATAGGTGAAAGATAATGCCCAATAATGGCTTGAAAATTATGCGAGACGATTCGAGAGAATATTTGTTGTGAGGACCAAAATATTTTGTAATGATGAGAGAAATATTCAAGTGGCGTGGGGGAAGTGGTTAGGCATTGTCAGTGCTCATAAAGTGTTATAAGGCTGAGATATCGCCTATCCAAGGCCTTGAATTATGGGGTTGAGGACGAGATCGTTTGACGACCTCGTGTAAGGAGGTCTATAGGAACGCAGTCCGAGACCAAGGGGCACGAATAAATTTCTTGTTATCAATGTGTATAACACGAATGTTTAGTGAGAGATTAAGATGACCAATGTGTACCAAGTTTCATTTAAATATAATTGGCGAGGAAGGTGTGGTGGTATTTTGTGAATTTCTCTTGGTTGTTCCCTTAGATTAGTCTAATTTCATTGTTGATTGGCGCTAGAGATTGAAACTTTCATAGAGGCCATTGAGCTATGCTTGTTTTCACAATTAGGGTGTGTTTGATTGCAAACCTGAAAAATGCGTGGAAAATAGTTCATTTGAATTAGAAGTTGGAAAATGAGCAGGAAAAAATATGAGTTTTTTATCTTACTTTTTCTATTTTTCATGAAAATAATTTCTTATGGATAAGAAATATTTTCCAATAAAAATGAGATTTGAGATGGAAAACTTGTTACGTGAACGAGTGTTGGTCTTATATAAAATGTTTGCAATCAAGGTATAATAAAAACAAAATATGAGCTGAAACAATTATTTTCCATGGAAAAAAATATCTACCTTTTGTAATTCGTATTCTCCTGGGATTACTTAGGGTCCACTAGAGAGGTGCCAATCCAAAACTAAAGGAGAATTTATCTGGGGTTAGATTGGCAGAACAAAAATATCGTAGCCAAGTTATGGGGCATGAGATAAGGAGTACAACTATCCATCTTTCAAGGTTTCAAAATTCTTTCACATTGTGCTGCTAAGCAACTGAATGTGCTATGAGCACCAGCAGCGTCCTTATCAACATTTTCTAACATTGATTGCATGATTAGATGTTAGAAATCTTATTCAATCTTTCACACATTTAATTAACGTTAGAAAGTTAATGATGATCTGCTTATAAAGAAAAAAAGGAAAAAACATTTTTTTATGACAACCTTCTAAAAAGTGTCATATACAAGCATTCTTTTACGGCAGCCCTGTGAAAATCCTCATAAATAACTATTTGTGACGGGTTTTAAAGGATGTTACGATGATTTTAAACATTTATTATAACAATTTAGTCGTAACCTTCAATAATACGAATCTACGAAAAGCACCATAACAAGCAGTGGCATGCATGGCTAATCACTACACCAAATCTGTCGAATTGTCACGGTCATTGACCTTGACAAATTCAACTTGTCAAGGTCAATGACCGTGATAATTCAGGGTGAGACAACTTTTTTTGTCACGGATGTGTCACGATCATTGACCGTGACAGGGGCGTCAAAATTGTCACGGTCCTGTCATGGTCTATGACCGTGACAAAGCCTTGGCCCTTTTGAAAAACATTATCACGGTCATTGACCGTGACAAGTCCGTGACAATAATCCTTTGCCAAGGACTTGTCACGGCCAATGACCGTGATAATTCTGGGTAAAATTTAAAAAAATTATGTTGGGCAGTATGGCCACTGCCACTGCCCAGCAGTATATTTGTACCTGTTATAGCAACGTTGAACCTGTTCAAACATCATATATCCAAATAAACTAAAGATAATGCAAATATATATTCAAAATAGAAACAATATACATGACGATATAATCCAAATATAATTCAAATGTACCAACTTAAAAATAATGTTACTACATGTCTGGGGTAAATGTGAGGAGGTGAATAGGCCACACGATATACGAATTGACACACCCACTAATATACATCGTGCCGCATTGTTCGTGTAAACACAATAGGCAGTTCTCCTTCCCGGTTATCACATGCGTGACGAGCACTTTGGGCACGATCTCTTGAAGCGCACGTCCATGAACTATTCCACCCTGGACGATATTTGGGTCCCTCAACCCCCGCCCTATTCGCTGGCCATCAAATACATCCAATATGAACACGCTCGGCCAACCAAGTGTCGACATCGGTCTGGGGAAGGGAGCCAAATAAGGAAGTGGATCATCGAAGTACGCACGTGTCGGTGATGAAGCAGCGAGGTCCACATCCTCGTCATCCTGCGCCTCGTCCTCCCACACCTCCTCCTCCACTGCCTTCTCCTTCCCTTTCCCCTTACGGTCTCCGTCTAACATACGCTTCATGAATGAGTACATATCTTGGACCGTCTCCTCCAAACGGGAAAGCTTCGCGTCATGTGAATCCACCGTTCGAGCCAATCCGGTGTCGCTCCTCTCCAATCCGATGATCCTAGATTTGGCCACCCGCGAGCTCACCCCCCTTGTCCTCCCCTTGCGATCAGAGCCAAGCACTTGGCTGAGTGCGTCTGTAGACAAAGACGCCTTGTCGGCATCAGACTGCGACTCATGCACTTCCTTAAGCTTTGCCTGAAACGATAAAAAGCACATGATTAGTAAAATAAGTAAACTCAAAAATTATAACGTAATTAACAAAAATTAAACTGTCGGATTACTTACAATCGTGGCCGCGACGCTCGGGGACACCTTCTTGTCCTTCCCCTTCTTCGTTCGAAGAGCCACATAAGTATCGAACCTATGTGGCTTACCCCCAGGGCCACTCCCTACCCTCTGAAATAAAATAAAGTAAAATTAGTATCGGCCTCGCAAAGTAAAATAATGAAGAATAATATATTTCTGTAGCTATAGAAAAATTAAATCTTACCTTCATCCTATGCTCCACCTCGGCGTAAGACGTCTGGCCGAAGTAGTGCACGCCCATCTTTTTTGCCCCATTTTCCCTCCCCAATTGGCGCGATGTCAATTGTCGCTCTCCGATCTCATTGTCAATGAACTTTTGCCATTGTGCCAATGAGATCGGCTCCTTCGGTGGGACGGATTCACGCCATTGGATAGTGGACACTCGTGTTTTCCCAAATTACCGTGTCCGCATATTTTTCTTCCACGTCTTGTGTTGCTCCCTCAACTGCTCAAAGACGGAATCGCGTAGCTTTGGATCCAAGTTGAATTGTTCCTGTCCAACAAATACAATGTTAGTTGCGAATAAATATAAATATAAATATAAAATGAAATTGAAATTGAAATTGAAATTGAAATTGAAATATTCATATAAATATAAATATATTACCTGTAGTGCCGCCCAAACAGCTAACTTGAGCTCATATGGCACCTCCTTCCAACTCATAAATCCCGGGCCGATGATCGTCTTTAGCAGCTCGAGGGATCTCGCTAATAGCTCCGACTTGTTCTCGATGGTAATCCCAAATTTGCCATATTTGGGGAGCCTAGGGGCCAAGGAGCTCTCGTCGCCTCCGCTACCACCGAGCCCAGACGACATCATCATAACCAGCATCATCATCCTCGCCTTAATACCTGAAGGAGACATTTGCTGTAAAAAAATGTTATTAGTACAGATCAAAAAAATTAGAAGAAGACATGCAAATATGTATAATTACTACAAACCACCCCTGCCCCCACCCCCACCACACACACGCACACGTACACGCACACTCACCACCCCCTGCCCCCCACCACACACACAATAATCCAACAACAATGTCAACAACAAATGTGTATCCCGTACTCCTTCTAATTCATCTACTCAATTAATTCATTTCATCAATTAAATTACCTTGCCCCACCCCCTTCCCCCACCCTGCCCCCACCCCCACCACACACACGCACACGTTAGGGGTGGCAATTCGGGTTAGTCGTGTTATTTTCGGGCTGCTTGATTTTGATTAGAGTATAAGTTTTGGGTACTCTTAAACCTATATAAGTTAATCGGGTCATGTTCGGGTCATTTCGAGTTATTACCATAAACGGGTTATCGTGTCAAAAATTGCCAGTCCTAGCACACGTACACGTACACATACACACACCACCCCCTGCCCCCCACCATACACACAATAATCCAATAATGATTAATAATTATATATACTATGTTTCATTTAATTATGTCTTATTTCTATTCAAATTCAAATATTAATAATTATATATAATATGTTTCATTTAATTATGTCTTATTTATATTCAAATTCAATAGTTAAAAAATTCCACCCCCATATGGACAATAATCCAGTGGTCCTGCCACTTTTAAAACTAACCAACCCAATATTTACTAAACAAAATAATCCAACAGCAATATCAACAACAAATGTGTATCCCGTACTCCTTCTAATTCATCTACTCAATTAATTCATTTCATGAATTAAACTAACAATTAAAGTATACAATTATTAATTTACTAATTTACAATGAGGGAAAATCCTACTTTCATATGAAATTGACACTAATTATTAAAGCTATATAATTTAAGCTACTTTCATCTAAAACTATACAATTAATATTACAATTAAAGCTATATAATTTATTAATTAAAGCTATACAATTGTTAAAATTGTCCCACCACACACACACACACACACACGACCACCACCACACCCCCTGCCTCCCTCACCCCACCCCCACCACACCTGTACACACACACACACGTACACACACAGATCACCCCACCCCCACTACCCCTGCCCCCTCCCCCACCACACACATATATACACGCGCATACACACACATATACACATACATATACACACATACACACACATATAGAAATGAAAGAGAAAGATAGGAAAAAAAACATACCTTAGAGAGAGAGAGAGAGGGAAAACCAAAAAACGGTGGGAAAAAATAAGCCTAGGGCTTTTTTTACTACAGAAATTGTCACGGTCGTGTCAAGGTCCTTGACCATGACAATTCTTTGTCACAGTCTTGTCACAGTCAATGACCGTAACACAAAACGCGTGTTTGTTGTCACGGTCAATGACCGTGATAAGGGTAGCTGGCTGAAACGTGACATTTTGACCATTTTGGGATAGTGAATGGAAGCATGATCACCTCCTCCTTTATTACTCATACAAAATTAAAGCTCGAATATTGAATCTAACAGCTCTGTACAGTCTTAGCCTTAACAAAGAAAGATTTATTTAATTTGCAAGTTTGCATTTATCATAAATAACAAATCCAAATAGTTCAAGGAATCCATATATTGTCATGACATTTGGAAATTGCTTTAAACATCACATTATATACAATGTTTCAAGATGATCCTTTATTGAAATGTGAACAATAGAAACAAGAGACCATTAGGTACTTGATCTGCATCATTGCATCACACAACATACATATATCTTACAATATCATAGGTTTGCACACATACGTCATCCTTGAAACTTATTTCTATTATTGACCTCATTTTTTGAATGGGGATAGATGGTGAAGTAAGTCTGCAAAGTGCTTAAGACTAGAAGAAAAATTCCCACGATAAAAGCAATGGCGGTCCATGGGCTACTGAAGTATCGTGAAATCAATTCAGCAATCCATGTTTTTGCCTTGCTATTATAATGATTTTGAATCCTTTCCTGGACCTTGGCAAATACGTAGAGGTTTCCGCGAGGACAATTTACCTCCTTGAACATATTCACCACGTCATCATCGCCAATGTTGTTGATTAATAGCACCTTATTTGTTCGGAGCTCTTTCACATCATCACGGTGATTAACCAGAGATTTCAAGAACGTGGCATAAGATGTCACCCTAAAATCATTAGGATTGTGGGGAGACATCTCATACGCAATCAAGTTCAACAATTTGGACTTCAGATCTCGATCAACAATTACGGGAGGGAATTCGAGTTTTCCAGACCATTGGTGAGATGTAAACTTGATGTCAGTCTTGGATTTACTACCACTAGGCGTAACCCGGATCCCCTTTGCTTTGAGCTCTGTAACGGAACGAAACGAGTGGATGTAATTCTTCAAATCAGAGTCGTCTCTATAAGTTGCCATTCCGTATAAATTATCAATCTCGGGGTTTAACAGAAAAGTTGTCCTGAAAATTTCAAGAAGATGGAGAGGCTGCTGATTCTCTTCCATACTTATTGTTATATGGAAATTGTCCATCTTTGACCACTCCCCGGAAATAGACATATTCATGAACAAGTTCATCGTTCCTTCCCATTTATTCTTATCGAAGCTTAAGCTCATTAACGCCTCAAGCACTCGATAAGGAAGCTGGTTCTCTAGCAAAAACAGATCGCGATATAAATCCAAAATTCCTGACATGCCTAGATGCTCATAAAATAGCGTTAATTTTTTGAATTGATGCGTTGACAACCAGTCGATAAATAATAAAATCAAACATCCATCTCGTAGCATCATTTCAGCAAATTTCTCCTTACTGTATGCAGTTGTTGCCTCTTCCGCATAGCAGCTTATAGCAAAATCCGTTACCTCTAGGATCCTATCGTACAAGTCAACTTTGTTTTTGCCACGACAATGTTCCGTTATGTATTGCCGGAGGGCCACAACCTTGAAGTCCTCTGCTAATTGGAGTTCTTTTTTCCCGTGGTGGTAGGGACCAAAGGAAACCATCAAGGGATTGTATTCATGCATATTGTCTCTCCGTTGTAAACCGGGAACTCTCTCTATGATTCGGTGTTTCCTCCGAGTTTTGCTCTCCATTGGTAATCTAACATTTAACCAATCCAACCACTCTTTCATTACAATGGAATCCTCTTTTCTCTTTAATTCCCCTTCATTCATCACTTCACTTGGGGCTACAATATCTGTAGTAGCATTTCTGTTTGTCATATTGGTCATTCCCATTGCTGCATCATTTCCTTCTTAGTTACTAGCAAGAGATAGCTGATTGGCCATTGAAAATGCCTGCTTTGAACAAAAAAATACATTAGGCATTTGCTTCTATAACTATTGTTTTATTACAGGCTCCAATATCTGTCATCCAATAGATGAGCATGTTATTATTTTGCATGAAGTATTGTTGTACTACACTAAAGTTAGGGACAATTAATGTTTAGTCCTTAGGAGCTAAGTAAATTTTGTACTTAGTCCACCTTAATTTTAAACGTTCCAAAAAGTCCCTTGGATATATTTTCACAATTCTTTTTCAAGTTTTAGGATAAGAAAAAAAGAGTGTTTTATATGGAGAGGGACTTTTTGGAAACAAATAAAAAGACTTGGACTAAACATTAACTAAAAAATATTGAGGGAATTTTCATTGAATGACCCATAAATTTAGCATTTATGAATATTTTGAAATTTAGAAGGTTAAGATTTCTAAAACTTTAATGTATTGAATGTCTACTTTGAATAATTTACAATGATAAAAAATATTTATACAATGATCTTACAATGTTTTGTTTTATTATATTAGTATTCATCATTTTATTACAAATAGGATGAAGATAAATTTAGACAATCGAATGACTGTTAATCTTATGAGCAAGCCCAATATGGAAGCAATTATTGAAATAGAATTTTTGGACTCAGTCTTCATTGTCAACAGTTTAGAGCTAACGAACTCATGTATTTTTATTTTCAAAAATGCTATTGTGACATAATTTTTATGGACAAACTAATGTGGAGTGCTTCTATTAGTTGCTTTTTGGGGTCCACGCCAGTGGGACCAAGAAACCAACCAATAGAAACACGCCACGTCAGTTTGTCCATAAAATTATGTCACAATAGAACTACTCTTTTGTTTTTCATAAATGGTCCTAGAACTGTCCAAACATATGGGGAATTTGTCGGATATACCCTTTACACCCTTTACAAACAAAACCGTTTGCAGCAGTTATAGGATCCAAAGCCAAAAAAAATACATGGGAATGGATACAATGAAATGTCAGATTTTGGGACTAAATGCGTGTTCTCCCTTATAGAAACGTGGATGTAATTCAATGGAATGAATTCGTCAATAATAAATTTTGAAAAGTTTAAGTGCAAAGGGAAAACTTGGTGGAATTTGGTATGATAGTCTATGAGATCCTTTTTTTTAAAACAAAAAAGCAAAAAATCTTATCAAATCCCTTTCATGTACTTATTTTTTTTTTTTTGTTGTTGTTAGTAATTGCATGTAGTTATAAAAATGCATCACACGTCCTATGAAAACTTTAGTATATATTTTTATGATCATTGTATAATTATTTGTTGATCATCATTTCTTTATCAAAGCCATTACACCTTCATTTCTTTAAAGATTTAATGTGTTTTAAAATAACTGAATTAATAATTAAAATTTAAAATTATGCTTCATTGCAGATAAAGAAGAAATCTTTGTGTTTTCATTAGTTAAATTTTAGTATTATTATCGGTCATTTTGAGTAAACCAAGTTTGATAATCGATATTAAACTTAAACTTAGTTTTTGACATTTATTAGATTATGCACCAAAAAAACATACGGTGTTAAACTTCCATCCATTAAACTACCCTTGTCTTTTTTTTCTCTGTCTTTTCTCCGCTTTCACTCCTCATACCCTCTATCTCTCTAACACTCGCATAAATTTCAAAAAATTAATTTTAAAATCTGGTATTACAAAAGTATTTTTTTTAAATCTGGAAATTACATAATGAAATTCCAAAAAATCCAAAAATTTTTAAAACTGGTTTAAAAATCCTGAAATTATTGAAAAATATAAATACAAAAGTGAAAAATATGTTATTAATTATGTGTGAATATTTATAAACAACTGTTTTTAGTATTTCAAAAAAAAACTATTTATAGCATAAAACTGTTTTGAACTATTTTTTAATTAAAAAAACAGTACATTACTATATTTTAAAAAAAATTACACTATTTATATGAAAAAATGTGTTGCTTTTTAACTATTTTTTATTTTTTTAATATATATATATAACGCTCTTGTGCGAACCGATCCGCATTTTAAAAATGCGAACTGGACATGTGTCACCTAACGGTGCGCCTAGAAATTATCGCCTAAATTATAGGCATACTCTCTCTCTTTTATGCGCTCACCGTCAAGTGACACACGTCCGGTTCGTATTCTTAAAATGCGGACTAGTCCGCGCAAGAGCATGACTTATATATATATATATATATATATATATATATATATATATATATATATATAGAGAGAGAGAGAGAGAGAGAGAGAGAGAGAGAGAGTCCCTCTATTCCCACTTCAAATTAACATTCCCCCACTCCACTTTAATATGAAAAGACTTTAATACCCTCAAATTTCATTCATTTAATCCAAAACTTATAACTTTCTCTCTTTTGATCCAAAAAGAAGAAGAAAAACAATTTTCATCTTTTATTTATTTATCTAAAAACTGTTTTTCAATAAAATTGTGTTTTTACAAAAAAAAAAGGTGTATTTTTACGGAAAAAAAGATAGTCTAAAAAAAAAACTCTACAGTTTTTTGTCTTTATAATAAATAGTTAAACAAAGTTTTCTTAATTATAAAAAAGAGTTGTATATATATTTGAAAAAAAATGAAAACAGTTTTTTAAAGATAAAAGCAGCATTCCGTTCATTTTAATAAAAAATAACAATACGTTTATATATATATAATGTACAATTTATTATTTTTCATAAAACAATTATTTTTGTAAAATAAAATCAAGATAATTAGAGTTTTTTTTTCAATACACTAATATATACATATATTATTGTGCATTAATGTCTTTAGGGATTTAAAAAAAATAGTTTTTTATAAAAAAAAAAACGCTACAGTTTTTTCTTTTTATAAAAAAATGGTTAATTTTTAAAAAAACTCAAAACCGTTTTGAAAAGTTTATATAAAACACTCAAAAACATTTTGAATATAAAAAATGTTTATTTGAAAAAAATCTTTTAAAAAAATGTTGTATAAAAAATTGTTTCAACTTTATATAATCGTTTTAAAAAGTAAAAAAATTATTTTCACTGTTATATAGGCGGTCAGACCAGCTATACATACCGCTGGCGCGAACCATTTTTTCGTATATATTGGTCCGCGCCAACGGTATGTATAGATTGTCTGACCGTCTATACATACCGCTGATGCGGACCATTTTTTTTATATAAACAACAGTTCTTGCTTTTAATAGTGAATGGTTATATAAAGTTGAAACAATTTTTATACAAAATTTTTTTAAAGATTTTTTTTAAATGAACATTTTTTATATTCAAAACGGTTTTGAGCGTTTTATATAAACTTTTTAAAACGTTTTTGAGTGTTTTTAAAAATTAACTGTTTTTTACAAAAAGAAAAAACAGTAGCGTTTTTTTTTTTTTAACAAACTATGTACATTTTTTTAACCCCTAATGACATTAATGTACAATAGTATATGTATATATTAGTATATTGAAAGAAAACTCTACATTATTTTGATTGTATTTTACAAAAACAATTGTTTTATAAAAAAAACAAATTGTACATTATATATATAAAAACCTAATGTTATTTTTTGTTTCAAGTATATATACAACACTTTTTTATAATTAAAAAAAACTTTTTTTAACAGTTTTTTTTTTTAATTGTCTTCTGTTTTTGTAAAAGAAAAACAGTTTTTTTTTTATATAAAAATGTAATTTTATTGAAAAACAGTTTTTTGACAAATAAAAAAAAGATGAAAAGTTTTTTTTTTCCTTTTTGGATAAAAAAAAAGAAAGTTATGAGTTTTGGATTGAGTGAATGAACTTTAAGGGTATTAAAGTCTTTTCACATTAAAGTGGAGTGGGGGAATATTAATTTGGAGTGGGAATAGAGGGACTATATATATATATATATATATATGTATTATTTTAAAAAATTCACGTTATTTTTTTAACAAATTTATGTAAAGAAAAAACTATAAATAGTTTTTTGACATTTTCTAAAACGAAAATTGTGCTTTATTTATAGAAAAGAATTTTAAATATTTTTCATAAATAAAAATGGAAAAAGAAATGATTCTTTTTGAAAAGTTGTTAATAACATATTAATTTGTTTTTTTAATATACATATTATTTTAATTTTATTTAGGGAAGTTTAACATAGTTTTAATATATAATTGGATTTTACTTCTTTAGCGATATTTTAAAGTTTAGTACGTGTTGATAGTACATGTTATAAGTCGTTACTAATCTCAATATTCTTGTTATGACTCTCGACTAAAGAATGATGATGTGATCTTTTCCAAAACAAAGTTCGAAAATTATGTTTTTACCTAATTTTTTATCAAAAGCAATTTGTTTCATCATTTCATTTATTTCACACCTCAAAAACTGATTCAAAAAGAAATGCAAAGTGAAATAGGGAGTAATTAAAAAAAAGGGAGAAAAGAAAGAAAAATAAAATATAAAGGAATTTGAAAAGAACAAAGAACTACAAAGAAAAGAAAAGAAAAGAAAAGAAAAGGAATTTACGCTTCAAAAGTTCACCCCTTTCTTTAAATATACAAAATCATTTTAAAGTGTTGACCATCATCATCCATCTTCACATTTACCATCCTGAAAAGTCATTAAATAATCATAGGGTTAACATGACTTTCTCAATATTTAAAAGATTATATATTTTTACATTCTTTAAAAAATAATATCCTATCATTACGTTTTTATCGTTTTATATATAAACGTCTTTCATCACTGACATGTACAAGGTTTTCTTTCTAATTACAATTACTCTATGTGTCTGCATGTCTCGAGTGACTTACACCCATTCAGAGTGTTTTTATTTTTTAGTGTAATCCCCGACAAGAATTGAACTAGTACGCTTCATCATAAGCATCAAGTCATTAAAAGCTACAAATAATATCGTCTGTAAATTTTGTTACGCATACCATGGACTCAGTCAATATATATACTTCTTATGAATTGCTTTAACATAATAGTTGTAGTCAATAAACTATCGAAAAAATCTGCCACTCACTGCTATTTACTTGCCAAAACTCAAGATTATGTATAAAAGTTTTTTTTAATTAGAATAATGGGTAACTATCTTAAGAAAATCTGATGTTTGCAGGTTTCATCACTGTAAACTCTCATGAGACAAAACTCGTTCACTAGGATAATCTAGGAATTTAGTGGCTTGTTGCATAAGCAAAATGCAACCGCGCATCCTACGAAAGTGGATCTCTATACTTTTTATAATTTGTTGAATAAAGTTGTAAAATTTGACATCAAGAAATCTTTTACTATGTCGCTAAGGACTATTTTGTATCAAATATTGCATTTTACTCCCCTTTTTGCTTACAATAATGCAATTCCATGCTTGTTAAACTCACATTTTATACTCATTTATTGTATAACCTTAAATATTAATCGTTAATTGATTGTGAAAGGTTTATTTGAGTATTTACAGGATTTACGAGACTATTGGTGAAGACGGGAAGCATTAGGAGCAAGAAAGAGTCATTTACTCACCTTCAGGTACAAATTGGTAAATTTAGATGACCAACTTCGGACTCAGACAAAATCATGGAAATTTTAGGCCTTGAAGAAATTTTAGGCCTTGAATCAAGAGACGCATTGGATCAAATGGCGTGCCAAACGGAGTTCAAACAAAGAAGTTATGATTGTTCATAGTTCGAAACTAAAAGAAAGTCGAAGTCAAATCCCCGGGTCATAGCTGAAGCCAAATCCCGTGATTCGAGCATTATTAAAATATTATTGGCATCAAAATCAAGGTCACGTCGGTTCTTGTGGTTCGTCATTTGAAGGTCGTATGTGAAAGATATGAAGATTGGGGTTTAATGTGTAAATATTGAAAATCAGGAAAATATTAAGGCTTATAATATATTTCACGTACATATTGACTGATCCACATGTGTGGCTCAGTGATAAGCACGTGTTTTGCAACTCGTGAGGTCACTGGTTCGAGCCCAAGGGGGAGAGATTATCCTCGACTTTGCCAATTAAAGGTTGGGCACCATGTGGCGCAATTCGAGACTGCCCAATAGCCATCTGATATCGTCCCTCCCATGCACGCAACCGTGCGCCTAGACATGCCCCACGTGCTCGCATGTCTGATCAGCCAGTCGAGAGTCTTTATTTCTACTTTACACCCCATTCTTTTATTTCTCTAATTAAACCTCAATTATTCTTCCTTTCTTCCTTCTTTTTTATCTTTTTTTTAAAGGGAACAATTTTTTTTTCTCCTACACCTCAATTATCAGTAGCTAACCCTTTTAATTTAAATAAACCTCCACCCATACCTCCTTTTAGTATTTTATTTATTAACCTTTTATAAAATACCAAAAATACCCTTAAACCCAAATCCTTACCTATTTAAAGGTCCATTTTGTTGTTCATTTGGGCATTTCATTTTAGAGAGAATTGGTAGGAGTAGTTGTAATTTAGTTTATAATTTATTATGTTATTCAATTTTATTAATTAATTAAAATATCTCTCCTTAGTTAATTGTGTTCATTTATTTACTTGTTTTTTAATTAGTTACATGCTTTTGCAATTAGTTCACTCACTTTAAAATTAATTTTTTCTCACTTTAAAATTAATTTTTTTCTCATTTTAAAATCACTCTTTTACACACTCTTTTATTTTATTAATATAAAAAAAATTAGGTAATTTTAAGTAGGTTGAGATTAATGAACTCATTTCAAGTGTGTGGTTGCTTAGCTATGATACGATGGACTATGTCGAATTTTAAAGGGTTGATTATTTTCGAAAATATACCGAGGGACCTTAATAGAGTACATCATGTATACACCATATTTACGACACTGTGTGTGTAGTTTTGAGATTATTGTTGACGTCAAACTCATATTTGGGCTTTTATAGAAATTTGGAGAGTGACACTCTGAGTTTAAATAATGTTCAAATGGGTATTAATCATGTTTTAAAATGAATTTAACTATGTAATAACGTCAAACTCATATGCTCTTTGTAGTTCTAAATTAATTTAGTTTAAATTTTCTCCCAGAATAATTATTATATAAAAATCTCTCAAAACACAAAAATCATCTTTTACACTTTCTTTTAAAAGTATTAAATCAGTTAAATTTTAAATGACATTACTTGTTGATTCCATACCCGAACTCGCCGTTATACATATAATACATGTGTAGTTAAAGTTTAGGTCTTTTGTATTGAGGTACAAAATCGATGACAACGACAGGCGCATTTATACGACGCTCGATTTTCACTCGATCACTTGAACCCTCTTAATACATTATGCGTTGGTTCATCTAAGACATCTGCTCATGCTAAACACTTTCATCATGCAATGCGGATTTGGGGGGTGAAGCGTTGTGGATTATCCACTACCATGGAAATTCAAGATGCTTGGATCCAAAGACATCGTGTTCAGACACAAAATTTTAAAATGGTGATACAATTAATAGTACATAACCTAGGAGAATAAAGTAGTACATCAAATCCAAGTGATATGCAAATGTGTTGTAACTTTCTCAAGAAACTAAGGTGGTGTTTAGTTGTGAAAAACAAAGCAGTTTTCGAGAAAAAAATCCATTTTTTTTTCAAAAAATGGAAAATGCTTTCAAGTTTGATATTTTTTCAAAACATAAAATTCGGTAAAAAAAATTCTTCCAATTTTTCAAAATACCTGAAAACCATTCTAACATGTTTTTCAATAATTTATAAGTTATAGAATATTCAGGGTTGAAAAATTCTTCCAATTTTTCAAAATACCTGAAAACCATTCTAATCATATAAGTATTAAGACATAAATGATGAAATAAAATATATATGTGGTTCAACTGTCTTACCGACCTACATTCACTTAGAAGATGTATCTCCATTATATCATTAGTAAAATTGAGTAAGAAATGGTTTGGGTTTTCATTGATATATGAGATCTCAAATTTCACCAATCATCTTAACTAAGCCTTAACAGTTTTATTATATACTCTAGAGAAGATGAAACTATAAATCACTGGAACCTTAGAACCTAAGCATATTTATCGGCATGGGGATATGCAATATGACCTCCTTAGGGAAAAAAAGTTAATACGGCCATTGGAGGAGGGGATACGTAATGAGTGAGATCGTCGCATGGAGGGAGATACTATTAGGCGTGGTACCTTGGCACCTATGCAATGTTTGAAATGCACTTGCAAATAACTAGTTTATCTTTATCCATATCTTGTCGTGTTGAGGAAGCATCCATGTCCCTTTAGGGGATAATGATTATTGCATTCTAATGAGTCTTATTCTTATAGTTCCTCATTCTAAAGTTTGATATACTATATGATCTCATGTGTGACTTCAAGTCGAGGAGGTTAACACTTGCCATCCGATGACATGTATCTCAACCTTATTCCTTTATCTTAATCCCAAACAAGTAGGTTATTCCTTCTAAGGACTCGTAATTTGTATGGACATCACCACCATTAAATTATTAGGCTTGTTCAGGGCTCGAATTATGGGTGTAATTGCATGGATTTATAATGCAATTATGGCACCTAAGTCTATGAGGCCACCTCGTCCTGTAGCGCCATGTCAACATCTTATTTGGGCCTTATTGCCTACCTTTTCTGATGTTTTTGCTCCTAACTTTTCCACGTTGGACAAGGTTATATTTCCATATATTGTAAATAATTTTTATCCATATAAAGACAAAGAAGAAAATAGAAGGAGAAATGGTTTGGTTTTTTTAGTTTTTAATTAATCGTACAATGATAAATTGGTTACTATATATACATAAGTATACATAACTCATTCAAGTCACGTGATAATATCTCTAAGATGCCTCCTTAAGTTGATGGACAATGGCAATTAACTTTCAACTTGTCACGTAAAAACTGAAACCAAGCCAGAGCAAGACCTTTATTCACAACATCAAAAATTTGATCATGAGTGGACATTATTAACACAGTCAACAACAACTTCAACTCTCCCAGAATCTCGGCAACATAACAGTGATGAGTTTGAATTTCAAACTCATGAACTGCCTTCCACATATTAAGGTCCCACCATTATTTATCTCCTTATTTATGTCGATGTTATTCTCATCACCGGCAATTCACCTTCCTTCATTCAATCCCTCATTTCTACTCTTGGTCATGAATTTTCTCTCAAAAACCTTGGTCCTCTCCACTACTTTCTAGGAATCGAAATTATTCCCACCTCTAATGGGATTTTACTTTCTCAACAACGCTATATTCTTGATCTTCTTCATCGCCATGGCATGTCTCACTCTAAACCTCTCATTCCCACCACCAAACATATAATCATCACTCCACCCGTGGGCGTCAATTCCGAGGCCGTGGTCGCGATCGTGTTCGTTTCTCTTCCTTTCGTAACCCTACAATGTCCCATGACTATCGTCCACGTTGCCAACTTTGCTCAGCACCTAACCATACTGCTCCAACATGTCCAACCCGATTCACACCCACCCAACACTATCCCACTGCTCACTTTACACTCTCTCCGCTCCACCATCATCTCCACAAGTCTTCCATGCAGTCAAAACATCCAGTGATATTTGGCATCATCATATTGGTCAACCTCATCATTAAGTTCTTCAACATGTCCTGCGTCGTCATCAACTACCATTCACTTCTCCTTGTCAACAAACAGTGTGTGTTGCATGTCAAATAGGCAAATCTTCCAAATTGTCTTTGCCAATGCGTGACAAGTCATCTACTTCTGTTTTATAATTAGTCTTTAGTGATGTTTGGGGTCCATCCCCCACCATGTCTTGTAATGGTCATAAGTACTTTGTCATCTTTGTTGATCATTTTTCGAATTTTATTTGGTTCTATCCTATGGTTAATAAATCTGATGTTCATGCTATTTTTATTAATTTCCAGAAATTAGTTGAACGCCAATTTAACACAAAAATAAAAAAGGTCCAAACGGATTGGGGAGGTGAATTTCGTAAATTAGACACTTTCTTCCAAAAATGCGGTATTCAACATCGCTATTCTTGTCCCCACACGCACGAACAAGTTGATTTTGTTGAATGTCGTCATCGTCATATTGTCGAAACGGGTCTTGCATTAATGGCTCATGCCTCCATTCCTAAAAAATATTGGCATTTTGCATTTGAAACCGCCACATTTCTTATAAATCGCTTACCTACTCGTACCCTATCTAATCTCTCTCCCTTTCAATATTTATTTTCCACTCCACCGGACTACAAAATTTTCAAAATTTTTGGGTGCCTTTGCTTTCCATATCTTCGTCCCTATAATGCGCACAAACTCGACTATCGCTCCCAACCTTGTGTTTTTCTTGGCTACACTCCTAGTCACTCCGGCTATCGTTGTTTACATGTTCCCTTCGGACGCATTTACACAGCCCGTCATATTCGTTTCGACGAGCACGTTTTTCCTTTTGCTCCCACACCCTCACCTGCTCCCACAACCTCACCTACAGTTCCTTCCCTTTATTCACCATGGGGCTCTACGTCTACAGTTCTTCCACATTTTATTTCCCATGCACCTCCTTCCCCTTCAATACCTCACACTTACCCGACCCGACATTTCTTTCGATGTTAATAAGGCTTGTCAATTCATGCACTCACCCACCGATTCTCATTGGTTACTTGTTAAACGGATCCTTCGCTACCTCAACCACACCTCCACATATGGGCTCCATCTCACTAAATCTTCTTATCTCCACTTACAGGCCTTTACGGACTCAGATTGGGCCGGGTGTATTGATGATCGTAAATCGACGGGTGAGTTTGCCGTATTACTTGGTTCTAATCTCATCTCTTGGCAATCTAAGAAACAAAAGACGGTTTCCCGTTCGTACACTGAAGAGAAATACAAAGCCCTTGCCGATGTCTCTGCCGAATTAATTTGTCTCAAATCTTTACTAACTGAACTTGGTCTTCCACCTCAAAGGCCTCCTATTCTTTGGTGTGACAACATTGGTGCTACCTATCTCTCTGTCAATCCTGTCTTCCGTGCACGCACTAAACATGTTGAGATTGATTTTCACTTTGTTCGAGATCAAGTTGCGAAGAAAGCACTTCAAGTTCAGTTTATCTCCACTGCTGACCAACTCGCGGATATCTTCACCAAAGGCCTATCTTCTCCTCGATTCACTTTTCTTCGGGACAAGCTGATGATTCACTCCCGATCACCATCAACTTGCCGGGGGCTATTAACGCTGTCAACAACAACTTTAACTCTCCCAGAATCTCGGCAACATAACAGTGATGAGTTTGAGTTTCAAACTCATGAACTGCCTTCCACATATTAAGGTCCCGCCAAATGTATACACATGTAACAGATATATATATTCATTCTACTGTAACTATCTAAAGTACGAGAGTTATTTCCTCTATGAGAGTTATTTCCAAAACTTAATAAAGAAGGCAATACAACTGCTGTTAATAATATAACAGCACACTTACCTATTTTGTCCAGTTTATTATACTGTGTTTACAGTTTATCAGACATGAACTAGAATTAAAGATCTTGTTTAGCCACATTATCACGGGAAAAATAGAGGTCAATTTTAATATGTTTCATGGGATAAAATTATATAAATTTGGGTAAATGATTCACAAAAGTAACAAAATATTGATATCCCTCAGACGAAGCAACCAGGGACGAAGCTAAATAGGGGCCAACAGGGGCCATGCCCCCCCCCCCCCCCCCCAGCTTTAGAATTTTTTTTGTAGTTAGGTGTATAGCAGCATGCCAGCACACATTCACTTTTCAAAATACCGAGAATGTTAGTTACACAAGTGGATCAAGCCTAAAATTAAGGAACAAACCTTATCATTCTAAAATTATAAGAAACGTGGATGTATAACTTTTTCTCTAACGGTTTCCCATATTTTTTTATCTATTATAATTTTTTCTTTTCATTCTTCTTTAACCCACATAGAAGAGACGATCTATCCATAAAAAAAAAGCTTTAGCCTTGCCTCCTCCGGCCAGCATCTCCTCAAAAACCAGCAATCTGTAAGTTTTTCCCCCTTCTTTCACATAGGTTACTTTAAATAATTAATGTTTTCTATTTTTTTAATAGTTATATGTAAAATTAAAAAAATTAATAATGGTATCCCTTGAATTAATCTATTAATTGAATTGAATGATATGAACTATAAATTTAATTGTTTAATTTCATACCTACTTGTATAACTTACTCAATTGCTAATTAATTTTTAATTTAATACAAATATTGATTGCTAATTAATTGTAACTGTTGATTTTATTTATAATTTACTTAATTGTTCAATTATATTGATTGATTGTTGTTTAACTATTTATAGTAACATGTTTAATTATATTGTCAAAATAAATTAATTCAAAAAATATAATAATTTTTATTTGAATTTTTTTAAATTATTATTTAATTTGTTTCTAATTTTGTGTTATAGAACCATATGGGAAAGTCATGTACGATCGACTCATTTTTTAAGAGGAAACATGTCGAAAGTGAGGAGGCCAATACGTCACTTCCTTCCGAGCCTAATGTTCAAACTTCGGTACCCGAAGTTGTTGAACAATGTACAACAAAATCACAAAGAATTGAAGCTATGGAGTTTGACATTAATAATTTGGAACGTGATCCTGGAAAACGTCCTGAAATATGGAGATATCATCCTAATGTACAAAATGAGGTACGCCTAGCTTACATTAATTACGGTCCTTATCAATGCATTCTTCCAGAGTATCCTTTGTCTGGACCTCAAAAACATCCTCGTCGATTTCAAGCATCCTGGTTTATTATATTTCCATCTTGGTTAGAGTATTCTCCTTCAAAAGATGCTGCATTTTGTCTACCTTGTTATCTTTTCAATAATGAAGGTGGGCAACATTCACAAAGTGCTTTTTCCAAGGATGGATTTACAACGTGGAAGAAAGTAAGGGATGGTAAGAACTGTGCATTTTTAAATCATGTGGGAAAAGATCTGAATTCATCACATAGGATTGCTGAAAAATCATGTGAGGATCTAATGAATCAATCACAACATATTGGGAATGTTTCTGAAAGACAAACTTCTGAACAAATTGCAAGCAATCGGTTATGTCTCAAAGCCTCAATTGATTCAGTTCGGTATCTCACACTGCAGGGTGTGGCTTTACGAGGTCGTGATGAAAGAAAAGAATCTAGTAATCGTGGTAATTTTCTTAGAATGCTAAACGTTTTGGGAGATTATAATAAAGATGTTGCAAATGTTGTGTTGGGTAAGGCTCCTCAGAATGCCCAATATATATCATCCCAAGTCCAAAAAGAGATTTTACTTGTTTACGGAATGAAAATTAGAAAGCTGATTCGAGAGGAAATTGGTGATGCCAAATTTTGTATCCTTGTTGATGAAGCTCGAGATCAGTCAAAAAATGAGCAAATGGCTATGGTTTTAAGATTTGTTGATAAAGATGGTTTCATTCGAGAGCGTTTTTTCAGTATTGCACATGTTCCAGACACGAGGGCATTAACTTTAAAGAATGAGATTTTTTCCACCCTTTCTCGTTACGATCTTGACATTCAGAATATTCGAGGTCAAGGATATGATGGAGCAAGTAATATGCGGGGCGAATGGAATGAGTTACAAGCCTTAATTTCTAATGAATGTCCGTATGCTTATTATATTCATTGTTTTGCTCATCGCTTGCAGTTAGCCCTAGTTACAACATCTAGAAGAGTTATCCCCGTTCATCAGTTTTTTTCTAAATTGAGTTTTATCATAAATATTGTGAGCACTTCTTGTAAACGTAATGATGAACTGAAAAGTGCTCATGCCTCTGATATTGCTTATTTGGTTTCTATTGAAGAACTTAAGACTGGTACAGGAAGGAATCAAATTGGTACTTTACAAATAGCGGGAGATACACGATGGAGTTCTCACCTAAGATCTATATCTAGCTTGATAAAGATGTTTAGTGCAACTTGTCAAGTTTTATTAAATCTCATCGAGGATGGTAATTGGGAGCAACGTGGAGATGCGGATACAGCTTATAATTATATGATTTCTTTTGAGTTTGTGTTTATCTTGCACCTTATGAAAGAAATTTTGGAAATCACTGATATGCTTTCTCAAGCTTTGCAACGGAAGTCTCAAGACATTTTGAACGCTATGCATTTGGTGAAGATCACAAAAAAACTTGTCCAAAAATTAAGGGGTGATGGATTTGACACTTTTATTATGAAGGTGAAATCTTTTTGTGAAAGGCATACAGTTGATGTCCCAGATATGAATGTTTTGTATGTGGAAAAACGAGGCCAAGCACGACAGCAACAAGATCAGTTTACAATTATTGACCACTATCGTATCAATATTTTTATTGCTACTATAGACTCTCAGTTGCAGGAGCTAAATATCAGATTTAGTGACAATGCGGTGGAGCTCTTGGTTCTTAGTTCTGCATTGGATCCTCAAAATAGGAATACATCTTTTAGTGTTGATGATATATGCAAGCTTGCTGATGTATTTTACCCAACAGACTTCACGAAACATGAGAGAGACGATTTGAGGGTACAATTGCAACATTACGAGTCTGATGTCATCCAACATCCCGAATTTCAAGAATTATCCACTATTTCAGATTTATGTAAGTGGTTGGTGAAAACAAGAAAGTCGAAAATATATCCATTAATCGATAGGTTGATCAGACTTGTTATAACTCTTCCAGTTTCTACTGCAACTACAGAACGTGCATTTTCGGCTATGAATCACATCAAATCTGAACTTCGGAACAAAATGGAGAATGAATATCTTTCAAATTCTCTTTTGGTCTACATTGAGAGGGAAATCTCAAGAAATTTTAGTACGGATGAAATTATAAATAGATTTCGTGATTTGAAAACACGTCGAATGCAATTTTGATGTAGTTTTGATATTCTTTTAATAAAGATTTGATTTATTTTTCACAAAATGTATACCTTTTGTTGATATATATATATATATATATATATATATATATATATATATATATATATATATATATATATATATATATTATTTAGACCTTTATTTAGCCCCCCCAAAAATTAAATCCCGGCCCCCCCCAAAAATTAAATCTTGGCTTCGTCCCTGGAAGCAACTGGTGTTGGATCCCAAACATCACTAAAAATTAATTCTAAGACATTTTGAGTAGGCCTTAACGTTAGCCGAGATAATTTACCCATTTGTCAAGATTTACAAAATGAACTAGAATAAGTCGAACTACATGAAAAGTTATGTGAGCGAATAATCTGACTAAGAACACATTAATGTGAATGTCCGAGGCGACGGTGCCACCCATCAGATTAAGTCTTTTTAGCACTTTCGATAAAATAAGAGATTGAATATGAATACAAACTAGAGAGGATGAATGTAATCCACTGTTGTTCTGGCCGAAAAGAAGCTTGCGATGAGCAATTTGATCCTTGACACAAAAATAATTAGGATGAAATTTAAAGTAAACATTATTGTCTTTAGTAAATTCTTGAAAAGAAATAATCGATTTTGAAATTGAAGGGGCGTGAAGAATACCAGAGAGATGAAAAAAAGAAAGAGGATTATGAAGAGTAGAAGAACCCATATGAGATATAGATAAACATTTACCATTATCAACATGTAGTTGATCAGGGCCATAATATTCATCAGACTGGTTAAGATTCGCAATATCCTAAGTCAAGTGATGTGTAGCGCAAGTGTTAAGAACCCATTGGGAGGGCTAGAATTGTAGAGGATGTGGGAGAATAGGTGGGGAATTGTAAGATGAAAAATGGGCAGCGAGATGATGACTGGGGGATGGTAGCATTGAGCACGGGTAGAAGCACCGTGAGTGTGGTTGTAGAAAATTTGGCATTCAGTAGATGGTTGGTGGGGGTAGTCGATAAAGGCATCATGAGAGATATATGAGTGTCGACCATCTCGGCCACTACAGTTTCCATGATCACGGTAGGAATGAACACCACGAGAACCCTATTTGAAGAATAGCCTCCACCACGAAGAGAGTAATGAGTAAAAGGTGAAAATGTGTGTAGATTGGCAGGAGGTTTAGTGTGAGTGGAAGAGGTGACAAAAAGCTTGGCAGGTGAGTTTTTGTTTAAAAACTCATGCCTGGAAAAGGGGCCACGAAGTTCAGTATACGTAACAAGTTCGAGACAAGAAGATAACGAGATCACAATATCTTTAAATTTGGGTCAAAGACCCTTGAACACAAGATATTGAAGTCTGCTAGATGAAGAGGCCATCCAATGAGAACTAGTTCACCCGCTTATTGTTTGTCACAAGTAAAATAAGTGGTGATGGAGTTATCTTTTTTATTAAGCTAATGGAGATGATTGTGAATGGTGAGAATTCTAGTGTTTGATGGAGATTAGAGAGATGTACTAAGAGTACACCAAATTTCTTTGGACATAGTACAACCCACGACAAGAGGTACAAATCCGTCACTTAAAGAAGAGATAAGAGTGCTAAGTAGCAGTTAAATTTGATCAACCCAGTGTTTAAAATCAATATTTTCTTATTGTTCAGTAGTGTCGGCAACAGTAATATGGGAGGGTATATAAGGAAGAATGCCTCGTCCAAGCTACGGTTGGTCTTGAGTTCGAGACTTGACAGTGGTCTCTAAATTTTATAAAATAATATGGGGGATAAGACTAGCCGACATCTACCTCTCCCAAACCCTGTAGTGAAGCGGGAGCCTTGTTCTCTGGGTACGACTTTTTTTTTAGATAAGAAACAGTGCCATCAATGTATTTCATGAGTCTATCATAGACTCATCAAATCGGGTCAGTGGGTCAATAAAAAATAACACTCAAGACACGACACGACAATCATAATTTCTTAAATTTTAGGCTTAAAAAACAAGATAACACGATAACACGACACGACACGACTCATAATTAAGACACGAACACTACACGACACGACTTTGTGTCGAAAAAACACGACACGAACACGAAATATCGTGTCAATTTCGGGTCAATTTCGTGTCGTTCCGTGTCGTTTTTTCGTGTTGTTTCTAAAATTGTCACCCCTAAGTCTATGTCCTCTCAAATAAGTTGTCATTTGGGTTTTACAGTTTAAATAGTTTTAGTTATTAAGTTTGAGAGAAATTGCATAATGGGACACTATTTAAAGAATGATTGAAAACTGAGATGAAATGTTCTAATATTTTTCTCGATAATTACATGTTTTATCAATACATGAATGACCAATATTCTCTTATCCTTCTAGACAAGATCTGGGAATTAATATTCAATATTCTTTAAATGTAATAAAAATTTGGGATTCAATATTCAAGATTCGTCCATATTGTATCTTTTATTACATTAAAAGAATATTGAATAATGAATCCCACATTTTTGCTAGTTGTTGTAATTGTTTTTTGCTTAATTTACCTCCGGCGGAGTCTTTTATATATTCAAATAGTTCAATTTTTGTAGCCTTCCACCATTATCTTTAATATATTTTTCTTTTTTATTTACTATAACAATTTTTAAAATTGAAAAAAGTTAAAATAAAGTAGTTTTCCTTTGGTCTTATAGAGGATGAAGAATAAAGAATGAAGGCATAAGTGTAGATATTTAAGAATAGGGGATAAAAAGAATTTACGACGTACTAAATTACAAAAATTAGAAATTAAGTAGATAATAAGTCATTTTGTTAAAAAGTTGGAGAAAGAGTAGAATAAGAGATGAGAGACTATAAAGTATGTTCCTTAATTCTTCTTTCCTCATGGTATCTAATTCCTACTCATTACTCCGAGAAGTGGATTTGATGGGAAATTGGAAAAATAAGGGTATGTATCACTAAATCAATCATCTTATTATTAACTTTTCATAAATATAACCTATTTTTCACTCATTTTTTGAATTTTCTATCAAACACAACCATATACAATAAGCATAATAGGATAATGAAGAAAGAAAATAACATATGAGTATTAAGTTGCACCCCCGAAGAAAAGATATTATGATTTTTAATGTCTATTAGTATGATTTCGTTTAATATTTATTATTTTCTTCACCCTTTTGCGCTTACTAAATTTAATTTAATTGAGGGCAATTACTATACGAATTTCGGCAACCCGCTACCATTACGGACACGCAAAGTGCAAAGTGTGTCACTAGCGCCTCTACAGCCCACCGCCTCGCCCCGCCCCCGCGTACGGTTCTTCGCACCGTATTGAGGTCTCTTGAATAGCCTCTTAAATGCTACATGAATTAACTCTTCATCTTCCATTTGTACTTATTAAGTGCACAAATTCTTAAAAAAATTTCAATGTGGGACTCAAAGGTTGCCCACCCCTTTTATAGCTTAGTGTTTTATAGCTTAGTGGTAACATTTAGCTTTGTACATTTTCCAATGTGGGACACTATCCCCTTTTATATTTGGGTTAGCTTCCCACCTCTTCCCCACACTTCCAATGTGGGACAAGCTTTTTAAGCTCTTACACCCAAAACTCTTACTCATTTATTTTATAAAATCTCCAACATTAAAAACGATAACCAATGTTTTTTTTTATCACACATCACTTGGCATGTCAAGTTGTTTGGTCCATGTAGCATTACTCGACAAAGAATCTCTAATTATCTCAAATGCAAGTGGAGGAAAATTAAGAGAAGCTATGAAAATTGGGAAATCGGGCGTATGAGAGAGAATTTTTAGCTAAAATGGTTTGAGATGCAGTGGCGGATCCAGGATTTTGTGTGAACGGGGGCGAAAGTTTCGATAGTTGCCGGGGGTAGGGGGGCGGGAGCCCCCGAGGCGATTTTTTTAGGGGTTATTTCGAGTTTTTTCGAGCATTTTTTTGATTGATTTTACTTTTTTGGGCATAATATTCATTTTCAACACTAATTAGAGTGGGAGATGATTGAACCTCGTTTCGGATACGGTTGGTGCGTTATATCCTCTTTTTCGTTTAAAATATTTCTCCATTGATTCTCTATATTTACAAATTTAATTTAATTTCACATATAAATTTAATTTCATATAGGGTTTTTTTTGGAGTGGGAGAAAATAGAGTTTTTTTTATTTGGTACGGGAGAAGAGGGAGTAACAGACCTTTAAGTTTTTTTTTTTAGTTTATTACAGATTTTTTCCTGAACTTTGAATATAATTTCAAGTAACCTCCAGATTTAATTTTTTACACAAAAACCCCTAAAAAAAAAATTATTTTTTATTTTTTAAATGAACTGGGGCGGCCGCCCCACTTCGGCCTGGGGTGGATCCGCCCCTGTTGAGATGCATGCATGCATGGGTTTTCTTACTAGATCTATGTGGGCCATTGTTATTTCTGTTAGCTGTGGGGCTTTTTCATTCATGAAAAAAGGGTTGTTTCGTTTCCTCGTGCTAGATTCCAATTGGTTGTGGTGGAGGTGGTGTATATGTGCTGATTTGTTGTGTTTCCTCGTGCTTAGATTTCATTGGTTATGGTTGCGATGGTGCTTTCGGGCAAAGTTGGTTTGGGTGTAGCTGAGTTGCACGTGTGTATCTGTTTTTGTGGGTTTTGGTTTATTTGTGTTGTTTAAGTTGTGTGGGTTGGATTCCCATTGCTTTGGATTGGGTTTGATCCAGTTTGTTGTGTGTTGAGTTTTTTTTTATCTATTTGGCCTGTGCGCCTTTTTTTTAGCAGCGTGTTGCTTTTTTTGGTTTTGTCTCCTTGGGCTTGTATAGTCACCTTGTGTATCTTTCTTTTGGTCTTTGCCCTGGTGGTAATTATATTCACATTTCACCAAACAAAAATTATCTTCTATATTTAGTCACTGTTTTAAAAAATTCGCCTAGGCTTAAGACCTGGGAGAAACGTCCCGCCTTAGGGTTTTTACCACTTATTCTTGATAAAATCCTTAAGACACACTTTTTTCTAAAAACAACAATACTTTAGTAAAACGATATCGCCTTTTAAAGATTTTTTTTTACTAACCGGACCATTATCTCATCCAAAATAATCAAATAGTATTTTGATTTGCATATATTCAGACATATTTTTATAACATATACAATTTTAGTATTTTAATAGCATTGTTATTGTTAAAAAAAATAAAATATATTAAGAATGCATAAACGTCTTTTTATGCCTAAGGCCAGCCTAGGATTCTTAGGCTTAAGGCTTGACCTCCACGCCTCGATCACGCCCTGCATTTTTTAGAACCTTAACCCTAAGCAAATTGCGCTCATTGACGACTAAGTAAGTTAACCCGTAGTGAATGGCCTAATAAAACTCCTTTAATATATATTCTACATGTTCAAATCTATAATGTCAAAACCACAAGAAATATTAAAATCAGATGTGAGAAAATGAATTAAAGAAGTAGGTATATTGTCAAACTAACAATTTTTCAAGAAATACTAACCTCCTATAATTTGTCTATCAAATTACACAATAACACTGATATATATATATATATATATATATATATATATATATATATATATATATATATATATATATATATATATATATATATAGAGAGAGAGAGAGAGAGAGAGAGAGAGAGAGAGTGAGTCAAACTCTTGTAAAGAACAATCTTTAAGGGCTATTTACGGATCTATGCTCAAATATAATATTTTTTAAATGATTTTTGAACATTTTAGAAAACCTTTTAATTACCATATAAAAAATGTTGAGCTGAAATTATTTTGAAAGTTTTCTAAAATGTTTAAAAATCATATAAAAAAATAAGTTCAAATGAATATTTTTTACTATTTCCTAAAAGTATTATTGAAAAATACCCTTAAATAGTGTCAGTTACCAAGCTTGAGTCTGTCCCTCTCTCTCTCTCTCTAGAGAGAGAGAGAGAGAGAGAGAGAGATATGCCTGCTTTGGAGAAAACACCAGCAAAGAAATGGCCTTAGATATTTGAATTGAGTGAAGGCTGAAGAAAAGACTTTATTTAGACTTCTTCTGTAGGGTGGGAGTCCTAAAAATATGATACTCACATATATAGAATTCTTATTATAAGCCAAAGCAGGAACAGAATGAGAATAATGTACAGTCTAAGCAAGGGCTCGAATGAGAACAATAGGGCCAAGTTGTGTAAGTTATTTTCTTTGTGGGTTCGTTTAAGGGGAAAGTTGTAGGAGAATTATTCGAATATTTATATTTATAATTTTTTTCAAATTAAAGTTAATATGTAATTTAACTTATAAAAAATAATAAGTAAAAAAAATAAATATTCACATAATTTAAACATTAAAAAAATTGAATAATAATTACAACAACTTTACATTGTATTTTTAATCCATGGAATGTCTATAAATATTTTTTTAGCTATTTTGGATTCAACCACCATATAATTTTGGGGCATTGAACAGCAAATCCATAATTTTTGAAAGTTAAATTTTAGTACAACATATATTGAAAAATAAATTTTATTCCCGATAGTAGCATTAGCACATGAATAATGACATTACGTGCGCATATACAACCGTTGGCATGCCACTGCCACATCAACACTAGTGATAACGCTACATGTCAAGATTTTCGATGATCCCACTCGAAAAGTGTTTAGAAAAGCTTATGTGGTAGTGCCACGTTGTAACCGGTGCTAACATGAGCACATTAGCTTCTCATGTTACCACAACTAGCGTCACTAGTGGCAAGTTAATGTAACTTATAGGGTATTCATAGTCTTGAAAATAACTTGGGTAAAATATTAAATTAATTTTTACGGTCTTAAAACATTAATGGGGAAAGTACTCAGATCATTTGCAAACAAATTTTAACTACTAAAGAAATTTTGACAAATTTTAAACACTTAGATCCACAAATTCTCTTCTTATGAAAATTCACGCTAGTAGCATAACAAGTGGACCTAATACTAAATTATCCTTAAATGTTTAAAATTTGTTTATGAGGGACCTAATTGTAAATTGTTCAACATTAATTAACCTTTTAATATTTTTTTATATTTGTAAAATCTTCATCTTTTGACTTTCTTAGCCTTTAACTGCCAATATTTATTTTTGTTATTAACACTATATGGGATATAAAGTACCGTAAAATGTTATTTTGGAGGTCAAAGGCCAAGAAAATTAAAGTGAGGGAGTTTAATTATATATCAAAGGCTAGCTGGGTGCAAACAAAAACACTCATTTTTTAATGGTATCTTAAATTTTTAGTCCCATGTGAAATAATTTAATTGCATTTGATCTCGTATTTATATTTATTTTTAGTTATTAATCATATTAAGTGATGGTTAAAAAGTTTACGGAATAGGTGTATTATTTAGGGGCATATATCAAATAGTCTCTCGAACATTTTTTTAATACACGTTTAGTCCAACCCTTTTTACTTGATTCAAAAAGTCCCTCAACATGCCGCTAGCGCGGACTTTAAAAATACGAGAATATTGCTTAAATGGTTGTTATAGGCATTTTTCAAACAAAATAAAAATGCTTAAATTAAATATGTATTGAAAATATTTGAGAATTTTGGTATTTGATCTTAAGGATGTTTAAGTTATCATATTGTGTGTGAACAAAATGAGGGAAGGCCATCTAAGATCATACTGTGACCAATAGAAGTACCCGTCCAACCAACCTACCACTGACACAATATGATAGGGATGTTTAAGTTAATAGAAAAATTTATAGGGTTCGTTTGGCAATTCAATTCCAACGCTTGAAATTAGAATTGAAAGGCCAATTTTAATTCCGTGGAATTCAAATTGGCCTTCTAATTCCAATTTCAAAACTTGGAATTGGGTTGCCAAACGAGCCCATAACCCATTTCAACCATATTTTCTTCTCCACATTTCATGTAGAGAGCAAAGACTATTAAAATCAACTCAACAATGAATCAACTAGTAATGAACGTGTCACAATGAACATTCTTAAAATATGTATTCACCTAGGAATGGTAATTTTAACACGACGCGATAATATAGTATGACATAATACGAAATTGACTTGAAATTAATAAAAGTTTTATTCGTTTTTGTGTTTTTTTACAGTAAGTTCTATCATGTTGCGTCAATATTTTGACATGAAATTGATTCAAAATTGACACGGCAAACGCAGAATGTTCAACCCAAAAACACGAATAATAGAAACAACATATTATAAGCGTAGAAGTCGAATCCCACTCGGATATACACCAACCATTTTTTTAATCATTATCGCTACCTGTCCCCATCTCAATCATACATAAAACCCTAATTACAATTGTAAAACTGCATAAGATGGGTGACAATTATAACTTTCCAAGTGGAATTAAAGCCAAAAATATATGAGAGGTCTTTTATCTCTCGATCAAGATCTCGTAAATTTTCGTAGTCACATTTTAATTTTTCGTTTTTCCGTTAGAAAGCCATTTATCTTTTTTTTTTCTTTAGCATTTGTAAGAGCCACTTAAGAGGTGCTTTTCATCCAAGTTGTTTATAAATGAATTTCTTCCTTCAAAAATAAAGCCTAAAAACTATATTTTATTTTGAGTAAATTACACTGGTGGCCCTAAACTTTGGGTAGTGTAACGCTTTGGCCCTCAATGTTTTTGAAACATTTAAGCCCCTAAAATTTGTTATGTTTGCAACAATGGCCCTTCTATCATTTTTTTCCTTCAAATCCAACGAAATTACTCAACTTGCCTACATTATCAATGTATAAATTTCATTTTGCCACCCCATAGTCAAACCTTAGGTTCACTAACCCAAAAATCAAACCCAAAGGACAAAAAAAAAACGTTATCACTTTTTAAGTTATTTTGGGTTTCAGTTTTGGGTAAGGTAGTCATAAAACGAATTCCACTGATTTAGTTAGAACTTTGACAGAAGGGTCAATGGTTAAAAAATAACATAGTTTAAAGACTTAAATGTTTTTAAAAACTTACACTGCCAAAGTTCAGGTGCACCAATGTAATTTACTCTTTTTATTTCATAACAACGGTTATTAAAGTATATTGATAGGAACTTGTAGTTATAACAACTTTTTAAATATGCATAAATATTATATTAATATTAATTTATAAATTAATAGTCATAAATATTTTGTAATAAACCTTATGTATAATATTAAATAATTTATTATATGAGAACTGATATTAACTATATAATAATCTTAAATAATTTTTTTAACTCTAGTAGTTGCAGTAGTAATAGTATAATAATAAGAATAACGATAATAAATAATTTTAAATGAGAATAATAATAATACTTTTGAGAAATTTCTCGCAAAATGTTGCATGCATTTTGTGGGTATGTGAACTTCTCAACTTTCCTATTATCCAAGTGCAAAAAAAATTATATTTTCCCTCACTTCACTTTCCATTTCCTTAGATTTAAAATCTATGTCCTGTATCCCATATTACATTATCAATCATCAATAACATAAGAGTCATTTTGACTTAACTTTTAAATTTTAATGCCTAATTTGACTTATTCCTAATTTCTTTTTAAAAAGGGCTTTGCCTTTACACTAAACAAGGGGCCAAATTAAATAAATTTTTAGACTTAAATCTCTTATTATATAATATTTTGAGATAATCCTAACGTAAAGAGGATTATGTGAAAGACAATTGCAAAGTGAAGATAGAGTCTTATTTAGACTGAAAAAAGGGAATGTTACTTTAACTGTTCCCCAAGAATAGGATAAATTAACTACAATCTATCAGAATCAGAATATATAAAGGAATTGCAAAGAATGAAGAGAAAGAAAGAATAAAATTCTTCCACGGGAGTACATGTGAAACTCGATGTACGATAGATATTTTATTTATTTTTTAAATTTCTTTTACTCTTAGATATATACTTTCTATGTTTCATCCACTAATCTACTTTGGATGAGTATGTTTTTGGACCATTGATATAGTTGAATTTAAAAATGAGGAAATGAGTTAACTTTTACATTTGGCAATTCAGTTTAATGTCATAAATGAGATTACTTGTTTTGAAAAACATCAAAATATATTTTGCTATTACTTTTATTTAATAAAAATAGTGCTCTAAGAGTGGTGGAATATAGAAAAGATATTACATTTACATATGAAATTTCATATCTATCCACCAATTTCATTTTACGGCGTGTCATTTTCCCACAGTTTTATGCTGCAAAATTCTTTTAAAAATTCAGAAAATAAGAGGAAACCACTTATGCCAGTATAAAATAGGAGAAGCTTTGCACCATTCGATTACTTTTTAGGGAAAAGACTCTTCAAATCTTGAAGTTTAAAATAATTTATAATTTTGACATTGATCAGTAACGAAAAGTGTTAAAATTATGCTTCAAATAGACGCGTTTGAATTGCTAGTTCTCGATAACACTAGCCTTGTATATGTATTTGTTTATCTTATAGGTCCATATGCAATTACGGATTCAAAAGCTCTACTTCAAGGCATTTGCGGTGAATTAGCAGTCAAAGAACGTCAACCAAGAATATCGAAATGACCCGTATCTAGGTTCTCCTATGAGCTTGTCCTTATGATCCATCATAACCTCCTCCAAACTGAGCCCATAAATATTGTCCCTAGCCTTCCCTAATCTTCCATGTGTGGTGTGAGTTTGTATCATAGTATATATGTATATATTTTTATTTTTATTATTATTGGTGTTAGCGTATAATTATTTTTTTATTATTTTACAGGCATCTCGTTTCATTTTACTATACATATGTTTTTTGTATTTTTATTGTTTTTGTTATTTTTTATTACTAGTCTTTGTTTTATTATTGGTGTCATGTCAATTGATTATAATAGTATGTGTGTTATTTATTTTTACTTTTGTCTTTATATTTTGTAATATATATTTGAGTCTATTTCCATTACTTTTTTATCTCTCTTATTATTGTATGTATTTAATAACATACATGTACGTGTATTTATTATACTTGGAATTGTTTATAGTTTATATACTAGAATGTACCCCGCCTGATGCGCGAGCGAATCTATATATTACGAATGTTTTCTAAACGAATTATAATATTTCATTATACTTCGTAAAAGTTTAATATCCTAGTGAAGCACTCATCATAAAATATATTTTTAATAGAGTTATTTTTGTTTGATCCACAAATAATTTTTCATAATTTAGTTTAATCCCCCAAAATTTAAATTTTTTTAATCTTACCAAATGTTTTTGCAACGTTTTTTTGTGTCTAAAACGTTACTTTTGGAGTAGAATGTTAATTTGGGGGTCAAATCTTAAAAAATAAACACGTTGAGGGAATAGTCATGTAGAATAATAAAAGTGTTTTTTGCTTAACTTTTTATAATGGCTAATTAATGAATTAAATATAATTCTTGTTAAAAAAATAATATAAAAAGATAATGAGACATTATTTGTTCAAAGAGAAAATTTTAAAACTAATTAGGTTCCATTTGATAGCTAATGAGTTTTTCAGGTATCATGTTAAAATAATGGTTTCAATTGTGCCACATTGATGATTTCTTAGATAATGTTGTTATAGTATAATGATAATTTCTTAGATATTATCTAGTTGATTAGATTTTGAAACTGCCTGAGCCTCTGCTACGAAGACTTCCATTGTAGTCCTCAAAGGTTATTTCTTGAGGTGTACGCTCTTTTATTGAAAGAAAGCTACTTTTTTACCGAAAAATTATAAAAGAGAGGATATATTTTCTCTTCAAATATAAAATAAAATAGGGACCATATAAAAATATTTTTGAGATTATTATTCAAAGAAAAACATCTCAATATTATGACTTATTATTTTTAAGAAAAATATACAATTACAACTATGTTAGATTAGACATAAGTAATTATGGTTACTTTACAAACTCTTTCTACTCCTAAGAAAAAGTGTGATGTGAGAATAAATTTCAAAATAAGTAGAGGATTTGACCATGCAGGAACTTGCAACCCGTAGGCCTCTAAAATGTTCAAGAAATCTAAATAGTTAGTTTCGGGGTAGTAAAAATAAAATAAAAAATCAATTTACTGAACCCGGAATAATTTTTCAAACTCTACCAAAAGTTAAGTAATATCACCAAAAATGAAGTCATATGGTTTGGCAAAAGTCATGTCTTGAAAAGATATTAAAAAGCCAATTTTTTTGTATTAAAAGTAATGGACTTATATATAAAGGGATGGAAAGAATAAAGAGAAGTTGAAGACAAAAAATTCTCATTAGAGAGGAAGAAAAATAATGCAACCAAAGTAACTGTTGATGTAAAAAATTGGATTTGATCTAATTCATTAATCACAGATAAATATGAATAAAGAGATAAGACAAGAGATTTTTAAAGTTGTTCAGCGTTAAGGAAAATGGCATACGTCCACTGTTTTGTATTACTCGGTGGCTTGCCTTGATCTCGATTATGTTTGCTTACCCTTCCATGCGGGTATTACAATGTATTTATAGCTCTTGGACTGTCAGTGTGAATAGATAATATGCCTTTATCGAATAGGCATATACATATGTACATGGTTAGGAATGATTGTAATACAATAAATATTGAATCTGTCTTGGTCATTTGGTCTTCCCAACTAGTTGCATGGTACGCTGGGTAGCTCGGTACTCTGAGTAGCTCGGTACTTGAACTTGTGCCATGTTGGATGATGTGTGTCTTCATATAATTGGCCGACGTCAGCTAACTAATTTTTGTATCAACAGAAACCCCCCAATATTTCACAATTGAGGTTGGATGTGAGAGTGTTGAACATTTTATCCAAAAAGTTGCTCGGGCACATTTCTCATGTCTGGATTAATTACAGACCTTCAACACTTGTAAAAAATTTCCACTTCGCATAACAGTTTTGAGTGCGAAATGGCAAATTTGTAAATATTTTGAGTTTTTAGTGAACGTTTGGATACTTGCGTCTTTTTTATTCGATTAGCCGTCGAAAATGCAACCGTCGTCACTTATGATCATTACTTTTCTCATTTTCCAAGGCGGCATATATAAAGGCGGTAGAATTCGATTATCTTCTACCTTCTGCTATCTTGTTTCCAAATTCCTTGTTTTTTCATTTTTCTTCTTACCAACGTTCTTTCTTGTCATCTGCCTTAGCTGATTCCTTAATCTTTTGGAAGAATTTATTCATTCCTTCTTCTTTCTTTGCTTTAGTCATCATGGTTTACCTTATCGAGTCATTAGATAAGTTTATAGTCGATTTTGAGATTCCTTCTTGGGTTGATTTGGAAGAACCTGCTTATCCTTCTGATTTATTTTCTTTAGCTGAGGGACCCTGGTTTCCCTCTATTTTTATAGCAGAATGTGGTTTTTCTTTCCCATCTAATCCCATGTATTTGGAATTTTTCCAGTATTTCGATATTGTACCTGCAAAAGTAGTTCTAAATACATGAAGGGTAGTTAATGGCGTACATAGGTTGAATCAAAATCATGGAACTCGTCTAGGGATTCCTGAAATTATGTTTTGTTATAAATGGGTCACCAGCGACACCACCTTTTATTTAAAAACTAAGTTTTCTAACAGAGCCTTAGTGATCAATCTCCCTGATTCTAATAGGGAATATTTTGAACATGGGGTCGTGATGAAATTGATAAACCGCCCATTAAATGGGAATGACATGTACCCAGGTCCCATATGTCCACCTTATGGCAATGGGATAGGTTGTTGTTTATTTTTTAAACTAGCTCTGTTTTTGTTTGATTAAATGATTCACTGACTTTTGTTTTTCTTCAATTTTGATTTGCAGTTGACAGTAAAAGAAAACTCCCATTAGAGAGTGATATTAATATAAGGGGTTTGCATCAATCAGTTGCTGGGGAGCACGTGAGATTTGCTTCCTATTTGTTGAGATATAGGAACACCACTTCCTCTTTTATTGCTCAGCCGACTCCTCATCCTTTGGTGATTGATCTTGACCAAGCTCCAGCACCTTCTTCAATCGTATAAAAGTCTTCCTCTGATTTGAGTACTACCATTGCCGACGTGATGACGAAGAAGGGGAGAATGTCTGATCTCTTTGCTAAGATTGTCCCTAGAAAGAAGATGTCATAGCTAAAGGGACTAAGAAAAAGAATGTTGCTCCATCTGGGGGAGCAATTACACCTGTTAAGGAGGTCATCAAGAAGCCCCCTATTATTCAAAAAGAGGCAGTACCTTTGATTGAAGAGGTTTCTCCTTTAAAAAGATTAAGAAGGGGTCTTGCTGAGAAGACCATTGATGTTGCTTCTCAACCTGATGGGGTTGAAATACCTTCCTTGAGGGCTGGTCCTCCACCATTCATTACTCCTGGTTTGGCCAGGAAATTGATCTGGTCTGGAACTCTTCCTGATCACAGAGCTGTTGAGACATCTACTCTTCGGAGCAAAGTCTCTAATTTGGTAGCCCAACACCTTGCATCAGTAAGTGTCATTATACCTTGTCATTTCAATTTTGCTTTCAATTTTCATATTCTAACTTGAGTTTCTCTTCGTCTTGCAATTTTTGATGTATTTCAATAATATCTTGGAGAAGGATGAAGCGATCAAAGATGCTTCCTCTTCTAATGAAGTATAAGAAGCCCTTGCTGGGTTATCAAAATCTTTGAAAGAGTCCCGATAAAAATGTGAGGATAACAAAACTTCGTGGGAAAATAAAATCAAGGCTACTAAGATAGCTTAACAAAAAGTTGTGGATGCTATAAAGGAGGCTGATCTAGCTAGATAAAAAGATGTAAATATTTCCAAGGAGGCAGAGGAGACATGAAAGGTTGCCATTACCAACAAGGAGGAAGCTGAGGGTAAGCTTGAAGAGGCTGAACGACGTAAGAAAGAGCTTGGCTAAAAAGTAAAATATGTTGAAGATCAACTTAGGGAGAATGCTTCCTCGAAAAGGATAAAGAGGAGGTCTGCCGTGTAGAAGTCCTTTAGCTCTGGCTGGGACAAAGGGTGGAACACAGCTCTAACTACTGCCTCTGCTCAAATTGAGTATGCAATTTTGAAATTCTTTAGAGATGGATGGGTTGCAGCGTTGAAAGAGTTGAACGTTTCTGAAGACTCTGAATTATTTCAGAAACATATCCACAGCCCTCCTCCTGCCATTAGAAAAGAAAAAGATGATGTTGGATTTTATGAATCTTCTTTGATGATGGTAGAATAAACACATGCTACCATTATCCCTCAATCTTCCGAGTAAGTTCAGCAGACAACGACTTCTTCTAAATAATGTCAGCTACCCTCCGAGCAACTTCAACAACTAATTCCTTCTTCAAAACCAACTGAAGATGCAGCGGGGATAAGGATAAGGTGTAATGTTGTTCGGTAATTGTTTGCTTTCCTCTGTTTTTCCTTTGTTTTGTTCCTCATTTTGTACTCTCATTTATTATGATCAATAAAATTGTCTTATTGCTTATCTTTATTTCTCCTTTACTGTTCAATATAGATGTTTTATTGTTGATCTGTCTTTACTTTTCCTTGTTAATTCATTGCCAGGATGGAACTGTTGTCAGCTCATGATATAGAGTTGATGAAAAAATGTACAGATTACTTCAAAGTTGGTTGTGCATATTTTACTGAAGCACAAATGATTGACATTTTTGGTCTTGATGCCTCTGAATGAGCAATTGAGGTTTAACAGTATTTGAAATGCTTACTTGATCCTGCAGTAGTGAATAACATAGCTTAGTATGAAATGATTGGAGATCTTCAAGGAATGATTGAAGAACTTCAACTTCAACACAAAGAAGCCACTGCTCTTCTTCATGAAGGTTATGAGAAGAAGTACCAACAGTTGAGTGATGATTGGGGTTATGATAAATTTATCTATGCCCATAATAAAAGAGAGAGTGTGCTGAAATTTGAAATTGAGGAGCACAAAAATATTGCCAAATTGCTAGAGGAGGAAAATAACGCTTTGAGAGAAGAACTGAGGCAGCTAAAATTTTCTTCTTCCTTTGGATCTCTAATCCCGGTTAATGATGAACAGATTTCCTTTTTAGAGACTGAAAATGCTTCACTAAGAGAAGAATTAGAAACTTTGAAAAGAGACAGGCATGCGTCCACTTCTCGGAGTAGAACAAGAGCTGGTTGGAGTAACATTTAAGAGACTAGAACTTAGCAAGCCTTAGAAAATAAAGCTACTCAATTGAAGGAAAAAAATTAAGATCTGGTAGAGATGTTCCAGAAGATTCAAACTCTTACAGAGAAATTATCCCATCAAAGCTCTACGTTGCAGAATAAATAAAGTGTGCTAAAAAGACTTCTTCATCATGTTGAACGGTTAACTTATCAATTTCACAAGCAGCCCATAGAGTTCTGGATGGAGGGATACAATGAAGCTTTATATCATCTTGATGCCAGGTTGAAATAATCAAACAATGAAGGGTACAAGCATGGATGGCTGAATGCTTTAACTGTAATGAAAGTTGAGCAAGGAACGGAACTGCGGGATTGGTATGAGCCTGGGCTACTTGATTTGACAGTACCACCGTTCCTGCTAGATGTTAGCTGGATTCCAGTTAGCTCAATTCCCCAGTGTTCGATTTCCAAATACCTTGGTGATTATAGTCTTCACGAAGAATTTAAGATATCCCGACCTCCGTATTTACTAGATCGACCAAGTTTGAGCACCACCAGAATGCTTCAGGACTTGAAATTTATCAATTCTTCTTTTTCTTTAGAACCCTCCAGCTGGAATGAATCATGTATCTAAATCTGAAGGAAAGAAACCAATAGAATAGGCTATTTGTATTTTTTAGAAATTGTTGGTGGAAATGAAGAAAAATCATCTTTTTGTAATTTTTGTTTCCTTGGAAATAAAATAATTGCATGATATTTATTCTGTCAATCTTTGTTCGTAACATGAGATTAACTATAGTAGTGTTGTACTTATAACAATAATGGGTTACTTTTCAGTCATTTAGTATATATATATATATATATATATATATATATTTGAATGGACATTTTTCCCTTTTTGATTTGATTGCCTGTAAAATGAAACTTTTGCCCCATGTGTTTGTCTAGTTGTAGTGACTTATTGCCCATAAGTGCCTAAGCAATGGAATTTTTATCTCATGTCCTTGCTTAGTTGTAACAATAATTTAAGTAAATAATTGCCCTGGTGCCTAGGCAGTGGATATTTTACCCATCTTTTTTCCTAGTTTAGATGCCTCTTGAGTGTCTCTATGTATACAAATATACACTTGATTAAGGTTCAGCCATTGAAAAATCAACAAGTTATGCCAAAATCTATCAGACTAGTACAATGGAGACCTCCTGAAGGTTATAACTTAAAGCTCAACGTAGATGGTTGTTCAAAAGGAAATGTAGGCCCTATGGGAGGAGGAGGGGTGTTAAGAAATGAAGAGCGAATATGTCTTAAAGATTATGCTGATAGCTTTGGGTATGACTCTAATATTCAGGCAGAAGCGATGGCTATTCTTAGAGGTATTGAGATGTGTGACTTTAGAATGCTAGAAGATATTACAGTAGAGTCAGATTCTTTAACTGTGATTCAAGTGCTGAATGATAAGAAAAAATGTCCGTGGAGTATTATGCCTACAATTGCCAAGATCAAAGGCAAATCTCAAGGTTTAAATATTAAGTTATGTCATATTCTTAGAGAGGGCAATAAATGTGCGGATATGCTTGCTTCTAGCACTGGCAAAATTATGGGCTAGGCCTAATTTGGGCGAGTCAAATATGGGTTGGGCTAAATATGGGTTGGGCCAAATATGGGTTGGGTTAAATGCAGATTGGGCCAAATATGGGCGGACCAAATATGGGTTGGGACAACCCATTATTTTTCTACTAAAGTAAGTATTACAATTCAAGGTATATGTAAAAAAAAATCATATTTTACTCATAACTTTTAAAAATGAGTATTATATTTGATTTGTATCTTTTAAAATTGGGCCCTATATTTGATTCCTAGCGTTCAAATATGGGCCCATATTTAACTCATAGCTTTGAAATATGGGGCACATATTTAACTCATAGCTTTTAAATATGGGCCCAATATTTATATGAATGGGCTAATATGGGTTATTTTATTATTTGGGCCACATTTTACCACTACTACTTACTTCCTTTGGATGTTCTTCGCAATCTCAAATAACATCGGCTGCTCTAGATGCATTTCGAAAAGCTCTGATAGGTCTTCTCAAGATGGATGTTTGGTCCTTCTCCAACTTTATATATGATTAGGAATTTCCCTTTTTATGTAAAGGTGACTAGTTTATAAAGTCATGAGACATTCTTGTAAGATCTCTTATCATCTTTCAATAAAATTAGGGGAATTTTAAAAAAAAATGCCTCTTGGGTCACCCATAATCAAGCAGAACTTGCCTTGCTCGATTATTTTACCAAAATTGTTAGTGTTTATGTCGACCAACATTTAGTTGGTGGTTACTGATGTCGGCCAACTTTTAGTTGGTGGTTAGTGATGCCGACCAACTTTTAGTTGGTGGTTGCTGATGCCGACCAACTTTTAGTTGGTGCATTTTAAATGTCTTTTCTGCAAACTTAAGTGTAGTGTGTAGAACTAGTACTCCGAAAAAAATGAATGGGGAAATCATCATTTTCATTCATACTGAAACAATTGTGTACATGGGCAATTACATTACTTGTAGTATCTTCGCATGTGCTCTGCATTCCAGGAATTTTTTAATTCTTCCCCTTCAAGAGTTTATATTCTGTAAGTACCAGGTCAAACAACAGTTGTGGTAAGATAGGGCCCATACTGTAATACCCTGTTTTTTTATGACTTTTAATTTTGAGGAGATTTATAAAATTTAATTAGAGATATTAATTTAATATAAATCTGAAAATCATTTAAATACTTACTAGCGTGATGAGAGTTAGTAATTATTTTGTTGTAAGTTACTTTATGGGGAAAGTAAGTGGTGTAATTAAATTTAGTAAAATTAATACGAGAATTTAAATTGATAATTTTGGAAATTTATCGGGACGCATTTGTGTTGTGTCGGGATTAAATTCGGACTATTAAAAGTGAATAAATTATAAGTCATATGTATGGTCATTTTGAGTGTGTCAATGTGTCAGAAAGGGTCGAGATAGTCAAAATAATGTACTCGGGGGTTTAGTTTGGGTCTCGGGGCATTTTTAGGCCTAATTAACACCCCGGGAGGGCGTTTGGAAATTTTACATTTTTGGGCATGAAAACCCACGAAAATTTTAAGGGTATATCAGATGGTAAGAGTCATCTTCTAGGGTTAGAATCACTATAAACCAAAGACGGCCATTGGAGTGGAAGAGGAGAGGCTTTCCAAAGAGTTCTAGGCCAAGAGCTCCACCGTTTGCACTGCCGTCGCCGCCAAACGTTAGATCGCGCAACGAGGATCACAACCACACCAATCTCTCCACAAATATGAACCAAGAATTCTCAGGCAAGTATCTATCTTTCTCTATTTCAGTTAATGCTCAAAGAATATTATCCTAGGATTGATTAGGACTAGTTTTTATGAAAGAAAAGCCTGTTTTGGAGATTTGAATTCGCATGGTGTGTGAGTAATAGATGTATTCTGGAAACCCAATTCATATGTAGAGATTGAACCACGAAATTACAGTAAATTAAGAGTATGAAATCTGGTAAAAGAATGGGAAGAAACTAAACAAAGAAAATATTAGGGTTCTTGATGTTTTTATGGATTATGCCCCATTTGATTCATTATTCATGATGAAAATCCGCATGCGTGACGTAGAATATCACTTATTTGAGGATATAACTCTGGTAGTATAAATTGTTGGGAGTTTAGTAGTCAAATATATTAATTTGGATGAGTTTGGAAGAGGAAACTCGTAACTTGAAATTCTATAGATTTGTCATACCTGCTTGATCGATCGATCGACCCAAGAGCATCGATCGATCGATGCCTCGATCGATCAAACCCCTGCCATAGATTGATCGACCCCTCCTAGCAGACTTATACTTCCCTTTTTAAATAATTAATTTCAATTTAAGTGAGTAGAAACCTTTGGACATCTCTATTAAAACATTTTGGTATGTAAAGGAGGCAGTAGGACTTTATAAAATTATGGAACCTTTAATGTAAGACGAGATTTACATTTCATGGGGGTGTTTTATACATAAGGAACAATGGGAACAGGTGTTAATGTGTGAGACTCGTAAGGAAGTTACGTTGTAAAATAAATAAGTACCTACCGAAATTACACTTGGGGAGCTTGGAATTTACGAGTGTTACGTAGCAAGTTGGAATAATCCCATAAATAAGAATAAGAGACGAACTGTTATACGTGATAACCTAGTAATGCGCAATAAGGATATATATCATAATTATGGGTTGTGAGAGGGTACCTAAATTTGATATGGGAATACTAGTATACATATATGACTGTGTTTATGCATATACTATCTACGTGTGAAAATCATGGTCGCGTTACTTGCTATCCCTGAGGTTACCGCATTGGGACAGTCTTACCTCGATAGGACCTTTATGGGGGATATATTCTCGTACCCTAGAACATAGGAATCCTTGGTATAGGCTATCAGATCGATAGTCAGACGGTCCTAAGAGACGTGAGGGTATGTGCTGACCTCTTAATGACTTGGAACTATGCTTCGCCTCAATTTTGTATGTGTTTTGTGTTAATACAGTCCGAGAGTGATTTCGAACTGGTATTTCCCTTAGTACGAGTGATACGGGGACTGGATAGCAGGGTATGCCCGCACCATAAATTTTATGTGGGGTGCCGTTAGAATATATATATTATGTGAGTATTTAATATATATATTTAAACTTGGAATTTGGGAACTACCTACTGTGACTATGGTAAGTAAGAAATGAATAATTATTTTAACTTGGGAACAAGTGTTTGAAAAGTATGATGCGTTACTGAGAAACTTTATAATCAAATGAGGCTTATGTGAGAACTTTACTATTTAATAAAATTAACTTCCTTAACAATTGAAATTGTCGGCATGAAATCTTATGAGTAACGTAAGATAAGATAAGTTAAACTGTTGGGAGTATTAGTGCGATAGGTGTGCACATTAGAAGATGTGAGAATTTCTCAAGGGAGTGCCGCACTAATATGTTGGTTGCATTAGCGGGTAAGCATTTTAAATACTTACTAAACTAATTTTAAACTGTTTTAGAATTGGGCTCTGACCCGTTTTCTATTTTCTCTTCTCTCTTGTATATATATGTATATATTACAGGTGCCCAGCCACAGGGGCATCTTGCATAGGATCCTTTGGAAGGAACGTGTTGCATCTTAGGTAGGAGTTGCAGTCCTCTTGCTTAGACGACCTCATTATTGATTCCACTTCTAGCACTATTTTATCCAGTTGGGCATGTATCGCCCTTTTCCATTATTATGTTGTTTTATCGGAGATTATGATTTGTTTATTTTCAGTATTTATACTTTGGGATTTATTACTGCCAAGATGTTTTTCCTTAAGTTTTAAAGTTCGAATTTATTTGTTGGATGTTTAAATTGTTTGGATTATATGTTCCAGTATAGTTGTTGGGTGATTCTTAAACTATAAATTATGTAAAGTTTAAATGTTGGTTTTTAAATGAAACTTGGAAATTGATGTCTTAAAAATGGTTTTGTTACTTAGCTTAATTATTTAGGGTGTTTAATTGGAAAAAAATTATTTTTACGACAGTGATGCTAACAATGAACCAACCGTTCCCCTTGATTATAATTTAATAAAGGACTGATCACCCGGTATTTAATTAGGCGGGGTGTCATAGGTGGTATCAGAGAATCAGGTTCTAGTGTCCTTTAGGATCTGTACGGCTTATTTCGCTTTCAGCTTAGCGTTTTTGCTATAGAGCCCTATTTTAGGATTGTTGTATTCTTGGTTTTACAATTACGTCTTCAGCTATTTGAGATTTGATAATAACTGTAAACTAATAGATTTCTTTACATTTCAGATGCCTCCGAGACGCGCACCTAAGGATAGGTGTGCCCAAGCCGAGCAACCATCAGCTCCGACTTAGGGAACGATGAACGCGACTGAAGTAGCCGCTATCATTGCTCAGGCGGTGAATGTCGCGCTAGTGGTAGTGCAACAGGCTCCACCCCAGGTTCAGGCAGTGGCGCCGGTACCAGCACAACTTCCATATGCATGGAAGCGAGTTAGGGATGCCTTCCAGAAGGCGCATCCCCCAGAGTTTACGGGTAGTTAGGATATCATTGTAGCAAGCCAATGGAAGAAAGATATCCAGAGGCATCTGCGCATGTACGAGTGCACGGACGTTCAAAAACAGCTGTTGGCTTCCTTTAAGTTGGTGGGGGGCACTTTGCATTAGTGGGAATCCACTACCACCTTGGAGGAGAGGGATACTATTACTATTCAGTCATTTTGGGCGCAGTTTGACAACAAATACTTCCCATCCACCGTGAAGATTGAGATGAGAAGGAAGTTACTGAGTCTGAAGTAGGAGAATTCGACTGTTGCTGAGTATGAAGAGGAGTTCACAAGACTTCTCACTATAGTTCCAGATGAGGCACCCACTGAGGGAAAAAAGATACTGTTGTTTGTGGACGGGTTAGCTTGAAGGATCCGTCAGCACCTTATAGGCAATCTGTCGCTGAGTACCTACACGGATGTACTAAATGCTTCTTTGCTACACTGCCAGGATCACCGCTTTCATCTGCAGGGAAGCAAGCGAGCAGGAGAGTCCGGCCAGCAGGGCAGGACAGGGGGTAGTGGTGCTAGTGGAGCACCGATATCTCAGGGGAAAACTCGTCAGCATGAGCAGAGTTCCCATCAGGGGGACCCTGCCAAGCGGTTCCGATTATGTGATTCCAGGCAGGGATTTGGGGGATTTAGGTAGGGTCAGCAGGGCCAGCCTAATCGGCAGGGCCAGCAGGGCCAACATCGTCAGCCACAGGATCAGCAGCAGAGCCATCAGGGCCAACAGTGTTTTCAGTAGGGCCAGTAGGGCCAATGACGGGGTGGTAACGGCCAGCAAGGCTGTAATCAGCAGGGACAGAGGGGAGGAAATTTTAGGGGCCGATGCTTCAGGTGTGGTAAAAATGGCCACATGCGCCAAGATTTTCCAGAGGGTGATAGGTCCCCATAGCAGCAGGGTGCTCGTAATGAGCCACATAGGCCTTTTTTTTCAGCCACCCTCCCAGCACCAGCTCAGGTACCAGCCCTACCAGCCATTCCAGCCGCTCTAGTGTAACAGGGGCAGTTACAGTACGAACGTGTCTATAACGTCCACCAGGTAGCAGCTCCACAGGCACCACCCGCGATTGAGGGTACGTTTCCTATCCACGGTACTATGGGTTGGGTTTTATTTAATACTGGGGCGACACACTATTTTATAGCTACCCATTTATGAAGGCCTTAGGGTTATTAGCCACAACAAAGAGCACTGTAACATGTGTAGAATCACCACTGGGAAATGGATCTTTAATTTTCTTTATATGCCGAGGTGTGGGAGTAGAGATTGGTAGCTTGGTATTACCAGCATACATGTTAGTCTTAGATATGCATGAGCATGATGTTATTATTGGTATGGATTGGCTCGCAGCGTATAGGGCCATGATAGATTATTTCGGTGGGAGTATTATCTTTGCCATTCCGGGGCAAGAGATGTTTGTAGTGGCGATGCCTCGCCCAGAGGGAGGCTCGACCACTCATTTGTATTACATAGAGGAGGATACCTCTAAGGAGGTCGTGATTTCCTTATATTCGATCCCAGTTGTTCGTGAGTATTCTGTTGTATTTCAGGAGATACCAGGCCTACCCCCCAGTCGAGAGATAGATTTTATCATAGATTTGTTACTCGATACTCGACCGATAGCATGCGCTCCATATCGTATGACTCCGACAGAGATGCGAGAGTTACGAGATCAGATAGAGCAGCTGTTAGGTCAGGGCTTCATTTGCAGAAGTACCTCACCTTGGGGCGCACCAGTTTTGTTTGTGAAAAAGAGAGATGGTTCACTAAGGTTATGTGTGTACTACAAGGAGCTGAACAAGGTCACAATACGGAACAAATATTCGTTGCCTCGAATCGATGATCTGTTCGACCAGCTGAGGTGAGCAACTTTCTTTTCGAAGATAGATCTGAGGTCAGGGTACCATCAGCTACGTATTAGGGAGTAGGATGTTTCAAAGACTACTTTCTTGACGAGATATGGGTCCTATGAGTTCAGAGTGATGCCATTTCGATTCACAAATGCTCCAGTTGTATTCATGGACTTGATGAACCGAGTGTTCAGAGAGTTCTTGGATCAGTTTGTCATCGTCTTCATAGATGACATCTTGATATATTCACACACTGAGGAAGAGCATGCTGAGCACTTGAGGAAGGTTCTTCAGACTCTACGAGAGCATCAGTTGTATGCTAAGTATGAGTTCTGGTTACGGGAAGTGAAGTTCTTGGGACATGTTCTTTCTGAACAGGGGACAGAGATTGACTCGAGTAAAGTGTCAGCGGTGAGGGAGTGGGGACAGCCCACGACACCGATGGAAGTGCATAGTTTCTTGGGGTTAGTCGGATACTACATGAGATTCATTCGAGGGTTCTCCAAAATAGCGGGTCCATTGACGAACCTAACTCGCAAAGGGGTACCATATGTTTGGGGCGATGCTTGTCAATTGGCTTTCGACGAAATGAAAAACAAGATTACTTCAGCACCGGTCCTTACTTTACCTAAGCCGAGCGTGGAGTATCTGGTTTACACATACGCCTCTTTGTGGGAACTTAGGGGAGTACTGCAGCAGGAGGAGAAGGCTATAGCTTTTGCCTCCTGTAAGCTTAAGCCGCACGAAAAGAACTATCCCACATACGACCCAGAGTTAGTAGCGGTCATATTTGCATTGAGGATATGGAGACACTATTTATTGGGGGAGAAGTTTCGTTTGTTCACAGACCATAAGTCACTGCAGTACCTGTTCACTCAACGAGAGTTGAATATGCGTCAGCGCAGGTGGTTAGAGTTTGTGAAAGACTATCAATTCGATATAAAGTACCATATGGGGAAGGCCAACGTAGTTGCTGATACGTTGAGCTGTAGATCGGTAGACGATGTAGCGGATGTCTGGAAATCAAAGTGGAAAGAGTTGGGTCACCAGGATGCACTAGCCCGTTCCTTCATATCTTTCATGACAGTGACACCCGAGATTATTACGAGGGTAATACAGGGACAGACAGCAGACCCATTTTCCCAGGAGCATATTGTACGGCTTTTAGCTGAGGGTGCTGAGCCCTATTCTGTTAGTTTCGATGGAGTTTTGAGGTTTAATGGGAGATTGGTGGTTCCCAAAGGAGCAGACTTACGTCATGCAGTGATGACCCAGTCTCACGGGTCCTGATTTGCGGTGCCCTGGAGGAGGTAAGATGTACTAGGATATGAGGCGGTAATACTGGTGGAGTGGGATGAAAAAGGACATTGTTGAGTTCGTGTCCAAGTGTTCTACTTGCCATCTGGTAAAGGTGAACCACCAGAAACCATCGGGGTTGCTTCAGCCATTGGAAATACCCGCGTGGAAGTGGGAGAGTATTTCCATGGATTTTATTACTGGGTTGCCTACATCACAGCAGGGCCACAACTCCATATGGGAGATTGTGGACTGTTTGACTAAGGTGGCTCATTTTCTGCCAGTGCGGACAGACTATACCACGAGTCAGTATGCTCAGTTGTTCATTGCTGAGATTGTCAGATTACATGGGGTGCCCCTGAATATTGTGTCAGATAGAGACAAGATTTTTGTGTCGCGTTTCTGGGAGAGCTTTCAGGAGGCCATGGGTACAGAGTTGAGGTTGAGTTCAGCTTATCACCCACAGACAGATGGGCAAATAGAGCGTACCAATCAGATGTTAGAGGATATGCTACGCATGTGTGTCCTTGATTTTGGGAGAGGTTAGGAGCCACATCTTCCACTGGTAGAGTTTGCTTATAATAACTCTTATCAGTTCACAATTGGCATGGATCCATTTGGGGCATTGTATGGCAGGCTTTGTCGTTCCCCAACTTGTTGGCTAGAGGTGGGGGATAACAAGTTGCTCGGACCAGAGGTGATTCAGGAAACTTATGCTAGGATTGAGATTATCAGGAGTCATATTCGGGTAGCCCAGGACAGGCAGAAAAGCTACGCCAATGCAAAATGGTTCTTCCGAGAATTTAATGTGGGGGACCAAGTATTACTACGTGTATCTCCTATGAAAGGAGTGATGAGGTTCGGGAAGAAAAGGAAATTGGCCCCGAGGTACGTGGGACCATTTCCCATTATCGAGAGGGTTGGGCCGGTAGCATACAGATTGGGATTGCCAGAGCACTTACATCGCATTCATGATATATTCCACATCTCATCATTGAGACGATACCTTTGGGATGACATGGTCCACACCCATATCGCGATTGAGGAGATTGACTTACAGCCCGACAGCTCTTACGAGGAGAGGCCAGTGGCTATCCTAGATCATAGCGAAAGGAGATTGAGGTCGAAAGTAGTCCCACTTGTAAGGGTCCAGTGGGAGCATCATAATGTGGAGGAATCCACTTAGGAGCATGAGATGGACATGCGTGAGAAGTACCTAGAGTTATTCTTACCAGGTACACCTTATTTTTTGAATTTCGGGACGAAATTCCGTTATTAGGGGGGAAGTATGTAATACCCCGTATTTTTATGACTTTTAATTTTGAGGAGATTTATTAAATTTAATTAGAGATATTAATTTAATATTAATTTGGAAAATCATTTAAATACTTACTAGTGTGATGAGAGTTAGTAATTATTTTTTTGTAAGTTACTTTATGGGTAAAGTAAGTGGTGTAATTAAATTTAGTAAAATTATCACGAGAATTTAAATTAATAATTTTAGAAATTTATCAGGGCGCGCTTGTGTCGTGTCGGGATTAAATTCGAACTATTAAAAGTGAATAAATTATAAGCCACCCGTATGGTCATTTTGAGTGCGTCAATGTGTTCGAAAGAGTCGAGAAAGTCAAAATAATGTACCCGGGGGTTTAGTTTGGGTCTCGGGGCATTTTTAGGCCTAATTAACACCCCGGGAGGACGTTTTGGACATTTTACATTTTTGGGCATGAAAAACCACGAAAATTCTAAGGGTATATCAGATGGAAAGAGTCATCTTCTAGGGTTAGAATCACCATAAACCAAAGACGGCCATTGGAGAGGAAGAGGAGAGGTTTTCCAAGGAGTTCTAGGCCAAGAACTCCACCGTTTGCACCGCCGTCGCCGCCAAACGTTAGATCACGCAACGAGGATCACAACCACACCAATCTCTCCACAAATCTGAACCAAAAATTCTTAGGCAAGTATCTATCTTGCTCTATTTCAGTTAATGATCCAATAATATTAGCCTAGGATTGATTAGGACTAGTTTTTGTGAAAGAAAAACCTGTTTTGGAGATTTGAATTCGCATGGTGTATGAGTAATATATGTATTCTGGAAACCCAATTCATATGTAGAGATTGAACCATGAAATTACAGTAAATTAAGAGTATGAAATCTGGTAAAAGAATAGGAAGAAACTAAACAAATAAAATATTAGGGTTCTTGATGTTTTTATGGATTATGCCCCATTTAATTCGTTATTCATGATGAAAATCCGCATGCCTGACGTAGAATATCACTTATTTGAGGATATAACTCTGGTACTATAAATTGTTGGGAGTTTAGTAGTCAAATATATTAATTTGGATGAGTTTGGAAGAGGAAACCCACAACTGGAAATTCTACAGATTTGTTATACCTGCTTGATCGATCGATCGACCCAAGAGCATCGATCGATCGATGCCTCGATCGATCGAACCCCTGCCATAGATTGATCGACCCCTCCTGGAAGACTTATATTTTCCTTTTTAAATAATTAATTTCAATTTAAGTGAGTAGAAGCCTTTGGACATTTCTATTAAAACATTTTGGGATGTAAAGGAGGCAGTAGGACTTTATAAAATTATGGAACCTTTAATGTAAGATGAGATTTACATTTCATGGGGGTGTTTTATACATAAGGAACAATGGGAATAGGAGTTAAGGGGTGAGACTCGTAAGGAAGTTACGTTGTAAAATAAATAAGTACCTACTGAAATTACATTTCGGGAGCTAGGAATTTACGAGTGTTACGTAGTAAGTTGAAATAATCCCATAAATAAGAATAAGAGACAAACCGTTATACGTGATAGCCTAGTAATGCGCAATAAGGATATATATCATAATTATGGGTTGTGAGAGTGTACCTAAATTTGATATGGGAATAGTAGTATACATATATGACTATGTTTATGCATATACTATATACGTGTGAAAATCATGCCCACGCTACTTGCTATCCCTGAGGTTACCGCGCTGGGACAGTCTTATCTCGATGGGACCTTTATGGGGGATATTGACTCATACCCTAGAATATAGGAATCCTTGGTACAGTCTATCGAATCGATAGTCAGACGGTCCTAAGAGACGTGTGAGGGTATGTACTGACCTCTTAGTGACTTGGAACTATGCTTCGCCTAAATTTTGTATGTGTTTTGTGTTAATACAGTTCGAGAGTGATTCCGAACTGGTATTTCCCTTAGTACGAGTGATACGGGGATTGGATAGCAGAGTATGCCCGCACCATAAATTTTATGTAGGGTTCCGTTAGAATATATATATATTATATGAGTATTTAATATATATATATATATATATATATATATATATATATATATATATATATATATATATATATATATATATATATATATATATATATTAAACCTGGAATTTGGGAACTACCAACTGTGACTATGGTAAGTAAGAAATGAATAATTATTTCAATTGAAAAGTATGATGCGTTACTGAGAAACTTTATAATCAAATGAGGCTTATGTGAGAACTTTACTGTTTAATAAAATTAACTTCCTTAACAATTGAAATCGTCGGCATGAAATCTTATAAGTAACTTAAGATCAGATTAGTTAAACTGTTGGGAGTATTAGTGCGATAGGTGTGCACATTAGAAGAGGTGAGAATTTCTCAAGGGAGTACCGCACTAATATGTTGGTTGCATTAGCCGGTAAGCATTTTAAATACTTGCTAAACTAATTTTAAACTATTTTAGAATCGGGCTCTCACCCGTTTCCTATTTTCTCTTCTCTCTTGTATATATATGTATGTATTACAGGTGCCCAGCCACAAGGGGCGTCTTGCATAGGATCCTTTGGAAGGAACGCGCTGTAACTTTGGTGGGAGTTGCAGGCCTCTTGCTTAGACGACCTCATTATTGATTCCACTTCTAGCACTATTTTATCCAGTTGGGCATCTGTCTCCCTTTTCCATTATTCAGTTGTTTTATCGTAGATTGTGATTCGTTTATTTCCAGTATTTATACTTTGGGATTTATTACTGTCAGGATGTTTTTCCTTAAGTTTTAAAGTTGGAATTTATTTGTTGGATGTTTAAATTGTTTGGATTATATGTTCCAGTCTAGTTGTTGGGTGATTCTTAAACTATAAATTATGTAAAGTTTAAATGTTGGTTTTTAAATGAAACTTGGAAATTGATGTCTTAAAAATGGTTTTGTCACTTAGCTTAATTATTTAGGGTGTTTAATTGGAAAAAAATTATTTTTGCGACAGTGATGCTAAGATGAACCAACCGTTCACCTTGATTATAATTTAATAAAGGACTGATCACCCGGTATTTAATTAGGCGGGGTGTCACACATGCCAATTTGCCTCCAACTTATTATGCTTTTGAATTACCTTCTTGAGCACGTAATTGCCTTCCTTTAGATCATATTTCTTGACACTTTTATTACAGAACATGACAGCCATTTGTTGATAGGAGGCATTGTGGATCATTGCGTCCTCTCTGACTTCTTCGAGCACGTCTAAATCTAAGCGTCTCATTAAATCGCTCACTGGAGAATTGAAATTGAGCACCCTATGAGTTAGTAACCTTAGTTCAGCAGGTATCATTGCCTCACTCCCAAAAGCCAATATATAAGGGGATTCCCCAGTTGCTATCTGGGTTGTTATTCAGTAAGACTATAACATTGAGTATAACTCGTTGATCCAATTCCCTTTAGCATCATCTAATCTCTTTTTCAACCCATTCAGTAGAGTTTTGTTCGTCACCTCTGTTTGCCCATTACTTTGGGGATGACCTGGAGCAGAATGGTCCTTTTGTATGTTGGACTGTAAACAGTATGCTACGAACTCATTATTGTTAAATTGGGTACTCTGATCAGTGGTAAAGGCATGGGGTAGACCATATCTACAAATAATATTCTTCTAAATGAATTGACAGACCCTTTCGTAGGCCGTATCGATGAGAGGTTCATCTTCCACACACTTTGTGAAGTAATCAACAGCTACCACCAAATATTTGAGTCGCCCCCTTGTAGTTGGTAGAGGCCTAACTAAATCTATTCCCCGTGTGAAGTGATTGGCGTTAGCAGTGCCTGAGGAGTTCTTCGTGGAGTAAAAAATCGCTGACATTTGTCCCATTTTTTAGCATAATCCATACAATTAGCACACATTTTCGCCAGTAGTATCCTTGCGTACACATTCTCTGTAGTAGAGTCCTTACGGCTACATGAGCCCCACAAGATCCTTCATTAATTTCCTTTATTAGGTCCTTCACTTCTGCTGGATGAACACACCTCTCCAAACCAGTTATGAAACCTCTCTTATACAGAACTCCATTATTCAAAACATATCTGGCAGCCTTGTACTTCAACCTTTTGGCTGCAAGTAGGTCGGCTGGTAAAATTCCTTCTTCAATATAGGCCCAGATGGGATCCATCCAAGATGGTCCCATATCCAAAGCGATAAAATTTACCATCAGGTCTTCATCAATACACCTAGTTGCAAGTACTTCAACGGGTATTGTTCTTCGTAGCTCGGTACGAGTAGCTGAGGCTAACCGAGCAAGTGCATTTTCCCTTGCATTCTCCATTCTAGGTATTCTAACCACCTGAACAGCTGCCAAATTGGCTACAATCTATAGAGCCTTTTTAAATTGTAATACCCCGTATTTTTAATGACTTTTAAAATTGGATTAATTAGAATTAATTGTGTTATAATTGGAAATTAATTCGAATTTAAATATTTTTAGAGAATAAAGTAATATGTGATCTATGTTGAATATGACTTAGTGATTAAAGTAATATAAATGATTATGAATTTAAAATTGATTATGTCTTTATAAACTTGTCGCGAATTATGTGTACGACAATTATGGTAATTAAGTCGGGACGCACATTTGAGTCGTGTTGGGATTATAATTATATGAAATAAAAGTGAATTATTTTTATGTCATCCAATTGGTCATTTTGACTGCGCCAAAGTGTCCAAAAGGGTTCAAATAGCTGAAAAAGTCTACTTGGGTGTTTGATTTGGGTCTCGGGACACTTTGGGATTGAAAGTAAACCCCAGAGGGGTATTTCGGTCATTTTACAAAGGAGGTGAATAATAACTTCAGAAATTTGAGTTTATCTTATAAGTAAAGGGATTAGAGAGCTTAGGTTCATTTACCAAAAATAAGAGGAAAAGGTTTAGGGGAGATTGGGAGACTTTTTATGGGAGAAGAAGAGACTTTTCCAGGAATCCAAAGGACAACCACCTTGCTCCACCAAGAGCCACCACCACCACTGCCGAAAGTTGGCCAAAAAAAGAGAGGACCACCAGTAGAGCATCATCCCCAGTGGATCAGACCTATAATCTAAAGTCAAGTGATTAATTATTGCAAATTTAACATGTATATTGTTTATGTTAGGTTGTTTAGAAAATTCTGAAAAGATGCATAATCAAAGATGAAATATGGTGATGTTAATTGAATATTTGAAAGGATAATGATGTAGGATTAATTTTCTTTTGAGTATCGAATTTAACCCATGAAATTTGGGAATTATTGGTGAAGAAAATCATAGTTTATATGATGTTCTTGGAGAAATAATAAAATATGAGTTTTCTGGAAATTATGAGAAATAATATGTTTGAATCCAAACTTCTTGATGATTTTAGGTTCTTTGTTTATTAGAGATAAATTATATATCTTGGTATATTATATGGGATGAATATTGGGGAGTTTGTGATTATTTAATAAAGGTTTTGATGATTAAAAAGTATGAAACCCGTACGCAAAAAATGCAAAAAAAACTTGACAATATATGGTTGATCGATCGATCGACTCAAGACTGTCGATCGATCGATCATAATCATCGATCGATCGACTCCCCCTGGAAATGTGAAATATTTTTCTTTTTAATTGTTGATTAAATTCCAAACTTTGAGGAATCTTTGATGATGATTAAATGGACTTAATGGGACTTAGGGACGGGCAGTAGGATATACTTAAGACCCACCAAATATTATTTTGGGATTGTGAATGAGGAAAAATTAACGAGTGAGTAATTAAACGAGTTATTTTGTAGAATTATATTATTTGTGATTTAAATCGGATAAATGATAATTTAAGGTTGGGACCAGTAGTAAGAGAGTCAGAAATTACCGGTATAACCTGAGGTATAATTGAGATTAACCTTAAAGAGGTGGAATAAAGGGTTAAGAGTGAATTAAGGGTTCTGGAGAATTAAACCTAATTAAAGTGAATTTAATTCGTAGAAATTCGGGAGTCGTGATAACATAGATTTTTAGGACGTGATGTTTACCTACTGAAATTATTTGAGGATTAAATAATCACCATCATGCGGTTAGTAAGTTCGAAAATATATACTTTGAGGATTAAAGTCATAATAAAAAAATACGTAGGATATTCGGGATATAATTATACTACGTATGGGATTTATTATATGGGTTGGGCGTATGCCCTATGGTTATATATAGGTATGATGAATACCTATTATTATTATATATATAGGTGAGATGATTGCCTGTTATTATCATATGGTTGCGTGAATACCTTATTGATGTTATATTTATATAGGTGTGATGAATACCTATATTATTATTTGTATGTATGACATACCTACGCTGCTTGCTATCAGGGTGGAGGTTTCGCGTTGTGGGCGGTCTTATTCTTGTGCGCCCAATTGGGAGGGATTTTAGATTCGTACCCTGAGCGTAGGACCTTGGATAAGTGCTATCGGTGTAATGATAGTTTCGACGGTTGAGTGAGAGCGTAGGTATGTACGTGACCCATTTGGCTGGGTAGTATGCTCGCCTCCAATATATTTGTGTTATGATATGATTCGTGAGAGACGTCAAATAAATAATCCTCTATACAGTGATATTATGTATCAGGACATGATAGCAGAGTATGCATGCTCCGCAGCTGTGACTGGGGAGGTTCCGTATTAGTATATATATAATTAGAGTGATATTATATATATATATATATATATATATATAAACTGTGATGTAATCTACTGTATGACATCGTAGATATAGAGATGTAATCTTCTGTGAGAAATTTTAGATTAAAAATATAAACTGTTATTTAATCTACTATGTAATGTGGTAGATAGAAGTAAATAATGAAATCTGAATTGAATCAAGTAAGTGAACACTTAATTCCACGGTAGTAACAAGACTAGTTTATATTAAAGAGAAATGAATATGAATAATTATATTACGTATGGTATGGGTCATACGGGTTTATGATGTGGGTTAGAATTATTTTGTGGAAACTAATTAGGAAAAAACCTTAACTAGGAAGATAATAAGATACGATAGGTGTGCACTCTAAATGAGAGGTGAGAATTCTTAAGAGAGAGCTCGAGAAACTAACATGTACATAATAAATGCTTATTTGTAATTGTTAAGCACTTGCTATTTTTAAAATCTTTTACAATTCCTTGCATATTCTCTTCTCTATTATATCTTGTACATCAGGTATCCAGCAGTGGGGATGCCCAACATAGATTATGCATGTTGCGATGGATCATAGCTACTAGAAGATATGAGGATTTTGTTTAGACGCTTTCTTTCTGTTTATTCACTCATTTGTAGCATCTACTTCATTTAGGGCATGTCGCCCAGGATTCTAGAGGTTGTTATTATTTATGTAAACATTGTGGATATGAGTTTTATTTAGTGGAAAAGTTATAATTAACTGGAGAGTTATTCCATTCACATTTATTCTTATTGTAGTTAATTTAGTTGTGATGTGTTGTTGCATATTATTATTCCGTGTCGTTGAATGGTTTTAATTAAATTAAAAATGGAAAAAAATTGACACTTAGCTTAATTAACTATTAGGTGATTAATAAAGAAATTTTTTTCGACAGTGATGCTGAGAATGAACCAACTGGATATTCTGATTTAATTAAATGAAGGACTAATCACCCGATATTTAATTAGACGGGTTGTTATAGGTGGTATCAGAGCATCAGGTTGTAGTGTATTTAGGATCTGTGCGGTTTACTATGTTTCAGCGTAGCGTTCTTTGATGTAGAGCCCTATTATTAGGATGCTAAATTCTTCTGCATATTTTGACTTACGTTCTCCTGTCATGAAGTATGTTAGATGTAATGCTTATACGAGTTCGATCGCGCATCATGCGCCAAATACATTGGGACGACTAGCAAGAGCCCTTAGAAGGACAGCAGGAGGACAACTCAGCTAAAGATATAGGGTATTTTGGAAAATGGTGTTGGAGATAGAAACCATCATAATTATTATTTGGGCTAAGAACATTAAGGAAGTCACTTGGGAGCTGTAGTTTGCCAAGCACCATCATAGTTAATGGTTGTATTGTTCTTAATTCACCCAACACTGTATGTGAAAAGTGAGGGAGTCGGAAGGACTCTTGTGAAGGAAGGAATTCAAAGATAATTGTGAAGGGTGAAGTGTAGTAACACCTAGAATTTGAGAAATTTCTAGTAAAATTTTTCTAGAAAGAAAAAACTTAAGTGATGAGAGTTAGGCATCACATATAGAGATCACGTGTGAAGCTGGAATAAGAATTTTAGGTATGGTTCGATAGTAAAATCGTTCATTTGATGTTTTAATCAAGATATGAATGGAATCTCGAAACTTATCTCTTATGGGTAAGAAAGAGAGAAGTAACTTGTTTAACGAACTCCTTACCCTAGGAATAATGGGGTACATAGAAGATAAGTAGAGTTCATTGTGTGAAAGGACTTGTGAGTGAAATACTCTAGTGTGAGTGAAAATCTGATGAAGATGACTAGGATTAACGTCACCAAGAAATTATATGATGCTTCAAAATGCAGGGGAGCTAGAAGGGTTAGGAAACCTAGCCGAAGGGCAAGATTGAATTCAATATTGTTAATAAAACATCACCGGAAGGTGTACCCAGTAGGGGACCCATTTAAAGTGACATAATTAAACCCCTACTTAGTGGCGATGAAATCAGCCAAGACTAGTGTAGTCGACAATGTATCCCATAGGACCCGTAGAGCCAAGAGAATAATGGGAATAGCAATTGGGAGTTAAGATTGATAGGTCCAAGAGAATAACTTTCAAATGGTCAGTAACGAGGAACTAGTAAACGAAATTTCCCTATGTGTAGTGAGAGAGACTACTAAGTGTTAAAATGTGTCCACATTGAGTACTGGGACAGATAAATTTTAGGAATAGTAAACCGCACCAATTAGGCATAACAACTGGAGGAGTGAGACATATAGGGTAGTAATTGGGTCAAAAGAATTAAGCCCAGGAAATTTACGAGCCAAGAGTGGTAGGTTTAAGTAGGACCAGTGGAGTCCTCGGTAATTGTAGCATACCATTTTCAAGGTTGGTGGGGTCCAAGGAGAAAAAGGGAGGTCGGTAAGACCATAATTGAGGCCTGGATATGCTGGGCCAACGTTTCAATAATAGGTGTGTAAAACCACAGGAGTGAATAATCTGTCCACAACGTTTCAATAATAGGTGTGTAAATCCTAGATGTATAACGGGTGCAAGTGATCGTGAGTTATTTTGACCGTGAGCAGTACATGTAAGGACCCTACGTGATCAGGAGAGATTGATGAAGTTTTATTTCATCCTTGTGAATAAAGGATCAGTTCTAGTGACATGGTGTGTCACAATAGTCATATATAAATTAAAAACCCTAAATTCGTGTGCGAGTTAATGTTAGTGGAAACAATAATTTTAACAGTCTGGTTACAAAAGTATTTCTCGTTGATAGCGGGACTTTTGGTATCGCCCGTGAGTGAACCGGGTGGGTCCTGAGAGTATATTTTTTTATTATAATTTTCTATTGCTTTGAGTTAGCATAATAGAACTCATTATGGTAATATGTAGTGATAAATTACCAAATGTTTTAACAATAGTAGATTGAGTGATAAGACTATCGTGTTGGATACTCCGAGGAGAGTAAAATTAATTTTGTGCGGCGCCAACTGATATAGGGCTGGGCTATATTTCATGATATCATAGACCTTGGTGAAAATGTTGTCTAGTTATATGTGTGAGTAGAAATTTATTTTACTTATGTGACTCAGGATATATTGTGTTTTTACAGTGAGAAATAACTCATTATACATAGCGTCAACAATTTGGGATAGTGAGAGCAACACAGTTTATGTTATTTTTAGGGATATATAAGCATTGACTAGAAGACCTTTATGAAAACATACATAAATTATGAGAAGGTACAGATTATGGACTGAGGGCCATTACGGATCTCGATGACCGACTATGTTAAGTAGTAGTGTATTGGGGGGTTGCTTGGATTTCGCTTTGCGAGACATCCCACGCCTGAAACTAGCGAACATCGGGAGTGGGAGAGAAGTTTCGTCGATAGTGAATAAGTTCGTACCTTAGTCATTTTATATATATACAAAGATAAATTTAGAGTTAAAAATTCCATTATGACTTAAGAGACACCTAGTTCTAGTAACATTATGAATAATACAATGATGCCACTGATAGAGTGATTAAGTTAACCCCTACCATATCAGTATGCTAAGTGAGCGAAAATTGATTTAAGAAGAGTATATGTTATTTGTGGAACAATGCAAGAAATATAGGGTGTATGGGCACCCTAGGTAATTGAATTTGATATTATTTCCCATTTTGGAGATATGAGATAAGGAAAATAAATATAGATGTTTAGATATCGGGACTTGAATGTCCGGTCATTTATAACGATTAGAGATATAGTCGGTAGAATAACAAATGTATCAGTCTATATATGACTATGGTAATAGGATTTAAATGAAAATATGTTTGGCTAGATTCCTCTTGTAGCGGACCACCTGTCTATTGGAATTAGGGTGGACTATTCGAAACCAACAGAGGTTTCTCCAACCGTTAGGGATTTCTAAGTAGTATTGGGAGAGAATTCGTAAGGATTTTATCGCGAAGATGGTTACGATCCTATATAGGTGATAGTGGATCAGTTGACTGAAGTAGATCACGTTATGCCAGGTAGGGTTTATCATACTACGAGATAATATGCTTTGATCTTAATATAACCGAGATAGTGAGGTTACATAGGGTACCGTTTAATATTATTTCCAATTATGACGATATTTTGTCTCCTGATTTTGGAAGAATTTGCACGAGGCATGGGTACCGAGTTTTAATTGGGTATGATCTATCATCCGTATAATAATGGGCAGCCTAAGCGGACAAATCTGATGCTGGAAGATAAATTATGTTTGTACCCTTGAATCTTAAGGGAGGACAAGAGACCTACGTTCCACTGGTGAAGTTGGTGTACTATAACTCTTATAAGTTTACTGTTGGGCATGGTGTCAGTTGAAGTATGGTACGGTAAGTCTTATTGTTTCTCCTACTTGTGGGATAAAGGTGAGGAACCAGGAACTTTTGCGAATAGTGGAGATGATTTGAAACTTATAGTATATATTATGTGTAGAATATACACTGCACAATTCACCTACTTGTGTATGATAATCACAAGATGATATGGTATTTATCTAAAGAACGGTTAAATCTATTTAAGTGCATATAGTAGAAGGTTAAATAGTGAATATTTAGAATAAAGTATAAGTAGTGAAACTTAAACTGTAAGGCTTGGACAATAACCTACGTGACAGGGTAAACTGGGGTTAAAATGATCATAAGTGAGGTGTTTATTATTAGGTGTATTCGATAGCGTACTTTATGGGCGGTACAGAGTAGTCGACTTGGGAGCGCAAGTATGTGATGCGCAATACTTATCCAGAATTATTCTTGCCTGCTATACTTTTATTTTTTGAATTTCGGGATGAAATTCCATTGTATGGGGGTATGTAATACCCCGTATTTGTAATGAATTTTAAAATGGGATTAATTAGAATTAATTATGTTATAATTGGAAATTAATTCGGATTTAAATATTTCTAGAGAATAAAGTAATATGTGGTTTATGTTGAATATTACTTAGTGATTAAAGTAATATATATGATTATGAATTTACAATTGATTATGACTTTATAAACTTGTCGCGAATTATGTGTACGACAATTATGATTGTTGATGTAAAAAACTAGATTACTCTAATTATTTAATCACAGATAAATAAATAAGACAAAAGATTTTAAAGTGGTTCAGCCTTATATGAATGGCCTACATCCACTGTTATGTTATTGTTGAGTGTTTGAGAATTCTCGATTACAAGTGCTATCAAGAAATTCCGGTCCCTTTGACTGAGGGTGATACAAGGTATTTATAGCCCTTAGGCTGTACATGAAAGGGTGTTACATTAAATGATACACATATGAAAGGGTAATTCATTTAATGTTCTTCAAACGTGCACGTCAAGATGATAAGCATTCAATGAATAATTGAACTGTTGATTATCTGGCAATTAATGCTGTGGTCGGGGTGCAGCTCGAACCGCCTTAGTTGCTCGTCGTCTAAGAGTTCCTCGAAGCATTGGAGTTTCTCGGAGGATAAGAGTTCCTCGGAGGACTAGCGTTCCTCGGAGTATACCTGTTGCTCGGAGTGAGTATGTTGGTTGGGGAAACAATCTTCCTCGTTGCTATTGTGCCACGTAGATTGACACGTGTCTTCTTATTATTCGTCCACGTCAGCATACTAATTTTGGTATCAACAGAAGCCCCCAATGTTTCATATTTCGAACTTTGAGGAGTATGGAACATTCTTTCTCGGTATATGGCGATATTAAATGACCTTCCTGGGTTTTAGGAGCCTTTTCTTCATATTTGAATTTCCTTCCAAATTCGCAGAATCCGCCTTTTTGCCTTTTTATAGACGCTTCGATCTTCGTGCCCTTTTTGTCCTTTTAGCCGCCGGTAGCATAATAGTTTCCTTTTTGTAATCATTTCTTTCTCCGTTTCCCAAGGCAAAGTATTTAAGCTTCAGAGGCAATCCCATCGTCTTCTACCTTTTCAATTTCTGCTTTCGAGTTTTCTATAGCTTTTCTCTCTCCTGTGCGTCCATCCTTTTCTTCGTTTGTTTATCAACAGATCTCCTTTTTTCCCTGTAAGCTCTTCTTCCCTCTTCTTTTATTCATCATGGTTTACATTATTGAGTCTCTTGAGAAATTCCGTTCTGATTTCTCTATTCCATCTTGGGTAATTTTGGAGGTTCTTTCTGAGCCTTCAAGTTATTTTGATTTGGCTGAGGGACATTGGTTCCCTAGCCTCTTTATTGCTGAATGTGGATTTTCTTTTCCACCAAACCCTTCATGCTTAGAGTTCTGTCAGTATTTCGACGTTTTCCCTGCAAAAATAGCCCCCAACACCTGGAGAATAGTTAATGGGGTTTATAGGTTAAATCAAACTCATGGAACTCGTATAGGAATTCCTGAGATTATGTATTGTTATAGATGGGCTATTTTAGACAATGTTTATTATTTAAAAACTAGATTTTTGAATAGGGCTCTAGTAGTCAACCTCCCTGATGCCAACAGGGATTATTTTGAACATGGAGTAGTTGTACAAAATTAGCAACATGCCCCTCTGGTTGGAGACGAAGTATATGAGGGTCCCAAATGCCCTCCATATGGCAATGGGATAGGTTATTTTCATCTTATTTTGTTTTTTGAAATTATGATTTCATTGTGTTTGATAAAATGTATGACTGATATTTCACTATGTCTTTATTTGCAGTTGACAGCAAGAGAAAAACTCCAAAAGAAACAGAAGTTAATATCAAGCATTTAAAACATATCTGGAGTTTGCATCAGAAGGTTGCAGACGAGCACATTAGGTCTGCTTCATACTTGCTGCAATACAGGAGCTACACATCCTCTTTCACTGCTCGCCCTGTGGCTAGCATTAGCGAACCGTTGCCAGCTTCTGAAGATTCTTCACCAGACTCTCACATTCCTCTGAGTCAGAAGATGGGCAAGAGAAGAGTTCCTGCTCTCTTTGAAGAGACCTCCTCTGCTGGAGATGGAAAGAGAATGAAAGCCGATGTCCCAAAGGGGACAAAGAAAGTTGATGCTGCTCCTTAGAAGGTCGTCGAGAAGCCCCCTGTGGATCCTGTACAGAAGAAGGCGCCAATGAAAGTAATCACTATCTCTCCAACCAAAAATTCTTCTTTGGTTGAGGTTGTTGAGAAGACACCGAGGAGATTGAAGAAATCTTCCTCGGTTAGTTATTCTGAAGCCATTCCCCAGCTCCAAACTAGTGGAGCTGGTGTTCCAACCATCATTCCCCCGAGCTCTGCAATGAGCTCGGTAAAGACTTGGATTATTCCTGAAGTCCAAGGCATCGAGGAAAACATGCCTAGGGATATGCTGACATCCCTAGCTACTCGTCACATTGCTTCAGTAAGTTTCTTTTTATCTTGAATTTTTCCTTCTATCAATATATGTATCTCGGCACTAACTCATCACTACTTTCTTTTTTCAGCTGGTGAGTTGTTTTAACACCATTGTGAAGAAAGATGAAGCGCTCAAGGCTTAAAGCTCCTCGTCTGGAGTAGAGGATGCATTCCAGGGTTTGGCCCAATCTCTGAAGGAATCCCGTCAGAAGTACGACGAGGATAAAGGTGAATGGGAGAAGAAATTGGCTGCATCTGAAGCAGAGAAGGTGCAGTTAGGAAACAAAGTGAAGGACTTGGAGAGGGAGAACAAGAAATACTCCGAGAAGCTCACTACTTTCGGGGAGCTTGAAAATAAGCTGAAATCAGCTGAGGAAGAGCTGACCCTTCTGCGCGAAGCAAATCGTCAGAAGGAGGAGTTGGAGGCCAAACTGAAAGCCTCCGAGGACCTTCTATCCGAGAAGCTCTGCTTGGAGAAAACGAAAAGAAAGAAGGCAATAAAGAAGTCTTTCAGCACAGGTTGGGACAAAGGGTGGAACAAGGGAGTAGCTGCTATGATGACTCAAGTGCAATATGGAAGTTTGAAGTACTTCCGAGATGGCTGGGTTGCAGCTTTGCAAGAGTTGAAAGTGAGCGAGGACTCCGAGCTATTTCAACAGCATCTCCCTGGTCCTCGTCCAGCTATCGAGGATGAAGAAGAGGAAGAAGCTGCCTCAGAAGAATCTTCATTGGTTGTGGGTGATATCATCCTTACCCAGCCTGCTGACGAGGAGCTTTCATCTCTGCCAGCTCCTTCAGAACAAGTTCCAGCTCCTGCCGACCAACTCCTTATCTCCACCGAGCAACCAAGCTCCTCGTCCCAGCCTCCCGAGAAAGTCTTGGGAGACAAGGAAAAGGTGTGAAGTTGTTCGGTATTCTCTTTCTGTTTTTCTTTTACTTGTACTTTGTATCTCAGATCTTTGTAACTTTGCCTTATGATCTAATAAAATTTGAGTTCTTTTCTTCCATATGATTGTCTCTTCTTTATCTACACTCTGTCTTGATCTTCTTTTTCTTTCTCTGTTAGTTTCTGGACAGGATGGATCTTTTGTCTGCTAATGACACAAAGTTGATGCAGCAATGCCATGAATATTATAAAGCTGGTCATACAGACCTAAGTGCATCCGAAATTGCCGATATCCTTGGCCATGGTGCTTCAGAGCAAGCAATCGAAGCTTATCAGTACCTGAAGGACTTACTTGATAGAGCAGTGGCCAATAACGTGGCTTACTATGACATGATTGAGGAGCTTCAATATACTTTAGAAGATCTTCAGACTCAGTACAAGGAGTCAACTGCCTTGCTGCATGAGGGGTATGAAAAGAAATATCAACAGCTTTCTGCCGATAAGGGCTACGACAAACTCATTGCTGGGTATGATGTCAGGGAGAGGACCCTAAAGGGAGAAGTTGAAGCCTGTAGACAAATTGCTGAACTGCTGGAGCAAGAGAATAATAATTTGCAGAAAGAACTAGCACAATACAAGTCTGCAGCCTCTTCTTCAACAGCGGTAATCCCAGTGATCGATGAAGGATTTTCCTTCTTAGAGGTTGAGAATGCCAAATTAAGGCAAGAGTTGGATGTCCTGCGAAGATCTGGTACTTCTACTTCTACTCGGGGACGAGGAAGAGGTTCTCGTGGGCGAGGAAGAGTTGCTCAAGATGTTGTCGAGGAACGAAGTACTCCAGCTGCTCGGGGTCGATCAAGAACTCCTCGTAGTATTGAAGAAGCTCGTACTCTGTCAACATTGGAAACCCAAGCGTACCAACTGAATGCCAAAGATCGGCCTTTGTCTGAAATGTCCAAGAAAATCCTATCTTTGGAGGATCAACTTACTGCGATGAAGTCTGCTTTAGAGAATAAGGACATTTTTGCAAAAAGCCTTCACGAGCAGTTGGATAGACTGACCTTCCAATTCCATAAGCAGCCCAGGGAATTTTGGATGGCTGGGTACAACGAAGCATTAGTCCATTTAGATGCTCGTATCCAGAATGCCACTAATGAGGGCTATAAACAAGGCTGGTTGAATGCCTTATGCATGTTGAAACTTGAACAGGGGCATTACTTGTGGGACTATTATGACCCCGGGGTGCTTGACCTGCCTGTGACACCATTTAATTTAGACAAGGAATGGATCCCAGCTCATGCCATTCCTCGGAGCTTAATTGCACAATACCTCGGTGATTACAATCTTCATTCTCAGATCGAGGTATCTCGTCCCGAGCATCTATTGGATACACCTTCAGTAATGAATGTCAGAATGTTGAAGGACTTAAATTTTATCAATTCTCCTCAGACCTTAAATGATCCTCCTGCTAGCGAGGAACCTATTTCAAAAGCTGAAGGAAAGAAACCAATAGAATAGGGATTTCAATGTAATAGTTAGTATACATGTAATTTGTAATTCGTTTTGAATTTTAATGAAAGACTTTCATTTTCTATTCGCAAATCTGTGTTGCTATTGTTTTGTACTTGTTTAACACTTTTATATTTGTGATTGCATAACAATACTTTGTGGTTCATCGACCAATCTAGTAATAAAAGGTTACAAGTATAAAAAATGTTGCTCGATCACTTAATAATAAAGTAATGAGTATGAAAATGTTTAAAATTTTTCCAACCAACCAAGGTTGTTAAATTGTGCTCGTCGACCAATTATAATTAGTGAGAGTTTTTATCCCCTACTAACCATACTTGGTAATTTTTTTCATAAAATGTGTCCGACCAACTAAGGTCGATAATTTTATCCTCGTCGACCAACTACAGTTAGTGGATTTTTATCCCCGACTAACCATACTTGGTTCAGTTTGGAATACTTTGTATTGTCTGGAATAGTTTTACCTTCCGACCAACATAAGTTGGCATATTTTGTTTCTTAACCAGCCGAAATTGGCATTTTTAAGAATGTTGTTCTTTCCCTTTTACCAACCGGAGTTGGTCATGGGTTTGAACTTATCATGTCCACTAACTCTTTTACCAACCGAAGTTGATCACCTTAGTGTACGCCTCCTATCCAAAGGAGTATAGTTTGTTCTCGCTATTTTACCAATCGAAGTTGATCACGCTCGAACTATCAGTGTCCACTAGTTATTTTACCAACCGGAGTTGGTCACGCTAGTGTATGCCTCCTAACCAAAGGAGTATAGTTTGTTCTCGCTATTTTACCAATCGAAGTTGATCACGCTCGAACTATCATATCCACTAGTTATTTTACCAATCGGAGTTGATCACGCTAGTGTATGCCTCCTAAACAAAGGAGTATAGTTTGTTCTCGCCCTTTTACCAACCGGAGTTGGTCGTGGGTCTGAACTATCGTCTTCTTTTTGCTGTCGAGCAGCGTAGTGTTGTACACTAGTATTCCCCGAAAAACTTTCAATAAAAGGAAAGAAGATGGTGAAACATCATCGTATTATTCATATTGATAGAACTGCTTTACATTTTACATTACTGATAATATTTGCGTAGGTGTTCAGCATTCCATGCATTCTTGAATTCCTCTCCTTCTAGAGTTGCTATTCGGTAAGTTCCTGGTCGAACAACTTCTGTAACTCGGTAAGGTCCATGCCAATTTGCTTCCAATTTATTGTGCTTCTGAATGACCTTCTTTAGCACGTAATCTCCTTCTTTTAAATCGCATTTCTTCACCCTCTTGTTGTAGAACAGAGATGTTCGTTGTTGATATGCAGCATTCCTAATGGCTGCTTCTTCTTTAACCTCCTCGAGCATGTCCAAATCTAATCTTCTCATCAAGTCATTGACTGGGGAATTGAAATTCAGCACTCTGTGTGTTGGGAGACCCAACTCAGCAGGTATTATAGCCTCACTTCCAAACGCCAGCATATATGGTGATTCTCCAGTCGCTGCTCGGGGAGTTGTTCGGTAAGCCCACAATACTGATTGTAGCTCATTAATCCAATTAGCTTTAGCCTCACTTAACCTCTTCTTCAAACCATTTAATAATGTTATGTTCGTCACTTCAGTCTTTCCATTGCTTTGAGGATGGCCTGGTACTGAATGAACCTTCAAAATGTTTGACTGATGACAATAGGCGGCAAACTCCTCGTTATCAAACTGTGTTCCATGGTCTGTGATGAAGGCATGAGGGAGACCATATCGGCAGATGATATTATTCCAAACGAATTGGTATATCTTCTCGTATGTCATATCAATCAGAGGCTCAGCTTCTACCCACTTAGTAAAATAATCCACTGCGACGACGAGGTACTTGAATCTTCCTCGTGTCGTTGGCAGTGGTCCAACCAGATCAATTCCCCATATGGAAAATGGCCACGGGGAAGTTATGGGTGTCAACAATGCTTGTGGAGTACGTCGGATGGAAGAAAAATGTTGGCATTTATCACATTTCTTAGCATAGGCTATACAATCAGCCCTCATCGTTAGCCAGTAGTATCCTTGCGTCATTACCCTTTGCAAAAGTGTTCGACCTGCTACATGGGCTCCACAGGACCCATCATGGATCTCTTCAATCAATTCTTTCAGCTCGGAGGGATGTACACATCTTTGCAAACCTGCCATAATTCCTCGTCTATACAAAACACCATTAGTTAGTACATACCGAGCAGCTTTAAACTTTAATTTCTTGGCAGCGATCTTATCCTCCGGTAATTCTCCTTCCTCAACATATGCCCTGATGGGATCCATCCAAGATGGTCCTAAATCAAGGGAAATAACATTCATCGTCAGGCGTTCATCTATGCTTCGACTTTCTAACACTTCAATTGGTATCGTTCTTCGCAACTCGGTACGAGTAGCTGATGCTAGCCGGGCCAGTGCATCTGCTTGTGCATTCTTCATTCTTGGTATTCTGATCAAGTGAATGGCATCAAATTTTGCCAATAACTCCATCGCCTTTGCATGATACTTGACCATTAATTCTCCTTTAACTGCATACGTTCCCATCATCTGATTCACAATTAATTGAGAACCACTGAATACCATCACTTATTGCGTTTTCATAATCTTTGCTAAATTAAGACCTGCTATCAAGGCTTCATACTCAGCCTCATTATTGGAAGCTTTGAATTGGAATCGTAAGGCATATTCCACGTCAATCTCGTCTGGAGTGTTCAAAACAATCCTTGCTCCACAACCTGTTGTACAAGATGACCCATCTGCATACAAACTCCACGTAGGTAACTCGTCTTCAAAATTCTTATCTGACAGCGTTCCTCGATGAAATATTTGCTGTTTTGTTTCATCCTCCCCTGGTATCTTTCGCTCCTCGTCGACCATCTTTTCTCGCCCTTTTACCAACCGTAGTTGGTATGGGTTTGAATTTGATGATCTTTCTACATCCACAAGCCCTTTTACCAACCGGAGTTGGTCTGGACTTATGTCTGTTGATCCTGTAACATCCACAGGTTGGTCAGCGAGCAACTTTTGTTCCTCGGGGGTATCAGGATATGTAAAATCTGCTATAAAGTCTGCTACACCTTGCCCTTTTAAGGATGATCTGGGTTCATACACAATAGCATATTCACCGAGCTCTATTGCCCAATACATCAGTCTCCCTGACTTTTCTGGCTTATGAAGGGCTTGTCTTAATGGCATGTCGGTATACACGATGATGGTATGGGCCTGGAAATATGGCCTCATTCTTCTACTTGCTTCAATTAATGCCAATGCCAATTTTTCTAACTTTGGGTACCTGATCTCTGCACCTCGGAAAGCCTTACTTGTGTAATAAATTGGCTTCTGGACTCCATTCTCCAATCTGATCAATGCCGAGCTGACAGCATTTTCTGATACTGCCAGGTATAAGTACAATTTTTCTCCCATCACTGGTCTGGACAGCAATGGAGGTGTTACCAGATATTTCTTCAAGTCTTGAAAGGCTTTTTCACATTCATCATTCCACTCGAAAGTTTTTCAGAGTGTTTTGAAGAATGGAAGGCACCTATCAGTTGCTCGAGATACAAATCTATTGAGCGCTGCAACTCGTCCTGTAAGACTCTGCACTTCTTTCTTCGTAGTTGGAGATCGCAACCCTAAAAGAGCTTTGATCTTTGCTGGATTTGCCTCAAAGCCTCGCTGGTTAACGATGTACCCGAGGAACATTCTTTCTCGTACTCCAAAGGTGCACTTCGTCGGGTTGAGCTTCATCTGGTATTTATCCAGTTGATCAAAGGTCTGACTTAAGTCAATTAGATGATCAGCAACTTTCTTGCTCTTTATCAGCATATCGTCGACATAAACTTCCATGTTGCAACTGATTTGTTCGGCAAAAACCTTATTCATCAGCCGTTGATACGTCGCTCCTGCATTTTTCAAACCAAAAGGCATAACATTATAACAATAAATTCCCCTAGGGGTAATAAAAGAAGTGCTTTCCCTATCTTCAGGTTTCATTTTGATCTGGTTGTAACCAGAGTAAGCATCCATGAAGCTGAGCAGCTCGTGCCCCGAGGTAGCATCCACTAGTTGGTCAATTCTGGGCAATGGGAAGTGATCATTTGGGCAGGCCTTGTTGAGATCAATGAAATCAACACACATTCTCCATTTATTATTTTTCTTCTTTACCATCACCACATTTGCCAACCAGTCCGGATACTTCACATCTTCAATGAATTGGGCTTTCTGGAGCTTGTCGACCTCCTCTTGAATAGCTTGATTCTTCTCGAGGCTAAATACCCTTCTTCTCTGCTTTACAGGCTTGATCTCCTTATTCACATTGAGCTCATGACATAAGAATTTTGGATCTATTCCTGGCATGTCTTCATGACTCCACGCGAAAGTTTTCTTTCTGTTTCTCAAGAAAGTTATCAACTCCTGTTTTATTGAAGCATCCAACGATGAACCTATCTGAGTTACTCGTTCAGGGTGTTCGTCGTCCAGAATAACATTTTCTGTAGATTCTACCACCTGTCCTTTTACAAGTTGGGATTCATCTCTTGGATCAAGTGTTTCAATTTCTGTACTTTCATCCACCTGGTAAGTAGTAGTCTTTTTCCTTGATTCTTCAAGCTCCTCTTGCTCGGCAGACGAATAATAGCATTCTCGAGCTACTTTTTGATCACCTTTCACCACTCCCACTCCGAAATTTGTTAGGAATTTTAAACATTGATGTACTGTAGATGGGACTGCTTCGAACTTCCTCAAACCAACTCTTCCCATGATGATGTTGTAGGCTGACTGCACATTCTTATCCATCACAAAGAAGCGTATTCTCTCTGTTCGACAAGCAGGCCAAGTTCCAATGAATATATCCAATTTGATCGTCCCAAGTGGAAAAACTTTCTCGCCAGCGAAACCCAGAAGAGGTCTGTGATACGGCTCCAATTGAGATAACTTCAAATTTAAACTGTCAAAGCATGAATAGTACATGATGTCTGCCGAACTGCCATTGTCTACCAGCACCCTTGAAATCACTACTTCTTTCATCCTCATTTTGATCACCAAAGGGTCGTCGTGGGGGTAAAGAACACCTGCCAGGTCATTTTTTGAAAAGCCAATAACCAACTTCTCTTTGTTTACCTTCCTCGGACGATCCTCCTCGGCCAAATTTATTCGCTGAATGTACGAGCAAGCTTGTGCCTCTCCGAGGTAAGCTTTTCTTTCTGCAGTAAGATCTCCTCCTGTAATAACATTACAATCAAATGACCCAAAACGTATGGAAAATACCTCTCGTTCTGGCTGCCTTGGTTTCTTGGGAAGATCGGGGTCATCCTCGGCATCATCTTCATGAGCTCTCTTCTTTTTCTCCTCTGCTCGACGAGGATATCTAGATCTCTCTTTAGTTCGATCATTATTTCTTTTTTCACCTCCCCGATCAACATACTTTGCTAGCTTTCCTCTTCGGATGAGTGTTTTAATCTCGTTCTGAAGAGCTATGCAATTTTTAGTCATATGGCCATGATCTTTGTGGAACTCGCAATATTTGTCCATGTTCCTCGCATCAGGATCTGACCTCAGTTTCTTCGGCCACTTTACTTCCTCGCTATTCTTGATTTCTTCCAAGACATGATTAATACCCATTTTCAAGGGAGTATAATTATCGAATTTCTTCAGGACTTCCCATGATGACTTATTATTTCTAGAACGCTTGTCACCGCCATTGCCCTTATGCTCTTTATTTTTAGACTTGTCGACGTCCACCTTGGTGTCTTTATCTATATTCTTCTTTGTAACCATAGCTTCCTCGGCATTCATGATTTTGGCTGCTTTTGCCATCAACTCTGACATAGTTTTAGGTGGATCTTTTGCCAAGGTGTAATATAACTTATTTGGCAACAACCCACTCATCAAGGCGGTGATTGCTGTCTTCTCCTCGTAATCTATGACTTCCATCTTCTCGTTATTGAAACGAGTTATGTAATATCTAGTACTCTCACCAGATTTTTGTCTAACACTTAACAAGTGTTCTACTCGTTTTACTGGCTTTGCTCCGAAACAGAAATTGCCGATGAACAACTCGGCCAACTGAAAGAAAGTTGAAATCTTACCCCGAGGAAGATTGTTGTACCATATCTAGGCAGCTCCAGTAAGAGTTCCTGAGAACGCTCTGCATCTCATCTCGTCGGGGACAGCATAGATATCGGCGGCAGCTTGATATTGCTCTATATGAAGAACAGGATCTGTCTTTCCATTATATTTAGGGGTCACTACTGGTGCTTTAAACTTTGACGGTGTAGGAAAATTCACAATGGCCTGGACAAAAGGTGTCCCTTGAACAAAAGTTCGTTGTAGGGGATTCTTCGCCCTAGCCATTTCTCCCAATCTATCCTCCAATCGCTGAAGGGACCCTTTCCACGCTTCATTTCCTTCCTCGGGCCTATTGGTTCGAGCAATAGATCGTTCTGAAGTAGCCTCTTGAGATTTATCTTGGCGAGCAACTGGTCGTGATTGTGCTGATCCTTCTCTTAGATCTGATGGTTGTCGAAAACTCCTCGACATGGTCTTAGGTGGACTCCTATTTCTCCTAGGGCCTAATCGACTGAAAGGAGACACCCTACTCAGTCTTTCTAAGGCACTGGGTCTTTCTGGAGAGAGAGTGATACATTGATCAGTATCTGTAGCCCTTATTGATGAAGTTCGCCCAGGTTGATAAGAGAAAGCATCAGACTCCTCATTACGATATGACTCAGTACGCTTGGATCGTGAAGAAAGTAAATAAGTTTGCCTCTGACCATTTCGCTGTCCTGAACGTGCAGGTGCACGGCCATGAAGGGTTTGTATGAGTTGCCTCATTGTGTCTTGCATGGCAGTTTGTCCTTGAGCCAGATTCGTCATAATCCCGGCCAGATCTGGAGGTGCAGAGGGATTTGGAGGATTTCCAGCATTTCCAGCGTTTCGATTGCTAGATTCTGGATTATCCGCCATTGATGATGAATGATTTTTGGTGAAAAACGATAATAACAATCGATTCCCACAGACGGCGCCAATCTGTTGATGTAAAAAACTAAATTACTCTAATTATTTAATCACAGATAAATAAATAAGACAAAAGATTTTAAAGTGGTTCAGCCTTATATGAATGGCCTACATCCACTGTTATGTTATTGCTGAGTGTTTGAGAATTCTCGATTATAAGTGCTATCAAGAAATTCCGGTCCCTTTGACTGAGGGTGGTACAAGGTATTTATAGCCCTTAGGCTGTACATGAAAGGGTGTTACATTAAATGATACACATATGAAAGGGTAATTCATTTAATGTTCTTCAAACGTGCGCGTCAAGATGATAAGCATGCAATGAATAATTGAACTATTGATTATCTGGCAATTAATGCTGTGGTCGAGGTGCAGCTCGAACCGCCTTAGTTGCTCGTCGTCCAAGAGTTCCTCGGAGCATTGGAGTTTCTCGGAGGATAAGAGTTCCTCGGAGGGTTGGTGTTCCTCGGAAGACTGGCGTTCCTCGGAGTATACCTGTTGCTCGGAGTGAGTATGTTGGTTGGGGAAATAATCTTTCTCGTTGCTATTGTGCCACGTAGATTGACACGTGTCTTCTTATTATTCGTCCACATCAGCATACTAATTTTGGTATCAACAATGATAATTAAGTCGGGACGCGCATTTGAGTCGTATTGGGATTATAATTAAATGAAATTAAAGTGAATTATTTGTATATCATCCGAATGGTCATTTTGACTGTGCCAAAGTGTCCGGAAGGGTTCAAATAGTCGAAAAAGTCTACTTGGGCGTTTGATTTGGGTCTCAGGGCACTTTGGAATGGAAACGACACCCCATAGGGGTATTTCAGTCATTTTACAAGCAAGGTGAATAGTAACTTCGGAAATCTGAGTTTGTCTTATAAGTAAAGGGATTAGAGAGCTTAGGTTCATTCACCAAAAATAAGAGAAAAAGGTTTAGGGGAGATTGAGAGACTTTCTATGGGACAAGAAGAGACTTTTTTAGGAAACCAAAGGACAACTACCTTGCACCACCAAGAGCCACTACCACCACTGTCGAAAGTTGGCCGAAAAAAGAGACAACTACTAGTAGAGTATCATCCCCAATGGGTCATACCTACAATCTAAAGGCAAGTGATTAATTATTGCAAATTTAGCACGTATATTGTCCATGTTTGGTTGTTTAGAAAATTCTGAAAAGATGCATAATCAAAGATGAATTATGTTGATGTTAATTGAATCTTTGAAAGGAGAATGATGTAGGATTAAATTTTTTTTTTTAGTATAGAATTTAACCCACGAAATTTGGGAATTATTGGCGAATAAAATCTTAGTTTATATGATGTTCTTGGAGAAATAATAAAATATGAGTTTTTTTGGAAATTATGAGAAATAATAATTTTGAATCCAAACTTCTTGATGATTTTAGGTTGTTTGATAATTAGAGATCAATTATATATCTTTCTATATCATATGGGATGAATATAGGGGAGTTTGTGATTATTTATTAAAGGGTTTGATGATTAAAAAGTATGAAACCCGTAGGAAAAACAATGCAAAAAAAACTGGGCAATATCTGGTCGATCGATCGATCGACTCAAGATTGTCGATCGATCGACCATAATCATCGATCGATCGACTCCCCCTGTAAATGTGAAATATTTTTCTTTTTAATTGTTGATTAAATCCCAAACATTGAGGAATCTTTGATGATGATTAAATGGACTTAATGGGACTTAGGGAAGGGCAGTAGGATATACTTAAGACCCGAAAAATATTATTTTGGGATTGTGAATGAGGAAAAATTAACGAGTGAGTAATTAAACGAGTTGTTTTGGAGAATTAAATTATTTGGGGTTTAAATCGAATAAATGATAATTTAAGGTTGGGACCAGTAGTAAGAGAGTCATAAATTATCGGTATAATTGGAATTAACCTTAAGAGGTGGAATAAAGGGTTAAGAGTGAATTAAGGGTTATCGAGAATTAAACCTAATTAGAGTGAATTCAATTCATAGAAATTCGGGAGTTGTGATGGCATGGATTTATAGGACGTGATGTTTACCTACAAAATTTATTTGATGATTAAATAATATCATCGTGCGGTTAGATAAGTTCAGAAATATATACTTTGAGGATTAAAGTGATAATCGAAAAATACGTAGGATATTCAGGAAATAATTATACTACGTATGGGATTTATTACATGGGTTGTGCGTATGCCCTATGGTTATATATAGGTTTGATGAATACCTATTGTTATTATATATATAGGTGAGATGATTTCCTGTTATTATCATATGGTTGTGTGAATACCTTATTGATGTTATATTTATATAGGTGTGATGAATACCTATATTATTATTTGTATGTATGACATACCTATGATGCTTGCTATCGGGGTAGAGGTTTCGCGTTGTGGACGGTCTTTATCCTTGTGCTCCTAATTGGGAGGGATTTTATATTCGTACCCTGAGCATAGGACCTTGGACATGTGCTATCGGTGTAATGATAGTTTCAACGGTTGAATGGGAGCGTAAGTATGTGCGTGACCCATTTGGCTGGGGAGTATGCTCGCCTCCAATATATTTGTGTTATGATATGATTCTTGAGAGACGTCGAATCAATAGTCCTCTATACAGTGACATTATGTATCAGTACATGATAGCAGAGTATGCATGCACCGCAGTTGTGACTGGGGAGGTGCCGTATTAGTATATATATAATTAATGTGATATTATATATATAAATAGTGATGTAATCTACTGTGTGACATTGTAGATATAGAGATGTAATCTTTTGTGAGAAATTGTAGATTAGAAATATATAATGTGGTAGATAGATGTAAATAATAAAATCTGAATTGAATCAAGTAAGTGAACACTTAATTCCAAGGTAGTAACAAGACTAGTTCATATTAAAGAGAAATGAATATGAATAATTATATTACGTATGGTATGGGACATACGGATTTATGATATGGGTTAGAATTATGTTGTGGAAACTAGTTAGGAGGGACCCTTAACTAGGAAGATAATAAGATACGATAGTTGTGCACTCTAGATCAGAGGTGAGAATTTTTAAAAGAGAGCCTGAGAAACTAACATGTACATAATAAATGCTTATTTGTAATTGTTAAGCATTGACTATTTTTAAAATCTTTTACAATTAGGCTCTGACCCGTTTCCTTACATATTCTCTTCTGTACTATATCTTGTACATCAGGTATCCAACAGTAGGGAAGCCCATCATAGATTATGGATGTTCCGATGAATTATAGCTACTAGTAGAGATGCGAATTTTGTTTAGACGCTTATTTTCTATTGATTCACACATTTGTAGCGTCTACTTCATTTAGGGCATGTCGCCCAGGATTCTAGAGTTTGTAATTATTTATGTAAGCATAGTGGATATCAGTTTTATTTAATGAAAAAGTTATAATTTAACTGGAGAGTTATTTCAGTCACATTTATTCTTGTTATAGTTAATTTAGTTGTGATCTGTTATTGCATATTATTATTCTGTGTTGTGGAATGGTTTTAATTAAATTAAAAATGAAAAAAAATAACACTTAGCTTAATTTTTTATTTTTTTTATTTTTTTAAAAAGAAATAGAAATGACATAGATAAAGCGAAAAAAGCCCTCCGCCGGTGGCTTACATCAAGTATGAGAAATAAAAGCACCTATACTTTCATACGAAAATCTCCCCATCTACTGTTCGTCTTGTTCCAAACTGGGTCATGACATTGTTGAGTGCAAAGATGGGTTAGATTCTGGGTTGGCATGTAATACTGTTTGGTCTAAAGCGATCCCAAAACAATATTTTCAACTTAAACCTATTCAGAGGGTGCAACCGAATCATAAGAATTTATCTTATGACAGTGGGCCTTCTGTTTTATCCACAAAAGTATCCATTACTGTTGTCCCCTCTAAGTTGGTTTCTTCTAAGCCATCTTCCATTTTGGAATCTCGTTCTAAGTGGGTTATTTCAAATAAAGGGGGTTTAGATGAGGGGAAAATTTATCCACTTCTAACAGGTTTATACCTTTAGACAATGAGCAGTTATCTTTGGAAGATGGTGAGTTTAACCCTAATGCAGAGAAGAATAATTCTTTAACTGTCAAACCTATCATTGTCCCCAAAATGTATGAAGTTGTCCACGAGGAACCTACATCTGCATGGGATTTTTGTATAGATGACATCCCAAAATTAAAAACCGTTGCTGTAGATCCATCTGTCATTAAAAATCATGGTCTCTCTCTAAGAGCGCCTAGATGTCGTGTTGAGAATTCGCTAATGGACGATTGGCGTCACCTTTATGCCTCCAACTCAGAAGTAGATTTGGTGAAGGAACTGAATGACGATTGGATATCCTTTTCTAAAGGCCTTTCACAAAAATTCCCTAGGCTTGACTACGAAGTCCTTTTTCCAGATTTAATAGTGGGGGGTTAAGATTTACCAACGAAGAAGAAAAATAAATCGCAGAAAGATTACTCAGCAAGTAAACCCAATTTCTCTAAAACTCGTTCCGGAGGTAGAGTCACTCAAACTTTAAAACCTTTCCTTACATAAATGATTCAATTTCTCTTTTGGAATGTTAGGGGTGTGGTTAATAGCCCCTCGATTCATAGACTTAAGAAACTCATTCGTATTCATTCAATTTCTATTTTGGTTTTGTTAGAACGCAAGATAGATGATTACAATTTGATTGATGTTTGTAAGAATCTGAAAATTTTGGAGGGTTTGGCTAATTCTTCTAATAAGATTTGGATTCTATGGAAAGATTGTTGGACGGTCTCGGTGCCAAAAAATGCAATTCAAAGTTTATCTTTATGGGTGAATAACAACGATTTTGATAAACCTATATTATTCTCGACCATTTATGCTAACTGTAGTAGGGTAGAAAGATTGGATCTTTGGGAAGATATTGAATATTTGGCTTCTTTAGGGGACGTGAAAAGGATTATGGGAGGTGGCTTCAATATTATAGCAAACCATGAAGAGAAAATTGGGGTGAATGAAACTAATTGGGAGGGAATGCTGGATTTTAATTTAACGCTCCTTAATGAGGGTCTTCAAGAAGTTCCTTACATTGGCTCCAAGTTCACGTGGTGTAATAATCGTGAGGGTGTAGATCGGATTTGGGCTAGATTGGATAGAGTTGTGGGTAATGATAATTGGTTTGATGGTGGTTTAGTTAGTTTCGTGGATCATCTTCACCGAACTAAATCAGACCATGGCCCGCTTCTTCTCAAACTTATGGAATCCTCTCCTAAACCTCCTAAACCTTTTAGGTTTTTATCCTTTTGGATGAAAGGTGATCAATTTCTACAAGTGGTGATGCAAGCTTGGGACTTTGAAATTAAAGGAAGGCCTCTATTTATTTTCACGGAGAAACTTAAGAGGACTAAATCTTTCCTTAAGATTTGGTCTTCTTCTAAATTTGGAAATTTTTTTAGAATGGCTCGAGATGCAGAAGATGAGATGTTAAGGTTAAATGCTGAGTTTGATTCTAATCCTTCTCCAGAGAATACAACCGCTTTTTATAAAAAACAAGCTGAATACCTAAAGGCCTTGAAGATGGAAGAAGATTTTTGGAAGAAAAAAGCAAAGGTGAAATGGGCAGTAGAGGGGGACGTTAACACCAAGTTTTTTCATGACATCACTAAGAAGAAGAGGGCGGCTCTTACCATAAATCATATTCAGAATTCTGAAGTTTCTTGGGTTGAAGATAAAGAAGAAATTGAGGATGTGTTAGTGAAATATTTCCATTCTTTGTTGGGCTCTCAAGCCAACTGTGGCAGGAGGTCTGCTACTGGTATGCAGCCCAGATACCTGGTCAAAACTCCTTCCTTCCCTTGCGAAGCACTGGACAGCAACTGAGTTCATGATTTACTGACTGCTATGCAGTTTAGGGACACCGTCGGGACTCTTTACCAGACTTGCATGGAAGTGAAAAGGAATACCATGACTAACAATTCAGATATATGGGATTGCATTCCCATAGTTATTACTGAGTCAGATAATCTGAGTTTATGTGATATTCCATCTTTGGAGGAGATTAAATACGTTCTTTTTGGCATGAACAGTGAAGGGGCAGCAGACCCGGATGGTTTGAATGGGTGTTTTTTCGGAGTTATTAGACTTTAATCAAAGCGGATCTTCATCAAGCATTTACTTCTTTTTTTCTTGGGGATTGTCTTCCAATAAGTTGGATATCTACTAACATTATATTGATTCCTAAAAATCCAAGACCCAAAATTTTTAGTGAATTTCATCCTATTAGCCTTTGTAATTTTTCTTGAAAATTATTTCAAAAATTCTTGTTAATCGTTTGAGTCTGCTTCTTCCTAAAATTATTTCACCTTCATAATCTGGTTTCATAAAGGGTAGATCCATCCTTGATAATGTTCTTTTAGACCAAGAATTAATGACAACTTTCAATAAGAAGGTTAGCGGTTCCAACATCATTTTTAAACTTGACATGTCTAAAGCCTATGATAGGATTTCGTGGCTTTTCATTCTTAAAACTCTTCGTAAGTTTGGGTTCTCAGAAACATTGATTGATTTAGTTTGGAGAATCATTTCCAATTGTTGGTATTCTTTGGTTATTAATGGGAAAAATTGTGGGTTTTTTAAATCTCTGAAAGGGGTTAGGCAAGGGGACCCTCTTTCCCCGGCTCTCTTTATTATTGCGGTTGAAGTTCTTAATAGGGGGATTCAAAAGATGATGGAAGAAGGGAAGATGTCACACTATTCCTTAACCAGGGGTACTCCTATTATTTTATGTCTTTCTTTCACAGATGACACCCTCATTTTTTCTAATGGCAATAGGAGATCCCTTGGAAGATTGATGGAATTCTTGAACTTTTATGAGCAAGCTTCTGGTCAGGTGGTCAATTATTAGAAAAGCTCCTTTTTTCTTCCAAAAAATGCAAGGCATAGTACAATAAGGTTAGTGGAGTACATGATAGGTTTTCATCAGAAAAAGTTGCCTATCATATACTTGGGGATCCCACTTTTTGTGGGAAGAAGAAAGAAAATTTTCTTTGCTTCTTATATTGATAAACTGGTGGATAAGCTGAATTTTTGGAATAATCACCACATTTCTCAAGCTGGGCGTTTAACTCTCATTAAATCTGTGGCAGAAAGTATGCATCTCCATCTATTAGCTGCTAGTAATCCCCCTAATACGGTTCTTAATCATATTAATAAATTATTGGCTAGGTTTTTTTGGGGTAAACAGGAACTTAAAAACAAGTTTCAATGGGTAGATTGGCCTATCATTTGTAGGAGTAAGGAAAAAGGTGGCTTAAATTTAAGGTGCATGTTTGATTTATCCCTCGCTTATACTCACAATTTGTAGTGGAAATTTTTTAATGCCAACTACCTGTGGTCCCGTTTAATGCGTAGTAAATACAAGAAATTATTACCCCACTTTAAGGGTACAATTTCTATGTCTTCACATGTATGGTAAAGAATGCAAAGTGTTTGGGGGGAATTTTCAGATAATTTTGAATTTTCATCAAGGAAGTGGACTTTTTCAAAGGATGGCTCGTTCGGTATCAAATCGGCATGGGAGTTGGTGAGGGCTAATGGCTGTATTCAAAGATCCTTCTCGCTGGTTTGGGATAAGAGGATTTGTCCCAAAATTTCAATTTTTATGTGGAGGTTTTTACATAAGGGAATAGCTATTGATGAGTATGTTAAAAATATTGGTATTCCCCTACCCTCTAGATGCAGATGTTGTGATAGTTCTTGTGAAGAAGATAGAGATCATCTCTTTTGGAAAGGTGTAGTGGCGCAAGAGGTTTGGTATAATTTCTCTAATCCTTTAGTGATTTAAGGACATCATCTTTCACTCTTAATGGTAATTTAATGAATTGGTGGATTAATTCAAGGGGCAACAAAATTAGGAGTACTCTTTGTGGTGTCATTCCTGCTTTTATTTGTTGGCATATTTGGTGTGATAGGAACAAAGATTTATTTGAAGGGATACCTACGAAAGCTTCCTTAATTTCAGATCGTGTTTACGAAGAAATTAGGATGGATTTTCACATCTATCCTTTCAAAGATACTAAAACTAGGTTTTGCTTGGGTATTTTTTAACACTTAGCTTAATTAACAATTAGGTGATTAATAAAGAAATTGTTTTCGACGGTGATGCTGAGAATGAACTAACTGGATATTCTGATTTCATTAAATGAAGGACTGACCACCCGATATTTAATTAGGCGGGTTGTTACATAACTATCTTGACATGAACTCCCATTTTGCTGCATAAAGACTTCGCATCTGATTCACCACTAATTACGAATCACTAAATGCCACAACTTGCTCTGCATTTAATGATTTATCTAAGTTGAGGCCCACTATCACGGCTTCATATTCATCTTGATTATTGGAAGCTTGGAATTGGAAATGCAGAGCATATTCAATGTCTATCCCATCTGGAATGTTGAGAATAATTCCAACTTCGCAACCTGTTGCACACGGAGAAACATCAACATATAAATTTCATATAGGGATATTATCATCAAACCCTTGGTCTGACAAAATCCCTTGATGGAATATCTTGTCCTTCCTTTCTTCATACTTCCTCTTCAACTCTTGTACCTTACCAGAGGATTCTGGTTGATCGGTGGCTATCCTTTCTGTCAATTCTGCTACTGGGAGTTGATCAGGATATTTTCTGTTAATCCTCTGGTATCCTTGCGTTGCCCTATATTAGCCCCTATTGTTCGGAGACATCGGGGTAAGTAAACTCAATAATGAAATTCACAACTGCCTGTCCTTTGAGAGAGGATCTTGGATCATAGATAATGTCGTACTCCCCTAACTCCACTTCCCAATACATCAATGTTCCAGACTTTTTTAGCTTATGTAAAGCCTGTCTGAGTGGCATGTCAGTATATACCACTATTATATGGGCTTGAAAAAATGCTTTCATTCTCCTACTCGCTTCAATCAATGTCAATGCTAACTTCTTTAGTTTTGGATACCTGATTTATGCTCCCTTGAATGCCTTGCTAGTGTAATAAACTGGTTTTTGCACATTTTGCACTTCGTCCTTTATTCTTATCAAGGCTAAAATGACTGGACTTTCTTAAACATCTAAATACAAGTACAATTTTTCTCCCGCCACTGGCCTGGATAATAAAGGAGGAGTCCCCAAGTATCTCTTCAACTCTAAGAACGCCTTCTCATATTCGTCGTTCCACTCAAAGGTCTTTTTGAGAACCTTAAAGAATGGGAGACATCTATCAGTTGCTCGGGAGACGAATCTATTGAGAGCTACAACAAGCCCCATAAGGCTCTGCACTTCCTTCTTGGTAATTGGAGATTGTAACTCCAACGAGGCTTTTATTTTGTCAGGATTTTCTTCAATACCTCTTTGATTCACAATGTACCTGAGGAACATGCCTTCTTGTATGCCAAAAATGCACTTGGTTAGGTTCAGCTACATCTAGTACTTCTCTAATTGATCAAATGTTTGGCTCAAATCAGCTATATGGTCAACAGCTTTCTTGCTTTTAGTCAACATGTCGTCGACGTATACCTCCATATTTTTTCCAATCTGCTTCGCAAATACCTTGTTCACTAGCCGCTGATATGTAGCACCTACATTTTTAAGACCAAAAGGCATATTATTGTAACAATATGTTCCTCGTGGGGTAATGAAAGAGGTACTTTTCCTGTCTTCTGGCTTCATTTTAATTTGATTATATCTAGAATAGGCATCCATGAAGCGTAGCAGCTCATGCCCCGAAGTTGCGTCCACTAGATGATCTATTCTAGGCAGAGGAAAATGATCTTTTGGCAAGCTTTATTCAGATATGTGAAGTTCATGCACATTCTCCACTTATTCTTCTTCTTCTTCTTGACCATCACAACATTAGCCAGCCAATTAGGATGTTTTACGTCTTCGATGAAATAAGCCTTTTGCAACTTTTCCACTTCTTTTTGAATAGCCTGGTTCTTATCCGGACTAAAGAATCTTATCATTTGCTTCACTGGTTTAGTTTCCTTGTTGACATTGAGCTCATAACATAAGAAATAGGAGTCTATCCTCGGTACATCCTCTTGACTCCACGCAAATACCTATTTTATGTCCTCCAAGAACGCCACCAACTCTTGCTTCAATACTGGATCAAGTGAAGCACCAATCTGAGTTGTTCTTTCTGGTTGCTCATCATCCAGAATAATAATTTATGTTACCTCCATTAATTGGCCTTTAACGAGTTCCGTTTCATATCTTAGGTCTAAGGTTTCAATCTCAAACTCATCAGATTCATCCACTTGATAAGTGGTTGTTTTCTTCATAGCATTCTCCAATTCTTCTTGCTCGGCAGATGAGTAGTAGTATTCCCAAGCTATTTTTTATCTCCCTTCACAATTTCAACCCCAAAGTTGGTCGGGAACTTTAAACTTTGTTGTACAGTGGATGAAACTACTTCAAACTTTTTTAGGCCTACTCTCCCCATGATTATATTGTAGGCTGACTGGATATTCTTATCCATCACGAAGAAGTGCACCTTCTCTGTTCTGCTAGCTTACCAAGTACCAATCAACATGTCTAACTTGATCGTTCCAAGTGAAAAAACTTTTTCTCCAGAAAACCTAATGAGGGGCTTGTGATACGGCTCCAAGTGACCAATTTTCAAGTTCAAACTATTGAAGCAAGGGTAAAACATGATGTCTGCCGAGCTACCATTATCCACCATCACTCTTAAAATGATTATGTCCTTTATTCTCATTTTGATCACTAGAGGATCATCATGAGGATACAAAACGCCTTCCAGATCATTTTTAGAAAAGCCAATGACCAGCTTATATTTATTGACCTTCCTCACGCGATCTTTTTCTGCCAGATTTATCCGTTGTATATAAGAACAAGCTTGAGCCTCATTAAGGTAAGCTTTCCTTTCAGCGGTATAATCACCCCCTCTTGCGTCACCACTTGTAATCATGTTACAATCGAATGAACCAAAACGAATTTAAAATACCTCACACTCAGGTTGTCTTGGCCTTTTTGGGAGATCGGGATCATCTTCAGGTTCATCTTCGTGGTCCCTTTTCCTATCCTCTCTTGGTCGACAAGGAGATTTAAACCTCTGCTGAGCTCCGTTATTGGTCCTTTCAGTATTCTGAGGATCAACATACTTGTTCAGCTTTCCTCATCTAATGACTCTGATCTTTATAGAACTCACAATACTTGTATTTATCCCATCTTTCGAGAGTTGTCCTCAGTTTTTCTGGCCAATTTAGTTCCTCACTGTTCTTGATTCCCTCCAGAACGTGGTTTATATCCACTTTTAAGGGAGTATAATTTGTATACTTCATTAAGTGACCCAATGTTTCTTTGCGTTTCGACTGCTTGCTCCCACCTTTATTCTTGTGATCTTTCTTCTCCGACTTGCCTTGAGCTTTAGCTTTCACCTTTGACTGAGCATTCTTCTTCGCAACCATAGCCTCCTCGACATTCATAATTTTGGCTGCTTTTTCCATCAATTCATCCATAGATTTGGAGGGATCATGGGCTAAGGTATAATACAGCTTGTCTCGCAAAAGACCACTCGTGAGAGCTGGAATGGTTGTCATCTCCTCATAGTCTATGACCTCCAGTTTCTCATTATTTAAACGAGTGATGTAATCCCTGGTACTTTCACTTGCTTTCTGCCTGACACTTAACAAATGTGCTACCCTTTTAACTGCCATTGCACAAAAATGGAACCTATAAGGAGCTCTGCTAATTGATGGAAGGTTGCAATCTGTCCTCGAGGAAGGCTGTTGTACCATATCTGAGCAAATCCGATAATGGTTCCTGAAAACGCCCTGCAGCTCATTTCATCTGGGACTGCATAAATATTTGTTGCATCCTGGTGTTGCTCTATGTGGAGAACATGATCGGTTTTTCCACCGTACAAGAGCCTTGAACTTTGCTGGTGTGGGAAAATCCACAATCGCCTGTACAAATGGAGATCCCTTGATAAAGGTTCTTTGGAGAGGGTTTTTGGCCTTAGCCATTTCTCCTAACCTCTCTTCCAACTTCTGAATAGATCCTTGCCATGCATCATTTCCAGCCCCTGATTTATTTGTGTTTGCTCGAGTCACAGGTCATGCAGAATTCTCCTCTTGGGATCTTTATTTGCAAATTACAGATCTGGGGTTTGGATGTGATTGGGTTGAGCCATTCCTTAAATCATTTCGTTGTTGAGAATTTCTCGACGCAATCCAAGGAGTATTTTTGTTCCTCCTAGGGCCCAAATGGCCGAAGGGAGAGGCTCTGCTCAACCTTTCCAAAGCGATTGATCTCTCTGGAGTTAGATTAATGCGTTCTAGAGAATCCAAAATTCTTATAGGAGAAGTCAAACCAGGATGATATGATGGATCACTTGAATTCCCAGAATAATGGAATTGAGTATGTTTGGATCGTGACATGGATCATGGCTGTCGTGAAGATGGAGGAAGCATTCTTCTCTGAACACTTCGTTGGCCTGACTGGGCAGATGCTCCATTTTGAACAATCTGAATGAACTTTCGCATAGTTTCCTACATCGTCGTTTGTCCCCTCTCTAAGCTTGCTAAGATTCCTGTGATATCGTTTGCATTTGGAGGGGCAGAAGGGTTAGGAAGATTCCCTTCATTATTTCTATTGCTAGATTCTAGGAGATTAGCCATTTATGATGAGGTTTTGGTGAAAAACGCTATGTATAGTCGTTCCCACAGACGGCGCCAATCTGTTGATATAAAAAATTAGATTTGATCTAATTAATTAATCACAGATAAATATGAATAAAGAGATAAGACAATATGAATAAAGAGATAAGACAAGATATTTTTAAAGTGATTCAGCCTTAAGGAAAATGGCCTACGTCTACTGTTTTGTATTACTGGTGTCTTGCCTTGATCTCGATTATGTTTGCTTACCCTGCCATGAGGGTATTACAATGTAATTATAGCTCTTGGGCTGTGAGTGTGAATAGATAATATGCCTTTATCGAATAGGCATATACCTCTGTACATGGTAAGGAATGATTGTAATACAATAAATATTGAATCTGTCTTGGTCGTTTGGTCTTCCCAACTAGTTGCTCGATACTCTAGGCAGCTCGATATGTTGAGTAGCTCCGAGTAGCTCGGTACTTGAACTTGTGTCATGTTGAATAATGCGTGTCTTCATATAATTGGTATACGTCAGCTAACTAATTTTTGTATCAACAGTAACTAACAAAAAATTTATTTCAAAGAAGGATAACAACCCAAACATCTTTTCAAAGAATATATACACATAAAATATAAATCAACACTATAAATCAAGAAAAAAATTCATCAAATACATGGAACTAATATAATGGGTTTTCTTTTACCCACCAACTAAACACAATCTCCTCCATTTCTCTATCCTCTCTCTAATCAAGGTAAAAACTTTATTTGCTTAATAAAAGAAAAATGCAAAATAAAGAAAAAAAATTCGCCCTTTGCAAAGAAGGAAGATATAACAAATATTGTACAAATAAAGTAAAAGAATAAATTGAAAAAATATTTAGACGTATGTTGTTAAACTCAGTTGTTACATCGGAAAGAAAGAGGAAAACAAATTGTGGCTGTTTTGTGTAACCACCACAGAATCCAACCTAAAATAACTTGGGTGGTGCATAAATAAAAAATTCGTCAACTTGACTGAAATTCGCCTCCATTCTATGCCATCTCGACTAAAATTCGTCTCCATTCTATGCCTTTTAACCTCTTAAAAAAGATACTTCCCTGTAATAACAATATAACTAATGAAACATCACGTTCAATAATATAATATAACTTAATATAGTATAAGTTAACATACCATCATGATTTTCATCATCTCTCGTAACGAAGCCACTTTTATCAATCCTAGTGGATGGTTTTTCTTTATCATTTGTATCGGAATTACTAACAGATTCAGTATCTCTATTCAGGATATCTTCTTCACCACCGTATTCGGATCCAGAAACGGGTGAGGTATAAAATGACAACCGATCAGACCCAGAACTCTCACTGGGGTCTTCGTGTATGGGCTGATCATGAGGGTGATCCGCTATTTCTTGGGCATGAAGTTCATCGTTTCGTGTGCTTCTTGTATGCAAAAATGGCAGTGACTCACCCCCATGGATGACATTAGCACTAAGTGATCCTTTGTCATGCACGACATGATATTCATATTCATCCTTATTTCTGCAAAATAAATAGAAGGATAAGTTGTAACAGTTAATGTATGGTATACATATGACATATAGATATGTGTGAGAGAATTGGAAATATCTTTGGAATGGGTTGCCACAAATGAAAGAGACGAGTTTAGGAAGAACAATGAGGTATAAATTAAATTTGTCTCCCTTGACTATCTATAAATTCATTTGGAAGCTCGTTACACATTAAAGTAGTTACAGGATTGCCTTCAAAATACTTCTTTTGATATTCCTTTCCTTCATGCCAAACAGTAACTTCTACTGCCTATGGACCAATATGACAGAAGTAAGATGACTATATTGAGTAGAACATAGATAATAAATCAAACCTTGGTAAAGGTAGGGATGGTTTATGTTCGTAGAGCAACTGTTGAAGGAGATTATGGTGAGGTATGAAGTGGTGCGAGGTAAATGAGAGAGAACGGAGATAATCGTATTCGATGGGAATGGGAACAGGTAGTAGAGGATTTGGACGTTTGGTGTTCCAAGATTAATAACTTTGTTGAGTTTATATGCATTAAATGATATTAAAATCTCTAATACTATTGTATTAGAGGTATAATATTGATAAATATTTTAATGTACTAGTTGTGTCCATAGGCGTTGCACACACGTGCGAGTTCAGATATTCAACTTTACTGTGAATGAATCCGAGTTACGAAAAATGTAAAATGCAAAGCAATAGATAATTTGTTTTTAAAAGACATTGGATAATAACAATTTTTAATTGAAAAATAATGTATTCATCGACATTGGGTAATAACAATTTATAATCCAAAAAAAAATGTATTCATCAGATATGTTGCTTTTGATGTTTGTTTGGATTCGAATGTTCTTCTTCGTCTTCAACTTTATGAGTGTCTCTAGCATTTTTCTAGGTAAAGAGGAGTGAGAGAAAATTGAGACGAAAAAGAATTATAAAGTATAGAGGCACTGTTAAAAAGAAAAAGAAGAGAATCATGTGTAAACATAAACTATTAATTTCATGTAGCTACTTCATGAATTAGGGGATTTTGGGTTGATTAGGAAAAAATCAAATGGGTTCATTGTCCATTCCAGATGGATTTTCAAATGGTAGATTTGGGTTAAAAATAATATAAGAAAGGAAATCGTAAGAGTTTATTCTACATGGAGTCAAAAAACCTGCATTAACATGGTTAGTCATAAACATTTGCCAAAGAACATGCCAAATGATAAAGGCGATGCCCTTAATTTCTACATAATGCAAAAGCTTTCCCATTTAGATGGTAACACATAATGAAAAATGGCCAAACACCAAGAAAAAGAAAAATAAATTATATGAAGCACAAAATTCAAAATTACTAAAATAACAGCATTATTTGCCCAAAATCAGTATTCAAAAATCTTATGCATGTCTTAACGACCGAGCGAGAAACTAATGGAGCACAATGTGTTGAGTGTCATCATCTTGCGCTTCATGTTCTCTGAATTCATTCTATTGCTAAGCAACTAGCATGGAATATCGACAGGGTTTTATTTTTTTTCAATCTATACATATAAAAACCCAGTTTGCACAAAATATAAACTGTTTCAACCCAACAGACACCAAATGTAAGAGAAAAAAATCTAAACTCGATATAAATTGAATTTTTTCAAAACAAATCAGACCTAACCTTGCACTAAAACTAAATTATTCCCTCTTAGTAGGGTCGATCGCTCTATGTGGTAAAGGAATATAATACCCGTAGGCTAGATAGTTTTGGTCCAATCTTACCCCTTACCCCGGATTTACATGATGCGCTTTACAAGTTGCTCTATCGAAGGAATATAAGATCCCTCATTTCCCAAAGATTTCCTCTACATAAGGACCCATGAGCTGGAGGCTTTATACCTCCATCTGGAAGCCAAAGTAAAATTAACATTACCTTTGGGCTCTGTACTTTCTTTGTTCTATCTTGAGTGCTTTATAACTATCTCTTTGAGGCTATAAAGGTTGATATTGCCATGAAGGGCCATGGTGTGGAAATGAAGGTTATGACATGATTAAAGGGGAAAAATAAATGATCAGGCCGTTGAGATGAAGAGGTCAGCCTTTATAGCGAGAGTGGAGTCTGTGGACATGGAAACTAATAGAGTGAAGGCTATAGCAAACACTGAAATTAAGGATTTCATATTTAATAGTCCATTGTGGCTTAAAGATTTATTGTACTCATTTCCTACGTAAATATTATGTATATTTGATTATTCTTCCCCCTTAAGACATCGATATACGCATCCCAATTCGAGTTTAAAAAGGATTGAAGATCGAGAGGAGATGATTTTTTAAGGAACAAACCTAGTGTGGCAGTGTGATTTAAATATCAGATATTTCGTTTGAAAGTCGTCCAGTGATCGTTCTGAAAACAGTTAGTTCTGCTGCAAACATCAAACTTACTTGGAATCTAAAAGAGGGAAGAAGTTTATGGTCTAAATTTTGTAAGGCAAAGTACTCTAATATGGAAGTCACTAATGGATCTAAATGCTTCAAGAGGATTTAATCAGCAAGGCCAGTGGTGGAGGAAAATTCAACTTCGTACGATAGTGGTATGATCTGGAAACCATCTGTAGATGGCTCTAGATCATAAGCTATCGTCTTTAGCTTTTAAAACTCTCTAGGACCCCAAAATTCCTCCCAATATATCATATTTTGTGTGGAAAGTGCAATCTAGATGTTTTCCAATCAAAGAAAAGATTCAGTCAGTAGGAATAAGCCTAAGTTCAAGATGTCATTATTGTTATTCTATTGCAGAATCATTAAACCATCTATTCCAAAATGGTCCAGTGGCTTCGAAGGTGAGGAATTTTTTCAATGGAGTGGGGATCAATTAGGTTCCAGTTACAATTCATGATTCTATAATCAAATGGTGGCTGCAAGCATGTTCTGAATTCTCTAAATGGATATACAAGTTTGTTCCTCTAAGTATTATCAGGGAAAGATGGTTAGGCAGAAATAAGGCAATCTTTTACTCTAAACCTATGAAACATTTCTTAATTATTGAGAAAGTCATACCCCAAATTTCAGAACATGGTCAAAAAGTTAATTTTAAAAGAGGTCATATTGAATTTTATCAGGGAACATTGACTATCTTTCCTATCAATTTAAAATGGCTTCCTAAGTAAAATAAATTTATTGAGCATTGGGTTCCTCATAATTATGATTATATTAAAATCAATTGTGTTGGTACAGAGGATTTTATTCGCAGTTATAGAGCAGGTGATATTGATGAGAGATGATGGTGGAAGATTTCTAAGGGATACATCAGTATATGCTGAACAAGGTTCTTTAATAGAAGCTCAACTTCAAGTACTAAAGGATAGTTTTATGTTCTGTTCAGATAAAAATATTTGTCAAATTTGGATTGAAACTGACTCGATTTCAATTTTCAATGGCCTCTCTTAATATAATAGATGTATTCCGTGACAAGCTAAAAAAACTTCTAAAGAAGTTCAAGATCTCTCTCAACATTTCATAATCTCAATCAAGTTATATCCTAGAGTTGTGAATAGAGCAGCAGTGCCTCTATCCTCTTATGGTATCCACCATAAAGGTCTCAACATTTTCCATTATCTTGAAGATACTCCTACATTCATCAAAATTGGACGCAAGATCGGTGATGGCGATGTTGTCTCACCCCAATGTAGGAGGTTGAGAGACCTCTAAGGTATTTCATATATTAACCCCCAAAAAATGGGTGATGGCTCATAAGTTCATGTTTTTTCCCTACTGGTAGAATTAGATGTCTTTTATGTTTCATTAAGATTCGATAGAATAAAATTGAATTAAATATGGAAATATTCGTCAGCAGAAGCGGACTGTAAACTCTGAGTTTATTCTTCTTCCTTACGGGTTCTCCTCTTAAATATCAGTAGTTTATTTTGGTTGAAATGTTTTTCTTTCTTATTTTACAGGGTAATTCCTTTCTAAAAAGTGAAGTAATTATTTTATTAGTATTATATGTGTTTATGTTAGATTTTGAGAGAAGTACATTGAACGTTTTAATGAATTTTTACCATATTTTATAATTTCGAATTTAACTGTCTATTAGAGCATAAATAATTTATTGTACTCGTTTCCTACCTAAATAGTATGTCTATTTGATTATTCTTCCCCTTTAAGACATCGATACACAAAGTGCAATCCGAGTTTATATGGCAGTGTGCTTTAAATATCAGATATTTCGTTAGTATTTATCATAAAGGTTCTCAACATTATCCATCATCTTGAAGATACACCTAGATTCATCAAACCTAATTTTTTAGTTTCTACTGTCATTAACCTCCCCCGAGATCTGGCCTAATGCTATATTTTATAATAGCTATTATTTCGACCATTAAAGAATTCTACATTCTCCCTTTGATTAACCTCTGATTCATCTCAGTCTGTTGTTCTCAAGTAGAGTTCAAAGAGGGAATTGAGGATTCTAAGCTACATTGTAGCTCGAGTTAGGAGCTCTGAGTTCGAGTTTAGAGCTAGGAGTTAGGAGCTGGAGTTAGTAGCTGCCAGCAGGTATTCAAGTTAAGGCAAAATATGGTGTGGAATTTTAATTCTAGGTCCAATTTAGATAACATTCATATTACAATTACTTATATTTCATACAAAAGACATGAATTTTTTTGTATATGTAAAATTGATATCTCAGATAGTTGTTAGATGCATATTTTGATAACTATACTACACCGATCTCAAGATCCAAATAGATCCTAAGGGATCGGTGCATTTTGAAAAAAAAAGTCTAGAGTGATACACAATTAAATTTAATTTACCTAGTAACACAAACTGGCAATTCTTTCAATCTCCGAATAAAATACAACTATTCGTGACCAAATTCCAATAATATCCTACACAATTACATATAACAATCCATTGACTTCATACACGCTTCCTATATGAATTAATAGTATATCATAATAAAAATAACTTTAATTATAATATATGTCCGAATTTTTTTACACAATTCAAAATTACAAATAAATTTTTTATTAAAAAAAACTAATTTGAAGATCTTAATCAATACACAATTACAAATAAGATTTCAATTAAAAAAAATCCAAGTGAATTGAAATTTAGTTTCCATATTTGTTAATCCATTGTCCTACCATAATATAGTAAGAGTTATCATCATCATATATGAAAATCAATAAAATGATTTCGTACCAAAATTCAATATTTAATCAAACACGTGATGTGCATTCCATTGATTGAAATTAAAAATAGCTTATAATTGCATTCAAATTGAACTTCAAGTTAAAATACTAAAACACAACACAACGTTCTTTTTGTACTGGGGAAAAACAATATTAAAACTAAAATATTGTACACAATGAATAAAAAATAATAACAAAGTGAGGTTCGAAATTTGTAATGTCTACTACGAAAAAAGTTTATATGAGTACATATACTTCTGAGATTTAAAACAATACATAGTCAAAAGTTATACACGGAATTAGCAGTATTCACCTTATTTTTTATCGAAGAATAATCAGCGAAGAAAATGTAAGATTGAAAGAAACTGTACGATGGAATTTATACAAATAACTTATAGAGGCAAGTTTGATTGCTGGGGTTTCAACTTCCATTTTAAGAGATGAATGAATCTGGAATTAAATTTCTTTGAATGGCTAACTCTTCATTTTTCTTTGGGGAAGATGAATGACTTATGATTTATTTGGGTGGGTTGGTATGTGTGAATGAATAGGAGAGAGATGTTAATATGAATGAATGTGGGTTTCATATATGTTGGGTTTAGTATGTGTCAGACTATTAATAAGGGTATGAAAGGAATTTTAAATTTAATGAGGGTAGTTTAGTCCTTTATCCGTTGAAGAGGAACTCCCCTCTTTTTAAGTAGTAGAGATATGCATATGTAGATATAGTACACCCACCAACTTCCATACACTTCTCACACACAATATTATTATCTTATACCCACCTCTTTTCTCTCTATATTATATCACCTAGAAACACACCCAACCCCCACCGAAAAAAACCACCCGCTGTAACTCAAACCCATCCTGTACCCACAATAACCCAGACTGGGATCCTCTAAACCACCTGAGCTAACTCAGAGAAGACTAAACCCAAACTCTGACCAAGATAAACCCCATGCCCATTAACTCCTAAACTCAAAATTTATAAACCAACAGCAAGCCCACCATCCAGTCATAAACCGACCCAACAAATCTCTACCTATTATCCATACACACCAACATATCTAACTCGCACCTAGTTGAACCTGACGACCAAACTCATCTCCAAACAACACTTATTCTCTCTCTTATATATTTTAAATTAAACTCCCAATTTTAACCTCTCTTAACACCTAATAAACTCATTTTTATACTTTATAAGCCCAAGATCCCACACTTACTCACTACTTTTTCTAAACCATTAGCACAAGCCCAGTCCTAAATTAACATAACCTCTTGCTTTGATATAAATAAAAGGGAAAGCTCAGATTGCAAATCCTACACAATATAGAGAGAAAACAAAATTGTAGAGCAGTTTTGAGTAGTATAAATTAGTTTTGTAATTTTTTTTAGAGATTGTATAAGAAAAATATTGAATAAACTGATTAAATTTTAGAATATTCTTGGTGTAACTCATATTCGTAAAGTGTATTTTGTGAAGATTTAAAAGTGTGTGCAAAGAGACTTAATGTATTTTCTTTATTTTTTTTCTACAAGACTTTTTGTATACATAGTGCCTACATCTTAGCCCACCTAGTTACACTACGCTGTCTATTTAGTCTCATTGCAAATCTCACTAGCACACCACTCTGACTCGAGTATTATATATCTTTAATTTCTTAATTAGCTATATCTCTCATTAGTTTATTAAATTATTAATCAATTTATAACTTTACTCCAGTTTTTAACAACGTTCATCATTAACGTATAGGCCAGTGCATAATTTACTACACTATTATTTACATTATATAGAAATGTCACACAAGTATACACACACACACACACACACACACACACACACACACACACACACACACACACACATATATATATATATATATATATATATATATATATATATATATATATATATATATATATATATATATATATATATATATATATATATATATCACTCATAATATATGTAACCACAATGCTATCATGCTCAAGGACTGTTCACCACATTCTGGACAATCGGGCCAGAATTTTACCACCGGACCCAAAAATCACAAACGATTATTGAAGGCGGTCATGGCCTTAAGTTCGTGTTCATAACCACGCCACACTATTCCACAGTACTCCAACCCTACATCACACGAGAGTGCACAACACCTATGACCTTGGGGAATGGTATTACCTCTACTGGGATTCGCCGGAGTGACCTCCAATGACGCGCAACCTCCCTGATAGCAATTTAGCTAGGATAGGTATATTTCATATAAATATCATACACACAAATATTATTCACATTCGTATATAAACTGTCTCTATACCCATATATATAAATTAAATCACAAAACCAGGCTAACCCATGCCTATCACTCAAAGCACTAGCGTACAAATCCCGAGTTTATCTCACGACTCTTAATTAATTCAATTATCATCCTTTAATTAAAATAGAATAGCATCAACCTGCTAAAATGTCTGGACTTACCCAAATAGCTCGTCGTATAATCATTCAATTTTATCAAAGTAATATCACTCTGATAAAACACTCGAACTTAACCCAACAGGCCCATTCATTTATTCTTTAATTTAACTTATCAATTAGAGATTTAAACTTTATCATCAATTATCTCCCTCACAATTTCTAATTCAAATTTAATTACCCACTCACCCTTAGGCAATAAAATTTGTTTAAATCACTCTAGTAAACTCTCTCTGACCTTTAGGGCTTATAAATATCATTTGGAACTCCTCGGAATTTACCTAATAACCAAACCCCAAAATTCACTAAAAAGCATCTTTTATCGATCGATCGATAATACCAAACTACTAAAATTACGTTTCTAATAATTTAATTCAATTTTTGCACCTAAACTAACAAAATTGTCGTTTTTAAGCAACCGAATCGGGTCATAAATTTGTGACATACTAAACACCGTGTAGTAAAATTACGATTTCTCCCTCTATAGAACTCCAAATGACCTCATTCAAACCTCATTGGAAAGCTAAGACCTAGACCTTTCCATACATAGATGGCAAATAATATAATTCAAAGTTCAATTAAAATGACATATGTTTAAAATAATGTAAAAAATGCTAGCAGATTGATATGCTAACAGTGTAAACATGCTTTAGTAAAATTGCGATTTCTCCCTCTACAGAATTCTAAATGACCTCATTCAAATATCATTGGAAAGATAAGACCTAGAACTTTCCATACATCTATGTCATGCAATCTAATTCTAAGTAAAATTAAAATGGCACAAGTTTAAAGCAACATTAGAAATTGTACCAAATTGTCAACTTATGTTCATCAATCAAACCCTAAGTTATTCCTGATTCATGTTTTTCAACAAAGAACCCAATAAGATTCCATCTTCATGTATCTTAGAAATCAAATTTCGAAATATAATCTAATTTAGTCAATTATACTTGATTTTACTTCATCAATTGATCATCTAAACTACACATGATATCAATTTCATCAAAAACCCTACTTACATGTGATAACCCTTTCCAAAATTTATTTTGTTCTACACCTACCATGATATGAATATGAATACACCTCAATTTTATTTAAATCAAGTTAATTAGTTTCCATTGATTATTCGTAGTCTCTTATCTCTCTCTTGTATGTTGATTTGATGTTATGATCGTTGAACTAGCTTTCTCATTTGATTTCTCTTCTTCCTCCTCTCTCCCTTCTATCTTTGGGTTTGGAATAAATGTTTTGACTTTTTAACGTCATTAAACCTTATATTTTAATCCACTAATCCTGAAATTAGGTTATTAGCCTATATTAAAATGACCTAAATACCCCTACGCGAGTCATGGCTAGTCTAAAAAGTCCTCAGAACCCACTTACTACCTTGGGTACTCATTTCTAACTATTTCCATATATTCCGGATCAACCGTGCACTCAAAATCACCATTTAAATCATTAAATATAATTATCCTATTTCATCCCCAAAATAGCCTTCACAAATGACCCGGTTGCGATACCATCAATTCCCGTCGTTTCTACTCACATATGACACACTACATTTGACTTAATTCAATTTAATTAAACATGCTAGTAAATTTACCAAATTTATAGTAATCTTATTCTAACAAATTAATATTTAATAATTTCACCTTATTTTTCCATTTAAATTAAATTACGTCACACGTGTAATTTAACCGCTGAAATAAATTGCTCAAAATTACGGGATGTTACATACTGCCCCCTTATAAAGGAATTTCGTCCTCAAAATTTGGATAAGTCTGGTACTAAAATCTCCGGATACTTCTTCATGTATCACTCATATCTTACTAAAGTCGAAACCCTCATAATGTTCCCGCTACACCTCCACTAATGGCGCACTCTTCAATGCGACGGTCTATACACTATCGTTTAAACTAGTCACCAGTCACCTTATTCCTAAATACCAAAAATTTTACTTACCATTTCATATTGGTCACAGAATTTTCCAAAATTCTCCTTCTAACTTACCCATATGCATACATTTCCACTTCTTCTCATCGCGGACGCTACTGAAAAATCCAACTAATTAGGGCACCTATATACCATATATCTCTTGCATATCTGCATGAATACCACTCATCTCCCCTGGCCTTAAATCATTAAATAACTATCAACTCATAGTTTTATCCACATACACATGAAACAACCAAATTACTAACCCCATGCTCTAACGACCACGCATCTCTCAACTCTCGACGCGCACTAAGGTTCATGCATGGGACATCTCGCAAGCAAAATCCAAACAAGGAACCCCCCGATATATTACTACCTAGAATTTTTGGTCATCGAGATTCATTGGCCCAAAGCACATAACCAGGATATCCAAAATCCTATAACTAATCATATAAGTCTAATCGTCCACTCCCGCGCTAAATCAATAACGAGTTAAATCTGTCTGCTCGATAGTAAACCCAGTATACCCTGAATCAGATCAGTAAAAGCCCCTACGCACTGGGATCAAATGTAACAAGACAACTATAATCTCCGAAGTATCGTACCTTATAGCGAATACAATAGTCTTACTATACCAGTCCACCACCACTCAAACCCCCACTAGCCAGTCACTACTCAGGATAATAATATAATCTACTCTCAAAATGAGCAAAACTAACACTCCATATAAACATCTTCTTGGTGTCCACACTCGATCCCCCGCCGGAGGTACCAAAGAACTATGCTACCCCACAGTAAAATATATTCATAACAAGGATGATACTGCCAAGGCACCCTCTAAACCTAACTCACACATGAATTTTAGTGTAAAAATCATATATTGTGATGTACCCATGTCACTCAAAACTTACCCCATACTCATAAGGATAAAACAAAATCTTCTGACCTTTAGTTGTTAACTGCCTCGCCTGGCTGACGGGTTCCTACATGTGATCCTTGCATCGAAACTGACCCACGATTTGATGTAATAGTTGTACCTCTAGAATACCATCATGTAGTCTCCCCTTGCTTCTCTTTGGGCAATCCTTCTTCCTGTGGCCTGTCTCTCCACAAGTAAAATAACTACGAAAAAACCATCATGCCTTTAGCCCTGGCCCTGCTGGCCTCCCCCGCTATTTCCTTGGTCGTGGCGCCCTTGAAGAATGGGATGCTACTATTGCTGCTAATGAGGACCTTGTTGGCCGTGTCTGAACCCAACACCCTCGAGTTTGAAACCTCTTGATCTAAATCTCTTAGACGGATCCGCTTTCCAGGAATTTCAATCCGAGTGTTGTTGTGCCCCATTGACACCATTCCCACCTATGTTCCCAACGTTTTCTCTCGTCTGACGGGTTTTTTTGCGATAACTTAAATGAGATTGAAGTCTGTATAAGCTCACAGTCAAATACAAAATAATCAGTAGAGGAACGTAGATGCGTGTACGTAAGGAGGAATGCAGCAATCCTATAATATGGACCTATATCAAAGAACGCTACACTGAAATTTATAAAGCTACACAGATCCTGAGGACACTAGAAGTTGATGCTCTGATACCATCTATGATACCCCGCCTATTAAAATAATGGGTGGTCAGCCCTCTATTAAAATTAAACATTGGTATCATATGGGTCATTCTTAGCATCATTGTAGAAACATGATTAATTACTAAGCACCTAATTATTTTAACAAACAATGTCAAATTTTATATTTCATTAACGTATAACAAGATTAATTAATACACAATAAATGCATACATAGTGACAGTATAAATGAAACACCAAATAAAGTCTATAACTGAGATAAATAATAAAGTACCCGAATAAACCATCGGGTAAGAATCCAATATAATAAATCAAACCAACTAAAAATCTGAAAACCTAAGTTTGAGTAAAAGGGGAAACATACCCAACAATACTAAAATAGAGAACCTAACCTAAAACATCAAGAATGAAATCGGCTACTCAAGAATCCTGCAAGCTTCCACATCAGCTGCAGCTTTGTGTACCTAGAAAGAACAATCATCCTTGGCATTCATGTGGCTGGATACCTAAATGTTTTGAAAATAGATTGAAATGGGTCAGAGCCCAAAATATTTTAAAAGCATATAGAAAGTAATTAAAATGCAGTGAATAAATATGTAGTTAAACTTTCGATATTTCAACCGGTGTCGCACTCTCATGAAATTACCGATCACCTCTCAACTATTGTCCACACATAGCGCCTACATCTTAACCCACTTAGTTACATATCCCTTTTTAACTATCCTCATTGCCAATCTCACTAGAACACTACATTGACTCGAATATTGTCTAACTTTCATTTCTTAATTAGCTACGTCTCTCATTAGCTTATTAAATCATATATCAATTCATATCCTTACTCCAATTATTTAACCACATTCATCATCAACGTATAGGCCCACATATAATTTTCTACACTATTATATACGTTATACTGAAATGTCACAGAAGTATACACACACACACACACACACACACACACACACACACACACACACACACACACATATATATATATATATATATATATATATATATATATATATATATATATATATATATATATATATATATATATATATATATATAACCGTAGTCCTGAATGTCCTCCGCATTCTAAAAGAGAGCTCACTAGCATGCTATCGTACTCTAGGAATGTCCACCACGTTCTGGCCAATCGGGCCAAAATCTCACCACCAGACCCAAAAGTCACAAACGAACATTGGAGGCAGTCATGGCCTCAAGTCCGTGGTCATAACCACACCACATTATTCCATGGTACTCCAATCTTACATCACACGGGCGTTCACAACACCTATGATCCTGGGGAACGGTACTACCTTTGTTAGGATTTTCCAGAGTGACCTCCCACGACGCGTAACCTCATTGATAGCATTTCGGTTAGGATATGTATGTTTCATATAAATATCATATACACAGATATTATTCACATTTGTATATATACTGTCTTTATACCCGTAGATATAAATTAAATCACAAAACCCGGCTAACCCCTGCCTATCGCTCAAAGCACTAGTCTACAAATTTTGAGTCTATCTCATGACTCTTCATTAATTAAATTCTCATCCTTCAATTAAAATATAATAGCATCACCCTACTAAAATTTATGGACTTACCGAACCAGTCAGTCGTATAATCATTCAAGTTTATCAAGTAACATCATTCTAATAAAACACCCGGACTTAACCCAATCGCCCGTTCATTTATTCCCGAATTTAACTCATTAATTCGATAGTTAAACTTTATCATCAATTATCTATCTCACGATTTCTAATTAGAATTAAATTACCCACTCATCCATAGGCAATAAAATCTTTTTAAATCACTCCATGAAACTCTCTTTGACATTTAGGGCTTATAAATTTCATTTGGAACTCCCCGAAATTTACCCAATAACTAAACCCTTGATTCTCCAAAAATGATCTTTCATTGATCTATCGATAATCGAAAACTAATCAAATTATGGTTCCAATAATTTTTTTAAAGTTTTACACCTTAACTAACAAAATTATCATTTTTTAAGCAACTGAATGAGGTTATAGATTTTCTGGCAGACTACACATCCAGTAGTAAAATTGCGGTTTCTCCCTCTACAGAACTCCAAATGACCTCATTCAAAGTTCATTGGAAATCTAAGACCTATACCTTTCCAGACATCTATGTCACATAATTTAATTCTGAACACAATTAAAATGACATATATTTCAAGTAACGTCAAAACTTTTGGCAGATCGATATGCTGTCAGATTAAAGACATTGCAGTAAAATTGCAATTTCTCCCTCTATAAAACTCAAAATGACCTTATTCAAATCTCATTGAAAATATAAGAGGTATAAATTTTCATACATCTATGGAAGTGAATATAATTCTAAGTACAATTAAAATGGAATAAGTTTAAAGTAATATAAAAAATTCTGACAGCTTGTCATATTATGTTCATCTATTAAACCCTAAGTTATTCAAGATTCATGTTCTTCAACCAAGAACCCAACGAGATTCTATATTTACGTATATTAGAACTCAAATTTTGAAATATAATCTAATTCCAACAATCACAAATGATTTTACTTCATCAATTGATCATCTAAACTACACATTATATTAATTTGATAACCCCCCCCCCCCCCCCCCACACACACACACATTTTTTTCAAAATTTCTTTTGTTATACACCTACCATGTTATGATCACAAATACTCCTCAATTTGATTTATAAGTTAATTACTTGCCTTGAATTATCCGTAGGCTCTGATCTCTCTCTTGTGCGTTGATTTATTGTTAGGAAACTTGAATCTCCTCCCAAATTAGCCTCTTCTAGCTTTCTCCTTTGATTTATATTCTTCCTTCTCTCTCCCTTCTCTCTTAGGGTTTATAATAGATGTTATAGCTGTCTCACATCTCTAACCCTTATATTTTAATTCACTAATCCCAAAATTAGGTTATTAGCCTACATTAAAATGACCCAAATACCCCTACGTGAGCTCAGAAGTCTAAAAAGTCCCCAGAACCCAATTGATATCCCTGGGTACTCAATTCTGACTATTTCCACCTTTTCTGGATCAACCGTGTACTAGATAGGCATTGTTCATTTACTCGTGGTGCTTTAGACACTAATTATTCGTAATAATTAATTAAAAAAGAAAAAAGGGAAACATAAAAAAGTGGGGAGAGAGCTTTGGAGTGGAAATTTTGAAGTCTATCTATGTTGGGTCTTATAACTCCTGGGACCGACTGAAGTTAGGCGAACTTCCTCTCGGCCGACTTAACTTTATCTTCTCCTCATACATGTCAAAGTCATGGAGGTACAGTTTTTCAACATTCGCGATTATCCCTCGTGTGAGTCCTTTATTTGTTTTCTTATTTTCTCTTCTGTGATATTAATTATTGCATTGCATTTAATTTGGATGATTTGATGAATTAATAAACCTAAGCCTTCACCCCTGCCATTGAAACGAATCGGGATTTTATCACCCACTCAATCATTTATTCCACTTACTTGTTAGCCCATTCAATCACATAATTAAAATTAACCAACTAGAAATCCAAGTAGGAGCACATTTTTCAAAGGCGACATATAAGATTTTGTGCTTTCCCCCCAAATTGTTAAATTTTTAGCTCAAATAAACTCATTTTAATTACTAGTTCTTGGTAAAAATTTCCTTGTAGGTAAAAAGATACTTGTGGATTCAAACATATTAATTCAAGGCAATTTGGGCAATAAACAGCCGCATATGCACTTTTAGGGGAAAAATGGAAATTACAAACGATTAAATTAGAACTAAGGCAAATCTTGAAAATTGTAGGCCTTCCATCAAGGGATGCATGAGTTCAAACAATGTGTCAATTGGTACTCAAACAAAGAAGTTATAAACGCGCAAAGTTTATAATCAAAAGAAAGTCAAAGTTAAAGCCTCGGGTCATACCGAAGTAAATTTCATGACCCGAGCACTTTAAAATATTATCATCATCAAAATGAGGGTCGTGTCATTTCACACCCCGGCGACTTATTTAAGATAAAATCATCCTTTTTAGATAAATTTCCTTAAACAATATCTTACTTTAAAATCTCTCAAAAATAACACAAGATATTTTTTTCTTTTTAAAGGCACATTTAGATGAAAACATAACTACCTGTACATTTATCTTACAAGTACTAAATAGATTTACATCTACATGTTCGTTTGTTTAACATTTACACAAAAAAATTATTGATATTCATCCCATATTAGATATTTGTCACTCCCTCATTTTAAGGTCTTAACTTGGTAGTGAACTCCAAACGATAGGCATACCCAAAACAAAACATGGTAGGAGTGTAAGCTATAAAGGCTTGGTGAATGACCATATACAATAGCTCCACATATATAACCAATTCTAATAATCATTTTTCTAATATTACAACCCAACAGGAATTGTGAAACTCTCACAAGCCTGTACCCGCCACAGTCCAATTAACCCACCACAGTTGATAGGGACCACCACATTCCTTTAATAGCCCCGAGTAAACAAACCTTTAAGTTGAATTAATGGGACCTCTACATCCTGTAGGACCCACCACACTCCTTAACATTAAATAAATAACCCACCACAGTCCATGACATTCGATAATTTCGGTTAACATTTTTAATCATATGCATATGGTTCACAAATACCACATCACTCCAAATGCATCCCAACACATGTATTTAACTACATGTTTCCACATAAAAATATAAGTATTTATATTTCATAAGGAAGGTCACTCACCTTGAAGTAGGTATTAAAATTAAGACCAAAAACTACTTCCTTTATATGGTAGTATTAGCCGCCTCTCCACCTAAAAATTCAACATCATTAGTATTTAATTACACAAAATAACATTAAACCGAGTAATACATAACATCATTTGGTCAATATAAAATAACAAAAAAGAATTAAATATTATACTTCACATTTCTATAACACCCTATTCATTAGGGTTCTAACACAATTTATGAAACTAAATTATGAATTCTCTAGACAATGTTATGCCCAATTTATTACCAGATTTTCCAAAATTGTTTCTCCAGAAAAACAGCAATAAAACTTCAACTTCAACACAACCCCCAAGCCAAACTAGAAGGTATTTTATTCTAATACTCATGTATGTTATACTCATATATGTTCTATAACATCTCCATCTGGAATTTCTTAATTCCAATAAGTATTCAATGATTTATGACATTTTTAACACAACTAGGCCAGAATGGGACATTAAAGCAAAACCTAAGATGTTTAAGCATACAAACTCTCCACCTCAGGCATCAATCGTGGAAAACATATAATAAACATGTTTTTAACATGCACACACACCATATACATGAATTTACTAAATTTAAAATCTCTATAAGAAGGTGATTCAAATCTAGGACTTCAAAATTAACATTTACGATCCTAGCACAAGTTCTATCATATGCTCTTAAGCCATCCTTGTTTTAACACAATTAGACAATATGGGTATCATTAAAATCTTTATCAAAATCAGAAGAAAAAATATACCAAGTGAAATAATCATTCATGTGAACAACTTTAACAAAGATGTAATTACCTTATAAGAACTCCTCGATTTATAGTGAATTTTTGAAGAATTTTCTTCTTTCGCTTCCCCTTTTCTCTCTCCTTATGGAAAATCTCTCCAAGAATATAATATGAAATGAATAAGATGATAAATCTCTTATACACTACACCAAAATGGTCAAATTGTCACCTTTCAGCCGGCCACCCTTGTCAAGGTCATTGACCGTGACACAAATCTCGCGTTTTGTGTCACGGTCATTGACCTTGACACGACCATGACAAATAATTTTCACGGTCATTGACCGTGACAAGGCCGTGAAAAATTTACTTGTCACGGTCATTGACCGTGACAATTATTTGTCACGGTCGTGTCAAGGTCAATGATCGTGACACAAAACGCGAGATTTGTGTCACGGTCAATGACCTTGACACGACCGTGACAACTTTTGCAGTAAAAAAAGCCCAAGGATTCTTTTTTCCCACGCGAGTTTTGGTTTTCCCCCTCTCTCTCTCTCTAAGCGATTTCTGCTCTCTCTCTCTAAGGTATATTTTTTTTCCTCTCTTTCTCTTTCATTTCTATATGTATGTGTATGTGTATGTGTATGTATATATATGTGTATGTGTATGTGTATGTGTATGTGTATGTGTATGTGTATGTGTATATATATGTGTGTATATGTATATGTGTATATGTGTGTGGTGGTGTGTGGTGGGGGAGGGGGGAAGGGGGTAATGGGGGTGGGGTGGTGCAGGTGTGGGGGGGGGGGGGAGGGGGGGGGTATGTGTATATGTGTGTGTATGGTGGGGTGTGGTGGGGAAGGGGGGTAGTGGGGGTGGGGGTGGAATTTTCTAACTAAAAATATGATAATATTTTGTTATAATTTGTTAAAACTATGTAAACCTTAGTATGAATGCAAGGTTAGCGATAGTTAGAATTGTGTAAATGTTAGAAAAGTTCTAGAATTCATATGTTAAATTTAATTATATAAATATTTAAATTGATAATAATTTTATTCATGAAATTAATTCAATTAGTTAAAACCCTAGATAATTTTTTAACAGAATTTGATAATATTATATAAAGTTTAGTAAATTCACAAAATGTTGCCAATTGTATGTTTTTAGGAATATCATTAGTTACTTTCGTGCCCAACTATGTAGAATCCATACACATGAATGTTGTTAGAAAGTCTTAAATTTAATTCTCACTTTAATTTGTAGAATCTCTGTACTTGATTGGATTTATCCCTTTATGATAATGAAATTTATACTCCAATTATAATTATCTCATGTCATAATTTTATTGATAAACAACAAAGTAATAAAGTAATAAAAATATGAAAATACCCCAATTGATTGAGTTGTCACGGTCATTGACCGTGAAAAGGTCATGACAAATGTAGTTGTCACGGTCGTGGTGGGGGGTGGGGATGGGGTGTGTGTGTGTGCGCGTAGGTGTGTGCGTGGCGGGGGGAGGGGGGAAAGGGGTGTGGTGGGGGTGGGGGTGGGGGGTGGGGGGTGGGGGGTGTGGAGGGGCAATTTTAACAATTGTATATCTTTAATTAAGAAATTGTATAGCTTTAATTGTAATTTTAATTGTATAGTTTTAGATGAAAGTAAATTAATAATTAGTGCCAATTTCATATGAAAGTAGGATTGTCCCTCATTGTAAATTAGTAAATTAATAATTGTATACTTTAATTGTTAGTTTAATTGATGAAATGTTGGGTTGGTTAGTTTTAAAAGTGGCATGACGTGTGCGTGTGTGTGGTGGGGGTGGGGTAGGGGTGTGTGTATGTGTACTATTAATATTTTTTTTATCTGTACTAATAACATTTTTTTACAGAAAAAATGTCTCCTTCAGATATTAAGGCGAAGATGATGATGTTGTTTATGATGATGTCGTCTGGGCTCGGTGGTAGCGGAGGTGACGAGGGCTCCTCCGCCCCTAGGCTCCCCAAATATGGAAAATTTGGGATTACCGTCGAGAACAAATCGGAGCTATTAGCGAGATCCCTCGAGCTGCTAATGACGGTCATCGGCCCGAGGTTTATGAGTTGGAAGGAGGTACCATATGAGCTCAAGTTAGTTGTTTGGGCGGCACTACAGGTAATATATTTATATTTATATGAATATGAATATTTCAATTTCAATTTCAATTTCAATTTCAATTTCAATTTCAATTTCAATTTTGATTTTGATTTCATATTTATATTTATATTTATATTTATATTTATATTTATATTTATATATATATTTATATTTATATTTATATTTATATTTATATTTATATTTATATTTATATTTATTCGCAACTAACATTGTATTTGTTGGACAAGAACAATTCAACTTGGATCCAAAGCTACGCGATCCCGTGTTGGAGTAGATTAGGGAGCAACTCAAGTCGTGAAAAAAAAATATGCGGGCACGGTACTTTGGGAAAACACGAGAGTCGATTATCCAATGGCGTGAATCTGTCCCCCCAAGGAGCCGATCTCATTGGCACAATGGCAGAAGTTCATTGATAATGAGATCGAGGATCGACAATTGGCATCTCGCCAATCGGGGAGGGAAAATTGGGCAAAAAAAACGGGCGTGCACTACTCCGGCCGGACCTCTTACGCCGAGGTGGAGCATAGGATGCAGGTAAGATTTAATTTTTCTATAACTACTGAAATATATTATTCTTCATTATTTTACTTTGCGGGGCCGATACTAATTTTACTTTACTTTATTTTATTTCAGGGGGTAGGGAGTGAGCCACATAGGCTCGATACTTATGTGGCTCTTCGGACGAAGAAGGGAAAGGACAAGGAGGTGTCCCCGAGCGTCGCGACCACGATTGTAAGTAATCCGACAGTTTAATTTTTGTTAATTACGTTATAATTTTTTAGTTTACTTATTTTACTAATCATGTGCTTTTTGTCGTTTTAGGCAAAGCTTAAGGAAGTGCATGAGTCGCAGTCTGATGCCGACAAGGCATCTTTGTCCACAAATGCACTCAGCCAAGTACTTGGCTCTGATCGCAAGGGGAGGACAAGGGGGTGAGCTCGCGAGTGGCCAAATCTAGGATCATCGGATTGGAGACGAGCGACACCAGGTTGGCTCGAACGGTGGATTCACACGACGCGAAGCTGTCCCGTTTGGAGGTGACGGTCTAAGATATGTACGCATTCATGAAGCGTACGTTGGGCGGAGACCGTAAAGGGAAAGGTAAATGGAAGGGGAAGGCGATGGAGGAGGAGGTGCGGGAGGACGAGGCGCAGGATGACGAGGATGTGGACCTCGCTGCTTCATCACCGACACGTTCGTACTTCAATGATCCACTTCCCTATTTAGCGCCCTTCAACAGACCAATGTCGACACTTGGTTGGCTGAGCGTGTTTATATTGGACGTATTTGATGTCCAGCGGATAGGGCGGGGGTTGAGGGACCCGAATATCGTCGAGGGTGGAATAGTTCATGGACGTGCACTTCAAGAGATGGAGTCCAGGGTGCTCGTCATGCATGTCATACCCGGGAAGGAGAACTCCCTATTGTGGTTGCGCGAACAATGCGGCACGACGTATATTAGTGGGTGCGTCAATTCGTATGTCGTGTGGCCTACTCACCTCCTCAGTTTTACCCAAGACATGTAAAAACATTATTTTTAAGTTTGTCCATTTTAATTATATTTGGATTATATCGTCATGTATATTATTTCTATTTTGAATATTTGGATTATATCGTCATGAATATATATTTTCATTATCTTTAGTTTGTTTGGATATATGATGTTTGGAACTGGTACAACGTTGCTATAACAAGTACAAATATACTGCTGGGCAGTGGCAGTGGCCATACTGCCCAACAGATTTTTTTTAAATTCTGCCCAGAATTGTCACGGTCAACGGCCGTGACAATTTTTTTAAAAAGGGTCACGGTTTTGTCACGGTTATAAACCGTGACAAACGTGTCACGGTCATTGACCGCGACACGACCGTGACACAAAACGTGAGTTTTGTGTCAAGGTCAATGACCGTGACACGACCGTGGCAAAAAAAGTTGTCTCGCCTCGAAATGTCACGGTCATTGATCTTGACAAGTTGGATTTGTCAAGGTCAATGACCTTGACAATTCGGCAGATTTGGTGTAGTGATATATACCCATACAAACGTGGCCATGATCCCATGGGACGATTTTTAGGTGGTGGTGTATGATTAGTTGGACAAAAGATCCATCAAACAATTCCACTGATAAGAGAATTGTCTTGCCTTTGTAAAATCATCATAACTCTCTATTCCGAACTTCAATTTACTCGTCCTTTGAATCAACACTTATATAAATTATATATCTACAACTTTCATGTTATGTTTTTCCAAAATCATAAAGTTAATATGCCTAATTAGGGCTCTAATAGGAGAGTAGCAATGTACCAAAAATCTCAAAACTTTGACATTTGGCAACTAAACATGGCCAATTTTGCACTAACACCCTAATTTACTTTTATAAACATAATGATGCATTAAAAACATACTCATTAGTGAATTTATATACATAACTAATCAAATGTTCTAAACATGTTATACCCGATCGTAAGCTCGATTAGCGCCAAATGTAAACAATATATATATATATATATATATATATATATATCACGTGAGTATGCATCCCTCAAACATGATAATTAAATGTTTAACACTCATCACCAAACTTATAACTCATAAATTATACTTAATCATGTAATTAACATTCCTAATCACATTTTAGGGCGATACAATTCTACCCCTCTTATAAAAATTTCGTCCTCGAAATTTAACGCATAAGAAACTTACCAAATAGATGAGGATATTGCTTCTACATATTATCCTCTCCTTAACTAACGGAATGGTTTTATTATGTAACACTTACTCCTTTCGATCTAAAATTTCAACCGGTTATTCCACGTAGGTCAAGTCATCTTGGAGCTCTATCGATTGTGAAATAAACACTTGTAAAGAATCGAGAACATACTTACATAACATTGATGTATGAAAAACATCATGTACCCAAGACAATTTTGGTGGTAATTTTAACTTATATTCCACGGCTCCAACTCGTTTCACTATTTTATAAGGGATAATGTACCTAGGACTTAACTTTCCATTTTTCCCAAATCTCATAACCCTTCTCCAAGGAGAAACACGTAGGAATACTCGATCATCTTCCTCAAATTTTATTTTTTTTTCCTTCAGTTATCTACATATCTAATCTATCTACTTTGCGCCACCTTTAAGTGATTATGAGTAATATGTATCTTCTCAGTAATCTATTGCACAATTTCTGGTCCACGTAGTTTTCATTCCCCTACTTCAGTCCAACACACTGAAGTTTGACACTTTCTCCCTTACAATGCTTTATAAGGACCCATCTCAATATTGGAATGAAAACTATTATTATAAGCAAACTCTATTAGTGACAAGTGTTCATCTCAATTTCCCTTGAACTCTAATACACAAGTTCTTAACATGTCTTCAAGTGTCTAGATCGTTCTTTTTTACTAGCCATCAGTCTGAGGATGAAAAGTTGTACTAAATTTCAATTTAGTCCCCAAAGCTTGTTGTAAACTAGGCCAAAAGTTAGAAGTAAACTTAGGATCTCGGTTAGAAATAATAGAAACAAGTGCTCCATGCAATATAATAATCTCATCCACATATATTTTGGCATATCTATCCATGGAGTAAGTAGTTTTAATCAGAAGAAAATGTGCAGACTTATGCAATCTATCAACGACAACCCAAATAGAATCAAAACCTCATGATGATTTTGGTAAACCTATAACAAAATCTATAGTAACATGCTCCCATTTCCATTCAGGAATAGGTAAGGACTGTAGTAATGTCTTCTGATGCTCTGCCTTCACTTGTTGGCAAGTTAGACATCTAGTAACAAAATCTAAAATTTCATGTTTCATTCCCGGCCACCAATAACATTATTTCAAAACTCTATAAAGTTTTGTGCTTCCAGGATTCATAACATATAAAGAATAATGGGCTTCTTCTAAAATTATTCTCCTCAAATCAGGCACATTAGGTACACACAAACGGTTATCGTACATAACAATGTCATCATCACGAATAGAAAATTCATTTGGTTTACCCTTTTTTATATTATATCTAACTTTCTACAATTCTATATCTCCTTCATGTGCTTGTCTTATCCAGTCTATCATTGTAGGTCTAACATTTAAATGTGCTAGTATTCCACAAGACTCATTCAAAGTTAATTCCACCCCCATTAAAGCTAACTCTCTCAACATGTCAACTCGAATACAATAAATACAAGATACTGTACCTAGATATTTTCTACTCAAAGCTGTAATACCCTGTAATTTTCAGGATTGATAATTTAATTAATTTGGGAGAAATAATATTTATTTATATTAGAGAAATTTTAAATTGGCAATTGAGGTCAAAATTTGAGGATGTTAGAAAGTATTTCGAATGACGATTCTGAGTGTGCAGTTGATCCTGGATGGGTCGAGATAGTCGAAATGACTGTACTTGAGTCTTATTTGGGTTTCAAAATATTTTTAAGTTCGTTTGACTCGAATTGGAATAACTGAGTCATTTAAAGTGTGTATTATCATTTAAAGTTGGGTATCTTGGATTTAAGGCTTAAAAGCCTACGTGAGAATCCATTCTCATTTGAGAGAAGAGAAAACAATAGAGAGAGAGAGAGAGAGAAGAGGAAAGGAAGAAAAGAAAGAGAATAAAAGCTTGGGGATTCCATCCAATACGCGATTTTGAGGAAGATCTAACCTCTACAACTTTAAGGCGAGTGATTAAACTTTCTAAATAATTCATGTGCATCTTTTATTTCATAATTTGTGGATAAAAATTATGGATTTTGGGTTTAAAATGTCAAATCCTAAATTTTGGGAAAATCTTGCATTTGAGGTGTGAGTATATGGATTTTGGGTTTTAAAATTTGTTGGGTTGAAAAATAATGAATTTTGATGTTAGAAATATGTTTAAGTTGAAGGGAAATGGTTAGAAGATGATATATGAGATTTTTGGAATTTTTGGCTTTTCATGAAAATAGCCATTTTCGTAGCTTCTGAATAGTCCGAATCGATTCGGCCCCCATTTCGAATCGATTCCGAATGTTCCAGCTTTGCAGATCTGAGTGACCGAATCGATTCAGATCCAAAGCCAAATCTATTCGGCCTAAGACAGGTTCCCATGTCCTTTGAACCGAATCGATTCGCATTGGGGGGCGAATCGATTCGCTAGGCCGAATCGATTCGAAAACTGGGCTATTTTTGTGAGGTTTTTCTAGAGTGAGTTTCTCTCCATTTCATTTGGGTTTATCTATTGGGAACCTTCATATAAGTTATGAGGAGTATGTTTTGGAGACTTTTAGGGAGTTTCCCTTATGATAAATTGTTGGGGTCATATTGATTCATTATGAGAGAATGTCGATTGGAGATTATCGTACCGACTAGTGGGAAGTCCCTCTATCATCGAATTTTCTATTTGGAGATAAGTATGGGACTATAAGAGAGAGGCATGATGCACTTAGCGATGTTGGATTTTTGAATCGAATCAAAAATGTGATAACGTTAAGGGTTCATATGATTGATTTAACCATAATATGGATTGAGGATGATGATTGTTGATCGATGTGTATTTGAATATCAATGGTATCCTTAATGTTGATTGAATTGGGAGACTATTCATAGTAATAGGTGTGATGGATGAGAAGGTTTCGAGTGAGTGCTTGTATTGTGAAGAATAGTGGGATGATAAGAGAGTTAGCAACTGTTAGTATAATGAGAGTCATATACTATAAATGAATTCATTTCCTTTACATACGGGCGTAATGTGGTATGAATACCTATATGGCGTAATTGTATATACCTTGTGTGATGGGTTGCATTTATATGATGTAATTCTTATATATATATATATATATATATATATATATACTTATTGTGTGGTCATACCCTCCAGTGCTATCATGGGAAGTTGCGCGATGTGGGTGAGGCACCTGGCTTGAGGAGCAGGGTGCGTATAGTCCCCAGGTCATATTCATCCATTATTTATTGTTTGATTTTATTTGGGGGTTAGAAGTCTTGGGTATGATTCGTTCTCACTTTCCGGTTAAGAACTATGACCGATTCCCATACATTGTGATTTGTTTTATTACCATGGAGGTGTGATAATAATCTGATATATGGTAACCCGGGATAAAGTGAGTAATTCCTAGAAGATGATAGCATTGTGAAGTATTTTGTATATCCATGTGTGATTGGATTTTGGATATTTATATGTACGCTAAGTATGTTATGTGTACTAAATTATTGGGATTGAATGATTGTTCCTTATAACTAGAGTAAAGTTATAGAGCCTAAATGTTTCGGATCATTATCTTATTTATGTGTTTATAGATTATTGTTCCCCATATGTATTCGTAGTTATGTGTGGGCTACCGGGGGCGTAATGGATCTCAATGACCAATATTGTCAAGGAGTAGTGTATCGGTGGGTTCCTTATTTGCATTTCGCTTGCGAGACGTCCCACGCACAAAACGCAGTGAAATATTGGAAGTGGAGAGAAGTTTAGTCCTTAGTACCCAGATTTGTATGTATGGTGAAATAATGCTTTACAAGAATAGTCTGGGGAATATTTTAATTATGTAGTTGTTATTATATGCATCGTGCATTGAGGGCATAATGAATCTCGGCAATCAACATTATCAAGGAATAGTGTATGGGGGGTTCCTTGTTTGGATTTCGCTTGCAAGACGTCCCACGCACGAAACGTAGTGCAATGTTGAGAGTTGGGAGAAGTTTTGTCCTTAGCATTTAGATGCTAATAACTTGTGCAGTTAATAACTAGAATCCGCTAAATTCTAGTAAGAGATATGTATATGTATATTTGTAAGTTGATATAATTTTAGCAGCACTTGGGGTAAGTTAGGGTAGGAAGTTTATGAATTGGATTTAGATGATGGGTTAAGCAAAAATGTATTTGGGCATTGGTTAAACTGAATTGTCCCTAGAAAGAATTGGGTAGTTATTTGAGGTTCATGTGCATAGGTTTAGGTGCGCTCACTAGTTGAGGGGTGAGTTGGATTTCCAGGAGAGTGCGACTCCACTTTAATCATGTTATAATGCATTTATAATTATTATGCATTTTAATGCACTTGCTAAAAATGTTTTCACACCTCGGGCTCTGACCCGTTTATATTTTTCTCTTGTTATATATATTGTATCATTTTAGGTGTTCCTCCGTAAGGACGCCAATGATATTTTCTACCCAGTGTATACGAGGAGCTGTAGCAGTTGCGGACTGTTGCGGGATTTTGTCATATTTGTTTCCTATCTTTTTGTAAATCTAGCTTAGGATTCAGTTTGTATATTGGGGTTGCACCCAAGTGTTGTAGTTGTAGCATTTTGTTTATATTTATTTTCACAAGACTGTTGTATTGTCTGTGACCCGACAGCATATTCAGATATTTTATTTTGTGAACTTATGATGTAATTTAGAATTACTTCTCTTTATCATCGTCGTGTGCATATGTTATCTTGTTTCGTAGGAATTATGTTGTTGATTGGTTATTGTTTTGTATGTTTTAAATTTTTTTTGGCACCCTCTTTTTATAGTATCGGGTAGTTAGCTATATTTAATTTGGTATCGTCAGTAGATGTTGAGAATGATCCACTTGAGATTCCTAATTAATTATAGTATAGGGCTGGCCACCCGTTATTATTTTAAGTTGGGTGTCACAAAAGCATCAACAACAACATTAGCCTTACCCGAATGGTGATATATTGTGCAATCATAATCTTTTATAAGTTCCATAAATCTTCTTTAACTCAAGTTCAAGTCTTTCTGAGTAAACAAGTTATTTAAACTTTGATTATCAGTAAAAAATTCACAACTAACACCATATAAGTAATGCCTCAAAATATTTCGTAAAAAAACTACTGCGGCCAACTCAAGATCATGTATAGCGTAGTTGCGTTCATGTATCTTTAACTATCGAGAAGCAAAAGCAATTACCTTTTCATGCTGCATTAACACACAACCGAGTCCTTGATATGAGACATCACTATAAATAACCAAACTTTCTACACTCATTGGAATAGTCAATATTAGAGCTGATGCCAACTTACTCTTTAAATTTTCTATGCTTTTCTCAGAATCATCATTCCATACAAACCTGTTCTCCTTTCTGGTAAGCTTAGTCATTGGCAATTCAGTAGAAGAAAACCCTAGTATAAATCTCCTATAATATCCAGCCAATCCCAAAAAACTACGTACTTCTATCACACTAATTAGTCTTTCCCAATTCATTATTTCTTCCACCTTCTTAGGATCAACACAAATGCCACTATAAGAAATAGCATGCACCAAAAACACTACTTTGTCTACCCATAATTCAAATTTAGAAAGTTTAGCATATAACTGCTTCTCTCACAAGGTCTGTAAAATAATATTCAGATGATGTTCATGCTCCTCCCTACTACGAGAATATATCAAAATATTATCATTAAAGATAATAATAAAATATCCCATGTATGGCTGAAATATGCGGTTCATTAAGTCCATGAATATGACTGGTGCATTTGTTAACCCAAATTGCATGACTAGAAATTCATAATGTCCATACCTGGAATGAAAAGAAGTTTTGAAAATGTCACAGTCTCTTACTTTTAAATTATGGTACCCGGATCTGAGATTGATCTTGAAAAATACTCTGGCTCCTTGCAAATGATCAAACAAGTCATCAATGCGGGGTAGTGGGTATTTGTTATGGATAGTCACCTTATTCAATTGATAATAATCGATGCACAGTCTCATGGTTCCATCTTTCCTCTTCACAAATAATACTGGGGCTCCCCTAGATGATACACTAGGCCTTATAAAACCACAATCCAACAAATCTTACAACTATATTTTTAGCTCTTTTAATTCTGTAGGTGTCATACGATACGGTGTAATAGATATCGGTGCAGTGCCTAGTACCAACTTAATCGCAAATTCTACCTCACGGTCTGGTGCTAACCCTGAGAGTTCTTTTGGGAAGACATCTGCAAACTCATTAACTATTGGTATATCTAATAATTTTCCAACCTCTTGTCGTGTGTTCACCACATGGATAAGATAACCCTGACACCCTTTCCTTAACAATTCATAAGATTTTGTAGCAGAAATCAAACATATTGGAGTGACATTTCGCTCCCCAATAAATATAAATTCAGGTTCACCCAATAATCGAAACACTACCTCCTTTTTAGAGCAATCTAAACATACATGATATGAGGCCAACCAATCTATACCCAGTATCACATCAAAGTCACGCATATCAAGAGGTAATAAGTCAACTAGTAATTCTTTTTCACCCACTCACACCACACACTCCCTATATACCTTTTCAATAAAAACCAATCCCCCCACTGGAATAACAATAGCTAAACTATAATCTAATGATTATAATGGTTTATTAATATGCAACAAGAAAAACAAAGACACGAAAGAATGTGTAGAACCAGAATCTATCAACACATAAGCATCTTTATCACAAAGTAAGTGTACATGTCACTACGTTAGGCATAGTTTGTGAATCTTTTTGCGTCAGTGCAAACACTCTGCCGTGACCTTGACTTTGAGATAAACCTCATCTACCTCCCCTGTGTACATTTTGTGTAGAACTCCTGCCTCCTACCATCACACTCCCAACTGATGTTGTATCTCCCATCACTGGACAATTCTTTCGTAAGTTCCCTGGTTAATGATAATGGAAACATAAAGATGTCATCTCAGTTATTGTACAGTCCCGAGACATATGCCCTTGACCACTAAATTTGTAACAAAACATGGTCCTCAGTCCAAACACAAATGTATTTTCTGACCAAATCATTCCAGCCCTTCCACCTCGAGCTTGAAATCTTCCAGATGCATTTCTACTACTTTTAAATCCTTGACCCTTAGGTACTCCTCATGCTACACTCTAAGTTTAAGTTCCCATCTCCCATCCATATTATTTTGTACCATCGTGTCTAGCTTTTTTCAAATGTTTAGCTTTCATTTCTTTCATTGACTTTTCTGACACAATAGCTCTATCCACCAAGTCCATGTAATATGTAATCTTCATATTACCAACCATAGTTTTTATATCTACATTCAACCCACTCTGAAACCAATCAATTTACTTTCTTCTTTCCTCACCAAATCAGGTGCAAATCTAGATAAAGATATAGATAAAGTCTCATACTTAGCCACTGTCCGGTTCCCCTGTTTCAGCATGATAAATTCTTTTTCTTTCTCTTTCCTATACAGCCTTGGAAAATATTTTTCAAAGAACACATTCACAAACTTCTCCCATGTAATTTCTGGAGGATTTACTAGCACCACTCCTTCAATTGTAGTAAGTAACATTTCTGTAGCATTCCACCATAACTCTGCATCATACTCTAACATAAAGGTTTCCAATAAAACCTTTTGTTCATCTCGTACTTCCATCGCCTTGAATATTGTTTCCATCTTTCTAATCCGCCCCTTTGACACTAACGGATCAGTAATCCCAGGAAATGATGGAGGATTTACTTCATGAACCTTTCATGAAATTTTTCCCTATCTCCACCATATAATCCACCTTTTACATGTTCCACTAGTTGTGCCACAACCCGTAATATTCTCCCCACATCATCAATAGGTTGTTGTTGCACCTCTGGTTCATCTACTTTAATATGTATCTGTCCTTCCTGATTGTTAGGAATATAGGATGCCTCACCCTCTGATTTATCATGTGGCTTGTGTGGATCCATCACTCATTGCAATATAGATAACTTAAATAAAATACAATAGTAGCAGTTTAACATTAACATTGTTAATCAAAATCCCGACCCATAGCAAACTCACTTTCTATTGTCCACTTACAATATGGACCCTCACACACTGTCCAAAACCTAATAACCATCTCTGATACCAAGTTGTCATGCCCCGACTTAATTAAGTTAAAATCATCCTCTCGTTTTTAGATAAATTTCCTTAAATAATACTTTTCTTTGAAATCTCTCTGAAATATCACAAGATATTTTTTTTTTCGTTTCAAAGGCATGTTTAGATGAAAACATAACTATCTGTACATATAGATTACAAGTACTAAATATCTTTATATATACAAGTTCCTTTATTTAACATTTGCACAAAAATCTTGTTGATATTCAACCCATATTAGATATTTGTCACTCCCCCGTTTTAAGGTCCTAACTTAGCAGTGAACTCCAAACGATAGGCATATGTAAAACAAAATGTTACAGGAGTGTAAGCTATAAAGGCTTATTGAATGACCATATACATGCACTCCACACATATAACCAATTTTAATAATCATTTTTCTAATATTATAACCCAACAGGAATTGTGAAACTCTCATAAACCTGGACCCACCACAGTCCAATTAACCCACCACGTTTAATGGGGACCACCATATCCCTTTAATATTCCCGAGTACGCAAACCTTTAAGTTGGATTAACGGGACCTCCACAGTCCATAAAATTCGATCATTTTGCTTAACATTTTTAATCATATGCATATGGTTCACAAATACCACATCTCTCCATTAGCATCCCAACACATGTATTTAACTACATGTTTATATATGAAAATATAAACATTTATATTTAATAGGGAAGGTCACTCACCTTGAAGTAGGTAATAAGATTAACACCAAAATCTATTTCCCTTGTATGGTAGTATTAGCCGCCTCCCCACCTAACAATTCAACATCATTTGTATTTAATTACACAAAATAACATTAAACCCAGTAATACATAACATCATTTGGTAAATTTGAAATAACAAAAAAAATAATTAAATATGATACTTCACATTTATATAACACCCTATTCATTATGGTTCTAACGCAATTTACGAAACTAAATTACGAATTTTCTAGAAAAAGTTATGCCCGTTTTGTTACCACCTTTTCCAAATTGTTTCTCTAAAAAAACAGTAACAAAACTTCAACTTCAACACAACCCCAAGACAAACCATAAGGTATTTTATTCTAATCTTTGAGTATGTTATACTCATATATGTTCTCTAACATCTCCAACTAGAATTTTTTGATCCCAATAAGTATTCACTGATTTATGCCATTTTAACACAACTAGGCCAGAATGGGACATTAAAGCAAAACCTAACATGATTAAGCACGTAAACTCTCCGCCTTGGGCATCAATTATGGCAAACATATACTAAACATGTTTTTAACATATACAAACATTATAGACATGAATTTACCAAATTAAAAAGCTCTGCAAGAAGGTGATTCAAATCTAGGACTTTAAAGTTAACATTTACGATCCTAGCACAAGTTGTCACGTATGTTCTTAAGACATCCTTGTTTTAACACAATTAGACAATATGGGTATCATTCAAATCTTTATCAAAATTAGAAGCAAAAATATACCAAGTGTAAGAACTCCTCGATTTTCGAAGAATTTTCTTCTTTAACTTCCCCTTTTCTCTCTTATTAGGCAAAATCTCTCCAAGATTATAATATGAAATGAATAAGATGATAAAGGTATGATATACACCCATAAAAACGTGTCCATAATCCCATGTGACCATTTTTAGGTGGTGGTATATGATTGGTTGGACAAAAGGTCCAATCAAACAATTTCATTAATGACAAATTTGTCCCACCTTTGTAAAATTACCATAACTATTCCAGATTTCGATTTACTCTCCCTTTGCGTCAACACTTAGATAAATTATATATCTACAACTTTCATGTTTTATGTTTTCCCCAAATCATAAAGTTAATATGCCTAATTAGGGCTCGAACATGAGAGTAGCAATGTACCAAAAATCTTAAAACATTCACATTTGGCAATCAAACATCGCCGATTTCGCACCAACACATTAATTTACTTTTATAAACATAATGATTCATTAAAAACATACTTAATAACACATTTATCCACATAACTAATCAAATGCTCTAAACATGTTATACCTAATCATAAGCTCGATTAGCATAAAATGTAAACAACATTTATATATAACGTGAGTATGCATCCCTTAAACATGATAATTAAAATGTTTAACACCCATCACCAAACTTATAACTCATGACTTATACTTAATCATGTAATTAACATTCCTAATCACGTTTTAGGTCCTTAAATATCGATTCTTACAGTACTTCAATTGGAGGTTGCATGTGAAAGATATGAAGATTTGGGTGTAATGTGTAAAAAATGAAAATTAGGAAATTAACTAAGTCGTATAGGTTTTGTAGCAATTTATATTTACTAATACACTTGGAGGATCAGAGATTTGTTTGGTTTTGCATAAAAGTGTAGACGAGATTTCAAACCTAGGCAGGATAGGGATTAATCCCGATATTGCAAAATTGCTTCTGTGTGCCACGTGGACGACCACGATTGCGCCATGTTGCTACACTTATGCCCCTTCGATCAAGGCCCACCCAAGCGCACCTGTCCACGCACCTGACACGACTCCACTCACACGTGCACAACCCTTCTTCAGTCAAAATCCCCCCTTTTACCACTTTACTCCCTAAACCTTCATTCCTTTATTAATTCCTCCATTCTTCTCCTTTATTCTTCATTTATTTTTCATTTTTTTAAAGAATTTTTTTTAATTCTTTCTCCCACACCTCTTAATAAATTAACTCTTCACCCATACCCTATTTTATTATTTAAATAATTTAACCATCCTTTTGTTAAAGGGTCAATTATTAAATAGTCCCTACTATAAATATATATTTTTTAAAAAGGACACATATTTTTAGTTTAACCCATTTAGTCCCTCAAGCACTCAATATCCTCTTATTTTTAGAGGTCCGCGCCAGCGGCACTCCCTCTCCAAAATATGTGGCAAAGGACTTTTTGAGGCAAAATAAAAAAGTTTGGACTAAATGGGTATTAAAAAATATCCGAGGGACTATTTGGTATATGTCCCTTTGTTAAATATTAAAAATTCTCCCAAACCCTAATTTCTCTACCTATAAAAAGGGGCATTTGGTCTTCATTTTTGAAAGACCAATTAGATCTAAGTTTCGTAAAGAGTAGATTTTCCACTAGTTCATAATTTTATGATAATTTAGGTTAGTTTAGTATAATCTTTTAATTATTTCTTTTGTAATTTTTAGAGAATTATGTGAAAGAATTTATATTTTGAGAGACAAATTGTGAGTTTGTGAGATATATTCTGGGAGGCAAATATTATTGTAAAACTCTGATTTGTGGGTATTCTTTAATTTCTAATCTTGGGAGTTTAATAAAAAGGAAAGGAGACTTGGTTTATATAATTGTCTCTTCATCTTTTACTCTAACATATTATTTTTATATTTTATATATATAAATAATTCACATGATAGGCTAAATATCCCATTTCATAGTTAGAGATAAAACATGTGTCAATATTAATTAATTAGTTTATTTCATTTATTTGTTATGTTCCTTTGATAATTAGTTTTTGAATTTATGCATTGAGAAAGGGTAAATGATTTTCGAGAGCAGATCAAATTTGGGAAATAATATTCACTTTAGAATCGAACTGGATTTAGGTTTTTCTAAAAGTGAATATTATATCCTAAATTTCAACTCCAACTAATTTTTTCAAGGATTAAATCACTTTTGATACGTCTATCCTAGCGGGTGATATATTAAAAAGGGCATAAGCCTAATTTTTGAGAGTTTGTGAAAGTGCTAAAATTAACTTTCTAAAAGGATAATACTGAAATTACATTTGTGACGAGAGCTGACTTGTAATTTTATTATTATATTGAAATATATTTAATTAATTAATTAATTAATTAAAATAAATAATATGTGCGGTACTATCTCATCCTTTGTTTATTCTCATATTTATTCACCTCACTCATTTCTTATTTTAGTTTTTATTTATTAGTTTAGTTTAAATATTAGCACATCGTTAGTTTAAATAAACATCTCTTAGCCCTTTTGTTTGAAAAACCATGCTAAATATTCACTTTGCTCTTGTTGACATTAAGAAGTGCAAATTAATACTACTTATTTGCCAAATAATATATATTTTAGGGTATTTGTAGGTACAAAGGGATTTGGATTAACGAGTCTTTCCAATAACGAAAAATATATATAAAGACAACTTAACGACCCCGTCAATTAATTAAAGATAAAAATTGGCTATGTGCTAGATAGAAATTGCCCTTTGCTTGTACGTGTCGAATTTCAATCTTTTGGTAGTCGATTTTATGTGCTCCGTCCTTTGTATTTCAAGAGAGTCCATTTTCATCCCTTATATATATATGTGTGTGTGTGTGTGTGTGTGTGCGTGTGTGCGTGTGTGTATTACTTTCCTTTTTCTTATATTCAAAAAATTTTACAAATATTTTCATTGTTTTCAAAATATTCAAAAACACCAAAAATATTTTTTTTCCAAAAATTCAAAACCCCTTAAATATTTTCTTTCTTTTTCAAAAACTTAAAATATCAAAAATATTTTTCGGTGAATTATTTTTCTCCCACCATTCATTCCGTTATCATCAAAGAACATCCTTTTCAGGATTAATTTGTTTATTCCACATCCCCTCGAAACATGTTTAAGGTTAAGTCTGAGTTCACGCTTCAAACTTTACTTAGTGGCTTCAACTATCTCACACATACCGTTGATGGTCTTGTGTCGTCCATGCACGCCTTTCATATTCCACCTCCTGCAGTGATGAGGGTCAACGTATCCAATTCTTCTTCGTGCGCCTATTGCTTTCAAGCCATTCACTTATCCCATGAGTGCCCATACCTTCCTTATCCATGTGAACCAACCATGAATGCAGTGTATTCATATGACACTGTTTTAGAACCCACTTTGGCCTATTGTGATGACAATTTCAATATCGAGTGGCATGAGAAACTAAGATATTTGTGGAATCTTGATCAATAACCACCTCCCAAATGTAATATGAATTATAAACCCATGTTGTGGATTCTCACGATTTTCGCAGTCGTCATGGAAAATAAGTGCACCCTATCCCAATCAGTCCCCTCACTACGCTCTCCATGATTATTAATACTTTTATCTCTAATGGTGGCAAACCCACACTTTATATGTCCTTTTATAGTGAGTTTAGTAATTATAATGGTTCATATGGTAAGAGTTCTCAAACTTTATATTTTCAAGAATCCGCGCTCCAACCTATTTCCTTTGATTAGGGCCTTCAAATTCTTGAGAATGAAAAGTTTGAAAAAAAATATCGGGAAGAAAATAATTTTCAAACTTTTTTATTTTCAAGAATCCGCTCCTCGACCTATTATCATTGGTGAGGGCCTTCTAATTCTTAAGTATGAAAGGCTTGAAAAAAAATGTTGGCAAAAAAATTGTTTTGGGGAGTAAGAGTTGGATGCATTATTCGAATCCAATGGTGAATTTTCTTCTGATATTTTTGAAACTGAAGAAGATTTTTAACCAAATGAGGAATCAGAGGTTCTTGAGCCAAGGAATCCTACTTTGGAAGAAACCATGATTTTTCTCATCAAAAGAACAATGAATTTTCTTTCCACCCAAAGACCGATGAATGTGATAATGGTCTTGTTAAGGAAATTTTCACACTTTGCAATGAGATGTGTTCTTACTTGGAAAATAAAAAGGAGGTTGAGACTTGTGTTTCACCTGAAATTTTTGAAGAATGTATCATTGAAAGTGAGTCTTGCTCCCTTAAAATTCAATCTCTAAGTGATGACGAATCACTTGAGATTGAATTTATTTCATCACCATTTTCGTTCTCCGTTATTGAACCATTACAAGTACCGCTAGATTACTATGATTCGGTTGAAAATTTTGAAACGTTTAAACCTTTTCTTTACTTGAATTTTTTTTCAAGATGGACCTGTCCTTTTTGTGTGCCCCGCTTCCCATACTACTTGAAAAATATTTGGGAAGTGATTCTATTTTTTTAATCCCAATTGTTTTTGTTCTCCTTAACATCTGAATCCCCCATCATCCCTTAAAATTTTAATTGGTGATGGTTCATTTTTTCCATCTCACATATGGCTTCCATTGTTCAAAAGTAATTTTTATTTTTTGGGAGGCATACATGAAAATGAGGGTACACCGGTTATCCCTCAAAGTCATATCGTATTTTGGGTTGACCTTCAAACTTTTAGACTTCTAGTGTATGGTTTATTAGAAGTTCAAATCGTAGGCTTTTACATAATTAGCTTCTTCTTTTTTCTTTTTCTTTTTCTTTTTTCTTTTTCTTTTTATTTTTCCTTTTTCTTTTCCTTTTTTTATTATAGTTTAGAGTAATTAGTTAAAATTTTTGTTATTCTTTTCTCTATGCTTGGTTCTAACATTTTTTGTAGATTTAGTAGACTTGTACTTATCGGGGATCGCTCCATTTGAGTAATATCTTTCTCTTCCTCTCGTTATGTTGTGTTAATGATTTACAATAGGGATAATGCAACATTTAAGTTAGGGGTGTGGGATATTCTTTCCATTTATTGTTTAATTTCATTAACTTGATCGCATGTTCATTCCAAATATGTTTTTTTTAGAAAATTTCAAAAATTTCCAAAAAAAAATTGAAAATTTCGAAAAAGCCAAAAATATTTTTCTTCAAAATAAATAAAAATTGGAATTTAAATTTTTCAAAAATGTCACAAAGTTTTGTTTAAACTCTCAAATTGTAAAAATTCAAATGCACAAAGCCGAAATTGACCATAGATGGACATTAAGCGAAAATTGATTTTTTAACGAATAAATGTGGAGATTAACTAACCCAGTGAGATTTTGAGCCTATCAACTTTTGCGAGTTATTAAATGAATCCGAGTTAATGGTTAACTCAAAGTTCAATTCAAAGTTTAAATAAGTCGTTAAGGATCTCAAATCCTTTATTTCAATTGGTTACAAGAAACATGTGAGATGTTGTCTTAAATACGCGCTAAAATATCTCTAAACTAAATTAATCTCGAGACGCATATGGTAAAATAATTAGTAATTCAGACAATAAAGTAGGCCCTCGTTTGTTTAACCAAAAAATATTAGCCATAAAAAGTAATGAAGAATTATCCTTTTGCTATCCAACTTGCGCCTAATAAAGCCTAATAAGATTTCTCTTTTCGTTTGATAACCCGAAAAACCCAAATAGCCGGAGTTGTGAAAATTGGGTATTCATTAATAAAGTACAAAAAGTGCATAAAAAGGGGAAGAAAAAAAGAACAAAGCTCAACAAAAATAGCGGGAAAAGAAAAATATGAAAAAAAGAAAACAAAAATGAGCAAAAGCCCGAAAAAGCACTAGCAGACATCATAAGAAGATTCCAATTGCAAATTTTCCCGACATTCCCACTTTTTACCCAATACATCTCAAAAACAGAAAAAGTTCTAACAGAGTTTGAATTTTGAAATTAATTACTGCGTGGAGAGATAAGACACGAAAAAATAAAAAAAGAGATTAATTGGTGTGAATAAGAGGCGATGTTTTCCGTTTTTCAATAACCGTGTTTCGATAGTGAGATCTATTCACCGAAAAAAATTCGCCTTTCAAATTTGTGCACGTAAATTAGTTTTTCATTACATTTACTCTTTATATCACGCGTACCGAGTGAATTAGCCACATTTGGAGTGATTCGTTTGTGAGAGCTTCCCATGAGAATTGAATCAAAGAGAATTTTCGAAAAGTAACGTATGATCAATCGGTGAAAATTAGAGGTTTAATTTTCAACTTCACATGTACAAACTACGAATTGAGACACTTGAATATAGAGTTAAGGTGATGATTTTGGGGGAATTTAAATTGTACAATTTTTAAGTATTTTGAGTTTTCTTTGAGTCAAAAATGAATTTTGTGGATATATTCACTACAAACCCTCATATGACACCACTCAACCTATTAGGGTAACCTACGGGTTTAACATTTTATTGTATATACTAAATGTAATAGTTTTTCTTGAAAGATGTATCCTATCACATTATTTTCTTAGAAGGGTCTTTATCTCATACTCTTATTCTTTTACATTGCCACAGATGCGCAACATTCTAAGTTAAGGGGATTTGATTAGGCATAAATTCTTCATATTTATCCCTTAATTTCGGTTATTGTATGATCTCGTAAGGTGTAAAGAGATCGTATTTATCTCATATTTATGCTACTAACCCTTTTCGGCGAGTATTTCGTGTCTCGTGTATTTCTCAGGCATTTTACAGGTATTTCATGCAAGTCAGTGCGAGAGAGAACTCAATACAATGAAATAAACTAAGAAATGGGGAGTTGAAGGACATTTTTGTAATTTTCCATCCTTAATCTTGAGGTGGGGCCAACTGAAAAGTTGAAGAGTTTGAAGTTACAAGAATACTAGAAAAAACGGCACCCCAATCCGAGCTACGGTGAAGATGTTATAATCATTTGAAGTTGAGAGGAATCAAAGGATAAATTCGAGGGTCATACTAGAAAGACGAACCTATTCGGCCTCCCTTCATTATCAGGTCCAAACCGGTTCGCAATTTAGTAATGCTCCATATCTGTGACAAAGATTAGTAACACTTTAAATCCGTTACAATTTTCCAGAAGCGGGAATTTTATTTTGTCCTTATCTTTTAGCCAAAAGAGTTTTATGCTTTGCGGACTCTTCTAAATGACTTCTAACCTATATATTTAGTCATTAGGATTAATATAATTCAGATTTAATTCATGTAAAATCTCCTAATCAAGGAGGAACGTCTAGGAGAATGTTTTACATATTTTGCACCTCTAGTTCAAGAGTTTTTTCAATTTTTCTTCAAGCTTCGATTTCTTATTGCATCTTTGTGTTCTTCAACCTTGGTAACCTTAAATTCCAACACTTTTATTATTATTTCCTTATTTTCACATGCTTGCTAATGGATTCTTGCGTAGTTAATACCACCATGTCTAGCTAGTGCGTGGTGCAAGGGTTGGGATCATATTCCCTCCATTAATGGGTGTTGAGCTTTAAAAGTTAGATTTTGGGTAGAAATACAATTAATTAAAACCTCGTGTATTGAAGTTGGAATATTATGCATTTAACTTTCTTTGTCATGCAACATTAGTGTTTATAGCGACATTTCAAAATTAATACACTTGTGACCATATCCGAGCGAAAGTTTAATCTTTCATTGTTGAATTAAATGTCTTCATGTTTGATGTTTATAATCAATTTAATTTGCTCGGTTAAATTTTATAGAACCAAAATTCTTTATACACGTTATTTTGCCTATGGCGGGAATGTGATCCTAACCCCGTCTCTTATTCTTTATTTAGTTCTAATTAATGTAGACTGTAGTTAACTTCTTTTGTTTTTCTCTTTTCCCCTTTTCAACGATCATCATCTTTTTCACTTTTATTTTACAAGTAATAAATCAATTAAATTCTATCAAATATTTCCTGTGGATTCGATACCCAAACTCGCCACTATACTCCATAAGAGTGTAATTAAAGTTTATATTTTTTTTGTATTGCGATCACCGGTCAGAAGCTGATAACAACAATTAGCGTAGTACATGGATGCTCATTTTTTGCCTCGATCAAGTATCACCGAATAATTTTTTCATTTTTAATTTTTATAATGATTATGTTTTTTACTTTCGATGCTAACATATTTATCAACTCATTCTGAATTTTATGTGCAAGATAATGATAGTGAATCTCATTATTTTTAATATGTCTAACATGTTCTTTCATTAAATGATCCCACTCTGAAATCTCTTCAATTAGGCCAAAAAAGTTTTCGTTACTATCTTCATAAAGTCTCTCATTTGTTCCACGAAATGCCAAGTTATTTTTAGCTAAAAATTGTACGAGAGAAATTATTACTTCTAATACTCATTTCCAATGTTCTTTTTCTTTTTTTAATATGATCTTGAATGTGTTTATCAAATGTGTCATTTTTCTCTAATCTAGTTTGTAAATCAACCCAATCATTCATGTTATTCATGTGTTAATTACTTGTTCTTGTTCTTTAAGCCTAATACTAAGATTTTTCGAATCATTATATACATCATCTGCAAATTGACCACCTTTCTTTGGGCCTTTTTTAAATAACTAACGGTAGAAGCAAAAAACCTTATCCACTTAGTTTGAATATATTAACCACGCACTATCTAATTTCTCATCACGGGTAAAAAATGTGTATAATGTACTGAAGAAAAACACCTAGATAATTTATCCTTAAGGCCCTTTTATATTAATATATTCCTTATATGTCCTTTTTCTACAAGTAAATCTCTTAATTTTATATCTAGATTATTCCAAGTTCTCGGATCGTAAATATTAATCGCGTTAGTTTCTTGTCCGTCAATTAAATTATAATCTTTTTTTCATTATTTTCCATGTTGTTGACATCATCAATATTTTCATTATTTGGTAATTCTTCCACTTGACTCGTTTGTTCTTTAAACTTTTTTTTTATTAAGATCACCACCTAGAGATTGTGTCAATTCTTCTTGTTTTTCCCTTATCTCATATCCAGATGGTTGTTTGGAAAACATTTTACTTTTACTGAATATAAAGTTCTAATAAAAGAAAGCACAAACAATATAAATAATATTAATAACTTTAATAATTAATTAATAATAATATGGAAAGATAGCACCTGGAACTCTAATTATTTGATTATTAGGTAATATGTCCAAACATTGTTTTGTTAAGGATGAGAAGAGAGAGACTTGTAATTTGATTAATAAATTGTCTTGTGATGGAGGTTGAGAAGAGAAAGAGAAAGGAGAGAAATCTAATAAATCCATATATATATATATATATATATATATATATATATATATATATATATATATATATATATATATATATATATATATATATATGTGTGTGTGTGTGTGTGTGTGTGTGTGTGTGTGTGTGTGTGTGTGTGTGTGATTCTTCCAAATACACAACTATCACTACAAATTATTCACATTAAATTATAAATTTGCAAGTTAAAAACTTGTCTCAAGTTTGTAGTCCCGGATTCTCTTCCCGTAGCAATGATTTCCAGCTCCAAATCTCCAATTTTCTCTTTTCTTCCAAGCTCTCTCTCTTCTCTCTAACTCTCTCTAAGTTTAAAACATACAAATGGGAAATAAGAGGGTTTAGGAGACTTAACCGGGCACTTAACATTAATTTCCATCTTTAAATGTTAATACACCATTAAAATGACTCGTAACTACATAATTGAGTCCCAACCTGTCAAAAGTGCCCGGAACTCGAAAATACAATATGACACTTATTTTGACTCTCTCAACTGTTTCAGGACTAACCGCACCGTCAAAATTGGCATCCGGAATATCATACAATATTTCATGTTCCAACGTTATATTAATTCATTAATAATGATTCAATTTAAATATATGCCATAACCGTCGCTTAAAGCACAACGACACAATAAAACACAACATGATGCCATTTACCTTCTCTCAACGGTAAATATGCAAAACTCAGTAAATATTATCTATTAAATCACTTAAAATAATATTTATTCTAACTTCCATTATTTTATATAATTATCTCACATTGCAAAATTATATAACATCAATTACGTGAAAGTAAGGGTTGTTACACTCACATATCAGGGAGAACACTTCTATAAAGAATCAGTACTCAAGGGTATTACTGGCCAATAATGCGAACAAACTGTGCAACTTTTGCTAAGAAGTGTGATAAATGTCAGTGATTTTCCACAATTCGCAAAACTCCACAGACTGCTCTCACTCCAATCACTTCACCATGGCCATTTTCCATGTGGGGGTATAGACCTGGTCGGGCCACTACGAACCACTCGAGGAAGATTTAAATACTTGGTGGTCACCGTGGATTATTTTACAAAATGGGTGGAGGTAGAGCCTTTGATAGATATGCCTTATGAAAAGGCCTATCTACTCATATGGAAAAACATCATTTGTAGGTATGGGTTGCCCTACGCTTTCATTACCGACCATAGAACACAGTTTGACAATGATGAGTTCGTAAATTACTGTGCTCAGTCCAATGTTCAAAAATTGCATTATGCTCCAGGACATCCTCAAAGTAATGGACAAACTGAGGTTACGAACAAAATCTTGCTTAATGGGTTGAAGAAAAAGCTTAATGATGCCAAGGATAATTGGATAATCGAGATACACTCTGTCTTGTGGGCATATAGAACAACACCGTGAACAGGAATTGGAGAATCCCCATATATGTTAGCATTTGGAACTGAAACTGGCATTCCTGCCGACCTAGGCTTACCATTCCATAGAGTTTTAAATTTTAACTCTCCTGTAAGCGACCTAATGAGAAGGTTGGATCTATACATACTGGAAGAAGTAAGAGAAGATGCTTCCCTGCGCAATGCATCTTATCAGCAAAGAACAACACATTTTTACAATAAAAGGATGAAACCAAACAACTTTAAGGAAGGAGATTATGTGTTGAAGAAATTACTGCATAAAAATAACAAGATTGAAGCTAATAGGCATGGTCCCTACCGTATTTCAGTAGTGATCCGACCTGGAACCTATCGAATTGAAACCTTGGAAGGTGAAGAATTCAAAAACCCATGGCATGCAGAGCATCTCTGAAAGTATTATCAATGACATTGTAATCAGTTTTCAACTTGCAATATTAATAAAATCTTTAATTTCTTTACATTTTTGTTGTTCATTTTTTTGGGGAGTACTCGTGCTATGCACTACACTGGCTTGATAAAAAGTTATAAAGTTGTTTCTCGTCTCAGCAAATATTGCCCTGAAAGTTGCTCGATAGAAGCAATAAGTTGCTTGGAGCATCCACAAAATTGATCGTTGATACACGAAGTCCAAGTCAATAGAATGTTAAATCCTCAAGAAACTTGGTCCGTAAACATAAGGATAGAATCAGGTCTTGATCCTACTGGGCAAAGTACAGGAAGAACGTTGCAAAGGTTCCTCAAGAGGAATGTAAGTACATATTCCACAAACGTGCCTGGTCACACCACCGGTATTTAATGCAAAAATCCAACACTTGGGTGCATTAGTAAAACTTTTGGAGACACATGCGTAACTATCTTTAAATTTAGATTTTAATCTAAGCATGATAGTAGAACCTATCTATTTATCTAACTAGCTCTAAATTTAGATTTTAATCTAAGTATGCTAGTATAACATCCGCACTCATTGGTTATTGATACTCAAATTAATCAAACTGTATCAAAAGAACTAATGATAAAGAAGGATTAACATTCAACATAAGATAAGTTGATCCAATTTCCATTTCAATTTCCATTTTCATTAAATCAAAGTAATTACATGATTGTGCTAACAAAATAAAGTACAAAGCTTCATTATGCATGATGTTTCCATTTAACTTTTGAAACATGATTCATTCCAGTAGGAGGGTCATCTAAAGTATAAGTAGAGTTAATGAAGTTAAAATCTTGAAGCATTCTAGTATTGTTGCTACTAGGACGATCAAGTAGGTGAATAGGTCACATGATCTCTAATTCATCATGAATCTCATAATCCCCCAAGTATTTTGAAATCAAGTATAGAGCAATATGATGGACTGGAATCCAATTGACATCTAATTTAAAAGGAGGATTGTCAAGCTCAAGGAGGCCTGAATCATACCATTCCCATAATGAGCTATTCTGATCCACTTTCATCACCGTCAAAGCATTTATCCCACCTCATTTATAGCTCTCATTCTTAGCTTGTTAAAGCTTATCATCAAGATGCCCCAGAGCTTCATTATACCCGTCCATCCAGACTTCCCTTGGTTGTTTATGAAATTGAAAAGTTAATTTGTCAACCTGGGAATGCAGTTTCTTCAACACTCCATCCTTATCTTCTAACTAAGAAGATTGAGTGGATAATTGTTCTGATAAATCTTGTAGCTTCTGGGACATCTCAGCAATAGCTTGATCTTTAGTTTTTAATTGCGTAGTTGGATTGGCAAGGGCCTGTTGGGTCCTAACTTCCTATGTAGTACCTCGACCAGTACCTCTGCTATGTTTGACTCTACCTTGGGAAGATGAAGATGCATGTTTTATTTTCTTCAGAGCCTCTAACTCCTCACTGAACCTTGCATTTTCAGCCTCTAAGAAGGAATGACCCTCATATGTAGTAGAAACAACAGTGGATGACTTCAGGGCATCAAGTTCATCTCTCAAATTGTTATTTTCTTCCTCTAGAAGCTTGAAAATGTCCCTTTCTTCATCCATCTCATATTTCAACAGGAATTCTTGTCTTCGGAAATGAAAAGCAAATTTATCTAACTTTTGCTCAAATCTCCAGTCTTAACTAAGGGCCAGGAATTTATTCTCATAATCCTCATTAATCGAGTTGGAAACCGAGCATCCGTGTAAATACGCTAGTCATTGTTATTGGCTTTCGACCACAGTATAAAAAAAACGTAACTTTAACTACACTCTTGCGGAGTATAGTGGCGAGTCTGGGTATCGAATCCATAGGGAATGTTTGATAGATTTTAATTGATTTATTACTTCAAAAAATAAAGTCTAAAAGATGATTGACTGAGAAAGGAAAAAGGGAAAAATAAAGAAGTTAACTAAAACTAATTGGAAAATTAAGGTAGGGACACAATCCCCTGACCCTAGTGTATTGATGGTATAAACCTAATCGTAAATTTAAGTGATTAATTAGACCCATAATTTAGTACTCCAAAGCATTACGTATATGAGTTTCAAGCCCGTACCATACTTAATCAGAGAACGAGTAAATCGGTATTGCGATAGTGATACTCGAATTGCATTCTGAAGCATCCCGATTACCCTGAAGAAAATGAGATTCAAAAATCTACAATTGTTATGTTTCTACGCAATACGATCATAATCAAATCATTAAATTTAGAGGATTAATTTTATACACATGCAACTACCACATCAGGTTGAGTTCATGCATCCCGACCTTTTAAATCTAGCCGGACATGTGAAAACTTGAAAACAACACGTTTAGAATGAAAGAAACCATTTTTACTAATGAATGAAGATGAAGAAAGGTGAAATTAATAATGAACAAGCAACTAGAATAAGTATTGAAACAAAAATCAGAATGATTATACTTGAATTGCAACTTGACAGTAACTAGGGTTTGTTGTTCTTCCTCACTAAAATGGATTACTACGCTTCCTTAATGACCTGGGAGCCTCCCTTTCACGTTTGGGAGGAGTTACAATTTATTAACTATGAAAATACAAGAGTTTGAAACAAAAAGGATTCTATTTTTACAAGTGGATAAATTCGAAAAATCAAGAACAGAACCGATCAGGGTAAATGGTTCGATTCTGTTCCATCTTTTGTAGCCTTTAGAGAAAGTTCTTCGAGCATGGGATCGGTTCGTTATTTACCAACTTCGGTTCGGTTCCCTTTTTTCATCTCTTCACACGAATTTTTCCCAAGGTGGATTCGATTCATTTTTGCATTACTTCGGTTCGCTTCCCTTTTGCCATCCTTTACAGAAACTTTGCCTATGAGGGATTCGGTTCATTTTTAGCTCCTTAGGTTTGGTTTTGTCTTTGCTAGTTTTTACAGAATCCTTATCTTCTTGTATTTCTTTGAAGATTTTGGTACGGAACACCGAACACCTACAAAATAGATGACGAACACATGAAACTCGACGTACTCATTTGAAACTTTCCATTATCGAATATATGATCTAAATCCACTTGAATTACATTGCGCGTAGCGATAAAACCTTATAAATTACGGGGATAAATGGGAAGAATTTATGCCTAATCAAACCACTCTAACTTAGAACGTTGATCGTCCCGAGCAATGTAGAAGAATCAAAACATGGTCCAACTCATAAATGGGATAGGATACCTTTTTCACGGGCACGCGATTGCATTTAGCATATGCAACAATCCTTTAAACCCCTAGGTTACCCTAGTAGGACGAGTGGTGTCTCGTGAGGATTTGCAGAGAATATACTCACAAAATTCGACTCAAAGAAACTTCAAAATACGCAAAAATTGTATAATTCAAACTTTCGCAGAAAATAGTCATCATCAAGTCATGTTCAAGAGTCTCAAATCATAGTGTGTGTGTGCAAAGCCAGAAATTTAACCGCTAATTTCCACTGATTGGCCATTACGTTACTTATTCGAAAATTCTCTTTGATTTCAAACTCTCATGGAATGCTCTCTTAAACAAATCACTCGGAATGTGGCTATTCTCTCGATGTGCATGATATAAAGAGTAAATATATTGGAACCTAGTTCACGCACACAAGTAGAAAGATAGAAATTTTTTAATGATTGGATCTCATCAACGGAATACTGTTTGAAAAACATGAACATTGCCTCTTACACATATGTTTAATCTATTTGTTTATCTTTTTGTGTCTTAGCTCTCCACGCGGCAACCAATTTCGCAATTTGGACTCGGTTAGGACTCTTCGGGTTATAGGTATATTGGGTAAAATAAAAATGGTAGGGAAGGTTGGAATTGGAAAATTCATTTATGATGTCCATTTGTGCTTTTTCCAGGCTATTGCTCATTTTTTTATTTTTTTCTATTTTTTACACTTTTCTTTCCTTGCTATTTTTGTTGAGCATATCTATTCTTTTTATTGCCCCTTCTTATGCACTTTTCGGACTTAAATTCTGAATTTTTCCATATTTTACAATTCCGGGCATTTTGGGTTTTCTGGGTTGTCAAACGGAAGGAAAAATATTCGGCTCAAATTTGGGTTACAAAAGGGATGATTTTTCACAACTTTTTATGGCCAATATTTTTGGGTAACAAACGATGGCCTACTTCATTGTCCAAATGCGAGTTGCTTTACCATAAGCGTCTCGAGATTAATTTAGTTTAGAGATATTTTAGTGCACGTTATTCAAGGCAATATCAAACACATTTTTTATAACCGATCAAAATGAAAGGATTGAGATCCTCGATGACTTTTTATACGCTGAAAAGAACTTTGAGTTAACAATTAACTCGGATTGATTTATAAATTTCACAAAGATGAAAGGCTCGAATCTCACCGGGGTTGTTAATCTCCACATTTATTTGTTAAGTCGCCTACGTTCGCTCAATTTTTATCTTTGTTCAATTTCGGCTTTATGCATTTTGGATTTTACAACTTGAGACTTTGGACCGACATTTAATGATATTTTTGAAATATTTGAATTCCATTTTTTATTTATTTTGAACAAAAAAATATTTTTGTGTTTTTCAAAATTTTATGACTTTCCTTTTGAAATTTCTGGGCATTTTTAAAAATTTGTGAAGTTTTAGAAATACGCACTTGTCACCCCCCCCCCCCCCCCCCCCCGCTAACTTAGGCTTTTGCATTGTCCTCAAGAAAAAAGAACGAAAATCTAACTCAAAGCGAATTAAAAGTGCGGAAAATAAAAAAAGTAAATGAAACAGAAATGCAACTTTTATATATAGAAAGAACAAACTGTGTTATATAGGATAAGGAAAAACACACAAGCAACACTGAGTAAACATCCATTTCACCCATACACAACCAAAAAACACAGCAAAATAGTCACGGGCTTTATTGAGGGGGTTGATTGGAGGGCTCGGGTGCGCGCAGATCATAGGGATCATAAAAGAAAGATGGTGGGGGACCACTAAATTTGAGCTCATAAATGTGGGTTTGGAGTTGGTGCATCATCCTTGTGTCTCTCCTATAAGCTTCTTATTCCCTGCGATAGGCGGATTGATCTTGGTTGTATTGGCTGATGAACCCATCAAGGCGGGATTCAACCATCGAAAGTCACCGATCAAAATCTGCACCCAGGGGCTCGAAATCTGAGTCATCTTCTCCATTGTAGTCTTCCTCTTTAGCCCCTTCCATCTCAATGTCTTCCGCCACCTACTCTTCGACCTGAATTTCATCCTCGACCTCTAAATTGATCACCTCCCGAGTTGCTCAAATGGCAACCCTTTTCTGGGAAATCCTCTTATGGGATACCTTCCCAATGGGCTTCAGTAGGCGGGGGAAAGCTTGTGGTGGCTGGATACCGAGACGTGATGAGGCAGGCATACGGGAGGGGTACCGCTCCTTTGTGCTCCCAGGCTGCGAAAATGATATCTGCGTAAAGCATCCTAGCCAGATTGAGGGTGAAATCGGGGTCGAACAGGTGGTACACACGTGTCACTTGGCGAGGGTGCATTGCCGAGTCATTGGAAGTTTGAAGCAAGTTGGCTAACACAATGTGGAACATGATATGCGCCTTGTCATTGAGACAGCCCAGGGGAAAAGTACCCCGGTACCAAAAGTCACCGGGTGCGAGTCGGTAAATGCATTGTTGTTTGGGAATGGTTGGGGCATTGGTTGGGTAGTCGTATACTTCCAGGTGGAGAACGCCCTTTTCAACAAGCTTGCAGGCGAGGATGGATAAGGTGAATGGAATAGGGAGGACGTCAATAAATGATTGGCACGCAAAGTCACCCGTGCGGACGAGCGTTCCATAGAAGGCCCAAACTTCGTCCGCCCAAACGACTGGATGAGTCTATTGCAGGTATTATGCCCACTCCCGCTAGCAGAAATGGGTGGTGACGGGGTGCGATAGCTCATCCCAGTTGACAACCCGTTCAATGTGCAATTGGCGAGAAAAACTGAAAAAGCATTCACACCATACGCGCTCTATTGAGAGCAGTATTGCCCATTTCTCTTAGGCATAATGTCGGTGGAAAGATATCTCCAGGGGAGAGCTCGATTGGCCATTTGGAAAGCATGGAATTAGGAGCGGAAAAATTAGGGCTTGTAGAGAGGGAAAGAGGTGAAGGTGTGCGTGGAAGAGTAGGTAAGGGGAGGTTTTTATAGGTGGTGGGGAGGGGTTTGGGTGAAGATTTTTGGAGGGAAAATGGGTGGTTGTGTTGCAGGGAAAAGGGGAAGAATTGGGGGGAAAAGAGAGGATAGGGGGTTGAATGGGTTCCTCGGGAAGAAGCAAAATCGCAGGAACCGATCCGATCCGATCCGATCCGATCCAGGGGCAATTCGGTTCTGTTCTGTTTTTGTTTTTGCGATTTTTCCTAACCAAACCGATCCGACTTGGGGATTCGGTTCTGTTCGGTTCCATCTATGACAGAACCCCTTATCTCAATCTGTTGCTCAGGAATCCTATTCTCTCACTTTTCCAGACGCTTGGCCTTATTCTCCCACTTGAATTTCTCGATGCCCTCATGAATGTTGTGTTGGAATGTGTGATCTTACCCCTATCCCTACATAACCTACCTTCGGACTCACTCTAATATACCAAAGCTTAACTACTATACACAATAATTCACCCCATATGTGTCGGGGGTGCGACGACCTCTCTCTTTCAGCTCATTCGACCTCGTAAACGGGGTCCGAAAACCAAATGGTGTCGACTTCTTCCACACATGCCTCTAGATATGGCTTTAGGAGTTTTCCATTTACTTTGAATGTATTTCCCCCTTTCAAATCGTCTAACTCCACAGCTCCATGCGGGAATACATTCTTTATAACGAATGGTCCAGACCATCATGACCGCAACTTATCCGAAAAGAGATGAAGTCGAGAGTTATAGAGAAGCACTTTTTGTCCAGGAAGAAACTCTTTGCGTCGAATGATGTTATCGTGAGCAAGTTTCATCCGTTCTTTCGAATTTTTTGCATTCTTATACGCATCATTGCGTATTTCCTCTAATTCATTGAATTGAAGCTTGCGAGCTTCACCGGCCTTATCCATGTCAAAGTTCAACTTCTTAATTGCCCAATACGCCTTGTGTTCTAATTCCATGGGAAGATGGCAAGGTTTGACATACACAAATCAAAATGGAGACATGCCAAGCGGATTTTTGTATTCGGTACGATAGGCCCATAGCGAATCGTTCAACCTAAGGGACCAATCTTTTCTGGTAGGATTGACGGTCTTTTCGAGAATATTCTTGATTTCCCGATTTGCTAGTTCAGCCTTCCCATTCATTTGTGGGTGATAGGTCATTCCAACCTTGTGAACGACACCATACTTTCTCATAAGCTTCTCGAATGGCCTGTTGCAAAAGTGCATGCCATTATCGTTGATTATCTCTTTCGAAGCGTGAAAGTATGTGTTCCTGTAGGACCTTAATCACAATTTTATTGTCATTTGTCTTGGTAGCGATAGCTTCCACCCATTTGGAAACGTAATTGACCACAACAAGGATGTATAGGAAACCAAAGGACGGGCCATGAAGTCAATACCCCAGTAGTCGAAGATCTCAATAATGAGTATCGGGGTTAATGGCATTATGTCTCGTCAGGTGATTGCCCTCATCCGTTGACACCTATCGTAGGATTTGCAACAGTTATTCACATCTCGAAAGATTATGGGCCAATAGAGGCCGCATTGAAGGATCTTAGCGGCTATCTTTTTCGTCGAAAAGTGACCTCCATAAGCTTCTGAAAGACAGAATTGGATGACTTTAGGGATCTCGTCATCCAGTACACAATGTCGGATGATTTGGTCGGCGCAATATTTAAACAGGAAATGATCGTCATAGAAAAACATGCGCGATCAAGTAATAAAACTTTTCTTATCTTATGGTGTCCAATCGGGAGGGATGGCTCCCGTGACAAGATAGTTTACTATATTCACAAACCAGGGCAAAGAAGAGGTAGCAAAGAGTTGCTCATCCGAAAACTATTCATCTATGGGTATTGGATCACTAGGAACGTCAGATGAAAGCCGTGATAAGTGGTCGGCAACGACGTTTTCTACTCCCTTCTTATCTTTAATGGATAGATTAAACTCTTATAGGAGTAGGATCCACCTTATGAGGCGCGGCTTTGCGTCTTTCTTCACAAGTAGGTATTTCAATGCCGCGCGGTCGGTGAAGCAAGTGATGGGAGAACTGATAAGGTAGGATCAAAATTTGTCAAGGGCAACTCCTTCTCTATGGTAGAGTAATTGAGTTGTGGTCCGGTTAGAGTCCAGCTAGCGTAATAGATGACATGAGCCTGTTTGTCTTTTCTTTGGCCCAAAACAGCCCCTATCGCATAATCGTTAGCATCACACATGAGTTCGAATGGTAAAGACCAATACGGAACTTGCATGATGGGAGCGAACACAAGCATAGTTTTTAGTTTTTCAAAAGAGTTATGGCATGCTTCCGTCCACTCAAATGGGATGTCTTTCATGAGGAGGTTGCTTAAGGGCCTAGCGATGTCGCTAAAGTCCTTAATGAACCTTCGCTAAAACCCTGCGTGGCCCAAGAAAGAGAGCACGTCTTTGAGCGATTTTGGTGGGGGTAGATCGGCTATGACATCTATCTTAGCTCTATCAACTTCTATCCCCTTGGATGAAACTATCTGGCCAATGACTATTCCCTCAGTGACCATAAAATGGCATTTCTCCCAATTTAGCACTAAGTTCTTCTCCACACACCGGGCAAGTACCTTTTCCAGTTTTTCAAGACAAAGATCGAAAGAGGTGCCAAAAATGCTAAATCGTCCATGAACACTTCAAGTCCTCTCTCGACCATGTCACTAAATAGGCTCAACATGCACCTTTGAAAGGTCACGGGTGCATTACACAAGCCGAATGGCATACGTTTGTAGGCAAACGTACCAAAAGGGCAAGTGAAGGTCGTTTTCTCCTGGTCAAGTACATCTACCTTATGTAATACCCCGTATTTTTTGGCGATATTTATTTTTGGATTGATTAATTAAATGTAAATTAATTGGAAATTAATCCGGGTTAAATACTAGCGAGATGCGGGTTGGTATTTGATTATATGTGCATATATGATGATATATGAATATTGAATTATGAAATGTGTCGTGAGATTGATACAGCAATTTGGTCATTTTATTGGGACGCGGGTGACAGTCGCGTCAGGATGTAATTATTTTAATTATAAAAGTGAATTTAAATGCTATTAACCGTATGGTCGTTTTGAGTGCGCCAACGCGTCCGGAAGGGTCGAGATAGTCAGAAAACACTAGCCGGGGGTTTAGTTTGGGTCCCGGGGTATTTTTAGGCCATACCGGCAATATAAAGGGTATTTTGGTAATTTCGTATTTTTAGGAATTGAAAATGACGAAAATTAGTGAAGTAAATCTGATGTGGGTTTGACCCACTAAGCCACTAACCAACCCATGTTAACCCAATAGGCTACGTAGGTTATTAGAATTAGGTTTCTAATTACTTTCCATAAGAAAACCCTAGCCACCATAGCCATTGGAGAAGAAGCTTGGAGAAAGAGAGAGAGAGAGAGAGAGAGAGAGAATTCTGCAGAAAGAGAGAGGAAATCATCATTAAAATCAGAGATCGAATCAAGGTAATTGGCTTAATTCCATTTAATTTCAGAGAATGTTCCTTCCATGTTAGATAATTCAAATTTATGTTTGTTCTTGGAAGATAATGAAAAACCCATGAGTTTGAAAGTAGAATACTAAACTTTGATGAAAGGATTGCATGTAGAATCATATTTAGAGGACTAATCTGATGTTGATATATCTTGTAAGACACAAAAACGGATTTGATTGGATAAATTAAGGATCTAAAACTTTTAGGGTTCATGTTCTTGAAAAATTGGGGAAAAGTGTAGAGACTTGTGAATTAATGATGTTTAGGACGAATTAATTCCTTAAAACTTGTTAGGAGGTGACTTTAATATGTTTAGGATGAATTAGAGACCCTAAAACGTTGTTGGGATGAACTTTGGAAGAGGTTTGAGGTGTTAAAATGGATGAAAAACGAGATTGGAGAAAATCTGGGCCGAAATTGGTCCCTCGTTAGAAGACCTCTCCAGGTCGTTCGAACGAGCTCGTTCGAACGAGCTTCTAACGAGTTGACCAGTCACTTCTAACGAAAGGGAAATTCGTTCGAACGAGATCTCGTTAGAAGGTACAGTTCGTTCGAACGAACTGGAATCTCGTTCGAACAGCCTCGTTCGAACGAGACTTCTAACGAGCTGGCAGTTTAGGCCTTTTTGGCCTGTTTTGATTTTGGGAGTTCCGTAATCTTGTTCGAGGTTAGAGATAACATTCCTTTGATGGTGTATTAGTATACTTAGGAAATTTGGGTTGTAATGAGGAGTAAATTATATAAGTGTGGATCAAATCAAATAGACATTTGAGTCGAGACGTGAGTGCCTAATACGACGTGAGAATAATTTATGGCGCGTATGAATATGGACCGGGATTATATAAGTTGTATATATATTAAGTTGGTACGAGAATGTGATATGTACTACAATTAAACTACGGTGATTACTAAGATGCGTGTTTACTTAGTATTGGTATATGAATTGTGTGAATGACATACCTACCATACTTGCTATCACGGGAGGTTTGCGTTTGCTTAGGGCCCTCTAATCCTTGTGTTGCCCGGATTTAGACTGGTTACCTTGATGAACATAGGTCAGAGAAAGACTTATTGGGATGTTAATAAGTCCGCTGATCGTGGGAACGTAGGTATGTGCGTGACCCATGTGATGTGACTGTGTTCGCCTCCATTATTTGTGATGTTGTTATCTATGAACTATTCCTGAGGGATTCGGAATATGTGATCCTTATGTACGTGATGTACCGGGATGGATAGCAGAGTATTCGTGCACCGCAGCTAGCTCTCGGGGTGCTTGTATTGTATTATATTGTATATTTATGTTGTGGAAAATATACACTTCATTATGGGAACTTTCATATGGTATTGTGTGAATAAATTTGGTAAATATAAAAGGGATATTATATAATGAGTTGTGTTACTTTTATGGGAAACTGTTTACGTTAAGCCCCTATTTAATTTAGATCGTTATAATGTTAATGGGAACCGAGTAATAAGGGTAGAACCTATGGCAGTCTAGCTAGATATGATATTACTTAGCTAGGGGGTTGTGTCATTTTTAGATGGGTACTTACGTTAGGAGTGCACAGTTAGACGAGAGGTGAGAATTTCATGTGAGTGCACGTCCTAACATGTACTTTTCATTTAATGTTTTGAATGTTTTTAAAGCACTTGCAGGTTTTTAAAATATCTCCACATTCGGGCTCTGACCCGTTTTCTTTCAAATCTATTTTTGTAAAACCATTTTAGGTGCCCAGCCACAAGGACACCATGCATAGGATACTCATTCAGGTGACGTGCTGTAGCGGTTTGTGGAAGCTACAGGGATTTGCTTTTAGACGCATCTATTATTTGGATTCCAGATTCAGTATCTATCAGTTGTAGGGCATATTGCCCATTTCTATTAGAGACATCTTTCCATTTCAGTTTTTCAGACTTTGGCATGTATTAATTCAGTATTTCGTTACTTATTTCAGTTGTGGGATTTGTAGTGAGGAGTTTTCCTCCAGAATTTATTTACATTATGTGATGGTTATTCTATTTACTTCGGTATGGTGAATGGTGTTATTATTCTTCATTACACTTGTTTCATGTTAATCAGACTTTAATTAAAATTTGGCAACTTACTTTTTAAATACTAGGTGGTTAGTAATAATAAAAATGCTTTCGACAGTGATGCTATTAGCTGAGCCAACTTGGCATTTTGAATTAATTTAATAAAGGAGTAGCTACCCGGTATTTAATTAGTCGGGGTGTCACAGGTGGTATCAGAGCATCAGGTTCTAGTGTCCTTTAGGATCTGTACGGCTATTATGTTTTCGCTAAGTTTCTTTGATATAGAGCCCTATAATTTAGGACTGTTGTACTCTTTTTGTGTATGCTTCGTTCTTCAGCTATTTTAAGTTTATAAACAGCGAACTTATAAACTTTGTTCTTATTTCAGATGCCTCCACGACGTGCACGACGAGTTCCCAGGGATGCAACGCCCGAACCCCAACCCGCTCCAGTTCAGGGCATGATGAACGCCGCTGAGGTTGCAGCTATAGTTGCCCAAGCGGTAAATGCCGCAATTGCCGTAGTCCTGCAGGCACCGCCTCAGGCGACGGTTGCCGCGCCAGTACAGGAAAATGCATTCCCGTCTTCTTGGGAGCGTGTACGTGACGCTTTTCAGAAAGCGCATCCGCCAGAGTTTGCTGTTAGCTCAGATGTGGTAGTCTCGAGCCAGTGGAGGAAGGATATGCAGAGGCACTTAAGGATGTATGAGTGCACGGACGTTCAGAAGCAGGTTCTAGCTACTTTCAAGCTAGTTGGATCTGCACTGCAGTGGTGGGAGTCTATTACCACCGTGGAGGAGAGCGATACTCTCACTATTCAAGACTTCTGGGTGCGGTTTGACCGCAAGTATTTTCCGTCCGCTGTTCATACGGAAATGAGGAGGAAACTGATGAATCTGAGGCAAGAGGGTAAGACCGTGGCCGAGTATGAAGCCGAGTTCACAAATCTGTTGAATATCGTTCCGGATGAGATACCAACAGAGAAGAAGAAAATTGAGAAATTCACCGACGGGTTGACATGGAGGATCCGTCAGCATCTGTTAGGGAACCTTTCGTTGGCCACGTATTCTGATGTGGTTAACGCTGCTTTGTTACACTGCCAGGACCACCGCTTTCATATGACTGAGGGCAAGAGGTCGGGAGAGTCTATCCATCAGGGCAGGGCAGGGACAGGGAGGTTTCCGTCAGGGCCATCAGGGTCCGAAATGCCATCAGGGTCAACAGGGGCAGAATGGGCAGCAGTTTCAGCAGGGCCAGCAGGGCCAAGGGAGGAACGGTAACGGCCACCAGGGCCGGGGACCGCAGGGGCAGAGAGGAGGGAACTTCCCGGGGAAGTGTTTTGTTTGTGGCAAGACTGGCCATAAACGACAGGATTGTCCTGATAGGGGCAGGGCCCCACAGCAGCAGCAGCAACAGGGTGCTCGCCAGGAGCCACAGAGGCCTATGTTTCCCGCCGCTCTCCCCGCACCGCCACAGATGGCAGCATTACCACCCATTCCAGCAGTCCCAGATCAGCAGGGCCAGCTATAGTATGGACGTGTCTACAACGTCCACCAGGCAGCAGTTCCACAGGCACCGCCTGCGATTGAGGGTACGTTTCCTATCCATGGCACTATGGGTCGGGTATTGTTTGATACGGGGGCTACACATTGTTTTATATCTACACACTTCGCGAAAGCCTTAGGATTGTTAGCTACGGCAGAGAGCACAGTAATGTGTGTCGACTCACCATTGGGGAGTGGGTCACTTATTTTCTTTATATGCCGGGGAGTGGGGGTAGATATTGGTGGTTTGGTATTACCTGCAGATATGTTGGTATTAGATATGCATGTTCACGATGTGATTATCGGTATGGATTGGCTCGTAGCTTATAGGGCCATGATTGATTGCTTCAGCGGGAGCATTATTTTTACCGTTCCGGGGCAAGAGATGTTCGTAGTGGCGATGCCTCGCCCAGAGGGAGGATCGACCGCTCATCTGTATTACATAGAGGAGGATACCTCTAAGGAGGTTGTGATTCCTTTAGATTCGATCCCGGTTGTCAGGGAGTATTCGGATGTGTTTCAGGAGATACCAGGCCTACCCCCCAGTCGAGAGATAGACTTTGTTATAGACCTATTGCCAGATACGAGGCCTATAGCACGCGCACCGTACCGTATGGCTCCGGCAGAGATGCGAGAGCTACGAGATCAGATAGAGCAGCTGTTAGGTCAGGGCTTTATTCCCAGGAGTACCTCACCTTGGGGCGCTCCAGTTTTGTTTGTGAAGAAGAGGGACGGTTCACTGAGATTGTGTGTGGACTACCGAGAGTTGAATAAGGTCACGATACGGAATAAGTATCCGTTGCCTCGAATCGATGACTTATTCGACCAGTTGAGAGGAGCTTCTTTCTTATCAAAGATTGATTTGAGATCGGGATACCATCAGTTGCGTATCAGGGAGGAGGATATCTCGAAGACTGCGTTCTTGTCGAGATATGGTTCTTACGAGTTTCGGGTTATGCCTTTTGGTTTGACCAACGCTCCAGCAGTGTTTATGGACTTGATGAACAGAGTGTTTCGGGATTTCCTAGATCAGTTTGTCATTGTCTTCATCGATGATATTCTGGTTTACTCCCAGACAGAGGAGGAGCACGCCGAGCATTTGAGGCGAGTTTTGCAGACACTCCGTCAGAACGAATTGTATGCAAAATATGAGAAGTGCGGGTTTTGGCTGAAGGAGGTCCAGTTTTTGGGACACATTATTTCTGACCGGGGGATATCTGTTGATCCGGGGAAGTATCCGCGGTGAGGGAATGGGGACAGCCCACGACATCGACTGAAATTCATAGTTTCGTGGGCCTAGCAGGATACTACATGAGGTTCATTCGGGGATTTTCGAAGATAGCGGGTCCTTTGACACATCTGACTCGTAAGGGTGTGCCATTTATCTGGAGTGATGCCTGTCAGTTGGCATTCGATGAATTGAAGGATAAATTGACCTCAGCACCTGTGTTAGCATTGCCGAGACCGGGAGTTGATTATTTGGTTTACACCGATGCGTCTTTGCAAGGGCTTGGAGGTGTATTGCAGCAGGAGAGACAGGCCATAGCTTATGCTTCCCGTAAGCTTAAGCCTCACGAGAAGAATTACCCCACGCATGATTTGGAGTTGGCAGCAGTGGTATTTGCCCTACGGATTTGGAGGCACTATCTTTTGGGGGAGAAGTTCCAACTGTTCACGGACCACAAGTCCCTACAATACCTGTTCACGCAAAAAGAGTTGAATATGCGACAGCTTAGGTGGCTTGAGTTTGTGAAAGACTACCAGTTCGATATCCATTATCACCCAGGCAAGGCTAACGTGGTAGCAGACGCGTTGAGCCGTAGGCCAGCAGATGAGGTGGCAGAGGTGTGGAAGGCAAAGTGGAAGGAGTTGGGACACCAGGATGCAGTGGCCCGATCTTTCATGTCCGTGATGACCGTTACACCGCAGATTGTCACGAAGGTAGTACGGGCACAAGCTAATGACTCGTTCTGTCAGGAGCAGATAGTTCGATTACTAGCAGAGAGAACCGAGTCCTATACCGTTAGCTCAGATGGGGGATTACGCTTCAATGGGAGATTGGTGGTTCCGGAAGGGGAGAAATTACGACACGAGGTGATGGCAGAGTCGCACGGCTCACGGTTCGCGGTACATCCCGGGGGGGACAAAATGTACCAAGACATGAGACGCCAGTATTGGTGGAGCGGTATGAAGAGAGATATCGCTGAGTTTATTTCGAAATGCGCCACTTGTCAGCTTGTAAAAGTGGATCATCAGAGACCGGAAGGACTACTACAGCCGTTGGAGGTCCCGGTGTGGATGTGGGAGAGCATATCCATGGACTTTATCACGGGGTTGCCTACGTCGCAGAGGGGTCACGACTCCGTTTGGGTAATTGTGGACAGGTTGTCCAAAGTCGCTCACTTTTTACCCGTAAGGACTGACTACACTACGGGACAGTATGCCCAGCTCTTCATTTCAGAGGTTGTGAGACTTCACGGTGTGCCCCTAAATATCGTGTCTGACAGAGACAAGATATTTGTTTCGAGGTTTTGGGAGAGTTTCTAGGAGGCCATGGGCACGGAATTGCCGTTGAGTACGGCTTATCATCCGCAGACCGATGGGCAGACCGAGCGCCCAAATCAGATGTTGGAGGACATGCTACGCATGTGCATTATTGACTTTGGGGGTGGATGGGAGCAGTACCTTCCACTGGTGGAGTTTGCTTACAACAACTCCTATCAGTTCACTATTGGCATGGCTCCGTTTGAGGTGTTGTACGGTAGGCCTTGTCGTTCCCCAGCATGTTGGTTAGAGGTGGGGGACAACAAACTACTTGGGCCGGAAGTGATTCAGGATACTTCGGCAAGGATTGAGTTGATTCGGAGTCGCATTCGGGTAGCTCAAGACAGGAAGAAGAGTTATGCTGATGCGAAGAGATTTTTCAGGGAGTTCCAAGTGGGGGACCAGGTTTTGCTCAGAGTATCTCCTATGAAGGGGATTATGCGTTTCGGGAAGAAGGGGAAGTTGGCACCGAGGTATGTGGGGTCGTTTCCTATTATTGAGCGGATCGGACCGGTTGCGTATAGACTTGGGTTACCGGAGCATTTGTATCGGATTCACGATGTGTTTCATATTTCCTCGCTAAGGAAATACCTTAGAGATAATTTGGCTCATTCTCACATTGCTGTGGAGGACATCGATCTTCAGCCGGATAGCTCCTACGAGGAGGGGCCGATTGCTATTTTGGACCGAAGTGAGAGGAAGCTGCGGTCAAAGATAGTTCCGTTAGTGCGTGTTCAGTGGTGACATCATAATGTCGAGGAGTCCACATGGGAGCGCGAGGATGAGATGCGCGAACGTTATCCAGAGTTGTTCTTACCAGGTACTTTCTAGTTCCGAATTTCGGGACGAAATTCTGTTATTAGGGGGGAAGTATGTAATACCCCGTATTTTTTGGCGATATTTATTTTTGGATTGAGGGGAATTAATCTGGGTTAAAATACTAGCGAGATGCGAGTTGGTATTTGATTATATGTGCATATATGATGATATATGAATATTGAATTATGAAATGTGTCATGAGATTGATACGGCAATTTGGTCATTTTATTGGGACGCGGGTGACAGTCGCGTCAGGATGTAATTATTTTAATTATAAAAGTGAATTTAAATTCTATTAACCGTATGGTCGTTTTGAGTGCGCTAATGCGTCCGAAAGGGTCGAGATAGTCAGAAAACACTAGCCGAGGGTTTAGTTTAGGTCCCGGGGTATTTTTAGGCCATACCGGCAATATAAAGGGTATTTTGGTAATTTCGTATTTTTAGGAATTAAAAATGACGAAAATTAGTGAAGTAAATCTGATGTGGGTTTGACCCACTAAGCCACTAACCAACCCATGTTAACCCAATAGGTTACGTAGATTATTAGAATTAGGTTTCTAATTACTTTCCATAAGAAAACCCTAGCCACCATAGCCATTTGAGAAGAAGCTTGGAGAAAGAGAGAGAGAGGGAATTCTGCAGAAAGAGAGAGGAAATCGTCATCAAAATCAGAGATCGAATCAAGGCAAGTGACTTAATTCCATTTAATTTCAGAGAATGTTCCTTCCATGTTAGATAATTCAAATTTATGTTTATTCTTGGAAGATAATGAAAAACCCATGAGTTTGAAAGTAGAATACTAAACTTTGATGAAAGGATTGCATGTAGAATCATATTTAGAGGACTAATCTGATGTTGATATATCTTGTAAGACACCAAAATGGATTTGATTGGATAAATTAAGGATCTAAAACTTTTAGGGTTCATGTTCTTGAAAAATTGGGGAAAAGTGTAGAGACTTGTGAATTAATGATGTTTAGGACGAATTAATTCTTTAAAACTTGTTAGGAGGTGACTTTAATATGTTTAGGATGAATTCGAGACCCTAAAACATTGTTGGGATGAACTTTGGAAGAGGTTTGAGGTGTTAAAATGGATGAAAAACGAGATTGGAGAAAATCTGGGCCGAAACTGGTCCCTCGTTAGAAGACCTCTCCAGGTCGTTCGAACGAGCTTCTAACGAGTTGAACAGTCGCTTCTAACGAAAGGGAACTTCGTTCGATAACTTCGTTCGAACGAGATCTCGTTAGAAGGTACAGTTCGTTCGAACGAACTGGAATCTCGTTCGAACAGCCTCGTTCGAACGAGACTTCTAACGAGCTGGCAGTTTAGGCCTTTTTGGCCTGTTTTGATTTTGGGAGTTTCGTAATCTTGTTCGAGGTTAGAGATAACATTCCTTTGATGGTGTATTAGTATACTTGGGGCATTTGGGTTGTAATGAGGAGTAAATTATATAAGTGTGGATCAAATCAAATAGACATTTGAGTCGAGACGTCAGTGCCTACTACGACGTGAGAATAATTTATGGCGCGTATGAATATGGACCGGGATTTTATAAGTTGTATATATATTAAGTTGGTACGAGAATGCGATATGTACTACAATTAAACTACGGTGATTACTAAGATGTGTGTTTACTTAGTATTGATATATGAATTGTGTGCATGACATACCTACCATACTTGCTATCACGGGAGGTTTGCGTTCGCTTAGGGACCTCTAATCCTTGTGTTGCCCGGATTTAGACTGGTTACCTTGATGAACATAGGTCAGAGAAAGACTTATTGGGATGTTAATAAGTCCGCTGATCGTGGGAACGTAGGTATGTGCGTGACCCATGTGATGTGACTGTGTTCGCCTCCATTATTTGTGATGTTGTTATCTATGAACTATTCCTGAGGGATTCGGAATATGTGATCCTTATGTACGTGATGTACCGGGATGGATAGCAGAGTATGCGTGCATCGCAGCTAGCTCTCGGGGTGCTTGTATTGTATTATATTGTATATTTATGTTGTGGAAAATATAAACTTCATTATGGGAACTTTCATATGGTATTGTGTGAATAAATTTGGTAAATATAAAAGGGATATTATATAATGAGTTGTGTTACTTTTATGGGAAACTGTTTACGTTAAGCCCCTATTTAATTGAGATCGTTATAATGTTAATGGGAACCGAGTAATAAGGGTAGAACCTATGGCAGTCTAGCTAGATATGATATTACTTAGCTAGGGGGTTGTGTCATTTTTAGATGGGTACTTACGTTAGGAGTGCACAGTTAGACGAGAGGTGAGAATTTCATATGAGTGCACGTCCTAACATGTACTTTGCATTTAATGTTTTGAATGTTTTTAAAGCACTTGCATGTTTTTAAAATATCTCCACATTCGGGCTCTGACCCGTTTGCTTTCAAATCTATTTTTGTAAAACCATTTTAGGTGCCCAGCCACAAGGACACCATGCATAGGATACTCATTCAGGTGACGTGCTGTAGCGGTTTGTGGAAGCTACAGGGATTTTCTTTTACACGCATCTATCATTTGGATTCCAGATTCAGTATCTATCAGTTGTAGGGCATGTTGCCCATTTCTATTAGAGACATCTTTCCATTTCAGTTTTTCAGACTTTGGCATGTATTAATTCAGTATTCAGTATTTCGTTACTTATTTCAGTTGTGGGATTTGTAGTGAGGAGTTTTCCTCCAGAATTTATTTACATTATGTGATGGTTATTCTATTTACTTCGGTATGGTGAATGGTGTTATTATTCTTCATTACACTTGTTGCATGTTAATCAGACTTTAATTAAAATTTGGCAACTTACTTTTTAAATACTAGATGGTTAGTAATAATAAAAATGCTTTCGACAGTGATGCTATTAGCTGAGCCAACTTGGCATTTTGAATTATTTTAATAAAGGAGTAGCTACCCGATATTTAATTAGTCGGGGTGTCACACCTTAATTTGGTTATATTCGGAATAACCATCAAGGAAGCAATAGTAAGGGTGAACCACTACTCTTTCAAGTATCTGATCAATAAATGGCAAGGGGAAATGGTCTTTCCTAGTTCCCACATTGAGTTTCCAGTAGTCAATGCAAGCGCGCCACCCGGTGGTGGTACGTTGGGGAACTAGCTCTCCCTTAGCATTCTCAATCACTATCATGCCCACCTTTTTCGAGACAACTTGAATAGGGATCACCCACTTGCTATCCGAGATTGGGTAGATAATCCCGGCATCTAATAACTTAATGATTTCTGTTCTCACCACTTCTTTAGGGTTTAGCCTTCTTTGCATTTCTCTCGAGGGCTTGACATCCTCTTCGAGATGGATTTTGTGGGTGAAAATCAAAGGACTTATCCCTTTCAAATCATCAATGCACCAGCCAAAAGCACCTTGGTGCTTCCTCAGAATCTTTAGTAATTTACCCTCCTGCTCTTCGTCTAGGCTAGAGGAGACAACAACAAGAAATGTCTAGTCCTCTCCTAGGTATGCATATTTAATATGGGAGGGTAGTTTTTTTCAATTCAAGGGTCATAAATTTATCGCTAGAGGGAACCATGCGTGTCTCCCTTAGCGGTAGCTCCTTGAATCGAGAAACTTAACTTACGTCTCTCGCATCCTCGTCTGACGCTCTCTCATCAAGTAACTCTCCTAACTCCTCAACTTCCCTCTCGAATCCGTTGTACGTTCCCTCACTCTTGAGGCTCGATACTAAACAGTATCCTAGGGCATCTCCATAATAGTTTTCCTTACAATACTCCTCTACGATCTCATCTATTAAGCTCACCACGTGAAGCTCATCTTCTCCCCCCGTCTGTTGGGCTATATGGAAGATGTTAGTCCCTAAAGTCATGATCCCAAATGTGAGTTTCATTTGCCCATTTATAGTATTGATGATTGCATTAGCTGTAGCTAAGAATGGGCGCCCAAGAATGATAGGAACATGATTACTCTAGGTCAAGGAGGGATCCATATCCCAAATAACAAAGTCTACCGGGAAGTAGAAAGTGTCAACTTTGACGATCACATCCTCAACTATGCCTATTGGGATCTTCACGGTTCGATCCGTTAATGGAGGGTGACCTTTGTGGGCTTGAGGTCACCCAGATCAAGTTGCCTATAGATGGCGTAAGGGAGGATATTGACACTTGCTCCCAAATTAAGTAAGGCTTTTTCAATTTTATTTTCTCCAACGATGCAGGAAATGGTGGGTGCACCGGCATCTTTGAACTTGGGCGGGAGATCATTGAGTAGGATTGAACTCACGTTCTGTGATAGAAAGATGTTTTTCTTTACCTTCATCTTTCTCTTTACTGTTAAACAGTCCTTTAGGACTTTCGCATAAGCTGGAATTTGCTTAATAGCATCGAGGAATGGTAAATTTAACTTTACTTACTTAAGCACGTCTAGCACTTCATCACGGGGGTTTCCTTTGTGGGAAGGAACCAACCTTTGAGGAAATGGTGCCGTGATGGGTGGTTTCACTACTACCTCGGGCTCACTAGTGTCTTATTTATCACTCTTGTAAAAGCTAACAATTTCCTTTTTATATAAATATTCAAGAATGATGCGGAAGCGTAAACGTGATGGTTCAACTTTAAAACAACAAATTTTAATTTCTCAAACAAATTAAAATTACACCAAGTGAAGTAAAATAAAACAATTAATATAATCTCACTTAAACCGATTTAAAGTTAGGCGGAACCAATTTTAGCAAATGACTTGAATTAAACAACATTACCTAATATTTAATTAAAGTCCAAATTAAATGAGTGTGATGATTTTAACTGAATATTATCTTGAATTATTCTAAGCATGCGTTCTACGTTATTAAAGCAAGATAAAATAAACCAATCACACTACGCCGTGATGTACGAGGAAAAACCCAAGACGGGAAACAACCTCGGACGGCCCTAGCCACAAATCCACTAGATACGGAATTACAAGTACAAGACAGATAGACTTACAACGACTGACTCGATCCCCCTCAAGCCTCGACTCTTCTTCTTGTACACACCTCTTCCTAGCGGATAACCTCGGAACACCACCGCGATCTCGGAATCCACCGATGGAGCTTTCTATGGTCACCGTCACCCGTACATGGAGCCTTTCTACAAGTGGGTAGAGTCGCAACAAAAAGTCTTCATCTTTGATGGATGTATAAGCAAACCAAAACTTCTCTTCTTGAATTCGGTAGAGATAAACCGGTGCCAAACTCCAAGCAATTTAATATGTATATGTGAACTTGGATAAACTCAATTGGGTGTAAACACTAGAGTGATGAAAATATTTTTTTCTCTAAAAATCTCACTCAAAACATGAACATTTTCCTAAACCATTTTTGCTCTCAAACACTCTCTAAGAGATGGAAATATTTTGGAAAAGTTATGGAAATGTTGAGTTTGAAAATGTCATTCCCGCACCTATTAAAGTCTGTGAAAGTTGGTTAAAAACCAAGTGGGGAAGTGGGTGCAAAACTGCCAAAAAACTGCCAATAACTGTTCCCGCCTGACAGCTCGTTCGAACGAGTCTTCTAACGACGCTCCAGTATGGACTCGTTATAAGCTGGTTGGAAATCTCGTTAGAACGACAATCTCGTTCGAATGACATTTCTAACGACGGACCAGTATGCCTTAGTGGGAACTCGTTGGCAAAACTCGTTCGAACGACATCTGGTTCGAACGAAAAAACTCGTTCGAACGACATATCTAACGAACGACCAGAAAGTTTGAAAAATTCATTTTTAGCCCAGAAAACTTTATAGACATTTTATTTAAAGTTTTAATAAATCCTTTCTTAAAACAAAACGCAGTTTTTATAAACCTAACACCCAATAAACTTGTTCCAAGTTCCTATATATATATATAATTGCATTCATACCTTGGGAGCATGGAACTATGATTGATGACGTAGAAACGAGGCACGCAAACCGGCATATTTGATGAAGCTTTATACTCTTTGCCGCTAAGTCTTCAACAAACACTTCATAGGCTTAAGAATATTACATTTACATACTATCCTATGAATAAATGTTTTTGTCCGGAATTGAGCCAAAACTATATATGGACTCAATTGGAAATTTGTGTCCTTACAAATCTCCCCCTTTGTCTATTCCGGGACAAAAACCAAAACAAAAATCCTAAAGGGCCGTCAAGCTCACTAGACTCAAAACATAACCCACCCAAACTTGACTCAACCCAAGGATCAAATGCTTTGCCGTTTAAACAATGCCTCTTTAGAAGAAATCCTGCACACTTAAGCAAACTCATCAAATGCATAGGGAATATCAAAGTATTAAATGCCATTAATTAATTACTCCCCCTAAATTAATTCTCCCCTTTATCAAACACATGACCTACTTAGAAAGACGTCTCCCCCTAAGATAAATCTCCCCCAAACTAAGATACGATAACAATAGGATTAGATACGATAACAATAGGATTAGATACCATTTCTCCCCCTATCATCATTCTCCCCCTTTTTGTTCAGGAATAGACAAAGGCTAAAGAACTAATAAGCATAAAAGCATGTTGAAGCTTAAAGTGATAGGACATGAAAACATATGGGCAATAAAAGCAAGGCAAAGACAAACAAATATCATATATATATATATATATATATATATATATACTATAAATACACCAATAAGTACTTGCATATATAGATAGATATAAACACACACATGACACAAAAGACACTAAGTTTGCACACTCGTATGGCAAAAATGTGTCATATGAAAACGGAAGTGTAGGGGTGTGAACTAGTAACAATTAAATTTAGACCCAAACACTTAATAAACATTCACGGAGTTCTCATTTGATTGCAAACTTTATCACATTTAAATATAACCTCATGTGATAATATGAAGATTGAACTCAATGAACAAACATACACAATGCATACAAGCCTAGCATGATGATGATTCTACAAACCAAATAGAGTCATGACATTAAAGACAACTAGGATAAACGGACATTGTGCAAACCGTTGATATACCATCCAATTCTCCCTCAATAAGCATATATATTCTTTTGCTTTTGAATGAATATAGCAAACAAACATAGGCCTTGGCAATTGTTGTTTTCTTTTTAATACCAAATATTCTGTTTTTAGGCCTTTGGATCACGTATTTCTTTTAGATCCAATAAACGGTGGCTTACTATCGCAAAGGATCACTTAGTCCTTTCGGAGCCCTTCCCCGTGCATATTTATTTATCATGTTTTCATTTTCACACAAATCTCACATGCAACGGATTTTGACATGCACTAGTCCTCCTAGGTCATAGATATGTAGATGACTAGATTGGTAGGAGAACACCTCAAAAAGCTCAAATATAACATGTGACATTAAGATTTCAAAAGAGCTCGTGCATGTGTGAATAGAGGCATATAGAAATAGAATCCATTTAAACAACACAAAATCCAACTACTCCAAAAAATATGGTAAAGAACATTTTAAGGATTGATAATCTAAACCGAAAGTTCTAGCCACATGGGAGCGTAAACGATGGGAGTCAAACACACGTATATGCCACTTAAAGTGTGTCAAACTAAAATACACACAAAGGAAAATCTTTTTGAGTTTTTAACATTTTTAATCAAAAATAAAGATATATACTCAAAAGGATAAACAAAAATCATTTGTATTTTGCATTAAGCTTAAATGAAATAAATAAAACACAAATGATAAACAAAAATCTTTTTATATTATGCAGTCAATTCAAAAAAAAATATAATACAAAAAGATAAACAAGTCATAATATCTAGTATGTGATATGAAATAAAGTAATGACTAGAAAATGACTAAACAAGCATACATTTAGCATGTGAATATAGCATGAAGTACAAAAGCTAAAGTATGCAAACATTAACACATTAATCCTTTAGATTTAGCAAGGGAGGAGGCATGTGAAAGTAAATGAGAATCAAAAACCCTATTTTGCAAGGCAACCAAGTCGGATTTCCTAACCCAAATTAATGAGGAATGACTATCTTGGGGTGTAGGAACTTTAACTACCGTGGTTACTTTACTATGGGGTTTTCTAGGAATTAGTTTAAGATCAAAACAAAATTTCTTAAGATGACCTTTACGACCACAATGTGTACAAGCAAGAGCATGTCGAAAAGATTTACCTAAGGAGTGATCATTAAATGCATTCCTAGTAGATTCTCCTAAAACAGTGGTTTTGGCATTATGAGTAAATTCATTACAAGTGTTGAAGCCTAAACCACAAGTGTCATTTTTAATTTGGACCGTTCCTAACATTTTATCTAGTTTTTCCGAACGACACTCCAAATCAAATTTGACATTACTAGAGTCTTTTAATTTATCTTGCAATTCCAAAATATTAGACTCTAATAAAACAGTTCGCTCTTCAAAAGCAAGAAGCTCCTTTTTCAAGGATTCCATTAAACCCCTAAGGCTATCTCTTTCGCCTTATACATATTCTAGCTTCTCTCGAAGAGTACTCTCATGTGTCCTAAGGTCTTCTATTAAATCATTTTCATCAATGACCTTGACACTCTTTCTTAAACTAGCTTCTAACTTCAAATTAGCTCTTTTCAATTTAATAGATTCTTTATAAAGTTCTTGAAAAGCATTTTGAAGCTCACTCACATTAACCTTTTCTTCATTTTCACTCTCTCTTTCTTCTTCACTCTCACTATCATCAAAAACAAGAGAATCATGTACAATGACCTTGGAAGTGGCATGTGCTATCGTTTCATCAATCGATGAGTTCTCACTATCACTCACATGACTAGCCATAAAAGCCACAAAATTTTTCTTAGTGGGGGAATCGGACTTCTCTTCCTTATCACTATCACTAAGGGTTGCATTATATGAAATGGGTCGCTTACCATCTTTCCTTAGTTTAGTGGGGCACTCATAAGCCCTATGGCCATAACCTTTACAACCAAAACACTTATTAGACTCGTCCCTATCTAAATTGTCATTGCTAGGTTTAGGGATCTTCTCAGCTTTAGAAATCTTCTCGCTTTTATCATGTTTAGAAGTATCAAATTTCTTAAAATCATTTTTAAATTTATCTTTGTTAATTTTAAGAAATTTTCTAAATTTACGAGCAAACAAAGCCATGTCTTCCGAGTCGCTATCACAATCGCTCTCTACAACTTGTTTGACCTCTTTAGGGCTTTTAAAGCAACGCCCTTTTCAATTTTCTTTTCAGTTTTAGAGGGAAACATATCTAGTTCATAGGTTTGTAAATCACCTGCAAGCTCTTCTAATTTCGTAGAGGCTAAAGTGGGTAAAGAATTTAAAACGGTCACTTTTGGAATAAATCTATCGGGTAGGGACCTTAAAATTTTCTTTACAACACGGTCGTCAGGTATTTTCTCTCCCAAGTTAAAAGAAGAATTAACAATATCAGAAAGTCTAGCATAGAATTCATCAAAAGTTTCTTTTTCATTCATTTTGATAGTTTCAAATTGAGTGGTGAGGTTTTGGAGTTTTGAAGCTTTAACGACACTAGTTCCTTCATGAGTTAATTGTAAAATATCCCAAGCTTCTTTAGCAGTTTCACACGTCATAATACGACGGAATTCATCCGGTGTGATAGCGCTAAATAAGGCATTTAAACCACGGGAATTGAAATTAGCAAGTTTAAACTCATTTTCAGTCCATCTATCAGCGGGTTTGATAACACGTTCATTTTCAACTAAATAAGTTGGTGGGGACCACCCGTTAACAACAGACATCCAAACTCTCTCGTCGATAGATTTTAGTGCCGATCTCATTCGCGCTTTCCAATACGCGTAGTTTGAACCATCGGAAATAGGAAATTTTGAAAATGGGGAAAAATCTATTTTAGCCAAAAATTATTTTAAAAAGATCGTTAACGAAATAATTTATCGCTTTGGCTCTGATACCAATTTGTAAAAGCTAACAATTTCCTTTTTATATAAATATTCAAGAATGATGCGGAAGCGTAAACGTGATGGTTCAACTTTAAAACAACAAATTTTAATTTCTCAAACAAATTAAAATTACACCAAGTGAAGTAAAATAAAACAATTAATATAATCTCACTTAAACCGATTAAAAGTTAGGCGGAACCAATTTTAGCAAATGACTTGAATTAAACAACATTACCTAATATTTAATTAAAGTCCAAGTTAAATGAGTGTGATGATTTAAACCGAATTTTATCTTGAATTATTCTAAGCATGCGTTCTACGTTATTAAAGCAAGATAAAATAAACCAATCACACTACGCCGCGATGTACGAGGAAAAACCCAAGACGGGAAACAACCTCGGACGGCCCTAGCCACAAATCCACTAGATACGGAATTACAAGTACAAGACAGACAGACTTACAACGACTGACTCGATCCCTCTCAAGCCTCGACGCTTCTTCTTGTAGACACCTCTTCCTAGCGGTTAACCTCGGAACACCACCGCGATCTCGGAATCCACCGATGGGGCTTTCTATGGTCACCGTCACCCGTACATGGAGCCTTTCTCCAAGTGGGTAGAGTCGCAACAAAAAGTCTTCTTCTTTGATGGATGTAGAAGCAAACCAAAACTTCTCTTCTTGAATTCGGTAGAGATAAACCGGTGCCAAACTCCAAGCAATTTAATATGTATATGTGAACTTGGATAAACTCAATTGGGTGTAAACACTAGAGTGATGAAAATATTTTTTTCTCTAAAAATCTCACTCAAAACATGAACATTTTCCTAAACCATTTTTGCTCTCAAACACTCTCTAAGAGATGGAAATATTTTGGAAAAGTTATGGAAATGTTGAGTTGGAAAATATCATTCCCCCATCTATTAAAGTCTGTGAAAGTTGGTTAAAAACCAAGTGGGGAAGTGGGTGCAAAACCGCCAAAAAATTGCCAATAACTGTTCCCGCCTAAAAGCTCGTTCGAACGAGTCTTCTAACGACGCTCCAGTATGGACTCGTTGGAAATCTCGTTAGAACGACAATCTCATTTGAACGACATTTCTAACGACGGACCAGTATGCCTTAGTGGGAACTCGTTGGCAAAACTCGTTCGAACGACATCTGGTTCGAACGAAAAAACTCGTTCGAACGACATATCTAACGAACGACCAGAAAGTTTGAAAAATTCATTTTTAGCCCAGAAAACTTTATAGACATTTTATTTAAAGTTTTAATAAATCCTTTCTTAAAACCAAACGTAGTTTTTATAAACCTAACACCCAATAAACTTGTTCCAAGCTCCTATATATATATAATTGCATTCATACCTTGGGAGCATGGAACTATGATTGATGACGTAGAAACGAGGCACGCAAACCGGCATATTTGATGAAGCTTTATACTCTTTGCCGCTACGTCTTCAACAAACACTTCATAGGCTTAAGAATATTACATTTACATACTATCCTATGAATAAATGTTTTTGTCCGGAATTGAGCCAAAACTATATATGGACTCAATTGGAAATTTGTGTCCTTACAACTCTCATTCAAGGGGACATCTTTGGCCTCTTTCGTGCAAGGCGAAATCTCCTTATCTTTGGTTGCGTCGTGTGGGAGAGGTGATAAATCAATGACTCTCCCACTATGAAGAGTGGTCATAGCTTGACATTTCTCCTGATGTTCTGTCGAGGTGGAGCTAGCACTAGTTTGACCTTGGGGTGGTATTTGGCCTTGGGCAGGAAACTTGCCCTTCTCGTGGATAATCCACGATGATTGCATTTTTGAAATATTTGCATTAATGTCGTTGATCAGTCGATCTTATCTAGAATTGACTACACTCTGGGTATTGGTAAATTGGTTTATCGTATCCTCGAGACTTCTTCGCGGTGGAGGGATATATGCTCCTTGAGGTGGTGGTGCTGGCACATGTCCTTGCATGTGTGGAGCTTTTTGAAAGTGTTGTTGTGGAGGAGGAACAGCATGTGAATTAGGAATCATCGCAGCTTGTTGTTGCCCATAGTTAAAACCAGGATGGTTTTTCCATGAAGGGTTATAAGAATTCTCGTGCGGTGCACCGAAATTACCCTTAAATCCTCCTATACCGATGACCTTCTCTTGAAGCATCAATTTGTATGCAGGTATAGTCAGGCATTCCTCAGTTGAATGACCCGCCTAACAAATTGCACACACCTTCTCGATGGGGTTTGGGATGAATCTAGTTGGTCCTCTTTCATACACCTCACGTAGGTCTCGCAGTTCTTTCTCAAGTACATCGAGTCAACTGTCCATCATAGAATTATTTTCTACATGAAATAGGTCAGACACCGATGAAGTGGTGGTCACTCGACGATTTCAATTTTGAGCATTAGGGTTAGATGTATCCCAGGATTGGGTAGTTTCGGCGACATACCTCAGGTGAAGCTCAGTATCGTGGGCGTCTAAGTCGACAAATGGACCACTACCCAAGGTTTCAATGAGTTGCTTGGAATTAATGTTCATCCCATTACGGATTAAGGAAATGAGTTGCTTTTTATCAAAACTATAATGGGGACATGAAGTAATTAACTCATTGAAACTCCCAAAGCATCGATCAAATGACTCATTTTCTAATTATCGGAACGTTTGAATTTGAGCCCTGATGGAGTTCGTTTGATGTGGAGGAAAGAATTTCTTGAGAAATTTAGATTGTAATTCGTTCCATGATGAAATCTAATTTGGAGGTAAAGACCTTAGCCAGGTCTTAGCCTTATCCTTTAGCGAGAATGGGAAGAGTTTAAGGCGGAGCACATCTTTTGTGCAAGTTTGATCTCTAAGAGTCTTGCACGCCTCCTGAAATTCCATGATGTGGGAATATGGATTTTCTGAATCCATTCCAAGGTAAGTGGGAAGTATCTAGATCATCTCATTCCTAAAGCAAAATTTTCCTGCATTATACGGGAGTAAAATGCATCCCAGAGTGACAGTGCGCTCGGGATATAAGGTGTCTCTCAAAGGGAGATATGGGGTCTCTCCCTCACCGGCGGTTGCACTAGCATGTTGCGACATATATAGTTCTCTCACTCAAAGACTCCGTGTCCTCACTTGGTATGCTCGGAGGGAAAATGGCGTGTTATTTGAGATTGAGCATGACGGTGTGGGAGGTGGAACCCAGAATTATTGAGCGTTAGGAGTGTGAGGGCTATCAGGTTCATACTCAACTATTGGATTTTCGTGAATGTGGATTGGAGTAATATGGGGAGTTAGAGTGAGTTCAGAATTTTGCATTAACGGGCTTATGAGAGATGATGATGATTATTTTTGTGCTTTTTCAAATTTTATATGTTTTTGGATTTTTGGAAATTTATGGTCAAAGTTTTAGAGTAACTTGATCTAATCCTATGTCCACCTATATCCCCGACAACGGAGCCATTTTGATCAAGTTGGAAACTGAGCGTCCATGTAAATACTCTAGTCGTTGTTATCGGCTTCCGAACACAATACAAAAAAAACCTAAACTTTAACTACACTCTTGCGGAGTATAGTGGCGATTCTGGGTATCGAATCCACAGACAATGTTTGATAGATTTTAATTGATTTATTACTTTAAAAAATAAAGTGTAAAAGATGATTGAGTGAGAAAGGAAAAAGGGAAAATAAAGAAGTTAACTAAAACTAATTGGAAAATTAAGGTCTGGACACAATCCCCCAACCCTAGTGTATTGATGCTATAAAACTAATCGTAAATTTAAGTGATTAATAAATTAACCCAGAATTTAGTACTCCCGAGCATTACGTATATGAGGTTCAATCCCACACTATACTTAATCAGAGGACGGGTAAATCGGTAATGCGATAGTGACACTCGAATTGCATTCTGAAGCATCCCGATTACCTTGAAGGAAACGAGATCCAAAGATGTACAATTGTCGTGTTTCTACGCAATACGGTCATAATCAAATAATTAAATTTAGAGGATTAATTTTACACACATGCAACTACCACATCAGGTTGAGTTCAAGATCTCGACCTTTTAAATCTAGCCGGACATGTGAAAACTTGAAAACAACACGTTTAGAATGAAGGAAACCATTTTTACTAATGAATGAAGATGAAGAAAGGTAAAATTAGTAATGAATAAGGAACTAGAATAAGTATTGAAACAGAAATCAAAATGATTGTACTTGAATTGCAACTAGAAAGTAACTAGGGTTTGTTCTTCTTCCTCTCTAAAATGGATTACTACGCTTCCTTAATGACCTAGGAGCCTCCCTTTCACGTTTGGGAGGAGTTCAAATTTATTAACTATCAAAATATAAGATTTTGAAACAATTCGGATTCTATTTTTACAAGTGGATAAATCTGAGAAATCAAGAACAGAACCGATCCGGGTAAATGGTTCGGTTCGGTTCGGTTCGGTTCCATCTATTATAGCCTTTACCAAAAGTTCGTCGAGCATGGGATCGGTTCGTTATTTTTCGGCTTCGGTTCGGTTCCCTTTTTTCATCTCTTCACAAGAAGTTTTCCCAAGGTGGATTCGGTTCGTTTTGCATTACTTTGGTTCGGTTCCCTTTTTCCATCATTTACAGAAATTTTGCCTATGAGGGATTCAGTTCGTTTTTAGCGCCTTGGGTTCGGTTCTGTCTTTGCCAGTTTTTACAGAATCCTTTTCTTCTTGTATTTCTTTGAATCTTTTGGTATGGAACACCGAACACCTGCAAAATAGATGACGAACACATGAAACTCGACGTACTCATTAGAAACTTGCCATTATCGAAGATATGATCTAAATCCGCTTGAATTACATTGCGCGTAGCGATAAAACCCTCTAAATTACGAGGATAAATGGGAAGAATTTATGCCTAATCACTAATGCAAAAGTTCCCTAGCTTCATTATGCTACTCATGCAGCTCTTCAATCATTTACAAGTAGGAAACGTTATTGGCCACTGCACGATCAAGAAAACACTTTAGATGAACATAGGCCTCTTTAGCCTGCTCGGATATCCCTTCCCCGAGCATCTGCAGTAGGTCGACATCAGTCAGAGATAAGTGAACCGCTTTGAAAATATCATTATACATATGGAGTATATTAGAGTCAGTAGATGATAAGTATTCCAATTTATCCATAAATTATTCAGAAAAAGAAACTCATCAATCAACAAGATGCAAAGTATTGAAAAACACAAGCAGAGGAACATAAATTTCTCTTTTCATTAATAAAATGGGAAGTACATATACATCTTCAAAAAAGAGAAAAGTACAACTATTGAAAAAGAAAACAAAGCTGATTGGTTTTACACCTTCTTCTTATCTACTTCAGGATTAGATGAAGAAGAAGTGGGAGCTGAGGGAGAAAGAGGATTAACTTTGGAGACCACAGTAGAATCAAAATCCTGGTGTTGATCGGCAGACTCCACCATTATCAAAGATTCACTGGAACCCCCATCATCAACTTCCTCATACAGGTTTAGAGGAGTCGCAGGATCATGTCACAAGAATAGCGCGGAATTCTTGGAGTGCCGACCTCCACCAGAGCAGCAAACTAACCATCCTTGAAGCATTTTTTCTTCACAAAATCAATTTGCGAAGAAGCAGCACCAAAGGCCTTATCCCAGCCTTTGTTGAAGTCAACCTATGTGGCCTTATCCATCTTTACCTTCTCAACACTCAAGTCCTTCTGTAGCTGGGAAAACTTAATTATCTCAGCATCTCAGTCCTTCTATAATTTATCAGTCAAACCCCGAGCAGTCTCAATAGCTTCTTCAGTAGCCTTTATCTTCTCCTCCCATTTCTTTTGTTCATTATTCGATGCTTGATGGGAATCTTGTAATGACTTCTTCAACTCATTGAAAGCTTCTTCAACTTCAGCAGATGAAAAAACTCTCAAAGACTCATCTTTCTCAAATATAATATTGAAGTCAATGAGGAATTGTACAAGAACATAAGGAAAGTAAGCATAGTGAAGAACAGATCAAGAAATAAAAAATTAAAGAATTCAAAAGGAATATACCAGAGCAAGACATTGAGCAGCCCTGTCAGAACACTTGGAATGAGGTAATGCAGCACAACACTCCTATAGTCTGGCAATGTCCCAGACTTTATTAATTGTCTTGCTAATCCAGGGCCAAGGACCATTGGAGAGGATGAAGAAGATATGTCGACCAACTCACGTTGGTCGTGAAGAGTAGAAGAACCTTCTAATAACTTAGAAGGAAACACTTTCTTTATTCTCTTCAAGTTGCTTGGCTGGGGGCTTCTTCCTAGTCTCTTTTTTATTTTTCACCCCTGTATCAGCTTGCTTGGAAGGGGGATTGGCAACTATGTCTCCTAAAATGTTGAGAATATTCATCTTCCCCATGGATACTGCAAGGGGAAAATTTCAATCTAAGGAGGAAGGGGAAATAGAAGCAAGATCACCACTGCCAAATGCAGTGGCTGAATAAGTAGACGGAAATTCTTGATCAAGATCAATTATAGGGGAGGGAGTAGGATGAGAAATAAAGAAAGAGATTATGTTCTTGTACTACAGTAAATAAGATGCAAACTTGACGTGCTCCTCTCCAATCCGTTGATGAAGTCCCCAAATAAACTTCAACTCCCTCAAATTAACTTCACTTTCCTTTGGGCACCTTCTCTTTTGATCAACTATAATAAAAATTTAAGAAATAATAACATTTAAATAGGTATGTACAAGGCAAAACGGCTAAATGAGGAATAACTTATCCCATTGCCAAAAGAAGGGCATCTAGGCCCCTAGTACTCAGGATTTCTAGTCAATGGTGTATTGCACGTTTTTGTAGCAACCCCATGCTCAAAATAATTTCTATTGGAGTCTGAAAGATTAACTACTAACACTTTATTTACAGCCCTAGTCTTTAAATAAAAAAGGGGTGTCACTAGTCACCCACTTATAACAAAACATTATTTTTGGAATTCCCAGATGGGTCCAATGAATTTGATTCAACCTATACACCCCATTCACAACCCTCCAAGTATTGAGGGCTACCCTAGCTGGGACAATGTAAAAGTATTGAAAAAATTGAAGGCACGGTGCATTGGGAGGAAAGGAAAAACCACGCTCAACTATAAAAATAGAGGGAAACCAGTGACCCTCAGCAAGTGAGAAAAAATCAACAGGTAAAATAGCGTGTTCCAAAATAACCCAAGATGCAATTATAAATTCATTTCTAAATTCTTCAAGAGAATCAATAGAGTAAACCATGATGATGAATAAAAGAGAAAATAAACAATTCTTACAAAAATTAAGGATTCAACGAGAAGTGAAGAACATAAAATGATCGCTCGAGAAAGAAAAAGAAAGATTGAAGACGTTGTAGCCCAGAAATACTCAGAAGATTTGAGATAGTAAAAGTTCGTGGATTTTCCCCCTCTTTATAGGTTGTCTTGAAAACTGGAAAATTAATGATTAAAAGGTAGCGTCGATTGAACTGGTGGTGGCTAAAAGATAAAAAAGACGGATTTTCCCAAAAAAGATTCGTTAAAGTTAGGGATAACTTAAAAAATGCCACGCACATCATATTTCCATAAATAAACTAAAAAAATTTATAAGTAGGGGAAGTCGAAAACCAACCAGGCCTAAAATTATTGCCCCAGCAACTTTAAGAGCTAAATGCTCCATACTCTTCTAAAAACTTCAACCATGAAAGATTGGGGGCTTCTATTGATGCCAAAAAGTATTTATCTATATGGACCATTCCGATACTGACAAACTAGTCATTAAGGATGGAATACCGACCAACTCCAGGAATACCGACCAACACCGAGGATGGCGACCAACGATGACACACAAACATCAACAATTGTATACATTAATGAATGTACAGATGTAAATGTCTACGATATAAAGAAATTCCATCTTTTGATATTCCAGCTCTTGTACACCCGCTGAGGGCTATAAATACATTATAATCCCTACATACAGGGAGAGACAAAAAGAGAGGCAATTGAACAATCCCAAAGCAATACACAAGAGTGGTCGTAGGCTCTTCCCTTAAGCCGACCCACTTTAAAAATATCTTGTCTCTTTTATTTATATTTATTTGTGATCAATTAATTTGCATAGTCTAGTTTTTTGCATCAACGGGCTCCTTGCAGATCATCTCTGATCACCTTTAATGGTCCCTCATAGTTAGGTCCTAACATACCTTGTGAAGGTTATTTGGCACTCTCGATGACTTTTATGAAAACATAATACCCAACATGGAATTTCCTTGGATTGACCCCTTATTGTACTTCTTTGATAACTGTTATTGGTAGGAGGCAAGGTTTATCATGTCATGTTCCCTCCGTTCTTCATCCAGGTTAAATTTAGACCTCATAGGCTCATCATTCAGACCTTAATCGAGAATGGTAGTCCTCGTGGTTGGCAGACTAACTTTCAGGGGAATTATAGCTTCCATCCCATAAGTTAGAGAGAAGGGTGTTTCCCTAGTAGGTCTCCTCATCGTAGTGAGATATGACTAAAGAAGGTGAGGAAGCTAATCCACCTAAGCCTCTTTTTCTCTTTCCAACCTTTTTTTTAAGCCATCGAGCATTGTATTATTGGAATCCTTTATTCGGAGATTACTTTGGGGTTAGGCCACATCATTGAAATGGTGTTTGACTCCATGGTTGTCGTGAAACCTTGGAAAAGTCAATTTTAAAACTGAGCTCCATTGTCCATAATAATTATCCTAGGTATCATAAAGCTAGTTATGATAATCCTATAGGTGAATTCAGTTATGTCAGTGTCTTTGATGTTCGCCAGAGGCTTTAATTAAATCCACTTTGTGAAATAATCTGAGACAACGAGTCAGTACTTATGATTTATTGACGCAGTTAGGAGCGGCCCTACAATATCCATCCCCCACTGTCCAAATGGCCATGGTCTAGTTAGAGACTTTAGGTCGCTACTAGTTGATGAAGTGCAGGGGAGAATTTTTACACTTCTAGGAGTAAGTATTTGAATAATTCTGCATATATGGCCACCCATAGCCTTATTTGATTTCTCATAATACAAAAGACCTTCCTCCTGAGTGTCTTCCATAAATCCCATCATGTAGCTCGTAGAAAACTTGGTCAACGTCTTTTCGATGCATGCATTAATGGTAGGGGCCTGTTAAGGATCTTATGTGGAGTTTTTCCCTAGGTCCAAGGTAGAACCGTGAATCTTTTACCCCAACTTGGTGAGCTTGTTTTTTTTGGTCAAAATGGTATTGTTTTGCAAATAATCAATTATCGAATCTATTTATCTCAAACCCTATCGATAGTGAGGACGTGCTTGGGGACTACCTTCTTCAAGATGCTAGGCCTGTAGAGAAATTATACTTCAATTATTCTTTATATATTTGAGTCCAATAGTTAACTTAGGGCAACTAAGGCATCGACATGACTATTATTCCCTCGAGAAACTGTTGATTATGGACTTCCTCAAACATTGATATCAAATCATGAACCACCTATAGGTATGCTTCCATCCTATAATCTTTGGCACTGATGTATCTAGTGACTTTGTTAAACACGAACATTGAATTACAATACACTTTTAGGTGGCTTTCCCTCATTAAGTTATCCTTGACTAATCCATCTATGAGGGCTTCATACTCGGCTTCGTTGTTGGAGTCATCAAAACTCATCCTGATTCCTTACTCGATTATGGCATTCTATGTTGTTATCATCACAATCCCTACTCCAACCCCTTTAGAGTTATAGTCACCACCCACAATTAGTATTCAGTTCCTTGAATGATTAATCCCGTGATCTTTCAACTCATCAACGACTTATTAATCACTAGGGGCTTCTTTTTTGACAAATTCAGCGATAAAATTAGCCAACTCCTACCCCTGAATTGGTGTTCATAACTGGTAGTGTATACTAAATCTCTCGAGTTTATCTGACCATTTGGGAATGCTTCCAGATAGGTTGGACTTGCGTATAAGAATTTAAGAGAGAAAGATGTGACGACTATGATGGAACGAACCTCAAATTAGTGCTTTAGATTTTGGGATGTGGTGATCAATGAGTAGGGTAACTTTTTAATTTTAAGTTGGCACTCAACGACGTCTAAGAATGTCTTGCTAATATAGTAAATGGTAACTATCTACCTTCTTTATCGCAAACCAAGGCAAAACTAATTAGTGGCTTTAAACTTCTAGGTATAGGTAGAGAGTATCTCCTAGGACTGGAATGGATAAAATTGGAGGTTGCTCAAATAAGATTTGATTTCTTCAAGTGATTTTGAGCATTCATCATTCTAGGTGAGGCATTTCATTACTTAGCATCTAAAAAATGGTCTGTAATTCTCAGACGACTTTGAGACAAAACGATTCACAGCAATAAGCATTGCAGTTAGCTTTTGAATCTCTCTTAATGTCTTAGGTGTCTGAACAATATTTATTTCTACTATTTGGTTAGGGTTTCTTCAATCATTCTCTTACTGGCCATGAAAATGAGGAATTTTCTAGACTAGACCTCGAATGAACGTTTTCTCACATTGAGCTTCATCCGGTAGTACCTGAGGGTTTCAAAGATTTTTGTTAAGTCTTTAAGGAGGTCATCCATACACTTGGTTCTGCTGAGAATGTTGTAAATGTACACTTTTATTGTCTCTCAATTCTGTTGCTTGAACATCTTGGTAACCAGTTTAAAATATATGGATCCATTATTTTTTAGGTCAAAAGGCATGACCTTATAACTAAACATGCCTAGTGGGGTGACGAATGAGTTTTTGTCTTGATCGGGGCTGGACAGGGGGATCTAATAGTACCCCGAGTAATCATCTAGGAAATGCATTTATTCATGGGTTGTTGTGGCGTTGACGATTTGGTTTATTTTTAGCAGAAGGAAGCTATCTTTGGGGCAAGCTCTGTTTAGGTCGGTAAAGTCCATACAAACTGTCCAGTTCTAGTTACTATTTCAGATCACCATCGAGTTTCAAAGCCATTTCGATATTTAACTTCTTTTATGGACCTTACCTCCAAAAAATTCCCAAACTCCTTTTCCACTGCCTTGGTTTTCTCTGCGAAAGTAAAACAAGCCTTTTATATGAGCAACTAAAATGCTGGGCCCACTTGAAGGCGATGTCAAGTGATTCCGGAATCAATCCCTTGCATTTCCTATGGCTCCTATGTAAACACATCTAGGATCTATTTTTAAAAAGTGATCAACTCCTTTTATTTTAGCCAAAAATCTCTCTACAAACAAATTTCAGATTCCTTTTATACACAAAACACATTTTTCAAGGCAACACATTTTTCGTGAATTTGATTCGAATGAAAATAAGGGTTTATTAGAAAAAAAATACAATATTGTTCAAATGAATAACCAATTTTGTTCAAACTAGATTCAAATGAGTTTTGGACGATATTTGTTCTACTAATAGAAAAATGTCATTTGATGTTCGTTTAGAGTTCATTTCAAAGAACTTTTAAACCCTCTTGAATGAAATGTGTAAATTCATTCAAATGACTTAGAAAAATGTTTTTCTTTTAGTTTTTTATATTCATCCCCAAACATTTTATAAAAATAAAACACCTAAAATGATATTTCAAGTATCAAAATCTATATGAATTCATACCTGAGACATCCTCGAAAATACGAAGACCAACCATGACACTAAACTCGAAAGGATAATGAAATCTCTGAATCTTTGCTGCTATTTATGTAATCAAAACCTATATTGGCCTTAAAGGTATAAATATAAATCCTAACCTACGATTCGAAATGTTTTGTCAAGAATTGAGCCAATATGTATAAATTGACTCAATCCAAAATTTGTCCTTAAAAATACCACCTTTGGCTATTTCGAGACAAAACCTAAAAACCCTATGGGCCTTCAAGGTCTCTAAAAGACTCAATCTCCACACCCAAAAGGAAACAATACAAACTTGACACACACATACACTGAGTAACTTTGCACACTTGTAAGCTTTATTGCATGTTTCAAACACACATAAAAATAACTTCAACTTCAAATGCAAATAGAATATATGAGCACCTAGGTAAAATTTCTCACCCATAGGATTAAGATTTTCTAATACCAATAAGTTTGAGTAATTTTTACTTCAAAATCATTTTAAAAATCATCAATACTAGATTGTCTAACATTTTCCCTTCTATTATATCTCCTAATGAATATAGATTTACTAAAGGGAGGACTATCTTTTATAATAATTTTGTAGACCAAGAAATTACTAGTGTTTTGTGTAGCAAGCATCCTGGTTTCAATGTTATTGTGAAGTTGGATATGGAAGAAATCATATAATAGGGTTTCTTCTTGGGCATCTTGAATCTTCTTGCCAGCTCTCTTGTTGATCTCGCACCCTGATGAGATGGATGTTGGTTCATTTCTCTCTGAACCAAGCTCCGTATATCATCGTTCCTTCGGCCAGGGCTCCTGTAGCGACAAACTGGTTGTTGCTGCTCAGACTGTTTGTCATTCGACCTCTGTTTCTCAGTTTCGTTTGACTCGCGCCCTGGGCTCCTTCCTCGGCGGCAGTATTTGATCACCTGAGGGCTAGGAGTGTGATTATGGCGTTGCCTCGTGTTATGATGGAGATCCCTTTTTTTATTTTCTAGTCGCCTTTTGAGGCGATCATTTTCAGCTTCCTGCTTTCGAGCATCTTCCTCCTATTCTTGGAGCCTGGCCTAATAGGCGTCTATCAGCCTGGAAACCTATGTGGACCTAACTGGCCCCTGTCTTTCTTAGGAGAGATGCCTCTCTCGATGGAGCCTCGGGTTTTAATGATGGATTTCGAACCTTACCCTAAGAGGGATAGGCTTCTCCTTAATATCCCCTGCTTGAAGGGAATTTCTTCTGTGATCAAACATTACAGGTCCTTGTTGGTGAAGTATTTCTCAATGGAAAAATAACCGATTCCCATAGACGATGCCAATTGTGGTGACAAAAATCTCAGCACGAATAATAATGAAAGGAAATCACCATGAAAAGAAGAACAATAAAGATCACAATCACACAACACAGATATGTATGTGGTTCGTCTAACTGCCTACGTCCACGGAGAGGTCTACTGTTATATTGAGTATATCTCAAGAGAAGTTTTTTCTATATGCCCCTTTGCCCTGGGCCAAGGGTACAATATATATTCCGTAAAAGAGAGAGGGGTGTTGATAACCACTACGTTAGCCCACTATCCCTTTGAATATCTCCTCCGAGATTTTACGGATATACTGGGTCTGATCCTCAATTCTAACCATCTTTTAGAGCATCCCATAATTTGGGTCGGACACCTCTTATTTCTAATTGGGCTTCTTCCAGCCACCCTCATGGGCCTAAAAGACGAAGAAGATACCCACAGTAATATTAATAAATCTTAATGCTTTTAGCTTTTTAAAGACATTTCATTTGGCTCGACATTTATTTTCATTTTTCAATTTTCTAATAGATCTTGTAATGCCATTTGGGGGAGGCCTTTCTTCCTAATAATTAATAAAATACAGGGTTTCTGCCCTATTTCCTTGAAAAAAACCTCCTAACACTAAAGTTAAGGATACTATTCCCCCTTTTAGGAATAGACATAGTAAGAATGCATAATAAAAGGTTTTTCCCTCATAAAATATATCTACCCCCCCCCCCCCCCCCAATACACAAAAAAAAGTGAGAGCATATGATATCATTGAAATTAAGAAAGAAATAACAATATCATGCAATGCTGTAAAGTGAGACAAAACACAACATGACAATAAAAGCACAAATAATCTACACGAGTATCAGTTAATACCAATATTAATGCAATAAACGACATCAACTAAAATACACAATGAAGCATAGGATATCAAAGTAAACTAGCAATAAGAGACAACAATATGATCATATAACATGTTAATTTGATTTAAGGAGGTAGAATATGTAAGATATGGATAAAATCCAAACGCAAATACTCAAAACAAAACGTTACCATATATATAAACATGCAAAACATACCATACATAAGCTTTACGTACTAGCATAGTATCGATGTGTCTAAACACATGAAATGGAGTTAAGGGTCGTAAACTAAATACAAATTAATTGTTGCCCAATCACTCAAAAATTCACAAGAATTTCTATTTGAGTGTAAAACTTTATCAAACTAAGATTTATCCTCAAGTGATAGATAAAGTTAACTCAATGAATAAATAAGCACAATGCACACAAGCCTAGAATTTTAATGATTTTACGAATCAATAGCGTTATGGCATGATGAGCATAAATATGATTCATTATATAAACCTATTGATATTTAACTATAAAATCCTAAAAAGATAAACATATATCTTATTTTATTACTCAACTATTTTGAAGATACCAATTTTGAAAATTAATTAAAAAAATATATTAGCATTTAATATTTCCTTTTTGCCTCTATTTTTCACGCTCTTACCAACGATGGCTTTCCCGCAAAGGAGATTTGCTCCTTTTATAACCCTTTCTCATGCACCCTCATATTTAAAAAAACCATACTCACAGGCAACGATTCTTATATGCACAAATCCCCGTAGTCAACAGATATATTGATAACAATATTGATGAAAGAAGATCTCACTTAGCTCAAATACCACATGTGAAGTTAAAATTCAAAATAGCTCGTGCATGCTTGTGTGGAGGCATGTAAAAAGTGAATCCATTTAGCAAATCAAAGTCGAACAACTGCATATAAGTGTTGATGTAAAAAATTAGATTAACTCTAATTATTTAATCACAGATAAAAAATAAATAAGACAAAGAATTTTAAAGTGGTTCAGCCTTGAAAGAATGGCCTACGTCCACTGTATTTGTTATTGCTGACTGTTTGGAATTCTCGATAACCCGTTTTTTTTACCAAGGAATTCCGAGTCCCCTGCTAATAAGGAGGTTACAATGTATTTATAGTCTTGAGGCTGTACATGCGAAAGAATATTACATAGCTGTCCAATAGGCGTGTACATCTGTATGATAATAATGAGCATTTAATGTGCAGTCAATCCTCTTAATTACCCGATTATAAATGCTCTGTACGAGATGCAGCTCGGACCGCCTAAGCTACTTGGACCGCTTAAGTAGCTCGGTATACATGAGTTGCTCGGTATAATAAAGTTCCTCGAAGAACACTTGTTGCTCGGAGCGCCTGAGTTGGTCGGGGAGGTTGAGTTCCTCAGAACCAAGATGTTGTCCAAAAATGTTTGCAGGTTCCATGTAGATTGAAACGTGTCTCCTTATAATTGGTCCACGCCAGCAGACTAAATTTGGTATCAACAAAAGCCCCCGATGTTTCGTAGTTTGATGTTGAAGAAAAGTATGGAACATTATGCTGCCCATACTTTATGGATTTTAGACAATCGTTCGTTGTTTACAACCCCTTTTTGAATGCATAGTATTAGGCTTTTAAAGTATTTCAAGTTTCCATAACCGCTTCGTTTTTTGTGCCTTTTTCTTCTTTTTAGCCGCCGGATACACAATCGTCCATCCTGGTAATCATTATTTTTCTCCATTATCGAGGTAAAGTATTTAAACGCTTCAGAAACTTCGATCGTCTTTTACTTTTTCAAATCTGCATCTTAGAACTTCTTTACTTCTTCTCCATCTTGTGCGTTCATTTCTTCCATTGTTCGTTGTCAACTGATCCACCTTTTTCCTGTAAGATCTTCTTCCTTCTCTTTTATTTTCTTTGCTCATCATGGTTTACCTTGTTGAGTCGCTTGATAAGTTTCGTTTTGATTTTTCTATTCCTTCATGGGTCACTTTGGAGGAACTTTATGAACCTTCTAACTATTTTCGTCTGGCTGAGGGACATTGGTTCCCCAGTCTCTTTGTGGCCGAATGCGGCTTTTCTTTTCCTCCAAATCCTTTATGTTTGGAGTTCTGTCAGTTTTTTTATGTTGTTCCTGCAAAAATAGCGCCAAACACTTGGAGAATAGTTAATGGAGTTCATAGGTTGAATCAAATTCATGGAACCCGTTTAGGAATTCTAGAAATTATGTTTTGTTATATATGGGTTGTCAGCGATAGTACTTTTTATTTAAAAACTAGGTTTTTAAATAAGGCTTTAGTTGTCAATCTCCCAGATGCCAACAAGGATTACTCCGAGCATGGGGTTGTTATGAAAAATTGGCATCATGCTCCATTAGATGGAAATGATGTGTATCAGGGTCCTAGATGCCCTCCCTATGGCAATGGGATAGGTTATTTTTATTTTATTTTATTTTTGAGATCGAGTTTTCATTGTGTTTGATAAAATGCATCATTAACATTTTAATTTTTGTTTATTTGCAGTTGATAGCAAAAGAAAATCCCCTAAAGAAACTGATGTCAATTTGAGGCACTTGAAACTTATCTGGAGTTTGCACCAAACTGTTGCTGACGAACAGATTAGATCAACTTCTTATTTGTTGCAATACAAGAGTTACACTTCATCCTTTACTGCTCGTCCAGTTGTAGGTGACATCGACCCATTACCAGCCTCTGAAGGTTCCTCTCCTGAATAAAATCTTCCCCTCAGTATCAGAATAAAGAGACGAAAAGCTCCCTCATATTTTGACAAATCAGATTCTACCTCTGTGGAGGCAAAGAGAAGTAGCAAGATGTCCCAGAGGAAGGGACAAGAAAAATTGATGCACCCCCTCCAGTTTCTGTTTAAAAGGTTGTCGAGAAGCCCCTTGTGGCTCCGAGAAAGGTTGTAGCTGTTTCTCCTCCAAGCGAGGTTATTGTTATTTCATCGACCAAGACAACATCCTTCGTTGAGAACGTTACTGCTCCTACGAGGAGGTTAAAGAAAAATTCTATGGAGAGATCGATGGAAGCAGTCTTTAAATATTGAAGGTGGTATTCCCACCTTTGTTCCTCCGAGCTCTTCTATGAGCTCGGTGAAGTCTTGGATTATCCCCGAGATCCAAGGCTTTGAAGACAGTCTTTCTCGGGATAGGGTTAACACCTTGACAGCTCAACATATTGCCTCGATAAGTATTACTAATCTAAGCTTTCATTTTTCAATGTGATGTCCCTGCACTGACTTACAATTATTTTCTTTTTCCAACTGGTGACCTGTTTCAATACTACTCTGAAAAAGGATGAGGCCCTCAAGGCCTCAAGCTCCTTGAAAGGTGTAGAGGAGGCTTTTGTGGGTCTGACACGGTCCTTAAAGGACTCTCATCAGAAATATGACGAAGATAAAGTTGTCTGAGAGAAGAAACTAAAATCCATCGAGCAAGATAAAAAGAAAGTTGTGGAGGCCTCTCAGGAGTTGGAGAGGAAAATGAAAGAATTTGAAAAGAAGAATAATGAGCTTGAGGAAAAGCTCAAAAATGCTGGAGAGCTTGAAACTAAGCTCAAAACTGCTGAAGAGGAACTCGGCAGACTCCGTGAAGCTGATCGTCAGAGGCAGGAGCTAGAAGGAAAGATGAAGGCTGCCGATGAACTTTTTTCTGAGAAGATTTCCTCAGAGAAGTCAAAGAGAAAACTTGCTGCTAAGAAGTCCTTCAGCGCTGGCTGGAACAAGGGTTGGAATAAAGTCCTAACTGCTATGTCCTCTCAGATGGAGTTTGCTAGACTTAAATATTTTAGAGATGGATGGGTTGCAGCTCTGTAGGAGCTGAAGGTCGCTGAGACTTCAGACTTATTCCAGCGACATGTCCATGGTCCCCCTCCCTCTCCTGGAGAAGAAGAAGAGGACGAAGCTGCCTTAGAAGAGTCTTCGATGATAGCTGGGGATCAGGTTCCTACTATTGAACTTCGCTACGAGTAGCCCCAACCAACCAATATGTCTACCAATCAGCTTTCTCGGCCCTCTGAGCAACCTACCTCTTCGTCGGAGACTCCCGAGGAAGTCTTAGGAAGTAAGGAGAAGGTGTAGAGTTGTTCGGACCTTTCTCTTTGCTTTTTTTTGTTGAATGTAATTCCAGACCATGTACCTCTTTTTGTGATGTAATAAAATTTGAAGTTTTGGTTGTGCATCTTAACTCCCTTTTTCTTGTTCTGTCTTATTATCGATCCATTTTATTCTTCTTGCTCTGTCTGTATTCTTATTGATTCTTTCTATCTCTTCTTTTTGCTAGTTTATGGATAGGATGGAACTATTATCATCTCATGATACAGAACTAATGAAGAAATGTAATGAGTACTTCACAGCTGGTCATGCGGACTTGAATGAAGCTCAAATCATCGACATCCATGGGCTAGATGCTTCTGAACGAGAAGTAAAAGCCTACCAGTATCTAAAATGCTTGCTCGACCGTGCAGTTTCCAATAATGTGGCATATTATGAGATGATTGAAGACCTCTAGGGTACCATCGAAGAGCTTCAACAATAATATAAGGAGTCTACTACCCTTTTGCATCAGGGGTATGAGAAAAAGTATCAGCAACTAAATGCTGACAAAGGATATGATAAGTTCGTCGCTGCTTATGATAAGAAGGAGAGGACTCTGAAGACCGAGGTTGAAGAGCATAGGCAGATCGCAAAACTGCTGGAGCAGGAAAATAATAACTTGCGAGGATAAATATCCCAACTGAAATCTGCAACATCTACCTTGGGAGCCTTGGTCCCTATTAATGACGAAGGTTTTTCTTTCTTGGAGGTCGAAAATGCCAATTTGAGAGATGAATTGGAAACCTTAAAGAGCATTGGACCCTCTACTTCTGCTCGTGGAGGAGCAAGAGCTCCTCGGGGACGAGCAAGGGCTGCTCGAATTTCAGTTGAGGAACAGAGAACTCAATCAGCCTTGGAGAATCGGGCCTTCTAGTTGATGGCAAAGAATCAGGCATTAGCAAAGATGTCTAAGAAGATTCAAAACCTCGACGAGCAACTTTTTGCACGAAATTCTGCCTTGGAGAATAAAGAACTTTTAGCGAAGAACCTTCACGAGAAACTGGAGACGTTAACCTACCAGTTTCACAAACAACCCAGAGAGTTCTGGATGGCTAGTTATAATGAAGCCCTCTACCATCTACATGATCGGATCCAGAATGAAAATAACGAGGGTTACAAGTAAGGGTGGCTGAATGCATTGGGGGTGTTACAGTTAGAGCAGGGCCATTATCTCTGGGATTACTATGACCCTGGGTTGCTCGAGTTGCCCGTGCCACCCTTCAAACTTGATATGAGCTGGATTCCTGCTCGGGCGATTCCACAATGCTTAATCTCTAAGTATCTCGGGGACTACAGTCTTCATTCTAATTTTGAGATATCTCGTCCGGAGCACTTACTTGATCGGCCGTCAGTAATGAATGTCAGGATGCTTAGAGACATAAACTTCATAAACTCTCCTTATGCCTTAGACGATCCTCCTGCTGGAGTAGAACCTGTTTCAAAGGCAGAAGGGAAAAAACCAATAGAATAGGATTTTTGATGTAATAATTTCTTATGTAATATGTCTTTTATTCTCAATGTAATTTGTTCTCGTTTTAATGAAGAAACTTTTAGTTTTCCCTGCAATCTTGATTGTAATTACTTTATAAAACATTTATTTTATTCATTGAAGAATGTGTATGTAAATTTCTAAAAAGACAAAAATGTCCTGTGTTATTTTATATTGCCGACCAATTGGAGTTGGTGAAAATTTATTGTTGACTATCCTGAATTGGTGACAATTATTTATCAACCAACTTAGAGTTGATGGTAGTTTATTATTTCATAAGTAAAGAAATTTTGTTATTTACTTATCACTTTTTAATTATAAGCCATGAAATGACTCACATCCCATGATATTGCTTAATTTAGATAACTGTTTCCGACCAACCGGAGTTAGTGGATTTCTATTCCCAACCAATCGGAGTTGGTGGATTTCTATTTCTGACCAACCTTAGTTGGTGGAATTTTATTCCCGACCAACCGTAGTTGGTAGATTTTTATTCCCGACCAACCGTAGTTGATGGATTTTTATTCCCGACCAACCGTAGTTGGTGGACTTTTATTCCCGACCAACCGTAGTTGGTGGATTTCTATTCCCGACCAACCGTAGTTGGTGGATTTCTATTCCCGACCAACCGTAGTTGATGGCTTTCTATTCCCGACCAACCGTAGTTGGTGGAATTTTATTCCCGACCAACCATAGTTGGTGGATTTTTATTCCCGACCAACCGTAGACCAACTACGGTTGGTGGACTTTTATTCCCGACCAACCGTAGTTGGTGGATTTTTATTCCGGACTTGATGCGTAGTGTGTAGCACTAGTATTGAAAAAAAAATCAACAAAATGAGAGAATTGGGTAAAACATCCAAAACTTTATTCATATTGAAGAAAACTGCATTACATAGGGATTGAACTACTGATAATATTTGCACAGATGTTCTGCGTTCCATGCATTCTTAAACTCCTTTCCTTCTAAGGTTTCAATCCTATATGTCCCTGGTCGAACAACTTCTGTTACTCTGTAGGGTCCATGCCAGTTAGCTTCCAGTTTGTTGTGTTTTTGAATTACTTTCTTTAGCACATAGTCCCCTTCTTTCAAATCATATTTCTTTACCCTCTTATTGTAGAACAGAGTTGTTCGTTGTTAGTATGCAGCATTCCTGATTGTTGTTTCCTCTCTAACTTCCTCGAGCATATCCAAGTCCAGTCTTCTCATCAAGTCACTGATAGGAGAATTAAAATTCAGCACTCTTTGTGTGGGGAGGCCCAGTTCGGCAGGTATAACAGCTTCACTTCCAAATGCCAGCATGTATGGAGATTCTCCTGTTACTTCTCGTGGTGTAGTACGATAAGCCCAGAGCACAGAATATAGCTCGTTAATCCAATTTGCCTTTGCATCATCCAGTCTTTCCTTCAAACCATTCAGCAGCGTTTTGTTTGTCACCTCAGTTTGCCCATTGCTCTGGGGATGGCTTGGTGCAGAGTGGGTTTTCAATATGTTTGACTGATGACATTATGCAGCGAACTCCTCGTTATCAAATTGAGTTCCATGGTCGTGATGAATGCCTGAGGGAGACCATATCTACAAATGATGTTCTTCCATATAAACTGATACACCTTGTCATATGTCATATCAATAAGGGGCTCAGCTTCTACCCATTCAGTAAAGTAATCCACCGCGACCACGAGATATTTAAATCTTCCCCTGGTCGTTAGAAGTGGCCCGACCAAGTCTATTCCCCACATGGCAAATGGCCAAGGGGAAGTAATGGGTGTTAACAATGCTTGGGGAGTTCTTCGGAGAGAGGAGAAGCGTTAACATTTGTCACATTTTTTTGGCATAGGCTATACAATCAGCCCTCATTGTTGGCCAATAGTATCCTTACGTCATTATTCTTTGCAAAAGCGTCCGACCTGCTACATGGGCTCCACAGGACCCTTCATGGACCTCTTCAATCAAGTCTTTCACCTCGGAGGGATGCACACATCGTTGCAAACCTGCTATAATTCCTCGTCTATATAGAACACCATTGGTCAATACATAACGAGCAGCTTTAAACTTCAGTTTCTTGGCTGTAAATTTGTCACTTGGTAATTTCCCTTCCTCAATATATGCCCTGATGGGATCCATCCAAGATGGTCCTAAATCAAGGGTAATAAAGTTCATCATCAGATCTTCGGCTATGCTCCGACTAGCCAAGACTTCTATTGGGATTGTTCTTCATAACTCGGTGCGTGTGGCTGAAGCTAATCGAGCTAAGGCATCTGCTCTTGCATTCTCCAATCTTGGTATTCTAATTATATGTACTGCGATCAGGCTAGATAAAACCTCCATTGCTTTTACATGATACCTGATCGTTAATTCTCCTTTGGCTACATATACTCCCAGCATTTTATTTATGATTAATTACGAGTCACTGAATACGATAACCTGCTCTGCCCCCATGGTTTTTGCCAAACTAAGACCTGCAATCATAGCTTCATATTCAGCCTCATTATTAGAAGCCTTGAATTGGAAGCACAAATCATACTCCACATCGACCTCATCCGGGCTATTCAAAACAGTCCCTGCCCCACAGCCTGTAGTGCAAGATGAGCCATCCACATATAGATTCCATATAGGTACCTCGTCCTCAAATTTTTGATCGGACAGAGTTCCTCGGTAGAATATTTATTGCTTCCTTTTATCTTCTTTTAGCACTTCTTGCTGCTCATCGACCATCTTCTCTTGCTCGCCAACCAACTTAAGTTGCTCGGGGTTTAAATTTGATGATCCTGTAACATCCACGGTTGGTCGGTATTCAGCTTTTGCTCCTCGGAGGTGTCAGGATAGGTGAATCCTGCTATGAAATATGCTACTGCTTGCCCTTTAAGCGATGATCTAGGTTCATAAACTATGTCATATTCACCAAGTTCTACTGCCCAGTACATCAATCTCTCTGATTTTTTTGGTTTATGATGAGCTTGCCTCAGTGGCATATCGGTATACACTACTATGGTATGAGCTTGGAAGTACGACCTCATTCTTCTACTTTCTTCAATCAACGTTAGTGCCAACTTTTCCAGTCTTGGATATCTGATCTCTGCTCCTTGGAAGGCCTTGCTAGTGTAATAAATTGGTTTTTGCACTTCATCCTCCATTCTTATCAAAGCCGAGCTAACTCCATTCTCCGAAACTGCCAGATACAAGTACAATCTTTCTCCCATTACTGGTCTGGACAACAGTGGAGGTGTGCCCAAGTATTTTTTCAACTCTTAAAAGTCCTTCTCGCATTCATCATTCCATTCAAATGTTTTTCGGAGCATTTTGAAGAATGGGAGGCATCGATCAGTTTCTCGTGATACAAATCTATTAAGTGCTGCAACTCGCACTCTGAGACTTTGTACTTCCTTCTTTGTCGTTGGAGATCGTAGTCCCAACAGAGACTTGATTTTTTCAGGGTTTGCTTCAATACCTCGTTGGTTGACAGTATACCCGAGGAACATGCCTTCTCGTACTCCAAATATGCATTTGGTAGGGTTCAACTTCATTTGATATTTATCTAGTTGATCAAAGGTCTGGCCTAAGTCAATTAGATGATCATCAGCTTTCTTGCTCTTCGTCATCATATCATCAACATAAACTTCCATATTACAACTGATTTGTTATGCGAACACCTTGTTCATCAGCCGCTGATATGTTGCACCTGCATTTTTTAAACCAAAAGGCATAACATTATAACAATAAGTTCCCCTAGGGGTAATGAAAGAGGTACTCTCCCTGTCTTTAGGTTTCATTTTAATCTGGTTGTAACCAGAATAAGCATCCATGAAGCTCAACAGCTCGTGTCCCGAGGTAGCATCCACTAATTGATCAATTCGGGGCAAGGGAAAATGATCCTTTGGGTAAGCCTTGTTGAGGTCGGTGAAGTCTACACACATCCTCCACTTGTTGTTCTTCTTCACCATCACCACATTTGCTAACCAGTCCGGATATTTGACATCTTCAATAAAGCAAGCTTTCTGGAGCTTCTTGACCTCTTCTTGTATAGCTTGGTTCTTTTCGGGGCTGAACACTCTTCTTCTCTACTTTACTGGCTTGATTTCCTTATTCACATTGAGCTCGTGACATAAAAAATTTGGGTCTATCCCTGGCATGTCCTCGTGACTCCATGCAAAAGTTTGTTTTCTTCTTTTTAGGAAGACTATTAATTCCTGTTTTAGTGAGGCATCCAATGACGAACCTATTTGAGTTGTTCGTTTCGGGTGCTCGTCGTCCAGAATGACATTTTCAGTAGCTTCTACCACCTGGCCTTTCACGAGCTACGATTCGTCTCTGGGATCTAATGTTTCAATGTCTGCCCCTTCATCCACTTGATAGGTAGTAGTCTTTTTCCTAGATTCCTCCAGTTCTTCCTGATCGACAGATGAATAGTAGCATTCTCGAGCTACTTTTAGGTCACCCTTCACAATTCCTACTCCAAAGTTGGTTGGAAATTTTAGGCATTGATGTACAGTAGATGGTACCGCTTAGAATTTCTTCAAACCTACCATTCCCATGATGATATTGTAAGCTGGTTGGACATTCTTATCCATCACGAAAAAATGCACTCTTTCTGTTCGACAAGCAGGCCATGTACTGATGAACATATCCAACTTGATCGTCCCAAGTGGAAGAACTTTCTCGCCAGCAAAACTGAGGAGGGGCCTGTGATAAGGTTCCAACTAAGACAACTTTAGATTTAAGCTGTCAAAGCATGAGTAGAACATGATATCCACCGAGATATCATTATCCACCAGTACTCTTGAGATCATTACTTCCTTTATCCTTATTTTGATCACCAATGGATCATCATGAGGATATAGCACACCTGCGAGGTCGTTCTTGGAGAAATCGATGACCATTTTTTCTTTGTTTACCTTCCTCGGGCGATCATCCTCAGCTAGATTTATACGTTGAATATATGAACAAGCTTGAGCCTCATTGAGGTAAGCTTTTATTTCTGCAGTAAGGTCTCCATCTCCGGCGTCTCCACCTGTAATAACATTACAATCAAATGATCCAAAACGAATTGAAAATACCTCACGTTCTGGTTGTCTTGGTCTTTTGGGAAGATCAGGGTCGTCTTCTGGATCATTTTCATGATCTCTTTTCTTGTCTTCTTTTACTCGATGAGGAGATCTAGACCTCTGTCTTTCTCGGTCGTTGTTCTTTCCTTCATTTCTACGATCAACATGCTTGGCCAGCTTTCCTCGTCCATGAGTGCTTCAATTTCATTCTGAAGATCTATGCAATTTTTGGTCGTGTGACCATGGTCTTTATGGAACTCGCAATATTTGGCTTTATTCCTCTTGTCAGGATATGTCTTCATTTTCTATGGCCAATTTAGCTCCTCGCTGTTCTTGATTTCTTCCAAAACGTGGTTTATGTCGACTTTCAAAGGAGTATAATTTCCAAATTTCTTCAACATTTCCCATGATGGCTTTGATTTTGATTGCTTGTTACCACCATTGTTCTTCTGATCCTTCTTCTCAACCTTCTCGGCCTCAACTTTGGTCTCCTTAGTGTCCATGTTCTTCTTCGCAGCCATAGCTTCCTCGGCATTCATGATTTTGGCTGCTTTTGCCATTAGTTTTGACATGGTCCTAGGCGAATCTTTGGCCAAAGTGTAGTACAATTTATTTGGCAATAGTCCGCTCATCAAAGAAGTAATTGCTGTCTTTTCCTCATAATCAATAACTTCGAGCTTCTCGTTATTGAAACGAGTTATATAATCCCTGGTGCTCTCACCTGCTTTTTGTCTAACACTTAATAAGTGTGCTACTCGTTTAACTGGTTTTGCTCCAAAACAGAAATTTCCAATAAAGAGCTAGGCCAGTTGAAAGAAAGTTGAAATCTTCCCCTGAGGAAGATTATTGTACCATATTTGAGCAGATCCGGTGAGAGTTCTCGAAAATACCATGCATCTCATCTCATCTGGAACGGCATAGATATCGACAGCAGCTTGGTATTGTTCTATATGAAGGACAGGGTCAGTTTTTCCATCATATTTAGGAGTCACAACAGGGGCCTTGAACTTTGATGGTGTGGGAAACTCCACAATTGCCTGGATAAAAGGTGTCCTTTGGACAAAGGTTCTTTGTAGAGGATTTTTTGCCTTAGCCATTTCCCCTAGTCTATCCTCCAACCTTTGAATAGAGCCTTTCCATGCATCATTTCCCTCCTCGGGCTTGTTGGTTTGAGCAACTGATCAAGTTGAATTTGCCTCCTGGGATCTCTCATCACGGGCAGTTGGTCGTGATTGGGCAGAACCCTCCTTTAGGTCGGATGGTCGTATGAAGTTCCTCTGCATAATCCTAGGGGAACTTCTATTCCTCCTAGGACCCAAACGATCAAAAGGAGAGACTCTACTCAACCTTTCAAGAGCACTTGTTCTTTCTGGAGATAAAGTGATGTTTTGTTGAGTATCTGTAGCTCGTACCGAGGAAGTACGCCCAGGCTGATAAGAAGGATCGTGAGACCTCTCAGCAAGATATGAATCAGTGCGTCTGGATCGAGATTCTTCTGAGAGTAACGTTCACCTAGAAGGTAACCGTGTATTTCTTTGAACGCTTCGCTGTCCTGAATGAGTAGATACTCCACCCTGGACAGTTTGAATGAGTTGTCGCATAGTTTCTTGCATGGCCGTCTGGCCTTGGGCCAAATTAGCCATTATTCCAGCAAGATCTTGAACGTTTGGGGGAGCATATGGATTTGGGGGGTTTCCAGCATTTCGATTACTGGATTCAGGATTATCTGCCATTGATGATGAATGATTTTGGTGAAAAACGATAATTTTAGGCGTTTCCCACAGACGGCGCCAATCTGTTGATGTGAAAAATTAGATTAACTCTAATTATTTAATCACAGATAAAAAATAAATAAGACAAAGAATTTTAAAGTGGTTCAGCCTTGAAAGAATGGCCTACGTCCACTGTATTTTTTATTGCTGACTGTTTGGAATTCTCGATAATCGACTTTTTTTACCAAGGAATTTCGAGTCCCCTGCTAATGAGGAGGTTACAATGTATTTATAGCCTTGAGGCTGTACATGCAAAAGAATATTACATAGCTGTCCAATAGGCATGTACATCTGTATGATAATAATGAGCATTTAATGTGCAGTCTATCCTCTTAATTTACCCGGTTATAAATTCTCTGTACGAGATGCATCTCGGACCGCCTATGCCGCTCGGACCGCTTAAGTAGCTCGGTATACATGAGTTGCTCGGTATAATAAAGTTCCTCAGAGAACACTTGTTGCTCGGAGCGCCTGAGTTGGTCGGGGAGGTTGAGTTCCTCAGAACCAAGATGTTGTCCAAAAATGTTTGCAAGTGCCATGTAGATTGACACGTGTCTCCTCATAATTGGTCCACGTCAGCAGACTAAATTTGGTATCAACAAAAAGGATGATTAAAAATAGTCTAAGCATTAATAATTATAATCAAGTGTCCTAGCCACATAGAAACATGGAATAAAATGGATTTTAACACAACAATATTCCACACAATATGTGTAAAACTAAACTACACATAAACTAAAAGTCTTTTTGAATTTTTAAATAATTTTCAAAATGACTTCAATCTAAAAAAATAATAAAAGACAAGTAAAATCATTGTGTATTTTTTAAATTATAACCTAAAAAATGGAAAATCAAATTGTAAAAAGGATAAATATCATACAACTAGAAAACATATATATATCATGCAATACAAAAAAGTGTGTATGAAAAACAATCATGCATGCAATTGTTCATAAGATATAGCATGTGATGAATTGTATGAAAGCATGCTAGATCAATAAGGCAAACATTAAATGCCTCCAAATCGGATCTCCTAACCCACATAGGTGTAAAGTGAAGGACTCGTGCCTGGGGAACTTTGGTTAGTGTAGTCTTAGCCTTCATAGTACTTTTTTTAAGATCAAAACAAACAATCCTAAGGTATACTTTCTTACCATAATGTGTGCTAGTATAGATACGAGGAATTTTACCTTTCGGTTGACTTTTTCTAATGTTCCTAGCTTTAGTTGGATCCCGCAAAAGCATGGTCTTTGCTTTAGTAGCGGATGTAACTATATCATTAAAGTTAGTCCCAGACTTTTCATATTTGATTCATATGGTGCCTAAAATTTTATTCAACACCTCGGGCCTAGATTCCAAAACAAATTTGACAGGATCGAGTCTCTTAATCTCTTTTCTAGATACTTTATCCTATACACAAGTAAATACGAGAATCTTTAACTCAAGAAGATCATTCTCCAAAATATTCATCAAACTTTGAAGGAAGCTAATATCATTAATAAACTTAGCATTATGATCACTTATGGTACCTTCATTCAACCTATCTTCCAACTTCAAGTTTTTCTTTTCCATTTTCAATATTTCTGCATACAACTCGGAGAAGGAAACTTGGAGTTCACTCTCTTTACCCTCTTCTTCATCATCTTCTTCTTATCCACTATCTCTACCATCACTCCCTAGGGGATCATAAACAATTGCCTCAAAAGTGTCATGCTTAGAATTATCATCATGGTAATATTTTTTGTAATACCTCGTATTTTTTTTAAAATGAAATATTATGACATAAATAAATTTCATAATTTCGGATCAATTTTGGAATAAATTATATCAAGTGTATTTATATTTAAATGGGTAATATTCAAATTGAAAATAAATATATATTTATAATTATATAAATACAAGGCTCAATTTGGCGTAATGAATTCACCAGTGCAAATATATCATACGTTAATAAACTTATGGGTGTGTATCGTTTAAACAAAATAAAATTGTCTAAGTAAAATAAAAATAATTGGGACGCATTTTGGGAGGCTTTATGGGATCGTTTAGGTATTTCAAACCTTTAGAAATGGTCTCGGGACATAGGTACATAAGTTGGGAGACTTTGGGGCTAGTAAGATTTTGGGTTCGGGCCTATTTGGGGGGTCCAAAATTTAGGATAATAACCCAACTCGGGATTTGAAGGTTAATCACTTATATTAGGAAGTTAATAAACTCCCATGAGGTTGCCTCTAAGAACCATAGCCTAAAACTTTGTGAGAGAGAAGGAAATAAGCCACACCAAGGAATTTATGAAAGAGAATCAAAAGACGATTTCACCAACCATATATCAAGTCAAGAATTTTCTTGCTCAATTTAATTTCCAATTTGCTTCTCGATTCATTGTAATGACCCCATATGATTTTTGGGTGTTAGGTTGAATTTGGATGATTAAATGATACGAATTAATCTTATGCATATAGAGGATTAATTATAACATAGGATGTTAACCCAGAAATCTAGGAATCAAATTTTTGAAATTTGATGGTGGATGCCTTAGGGTTCTTAAAGTAAATTTGGAGAAATCTTGGAATTACATGTAGAGGATTTTAATACATGTTTATGATATATAGATTCGTGATTTTAATTCCATATTATATGCCATAAAATCTGAGTTACTTATAATTATTATTGTCTAAGAAATGTGGACTAAAAGTTTTAGTTTAATCACATAAATTCTGGAAATTGGGGAAGGGAGTCCATGATAATATGTGAAATTAACGAATCTAGGATGAGTAACAAAGTGTTAGGTACCTATTCATATGTTTATGCAAAGGATTTAACCATTAGAATGGATTTTGGGTAAGAACTAATAAATCATGTAAAAAAAAAACTATCGGATGTGGGATATATGGCATTTCAAATCGATTCAGCCTTTATCTGAATCGATTTGGCCAAGAAACTGAATTGATTCGGTACTGGGGATAGGTTGAGTTTGGGCCAGTTTTAAATCCAAAATATTTTTAGAAGTCGATATGAGTTAGTGGGATTATGTTTGGGTCAACGATGAATTTATTAAAAATGTAAATGTGACAAACATATTAATTGGGATACTATATTTAACTAGACAGTTAAATAAACGGCTAAAGAAGATGGAATTAATAATTAATTAGATGGTAAAATATTAATGGGTGAATAATTGTAGACATCACGTGGGATGGTTTAGGTAATTGTAGAGTTCATTATCTTCCTTTATAAAAACTTACCCCCGGCCTTGTTAGCTCATCTATAAGAGTCGAGCGGTCTCCTTTTCTGTGTGATGGTAATGCGAATCTAGAATCTATTTATGCTAGAGAATATCTTGCAATTGGTATATGGAAAAGGGTAATCTGTCCAATAATCAGTCAGAATCAGTCCAGGTTAAAAAAATCCTCCAACCCGGGTCAGATAGTGCATCCTTCCCTATATGAAATTAAGGCTTAAGAATAGAAATATGTAGGAAAAGTGAGTGAAGTATACGTAACGAGCCAGGAGTGCCTAATGAAATGAAACAAAATGGGATGTTTGGTGACACAAGAACGTGACCTAGGAGTCCTTCCTCGTGAGATCAAAGAAGGTATACTATTAGACGAGGTTCATTCCTGCTTTGATGCTCTTCTTCTTCTTCTTTATCAAAGATAGCTATTCCTACCTCGACAAGGTAAGTATGGGAATAATAATAATATGTATTTATGTGTATCTGTGTGAACATACCAATGTTCATGGATGGTCCTATTGGCTTGAGATTTTGCGCATTCGGTACCGTAGCACACGTCGACAAAGGTGGGCTAGACATTGTGTAGGTCATATTAGGTACTATGTAGCAACGCCATCTATGAGAGGTAGGTGTTGATACTGGGATCATTTGTCACCATTGGGTATGGGCCTTGAACTGGTGTACTGCGTTAGGACAACCCCACTTATGTGTGTTTTGTGGTGTCTAATCTGGATAAAGATTTCTTTGGACTTGCCGATAGAGAAGACGAGACGCCGGTAGATGCCATTGAGTGTCGCATATATGAAAACACACACACACACGCATATATATATATATATATATATATATTACACGGATTAAATGAGATAATTCAATTAATTTGTCTAAGAATGTAGAAATAACTTACGGAGCCTTACCTTATTGTGTATAATGGATGTTTATGACACAGTCATGAGATATAAAATATTGGAATACCTTGTCATCGAAAATTGAATATAGTCAGTTTCATGTTAACAATTGAGCATAGCTCATTCATTAAATATTAAATTGGTACGGTTGTCACATATTATTTCAGGACTTGTTGGATGCAGGTATTATAGCACTTAGTTGAAAGGTGAGATTTTAATCGCATGTGAGTGACGATGGAGAATATTTACTTTGCATCGACTGTATTTATTGCACTTTAACTTGAATAAGTTAATTCTCGTACATCTATGGCTCTGACCCAAGTTTAAATGTTTTCTCCTCATAGGTGCTCCTAGACAGGGATAGCGGGACTGCCTATGTATCAGCCTTGCAATATCTTTTTGCTCATCAGGCTTTCAGATTTATTGACTCTACCTTAGGTGCTTTCAGTTCCAGTTACTTTTTTCAGATGAAACATTTGTATCGGCATAAGCTCGAGACTTACTTACTTTATGTTGGTTTGAGATTTTTTTTACAGTTGTGTTGGATTTATCATATACTTGGTATTAGATTGGATTTTTTTATTATTGAAGTGTTGATCTAACTTCAATTATGTGCTAAGAATATTTGAATGTTTAATATAGTCTGTGCTAATAATGATATAGATTGTATAAAAAGCCCCATCTTGGGCGTATTGTGTCTAGCCAACCTCTGCGTGAGAAAATGAAGGTTATTAAAATTTTAATTAAGTCTCTTAGGTATATCCATGAATGCAGTGTACTTGCGCTCAATGGAGGAATTGGGTCCGTCTTCCAGATCTCTATCATTAAGGGTTTTGTTGTACCCCTTTGATTTATTTCCACCATTCCTTAGTTTAGTTGGGCATTCAGTTGCCCTATGGCCCTCTAACACAAAGCATATTTGACTCATCCCTCTTAAAATTATTATTATGATTTTTAGGGAATTGATCGGCCTTTTTATACTTATTTTTCTTGAACTTCTTTACATATTTTAATTATTTTTCAAACTTGAGAATTTTTTAAACTTCTTTGCAAATATGGCCATATCACCGAAATTGATGTCAGACTTAACATTCAAAATGAGAGTTTCTTCCTTTCGATCTTTCAAAGTAATGATCTTGTCACACTTTGTCCTTTGGGAGGAAAAAATGATGACCACATAGATTTTAAGATCACCTAAAAGATCTTCAAGTTTTTTGGAGACTAAAGTACCCAAGGAATTTAATTTTTTGTCACTTTTGAATTAAATCTTTTAGGTACGGACCATGATATTTTTTTGGCTACACGAGTTTTAGGTATTCTCGCCCGCAAGTTAAAATACAAGTTGATGATATCATATAGTCGAACATAAAACTCATCGAAGGATTCACTCTCCTCCATCCAAATGGTTTCAAACTGAGTGGTGAGATTTTGTAGTTCCGAAGCCTTAATAGCATTAGTACGTTCAATGGTAAGTTGGTGTATGTCCCAAGCCTCTTTAGGCATTTCATATGTCATAATATGGTTGTACTCATCCATTATGATTGAACCAAAAAAGATCATTTAAACCTCTTGAATTATAATTTTCTAAATTATGATCTTCCTCACTCCATAATTTAATGGGTTTGTGAATTCTATAATCATCATCTAAGGTTGGAGTGGTGGGTATCCCTTAAGAATTACTTGTTATACCAGCTCATCTATAGCCTTTAGTGCCGATTTTGAACATATTTAATAGTATGCATAATTAGACCCATTAAACAACGGTGCCCTAGAAACCAAGTGATCCCCCGATTAAAAATAGCTAAAACTCATGTCTAAACACAGATCTAACATAAAAACTTAGTGTTCATGCATAGATACTAGTTTGAAGTTACAGGGTACAGGGTATATAGTCTGGAAAAAGGTAAATTTTTAAATTTTTTTATATTAAATATAAAACTTAAACAGAATTAACCCAAATTAAAACTTTGCACCAATTTTAATCCGATTATTTTGATAAATGGTTTACCAAATTTTATTTTGGCCTAGATAGTCATCTCGATGAGTATAATTATAAAATAAAGTAACAAATCATAATATACCGATGTACAAGGAAAACCCATAACGAAAAAAATATCGAACGACCCAACCATGTAAATTTCACTATCTACGGAATTACAAGGACTCGACAGTTATATCACAGACTCAACTCCATTGCAAGCCTTAACGCTCTTTGATCATATACCTCCACACAGTAACATAAATGAGCCAACCCGTGAAGCTGCCAGAGTGTGTGAGTCCACACACAACTTGGTATCCGCCGATAAGGCTCAACAATCATCTACAAATTGAAAGAGAGAGTCCACCACTTCTTTACTAAAACACCTAAATATTAAGTCTATCGTGTTTAAACAGCAAACCGGGTACAAAATCCACCGCACGAAATGATTATCAATCATGATGCAGAGAATAAATTTCTTTGTTCCCACAAATAAGATCTTAAAGAATAAGTTATAATGAAACTTCGATATTAAAAGGTTGAGGTAAAACAAAAGGTTTGGGCGCTTTTGGATATGTATAGGAAAAAAAAATTCTCCAAAAGTCGCTTTAAAAAGAAATGCCAGATCCCTTCATATAGATTTCAAAGCTTTCATGAAATATCATTCGAATGAAAGCAAGGGTTTGTTCGAATGGAAACACAATCTCATTCAAATGAACAACCAATATCGTTCGAACCAGCTTTGAACGAAATTTGTTATGCTTGTAGGGAAATGTCGTTTGATGTTTGTTTGAAGCTAATTTAAACAAAATGCTAGATATTCAAGAGAGATGGCATCAGAGAAATACGTTTGGGAGAAAGAAGGCATTGGAGAGAGAGTGGGCCACCCGAGAGAGAGAGAGAGAGAGAGAGCTTCTTGGTTCCTGAAAGTGAATTTTGAAGATGAGGGAAAGCATCACGGGTATAAAAAAAATTAGCGTGCCTTTTATTGGATGAGTAGTAGTAAAATTTTAAGAAATTGAGATGTAAAATGTTTGGGCATTATAAGGGGGGAATTTATTAGGTATTTTAATCACGATTTTTAAAAATACACATGATAAAAACACCTGTATCTCAAAAACGATGATATAAAATATATGAGTGTGATATTTATGTCAGTTTAACCTAAAATGATAAAATGATTGTTTTAAAACCATGATAAATAGTTATTTTTCTTCTAGTGAACGTAATACTATTATGCACAATTCTTTTGATGTTTTTTCTTTACTCTGAAGCATTAAGAAAAATATCATTCAATGGAGAAGTGTAAAATTTAAAAGAAAAGTTTCATCATATTTTTCACTTTAGGTGTGATGAAGCTAAGGTATGTTCGGTAGTCCAAATGTCTTGGCCTTTCAGGGATTGAGTAAAAATGTTGGGCCAACCTAGGATAAAGACATGGTTTAATATGAGCCTTTTGGTTCTTGAGTGATGACAAATGATTAATAACACTACACAAGTTCAAATGCATGCGTGAGGGTTACCAACACGACAAGCCATCTATCACGGGATTATAAATACCAATGCATTGAAGATGAAACTCATTTATAATAAGCAAACTAGAATCGGAGAATAACTTTCATCAAATGCTCTCGAGATGGTCTTAGTATAAAGTTATTATTAGTTTGACATATTTATCCTAGGTAAAAGGAGGGTCGGAAGAAAATTTTCAACAAGAGATATATTAGTTATGTCAATGGGGTCCTGATAAATACACCCAAAATTTTACTCCAAAACACCACAAAAAAATTAAATACAAAATTTTCTAACGACGCCCAAAAGTTTTGTACCTTTTTTCCTTTCAAAATGTCTAATATACCTCCAAATAAACAAAAAAATACACACACGCTAACACCACAAACTCAAAACCATATAATACAAAATCTCAAAACTCTTCAAACTCCAAAATAAGCTAACTATTTCACCTTGTTCATTTGTCCCCCACCCCCAAAAATACATTGCAATAGTCCTCAAAACACCTCTACAAAATATACAATGTCTAAAATTATTTATAAAAAAAAGATCAGATTAAAAAAAACTGAGTTGGCTTTACTTACGGCCCCCCGTCGCCGTAAGCGATGAGTATTTTCGGTGAAATGTAACCGTAACCTATTTTTTCACGGGTGGAAGTGGTCGTGAAAATAGCAATTACGGTGGAAAGTGGTTGTAGTAACTGAATTACGGTGGAAAGCAACCTAAACAAATAAACCATGGTGGGATGTAACTGTAATGAATCCACATATAGTGAATTTGGCCGAGTTACACCAACACCTACGGCGATGTGCAACTGTAAGTACAGGGTTCGCTAATTTTTTTTTTTAAATCCTAGTTTGTCCATTTCCTTTTTTATTCAATATATTATCATGGTAGGATTTGTTAGATGGGTCTATATTTCGGTTTGTAAGGTTGAGAGAGAGAGAGAGAGAGAGAGAGAGAAATAGAAAAAATGATGTAAAAAATATTTGGATTTTTATATGGGTTAAGGCTCATGTGGTGTTGGGTTTGTTTGGTATTTTGTATAAATCATGGGTACTTTTGTGGTGTTTTAAACAAAAGGGTGTCTTGGAGATATTTTTTTGGTGTATTTATGAGGACCCCTATTAATGTGAGAAGCTGACATGACATTATAACTTCAACACCGATGATGGTATAGTGTTACCATATCAGCATTTTTTGTGACTTTTTTGGGTGTTATAGTATCATTCACGTTGACGTGGCACTACTGTACTAGCTATCCACTATTCATTTTCATTGTCATTAGGGCTGTAAACGGATATTCGAAAATCTGCATATGCTTGATATCCGAATTTGCGAATATTTATTCGAAAAAATGGAAACGGATACGAATATGGATACTTTATAAAAATATCCAAGAAAAAGAATATGAATACAGATATTACTAGTATTCAACACGGATAATCCGATGCGGAGTATCCATTTTACCGGATATCTATTTTAGCGAATATTCGTATCCGTATTACTAATAATATTAGTATTAGTATTACTAATAGAATAATATTTAAAAAAATCTTAATCGTTTATTCCCTATAAAAAAAACACATACTCCACTCAAAACAAAAACACCCTAAAGTTATTGCTTTATTGGGTATATTATAAAATGCCATGTATTATTATTTTATTTGGTATATTATCATGGAGTTACACTAAAGTTACAATACACCCTATCACACACAACATACACCTACTAAAGAATATATACTTCACTCAAAATAAAATAAAAAACTAATATCATTTCTCTTTCATATAAAACAAGAGAAAAGAAACCCTCATTTCACTCCAAAAAAACCCTAATTCCAACACCACCTCCTCTGCCGCTGCTCATCAACCCCAAAACAGCTTCTCATCAACCCCTCCGCTTCGCATCAATTCCGTCGCTCTTCCGTCGCGCATCCCTTCCTCCTGCAATAGAAAGTTAGCAAGAACAAGTTCATACAAAATAAAAATACAAATATATAACTGTATTTATATATTTTTCATGTGGTTATTCATTAGTTTCCTAAAATATAAATAAATGTAGGAGATAAACAAAAAGTAAAGAGATGGTTTTTATTGCAACGAGAAATGAAGTTAACAACATGTATATTATATACAAAATAAAAATGTATACTTATTAAAATAAAAATATCAGTATGTTTTGAAGACTAAAATGTCCATGAGGTTATCATTCTCGATAAATTTGATTTAATCTAATAGGTGTATATTTATATCTACTGTTATGGAATGCTACTGTTATTTTTTTTTAGATGGTTCTAAGCTTATATGGTTGGAAAGTATGGATTGCTTTCAGTCATATCATCATTATGGAATGCTACTATTATTAGAGAAGCCATAATTGTTGATGTTAGGAGGTAGTAATTTTGTTATATATTTATTTGGATTGGATTGGATTGGATTGGATTAAATTTCATTGGATTGGATATTTTAATAGTTATTTTTATCGGATACGGATATGAAAAACATGATATCCAATCCGTATTCGTCCGTTTAACACCCCTAATTGTCATTATTCCATGTGATGATGTCGTTATCTCTTACTACTATAAAATGCAAAACAAGGCATTAAAACTCCTCTCCAACCAGCCTATCCACGTAGGCAAAGCATTTAAGACTCTCAAACCCAAAACTATCCAAGTGTCAACAAAAACTCTCTTGAAGCATTGATTGCTCCTAAATTTAGGTTAATCCACGTCACTCTTCTCTATTCTCTATGAGTTTCTCTTTCATCCTAATTAATAACTGATTTTTACTCTCCCCTATGTCACCCAATCCGACCCATCCTCTTCCCTATGGAGATTTTTGTATACTCTTCTCCTTATTTCACCCACTTTCTCTTCCTCTATTATATTTTCCTCACTCTACGCCTCTGTTACCCCATTTCTAATATGAACTCTCAAATATCTCTTCTCACAGCAACGTTTCACCACCCGAAAAGGTAAATCGTTTCTCTCCCGTTTATATTTTTATGATATTAATATTTATTGAGGCATATGTTATGGATTTATATAGACTGTATTTGGTCAATGGTTCTTTATTATGGTTGCTTCTTCTCTCTGTTTGAACACGAGGCCTTTGCCATTTGCGCTCGTTTAAGCTGCCGAGATATTGAGGTTGAAACCACTGATAATGTTCCACCAGAAGAATTTTTTCTTGATGAAGAATGAAATGGACAAAGAGGAGGCAATGGATCCAAGAAGTCTAGGTTTTAACACTGGCGAACCTCAGATGCAATTTATTTCCTACTAGGCTTTGTTTATGCAGTGGTGACGCCCCTATTACTTCCTTTCATTTTGGTTTTCTTTGGCCTGGCAGACGTTGTATTTCGTCACCAGGTATTAAACCTAATGCATCGATCCAGCACCGCACTGAAGATCATCATTGCATGTTTTGTCTATGTAGTTCTTAAAATGTGTTTGTGTGGGTTTCAGATGTTCAGGACTCAAAGGTTGCTTTATTTCAGAAAAAAAATTGGTCTTTAGTAGATAGGTTTCAAAATGGGGTTTTCCATTTTTCTGTTCTTTTTTAGGGAGGGGTGAAGTATGATAGAAAACCCTTTTTGCCCCTTTCAAATTAAGGTATTGAGTTTTTAAGATGGAATTTGTACTTGGTATTGGAGTTTCTACCATTTATATATTATACTTTCAGGTTTTCTTTCTCTATTCATTTAAATATATCTATTCTATTTGATCAAATTTTTTTATCCTTAAATTGACCATTATAATGGATTTTATTTAATTTTAAATTATGCAGACTATGAAAGCAAGTGAAAGAACTTAGGACAGTGGTGTAGTGAAATGATTTACCAAAGTTAGTTCCATGTTCTAATATGACACTGATATTCAGATCAAAGTTCTGGTGATACGTAAATCAATTGTTATATATATCTGATTAATGAATCATGCAAAGTTATGATGACCTAAGTTGTTCACAATGATATGTAAACCAATTGTTATACATATTTGATTAATGAAGCATGGAATAGAACATTAAAAGAATATCATATATGCCAATTAATAAAATTGGCTAGGTGATTAGGTTTGAGTTCTTTTATATTAATCACACATTGTTGTTTAGTTTCTTTCATCTAATTTATTTCATAAATAATTTGTTGATTATATCAAATAAATTTATGCAAAAGATAATTGGTATGCACTTTTTGTGTATTTTGATTAGTGAAGGTTCAATTAATTTTTATACAGAACTTAACATAGATTGTTATGATTATTATTAATGTGACCTATCTTTCAATCATTTAATATATTTTATTTTTTCATTTTCCTTTTGATTGCATATACAAACCGAGTCATGATTTGAAAAAAAAAAAACTTTATAAGGATTATTTTGTTATTATTGCAGTCATCAATTTTTTTGACTTATATACACATCCCTTTCAATTGCAAAGTAAAAATGGTGAAAGGTTATTTTAACAGGTTTAGGTTATACTTGATACGCATTCCATGTTCGATGAAATGCCATATAGAAGGTAAAACTTATTTCTACTTGCATGGTCTTGTCTTAATTTTTTGTATGATATTTTTTTTTTAATTTACGTGTTTGAAATGTTACTATCAAAGTTAATATTCAGTCATAATTAATACTTCAATTTCGGTATGTATATATGCTTATGTTGTGTCGTGTCGTGCCCAGTTTTATTAGGGTGTGTTCATGTCTCGACTTAATTCAAGTGTCACTTTAAATACTATGTTTAATTTTATTCAGGTCGTATCGTGTCACTTTTATTTGGATATTGTTCGTATTAAATAAAAAATAAAGATTTTGTCTTATGTATCATATCTCTTTTTAATTGGATCGTGCTCAGTTTTTGTAAAATAAATAAAAATTCGGTACACGTTGCTTATATTTTGATCGTTTCTATCACGTTTACTTTAATTTACGTGTTCATATTCAAAACCATGTATCCATTTTATAGATGCTGCAGAATAGTATGGCTTAGATAATTCTAATGGATCCACACATTCGTGAAAATCTTATCGTCTCGTCCGCACATCGCGTGAGTTTATACCTAGTAGACGCTAAAATCTAATAAAATCTAATAACATTGGTGTCTCCTAGGATTGACACGTGACATAACAATTATTACTTTAAATAGACTCCATCATATCCCCCACCAGACTTTTAAATTCCCAATTATGCATCAGTTGCCATCCACCCCATCCCCACGTTTCTTTCTGCGCCATTTATATTACCCATTTAAACATCCATTCACACCAAAACCCCTCTCTCTCCCCATCTATTTCCATCGTCATATAATCCTACCCGTACCTCTTCCATAAGACCCATCATATTCGTCATTACCCACATTCGATATATATACTACACACAACACAATACACACACAGTTCTGAAATTGAAGCCATTACTATGGAGAATGAAATCAACAGCAATATAATTTGGTTCGTCTGGAACACAGCTATGATATTAACGAGCCAAGACTCTCGACGTAAAAGAAGACGGGGTTTAGCATGCATAGAAAGTAGAGTTGAGGTAATTTCACAGAGACAAAGGTAATGACAAATCAGACTCTAGAATCTGGTCTGGAAAATTGAAATAATTTTTTAGCTTTATTTGCATTTCCTTGGACTCCACCCAAAGAGATAGTAGCCCTCCTTTTTTATTACAGTTTGCGGGACTTAAAACGAGTCAGTTTTTTCAAAGTCTAATGGACCAAAATAAAGTAGGATCCATTCCTATTTATTGGCAAATACCCAGCTATCTTTTCCTCTATTTTTTTTTGTGAGACAGACCGGTATTTTAAAAAAAAACTCACCAGACGCTTCATCTATTAATTGCTCTCGCATTGAAACTTATCTATTGAGAGAGAGAAAAATGTTACCCACATACAAAATTGTTTTATAAATATAAATTATTTTCCAAAACAATACTCTTTTGGTGAAAATATAAATAAAAAATTATTTTTTTTATAAAAACTATAGTTTTAGCTCTTTTTTGCTATAATAACGTATTTTTACAAAAGTTAGATTTTTGAAAAGATAAGTATAAAATTTGGGAGGGGCTATTAGCACTCCACAAAGTTTTTAGGCACTCCATCTTCAAAATAAAATTCCAACTGTATCCTTTAACTTTTTTAATATATATACAACTTGTGGATTTTATGTTTTCTTGGTCTTTAACCCCCAAGCCAATGTCTGTCACAGTCCTACATAAAAATTTCAACTATTTTTTTTGGTTTGAGTGTATTATAAAATTCTCAGATACTATTTTTTGGTTTGAGTGTATTATAAAATTCCAAAAAAATATTTTATATAAATAAAAATTGGTCGGTCCGCCTATACATACCGCTCGCTCAAACCATTTTTTCTAAATAATAAAAAGATTATTTTTAAAATAATAAAAAATAGTCCGCACCAACGGTATGAAAAAAAGTACGACTCCAACATTTTTTAATACACGTTTAGCCCAATTATTTTTATTTTGTTTCAAAAAATTCTCCACCACATAAAAACACTAAAAAAGTAGACGCATAAACCCATTTACCCACCTACGTTCACCCCCACCCCCACTTTTATCGGAGCTCCGGTGAGGGTCGTCAGAGCTCGAGCAAGGGTCATCGGATACAAACATCCATCTCCCTGCTAAGTCAACCATTGTTAATTTTTCTACAAACATTACTAAAAAATTGCATAAATATCAATATTTGAACAAAAACATTCCAGCAAAAATTTATGAATATAAATATTTTCAAGAAGCATTAAAAATATGGTAAAAAATATTCGTAAAAGAAAGAGAGATTTGAATCAATCTTCGAGTCGAACCAACTTTTTTTGTGGGACTTCTCTGTCTTGATTATATAAAAAAATCGTTAAAAAATTTAATTTACAGAAAAACTATATTCCCAAAATAAAATGGGCGAAACCCGTATACAGGAGTACACAAACATGCCCACAAGTAATTCCATTACAAGGTTTTTTTTTCCAAACCACAATAATAATTTTTTTTACCAAATATAAACACAAACACAAACACAATCGAAGTAAAACAGAAACACGATCAAATTAAAATGCCACATAATACAAAATCATTTTTTTTATTCGGTCGTGTTTATGTTTTTGTAAATAAATTTAAATAATATTTTGTGTCATGTCGTGTCTCCTTTATTTTGATTGTGTTCGTTTTAAGTTAAAAAAATATTTCGTATTGTATCCAATTTTTATTGGGTCATGTTTGCTTTTGATAAAAAAAAATAGTTGAAATTTACAATACAAACCAAATTTTTTTTTTGTTAAAAGTTCGATTTTGTTGGAATTTTATAATACACTCGAACAAAAAAAAATAGTTGAAATTTTTATGTAAGACTGTGACAGACATTGGCTTAGAGTTAAAGTTCAAGAAAATATAAAATTCACAAATTGTATATATATTTAAAAAGTTAAATGACAAAGTTGAAATTTTATTTTGAAGATGGACTCCCTAAAAATTTTGTGGAGTGTTAATAGCGCTTCGTTATTTTATTATATATAAAAATTGTATAATGAAACGAAATTAATGGCGAGACTTGAGTCCCAAGAAAGCTTTAGTTGTCAACATTTATGTAGATAGACATTTACATACTTTTTGAAAATCAAGAGACTTTTAGAGTTGGCATTCAGTGTCGTTTTATATTGGTAACTAGCTACTATAGCCTTAGGTCTATAGCAAATCTACTAGACATCATTACACAAGACTTTCAATAGGAGTAGATTTCGTATATTTCTTTATTCCTACGCATAAAGGGGTTTGAAGATTCTTATATATAGTCTCAAAAGCCTAATCCCAATCGACTATATTACTTCCCATTCCTTGTATACAATGTCCACAAATATGTCCTTCAATGGACCAGTTTTGGAAATATTTTCTTGGTTTCCGGCCCAAAATATTTACAAGTTTTCATCGGTTTCCAAACAATCTAAGGAACTTCTCTCAGATCACATCTTTATCAGCAAACAATGCAGAAATATGCAATCGAGGGGAGATTCTAATTTCCTCATTCAATCCAATTTTGCTCACGGACATAAAGCAACCATGGAAATAAAATCTTTGGATTATAATTCAAGTTGTGTTGTGCCGTGTGAATCGGTCGAATTCTTATCAAATAGGGGTCGAATTCTAGGCTCAAGCAATGGGTTAATTTGTTGTACTGATGTCGGAACCAACGAGAACGGGATGTTTATTTGCAATCCTGCCACTCAAACATGGCAATCCATATCTTTACCCGATTGCCTACGAGATCGTGATATCCGTGTTCTATTTGAGTGCAATAGTGGTTCAGTTGATAATTTTCCTACAGATTACACGCTTATGACGCTATTAGTGGATTTGAATGATTGGGGTTCAAATATGCTAACGATTATTTCCTACTCGGGAGAAGGAGGAGTTTGGAACGAGCAAGGAAAAATCAACTGCGGTGCTAGAAGTATTCTGCGCGAGAATCCGGTTTATAACGATGGTATGATTTACTATATTTCTGATAATTCTCCTTATCTCACAAAGAACAGTCCTTTCTACTGGCCGTACATATTAGCTTATGACACTAAAAATTATCAATCAAGATTTTTGAAAATTCCAAAGAGTGCTAGGAAAAATTTGGACGATGTCAGTTGCAAATTATCTATCTTTAAATGGGGGAGTGCAATGATATCCTTGGTGAAATATGTGAAAGGCCAAGTTATTGTATGGGTGTTGGTTGATAAAGAAATAATCAAGTGGAAACGGATTTTGAAAATTCGGGTTCGAGCTATGGGCTTAAATGAATTGGATCCCACTGTTGCGGGCCTTGCGGTTAAACGGATGTTCGTTGATCATTATTACTGAGGAGAAGATTTATAGTTACGATTTGACGGGTCAAAGAGGAGAGAAAACAGAAGAAATAGCTTGGCATGGATGTGGAAGGAACGTGCTTGTTCATCCCTACACGAGCACCCTTCGTCCTTGTGGCGTTGGTGGATTGCCACTGCCTAGGTGATTTTTGGATGGCTTTCAGTTCTGTTTTACCTTTTTTTTATTACATTTGTTTTTATTGAACATGAAGGCATTGAGTTGGATAATTATGAATAGTCAGTTTATATTGAGCAACTGTGTGTTTTATATTCTTTAGTACTGTTCTTAGTTATTCCCAATTATATGAATGTTTATGGATATTTAGTTTGTGTGGTGTTACTTGAATCACAATGCATGAATACCTAAAGTGGGATTTGTTTTTTTTTTGTTTTTTTCCCTTCTCTTGAGTTTAGTATAATTTGGATTCGTCTCTCCTAATGTTGTTTTAGTGTGTTAATGGGACTCTGCTAATATGTTGAAAAAATAGATTTAATTTGCCACTAAATTTTTTAATTTTGCAACATTAACATTGCCATATTTCTTGTTCATGGTTTCATCTCAAGAAGATTACTTCATCAGAAAAATGCAAAGGCACGGTGCTCAATCCAAAGGCAGTATAAAGTCGGTATAATAATGATTAGTAATCTCCTATTAGACTTTGAATTTAGTGTGCGTTTCAATAGGTTTAGAAAATAGATGATACATGCTAGAATTATTTTGACCCCAATTTGTTGATTTTTCTTTGGATTTTCACGTACCCTTATTTTTTAGTTAAGGTGCTCAATCCAATGTTAATCACAAATTTATGTTTTTAAAGTAAAGTAGGTAATACAATGATTATTAGACTCTCTCTATACGGATTCGCTCCCTTAGCGCCTGATTTTTAATACAATCATTTATCTATAAAAAAAATGATTATTGGTATTGTCGTAATGCACGGTGAATCAAAGTCAGGAAATGAAATAATAAAATTTATTAGTCTTTAATATTGCCACCAAGTAATTAGTGTTATCCAACTGTTATGGTGTTACTTGAATCACAAGGCATGTATATCTAAAGTGGGATATGCTAATGTGTTAAAAAAATAGTTCTAATTTTGGGTATAGCTATTCACAATCCAAAAAATCTTTTAACACTCCACTTTTTTTTCAAATAACAGTTAAAGACTCTTATACCCTTATAATTAATTCTTTCTATTTTTCTCACTCACCAAAAGATATAAACCTCTTTTTTACCCCAAAAATTATATGCATAATTTTAAAAAATGAACTATACAAAAAACAAGGATTGTAAAAAATATTATATAATTTAAAAAAATGAACGATTAAAAAAAAGCAAAAATCTCTTTTTTACCCTGAAATCATTTTTTTTAAACAATCAAGAACACGACTCAATTAAAAAGAGACACGATACGTGACAAAAAAAAAAATCTTCACCTAAAGCGAGCACCACCCAAATAAAAACAATACGACGCAAAATCTTTTTTTTTTACCGAACACGAAAACGATCAACTAAAAATGTTGTTCGACATGAAATCTAATTTTTATTTGGCTAACACAAATGCAACACAAATAATAGTGACATGAAACAATACGACATGCCACAAACTTTAAAAAAAAAAGATACGAACACGACCTAGTTAAAACGCAGCATGCCATAAAATATTATTTTTTCACCTAACACGAACATGACTCAAATAGAAAAATGGAATAAATAGTCCTTGAATTTTAAAACAAAAAAAATGTTAATATTTTATTTTATCTAATACGAACACACTCTAATTAAAATACAACACGATAAGTCATGAATTCTCATTTGTTTACCTAACACGACCCAAATAAATGTGACAATATATTAAATCTTATTTTTTTAATCTAACATGAACATGATCTTATTTTTGTTTATCAAACAGTTTTTTATCAAGAAAAAAAAATAATTTTTTTAATAAAATTGTATTTTATTAAAACAGTTTGTAATAAAAATTGTTTTTATTAAAAATGCAAAACAGTTTAAAAGGGTTTAAACTGTTTTCAAAAAATACAGTTTTAAAACTATTTTGCATTTTTAATAAAAACAATTTAAAAATGTAAACAGTTTTAAAAAAATACAATTTAAAACTGTTTTAAAAAAATAATCAATTTTAACACTGTTTTACATTTTTAAGAAAAACAATTTAAAACTGTAAACAATTTTAAAAAATACAATTTAAAACTGTTTAAGAAAAATACCATTTTAAAACTGTTTTACATTTTTAATAAAAACAGTTTTAAAAATGTGTAATAAAATACAGTTTTAAGACTGTTTTACATTTTTAATAAAACATTTTTCTTAATAAAAGGCTTTTTTTTTTAATAAAAGACTGTTTTTTTTTATTTATTAAAACTGTTTTATAATTATTAAAAAAAACATATTTGAGGAACTACATTGGCCAAAACAGTTTTGAAATGCTTTTTTAAACAGTTGTGAAAAGTAAAAAAAAAAACAGTTTTTTATAAATTAAAAAAAAATTATTAAAAATACAAATTTTTAGTTGTTTTTCAAATAAATTTGTTTTAATTGGAGACAAAAAAAGTATAAATTTAAATTTTGTATATTTAAGGATATAATTAACATTTAGTTAAAATATAAAATGTTAAAAAAAAAATTTTCGAGCACCAATAGCTACTCCCTTAATTTTACTCTAATTCGTTGAGTTTTGCAACTTCATGGTTTCATCTCAAGAAATGGTGTCAATCCAAAGGATAGTATAAAGTCGGTACAATAATAATGATTAGTAATCTCCTATTAGACTTTGAATTAAAGTTGCAAATATAATCAGAATTTTTTAAGTCTTTAATATTGTCGGCTATTAAATGGTTATACAACTGTTATTGGGTTTCTTGATTCGCAAGGTATGGATACCTCACGTGGGTAGTGCAATCCTTTTTGGGTCCCCTAATTTGTTGTGTTGTGGCTTTGGATATTCAGTTTACACACGGAGGTCTTAAATCCGTATGGTGGACAACTATGTCCGATTTATATAAGTTTTTTTAAAATTTTTCCAACAAAATAATTCTTTTTTTATTAAGTTGTACATATAACAAATATTCAATAGAATTGTCTTCTTCTTTTTATCTTTGAATATTTTTTTAAAATCAATTAGTGAAGTTGTAGCTGAAGGAGGGAGATAGAAATATCGCATTTTTTCATAGGACAACCAACTCACCTCGTGGATTCAATCATATCGCGAAAATAGTGGTGGACGAAAGAAGTACACAAATGAGAGATTAGAACAACACTTAAGTTCAATTGATCGATGTTAATAAAATATATTTAAAACCAATAAATTCTCACAAACATATTTGGCGTTTCATAATGAATTTGACATGCTTTTATTAATAGATAAACGTCCTACATTGTAGAAAGCATAAAATTCTAACAGTCTCCACCGTGTCCCTTTCGCGAGACGATTGGCCAATAATACATCGGATCGGGATATAGAAATATACACATATTGTGTAATTACCCAATCACTTGGTACATTATCCTAAGAAATAATCCCATTGAATCCCTGCCAATAGGGTCCTTATGATTCAGCACAGGCACTGGGTCGCCCTTACATAGCATAAAACATCCGGTACACATATATGGATATGCTATGATAACTATGTTAATCAAGCTAAATTTCCTCCAACTCAACCTTATTTCCATACAACATACCAAGTTACATACCTATTTTTTTAAATAGTAAAAAAAAACATATCAGATTAGTTTTTTTTATATGACGTTTAAAAATTTTAGGTCGCCCATATAAAACAAATCAGTTCGAAATAATTTGTTTTGCTATTTTAAAAAATCGGTTATTTTTTGTAAATATTAAAAAAATATGTTTGCGCCTCTCTCTCTCTCTCTCAATCACTATATATATATATATATATATATATATATATATATATATATATATATATATATATATATATATATATATATAGTGATTGACTCTCATACACAACAAGTATACATACTTGCTAGAGCATACTATTTTTTTAAATGATAAAAAAATTATTTTTAAGTTGAGTTTTTTTTACTTTGTTCGTTAAACATTTCTCTAGGGGGGGGGGGGATATAAAAAATCATCTAAAAATAATCTTTTACTATTTAAAAAAAATGGTCAAACTTTCTCAGCTTTTAAAGTTCTTTAAAAGTGGTGAATATTTGATCGGGTTTTTTTAAATTGTAAAAAATGTTATTTACAGTTGATATTTTTTTGTATGGGTCATCTGAAATTTTTAAACATCATATAAAAAAATCAACCGATTTTTTTTATTATTTTAAAAAAATTGATATGTGTATTTGGTATGTACTGAAGTCTGCTTGCATATATATATATATATAGTCTGGAGCTTTTTTGTACTGCGCGCGGGGTGGGGGAGGGGTAGTTCAAGTGCCCACCTCAAAATTTTCAATTTTTTTTGGAAAAAAGGGTATAATGATCAAGTTTTAAAATTAAAGTAAAAAAAACTCTAATAGTTTCTTTGAAAAAATATTGCACACACTTGGCCACTATAGTTACTTGGATTATATTGTTGTTGTTTAGGATTTGAATAAATTTGTTTTTATTTATTTTAGGTCATGCTTTGAATTAATTTGTTGCTATAATTTTTAAGGCTTAGACATATTTAATAATTTTGGTTAATTTAATTTCGTTGTTGTTTAGGAATTTGCAACTTGAATTGGTGAATTGCTAATTTGAACTAATTCCATCATCTCCTAGTTTAGGATGTCCTATTTCGTATGTTTTATTTTAGGAGTTTGACTTATTTTAAGATTTTATTATTAACGTACTATGTGATATTATATTCGAGGTTATTTTATTTGAATTATAATTGTCTAAAATAAAACTCAACTCAAGTTAACAAAAAAAAAATCAGTTATTTGGAGTTGGCTTGATGGATCTTATTTTTCCATTCCATTCCATTATGTCCATCTCAATATCTTCGGTTAAACCACATGATATCATGCTATTTTTTATAATATCTCACCAAGTCAATTTGGCCCTACTTCTACCCTTGTGTTACTATCAATACTAACTAAATCACTCTTCTTTACGGAATCATCCATTGGTGTACGCTTGATGTGTCCAAACTATCTAAGTCGATTTTCTCTCAATTTATGTTTTATAGGAGGTACTTTTACTATTTCACGAATTTGTTCATTTCTAATTTTATCATTTCGAGTTTTACCACAATTCCATCTCAGCATTCGCATCTCCTCCACATTCATTTTTTGCACATTTTGTTTCTTGGTTTCCTAACATTATGTCCCATATAACATGGCGGGTCTAATGGTCGTCCTATAAATTTTTTCTTTTAACTTTAAAGGTATAAGCCTATCACACAATATGCTGGTAACACTTTTCCACTTGACACATCTTGCTCTAATCCTATGAGTAACGTCATTACTAATACCTCCATCTTTTTGGATAATCGATCATAAATAATGAAAATGATCATTTATAGTTATCTCTTAACCCTCTAATTTCACCACATCCCCATTTGTCCTCCTATTACTATTAAAATTACACTCCACATATTCTATTGTATCCCTACTTATTTTAAATCCTCTTGTTTCTATAGTTTCTCTACACAATTCCAACCTAGCATTAATTCCTGTCTTAGTCTCATCCATTATAACAATATCATCAGAAAATAGTATAAACCATATCACCTCAACTTGTATTTGTCTAGCAATCTCATCTATAACAAGAGCAAAGAGATAAGAACTTAATGTTGAACCTTGGTGTAGTCCTACAGTAATTAAAAATTCATTAATTTATCTGGCTGATGTTCATACTAGAGTCATAGCCCCATAATACATATATTTGATCACATCAATATATCTACGGCTCACTCCTTTTTTATGTAGAACCCACTATATTATATCTGTGGGTGTCCTATCATACACCTTCTACAAATCTATAAAAATCATATGAAGTTCCTTCTTTTTCTCCCTCTAGCACTCCATTAATATCTTCAATAAATAGATTGCTTCCATTGTTCAACTCTCAGGTATAACCCCAAACTGATTCTCAGATACTATTATTTTCAATACCAATCCATATTCAATCATTCTCTCCCAATGTTTCATTATATGACTCGCTAATTTATAATACCATGATAATTTGAACAATTTTGTATGTCCCCTTTATTTTTATAAATAGGTACTAAAACACTATTTCTCCATTAATCAATGTTGTCCTAATTCTAAAAAAAAAAAATTCTCAAGTCTTTCTAAGTTCCTCTATATAAAATCTACTCTCATTATCTCCATTTAATAACCTTTCAAATTAGTCTTTCCATCTTTCCATAATCTCATCATCTTTAACTAGGACTTTCCAATCATCATTTTTACTACACTTAACGTTGTTAAAATATTTTATTTTTCTATACCTAAGTTTAACAAGCTTATAAATACTTTTTCCCTTCTGTGTTCCTAATTTTATATAAAGATCTTCATACGCTTTTAACTTAGCATCTCTTACCACTTTGTTAACTTCCTTTTTAGCCCATTTATATTTCTGAAAATTTTCTTCATTTGTATTTGTTTGTCATATTTTAAAGCACTCCCTTTTGATTTTTACTATATTTTGTACTTCTTCATTCCACCAACAATTTTCTTTAGATCACTTAAGAGGAATGTTCAAGTTTTACGCTGCCTGTCATCTTCCTAACGCAACCCTTCTCCTTTATCCAGGCTAGGGACCGACAGTGTAAAAAAAATACAAGAAGTTAAGCGCAACACTGGCGGAGTTAATTATCTACATGTAGAAATTATTAATTAAATATTTATAAAATCTTTAAAATTAACCTTTGTTGATACCAAAAATTATCCCGCTACGTGAACTATTCATATATGAACACGTCTTATCCATCTGGGCATCAGTCCATGTCAGCAAGGGCGATTCACTGACCAAGACCAGGAAGACCAACCAATAATGACAGTAAATCGCCAATAGTTGTATACATTATCAGCATTCTACAGATGTAAATGCCTATGTTAAAAAGGCATTCCATCCTTTAATATTCCGACTTTTGTTCACCCTAAAGGGTCTATAAATAAATTGTAAACCCTACATCCAAGGGACACAAAATAGGAGACAGCTGATCAAGCCCAAGGCAATACACAACAGTGGGCGTAGGCTTTTCCTGTTTTGCCGAACCAGTTTAAAAATTCTTTATCTCTTTTACTTATTTTTAACTGAGATCAATTAATTAGATCCGTCTAACTCTTTTCATCAACATATTGGCGTCGTCGGTGGGAACATGTTTCTAATCATTCTCATTCATTCAAACACTTAAATGGTTGATATTCCTGAATCAAGTCTGAGGAACGATGGCATTCTGCCTATTCCTTCTTCCCCACCAGTAGCGAATGAATTGACTGGAATTTTGGCCCGGCTTTCAAGAGGCCAATAGGCTATACAAGATACTATCAGGTAACTCGCACAAACTCTTCAAGAAGGAGCGCATTTTTTTTTTTTTTTGTGAGACAGACCAGTATTTAAAAAAAAACTCATCAGACGCTTCATCTATTCAATGTTCTCGCATTGAAACTTATCTATTGAGAGAGAAAAAAATGTTACCCACATACAAAATTGTTTTATAAATATAATTTATTTTCCAAAACAATACTCTTTTGGTGAAATATAAATAAAAAAAAATTTATAAAAACTATAGTTTTAGCTCTTTTTTGCTGTAATAACGTTTTTTTTACAAAAGTAAGATTTTTGAAAAGATAAGTATAATTTTTGGGAGGGGCTATTTGCACTCCACAAATTCATTAGGCACTCCATCTTCAAAATAAAATTCCAACTTTGTCCTTTAACTTTTATAATATATATACAACTTGTGGATTTTTTGTTTTCTTGGTCTTTAACCCCCAAGCCAATGTCTGTTACACTCCTACATAAAAATTTCAACTATTTTTTTTTTTGTTTGAGTGTATTATAAAATTCCAACAAAATGGAACTTTTAACAAAAAAAATTGTTTTGTATTGTAAATTTCAATTAATTTTTTTTTATCAAATGCAATCATGATCCAATGAAAATTGGATACAACACGAAATATTTTTTAAACTTAAAACGAACACAATCTTTATTAAAAAATTATTTAATAAAATATAAAAAAATGTTTTATATAAATAAAAACTGGTCGGTCCGGCTATACATAACATTGGCGCAGACCATTTTTTCTAAATAGTAAAAAAATTATTTTTAAAATAATAAAAAATAGTCCACGCCAACGGTATGAAAAAAAATACGACTCCAACATTTTTTAATACACGTTTAGTCAAAGTATTTTTATTTTGTTTCAAAAAATTCTCCACCACATAAAAACATTCAAAACAAGTAGACGCACAAACCCATTTACCCACTTACGTTCACCCCCACCCCACTCCTGTCAGAGCTCCGATGAGGTTCGTCAGAGCTCGAGCGAGGGTCGTCGGATACGAACCTTTATCTCCCTGCTGAGTCAACCATTGTTAATTTTTCTACAAACATTACTAAAAATTTGCATAAATATCAATATTTGAACAAAAATATTCCACCAAAAATTTATGAAATTATATATTTTCAAGAAGCATAAAAAATATGGTAAAAAATATTCGTAAAAGAAAGAGAGATTTGAATCAATCTTCGAGTCGAACCAACTTTTTTTGTGGGACTTCTTTGTCTGGATTATTTAAAAAAACGTTAAAAAAATTTAATTTACGAAAAAAACTATTTTCCCAAAATAAAATGGGTGAAACCTGTATACAGGAGTACACAAACATGCCCACAAGTAATTCCATTACAAGATTTTTTCCAAACAACAATAATAATTTTTTTTTACCAAACACAAACACAATCGAAGTAAAATAAAAACACGATCAAATTAAAATGCCACAAAATAGGAAATCATTTTTTTATTCGGTCGTGTTTATGTTTTTATAAATAAATTAAAATAATATTTTGTATCATGTCGTGTCTCCTTTATTTGGATTGTGTTCGTGTTAAGTTTAAAAAATATTTCGTGTTGTATCCAAATTTTATTGGGTCATGTTTGCATTTGATAAAAAAAATAGTTGAAATTTACAACACAAACCAAAAAAAAATTCTTAAAAGTTCGATTTTGTGGGAATTTTATAATACACTCGAACAAAAAAAATAGTTGAAATTTTTATGTAAGGGTGTGACAAACATTGGCTGGGGGTTAAAGTCCAAGAAAATATAAAATGCACAAGTTGTATATATATTTAAAAAGTTAAAGAACAAAATTGAAATTTTATTTTGAAGATGGAGTGCCTAAAGAATTTGTGAAGTTGTATTATGAAAGGAAATTAATGGCAAGACTTGAGTCCCATGTAGGGTAGACATTTACGTACTTTTTTGTGAAAGGGTTTGAAGATTCTTATATATACGACTCAAAAGCCTTGAGCATCCCAATCGACTTTATTATTTTTCATTCTTTTCCTCTTCATTCCTTGTATACAATGTCCAAAAATATGTCCTTCAATGGACCAGTTTTGGAAATATTTTCTTGGTTTCTGGCACAAAATATTTACAAGTTTTCATCGGTTTCCAAACAAAGTAAGGAACTTCTCTCAGACCACATCTTTATCGGCAAACAATGCAGAAATATGCAATCCAGGGGAGATTCTAATTTGTTTATTCAATCCAATTTTGCTCAGGGACATAAAGCAACCATGGAAATAAAATCTTTGGATTATAATTCAAGTTGTGTTGTGCCGTGTGAATCGGTCGAATTCTAATCAACTATGGGCCGATTTCTAGGCTCAAGCAATGGGTTAATCTGTTGTACTGATGTCAGAACCAATGAGAACGGGATGTTATTTGCAATCCTGCCACTCAAACATGGAAATCCATATCTTTACCCGATTGCCTACGAGATCGTGATATCTTTGTTCTATTTGAGTGCAATAGTGGTTCATTTGGTAATTTTCCAACAGATTACACGCTTATGACGCTATTGGCGGATTCGAATGATTGGGGTTCAAATATGCTAACGGTTATTTCGTACCCGGGAGAAGGAGGAGTTTGGAACGAGCAAGGAAAAATCAACTGCGGTTCTAGAAGTATTTTGCATGAGAATCCGATTTATAACGATGGTATAATTTACTATATTTCTGATAATTCTCCTTATCTCACAAAGAACAATCCTTTCTACTGGCCGTACATATTAGCTTATGACACTAAAAATTATCAATCAAGATTTTTGAAAATCCCAAAGAGTGTTAGGAAAAATCAGGACAATGTCAGTTGCAAATTATCTATCTTTAAATGGGGGAGTGGACTGATATCCTAGGTGAAACTCGAATCCTGATGGTGGTTTGGGAGCCAAAATAGGAATCAAAGTCCATGTAGTTCGACATATCACAATGGTGGGGTTTAATCCATAAACCCAAATTTATGACTCCTACTTAGTTAGTTTTGAAGAAAATGTGCTCAAGTGAGGGAATCCTACTTTGGGGTTTATTAGGTGAACCCTCTTTTTGGCTGTTCTTGATTTTATGAAAATATATTATGCGAGTACTAGTAATAAAAAAAGGATATTAGTTGATGTAAAAGAATTAAAAAAGAATAAAATATATAAATGGTATGGAAAACGTAAATAAATAACACTAGTTAAATGAAGTAGAAAATAGTAGGAGTAGACCTCCTAGAAGATTTTGGTAGTGAATTTTAAAGAGGAGTAGGTTGATTTTATGGTGGTGCAATAAAGGTGGAATAGGGATAAGGTAGGTGGTAAAAGGTGGGATAAAATATATGTAAGGAAATTGGAGGAAAGGTTGGAAAAGTTGATGTAAAAGAATTAAAAAAGAATAAAATATATAAATGGTATGGAAAACGTAAATAAATAACACTAGTTAAATGAAGTAGAAAATAGTGGGAGTAGACCTCCTAGAAGATTTTGGTAGTGAATTTTAAAGAGGAGTAGGTTGATTTTATGGTGGTGCAATAAAGGTGGAATAGGGATAAGGTAGGTGGTAAAAGGTGGGATAAAATATATGTAAGGAAATTGGAGGAAAGGTTGGAAACTAGGATTTTTTAGAGTGGAAGCGCACTGATTTCGAGATAGAAAATGTTCTGATTGTTAAAAGGGGGAGTCCTTAGAAATGAGGTCACAATCTCCTTAAATAGAAAGAATTACGGTTAAAAGTTATGATGATCAATATAATCCATATCCATCCTTTAGCCATACCCCTAGCTTGATGACGAATTAAACTACACCTCTGCCTATAGGTAGAGGATTTGGGGTACCTATAGGCAATCCAAAAAGGACCTATTTGGAAAAAAGAAATATCATAAGTCAGAATCATTTAACGCTAGGACCGTTAGAAAGGGAATTTAGAGTCCTATGAAAAATCCTGAGGTTTGAGAATTTACCAATGTCAAACGAGTAAAAAGGTAAGTATGCATGAATCGTAAGGCTGATTCGCGCATGGTGATATACCCATTTATATCCTCGGCCTGGCTGAAGATGACCTCCAAAACGAATGACCCTACGAGGGGCCGACCCTACACCAGGATCCAGACGACCCTACGAGGGGCCGACCCTACACCAGGATCCAGACGACCCTACGAGGGGCCGACCCTTAACCAGGCTCCAGACGACCCTACGAGGGGCCGACCCTTCCCAGGCTCCGGACGACCCTACGAGGGTACGATAGTACGAGGCCAGAATTAGGCCAGGCTCACTACTGGAAGGAACTTTGCCCTCGGCCTCGTCCCATAGGCCGAGGGTGACATCATCACAACGCATGGTTTGGGAGACGCGTGGAACAGTGCGCGTGAGGCTCACATGGCACGTGGAAGACCGTTATAACCAAATCACACCCTCACGTGAGGAAATATTATGTCATCATTTGGCACCTACAGGTGTCAACAGGGGATTGGCTAGATCATCATTCACACGCACCATGCATAATTGGGGGGTACACTACACCCCCCAAGACCTATATATACTTGTCACCTACAACCCTACAGGGGGTATCAGATTATTGCAACCCTAACTAAAACTCTGCTTGTACACACAGTAGAGAGAGAGAGTGAGCTTATGTGCATTATATCCAAGGCCATCAGTGCCCATACTTAGTGGATCACACACTCACAGTGGATGTAGGCCAAATTGGCTGAACCACTATACATCACTCTTATTTCCTCTTATACTCATCCCCTTCTACATACTTATATACTTATACATCTCTATGGCTACCATGGCTACTACTGTTTGAGCTCATTATCACTTATCCGGTGGTGCTAAATCTTAGCATCATCAGTTTGGCGCCGTCTGTGGGAAATAAGAAGACATCTCTTCCTTTGTACATCTTGACCTCACTGGGCACTCTGGTGGTGAACCAACACTCCCCCTGAGAGGAGGTGTTTCACCATTGAAAGAGACCCACTGAGGTTCCCAAGCTCACGAGTCTTTTCTTCAGTCCAGCTTTTCACAGCTCAAGCACATGGCACCTGAGATGCCACCACCACCACTTCCCCCACCGGATGAGGGGGGAAGATCCAGTTCCAGTCAGCCGCCGCCTCAGTCTGAGATGGCTGATGTGGCAGCAGCCCTAAAGTCTCTGGCAGCAAGCCAGCGGATGATGCAGGAGCAGTTCACAGCCCTAAGCCAGAACATACTGAGACCACCAGGGGTCTCACCTGAGATGATTACTCCGGCAGCAGCTCCAGGACAGCATGAGGCCAGGGGACCACCCCAGGCACCATGCAAAGACCTGCCACCCCCTCAGCGGCGTAGGGATGTTGCTGACCCCCGGCGTTTACGCCTGGGGAGGCAAGGAAACCCTTGCCCTGAGGACAGGTATGACGATCTGGAGGGAGAGGAGGCCCCAGTAGAATGTTGGGAACCGTATGAGGTCTCCAACAATACTGTACTACCTCTCCAAGATAGTAGAGCGAAGTGTGGGAGACCAAACCCCGATGATCGCCCGAGAGGCTCTGCTTTCGATCGCTTGAGCAGGGGGTCAGCCTTCGAGAGGCTGGGCCCAGTAAATGACCTGCGGGATAAATTGTCCAGGTCAAGAAGTGCTGCGAGGTCCAGGAAGGAGGCAGCAGATGGCCAACCCCAGGGATGGGATGACGGCCAAAGGGAAGTAAACAGCCGACACAGGCCTGCTGCAGCGGAACCCTCCGTCCACCTTCAAGAGGCGGCAGGGGATAACATCGGCCGCGCCGACCCTGTGAGGCCCTGGAATAACTCAATCCAACGGCTAGAGGATAAGATCGGTGATATATTGAAGAGCTGGGACCCCCTTCAGAAGGGATACACATAGGCTCACCCTTTGTGGCGAAGATAGTCGACTTCCCTACGCCATCGAGGTTCAAGCCACCTGTGGTCACCCCAAGATATGATGGGAGCACCAACCCTGTCCACCATGTTGAGATGTATCAATCAGCAGCATACATATACTCTATCTCAGATGAGATGAGGTGTCGTGCCTTCTCCGGAACCCTGACGGGGGCTGCACATGTTTGGTACACGTCTCTTTCAAAAAATTCCATTGAAAACTTTAAGCAGTTGGCAGACCGGTTCATCCACAACTTTTGCTTTGGGGTGAGGCCACAGAAGAAGACCACCCACCTGCTCTATGTTAAGCAGGGGAAGAATGAGAGTCTGAGGGACTACATAGCCAGATTCAATAAAGAGAAGCTGGAGGTGGAAGACTATGAGGAAAGCATAGCTATGACAGCCCTGATTGGAGGACTCCAAAAGGGGAAGTTGTTATGGAAGCTTGCTGAAGACCCTCCGAGGACGATGGTCGAATTTCTGTCGATAGCAGGAAAGGTGATGAACGCCGAAGAGGCGATGGCCGCAAAATATGAAGACGAAAAGGGAGGTACTAGCGGGGGTAAGTACCCTAAGAATAACAAAGAGGGGAAGAAGAGGTCCACGGATGACAAGTTCGCTGGTTACACCCCTCTAACGGTCAGCTGTGAACAGATTCTCAATGAGATAAAGAGTGACCGGTCCCTGAAGTGGCCTGAGAAGCTTAGGGCAGCTCCTGGCAAGAGAAATAAGAACCTGTGGTGTGAATTTCACCAAGACCACGGCCACATAACAGACAAATGCTTTGCTCTGAAAGATGAGATTGAGAAGATGCTGAAAGAGGGGAAGCTCAGAAAGTACGTTGACAAAGGTGCCTTCAAGAGGGGCCGAGGGGACGACCCCAGAAAGAAGCGAGTCGATGCATGTAGAGAAGGTCCTCAAAAAAGAGGGGACGACCCTTCTGATGATGAGGACGACCCTGACCTCCCGCCGAGAGACGATCAGGGCCCTGTCAAGAGGCTTAATATGATCTCGCTCGGAGTGGGAATGATCTCCGGGGGTCTGGAAGGAGGAGGGTCGAAAGTTGCAGATAGGAAGGCCCACATGGCAGAAGCCAGGGCAGTGACGAAGACTGTACACTCGACCTCTCTGGAGGTCAAGCCAGAAAAGAGGAAGAAGGTTGATATGGACACTCTGATAGTGGGATTTTCAAGAATGGACTTCAAAGGCCTTTTAGCCCCACATGATGACCTTCTCGTCATCACTACCAGGGTGCATGGGTGTGAGGTGCCGAGGATCCTGGTGGATGGGGGCTCATCCGCAAACGTGATGTTCTGGCCATGCTTCAAGGCCTTAGGTCTCAGTCGTGCTAGACTCGTCCCATACCATCATCCATTGATTGGATTCAGTGGGGAAAAAGTTCACCCCCTTGGGGTGTATGAGGCTGATGTTAGGATGGGGGACGAGTGGCCAAGATGGCTCACCAGGAAGTTCAGTTTCTTTGTGATGGATGAGCATGTGTTTTCAACCTATAATATCATATTGGGGCGGGTGGCCCTCAAAGGGTTCGAGGATGTGCCGTCTACGGTCCACCAGTTGATTAAATTCCCTACCCCCTACGGGGTGGGGGAAGTTCAGGGAGACCAGACGACAGCGCGAGAGTGCTACTACAACTCCGCTGAAGAAAGGGAGGCACACAAGAGGGCTACAGCCACTTACAATATTGATACCCTAGACCCCAGGGACGAGACGAAGCTCAAGAAAGGAGAGGCCGCTGAGGAGGTAGAACCCATCATCCTCGATGAGGATGACCTAGGAAAAACCGTCCAAGTCGGCAAGTCCCTGAAGCCCCATATCAAGGAAGACCTCATTAAACTGTTAAGGAAAAGACGAAGCGTCTTTGCGTGGAGTCATGTTGATATGTCGGGGATCGACCCTGAAATCATGTGCCACAAGCTCAATGTGGTAGAGGGTGTGAAGCCGGTAAAGCAGAAGAGGAGAATTTACTCTAGAGAGAAGTATGAGGTCATCAGGGACGAGGTCAAAAAGCTGGAGGACGCTGAATTTATCAGATAGGTCATCTACCCTGAATGGCTGTCCAACGCAATCATTGTCCCAAAGGCCAACGGGAAGTGGGGAATGTGTGTGGACTTCACAGACCTCAACAAGCACTGTCCCAAAGATAGCTTCCCTCTCCCCCGCATCGACCAAATGGTAGACGCTACCGCAGGCCATGAGCTCATGAGTTTTATGGATGCCTATTCAGGGTACAACCAGATCTTCATGGACCCTAAAGATTTGGAGAGGACGGCCTTCATCACCGACAAAAGGACATACGGTTATAGGGTCATGCCCTTTGGCCTAAAAAACGCGGGGGCAACGTACCAGCGCCTCGTAAATAAAATGTTCGAAGAACAAATCGGGAAGTCTATGGAGGTCTATGTTGATGACATGCTGACCAAGAGTTTGAAGGCAGAGGATCATGTGGCAGACCTGGAGAGGACCTTTAATACAATGGACAAGTACCAGATGAAGCTTAATCCGGCCAAGTGTGTCTTCGGGGTCGGAGCAGGGAAGTTATTGGGGTTCATTGTCAATCAAAGAGGCATCGAGGCCAATCCTGAAAAGATAAAGGCCCTTATTGAGATGAAGACCCCCAAGTCCATCAAAGACGTTCAGAGGCTCACAGGGAGAGTTGCTGCCTTGAACAGATTTGTGTCAAGGGCCACAGACAGGTGTCTACCGTTCTTCAAGATCCTCAGGAAGGCCTTCGAATGGAGTGAAGAGTGTGATGAGGCTTTCAAGGAGCTAAAATCATACTTAGGGTCTCCCTTGCTGCTGTCACGACCCGTGCAGGGTGAACGACTTTACGTGTACCTCGCCGTCTCAGAGTCGGCCATCAGCGTAGCCATTATGAGAGACGAAGACGGAATACAGAAGCCTGTGTATTTTAATAGCAAGGCACTCCAGGGGGCAGAGCAAAGATACCCGAGGATGGAGAAGTTGGCCTACGCCTTGATCCATGCCTCAAGGAAGATGAAGCCGTACTTCCAGTCCCATACTATGGTCGTCCTTACCGACTCTCCTCTTAGGCAGGTCCTACACAAGCCTGAAAAATTAGGTAGGCTAATGACCTGGGCTATAGAGCTGGGGGAGTTCGATATTGTGTATCAGCCTAAGACAGCCATTAAAGGGCAGGCGTTGGCAGACTTCGTGGCTGATTTTACTTGGGAAGATGAAGCTGAGGGTGAGAACCTTGGGAAGATAGATACCCGACAGGGTGAGCTCACCGACCCTTCTGCAGATAAGGATGAGACAAGAACCGCTGGAAGAAAGGTGGTTGAAAACGAAGAGGGGAGATATCTCTTTAGACATGGGTCACTCACCGAGGGAGGTTTCTCGGAAGAACACACCGTATGGAGTCTCTTCGTCGACGGGTCTTCTTGCGAAAGTGGGAGTGGAGATGGATTAATAGTATCAGCACCCGACTGCACAGACATTGAGTACGCCCTGAGGTTCAACTTTAAGGCATCCAACAACGAGGCCGAATATGAGGCCTTGATAGCAGGCCTCTCCTTGGCCAGCTCTCTTAGTATCGGGCAGATTTTGGTTCATAGTGATTCGAGGCTAGTAGTGAATCAGATACTAGGAGCCTACGAGGCCAAGGACGAGAGGATGGCTAGGTACCTTGAGAGGGTGGGGGCATTGCTGAAAGGCTTCAGAGAAGTGAAATTCAAGAGGATACCTAGGCTCGACAATGGTCGTGCTGACGCCCTTGCGAGGTTGGCCTCGGCTACTAGGACAGACATAAGGAGGACAGTCCCAGTGGAGATTTTGCTTCAACCAACTATCGAAGATGCTGAGGGAACACTAAGAAATTGCCTGAATGTTTCTCAAGATGCTTCGTGGATGGACCCTCTGATCAGATACATTAAAGAGGGAGAGATGCCAGGAGCAAAGCAAGAAAGGAAGAAGCTGAGATACAGGGCTGCAAAATTCATTGTCATCGGAGACACTTTGTACAAAAAGGGGTTTCTGCTCCCCTTACTTAGGTGTGTGCATCCCTCAGAAGTCCCTTCCATTTTGCAAGATGTGCACGAAGGGTCATGCTCAAGCCACATCGGGGGCAGATCCCTGGCGAAGAGGGTGATCACCCAAGGCTACTGGTGGCCGACCTTGGGGAAAGATGCCGTAGCATATGTAAAAAAGTGTGACAAATGTCAAAGATTTTCCACCATCCCTCACCAGCCCCATCAGCCTCTTACTTCCATTACATCCCCATGGCCATTCGCAGTGTGGGGGATTGACCTGGTAGGACCCTTACCGAGAGCAGTCAATAACTATCGGTTCCTCGTTGTAGCGATTGACTACTTCTCAAAGTGGGTAGAGGCCGAACCGATGGTCATGATTACAGAGCAGAAGACCTTCCAGTTCATCTGGAAAAATGTGATATGCAGATATGGTCTACCCAACACCCTCATCTCGGATAACAGGACTCAGTTCAAGAATGCCTCTCTACAGAAGTACTGTGAGAGGGTAAGTATCAAACAATTTTTCTCCACCCCAGGCCAACCTCAAGCCAATGGGCAAACCGAAGTTATGAACAGGACAATCCTAGATGGAATCAAGCAGAGGCTTGAGGAGGCAAAAAGAAGATGGGTCGAGGAGTTATATGCCGTGTTGTGGGCATACAGGACGACAGTGAGGACCCCTACCGGGGAGACCGCATTCATGCTAGCTTATGGCTCAGAAGCCGTCATCCCCACCGAAATTGAGTTTCCTACTCATAGGGTCCAAATGTACGACCCCCAGGGAAATGCGGAAGAGAGGAGACTCGACTTGGACCTGATCGAGGAAAGGAGGGAGGACGCTGAGATAAGGCAGGCTTCCTACCAGCAGAGGACCGCAAGTTTTTATAATCAGAGGGTGAAACAGAGGCCTATCGCAGTAGGAGACTTGGTCCTCAAGAAGACTTGGCAAAAGCCCAACAAACTACATCCTAATTGGCACGGCCCCTATAGGGTCATCAATGAAGTCGTCCCTGGGACCTATAGACTAGAAAACCTAAAAGGGGAACCTTTTTCCAACCCCTGGAATGCAGATCATCTGAAGAAATACTATCAGTAGTGTTGTAAGGTCTTAATAGACCATAATTGTAATAAGAGTTGCTCCAACAGAACACTTTGGAAAATTAATGAGAAATATCAGCGTTTCCCCTCATCCTGTGGTTATCAGCTTTAGTGCGCATGAAAAATTCTACAGAGAACCACCCTCGGCTATAATGAGGACCAGTGGAGGGGACGACCCCACCACTGTTCTCAAAAAAGACGAGGGTAGGCTTCATTAAAACCATTAATTCGGTAAGTTGAACCCTCGGCTATATTGAGGACCAGTGGAGGGGACGACCCCACCACTGTTCTCAAAAAAGATGAGGATAGGCTTCATTAAAACCATTAATTTGGTAAGTTGAACCCTCGGCTATAATGAGGACCAGTGGAGGGGACGACCCCACCACTGTTCTCAAAAAAGACGAGGGTAGGCTTCATTAAAACCATTAATTTGGTAAGTTGAACCCTCGGCTATAATGAGGACCAGTGGAGGGGACGACCCCACCACTGTTCTCAAAAAAGACGAGGGTAGGCTTCATTAAAACCATTAATTTGGTAAGTTGAACCCTCGGCTATAATGAGGACCAGTGGAGGGGACGACCCCACCACTGTTCTCAAAAAAGACGAGGGTAGGCTTCATTAAAACCATTAATTCGGTAAGTTGAACCCTCGGCTATAATGAGGACCAGTGGAGGGGACGACCCCACCACTGTTCTCAAAAAAGATGAGGGTAGGCTTCATTAAAACCATTAATTCGGTAAGTTGAACCCTCGGCTATAATGAGGACCAGTGGAGGGGATGACCCCACCACTGTTCTCATAAAAGACGAGGGTAGGCTTCATTAAAACCATTAATTTGGTAAGTTGAACCCTCGGCTATAATGAGGACCTGTGGAGGGGACGACCCCACCGCTGTTCTCAAAAAAGACGAGGATAGGCTTCATTAAAACCATTAATTTGGTAAGTTGAACCCTCGGCTATAATGAGGACCAGTGGAAGGGACGACCCCACCACTGTTCTCAAAAAAGACGAGGATAGGCTTCATTAAAACCATTAATTTGGTAAGTTGAACCCTCGGCTATAATGAGGACCAGTGGAGGGGACGACCCCACCACTATTCTAAAAAAAACGAGGGTAGGCTTCATTAAAACCATTAATTTGGTAAGTTGAACCCTCGGCTATAATGAGGACCAGTGGAGGGGACGACCCCACCACTGTTCTCAAAAAAGACGAGGGTAGGCTTCATTAAAACCATTAATTTGGTAAGTTGAACCCTCGGCTATAATGAGGACCAGTGGAGGGGACGACCCCACCACTGTTCTCAAAAAAGACGAGGGTAGGCTTCATTAAAACCATTAATTTGGTAAGTTGAACCCTCGGCTATAATGAGGACCAGTGGAGGGGATGACCCCACAACTATTCCCAAAAAAGACGAGGGTAGACTTCATTAAAAACAATTAATTTGGTAAGTTGATCCCTCGGCTATAATGAGGGTCAGTGGAGAGGACGACCCCACCACTATCCTCAAGAAAGACGAGGGAAAACTTCATTAAAAACCACGTTTGGTAATTTGACCCCTCGGCCTATAATGAGGACGCATGGAGGGGACGACCCCACCATGATCCTCAAGAAAGACGAGGGGCCACTTGATTAAAAAACCATTAGTTTGGTTACTGTGACCCTCGGCTATGATGAGGCCACATGGAGGGGACGACCCCACCTTGGTCCTCAAGAAAGACGAGGGAGAGGTTAGTGGCATGAATAAAGATTCACAGCACAACCATACAAATACAAAAGGCAGAAACTTGGAAGACAGTAAAGAAGACGATGGTATTAATGAAATGCCAGTGTTATACAAATTATCAAGTGTTTTACAAAAGAGAGTACAAAAATGTTGATTACACAAAGAGGGTATCGGCTACAAACAGCCACCCTATTGAGCAAGATCAGAGGGTAAGGCCTCGACATCAATGGGAGGCTCTTCTAAGAGTATGACAGGCTGACCCTCAGACGTGCCCATGCCTTCGACATGCTGAGACTCCACTTGGGCCAAGGCTTCAGCAATGAGGGGATCGTCCAGCCGAACAGCTTCAAGAGAAGGTCGAACAGACGACACTGAATCAGCAAACTTTAAGACGACCCATCGACAGGCTGTCTTAATTCCTCTCTCCAAGTATTCAAGGTCGAAGCCTTGAAACTCGTCTGAGAGTTTGTAGGCCTCCACAGCATCGGCCTCAGCTTTCTTGACAGCTGCTTCTAGATCGGCCTTGTGCTGAGCCCCTAAGTTGAGTAAAGCCTCATCCTTCTACTTTATGAGCAAGTCCTTAGCCTGATGGTCAGCATCGTGCTGCCTCATCAGCTCATCTAATACCCTGGCATGCTCAGTCATAGCACTCTCGAGTTCAGCCCTTGCAGTCTCGAGCTCTGTCTGCAGATCGGCCTCATGTTGAATGGCCCTTCGGCCTCATGGAACTTTGCCTAATTTTTAGCCATCCACTTTGTGGCCGAGGTAAAGGCACAGACGGACTGCACAAGAAAAATAAACACATGTCAATATGCCAAGGAAACAGTTGAAAGAATGAAATTAAAAAAAGTGGGTCAAGACCAATACCTATGTCAGGGTGTGCAGACTATAGTCATACACTTTGGCAGGAGGCATCTTTGCAAGAAACTCGTAGTCATCTGCCGAGGGTGCAGAGAATATTGAGGCCTTGGCTGCCCTCAAGTTTGCAATAAGTGATGAGGGCTCGGCCCTCAGATGTGCCAGGTTTTGAGACCAGAAGGCCCCCATGCTAGATGAAGAGGTCGCCCCCTCAGAGGCTTCGACCCTGGCCCTCGTCCGAGAATCAGGCCGAGGGTCAATAGGGGCCTCAGGCTCCTTCCTTTTGTTGCTCTTTGTGGTCGGCTCCATCACCGTCGGCCCAGCGGCCCTCGTCTTCCTCGGAGCCTGCTGAGGCTCCTTCCCTTTCTTCTTGCTCAAACCAGACAGCAGGTTCGGAGCAGTCATTTCCCAAAGTTGGTCTGATATACCTGCAGGGCGACCTGATAAGAGGACGACACGCCAGAAAAATGCAGAGAAAAAGAGGAAACACTTCAAAAATAAGTAAAGAATGGAGAACGTCCAGTATAACTCACATAGTTCTGTCAGAGGGCCGACCCTCAGACCAGCTTCTTTGAGGAACCGGGGGGTCATCAAGTCTTCAAATTTTGATAGCTCACCCTCTCTCCCTCGGCCCCTCAGATACTCAACGATGTCCTTCTCCTCCAGACTAAGTCCAGGGTCTGACCTGGCCTTCATTGAAGGGTTAGACCATCTCCTGGGTACCCTCAGACCATCGGCGGTGAACTCCCACTCTCCAGAGATAAAGAAGAATCTCTTTTTCCAATCGTGGTTGGAAGTCTGCGCCACGTGGAGGAGTTTCTTCTCAGACCTCCTCTCCCACAGATGATAGTATCCAGGCTGTTTAGACGAGGAGGTGATATTGTAGCAGCCCAAGAATAGGTCGGACGAGGGCTCGTCGATGAAAGCATTCTTCCACAAGGAGATGTAGCCCAGGGTCGTCCTCCAAGAGTTGGGGGGAAGTTGAGAGGGGGCAACACCAAGGGCAGATAGGATATCTACGATGGCAGGATGCAGAGGGAATCTGACTCCAACCTTGAACATTTGTTCATAGACTGCAACCTCTCCCTCTTCACAATCAAAAACCCTCTCAGACTCAGAGGGAACCCTCATAGTTATGCTGGAGGGCACCCCATAGGCATGCCTCCATATCAGGAGGTCGCGATCCCTAACAGAGGAGATAAAGGACGAGGCGTGGGAGGTATCAACCTCGTCATCTGTATCATCGTCCTCCCCCTCAGTCCCCTCTCTCTCGGCCTCGTCATCTGTCGGAGGGACCTGGGGAAAAGCCATTTGGAAGGCATGGGGAAACAGGGTTGTCACAGGGACAACCTCGAAGGGGACCGTGCCCTCGGCCTCTCGGCCTGGGCTTAGGTCGGATGTCTCTCTCCTACCAAAAGTTCCAGCACCAGTTGGCGAGGATGCTCTCTCATCCATCTCACTTGGTTTTGGAGTCTCGGCTGGACGAGATGACGACCCACAAGAGTCAGACGGTTCAAATGGTTTTACTGTGGCAAGAGGAATGGGAAAGATGGGTCGTACCCAGTTAGGGTCGGTCCCTCGTCTCCTCTCTTCCTCTTCCTCTATACGTCTGATCTCTGCAAAGAGCTTCTCTCTCAAGGATGGGAATTCAGACGCTAAACTATAAAGCTTCCTAAGCATTAAAAGGGAAGACCCTACACTTGGAGAAATTTGGGGAACTTAACTACAAACAAGTTTGCAGTTGACCAAATAAGACTTTTGAATTAAAAAAGGGAATTGATGGTTTTCACTCAAGAACATTCAAGAAACAGGTGCCGGAGAAGACACCGGAAAAAAGCTATGAGACAACTCAAAGAAAATGCAACCCTACGAGCCAAAAAAGCAAATAGAAATGAAGGCAAATGAGAGAGCTGGGAAGAAAAAGATTACCTGATGAAGAGAGAGCAAGAACGTTGCTAAGCTTGAAGAATTAAAGGCTGCAGAAATGGCGATGGAAACTGGTAAAAGGCTAGAGAGAGAAGGCTTGGGCGCGAAGAAGAAGAAGAAGGAGAGAGAGAGTTTGAAAATCACTTAAATACGTTGGTAACGAGTGGGCCCATTTACCGAGAAGGGTATTATTAGGGCACAAATCCCTATGCAAAGTGTACAGCCGCCATGCCTTGGAAACTTGAACAACAATGAGTATCTGCCCAGGTGTCACCTACCTAGCTGATCATACACGCATCTCAATTATAACATTATCCCTCAGCCATCTCAATGGCACCTATGGCTAAGGGCTGGGGGTGATTGATATACCCGTTTATATCCTCGGCCTGGCTGAAGATGACCTCCAAAACGGACGACCCTATGAGGGGTCGACCCTACACCAGGCTCAGATGACCCTACGAGGGGCCGACCCTTCACTAGGCTCCAGACGACCCTACGAGGGGCCGACCATTCACCAGGCTCAAGACGACCCTACGAGGGGTCGACCCTTCCTAGGCTTCGGACGACCCTACGAGGGTACAACAGTACGAGGCCAGAATTAGGCCAGGCTCACTACCGGAAGGAACTTTGCCCTCGGCCTCGTCCCATAGGCCGAGGGTGACATCATCACAGCGCGTGGTTTGGGAGACGCGTGGAACAGTGCGCGTGAGGCTCACATGGCACGTGGAAGATCGTTATAACCAAATCACACCCTCACGTGAGGGAATATTATGTCATCATTTGGCACCTACAGGTGTCAACAGGGGATTGGCTAGATCATCATTCACATGCACCATGCATACTTGGGGGGTACACTACACCCCCCAAGACCTATATATACTTGTCACCTGGTATCAGATTATTGCAACCCTAACTAGAACTCTGCTTGTACACACAGTAGAGAGAGAGAGTGAGCTTATGTGCATTATATCCAAGGCCATTAGTGCCCATACTTAGTGGATCACACACTCACAGTGGATGTAGGCCAAATTGGCTGAACCACTATACATCAATTTTATTTCCTCTTATACTCATCCCCTTCTACATACTTATATACTTATACATCTCTATGGCTTCCATGGCTACTACTGTTTGAGCTCATTATCACTTATCCGGTGGTGCTAAATCTTAGCATCATCACATGGTAGGGACCGTTGAAAAGGTTATTCAGATCCCTATGAAGATGAAATATGATTTTCTCAGGTTGAAGAGATTACCAAAGCTAAATGGATCTCGAAAGCATCTGGCAGCCTCTATGTTAAAGTTTCGAGTAAAAAGGCAAGTATAATCTAACCATAGGGATAATTCACGCACGGTATGGATCGTTTGAAAGTTTATTTAGATCCTTATGAAGGGGCAATGAGATTCACTCAGTTTAGAGGATTGAAAAAAGTCAAATATAGCTTAAGAGAAGATGGTGGCCTCAAGGTCAAGGTTTAGAGTAAAAAAGTGAGTACGCGCGAACCATAAGGCTAATTTTCACACGATATGGGCGGTTGGGAAGGGGATTCATAGCCCTATTAAGTTTCAATTAGATTCACTTGGGTTGGTGAGTTGAACAAAGTTAAACGAAGCTTTGAAGTGCCCGGTGGCCTCTATGTTAAGGTTTGGAGTAGGACCTAGATTCTTACGGTGAACGAAATGGTGTTAGGGGCCTAAGGAGGCATTTTGATGGTATCAAGATGGGGTTTCTACACTAATATTGATAAAACAATCTTTCACATAGAATTTTAACATACTTTATAACCTTTATTATTTTAAAAAGGAAAAATTCTTTAAATTTTAAAACTAATTTTTAATGGGGTAGATATCTTCGAGAGATCATACTCTCAATTGGTATTAGAGATGGTCTAATTATTTTTAGTCTTCATCCTATAAAGTTTATCTTTTTTGCGAGATCTATGGTAGTTCTTTTCTCAAACATCCACCTTTTTATGGTAGCAATTACTCCTACTGGAAGGTTTATATTACGACACATATAATGTTGTTAGTTGATCAAATATAGAATAATGTTTTAATGGGTTAGACCTTATAGGTTACCATAATTGATAACGTTGCAGTCCTTAAAACAAGATCTAGTTATAATGAGAACAACATGATACAATGTCTAAACGTAATTTTTAGTCATGTCACTATCAGTGAGTTTTGTCATATTTTGATATGCACTACAACAAATGAGGCATGGGATGTTTTGTAAATAACCTATGACGACACCTCCACCATAAAACATGAAAAGCTTTAATGACAAAGAATACATTTTTAACTCCCTCCATAAATGAGAACAAAATATTTTGATGATTTATATGCTCAAACAAATGACATTATTTGTTTTGGTTAAGGTGATCAAAGAGTATATTATCATCGATAAGATCCTTAGGTCTATTCCCTTTAAGTTTTATGGAAAGATGATGCCATCAGAGAATTTTGAGATTTACTTAAACAAAATCATGAAAGTTAATGAGTGAATAGACTTAGTTCAAACCTATAAGGCGAATTTGAATTATTTCCCTGGAGAACCTATTAAAGAAAAGAGCACAGACCATAAAGTGAAAGATCACAAGGTTCCTCTGTCTTTTGAATCCATTGCTGTTAGTGAGGATGATACGACCCTCCTCACTAGAAAACTTTCCAAGGCATGGAAAAAGAAATTTCTAACCAAGACAACCTAAAATCTTATCCTCTTAGGACTAAATGTGGTCAAGGAAATGGGGAGAAGAAGTACGGTTCCCCAAGTGTTATCACACGTTAAACATATGGAGGTAAATGACATTATTCCAAGAAACGTCCTATGGAACCAGTTCAAGGCATTGGAAAATATTATTATCAATCCACTTTTAGTGATGATGACTCTAACTCGGATCAAGAGTCTCCCAGTGATAAATATGAAAAATTTATGGGCCGAAAAAAATTTGACAAGTCAGATGATTTGGAGGAATTTGATACTACTCCCCTGAGTGTCAAAATTACCACTAACACCTCTTTAGATTGTGGTAAAGGTATAAAAAATCTTATTATCACTTCATATGCTAAACTTTCCTAAGAGTCTGTAAAACTCAAGAATTTGAACATAAAATTCTCCACCATGCTAGCCAAATATTGAAAACGAAAGGGCTTTGGTGAGTAAGATTACTTTGAGAGATTTTGACTTCAAAAAAAGGTGTTTGGTGAACCACTTTTCATAGAGGACAATGATGAAGACTTTCATAGTGTTGATATTTTGTACTTAAGGAGATCATTGCAAGATATTAAAAACTTCAAGATTTCCTAATTAAACAGAATATTTGTGCTCAACATTGAGCTCTTATTCTTATACCCTTTGAAGTTGGATGTGTAAGATAGGTCTAAAATATTATGTAAGATGTTTTTAGATGGTAGATATTTAAAATACAAGAGAGTATAGGTTTTGGTAATGAACATGTTTTATCCTCGCGAGCCCAATATCACAAGCTATTTTACCATCTATCGTAAAAATTTGTTCTTAAACTCAATCTTATATGAATAAAAGGAGGAATATGAAGTTAATTTGTTCCTGTTGACGCACTCATGTCATCTTATAGGCGTTAATAGTTCCTATTATGACAAAGAGGGACATTTGAAAAGGTTTTTTTTTAAGGGTAAGAAACATGCACTCAAATACTGGATCACTATGTTATAACCTAAACCTTATAAGCATACCCATTATTATAAAATATGCCATCTTTGATAGTTTTATATTTTACTTCAATTATACCCTCTTTTAGTCAAATTTAAGGTTTATAAGTGTAAGAGCATATCTTCTGTCATGGCTTATAGCTTAGGCTTACATTTAGTTTGGCATATCCCATTACACTTCGACTCAAGCCGTCACGAAGAATCAGTTCTCCAACACCTCCAAGTTCTATGGTTCTCCACTTTATAAAGGTATAAAGTGTTTAGGAATTTAAAAATATTCATTAAATTTATTTTGGGATCTTTTTTAAAGCTGTAGCAGGATTTTTGAAGTTTAAAAATCGAGGTATTTTTTATTATTTAAAAAATTTCAAAGTTAGTTGACCTCGTTCAAACGAGAAGGAATTCTCGTTCGAATGAGATGTAAAACTCGTTAGAAAGGTTGTTCAATAATTTCACCTGGCATGCATCTAATGAGAGCGTACTGGTTTGCATCGTCTAAAGCTCATTTGAAGCTTGTTAAAACAAAATAGCATTGTCGTTCGAACAAACTTTCTTTCATCCAAACGAGATGTTATTCTCGTTTGAACAAGCCTTGTTTTTGTTCGAACAAGTGATGCTTCCTCAAAATTTTTGTTCGCCTTATAAATACCTGTTTCATGTTTATTTTTTTAAGACTTTTGCTAGAACAACTTCTGCATACCGGTTGCAAAAAATTTAATTCTTTTATGCACACGAGTTTTTGTACGCACTACCACACATGTTACTCCGCATACTCCTGCACATCACATGAGAGATTTTGAGAGTTTTCTAGAGGAAGTATAGTATTTACTCAAGACTTCACAAAATTTTATGGATGTTTTTCCTAGGATGTCATCTCCTTTATAGAGCTCCTTCGGGCCTAATGATTGAGTTTGAGACTTGTTACTAGAATCGGGTGCTTTTCATGCTCATATCGTATATCCCTATTGCTAGTGTGTGCTATCATTGTACTTATATTTTTTATTTTCATATATTTTTCAAAAAATCCAAAAAGAGTTTTATTTTTTTGAAAAATACAAAAAGACTTTTAGTGTTAAGAAAAAATTGAAAAAGTAAAAAGATTATTTTGATAAAAAATTTGAAAAATACAAAAAGAGTTTTGTATTTTTTACACCGTAAGTGGATGAATATTAAAGATGTTCGAGTCACCCATTCACTCTATATCCACGTGACTATTTTGTTATCTTTTTAGACTTGACAACATTTCATAGATATGCTTTATAATGTGTGGAGAAATTAAGATGAGATTTGATGACAACTTGTTACATGTTTGATTCCTTGTCTCCTCTAATGCACACGAGCACAAGCTTATTTGAGTATTGCACTTACCTATCACATGTCCATCAAGTGTTTTCATATCAATTTTGCTTTAAAATCAAACAAAATGTGAAAAACAAGATAATAAAAAATTGTGCATTTAAGAATCATTGCTCAGATTTAAAAAGTGTTTTTTTGGAAAAATTATTATATATTTTGAGCAATGGAATCGGGCTGTGAAAGTCAAAGCTTTTTCATGAAAATCCACCATTTGTAATGAAAAGATCCTAAAAATATTAAAAGCGCATAAAAATAGAAGTGTATAACCATTTTCTTGAATATTGATGCTTTGCTACAAATGAACATTAATTTCTTCAAAATAATTGAGAGCATAATTTCTATATGTGAGATTTTGAGGAAGTTGAGTCGAAGATCAATGGGTTTGCACATACTATAAAAATCTCTAAAGCATTACATAGTTTTGGGCATCATTGGTGTGAAAATAACTTACGGTTTTAATTTTTTGGTTAGGTTAAGTCAATTTCACATGAGTTCACTATTTTTACACCTAAGGTATACTTTGAGATCTTTCGTTAGTGGTGTCTCAGTCCTTCATGCACATGTATTATGTTTGTCTACGTTGATTAACCTATGGAATATGCTAACACCCCTACATTTCATTTCCATGATTTGGGTATTTTTGTGTTTCTCCATGGCGTGTTGTATTTGTAAAAAAAAATTACTTGAAAACATTTGAAAAATTCAAAAATAGTTGATTATGCCTTTGAGTTTATCATTACATGCTCCTATTTGAAATATATTTGGTTTCTACTCCTTGTCTATTTCGAACAAAATAAAGGGGGGGAGGAATTATGGAGAGATTACACGAGTTTGTTTTATGGGAGAGAAATTCTTGTAAGTTTCAATGTACATTTCAAACTCTATGCATCAGAGATATTGTTCTTGTTTCATGTGTGTAGGTTTCCTTGGGCATTGATTAGAAGATTAAAATATCAAGGGAGGATTGTGACACCCCGTCTAATTAAATACCGGGTAGCTACTCCTTTATTCAAATTAATACAAACTGTCAAGTTGGTTCAGTTCGTATCATCACTGTCGAAAATTTTATTAAACAATTCTAGCCACCTAATATTTAAAAATGAGTTGTCAATTTTAAATAAAACAGATTAGCATACAACCAATTTAAATTATGAAATAATGATACCACAACCACATCACAGTCACGTTACGATAATAATGGAATAAATGAATCTAGAGGAACACTCCTCTGAATAATCCAAATACTCAATAAAACCAAATACAAAGTCTGAATCACTAATTAATTAAATCCAAAACAAAAATAGAACTGGGTAAATAAGATGTCTCTAAAAGAAAAGGGGCGACATGCCCTACAGATGAACAATTCTGAAATAGAGTCAGGCAGAAAGTGGAGGCGTCTAATATCGAGGTCTTGTAACTTCCACAGCGGTTACAGCACATCACTGGAATTGAATTTCTATGCTTGGTGTCCTTGTGGCTGGGCACCTAAAAGGTTTTTACAAAAAAAATAGATTTGAAAGCAAACGGGTCAGAGCCCGATTGTGAAAACAGTTTAAAATATAGCAAGTGTTTAATATCATTAAACAATGAATATAAAATACATGATAGTGCATGCACTCACATGAGTTCCTCACCTCTCAACTAATTGTGCACGCCTAACGTACCCGTACCCGTTCTAGTTATTCCACTATCTAACTAGTCCAATCCATAACCTGACTTTACTTTACAATTCAAAGTTCAATTCCCGACATCTTAATATAAACTGAGAGCCTTACTTTTTATTCCTCTGAATTAGTTATAATAATTACTATGAATCTCCCATTTTTAACTCTACTAAAAATGTCATAACTGTTCACATTCATACTTTAATAAGAGTCCATTTCAATTACCAGTATATTGATCTCATCATAAATATACAATAAGGGGCACCCCTAGGCCAAGCTGCGGTGCGCACATACTCTGCTATCAAATCCCAGTACATCACGTACATAAGGACCACGTATTCCGAATCTCTCGAGAACCGTTTTAATAAGCAACAATCACACATAATGGAGGCGAACATAGTTCACATACCCATGGGTCACGCACATACCTACGCTCCCATGGTCAGCTGACTTATTAATTCACCAATAAGTCATTATCTAATCTATGTCCTTGAGGTACCAATCTAAATCCCCCCGTAGGCACACAAAGGTTAGATGGCCCTGATCGAAAGTCGACCTCCCGTGATAGCAAGTATGGTAGGTATGTTATACACATATAAGTCCATATACTAAGCATTCACACATCTTAGATATCTTATAATATTAATAGAGGTGTGTTTTATATTTCAATACCGTCATTAAATGTTGTACATTTACAAGTCCCTGGATAATATACAATATAGTTCGCCAACACTTCTCACGTCGCAAACTCAAGTATTTACAACCTAACCCCTAGAAGTCACCCGGTCTATTACATAATTCTAAGTATTCATCCTCAACGTACTCCAATCTCACAATTATACCCAATAATCACAAGGGAAGAATAACACTCAATTAGATAAGCCTACGAAAAGTTTTAAACTAAAATCAGGCCTAAAAAGACCATTCTGTGAACTCGTTAGAAGTCACTAAATTCTCCTTCGAATGAGTGTCATTCGAACGAATGGCTTTGAACAAACTATGAACTCGTTAGAAGGGACACTGGCATCACGTTAGAAGCTCGTTCGAATGAGGTCGTTCTAACGACCTGGGTTGGTCTTCTAACGAGATGGCAGGGAACGCACAGAATTTTTCCAATTTCGTTTTTAACCAAATTCCTTTCTCCAAATTCATTCTAAGTTCGTACCAATGAAGTTTTAATGTTTTTAACTACTCTAAGTCACCCTAGATAACTTCTTAACATATTTTTGGGGTCAAATCTTATTAATAAACACGTAATCGCCATAAATTCTTAAATCTTGCCCCAAACCCTATGAACATGAACCCAAAATTTAATTGCACATAAATACTCATCATTAATCCGTTTTTAAAATCATCAAAGTTAAGTTTTGGGTACCAATTTCGTCCATAATCATTCTACATGCAATCCCTATCCAAACTTAAGAGTTCTATGACAATTTCATTGGGTTTTCATCAAAACTTTCAAGGTATATAAAGTTTCTACACTAAACATGGAGGAAATATTCATTGAAATTAATAACATCAAATCACTTACCTTAGGTTTGGTCTTCAAATTTGTTATTGGTGATTATAGGTTGATTCTCTCCTCTTTCTGGTTGCAATTCCTTCCAAAATGATGGTTATGGGAGATGGTTTGGTTTGGAACCTCTTTTAACCTCTCTCTAACTCCTCTCAAAACTCCCGTAGCCCACTCTCTTACTTTTGGCTGGTAATGGCCCTAGTGGCCTCTCTAATAATATATATTTAAGCTCTAAAATTCGTGGGTTTTAATTCCTCAATTTTTAAAATCACCAAAATACCCTTCTGGGTTGCCGGTTTGGCCTAAAAACGTCCCGGGACCCAAACTAAACTCTCGGCTAGTATTTTCTAACTATTTCGACCTTTTTGGACATGTTGGCGCACTCAAAATGACCATTCGGTTGATAAAAATATAATTTACTTTTTAATCTAATTAAATTCATTCCTGACGCGCCTGACACGCGCGTCCGAACTAAATTTCCCAAATTGTCGTATTTTTGTCTCGCGACAATTTTGTTATTTTCAATACTCATATATTACCATATGTTCTCAGTAATATTTTATTTTAACATCATAATCAAATACCAACTCACATCTCGCTAGTATTTATTTTCGGATTAATTTCCAAATTAATTATCATTTAATTTAATTAGTCCAATAAATAAAATGAATAAAATTACGGGGTATTACATACTTTCCCCCTAATAACTGAATTTCGTTCCGAAATTCGAAACTAAAGAATACCTGGTACAAATAACTCTGGACAACGTTCGCGCATCTCATCATCGCGCTCCCATATGGACTCCTCGACATTATGATGCCGCCACTGAACACATACTAATGGTACTATCTTCGACCTCAGTTTTCTCTCATTGTGATCCAGAATGGCAATTGGCCCCTCCTTGTAGGAACTATCGGGCTGAAGATCGATGTCATCTAAAGCAATATGAGTATGGGCCAAATCGTCCCTAAGATATCTCCTTAGCGAGGAGATATGGAACACGTCATGAATCCTATGCAAGTGCTCCGGTAACCCAAGCCTATACTATATTGGCCCAATCCGCTCGATGATAGGAAATGGCCCCACATATCTTGGTGTCAGTTTCCCCTTCTTCCCAAAATGCATAATCCCCTTCATCGGAGATACTCTGAGTAGTACCTGGTCTCCCACCGTGAACTCTCTGAAGAACCTCTTGGCATCGGCATAACTCTTTTGGCGATCTTGAGCTACCCGAATATGGCTCCGTATCAACTATATCCTTGCCAAAGTATCCTGAATCACTTCCGGCCCAAGGAGTTTGTTATCCCCCACCTCTAACCAACATGCTGGGGAAAGACAAGATCTACCATACAACGCCTCGAATGGATCCATGCCAATGGTGAATTGGTAGGAGTTATTATAAGCAAACTCCACCAGTGAAAGGTACTGCTCCCAACCACCTCCAAATTCTAGGATGCACATACGCAACATGTCTTCCAACATCTGATTTGTCCGTTCTGTTTGCCCATCTGTCTACGGGTGATACGCCGTACTCAGCCGCAACTCTGTACCCATGGTTTCCTGGAAAATCTCCCAAAATTGTGAAATAAATATCTTGTCTCGGTTAGACACGATATTGAGAGGTACCCCATGAAGTCTCACTATCTCCGCTATGAAAATCTGGGCAACTGTCCCGTAGTGTAGTCTGTCCGGACTAGCAGAAAATGAGCAACTTTGGTCAACCTATCCACGATTACCCATATGGAGTCGTGACCCCTCTATGACGTAGGTAACCCCGTGATGAAATCCATGGAAATTCTCTCCCATTTCCACATCGGAACCTCTAATGGTTGTAGGAGTCCTGCTGGCCTCTGATGGTCCACCTTTACCAGCTGACAAGTGGCACATTTAGAAATGAACTCGGCAATATCTCTCTACATCCCACTCCACGAGTACTGTCACCTCATGTCCTGGTACATCTTATCTAGGGCTGTAAATCGGGCTAGGTGAGCCGGGCTTGGGGTTGCTCAGGCTCGGCCCGAACTGCCTTACCCAAGCTCAAGCCCGAGCTCAGCCCGAATTAACTTTTTCTACCTAAGCCCAAACTCATCTCATAAGTATTACGGGCTTCGGGCCCGATTTCAGGCAGGCCCGATTTCAGTTTTTTTGTTAAAAAAATGTTTGAATTAATGTTTTTTTTCTTATATTTCCATCATGGAGAAAATGTACATATTAAAATCTAATTGTTATTTTATAAAATAGAATATATAATTATGAAATGTATTAAAGGAAATTAGAATGAAAACCAACAAAATTAAAATATGTATGTTATTTTAAACAATGTTAACATAAATATGTCATATTATATAAAAATATTTATTTATTTATTTATATATTTAAAGTTCGGGCTTCGGACCCAATTTGGGCTTGGTAAGGTTTGGCTCAAGCTCGGCCCGAAATTCATTCGGGCTTGAAATTTTGGCTCAAGCTCGGCTCGGCTCAAACTCAAATAAAGCTCGACCCTAAAATAGCGGGCCGAACGGGCGGGCTTCAGGCCTGCTCGGCTCAATTTACAAACTAATCTTATCCCCACCAGGATGTACCGCGAATCGTGAGACTCTATCATTACCTCGTGTCGCGAGTCTTCCCCTTCCAGAACAACCAGTCTCCCATTGAAGCGTAATCCCCCGTTTGAACTAACGGTATAGGACTCGGCTCCCTCTACTAGTAATCGCACTATCTGCTCCTGACAGAACGAGTCCTTTTCCTGGGCCTGTATCACTCTCGTAACAATCTTAGGTGTAATAGTCATCATAGACATGAATGATCGGGCCACTGCATCCTGGTGTCCCAACTCCTTCCACTATGCTCTCCACACTTCGGCCACCTCACCTACTGGTCTACGGCTCAACGTGTCTGCTACCACGTTAGCCTTCCCTGGGTGATATTGGATATCGAACTGATAATCCTTCACGAACTCAAGCCACCGATGTTGACGCATATTAAGTTCCTTATGCGTGAAGAGGTACTGTAGACACTTGTCGTCTGTGAACAAACGAAATTTCTCCCCCAGGAGATAGTGTCCCCAAATTCGAAGAGCAAATACGACTACCGCTAACTCCAAGTTGTGGGTGGGGTAATTCTTCTCGTGAGGCTTAAGCTTACGGGAAGCATAAGCTATAGCCTGACTCTATTGTTGCAGTACACCTCCAAGTCCTTGTAAGCACGTATCGGTGTAGACTAGATACTCAACTCCCGGTCTGGGAAATGCTAACACAGGCACTGATGTCAACTTGTCCTTCAACTCATCAAATTTCAACTGAAAGGCATCGCTCCAGATGAATGGCACACCTTTGCGAGTCAGATGTGTCAAAGGACCCACTATCTTAGAGAAACCCCGAATAAACCTCCTGTAGTATCCTGCTAGGCCCAAGAAACTACGAATCTCAGTCGATGTCATGGGTTGTCCCCACTCTCTCACCGCCGATACTTTCCCCAGATCTACTGATATCCCCCGGTCTGAAATGATGTGCCCCAAAAACTGAACCTCCTTCAGCCAAAACCCACACTTTTTATATTTTGCATATAACTCATTTTGACGCAGTGTCTCCAAAACCTGTCTCAGGTGCTCGGTATGTTCCTCCTCTGTCTGGGAGTAAACCAGAATGTCATCAATGAAGACGATGACGAACTGATCTCAGAACTCTCTGAATACCCTATTCATCAAGTCCATAAACACTGCTGGGGCATTGGTTAAGCCAAAAGGCATAACCCGAAACTCATAGGAACCATATCTCATCAAGAAGGCAGTCTTCGAGACATCATGTTCCCTGATACGCAACTGATGGTATCCCGATGGCAAGTTAATCTTTGAGAAAAAGGATGCTCCTCTTAACTGGTCGAATAAGTCATCGATTCGGGGAAACGGATACTTATTCCGTATCGTGACTTTATTCAACTCCCGATAATCTACACACAACCTCAACGATCCATCCCTCTTCTTTACGAATAGCACAGGGGCACCCCACGGCGAAGTGCTCGTACGGATAAATCCCTGACCCAACAACTGCTCTATCTGATCCCTTAGCTCTCTCATCTCCGCTGGAGCCATACGGTAACGTGCGCGGGTAATTGGCCATGTGCCCGCTGTCAAATCGATAACAAAATCTATCTCCCTACTAGGCAATAATCCCAGAATATCTTAAAATACATCAGCGAACTCACTAACAACGGGAATCGAATCGAGTGGTATTACCACTTCCTTAGAGGTCTCCTCCTCTATATAGTACAAGTGAGTGGACAATCCTCCCTCAGAATGAGGCATAGCCACTAAGAACATCTCTTGCTCGGGAATGGAAAAAATAATACTCCTGCTGAAACAATCAATCATGGCTCGGTACGCAACTAGCCAATCCATACCAATAATCGCATCGTACTCAGTCATCTCTAATACTAACAAATCGGCAGGTAAAGTAAACCTTCCAATCTCTATACCCACACCTCTACAAATAAGAGAAATCACAGAACCCCTACTCAACGGTGAATCTACGTAAGTAATCGTGCTCTCTGCAGTGCCTAACAACCCTATCATGCGCATAAATCTCATGGCAATAAAACAGTGTGTGGCTCCCATATCAAATATAATATGCCCCATAGTCCCCTGAATAGAGAACATACCCTCAATAGCAGGTGGATCCTGTGGGACTGCAGCCTGCTGAAGCTGATAAACTCTCCCGTACTAAAGTTGTGCCTGCTGGATTAGGACTGCTGGGATGGGTGGCAAAGTTGGCATCTGTGGTGGTGCTGAGAGGACGGCGAGAAATATAGGTCTCCGGGGCTCATGTCGAGCATCCTGCTACTGCTGCTATAGGGCCATGCCCCTTTTAGGACACTCTTGGCATTTTTGGCCAATCTTGCCAGAAATGAAACATTTCCCCGAAAAGTTTCCCCCTCTCTGACCCTGTTGCCCATGGCCCTGATGGCCGTTACCATTCCTCCCCTAGCCATGCTGACCCTGCTGAAACTGCTGCTACTGGCCCTTCTAGCCCTGTTGACCCTGATGGATGTGATGAAAACCTCCCTGACCATTTCTAAAACCTCCAGATCAAAATCTCTTAGAATCCCCCTGCTAGGAACTCTGATCACCCTGCCAGTGCTAACCCTGCACTGATTGTGCCCCACTGGCACCATTTCCCCTTGTTCTGCCCGGATGGATGGACTCTCCTGATCGTTCACTCTCTTACAAGTGGAAGCGGTGGTCCTGGCAATGAAGCAGTGATGTGTTAACCACATCAGAATAAGAGGCCAACGAGAGATTTCCCAGTAAGTGCTGATGGATCCTCCAAGTCAACCCATCCATGAATTTATGTATCTTTTTCTCCTCTGTCGGAATCTCATCGGGGACTGTTGATGTAAAAAATTAGATTGCTTCTAATTATTTAATCACAGATAAATATAAATGAGACAAAGAATTTTAAAGTGGTTCAGCCTTATAAGAATGGCCTACATCCATTGTTTCTGTTATTTCCAACTGTTTTGGAATTCTCGATATGTGGTTCTATCAAGAAATTTCGATCCTCTTCAATGAGGATTATACAATGTATTTATAGCACTTAGGATGTACATGTGAAAGGGTAAATAATTAATGCCCTTTAAGAGTATACGTCTGTATGATAAGCATTCAATGAATAGTTGAACTGTTGATTATCTGGCAATTAATGCTATGGCCGAGATGCAGCTCGGACCGCCTTAGTTGCTCGTTGTTCAGGAGTTTATCGGAGCAATGGAGTTCCTCGGAGAGTACACATGCTGCTCGGAGTGTGTCTGACTTGGTCGGGGAAATAAACTTCCTCGTTGCTATTGTGCCACGTAGATTGACACGTGTCTTCTTCTGATTCGTCCATATCAGCATATTAATTTTGGTATCAACAGAAGCCCCCAATGTTTCATAGTTCTAAATTTGAGGAGTATGGAACATTCTTTCTCGGTATATGGAGATATTAAATGACCTTCCTGGTTTTTAAGAGCATTTTCTTCGTATTTAATTTTCCTTCCAAATTCGCAGAATCTGCCTTTTTTGAATTTTTATAAACGCTTCGATCTTCGCGCACTTTTTGTCCTTTTAGCCACCGGTAGCGTAATAGTTTCTTTTTGTAATCATTTCTTTCACCGTTTCCCGAGGCAAAGTATTTAAGCTTCATAGACAATCCCATCGTCTTTTACCTTTTCTAATTTCTGCTTTCGAGTTTTCCATTATTTCTCTCTCTCTTGTGCGTTCATCTCTTCCTCCGTTCGTTGTCAACAGATCTCCCTTTTTCTGTAAGATCTTCTTCCTTCTTCATTTCTTTTATTCGCCATGGTTTATCTTATTGAATCTCTTGAGAAATTCCGTTCTGATTTTTCTATCCCTTCTTGGGTAACTCTGGAGGAGCTTTCTGAGCCTTCAGATTATTTTCATTTGGCTGAGGGACATTGGTTCCCCAACCTCTTTATTACTGAGTGTGGATTTTCTTTTCCACCAAATCCTTTGTGTTTAAAATTTTGTTAATACTTCGATGTTGTTCCTGCAAAAATAGCCCCCAACACATGGAGAATAGTTAATGGGGTGTATAGGTTAAATCAAACTCATGGAACTCGTGTAGGAATTCCTGAGATTATGTATTGTTATAGATGGGCCGTTCTGGATAATATTTTTTATTTAAAAACCAGATTTTTGAATAGGGCTTTAGTAGTCAACCTCCCTGATGCCAATGGGGATTATTTTGAACATGGGGTAGTTATTAAAAACTGGCAACATGCCCCTCTGGTTGGAGATGAAGTATACCAAGGTCCCAGATGCCCTCCCTATGGCAATGGGATAGGTTATTTTTATCTTATTTTATCTCTGAAATTGTGCTTTCATTATGTTTGATAAAATGTGTGATTGATATTTCAATATGTATTTATTTGCAGTTGATAGCAAGAGAAAGACTCCAAAAGAATCAGAAGTTAATATCAAGCATTTGAAACTTATCTGGGGCTTGCATCAGAAAGTTACAGACGAGCACATTAGGTCTGCTTCATACTTGTTGCAGTACAGGAGATATACATCATCCTTCACTGCTCGTCCTGTGGTTAGCACTAGTGAACCAGTGTCAATTCCTGAGGACACTTCTCCAGAATCTCACATTCCCTTGAGTAAGAAGATGGGTAAAAGAAGAGTTTCTGCTATCTTCGAGGAGGCTGCCTCTGCTGGAGAGGGAAAAAGAAACAAGACTGACGTCCCAATGGGGTCAAAGAAAGTAGACGTGGCTCCTTCTGATGCACCTCAAAAGGTTTTCGAGAAGCCCCCAGTGGCTCCGAGCAAGAAGGATGCTCCTAAAGAAGTGATCACCATCTCCCCAACCAAGAGTTCTTCCTTGGTTGAATCTACTGCAGTGCCACCGAGGAGACTGAAGAAATCCTCCTCGGTCAATTTGGCTGAAACCATCCCCCAGCTCCTAGTTAGTGGTGTTGGTGTTCCAACTATTATTCCCCGAGCTCTGTGATAAGCTCGGTAAAGACTTGGATCATTCTCGAGATCCAAGGAATTGAAGATAATCTTCCTCGGGATACGCTTACATCTCGGGCTACTCGTCACATTGCTTCAGTAAGTTTCTCTTATTCTGAACTTTCTTTCTTTCCCTCAATACATGTATCTCTGTGATGACTTGTCGTTATTTCCTTTTTTCAGCTGGTGAGTTGCTTTAACACCATTGTGAAGAAGGATGAAGCGATTAAGGCTTCCAGCTCCTCGCCCGGAGTAGAGGATGCTTTACTAGGTTTCACCGAATCTTTGAAGGATTCTCATCAAAAGTATGACGAGGATAAAGCTAATTGGGAGAAGAAATTGGCTTCAGTTGAGGCAGAGAAGGTGCACTTTGCTGAGATCTCCAAAGGGTTGGAGAATAAGGTGAAGGATTTGGATGGGGAGAACAAAAAGTATGACGAGAAGCTCAAGAACTTTGGGGAGCTTGAAAACAAGCTGAAAATGGCAGAGGAAGAACTGACCCTTCTGCGAGAAGTAAATTGCCAGAAGGAGGAGGTGGAAGTTAAGTTGAAGGCCACCGAGGATCTTCTATCCGAGAAGCTCTCCTCGGAGAAAATGAAAAGTAAAATGGCAGTGAAGAAGTCCTTCAGCACAGGCTGGGACAAAGGATGGAACAGGGAGTAGCAGCCATGATGTCCCAGGTGCAGTATGGGAGTCTTAAGTACTTCCGAGATGGTTGGGTTACTACCTTGCAAGAGTTGAAGGTTGATGAGGGCTCTGAGCTGTTTCAACAGCATCTTCCTGGTCCTCCTCCAAATATTGAAGATGAAGAAGAGGACGAAGCTGCCTCTGAGGAGTCTTCAATGGTAGTGAGTGATCAAATCCTTGCCCCACAACCCATTCAGCCTGTCAACGAGGAGCTTTCATCTCTGCCTTCTCCCTCTGAACAACTTTCTGCTCCTGCAGTCCAAATTATTGTTCCCACCAAGCAACCGAGCTCCTCATCCCAGCCTCTCGATAAAGTCTTGGGAGACAAGGAAAAGGTGTGAAGTTGTTCGGTATTTGTTTTATTTTCTTTTGTCATCTGTATTCTGAACGTTGTACTCCTTTCTACAATGTAATAAAAATCACCTTTTTCTGTTCCTCTATATTGTTGATGTTCTGTTTGCTTTCTTATTAACTCTTGCCTTCTCTTCTTTACTAGTTTATGGCTAGAATGGAATTGTTGTCTGCTCATGACACAACTCTGCTCAGACAATGTAATGAATATTTTAAAGTTGGTCACACTGACTTGGACAAGTCCCAGGTTGTAGACATCCTTGGTCGAGATGTTTCAGACCATGCAGTTGAGGCCTATCAGTACTTGAAATGTCTTCTTGATCGTGCTGTAGCCAATAATGTGGCTTATTACGAAATGATTGAAGATTTGCAAGGTACTCTCGATGAACTTCAGCAGCAGTATAAAGAGTCTTCAGCTCTTTTGCACGAAGGGTATGAGAAGAAAATTAAACAACTCAGTGCTGAAAAAGGCTATGATAAGATGCTTGCTGGCTATGAAGTGAAAGAGAGAACGTTGAAGATAGAGGTTGAAGAGCACAGGCAAATCGTTGAGCTGCTGGAGCAGGAGAATAACAATCTGCAAAAAGAATTAGCTCAGTTGAAGTCTGTTGCATCATCTTCAACTGCCTTGGTACCTGTTACCGACGAAGGATTCTCCTTTTTAGAAGTTGAGAATGCCAAGTTACGAGAAGAATTAGAAACTTTGAGAAGAGTTGGCCCCTCAACTGTTGTTCGGGGACGAGGAAGAGGTTCTCGGGGACGACCAAGAGTTCTTCGTCCTACCATTGAAGAAGCTCGTACTCAAGAAGCTTTGGAAAACCAGGCATTCTAATTGGTTGCAAAAAACCAAGCCTTGTCTGAACTGTCCAAGAAAGTCCAAAGTCTGGAGGGGGAACTTGCTATTCAGAAATCTACTTTAGAGAATAAAGATATTTTCATGAAAAACCTTCATGAACGGTTAGAGAGACTAACTTTCCAATTCCATAAACATCCTCGTGAGTTCTGGATGGCAGGCTACAATGAAGCCCTCTGTCACTTGGATACTCGTATTGAAAACGCTAACAATGAGGGTTACAAACAGGGATGGTTGAACGCTCTGGGTGTATTGAAACTAGAGCAAGGTCATTATTTATGGGATTATCATGCCCCTAGGCTGCTTGATTTACCTGTTCCGCCTTTCAAACTTGATGTGAGTTGGATGCCTGCTCGGGCCATTCCTCGTTGCTTGATCTCAAAGTATCTTGGTGACAATAACCTTCATTCACAGGCAGAATTATCTCGTCCTGAGCATTTACTGGATACACCTTCAATAATGAACGTCAGAATGCTTCGAGACCCTAATTTTATTAACTCTCCCCTTTGCTTGGAAGATCCACCTGCTGGCGAGGATCCTGTTTCAAAAGCACAAGGAAAGAGACCAATAGAATAGGGTTCTTAATGTAATAATAGTTTATACATTTCATAATAAATGTATTCATTTTTGAACTTCATTTTTGGATTTAATGAAATACATATAATTTTGTTTGCAAATGTTGATTGCCATTGTTTTGCAGTTGTAAACTACTTTTCATTTATGTATGTAATCTCTGTTAAAAAGATGATATAATTTTGTCGACCAACTGATTGTCGACTAACTTGACAGTATATCTGTTAAAAAGATAATAACATTATGTAATTTGTCGACCAATTGTAGTTGATTAAAACTTATTGTCGACCAGCTTACATTTGTGATAATCATTTGGTTGACCCAAAAATATTGATGTTTTGCTTCTCGACTGATTAAAAGTCACAAGTAACAAAAATTTTAACTTGGTAATATTTGTAAAATATTCCCGACCAACAAGGGTTGGCATTTTTTACTTCTCTACCAATATAACTTGGTGATTTTCCTGACCAACTTTAGAAATTTTTGGAAAATATATTTTTCTTCTTCTTCCGGAGTTGGCATTTTTCCTAGTTCTTCGTCGACATCCTTTCTTGCCCTTTTACCAACCTAAGTTGGTCTGAGCTCGAATTTTGATGATTCTGTCATGTCCACTTGCCCTTTTACCAAAATAAATTGGTCTGAGCTAGTGTCTGCCTCCTAACCAAAGGAGTATGGTTTCCTAACCAACCAGAGCTGGCATTTTTAGGAATGTTATTCTTGCCCTTTTACCAACTTAAGTTGATCTGAGCTCGAATTTGCCTCCTAACCAAAGGAGTATGGTTTCCTAACCAACCGGAGCTAACATTTTTAGGAATGTTATTCTTGCCCTTTTACCAACATAAGTTAGTCTCAGCTCGAATTTTCCTCCTAACCAAAAGAGTATGGTTTCCTAACCAACCGGAGCTGGCATTTTTAGGAATGTTATTCTTGACCTTTTACCAACCTAAGTTGGTCTGAGCTCGAACTGTCATGTCCACTTGCCCTTTTACCAAACTAAATTGGTCTGAGCCAGTGTCATAATTTCCTAACCAACCGAAGTTGGCATTTTTAGGAATGTTGTTTTTACTGCTGAGCAGCTTAGTGTGTTAGCAGCGTAGTGTGTAACACTAGTATTCCCCGAAAAACTTTCAATAAAAGGAGAGAGGCTGGCAAAATATCATTGTTTTATTCATATTGATGGAACTTCTTTACATTTTACATCACTGATAGTACTTGCGTAGGTGTTCAGCATTCCATGCATTCTTAAACTCTTCTCCTTCTAAAGTTGTTATTCGGTAAGTTCCTGGTCGAACAACTTCTGTAACTCGGTATGGTCCATGCCAGTTTGCCTCCAACTTATTGTGCTTCTGAATGACCTTCTTCAGCACGTAATCTCCTTCTTTTAGGTCGCATTTCTCCACCCTCTTATTGTAGAATAGAGTTGTTCGTTGCTGGTAAGCAGCATTCCTAATGGCTGCCTCTTCCCTAACCTCCTCGACCATATCCAAATCCAATCTTCTCATTAAATCGTTGATTGGGGAATTGAAATTCAGCACTCTGTGTGTTGGGAGACCAAACTCTGCAGGTATTACAGCCTCACTTCCAAATGCCAACATATATGGTGATTCTCCAGTTGCTGCTCGGGGAGTAGTACGATAAGCCCACAGTACTTACTGTAGCTCGTTAATCCAATTTGCTTTAGCCTCACTTAGCCTCTTCTTTAAACTATTTAGCAATGTCATGTTCGTCACTTCAGTCTGTCCATTACTTTGTGGATGACCTGGTGCTGAATGGAGTTTTAAAATATTGGACTGATGGCAGTAAGCAGCGAATTCCTCGTTATCAAATTGCGTTCCATGATCGGTGATGAATGCATAAGGAAGACCATACCTACAAATGATATTTTTCCATACAAATTGATATACCTTCTTGTAGGTCATGTCGACAAGAGGCTCAGCTTCTACCCACTTAGTAAAATAATCCACTGCGACGACGAGGTATTTAAACCTTCCCCTGGTCGTTGGCAATGGCCCTACCAAATCTACCCCCCACATGGAAAATGGCCAAGGGGAAGTGATGGGTGTTAACAATGCTTGTGGAGTTCGACGGATGGAAGAAAAACGCTGGCACTTGTCACATTTCTTGGCATAGGCTATACAATCAGCCCTCATCGTTGGCCAGTAATATCCCTGTGTCATTACCCTTTGTAAAAGAGTACGACCTGCTACATGGGCTCCACAGGACCCCTAATGGATCTCTTCAATCAATTATTTCACCTCGGAGGGATGTACACATCTTTGCAAACCTGCCATAATTCCTCGTCTGTACAAAACACCATTAGTTAGTACACACCGAGCAGCTTTAAACTTCAATTTCTTGGCAGCGAGCTTATCCTCCGGTAATTCTCCATCCTCAATATACGCCCTGATGGGATCCATCCAAGATGGTCCTAAGTCAAGGGTGATAAAATTCATTGTCAGGTCTTCATCTATGCTCCGACTTCCTAATACTTCGATTGGTATCATTCTTCGTAGCTCGGTACGAGTAGCTGATGCTAGTCGGGCCAATGCGTTTGCTCGTGCATTCTCCATTCTCGGTATTCTGATCAACTGAATGGCAATAAATTCTGCCACCAACTCCATCACCTTTGCATGATACTTGACCATTAATTCTCCTTTAGCAGCATATGTTCCCAATATCTGATTCACAATTAATTGAGAATCACTGAAGACCATCACTTGTTGCGCTTCCATAGTTTTTGCCAAATTAAGACCTGCTATCATGGCCTCGTACTCAACCTCATTATTGGAAGCTTTGAATTGAAATCGCAGTGCATATTCCATGCCGACTTCATCTGGGCTGTTCAAAACGATCCCTGCTCCACCTCCTGTAGTACAAGATGAACCATCTACATACAACTTCCATATAGGCAACTCGTCATCTAATTTCTGATCTGACAGAGTTCCTCGGTGAAATATTTGTTGCTTCTTTTCACCACCCCCTGAGTTTTCTTGTTCTTCATCGACCATCTCTTCTTGCCTTTTTACCAACCTAAGTTGGTCTGAGCTCGAATTTGATGATCTTGTCACATCCACTTGCCCTTTTACCAAACTAAGTTGCTCTGAGCCAGTGACTGCTAATTCTGTAACATCCACTTGCCCTTTTACCAAACTAAGTTGGTCTGAGCTAGTGTTTGTTGATCCTGTAGCATCCACAGGTTGATCAGCGAGCTGCTTTTGCTCCTCGGGGATATCAGGATAGGTGAATTATGCTATGAAATCTGCTATTGCTTGCCCTTTAAGCGATGACCTGGGTTCATAAATTATATCATATTCGCCGAGCTCTATTGCCCAGTACATCAATCTCCCTGATTTTTCTGGCTTATGAAGGGCTTGTCTTAGTGGCATGTCGGTATATACGACTATGGTATGGGCCTGAAAATATGGCCTTATTCTCCTACTTGCTTCAATTAATGCCAGTGCCAATTTTTCCAGCTTTGGGTACCTGATCTCTGCACCTCGGAAAGCCTTACTTGTATAATAAATTAGCTTTTGCACTCCATTATCCATTCTGATCAATGCCGAGCTAACTGCATTCTCTGATACTGCCAGGTACAAATACAATTTTTCTCCCATTATTGGCCTGGACAACAATGGAGGTGCTCCCAGATATATTTCTTCAAATCTTGAAAGGCCTTCTCACATTCATCATTCCACTCGAAAGTTTTTAGGAGTGTTTTGAAGAATGGGAGGCATCTATCAGTTGCTCGGGATACAAATCTGTTAAGCGTTGCAACTAGTCCTATAAGACTCTGTACTTCTTTCTTCGTCGTTGGAGGTCGCAGCCCTAAAAGAGCCTTGATCTTTTCTGGATTTTCTTCAATGCCTCGCTGGTTGACAATGTACCCGAGTAACATTCCTTCTCGTACTCCAAATATGCACTTCGTCGGGTTCAGCTTCATTTGGTATTTATCTAATTGATCAAAGGTCTGACCTAAGTCAACTAGATGATCAGCAGCTTTCTTGCTTGTTGTCAGCATGTCATCGACATAGACTTCCATGTTGCGACTGATTTGTTCGGCAAAGACCTTGTTCATCAGCCGCTGGTATGTCGCACCTGCATTTTTCAAACCAAAAGGCATAACATTATAACAATAAGTTCCCCTAGGGGTAATGAAAGAAGTACTTGTAACACCCCGCCCGCCCGGGAAGAGCGAACGGAGCGCTAATGCGATAAAATAAATCCAAATCCACAAGTGATAAGGTATAGAGCATATAAATAAACCCACAATAATATAAATCAACTAATATCAATCTCTTCAATTACAACAAGTCTCTCGAATTACAATTACAACTATCTAACTGGAATAAAAATACAAATCTCCAAAGCTCTATACATCAAAATAATTAAATACAATCTTCCAACTTGTATTAAAAATTCTCCCTAATATAATCCACGCTAAAAATCATCCCAATTTGTCCATAGCTTCCCAAATCCACGCTAACCTGCCACTAAAAGAAAATATGGGGAAGTACACAATATGAAAAGAAAGATGCTCAACAAATATATGTTAACGATGAATAAAACGTAACAACACGAGTACGAATATTCAAACCAATATGCAAAACTCAATAGCATTTCATCATTATAATTTTTCAACAACACATCAATGGGTCACTAGGCCTCACCACATCCGTATATGCTTTATCAAGCCATAGCCCGAGAAACAGGAATTTTGGCGGGTGCCCAACATCCGTGCCATATTAAAATCTCATGACAACGTGATCATCAACAATATAATGATACCACATGAATCGAAATAATTCAAACAATAATTTTTCCAGATTTCAACGAATTTATCAATTCAAATATGAGTTCAATTAAACATGAAATCAAAGAGAATGACACTCGCGAGATTTAAGGAGCATATTGTGTAAAACCCCATACCTCAAACCATGATGAGAAACCAACGATCACATCCTCAAGATCAACTCAAAAGATCTACAAAAGCTTCTCCAAGAACCTCCAACAAAATAGCCCCAAGAACACCTCTAATCTAAGGTTGGAACTCACAAATCTCAAGGGCCAATGTGTATATAAAAAGAAGAGGAATATAAAATATATTTGCTACCAAAATTTGTGCCAAAAGTATGTTAAAAGGCTTGCCCACGACTTCCTTTTATAATGCAAAGAAATGAAGAGTTGGAATCCAAAAGACTACTATAAATAAGTCAAAGAAATGAAGAGTTGGAAGTCAAAATGACTCCAAGAGTTAAAAACATTTAAAAATCATTTTAAAATCCGTTATAACTCCGATTTCGAAACCGTTTGAAATTCTCGCCTTTAAAAATAATAACCAACAAGTTTGAGCAATAAAAATAATTTTATCAAAAACTTTATTTTCCTCCATTTTCCTAAATTAATTAAAATAGCCCAAAATTACGCGGGTTGTTACACTTCCCCACTAACAATGGAATTTCGCCCTCGAAATTCGCTGAATGCCTAACTCTCAAAATCAGGCCACTACACTAACTCCAAAAATAAATCACGTCTCCCAAAAATAAATTCCTCACATCTAATCTAGATGCCTATCACGAATATCACCTAAAATTTGCTATCTCCAAAAATTGCTAACCACACAATGAACAAAAAACCCAAGCCCCGAGGGTTGACATATACCTAAGCTCTGATACCATTGGTAACACCCCGCCCGCCCGGGAAGAGCGAACGGAGCGCTAATGCGATAAAATAAATCCAAATCCACAAGTGATAAGGTATAGAGCATCTAAATAAACCCACAATAATATAAATTCACTAATCTCAATCTCTTCAATTACAACAAGTCTCTCGAATTACAATTACAACTATCTAACTTGAATAAAAATACAAATCTCCAAAGCTCTATACATCAAAATAATTAAATACAATCTTCCAACTTGTATTAAAAATTCTCCCTAATATAATCCACGCTAAAAAACATCCCAATTGGTCCATAGCGTCCCAAATCCACGCTAACCTGCCACTAAAAGAAAATATGGGGAAGTACACAATATGACAAGAAAGATGCTCAACAAATATATGTTAACGATGAATAAAACGTAACAACACGAGTACGAATATTCAAATCAAAATGCAAAACTCAATAGTATTTCATTATTATAATTTTTCAACAACACATCAATGGGTCACCAGGCCTCACCACATCCGTATATGCTTTATCAAGCCATAACCAGGGAAATAGGAATTTTGGCAGGTGCCCAACATCCGTGCCATATTAAAATCTCATGACAACGTGCTCATCAACAATATAATGATACCACATGAATCGAAATAATTCAAACAATAATGTTTCCAGATTTCAACGAATTTATCAATTCAAATATGAGTTCAATTAAACATGAAATCAAAGAGAATGACACTCGCGAGATTTAAGGAGCATATTGTGTAAAACCCCATACCTCAAACCATGATGAGAAACCAACGATCACATCCTCAAGATCAACTCAAAAGATCTACAAAAGCTTATCCAAGAACCTCCAACAAAATAGCCCCAAGAACACCTCTAATCTAATGTTGAAACTCACAAATCTCAAGGGCCAATGTGTATATAAAAAGTAGAGGAATATAAAATATATTTGCTACAAAAATTTATGCCAAAAGTATGTTAAAAGGCTTGCCCACGACTTCCTTTTATAATGCAAAGAAATGAAGAGTTGGAATCCAAAAGACTACTTTAAATAAGTCAAAGAAATGAAGAGTTGGAAGTCAAAACAACTCCAAGAGTTAAAAACATTTAAAAATCATTTTAAAATCCGTTATAACTCCGATTTCGAAACCGTTTGAAATTCTCGCCTTTAAATATAATAACCAACAAGTTTGAGCAATAAAAATAATTTTATCAAAAACTTTATTTTCCTCCATTTTCCTAAATTAATTAAAATAGCCCAAAATTACGCGGGTTGTTACACTTCCCCACTAACAATGGAATTTCGCCCTCGAAATTCGCCGAATGCCTAACTCTCAAAATCAGGCCACTACACTAACTCCAAAAATAAATCACGTCTCCCAAAAATAAATTTCTCACATCTAATCTAGATGCCTATCACGAATATCACCTAAAATTTCTTATCTCCAAAAATTGCTAACCACACAATGAACCCAAGCCCCGAGGGTTGACGTATACATAAGCTCTGATACCATTGGTAACACCCCGCCCGCCCGGGAAGAGCGAACGGAGCGCTAATGCGATAAAATAAATCCAAATCCACAAGTGACAAGGTATATAGCATCTAAATAAACCCACAATAATATAAATCCACTAATCTCAATCTCTTCAATTACAACAAGTCTCTCGAATTACAATTACAACTATCTAACTCGAATAAAAATACAAATATCCAAAGCTCTATACATCAAAATAATTAAATACAATCTTTCAACTTGTATTAAAAATTCTCCCTAATATAATCCACGCTAAAAATCATCCCAATTGGTCCATAGCGTCCCAAATCCACGCTAACCTGCCACTAAAAGAAAATATGGGGAAGTACACAATATGACAAGAAAGATGCTCAACAAATATATGTTAACGATGAATAAAACGTAACAACACGAGTACGAATATTCAAATCAAAATGCAAAACTCAATAGCATTTCATCATTATAATTTTTCAACAACACATCAATGGGTCACCAGGCCTGACCACATCAATATGCTTTATCAAGCCATAGCCCGACAAACAGGAATTTTTTGGCGGGTGCCCAACATCCGTGCCATATTAAAATCTCATGACAACGTGCTCATCAACAATATAATGATACCACATGAATCGAAATAATTCAAACAATAACGTTTTCCAGATTTCAACGAATTTATCAATTCAAATATGAGTTCAATTAAACATGAAATCAAAGAGAATGACACAGCCGAGATTTAAGGAGCATCTTGTGTAAAACCCCATACCTCAAACTATGATGAGAAACCAACGATCACATCCTCAAGATCAACTCAAAAGATCTACAAAAGCTTCTCCAAGAACCTCCAACAAAATAGCCCCAAGAACACCTCTAATCTAATGTTGGAACTCACAAATTTCAAGGGCCAATGTGTATATAAAAAGAAGAGGAATGTAAAATATATTTGCTACCAAAATTTGTGCCAAAAGTATGTTAAAAGGCTTGCCCACGACTTCCTTTTATAATGCAAAGAAATTAAGAGTTGGAATCCAAAAGACTACTATAAATAAGTCAAAGAAATGAAGAGTTGGAAGTCAAAACAACTCCAAGAGTTAAAAACATTAAAAAATCATTTTAAAATCCGTTATAACTCCGATTTCGAAACCGTTTGAAATTCTCGCCTTTAAAAATAATAACCAACAAGTTTGTGCAATAAAAATAATTTTATCAAAAACTTTATTTTCCTCCATTTTCCTAAATTAATTAAAATAGCCCAAAATTACGCGGGTTGTTACACTTCCCCACTAACAATGAAATTTTGCCCTCGAAATTCGCCGAATGCCTAACTCTCAAAATCTGGCCACTACATTAACTCCAAAAATAAATCACGTCTCCCAAAAATAAATTCCTCACATCTAATCTAGATGCCTATCACGAATATCACCTAAAATTTGCTATCTCCAAAAATTGCTAACCACACAATGAACCCAAAACCCAAGCTCCGAGGGTTGACATATACCTAAGCTCTGATACCATTTGTAACACCCCGCCCGCCCGGGAAGAGCGAACGGAGCGCTAATGCGATAAAATAAATCCAAATCCACAAGTGACAAGGTACAGAGCATCTAAATAAACCCAAAATAATATAAATTCACTAATCTCAATCTCTTCAATTACAACAAGTCTCTCGAATTACAATTACAACTATCTAACTCGAATAAAAATACAAATCTCCAAAGCTCTATACATCAAAATAATTAAATACAATCTTCCAACTTGTATTAAAAATTCTCCCTAATATAATCCACGCTAAAAATCATCCCAATTGGTCCATAGCGTCCCAAATCCACGCTAACCTGCCACTAAAAGAAAATATGGGGAAGTACACAATATGACAAGAAAGATGCTCAACAAATATATGTTAACGATGAATAAAACGTAACAACACGAGTACGAATATTCAAATCAAAATGCAAAACTCAATAGCATTTCATCATTATAATTTTTCAACAACACATCAATGGGTCACCAGGCCTCACCACATCTGTATATGCTTTATCAAGCCATAGCCCGGGAAACAGGAATTTTGGCGGGTGCCCAACATCCGTGCCATATTAAAATCTCATGACAACGTGTTCATCAACAATATAATGATACCACATGAATCGAAATAATTCAAACAATAATTTTTCCAGATTTCAACGAATTTATCAATTCAAATATGAGTTCAATTAAACATGAAATCAAAGAGAATGACACTCGCGAGATTTAAGGTGCATATTGTGTAAAACCCCATACCTCAAACCATGATGAGAAACCAACGATAACATCCTCAAGATCAACTCAAAAGATCTACAAAAGCTTATCCAAGAACCTCCAACAAAATAGCCCCAAGAACACCTCTAATCTAATGTTGGAACTCACAAATCTCAAGGGCCAATGTGTATATAAAAAGAAGAGGAATATAAAATATATTTGCTACAAAAATTTGTGCCAAAAGTAGGTTAAAAGGCTTGCCCACGACTTTCTTTTATAATGCAAAGAAATGAAGAGTTGGAATCCAAAAGACTACTTTAAATAAGTCAAAGAAATGAAGAGTTGGAAGTCAAAACAACTCCAAGAGTTAAAAACATTTAAAAATCATTTTAAAATCCGTTATAACTCCGATTTCGAAACCGTTTGAAATTCTCGCCTTTAAAAATAATAACCAACAAGTTTGAGCAATAAAAATAATTTTATCAAAAACTTTATTTTCCTCCATTTTCCTAAATTAATTAAAATAGCCCAAAATTACGCGGGTTGTTACACTTCCCCACTAACAATGGAATTTCGCCCTCGAAATTCGCCGAATGCCTAACTCTCAAAATCAGGCCACTACACTAACTCCAAAAATAAATCACGTCTCCCAAAAATAAATTCCTCACATCTAATCTAGATGCCTATCACGAATATCACCTAAAATTTCTTATCTCCAAAAATTGCTAACCACACAATGAACCCAAAACCCAAGCCCCTAGGATTGACGTATACCTAAGCTCTGATACCATTTGTAACACCCCGCCCACCCAGGAAGAGCGAACGGAGCGCTAATGCGATAAAATAAATCCAAATCCACAAGTGACAAGGTACAGAACATCTAAAAAAAACCACAATAATATAAATTCACTAATCTCAATCTCTTCAATTACAATAAGACTCTCAAATTACAATTACAACTATCTAACTCGAATAAAAATACAAATCTCCAAAGCTCTATACATCAAAATAATTAAATACAATCTTCCAACTTGTATTAAAAATTCTCCCTAATATAATCCACGCTAAAAATCATCCCAATTGGTCCATAGCGTCCCAAATCCACCGTAACCAGCCACTAAAAGAAAATATGGGGAAGTACACGATATGACAAGAAAGATGCTCAATAAATATATGTTAACGATGAATAAAACGTAACAACACGAGTACGAATATTCAAATCAAAATGCAAAACTCAATAGCATTTCATCATTATAATTTTTCAACAACACATCAATGGGTCACCAGGCCTCACCACATCCGTATATGCTTTAGCAAGCCATAGCCCGGGAAACAGGAATTTTGGCGGGTGCCCAACATCCGTGCCATATTAAAATCTCATGACAACATGCTCATCAACAATATAATGATACCACATGAATCGAAATAATTCAAACAATAATTTTTCCAGATTTCAACGAATTTATCAATTCAAATATGAGTTCAATTAAACATGAAATCAAAGAGAATGACACTCGCGAGATTTAAGGAGCATATTGTGTAAAATCCCACACCTCAAACCATGATGAGAAACCAACGATCACTTCCTCAAGATCAACTCAAAAGATCTACAAAAACTTATCCAAGAACCTCCAATAAAATAGCTCCAAGAACACCTCTAATCTAATGATGGAACTCACAAATCTCAAGGGCCAATGTGTATATAAAAAGAAGAGGAATATAAAATATATTTGCTACCAAAATTTGTGCCAAAAGTATGTTAAAAGTCTTGCCCACGACTTCCTTTTATAATGCAAAGAAATGAAGAGTTGGAATCCAAAAGACTACTTTAAATAAGTCAAAGAAATGAAGAGTTGGAAGTCAAAACAACTCCAAGAGTTAAAAACATTTAAAAATCATTTTAAAATCCGTTATAACTCCGATTTCGAAACCGTTTGAAATTCTCGCCTTTAAAAATAATAACCAACAAGTTTGAGCAATAAAAATAATTTTATCAAAAACCTTATTTTCCTCCATTTTCCTAAATTAATTAAAATAGCCCAAAATTACGCGGGTTGTTACACTTCCCCACTAACAATGGAATTTCGCCCTCGAAATTCGCCGAATGCCTAACTCTCAAAATCAGGCCACTACACTAACTCCAAAAATAAATCACGTCTCCCAAAAATAAATTCCTCACATCTAATCTAGATGCCTATCACGAATATCACCTAAAATTTCTTATCTCCAAAAATTGCTAACCACACAATGAACCCAAAACCCAAGCCCCGAAGGTTGACGTATACCTAAGCTCTGATACCATTTGTAACACCCCGCCCGCCCGGGAAGAGCGAACGGAGTGCTAATGCGATAAAATAAATTCAAATCCACAAGTGACAAGGTTGAGAGCATCTAAATAAACCCACAATAATATAAATCCACTAATCTCAATCTCTTCAATTACAACAAGTCTCTCGAATTACAATTACAACTATCTAACTCGAATAAAAATACAAATCTCCAAAGCTCTATACATCAAAATAATTAAATACAATCTTCCAACTTGTATTAAAAATTCTCCCTAATATAATCAACGCTAAAAATCATCCCAATTGGTCCATAGCGTCCCAAATTCACGCTAACCTGCCACTAAAAGAAAATATGGGGAAGTACACAATATGACAAGAAAGATGCTCAACAAATATATGTTAACGATGAATAAAACGTAACAACACGAGTACGAATATTCAAATCAAAATGCAAAACTCAATAGCATTTCATCATTATAATTTTTCAACAACACATCAATGGGTCACCAGGCCTCACCACATCTGTATATGCTTTAGCAAGCCATAGCCCGGGAAACAGGAATTTTGGCGGGTGCCCAACTTCCGTGCCATATTAAAATCTCATGACCACGTGCTCATCAACAATATAATGATACCACATGAATCGAAATAATTGAAACAAAAATTTTTCCAGATTTCAACGAATTTATCAATTCAAATATGAGTTCAATTAAACATGAAATCAAAGAGAATGACACTCGCGAGATTTAAGGTGCATATTGTGTAAAACCCCATACCTCAAACCATGATGAGAAACCAACGATAACATCCTCAAGATCAACTCAAAAGATCTACAAAAGCTTATCCAAGAACCTCCAACAAAATAGCCCCAAGAACACTTCTAATCTAATGTTGGAACTCACAAATCTCAAGGGCCAATGTGTATATAAAAAGAAGAGGAATATAAAATATATTTGCTACAAAAATTTGTGCCAAAAGTATGTTAAAAGGCTTGCCCACGACTTCCTTTTATAATGCAAAGAAATGAAGAGTTGGAATCCAAAAGACTACTTTAAATAAGTCAAAGAAATGAAGAGTTGGAAGTCAAAACAACTCCAAGAGTTAAAAACATTTAAAAATCATTTTAAAATCCGTTATAACTCCGATTTCGAAATCGTTTGAAATTCTCGCCTTTAAAAATAATAACCAACAAGTTTGAGCAATAAAAATAATTTTATCAAAAACTTTATTTTCCTCCATTTTCCTAAATTAATTAAAATAGCCCAAAATTATGCGGGTTGTTACACTTCCCCACTAACAATGGAATTTCGCCCTCGAAATTCGCCGAATGCCTAACTCTCAAAATCAGGCCACTACACTAACTCCAAAAATAAATCGCGTCTCCCAAAAATAAATTCCTCATATCTAATCTAGATGCCTATCACGAATATCACCTAAAATTTCTTATCTCCAAAAATTGCTAACCACACAATGAACCCAAAACCCAAGCCCCTAGGATTGACGTATACCTAAGCTCTGATACTATTTGTAACACCCCGCCCACTCAGGAAGAGCGAACGGAGCGCTAATGCGATAAAATAAATCCAAATCCACCAGTGACAAGGTACAGAGCATCTAAATAAACCCACAATAATATAAATTCACTAATCTCAATCTCTTCAATTACAATAAGACTCTCAAATTACAATTACAACTATATAACTCGAAAAAAAATACAAATCTCCAAAGCTCTATACATCAAAATAATTAAATACAATCTTCCAACTTGTATTAAAAATTCTCCCTAATATAATCCACGCTAAAAATCATCCCAATTGGTCCATAGCGTCCCCAATCCACGCTGACCCGCCACTAAAAGAAAATATGGGGAAGTACACGATATGACAAGAAAGATGTTCAACAAATATATGTTAACGATGAATAAAACGTAACAACACGAGTACGAATATTCAAATCAAAATGCAAAACTCAATAGCATTTCATCATTATAATTTTTCAACAACACATCAATTGGTCACCAGGCCTCACCACATCCGTATATGCTTTATCAAGCCATAGCCCGGGAAACAGGAATTTTGGCGGGTGCCCAATATCCGTGCCATATTAAAATCTCATGACAACATGCTCATCAACAATATAATGATACCACATGAATCGAAATAATTCAAACAATAATTTTTCCAGATTTCAACGAATTTATCAATTCAAATATGAGTTCAATTAAACATGAAATCAAAGAGAATGACACTCGCGAGATTTAAGGAGCATATTGTGTAAAACGCCACACCTCAAACCATGACGAGAAACCAACGATAACTTCCTCAAGATCAACTCAAAAGATCTACAAAAGCTTATCCAAGAACCTCCAACAAAATAGCCCCAAGAACACCTCTAATCTAATGTTGGAACTCACAAATCTCAAGGGCCAATGTGTATATAAAAAGAAGAGGAATATAAAATATATTTGCTACCAAAATTTGTGCCAAAAGTATGTTAAAAGTCTTGCCCACGACTTCCTTTTATAATGCAAAGAAATGAAGAGTTGGAATCCAAAAGAATACTTTAAATAAGTCAAAGAAATGAAGAGTTGGAAGTCAAAACAACTCCAAGAGTTAAAAACATTTAAAAATCATTTTAAAATCCGTTATAACTCCGATTTCGAAACCGTTTGAAATTCTCGCCTTTAAAAATAATAACCAACAAGTTTGAGCAATAAAAATAATTTTATCAAAAACTTTATTTTCCTCCATTTTCCTAAATTAATTAAAATAGCCCAAAATTACGCGGGTTGTTACACTTCCCCACTAACAATGGAATTTCGCCCTCGAAATTCGCCGAATGCCTAACTCTCAAAATCAGACCACTACACTAACTCCAAAAATAAATCACGTCTCCCAAAAATAAATTCCTCACATCAAATCTAGATGCCTATCACGAATATCACCTAAAATTTCTTATCTCCAAAAATTGCTAACCACACAATGAACCCAAAACCCAAGCCCCGAGGGTTGACGTATACCTAAGCTCTGATACCATTTGTAACACCCCGCCCGCCCGGGAAGAGCGAACGGAGCGCTAATGCGATAAAATAAATCCAAATCCACAAGTGACAAGGTTGAGAGCATCTAAATAAACCCGCAATAATATAAATCCACTAATCTCAATCTCTTCAATTACAACAAGTCTCTCGAATTACAATTACAACTATCTAACTCGAATAAAAATACAAATCTCCAAAGCTCAATACATCAAAATAATTAAATGCAATCTTCCAACTTGTATTAAAAATTCTCCCTAATATAATCCACGCTAAAAATCATCCCAATTGGTCCATAGCGTCCGAAATCCACGCTAACCTGCCACTAAAAGAAAATATGGGGAAGTACACAATATGACAAGAATGATGCTCAACAAATATATGTTAACGATGAATAAAACGTAACAACACGAGTACGAATATTCAAATCAAAATGTAAAAATCAATAGCATTTCATCATTATAATTTTTCAACAACACATCAATGGGTCACCAGGCCTCACCCCATCCGTATATGCTTTATCAAGCCATAGCCCGGGAAACAGGAATTTTGGCGGGTGCCCAACATCCGTGCCATATTAAAATCTCATGACAACATGCTCATCAACAATATAATGATACCACATGAATCGAAATAATTCAAACAATAATTTTTCCAGATTTCAACGAATTTATCAATTCAAATATGAGTTCAATTAAACATGAAATCAAAGAGAATGACACTCGCGAGATTTAAGGTGCAGATTGTGTAAAACCCCATAACTCAAACCATGATGAGAAACCAACGATCACATCCCCAAGATCAACTCAAAAGATCTACAAAAGCTTATCCAAGAACCTCCAACAAAATAGCCCCAAGAACACCTCTAATCTAATGTTGGAACTCACAAATCTCAAAGGCCAATGTGCATATAAAAAGAAGAGGAATATAAAATATATTTGCAACAAAAATTGTGCCAAAAGTATGTTAAAAGGCTTGGCCATGACTTCCTTTTATAATGCAAACAAATGAAGAGTTGGAATCCAAAAGACTACTTTAAATAAGTCAAAGAAATGAAGAGTTGGAAGTCAAAACAACTCCAAGAGTTAAAAACATTTAAAAATCATTTTAAAATCCGTTATAACTCCGATTTCGAAACCGTTTGAAATTCTCGCCTTTAAAAATAATAACCAACAAGTTTGAGCAATAAAAATAATTTTATCAAAAACTTTATTTTCCTCCATTTTCCTAAATTAATTTAAATAGCCCAAAATTACGCGGGTTGTTACACTTCCCCACTAACAATGGAATTTCCCCCTCGAAATTTGCCGAATGCCTAACTCTCAAAATCAGGCCACTACACTAACTCCAAAAATAAATCACGTCTCCAAAAAATAAATTCCTCACATCTAATCTAGATGTCTATCACGAATATCACCTAAAATTTCTTATCTCCAAAAATTGATAACCACACAATGAACCCAAAACCCAAGCCCCGAGGGTTGACGTATACCTAAGCTCTGATACCATTTGTAACACCCCGCCCTCCCGAGAAGAGCGAACGGAGCGCTAATGCGATAAAATAAATCCAAATCCACAAGTGACAAGGTATAGAGCATCTATATAAACCCACAATAATATAAATCCACTAATCTCAATATCTTCAATTACAACAAGTCTCTCGAATTACAATTACAACTATCTAACTCGAATAAAAATACAAATCTCCAAAGCTCTATACATCAAAATAATTAAATACAATCTTCCAACTTGTATTAAAAATTCTCCCTAATATAATCCACGATAAAAATCATCCCAATTGGTCCATAGCGTCCCAAATTCACGCTAACCTGCCACTAAAAGAAAATATGGGGAAGTACACAATATGACAAGAAAGATGCTCAACAAATATATGTTAACGATGAATAAAACGTAACAACACGAGTACGAATATTCAAATCAATATGCAAAACTCAATAGCATTTCATCATTATAATTTTTCAACAACACATCAATGGGTCACCAGGCCTCACCACATCCGTATATGCTTTATCAAGCCATAGCCCGGCAAACAGAAATTTTGGCGGGTGCCCAACATCTGTGCCATATTAAAAGCTCATGACAACGTGATCATCAACAATATAATGATACCACATGAATCGAAATAATTCAAACAATAATTTTTCCAGATTTCAACGAATTTATCAATTCAAATATGAGTTCAATTAAACATGAAATCAAAGAGAATGACACTCGCGAGATTTAAGGAGCATCTTGTGTAAAACCCCATGCCTCAAACCATGATGAGAAACCAACGATCACATCCTCAAGATCAACTCAAAAGATCTACAAAAGCTTCTCCAAGAACCTCCAACAAAATAGCCCCAAGAACACCTCTAATCTAAGGTTGGAACTCACAAATCTCAAGGGCCAATGTGTATATAAAAAGAAGAGGAATATAAAATATATTTGTACCAAAATTTGTGCCAAAAGTATGTTAAAAGGCTTGCCCACGAGTTCCTTTTATAATGCAAAGAAATGAAGAGTTGGAATCCAAAAGACTACTATAAATAAGTCAAAGAAATAAAGAGTTGGAAGTCAAAACAACTCCAAGAGTTAAAAACATTTAAAAATCATTTTAAAATCCGTTATAACTCCGATTTCGAAACCGTTTGAAATTCTCGCCTTTAAAAATAATAACCAACAAGTTTGAGCAATAAAAATAATTTTATCAAAAACTTTATTTTCGTCCATTTTCCTAAATTAATTAAAATAGCCTAAAATTACGCGGGTTGTTACACTTCCCCACTAACAATGGAATTTCGCCCTCGAAATTCGCCGAATGCCTAACTCTCAAAATCAGGCCACTGCAATAACTCCAAAAATAAATCTCGTCTCCCAAAAATAAATTCCTCACATCTAATCTAGATGCCTATCACGAATATCACCTAAAATTTGCTATCTCCAAAAATTGCTAACCACACAATGAACCCAAAACCCAAGCCCCGAGGATTGACGTATACCTAAGCTCTGATACCATTTGTAACACCCTGCCCACCCGGGAAGAGCGAACGGAGCGCTAATGCGATAAAATAAATCCAAATCCACAAGTGACAAGGTACAGAGCATCTAAATAAACCCACAATAATATAAATTCACTAATCTCAATCTCTTCAATTACAATAAGACTCTCGAATTACAATTACAACTATCTAACTCGATTAAAAATACAAATCTCCAAAGCTCTATACATCAAAATAATTAAATACAATCTTCCAACTTGTATTAAAAATTCTCCCTAATATAATCCACGCTAAAAATCATCCCAATTGGTCCATAGCGTCCCAAATCCATGCTAACCTGCCACTAAAAGAAAATATGGGGAAGTACACGATATGACAAGAAAGATGCTCAACAAATATATGTTAACGATGAATAAAACGTAACAACACGAGTACGAATATTCAAATCAAAATGTAAAACTCAATAGCATTTCATCATTATAATTTTTCAACAACACATCAATGGGTCACCAGGCCTCACCACATCCGTATATGCTTTATCAAGCCATAGCCCGGGAAACAGGAATTTTGGCGGTTGCCCAACATCCGTGCCATATTAAAATCTCATGACAACGTGATCATCAACAATATAATGATACCACATGAATCGAAATAATTCAAACAATAATTTTTCCAGATTTCAACGAATTTATCAATTCAAATATGAGTTCAATTAAACATGAAATCAAAGAGAATGACACTCGCGATATTTAAGGAGCATATTGTGTAAAACCCCACACCTCAAACCATGATGAGAAACCAACGATCACATCCTCAAGATCAACTCAAAAGATCTACAAAAGCTTATCCAAGAACCTCCAACAAAATATCCCCAAGAACACCTCTAATCTAATGTTGGAACTCACAAATCTCAAGGGCCAATGTGTATATAAAAAGAAGAGGAATATAAAATATATTTGCTACCAAAATTTGTGCCAAAAGTATGTTAAAAGGCTTGCCCACGACTTCCTTTTATAATGCAAAGAAATGAAGAGTTGGAATCCAAAAGACTACTTTAAATAAGTCAAAGAAATGAAGAGTTGGAAGTCAAAACAACTCCAAGAGTTAAAAACATTTTAAAATCATTTTAAAATCCGTTATAACTCCGATTTCGAAACCGTTTGAAATTCTCGCCTTTAAAAATACTAACCAACAAGTTTGAGCAATAAAAATAATTTTATCAAAAACTTTATTTTCCTCCATTTTCCTAAATTAATTAAAATAGCCCAAAATTACGGGGGTTGTTACACTTCCCCACTAACAATGGAATTTCGCCCTCGAAATTCGCCGAATGCCTAACTCTCAAAATCAGGCCACTACACTAACTCCAAAAATAAATCACGTCTCCCAAAAATAAATTCCTCACATCTAATCTAGATGCCTATCACGAATATCACCTAAAATTTCTTATCTCCACAAATTGCTAACCACACAATGAACCCAAAACCCAAGCCCCGAGGGTTGACGTATACCTAAGCTCTGATACCAATTGTAACACCCCGCCCGCCCGGGAAGAACGAACGGAGCGCTAATGCGATAAAATAAATTCAAATCCACAAGTGACAAGGTTGAGAGCATCTAAATAAACCCACAATAATATAAATCCACTAATCTCAATCTCTTCAATTACAACAAGTCTCTCGAATTACAATTTCAACTATCTAACTCGAATAAAAATACAAATCTCCAAAGCTCTATACATCAAAATAATTAAATACAATCTTCCGACTTGTATTAAAAATTCTCCCTAATATAATCCACGCTAAAAATCATCCCAATTGGTCCATAGCGTCCCAAATCCACGCTAACCTGCCACTAAAAGAAAATATGGGGAAGTACACAATATGACAAGAAAGATGCTCAACAAATATATGTTAACGAAGAATAAAACGTAACAACACGACTATGAATATTCAAATCAAAATTGAAAACTCAATAGCCTTTCATCATTATAATTTTTCAACAACACATCAATGGGTCACCAGGCCTCACCACATCCGTATATGCTTTATCAAGCCATAGCCCGGCAAACAGGAATTTTGGCGGGTGCCCAACATCCGTGCCATATTAAAATCTCATGACAACGTGCTCATCAACAATATAATGATACCACATGAATCGAAATAATTCAAACAATAATTTTTCCAGATTTCAACGAATTTATCAATTCAAATATGAGTTCAATTAAACATGAAATCAAAGAGAATGACACTCGCGAGATTTAAGGAGCATCTTGTGTAAAACCCCATACCTCAAACCATGATGAGAAACCAACGATCACATCCTCAAGATCAACTCAAAATATCTACAAAAGCTTCTCCAAGAACCTCCAACAAAATAGCCCCAAGAACACCTCTAATCTAAGGTTGGAACTCACAAATCTCAAGGGCCAATGTGTATATAAAAAGAAGAGGAATATAAAATATATTTGCTACAAAAATTTGTGCCAAAAGTATGTTAAAAGGCTTGCCCACGACTTCCTTTTATAATGCAAAGAAATGAAGAGTTGGAATCCAAAAGACTACTATAAATATGTCAAAGAAATGAAGAGTTGGAAGTCAAAACAACTCCAAGAGTTAAAAACATTTAAAAATCATTTTAAAATCCGTTATAACTCCGATTTCGAAACCGTTTGAAATTCTCGCCTTTAAAAATAATAACCAACAAGTTTGAGCAATAAAAATAATTTTATCAAAAACTTTATTTTCCTCCATTTTCCTAAATTAATTAAAGTAGCCCAAAATTACGCGGGTTGTTACACTTCCCCACTAACAATGGAATTTCGGCCTCGAAATTCGCCGAATGCCTAACTCTCAATATCAGGAAACTACACTAACTCCAAAAATAAATCACATCTCCCAAAAGTAAATTCCTCACATCTAATCTAGATGCCTATCACGAATATCACCTAAAATTTGCTATCTCCAAAAATTGCTAACCACACAATGAACCCAAAACCCAAGCCCCGAGGGTTGACGTATACCTAAGCTCTGATACCATTTGTAACACCCCGCCCGCCCGGGAAGAACGAACGGAGCGCTAATGCGATAAAATAAATCCAAATCCACAAGTGACAAGGTACAGAGCATCTAAATAAACCCACAATAATATAAATTCACTAATCTCAATCTCTTCAATTACAACAAGTCTCTCGAATTACAATTACAACTATCTAACTCGAATAAAAATACAAATCTCCAAAGCTCTATACATCAAAATAATTAAATACAATCTTCCAACTTGTATTAAAAATTCTCAATAATATAATCCACGCTAAAAATCATCCCAATTGGTCCATAGCGTCCCAAATCCATGCTAACCTGCCACTAAAAGAAAATATGGGGAAGTACACAATATGACAAGAAAGATGCTCAACAAATATATGTTAACGATGAATAAAACGTAACAACACGAGTACGAATATTCAAATCAAAATGCAAAACTCAATAGCATTTCATCATTATAATTTTTCAACAACACATCAATGGGTCACCAGGCCTCCCCACATCCGTATATGCTTTATCAAGCCATAGCCCGGGAAATAGGAATTTTGGCGGGTGCCCAACATCCGTGCCATATTAAAATCTCATGACAACGTGCTCATCAACAATATAATGATACCACATGAATTGAAATAATTCAAACAATAATTTTTCCAGATTTCAACGAATTTATCAATTCAAATATGAGTTCAATTAAACATGAAATCAAAGAGAATGACACTCGCGAGATTTAAGGTGCAGATTGTGTAAAACCCCATAACTCAAACCATGATGAGAAACCAACGATCACATCCCCAAGATCAACTCAAAAGATCTACAAAAGCTTATCCAAGAACCTCCAACAAAATAGCCCCAAGAACACCTCTAATCTAATGTTGGAACTCACAAATCTCAAGGGCCAATGTGCATATAAAAAGAAGAGGAATATAAAATATATTTGCAACAAAAATTGTGCCAAAAGTATGTTAAAAGGCTTGGCCACGACTTCCTTTTATAATGCAAACAAATGAAGAGTTGGAATCCAAAAGACTACTTTAAATAAGTCAAAGAAATGAAGAGTTGGAAGTCAAAACAACTCCAAAAGTTAAAAACATTTAAAAATCATTTTAAAATCCGTTATAACTCCGATTTCGAAACCGTTTGAAATTCTCGCCTTTAAAAATAATAACCAACAAGTTTGAGCAATAAAAATAATTTTATCAAAAACTTTATTTTCCTACATTTTCCTAAATTAATTTAAATAGCCCAAAATTACGCGGGTTGTTACACTTCCCCACTAACAATGGAATTTTCCCTTCAAAATTTGGCGAATGCCTAACTCTCAAAATCAGGCCACTACACTAACTCCAAAAATAAATCACGTCTCCGAAAAATAAATTCCTCACATCTAATCTAGATGTCTATCACGAATATCACCTAAAATTTCTTATATCCAAAAAATTGATGACCACACAATGAACCCAAAACCCAAGCCCCGAGGGTTGACGTATACCTAAGCTCTGATACCATTTGTAACACCCCGCCCTCCCGAGAAGAGCGAACGGAGCGCTAATGCGATAAAATAAATCCAAATCCACAAGTGACAAGGTATAGAGCATCTATATAAACCCACAATAATATAAATCCACTAATCTCAATATCTTCAATTACAACAAGTCTCTCGAATTACAATTACAACTATCTAACTCGAATAAAAATACAAATCTCCAAAGCTCTATACATCAAAATAATTAAATACAATCTTCCAACTTGTATTAAAAATTCTCCCTAATATAATCCACGATAAAAATCATCCCAATTGGTCCATAGCGTCCCAAATTCACGCTAACCTGCCACTAAAAGAAAATATGGGGAAGTACACAATATGACAAGAAAGATGCTCAACAAATATATGTTAACGATGAATAAAACGTAACAACACGAGTACGAATATTCAAATCAATATGCAAAACTCAATAGCATTTCATCATTATAATTTTTCAACAACACATCAATGGGTCACCAGGCCTCACCACATCCGTATATGCTTTATCAAGCCATAGCCCGGCAAACAGAAATTTTGGCGGGTGCCCAACATCCGTGCCATATTAAAATCTCATGACAACGTGATCATCAAGAATATAATGATACCACATGAATCGAAATAATTCAAACAATAATTTTTCCAGATTTCAACGAATTTATCAATTCAAATATGAGTTCAATTAAACATGAAATCAAAGAGAATGACACTCGCGAGATTTAAGGAGCATCTTGTGTAAAACCCCATGCCTCAAACCATGATGAGAAACCAACGATCACATCCTCAAGATCAACTCAAAAGATCTACAAAAGCTTCTCCAAGAACCTCCAACAAAATAGCCCCAAGAACACCTCTAATCTAAGGTTGGAACTCACAAATCTCAAGGGCCAATGTGTATATAAAAAGAAGAGGAATATAAAATATATTTGTACCAAAATTTGTGCCAAAAGTATGTTAAAAGGCTTGCCCACGAGTTCCTTTTATAATGCAAAGAAATGAAGAGTTGGAATCCAAAAGACTACTATAAATAAGTCAAAGAAATAAAGAGTTGGAAGTCAAAACAACTCCAAGAGTTAAAAACATTTAAAAATCATTTTAAAATCCGTTATAACTCCGATTTCGAAACCGTTTGAAATTCTCGCCTTTAAAAATAATAACCAACAAGTTTGAGCAATAAAAATAATTTTATCAAAAACTTTATTTTCGTCCATTTTCCTAAATTAATTAAAATAGCCCAAAATTACGCGGGTTGTTACACTTCCCCACTAACAATGGAATTTCGCCCTCGAAATTCGCCGAATGCCTAACTCTCAAAATCAGGCCACTGCAATAACTCCAAAAATAAATCACGTCTCCCAAAAATAAATTCCTCACATCTAATCTAGATGCCTATCACGAATATCACCTAAAATTTGCTATCTCCAAAAATTGCTAACCACACAATGAACCCAAAACCCAAGCCCCGAGGATTGACGTATACCTAAGCTCTGATACCATTTGTAACACCCTGCCCACCCGGGAAGAGCGAACGGAGCGCTAATGCGATAAAATAAATCCAAATCCACAAGTGACAAGGTACAGAGCATCTAAATAAACCCACAATAATATAAATTCACTAATCTCAATCTCTTCAATTACAATAAGACTCTCGAATTACAATTACAACTATCTAACTCGAATAAAAATACAAATCTCCAAAGCTCTATACATCAAAATAATTAAATACAATCTTCTAACTTGTATTAAAAATTCTCCCAAATATAATCCACGCTAAAAATCATCCCAATTGGTCCATAGCGTCCCAAATCCATGCTAACCTGCCACTAAAAGAAAATATGGGGAAGTACACGATATGACAAGAAAGATGCTCAACAAATATATGTTAACGATGAATAAAACGTAACAACACGAGTACGAATATTCAAATCAAAATGTAAAACTCAATAGCATTTCATCATTATAATTTTTCAACAACACATCAATGGGTCACCAGGCCTCACCACATCCGTATATGCTTTATCAAGCCATAGCCCGGGAAACAGGAATTTTGGCGGGTGCCCAACATCCGTGCCATATTAAAATCTCATGACAACGTGATCATCAACAATATAATGATACCACATGAATCGAAATAATTCAAACAATAATTTTTCCAGATTTCAACGAATTTATCAATTCAAATATGAGTTCAATTAAACATGAAATCAAAGAGAATGACACTCGCGATATTTAAGGAGCATATTGTGTAAAACCCCACACCTCAAACCATGATGAGAAACCAACGATCACATCCTCAAGATCAACTCAAAAGATCTACAAAAGCTTATCCAAGAACCTCCAACAAAATATCCCCAAGAACACCTCTAATCTAATGTTGGAACTCACAAATCTCAAGGGCCAATGTGTATATAAAAAGAAGAGGAATATAAAATATATTTGCTACCAAAATTTGTGCCAAAAGTATGTTAAAAGGCTTGCCCACGACTTCCTTTTATAATGCAAAGAAATGAAGAGTTGGAATCCAAAAGACTACTTTAAATAAGTCAAAGAAATGAAGAGTTGGAAGTCAAAACAACTCCAAGAGTTAAAAACATTTAAAAATCATTTTAAAATCCGTTATAACTCCGATTTCGAAACCGTTTGAAATTCTCGCCTTTAAAAATACTAACCAACAAGTTTGAGCAATAAAAATAATTTTATCAAAAACTTTATTTTCCTCCATTTTCCTAAATTAATTAAAATAGCCCAAAATTACGGGGGTTGTTACACTTCCCCACTAACAATGGAATTTCGCCCTCGAAATTCGCCGAATGCCTAACTCTCAAAATCAGGCCACTACACTAACTCCAAAAATAAATCACGTCTCCCAAAAATAAATTCCTCACATCTAATCTAGATGCCTATCACGAATATCACCTAAAATTTGCTATCTCCAAAAATTGCTAACCACACAATGAACCCAAAACCCAAGCCCCGAGGGTTGACGTATACCTAAGCTCTGATACCATTTGTAACACCCCGCCCGCCCGGGAAGAACGAACGGAGCGCTAATGCGATAAAATAAATCCAAATCCACAAGTGACAACGTACAGAGCATCTAAATAAACCCACAATAATATAAATTCACTAATCTCAATCTCTTCAATTACAACAAGTCTCTCGAATTACAATTACAACTATCTAACTCGAATAAAAATACAAATCTCCAAAGCTCTATACATCAAAATAATTAAATACAATCTTCCAACTTGTATTAAAAATTCTCCATAATATAATCCACGCTAAAAATCATCCCAATTGGTCCATAGCGTCCCAAATCCATGCTAACCTGCCACTAAAAGAAAATATGGGGAAGTACACAATATGACAAGAAAGATGCTTAACAAATATATGTTAACGATGAAAAAAACGTAACAACACGAGTACGAATATTCAAATCAAAATGCAAAACTCAATAGCATTTCATCATTATAATTTTTCAACAACACATCAATGGGTCACCAGGCCTCCCCACATCCGTATATGCTTTATCAAGCCATAGCCCGGGAAATAGGAATTTTGGCGGGTGCCCAACATCTGTGCCATATTAAAATCTCATGACAACGTGCTCATCAACAATATAATGATACCACATGAATCGAAATAATTCAAACAATATTTTTTCCAGATTTCAACGAATTTATCAATTCAAATATGAGTTCAATTAAACATGAAATCAAAGAGAATGACACTCGCGAGATTTAAGGAGCATATTGTGTAAAACCCCATACCTCAAACCATGATGAGAAACCAACGATCACATCCTCAAGATCAACTCAAAAGATCTAGAAACGCTTATCCAAGAACCTCCAACAAAATAGCCCCAAGAACACCTCTAATCTAAGGTTGGAACTCACAAATCTCAAGGGCCAATGTGTATATAAAAAGAAGAGGAATATAAAATATATTTGCTACCAAATTTTGTGCCAAAAGTATGTTAAAAGGCTTGCCCACGACTTCCTTTTATAATGCAAACAAATCAAGAGTTGGAATCCAAAAGACTACTATAAATAAGTCAAAGAAATGAAGAGTTGGAAGTCAAAACAACTCCAAGAGTTAAAAACATTTTAAAATCATTTTAAAATCCGTTATAACTCCGATTTCGAAACCGTTTGAAATTCTCACCTTTAAAAATAATAACCAACAAGTTTGAGCAATAAAAATAATTTTATCAAAAACTTTATTTTCCTCCATTTTCCTAAATTAATTAAAATAGCCCAAAATTACGCGGGTTGTTACTCTTCCCCACTAACAATGGAATTTCGCCCTCGAAATTCGCCGAGTGCCTAACTCTCAAAATCAGGCCACTGCACTAATTCCAAAAATAAATCATGTCTCCCAAAAATAAATTCCTGACATCTAATCTAGATGCCTATCACGAATATCACCTAAAATTTCTTATCTCCAAAAATTGCTAACCACACAATGAACCCAAAACCCAAGCCCCGAGGGTTGACGTATACCTAAGCTCTGATACCGTTTGTAACACCCCGCCCGCCCGGGAAGATCGAACGGAGCGCTAATGCGATAAAATAAATCCAAATACACAAGTGACAAGGTTGAGAGCATCTAAATAAACCCACAATAATATAAATCCACTAATCTCAATCTCTTCAATTACAACAAGTCTCTCGAATTACAATTACAACTATCTAACTCGAATAAAAATATAAATCTCCAAAGCTCTATACATCAAAATAATTAAATACAATCTTCCAACTTGTATTAAAAATTCTCCCTAATATAATCCACGCTAAAAATCATCCCAATTGGTCCATAGCGTCCCAAATCCACGCTAACCTGCCACTAAAAGAAAATATGGGGAAGTACACAATATGACAAGAAAGATGCTCAACAAATATATGTTAACGATGAATAAAACGTAACAACAAGAGTATGAATATTCAAATCAAAATGCAAAACTCAATAGCCTTTCATCATTATAATTTTTCAACAACACATCAATGGGTCACCAGGCCTCACCACATCCGTATATGCTTTATCAAGCCATAGCCCGGCAAACAGGAATTTATGCGGGTGCCCAACATCAGTGCCATATTAAAATCTCATGACAACGTGCTCATCAACAATATAATGATACCACATGAATCGAAATAATTCAAACAATAATTTTTCCTGATTTCAACGAATTTATCAATTCAAATATGAGTTCAATTAAACATGAAATCAAAGAGAATGACACTCGCGAGATTTAAGGAGCATCTTGTGTAAAACCCCATACCTCAAACCATGATGAGAAACCAAAAGATCACATCATCAAGATCAACTCAAAAGATCTACAAAAGCTTCTCCAAGAACCTCCAACAAAATAGCCCCAAGAACACCTCTAATCTAAGGTTGGAACTCACAAATCTCAAGGGCCAATGTGTATATAAAAAGAAGAGGAATATAAAATATATTTGCTACCAAAATTTGTGCCAAAAGTATGTTAAAAGGCTTGCCCACGACTTCCTTTTATAATGCAAATAAATGAAGAGTTGGAATCCAAAAGACTACTATAAATAAGTCAAAGAAATGAAGAGTTGGAAGTCAAAACAACTTCAAGAGTTAAAAACATTTAAAAATCATTTTAAAATCCGTTATATCTCCGATTTCGAAACCGTTTGAAATTCTCGCCTTTAAAACAAATAACCAACAAGTTTGAGCAATAAAAATAATTTTATCAAAAACTTTATTTTCCTCCATTCTCCTAAATTAATTAAAATAGCCCAAAATTACGCGGGTTGTTACACTTCCCCACTAACAATGGAATTTCGCCCTCGAAATTCGCCGAATGCCTAACTCTCAAAATCAAGCCACTACACTAACTACAAAAATAAATCACGTCTCCCAAAAATAAATTCCTCACATCTAATCTAGATGCCTATCACGAATATCACTTAAAATTTGCTATCTCCAAAAATTGCTAACCACACAATGAACCCAAAACCCAAGCCCCGAGGGTTGACGTATACCTAAGCTCTGATACCATTTGTAACACCCCGCTCGCCCGGGAAGAGCGAACGGAGCGCTAATGCGATAAAATAAATCCAAATCCACAAGTGACAAGGTACAGAGAATCTAAATAAACCCACAATAATATAAATTCACTAATCTCAAACTCTTCAATTACAACAAGTCTCTCGAATTACAATTACAACTATCTAACTCGAATAAAAATACAAATCTCCAAAGCTCTATACATCAAAATAATTCAATACAATCTTCCTACTTATATTAAAAATTCTCCATAATATAATCCACGCTAAAAATCATCCCAATTGGTCCATAGCGTCCCAAATCCAGGCTAACCTGCCACTAAAAGAAAATATGGGGAAGTAGACAATATGACAAGAAAGATGCTCAACTAATATAAGTTAACGATGAATAAAACGTAGCAACACGAGTACGAATATTCAAATCAAAATGCAAAACTCAATAGCATTTCATCATTATAATTTTTCAACAACACATCAATGGGTCACCAGGCCTCACCACATCCTTATATGCTTTATCAAGCCATAGCCCGGGAAATAGGAATTTTGGCGGGTGCCCAACATCCGTGCCATATTAAAATCTCATGACAACGTGCTCATCAACAATATAATGATACCACATGAATCGAAATAATTCAAACAATAATTTTTCCAGATTTCAACGAATTTATCAATTCAAATATGAGTTCAATTAAACATGAAATCATAGAGAATGACACTCGCGAGATTTAAGGAGCATATTGTGTAAAACCCCATACCTCAAACCATGATGAGAAACCAACGATCACATCCTCAAGATCAACTCAAAAGATCTACAAAATCTTATCCAAGAACCTCCAACAAAATAGCCCCAAGAACACCTCTAATCTAATGTTGGAACTCACAAATCTCAAGGGCCAATGTGTATATAAAAAGAAGAGGAATATAAAATATATTTGCTACCAAATTTTGTGCCAAAAGTATGTTAAAAGGCTTGCCCACGACTTCCTTTTATAATGCAAAGAAATGAAGAGTTGGAATCCAAAAGACTACTTTAAATAAGTCAAAGAAATGAAGAGTTGGAAGTCAAAACAACTCCAAGAGTTAAAAACATTTTAAAATCATTTTAAAATCCGTTATAACTCCGATTTTGAAACCGTTTGAAATTCTCGCCTTTAAAAATTATAACCAACGAGTTTGAGCAATAAAAATAATTTTATCAAAAACTTTATTTTCCTCCATTTTTCTAAATTAATTAAAATAGCCCAAAATTACGCGGGTTGTTACACTTCCCCACTAACAATGGAATTTCGCCCTCGAAATTCGTCGAATGCCTAACTCTCAAAATCAGGCCACTGCACTAACTCCAAAAATAAATCACGTCTCCCAAAAATAAATTCCTCACATCTAATCTAGATGCCTATCACGAATAACAACTAAAATTTCTTATCTCCAAAAATTGCTAACCACACAATGAACCCAAAACCCAAGCCCTGAGGGTTGACGTATACCTAAGCTCTGATACCATTTGTAACACCCCGCCCGCCCGGGAAGAGCGAACGGAGCGCTAATGCGATAAAATAAATCCAAATCCACAAGTGACAAGGTACAGAGCATCTAAATAAACCCACAATAATATAAATTCACTAATCTCAATCTCTTCAATTACAAAAAGTCTCTCGAATTACAATTACAACTATCTAACTCGAATAAAAATTCAAATCTCCAAAGCTTTATACATCAAAATAATTAAATACAATCTTCCAACTTGTATTAAAAATTCTCCATAATATAATCCACGCTAAAAATCATCCCAATTGGTCCATAGCGTCCCAAATCCACGCTAACCAGCCACTAAAAGAAAATATGGGGAAGTACACAATATGACAAGAAAGATGCTCAACAAATATATGTTAACGATGAATAAAACGTAACAACACGAGTACGAATATTCAAATCAAAATGCAAAACTCAATAGCATTTCATCATTATAATTTTTCAATAACATATCAATGGGTCACCAGGTCTCACCACATCCGTATATGCTTTATCAAGCCATAGCCCGGGAAACAGGAATTTTAGCGGGTGCCCAACATCCGTGCCATATTAAAATCTCTTGACACCGTGCTCATCAACAATATAATGATACCACATGAATCGAAATAATTCAAACAATAATTTTTCCAGATTTCAACGAATTTATCAATTCAAATATGAGTTCAATTAAACATGAAATCAAAGAGAATGACACACGCGAGATTTAAGTAGCATATTGTGTAAAACGCCATACCTCAAACCATGATGAGAAACCAACGATCACATCCTCAAGTTCAACTCTAAAGATCTACAAAAGCTTCTCCAAGAACCTCCAACAAAATAGCCCCAAGAACACCTCTAATCTAATGTTGGAACTCACAAATCTCAAGGGTCAATGTGTATATAAAAAGAAGAGGAATATAAAATATATTTGCTACCAAAATTTGTGCCAAAAGTATGTTAAAAGGCTTGCCCACGAGTTCCTTTTATAATGCAAAGAAATGAAGAGTTGGAATCCAAAAGAATACTTTAAATTAGTCAAAGAAATGAAGAGTTGGAAGTCAAAACAACTTCAAGAGTTAAAAACATTTAAAAATCATTTTAAAATCCGTTATATCTCCGATTTCGAAACCGTTTGAAATTCTCGCCTTTAAAAAAAATAACCAACAAGTTTGAGCAATAAAAATAATTTTATCAAAAACTTTATTTTCCTCCATTCTCCTAAATTAATTAAAATAGCCCAAAATTACGCGGGTTGTTACACTTCCCCACTAACAATGGAATTTCGCCCTCGAAATTCGCTGAATGCCAAACTCTCAAAATCAAGCCACTACACTAACTACAAAAATAAATCACGTCTCCCAAAAATAAATTCCTCACATCTAATCTAGATGCCTATCACGAATATCACCTAAAATTTGCTATCTCCAAAAATTGCTAACCACACAATGAACCCAAAACCCAAGCCCCGAGGGTTGATGTATACCTAAGCTCTGATACCATTTGTAACACCCCGCTCGCCCGGGAAGAGCGAACGGAGCGCTAATGCGATAAAATAAATCCAAATCCACAAGTGACAAGGTACAGAGCATCTAAATAAACCCACAATAATATAAATTCACTAATCTCAAACTCTTCAATTACAACAAGTCTCTCGAATTACAATTACAACTATCTAACTCGAATAAAAATACAAATCTCCAAAGCTCTATACATCAAAATAATTAAATACAATCTTCCAACTTGTATTAAAAATTCTCCCTAATATAATCAACGCTAAAAATCATCCCAATTGGTCCATAGCGTCCCAAATCCACGCTAACCTGCCACTAAAAGAAAATATGGGGAAGTACACAATATGACAAGAAAGATGCTCAACAAATATATGTTAACGATGAATAAAACGTAACAACACGAGTACGAATATTCAAATCAAAATGCAAAACTCAATAGCATTTCATCATTATAATTTTTCAACAACACATCAATGGGTCACCAGGCCTCACCACATCTGTATATGCTTTAGCAAGCCATAGCCCGGGAAACAGGAATTTTGGCGGGTGCCCAACTTCCGTGCCATATTAAAATCTCATGACCACGTGCTCATCAACAATATAATGATACCACATGAATCGAAATAATTCAAACAAAAATTTTTCCAGATTTCAACGAATTTATCAATTCAAATATGAGTTCAATTAAACATGAAATCAAAGAGAATGACACTCGCGAGATTTAAGGTGCATATTGTGTAAAACCCCATACCTCAAACCATGATGAGAAACCAACGATAACATCCTCAAGATCAACTCAAAAGATCTACAAAAGCTTATCCAAGAACCTCCAACAAAATAGCCCCAAGAACACTTCTAATCTAATGTTGGAACTCACAAATATCAAGGGCCAATGTGTATATAAAAAGAAGAGGAATATAAAATATATTTGCTACAAAAATTTGTGCCAAAAGTATGTTAAAAGGCTTGCCCACGACTTCCTTTTATAATGCAAAGAAATGAAGAGTTGGAATCCAAAAGACTACTTTAAATAAGTCAAAGAAATGAAGAGTTGGAAGTCAAAACAACTCCAAGAGTTAAAAACATTTAAAAATCATTTTAAAATCCGTTATAACTCCGATTTCGAAACCGTTTGAAATTCTCGCCTTTAAAAATATTATCCAACAAGTTTGAGCAATAAAAATAATTTTATCAAAAACTTTATTTTCCTCCATTTTCCTAAATTAATTAAAATAGCCCAAAATTACGCGGGTTGTTACACTTCCCCACTAACAATGGAATTTCGCCCTCGAAATTCGCCGAATGCCTAACTCTCAAAATCAGGCCACTGCACTAACTCCAAAAATAAATCACGTCTCCCAAAAATAAATTCCTCACATCTAATCTAGATGCCTATCACGAATATCACCTAAAATTTCTTATCTCCAAAAATTGCTAACCACACAATGAACCCAAAACCCAAGCCCCGAGGGTTGACGTATGCCTAAGCTCTGATACCATTTGTAACACCCCGCCCGCCCGGGAAGACGGAACGGAGCGCTAATGCGATAAAATAAATCCAAATCCACAAGTGACAAGGTATAGAGCATCTAAATAAACCCACAATAATATAAATCCACTAATCTCAATCTCTTCAATTACAACAAGTCTCTCGAATTACAATTACAACTATCTAACTCGAATAAAAATACAAATCTCCAAAGCTCTATACATCAAAATAATTAAATACAATCTTCCAACTTGTATTAAAAATTCTCCCTAATATAATCCACGCTAAAAATCATCCCAATTGGTCCATAGCGTCCCAAATCCACGCTAACCTGCCACTAAATGAAAATATGGGGAAGTACACAATATGACAAGAAAGATGCTCAACAAATATATGTTAACGATGAATAAAACGTAACAACACGAGTACGAAAATTCAAATCAAAATGCAAAACTCAATAGCATTTCATCATTATAATTTTTCAACAACACATCAATGGGTCACCAGGCCTGACCACATCCGTATATGCTTTATCAAGCCATAGCTCGGCAAACAGGAATTTTGGCGGGTGCCCAACATCCATGCCATATTAAAATCTCATGACAACGTGCTCATCAACAGTATAATGATACCACATGAATCGAAATAATTCAAACAATAATTTTTCCAGATTTCAACGAATTTATCAATTCAAATATGAGTTCAATTAAACATGAAATCAAAGAGAATGACACTCGCGAGATTTAAGGAGGATCTTGTGTAAAACCCCATACCTCAAACCATGATGAGAAACCAACGATCACATCCTCAAGATCAACTCAAAAGATCTACAAAAGCTTCTCCAAGAACCTCCAACAAAATAGCCCCAAGAACAACTCTAATCTAAGGTTGGAACTCACAAATCTCAAGGGCCAATGTGTATATAAAAAGAAGAGGAATATAAAATATATTTGCTACCAAAATTTATGCCTAAAGTATGTTAAAAGGCTTGCCCACGACTTCCTTTTATAATGCAAAGAAATGAAGAGTTGGAATCCAAAAGACTACTATAAATAAGTCAAAGAAATGAAGAGTTTGAAGTCAAAATAACTCCAAGAGTTAAAAACATTTAAAAATCATTTTAAAATCCGTTATAACTCCGATTTCGAAACCGTTTGAAATTCTCGCCTTTAAAAATAATAACCAACAAGTTTGAGAAATAAAAATAATTTTATCAAAAACTTTATTTTCCTCCATTTTCCTAAATTAATTAAAATAGCCCAAAATTACGCGGGTTGTTACACTTCCCCACTAACAATGGAATTTCATCCTCGAAATTCGCCGAATGCCTAACTTTCAAAATCAGGCCACTACACTAACTCCAAAAATAAATCACGTCTCCCAAAAATAAATTCCTCACATCTAATCTAGATGCCTATCACGAATATCATCTAAAATTTGCTATCTCCAAAAATTGTTAACCACACAATGAACCCAAAACCCAAGCCCCGAGGGTTGACGTATACCTAAGCTCTGATACCATTTGTAACACCCCGCCCGCCCGGGAAGAGCGAACGGAGCGCTAATGCGATAAAATAAATCCAAATCCACAAGTAACAAGTAACAAGGTATAGAGCATCTAAATAAACCCACAATAATATAAATTCACTAATCTCAATCTCTTCAATTACAACAAGTCTCTCGAATTACAATTACAACTATCTAACTCGAATAAAAATACAAATCTCCAAAGCTCTATACATCAAAATAATTAAATACAATCTTCCAACTTGTATTAAAAATTCTCCCTAATATAATCCACGCTAAAAATCATCCCAATTGGTCCATAGCGTCCCAAATCCACACTAACCTGCCACTAAAAGAAAATATGGGGAAGTACACAATATGACAAGAAAGATGCTCAACAAATATATGTTAACGATGAATAAAACGTAACAACACGAGTACGAATATTTAAATCAAAATGCAAAACTCAATAACATTTCATCATTATAATTTTTCAACAACACATCAATGGGTCACCAGGCCTCACCACATCCGTATATGCTTTATCAAGCCATAGCCCGGGAAACAGGAATTTTGGCGGGTCCCAACATTCGTGCCATATTAAAATCTCATGACAACGTGCTCATCAACAATATAATGATACCACATGAATCGAAATAATTCAAACAAAAATTTTTCCATATTTCAACGAATTTATCAATTCAAATATGAGTTCAATTAAACATGAAATCAAAGAGAATGACACTCGCGAGATTTAAGGAGCATATTGTGTAAAATCCCATACCTCAAACCATGATGAGAAACCAAAGATCACATCCTCAAGATCAACTCAAAAGATCTACAGAAGCTTCTCCAAGAACCTCCAACAAAATAGCCCCAAGAACACCTCTAATCTAAGGTTGGAACTCACAAATCTCAAGGGCCAATGTGTATATAAAAAGAAAAGGAATATAAAATATATTTGCTACCAAAATTTATGCCAAAAGTATGTTAAAAGGCTTGCCCACGACTTCCTTTTATAATGCAAAGAAATGAAGAGTTGGAATCCAAAAGACTACTTTAAATAAGTCAAAGAAATGAAGAGTTGGAAGTCAAAACAACTCCAAGAGTTAAAAACATTTAAAAATCATTTTAAAATCCGTTATAACTCCGATTTCGAAACCGTTTGAAATTCTCGCCTTTAAAAATAATAACCAACAAGTTTGAGCAATAAAAATAATTTTATCGAAAACTTTATTTTCCTCCATTTTCCTAAATTAATTAAAATAGCCCAAAATTACGCGGGTTGTTACAGTACTTTCCCTCTCTTCAGGTTTCTTTTTGATCTGGTTGTAGCTAGAGTAAGCATCCATGAAGCTGAGTATCTCGTGCCCCGAGGTAGCATCCACTAGTTGGTCAATTCTGGGCAATGGAAAGTGATCCTTTGGGCATGCCTTGTTGAGATCGGTGAAATCAACACACATTCTCCATTTGTTGATTTTCTTTTTTACCATCACCACATTTGCTAACCAATCTGGGTATTTCACATCTTCAATGAATCGAGCTTTCTGGAGCTTCTCGAACTCCTCTTGTATAGCTCGATTTTTCTCGGGACTAAATACTCTTCTTCTCTGCTTTACGAGCTTGATCTCCTTGTTCACGTTGAGCTCATGACATAAGAAGTTTGGATCTATCCCTGGCATGTCTTCATGACTCCATGCAAAAGTTTTCTTTCTACTTCTCAAGCAAGTTATCAACTCCTATTTTATTGAAGCATCCAATGACGAACCTATTTGAGTTGTTCGTTCAGGGTGCTCATCGTCCAGAATGACATTCTCTGTAGCTTCCACCACCTGTCCTTTTACAAGTTGAGATTCATCTCTAGGATCTAGTGTTTCAATTTCTGTACCTTCATCCACTTGATAGGTAGTAGTCTTTTTACTTGATTCCTCAAGCTCCTCTTGCTCGGCAGATGAATAATAGCATTCCCGAGCTACTTTTTGATCACCTTTCACAACTCCTACTCCAAAATTTGTTGGGAATTTTAAGCACTGATGTACTGTAGATGGAACTGCTTCGAACTTCTTCAAACCAACTCTTCCCATGATAATGTTGTAAGCTGACTGCACATTCTTATCCATCACAAAGAAGCGTATTCTTTCTGTTCGACAAGCAGGCCAAGTTCCAATGAATATATTTAACTTGATCATCCCAAGTGGAAAAACCTTCTCACCAGCAAAACCAAGGAGAGGTCTGTGATAAGGCTCCAATTGAGATAATTTTAAGTTTAAACTGTCAAAGCATGAGTATAACATGATGTCTGCCGAACTATCATTATCTACCAGAACCCTTGAAATCATCACTTCTTTCATCCTCATTTTGATCACCAAAGGGTCGTCGTGAGGGTAAAGAACACCTGCAAGGTCGTTTTTTGAAAAGCCAATAACCAACTTCTCCTTGTTTACATTTCTCGGGCGATCCTCCTCAGCCAAATTTATCCGTTGAATATATGAACAAGCTTGTGCCTCACGGAGGTAAGCTTTTCTTTCTGCAGTAAGATCTCCTCCACCTGCATCTCCACCTGTAATAACATTACAATCAAATGTTCCAAAACGTATTGAGAATACCTCGCGTTATGGTTGTCTTGGCTTTTTGGGAAGATCGGGGTCATCCTCTGTATCATCTTCGTGATCTCTTTTCCTGTTCTCCTCTGCCCGACGAGGAGATCTAGACCTCTCTCTTGCTCGGTCTTCATTTCCTCTTTCATTTCTACGATCAACATACTTTGATAATTTTCCTCGTCTAATAAGTGTTTCGATCTCATTCTGGAGGGCTATACAATTTTTAGTCATATGACCATGATCCTTGTGAAACTCACAATATTTATCTCTATTCCTTCTGTCAGGGTCTGTCTTCATTTGCTTTGGCCATTTTAACTCCTTTTTGTTCTTGATTTCTTCCAAGACATGGTTGATACCCATCTTCAAAGGGGTATAATTATCAAATTTCTTCAGGACTTCCCATGATGACTTATTCTTAGATTGTTTGTCACCACCATTGCCCTTATGCTCTTTCTTCTTAGCTTTGTCGACTTCCACCTTGGTTTCTTTATCCATATTCTTCTTCGCAGCCATAGCTTCCTCGGCATTCATGATTTTGGCTGCTTTTGCCATCAACTCTGACATGGTTGTAGGTGGATCTTTAGCCAAAGTATAATACAACTTATTGGGCAATAGCACACTCATCAAGGCGGTGATCGCTGTCTTCTCTTCATAATCTATGACTTCTAGCTACTCGTTATTGAAACGAGTTATGTAGTCTCTAGTACTCTCACCAGCTTTTTGTCTAACGCTTAACAAATGCGCTACTCGTTTTACTAGTTTTGCCCCAAAATAGAAATTCCCAATGAACAGCTCGGCCAGTTGAAAGAAAGTTGAAATCTTACCCCGAGGAAGATTGTTGTACCATATCTGGGCAGATCCAGTAAGAGTTCCTGAGAATGCTCTGCATCTCATCTCGTCGGGGACAGCATAGATGTCGGCGGCAGCCTGATATTGCTCTATGTGAAGAACAGGATCTGTCTTTCCATCATATTTGGGGGTCACCACAGGTGCTTTAAACTTTGACGGTGTGGGAAAATCCACAATGGCCTGGACAAAAGGTGTCCCTTGAACAAAAGTTCGTTGTAATGGGTTCCTCGCCTTATCCATTTATCCCAATCTATCCTCTAACCTCTGAATAGAGCCTTTCCACGCATCGTTTCCTTCCTCGGGCCTATTGGTTCGAGCAATTGATCGAGCTGATGTGGCCTCCTGAGATCTATCCTGACGAGCAGCTGGTCGGGATTGTGCTGATCCTTCTCTTAGATCTGATGGTTGTCGGAAAATCCTAGACATGGCCTTAGGTGGACTCCTATTCTTCCTGGGGCCTAATCGATTGAAAGGAGACACCCTACTCAATCTTTCCAAAGCACTGGTCCTTTCTGGAGAGAGAGTAATACGTTGCTCAGTATCTGTAGCCCGTATTAATAAAGTTCGCCCAGGTTGATAAGAGAAATCATTAGATTCTTCATTACGATATGAATCAGTACACCTGGATCGTGAAGAAAGTACATAGGTTTGCCTCTTACCACTTCTCTATCCTGAATGTGCAGGTACCCCGCCATGAAGGGTTTGTATGAGTTACCGCATGGTTTCTTGCATGGCGGTCTGGCCCTGGGCCAAATTTGTCATGATTCCAGCCAGATCTGGAACAGCTGATGGTGCAGAGGGATTTGGAGGATTCCCAGCGTTTTCAGCTTTTCGATTACTGGACTCCGGATTGTCAGCCATTGATGATGGATGATTTTTGATGAAAAACGATAACAACAGTCATTTCCCACAGACGGCGCCAATCTGTTGATGTAAAAAATTAGATTGCTTCTAATTATTTAATCACAGATAAATATAAATGAGACAAAGAATTTTAAAGTGGTTCAGCCTTATAAGAATGGCCTACATCCAATGTTTCTGTTATTGCCAACTGTTTTGGAATTCTCGATATGTGGTTCTATCAAGAAATTTCGATCCTCTTCAATAAGGATGATACAATGTATTTATAGCACTTAGGCTGTACATGTGAAAGGGTAAATAATTAATGCCCTTTAAGAGTATACGTCTGTATGATAAGCATTCAATGAATAGTTGAACTGTTGATTATCTGGAAATTAATGCTATGGCCGTGATGCAGCTCGGACCGCCTTAGTTGCTCGTTGTTCAAGAGTTTCTCGGAGCAATGGAGTTCCTCGGAGCGATGGAGTTCCTCGAAGAGTACACATGCTGCTCGAAGTGTGCCTGACTTGGTCGGGGAAATAAACTTCCTCGTTGCTATTGTGCCACGTAGATTGACACGTGTCTTCTTCTGATTCGTCCATATCAGCATATTAATTTTGGTATCAACGGGGATGATGTTCAAGAGATTTGTGAACTCGGCCTCATAATCTGCCACTGTTTCCCCTCCTGTCTGAGGTTCATCAACTTCCTCCTTATCTCCGTGTGAAAGGCTGAAGGAAAATAGTTGCGGTCGAACCGCACCCAGAACTCCTGAATGGAAAGAACATCCCTCTCCTCCGCGGTGGTAATGGACTCCCACCACTTCAATGCTGACCCTACCAGCTTAAAAGTAGCCAGTATCTATCTTTGTACATCCGTACACTCATACATCCTCAAATGTCTTTGGATGTCCTTCTTCCACTGATTGGACAAAACGATGTCGGAGCTATCTCCAAACTCCGGAGGGTGTGCCTTCTGAAAATCATCACGAACACGTTCCCAGGCAGACGGTAATGCATGAGCCTGTACTGGTGCTACTATCGGCGCCTGAGGCAGTACCTGCTGCACAACTGCTAGAGCGGCATTTACCGCTTGGGCTACCATAGCGGCAACCTCTGCGGCATTCATGGTACCCTGAACTGGTGCAGGCTGTGGCTCGGACCGAGCATCCCTGGGAACTCTCTGTGCACGTCGTGGAGGCATCTGAAATGAGAGAGAAGTTCGATAAGTTCACAGTTATTATTTCAAAATAGCTGAAGAGCGTATGATAGACAAAAGAGTGCAACAATCCTATAATATAGGGCTCTACAACAAATAACTCTTAGCGGAAACATAACAAGCCGTACAGATCCTAAGGACACTAGAACCTGATGCTCTGATACCACCTGTGACACCCCGTCTAATTAAATACCGGGTAGCTACTCCTTTATTCAAATTAATACAAACTGTCAAGTTGGTTCAGTTCGTAGCATCACTGTCGAAAATTTTATTAAACAATTCTAGCCCCCAAATATTTAAAAAGTGATTTGTCAATTTTAAATAAAACAGATTAGTATACAACCAATTTAAATTATGAAATAATGATACCACAACCACATCACAGTCACGTTACGATAATAATGGAATAAATGAATCTGGAGGAACACTCCTCTGAATAATCCGAATACTGAATAAAACCAAATACAAACTCTGAATCACTAATTAATTAAAACCAAAATAGAAATAGAACTGGGTAAATAATATGTCTCTAAAAGAAAAGGGGCGACATGCCCTACAGATGACCAATTCTGAAATAGAGTCAAGCAGAAAGTGGAGGCGTCTACTTTCGAGGTCCTGTAACTTCCACAGCGGCTACAGCACGTCACTGGAATGGAACTTCTATGCTTGGTGCCCTTGTGGCTGGGCACCTAAAAGGTTTTTACAAAAAAAAATAGATTTGAAAGCAAACGGGTCAGAGCCCGATTGTGAAAACAGTTTAAAATATAGCAAGTGTTTAATATCATTAAACAATGAATATAAAATACATGATAGTGCGTGCACTCACATGAGTTCCTCACCTCTCAACTAATTGTGCACGCCTAACGTACCCGTACCCGTTCTAGTTATTCCACTATCTAACTAGTCCAATCCATAACCTGACTTTACTTTACAATTCAAAGTTCAATTCCCGACATCTTAATATAAACTGTGAGCCTTACTTTTTATTCCTCTGAATTAGTTATAATAATTACTATGAATCTCCCATTTTTAACTCTACTAAAAATGTCACAATTGTTCACATTCGTACTTTAATAAGAGTCCATTTCAGTTACCAGTATATTAATATCATCATAAATATACAATAACGGGCACCCCTAGGCGAAGCTGTGGTGCGCACATTCTCTGGTATCAAATCCCGGTACATCACGTACATAAGGACCACGTATTCTGAATCTCTCGGGAATCGTTTTAATAAGCAACAATCACACATAATGGAGGTGAACATAGTTCACATACCCATGGGTCACGCACATACCTACACTCCCATGGTCAGTTGGCTTATTAATTCACCAATAAGTCATTCTCTGATCTATGTCCTTGAGGTACCAATCTAAATCCCCCCGTAGGCACACAAAGATAAGATGGCCCTGATCGAAAGCCGACCTCCCGTGATAGCAAGTATGGTAGGTATGTTATACACATATAAGTCCATATACTAAGAATTCACACATCTTAGATATCTTATAATATTAATAGAGGTGTGTTTTACATTTCAATACCGTCATTAAATGTTATACATTTACAAGTTCTTGGATAATATACAATATAGTTCGCCAACACTTCTCACGTCGTAAACTCAAGTATTTACAACCTAACCCCTAGAAGTCACCCGGTCTATTACATAATTCTAAGTATCCATCCTCAACGTACTCCCATCTCACAATTATACCCACTAATCACAAGGGGAGAATAACACTCAATTAGATAAGCCTACGGAAAGTTTAAAACTAAAATCGGGCCAAAAAAGACCATTATGTGAACTCGTTAGAAGTCACTGAATTCTCGTTCGAATGAGGTCGTTCGAATGAATGGCTTCGAACGAACTATGAACTCGTTAGAAGGGACATTGGCATCTCGTTCGAACGAGGTCATTCGAACGACTTGGGTTGGTCTTCTAATGAGATGGCAAGGAACGCCCATAATTTTTCCAATTACCGTTTTCACCAAATTCCTTTCTCCAAATTCATTCTAAGTTCGTACCAATGAAGTTTTAATGTTTTAAACTACTCTAAGTCACCCTAGATCACTTTTTAACATATTTTTGGGGTCAAATCGTATTAATTAACACGTAATCGCCATAAATTCCCAAATCTTGCTCCAAACCCTATGAACATGAACCCAGAATTTTATTGCACCTAAATACTCATCATTAATCCGTTTTTAAAATCATCAAAGTTAAGTTTTGGGTACCAATTTCGTCCATAATCATTCTACATGCAATCCCTATCCAAACTTATGAGTTCCATGACAATTTCATTGGGTTTTCATCAAAACTTTCAAGGTATATAAAGTTTCTACACTAAACATGGAGGAAATATTCATTGAAAATAATAACATCAAATCACTTGCCTTAGGTTTGTTCTTCAGATTTGTTATCGGTGATTATAGGTTGATTCTCTCCTCTTTCTGGTTGCAATTCCTTCCAAAATGATGGTTATGGGAGATGGTTTGGTTTGGAACTTCTTTTAACCTCTCTCTAACTCCTCTCAAAACTCCCGTAGCCCACTCTCTTGCTTTTGGCTGGTAATGGCCCTAGTGACCTCTCTAATAATATATATTTAAGCTCTAAAATTCGTGGGTTTTAATTTCTTAATTTTTAAAATTACCAAAATACCATTATGGGTTGCCGGTTTGGCCTAAAAACTCCCCGGGACACAAACTAAACTCTCGGATAGTGTTTTCTGACTATTTTGACCCTTACGGACATGTTGGCGCACTCAAAATGACCATTCGGTTGATAAAATATAATTTAATTTTTAATCCAATTAAATTCATTCCTGACGCGACTGACACACGCGTCCCAACTAAATTTTCCAAATTGTCGTATTTCTGTCTCGCGATAATTTTGTTATTTTCAGCACTCATATATTACCATATGTTCTCAGTAATATTTTATTTTAACATCATAATCAAATACCAACTCACATCTCGCCAGTATTTATTTTCGGATTAATTTCCAAATTAATTCTCATTTAATTTAATTAGTCCAATAAATAAAATGAATAAAATTACGGAGTATTACAAGGATCAAGAACAAAAGAACAAGAAGAAGTGGAGATTTGAAGACATTATTTCCTTATCGCAATCCACTTTCTAGGGTTTGGGATGGTATTAGGATTTTTTTTCTTATGGGAATTTTATGTAATTTGGATTTTGGTTTTATTTTTTTACCGGAATAGCCAAGGGGGAAGATTTATAAGTGCATGTTTTATGTCATTTCTCATATCTTAGGCTTACATTTTGTTTGGCATATCCCTACACTTCGACTCGAGCCGTAATGAATAACCAAATCTCCAACATCTCCAAGTTCTATGGTTCTCCAATTTATTTTGGGATTTTTTTTTTAAAAGCTGAAGCGGGGTATTCTAAGTCTAAAAATCGAGGCATTTTATATTATTTAAAAAATTTCAAAGTTTGGTGAACTAATTCAAATGAGAAGGAATTCTCGTTCAAATGATATGCCAAAATCGTTAAAAGGATCATTTGATCATTTTATCTAACGTGCATCTAATGAGGGCGTACAGTTTTGCATCGTTTGAAGCTTATTCAGCATTGTCGTTCTAACAAACTTTCTTTCATTCAAACCAGATGATATTCTCGTTTGAACAATCCTTATTTTCGTTCGAACGAGTGACATTTCCCCAAAATTTGTGTTCGCCTTATAAATACCTATTTCGTGTTTATTTTTTCTAAGACTTTTGCTAGAAGGGCTTCTGCATACCGGTTACAAAAAAAATCACTCTTTTATGTTTAGAAAACACTTTTGATCCACAAAAATCATCCCCAAATAGATTTATTTAAACCTTTTTAAACCTAGATAGTTTTGTATCCTTGCTTACCCTACTCTTGTGGAGATATCATCTCTAGTGCTAAGTGCTAACCTTGTGATACTCGAGGGGATCACTGTTGAAGACAAAAGTTGATCGGCTGATTTTGAGGGTCGAACTTCGCATGTGGACTGCTCCTAAATGGGTAGTATTCTTAAGATATTTGTGAAGACTAGAGCATGATACTTATGTCTAGTATTAAGTAGTATTGTAAGTCGACTTTCTCATATTATTTCTTAAGTGCTGAAATAAAAGATTTTTCCCGTAAGAAATTCTTTCTCGGACTTTGCCTTTGTTGATTGCATGATTTACTATATTTTTTTTATCACCTAGATGTATGTCTTAGGGTGAAAAGATAAAATTTTGGATTTGTGTTTGGTGGACATTTATTTATATAAATTATTCCATTAAGATTGCAAGCCCATTCTCAGTAAGAGTATTAACCAAAAAGGTAAGAAGAATTTAGGTGACCCAAGTAAGGACCCCAATGGAAAATTAACTACGATTATTTCTCTTAAATTCATGTTTGATTTATCTATTCTAAAGTCTCCGTAGTTAATCTAGGAATCTCGATATTCATCATGCCGAAGTCAATGACCTTATAAAGCAGGGGAGGTTGTTTCCCTCCTTTAAGTGAATAAAGTTAGAAACTTTATATTTTCCTAGGATGTGCTTTATATATCTCATATTTTCCTAAGTAGTATATATGTTCAATTTCATCTTTTTCTATTTTGTTTGGTATAGATCTCTGGATGTTCATATCGAGACCTTTTATTTTAAAATTTTAATCTTATATGTTTATAGATATTCATATATCCCATATACTTCACTTTAACCTACATGCTTAAATATTATGGAATTGGTTTCATTTATGGCTTACATACCCTATGTTTAGAACTCTATAGCTTGAAATAACTTGGTGAATTAAGATTGAAAATTTTACAGTATTTTCTCATAACTACTGCACTTTACACCATATTATAACTTGAGGAATTTCCATGTAAATTTTAATAAAGGTATTTGTTTTCTACTTCTAACAGAGATTAAATTTTTTGCATGGTATTCAATAAAAGGGTGTCATTTATAATCCTTGTGTACACGAGAGAATTCGATCATGGTTGTGGTTAAAAAATAAAATTGGTAGAATGTTATAAATATCTTGAGAGAAAAAGTGGTGAGGACTACTATAAGAGCATAAGTTTTGTCATTTGTTCATAGCTTAGTCTTACATAGATTTATCCCATTACCATTTGACTCAATCCATCACGAAGAACTGAATCTCATATCTCTAAATTCAAGATGATCTCCACATTACAAAGGTATAAATAAATTACGTGTTCAAATCTATTTACATTTATATTGGGAGATATTTTTATTAAAAATGAAGAAATTTTTATGTTTAAAATTTTTCAAAATTCATTGACTTCGTTCAAAAGAGAAGTCACTCTTGTTCGAATGAGAAGTTTAACTCGGTATAAGGCTCCTTCTTACATTTTATCTAACATGCATCTAACAATGGCGTACTATTTGGCCTCGTTTGAAGCTCATTTGAAGCTCGTTCAAACGAGATAGTTTTTTCATTCTAACGACCTTGTTGTCGTTCTAACGACCTTGTTGTCGTTCTAATGAGATGTTATCCTCATTCGAACAAAGCTTTTTTTCGTTAAAACGAATGGTGCCTCCTTGAATTTTAGGTCGTCTTATAAATACCAGCTTCATACAGTATTTCATAGAGACTTTTTGCAAATAAAAAATTGCATACCTTCTACGAAGGTCCTCATTTTATTTAGGTTTAAATCACCTTTTGATTCAAAATTTTCATCCCCAATATTTGTGTAAATCCGTTTGAAACCTTAAAGTATTTCATATATGAGTTACTCTTATGGAGAGATATTCTTCACTTTTGACCTTGTGGTTCTTGAGGGGATCACTAGTGAAGGAATATAAAGTCTGATTAGTGGATAGTGAGGATGAACTGCCACCTCTGGATGACTTGGGATTGATCCATATTCTTTAGAGGTTTTGTAAGTTGCATTCTTATAAAATCTAAAGTAGTGACATAGGTTTTTCCCTTTTTAGGTATTTTTCCTCATATCAGTTTACTCTTGCGTGCATAGTTAATTTACTGTGTTTGGAACGATCATCACAAGCAAACCTAAGTTAATCAAATTAAAATTTGGTAATAATTTGGATTTGTGTTTGGTGGACATTTAAGGATATAAATATACCATTAAGATATCAAGAGCACTCTCAAATTGGTATCACATCCTGTCAAATAAAATTACTGTGTGATCTTTTTCTGCAAAATCATTTTTTCTTTGATATCAGTTTTTATAAAATTATTGATCTTTGAAAGAATGAATTTTAATAGAGAACTTGTATAATCAAGTTCCCACGTTTGATGGTACCATCTATGCATATTAGAAAGCTAGGATAAGGTCTACTTTAAGTGCCATAGATAAACAAGTTTGGGTAGTTTGTGAAAGAGGGTGGACTCCATCCACTGTCATTGTCAATAATGTCGTCGGCCCTAAAAGTGTCTCTAACTGGACAGAGGGCAAATTTAAATGGAGCAATAATAATTACAGCGGTTTGAGTGCCATCTTAGGAGTCGTCACCCCTGACGAGTTTGATCGCATTACAACGTGCACCATGTCTAAAGAAGCTGTGGTTATCCTACAGCTCACTCATGAGGGTACCAATGTTGTTAAAGCTTCTAAGATGCAGAATCTCATCACAAAATTTGAAATAATCACAATTATTGAATCTGAATCTTTCGACGAGTTTTACGCACGATTGTTTGACTTATTTAACTTGAGTTTTAATTAGATGAGAACATACCTGAGACGCATATAGTTAAGAAAATCTTGAGACTGCTTCCCACCCGCTTTATTCCTAAGGTTGCCGTTCTTAATTCGTTAGGGATCCTTGACACTCTTAGGTTAGAAGAACTTGTAAGAGTTACTCAAACATATGAGATAGATATGTTCCCTAAAATATTTAAGCCAAAGGATAAAGGAATTTCACTTAAATCCCAATTTAAAAAGAGAGAGGAAGTGTCTAAACAGAGAAAGGAACCGTCATTCAATTCTGAGTTTAATTATGATTTAGATGATTTAGCCCTTTTTGCTAAAAATTTCAAGAAATTTCTCAAACTCAAAAAGAAAATACTTCCAAAGATAAAAAAAAAAAAATTGAGAAAGGTTAAAAATATAAATCGGGCAAGAAAAATTTTGAAAAAGAAATATTTCCCAAAGAAAGACAAGGAGAGGTGTTATGAGTGTTAGGGAAAGGGTCACAAAGATCTCGAGTGTACGAATAGGTTAAAATGTCAAGGGAAAGGCAAAGTTAACTTAAACACCACGCTTAGCAATAGCGAGGTTGAGTTGGTGAGTTCAGGAGAAGAATCACCATATGGATGTAACTTCACCGCATTCATGGCTAGTCATGTTAATGCATCTAGTGCACCTTATGACAATGAGAAAGCTACTAAACATGAGACAGTGAATTTAGTCATTCCAATGAGAGTGAGGGAGAGAATTCTTTAAATGAGAACGAGAGTGATTTCAACGGACCTACGTCGGTCTTTATGTTGAGTCCTTTAAAATGAATGAACGAAATCAAGGGTTAGCTATGAGAGTTTTAGAACTAGAAAAAGAGTTAAGAGAGGTGAGTCCTCGATGAGAGAAGCTTTGGGAGAGAGAGTTTGCTTAGTTAAGAGAGTGAATGGGGACTTGACCAACAAAGTGGTTAGACTTATGAGATGTCTGCAAGCATCCGTGGAGACTCGTGAGAAACTTGAAGACCTTATATCCCAACTTAAGAAATATCTCGAATGTGCCTAGGAGGTCAAGGTAACTATCAAGGATACATCGAAGAGGGCACGTAAAATGCTCATCGGCCCCGCATTAGGTAACGACAAAAGGCAAGGAATATGTTATGACGGTGCATCCACTTACCATACCACACCAGAGTTAGTTCTCGAGTTTATGAGGGACCTTTATGGCCCTCGACCTAACCCGTCCAAAAGAGTTTAACCCAAAAAAGCAAACTGAAGTAGACCCGCACCTATCTATATTTGCACTTTTTGCAAAAGAATAAGTCACCTTAGAGAGTTTTGCTATAAATAAGTTATAAGTAGTAGTACACATACTCCCGTACAGCACTTTAGCGACGTTTTTAGTCTTATGGAGCAAGTTGAATTTCTCTTCACGATTTTGCATACTTTAATTGAATAATTTCAATGGATGTCTTTGTTGTTTGAGAATGCTTCCAACATTCCGACTAGAGTCAACAACAATAAGGGAAAACAAAAGGTTATCGCCACTTGGGTACCTAAGCAAGACGATAAAGCCCTTATTGTTCATGTTGCTCCTAAGGCTCAAAATACTTCCCAATGGTATTTTGATAGTGGGTGTTCTAAGAACATGACTAGTGACGTCTCATTTTTTACCTACCTAGAGGATGGTAAGGAAGGTAAAGTCACCTTTGGAGATGGGAGTAGATCAAGAATTTTAGGACTTGGTAATGTTGAGATACCCAAATTTCCTAAGATAGATGATGTTTTGTACGTGAAAGGGTTGAAGGAGAACTTGATTATCATAAGCCAATTGTGCAACTCAAACTTTGCGGTAAAGTTTAACTGGTTCGAATATAATATTTTTGATCAATCCGGTAAGATTTTACTACACTATGTAAGAACGGTATATAATTATTATGGAATTGTGTCCAAGTCCTCTTTTGTGCGCAGCACTGCCACGGTCTCCACTATGAACCTTTGGCATCAACGGTTAGGTCATGTGAAATTTAGAGATATTGAGAGATTACGAAAAAAAAGGACCTAGTACAGGCTTACCATTGCTTGGGAAACTAAATTCCTTGGTGTGTGGACCTTGCCAACAAGATAAAAATATTCAATGTACCCATCAAAAATTAAATACCATTGCCACCGCCCCTGTTTTGGAGTTGATTCACATGGATCTTATGGATCCAACTCGCTCGGAGAGCTTAGGTGGTAAGAGATACATTCTCGTGATGGTCAATGACTTTTCTAGATACTCGATTGTAGGACTCCTTCGAGAAAAGTCGAATGCAGTTGAGTTCCTTACAACAAAGTGTCGTGTCTTACAAAACCAACATAGTGTCACCATTAATTGGATGCGTAGTGACAATGATACTGAATTTAAATAAGCGAGAGTGGATAGCTATTATGATGAAATGTGCATCAAACATGAGTTTTAGGTTACTCGTACTCCTCCATAAAATTGGATTATTGAGACGAAGAATCAGATGATACAAGAAATGGATAGATCCATGCTTCTTGGGAGAAACTTGCCTAGACCATTTTAGGCAGAGGTGGTGAGCACCGCATGCCATACAGTGAATAGGGATATCTTTGTCCGCACAAACTTCACATGCCTTATGAGTTATGGACAGGGAAGAAGCCTAACTTGTTATATTTTCATGTCTTTGGGAGTACATGCTACATCTTGCAAGATAGAGAGCCTTTAGGAAAGTTTGACTCGTGGAGCGCCGAGGGGATATTTTTAGGATATTCATCGACGAGTAGGGCTCATCGGGTTTGTAATTTGGCTAGCTCTAAGTTATGAAGTCAATAAACATCACATTTAAATATGACGAGCAACCGACATTTATTGTTCCCAGACCACAGTGTGAGGATGATGCACCCCATGGTCACGATCCTATCCTTCCTCTTACGACCACAGTGGATCCCAATCTAATTTTAGGGGAGAAACGATTTGAAACCATCTTGGGTTTTAAATTCATAACCCTTACACTATACTTGGTGATCCTACACTGAGTGTAAAGACTCGTGCTCAACTTGAAAATGTTGTTAAAAATCTGTGATACACATCCCTAGTCAATCCCAAGAACGTGAAAGAAGCACTCAAGGATGAGCATTAGATATCTACCATGTAAGAAGAGTTTCTTCAGTTTAGAAAGAATAATGTCTAGGAGTTAGTCCCCCGACCTAAAGATACTAACATGATAGGTACCGAGTATATTTTTAAGAATAAAGTGGATGAAAATGGTAACATAGTTCACAATAACGTTAGGTTGGTCACTCAAGGCTACACACAGATCAAGGTGTAAACTTTGAGGAGATATTTTCTCATGTTGCTAGGCTTGAGTCCTCCCGCTTAGAGCTCTCCATATCATGTCATCTTCATTTCAAGTTATATTATATGGATGTCAAGAGTAACTTTCTGAATGGCATTCTATAAGAGGAGGTTTACGTGGAACAACAAAAAGGGTTTGAAGACCCTAAGAACCTGAGACACGTATATTATCTTATAAAAGCCTTTTATGGTTTGAAGAAAGCACCTCGTGCTTGGTACAAGAGTCTACTTCCTATCTCCTAGCTTGAAACTTCAAGAGACGGAGTAGATAAGACGTTATTTGTGAGGAGAGGGAGTGTTCTTATTTTGGTTACCCAAGTCTATATGGATGACATAGTCTTTGGATCCACGTGCTCCTAACATGTTCACACTTTCGAAGAGGAGCATGGAGCTTACATTCTTTCTAGGTTTTTAGGTTCACCATCTTGAGGATGGGATATTCATATCTCAATCCAACTATGCAAGAGACCTTGTGAAGAAATTCGGTTTAAACTCCGCTAAGCATGCTCGCGCCCCTACGAGTACATTGATAAAGCTTAGCAAACACGCTTTGGGCAACAACATAGAGTAGACCCTATATCGAAGTATAATAAGTAGTCTTCTTTACCTTATAGTTAGTTGTCCCGATATTACATTTAGTGTTAGAGTCTGTGTGTGATACCAGGCATCCCCGAAAGAGTCACACTTACACCCTCTTAAATGTATTATCAAATACATTGGTGGGACTCTATCATATGGTATTTGGTATTCCTTTAATAACGATGACCGTTTGTCCACCTATTTGAATGTCGATTGGTCCGGGATGTAGATGGATGTAGGAGCCCTTCAGGTGGATGTTTCTACTTTGGTAATGCTTTTGTCTCGTTGATGGGAAAGAATAAAAACTCTAGATATTCGTGCATTACGTAGGTTGAGTATATAGCCATCGAGAATTATTGCATTCAAAACTTATAGATGAAGTAAATATTGGAGGATTACGGCATTTCAGAGGGAACAATGACTATTTCTTGTGATAATATGAGTGCCATGCACATTTGACGTAATTTAGTCCATCATTCGCGCACCAAGCATATTAGGATACGCGAGCGCTTTATTCGAGACCTGGTTGATGAGAAGGCCATGTCCTTGAGCTTTGTGAGCATCGATCATTAGTTAGTCGACATTTTCACGAAACCTTTAGATACACTTCGATTTGAGGATCTTAGGAAATTTGTGCTTGCACTGTACACTGAGATTGAATACATTATCTAGTATAGGACAAGTTTCATGATTATTTGCATTTATTCCTATTGCTAGATTGTATTACCATTTTTTTCATTTTGATATATTTTTTGAAAAATCCAAAAAAGAGTTTTGTCTCTCTTGAAAAATTTTGAAAAATAAAAAAAGATTTTTTATTTTTAAGAATAAAAATTAATGCTTTAGTTTCTAATCCTTGTATATTTTGGACAAAATAAATGGGTAAGAACAAATTATGGGGGAGATTACATGAGTTTGATTTATAGGGGAGAATTTTTATGAATTTTATTTCATACGTTAAATTCTATGCATCGCAGGTATTTTCTTTGCATCATGTGTGTAGGTACTTTTGGAATATCATATTCATGTTACACTCAATGAAGACAAAGTGGCCAAGAGAAGAACAATAAGAAGTGGATATTTAAAGACATTATTATCTTCTACCTATCCATTTTCTTGGGTCTGGGAGGGTATTAGGATATTTTCATTGCCTTAGGGGATTTTACTGTAATTTGATTTTTGGTTTTATTTTTATACCGGAATAACCAAATGGAAGATTTGTAAGAGCATAATTTATGTCATTTGCTCATAGCTTAGGCTTGCATAGATTTTGGCGTATCCCGTTACCATTTGACTCGAGCTGTCACGAAGAACCGAATCTACAACATCTACAAATGCAAGATGATATCCACATTACAAAGGTATAAATAAATTAGGAGTTCAAATTTATTTACATTAATATTGGGAGATGTTTTTATTAAACACGGAGCAATTTTTTATGTTTACAAATTTTCAAAATTTGTTGACTTCATTCCAATGAGAAGTCATTCTCATTTGAATGAGAAATCTAACACGTTACAGGGCTCATTCTTATATTTTATCTAATGTGCATCTAACAAGGGTGTATTGTTTGGCCTCGTCTGAAGCTCGTTCAAACAAGATAGTGTTTTCGTTCTAATGAGATGTTATTCTCATTTGAACAAAGCATGTTTTCATTTGAACGAATGATGTCGCCTCGAATTTTATGCCATCTTATAAATACCTTCTTCGTACAATTTTTCATAGAGACCTTTTGCAAATCAAATGTAGCATACCTGCTGCAAAATTCCTCACTTTATTTAGGATTAAATCACCTTTTGATTTATAAATTTTATTCCCAATATATGTGTGAATCCGTTCGTAACCCTAAATTATTTCACATCCGAGTTACTCTTGTGGAGAGACATTCTTCACTGCTGACCTTGTGGTTCTTGAGGGGATCACTGCTGAAAGATGATAAAGGTTGATAGGTGGATACCGAGGGCAAACCTCCACATGTGGATAACTAAGGATTGAGCCGTATTCTTTAGAGGTTTTGTAAGTCCCGTTTTTGTAAAACTGTAGAGTGCTAAAATAGGTCTTGTCCTTTTCAGGAACTTTTTTCATATTTTTGTTTGCTCTATCATGCGTAGTTAATTTATTGTGTTTGGAACAATCATCACATGCAAACCTAAATTAATTAGATTAAAATTTGGTAATAATTTGGATTTGTGTTTGGTGGACATTTAATTATATAAATATTCCATTAAGATTGCAAGCTCACCCTCAACTACAACCTGAGGATGTGGGTGCCTACCTTTGTCTAAATTAGAAATAGATCCTCACCTTTTTGTAGTCAGTAAAAGTAGCTAATTTGCAAAATCATTTTAAAAGATAAGTCTCAAAGATTTATATCTATCTTAAATTGGGTAACACCAAAGATATGATACTGTAAAGATTGTAATCATACATATCCTAATGAGGAATAAAAAAGTGGTAGTTGACAATGTTGGACATATGTGATTTTTTTCTAAGTTGGATAAATAAAAAAAATTCAAAGTGAGTTCAAATATTAATCTTCATTCATGATTTTACTGATTCATTCTCACTTTATTCACTTCTATCGCGAGTTATGTCTTTAAATCAATCTTTTATTTAAAAGGATATAATTTTAATTTCAATCCTTTTAATGCTAGATTATTATTTGTATAGAGTATTTTACATACTCATAAATCTTGAGTATGACCCCATATGCGTATGTTTTTGTTCTTCGTCATGCCTATAGTCACAGTCCAAGTTCGTGACTGATCCGCGACCAAGCTTGGAGGGAATCTTGGTGCGAATTTGGTGCCAAAATGGTCACGCTCTGGTCACGGGCCAAGTCCGTGACCCATCGTGGTCAGGGATTTGTTCCGTGACCACTTCCAAAGCATCAATACTCATTTTGGTAATTAATATAATCACACCAAAAATTAAGATGGCCACGGCCCAAGTCCGCGACCAACTGGTCGCGGACTTAGGCCGTGATAAACTGGGTGTGGCCATTCACAGCATTTGGTGTAGTGATAGTCATATCAAAGTTTATTTTAAAAAAAGGATGTAGTGCGTTTGTTTGAACTAAAAAGATTTAAATATAAACTTTCTTGTTCCTTTTTTCACTTTTTTGATTCCCTCGCTAAGTTCACAACCCGTAAACACTTAGTCTCACTGCATAAATGGTCTTGCATCAGAGAAAGACACTCTTTGAAGTTTTTTTTTGTTTGCTTGTTCACCTTTTTTCATCTCTCCTCCCACTAGATTCATATTTTGGAAGATTAGGTTCTTTTTTATCCTAGATCTATTGGCTATTAATAATCGTGGTGATTGTTCTCCATAGATTTTTTATATTTCTCCTTTTTAAATCTTAGTGTTTTGTGTCGTAGTTTTTTATTTTTGGATGAATTTTTGTCTATGATATGATGAATTTATTTGTATTGAGATGAAATTAATTCGATTAGAGTAGTTGATCTTATGTTTGGATTTGTAATTTCTTACATTTCTATACTTATTTAGGACTTTGTTACTCTAATGTCAAGTATGGGTGAGAGTTCAAGTTTTTTTTCACACATTGTATTACATGAAACTCTTTCACATAATTTTAGTATAGATACCTTTGGTTTATATATTTATAAAATCTCTAATAGGATTTCTCTGCTTTATCTTGGTTCGTGACTTGGAGGTGAATCACATGGATCCTAAATTGTATTCACATGTCTCGACATCTACCAATGCTCGCTCTAGATTTATTGAACTATTTTATCAACACTCCATGCATTGGGGATGTTCCATTAATTTGTTTTCTCTCTTTGAGTCTCACGTTCCTTAGTTTTTTAAGATTCTTGGTTGGCTTGGTCTTTGTTCTCAAATTAAGAAATATTATCGCAATTTGGTGAGATAATCGACCTAACTGTTGAGTAAATGAAGGATTAAATGGGACTCCCAATCCTTACTGCCCATATCCTTGGTATTAAGGTAGTTATTCCTATAGAAATCATTACTCATCACTACAATCTAACAGAATAATCACCAACATGCCCCTTTACAAGGTTTAATCTTAGTCCCTTTCAACCCGAGGTGATCTCTTTTTTGAGTGATGGACACTATCATATTTTTCCTTAAAAGAATTTTCCTCAAGTTGTTTCGGCCAGGGACTTTTGTATTCTTAATATGGTAGTATCCTCATGAATTTCACCTACTATGCACCCTCACGAGCTTTCCTTTCAGCGTGACTACTTATTGTATGTGATTGTAAAATGTTATAGTATGGATCTAAGATCCTGATATTTAATCACGTCAATGATTGTTCTAAGGACGATGTAAAGTCTCATTCTTTGACCTTCGTTTGTCTGATCATCCATTTTTTTTAAAAGTTAAGGATTCCAATTCTTCTAGATGAAGTTATAGAAAAACTAAGGGTGAGATTGCAATAGTGTCATATTATCGATTAATATCTTAGTTAGGTACTACAATGATCTTCTTGTGCCCCGGCATGTTGTACCTCCTGATGATTATCATTTTTCTCGTGCATCCACTAAACTTGATGTGCATTCAACCACTTACAAAGAATTGGATAATATGGCTTCTCAGATATCATCGCCTCTACACTCCAAACTTTCACCCACCTTTGATGAGTATTAACATAGGCTTTTGTCATTGAGTTTTTCCTTTTTGTTATATTTTGATAAGTATCAACAAAACAACAATATTCAACTTGATCACATTTGGGACACCTTACAGTATGTTCAGTTGAGTGTTTGAGATATTAAGGCTTTGATGGAAATTCCTAAAGAATAGATAATAGGTAACATATTCTACTATCCACTGAAAATTTACTAAGAATGTCTACCATTGCTAACATCTATTAAGGCAATCATCTTTACGATACATGATAACTATTGTGAGGGGAACTGCCATCAACATCAATAATTATGATAAATAACATGGCATATAATTCGATGGGGCACCACCATGAACATCACAATAAAAAATGAGAGACAATATGTCTAACCGAATGCGAAGTCTTCTCCATGAAGGTTTAGTCATTTAATACTGAAAGTTTGTGTACCGAAATAGAAAACCACAAATTATAATTATTTTCAAATCTAATCACTTAAAAAATCACATCTTAAAGGTTCAGATGTCAAAAATTACTAATGATTAAAAAAATCAAATTTAAATCTGATTAAACATTTGATCTATAGATAATGCGGTAAAAAGTAAATAAACACATAGCATCAGATGTACGAAGAAAAATCCACTAATGGGAAAAAATCTCCGTCCGATTCAAAAATCTCATTAAAACAATGGTAGACTTATAAAGGATATAATCATACTATCCTCCTTTTTCACTAAATCAAACCTCACCATTTTTTAACTAATTCCTTTCAAGCCAGAGACCTCTATAAGGTTGATGTGAATCATAAAACATTTTATGCCTTGGTAAACCGATCAATAATGTTTCTCTTTAACAAACTTGAAAGTTTTTATCACACCCCAAACCCAATATCCATACTAATAATTTGTTATTAGAATAATTGGATCATAATCTTGAGCCCATTAGAATTATAATTCTTTTATCAATATTTTTCTACATAAAGTGCATAATGAAGATAATATTATTCTTATACCACAATGAAATCAATACCAGAGTCATAATTAAGCAGACATACAATACTATGATTAACAATGATAAAATTTTACAATCACCAACTCAATCCATGCTGAGGCAATATATACAATGTGTGAGTATATTAAAATCTTCAATGTGACAATGATAAAATCCCTATATTTAAACCCCAACTCTTTCCAACGGTGCAACTCTCAAAGTTATCGGGCATATGGTATCCTAGCTGGCAGCGTAGAAACCTAAAATTGTTAAAATATAAATCGTAAGCATTAAGCTTATTGAAGTACTCCTTCCCTACAATGAAATAACAATTCTATATCGAATATGTGGATATAAAATCCAAACAATCCTGCCCATTGGCAATAACAAATTCTAGATCATAAGATCCAAATAATTCTCCCCATTGGCAATAACAAATCCTGGATCATAAGATCCAAATAATTCTTCCCATTGGCAATAATAAATCCTTGAACATGAGTTCCAACAAATCGTTGTCATAAGACAAATCAAATCATTGGGTCCTTGTCCAATTCCAATCCTGGATCATAAGACCCAAATAAATCCTAAATATTTGTATATCCAACCAAATCTTGAATACCGAAGTATTCAAAAAAATCTTGCTCTTTGAGTTATATTAATATATTTGTATATATGAAATAATCATAAGTACACTCATCTTGACAACTTATCAGGCTTTTTCTTTTCCTTTGCCCGGCACTTGGTCAACCGATTCTTCTTCCCTTCCTATCATTCTTACACCATTAGTATCACCATAAGAATATCATCAATCGGAGGAATATCTTAAACATAACTCAATTCATAAGAATCATATGATTCTATTCAAATCATTTATTACAAGTGAAATTCCATCCAAATTCATGTTAATATATTTGACATATACAATTCATAGACCAAACATACACTCATTTCTTATTGGTAATTCAATACTTATCATATTAGGATTCCAATACAAAGGACGTCACATCATTTCAAGTTTTCTAGAGCAAGATAGGTCCGTTTCTTTACTACATAGCAAATTTTCCCTACAGGTTCTTTTATTGTTCATTCAACTTCCTAGAATTTTCATAATTTTTCTACAGAATAACTTTCTATGATATTTCACCCAACATAATTAAACATATTGAACAATAAAAAATTAAAGTTTCATAATTTTTATGGTTCATTTGCTATGTCAAGCAAAACATCAAACACGTGGCATGCATACTTTCACCCTTGGGGAAGAATTCATACCCGAACTTCAAACCATCACCCAAGATTCATTTCTTGGTATTTTTACATGATTTTCGGATATGTAACACATATAAGAGTATAATTAATCTTCAATTGTAATCAATCAATTCCAGTAAGTATACAAAAAGATATGGAAGGTTGAATAAACAAGGTTACTAAACGAAGCAATTTTAAGGGTTTGTACATTCAACTTAACTTAAACTTGCATCTAACCATATATATACGTCAAGGGCTGAAAGTTTAGTAAAAAATGGTGATTTTTATCATCTAAATAAGTAATATAATAAAAACAACAAGATTTTGGGTTAGGATTACCTTCGGTACTTTTACGTAATTTCCACAGATTTTTCTTCAAATTTTCTCCTCACTTTCTTCCTAAACTTTCCAATTCTCTCTTCCTCTCAATTCAAACTCTTTAATGGATGCGTTGTGATGAAGGAGGGGATTATTTAAATCCTTCAAAGTCTTCCCAAACTAACCTCCTTTTTTAACCAATCAAAATCTACCATTTGTTAGCCTAATAAAACGAAATATCATTTAACGAATGGACAAATTTGTCCCTGCTTCGTAATTCTAGTATAACTTCTCGCTCGGACCTCCACTTAACACACTGTTTATTTTGTTACAAACTTGACTCATATATATACAACTATATAGTTTTCTCCTCAAGTCAATAGTTATTTTATAAAGGTCAAAACTAGTCTTAAACATGAAGATTCCTACCGAAAACTTCAAATTTTCATATTTGTAGATAATTCGAGATTTCATGCTTTATGAAGGTAGGATTAGACTAAACATAATGACTTAAAATTATATATACTAATAACATATTATCCATATCACATTATATAATCATGATTTAAGCATAATTAATCATAATTATATTCAGATTGTCACAATTCTCCCCCCGTTAGGAAATTTCATCCCCGAAATTGACATACCTTGGTTGTTCGAATCAAACAAATATGTATAATGCATCTTCATGCTATCTTAACTTTCCCATCTATATTCTTCCATGGAATTCCTTCTCCACATAACTTTCACAAGTGTGATCACTTTGGATCTCAATATATGTTCCTTCATATCCACGATAGCAAGTGGTTCTTCCACATAACTCAAATCTTCCTTCAACTCAATAGGTTGTTCCACTAACACATGTGAAGGATCCGCTACATACTTTCTTAACATAGAAACATGGAAAACATCATGTAATCGAGCTAACTCTAGTGATAATGCTAACTTGTAGGCAACCATCCTGACTTTCTCAAGAATTTCATAAGGTCCAATGTAGCGTGGACTTAATTTTCATTTCTTTCCAAACCTTATAACTCCTTTCCATGGAGATATCCAAAGAAACACATAATCACCTTTCTGGAATTCCAAATCTTTTCGTCGTTTATCCGCATAACTTTTCTGTCTGCTTTAAGCTGTTCTCATTCTATCTTGAATAATTCTCACTTTTTGAGTGGTGACTTCAATCAATTCTGGACCCTCTATCTTCCTTTCACCAACTTCACCCATCATACTGGTGTCCGACACCATCTATCGTACAACGCTTCATATGGAGCCATACCAATAGTGGATTGAAAACTATTGTTATATAAAAATTCTATTAAAGAAATATATTCATCCCAATTACCTTTGAAATCAAGCACACAAAATCTAAACATATCCTCTGAAATATGTATGGTTCTTTCAGAATGCCCATCCGTCTGAGCATGAAAGGTTGTACTAAACTTCAAGTTAGTACCCATAGCATACTGTAAACTATCCCAAAATATGGATGAAAAGTAGGGTCCCTATCTGTAATAAAAGAAATAGGCGCTCCATACAATCGAATAATCTCATTAACATACAATATAGCATATCTATCAACTGTACACATAGTATTGACTGCTAGAAAATGAGCTGACTTGGTCAACCTGTACACCATTACCCAAATCGAATTTGATCCCTTCTGAGATCGAGGAAGCCCGATCACAAAATCCATCGTTACATGATTCCATTTCCACTCTGGTATTGGCAATGGTTTAAGCAAACTATCAGGTTTCTAATGCTCCACTTTCACTTGTTGAGATCTTGTCATTTTTTCTCAAGAAAAGGATCTTGACTTTGTAAATCATGAATACGAGTAGCTAATAACGGCCTCACGCTTACATGAAAAAAGAATATGTCCCCATCTGCTAGATGCAATTCCACTCCCATCAATCTCAAGTTCATAATATGAGAAACTCTAGCACACTGAATGCAAGATAACTTGCCCGAATCCTTTCTACTCAAAGCATCTGCAACTACATTTGCCTTCCCCGGATGATAGTGAATTGTATAATCATAATCTTTAATTCACTTTATCCACCACCTCTGCCTCAAATTCAACTCCTTCTAAGTAAATAAATACTTAAGACTCTGATGGTCAGTTAAAATTTCACATACTTCACCTTATAAATAATTATGCCATAATTTCAAAGAAAACACAATAGCAACAAGTTTCAAATCATGTGTACGATAATTATGTTCATGTGTACGCAACTGCCTAAAAGCATAAGCAATAACTTTACCATGCTGCATAAAAACACAACACAACCCCTGATGTGAAGCATCGGTGTACATAACAAAACCATCTCCACCATGTGGAATAGTAAGAACAGGTGTAGTTACCAACCTCTTCTTCATTCCTTCAAAACTACTTTCACAATCAGAATTCCATTTAAACTTAATATCTTTTAGGGTCAATTTAGTCATTGACAAGGCAATTGAAGAAAATCCCTTAATAAACCTTCTATAATACCCAGCTAAACCCAAAAAACTCCTCACCTCAGTTACATTATTGGGCCTCTCCCACTTTACAATAGCTTATACTTTCTTAGGATCAACACATATACCATCTTCAGAAATAACATGGCCTAAAAATACAACTTGTGATATCCAAAATTCGCATTTGCTAAACTTTGCAAACAACTGCTTATCTTTCGACACTTTCAAAATAGTTCGAAGATATTTTTCATGTTCAACTATATCATACGAGTAAATCAGAATATCATCTATAAAAACTATCACAAATAAATCAACAAAAGGATGCAGTACCCGATTCATAAGATCCATAAATACAGCTGGAGCATTAGTCACTCCAAAGGCACCACTAGAAATTTAAAATGACTATACCTAGTACGAAAAGCAGTTTTAGAAATATCACTCTCCTTGACCCTCAACTGATGATAACTCGATCACAAGTCTATTTTTGAAAACACTTTAGCACCCTGTAACTGATCAAACAAATCATGTATATGAGGTAAAGGGTACTTGTTCTTAATTGTAGCTTTATTCAGTTGCCTATAATCAATACACAAACGTATGGTACCATATTTCTTCTTCACAAATAAAACTGGTGCACCCCATGGAGAAACACTAAGCTGTATGAACCCCCTATCAAGTAAATCCTGCAACTGAATCTTGAGTTCTTTCAACTCAACAGGTGCCATTCTATACGGTGCCATAGAAATAGTATATGTCCCCGGTGCTAATTCAATACTAAATTCAACTTCTCTTTTTGGATCTAACCCAGGCAACTCACTAGAAAACACTTCTAGAAAATCTCGTATAATAGGAACATCGGCTAACTCTAAAGCCCCCTTCCTAGTGTTAAGAACATATGCAATAAAACCCTCACAACCCTTACTCAATAATTTCCTCGTCTGAATAGCAGAAATGATGCAACTGGGAACAATTTTCTTTTCCCCCCACAAATTTAAATTCAGACTTACCAGGCATATTAAAAACAACTTCTTTACAGAAACCATCCATAGATGCATGATATTTAGATAACCAATTCATTCCCAGAATTATATAAAAATCATAAATATCCAATGAAAGTACATTTATAACTGTATTTATAACCCCCACAATCAAGAAAAACTATTCGGCTACAACCATATCCCCCATAGGCATATAAATACCCAACCCCACATCTAAACGAGTACATGCTCTATTCAGGTATACAACAAAAGTATAGGACACAAAAGAATGTGTGGAACCAGGATCAATCAAAACATAAGCACTTCTATCAGTAACAGAAAGTGTACATGTCACCACATCCGGGGTAATATGTGCCTCTTTCATCGTAAAGACTCGTCCACCTGGCCTGGAACCATTAGCTTGTCCTCTACCCACACTTTTTGCTCCACTGCCTGGAGGCAACGCTCTGCTTGCTGTTTCACTATGTGTTGCTGGAGTCTCTGCTAACTGCAGACAGTTCTTCTTAACATGCCCCACTTGATGACAATGGTAGCATTCCATTCCTTTAAGCATAGGACACTCGGATATATAATGCTCCTCCTCTTTACAAAAGAAACATGTAACAACTCTCGTCGGTGCCTCACCTTTTTGAAAATTTTATAATTAGTAGACCTAATAAAATATTTCCTCACAACCCATGAATAGAAATAGAAGTAACAATAAGCTTATCATTAGAATACGGAATGGTATCTAGTATTTTAATACCCAAAAGTATTTTAATAATGAAGACATAAAACTAGTTCAAAAAATAAAATAAATAGTTAGTAAATTAGAACCTTTATCCTTACCTATAGAAAATAATTATAAAATTATACAAACAGATGCATCAGCGTTAGGATGGGCAGGAATATTATTACAAAAACCTAATAAAAATAGTAATAAAAATGAAGAAGTAATTCCTGACCTCCTAACTAGACTAGAAGATTCTCCACCCCTAGTATCTCTACCAAATCTCCCCTGGCCTCTACCACTATCTCCACCACCTCTCTGAAACTTATGAGGTTCCATCTTAACACTTCCACCCTCACCTCCCTTAGACTGAGATGCGTCGAATCTACTTTTCTTAAAACTCTCTCTACTCACCACCCCTTGGTTCATTTTCCTTTCTGCTATCATGGCTTTATTCAGCAGAGAAGCATAATCTTTTAACTCCTAAGTAGCCACTCTATTTTCAATGGGCCAAATGAGTCCCTCTTGAAACTTACTACATTTCTCTTCTTCATCCTCCACAAATTTAGTATCAAAATTAAACAAAGCTGTAAATTTAGCCTCATACTCCCTCACAGACTTTTTCCCTTGGGTCAAGTTTATAAATTCCCTCACTTTCTCCCTCCTATAGACTTTAGGAAAATACTTATAATACAAAGCTTTAATAAATTCAGCCCAAGTAATAACATTAGTACCTTCCATCCTGGGCACCAAATGGTTGTTGGCTTCCCACCAATATTTGGCCTCCCCTTTCAACCAAAACACAACTAAATTTACTTTCTGGTTATCTGAAACTTTCATCATTGTAAAGATGGTCTCTAGATATCTGACCCACATCTCAGCTTCTGTAGGATCCACTGACCCTAAATATTCTGGAGGATTGAACTTCAGGAACTTCTCATGCATGGAATCTTTCATTTCCTTCCTTGCCTCTTTTTCAATTCTAGCTACAGTTTTTTATTCTAGATATTTAGTCTGTTGCTCTGCCATTAATGCCATATTTCTTTCCTATTGTTCTGTCATCCTTTGTATTGCTTGTGCCATTATTTGCATCTCTATAGGTTGCTCATGCTCTCTAGCCCTTCCAGCAACACTCTGCTCTACTTCAATATTGTCTATACGAGAAGCTACTCCCTCTTCTCTATGTTGTCCATTCATAGGTTCCATTTGGAATTATCTGTAATACAACAAAGATCTAATAACCAATACAAACAGTTTATAATACTATACTATTGGTTAGTACAAAAAAATATTTATAAATTTCAAATCAACTCGATGACTGCCATCTAATCGTCACACACATCCAGAATTAATAACCTACACGCTCTGATACCACTAATTGTCACACCCCAAACCCAATATCCATACTAATCATTTGTTATTAGAATAATTGGATCATAATCTTGAGCCCATTAGAAATATAATTCATTTGTCAATATTTTTCTGCATAATGAACATAATAATATTCTTATACATTAGTGAAATCAATATCGGAGTCATAATTAAGCGTACATACAATACTATGATTAACTATGATAAAATTTTACAATCATCAACTTAATCCATGCTAACGCAATATATACAATGTGTGAGTATATTAAAATCTTCAGTTTGATAATGATAAAATCCCCATATTTAAACCCCAACTCTTTCCAACGGTGCAACTCTTAAAGTTACCGGTCATATGGTATCCTAGCTGGCAGCATACAAACCTGAAATTGTTAAAATATAAACCGTAAGCATTAAGCTTAGTGAGGTACTCCTTCCCTGCAATGAAATAACAATTCTATATCGAATATGTGGATATAAAATCCAAACAATCTTGTATATTGGCAATAACAAATCCTGGATCATAAGATCCAAATAATTCTGCCCATTGGCAATAACAAATCCTGGATCATAAGATCTAAATAATTCTGCCCATTAGCAATAACAAATCCTGGAACATGAATTCCAACAAATCATTGTCATAAGACAAATCAAACATTGGATCTTTGTCCAATTCCAATCCTGGATTATAAGACCCAAACAAATTCTGGATATTTGAATATCCAACCAAATCTTGAATACCGAAGTATTCAAATAGATCCTGCTCTTAGAGCTATATCCATATATTTGTATATATGAAACAATCATAAGTACACTCACCTTAGCAACTTATCAGGCTTTTCCTTCTTTTTTTTGTCCGGCACTTGTTCAACCGGTTCTTCTTCCCTTTCTATCATTCTTACACTATTAGTATTACCATAAGAATATCAGCAATCCAAGGAATATCTCAAACATAACTCAATTCATAATCATCGTATGATTCTATTCAAATCATTTATTACAAGTGAAATTCCATCCAAATTCATGTTAATATATTAGACATATCCAATTCATAGTCCAATCATACATTCATTTATTCTTGATAATTCAATCCTTATCATATTAGGATTCCAATACAAAATACGGCACATCATTTCAAGTTTCCTAGAGGAAGATGGGCCCGTTTCTTTACTACATAGCAAATTTGCCCTATAGGTTCTTTTAGTGTTCATTCAACTTCCCAGAATTTTCATAATTTTTTTACAGCATAACTTTTTATGATATTTCACCCAACATCATTAAACATATTGAGCAATACCAAATTAATGTTTCATAATTTTTAAGGTTCATTTGCTATGTCAAGCAAAACATCAAACACATGGCATGCATACTTTCACCCTTGGGGAAGAATTCATACCCGAACTTCAAACCATCACCCAAGATTCATTTCTTGGTATTTTCACATAATTTTCGGATATATCACACATATATGAGTCTATTTTAATCTTAAATTGGAATCAATCAATTCCAGTAAATAAACAAAAATATATGGAAGGTTGAATAAACAAGGTTACTAAACGAATCGATTTTAAGGGTTTGTACATTCAACTTAACTTAAACTTGCATCTGACCATACATATACATCAAGGGATGAAATTTTAGTAAACAAATGATGATTTATATCATCTAAATCAGTAATATAAGAAAAGCAACAAGATTTGGGGTTAGGATTACCTTCGGGACTTTTACGTAATTTCCACAAATTTTTCTCCAAATTTTCTCCTCACTTTCTTCCTAAACTTTCCAATTCTCTCTTCCTCTCCAGCCAAACTATTTAATGGATGTGTTATGATGAAGGAGGGGCTTATTTCAATCCTTTAAAGTCGTTCAAAACCAACCTCCTTCTTTAACCAATCAAAATCCACCATTTGTTAGCCTAATAAGACGAAATATCATGTAACAAATGGATAAATTTGTCCCTGCTTCGTAATTCCAATATAACTTCTCGCTCGGACCTCCGTTTAACACATCGTTTATTGTGTTACAAACCTAACTCATATATCTACAACTATTTAGTTTTCTCCTCAAGTCAATTGTTATATTATAAAGGTCAAAACTAGTTTTAAACATGAACATTCCTACCAGAAACTTCAAAATTTCATATTTGTACCTAATTCGAGATTTCATGCTTTATGAAGGTAGGAATAGACTAAACATAATGACTTAACATTATATATACTAATAACATATTATCCATATAACATAAGTTAATCATGATTTAAGCATAATTAATCATAATTGTATTCAGATTGTCACAGTTTTATTATTTATAGTTGAAGTATCTTTTGATTCACTCTTGATGGAAACCCGAAAAAGGTACCACATAATAACAAATCTCCATATGAATAAAAGTCCTAAGTTGTAAAAGTATTTTGGGAGATAAAAGTGTATATTGGCTCACAAATTTTCTTTCTCGTACTTGTTATTAATGAACCAAAAAACTTTATCAAGTGCAAAGAAGAAAAGATAGAAAAAAGTTAAACAAGAATGAACTTAACTTTTTTTTTCTAAAAAAAAAAATCAGTTTTTAAAAAGGAAGAACTAAAAACTCTTGCTTTCCTCTTCATAAATTTTTCTCTTGAAATATTTGAGAAGTTATTTTGAAGAAGAAGAAAAAGAAGAAAAGAAAAGGGGGATTAAGTAGGTTTTGAAAATATTTGAAATGATTCAAAATCCTCCTGATAAAAAAAATCCATTAAAACACATCCTTTCACTATGCTTAGAGTGAGGGACTAGCTAAGAAATCTGTTAAGAGTATAGTATGCTCATGTGCCCCAATACATTGGAATTGTCTAATTTCATTTGGAAAAACACTTAACGAGTCTATTTTAAAAGGTCTTTGGAACTATTCATCAAACTCATACCAGATCATTCATACCATTTCCCTAGTTTAATAACTTAGAATAAACGTATACTATCTAGCGTACTTATACTCACCTTTAGTTAAATTAATTTTCATTATTTGAAATTATATTTTTTAAACTTGTGGTACTTTTGAAATTTCCAAATACAAGATGTTATATTCTTCACACATTAAACATTTTTATTTTAAAATACGTTTTTTGTATTTAGAAATTTACTTGTCCTTGGTTGAACAATGAAAATTTCTATGTTTTGTGAAAGTTTACAAAATAGGGCAATTTTTGTTTCCATCCAAAACTTGTTTGCTTGAAGCTCACTATAATGACACCAGACTTCGCATAGATAAAGGTATTATTCGGTGGTTGCAGTTTATGGAAACAATGTTAGTTTAAATATCTAGTCTCTTGTGAGACCTCATTCAATGGCTTGTCACCTCAGCGAAACATGACTTCATGTATGCGAAGTATCTAGTTTCTTGTTTGTGACATATTCTAACCTGCGTTGAAAAACTCTAGTTACATGTGCGACATTAGTTGCTGACATTTTGCATCCGTGAGCAAAGACCATCGTTGTAGCAAATAAAAGAAATATGAGTCAATCAGACAAAATAAGTCCAAGGAGTTCTATTTGGCTGAAAGTACTTATCAACTTCGATTTATACTCAAGTGAAAATAGAGAACTCATAATGGACAAGCAATCACAATGCACACTAGCCTAGGATCTTGATGACTCTCAAATTCATAGCATCAAACATGAAATAACTATGAATCACTGTGCAAACCCATTGATCTTCAACTTATAAGACCCTCAAAATTATAGGTATATCATTTTTGTCTCTCATTTTAAAGATACTAATTTTTAAGCATCAATTTTAAAAATATTGACCTTGGAAAAAAAAAATTCTTTTCTTTTACCTCTCTTTTCCTTTTAGCTCTTGTCAATGGTGGCCTTTCATGCAAAGGATATTTACTCCTTTCATATTTCTTTTTCCATGCACACTCATATTTTTTCAATAAAGAATCAAACTCACGGGCAATGGTTCTTACATGTGCAAATCCCTCAATCAAAAGATATGACTATATTTACTATCTTATAGCCTCCTTTCACACCATAACTTCTTTGTAAACTTTTAGATTAATTCCTTTCATTTGTAATACACACCTTAACAATTGTCTTTCTCCATTATCAATATATATCTATTATTTACCTTTTCAATCCAAAATTGTGATTCGTCAAGGATGACGGGGTTACCAAGGTTGTGTATTGTATCCTTGTCGAGTATAATCACTCTCACTCTATTCATACATAAGAATTTACTTGATTAAAGTGGTTTCGTGTCATTTCAAGTTTGTGTTATGTTTCAATCATGTATTTATCCCATTTAGAGGGTTGGTGTCGTTACCAATGAGCTCATGTCATTTGTATAATCGTGTCTAACAAGTCACTCAAAAAAGAACCAAAGTCATTGAATTTGTATCGTGTTATTTTTATTTTATTTTTGTAAGGTATTTTTATACCACGAGGTATTCGGGCCAGCATACGCGCACCTCGATTAATCCCTGCTCGCGGTTCGTGGCTTCCGCTGGCCAAACATTATTTTGACACTGTCAAGGATCGAATTGGGGACCAAACTCAATCCACCCTCAAACAGTATTCCAGTGACATCCTTATACCACTGGGCCAAGAAACTTGATTTTTTGTATCGTGTTATTGAGTTGTGTGAAGGATAGTCACCCCTAGGGCTATGTTTTTTTCCCGAACATTCCGATTTTTTCCGATATCCGATCCCATATTTTCCGATTTTGGAACGTATATAAGGTTTCCGATTTTCGATTTTCCGATTTTCGATTTTTCCAAAAAAAATCGAATCGGAAATTGGAAATAATTCTGAATTTCTGATTTTTCGATTTTTCCGAAACTATGCCGATCCGATTTTTCCGATTTTTTTCGAAATATTTTCCGATTTCCAATTTTTTTAAACATTCTCATGTGTCCCACATCGGCTATGAGAGGAAGAGAGACCCAAAAAAGTCTTCTATATCCCTTTATCCTCTACACAAATGAAAAAATGGCTAAATCCTTATATATTTGAGCTTTTCTATTTGCACAGATGAATTTTGTACAGAGACTGTACAGAGTTAGGTGGCCCCCTAGATTCCGGCTTCTTCTTCTCCTTTCTTCTTTTTTTTTTTCTTTTTTTTTTTAAGATTTTTATTCTTTTGTTTTTAACGATGGATATAAAAATAATTTTTTATATAAAAAAAAAACAGTTTTCCTCTTAATATAAAAACAGTCTTTTTTTTATTGAAAGTAAACAGTTTTTTATTAAAATTTAAAATATACTTTTTTTAAACCAAAAAAACAATTTTTTTTAGTTTTAAACAAAAAAAAAGTAAAAGTATGAAAATTTTTGTTTTTTTAAATAAAGTAAAACCAAAAAAAAATAATTTAAATAAAGTATGAAAATTTTGTTTTTTTAAAATAAAGTGCCATTTAAACCAAAAAAAAGAAGCAAAACTTGTTTATTTTTTAAACAAAAACAAAAAATTTGCATTTTCAATAAAAAAAACAGTTTTTTTTTCAGAAAAAATATTTTTAATCAAACTATAAAAAATTAATTTCTAAACACTGGCGCAGACCCATATCGTTTAAACTATTTTTTTTTAAAAGACTTTATTGAAAATACAAATTTTCAATAAAAGTCATTTAAAAAAAATAGTGTAATGTTTTTTTAAATATTTATAAAAAGTTAAAAACATTTGAAAATTTGCATTTTAAAAAAAAATTGCATTTTCTTATTAAAAATATGAAAAACTATTTTTTAAAACTGGCGTGAACCCACACCATTATCGCGATTGGTTAGTGCCGCTGGCGCGGACCCACATCATTATCGCGACTGGTTAGTGCCGCTGGCGCGGACCCACATAATCATCGCGTTTGATTAGTGTAGCTGGTGCAGACCCACATCACCATCGCGATTGGTTAGTGTCGACGATGCGGACTCACACCATCATCGCGATTGGTTTGTGCCGCTGACGCAGACCCACATTATCATCGTGATTGGTTAGTGCCGGTGGCACGGACCCACGTCATTTAATAAAATGATTTTTATTGAAAATACAAATTTTGAATAAAAGTCATTTTAAATAAATAGTTGAATGTTTTTTTTGTTTTTTGTAACAGTTATAAAAAGTAAAAAACATTTTTTTTAAGTTAAAAAAAAATGTTTTTATTGAAAATACAAATTTTTTGTTTTTACTAAAAAAAAGTCAGGTTAGTGTCACTGGCGCGGACCCACATCACCATCGCGATTGGTTAGTGCCGCTGGCGCGGACTCATAATATCATCGCGATTGGTTAGACCGCTGGCGTGGACTCACATCATCATAGCGTTTGGTTAGTGCCGCTGGCGTGAACCCACATCATCAACGCATTTGATTAGTGTCACTGACGCGAATCAACATTATTATCGCGATTGGTTAGTATCGCTGACACGGATCCATATCATTTAAATATTTTTTTTTATTTTTTTAAAATAGTTATAAAAAATTAAAAAGAGTTTTTTTAAAAAGAGTTTTAAAAAAAACATTTTTATTAAAAATACAATTTTTTTTATTAAAAAAAATCAGTTAGACAAATAACTCTTTCTTTATTTTTTGTCTTTTAGTTCTATGTACAAACCTCGGTTCATGCATCTCGGTGCAAATAGATTTTTTCTATATATTTACATGTTGAGTTAAATCTTTTTTTCGATTTCTTTAAAATGAGAATTTCGAGTAATCAAAAATCTTATATTAATTTTTTTGAAATTTCGAAATTTCCAAAATTTCTGAATTTTTAGTAAATTTTTTGAATTTCCGATTTTTCGATTTTTCCGAATTCGAAAACTTTTTTTATTTTTCAAAAAAATTGGAATAGAAGTTTGATGGTTGTCAAGGGGGTGTATGAGAGTTATTCCTGTTTTCGTGGTAGATGACTAGACCACACACGCCACCAGGTCCCAAATACTTTCCATGTGCTAATGGATGAGTCTTGTGCCACAACTCATGTAAGATTTAGAAAATATCCAAGTGGTGTTATTTTCAAATATACTATGTGTAACTAATGGAATTTAAATGCACAAGTAGAATAATCTATTCTCTAGGTTGCTATGCTACGATGCCCCATCAGGAATTGATGTAAAACATTTACATTAAGATAACGATTTCTTGGGTATGTCATGGAATGATCGCATCAGGGTCGAGTATAGGAGGATCATCCTTTAGATATGTACACATCTAATCTAATATTATAATTTAAATATGGTGTCTCTCAAAGATGGTTTGCTACGTGTACAAAGGATATTTACTATTTAAGAGTTATATATGACTATTCAGCTTCTCTCTTTTCGGCTTCTCAAACTCTCAACGGCCATAATTTATTCCATCTGTGTACGTCTTTACCACTTCCTCACCCTTCAACTTCCTCATTGATTTAAAAGGTTATGTACATACAACATATAAATCAGCATCCGGACAATTTGTTCCTACAGATTCAGATGGCAAGGTCCACATTGTTCAAAGAGATGCTTCCATCCTCAGTCGAAAAATATCTAAAGGTGAATAAGATGCTACCATTAAATCTCAAACCATCACTATTAGGTTGCCTTGGCAAATCACGCAATTTACCACGCTTTGTCACTGGGACAGTCTTGAGGTTGGATTGGGTTTGGTCCCCAGTTCGATCCCTGGCACTATTTTGACAGTGTCGGGGATCGAACGGGGGACCAAACTCAATCCACCCCAAAGACTGTCCCAGTGACAAAGCGTTATAAATGTTGCGAATTTGAGAACTACTGTCATTTGTCGATTATATATTTCTTTGTCTGACATGAATTTAACATTCAATGGATATTATTTATTATTTGCATTCCTTTGATTTTAGAGGTCCATTATATTGATATTTTTGTTCAATGTAAATTGAGACAGTCATGCACATTAACAAACAAACTGCATACCAATTGTTTCTGAGATTCTACTGCTATTCAATTTGTATTCATGTTTGAAATTTCATATGGAACGTAACTCATCTTTTATTTCCTCGAATATTTGCTTCATCTGTTTGTTAAGAATGCCGGAATCATAGTGCATTGCTATCATTTACCTTTAATGTAGTCATGCCATATATATAATCATTTTTTTGTGAAACAACTCCTTTATAAATTACCATCATGACGTTAAATGAAAACATGTAGAAGATTCCTATAGCATATTAGCTTCTGCAACTCCATCATTGCGGAATAGACCTACTTCTACTGTTTACAGTTTCATTTCATAATAATTAAATATCTTTGCCTTGATAATATAAACTTTTCATCTCTTCATACTTCAATTTCTAACATAATTTCACAAAACAATTTCTATTTCTCTTTGCTGAACAATTCTATATGGCAAGTTTCCACCCACATTTATACACTAAAGTGTTTACTAGCTCGCGCATCGCGCGGGGTTCAAACCTAGTATATATTAAAAAAATAGAGGCTCCTAAAGGGAGCAATCCACGTGGCTATATATTTAATGTTGGTGAATAAGTAAAATTGTCTATAGCTTTAATTTGAGCCATGTTTGACACTCTCCCTTTCTTAATGGGATGTGTTTCATTTTCTCTTCTCTCTCATCACTTTATTTAAGTACAATATTCACTTCCTCTTCTGATAGGGGGCGGTTCATCTTTATCTCTTTTTAAATATATTTTTGAATCCCAACTGAACCCCTCCATTTGCTTCTTTTCACTGTTGTGTTTTTATGCATGATGTTGGTTTTGAAGAGAATGGAGCCTAGGATGAGTGTTTAGCGTGAGAGCCCTCTAAAATTTAAGAGAAGTTTGGATGAAGTTATTAAATTGGACTCAAATACTTTTTGAAATGACCAACTTTGGATTTTAAAAAAATGGAGGTTTGTGAGTGATAAATATTGGCTTTTCAATTGCACCCAATTTGTATTGTTTATCTGAAGGGTAAATAATGAGGTGACTAGGTTTGGAGGGCTTGGAATTTGCAAGATTTTAGGCAGTTCTGATTTTAAATTGGAAGAAGCAAATTGTTCAATGTGTTATTTAACTAAGGCTTTAATGTCAGAGAGTTTGGTGGAAAAATATTTGAGCTTATATTTATTTGTATGTTTGGTGACCTTGAACTATTAGTGGCGTGAGATTAGAGAATGGGGAAGTGAATTTTAGGTGTTTTTTTTTTTAGTTTAGTTTAATATAGAAATGTTTCTAAAAAATAGTAGTTTTTTGTTTTTTGTTTTAGTTTAGTTTTAACATTATGTATACTTGTCCCATTACAAATATTAACAAGATCCATTAGCTTAACAAAATAAGATATACTGTTAATGGATGCGAGGTATATAATATTTTTATGTAAATAAATAGATAAATAAATAAGAGGTAAGAAATTTAGTAATATTCATGAATAAACAGGTCAACTTGGCTGTATCAACGGGTTAATGCGTCAACTAGTGTAAAATTAAAAATAACTTTGTCGTAATGGATAAAATGAATGGAATATGATGCCACCCGTTGAGATAACAAAATGCGTTTGGGGTATAATTTTTCATTCAATAAAAGTCGTATGTTTAGACATAACCTGTCTAAACACTAATATAAATATGATTCGACATAACTCTTTAACACGTCCATATATATACACACATTGATAATATTACAACTATTATTATTATTATCATCATCATCATCATAAGTGAACCTAAAAATCGAACTTTTAATGAATCTTAAAAAAACACCTAACCCTTTAATTTTAATTCCTATGTTGTAATTGGTTCACGCCAGTGGCAACGGACACACATGTCGATCGAATATTTTTTTTACCCCACCTCCACTTCTCCCATGGCCACCCTTACCCCTGAGTAAACATTTCAGCAACTTAATTTTTTTTAAACATTTCAGCAACTTAAGTTTTTTTAACTAATGATCTGCCATGGCCCGGGGATAGGGGGTAAGGGGGTTTCAGGTCACCCACGTGTCCGTTACCGCTCACGCGAACCAATTACACCATTGAAATTGAAATTATAATTAATGGATTGTTATGTGATTTTTTGTTAAGGTTCATTAAAAAGTTCCATTATTAGGTCCTCTCCCTATATGTGTGTGTTTGTGTGTGTGCGTGCACGTGTGTGCTCTATCCCTACTTTAGAGGTTTTACTGTAAAAGTCTTAGCGAAAAACATAAAGTGAAATGAATTTATTGAAAAAACACTATTGTTGAACGATTTAATTGGGTTACCATGCGAGTAGGCTTTAGCAACATATCAAAATAAAAATAAAAATAAAAATAGTAGTCATAATTTACATTAAAGTACATCATACAAATCTTGGCATAATTTTATAATCCAGTTTTAGCCCCATTTCATTCTAGGGACCGTTTGGTTCGGAGTGAAATATCTTTAACCGTGATGAAAAATAAAATGGTGAAATAAATTTTCACTTATTTGGGTTTAAATTTTTCAGTATATTTGCTCAAAGTTGCATAATTATTGCATGTACATCAATTCACACCTTCAAACAAGCAAAAATTTGAGTTCAAATATGTGAAAATATTTCACCATTTTAATTTTCACCACGGTTAAAGATATTTCACCTGAACAAAACGCACCCTAAGTGAAAATTTTCTAACTTGCACAAGTTCGAAAATATTGTACCGACTCATGTGAAAAATATATCACAGAAACCAAACATAGCCAAACATTTTAGTATATGTCCCATTTTGTGTGGAATCTATTCTATAGTATAAAATGCATAACAACAATTAATTATACTTTGCTATTAGAGTGTCCATGTGGCACTTCTTTTGAAACCCCTATCTTTTTCATTGTTCCTAAAAGAATATCCTTTCCAACTCGCGCATCGTGCGCGTTTCCACCTAGTTAAATATATGGTTCCTATAAATTGTGAATACATACACTATGCCGCTATTAATGATAAAACAATAAATAATACCTGAACTCCTAATAGATGAATACATTTTTTTTGCACTTTACACTTGGGTGAAAAGTAACTTTTCCCTAACCAAACAAATTTAAACTATATATTCTAAGTAATAATTCTGTGTTTCTCGTTTGAATACCTCACTAATGTCCCAAACGATTGAAAGGAAAAACTCTTCATTGTAGTTTTTGAGGGAAAGTCTTACAACATCCATAGCCATCACATACTCTTCCATCTAGTGTTCTACCTTACGACATATATGATGAAAGTAGGTGTATGTTATGAATGTGCCCATGGGTCGATTTATTTCTACCACGCAAAATTACAAATAAAGGTCACAAATGGCTCAGACCACTTTATTCGATGAAGCATACAATTTGTGCTCCCTTGCATATTATATGTTGCACCAACCATTGAGCTTAATAACAATGGTGTGGTGATGACACTGATGATCACGATCATGATCACTGTTTATTCAGCTGATGGTGGGGAGGATTTGGCATCATGCAATGAGGGCGTCCATGCGTAAATAAGCAAGCCTACAACAAGAACAAAAGCACCAGCTACAAAGCCCGGTGGGAGGGAGGATGCAACGCCAAGGTATGGTAGTGGTAGTGTAAACATATACACAGATATTGGCACTGCAAAACGAGAGGAAACGACAAAGGACGCTAACTTTAAGTAGGATTAACTCATTATGTAAGATAACAAAGTTCTCCACACACACATATATGTACGTATGTATGTATATATAGGCTAACAACACTTGCCCATTTATTTCCTCTCCTCATTCAGAATTCTCAAACATGAACTGAAAGTATCCCCATTTCTTCTTCTTCTGAAAAGTTTTACCATTAGTGCGAATAGTTACTTTTTGTGTCATTTTCATTTCACTACTTGTTTCTTTATTTTCCTTCTTATTGTGATAGTAAATATTTACATTTTACACGTAAAGTAAATATTCAATTGACACTTTATTCACTTCTTATTCCTCTTACATTTTCTTAAGCTTCTTAGTGAATATTAATTGTGGTGGCCACACTAACAGTGGTAGTGGTGGTGGTAGGTTATAGTCATTGCGACAGTGGTTGTAGTGCAGACGCTGGTGGTGGCAGCAGCGTGATGGAGTGTAGGGGTTGTATTGGCAGGGCCAGTTTGCCGTGGAGGCGATAGGAGGTGGTGGGGCGGAAGTAGCAGGTTGTAGTGGAGGCAGCAGGTGGTGGTGGAAACCTTGGTAGATATTTTAGGGTTTAGTTGTTTTAAAAATGTTGGGGGTACATTGGTCATATTTTTTTTTTAATTTAGGCTAATAACACTTATTTGATAATAGAGTAGAGTAGTCAGTAGGAATATACATGAGCCACTTTTTTTGCTATCAACGCGTAAAAAATTATTTGGACATCATAAATATTTTATACCATTGTACCAAGAATATTGCTGTGACCCAATAACATGCATATTCTTGAGAGTTAGGTTTGCTCTCCTTTCTCACACTGTATGGGGCATCTTGTAATGTCCGTTGAGTCATGTTATATTTTCATATTATTCCATCATACGCATGCTAGTTTGATAGCACATAATACCATACCTGAAAATGTGGATGCAAGACAAGAAACCACAGCAGAAGAAATCTTGAGCAGATGCAGCAATGAAATGTTGAAACCCATGTTGACAATAACAAACAGCAGCGGCAGCAGTGGCGCACCGTTGCATCCTGTGCCCAGCCATGTAACAAAGGATCAATTCATCTGTTGCTTTTTGGTTACAGGGAAGTTAAATACAGGAACAATCATGAAGAGCTAATTTATATACTTTTCAGAAATTACTTCCGGTGTATATATAAAACTTCTTCCGTCCCAAATTAATAGTTTGCTTTCGTTTTTGGGCCGTCCATATTAATAGTCGTGCTTTCCTTTCTTGGACATAATCAACGAACAAAAATCCACGATAGTGAACAAGTCTTGATCTTGGCCATTGATTGAGTGAATCCTTAAAAAACGTTTTTTCAAATAATGACTACTAATTTGGGGCGGAGGTAGTATCATAATTGCCATCGTAGTGCTACATCCATCGTCCAATGGCATTGAAGAACTATTGTATTGATCAATGTTGTGTCCATTTTGTATAGTGTTAGGCAGCTTACACTATATGGGTTTATATAGTTGATCTATATTTGGGAAAATAAGAACAAGAATATAGAACAGAAAATAAATATCGGAACAATAGACTAAAATTGGTGCTGATGAAATTAATGTTAGGGGGTCCTTCAATTCTAGCTTCCTTTAGGGATAATAACAGTAACCTACCCTGTTTGGGATTTATTACAAAGACCTTCCTCAGATTTTAGAAAATTTTAGTGATCTCCCGATGTTTGAAAATAATAATTTTGATATCATTTTGATCAATTTCAACACAAGGGAGGTTTGTGTAATAAACCCAAAACACATTAGGGTTCACTGTAAGTATAGTTTAGTACTAGAAGGCTTCTATTGGCATTATACTACAGAAGTTAGGTGCACATGAAATGCTACCCTATCTCTGTTACCAAAAACAAATGGAAAAATCTGACCCTACTACTACAAGTTGACAGCTTTGCAGATGTGTGCACAACTATATATATTTTTATGTGCACCTAAAATACATATGTTGAAAATATTCCAAGACGCACAACTAAATTAGTTAAAAATATATTGTATTATCATAAAATTAGTGAAGTAACCTGACTTGCACATATCATAAGAACATAGGTATCTTTTATATATTCATTTCGATATGCAACCCCAAGTGAAGGTATTCAAGCTACTGGATACATGAACTCATTACGTCCACTGCTGTTTATTAAAGCATTCTAGTTGACGCTTGACAGCATCACACTAATCCAATGGATTATTTCAGGACTAAATCAGCATGGCCAAGGCATTATGGGACACAAAACAATATCGTACTTTACACATTTTTTTACTTTAGTCAATGAACATTCTTTTTTCAGAAACACCATTAAAAAATTTATGCACCTTCATTTTAGTCCAAAGCGTTGCTTAAAGTGCAATGTTGGATGTTGCAAAAAGTCATATTTGGACTAAAGTAAAAACATGTTCAATTTAATGGTGTTTCCAAAGAAATAAAAAATTTAGGACTAATGTGAAAAAAGCAGAAGTAAATTAAACCGTCAATGGCAATAAAGAAAGACACTCAAGTGAGAGATTAGCAGTCAACTTTAAGAAGCGTAGAATGATTTACTATATTGGGATAAAAGGATATTTATAGGGAAATGGAAAGGATCCAAGAGGGTGACACCAATTATCCTAAATAAGAAAGTGGGCCTAGGCCCATGTGATGTCACATTGCCAAGGAGCACCCCCTTTGCATCATATGTCTATAATGCCCCTTCCAAAAGGCTTCCCCTTGGCAAGCAACAAAACGTGACAAAAATAAAAGACTCTAATATAATAAAAAGACTAAAAATACTAAAATATCCTCGAAACTTCACCAATTTCCATCACTCTCTCCTCCATGAAAAGAGTTCGACCTCGAACTCAAATGGGAACACCATCAAAATCAGGCTCAACGGGGATGATCGTGGCAATCAGCAGCTAGTGCTGGACCTCCTCCTCCTCCTCTATCTCCTCATCTGGGGGCTTCGAATCGTCGGCCACAATAAGGGTCATCTTTCTTGCCTTAGGCCCACAAAACCCAAATGAAACACTTCATAGCAACTGGTGGCACATCCAAGGCTCGAGGTGGGTCATCGATTGTAGAAGTGGGTCGAGATATTGATGTGGCAGGTGTGCGGTGATAGCCTTGGTCGCGTACTTAACCTCCTTGATGAAGGATGGTATCTAAATCAATCCTAAGTCATGCTATATATACAGTTGAAGTCCCTGAATGCAACGGGTGATCCGTTAAGTCTTGGTCTCACCCGCAAAGAAGTTGGAACTGCTTTGTAGGTGGGGGTTAAGAAGGTGTCCTACCTAAGGCCCTGGACTCACATGTAGAGGTCGCACTCGTACGTCGACGAGATAAAGAAGTCTCTTAACTTTGTCTTCAATTGATCCCAGGTTTGAATTGGAGGAAGATCAGAGGCCGCCACTCGGCGCTGCACAGTATCATTCCACCAAACCCAAGCAAATCTCTGAAATTGGTGGCGGCTAACTGAACAAGCTGGCACCATATGATGCGCTTGTAGTCGAACATTGTCTCCATCGCATCAATCCAGTCTACGGGTCTAAATGCTCATCAAACATCGGCACATCCACTCTAATGTCACCCTGAAGGCACTTGGAGAGAAGGGAGAGTACTAGAGTTAGGTGGTCATCTCCCGGTGGCGGATCCATCGAGTCTTCATCCTCATTATTAATAAACTCCTCCCTAACAGGTCGCGCATGGGGCCAAGGCTTGTGGACCGAAGGTGGCTCCACCAGAGCAGAAGCATCATCATAAATCGGGTCCTCGAGGCTCTAGGGGTAATAGAAACAATCACCCATCAAATGGCCATGCTCATAGCAGAGAAAGCAGTGACGATTCTCAACCGGCACAAATGGTGTGACCTTCGAACTGAGGGTATCAAAAGGAGAAGTGTCGATGCGCCACTATTCGTGCATCAGGACCCTTCCATCCCCGTAGAGAGAAGCAGGCTTGGGTGGATGAGTCTCCCCTTCATAATGCCCAAATTGTATGCGCTGGCACTGAGAAACAAGGGTTGGTGTAGTCATTCTTAAACCCTTTGGTGATAGTCACAGGAAGAATCTTAGGGTTGTTGGGGGTGGAGATGGCAGAACGGGTGTCCCACGCGAAATCGAGTCGTGACACTTGGGTGAGGCGACAGAGAGGACGATTTTTGTTGATGGTAGGTTCGGCAGGGTTGGGAGGGTAGGAGGGTTTGGACGAGTGGTGTAAAGTGGTGGCTGGGTGGGGGTATCCGGGGGTTAGGATATACAGGGCGATACGGTGGTGGGCGGGTTCGGGCTTGTTTAGAACTGGGTGGGTTAGGTTAGGGTTTAAAGTGAATGGGGACGAAGGAATATGATTCGGATGGTTCAGATTTGGGGTGGACCGTGGAAGATGAACTGAGGGTTTTGGATTGGGACAGAGATGGGAAGAGCTGTATGTTTGGCTGAGAGAAACATTGGGGAGGTGGGATTGTTAACGGTCTGGGGTGGATTGGACATGGTGAGGGCAAGAAAGGTCGCTGGGAGGGTTGAATGGAACATTCGGCGGCTGGCCATTGGGGGGGAGAACAAAACTGGGATGGTAGGGGTCGGATTGGTTTAGATGGTCGGTTGTCCGGGGGGGGGGGGGGGGGGCAGCGTAAGGGTGGGTGGTTCGAGGTGTTTCTAGGGGTGGATTGAGGCAGTGGTTCTGAGGGTTTTGGTGATGGGCGGAACTGGGTTGGTGGTTGGCTTTCAGCGGGACAGATTGTGTAGGTGGCTAACTGGCGGTGTGGAAGGTTCTGTGGTGGTGGTTCCCATAGAAGAGGAGGTTAACTTTTTGGGTTAGTATTGCTACGGCTTCTTCCAATCGGGTGTTTCTTCTCTTGGCATTAGTGGGTTTCCTCGGCGCCATTGATTGTTTGTGTTTACGATTTTTTAGTTTTACAACAACAACAAAGGGTGGAGAGTTCCTAGATATCAATTTACGTAAATTAAATTGTCAATGGCAATACAAAAAGACACTCAAATGAGAGATTAAAACTCAATTTTTAGAAGCGTAGAATGATTTACTATATTGGGATAAAATGATATTTATAGGAGAATGGGAAGGTTCTAAAAGGGCGACATCGATTACCCTAAATAGGGAAGTGGGCCTAGGCCCATGCTGTGTCACATGACATAGGAGCACCCCCTTTGCATCATATTCCTATAATGCCCCTTCCAGAAGGCTTCCCATTAGTCCTATCATAAAAGCAACAGAACGTAACAAAAATAAAAGAAACTAACAAAATAAAATGACTAAAAATACAAAAAAAATTACTAAAATATCCTCGAAGCTTCACCTATTTCCATCAAAAGCTCATTGCACTTTCCTACAATTAAGCTGATGCAAATGACGATTGGGCAAGTGTGGGTGGAATGGGTCTGAGAAGAGAGTTTATTTTTAAATGTATTTGTAATCTAATTTTAGGTCTTCAAATATTAGTAGAATGACGAATATTCCCTTGGAATATTCCAGGGATAGTTTAGGGGTAGGATAGTATTTTATTCCGTCAGGGACTTGGGCATCTTGTACCCTATATATAACTTGTATTCTCCTTTGGTATATTGAGTGAGAATGAGAATGAGAGGGAGAGAAACCCTAAATTCTAGTTGTTGTGTAAATCGCTTTTGCTAGTTGACATCACAAGCCTTAAAAAATAGAGTTAGTAGAAGTTTCAAGCCAATGTATATGTTGAGAACATGAACACGATGTTGCGAGCATACAAAATTCCATTTCTTTTATCAAAAGACAAGGGAAAAAAACATTTACTGAAACAATGACAGTTTGTTCAAAATCCAATATAATCATAAGCATGACTGGACAGAAATGGTTGCTTATTCCTAGCATACAGCAATTCAAAAATCTAATTTCTTCGTGAAAAGAAGAGTATATGACTGGATTATAACTTACCAGTTGATATAGTGCCAATGTTTAAAAAACAGGCTGCACCATCTATAAGATAGCTTGGCAGTTGATTAAATGGAATACCCCATAACTTTGACAGGAAAGGTAGGAGAAGGCAAATAAAAAGTGCCTGAAAAAAAATACATATAAAAGCTTTTCAGGGTTCCACTCAGAGTTTGGAACAGGGGGGGAAAAAATAGTACACGGATGAGGTATAATTGTAGATGATCCCAATAATTCAAATTGCCTACTCACCAAATGGTACATACCTGAAAAGCAGATCCAAAGGAATTAACAACAAATAGATCCACTGACCCTCCCTGTAATTAATTAAGTAAACTATAAGGAAGTTACCTTCGGATCTTAAAATTTACAGTGTTACATAGAAGAGAACGGCTCCGGTGCGAAAGCCCAAATGCGGGACTCCCGTGCGGAACTTTTTTTAAAAATAAAAAAAAATGTTTTTTTTTTATTTTTTTGAGTTCTAAACATTTTAGTGTACCCCTGTAAAAAAATCAGCTCAAAATGATAATTTTTTGTATTTTAAGGGTCAATATTTGATAGTTTTTAAGCTGCTAAAAAACTGTCAAATATTGACTCATTTTTTTAAAATCCCAAAAAATATCATTTTGAGCTGATTTTTTTTGACAGAGGTGCACTGAAATGTTTAGAACCCATATAGAAAAATCAAAAAAAAAACATTTTTTTTTATTTTTAAAAAAAATCCCGCACGGGAGCCCCTCTCTTACATAGAAATCAAATTTTCATAATTCGTGGACTCCAACTTCACCAACCCAAGATTTAACATGCGCATGGTAAGAAATTATTCAAGATCCAATTTTAGCAACATTTTTCTACAATTAATATGACACGGTAAAATGCAGTAAACCTCCTAAACTATCGATCTGGTAAGAAAATTTGCCTTAGCATTGGACTACAAAAAAAAATCGCAAAATACCAAGTTATGAATAATACAAAGTTTCACCCAAAACGTTTTTTAGCTACACATAGGGAGGAATAACAAACAATTACCATAGTTTAAGGATTTTTTTTAGCAAAATTAATAGTTCAGGGAAGTATCTGCAACTAATGTGATAGTAGCGAGGGGTTCTTGGAATTTAACCTCCGAGGTATGCAATTGTCTTTTAGATCCAACTACGACGTAACTTAATTTCCTAGTCTCTCAACATCTGCAACATGGTTTATGAAACCTCAGCTTCATTGTTGCAATGACCAAAACTTTAATTTTTAGATTTTCAAATATTATTGGGCGATCATTATTTGATTGTTAAAATTCCTAGGATTGTTCGGAAATTGTAGGATTTATTATATTGATGTAGTTTGACTTGAGGTCAATATGGTGAATTAGAGGGTTAAATTATACTCAATTGGGTTTAATTATGTAGAAAATCAGTCTAAGTTCGTAAAGTGAGATGTTAAGAATTAGGAAAATTATGAAATGATGAGTTGGAGTGGAGTTTGGAATACACTACGGGTATATTTGATTACAACGTTGGCAAAGGATTGAAAAACAGTTCATTTTTATACAAAAAAATGGAAAAAGGGTGGGTAAAAGGTGGCAAGACGTTCTCTTACTTTTTACCAAGGAATAAGATTCTTTGGGCGGTGGGTATGAAATATTTTCCATGAAAGCTAAGGAAAATATGAAGCACATATCACATTTAAGACTATTTCTCGCATAGAATATATTTGGGATCAAGCATCTTGAATATACAAGAAAAAATGTAACGTCAATCAAACACACCCCAACTAAGATTAATTAGATTTACTTTTACTATAACTTAAGGGTTTAATTTGTTGCAGTGTGTAGAGCCTAAAGAAAAAAATGGAAACACCAAATCATGGTGTGTTTGCTGCAATGTGGGCTACCCATTCACCTAATTTTTGATTGATCAAATTGTCTATAACATCAAATGTCAAGTGTAACCTTACCATGTCTTACAAATTTTGGGTAGGAAATCAACAAACGGTGTAGTAAGTGCACAAGCCAAGCACTGAGAGAAGAGTGTAGTGAATGCAAAGTAGAGATTTTGTAAGAGAGATTTGAAATTAGTGAAAGTTAGTCAAGATAGAGTGTGTAACAGCCCCAATAATTTTATAGTGAAAGTGGGTGTGAGCGGTGGAAGTAAGCAAATTTTGCTAAAGCAAGTAAATATTTGTCTTGTGCATTTTTAGGCATTTTTGTGCACTACAATTCTCTTGTTATTTTTGCCTGCAGTATAATTTTTTATTCACGATCCAATTGTAGTGTTTAAAACGAGTGTGCCAAACATTGGCGGAATTAGTAGCATCTAATTTCCTAACATAAATTAGTGAACATTAAATTGCCTTGGATTGTAGTTAGAAGAATGATGAAATTGTATTTAATTTGGTACCAAGCATGTTTCATGTCCTCATAGACAAGGCAATAACAAGTTTAACCCGACGTATTCGGGTGCGTTACATGAGATTGGCCAAATTCTTTCATGAACTTACTACAAATGAATGAAGTGGTGCTACAATGTAGGAGAAAATGGTCCAAATCATCACTTACACACCAATTAGGTGATAGCATACAATTTTGACGTCTTCTTTGGAAGAAATCACAAGTGTTCACCTTCCCATGAGGCGCCATCCAAGAGAAAAGATGAACTTATGCAGGAATACTGATTGTCCATCTTAACTTAGGGGTAGTGCGCCAAAATAATTAAAAATGATTTACAAGAGAATCCCTTCGCCCACACCCCATCCCCTAATTTCCAAACCCTTCTATTCCCCTCAACCCCGGAGAAATAACGACACGCTCAGCCATGTTGAGCAAGCAAGCAAATTCCTCAATTTTGGCCCTCTAAGATACGCTAATAAGGAAAATAAAGAGCTGAACTCAGGTTCCATGGTTGTCTATACTATAAATAATGCCGCTCCAGGTTGTCCTAATTAAAGACAATGTTATGGGGTCGGTGTGGTCTGGGTTAAGGGAGCCTAATGAAACTACATGACTTTGCATATATTTAACTAAGGAGTTTGCATACTCTGGGAAACGAATTACGTTACTATCGAACGTTTGAACTAAGATAAGAAAAAAATTAAGAAATTAATAAGGAAATATGACTCAGTCAGCTTCAGAAGTATATATGTTGTCTAAGGAATTAAGAAATCGGTAAGAGTCCGGTTATGTGCATACAAGGGAAGACCGTCGTGCGTACTATACGACACATTATCGGTTTTGTGGCAGTTGTTAACGATATAATTAGACTTGTGGCGAGTCATGATTAAGGTTGAAGATAAAAGTAACTGGCCCAATTTAGCTGCATGTTTAACTGTAGCATTGCATTTAGATAATTGATATTAAATGCAAAGATCTCGGAATAATATAAGATAATTTATACATAAATTTATTTGTCAACAGTAGTATATATATATATATTAAAATCCTGTTGGGTTATTTGACAACAGTGGTATATATATATTAAAATCCTGTTGGGCTTTGTGCTCTTCTTTTTTTGTTAAAGCACTACAAATAGGGTAAGGATAGACAATGTGGCACGCCCAGGAAAGCAAGGTATGTAGAATGCTAGTGCTCTGATCATTAGGCATCGTTGCCACACGTGGTTCATACCCAACATTGAATCTTGATTTTGTATTGAAAATTAAACCCGGATGTATTCAACTATAATATTTAGCATTTTGAGAGCATCATTTACACCAATGGTATAGATGATTCCCTGTCAAAATGGTTAACAAAGCAACATTTTCAAACATATAAAACGTGACCAAGACAAATGATATTAAGGTCAAAGTGCTAAGCAGGGGCGTAGGTAAGTGGAGGGCTTGGCCGGGCTCAAGCCCGGGTCACTTTAAAAAAAAATTAGTCTAAATTTTAAGACCCAATACATCACTGCCCACCCAACAAACAAAAAAGTTAGCTCACCCAACCAAACAAACCTCAATGATCCACTTCAAAAACAAACAAAAAACTATACGAACCATTATTTTGGGCATTATTTTGCAACTATATTTTTTAATTAACATTATTTTTAAGTAAATACTCAAAAATAACCTCAAAAAAATTCGCCTCGGGGGCTCCCGCCCACGAACCCCCGGAAATCAGTGTTAAGTCAGCCCACCCGGATATAAATTCCTGGTTACGCCCCTGGTGCTAAGTGCAACTCAAACCGAGCATGAGTCAACCGCTTAACTTGCACATCGAGGACGTTCCAGGTTAGTCCAAGCAGGTGACCCAAAATCTGGATCAGGCGTTAACTTGTAATCTTAGAAGTATAGAAATAGCACAAGTCTTCCAAGTGCGTACCTTCAATCTCTTACCAGCATTCAAGAAAATCATTTCCTGCGAATATAACATTGTTACCTGTAAGATGAAATTTATACAACAAAGACAATGGAAGAAAGTTTAGCACACATTATCAAATATATTAACCTTCACTATTGTATCGGCAGCTTGAAACAAAAATGAAGCTATCATCAAGAGACTCCAAAATATACCCGCTTCCATTAATGAACCAGCACTAGATCCACTGCAGAAGTAAAAACATATAAGAACAAATTGATAATTCCATATCAAAGGAATGACCATAATGGCAAATATCACATACTAATTCAGTTTGATTGGTGGACTACGTTGTCGGCATCTAAAACACAGCGAATATATCATTTGTCTTCATGAAATTAACTGAAGTATTTCAATTGTCAGAAAAAGTAGGTAAAGTATCCAGTCATTAACTAATGTAATTTAAAGATGGTTAGAAAGGTAAGCCAAACTCCAGAAAACCAGTTGTCTTCCCAGGTGTCTAGTCATAAAAAAAAGAAAGAAGATTTTAAATTTCAGTCGGGTTCATTCCTTTTTCACCCCCCCTAACCTCTTTGACTATTTGTGCACACAACAGGGTTCCAAAAACTAGTGTAGATGTGACGTAATACCTAACACATACTTTTAGAGAGAGAAATACTCTTTTCTATTCAAAATTCAAGTCCACCTCAAATGAGGCTTACATGGGGGTATTTGAAGGGAAGGGATAGCTTAGGCTCTAAGCTGATATTCTAATTACAAAAATGCCCTTCCTAGCCTTTGTTGCTTATACCTCTATGCTTGAAGAACTAAGTGTTCTGTGAGTGGCTGATGGGGACTCCTAGTGGTACTGAATTGGAGGTTGGGAAAAGAGATAAGTTAGAGAAGTCGAGATCACACATTAATGAGGAACTGGGATCAACTGGCAACTGTATTTCGCGCATTTTATGGAACAGGTCTTACCCATCACGCACAAACCCAATATATCACATCATCAACATAGTTTAGCTCTGCATTTGGTGGCTGACTAACACCACTAGGCTGTCAATCAACCCCTAAACACAAGCTCTGTAATCGTTGTTTGCCCTCCCACGCTAAGCAAGTCACCTCCTTCATTAATGCAAAGTAAGAATGCATTAAATGCTAGGGTAGAGCATTAAATGCACATCCCACTACAAATAGGATGATTAGAGGATCTCCAGTGCAAATGTCTGTATTTTGCTTATGTGGAGGTGTAATAAGGCAATGTGAATATTACAGGACAAAAAATTAGTTCACACATTGTTTATAATAAAAAATCTCCAATGCAAATGTCTAAAGCTTAACATGTAGAATGAAAGAAACACGTTCATAGTTGCATTGGAGAAGTGATTTTGGATTTAATGCCTACGGATTCCACGTGGAATGTCTTCATAATGTGGAGGAGACCTTCTAAATCGACATCTAGAGGGTCTCTTCCACAATGTGGATTATCATTATTGCCACATCACTTTCACATTCAGTGTAGATGGTTGCTTCAGATACCTTTTTTTTGCTCTCATTATGTATGACTCACATTCTTCCAAACCACATTAGCAATGGAGATGCTCTTAAACATCCTTAACACGCACAACTTTATTCACAAAACATTGGAGAAAAACTCGCTTGTTCTTCATTTATTGCATGTATTTATAATCAATTAACCACTTATGATTTTCACTTATCATTGATCTCTCTTAATGGTGTTTAGGGGCCTCTCTCACAAGTTCATCACTCTGATCATTTTGTCACTCTCTTCCTCAATACACCATGGAACCTATCCAATATCAATTAGCATTATACTGGTTCATTTTATTTACCATGGGACTGGTGAGTTCACGCTCCACAAGCGACCCAAGTTCACTCCTACAGAAAATATTTTAGCAGCTTTGATTCCTTTGTCATTAGTCTTTCTTGTTGTATACTTGGGCGCTTTTGACATATCCAGAAAAACACAAAAAACACAAAAAGGTAAAAAAAGAACACAAAATTTATAAGTCTAAAGGTACGTTAACACGTTAGATTCTACTAAAGTTCTATAGAAGTTCTAAATGGAAGAGTATTCAACTTCATTCAAAATAGTTATTGAATGGAGGATCATTTGATTACTAAAATTATTCCTAATAAAAATAATAAAACAATTAGACACAAAAATGTTTAAATGATTTCTTAAGATGTTTAATATAAACACAATAATAATTACCTTGCTACTGTTATAACAACACCAACTGCCACAAGAAAGCACCCAAGTAACTGATTAAATCGGTATCTCCTCCCAAGGAAAATATATGACAGAAGAAGTTGCCAAACAAGAAAGCTCTGCAAAGGATAAGCAGATAACCAAATTAACTCTCCAACTTAAGAAAAAGTCATGTAAAAGAGTGTAGCTGTGAGATGGCCCAAACCCAAAGCACGCGAATGCATGAAAATGCATAAATAGCGGATATGTTTTCATCCACCTATAAACAAGGCATTTGACAATTAATTATTCATCGTTTCTCATCCGTTCCCATTCGAGGGATTCTTCTTCAAGTTCAGGCTTCTTGGCATGTTTAAATTTCAAAAACAAAGAGAGAATAAAGAATAAATGAATGAATTGAGGGGCTGCATCTGGTCAAATCCTCGATCATTACACCGCTATTTTATAGTAACATATAGCAATGGTATATTTCATAAGAATGAACACTGGTATCTTTCTTTTTGAAACTGCTATTTGTTCTTAACCTGGTTTCATAATAAGATATATTTTGAATTATTTATTTTATATTTCATACAAAAAAAAAAGGAAAAAAAAATTGTTTACTTTTACACAGCATAATCGTATTCTACTCTTCCAAAATTATTAGTCATTTCAGTCACGGATTCACGGTTCATTCCTTCAGGTTTCAACTTGGGCAGTTCAACAAATGGTATCAATTCATCATAAGGTTATATGACAATGACTGCAGCAATATAACTAGCTGTCTTATAAAACATCGAGTAGAAGATCCCAGCAGAAAATACGAAAATTCATATTATAATCAAATGTTGTTACCTGAGATAAAATGGGAATTGCTGCCCCAGAAAGAATTGCTGTTTCAAGAAGAGAACAACTTCAGTTATCAGACTATGGTAGACAAGAATAAGGAAGGCATTTAACAAATACTTTAAAAGTAGCTGATCCAGAGGTCAATATTGGAAGTAAAGTGTTTAAACTTCATAAAAGCATTAAGCATTTGCAACAGGACTAATTCTTTTTTTTATTAGAACCCAGCAAGATGTACAAGTATTAACTGAGAAAAGCGAAGGGTACAGCAAGGAAGTTGTAAGGACCACCAGATATTGGAAATTTACCAGCTACTAGTGATTGTCGAATTTCCTAGAAATTGGTAGCAAATTTGAGGATAATTGCATTGGCATATTTTGGACTTGGAGTCGATTAAACGTTGCAAGATTATAGTGAGCAATTCGGAATAAATTAGGAGTCAATGGAATAAATGGATTAAGAGTAACTTGGTGATTGAAGGATACAATTGCAATTTCGTATTAGGATATTTTATACAAATATTAGAATTTATTCGGAGATATCTCGGGAATTTATGGAGGACTTTTTAAACATGCTTTAATATTGATTTGATTGGAATATGCGAAGAATTATTGGGATTAGTTGGACTTTGGGCAAAAATGGGAAGAAGACCAAAAGTCAAAGGAAGAACAGTCCCCAAACAGGGAAATATGCAGGTTTTGCTCGTAGAATAATCTGGATACAGGCCGACTGATGGAAGGGCATTGTCCCCACAGGGGTGTGCGCTCAAAGTTCAAGAGAGCCTGAACGCACAGCCCCTGAAGCAGATTTGAGTTTCTTTTGACTTCCGTCAACGCCCTAATCCCCCATCCAGCCCTACATATTAGACTCATAGGCTTGCGATTAGACTGTTTGAGGGTCTGAGAGCTTCTAGAGAGACGTGGGAGTTTTCTAGAGAGAGTGAGATTAGAGTGTTTAGAGCGTGAAAAAATGAGGGAAACTGAGAGGAAAGTCAGAAATGTAGAGAGAAAATGAGTGAATCTCAAGAGATCTTTGACAAGGGGTGTAGATCAATAGGAAAGCATTTTTGGAGGCCTTTGGAGACTTCAACAAAAGATTTAAAGGGTGAGCACACTAGAACTTTAGGGTTAGTATGAGTTAAATTTGATTTCTAGTCAATAGGATAAATTCTTTCGAAGTTTTGTGTCAATTTGTGAGAAAACTTTGAACTTGGAGATGACTAAAGGAGTTCGAGGATTCATCAAGCTCAAGGCTGGGGATATAGCTACTAAGAGGTGGGAGTTTCATGTACTAGTTTTCTATAAGTAATGAATGAGCATGCTAAATATAGATATATAGATACTCAACTCAACACAACACAACAAAGCCTTTTCCCAATTATTTGGGGTCGACTACATGAATTCTATTTTTCCATTCCATTCTATTCGGTGCAATATATTCATTTAAACCACATGTCCTTTTTTACATTATCTCACCAAGTCAATTTAGACTTACCTCTACCCCTTACGTTACCATCAATACTAACTAAATCACTCTTCCTTATGGGAGCATCCATTGATCTACGATTGGCGTGTTCAAACCATCTAAGTCGATTTTCTCTTCGTTTATTTTCTATAGGAGCTACTTTTACCGTCTCACGAATTTATTCATTCATAATTTTACCCTTTCGAGTTTTACCACAAATTCATCTTATCATTCGCATCTCCGGCACACTCATTTTCTGCACATTTTATTTTTTTGTTACCCAACACTCTGTCCCATATAACATGACAGGTCTAATGATCGCCCTATAAAAATTTTCTTTTAACTTCAAAGGTATACGCTTATCACACAATAAGCTGGTAGCACTTCTCCACTTAACCCAGCGTACTTTAATCCTATGAGTAACATCATCACTAATATCTCCATCTGTTAAGATAATCGAGCCTAAATAAGGAAAAATTATCATTTCTAGGTATCTCTTGACCCTCTAATTTCACCACATCCCCGCTTCTCCTTCTATTACCACTAAAATTGCACTCCACATTCTATTTTACTCCTGCTTATTTTAAATCCGCTTATAGGGTTTCTCTCCACAATTTCAATCTAGCATTAATCTTCGTCTTAGTCTCATCCGCTAAAATAATATCATCTACAAATAGCATACATCACAACACCTCATCTTGTATTTGTTCAGTCAACTCATCCATAACAAGAGCAAAGAGATAAAGGACTTAGTGTTGAACCTTGGTGCAGACCTACAGTAATTGGGAATTCACTACTTTCTCCAACTGATGTTCTTACTATAGTCATAACCCCATCATACATATCATTGATCAAATCAATATATCTACGATTCACTCCTTTTTTATGTAGATCCCACCACTCAGTATCCTATCGTACGCTTTCTCTAAATCTATAAAAATCATATGAATGTCCTTTTTCTCCCTATGCCTCTCCATTAATCTCCTCAATAAATAAATTGCTTTCGTTGTTAACCTCTCAAGCATAAACCCAAAATGATTCCCAGATTGTGTTGTTTTCAATCTCAATCTATACTCAATCGCTCTCTCCCAAAATTTCATTGTATGATTCATTAACTTAATACCACGATAATTTGAACAACTTTATATCCCCCTTTATTTTATAAATAGGTATTAAAACATGTTTTCTCCATTCATCCGGCATACTATTAGTCATTATAATTCTATTAAATAATTTGTAGGCCAAGATTCTCCTTCCTTCCTTAAGCACTTCCAAACCTCAAAAGGGATACCATTTGGTCCTAAAGCCATCCTCATTTTCATCTTTTTTTTAGCAATCCTAACATCTGTTGTCCTAATTTTATAAAAAATATATTTTCTCGAGTCTCCCTAAGTTCCTCTATATCTAATCTACTCCCATTATCTCCATTCAATAACATCTCGAAGTAATTTTTCCATCTTTCCATAATCTCATCATCCTTGATTAGGACTCTCAAATCATCACTTGCAATACAAGTTAACGTAATTAAATCATTTGTTTTTCTTTGCCCAAGTTTAGCAAACTTATAAATACTTTCTCCCCTTCTTGCGATCCTAATTTTTTATAAAGATCATCATATGCCTTTAACTTAGCATATCTTACCCTTTTCTTAACTTCCTTTTTAGCCCATTTATATTTCTCAAAAAAAAAATTGTTTCTAGTTATTTGCTATGTTTTAAAGCAATCCCTTTTGATTTTTACTATATTTTGTACTTCTTCATTCCACCACCATGTTTCTTTAGATTGGGGCCCCCTTTTGATTTTTTAAGAATTTCTTTCGGCATCCTCCTAATGCATGTGGCAATTTTATCCCACGTTATGTTAGTCTCCTCTTCGGTATTCCTATCCTTAAATAGTTTTAATTTCTCTCCTTTTAAGTTCCACCACTAGTTCGTCGTTTAATCATCTATTTTCGTACTCGTGATTGATTTTTCATACTTATATCCAACACCATTATCCTATGTTGTGAGGTTAAGCTCTCTCCCAGGATAGCCTTACAGTTTTTACATGTTAATCGGTTTTCCTAGTAATGAAAAAGTCTATTTGGCTCTTATATTTTCCACTTTTATAAGTTACTAAGTGTTCAAGCCTCTTGTTAAAACATGTATTTACTATTACGAAATCATAAGCCATCGCAAAATCTAATATAGACTCTCCATCGTCGTTCATATCTTCAAAACCACATACTCTATACATTATCTCATATCATACACGATCTGCTCCCCATTAAAATCTCTCCCTATATAGATTTTCTCATCTACGGGTATTTCTTGAATTAGTTCATCTATTTGTTCCCAAAATTGTACTTTAGTGTGCTCATCTAATCCTACTTGGGGTGCATAAGCACTAACAATATTAATTATATTTTCACCTAATACCAGTTTTACAACTATCACCTCTTATAATAACGGTTACGATATCATCCTTAAAGCTCTTATCTACTATTATTCCGACTCCTTTCATATTTCTATGTTTTTCTGTATAATATAATTTACACCTTGTATTTTCTATTTCTCTAGATTTCTCACCGACCCATTTAGTTTCTTGTAAACAAACTATCTTAACATTTCTTCGTATCATGGTATCCACTAACTCCATCTATTTTTCTGTCACAGTCCTTATGTTCCAAGTCTCTAACCTAAGTCTACTATCCTGTACTAGCTTATTTACCCACACACGTCCAGATTGTTGCAGGAACCCTTGCTTATTTCTCATCGCACCGGGGCGTCGATGCGACGCCCTTTACCTATTTTTCGAGACACCCGGTGGCAGGCACAACTCTTTTTGCATATTTTTCGAGACACCCGGTGACAAACGCAAAAGTATAGCTTAAAGGGGAATGCCCTAGTATTAGCATGTATATTCACAAGATTCATGTTCAAAAGGATCTAACAAATTTTTACGTCAGGTGTCAGCTACCTAACGCAACCCTCCTCCTTTATCCAGGCTTGGTCCAAAAAGAAAATATAAGAAGTTAAACACGATACAGACGGACTCATATATATATATATATATACATATATATATATATATATATATATATATATATATACATATACATATATAGGCAGACATTCTATGCTATATTTGTACATACATATTTTGAAAGGATTCCTTAAAAATAGTCTCCATATGAGGGTTTCTGAAGTATTTTCGCTAGTTAAGTCATGATCTTATAAATGATTCTTGCATGATTAAGGATGAATAAAACCTTGAGTAGCCAAGTTAATAGATTCTGCAATGTCAATATGGTGAAACCAAATTAAAAGAGTTAAATGATGAAATAAGTTCATATTGTATTGAGTTTGAAGAAAACATTAAATACAAGACTTGAGATTGAAAGTATAATTTTAAGAAAATCATGTAAGAAGTACATGGCTATAAATATGTAAAATATGATAACGTGATGAAATTAAAGATTTCACAAATGTTTGGGTCAAATTGTAACTTTCTAAGAGTACAAATATGTGATGCTGCATCATGGGTTGTGCGCCTACTACCAGAGGGCTTGTGCATGGCTCCATTTTTTCAATATCTGCAGTTTGACCCTGAAACTTTTAAATTACTGTTTGGACATAAGACATTTTTTGCACAAGAAACAATGTAAGGTCGCACCCATGGCACAAAGCTCTCACTTAATTGCAAGGTCTAAAGGAGGCAAATGTCGGTTGGCCTTATCCCCATGTAGGCCTATAAACGGATCGGATTCGGACCGGATCAAGCAAATCCAAATCCATATTCGTTTATATTGAACGGATTCGGATCTGATCCGTTTATTAATCGGATCGGATCGGATCAGGCAAATCCAAATCCATATTCGTTTATGTTAAACGGATTCGGATCCGATCCATTTATCCGATTATCCGTTTATGTTAAACTTGATTTGCAACATTTTTATTTTCAACTCTTCATAAATTTATTTTGCAAATGTTCCAAAAAAAAAAAAACAGATAATGAAATAAAGAACTATTATAATAAATATTTCAAATATTATTAAATACAATATATATTAATTAAAAATATATTATATATAATTTATACATACATATATATATATATGTATATATACATATATATATATGTATATATATATATGTATATATATATATATATTAATCGGATCGGATTATTAACGGATCGGAGTATATAAATCTAAATCCGCTCCATTTAATAAACGGGTAATCGGATAATCGGATTTTACGCATGATCCAAATCCGCTTAAATGGATCGGATTCGGATTCGGATAAAATCCGATCCATTGACAGGCACCCCATGTACGGGGAGACTGCTCCCATGTCTCGAACCCGAGACCAATGTATTAAAGACAAAATGGGAATTGAAAGGTTTAGGGGATTAAACTGCTATGGATGAAAATAAGATGATTTCATTTTAGCACTTGAAATTTTGATAATTACAATTTGACCCCTGAGGTTTTGGGGTACTGTAGTTTAACCCCTATATGGTCTTTGGATCTTATGAGCTTGTAAATAAAGTGTAAGCTAAGCATAAAATGGAAGAATAGTGGATAAACCTGTATAGTTGGGTAATAAAAGGGTTTGGGCCTAAATGGCATAAATGTGTAAACATCGTGTCTTAGAGGTAAGCCCCACAGACTTCGTAGCCTCAACGGCATGATCATAAAAAGGGTGTCGACTAAACATAAATACAGCACATATTAACAGGAATGTGGCGTAAGTCCCCATAATTAAATTAAACCTAAGGATTAAAGGGAAATATTAAGGGGAGTTACCGGAAAATCAAAGCAGGCCCTGAACCGTTGGGTGCATCAAATAACAAATACAGCCTAAACCACTTGTCGAGGAAGTAACGGTCACGGCATTAATAGCTAACAATGTGAGCTTGTGAATGTAAATGGGATTTGGTGAACTATAAATAAAGGGTTAAATACGAACATGAAGCAATATTCTAAAAAACGCTAGGCGATCCTCAGGCGGCCAACGGGCTTTTTAGCTTGTAGGCTGCTAGGCGGCCTTCTGGACATTTTTTTATATGTTTTTAATATGCATACATACCCTCTAACAAAATTATTCAACTACTACTAATGTCTTATTAGAACAGAAATAAGTCCAAGCATTAAAAAAAACTACGAAGAAACCATAAATAACAATAATATGTCGCAATTATAGAGATTACAGAGATAAAATAATTCAGAAAAACCAAAAAAAACAGCTGTAAAAAAATTAAAAACAACTTTTAAGAATAACAGCTTTAAAAAAACATATTTCGGCCTTCCAGCATATTAAACGGCCTTCCAGTAAATAAAACGGCCTTCTAAGCATATTACACAGCTATTTAAAATTATCCAACACCTTTTTTTTAGCCCTTTTTTCAATAAAACTACCAAGTTTACCACGTTCTACCTACTAAGCCTTTTTTTAGTACACTGACATGAAGTTTAACTGTGGAGCTCAGTGCTCCGAGGTGTGTTAATTAGAGAATTAAATTGTGAAATCCAGGAAATGAGTATAAATTAACCAAGTGTTGGAGTCGAACCGCTGGAAAAGGTTAAGTAAAAAGCGTGTTGTAACACTTAAAAAGAAAAATGTCATGGGTCAGCAAATATAGATTAATAGTGGTCGCATCATTTATAGCGAACAATGTGACCTAGAAACATAAATGAAATTTGATGATCTGTGATTAAAAGGTTAAAATGTGGAGCTCAGTTCTCTAAGAAAGATAATAAGAACATGAAGATTAATTGTGGAGTTCAGTGCTCCGGGGGTGCACACGGTTCGGTTTGGTTGGGTTTTGATACTAACCCGAGAACCGAACCGGGATGGGTCGGTTCCAAATTTTTGGAACCAAAACCGAACTAACAGTTGTGTAGAACCGAACCAACGGTTCCTGGATTGGTTCGGATCGGTTTTCGGTTCCAAATTCATATTTCAAACTTAGTGACATCTTAAGATTAATGTATTTTAAAAATAATTTTTTTAAGGCCAAAATTAATTTTGATCCCCAGTAACGTAAGTTAGAAACTCGGGTAATCCCAAAAATATAAATTACATGTGTTATATACATATATATTTATTTATTTTATAAAACATACCGTATCAGATCGGATCGGTTTGGGCAGCGGATCGGTTCGGGTTGGATTTACAGTGGAATCGAGAACCGAACCAAAAATATCGGTTTTATTTTTTTGGAACCGGAACCGGAACCGAACCAATAGTCTAAAAAACCGAACCAACCCAACCCAACCCAATACAACCAGTTCGGTTCAGTTTATCGGTTTTCCCGGTTCCATTATGCACCTCTACTCCGGGGTATGTTAGGTAGAGAAATAAAGTATGAAATTCAACAAATGAGTATAATTTAACTAAGTGTTGGAGTGGAACCTTCGGAAACATTCAAGTAAAAAGTGTGTGTTGTAACAATAATTGAGTTTAAAGGAACCATATGACCGTGTAAGTATTGTAAAGGGAAATGTTGTGGGTCACCATAGCTAGATTAACAATAACAGAGTCTAAAGAAACCATATGACTATGTAAGTATTGTAATACCCAGTATTTTTAATGGATTTACTTAAATAGGAGAGATTTAGATGAATTGATTCGTAAAACTTCTTGTACACATTTTAGTTGAGATTCTAGTAAAACTCCAATAATATCTGCTTTTAACTTTCATTCATACGTATTGATTACCAAGACTCACGGTTTGTAACTCTCACAAATGCAATTTATAGGACTTCTTTTTAAGCCCACCAGGTGACCAAAAGAGGGACCTTGATCCGACCCCTTCTCCAATAAAAATTTGCTCACCATCTTGTATTTATGAAAACATTCCACGTGTCTTCGCTCTACAAATGGAAAACATCTCAAAACATGGTATCTTGTGCATATCGCTTCCCAAACAATGTTGTATCATGTGCACACTGTTTCCGTAACATGGTGAGATTTCCACAAACGATATAGAGCTTTCCACCTGCTTTCCTTTTATTAGGACCATATATACAACTGAAATCTTGGAATCCAAGTGACTAAGGTATCAAATTCCCCCGCACCTTTGAGATAGAAGCCGCACTGTATGCATGTTATACTCCATTGAATATCTTGAGCTTCAGTGGCTAGACGGGTGATTAATGGGTCGAGGTTTAACGGATTGGGTCAAAACTCGACCACTATAATAGTCAGGTCAGGTTGGGTCGAGTAGTCCAAGTCAACTCGTTTGACTGGAACTAATTCCCAATCAAGTATACATATTTCAAAAAAGAAATCTACACCGGGTAAGCCAAGTTCTAAGAGAATGAACTCAATAAAGATAGTTAAATATTAAATAAAAAATGTAATATTTGCTTAATAAAATAAACTTGTTTTCCACAATCCCCGATTATGGAATTTTAGGAGTCCGTGCTTACTCAAAAAAAGTCATATTTGCTTACTCAAAAAAGACAAATTTTGGATCCATTCATCATTAATAAGAAGAAGGTAACCCACCATTTAATTAATGAGTTAGGTTGGGTTGGATTTTTAATAGGTGGGTCAGCTTGGTTAATTGGGTTAAGTCTTCTTTTGCCACTCCTAAATAGGATATCTCCACATTCAATTTCCTACTCAGGGGAGGATCTATGTTGGATGGACCGTATCAATTCCCACACATCGTCAAACAAATGGGGACATATCCGCAAAAATGTTGAATGCTTAAGGGTAAAATACATTAAATGTAAATTGTAATATCCAAAAAAAATTAATTAACAACTTTTCTTATTTGTGTCTGATATAATGTTTTTTGCTATTATTTATAGTTAATTCAAACTACAAACAGAAATTCTTGTTGCTTTGAAGAATATGGTTAATTGAGTTTTAGGTTTGTAGATTTTTGAATTGAATAACATAAATTTTATTAGGTATTATTTTTTGGGTTTTTTGACTTTGCTCCCGATATAATGCCATAACTAGACATAACCCCTCGCTTTTCAAAAATTAGACTTAACCCCTTGCACGTGCGTGCATCATCCCACTTCTAGCTTATGCATCTGACTCACTTTGTACCCTATGCATATGGGGGAAACTCTAACTGTTGAATATCTTAAGGGGTTATCTTTAAATAAACGTTGGTGGTGTTATAAAAATGTTTACGCAACGTTCACTACTAAGGTGACCGCCAAAGTTGTTGTAGATCCATAGGAAAGGCTCGGAGGAACAGACAGATCACCCTCCAAACCAGGCCCATGCACCAACGGTCAAATGGCACCACTACCGCCACCACCCTAATCCCCTAAACAGCCACAAAACCACCCCATTCCCCTACACCTAGGTTCCCTACCCCCACAATCCCAAACCCCGCAACAGCAAGACCATCGTCGGACCTCTACCGGCTTTACCCCACACCGGCAATCTCCACTTGTGGCCCTACGACGACCAAATAAGCCGGAATGAACCACAGTGGGCGAGAAGCGCAAAAAAAGCTAGATCCGAGGGGTTGGACGGCTTGACAACATACATGTGGCCCCTTTCAACCACTGGCGAAGGTCGCCAAGGTGGTGCAATGTTGCGCAGAGGTTGGCCGACCATGGTTGAAACCCTCTCACCTGCTGATGGCTCCCTACAACAGCAGAAGGGCTTAAGAAGCCCTTGCTCTGCCCTTCATTTCATCATTGACGGACAGAAGCAACAATAGTCGGAGAAAGGCAATGCATACCGGGGCTCCAACAGGCTTAATGGAAGAATTTTTTCCAAAGGAGAGGCGGTCAAAAGGAAGAAAGTCAAGTAAGCCCTAATCATTTAATTTCCAAATCAACCTCCCTATTCTAATTAGGCTTCTAGCCCCTATGGTCTTCCAATATTAACTCAAATGCCCCCAAAAATTTGCAACTATCAATGCCCTTGCAAATATCCTCCCTCTTCTTCATAAAATTACACTTCAGCCCATGCATATTCTGAAAATCCTATATTTGGCCCATAATATTTCAAAAATTACGATCAATCCTTTTACTTATGAAAAAAATGCTCAAACAACTCCTCAACTTTCTTAACCCTTGCTTATTGATTTGAGTACCGTTAAGCAAACTGTGGAAGACATTAAGGATTTTGAGGCCTATGACCGGGAGGCTCTACCAGACATTAAGATCTCAGACATTAAGAAAGAGGTTAATCATTGGGAGCGCGAGCGCTCTTATTAATGTGACAAGGCCATGGGGGTATCAGTTTTGCCTAGTCACATGTGCTCGGTACGAGGACTGACGCTTGAAAGTCGAGGAATGCAAAAGGGAGGTGCTCCATTGGAAGAGCGAGTATGAGGAACTCGAATTTGAATAGAGGGTGCATTTGTTCAGACTTCGTGCATCCCTCCACTAGCCATTTTTCCCTTCTATAAACCATTTCATATTGCCTCTATTCATGTTGTGTTGTTGACCACCATATCCCCATCCCTTTCGCGGTCCTTGTCAACAATCTAACCGAGCTTGTGGTTCATGATATCCAACCCGACTACTAAATTGAGGATTTCTTCGACATCGGGATCGTTGGATCACTCGAGTCAGGTATTGAGTCTATCAAGTGACCAAGTCGTTAAGATTGAAGACTTCTTTCTCATCTTTGGGAATGAAAAGGTTGGGTTTTGTATCGGTGATTTTTTGGATGTTTTTGTTGAGGATAGGTGGGTGACTTGCAATTCAAGGATGTTGGTTTGTACAATATTGATGACTTTTTTCCACTTTTTAGAATGGAAGAGGATTTTGTTGGGATTGTTTCTACCGATGGTTTCGTTGTTCAACTCTTAATTAGATAAAGCTATGGTTTCTCCCATAAATGTGGCACTGATTTCTTACCATTAACAATTGATGATATTGTCATTGCTACAAAGCCAAATCATGTTAATGCACCGTGCTTCTCTGTCTCCTCATCCCTCTTTCTACCAATTTTCCGGGATCTCATCCCTTTGTTCAATGCCCAGGCTAAGCACTAAAATGTTCAACCCTTTCCATAAACCTCTCCGTTTGAAATTGTAAAGGTATATTTAAAATAACTGAACCAGTTTTCTCCTATCACTTGTATTAAGGATACTTGTAATCGATCTCACATCACAGTATACAAATAAGATAGAATGCAAAAAGCGATAAACCCAATGACACCGCAAAAAGAAAATATACCAAAAATTTACGTGGTTCGATAAATTAACTTAACCGAGTCTACGGGAAAAAACTAATCGACTATATGAGAACAACAAGTACAATTCTTATGGGAGAGGGACAAAAAGCATAACAAGTATAATTGAGAGGGTTGCGCAAAAGGTATCACACGCTCTCCCACCCTGAACCTCAAGCATGCTGAACCTTGAAATCAGGTTTCTCCTAGAACTCTCTATTTATTGAATGTCCTCAATGAGTCTCGAAATAACTTTCATAACTCGGTTCCAAGCCTAAATCACATAGGATGCAATAAACCCCAATCAGACTTGTTCACTATGTCTAGAACAACATTTTTTTATCTGGCGGGGGGAATCGGAATTGTAAATGAATCAGACTTTTCGATTTGCTGAAGCAACCAACAATAAATATCCTATGAACGGGTGCATTCATTATTTGAGGTCTATTAAATGAAGCTCTACGATTTCTTCATGCTTCCCAAAAGACGTCAAGATTTTGAAGCATAATCCCCTATATGTACAGACCAGTGTTTTTAAAAGCGCGCTATTGCGAACGCAATAGCGCGCTATTGCGTTTTGCGGTGGAAAAAAGCAAGGCAAACAAGGCTGCTATTTGGGATGCTCAAAAAGCGTGCGCTATTTTGCGCTATTTTGCGCTATTTGGCGCAACAGGAACGCTATTCATGTTTTTTTTAGAAATCACAGTTTAGTTAAGGAGGGGGAAAAGTGTTACCTTATTTCACGTACGGACTTTGTTTGGGTGAGGTATTCTTTGTTCCAAACCCTCAATTTACTTATTTACGAAGGTCTTAATGATATTATTTGCTTTTTTTAAAAAGTTTAGCTTAAAAGGTTACTTTTATTTAATATTTTCTATTCCAAACTCTCGGTTTACTTAAACGTTTATTTATTTTACATTTTTAAGTAAATAATGTTTTTTATTTTATAATTTCCAGTTTTAAATGTTACTAATTTTTCAAATCTCAGTTCAAAATGTTTTTTTTTAATAATTGTCAGTTTAAAATGCTACATGTGTCATAAATATCTGTTTAAATTGTTATTTATTTTATGATTTTCAGCTTTAAATGTTACTTATTTTTCAGATTTCTGTTTAAAATGTTGTTGTTGTTATTATTATTATTATTATTATTATTATTATTATTATTATTATATTTGTCAGTTTAAAATACTACTTGTTTTATAAATTTATGTTTAAAATGTTATTATATTATAATTTTAAGTTTAAACTTGACTTATTTTACAAATTTCATATTAAAATTTTATTTATTTTATTATTTTTAGCTTTGAATGTTACTTATTTTCAGAATTCTGTTTAAAATGTTATTATTATTATTATTTTTTTAATTGGCAATTTAAAAAGTAACTTTAGAAATTTTTTTTATTTTTTTTATTATTTTTAGCTTTGAATCTTACTTATTTTCAGAATTCTGTTTAAAATGTTATTATTATTATTTCTTTAATTTCCAATTTAAAAAGTAGATTTAGAAAAAAATAAAAAAAATCAATTTCAATTATAACGTTTTTTACCAATTTCAGTTTAAAATGTTACTTTCTTACAAAATTTCATTTTAAAATGTTATTTTTTTATTTATATTTTTTTTTATAAGTTTTTTAATTAAAAAGCGGGAATGCATGAATTGCTTGCGCGATGCGCGACGCGATTAGCGCGACGCTACTTAGGAGCCAGAACGCGACACCCTGCGCGACCGCGATTTAAAACATTAGTACAGACTGGAGTAAAACAGACAAACACTTCAAAAAACGACACTGGACTCCAGTTAATGTGTTTCTAATACCATTATTACAATTATACTACAAGTTACTACTTGTCATATGTTGAGCATTGTGTTTAGCGAAAAATAAATTGATAGGATAGTAAATATTAATATGAAAAAGATCAAATTTAAAGAAGATGCTGGTAAGGTTTGTTTAATATTAAGCGAATATGATAAACTAAGATTTGCCTACAGGAATGTAGTTCCTCTAGAAGTATTCTCCAATGGACAAACAAAATGGAGAGAGACAGAACAGTAACACATGCATTACCTCCAGCTGCCATTCCAGAAACAGCACCGAGAGCTTCCAGGATACCAACAGCAATATAAGGAGTTTTTGGTAAAGAAAGCATTTCATCAGTAACAAAGCCGGCATGATAGCGGAAGTATAAGATAGAGAAGTATACAAGTACATATCTGGAAAGAGAGGCAAAGGTAAATGCTGAAGTCAGTCTTATAAATAGTTAGCAAGACTAGATGTTTTGCCTAGCAGAAAAAATACCCCAATTCTCATCTTGGTTTCTAATTAAATTAAAAAGAAAGAAAAAAATGAATATCAAATCTTAAATGCTATAGTTGATATTTCAATTACCAAAACAACTCGACTACGCCCAGTGTTGTTTAATCAGATATGAAATATTTAAAGCTGAACTACAAATTCTAATATGCTTTGCATAACAAACAAATTTACTAAACTCGTGGAAGCTAAAATAACCATGGTAGTTTGGGATTCAATTTTCTTTAAATTGGTGGAAAAAAATATATAATCGATGCATGAGTATGTTGTGTAGCATACCCCTTAAAAAAATCACTTTCTATATTTCTCAGCAATCAAACAGTTGATTCAAGTATCTGATATGATATGCATCGGAAATATCACTCAAACACAATCACAAATGCTTCAACGTCTCAATTCTCATTAATACTACAAATTCAAAGTAATAACAATGAGAGCCTTTTTTTAAAGGATAATACTACCTAGAATCCTAATTCGTGAATGACACTATTTTCTTTTTTAGAAGTCATGATGCAAACCTTCCAACTATGCTCCTTTGCTCGAATTGTTTGAGAAGGTTTCCAGTTTAATTATCAACTTAAATAAGCGTGTCATTTCCAAAATCAACGCAGAAGAAGATTGGTTACAGGCTCAAGCAACAGGAATACGTTGCAAGTTGGGTGTTTGGCCAATGAAATATCTTAGCCTTCCTTTAAGGGGCAACTCTCTAAACCAAGAGTTTTAAAACCCAGTAATAAACAAAGTTCATAGGAGCCTCAAACGGGTGAAAAAATAGTTATCTTTCAAAAGGAGGGAGATTAACATTGATTAAAGCGGTCTTGAATAATCTTCCTATATTCTTTATGTCTATTTTCCGAAACACGTCTCAAACGCATTTGAATATGAAATGAAATCATTTTTATAGGAGGATAAAAGGATGAATCGCTTCGTAAAATGGTAGTCACAAAACCACATAATATGGGGTTGTTAGAAATTGCTAAATAAAAATAATAAATAAATAAATAAAACAACTCTCATATGGGGAAATGGCTATGGAGATTTCCATGTCCCTTTGGTATGCAGTTGTTAAAAGTATTTTTGGGTTGCATGAAATGGATGGGATGCAAATCCAACCAAAAAACGGAACTATTCGGAGTCCTTGTGATCACCTAAAACAACCTCAAGTAGAACGTGATCACCAATTTAAGGGTTACAATTTAAGGGGTTACAGGTTGTTACAAGCTATTACAAGAGCTTTAAAATGTATAGAAGAGTCTCTTTGTGATCACATAAAACAACCTCAAGTAGAACGTGAGCTTCAAAATAACTAGCAAAAATTAAAAAGAAACAGGAAAAAAATCATAAAAATTGCGTATTAAAGGGAAGAATTGTGTATTTTGAGTTTTGAATTTGAATATTATCATGAGCGGAAGGTGTAATGAGAGAGAGAGGGAGAGAGAGAGAGTACCCGAAAGTAGCGAGCTGAGCCAGGAAGAAAGGGTAATGCTTGAGAGGAACTAAGGCCAGCTTGTAGAGTACTCGATTCCCTACTCCCAGCACCACCGTAACTGCGGCTGCAATGACCACCTCCACCGTCCGATTGCGATTCTCCCCCAAATCTCTGACCGTTTGATCCCCAACTGCATACGAGCAAGTGGTCGTGAAGTCTGTGGGAGGCACCGGCACCCATAGTGGCCTCCGATGCACGGTCGTCCTCAAAACAAGAACGATCCCTCGCCGTTTATTGCCATCGTATCTCACGCTTGGAAGCACCGAGCATTCAACTGCGGCACGTTGAGTCCAAATCTCATGCTTAGCAGCCACCAATCCCATGGTTACCCGCTGACTACATGCCGCCCTCATAATATATGCGCGCGTATGTGTGTTTATATCTAATGATGGTTTCAGCAGGTGAAGGACCACCAGGTCCACAAGAGAGAGAGATTTGTGAGAATGTCACCAACTAAACAGAAAAGAGTAGTAATTTTTTTTGCCTTTTGCTATTCCAGTGCCTCTGTTAATTCTAGAAATGATCAAGGGAAATGCAGTGTCTATTTTCCCCCAAGCCGGAGGTCATTGGTAAGTTTCTCTTGCTTTGTCATTGTCAGACGCTTATTCTTTGTTTAGGCATACAATATTAGTATACTGCTCAACGATGGGGACCGGCCTTGCACTTTATCACCTGAAAGAATTTTAAGATTAAAGAACGCAACATGTCAACCAAAAACTGCACAAACAAGTAATTCAATTCAAAGCATGAAAACATAGCATTAGCTAAATTGAAGAGCAAAAAACATGACATGTTAGAATTTGTTTACATCAGCCACTGTTGATATCTTAAATGTTAAGGACACCAATCATAGTCTCTCATCACCATTCCTTCGACTCATTGATGGATTATCTATTGGGTTAGTAGTTAGACAAAGCTCTAAACAAATAAGATCAGATATCTCTGAAGATAAAATGAAGGGGTATTTTGACTTTACCCGCCATGTAGTTATCATTAGTAGACTTTAGCCACTGTTTTATTTTTCTTTAGAATTTACCCACCATTTTCACTTTAGCGGCGAAAAATTCGTCCCAAAGTTTCGCTAAAAGTGAAAATGGCAAACAAAGTCTAAAGAAAAACACAACAATGGCTAAAGTCTAATAATAATAATAAGGATTTTTTTAACTTTACCCCTTGAGATAATGGCATAATAAGACATAAGCTCACGCATTTCAATAAATTAGATATAACCCCCCGTATGCATAATGTACAAGCAAGTCAATTCATAAGGTACAAGCGGAATGATCCAAATGCGGGGGGGTACATCTAATTCTTTAAACAGCAAGGGATTATGGGGTTATGTCTAATTGCAGCATTATCTCAGGGTCGAAGCTAAAATACCCCTAAAATGAATAATATCATTTTTGAATATTAATATATTATTTCCAACAAGTTAACAGCATACCAAATTTACTCTCAGGAATGTTTAGGCCTTGTTTAGTTATAGAAAACAAGCTTATTTTTCAAATTAGAATATGTGTTCAAGTTTGATATTTTTTCCATATAGAAAATTGAAAAAGAATTTTCCAAATTTTCCAATTTTCCAGTATATTGAAAAACCACTTTATCAAGTTTTCCGCAATTTTCAAAAGTCCTAAAATTACATTTTGACCCTGAATTTTCTATAACTTATATCTAGACCCTTAACCTTTTGGTAAATTACATTTTAATCTCTTTCTTTTCTATATATTACATTTTGAACTTGAAAATTTTGAGAATTACATTTTGGCCCTTGAAAATCTATAACATATATATTTTGGCCGTTGACTTTCTGTAAATTAGATTTGGACCCTGTGATTACATTATAACCCTAAACCATATGTATATTACATTTCACACCCAAATTTTCTATAAACTACATCTTGAAAACAATAATTTATTTCAACCAAATGAACGCATTTTCTGGTTTTCTTAAATTTTCTACGTAAAACGAAAATTAGAAATGGAGATGAAAATCAGAAATTGAAAACAGAAAATAATTTTCCACAACTAAACTAAACAGGCTTTAGCAAATCAGCATCCCAATAAATAACATTCACAGAACAAAACCAAAGTGATCAACCAACAGGAAGCAATATAATTCCGAATCTGACATCTCAACAATAAAATTTAGGATCATCTAATATCCCTAAAGCTCAATCCAAGTCACTGACAACATTGATCATATAAGTTGTGTTAAACAAAATTAATGGTAATATTTAATTGTAGGTAGCGAACAAAGTTTACGCATACATACCTTTATATTGAAATGAAAGCCCTAGCTGGATCAGTGAATTGAAATTCGACGATGGCTACTTTATAGAAATTGATAAGAAAAGGAAAAAAAGAGTGCTAAGTGTCACATGGAGAGAAAAGTTATAGGTTAGACTTTGACATATGAGAGATGGTGACGTCAAAAAAAAGGAATAAATGCACACACAAACATGAATTGACTGAGAGTGGAGATGAAAAACGTGTTCACCCTTATTTTGTAGCGTCGTTTTGGGGGGCATTTTTATCTTTAACAATGGTCCCGTTTTCTTACGGTTTTTTTTTTTTTTTTCTCAAGAGAAAGTGGCCTTAGTAGATGATGGTGACTTTTAAGGTCGACATTCACCCTCAGGTATCGCATTCAAAGCAGCACTTGTCTAGGCGCATTAATAATGGTGGTCAAACTCGGAGTGAATTCGGGTTCGAAGTATCATATTTAGTGTTGGTGTAGAATCATTAAATGTGAGAATTAAGGTAAAGATTATGTTTTTTTTTATATTTAGATTTTTAAAATAATATTTTTTAAGTTTATAAATTTAATTTTTGTGGTACAATAATATTTATAAATCTAGTTTTTGTGGTGCAATAATACCTTTATTTTTTTGGTCCGTGCTAGCAGCACTATTTTTTATCATTTTTCATGGTATTTTTAGTACAGGGACTAAATTTATAAAATTATATGAAGTGTCCTATTTTTATACACTTTGAATACTATGGGGACATTTTCCCAAAACCCCTGTTGATGTAAAAAACTAGATCGCTCTAATTATTCGATCACAGATAAATAAATAAGACAAAGATTTTTAAAGTGGTTCGGCTAGGAATAAAGCCTACGTCCACTGTTATGTTATTCCCGATTGTTTGCAGAATTCTTGATTACAAGTTCTCTCAAGAAATTCCGGTCCCCTTTGAATGAGGATGATACAAGGTATTTATAGCCCATAGGCTGTACATGAAAGGTTCGATACATTAAATGATATACATGTGAAAGGGTAATACATTTAATGCAGCGTGCGCGTCAAGAATATAAACATTCAATGAATATTTAAACTGTTGATTATCTGGCAAATAATGATACGATCGAGGTGCAGCTCGGACCGCCACAGTTGCTCGTTGCTCAAGAGTTCCTCGGAGCGCTAGAGTTCCTCAGTGTATCCTCGTTGCTCGGAGAGAATCATGGTTGGTCGGGAAATGAACTTCCTCGTCGTTATTGCACCACGTAGATTGACAAATGTCTTCGTATGATTCGTCCACATCAGCATATTAATTTTGGTATTAACAGAAGCCCCCAATGTTTTATATTTCGAACTTTGAGGAGTATGAAACATTCTTTCTCGGTACTCGGCCATATTGAATTGATCTTCCTGGGTTTTAGGAGCATCGTTGTTGATACCAAAATTAATATGCTGATGTGGACGAACAATACGAAGACACGTGTCAATCTACGTGGCACAACAGCAACGAGGAAGATCATTTCCCGACCAACCATGCTCCTTTCCGAGCAACGAAAACACACCGAGGAACTCTAGCACACCGAGGAACTCTAGCACACCGAGGAACTCTAATGTTCCGAGGAACTCCTGATCAGCGAACAGCTATGGCGGTCCGAGCTGCATCTCGGTCGTATCATTAATTGCCAGATAATCAACAGCTCAGATATTCATTGAATGCTTATATTCTTGGCACGCACTCTGCATTAAATGTATTACCCTTTCACATGTATGTCATTTAATGTATCGAACCTTTCATGTACAGCCTCAAGGCTATAAATACCATGTATCATCCTCATTCAAGGGGACCGGAATTTCTTGAGAGAACTTGTAATCAAGAATTCCACAAACACTCAGCAATAACATAACAGTGGACGTAGGCTTTATTCCTAGCCGAACCACTTTAAAAATCTTTGTCTTATTTATTTATCTGTGATTGAAAAATTAGAGCGATCTAGTTTTTTACATCAACAGATTGGCGCCGTCTGTGGGAAGCGACTATTACTATCGTTTTTCGCAAAAAATCATTCACCATCAATGGCAGATAATCCAGAATCCAGTAATCGAAATGCTGGAAATACTGGAAATCTTCCAAATCCATCTGCATCCCCAGATCTGGCTGGAATTATGACGAATCTGGCTCAAGGACAAACCGCCATGCAAGAATCTATGAGGCAACTCATTCAAACTCTTCAGGGCGGTGCACCTACCTATTCAGGGCAAAGGAGTGATCGTGGGCAATCGCAATCTAGACATACTGGGTCATATCGCAATGAGGAGTCTAATGATTCTTCTTATCAACCTGGGCGAACTTCATCGATACGGGCTACGGATACAGATCAACGTGTCACACTCTCTCCGGAAAGAACCAGCGCTTTGGAAAGATTAAGCAGGGCGTCTCCTTTCAGTCGGTTAGGACCAAGGAGGAACATGAGTCCACCTAGGGCTCCATCAAAAAGTTTTCGACCACCACCAGGTTTGAGAGAAGGATCTGCACAATCGCGACCAACTACTCGTCGAGATAAATCTCAGGAAGCTACGTCAGAGCAATCAGTTGCTCGGACTAAGCGGCCCGAGGAAGGGAATGAAGCATGGAAAGGTTCCATTCAACGGTTGGAGGATAGACTGGGAGTAATGGCTAAGGCGAGGAACCCCTTACAGAGAACTTTTGTTCAAGGAACACCTTTTGTGCAAGCCATTGTGGATTTCCCTACACCGTCGAAATTCAAAGCACCCGTAGTGACCCCCAAGTACGATGGAAAGACAGATCCCGTACTTCATATAGAACAATACCAAGCTGCTGCAGATATCTACGCTGTCCCCGATGAAATGAGGTGTAGAGCATTCTCGGGAACTCTTACCGGATCTGCACAGATATGGTACAATAATCTTCCTCGGGGTAAGATTTTAACTTTTGTTCAGTTAGCCGAGTTGTTTATTGGCAATTTTTGTTTTGGAGCAAAGCCGGTAAAGCGAGTAGCACACTTGCTAAGTGTTAGACAAAAATCAGGTGAAAGTACTAGAGATTACATAACTCGTTTCAATAACGAGAAGTTGGAAGTCATAGATTATGAAGAAAAGACAGCAATCACTGCTCTGATGAGTGGTTTGCTGCCTAACAAGCTGTACTACACTTTGGCCAAAGATCCACCTAAAAATATGTCGGAGTTGATGGCAAAAGCGGCCAAAATCATGAATGCCGAGGAGGCTATGGCTGCGAAGAAGAATATGGATAAAGAAGTTAAAGTAGAGGTCGATAATTCTAAGAAGAAAGATCAGAAAGGTAATGGTGGTGACAAACATTCCAGGAATAACAGGATGAAGTTGGAAGTCCTAAAGAAGTATGATAATTATACTCCATTGAAAATGGGTATTAATCATGTTTTGGAAGAAATCAGGAATAACGAGGAAATCAAGTGGCCAGAGAAACTGAAGACAAATCCCGACCTGAGGAATAAGGCCAAATATTGCGAGTTTCACAAAGATCATGGCCATATGACAAAAAATTGTATAGCCCTTCAGAACGAGATCGAAACACTCATCCGAAGAGGAAAATTGTCAAAATATGTAGATCGCAGGAGTGAGAGGAAGAATGATGATAGAACTAGAGAGAGATCTAGATCTCCTCGTCGTGCAGAGGAGAAAAAGAAGAGGGACCATGAAGAGGATCCAGATGATGACCCCGATCTTCCCAAGAAACCAAGGAAACCTGAACGAGAGGTATTTTCCATACGTTTTGGGTCATTTGATTGTAATGTTATTACAGGAGGAGATGCAGGAGGAGGAGACCTTACTGCAGAAAGAAAAGCTTACCTCGGAGAGGCTCAAGCTTGTTCATATATTCAGCGAATAAACCTGGCCGAGGATGATCGTCCGAGGAAGGTAAACAAAGAGAAGCTAGTGATTGGTTTTTCAAAAAACGACCTGGCAGGTGTTCTTTACCCTCATGATGATCCTTTGGTGATCAAAATGAGGATGAAGGATGTGGTCATTTCAAGGGTGTTAGTAGACAATGGTAGTTCGGCAGACATCATGTACTATTCATGCTTCGATAGCCTGAATTTAAAATTATCTCAATTGGAACCTTATCACAGACCCCTTCTGGGTTTTGCTGGCGAGAAAGTTTTTCCACTTGGGACGATCAAATTGGATATACTCATCGGAACTTGGCCTGCTTGTCGAACAGAAAGAATACGTTTCTTTGTGATGGATAAGAATGTGCAGTCAGCCTACAACATCATCATGGGAAGAGTTGGATTGAAGAAGTTCGAAGCAGTTCCATCTACAGTACATCAGTGTTTGAAATTCCCAACGAATTTTGGAGTCAGAATTATGAAAGGTGATCAAAAAGTAGCTCGGGAATGTTATTATTCGTCTGCCGAGCAAGAGGAACTTGAAGAATCAAGGAAAAAGACTATTACTTATCAAGTAGAGGAGGGCACAGAAATTGAAACTCTTGACCCTAGGGATGAATCTCAACTTGTAAAAGGACAGGTGATGGAATCTACGGAAACTGTTATCCTGGACGACGAGCATCCTGAACGAGTAACTCAGATAGGATCGTCGTTGGATGTATCAATAAAACAAGAGTTGATAACTTTCTTGAGAAACAGGAAGAATACTTTTGCTTGGAGTCATGAAGACATGCCAGGTATAGATCCAAACTTTTTATGTCATGAGCTCAACGTGAATAAGGAGATCAAGCCTGTGAAGCAAAGAAGAAGAGTGTTTAGTCTCGAGAAGAACCAGGTCATACAAGAGGAGGTCGAGAAACTCCAGAAAGCCCAATTCATTGAAGATGTGAAATATCCAGATTGGTTGGCGAATGTGGTGATGGTAAAGAAGAAGAACAACAAATGGAGAATGTGTGTTGATTTTACTGATCTCAACAAGGCATGTCCAAAAGATCATTTTCCATTGCCCAGAATTGATCAACTAGTGGATGCTACCTCGGGACACGAGCTACTCAGTTTCATGGATGCTTATTCTGGCTACAACCAGATCAAAATGAAACCTGAAGACAGGGAAAGTACTTCTTTTATTACCCCAAGGGGAACTTGTTGTTATAATGTTATGCCTTTTGGTTTAAAAAATGCAGGTGCAACATATCAGCGGTTGATGAACAAGGTTTTTACCGAACAAATCAACCGCAATATGGAGGTCTATGTCGACGACATGCTCACCAAAAGCAAGAGAGCTGCAGATCATTTGATTGACTTGAGTCAAACTTTTGATCAACTGGATAAATACCAGATGAAGCTTAACCCGACGAAGTGTACCTTTGGAGTACGAGAAGGAATGTTCCTCGGATACATCGTCAACCAACGAGGTATTGAGGCAAATCCAGAAAAGATCAAGGCTCTTTTAGGGCTGCGATCCCCGACGACGAGGAAAGAAGTGCAGAGTCTTACCGGACGGGTTGCAGCACTCAACAGATTTGTATCCCGAGCAACTGATAAATGCCTCACATTCTTCAAAACACTGCGAAAAAGTTTTGAGTGGAATGATGAATGTGAGAAAGCCTTTCAAGATTTGAAGAAGTATTTGGGAGCCCCACCATTGTTGTCTAGGCCAATAACTGGAGAGAAGCTGTACTTGTATTTGGCAGTATCAGAAAATGCAGTTAGCTCGGCGTTGATCAGATTGGAGAATGGAATCCAGAAGCCAATTTATTACACAAGCAAGGCCTTCCGAGGTGCGGAAATCAGATACCCAAAGCTGGAAAAATTGGCACTGGCATTAATTGAAGCAAGTAGAAGAATGAGGCCATACTTCCAGGCCCATACCATCATTGTGTATACCGACATGCCGTTAAGACAAGCCCTTCACAAGCCAGAAAAATCAGGAAGATTGATGTACTGGGCAATAGAGCTCGGTGAATATGATATTGTGTATGAACCCAGATCATCGTTGAAGGGGCAAGCCGTGGCAGATTTTATAGCAGAGTTCACATACCCTGATACCCCCGAGGAGCAAAAGGTGCTTACTAACCTACCTGTGGACGATACAGGATCAACAGACACAGATCCAGACCAACCAAGGTTGGTAAAAGGACTTGTGGATGTAGAAAAATCATCATATTCAAACCCCGACCAACTCCGGTTGGTAGAAGGGCGCGAACAAATGATCGGCGAGGAACGAAGGATACCCGGGGATGATGAAAGAAAACAGATGATATTTCACCGAGGAACTCTAACAGATAAGAAATTTGAAGACGAGTTACATACATGGAGATTATATGTAGATGGATCATCTTGCACGGCTGGTTGTGGAGCAGGGATTGTTTTAAACTCTCCAGATGATATTGACATGGAGTATGCCTTGAGATTCCAATTCAAAGCTTCCAATAATGAGGCTGAATATGAGGCTATGATAGCAGGTTTTCATTTGGCGAAAGTTATGGAGGCACGTCAAGTAATTGTTTTCAGTGATTCTCAATTAATTGTGAATCAAATGATGGGAATATATGCAGTGAAGGGAGAGTTAATGGTGAAGTACCATGCAAAAGTGATGGAGTTATTGACAGAATTTGATGCTATTCAATTGGTGAGGATACCGAGAATGGAGAATGCTAGAGCAGACGCATTGGCCCGACTAGCGTCAGCTACGCGCACCGAGCTGCGAAAAACAATACCAATTGAAGTATTAGAAAGTCGGAGCATAGAAGAAGATCTGACGGTGAAGATTATTACCCTTGATTTAGGACCATCTTGGATGGATCCTATCAGAGCATACATTGAAGAAGGAGAATTGCCGGAGGATAAACTAGCTGCTAAGAAATTGAAGTATAAAGTTGCTCGGTATGTGTTAACTAATGGTGTTTTGTACAGACGAGGAATTATGGCAGGTTTGCAGAGATGTGTGCATCCATCAGAAGTCAAAGAATTGATTGAAGAAATTCATGAAGGATCTTGTGGAGCTCATGTAGCAGGTCGGACACTTTTGCAAAGGGTAATGACACAGGGATACTACTGGCCAACGATGAGGGCTGATTGTATAGCCTATGCTAAGAAGTGTGACAAGTGCCAACGTTTTTCCTCCATCCGAAGAACTCCACAGGCATTGTTGACACCCATAACATCACCTTGGCCATTTGCCATGTGGGGAATTGATCTGGTTGGACCACTACCGACGACCCGAGGAAGGTTCAAGTATCTCGTCGTGGCAGTAGACTATTTTACTAAGTGGGTGGAAGCTGAACCACTAATTGATATGACGTACGAGAAGGTGTATCAGTTCATATGGAAGAATATCATTTGTCGATATGGTCTCCCCCACGCTTTCATCACAGACCATGGAACACAATTTGATAATGAAGAATTTGCTGCCTATTGTCATCAGTCGAACGTTTTGAAGTTTCATTCAGCACCAGGCCATCCCCAAAGCAATGGACAGACTGAGGTGACGAACAGAACATTACTAAATGGTTTGAAGAAGAGGTTAAATGAGGCTAAAGCAAATTGGATTAATGAGCTACAGTCAGTTTTGTGGGCTTACCGAACAACTCCCCGAGCAGCAACAGGAGAATCACCATATATGCTAGCATTTGGAAGTGAGGCTGTGATACCTGCCGAGTTGGGTCTACCAACACACAGGGTGTTAAATTTCAATTCTCCGATCAGTGATTTGATGAGAAGACTGGATTTGGATATGCTCGAAGAAGTCAGAGAAGAGGCAGCCATTAGGAATGCTGCTTATCAACAACGAACAGCTCTGTTTTACAACAAAAGGGTAAAGAAATGTGATCTAAAAGAGGGGGATTATGTGCTAAAGAAGGTCATTCAGAAGCAGAATAAACTGGAAGCAAACTGGCATGGACCTTACCGAGTTACAGAGGTTGTTCGACCAGGAACTTACAGAATAGCAACTCTAGAAGGAGAGGAATTTAAGAATGCATGGAATGCTGAACACCTGCGCAAGTATTATCAGTGATGTCAAATGTAAAGCATTTCTTTCATTATGAATAAAACGAGGATGTTTCGCCATTTTCTTTCTGGTTGAAAGTTTTTCGGGGAATACTAGTGTAATACACTACACAACAAAAGTGCTCTACGGAGCAAAAGTGCTATAAGTAGCCAACCTCCTTTGGTTAGGAGGACAGCTCTACGGAGCAAAAGTGCTATAAGTAGCCAACCTCCTTTGGTTAGGAGGACAGCTCTACGGAGCAAAAGTGCTATAAGTAGCCAACCTCCTTTGGTTAGGAGGACAGCTCTACGGAGCAAAAGTGCTATAAGTAGCCAACCTCCTTTGGTTAGGAGGACAGCTCTAAGGAGCCAAAAAGTGCTATAAGTAGCCAACCTCCTTTGGTTAGGAGGACAGCTCTAAGGAGCCAAAAATATTCCTTTGGTTAAAAGGTGTACACCAGCATGATCAATTTCGGTTGGTAAGATAAAAATATACTCTCATATTACAACTTATGATTGGACGGGAGGTACTATTATTACAAAGAGTTCTTTGAAGAACAAAATATTCAAAAAAATACACCAAGTATAGTTGGTCGGGGATAAAAACCCAATAACTGTAGTTGGTCGGCGAAGACAAATTATTGATCTTAGTTGGTCGGACGCATTTTTATAATTGAACCAAGTATAGCTGGTCGGGGATAAAAACCCATCAACTGTAGTTTGTCGACAAGCATTATTTACCCACCTTGGTTGGTTGGACACAATTTGAACATTTTTACTCATTACTTTATTATTAAGTGATCGAGAAACATTACTGATACTTGTAACTTTTTATTAAGTTGCTTAATGAACAATATTATTGTTATCTTTTTAACAGATACATATGCACAAATATAAAGGTGTTTGATAAACACAAAACAATAGCCAAATTGGCAAACAGAAAATGAAAATCTTTCATTAAATTTAAAATAAGATTACAGGATACAAGAATGTACTAATTGTTACATTGATATTACTATTCTATTGGTTTCTTGCCCTGTGCTTTAGAAACAGGTTCCTCGCCGGCAGGAGGGTCTTCTAGGCAAAAGGGAGAATTGATGAAATTAACATCTCTGAGCATTCTGACATTCATAACAGAAGGTGTATCCAAAAGATACTCAGGACGAGATAATTCAACTTGGGAATGAAGGCTATAATCACCAAGGTATTTTGAAATTAGGCTACGAGGAATGGAACGAGCTGGGATCCATGCCATATCCAATTTGAAAGGTGGTACAGGCAGGTCTAATAATGATGGAGCATGATAGTCCCATAAAAAATGCCCTTGCTCCAATTTTAACACACCCAGTGCGTTTAACCATCCTTGCTTGTAACCTTCATTGTTGGCATGTTCAATACGAGCATCCAGGTGAACAAGGGCTTCATTGTATCCTGCCATCCAGAATTCCCTTGGTTGTTTATGGAATTGGAAGGTTAATCTATCCAATTGTTCATGAAGGCTTTTGGCAAAAAGATCCTTATTATGCAAGGCAGATTTCGTCGATGTAAGCTGATCTTCCAGAGACAGATTTTTATTGGACATTTCAGTCAGAGCACGGTCTTTTACTTTCAACTGGAATGCTTGAGTTTCCAGAGTAGACTGAGTGCGAGCCTCTTCAACATTTTGGCTGAGGATTCTTCCTCGCCCCCGAGAACCTCTTCCTCGTCCCCGAGCAGTTCCAGAAATGGCAGATCTTCTTAAGTCCTCCAGCTCTTGCCTTAGTTTGGCGTTTTCTACCTCTAAGAACGAGAAGCCTTCATCAGTAACTGGTATTAATGCAGTAGAAGATGAAGCAGCAGATTCATATTGAGCCAATTTTTTCTGCAAATTATTATTTTCTTGTTCCAGGATCTCGGCAATTTGTCTGCAGGCTTCAACTTCACCTTTTAGGGTCCTTTCCCTAATATCATATGCAACAATGATCTTTTTATGACCTGTATCAGAAGAAAGTTGTTGATATCTATTTTCATATTCCTTGTGTAATGAAGCCATTGATTCATTGTGCTGACCTTGGAGATCCTCTAAGGAACAATGCAGCTCTTCAATCAAGTCATAATAAGCGACATTGTTGGCCACAGCTCGGTCGAGTAAATCTTTCAAGTACCGATAAGCCTCAATAGCCTGTTCTGAAGCACCATGACCAAGGATATCAGCAATTTCCGATGAACTAAGGTCTGTATGACCAGCCTTATAGTATTGATGACATTGCTGCATCAGCTCGGTATCATGTGAAGAGATCAATTCCATTCTAGCAACAAACTAAGGACGAGAAAAAGACAACAATCAACAAAAACAAGTTATCAACAACAGAAATGAGCAAAGATGTATTTTATTAGATCATCAAAAAGTTACATTGTTCGATTACAAGGAAATATAGAAATGATACCGAACAACTTCACACCTTTTCCTTGTCCCCCAAGACTTTCTCGGGAGGCTGGGACGAGGAGCTCGGTTGCTCGGTGGTAACAACAGCTTGATCGGTAGGAATCTTCTCGGGAGGAGGAGGCATGGAAGAAACCTCCTCGGTGGCAGAGGGTTGAGAGGCAGAAACTTGATCACCCATAGCCATAGAAGACTCATCTGAGGCAGGCTCATCTTCTTCTTCTTCCATAATTGGTGGAGGAGGACCAGGGAGATGCTGTTGGAATAGATCAGAATCGTCTTGGACCTTTAGCTCTTGCAGAGCAGCTACCCAGCCATCATGGAAGTATTTCAACTCCCCATATTGAACTTGGGATGTCATGGCAGCTATCCCTCTCTCCCATCCTTTCTCCCAACCAACACTGAAATGTTTCTTGATTGCAACTTTTCTCCTCGACTTCTCCGAGGAGAGCTTCACCTCCAATTCCTCTTTCTTGACCTTGATATCTCGCAGAGTAGATAATTCTTCCTCTGCCTTCTTCAACTTATCATCAGATTCCTGATGTTTAACCTCCAAACCTTTAACTTTCTCCTCCAAATTCTTGGAGGTTTTGACCATTCTCACCTTCTCAGCCTCAACCACAGCCAGCTTTTTCTCCCAAACAGTTTTCTCCTCGATGTATTGTTGGCGAGATTCCTTCACAGATTGGGCTAAACCCAACAAAGCATCGTCAACGTCGGACGAGGAACTGGAAGCTTTAATAACTTGATATTTCTTCACGATGGTATTGAAGCAGTTCACCAGCTGAAAGATAAGAAAAACAATAAAGTCAACACAAATACAAGAATTCAAAAAAAAAGAAAGAAAGACCAAAGGTATGAGAAATTTACTGAAGAAAGATGACGAGCAGCTAGGGATGTCAGTGTATCCCTAGGAATTTTTTCATCAACCCCGAGAACCTCGGGTATAACTGAGCTCATTGAAGAACTCGGAAGAATGATGTTTGAAACACTACTACCACCAGCGGGTAGAGAAGATGCAGTTCCAGCAAGATTAACTGAGGATGATTTCCTCAGTCTCTTCAAAGGAGGGTCAGCAGCATCAACCAAGGAAGAAGTCTTGGTCGGAGAGATTGTAATTACTTCCATGGGAGCTTTCTTCTTGCTCGGAGCCACTGGGGGCTTCTCGGCAGCTTTGGAGGACCCAACATCTACTTTCTTAGTCCCTTCTGGGACATCAGTTTTGCCTTTCTGGGCTCCAACAGCAGAAGAAATTTCACCAAATAGAGCAGGAGGAGCTCTTTTCTTGCCCATTCTTTGAGATAAAGGGATATGAGAATCTGAAGATGAACTTTCTGGTGTTGAAGCTGGTTCAACAGGGCGAGCAGTATAAGAGGTTGTGTAACTCTTATACTGTAGTAAATATGAAGCAGATCTGATGTGTTCGTCTGCAATGTTCTTATGCAAACCCCAGATAAGTTTCAGATGTTTAATATTCACTTCTGATTCCTTTGGAGTTTTTCTTTTGCTATCAACTGCAAATAAATACATGTTAAGATATCAGTCATACATTTTGTCAAACATGATGAAAGCATAATTTTATAAATAAAATGAAAAATAAACCTATCCCATTGCCATATGGGGGGCATCTGGGACCGTTGTACGCTTCGTCTCCCACCAGAGGGGCATATTGCCAATTTTTTATAATCACCCCATGTTCAAAATAGTCTCTATTTGCATCAGGGAGGTTAACTACAAGGGCCCTATTTAAAAACCTAGTTTTTAAATAATAAATATTATCTAAAATAGCCCATCTGTAGCAATACATGATTTCAGGGATCCCTATGCGAGTCCCATGAGTTATATTTAATTTATATACCCCATTAATAATTCTCCATGAATTTGGGGCTATCTTTGCAGGAACAAGATCAAAATATTGACAAAACTCAAGACATAATGGGTTTGGTGGAAAGGAAAAACCGCATTCAGCAACAAAAAGACTGGGGAACCAATGTCCCTCAGCCAATCGAAAGTAATCTAAAGGCTCAGAAAGAACCTCTAGAGTTACCCACGAAGGAATGGAAAAATCAGAACGGAATTTCTCAACAGACTCCACAATATAAACCATATTGAATAAAAGAGATACAGAAGAAAGGAAGAAGATCTTACAGAAAGAAAGGAGGTGTGTTGACAACGAATGGAAACAAGGATGAACGCACAAGAGAAGAAGAGAATAGAAAGCTTGAATGCAGAAAATGGAAAACGTAGACGACGGTATGGTTACCAAAGAAGTTTAAATACTTTGCATTGGGAAGCGGCGAAAGAAATGATTACCAAAAAGAAACTACTGAACTTCCGGCGGCTAAAAGGACAAAAATTGCACGAAGATCGAAGCGCTTATAAAAAAGGCGGAAAACAGCGAAATAAGAAGGAAATTTGAATACAATGTTCCTGAAACCCAGGAAGGACATTTAATATTGCCATATACCGAGAAAGAATGTTCCATACTCCTCAAAGTTCAAAATATGAAACATTGGGGGCTTCTGTTGATACCAAAATTAATATGCTGATGTGGACGAACAATACGAAGACACGTGTCAATCTACGTGGCACAATAGCAACGAGGAAGATCATTTCCCGACCAACCATGCTCCTTTCCGAGCAACGAAAACACACCGAGGAACTCTAGCACACCGAGGAACTCTAGCACACCGAGGAACTCTAACTCACCGAGGTACTCTAATGTTCCGAGGAACTCCTGATCAGCGAACAGCTATGGTGGTCCGAGCTGCATCTCGGTCGTATCATTAATTGCCAGATAATCAACAGCTCAGATATTCATTGAATGCTTATATTCTTGGCACGCACTCTGCATTAAATGTATTACCCTTTCACATGTATGTCATTTAATGTATCGAACCTTTCATGTACAGCCTCAAGGCTATAAATACCATGTATCATCCTCATTCAAGGGGACCGGAATTTCTTGAGAGAACTTGTAATCAAGAATTCCACAAACACTCAGCAATAACATAACAGTGGACGTAGGCTTTATTCCTAGCCGAACCACTTTAAAAATCTTTGTCTTATTTATTTATCTGTGATTGAAAAATTAGAGCGATCTAGTTTTTTACATCAACAATCGTATTTGAATTTATTTACAAATTTCGAAGAATCCGCCTTTTTTCGAACTTTTAAGAGCGCTTCGATCTTAGTGCCCTTTTTGTCTTTTTAGCCGCCGGAAGTTCAATAGTTTCTTTTTTGCAATCATTTCCTTCGCCGCTTCCCAAGGCAAAGTATTTAAACTTCTTAGGTAACCATACCGTCTTCTTCTTTTCCCAATTTCTTGCATTCAAGCTTTCTATTCTCTTCTTCTCTCTTGTGCGTTCATCCTTGTTTTCGTTCGTTGTCAACGTACCTCCTTTCTTCCTGTAAGATCTTCTTCGTTTCTTCTGTATCTCTTTTATTCAGTATGGTTTATATTGTGGAATCTGTTGAGAAATTTCGTTCTGATTTTTCCATTCCTTCCTGGGTAACTCTAGAGGTTCTTTCTGAGCCTTTAGATTATTTTCGATTGGCTGAGGGACATTGGTTCCCCAGTCTATTTGTTGCTGAATGTGGATTTTCTTTTCCACCGAACCCATTGTGTCTTGAGTTTTGTCAGTATTTCGATCTTGTTCCTGCAAAAATAGCCCTCAATTCATGGAGAATAATTAATGGGGTGCACAAATTAAATCTCACTCATGGGACTCGTATAGGGATCCCTGAAATTATGTATTGCTATAAATGGGCCACTCTAGATAATATTTATTACTTAAAAACTAGGTTTCTGAATAGGGCTCTTGTAGTTAACCTCCCTGACTCAAATAGAGATTATTTTGAACATGGGTTGGTTATAAAAAATTGACAATATGCCCCTTTAGTTGAAGATGGAGTATACAACGGTCCCAGATGCCCCCCATATGGCAATGGGATAGGTTTATTTTTCATTTTATTTTTCTTATGAAATTATGCTTTCATCATGTTTGACAAAATGTATGACTGACATCTCATTATGTATTTATTTGCAGTTGATAGCAAAAGAAAAACTCCAAAAGAATCAGAGGTTAATATTAAGCATCTGAAACTTATCTGGGGTTTGCATAAGAACGTTGCAGACGAACACATCAGGTCTGCTTCATATCTGCTACAGTATAAGAGTTATACAACCTCTTATACTGCTCGCCCTGTTGAACCAGCTTCAACTCCAGAGGACTCTTCTTCAGATTCTCATATTCCTTTAAGTCAAAGAATGGGCAAGAAAAGACCTCCTCCTGCTCTGTTTGATGATACTGCCTCTGCTGTTGAGGCTAAGAAAAGCAAAATGGATGTCCCATAGGGGATTAAGAAGGTGGATGTTGTGCCTTCAAAAACTACCGAGAAGCCCCCAGTGGCCCCGAGCAAAAAGGTTGCTCCTGCTGAGATAATTTCTATCTCTCCGACCAAGAGTTCTTCCTTGGTTGAAGCTGCTGACGTTCCATTAAAGAGATTGAGGAAATCATCCTCAGTCAGTTTGGCTGAAACTGCCTCTACTTTGCCAGCTGGTGGTGCTGGTGTTCCAACCATCATTCCTCCAAGCTTTGCAATGAGCTCGATGAAAACTTGGATCATACCCGAGGTCCAGAGAATTGATGAAAAGATTCCTAGGGATACGCTGACGTCCCTAGCCACTCGTCATCTTGCTTCGGTAAATTTTTTACATTCTGAATTTCCTTTCTTTCTCTGAATACTTGTCTTTTTGCATTGACTTATTATTTTTCAGCTGGTGAACTGTCTTAATAATATCGTGAAGAAGGACGAGGCAATTAAAGCTTCTAGCCCCTCATCTGGTGTAGAGGATGCTCTGTTGGGTTTGACCCAATCCTTGAAAGAATCTCGCCAACAGTATAATGAGGACAAGGCTGCTTGGGAGAAAAAACTGTCAATAGTCGAAGCCGAGAAAGTGAAGTTGGCTGAAATCTCCAAGGGTTTGGAGCAAAAGGTGAAAAGTTTGGAGGTTGAGCATCAGAAATACGACGACAAGCTTAAGAATTTTGGAGAGCTTGAGGATAAACTGAGGAAAGCAGAAGAAGAGTTGCTCGCCCTGCGAGATATCAAAAGCCAAAAAGAAGAATTGGATGCGAAGCTTTCCTCGGAGAAGTTGAGAAGAAAGCTCGCAGTTAAAAAATCCTTCAGCGCTGGCTGGGATAAAGGATGGGACAAGGGGATTGCTGCAATGACATCCCAAGTCCAGTATGGGAAGTTGAAATACTTCCGAGATGGTTGGGTCGCTGCCCTTCAGGAATTGAAGATCAAAGAAGATTCTGGGCTATTCCAACTACACCTCCCTGGCCCCCCTCCACCCATTGTGGAAGAAGAAGAAGAAGATGAACCTCTCTCAGATGAATCTTCTATGGCTATGGATGATCCAGTCTCTGCTTCTCAACCCTCTGTCACCGAGGACATTTCTTCCATGCCTCCTCCTCCCGAGAAGATTCCTGTCGATCAAGCCGTTGTTACCACCGAGCAACCGAGCTCCTCGTCCCAGCCTCCCGAGAAAGTCTTGGGAGACAAGGAAAAGGTGTGAAGTTGTTCGGTATCATTTCTATCTTTCATTACTTGTAATCGAACAATGTAATCCTTTTATGATCTAATAAAATACATCTTTGTTCCTCTCTGTTGTTGATGACTTGTTTTTGTTGATTGTTGTCTTCTCTTCATTAGTTTGTTGATAGAATGGAACTGCTATCCGCCCATGATACAAAACTGATGCAGCAATGTCACGAATACTATAAAACTGGTCACACAGAGCTAAGTGTATCAGAAATTTCTGACATCCTTGGCCATGATGTTTCAGAGCAAGCAATTGAGGCTTATCGGTATTTGAAGGGTTTACTTGACCGAGCTGTGGCCAACAGTGTCGCCTACTATGACTTGATTGAAGAGCTTCATGGTTCCATAGAGGATCTTCAAAATCAACACAATGAATCAACTATTTTGTTGCACAAGGACTATGAAAATAGATATCAACAGCTTTCATCTGAAACAGGCCATAAAAAGATTATCGCTGGATACGATATTAGGGAGAGAACTCTAAGAGGTGAAGTTGAGGCCTGTAGGCAGATCGCCGAGATCCTGGAATAAGAAAATAATAATTTACAGAAAAAGCTGGCGCAATATGAATCTGCAGCGTCATCTTCCACTGCTTTAGTGCAAGTTACCGATGAAGGTTTCTCGTTCTTAGAAGTTGAGAATGCCAAATTAAGGCAAGAGTTGGACGTTCTGAGAAGATCTGTTATTCCTGTGACTTCTCGGGGACGAGGAAGAGGTTCTCGTGGGCGAGGAAGAGTTGTTCAACATGTTGGCGAGGAGCAAATTTCTCCAGTCGCTGCTCGGAGTCGATCAAGAACTCATAGCCGCAATGTAGAAGAAGCTCGTACTCAATCTACTTTGGAAACTCAAGCATACCAATTAAACGCCAAAGATCGAGCTTTATCTGAACTGTCCAAGAAAAATCTATCCTTGGAGGATCAACTCAGTGCAACTAAGTCTGCTTTACATTCCAAGGATCTTTTTGCCAAAAATCTTCATGAACAATTGGATAGATTAACCTTTCAATTTCATAAGCAACCCAGGGAATTCTGGATGGCAGGATATAATGAAGCTCTTGTTCATTTGGATGCTCGTATTGAACATGCCAACAATGAAGGTTATAAGCAGGGGTGGTTGAACGCACTGGGTGTGTTAAAATTGGAGCAAGGGCATTTTTTATGGGATTATCATGCTCCAGGGTTACTAGACTTGCCTGTGCCACCTTTCAAATTGGACATGGCCTGGATCCCAGCTCGTTCCATTCCTCGTAGCTTAATTTCAAAATACCTCGGTGATTATAGCCTTCATTCCCAAATTGAAGTATCTCGTCCAGAGCATCTAATGGAGACATCTTCAATAATGAATGTCAGAATGTTGAAGGACTTGAACTTTATTAATTCTCCCCTTTGCCTGGAAGATCCTCCTGTTGGCGAAGAGCCTATTTCTAAAGAAAAGGGCAAGAAACCAATAGAATAGGAATATCAATGTAATAGTTAGTACATTCATGTAACCTGTAATTTATTTTGAATTTTAATGAAAAGACTTTCATTTTTTGTTTGCAAATTTTGCTATTGTCTTGTGTTTATCAAACACCTTTACATTTGTGCATATGTATCTGTTAAAAAGATAACAATAATATTGTTCATCGAGCAACTTAATAAAAAGTTACAAGTATCAAGGTTGTTCAATCACTTGAGTATAAAATGTTCAAAATGTTTCCAACCAACCAAAGTGGCTAAATAATGTTTGTCGACCAACTACAGTTGATGGGATTTTATCCCCGACCAGCCATACTTGGTTAAATTTCAAATATTTTTATAAAATGTGTCCGACCAACCAAGGTTAATAATTTATCCTCGTCGACCACCTACAGTTAGTGGGTTTTTATCCCCGACCAACTATACTTGGTTCAGTTTGGAATATTTTGTTCTCTGAGGAACTTTTTGTATTAATCTTACCTCCCGACCAACATAAGTTGTAATGTGAGAGTATATTTTTATCTTACCAACCGTGATTGATCATGCTGGTGTACACCCCTTAACCAAAGGAGTAGTAATGGTTCTTTCGAACTATATGTCCACTAGATATCTTACCAACCGTAGTTGGTCACACTAGTGTACGTCTCCTAACCAAAGGAGTATATTTTGGTTCTTTCGAACTGTCCACTAGATATCTTACCAACCGTAGTTGGTCACACTAGTGTCACCTCCTAACCAAAGGAGTATATTTTTTGGTTCTTTCGAACTGTCCAATAAATATCTTACCAACCGTGGTTGGTCACACTAGTGTCACCTCCTAACTAAAGGAGTATATTTTTTGGTTCTTTCGAACTATCCACTAGATATCTTACCAACCGTGGTTGGTCACACTAGTGTCACCTCCTAACCAAAGGAGTATATTTTTTGGTTCTTTCGAACTGTCCACTAGATATCTTACCAACCGTGGTTGGTCACACTAGTGTCACCTCCTAACCAAAGGAGTATATTTTTTCTTTCGAACTATAAGCGTAGTGTATTACACTAGTATTCCCCGAAAAACTTTCAACAGAAAGAAAATGGTGAAACATCCTCGTTTTATTCATACTGAAGGAAATGCTTTACATTTTACATTACTGATAATACTTGCGCAGGTGTTCAGCATTCCATGCATTCTTAAATTCCTCTCCCTCTAGAGTTGCTATTCTGTAAGTTCCTGGTCGAACAACTTCCACAATTCGATAAGGTCCATGCCAGTTTGCTTCCAGTTTATTATGCTTCTGAATGACCTTCTTTAGCACATAATCCCCCTCTTTTAAATCGCATTTCTTCACCCTTTTGTTGTAGAACAGAGCTGTTCGTTGTTGATAAGCAGCATTTCTGATGGATGCCTCTTCTCTAACCTCCTCGAGCATATCCAAATCCAGTCTTCTCATTAAATCGCTGATTGGGGAATTAAAATTCAACACTCTATGTGTTGGGAGACCCAACTCGGCAGGTATTACAGCCTCACTTCCAAATGCTAACATGTATGGTGACTCTCCAGTTGCTGCTCGGGGAGTTGTTCGGTAAGCCCATAGTACTGATTGAAGCTCATTAATCCAATTTGCTTTAGCTTCACTTAATCTCTTTTTCAAACCATTTAGTAATGTTCTGTTCGTCACCTCAGTCTGTTCATTGCTTTGGGGATGGCCTGGTGCTGAATGAAACTTCAAAATGTTCGACTGATGACAATAGGCAGCAAATTCTTCGTTATCGAATTGTGTTCCATGGTCTGTGATGAAAGCATGGGGGATACCACATCGACAAATGATGTTATTCCAAATGAACTGATATACCTTCTCGTACGTCATATCAATTAGTGGCTCAGCTTCCACCCACTTTGTAAAATAATCCACTGCCACGACGAGGTACTTGAACCTTCCTCGGGTCGTCGGCAATGGTCCAACTAAATCAATCCCCCACATGGAAAATGGCCAAGGTGAAGTTATGGGTGTCAAAAATGCTTGTGGAGTTCTTCGGATGGAGGAAAAGCGTTGGCACTTGTCACACTTCTTGGCATAGGCTATACAATCAGCCCTCATCGTCGGCCAGTAGTATCCCTATGTCATCACCCTTTGCAAAAGTGTCCGACCTGCTACATGAGCTCCACAGGATCCTTCATGGATTTCCTCAACCAATTCCTTGACTTCTGATGGATGTACACATCTCTGCAAACCTGCCATAATTCCTCGTCTATACAAAACACCATTAATTAACACATACCGAGCAACTTTATACTTCAATTTCTTAGCGGCTAGCTTATCCTCTGGTAATTCTCCTTCTTCAATGTATGCCCTGATAGGATCCATCCAAGATGGTCCTAAATCAAGGGTTATTATATTCACCATCAGGTCTTCTTCTATGCTCCGACTTTCTAATACTTCAATTGGTATTGTTCTTCGTAGCTCGGTGCGCGTAGCTGACGCTAATCGGGCCAATGCGTCTGCTCTCGCATTCTCCATCCTCGGTATTCTCACCAATTGAATGGCATCAAAGTCTACCAACAATTCCATCACCTTTGCATGATACTTCACCATTAATTCTCCCTTGACTACATATACTCCCATCATCTGATTCATAATTAATTGAGAATCACTGAACACCATTATTTGCCGTGCTTCCATAAATTTTGCTAAATTTAAGCCTGCTATCAGGGCCTCATACTCAGCCTCATTATTGGAGGCTTTGAATTGGAATCGCAAGGCATACTCCATATCAATATCATCTGGGGTATTTAAAACAATCCCTGCTCCACAACCAGCTGTGCAAGATGACCCATCCACATACAATCGCCATGTAAGTAACTCGTCTTCAAATTTCTTATCTGACAGAGCTCCTCGGTAAAATATCTGATGTTTTCTTTCATCATCCCCTGGTGTTTTTCGCTCCTCGCCGACTATCTGTTCACACCCTTTTACCAACCGGAGTTGGTCTAAGTTTGAATATGATGATTTTTCTACATCCACAAGTCCTTTTACCAACCTTAGTTGGTCTGGACCTATGTCTGTTGATCCTGTATCGTCCACAGGTTGGTCAGCAAGCACCTTTTGTTCCTCGGGGGTATCAGGGTACGTGAACTCTGCTATAAAATCTGCTACAGCTTGCCCCTTTAATGATGATCTGGGTTAATACACAATATCATATTCACCAAGTTCTATCGCCCAGTACATCAGTCTCCCTGATTTTTCAGGCTTATGGAGGGCTTGTCTCAGCGGCATGTCGGTGTACACAATGATGGTGTGGGCCTGGAAATATGGCCTCATTATTCTACTTGCTTCGATTAGTGCCAGTGCCAATTTTTCTAGCTTTGGGTACCTGATTTCTGCACCTCGGAAAGCTTTACTTGTGTAATAGATAGGTTTCTGGACTCCATTCTCCAATCTGATCAATGCAGAGCTGACTGCATTCTCTGATACGGCCAGATACAAGTCCAATCTCTCGCCGGTTATTGGCCTGGACAACAATGGTGGTGCTCCCAAATACTTCTTCAAGTCTTGAAAAGCCTTCTCACATTCATCAGTCCACTCAAAACTTTTTCGCAGTGTTTTGAAGAATGGGAGGCATTTATCAGTTGCTCGGGATACAAATCTGTTGAGCGCTACAACTCGTCCTGTAAGACTCTGTACTTCTTTCCTCGTCTTTGGGGATCGCAACTCTAAAAGAGCTTTGATCTTTTCTGGATTTGCCTCAATACCTCGTTGGTTGACGATGTATCCGAGGAACATTCCTTCTCGTACTCCAAAGGTACACTTCGTCGGGTTGAGCTTCATTTGGTATTTGTCCAGTTGATCAAAGGTTTGGCCTAAGTCAACTATATGATCAATAGCTCTCTTGCTTTTGGTGAGCATGTCGTCGACATAGACTTCCATGTTGCAACTGATTTGTTCAGCAAAAACCTTGTTCATCAGCCACTGATATGTTGCACCTGCATTTTTTAAACCAAAAGGCATAACATTATAACAATAAGTTCCCCTTGGGGTAATAAAAGAAGTACTTTCCCTGTCTTCAGGTTTCATTTTGATCTGATTGTAGCCAGAGTATGCATCCATGAAGCTGAGCAACTCATGTCCCGAGGTAGCATCTACTAGTTGGTCGATTCTGGGCAATGGAAAATGATCTTTTGGGCATGCCTTGTTAAGATCAGTGAAATCAACACACATTCTCCATTTATTGTTCTTCTTCTTTACCATTACCACATTTGCCAACCAATCTGGATATTTTACATCTTCAATGAATTGGGCTTTCTGGAGCTTCTCGACTTCCTCTTGTATGGCCTGTTTCTTCTCGGGACTAAACACTCTTCTCCTCTGCTTCACATGCTTGATCTCCTTATTCACATTGAGCTCATGACATAAGAAGTTTGGATCTATTCCTGGCATGTCTTCATGACTCCAAGCAAAAGTATTCTTCCTATTTCTCAAGAAAGTTATCAACTCCTGTTTTATTGAAACATCCAACGACGATCCTATCTGGGTTACTCGTTCAGGATGCTCGTCGTCCAGAATAATATTTTCTGTAGATTCCACCACCTGTCCTTTTACAAGTTGAGATTCATCCCTAGGGTCAAGAGTTTCAATTTATGTACCTTCATCCACTTGGTAAGTAGTAGTCTTTTTCCTTGATTCTTCAAGTTCCTCTTGCTCGGCAGACGAGTAATAGCATTCCCGAGCTACTTTTTGATCACCTTTCACAACTCCGACTCTAAAATTTGTTGGGAATTTCAAACACTGATGTACTGTAGAAGGAACTGCTTCGAACTTCTTCAATCCAACTCTTCCCATGATGATGTTGTAGGCTGACTGCACATTCTTATCCATCACAAAAAAGCGTATTCTTTCCGTTCGACAAGCAGGCCAAGTTCCGATGAATATATCCAACTTGATCGTTCCAAGTGGAAAAACTTTCTCGCCAGCAAAACCCAGAAGGGGTCTATGATAAGGCTCCAATTGAGATAATTTCAAATTCAGGCTATCAAAGCATGAATAGTACATGATGTCTGCTGAACTACCATTGTCTACTAACACCCTTGAAATCACCACCTCCTTCATCCTCATTTTGATCACCAAAGGATCGTCATGAGGGTAAAGAACACCTGTCAGGTCGTTTTTTGAAAAAACAATAACTAGATTCTCTTTGTTTACTTTCCTCGGACGATCATCCTCGGCCAGATTTATTCGTTGAATATATGAACAAGCTTTAGCCTCTCCAAGGTAAGCTTTTCTTTCTGCAGTAAGGTCTCCTCCTCCTGCATCTCCTCCTGTAATAACATTACAATCAAAAGACCCAAAACGTATGGAAAATACCTCTCGTTCAGGCTGCCTTGGCTTCTTGGGAAGATCAGGGTCATCATCTGGATCCTCTTCGTGATCCCTCTTCTTTTTCTCTTCTACACGACGAGGAGATCTAGATCTCTCTCTAATTCTATTATCATTCTTCCTCTCGCCCCTGCGATCTACATACTTTAACAACTTTCCTCTTCGGATGAGCGTTTCAATCTCGTTCTGGAGGGCTATACAATTTTTGGTCATATGGCCATGATCTTTGTGAAACTCGCAATATTTGGCCTTATTCCTCAGATCAGGATTTGTCCTCAGTTTATCTGTCCACTTGATGTCCTCACTATTCTTGATTTCTTCTAAAACATGATTAATACCCATTTTCAATGGAGTATAATTATCGTACTTCTTTAGGACTTCCCATGACGTCCTATTATTCTTGGAGTGCTTGTCACCACCATTACCTTTCTGATCTTTCTTCTTAGATTTGTCGACCTCCACCTTAGTTTCTTTATCCATATTCTTCTTCGCAGACATAGCCTCCTCGGCATTCATGATTTTGGCTGCTTTTGCCATCAACTCGGACATAGTTTTAGGTGGATCTTTGGCCAAGGTGTAGTACAGCTTGTTAGGCAACAAACCACTCATCAAAGCAGTGATCGCTGTTTTTTCTTCGTAATCTATGACCTCCAACTTCTCGTTATTGAAACGAGTTATGTAATCTCTAATACTTTCACCTGATTTTTGTCTAACACTTAGCAAGTGCGCTACTCGCTTTACCGGCTTTGCTCCAAAACAGAAATTGCCGATGAACAACTCAGCTAACTGAATAAAAGTTGAAATCTTACCCCGAGGAAGATTATTGTACCATATCTGTGCAGATCCGGTAAGAGTTCCCGAGAATGCTCTACACCTCATCTCGTCGGGGACGGCATAGATGTCGGCAGCAGCTTGGTATTGTTCTATATGAAGTACAGGATCTGTCTTTCCATCGTACTTGGGGGTTACCACAGGTGCTTTGAATTTCGATGGTGTAGAAAAATCCACAATGGCTTGCACAAAAGGTGTCCCTTGAACAAAAGTTCTCTGTAAGGGGTTTCTTGCCTTAGCCATTTCTCCCAGTCTATCCTCCAACCGCTGAATGGAACCTTTCCATGCTTCATTTCCTTCCTCAGGCCGCTTAGTCCGAGCAATTGATTGCTCTGACGTAGCTTCCTGAGATTTATCTCGACGAGTAGTTGGTCGTGATTGTGCTGATCCTTCTCTCAAACCTGATGGTGGCCGTAAACTTCTCGATGGAGCTCTAGGTGGACTCATATTCCTCCTTGGTCCTAACCGACTGAAAGGAGACACCCTGCTTAATCTTTCTAAAGCGCTAGTTCTCTCCGGAGAGAGAGTGATACGTTGATCTGTATCCGTAGCCTGTACTGATGAAGTTCACCCAGGTTGATAAGAAGAATCATTAGATTCTCCATTGCGATATGACCCAGTACGTCTGGATTGCGATTGCCCACGATCACTCCTTTGCCCTGAATAGGTAGGTGCACCGCCTTGAAGAATTTGAATGAGTTGCATCATAGATTCTTGCATGGCGGTTTGTCCTTGAGCCAGATTCGTCATAATTCCGGCCAGATCTGGAGGTGCAGATGGATTTGGAAGATTTCCAGTATTTCCAGCATTTCGATTACTGGATTCTGGATTATCTGCCATTGATGATAAATGATTTTTTATGAAAAACGATAGTAATAGTCGTTTCCCACAGACGGCGCCAATCTGTTGATGTAAAAAACTAGATCGCTCTAATTATTCAATCACAGATAAATAAATAAGACAAAGATTTTTAAAGTGGTTCGGCTAGGAATAAAGCCTACGTCCACTGTTATGTTATTGTCGATTGTTTGCAAAATTCTTGATTACAAGTTCTCTCAAGAAATTCCGGTCCCCTTTGAATGAGGATGATACAAGGTATTTATAGCCCATAGGCTGTACATGAAAGGTTCGATACATTAAATGATATACATGTGAAAGGGTAATACATTTAATGCTGCGTGCGCGTCAAGAATATAAACATTCAATGAATATTTGAACTGTTGATTATCTGGAAAATAATGATACGATCGAGGTGCAGCTCGGACCGCCACAGTTGCTCGTTGCTCAAGAGTTCCTCGGAGCGCTAGAGTACCTCGGAGCGCTAGAGTTCCTCGGTGTATCCTCGTTGCTCGGAGAGAATCATGGTTGGTCGGGAAATGAACTTCCTCGTCGTTATTGCACCACGTAGATTGACAAATGTCTTCGTATGATTCGTCCACATCAGCATATTAATTTTGGTATCAACAACCCCCTTATTAAAAATATGATTATTGGATCTCATCTCAAGGTGTGTATAAAAGAGCATTGATATTTTTATCGATACTTAGTATTGAATTAGTACAAAATATATTTTATATGATTTGTATTATGATGGACTCACTGTTGGAATATTTTATATATTCCAAATAATTTAATGTGGACAATTAATCGTCTCAAAGGAGGTCAGATGTTTGACCGAATTCTATAATATACAATTAATCAGCCCAAATAAGGGTTAGTTGACCGGATTTACTATCAATATTTTTTCTGGACTGAGAGTACCACTTACAAGTTAATATTTATGTCCAAAGACTAAATGTTAATATTATGCTGGGTCTCTCATTGATGGGCCCACCATTCCACCATTACAGTTATATATAAAATTTATGTCCTGCATTTATCAATTTATTTTATTATAATATGCGATGACATAAATTTTAATTTGGAGCTTTTGTAATTTATTTGTTCTTTTGGATTAAGTTACTGCTTATTCTGTTAATATTACTGCCAACATGACCTCGCTCCGTGTGCTTAACGACACAAACTTTAAGAACTGGAAAGAGGACATTATGATAGTTCTCAGTTGCGTAAATTTAGACTATGCGATGAGGAAGGAACAACCCGCTCCTCTTAAGGATAAAAGTTCCTATGAGGTAAAACGAACTTTGAGAAGTGGGATCGTTCTAATCGCTTAAGTCTAATAATGCTAAAGCACGGTGTCCTAAAAGATTTCAGGGGCGGTATGTTCAATGAGGTAACCGTCAAAAGTTTCCTACAAGATATTGAATTACGTTTCGCAAAGAACGAAAAAAAAAGATAGGACAAGTACACTTTTAGCTAACATTATCCAAATAAAGTATAAAGGTAAAGGAAACATACGGGAGTACATTATGGAGATGTCTAACATCGTTTTAAAACTTAAAGTACTAAAGTTAGAATTGTATGGTAACTTACTCGTGCATCTGTTATTGATATCTCTTCCTACACACTATGGACAGTTTATAGTGAGTTATAATACTCAAAAAGAATAAATGTACTCCTAATGAGCTCATTTCACATTGTGTGCAAGAAGAGGAAAGGTTGAAGCGAGAAAAGACAATTGAAATTGCTCATATTGCACCTACCTTAAGGAACATAAAGAGGACAAGGACTAATGATAAAGGTACTGCAGTTGTAACATCACAACCCAAACCTAAAGTTCAACAAACGAAACAAGTTTAGGATTCAAAATTTGCTTGTTTTTTTCCAGAAAGGTGGGCATGTGAAGAAGGATTGTTCTAATTACGTCGCATGGTGTGTAAAGAAAGGTACACTTCTTATTTTGATTTGTTCTGAAGTTAATTTGTCTTTTGTACCTAGCCATGGCGGGTAGATTTGGGTGCTACTACTCATGTAAGTATATTTATGCATGGTTGCCTGTGGAGTCGATCGTCAACTGATGCTGAAAGATTCATCTATCTGGGCAATGGCAAAATAATTGGAATTGAAGCACTTGGGACCTTTTTTTTATCTTTTGAAACTGGTATTGAATTAATAATGACTTATGTAGTACCGTTTTTTAGACGGAACTTGGTTTCCATTTTTATTTTGGACAAATACAGTTATTCTTGTTCACTTGGAAATAATAAAGTTGCTTTCTCTCTAAATTCTACTTTGGTTTCGGCTGGTTTTTTAATTGATAAATTATATTTATTAAATATCGATGCTTCATTTAATGAAACCTTGCAAAAATTAAGATTAACTGATATGAATTTCGTTACTTTGTAACACAAGCGTTTGGTTCAGATCTCCCAAAGGATAATTGAAAGGCTTAGACAGACATTATACTTGAACCCTTTTATCTCACAGACTTTGATGTTTGTATCGAGTGTATAAAGGGGAAACAAACAACATAAGGAAATTAAGTGCCAAAATGAGTTATGATGTCTTAGAATTGATACATTCTGGCATTTGCGATCCATTCCCTATGGCTTCATGGAATGGCCAACAGTATTGTATCACTTTTATAGATAACCATTCTCCGTATGGGTACTTATATTTAATTCATGAGAAGTCTCAAGCTCTGGACGTGTTAAGGTCTTCAAAGCCAAAGCTGAAAATCAACTAGGCATGAAGATAAAAGTTATCAAATCTGACTGTGGTGGTGCATACTATGGCAGATATGATAGATCAGGTGAACAACGTCTAGAATCTTTTGCCAAATTGCTAGAGACGAAATATAAAGTTTAGGAATCTTTTGCCAAACTAATTAATACCAATATATAAGCATTAAGGCATATGATATCAATTGTAATTTAATAAACAAAATGTGCTAAAAAACTCCCCCCTACATCACATACATCTCTCCCCCTTTATTGTCTCAAATAGTAAATAAGTGATAAAGATAAACAAATCATAAAATCTAGAACGAGATAATCAGTGAAGCTTATCTAGATAAACATAAGCCTCCAGCTAAAAATAATCACAATGTACCAACTCGTAGCTAGCAAACATAAGTCACATGGAAGAAATCATCAAAATCAGTAATGATGTGACTAAATGAATAATACATAATCGACCCTGCATATAAATTGTCTAAACGAACCAGGCAGTACTAAAAAAAATATCAATATAAACCGAGTACTGAGATAAAAGAATCGTAAAAAAATCCCACCTGTCTCTCGAATGATAATGCTAGGTCGTTTGAATGACTTTGCATGTCGTTTGAACCATGCATCAAGCGACATCAAATAGTGTAAAACAGTAGGCTCTCGCTCGATGAAACCCTTCGCGTGACCTATCTCGTGACTAATACCTGTCACTTTTCATTTTGTCGCGCAAACCTCGTAAGTTCAAATTAACAAGCGACATGGACTTGTCGCTCGAACGAGGTCCATATGTCGTTCAAATGACATTAAGAATACTCCATTCCAGTTCAAAAAATCATGAAGTTTTGCCCAGCGAAAAAAAATCATGAAAATGTCAATTGGAAAGAGCAAACAACAACAAAACAAACTCAAAACAGAAAAAATAAAACAAGTAAAACAATGTGAGTTTCATACCAACATAGTATCAATTTGCTCAAATATGGATATGGAGTGAATGGGCGTGAACTAGAATAAATGAATCACAACTCCGACACATTGAAACATTCACGAAGCTCTAATTGATAGCTGAATGTCATCAAACTTAGTTTTAGCTATGCATGACAATTAATATATTGAGTTAAATAAACTAAACAATCAATAAGCACACAAATCCGAAATATTGACGATTTTACAAACAATAGCGTCACGGTGAGATTTTTCAACATAAGGATTCGTGGTGCAAACCCGTTTATATATCCATCCAAACTCCCTCATATAAATATTTCTTTTCGTTTGGAATTAACATAAACTAATTGGCCCATTTTGGCATATGATTCTTTTAAATGCCTTAATTTTTTTAGGCTCTTTTAAACGGTGACTTTCACGACTGTTCTTACAAGCACACCTCCTCCTAAGTCTATGTACGCATATATGACAAAATTGAGATAATAATGTCTCACCAAACTCAAATATGCATGATATGTCAAACATTCATATAAACTCATGCATGTGTGAAAAGATGACATATATACAAAGTCGAATTCAAATGCATACCAACTTCGAAACAACCCCATTAAGACAATGGTTAATATCATTCAACGCATCAAAAATTATGATCAAATATCCCAGCCACATGGATAATGTAATGATGGGGGTCCAAGCACACCAATATGCCACATCAAACATGAAAAACTCATGACACAAAAGAAAACCGAAAATATTTTTGAGTTTTTCTAAAAATATTTTTGACCCAAAAATAAAATCTTTTTCTATTTTTTTCTCAAAAATATTTAAAAGCATAAAATCTTTTTGTATTTTTCTCAATAATATTTAAAACCATTTTTTTTGTATTTTTCAATTAGGATTCAATAAATGAAAAAAAAACTATAATACAAAAGATACACTAGCAAGATATAATCATGATGCAAAGACTAGCGTATGACAAACATGGCAACACAAGCATCCTTTAGATCTAGCATGGGGAGAATCAAGTGTAACCAAACAAGAACCATGATGTTTAAATCCTAAAGCCTTTAAGTTCGATTTCCTAACCTAAGTAGGTGTGACATTACGCATGGGGTTTTTAGGAACAGAAACGAATTTATTCCTCAACTTCCCACGAGCATTCCTAGGTCATAGGAAAAACGTCTAAGGTGACCTTTCCTACCACAATGAGTGCAAGTATAAACAAGATAGGAATGATTACCAAATGTCGACCTTTCCTAACGTTCCTAGTGGGCCCTCTTACAATATTGGTATTGGCTTTTGGAATGGGGACAACACGATCATCGTAGCCTATACCAAACTTATCTTCCTTGATTTGTACGATGCCTAACATCCTATCCAAATTCTTCGATCTTGCCTCTAAATCAAACTTTACCTTACTCGAGTCTCTCAATCTCTCCTCTCGCTCACTAATCCTATATTCAAGCACACGTCTAGACTCCTCAAACTCTGGAATTTCCCTCTTCAAAGCCTCCATTAAACCACGAAGACTATCTCTCTATTTCTCAACATATTCTAGTTTCTCCTTAAGAGTGTTCTCCCATGCCCTAAGATCCCCAATCAAAGCATCATTATTCTCTACGACATGCTCATTCAACTTAGCTTGTAACTTCAAGTTTGCCTTTTTTACCTTTACCGCTTTCGTAATAACTCACTAAAGGCAACTTGCAACTTTCCAACATCAATCTCCTCATCCTCACTAGATTCAACCTCACTCACTTGGGATCCACACTCAACGGCCTTGGAAGTGTCATGCACATGAGAATCTTCATGGGAAAATTTATCGGCGTCGCTCATATGCCATGCCATGAACGCTACAATGTTACGCTCAATGGAGGAACTCTCTCCCTCTTCCAATTCACAATCACTTAAGGTGGAGTTATAAGTAATCGGTTTCTTGACCTCTTTCTTAAGTCTAGTGGGACACTCGACAACCTTGTGACCATACCCCTCACACCCAAAATACCTATCCGACTCATCCCTCTTAACTTTCTCAGTCTTATCCTTAGGGGCGGGATCGACCTTGTTGTTATTGGATTTTTCAAGTAGTTTGGAATCTTTCGATTGCTTTTGGAACTTAAGAAAAATTTTGAACTTCTTTGCCAACACGGCTACATCCTCATAATCGAAATTGAAATCGTCATTCGAAACTTTAGTCTCTTCCTTCCGGGCTTTCAAATCATTATCATTTTCTTTCTTTGGCACTTGCTTGGAGGTAAACATATCAAGTTCATAGGTTTGTAACTCCCCTACAATCTCTTCAAGTTTCGTCTATTCAAGCATACATATGGAGTTTAAAACGGTCACTTCCACATTAAATCTACTCGGCAACGATCTTAAGATTTTCTTTATGACACGATTGTCGGGTATTTTCTCTCCTAAATTAAACAACGAGTTGTCAATATTGGAAAACTTAGCGTTAAATTAATCAAACGACTCACTCTCTAACATTTTAATCGTCTCAAACTTTGTAGTGAGGTTTTGAAGTTTATACGCTCTAACCGTGATAGTGCCCTCGTGATTAAGTGCAAGTATATACAAAGCCTCTTTTGAAGTTTCACAAGTCATGATTCAATTATACTCTTCTGGTGTGACATGTGAGGAAATAACGTGAAGACCTTTAGAGTTGTAAAATGCAAATCTATGTTCGACTTCAGTCCATGACTCAATGGGTTTTAGAGTAGTAGCCTCACCCTCTCATGTAACTGGTGGTGTCCAACTCTTTTCAACCGCTAACCACACACGCTCATCAATTGATTTGAAAGCACTTCTCTTTCGCATTTTCCAATAACCATAGTTTGTGCCATAAAAATAGGAGCTCTAAAACTTTCAAATTTTTCAAAATTCATCCTTAAAAATACAAGGGATTAACACAATAAAAAATATTTTTCAATCTCTGATACCAATTTGTATGCCCTTTTTTCTTTCGACGGTGTTTTAAGGATGTCAAAAATAACTTTCTTTTTGAAAAACTCTTATTCAAATTTTTTTATACACCAAGTATGTGAACCAATTTTAGTTAAACCCAATTTTATCTTGTTTAATCCTAAACATGCATCTAGGTGATTAAAGAAAGTAAATTAAATAAGTTTATAAAAGCGACGTCGGATGTACGAGAAAACCATTAAGGGAAAAAACCTCGGATGGCCCAAGATAAACAATCACTATCATGTGGTATTACAAAGTACAAACGACAGAGTTACTCAATGACTCGATCCCCACAATTCTTGACGCTCCTCTGATCCTTCAACCACTCCTCCACAGTGCCCACGTAAAAGCCCTTCTACGATACCTGTCCACAGCACACGCATCCACGAATGCCTCGATGTCAATCGATATAGCTTGGCAATGTTTACGATGTTGAATACGAACTCCTTTGCTTCTTCACCGCAAAACCCAACGTTCAAAGTGATGAACAAACTCCAGCGGTGCAAACCAAGACCTCTATAGCATAAGAGTATGAAAGCCCGAATCTTGTAACTCTATGGATGTTTTTAGACGTAGAAAACCTTAGAAAACTTATGCCTAAAACGTATTGTTAGTAAACAATTTTTTTGGTTCTGCAACTTAGGAAATTCTGAGCGAAGCATGCCTTAAACAATAAACTTGAGTCGATGCAGTAGCTCGAATGAGATAAGTATGTCGCTCAAATAAAATCCCCATGTCATTTGAATGACATGTGCATCTCGCTTGAATGACCTACAATGTCGTTTAAACGACTAAACAAAAGAGATTATTTTATACACAACTCTAAACAATCCTTATCTTAGAATAAACGAAGTTTAAACATTTTAAAATCACTTTTTAATAAAAATAACATCCTATAACATTTTCTGAGTCCCATAAACCTTATGCATTCATACTTGAGAGATCGAAATGCAATGAAGGCGTGAAACGTGCACCAAATTAAATTCGGCATGATAATTCTTTTGAAGCTTGGCCGCAACGTCTTCAATAAACTTTATGTCATAGACTGTGTGGGATCATGACAATAAAAAAATATATCTTTGACTTAAAAATAATGTTTTGTTTCGGGAATAAGCCAAACATTTATAATGGACTCAATTGGGAATTTTGTACTAACAATTTTCTTTCAAAATAAATAAAAATTGGAATTTAAAATCTTCAACAATATAACTAAAATTTTGTCTGAAGTCTCAATTTTTAAAAATCAAGATGCAAAAAAGCCAAAATTGACCATGTTTCCATCCCCGATCCTGATCCTTGCGGGCGGGCGCGTGGATGAAAGGATCCTTTGGGTCCCGCGCGTCCCTCTCGGGAGCGCTTTGGCCAACGTCGTTTGTGGTGTGAAAAATGTAGAGAGATTCAGAGTCGCCAGTCTATTTTACTCAAAATAGACAAAAGAAAAAGGGGAAGCCACCCTGAAGAGTGGCATCCAAAGACATACTGGTGCATACGAAACTAAGATGATTCGAGAAGGGTTCAGAGGCTTAGTTACGAAATGGGAAGGTGTTAGGCACCCATTTCTCCCTTTCAGTCTCTCATGAATATTTGTTATTTTCCTTTATGTTTCCCCCCGTGATATGTGTGCATGTGTATATATATAGAATGGAGGTAGGAATCTTCGACTTGTATCATGGAAAAGATAAAGCGAGTCATCCGTAGGAAGATATAAGGGTAATATTAGAAAAATGAGATTTACGCGATTACCCCTACATTGATCATTATAAGGGAACGATAATGCATATGGGGTAATGCGTCACTAAGAACAAGTATATGTATAATATAAGAAAAATGGATTTATAGAAGATAGAAAATGAGAGAAAAAGTGAGAAAAAGGACTCGAGTCTCTTGTTTTACCCCGAGACGCCTACGTAGCGTATAAAGGCATAAAAGTCCACATAGTTCGCATGTAAAATGAGGGGTGGGATTTATCCCATAAATCCAAAATGGGGAATCTCTTATTTATGAGTGTGTGTGTGTGTGCGTAGAAAAAAGTGTTTTAGTTGTGAAAAAAGTGTGAGGAAAATATGAGAATCCCTTATTTGAATTTATGATCAAAACCCTCTTTTTCTTGTTTTTTGGATTTTATGAAAATAAAAGATGTGCAATAATACTAAGTAAAAAGTATATTAGGATGCGTGAAATGAGATAATAAAAGTGCTAAGTAAGAAAACAAGTTATTGAGAATTCAAGAGAATTTAAAGAGAGAGTTTGAGAAAGTTGGACCTTCTTGAAGATCTTGAGCTTGATCTTGAATGTTGGGGAGCAGCCCTTTCACTTTAGATGATAATGGAGAGTGGCTAATTCACCAAGTTTGATGAAAGGGATGATGAAAAGTGGAAGTAAAAAGGGGATTTGGAAGTTGAAATCACGCTGCCTTCGAAAGAGGTTTTTGGGATTCGTTGAGAGGGAATTTAATCAGATCTGGGCTCCCTCTGTAAATGAGGTGAAGGCCTCCTTTTATAGGCTCAGGTCAGTGCTGATCGGCATAGAGGTCTTCCTGCTTATTGGCAGGTTCTGGAACCTGCCGTTTGGCAGTGTGTTTCAGGCTTTTTTGGAAAATCGGCCGTCGAGGGCAAACCGTTGGTCAGAATCGCACACGGGGTATACCGTTGGAAAGGTAATTCAGATACCTTCGAAGGTCCTTTAAACCGATCCCGAGTTCGGGAGCTGACTTTGGGTCAAATATGGCTCGAAAGCATTTGTCAATCCATTGGACGGGGAATCATTCGGACGCAAACGGATCGTTCGTCCGCTTGGTAAATCTGAATCGTGCACGGGGAATACCGTTGGAAAGTTTAGGAGATATACTTAGACATTCCAAAGAGTTTGACCCGGTTTGGAGAGTTAACTTTGGTCAACCGGGCCCGGGAAGCGCTCGGTGGCCTCCCGGAGTCAAACGGATCGTTCGTCCGCATGGAAAGTCAGAATCGCGCACGGGGCGGACCGTTGGAAAGGGTATTCAGGGCCCTTTGAAGATTCATTCAGCCTCAGTCAAGCTGAAGAGTTGACATAGGTAAAACAGAGCCCGGGAGCGCTCGGTGGCCTCTAGGTCAGGTTTCGAACGCAAACGAACCGTTCGTCCTCATGGTAAGTCGGAATCACGCACGGGGCAGACCGTTGGAAAGGGTATTTAGTGCCCTTAAAAGATTAATTCAGTCTCAATCGAGACAAAGAGTTTGACTTTTGGGTCAAACTGAGCCGGGGAGTGCCCGATGGCTTTCAGGTCAGTACTCGGGACGTGACCTGGGTTTACAGTTATGAAGGGAGGTACTAGGGACATAAGAAGAGTCAGGGGGTAATAGAATTGGGTGTCTATAGACCAAAAATAAAAATTGAGCAAAAATTGACGACTTTATGAATAAGTGTGGAGATTAATTAACTCAGAGAGATTTCGAGCTTATCATATTTCCAAGTAATTAAATCAATCCGAGTTAAAATTAACTCAAAGTTCAATTTAGCTTTAAATAAGTTATTGAAGATCTAAATTATTTTATTTTGATCGGTTATGGGAAATGAGTGAGATGTTGTCTTGAACATGCGCTAAAATATCTTTAACTTAAATGAATCTAGAGACGCATATGATAATGAGATTAATAACTCGGATAAATGACGCCAGGACATCGTTTGTTACCCAAAAATATGACACATAAAAAGTTATGAAAAATTTTCCTTGTTACAAATCCAATTGAGCTAAATAAATTTCCCAATTCGTTTGATAGCCCCCAAAGCCCATGTAGCCCGGAGTTGTGAAAATCGAAAAATTCATCAAAATTCCAAACGGTGCCATAAAAAGAGATAAGAAAAATAGAAAAAAATGCTCACAAAAAGTGCAAGAAAACAAAAATATAAAATCATGAGAAAACAATGTAGAAAAAGAAAAGAAAAAAGAGAAAATGCCCAGAAAAATTACCAATGGACATCGTAAGCCAAATTTTCCAACCATTCCTATTTTACCTAATGCACCTTACAACCAAAGAAAGTCCTAATCGAGTTGGAATAATGATATTAATTACTGCGTGGAGAGATAAGACACGAAAAGATAATAATAATAAAGATTAATTAATGTGGATAAGAGGTGATGTTTCCTATTTTTAAATGACCGTACGACAATGGCAGAAAGTGCAACAGAAATACATCAAAATAACAGTAGAGAGAGATGAGGTAAAGAGGAAGAACACCTGAATTTAAGTGGTACGGCCGGAGCCTACCTCCATTGTCCAGTGTGAATTGTGGTTTTTACTATAATAAGGGCACTAATGGCCTGTGAATACAACACTCAAGGTTTTCTCTCTCACTAAGTATTTTTGATAGAATTCTGTTAGGGTTGTGAATAATCGATCCTTTAAAATGTAGAAGATGAAGTGTATTTATAGTGCCTTAGGGGTGTAGTGTACCCCCATGCATGTGATAAGCATGTGCAGAATGCTCTTAGCCAATGAGGAAGTGCCAATTGTCTCTGTCACATGTTGGTCATGATGATCAAATATTCCCTCACGTGTGAGGGAGATGTTGCTATAACAATTTTAGTACACATAGGATCTGTGTCCCACGCGCATATTTCCACGCGTCTCCCAATGTACGCGCCCTGCCAACTGTCAGGCCTCGGTCGAGCATCATGGCCGAGGTCGGATTGTTAATACATGAACCACTGAGTAATTGACACCTGTCATGTTGAGTAGTCTCGGTCTGTCTTCGTCGGCTTAGGTGAAGGTCGAGGATGAGGGTCTAGAACCCTGAGAATTACTTCTACAAGTCGCCTTGATTCGAATTCATGACCGAGGCCGAGTCCCCTTGTGTTGCTAGCGATGATCGAGCCAGTATTGGCCGAGTCACTCCTGGTCGAGTCGTAACTGTCACTCCTGGCTGAGTTGTAACTCCCCAATTCTTGATGGATTGGCGAAGGTCGGCCTTAGACGAGGTGGTGTAACATTGGACGAGGCTATACTAGGCATATTAGTAAGGTGAGGGTGGGGTTATGCGTTATTTTTAGAAAGATAGTAAGTGAGTTTTAAATGGGTGTAAGTAAGAGGATAAATACTTTTTTAACTAAAACAAATAACAATTTACCTGCTTTGTATACTCTTATCTCTAAAGGGACCACATAAATAATTGTTATTGTACCATACAGACTATATTTATAAACATGAAAACCAATGTCCTATAAATCCAAATATATAGTGGAACATGACCTTGGACCAAATTTTCTATATTAACAAAGAGAAATCCAATTAACAAACTCAGATTTCTCAAGGACTATGAAATGATTCCTGAAAATTTATGTTGCCCGAGGTCTAGTTCTCTTAGCTTCTGAACCTTTCCAATATCATTGGAAATAGTGTCCATGAAGTTGGTATTCCATATGTATAAAGTATGAAGGTTATGAAGATAATTAGAGTAAATGTTATAACCCCTCAAGTTCATGCAACTATTACATATCATGAACTTTTCCTAGAAATTCATTTATTCACATAATAAAGAGATTGGGATTTAATGCGTTTGAAATATAAACAAATATATTACAAATCCAAGTGAATTCGATTTTGAGAAAAGATATATTGGTAAAAATTTAACCACAATATGTTGGGGTGTAAAATTAGAACATCATACTAATTTTATATTTATGTGACCCGGAAGTTATTTCCCCCGCTCTAGGTTTTTGTAAAAAAAATGATATGAGTCCCAACTACATTCTTCAGAGTGCAAAGCTTTAACGCTATGCCACATCAATTGGGAGATATAGTTGTGACTCATAACATTACTCTTTCGTAAATATGTAACAAAACACGTGCCTCTTATAAAAGAAAACACAAGTACTTGAGTAGGTTCTCCCCTTCAACCAAGACTGCCTATTTTTTAAATTTAAGTGGGCCAGTCCAGCCATTTATCTGTAGTCCAATCAAAAAGCACAAAAAAGTTAGCCTCTCCCAACATTGACATCTGGGACACACCATTAACATTGTAACTTTGGCATGGAGTGTGAACTGTTGGATAATATGAATGCAAATACAGAAATAGAACTCTTTATATATCGCAGTAATGTCAACTTCAATACAACAATGTAACTTCTGAATAGATACTAGAAAATTTCAAGGCGTGATGTCACTTTTCTAAATACAGTATTTGCACCACACGAATAACTTCGGTATACAAACGGAAATCCGTAAATCTGTACTCAAGATACAATGAAGCAACTTGCACTGCCTGCAACTTGTATATTTGAAGACAGCCTTTGGATGCAGCAGCGAAGAACAGTCAATCAAGTTCTTATTCTGTTTATGTGCACAAAACAGAATAAGATAATTTATATCTCCTAAAAAATGTAAGAGAGTAATAGCAAGGGTTGAAAATTTCAGAACTGGGTAATATTTATTATGTGCAATTTAAAAATAGGATGCCTTTATTTATAGGAAATGAAAGGCTGCATCTAAGGGGTCATGACTGTTAAGTTTTAACAGTCTTTACTTAATTCTGAAATGGTATGACTGTTAATTACCAACGGTCTTAAACCATTTCCGAACAGGTATAGTAATACCGAAACGGTTTTACACGGACCCATCAAAAAGTGACCGCGCCCGAACTGAATGAATCACGACAACCCGCTACCACTGCGAACACGCGGCATGCGAAGTGTAAAGTGCGCCACTAGCGCCTCTACATCCCACTGCGACGCCCGCGCGTGTGCCGGTGTGTACGGTGCATCGCACCGTATTAGAGGTCTCTTGAATAGCCTCTTAAATGCTAGATGAATTAACTCTTCATCTTCCATTTCTACTTATTAAGTGCACACTTTCTTAATATTTTTCCAATGTGGGACTCAAAGGTTGCCCACTTCTTTTATAGCTTAGTGGGTATCACTTAGCTTTACTCATTTTCCAATGTGGGACACTGTCCCTTTTATATTGGGTTAGCTTCCCACTTTTCTCCACATACTTCTAATGTGGGACAAGCTTTTAAGCTTTTACACCCAAAGCTCTTACTCACTTATTTTAAAAATTCTCCAACAATCCTCCACCATTTTCAAAATAAGTTTTGTAAATCTTTGATTGCCTATAAGACTGTGTATAAGCATTGTTGTCTCACGACTTGAACCAATACTTTGTGAAGGTTCGTCAAGGCTAACCATGAAAGTATAGTAGACTTGTCTTTGAAATATCAATCCATATTGATCAGCCGGATTTGTCTTCACACACAAATCTTTTAGTCACTGGTTATCCATATAAGCCGACACATGTATTAGGCCTTGTGTCTGTACCTCGATTTCACGAGTGCTTTAGAGTCAAGCCCAGTTTCTCATAGGAAACGACACCACTTCCACACTCATATAGATAGATTATCATAGGTGTCCATGTAACTTAAAACACCATAAATCTATTAAGGTTAAACTCATCCTCTTTCATTATTGATTACATATTCTAAGCACTTATCCTTGGGATGTTAAATTTTATAGTTCTTTCAATCACGTCGTATGATGTACTTTAATCATTGAACTTGAGACTTGAATATATCAAGTTTCAAGTTGAGTTTCCATCAAGAGTGATTATTATTAATGGGCTTTAGTCCCATCCCTATTGATGTCTTTGACACCAGTCCTCTTGCAAGACCTTTTCTAAAAGGATCAGCTAAATTTTGACTTGCTTTTACATAATCCACTATGATTACACTATCTGTAATCATATGTCTGACATAACTATATCTCAGGCCAATATGTCAAGATTTTCCATAGTACACTTTACTATATGCTCTGGAAAGTGTAAACTCCCTATCACAATGTATAGATATTGGAGGCATTGGTTTTGGCCAAACTGGAATTTTAATCAATAAATTCCTTAACCATTTTGCCTCTTTACTAGTTGCAGCTAATGCTACAAACTCATATGCCATAGTAGAATCAGCTATACAAGTTTGTTTCTTTGATCCCCAAGAAATAACTCCTCCACCAAGAGTGAAAATCCATCCACTTGTTAAGGAATGATCCTCCCACTCAGTTATCCAACTGGCATCAGAAAACTCCTTTAATACTGAAGGATATTCACTATAGTATATGCCATAGTCCATAGTTCCTTTTAAATATTTTAATATTCTATTGACCGCATGCCAATGCAATAAACTTGGATTACTAGTATATCTACTTAATTTACCAACAGCATAAGCAATATCAGGTCGAGTACGTGTCATGGCATAAAATAAACTACCAATTACTCGTGCATATTCCAATTGTGAAATAGCTCTACCATTATTAGGGATCATCTTTAGTTGTGGTTCAAAAGGTGTACTAACAGGTGTGCAATCCAACTGATTAAATTTCTTTAAAATTTTCTCAACATAATAAGATTGAGTGAGAATTATATTTTTATCTTTTCTTATTATTCTCATTCCTAATATGACATCAGCTACACCCATATCTTTCATATCAAATTTAGAAGACAAAAAACTCTTTGTATTATTAATGCTTTCTAAATCAGTACCAATAATTAACATGTCATCTACATATAAACAAATGATCACACCTTTACCATTAGCAAATTTACTATAAACACACTTATCAGATTCATGAATTTTAAAACCATAAGAAATAATGACTTTATCAAATTTTTCATGCCATTGTTTAGGTGCTTGTTTTAGGCCAATAGTTTACCATTAGCAAATAATGACTTTATTACATGCGTTGGATGTCATGAAATTGTTCTAGCACAGGCCTATTATCATGCATTTTAAAGCTTAAAAAACTGACCAATAAAGAACTTCTTACTTGTAGCGTCTTCCATAAGATATTTGGTCTCCAATGTTTCCCACAAAGTTTTTGCAGTCCCAACATTTTGGTACAAGTCGAACAAATTATCAGCAAGTGCATTGAGAATGTGACCACGACACAAGTAATCATCGGTCTCCCATTTTGTGCGTTGCCTAGTCTGTTCCACGGTTTCATCTTTATCTTCATTTCGTTTCAATTGTGACAAGACATATACAATCTTCAATGTTGTTAGAAGAAAATGAACCTTTTTCTGCCAACGCAGAAAATTACCACCATCAAAACGGTCCAACTTGACAAAGCCTTATGTTATTTTTCGAAGTGATTTGGAAGAGTCGGCCATTTCTGATAATAGTGTATTTAGATTGTTGGATAATATGAATGCAAATATAGAAATGGAACTCTTTATATATTGCAGTAATGTTAACTTAAATACAACAATGTAACTTCTGAATAGATATTAGAAAACTTCAAGGCGTGATGTCACTTTCCTAAATACAATATTTTCCCCACACGAATAACTTCGGTATACAAATAGGAATCCGTAAATCCGTAATCTAGATACAATGAAGAAACTTGCACTGCCTGCAACTTGTATATTTAAAGACAGCCTTTGGATGTAGCAGCGAAGAACAGTCAATCAAGTTTTTATTCTGTTTATGTGTACAAAACAGAATAAGATAATTTATATCTCCTGAAAATTGTAAGAGAGTAATAGCAAGGGTTGGAAATTTCGAAGCTGGGTAATATTTGTTATGTGCAATTTCGAAATAGGATGCCTTTATTTATAGGAAATGAAAGGCTGCATCTCAGGGGTTATAACTGTTAAGTTTTAACAGTCTTTACTTAATTCCGAAATGGTATGATTGTTAATTACCAATAGTCTTAAACCGTTTCCGAACCGGTAAAGTAATACCGAAACGGTTTTACACGAACCCACCAAAAAGTGACCGTGCTCGAGTCGTACGATTCCCGGTAACTCGCTACCTCTGCGGACACGCGGCATGCGAAGTGAAAAGTGCGCAACTAGTGCCTCTATAACCCACTGACCCGAACGTGCGAGCGTGCGGGCGTGCTTGTGCGTACGGTGCTTCACACCGTATAAGAGGTCTCTTGAATAGCTTCTTAAATGCTAGATGAATTAACTCTTCATCTTCAATTTCTACTTATTAAAGTGCACACTTTCTTAATATTTTTCCAATGTGGGACTCAAAGGTTGCCCACTTCTTTTATAGCTTAGTGGGTATCACTTAGCTTTACTCATTTTCCAATGTGGGACACTGTCCCTTTTATATTGGGTTAGCTTCCCACTTTTCTCCACATACTTCTAATGTGGGACAAGCTTTTAAGCTTTTACACCCAAAGCTCTTACTCACTTATTTTAAAAATTCTCCAACAATCCTCCACCATTTTCAAAATAAGTTTTGTAAATCTTTGATTGCCTATAAGACTGTGTATAAGCATTGTTGTCTCACGACTTGAACCAATACTTTGTGAAGGTTCGTCAAGGCTAACCATGAAAGTATAGTAGACTTGTCTTTGAAATATCAATCCATATTGATCAGCCGGATTTGTCTTCACACACAAATCTTTTAGTCACTGGTTATCCATATAAGCCGACACATGTATTAGGCCTTGTGTCTGTACCTCGATTTCACGAGTGCTTTAGAGTCAAGCCCAGTTTCTCATAGGAAACGACACCACTTCCACACTCATATAGATAGATTATCATAGGTGTCCATGTAACTTAAAACACCATAAATCTATTAAGGTTAAACTCATCCTCTTTCATTATTCATTACATGTTCTAAGCACTTATCCTTGGGATGTTAAATTTTATAATGCTTTCAATCACGTCGTATGATGTACTTTAATCATTGAACTTGAGACTTGAATATATCAAGTTTCAAGTTGAGTTTCCATCAAGACTGATTATTATTAATGGGCTTTAGCCCCATCCTTATTGATGTCTTAGACACCAGTCCTCTTGCAAGACCTTTTGTAAAAGGATCAACTAAATTTTGACTTGATTTTACATAATCCACTGTGATTACACTATCTGTAATCATTTGTCTGTCATAACTATGTCTCAGGCCAATATGTCTAGCTTTTCTATTGTACACTTTACTATAAGCTCTGGAAAGTGTAGACTCACTATCACAATGTATAGATATTGGAGACATTGGTTTTGGGCAAATTGGAATTTCAATCAATAAATTCCTTAACCATTATGCCTCTTTACTAGTTGCAGCTAATGCTATAAACTCAGCTGCCATAATATAATCAGCTATACAAGTTTGATTCTTTGATCCCCAAGAAACAACTCCTCCACTAAGAGTTAAAATCCATCCACTTGTTAAGGAATGATCCTCCCCCGCTCAGTTATCCAACTGGCATCAGAAAACCCTTATAATACTGAAGGATATCCACTATAGTATATACCATAATACATAGTTCCTTTTAAATATTTTAATATTCTATTGACAGCATGCCAATGCAATAAACTTGGATTACTAGTATATCTACTTAATTTACCAACAGCATAAGCAATATCAGGTCGAGTATATGTCATGGCATACATTAAACTACCAATTACTCGTGCATATTCCAATTGTGAAATAGCTCTACCATTATTAGGGATCATCTTTAGCTGTGGTTCAAAAGGTGTACTAACAGGTGTGCAATCAAACTGATTAAATTTATTTAATATTTTCTAAACATAATGAGATTGAGTGAGAATTATATTTTATCTTTCCTTATTATTCTCATTCCTAATATGACATCAGCTACACCCATATCTTTCATATCAAATTTAGAAGACAGAAAACACTTTGTATTATTAATGCTTTCTAAATCAGTACCAAGAATTAACATGTCATCTACATATAAACAAATGATCACACCTTTACCATTAGCAAATTTACTATAAACACACTTATCAGATTCATGAATTTTAAAACCATAAGAAATAATGACTTTATCAAAATTTTCATGCCATTGTTTAGGTGCTTGTTTTAGGCCATATAAGAACTTAATGAGTTTACATACTTTATTTTCTTATCCAGGCATAACAAACCCTTCAGGTTGTTCCATGTAAATTTCTTCTTCTAAGTCACCATTTAAAAAGAAAGTTTTCACATCCTTTTGATGGATCTCAAAATTATATATCGATGCTAATGCAATTAAAATTCTAATAGTAGAAGTTATAGCAACTGGTGCATAGGTATCAAAATAATCAATTCCTTCTTTTTGTGTAAAACCTTTAGCAACCAATCTAGCCTTGAATTTATCAATTGTTCCATCTATTTTCATTTTTTTTAAAATCCATCTATACTTGATGGGCTTAGATCCTATAGGTAAGTCTACTAACTTTCAAGTTTTATTTCCCAAGATTGAATCCATTTCATCATTTATAGCTTCTTTCCAAAATGTTGAATCTACAGACTTAATTGCTTCACTATAAGTTTGTGGTTTTGTTTCAACGATAAGAGTTAAATAATATTGATTACAAGATGTGTCTCTAGTTCCTTCAATAAGATAAACTACTGTAGAGGGGGCTTGAAGGTAATCCTGAGGTTAGGGATGAATCCCTAATTGGCAATAATGGTTGAGATTAAGCAACCAAGGCAGCTCAAGTGTGGCAACTCATCGAGGCAACTTGGCGCGGTAGCTCATACATTAGTTTGTTGTATTAGTCATAGTGTACTTATGTTTATGTTGATTGTAAGCTATAACTGTTGTAATGATGTAACGAGAATAATAAATGAGTTTGTGCGAAGTCAAACGGTACTCGCGAGAGACCAGGTTTGGCAAAGCCTGAGAGAGATTTCATGCTCTATAGAATGACCTTACCGTGGGAACTTTAGAGGGACTTGGTTTGGAGGATTGAGAAGTAAGGCACCGTTGGGTCTTGTCCTGACCATCTTAAATACACCTAGTAAAAACACCGAAGGACCCTAACCGTGGAACCTCAGGCGGAGTAGCTTGGAGTTCCATCGGGCATTGAGTTGTGAGCCAAACAACCCTTTACTTAATGTCACATCCACTCTAGGTGATGTCACTAGCCAGCTAAACAATGTCAGACCTGAACTTGAGTAAACTACCTTGGTATTTGGGGTTGTCAGGCAGTTGGTGAGCCACCTCTGCGACAACAGCCCCCTGACACATAGTGGTTAGGCAAAAGGTATGTCTTGGCATTTAATGTTTATGACGTGGAGATAACTAGTGCATCGGGTATTTAATGTTGTGATATAAAGTATGATGGATGTCTTTCATAGTCATAAATGACTAAGTTGCCTCGGGGATGGTGTGGGGGGCTATTTAAGGACCCCAACCACCTTTGAGGAAGAGAGGTTCCTTTTGATAATCAGGAAGTTATTGCTAGAGAGAGTTATTACAAACTAGAGAGTTCACTCACTCACCCTTGTTATTTATTACGAATCTTTTAATACGTGACAGAGATTCTTGAGGGTATTTTGGTGTGTTTCTACCTGCCTACCAAGGTGTATCTAGGGTGCTTACTTCTCTCTCCCTCTAGCTGAGTTACTTCTAAAACTCCATTACTACTTTTCTGAGATATACACGAGAGATTTGTGAGTTTAAACCGAGCTTCATCTTCATTAGGCTAGTGTTGGCATTGTGACACCCCGACTAATTAAATACCGGGTAGCTACTCCTTTATAAAATCAATTCAAAATGCCAAGTTGGCTCAGTTAATAGCATCACTGTCGAAAACATTTTATTTTTACTAACCACCTAGTATTTAAAAAGCAAGTTGCCAAATTTTAATTTAAGTCTGATTAACATGCAGCAAGTGTAAAGAAATAAATAACACCGTTCACTATACTGAAGTAAAACGAATAACCATCACATAACAGTAAATAAAGTTTGGAGGAAACCCCTCACTACAATCCCATAACTGAAATAAATAAACTGAAACAATACATGCTAAAGTCTGAAAACTGAAATGTAAAAGATGTCTCTAAAGAAATGGGCAACATGCCCTACAACTGATAGATAGTGACTCTGGAATCCAAAGAGATAGAAGCGTCTACATGCAAATCCCTGTAGCTTCCACAAGCAGCTACAACTCGTCACCTGAATGAGTACCTATGCTTGGTGTCCTTGTGGCTGGTCACCTAAAATGGTTTTACAAGAAAAAAAAAGATTTGAAAAGCAAACGGGTCAGAGCCCGAATGTGGAGTTATATTTTAAAAACCTGCAAGTGCTTTAAAAACATTTAAAACATTAAATGCAAAGTACATGTTAGGACGTGCACTCACATTATATTCTCACCCCTCGTCTAACTGTGCACTCCTAACGCAAGTATCCATCTATATCTATCCATACAACTAGCTAAGTGACTACATATCTAGCTAGACTGCCAAAGGTTCTACCCATATTGCTCAGTTCCATTTAACATAACAACGCTCGTAATTAAATAGGGGTTTAACGTGAACTCAGTTACTAAATATACCATTGATATAACTATCAGTTAACTCATTATATAACTCGAAATAATACCGTAATATTTTTACAACATTAACATGAGGATTCCCATTAATTTAATGTATATCATTCACATCATAAATATACGATACAAGCACCCCGCAATCTAAGCTATGGTGCACACATACTCTGCTATCCATCCCGGTACATCACGTACATAAGGATCACATATTCCGAATCTCTCAGGAATAGTTCAGATAACACAAATCACAAATAGTGGAGGCGAACACAGTCACCATCACATGGGTCACGCACATACCTACGCTCCCATGATCATGCAGACTTATTAATATCACAATAAGTCCTTCTATGACCTATGTTCATCAAGGTACCAGTCTATATCCCCCCCGTAGGCACACAAGGATTAGAGGGTCCTAAGCGAACGTAACCTCCCGTGATAGCAAGTATGGTAGGTATGTCATACACACAATCCATATAACAATACTAAGTAAACACACATCGTAATAACACCGTATTTTAATCGTAGTACATTTTGCATTCTCGTGCTAACTATAATTATCACAATTCGTAGTATTCCGGTTTGTAATTATATGCGCTATAATTCATCCTCACATCGTAGTAGACACTCACGTCTTAACCCAAATGGTTTATTGGATATAACTCTCGCATATAATTTATTCCTCTCAATAACCCAAAAGTCCCAAATCTATCCTTACATCATCAAAGAATGTTAACTCTACCCTCGAACCAGTTTCCGGGACTCCAAAAATCAAAACAGTCCAAAAAGTACCAAACTGCCAGCTCGTTAGAAGTCTCGTTCGAACGAGGCTTCGAACGAGTTTGGACTGTCAGGTCGTTAGAAGTCTCGTTCGAACGAGGATGTTCGAACGAGATCCCAGTTCGTTCGAACGAACTGTCCCTTCTAACGATATCTCGTTTGAACGAAATCCCTACTCGTTAAAAATGACTGGTCAACTCGTTAGAAGCTCGTTCGAACGAGCTCGTTCGAACGACCTGGGGGCTGCTTCTAACGAGCTACCAGTTTCGGCCCAGAAATTTTCCCAAATCGTTTTTCACCATTTTTACTCCTCAAATCTTCTCCAAAATACGTCCCAATGACTGATTTAAGATATTTAAACAATTCTAAACACAATATAACCACATCCTATCACGTTTTTATGGATTAACTCATCCTAATCATCCATCAAATTTGCAAATATTAAACTTTCCCCCCAAATTATTCATGAACAAGAACCCTAATTTATAAACCCTCAATTCATCAAATTAAATCCGTTTTTGTTTCACCCAATCATGTATAATCATCATATAATTTCGTCCCATACTATTCTACGTGCAAATGGTCCTCAAGAATCAAATTCTAAGTCCAATTAACATGGGTTTTCATTTATCTTCCAAGAACAATTTGTAAAACATCAATTTTCTAACATGGAAAGAACATCCTTTGAAATTAAACATAGTTAAACCACTTGCCTTGTTTGTCTCTGAATTTGGTGTGGATTCGGTGTAGAATTTATGCAGAATTCCTCTCTCTCTCTCCTTCTCCAAGCTTTCTTCTCCAAAAAGGCTATGGTGGCTAGGGTTTGCTTTGGGGAAACTTATGAAAACCTAATTTAATAAACCTCCGTAGCTTGTTGGGTTAATAAGGGTTGGTTGGGTAAATTCCTTATCAGATTACAACTCTCAATTTTCGTCACTTTTAATTACCCAAAAATACCAAATTACTAAAATACCCTTTATGGTGCCGGAATGGCCTAAAAATACCCCGGGACCCAAACTATACCCCCGGCTAGTGTTTTCTGACTATCTCGACCCTTCCGGACGCGTTGGCGCACTCAAAACGACCATACGGATTATAGATTTTAAATTCACTTTTTATTATCAAAATATTATACCGTGACGCGGCGGTCCCACGCGTCTCAACAAAATTTCCAAATTGCCGTATATAAATCTCACGACAAATTTCATAATACCAAATACATATATAATCATATATGCGCATACTCAAATACCAATTCGCATCTCATTAGTATTTATAACCCGGATTAATTATCAATTAGTACATAATTTAATTAATTAATCCTCAAAATAAATATAGTCAAAAGTACGGGGTATTACATACTTCCCCCCTAATAACTGAATTTCGTCCCGAAATTCGAAACTAGAAAGTACCTGCTAAAAATAGCTCTGGATAACGTTCGTGCATCTCATCCTCGCGCTCCCATGTGGACTCCTCGACATTGTGATGTCGCCACTGAACACGCACTAACGGGACTATCTTTGACCGCAGTTTCCTCTCGCTTCGGTCCAAAATAGCAATTGGCCCCTCCTCGTAGGAGCTATCCGGCTGGAGATCGATGTCCTCCACAGAAATGTGAGAATGAGCCAAATCATCTCTAAGGTATTTCCTCAGCGAGGAAATATGGAACACGTCGTGAATCCGATGCAAGTGCTCCGGTAGTCCAAGTCTATACGCAACCGGTCCGATCCGCTCAATAATAGGAAACGGCCCCACATACCTCTGTGCCAACTTCCCCTTCTTCCCGAATCGCATAATCCCCTTCATTGGAGATACCCTGAGCAAAACCTCGTCTCCCACTTGGAACTCCCTGAAAAATCTCTTCGCATCAGTATAACTCTTCTGCCTGTCTTGAGCTACCCGAATGCGACTCCGAATCAACTCAATCCTTGCCGAAGTATCCTGAATCACTTCCGGCCCAAGTAGTTTGTTGTCCCCCACCTCCAACCAACATGCTGGGGAACCACAAGGCCTACCGTACAATGCCTCAAACGGAGCCATGCCAATAGTGAAATGATAGGAGTTGTTGTAAGCAAACTCTACCAGTGGAAGGTACTGCTCCCATCCACCCCCGAAGTCAATAATGCACATGCGTAGCATGTCCTCCAACATCTGATTGGTGCGCTCTGTCTGCCCATCGGTCTGTGGATGATAAGCCGTACTCAACCGCAGTTCCGTGCCCATTGCCTCCTGGAAACTCTCCCAAAACCTCGAGACAAATATCTTGTCTCTGTCAGACACGATATTTAGGGGCACACCGTGAAGTCTCACAATCTCTGAAATGAAGAGCTGGGCATACTGTCCCGTAGTGTAGTCAGTCCTTACGGGTAAGAAGTGAGCGACCTTGGACAACCTGTCCACAATTACCCAAACGGAGTCGTGACCCCTCTGTGACGTAGGCAACCCCGTGACAAAATCCATGGATATGCTCTCCCACATCCACACCGGAACCTCCAACGGCTGTAGCAATCCTGCTGGTCTCTGATGATCCACTTTTACAAGCTGACAATTGGCGCATTTCGAGACAAACTCAGCGATATCTCTCTTCATACCGCTTCACTAATACTGCCGTCTCATGTCTTGGTACATTTTGTCCCCTCCGGGATGTATCGCGAACCGTGAGCCGTGCGACTCTGCCATCACATCGTGCCGTAATTCTTCCCCTTCCGGAACTATCAATCTCCCATTGAAGCGCAATCCCCCATCTGAGCTAACGGTATAGGAGTCGGCTCCCTCTGCAAGTAATCGAACTATCTGCTCCTGACAGAACGAGTCATTAGCCTGTGCCCGTACTACTTTCGTGACAATCTGTGGGGTAACGGTCATCACAGACATGAAAGATCGGGCCACTGCATCCTGGTGTCCCAATTCCTTCCACTTAGCTTTCCACACCTCTGCCACCTCATCTGTTGGCCTGCGGCTCAACGCGTCTGCTACCACGTTAGCCTTACACGGGTGGTACTGGATGTCGAACTGGTTGTCCTTCACAAATTCAAGCCACCTACGCTGTCGCATATTCAGTTCCTTCTGCGTGAACAGATACTGTAGTGACTTGTGGTCCGTGAACAGCTGAAACTTCTCCCCTAAAAGATAGTGCCTCCAAATCCGTAAGGCAAATACTACCACTGCCAACTCCAAATCATGCGTGGGGTAATTCTTCTCATGAGGCTTAAGCTTACGGGAAGCATAAGCTATGGCCTGTCTCTCCTGCTGCAAAACACCTCCAAGCCCTTGCAAAGACGCATCGGTGTAAACTAAATACTCAACTCCCGGTCTCGGCAATGCTAACACAGGTGCTGAGGTCAACTTGTCCTTCAATTCATCGAATGCCAACTGACAGGCATCACTCCAAATGAACGGCACACCTTTACGAGTAAGATGTGTCAAAGGACCTGCTATCTCTGAGAAACCCCGAATAAACCTCCTGTAGTATCCTGCTAGACCCAAGAAATTACGAATCTCCGTTGGTGTCGTGGGCTGTCCCCACTCCCTCACCGCTGATACCTTCCCTGGATCAACTGATATTCCCTGGTCGGAAATAATGTGACCCAAGAACTGGACTTCCTTCAGCCAAAACCCGCACTTCTCGTATTTTGCATACAACTCGTTCTGACGAAGTGTCTGCAAAACCTGCCTCAAATGCTCGGCGTGCTCCTCCTCTGTCTGAGAGTAAACCAGAATATCATCAATGAAGACAATGACAAACTGGTCTAGGAAATCCCTGAACACTCTGTTCATCAAGTCCATAAACACTGCTGGAGCGTTGGTCAAGCCGAAAGGCATAACCCGAAACTCATAAGAACCATATCTCGACAAGAACGCAGTCTTCGAGACGTCATCCTCCCTGATACGCAACTGATGGTATCCTGACCTCAAGTCAATCTTCGAGAAGAAAGAAGCTCCTCTCAACTGGTCGAATAAGTCATCGATTCGAGGCAACGGATACTTATTTCGTATCGTGACCTTATTCAACTCTCGGTAGTCCACGCACAATCTCAGTGAACCATCCCTCTTCTTCACAAACAAAACTGGAGCGCCCCAAGGTGAGGTACTCCTGCGAATAAAGCCCTGCCCTAACAGCTGCTCTATCTGATCCCGTAGCTCTCGCATCTCAGCTGGAGCCATACGGTACGGTGCACGTGCTATAGGTCTCGTACCCGGTAGCAAATCTATAACGAAATCTATCTCTCGACTGGGTGGTAGGCCTGGTATCTCCTGAAACACATCCGAATACTCCCTGACAACCGGGATCGAATCTAAAGGAATAACAACCTCCTTAGAGGTATCCTCTTCTATGTAATACAGATGAGCGGTCGATCCTCCCTCTGGGCGAGGCATCGCCACTATAAACATCTCTTGCCCCGGAATGGCAAAAAACAATGCTCCCGCTGAAGCAATCAATCATGGCCCTATATGCTACGAGCCAATCCATACCGATGATCACATCGTGAACATGCATGTCTAACACTAACATGTCTGCAGGCAATACCAAACCACCAACCTCTACTCCCACTCCCCGGCATATAAAGAAAATAAGTGACCCACTCCCCAGTGGTGAGTCGACACACGTCACTGTGCTCTCCGCCGTAGCTAACAATCCTAAAGCTTTCGCGAAGTGTGTAGCAATAAAACAGTGTGTAGCACCCGTATCAAATAACACCCGACCCATAGTGCCATGGATAGGAAACGTACCCTCGATCGCGGGCGGTGCCTGTGGAACTGCAGCCTGGTGGACGTTGTAGACACGTCCATACTGTAGCTGCCCCTGCTGAGCTGGGACTGCTGGAATGGGTGGCAAAGCTGCCATCTGTGGCGGTGCGGGAAGAGCGGCGGGAAATATAGGTCTCTGTGGCTCCTGGCGAGCACCCTGCTGCTGCTGCTGTGGGGCCCTGCCCCTATCAGGACAATCCTGCTTCTTATGGCCAGTATTGCCACAAGTAAAGCACTTCCCTGGGAAGTTCCCTCCCCTCTGCCCCTGCTGTCCCCGGCCCTGGTGGTCGTTACCATTCCTCCCTTGGCCCTGCTGGCCCTGGTGAAACTGCTGCCCATTCTGTCCCTGCTGGCCCTGATGGCCTTGACGGAATCTTCCCTGTCCCTGCCTGTAGTTCCCTGACCGGAACCTCTTATTATCCCCTTGCTGGGTACCCTGCTCATTCTGTCTCTGCCCCTGACCAGATTGTGCCCCGCTGGCACCATGTCCTCCAATCCTGCCCTGATGGCTAGATTCCCCCGACCGCTTGCCCTCGGCCATGTGAAAACGGTGGTCCTGGCAGTGCAATAATGCAGCGTTAACCACATCAGAATACGTGGCCAACGATAGGTTCCCTAGCAGATGCTGACGGATCCTCCAATTCAACCCATCAGTGAACTTCTCTATCTTCTTCTTCTCTGTTGGAATCTCGTCTGGAACGATATTCAACAGGTTAGTGAACTCGGCCTCATACTCGGCCACTGTCTTGCCCTCCTGCTTCAGACTCATCAGCTTCCTCCTCATCTCTGTATGAACTGCGGACAGAAAGTACTTGCGGTCGAACCGCACCCAGAACTCTTGAATCGTGAGGGTATCCCTCTCCTCCGCGGTGGTAATAGACTCCCACCACTGTAGTGCAGATCCCACTAGCTTGAAAGTAGCTAGCACCTGTTTCTGAACGTCAGTGCACTCATGCATCCTAAAATGCCTCTGTATGTCCTTCCTCCATTGGCTCGAGACTACCACGTCTGAGCTACCTGCAAACTCTGGCGGATGCGCTTTCTAAAAAGCGTCACGTACACGCTCCCAAGCAGACGGAAATGCATTAACCTGTGCTGGCGCGGCAACCGGCGCCTGTGGCGGTGCCTGCTGAATCACGGCAATCGCGGCATTTACCGCTTGAGCTACTATAGCTGCAACCTCAGCGACGTTCAACATGCCCTGAACTGGATCGGGCTGTGGTTCGGGCGTTGCATTCCTGGGAACTCGTCGTGCACGTCGTGGAGGCATCTGAAATAAGAACAAAGTTTATAAGTTCACGGTTTATAAACTTAATATAGCTGAAGAACGAAGCATACACAAAAAGAGTACAACAGTCCTAAAATATAGGGCTCTATATCAAAGAAACGTAGCGGAAACATAATAGCCGTACAGATCCTAAAGGACACTAGAACCTGATGCTCTGATACCACCTGTGACACCCCGACTAATTAAATACCGGGTAGCTACTCCTTTATAAAATCAATTCAAAATGCCAAGTTGGCTCAGTTAATAGCATCACTGTCGAAAACATTTTATTTTTACTAACCACCTAGTATTTAAAAAGCAAGTTGCCAAATTTTAATTTAAGTCTGATTAACATGCAGCAAGTGTAAAGAAATAAATAACACCATTCACCATACTGAAGTAAAACGAATAACCATCACATAACAGTAAATAAAGTTTGGAGGAAACCCCTCACTACAATCCCATAACTGAAATAAATAAACTGAAACAATACATGCTAAAGTCTGAAAACTGAAATATAAAAGATGTCTCTAAAGAAATGGGCAACATGCCCTACAACTGATAGATAGTGACTCTGGAATCCAAAGAGATAGAAGCGTCTACATGCAAATCCTTGTAGCTTCCACAAGCAGCTACAGCTCGTCACCTGAATGAGTACCTATGCTTGGTGTCCTTGTGGCTGGGCACCTAAAATGGTTTTACAAGAAAAAAAAAGATTTGAAAAGCAAACGGGTCAGAGCCCGAATGTGGAGTTATATTTTAAAAACCTGCAAGTGCTTTAAAAACATTTAAAACATTAAATGCAAAGTACATGTTAGGACGTGCACTCACATTATATTCTCACCCCTCGTCTAACTGTGCACTCCTAACGCAAGTACCCATCTATATCTATCCATACAACTAGCTAAGTGACTACATATCTAGCTAGACTGCCAAAGGTTCTACCCATATTGCTCAGTTCCATTTAACATAACAACGCTCGTAATTAAATAGGGGTTTAACGTGAACTCAGTTACTAAATATACCATTGATATAACTATCAGTTAACTCATTATATAACTCGAAATAATACCGTAATATTTTTACAACATTAACATGAGGATTCCCATTAATTTAATGTATATCATTCACATCATAAATATACGATACAAGCACCCCGCAATCTAAGCTATGGTGCACACATACTCTGCTATCCATCCCGGTACATCACGTACATAAGGATCACATATTACGAATCTCTCAGGAATAGTTCAGATAACACAAATCACAAATAGTGGAGGCGAACACAGTCACCATCACATGGGTCACACACATACCTACGCTCCCATGATCATGCAGACTTATTAATATCACAATAAGTCCTTCTATGACCTATGTTCATCAAGGTACCAGTCTATATCCCCCCCGTAGGCACACAAGGATTAGAGGGTCCTAAGCGAACGTAACCTCCCGTGATAGCAAGTATGGTAGGTATGTCATACACACAATCCATATAACAATACTAAGTAAACACACATCGTAATAACACCGTATTTTAATCGTAGTACATTTTGCATTCTCGTGCTAACTATAATTATCACAATTCGTAGTATTCCGGTTTGTAATTATATGCGCTATAATTCATCCTCACATCGTAGTAGACACTCACGTCTTAACCCAAATGGTTTATTGGATATAACTCTCGTATATAATTTATTCCTCTCAATAACCCAAAAGTCCCAAATCTATCCTTACATCATCAAAGAATGTTAACTCTACCCTCGAACCAGTTTCCGGGACTCCAAAAATTAAAACAGTCCAAAAAGTACCAAACTGCCAGCTCGTTAGAAGTCTCGTTCGAACGAGGCTTCGAACGAGTTTGGACTGTCAGGTCGTTAGAAGTCTCGTTCGAACGAGGATGTTCGAACGAGATCCCAGTTCGTTCGAACGAACTGTCCCTTCTAACGATATCTCGTTCGAACGAAATCCCTACTCGTTAGAAACGACTGGTCAACTCGTTAGAAGCTCGTTCGAACGAGCTCGTTCGAACGACCTGGGGGCTGCTTCTAACGAGCTACCAGTTTCGGCCCAGAAATTTTCCCAAATCGTTTTTCACCATTTTTACTCCTCAAATCTTCTCCAAAATACGTCCCAATGATTGATTTAAGATATTTAAACAATTCTAAACACAATATAACCACATCCTATCACGTTTTTATGGATTAACTCATCCTAATCATCCATCAAATTTGCAAATATTAAACTTTCCCCCCAAATTATTCATGAACAAGAACCCTAATTTATAAACCCTCAATTCATCAAATTAAATCCGTTTTTGTTTCACCCAATCATGTATAATCATCATATAATTTCGTCCCATACTATTCTACGTGCAAATGGTCCTCAAGAATCAAATTCTAAGTCCAATTAACATGGGTTTTCATTTATCTTCCAAGAACAATTTGTAAAACATCAATTTTCTAACATGGAAAGAACATCCTTTGAAATTAAACATAGTTAAACCACTTGCCTTGTTTGTCTATGAATTTGGTGTGGATTCGGTGTAGAATTTATGCAGAATTCCTCTCTCTCTCTCCTTCTCCAAGCTTTCTTCTCCAAAAAGGCTATGGTGGCTAGGGTTTGCTTTGGGGAAACTTATGAAAACCTAATTTAATAAACCTCCGTAGCTTGTTGGGTTAATAAGGGTTGGTTGGGTCAATTCCTTATCAGATTACAACTCTCAATTTTCGTCACTTTTAATTACCCAAAAATACCAAATTACTAAAATACCCTTTATGGTGCCGGAATGGCCTAAAAATACCCCGGGACCCAAACTATACCCCCGGCTAGTGTTTTCTGACTATCTCGACCCTTCCGGACGCGTTGGCGCACTCAAAACGACCATACGGATTATAGATTTTAAATTCACTTTTTATTATCAAAATATTATACCGTGACGCGGCGGTCCCACGCGTCTCAACAAAATTTCCAAATTGCCGTATATAAATCTCACGACAAATTTTATAATACCAAATACATATATAATCATATATGCGCATACTCAAATACCAATTCGCATCTCATTAGTATTTATAACCCGGATTAATTATCAATTAGTACACAATTTAATTAATTAATCCTCAAAATAAATATAGTCAAAAGTACAGGGTATTACAGGCATGTCCTATTACTAATCCAAAGTTTTGGGATAATTAACTTATCATTACCATACTTAAAAAGGGGTTATGACTCCATCTACATTCTAAAGTACCCTCTTACATTTGGCATTTCTGTTGGGGAGGCATTCTCTTAGGTAAGGAGTATGGCGCAAGATAATGCTACTCGAAGACTCAACTTTGATGATATTCAACATAATGAAGAACAACCTGCGAGGGAGCAAGATGCCTTAAGGGATGGGGCTCCTCGAGTAGAGGTACCTCCGGTTCCGACGATGTTAAGGGTTCCAGGGGAAACACCACCTTCTATGAGCGCGGGGTTGGGACCTGCCCAGATGGCGCTCCTCATGAGAAAATTTTACTAGTTTTTACAAACCCCAGTAGCTTCAACTATGCTGGGAGGATTGGAGGCTAATGCTTTCGTGACGCCTGGGATAGCTCCAACGGCCCCACCAGGTGCAGGTACTGCAGGAACGATCCCAACAAGAGTACCCTCTATTGTGAATCCATCAGTGGGAACCTCAGGAGTCTCAACGTCACTACCGATAACGTTCGTTTCAGTTGCAACGAGCGCTCGACCCATGGCCCCGCTGTCGATTTCCCCAGCTGCCTCACCCATAGAGGAATTAAGGAAAGAGATGCAGAAAAAGATGTTGAAGTTCATGCAGGCTTCCTCGCAATCAGCTGGTGAGGTGGCTTCGGTTTATGACGACTTTCGAACACCCTATCCTCAAGCGTACAACGATGAGCCTTACCCAAAGGAATATATTCCCCCTATATTTGAAAAATATACAGGGAAAGGTGGGAACCCGAAGGAGCACATTAAGCGGTTTGTCGAACACTTGGGAGCACATTGCAATGATAAAAAGCTTAGATTGAGGGAGTTTTCCAAATCCCTAACCGATAAGGCATACACCTGGTACTCCCATTTAACTCCCAACAGCGTTTTTACGTGGGAGGATATGCATGTATTGTTTGTCTAAAAGTTCTTTCTGGCAGAGGATGAGTTCACCTTGGCCCAACTCGGTAGGGAGAAGCAGAGACCTGGGGAGGAGGTGGTGGCCTATGTTCGAAGGTTCAGGGAAAGGTCCCTCGATGTAAGGGAGGAGACCAAAGAGTCCAAGTTATTACAAATTAGCGCTGAGGGACTGCTTCCTGAATACATCTGCCATCTTATCAACGAGATGCGCGAGGGGACTTTTGCGGCGTTCTTGAAAGCAGCAAGAAACATCTCTTTGGTGGTGCGACCCAATCCGGTGGTAGTATCCATGATGTTCAGACAGTCGATGCAACCCGCGGGGGGGAGGTCTCAGCCCCCACGAGTAGGGTACGCCGAGGGAGAAGATAGGGGCAAGGCACCGAAGAGGGATAACAAGAGGAAGTTTAGGAGAGACAGAGAAGACCCACCACCATTGCCTTGCACGATAGAAGAGGCTGTGAGTTATTACAACGCGATGGTCCAAGGGGGAACGATCTACGAACCAAAAGGCATTCCGATGGAAGAACCTGATGCTGCAACGAAGGCGAATCCTAAATATTGCCAGGTCCATCGACAGATCAAACATTCGATAAAGACCTGTTTCACGCTAAGAAGAATCATTAATAAATACATGAAGGCGGGAACGTTGTAAATCCCCCCATAAAATATTAACAACAACCCCTACCAGCGCATGGGGACAATCTCGTGGTGGCCTATGATGAAGGAGATGAGTATGAGGAGGCTTTGGAGATTTGCACCAGAGGAATGGCTAACGTCGTTTTAGCTTACGACAAAGCAAGTGCCAAGGATGCAGAAGAGGTGTACAGTATCGGGGGCGAGGAAATAGATCCGGTCCTGGAATACTGTGCAGTTTCAAAGTCTCCGAAGTTTACTTGGTTCTTCGACCAGGTGGGGGTAACGAAGGAGATTAGGCTGGAGATAACCCAGGAAATACTTGATATTATGAGGAAGAACGCAGTCCCTTCACTGAGATGGAAGGGCCCTATGGCCAGGTTGGTGAGAAGGTTTCTGTCGGAGGTAACCTTTAACGACGCAGATAGAGCTATAAGGTTCCCTCATAACAGGCCGTTATATGTTACTGCCAGTGTCAACGGAGTTAGATTCACAAGAACTCTTATGGATGGAGGAGCTTCCATCAATATCATGCCGATCAACTCCTTTCACGCGGCCAATATTCCAGAATAAAGGTTTGTTGCCACGCCTTTGATAATTTTGGGGTACGATAACCAATCTTCTAAATCCATTGGGTACGTTAACGTGGGGATTGTGATGGGAAATTTGAGTTCCCATATAAAGTTCCACGTGATAGAGATTGCAACTTCCTATCACTTGCTGATAGGAAGGGTATGGATGCACAACCAAGGGTTGGTTCCTTCTACGTATCACCAATGTGCCAAGGCGAATATCAAGGGGACATAGGTAACCATTAGGGCTACAAAGAGGCCCTTCGCTATCGAGGAGGCACACTTGGTGGATGCGACGTTCTATACCGAGTTGGAAGAAGATGTACGGGTCCTAACGAGGAGGATGGAGGGAGCCTGGGTTCCCTCAATCAGAGAAAGGATGGGGCTCGTGAATGGGCAAAGTAAAGAGGTTGCGAGTAGCACAAAGGTAATAGCCTAAGAGGATCACTAGGCAGCCCCTCGACCCCAACGCATCTCGAATCAGCTTGGGGACAGGATGAGGCCCAGGGTGGATTCGATGGAGCATGAGGTCCAATGACAAAGTGTGCTGAGCCGGTTCTCAGGAAAAAGGGTGGCCGAGGTTTCTAGGGAGAAGAAGAGGAAGGCAGTCACCACTGTCAGCAGACAATACAAGAAGGTCATTACTGAAGAGGGAAAGGTGGTGTATTGCTTATAACGGTGTGAGCGGGCGGCTGAGGAAGATGATGACGAGGTTGACCCAATATACGAGTGCTTTTTGGTAGATCAATTGGGACAATGTATGGTGATAGACAATTCCAACATACAAGAATTTCTGGAGGAAGTCACCGAAGAACCAGATTACATGACGGATCAACCAAAGCCCCAGGCACAAGAGTTGGAGCAGTTAAACCTGGCAAAAGAAGGAGAAGATTCAAGACCCATCTTCATCTCGAAGGATCTCAGCAATAAAAAATGAGAGGCCTTGGTCGAATTGGTTTGGGAGTTTATAGATGTCTTCGCGTGGAAATACAAGGAAATGGAAGGGCTGGATGAGGAAGTAAGCTGCCACAGGTTGAAGGTAATGCCTTCAGCCATTCAAGTAAAACAGGCAACAAGAACGTACAAGCCCGAGCTGGACCTGAAGATTAAAAAAGAGGTACAGCACCTGCTAACGGCAGGTTTCATCGTACCAATACAACACCCACTATGTATATCCAGTATTGTCCCAGTAGGAAAGAAGGACAAAACACAGATAAGGATCTGTGTGGACTTCAGAGATTTGAATAGAGGTTATCCCAAAGATGAGTTCCCTCTACCCTCCATCGACAGCCTGATAGAATCAATGGCTGGTCATGAGATGTATAGCTTCATGGATGGGTATGTGGGGTATAATCATATCAAGATGGACCCCTCGGACGCGAAGAAAATGACATTTAGAACTCCGTTGGGTAACATCATGTACAGGGTGATGCCGTTCGGCCTCAAGAACGCTGGGGCGACTTACTACAAAATGATGATGGCCATTTTTCATGACTTCTTCCACAAATTTGTAGAATTCTATGTGGATGAATGGTCATCGAATCAAAGGAGGAGGGGTTCCACCTGAGCGATTTGATGAAGGTGTTTTCTCCTTGTAGAAGGTATAAGTTGAGGATGAACCCGTTGAAGTGTGTTTTCGGAGTGACGAGTGGGAAATTCTTGGGCTTTGTGGTTGATCGATAAGGGGTACAAATGGACCAGGACAAACAACGAGCGATCTTGGAAATGCCAAGTCCTAGAACAGCGAGGGAGATGAAAAGATTCCTCGGTAAAATCTCCTACCTTAGGAGATTTGTACCTGGATTGGCCGAAGTAACACACCCGCTGATGCAGCTGTTGCGAAAGAGCACGAAGTTCAGGTGGGAAGAGGTTCACCAGGAGTCTTTTGCTTGGTTGAAAAAGCTGCTGGTTTCACCACAGACCATGGTTCCCCCAAAGGTAGGAACACCGTTGCAGTTATACCTCACATCTACCACGAGGTCCGTCGGAGCTTTGCTGGTACAGGAAATTGATGGCCAAGAACGACCGGTATACTACCTCAGTAGAATCATACATGGGCCAGAGACTAGATATAACATCTTAGAAAGGCATTGTTTAGCCTTAGTCTTTGTAGCACAAAAACTTAAGCATTATATGCTGTCTTTTACAATTCATATTATAACTAAATGTGATCTTATTAAGTATTTGTTGGCAACAACTATACTGATTGGCAGGGCATCTAGGTGGTTCCTCATTCTCTCGGAATACGACTTAAAATGCGTGGTTCCTCGCGCGATCAAGAGCCAGGCGTATGCCGATCTATTGGTAATTTTTCCACCAGGAACGTTTGAACCACCTAAAGAGGACATTCCAGGAGACGACCTGCAAGCCAATTATCTAGATGCAACTGGGGAGGAGTGGACGATGCAGTTCGATGGATCTTCGGCAGAAAAGAAGGGAGGGGCAGGGGTCATTCTTTCGAGAGGAACGAAAGAGATTTGACTTTCCTACAAGTTAGATTTCCCTTATTCCAATAACGAAGTAGAGTACGAGGCATTGGTACTAGGGTTACTGGAGGCTCTTCGAAGGGGAATTCGTTCACTCTGCATTAAGGGTGATTCGAACTTAGTGATCCAACAAGTAAACGGAGAATATGTGTTGAAACACATGAACTTGGCACCATACAGAACGATTATTCAGAGACTCCTCTGCCAGTTCCACCAAACTAAGATCGAGAGACATCCCAAAATAATGAATCACCATCCAGATGCATATGCAACTATTGCCCAGAAAATGGTCATGAGCAGTGATACAACTATCGTTATGATCCAACGAAGAACAGCTCCTTCGGTGGTGCAATCAATGCTACCAATGGGGGAGGACGAGGACTGGAGGGGAGAAATTAGGAAGCAGCTGAAGTCTGGAGAAGGGGCAATGGGACTAAGAGAGTTGGCCCAATATTTTACAAACCAGGGAAATCTCTACTTCAGAAAGGCAGGGGGATGGTTATCTAGATGTATTGGACCAAAAGAAGGAGAGCGAAGGTTGAAGAAAACACATGAGGAGCACTGCGAAACAACTGAGGTCCCTCTGTATAGGAGAATTCAAAGAAAGGGATATTTCTGGCCTAGAATGAAGCAGGACGCGACGGAGCTACAACGAAGGTATGATAAGTGTCAACTTTTCTTCGAAGCAGCTGAATGCCATTTTATTGAAACTTAGGCCGACTGGAGGCAGCCCTATATCGATTTCATTCAAGAGGGAGTTGTCCCAATAGAAAAAAATGATGCGATGGGACTAAAGTGAAGGGCACCAAGGTTCTTATCCAGGAGGAGAAGCTCTATCGAAGGGGATACTTCAACAGGCCATTGCGTTGCATAACGAAGGAATAAATGGCAGAGGTTCTCAAACAGGCGCACGATCCAGCTCATATAGAGGGGGCTAAGTTGTATGATCAGCTGATGACGTTGGGGTATTATTGGCCAACGATGGAAAAAGACTCCGCTGAGTTCGTTCGAAAATGCAAAGCTTGACAACTACATAGAAACATGATCCATGCCCCATCGGTGGACTTACACTCTCTGGAAACGCCTTACCCTTTTCACACTTGGGCGTTTGACCTGGTGGGGGCAATACATCCTTCTTCGAGAGGAAAGATATGGATACCAGTTGCAACAGAGTGCTTCACAAAGTGGGCCGAGGCAACATCACTCAGGAGGGCAACGACTGGGGTAGTGAGCAACTTTATTAGAGAATACATTATTTGTCGTTTTGGGATCCCAAAGGTTATTCTCTCAGATAACGGGACGCCCTTCGTCAATTCAGAAGTAATAATGCTCACAGATAAGTACTCCATAATCCATCATACCTCAACGGTGGCATACCCAAAGGGAAACGGTCAAGCCGAAGTGACTAACAAAACATTGGTTAATATTTTGGCCAAGGTGATGGAGGACTTCCCAGGATCGTGGGACGATAAGATACCAGTTGTGTGATGGGCCTATCAAACAACCAAGAGGAAACCCATGGGGTACACTCCGTTTTCGCTTATCTATGGGGAGGAGGCAATCCTTCCAATGGAATTAGAAGTTCCCTCAGCCCGACACGCATTGGGAAGTAGCATGCTCCCTCAGGGTAGACACGTACAGTTGGAAGCGTTAGATGAGCACAGAGATAATGCGATGCAATATTTTTAAATGTACACGAAATAACTTTCCAGGGCATATGATAACTTGGTAAGACCCAAGAAGTTCATGGAGGGAGACCTCATTTTGAAAGCAGTGGTGAAGCACATCAGGGGGCTTCCTCTATCGAAGTTTGCAGCCAATTGGGAGGGACCTTTTATTGTAAAGGAAGCTCATGACTCAGACTATTGCTTAATTTCTAGAATGGAGGAAGACATGCCATTTAAAATTAACAATAAATGGCTGAAGGTTTACCATGTATAAACAATTAAGTTTGAATCATGATAGCTGTTGTTATGAATATACAAGTTTTAGTTATGATTTGAGCATAGTGAAAGAGTTATAGAAATATAGAAACTTGTAATATACAAAAGCAGTTGCAACATACAGAAGAAGTGGAAAATATACATTTTTCATTCATTGGTAAACGATGGAGCATTACAAAATTGGGAACTACTGCCCAAGAGCTACATAGAAAGAAATAAGAGGAAGGTATATACAAATGCTGACTAGCCTAAGAGGAACCATAGGTCTGAAGATGAGAAAAAATCCCCGGGAAGGCTCGAAGAAGCTGTAGTACAAGATTATTGGGCATTGATGGAAACCTCCAACCTCGTTTGAACTTGCGCACGTTGGATGAGGAGTCTTTCTCGTTTCAGCTTGGCCAGACGCAAAGCTTCTTCGGCATCATTTACCTCCCTATCAACTGCTTCTAAAAGGGGTACTATTTCGGCCAACCTGACTTCCTCAGCCCGTTGGTCCTGCTGATGCTTTTGCAATAGTTCCCTCTGCTTGATCAGTTGCTGGCTCTTCAAAGTCTTTAAGTACGATATAAGCCAGTTAAAACAAAAACCATCACGACCCAACTCCTTCAAATAACCAAGAAATTAGTTAAGGAGTGGTCTGGTAATGGTCACAGTGGGAGTACTAGCAATTTCTGTAACCACAGTAGCGATGCCTTGCAGCCTATAACCCATGACAGAGATGTTGGGATGCAAGAAATCCACCGAGAAGGTTTCAGGACGGTGATTCAAAAGTTACTCGATCATCAATCGATGGGTGGAAGGCATCTGGGGAGAACGTTGAAGCACCATTAAACAGAACGCATGAGGAGCCAAATCTGGCAGAGGAAGCTCGCACCCGAATTCACTCTCCGCTGCGGCACCAGCCGTGGAACCTTCGTCTGCATGGCCAGAATCTTCTGAGACGGCAGGTTCCCGATAAGGCGAGCCAATAGGTGAAAGAGTGGGTGGGGAAGGCTCTCGTGCAACCTGAGATAAGAAAAGTAACGAGTTTATGGAAAAAAATTAATTAATTAAACAAGCGTTTTCGTTGTTAAGTCACTGTTATAGGTGGAGTTTATGAAAAATCTTAACAAGCATTTTCGTTGTTAAGTCACCGTTATAGGTGGAGTTTATGAAGAATCTTAACAAGTGTTTTCATTGTTAAGTCACTGTTATAGGTCTTAACAAGTGTTTTCATTGTTAAGTCACCGTTATAGGTGGAGTTTATGAAAAATCTTAACAAGCGTTTTCGTTGTTAAGTCATCGTTATAGGTGGAGTTTATGAAAAATCTTAACAAGCGTTTTCGTTGTTAAGTCAGCGTTATAGGTGGAGTTTATGAAAAATCTTAACAAGTGTTTTCGTTGTTAAGTCACCGTTATGGGTGGAATTTATGAAAAAAACTTAACAACTGTTTTCGTTGCTAAGCCACCGTTATAGGGGAATTTGGGGAAATTCTTTGACAAAAATGCATAGAATTAAGGAAAATACCTCAGTCACGGCAGGAGCCAGAACGGGAGTAGCTGTGGTAGCAATAAGGACAGGAATCGTTGGGTGTGGGCTCGTTACCTCAGAAGCCACAACGGTATCCCTGGTGACAGAAGCCTCAACGGCAGGCAAAACTCCCCCACCAACATAAGGGACCAAGGCTAACATGGGTTGTTCACTGGGAGAAGATGATGGGCTCCTAAATGAGGCCTCAATGGGGGTGGATGCAGAAAAACCACCATGGGGGGAAGAAGCACCAACCTTGGTCTTGTATGCATACATACCTTCGAGAGAAGGTGGAGCAAGATGGAGAGAAAGCTGCAACATGAAACTCAGTGTTAAATGATGAAAGAAGAGTAATCACAGAAAAAGGGATAAGTACCTTTAAATGTTACTTACCTCAGTTATGGTACGAAAAAGAGGAATGGCGGTTAAGGGTCTCGCTAGCAGCGTGGGAAGACAAATGTTCGCTAACAATGACGACGCTTCAACCTAGGGCATCCCAAAATCTCAAGGTTTAGCATGACAAATAGATAAAGGGGGTGAGACTGAAAGGACGCTATACCAAACAAATTATAGAGGAAATCATACCTCGGGCTCCTTTTCTTCATCCAGAACGATAGGTAGAAGAAGCTCAGGTGCAGAAGATAAACCAGAAGGGATAGAGAGAGTTGCCTCTGGTTGCGAATAGACGCCCACAGAGTCAACAACATCATCACCCACAGCAACATCTCTTGCACGTTGAGAGGCTGAACGACGGAAATAGGTAAGCCCAGTCATGGGCGAATGGGGGGAAGTCACACCGGGTGGCGAAGCACCAAAATGCCCCCCCACGAAAGGGCTCACAGGGGGGGCTAAGGGGATTGGCACTTTCTTCTTCAACCTCCTGCACCACAGTTACCAAAATGCTAAGCAAGTGTACTTTTTTTTAGGCGAATGGGAAATGATAATAGAACAACTATACATACCTCAGATCTGACTGGCGAGGGGGTAGGAGATAATTGCACCTCAGGAGTTTGTCTCCTCTGGGACTTGGTACCCAGAGTTTTCTTCCTCGTTCCTGATGCACCAGGGCCACTACCCCGAAGAACCTTTGAAGTCTTTCTCCTTTTCGTCATGGGCTCGGTGGGATCAACTTGGATCATGGGGAAGGTTCTAGGTGGGATCAACTTGGATCGTGGGGAAGATTCCTGGTGGAGGAACAACTGGAACACGCCGTTTGAACTCAGCGTTTATACGGGCTACCTCGGCTTGAACTTTCTTTCTCAACTCCTCAGCTCTCTTCGCAGGCATAGGAGGAGGAACGGAGGCAATGGGGACTGCCTCCTTGGGAGCTTGAGATTTAGTCTAGGACTTGGACTTGTAAGAAGTCCCGCGCTTTGCCTTCTGCCCTGAAGGTTCATCGGTAGCAGCTTTGGTCGAAGGGGCAGCTTTCTTCGGGACTACAGCACTCTTGGGTTTGGGCGTAGTAATGGGAATCATGGAATAAAGGGGAGGAAGCCCAGTGGGACATGCCTTAGGGGCTTACTCATAGGGAACTCAACCCCAAGGATGGAGTTGCCCTTAAAACCCAGCTCCAACACAGAAAAGGAAAGGACTGGAGGGTACACTGGATCCCCCTCGATGAACTCTATAATATCAGCCAATTGTTTTGGCCAGTATCGTGTCTCGAACAGAGAGGACACATCCCCTTACCTTTTGTTGCTGGGAATAGTTACTCGCCCAGCCATTGCAGAACTTATTCCCCACGTAGCAGTGGATGAAAATAGGGAGCAGGCCTCACTGAAAGAAACCTTGGGGTTTGACGATTGAAAAACTGGGCGAGGATCCCCCTGATCAAAACCAAATTTGCGGCTACATTGATTGGGATTGTAGTGCTCGCTAGTGTATCCCCACTCAGTATAGGAGGGCAGATACCCGAGGGAGAATAGAATAACCACAGCTAACGAAGGATCTTCAATATCTGTGCCTACCTCCACTAACCTGGCCGCATGTTGGAAAAAGTCACAGTTATGAACAAATATATGCTATTCGTAGGGTCTCGTAACAAAGTCCTCAAAACGATCAATCACAGGGATCAACTCCTTTCGACTCAGCTTCTTATGATAAACGTAGGAGCGTGGGGGCAAAATTCTTTCCCCAGAAGGAGGACGGTTGATCTTGGCTGCTACGGCAGGGAAACGAACATAGAGGAAGCTCGTCAGAAGGATAAAGTTGGCAAAATTTGCCTAGTTATAATGACCAAGAGATCGCTCCATGTCGAAGAGGGTTCTGTCGAGCCAGGTATAGAGGGATCCCAAGGCGATTGTAGCAAGGGGAAGCCTGGTACCTCGGGCTAAACGAAGGGATATATTGATCAGGTCCCTTCGGGGCTAATCATTGGGTTTTCCCGGTAGAAGAAAATGGGAAAGAATGATAAGGATATAAGTAGGAAGGTCCAACGATGTACCTTGACCAGGGCACCTCCAGAAGAACTACCTTCAGCAGAATCCTTGAATAAATAGTTAATAAGGGGGGAGAAAGTGGCCTTGTTTGACGAACCGGTGCAACTTCGGCATATTCGGTCTAGTTCCAAACGATCAGCAGTCTCCTGGGCATCCAGAGCCTCATCAATACAGGGCTCGTGGCCTGTTGCTTCGAGACACAGGAGCTCACACACATCTTCCAACGTCACCGTGAACTCACCCCACGCAGCGATGAAAGTATGGTTAGTAACGTTCCAGCGAGACACCAGAACAGGAAGGGCAACGTTATTCTTGGAAAGAGTAAACTCACCAAACCATTTAGCCCATTACAGCCCAATCTTAGTGAGCGTTTCAGCATAAGAGCTCTGCATGTGGGATTTCCACGCGAAAAACTGAGCGGGAGAACCCCTAGGCGCTTCAAACTCAATGTGGGACCACGGGAAGTCCCCTCGCTCCAAACAAAATGGGAGAGTCCCCTCGGGAGGAAGAAAACCCCACTCAGTAGAGGCTTCGTCTTCATCACCCAACAATAGAGGGTCAAACTTAGAAGAAAAATGGACCCTCTTACATGCACCAGGAAAATCATCATCTTGTCCAAAAATAGGTGATCGACGGTAAAACCTTAGTTGTTCCTGGCGGGTAGTATCCAGGGTGGTGGCAGTGGTAGGGGTGGCAGGCAGAACACCGGTGGCAGAGGGGGTGCTTGAGGATGCCATGGAAAATAATGACACAGTAACATAAAAGCTTTGTGCAAGAAAGGTTTGAGAGCGAGAATGGAGAAACGCGAGCACAAGTGGAGATTGAGATGGTAATAGAAGGAAAAATTCAGGAGGTAAGATCTTAAACAACAATGGAGTTTTCACAGTTTCTTTTCTCTCTCTAAAGATAATGGAAGCTTGAAGACGATGAAAGCAAAGTAAGAGAAAAGAAAGGTTAAGTGTTGGGATATTCACGTTTGAAATTTCCAAGTTCGACGTTTAGATTTCCTCACCCTCGCATGTGCGCGGCTGCCTATAATCATTTCACATGAACACGTGGCACTTCGGGAAGTACTTTGGCAGTTAAAAAGACGGCGCCACGTCATTAATGAAGTGATACATAAAGAACAGAAAGTGTTGCCTTCTTCAACAAGTTTAAGTTTTGGCGCCAAAAGATTCTGTCAAGCATATCCATTGAACTTCTAACGAAGGAAATCCCCCAACGGTTCCACAAAGCTATGACGTCCCCTCGCCACGTGTCTCATCGTTTTTCGTAAATAGCGAAGCACCACGGGGGAAAATTTCATTTACCATAAGTCCAAACGAGTATTTGAAAAAGGTTAGTAGGCCTTTTAGGAGAATTTCAAACATTAGAGCTAGAACGGTTGGGGACCAGCACGAGGAAAAAGCAGCGATGTCCCTTTGCCCAAGTCCCAATGAGTATGGTGCTTCGACTTAGGTACATCGGGGATAATTTTACTTTTTCCCAAAGACTATATCGCTGCGGTTCTAACAGGAAAGGAGGGCCAAAATTTCTTGTTCACAAATTGAGAACTATATCACAAAGAGTAGGTTCATCGAATTGCGAAGTTTCGTGCAGACATTTCTTGTTCCAACAAATCTCTCCACGAAGGGGAAAATGTAGATGGGGCTTGAAGGTAATCCTGAGATTAGGGATGAATCCCTAATTGGCAATAATGTTTGAGATTAAGCAACCAAGGCAGCTCAAGCGTGGCAACTCAGCGAGGTAACTTGGCGCTGCAGCTCATACTTTAGTTTGTTGTATTAGTCATATTGTATTTCTGTTTATGTTGATTGTAAGCTATAACGGTTGTAATGATGTAACGAGAATAATAAATGAGTTTGTGCGAAGTCAAACGGTACTCGCGAGAGACCAGGTTTGGCAGAGCCTGGGAGAGCTTTCATGCTCTATCGAATGACCTCACCGTGGGAACTTTAGAGGGACTTGGTTTGGAGGATTGAGAAGTAAGGCACCGTTGGGGCTTGTCCTGACCATCTTAGATACACCTAGTAAAAACACCAAAGGACCCTGATCGTGGAATTTTGGGCGGAGTAGCTTGGAGTTCCATCGGGCGTTAAGTTGTGAGCCAAACAACCCTTTACTTAATGTCACATCCACTATATGTGATGTCACTAGCCAGCTAAACAATGTCAGACCTGCACTTGAGTAAACTACCTTGGTATTTGGAGTTGTCAGGCAGTTGGTGAGCCACCTCTGCGACAACAGCCCCCTGACACACATTGGTTAGGCAAAAGGTATGTCTTGGCATTTAATGTTTATGACGTGGAGACAACTAGCGCATCGGGTATTTAATATTGTGACATAAAGTATGAGGGATGTCTTTTATAGTCATAAATGACTGAGTTGCCTCGGGGATGGTGTGGGGGGCTATTTAAGGACCCCCAACCACCTTTGAGGAGGAGAGGTTCCTTTTGATAATCAGGAAGTTAATGCTAGAGAGAGTTATTACAAACTAGAGAGTTCACTCATTCACCATTGTTATTTATTACGAAGCTTTTAATACGTGACAGAGATTCTTGAGGGTGTTTGGTATGTTTCTACCTACCTACCAAGGTGTATCTAGGGTGCTTACTTCTCTCTCCCTCTAGCTGAGTTACTTCTAAAACTCCATTACTACTTTTCTGAGATATACACGAGATATTTGTGACTTTAAACCTAGCTTCATCTTCATTAGGCTAGTGTTGGCATGTACTATTACTAATCCAAAGTTTTGGGCTAATTAATTTATCATTACCATACTTAACAAGGGGTTACGCCTCCATCTACATTCTAAAGTACCCTCTTACAACTACAATATCGGGACCAAAGCTTTTTTCTTTCCTAGGTTTCTTACTTTTTCTAATCTCTACTTGTTCCACTGGTGGAGTATCAGAGAAATGTGAAGAAGTGTTTACTTCTTTTTCATTATTTATTCTAGGAATAGAAGAAAACCTTTGTTCATAAAAAATTGCATCTCTCGATTCAATTATTATATTTACCTCAACAGAATCATTAAGTTCACTAACCAAAAATCTATAGGCTTTACTATGTTGTGCATAACCTATGAAAATACACTCAACGCCTTTGTTTCCTAATTTCTTCCTCTTAGTTTCAGGTAGTCTTACAATAACTCTACAACCCCAAACTTTAAGATAACCTAAATTAGGTTTTCTATTCTTCCATAATTCGTAGGGAGTTTTCTGATTATCTTTAACAGGTATCCTATTCAGAATATGACACACAGTTAAAAGTGCTTCTCCCCAAAACCCTTTTCTTAAACCAGAATAAGAAAGCATAGCATTAACCATTTCAGTTAGTGTCCTATTTTTTCTTTCTGCTACTCCATTTTGTTGTGGTGTATAGGGTGCAGTAACTTCATGTATAATTCTCATATCTTCACATTCAGATCTAAGACATTTTATTTTAGTATCACATTGATTTTTAACTTCATTTTTATATGTCTTAAATCTATTAAGCACATCATCCTTAGAGTTTAAAAGATATACGTAACAATATTTTGAAAAGTCATCGATAAATATAGCAAAATATTTACTACCACCTCTAGTAAGTGTTCCATGCAAATCACAAACATAACTATGTACTAATTATAACAAAGATGTAGTTTTTTCTATTTTTGTAAAAGGCAATCTTGTTATTTTTGTTTGCATGCATATTTTACACTTTTCATTCATATCATTCTCATATTAGGAATTAAATTTAAATTAACCATGAAATGCATTTTCTTTGTATTAACATGTCCTAAACGACTATGCCATAATGAAAGACAATCAACGATATAAGCAGAAGAATATTTTTCATTGATATTGAGCTTAAACATGCCCTCATACAAATATCCTTTGCCTACAAAGGTACCATTCTTAGTCAGAATAAATTTGTCTGACTCAAATACAAGCTTAAAGCCAAATTTGTTAAGAAGACTTCCAGAAACTAAATTTTTCCTAACATTAGGAACATGAAAAACATTGGTGAGGATAAGGATTTTTTCGGAAGTGAATTTGAGATCCACTGTCCCTTTGCCTTTAACCGCAGCAGTAGAAGAATTTCCCATATAGAGAACATCTCCTTCCACTGTTTCATAGGCAGAGAACAAGTTCTTGTCCTTACAAATAAGCCTTGTGGCACCAGAATCAACCCACCAAGAGTTGTCTTCTCCAAGCATATTAGCCTCGGATATCATAGCAGCAAATTTTTGCTTTGTGTCTGATGTCCCTCCTTTTTCCTTTAGTTTCTTGAACTCATGACAATCCTTCTTGAAGTGACCTGGTTTGTTGCAATGAAAACAATTTCATTTCTTCTTTTTGTTTCCTTTAGAATTATTTAAAAAATTCTCCCGCTTATTATTTTTTCCATGATTGCCATATTTTTGCTCCTTTCTATCCTCCACCACATGGACCTTAGAAACATAATTTCTTCTTCCTCTTTAACATCTAGAATTTGAGACTCTTGTTCAATTCTTAAATGAGTCTCTAATTCTTCAAGTGAAAGATCCTCCCTTTTGTGTTTGAGTTCTTTCTTACAATCTTTCCTAGAAGGAGGAAGTTTTTCAATTATGACAGCAACAATTACATTATCATCCATATTTAATTTTTTCGGTTTGCAATGATTTATGATGCGTTGGATGTCATGAAATTGTTCTAGCACAGGCCTACTATCATGCTTTTTAAAGCTTAAAAACTGATCGATAAGGAACTTCTTACTTGTAGCGTCTTCCGTAAGATATTTGGTCTCCAATGTTTCCCACAAAGTTTTTACAGTCCCACCATTTTGGTACAAGTAGAACAAATTGTCAGCAAGTGCATTGAGAATGTGATCACGACACAAGTAATCATTGGTCTCCCATTTTGTGCGTTCCCTAGTCTGTTCCACGGTTTCATCTTCATCTTCATTTGGTTGCAGTTGTGACAAGACATATACAATCTTCAATGTTGTTAGAAGAAAATGAACCTTTTTCTGCCAACGTAGAAAATTACCACCATCAAAACGGTCCAACTTGACAAAGCTTTATGTTATTTGTCGAACAGACTTGGAAGAGTCGGCCATTTCTGATAACACTGTATTTAGATTGTTAAATAATATGAATGCAAATACAGAAATGGAACTCTTTATATATCGCAGTAATGTCAACTTCAATACAACAATGTAACTTCTGAATAAATACTAGAAAACTTCAAGGCGTGATGTCACTTTCCTAAATACAGTATTTACCCCACACGAATAACTTCGGTATACAAACGGGAATTCGTAAATCCGTACTCAAGATACAATGAAGCAATTTGCACTGCCTGCGACTTGTATATTTGAAGACGGCCTTTGGATGCAGCAGTGAAGAACAGTCAATCAAGTTCTTATTCTGTTTATGTGCACAAAACATAATAAGATAATTTGTATCTCCTGAAAATTATAAGAGAGTAATAGCAAGGGTTGAAAATTTTGGAACTGGGTAATATTTGTTATGTGCAATTTCGAAATATGATGCCTTTATTTATAGGAAATGAACGGCTGCATCTCAGGGGTCATGACTGTTAAGTTTTAACAGTCTTTACTTAATTCCGAAATGGTATGACTGTTAATTACCAACAGTCTTAAACCATTTCCGAACAGGTACAGTAATACTGAAACGGTTTTACACGAACCCACCAAAAAGTGAATGCGCCCGAGTTGAACGAATCCCGGTAACCCGCTACCACTACGGATACGCGACATGCGAAGTGCAAAGTGTGCCACTAGCCCCTCTACAGCCCACTGCCCCCCACGCGCGCCCGCTCGCGTGCTTGCGTGTGCATTCGGTGCTTCGCACCGTATTAGAGGTCTCTTGAATAGCCTCTTAAATGCTAGATGAATTAACTCTTTATATTCCTTTTCTACTTATTAAGTGAACACTTTCTTAATATTTTTCTAATGTGGGACTCAAAGGTTGCCCACTTCTTTTATAGCTTAGTGGGTATCACTTAGCTTTACTCATTTTCCAATCTGGGACACTCTCCCTTTTATATTGGGTTAGCTTCTCACTTTTCTCCACATACTTCCAATGTGGGATAAGCTTTTAAGCTTTTACTCCCAAAGCTCTTACTCACTTATTTTAAAAATTCTCCAGCAATGCTCCACCATTTTCAAAATAAGTTTTGTAAATCTTTGATTGTCTGTAAGACTGTGTATAAGCATTGGTGTCTTACGACTTGAACCAATACTTTGTGAAGGTTCGTAAAGGCTAACCATGAAAGTATAGTAGACTTGTCTTTAAACTATCAATCCATATTGATCAGCCGGATTTGTCTTCACACACAAATCTTTTAGTCACTAATTATCCATATAAGCCGACACATGTATTAGGCCTTGTGTCTTTACCTTGATTTCACAAGTGCTTTAGAGTCAAGCCCAGTTTCTCATAGGAAGCGGCACCACTTCCACACTCATATAGGTAGATTATCATAGGTGTCCATGTAACTTAAAACACTATAAACCTATTAAGGTTAAACTCATCCTCTTTCATTATTCATTACATGTTCTAAGCACTTATCCTTGGGATGTTAAATTTTATAGTGCTTTCAATCATGTCGTATGATTTACTTTAATCATTGAACTTGAGACTTGAATATATCAAGTTTCAAGTTGAGTTTCCATCAAGAGTGATTATTATTAATGGGCTTTAGTCCCATCCCTATTGATGTCTTAGACACCAGTCCTTTTGCAAGACCTTTTGTAAAAGGATCAGCTAAATTTTGACTTGATTTTACATAATCCACTGTGATTACACTATCTGTAATCATTTGTCTGACATAACTATGTCTCAAGCCAATTTGTCTAGATTTTCCATTGTACACTTTACTATAAGCTCTGGAAAGTGTAGACTCACTATCACAATGTATAGATATTGGAGGCATTGGTTTTGGCCAAATTGGAATTTCAATCAATAAATTCCTTAACCATTCTGCCTCTTTACTAGTTGCAGCTAATGCTATAAACTCAGCTGCCATAGTAGAATCAGCTATACAAGTTTGTTTCTTTGATCCCCAAGAAATAGCTCCTCCACCAAGAGTGAAAATCCATTCACTTGTTGAGGAATGATCCTCCCGCTAAGTTATCCAACTGGCATCAGAAAACCCTTCTAATACTGAAGGATATCCGCTATAGTATATATCATAGTCCATAGTCCTTTTAAATATTTTAATATTACATTGACATCATGCCAATGCAATAAACTTGGATTACTAGTATATCTACTTAATTTACCAACATCATAAGCAATATCAGGTCGATTATAATAACTCGACCTGACATCGTTAATGAGATTAATAACTCGGAGAAATGACGCATAATCTACTTAATTTACATAATTAAATGAATTTAGCGACGCATATGGTAATGAGATTAATAACTCGGAGAAATGATGCTAGGACATCGTTTGTTATCCAAAAATATGAGACATAAAAAGTTATGAAAAATTATCCTTGTTGCAAATCCAATTGAGGCAAATAAATTTCCCAATTCATTTGATAGCCAAAAAAGCCCATGTAGCTCGGAGCTGTGAAAATCGTAAAATTCATTAAAATTCCAAACGGTGCCATAAAAAGAGGTAAGAAAAATAGAAAAAATGCTCCCAAAAAGAGCAAGAAAAGAAAAATACAAAATCATTAGAAAAAATGTAGAAAAAGAAAAGAAAAAAGAGCAAATGCCCAAAAAAATTACCAATGGACATCGTAAGCCAAATTTTCCAACCATTCCCATTTTACCTAATGCACCTTACAACCCAAGAAAGTCCTAATCGAGTCGGAATAATGACATTAATTACTACGTGGAGAGCTAAGACACGAAAATATAATAATAAAGATTAATTAGTGTGGATAAGAGGTGACGTTTCCTGTTTTTAAATGATCGTAATTCGATAATGAGATCTATTCACCTCAAACATTCCATCTATCTATTTTGTGTGCATGAATTCATGTTCCATTATATTTAGTCTTTATATCACGTATACACAGAGAACTAGCCACATTCTGAGTGATTCATTTGTGAGAGTATCCCGTGAGAATTGAATCAAAACGAATTTTTAAAAAGTAACGTAATGATGAATCGGTGAAAGTTAGGAGTTTAATTCTTGACTTCACACACACACACACACAAATTGGGGCTCTTGAATATGAATTTATGGTGACCATTCTTTAGAAGTTTAAATTGTACAATTCTTAAGTATTTTGATATTTTTTTGAGTCGAAAATCAAATTTTGTTGGTATATTCACTACAAATCCTCACGAGACATGACTCGTCCTACTAGGGTAACCTAGGGGTCTAACGACTTGTTTCATACGCTAAATGCAATCTCTTGTCTGCAAAAAGTACATTTTATCCTAATAAAATGTATTCCAAGTGTTTAGACCATGATATGATTCTTTTACACTGCTCGAGACGATCAAAGTTGTAAGTTATGGTGGTTTGATTAGGCATAAATTCTTCGTATTTATCCCCATAATTTAGCTACATTTATTATCCCGTACGATATTAATTCGATTATTTTATCTTATATTACTGCTACTGACCCCTTTTTACAAGTACATTGTGTTTAATGTATTTCTCTTATATTTTACAGGTATTTTCTACACCGAGAGCTACCACTCACCCAAAGCTCTTTTAATGGTGGTTCAAGCTCACCCAAGGATGGGATTGGACCACCACCAGAGAATCTGGTAGAGTAGTTGTAAAAAAAGGGAAGATAATGGCTATCCTGTTCCCATAGACGATGCTAGACTGATGATACCAGAATTGGTACCACCAGATTAAAGTGATGAATAACCTCACACCAGTACAACAATGGCAGAAAGTGCAATAGAAATACATCAAAATAACAGTAGAGAAAGATGAGGCAAAGAGGAAGAACACATGAATTTCAGTGGTATGGTCGGAGCTTACTTCCACTGTGCAGTGTGAATTGTGGTTTTCACTATAATTAGGGCACTAATGGCCTGTAAATACAACACTCAAGCTTTTCTCTATCACCAAGTATTTTTGATAGAATTCGGTTAGGGTTATGAATAATCGATACTTTACAATGTAGAAGATGAAGTGTATTTATAGTGCCTTAGGGGTGTAGTGTACCCCCATGCATGTAATAAGCATGTGCAAAATGTTCTTAGCCAATGAGGAAGTTCCAGCTGTCTCTGTCACATGTAGGTCATGATGATCAAATATTCCCTCACGTGTGAGGGAGATGTTGTTATAACAATTTTGGTACATGTGGGATCTGTGGCCCACGCGCATATTTCCACGCGTCTCCCAATGTACGCGCCCTGCCAACTGTCAGGCCTCGGTCGAGCATCATGGCCGAGGTCGGATTGTTAATACATGAACCACTGAGTAATTGACACCTGTCATGTTGAGTAGTCTCGACCTATCTTCGTCGGCTTAGGTGAAGGTCGAGGATGAGGGTCTAGAACCCTGAGAATTACTTCTACAAGTCGCCTTGATTCGAATTCATGACCGAGGCCGAGTCCCCTTGTGTTGTTGGCGATGACCGAGCCAGTATTGGCCGAGTCACTCCTGGTCGAGTCGTAACTGTCACTCCTGGCTGAGTTGTAACTCCCCAATTCTTGATGGATTGGCGAAGGTCGGCCTTAGCCGAGGTGGTGTAACATTGGACGAGGCTATACTAGGCATATTAGTAAGGAGAGGGTGGGGTTATACATTTATTTTTAGAAAGAGAGTAAGTGAGTATTAAATGGGTATGAGTAAGAGGACAAATATCATTTTAACTAAAACAAATAACATTTTACTTGCTTTGTATACTCTTATCTCTAAAGGGGCCACACAAATAATTGTTATTGTACCATACAGATTATATTTATAAACATGAAAACCAATGTCGTATAAATCCAAATATAGAGTGGAACATGACCTTGGACCAAATTTTCTATATTAACAAAGAGAAGTCCAATTAACAAACTCAGATTTCTCAGGGAGTATGAAATGATTCCTGAAAATTTATGTTGCCCGAGGTCTAGTTCTCTTAGCTTTTGAACCTTTCCAATATCAGTGGAAATAGTGTCCATGAAGTTGGTATTCCATATGTATAAACTATGAAGGTTATGAAGATAATTAAACTAAATGTTCTAACCCCTCAAATTCATGCAACTATTACATATCATGAACTTTTCCTAGAAATTCATTTATTCACATAATAAAGAGGTTGGGATTTGATGCATTTGAAATATAAACAAATATATTACAAATCCAAGTGAATTCGATTTTGAAAAAAGATACATTGGTAAAAAATTTACCACAATATGTTGAGGTGTACAATTAGAACCCCCATACTAATTTTATATTTATGTGACCCGAAAGTTATTTCCCTCGCTCTAGGTTTTCGTAAAAACAATGTTATGAGTCGCAACTACATTCTCTAGAGTGCAAAGCTTTAATGCTAGGCCACATCAATTAGGAGATACAGTTGTGACTCATAACATTACTCTTTTGTAAATATGTAACAAAACATGTGCCTCACATAAAAGACAAGACAAGTACTTGAGTAGGTTATCCCCTTCAACCATGAATGCCTATTTTTTAAATTTAAGTGGGCCAATCCAACCATTTATCTGTAGTCCAATCAAAATGCACAAAAAAGTGGGGTGCTCCCAACATTGACATCTGGGACACACCACTAACATTGCAACTTTGGCATGGAGTGTGAACACACCACTAGATTACAACTTTGGAGGTTTAGCACAAGATAAGAGGCACAGACTCAAGTGAATGTATATATTTCCACCATAAAAAATAGGGACATATACCAAATAGTCCTTCGAATTTTTTTTAATACACGTTTAGTCAAAACGTTTTTATTTTGCACCAAAAAGTCATTCACCATGCCAATAAGAGAATAAAAGATTTTTTGGTACAAAATAAAACGCTTGGACTAAATGTATATTAAAAAATATATGAGGGACTTTTTAGTATTTGATCCTACAAAATAAGTATCCTTGATAAGGAAGTTCAAATAATAGCTAAGTCTGAAAAAACGGAAAAATAAGTAAATTAGAGCAATCTGATCTGATGGACTCGTGAGCTATTGAGAGCTCGAGAGAGATGGTGTGCTGGTGTAAAACACTCCACCAGTTTGAACTCACAAAGGAACTAAACACGTATAGACAATTTATGTTGCTGGTGAATCACCTTTAATTAAATTTTAGTTGTAAATCATCGCCATATGTTGATATTTCCCTTCTCTTACCCTACTCCGGAATGGTCACACATACAATCTGTTTATACAATCTGTTCAGTGTGCTTTATAAAAATGATTATAAATGATTAATTTCTGTCAAAAGTGCTCATAACATGGCCTACTTCTTTATTTTCTTATTCTTAAATTACATATGTACCAAATTGAGGTTAAGGAAGAAACAGAGCAAGGATGAAAAAAATATACTCAATATCTTTATAAAAGTTAATGATTATCAAGAATAACATTTTTGATTATCAAGAAGAACATTGCTCGGCGTATGAAGACAATCAAGAGCACAACTTTGGAGCTTTGCACATGGCAAATAACACGTAGTCATGTATTAGTGAACATTTTTGGCTTAAGCAAAAGTGATCACGGACAGTATGCATAATTTGAGAGGAGTTTTAGGATAGAATAAAGATATGCACACCTACACTTAGTAACTGCTAAGTACAAAACATATTTTACATGTGTTGCACATTATTAGGATATAGCAAGGAGTAAACAATGTAACCGGCATCCTAATCTTTTGCAAGCCAAAGCGATATCAAGTCTACTACAATAGCATATTAAACCACAAAATGGATATCCTCTAAAACATTGGAAACATGAAATTGCATTCTCTATTGACCAGTTGAGACGTCAATGTTAATGGTTAAATAGAGTAAAGGTAAAAAACTCAACCTTATAGATCATTTCATTACATGCATTTATCCTTACAAATTTATTTTTCTTCATTTCCAAGATGAATCATTTTCTTAAAATAACACTATGATGAATCATTTTCTTAAAATAACACTATGATGACTGTGTCGATTGTGCCGATAAATTTCTACTTTCGGTATATTTGTGCCTAAAGCACACCTGTGTGTTGTGCCTGAGACGATATCCAAGTCATTTTTATACTTTTAGAAGTTAAGGGGACCAAATATATATTTTTTAAACTCAAATGACGGTTTGACGAAAATGTTACTAGATTATAAAGGTAATTTTCGTAATTAAAGAAGCTTAGTGAAAAGGGAATCTTGACACATACTAACTCTGTCCCAAATTAATAGTTGTTATTTGAAAACGAAAGTTTTCAAGGATGCACTCAATCAACGACCAAGATCAAGAAATTCTCATGATCAAGGAAGTTGGTTCGTTAATTACGTCCAAAAGAGGGAAGTGGACTATTAACTCGTGACTGCCCAAAAAGGAAATCAGGACTATTAAATTGGGACAGAGAGAGTATTAAAAATCATTCTGCATTTTTGAATAGATAAATCCTAGTAAAGGAAAAATAGAAGCTGTATATAAATACGCAATTTTCCATATTATTTATATACATGGAACCTTCAATCGCAGATGACAAAATATATTGTTCCATCAACAAGATTGTGATTAAAAAATCCAGTCCAATACAGTCAATGACTCTATTCAACAGACATAAAGAAAGGAGTTTCTCTCATCCCCCTTGATAAAAAATAAAAAAAAAAAACTCCAAGAAAAAAAAAACTCAATAACCGAATTATGATAACAATGCCATGAACCTCAACAAGTTCAAGTCCTCAACTTTCAATAGAACTAGACTACTTCTTTTGCCAATTCCAAATCGGGGAAATAAAATATACTCCCTTTGTCCTAAATTAAGAGTTCACTATTCATTTTTGGTTGTCCCAAATTAAGGGTCCACTTTTTTTGGACACAATCAACGAACCAAGTTCCATGTTGGTGAATAAGTGTTAATCTTGACCGTTGATCGAGTGTATCTTTAATTTATACAAAATAGAAACATGGACTCTTAATTTGTGATGGAGGGAGTGTAAGTTAACAATAAATTGATGCACCCCTTGGCTCATTAAGCCCAAGCCCAAACAGGCTCTTCATTAGTTTTGGATAGGTGTCAATATTGAAAGCCTGTTAGCCTTAGTAGGTGGGTTACCTTTGTGAAATTGACGACAAATTGACACCACCCAAAGCGTGGAACACATTTTTCTTGGTTTCATAAAATGATACTTATGATTTCAAACATCTGAAATTGAACTCTGCATAATTGAAATTTCATTATAACTGAATTGAGGTATAAGGAAATGAACACTGAGCATAGAACTCTGGATAACCATGACACATTCTAGTGAGTGGAGAATCAGTCTCTAAAACCTAAAGTACCAAAAATAAATAATATATGAACATATTTTCCTCTTTTTTTGTTCAGTTTAATAGCATAAGTGACACAGTAGCGAACAGCATTCACAGGCATTATTATTCGATTATAACACAATCAATTTTTGATATTAGAACAAAACAATAAATTTATTGGACATCTATGACTTACTTAGATAAAATAATACAAATTGATGCTAAACACACTTAACATATATAACAGATCACTGATAGTAAGACTGCATATGTTTTAAGAGTAAAAGAATAAAACACTGATTTATGACAACCTTATTTAAATGCAAAACAGTGCATTAAGAAAATAAACTATTTATTTTCACTAAAAGTACGCATTATCAGTTGGAAACATGGACTACTCAGATAATCAATATGCTGTCTTCAGAAAAATTCACCACCTCTTAAATTTGTAAAAATACCCTTGATGGATTGCAACTGAGCTGCAGCGTCACTGCTGTTCATTCGTTCCCTAGGCATTTCTACCGAGCAAGCTACTCCAATATTCAATATTGAAATTAAACATGCAATAATTCTCTGACTTCTTCTAGGACCATGGTTATGAGTGCTGCTTATATTCTCATTTTCATCCAAAGGAAGCACTGGATCTGAAATCTCCGCCACTCGGTCAGGCAACGCCTCCTTAACAAACTCGTGAAGGTTCAAACCCTCTTTAAACACGTCATCAGTTGGTCTCTTCCCAGTGAACAGTTCCAAAATGAGGATCCCAAAGCTGTACATATCTCCATATATTGACACCTCACTTCCCATACCATACTCTGCAAAGTACAAATTGCAGGTTGTAAGAATAGCCAATTGGTTCTCAAGTAGAAGAAACAAATGACAAATATAATCAAGAAAGAGATAAAATGATCATTTTCTTTTTTTCTTCTTCTTATTTTTTATTTTTCCTCCTCTTCCCTTTCCTTCTACTTTTACATGTGCAAATAGGGATAGGGCTCAAACAAATCCAAGCCCTATGTTAGATGCAATCTGATAAGGGTCTTTAATAGCAATATGATAAAATAACTAAGAGAAATAACACTCTTTTCAAAATTATTTTAGGAGATTCTATATAGACATATAAACGAAGTGTATTAGTTTCATTGCACTCAAATGTGTTAAATCAATTATGATCTACAGCAGTTAAAACAGGAAGCTAAGTCTAACCGAGTTCACACAAAAGGAAATTGGTTATAATTTTTCTAGAAACAAAATCTAAATATAAAATAACTAAAAAATTACAATAACCGAATGAAGAACCATTATCTAATTATTCTCTGGCAGGTGTAAGGGATTGGCCATTCAACAAATCAATATGATGGTACTACCTCTTAATTTTAAAACAGAAAAGAAAAAATAGAAGGAGGTGATAGTATTAAATTACTGTTGAAAACTAACAATGTTACCGAAGTCTCGTTAGCATCAAAATGTGAGAAACTTCCTATTTTAAGAGTGAAATTGACTGTACATATATTATCAGTTTGCACGTAGTGTCATCTGAAATCAATTGCATGTGTAACACTTTAAGGTTAAGCAAGAACATATCAAATATGATGGGATAATCAATAAATTTTTAAGAAGTTACTTACCTGGCGCAGCATAACCAATAGATCCCCTTACACCAACAGAGCTTGTTAGGTTTAAAGTTGAGTCATGACTGGTTTCGCGAATGAATCTTGCCAACCCAAAGTCTCCAACACGCGCAGTCATTTCATTATCCAGGAGAACATTGCTCGGCTTAATATCGCAGTGAACTATTGGGTTTCGACACTCATAATGAAGATAATCAAGAGCACAAGCAACATCAATTGAAATGTTTAACCTCTGAAGAAAGCTTAACTTCCTCGGTTGATCAAATGATGTGTCCTGGTTTGTCCTTGAATGCAACCACTCTTCTAGACTCCCATTATTCATGTACTCGTAAACCAAAGCCTTGAAATCAACACCATGATAATCAACTCCTGAACATGCGGTTATCACCTTTACGAGATTTCGGTGTCTGATGTTCCTCAATGCCTTGCACTCTGCCACAAAGCTTTTGGAAGCTCCCTGTCGCAAGAGATTAAGTACCTTCACAGCAATAATTGTTCCATCTTGATCAAGAATTCCTTTATACACAGACCCAAAACTACCAACACCAATCAAATTGGCCAAAGAAAACCCATTAGTTGCTTTGAGGAGACTGTGATAGGACAAGTTCAACAACGATTTTTCTTTTGAACCTGTAGAAGTGCTTTTTAGGGTCCTTTTGAACCAACAAATGTATAGAAAAAATACAATCAAAGTTAGTCCTAGAAGCCCACAAGATATAGACACTGCTAATTTGATGGCAAAAGGCGATATCTTCTTTTTAGACCCACTGAAGTTGCATTCGGGAAGATGCAATTCAGGTACACCACCACAGAGTTTATTGTTTCCCATTACCAAAGTTTCACTTGCATTCTTAAATATGCCCTCTCTTGGTACTATGCCCTCAAAATCATTGAATGACAAATTTAAATATTGCAACAGTTTCAAACCCTGCAAGTACTCTGGAATTTCTCCTGATAGATTGTTGCTTGAAAGGTCTAACGCACGGATGGCCCTCAAATGTCTCAAAGAAGAAGGAATAATCCCTTCGAAAGAGTTTCCCCCCATATTTAGGATCTCTAAGCTTAAACAGCTACCAATTGTAGCAGGAATTTCACCCGATAACATATTATTAGAAACATCAAGATAATCGAGATTTATCAAATTTCCAACTTCCCTGGGAAGGGAACCACTCAGATAGTTTTGCGATAGTGCTAGGAATATTGATAAGGATGAGAGACCGATAATTTCTTGGGGTATGCTGCCACTTAGGTTGTTTCGAGAAAGATCCAATACCTGCAGTTTTTGGCATTGTCCAAGACTTGGTGGGATGCTTCCCTGAAGATTATTTCCTGATAAACCCAATTTAATTAACAAACTCAGATTTCCCAGAGAGGATGGAATGTTTCCTGACAATTCATTTGTCATGAGAATCAATTCTTGTAGGTTTTGAAGCTTCCCAATATCAGCGGGTATACCACTTGTGAGATGGTTATTCTGCATATCTAAACTCTGCAGGCTGATGATATTCACTATTGTCTGTGGGATGTTTCCATGTATCTGGTTGTCATTTAGATACCACACTTGAAGCATCTTTGAAAGATTACCGACAGATAGTGGCAACATCCCTCCAAAATTGTTATAGCTTACATCTAGCATTTGTAAATTGGTGGCATTGGTCAAGGAGGAAAGAAAGCCCAAGTCAGTGGCGTTGCCACTTCCTAGATGGTTGGAAGATACGCTTAACCGCTCAAGCTCATGCAAATTTTCCAAATTAGGAACTTTTCCTACAACTTCATTTATTTCCATAAAAAGGAAGTGGAGGTTTGATGCATTTGAAATGGAACCTGGAATAGTTCCAGTGAAATGGTTATCACCGATGTTGAAGTATTGGAGATTGGGAAGAGTGATCCCCATGTCTTCAGGAAGACTCCCCATAATTTGGTTAATAGTCACATCAAACATTGTGATAGAAGAGCGATTGAAAATTGAAGGAGGGATGGTACCAGAAAATCTATTAGCAGCTAACGCAATTATCTGAATATTTTCCAATTGGCCCAAAGCATCAGGGATAGTTCCAACAAAATTATTAACTGATGCAAAAAGTGATTCTAGTGAAGACAAATTCCCTAAAGGAGTGATACTTCCTGTCAGATTATTGTGGTTAATACCTATGAATCGGATCTTCGACAAGGAGCCAAGCTCCTTGGGAATATTTCCTTCCAGCCTGTTATAAGAAAAAGAAAACCTAAAGAGGTTAGAGCAACTCGACAGGTTGGCCGGAATTTTACCGCTAAATGAGTTATTACTTAGCTGCAAAGACTGTAATCGTTGTAGACGACCAATTTGTGGCGGGATCTCATTGACGAAGCTATTGTTCTGCAGCCAGATTTCCTTTAGAAAGCTCATATTTCCTATATGAAGAGAAATGGACCCCCCCAGTTTATTAGACCCCAAGTCCAACACAGTGACCCTTTGATGGCGGCGACCGCATGTAACCCCTTGCCACTCACAAAAGTGGATAGTGTCATTCCAGTTGCTCATAGCCTGGAGAGGATTGTCAACTATTCCAGCCTTGAATGCTAGCAACGAAATTCGATCAGTCTGGTTTCCCCCATGACCCCTTGAGTGCTGGAAGCATGCTAGCATTATTATTATGACAATGTGAAACGACCATAACATGCTGGGATTGAAAGTTGGAACTTCCATACTATTGCTCTAGGTTTCAGGAACATGTGTAACAAATTAGTATATGTAATCATGCCATGGATTTTATAGTCATAGTATTTTTTACCACAAAGACTTGTTGTCTAATAAGATTTATTACTGTGAGTGGCATTTAATACATTGCACATTGTCAAAATTTCACAACTGATCGATATTTATTGCAACATAATGATGTCAATTTCTCTCTATATCACTGGAATCCTGTATTTATATCGAAGGAAATTAAGAAATTTTATAACAGAAATATGGTAGTCAACACGAGAAGTGATCAGACCCCATGTTTGAAAATAACAACTTTCGAAATTTGGTACACAAAAAATGGCGAAGACTTAGGCGAGTCCACGATAATAAGGTTGAAAGTGGGACATAAAGTTATAGGAATCAATCACTCTTGAGTCATCATCGCATGCCGTGTTTGATAAGTTCCATCTTACTAATGAATGGAAGTGTAAACAAAATATATAATAAAAAGTGGGAAAATAAATAGGGGCATATACGAAATAGTCCTCGAATATTTTTTAGAACACGTTTAGTCAAAGCGTTTTTATTTATTCTAAAAAATCTTTTAACATGCCGCTAGCGCGGACTTTAAAAGTAAGAGAACATTGCTTAAATGGGTGTTTGAGGGGGTTTCTAAAACAAAATAAAAAAGGTTAGACTAAATGTGTATTAAAAATGTTTGAAAGACTTTTTAGTATTTGATCCAAATAAATACCCATGAATTACAATTTGCGATAATACTTCACCTCAAACGTTTTTTTTGTTATGTTTGATTTATTTTTAATATATGGGTAAATACGGGTAAATCATTTTGTGGTACAAAATGGGTATGATTTGTACCAGATAGATTTATAGATTTTTCTAGGTAGATTTTTACAATATGGGTATGATTTGTACTGGGTACAATTTGGGTATGATTTTTCTGGTACAATATCGTGTTCGTAGATTTTGTACTGAGTAGATTTGTGAGCTGATGGTAAACTACTCGTATTTTTAATCTTAGATTAGTGGGGACGAAAGCAATATGTGGTCACTGAAATCTTTTGTTGCAAGATACAAATTTTTTTGTAGGTTTTTAATCTTAGACTTGTAGACATGATTTTTTGTAAGTTTCGACATATTTTTATTTTTTTGATAATATATTGATATTGATATTTTCTTTTGTAGATGAAGAAGTAGGGAGTGCAAGAAACAAAGAACGTGAAACATTTTCATTTTGATTTGTTATATAATATGACAACCCAAGTTGATATTTATTCAAGTTATTTGGATAATAGTATAACTTGAATTACAATTTGTGATGTTTATTTTGGAGTTTAATATTTATATATAGTTATGGAGACGACACAATTATATTGGTTATTTTCTTCTTTTTTGAAATATGAATATAAAAAGTGTTGGAGTTTTGTTATGGAAAGAACGAAATATATTAATTAATTTCTGCAAGGCACGTTCTTGGAACGAGGCAAAATTTCTTCCAATCCGGTTGAGACAGAACCAAAGCCGCGAGTACACTATGGGTTTTATAGAATCTGCCTTCAGGACACAATGCAGTGTATGAACAGTTGTTTGATTCAAACTATGTACTATTTGATCAAACCGAGAACACTCTGAATTTGTAACTTGATAATGCCAAAGTATAGAGGACGGAGAGAGGAGAAACTAGCAATTTTCGGTGTCCAAAACAGAGGCCTGAAACTCTTTTTATAGCCATTTCTGTGACTGTTCTTCAACAGTCGCACCTCTTCATGGAGTGACTCAGCAACCGTTGGATCGTGCCTGTTTGGAACAGCTGCGATCTAACGGTTCAGATTAGGCGTCTCATCGTAAGCGAATGGACATCCCCTACACGAAACGCTACGAGTTCATCTAACGGTTTAGATCAAGTCGTTTCGGATTTTAAACCCTTTGATCGGATCATTTAATCACAACCGTTGATCTATTTTACCTCGTCAAAATTTTAGGCTCCCACACTCCGAGCGACGATCGAAGTGCCAAGTGCGCGTCAAAGCGTGCAATGAGCCCTAAGTCGCCCAATCGCCCTTTCGCGCGCCACGTGTCGTGCTTACGCGTGTCGTGATTGGTGGTGCTTAAGCACCACCGCGATCGTAGGATCATAGCCTCTTATTTGACTTGTCAACTAAGAATCTTAGTTGTCCTTTAGTTGATATACCACTACTTTTTGTAGTATTCTTTCAATGTGGGACAATATGGGATTTTGAGCACTCCCATATCTTTCACACCCATTTGCTCATGTTTCTACCTTCTAAATTAAAACCCAAACTATGTTTAAAATAAAACACCAATAATATAATAAAATATTAACAACTAAAAAATAAAATATCAATAAATATTGGAATTTATCCAACATTCCCCACCAATTTCAATATACACAAGAGAGCAAAGCAAAAAGACAATAAATAACTTTTGGCATTATCGCTAAAATTTAGTACATAGATGAGAAGTGTCTTTCGGACTTGAACTTCCATATAGTGAAAATAATTCAAAGCTTCATCAAGGTGCTGTGGTGAACGTATCTTGAACCAAGTACCTTTTGAGACTAGCCGGAACTATCACACATACCGATTTCTGAGTTTATAAGTGTTCTTCTAGCATGCACTTTTATGGCCTTGTGCTAATCCTGATTTCACGAGCGCTTTAGGATCGGTCTTGATTCCATAGAAAGCGGCCTCACTTTCGACACTCGTATAGGTAAATCAACTTTAGTGATTCTGCGAGTCACACTTATATGATTTATTAAGAAGTAACCTTCATCCTCTAACATGCAGAAAACCAACACTAGGCACATAGGAATGGAATTTTTTTTTATAAAATTCCTAGTGTTCCATAACTATAATTTAACATGTTTGTACCTTATTGAACTCTATCTATATTTTCAAGATATGAGTTGGGTTTCCCTTAAATATAGTTGTGTTATTTAATAGACCTTAGTCCCATTCCTTTTGAGGTGATATATATCATCTCCCTAACAAGACTTTTAGTAAGAGGATCTGCTAAATTCTTGTTCGTTTTAATATAGTCGACTGTAATTACTCCTTCCTTAAGTAATTTTCTTATAATTTGATGCCTTAGACTAATGTGTCTAGATTTTCCGTTGTAAGTTTTGTTCGAAACTTTATAAATTGTGGCTTGGTTATCACAACTTATCATAATAGAAGGCGATGGCTTTTTCCATTAAGGAATATCATACAACACATTTCTAAGCCATTCTGCTTCTTTACCTACATTTGCTAGGGCTATAAATTCAGATTGCATTGTTGAATCCGATACACATGTTTGTTTCTTGGATCCCCAAGAGATAGTTGCTCCTCCTAGCGTAAAAATCCAACCAGTAGTTGACTTGGATTTTGATTCAAGATTATTCCAACTTGAATCACTATATCCTTCTAAAACAGATGGATATCCTACATAATGTAATCCATAATCCAAAGTCCTCTTCAGGTATCTAAGAACCCTAGAAATTGCATTCCAGTGCTCTTGTCCTGGATTACTTGTAAATCTACACAATACACTCACTGCATAAGCAATGTCTGGTCTAGTGCAATGCATGGCATACATTAGACTCCCAATAATACTAGCATATATAAGTTGGTCCATAGCACGCCCAGTATTTTTCATTAATTTGATGCTAGGATCCACTGGTGTAGCAGCTGGCTTAAGTTCAAAATGATTATATCTTTTAAGAACTTTTTCTATATAATGAGATTAAGATAACGCTAAAGAATTATCCTTTCTCACAATTTTGATTCCTAAAATCACATCAGCTTCTCCAAGATCTTTCATATCAAATTTTGATGAAAGAAAATGTAAGCGCAGTTGGATCCCCGGTGATGATTAATTTATCACAAATAAAATATAATTTCCTTTTCAGTTATAGATGCGGAAGCGTTGAAAGACAGGTGATGGTTCAATAATTAAACAAAACAAAATTAAAATATAATTCAAGTCCTAGAATTTTGCCTAAGTCATGATTAACAATTATATCCAAAGTTAGGCGAAACCATATTAAAGCAAGTGACTTGAATAAACCAATTTTATCCAATATTTAATTTAAGTCCCAAATTAAATGAGTGTGAGAATTAAACCCAATTTTATCTTGAAATTAAACCTAAGCATGCGTTCTAAATTTTGTGCAAGATAAAATAAACAAGGTCACACTACACCGCGATGTACGAGGAAAAACCCACTAACGGGAAAAAACCTCGGGACGGCCCTAGCCTCAAATCCACTAAAAATGGTATTACAAAATACAAGACAAAAAACTTACTTCCTAAACTCGAACCCTCTCAAGCCGTGATGCTTCTTCTTGTATCAACCTCCAATTAGCGGATAACCAACGGAGCTCCACCGTGGTCTCGGAATACACCGATCGGGCAATTAGGCACACCGTTACCCAAACATGGAGCCTATCTCCAAACGGGTAGAAATGAAACGAACTTCTCTTCAAATCGGTGTAGAGAAAAACCGGTGCCAAATAACTCCAAGTAAAGATATGTATATATAAAGCTTGGATAAACAACAATGGGTGTAAACTAGAGTGTGTATGAATTTTCCATTAAGAATTAACACTCAAAAAACATGACCATTTTCCCTAAAAAAATTTGCTCTCAAACTCTCTCTAAGAGTTGGATATGGAATGGAAAAGTAGGATTGGAAAATGTCATTCCCGCACATAATATTGCATGAAAAAGTTGGTTAAAAACCAAGTGGGGAAAGTGGGAGAAAACTGCAAAAAACTGCTCAAAACTGTTCCCGCCCTGACGTCTCGTTCGAACGAACTTGACTCTCGTTCGAACGAGACTTCTAACGAGCGACCAGCCTGGGCTCGTTAGAATCTCGTTAGATACCTCGTTAGAACGAAAAACTCGTTCGAACGACATATCGAACGAATGACCAGGTCGTTGGCAAACTCGTTCGAACGAACTTGGTTCGAACGACAAAACTCGTTCGAACGAACTTGGTTCGAACGAAAAAACTCGTTCGAACGAAACTTCTAACGAACGACCAGAAAGTTTGTAAAATTCGATTTTGGCCCAGAAACTTTTATATACTTAATTTAAAGTTTCTAATTGATTCTTTCTGAAAAATAAAATGCAGTTTTTATTAACCTAACACCCAATACAAATTATTCCAAACTCCTATATACATATAATTACATTCATACCTTGGGAGCATGGAACCTTAGTTGATGACGTACAAACGAGGCACATAAACTACGGCATGTTGATGATGCTTTATACTCTTTGCCGCTACGTCTTCAACAAACACTTCATAGGTCTTGAATATTACAATTAAATAAAATCCTATGAATAAATGTTTTTGTCCGGAATTGAGCGAAAACTATATATGGACTCAATTGGAAATTTGTGTCCTTACAGAAACCTTTTGGTTTCTTCAACTTATTTGAGATTAGACCCAAATATTAACATGTCATCCACATATAAGCAAATAATAACACCAACACCATTTTCAAATTTACTATATATACATTTGTCGGCATCATTAACTTTATATCCATGGGATATAACAATATTATTAAACTTCTCATGCCATTGCATAGGAGCTTGTTTAAGGCCATAAAGAGATTTAACCAATTTACACACTTTCTTTTCTTGGCCAGGAAAAATAAACCCTTCGGGTTGTTACATGTAAATCTCTTCTTCAAAATCACCATTTAAAAATGCAGTTTTAACATCCATTTGATGAATAACTAAATTGTGAATAGAAGCAAGAGATATTAATATCCTAATGGAAGTGATTCGAGCAACATGAGCATATGTATCAAAGTAATCAATTCCATGTTTTTGCTTATAGCCTTTAGCAACTAGTTTTTCCTTAAATTTATTTATTGAACCATCCGGATTTAATTTTCTTTTAAATAACCATTTGCACCCAATAGGTTTAGCCCCGGGGGGAAGATCGGAAATAATCCAAGTTTGATTCGACAAAATTGAGTTCATTTCATCATTTATTGCTTCTTTCCAAAAGACAGCATCCCTAGATGTTACCGCTTCATGAAATGTGGTCGGCTCATCTTCTACATTAAGAAGAAATTTAGTTTTGTTCTTAGTCTCATTTAAATACCCTTCAACTTAATAAATAACAAAGTCAGGCCCAAATGTTTTTCAGTTCTTTGTCTTTTACTCCTTCGTGGTTCAACGTCATTCGTTGTTTCCGAAGAAGATATAGGTTGTGAATTTTCTTCTAAATTTGAGGAGTCAACAGTCGGATTATTATTTTCTCAACCTTGATTCAAAGTACTAAACTTTGTTAGATGTTCAAAGAATTGCACATCTACCGACTCAATGATTTCTTGAGTTTCAAGGTTTAAAAATCTATAAGTCGTACTGTTACTAGAGTATCCAGTAAAAACACATTTGTAAGTCCTATTTCCTAGTTTAGGTCTTTTAGGTTCGGGTTTTCTTACATAAGCAAGAGACCCCAAACTTTAAGAAATCTAAGATTAGGCTTACGATTAAACCAAAATTCATATGGTGTAATATCCTTATTTTTCAATGGAACTCTATTTAAAATATAACATGCGGATAATACAGCTTCTCCCCACATCGACAAAGGTAAACCAGAACTGATTAACATTGAATTTATCATTTCAATTAAAGTCCTATTTTTTCTTTCTGCCGTTCCATTTTGTTGTGGCGTATATGGCGTCGTAACTTGATGGATTATCCCATGAGTATTACAAAATTGTATAAACTCACTCGGGTAATATTCACCACCCCTATCGGATCGTAGGACTTTAATTTTCTGATTTTGTTGAGTTTTAACTTATGCTTTAAAAATTAGTAATTTCTCGAAAACTTCATCTTTATTTTTAAGTAATTATGTATATGCATACTTAGAGTAATCATCAATGAAAGTTAAGAAATATTTATTTCCACCACGAGTCATATTACTCTTCATATCACATACATCACTATGAATAAGATCAAGCATTTCGGATTTCCTCTCAACAGATTTGAACGACTTTCTAGTTATCTTCGATTGAGCACAAATTTCACATTTAGAAAGGTTATCAAATTTACAATCCGAGATTAAGCCGAGATTAGTCATATTTTTTATACTTCTATAATTCACATGACCTAATCTACTATGCCATAAAGAAATAGACTCAACCATATAAGCAGAACTAATATCATTGATTACATTAATTTTGATTATGCCGTTACAAGAGTACCCTTTGTCAATAAATTGGCCATTCTTAGACAAATCAAACTTATCAGACTCATACACTAGTTTGAAACCTCTCTTATTGAGAAGGTCCCCAGACACACGATTTTTACACATATCAGGTACATGAAGTACATCAATTAGAGTAAGTGTCTTTCCAGAAGTTAGCTTCAATTCCTATGTGCCTTTTCCAACTACATAGGTGCAAAGATTATTTGCCATCTTCACTTATTTTTCATCAATTTCTTGATATGTTTTGAATGAAGAGCGGTCTTTGCATATGTGGACCGTTGCGTCGGTATCCATCCACCATCCACTTTCATTATCAATTGAATTTGCTTCGCAAACAGTAGCAATAAGATCTTCAACATTGTTGGTTTCCTTCGACCTTTGTTTTTCCTTAAATGCCTTCTTTTTAAGACGACATTCTCGAGAATAATGGTCTGGTTTGTCACAGAAGAAACATTTTCCCTTCTTTTTCTTATTTTCACCTTGGTTCTTGAATTTTGAATCATTCTTTGCTTTAAATTTTGAGTCTTTGGTAATCTTGGATTTTTGATCCTCAACCATATTAGCTTTTGAATGACCCTCACCTTGTTCATCCTTCTTTTCTTGAATACGAGTATCATCTTCAATACGAAGGTGACGAAGAAGGGATTCCACAGTATAAGTCTTTTTATCATGATTAATTTTCTTCTTAAAGCCATTCCAAGAGGATGGAAGTTTTGAAACAATCACCCCTACTTGAAATTCATCTTAAAGATTAATACAAGCAGCTTTAAGGTCACCAACAATTTGTTGGAGTTCATGGGCTTGCGCAACGACAGATTTATCATTACTCATTCTAAAATTCATATAGTTTGAAATTAGAAACTTACGGTTGCTCGCTTCCTCGTTTTGATACTTTGTCTCCAAAGCATTCCATAATTCATTTGCCGTCGGAATCATTCGATGAGCGCTATAAACAGTTTGAGACAAAGCATTGAGGATGTGTCCTCGACACATAAATTCGTATTCTTTCCTCTTCACACATTTTTGTTTTATTTCTTCGGTGTCTTTGGGTGTGGGCTCGAGAATTTGTTCAAGGTTATCATCTAGAATGTATGCAAGTTTTAGTGATGTGAGGAAGAACATAACTATCTCTTGCCAACGGGCGAAATTTCCGCCATCAAAGCGGTCTAGTCGGATTAAGTCTTGAGTCATGACTTGGATAGATTATGCCGCAGTTCCTTCTATTTGAGTGGAGTAATAAGAATATTTTTGCCTAAAACTGTTGGAGTTTTGTTATGGAAAGAACGAAATATATTAATTAATTTCTGCAAGACACGTTTTTGAAACGCTTTCTTTTAGGCAAAATTTCTCCCAATCCAGTTGAGACAGAACCAGAACCGCGAGTACACTATGGGTTTTATAGAATCTGCCTGCAGGATACAATGCAGTGTATGAATAGTTGTTTGATTCAAACTATGTACTGTTTGATCAAACCGAGAACACTCTAAATTTGTAACATGACAATGCCAAAGTATAGAGGACGGAGAGAGGAGAAACTAGCAATTTTCGGTGTCCAAAACAGAGGCCTGGAACTCTTTTATAGCCATTTATGTGACTGTTCTTCAACAGTCACAGCTCTTCATGGAGTGACTCAGCAACCGTTGGATCGTGCCTATTTGGAACAGCTGCGATCTAACGGTTCAGATTAGGTATCCCATCGTAAGCGAATGGACATCCCCTACACGAAACGCTATGAGTTCATCTAACGGTTTAGATCAAGTCGTTTCGGAGATTAAACCCTTTGATCGGATTGTTTAATGACAACCGTTGATCTGTTTTACCTCGTCAAAACTTTAGGCTCCCAGGCTCCAAGCGATGATGCGCACGTGCGAAGTGCCAAGTGCGCATCAAAGCGCGTAATGCACCCTAAGTCGCCCAATTGCCCTTTCGCGCGCCGCGTGTCGCGATTGGTGGTGCTTAAGCACCACCGCGATGCATAAGATCATAGCCTCTTATTTGACTTGTCAACTAAGAATCTTAGTTGTCCTTTAGTTGATATACCACTACTTTTTTTAGTATTCTTCCAATGTGGGACAATATGGGATTTTGAGCACTCCCATATCTTTCACACCCATTTGCTCATGTTTCTACCTTCTAAATTAAAACCCAAACTATGTTTAAAATAAAACACCAATAATATAATAAAATATTAACAACTAAAAAATAAAATATCAATAAATATTGGAATTTATCCAACAAAAAGTTTTAGGTAAGCAGTACAAAAAATTACCATTATGTACCGAGTTGTACCAAATTTACCATAAAGAGAAATTTATCGAAATCTACCATATTTTTCACAAAATCGATTTTACCGCAAAAAATCAATTTTACCAATATATCGCACGGTTTGATTTTGGTTTGTGGGCTGGTGTATCGACTGGTAAAACTGGTAATTTTGGTTTGATGATTTCAAAGTGGATATGGTATTGGTATGATCCATTTATCGATCAAATCGACGAAAATCAGTCCTACCCATGATAATCAGGTTCAATTATGTGCTAAAAAAGTAAGCAAGAAAAATTAAGTAAAATTGTGCCAATTGGCGAACTCTCGTAGAAATAAATAAATAATTTGTTATTTGAATTTTATTTAAAATATATAAGATCAAGAGTGATTAGATAAAAGGTCAAGAGTCTAGCTATTAAGTTAAATATAAAGGGTCATGTATTTGAAGAGTTTTGATGGAGGATTCCGGGAGTCTCTTGTAAAAGCTATATAAGCCAAATGGGCTTAATGATGGCCAAAGTTTAATTCCATTTTTTTAAAGGAGGATATTATGATTTTTTGAGTCTCATGAATTATGGGAATTCGTTGAAGAAGGATATGATCAATCGGAATCTACAACGATTCTTGCAACTTGGACTCAAATCAAACAAAAGGAGTACAAAGAAAATAATAAGAAGGATGGCAAGGGAATACATGTGATTCAACAAGCAATCATCAAAACTTTTTTTCCCAAGAATAATGGGTGCGAAAAATTCAAAAGAATCGTGGGAAATCTTGAAGGAGGAATTTCAAGGATCGGAAAATGTAATATTTATATATAAAAAATGAATCTTTGTGGAGAGATTTCAACAATTTGACGATGAAAGATAGTGAAATGATTTAAGTATTTTTTTAAGAGTATCTGACATCATTAATCAAATTCGAAACTATGGGGACACCATTCAAAATAACATGATTATTGAAAAATTGTTAAGAAGTTTGCTACAAAAATTTGATCACTTTGTTGTGGCCATTGAAGAATCAAAACATTTGTTAAACTATTGCTACATGAATTAGTCGATTCTCTTGAGGCACATGAAAAAAAATCGAAGGTCCCCAGAAGACATATCAAAACAAGTTTTTCAATCAAAGGTGAATTTTAAAAATAATGTAGTTGAAAATTAAAATTCAAGGTAAAAGTTTTCCTAAAATTATAGAAATTTCAATGGATGTCATGAACAAGGAAGAGGAAGAGGACGATTTTACAATGAGAGAAGTAATAAAAAATTTAACCCGTATTGTTTTGTTTGCAAAAAAGGTGGATATGAAAGTGAAGATTGCCGATACAAGTGCAAAAAATGCAGGATCCCTAATCAATTTGAAAGGGATTATTTGTACAAAAATAAAAAAATATTTGGTACTTGGATAGTGGGTACAATAATCATATGACTCGGAATAAAAATTTAATTGTGCAATTAGATGAAAGTTGTAATTCTCAAGTGAAGCTTGCAGAGGGAGTATTTAAAAATTTCAAAGGTAAAGAAATTGTTGAGGTGCAAACAAAATGCGGTAAGAAAAAAATGATTTCAAACAAAGCATTTCCACTAGTTATGTTGCCCCCTGAAGAAAAGTCTGTTGATGGAAAATTAATTCATGAAAAGTCGAAAACATTAAGTGGTGAAATTCGTGGGGTTGCAAGATCTATCCGTGAGGACCTTAACAGGGAAGGAAAAAAAGATGGTGAAAAGTTTCTCAAGTTTTGAAGAAAAAAAATATTCTCGGCCAGCACCTCATTAAAGAAATGGTTGAAGACAAAAATTTGGTGCCACAATATGCGGGTCGAAGAAATGTTGTGAGGACATCTTCAATAAAGCACCCACCATGGAAAAATTAAAGTACAAGAGTTTTATATAAATTATAAATCAAGAGGGGATGTTAATAATAAAAAAATAATGGGTCATTTTGACTTAACCCCCAATGTTAATGCATAATTTGACTTAACCACACATTTAAATAATCCTTTGAATTTGCCCTCCAATATAGGAAGTTAAATCTAATTTGAGATTATAATTAGGGGCGAAGTAAAATAAATCCTTCGACTTAACCCCTTATTTTTAATCATTATTTTGAGATAATCCCCTCATTTGGGGTGGCAATTCGGATTAGTCATGTCATTTTCGGGATTCGTTGATTTTAATTTGAGTATAGGCTTTGTGTACTCTTTAATCTATACAAGCTAATCGTGTTATGTTCGGGTCATTTTGGGTTATTACTGCAAGCGGGTTATCGTGTCAAAAATTGTCAGTCTTACCCCTCATATAGGGTCAAATAGATTAGAAAAAGTGAGGGTTAAATCAAATATCACATTAAAAAGTGGGGCTTAAGTAAAAAAAATTAAAAAATAATTTTTAATTTGAAAAGATAAAAAAATATATAAAAGGTCAAGAGTCATTCGATAAAAGGTCAATAGTCTAGCTATTAAGTTGAAACTAAAGGGGTTATGTATTTGAAGAGTTTTAGTAGAGGATTCCTAGAGGCTCTTGTAAAGACTATATAAGGCTAATGGGTTTCCTTTGTAATGTAAAGAAAAAAAAGCAAGAGAGACGAAGTGAAAAAACAATAAAAAAAATCCTCGATTCAAGTGTTATTTTTGTTGAGTGTTAAGAATTATAAAAAAAAGTTCTTTTATTTTATGCTCCTTTTTCGATACAAAATTATACTTTCGCTGCCAATTATACAAAACTCCCCAACAAACTCAAGATCTATAAAGAGTTCGAGATAGAAGTTATGATGTTCTCGTTGGAAATGGTTTATAAAAAAGAGTTTTGGGGCAAATTCGAGTAGAACCCACATTACCATCTCTTGTTAGAGGCAAACAACTAGAATATATTGGAATGATTGTAATATATTAAAGAAATTAAAAGAGGAAAATAGATACGAGATGAAAACATGTGAATAAATATAACCCCTAGACACGTGTCAATTCATAAATAGATATAACCTTTAATGTTTGTCTATTCATGAACCCCTTATGACCAGACTATTAATAAAGGTGGTATTAGAATCACTATAAAAATTTAGGTCCGGCACCACTGCACAATACTTTTAAATACAATGTACAATAGTGTATGGGGGTGGGGCAAGTACCCCACCCAGAAATTTGAGGGTTTTTAAATAAAACTTTAGGGTGAATCGGTAATAATTAAAAAAATATGAAGTATTGGTAAAAAATATAAAAAGTAAAAAGTTATGTACAACGTTGGTGTCTAAAATTGATATGTGGGTCACAATTAGTCTGAGCTTGATTATATCAATTATTATATACCACATATATAATATGAGATGATGTGAACTAGAGAGAGATGTGAGATAAGGAGAAAAAGAAAGGTTTTTTTTATGTGGTTTAGCCCAATATGGTGCTTACATCCAGAGGTGTTATGCCACTAAGTATTAACGTTTGAGTACAAGCTCTCACGAACTCTCTAGGGCTAAATGTAAACTGTTTTTCAATTGTCCCCCAAGTGAGGGGCATAGTTAGATATTTATAGTGATGGTAAGGAGAAGAGGTGGGATACCTTTATGCATTAGGTATTTACACCTTTGCACTATAGATAACAATTGTGTATTTCTTCATGTTCATGTGCATGTGCATGGGTGACTGTATTAATTTCCCAGTGTGTCACTACACCAAATCTGCCAAATTATCACGGTCATTGACCTTGACAAGTTCAACTTGTCAAGGTCAATGACCATGACAATTCTGGGCGGAATAAATTTTTTTGTCACGGACTTGTCACGGTCATTGATCGTGAAAAGTTCGCTAGAATTGTCACGGTCATGTCACGGGCATTGACTGTTACAAGTTTTGTCATGATCAACGACCGTGACAAGCCCGTGACAATGCTAAAAAAATTATCACAGTCATTGACCGTGACAATTCTGGGTAGCATTGAAAAAAATCTGCTGGGCAGTTTGGCCACTGCCACTGCCCAGTAGTATATTTGTACGTGTTATAGAGACATTGTACCTATTCAAGCATCATATATCCAAATAAAATAGAGAAAATGCAAATATACATTCAAAATAGAGACAATATGCATCACGATATAATCCAAATATAATTCAAATGTACCAGCTTAAATATAATTCAATTCAAATAATGTCACTACATGTCTTAGGTAAGGTTAAATCCGAGGAGGTGAGTAGGCCACACGATATACGAATTGACATACCCACTGATATACATCATGCCGCATTGTTCGCGCAACCACAATGGGGAGTTATCCTTCCCGAGTATCATATGCATGATGAGCACCTTGGACTCGATGTCTTGAAGCTCACGTCCATGAACTAGTCCACCCTGGACGGTATTCGGGTCCCTCAACCCCGACCCTATCAGCTAGCCATCAAATATGTCCAATATAAACACGCTCGACCAACCAAGTGTCGACATCGGTCAATCGAAGGGAGCCAAATAGGGAAGTGGATCGTCAAAGTCTGCACGTGTCGCCGATGAAGCAACGAGGTCCACATCCTCGTCCTCCCGCACCTCCTCTCCTCCCCTCCACCTTCTCCTTCCATTTCCCCTTGCGTTTTCTGCCGCCCAACAAACGCTTCATGAATGAGAACATATCTTGGACCGTCGCCTCCAAACGGGATAGCTTCACGTCATGCAGGTCACGGGCTTGTCACGATCATTGATCGTGATAAGGCTAGCCACTGGAAGGGTGCCAATTTACCCATTTTTCTATAGTGTGTCTATTCACCTTACTGATGGTTTGCATTCCAGAAGGTGCTTAACCAACTTGCCAACCTAAGGGGATAATAAGGCCGACCACGTTACATTGTTGGACAGGACCCACTTGGCACTATGACATATGTTATGTAGTTATTAGTCCACATAGTATTACCATTTTAGGTCATAGCATACCAATTATTTTAACATAAACTTTCAACCACTCAAACATCTAATACTCAACTTCTTTTTTCTACTACCAAACAACAAAACCTCTGTATTAACTCTTTGCCTAACCTCACTCTCTCATGATGTCTCGCCATTGGACCACCATCAAACCCTCTCTTTCTCTCTCCCCTATCATTCAGTCACAATCACAAGGCTTGAGTTTAGGTAAATATTTTCTTATTGCTTGTTGTTTTGTTCAAGAGTTTAATATGCTTATTTTATTTTTCTTATTGTTGTATTTAGTTTTACTCATTATTCACATGTGTATTAGTTGGATACACTCACACACAACTCACCCTTAGTTATCATTAACTTTATGTTACTTAAGGAATTCACATTATTTGTTCACACCTATTGTAACCTAAAATAATAGTACTACTTGGAATAATGATATGTGACACATGTTATCATCCAGTGGTCCTAATCCCATGATAATAATGTGGTCATATTATTATCCATTTCAGACAGCAGAATAGTCGCATTTAGGAATGGGAACCATCAATAAAGTGAAAAATAGGCACATGCGAAAATTTCTCTAGTCACCCATGCACATGAGGACATGCTAGCTATTATCTATAATGTAAAAGGGTGTAAATACCTGGTGTATAAAGGTATTCTGCCTCATTTCCCTTCCCATTACTATAGATAGCTTACTACACCCCTTAGTTGGGGAATAACTGAAAATAACATATACTCTACCCTAGAAAGTTTCTTAAGATATTGTACTCAACCCTAATACCTAGTGACTTAGTACTCGTGGATATGGAACCTCTGAACTACGTAAAATATATTGTCTCCTTCTTTTCCTCTCATCACTTTCTCTGATTTATAACATCTTATTCTATATTCATGGCATATTATTGGTATCGGTACCCTCCTAAGTCTTTCCTTAGGTCCCTGGTACTTCCCCATTCAACACAAATCCTAGGTCATACATTGAGTACTGATCTAGAGGCTATTAGGGCGCTCCCAGGCCTTGCTTGACTTCGGTCAATTTCATCGTCAGAGAGAAAGCTTAATGAATCTTTAAAGGGATCTGAATACCTTTTCCAATGGTCTTCCCCTTGCGCGAATCGGCATAACGGTTCAGACGAATGAACAATTTTACTATTAAAATTCAATTTGGAGGCCATCGAGCGCTCTCGGGGCCCGTTTGACTCCGTAACTTCATCTAAGAGCGAAAGCTCAATGAATATTTGAAGGGATTTTAATCCCTTTTCTAACATTCCTCCCTGTGCGCAAATTGGCGTAACGGCTTGGACGAACAGACCATTTTACTATCGAAAACCGATATGGAGGCCACCAGGAGCTCTTGGGCCCCGATTTGACCCCGGTCAACTTCCTCGTCAGATCGAAAGAATAATAAATCTTAGAAGGTCACTAAAACCCCTTTCCAACGGTCTTCCTCATGCATGAAATGGCATAACCGTTCGAATGAATGATCCGTTTCCTCCAAAAATTGATCCGGAGGCCACCGAGTTCTCTCAAATTTTGTTTGTTCAAAGTCAATTCTTTAGCTCGAATGATACTAAATGAATGTTTAAAGGCCATTGAATACCCTTTCCAAAAATGTACCCCATGCGTGAATCAGCCTTACCGTACGGACGGACGACCCGTTTTACTCCGAAAGGTCACCGAATGCTTCCAGGCTCTATTTGACCAAAGTCAATTATCCTAACCGAGCTAATCTCTTTGGAACATCGAACTGACTCACATAAACTTTTCAACGGTTCCACCTGTGTGCGATTCGGACTCACGGTTTGGACGAACGATCCATTGCCGTCCGACGATCTCCTGTTTAAAGGACCGGCGGGTACTTTCGAGCCTCGTTTGACCCAAAGTCGACTCCTGAACCCGGGAGTGGACTGAAGGATTCTCAAAGGTCTCTGAATTAACTTTCTAATGGTATGACCCGTGCATGATTTAGATTTACGAATTGCATTATATGGCCTTTTTCCAAAAAAATCTACACGAGACTAACAATTAACAGGTCCATTTCCATGCCTATCGGTAGTGTGTTTAGGGTCACCTGTCAATTGGTGGAGAAAGATCTATTATGATCGGCATTTCCCCTACCCTATATAAGGAGAGCATGAGCTCACTCCCAAGGCACCTCAGAAATATCAACTTCAATGATCTCAACAACATTCTTCTTAAGTCAACGAGGTTTCCTTATTTGAAACCTTTCTCCACCTTTCATTCCCATCATTTTCACACCCAACTTAGCAAAACAAATGCTCCAACATTCTTTGCCCACTTGCAAGGAAGCTCATCAATAATCAAAATCACTCTCCAAGTCTTCAAAGAAGGCCTAAACATTCTTCCCTCTATTTGAATTTCTTTATTTTCGCATTTTAGTTCTTAATTTAGCTTTTATTTTAGATTGTACACATATTAATCTTCAAAAATTTAATGGTTATATTGAACATAATATATTTTCTAAAAAAACAAGAAAAAGAGGGTTACAACCATAAATTCTGACGGGATTCATCATCACATTTTCTCAAAACTAAAAATATATTTTCTACATACACAAACATATAAAAAAACTCCCGTTTGAATCTATAGGATAAACCCCACCCTCATGCCACATGCGAACTATGTGGTCTTTGATGCCTTTATAGTCTACGTAGGCGTTTTGGGTTAAAACCCAAGAGTCAAGTCCTATTTTCATATTTTTCATATTTTATTCATATATTATTTATATATATCATACTTGTGATTCATACATGCGTATTATCTAACAAATATTATCATTTCATCAAAACAATCAATATCTCGATAAGAGCACAAATCATATTTTTCTAATTATTATTTTGGAAACATTCTTATGGATGACCTCACTCTATATTTTACATGATGCAAGTCGAGTGATTCTATTCTCCTCTTATATATACACGCACACACACTTCATGAAGAAATTAAGAAAAATAGTAACATAAGCCCATGAGGGGCCGAAAAGGGCGGGATGGGTGCCTAACACCTTCCCATTCCATAACTTAGCCCTCGAGACTCATAACTATTAGTTTCGTAAGCATCACTTTGTCTTTGATTCCTGGAGACATGTTCTTTTACATGTTTTGAGCAAAATAGGCTTCACGACTCTATCTCTTTAAATCACCCCAAAATCATTGACGACTGAAGCACTCCCTCGATGTAGCGAGGGGCACAAAACCCTTATACTACCTCTTTTATCCCCCAAAAGAGTCGGGGAGGGGAAGATCTTAGGGATGGACACAGTATTACTCAGACAACACATATAATTATAACATAACAATTTCAGACACCAAAAAATTGGCATCGTCTATGAGAAATTAACAAGCCGTTATTGTTTCCTACCTATTCTCAATCCCAAAGTAATTTTTCAATCACTTGCTTGCGAGTACTGGAAAATAGAAAATAATCCAAAATGAAGCTATGTAGTTATAACCTTTATACCTTCTGTCCATCTCAAAATAAGGGACCCGTAAGGAATTTTAATAAGCGTAGCCAAAGACCAAGAAGCCATGTTAAATAATTGACTCATATGCTCTAAGTCAGGTTTGTGGTGAGCCCCATCGCAAGAGGAAAAATGTTTTCTCCTAAGCCCATGAGAATGGGAAACTCATAAATCCATCAAGAATGCATGAGAGGAACAAATCTAAATACTCTATATCAACTAATAACCGAACCTACCGTCCAGGCGTCATCTCGTCCCTAAGGTCCACTGATTATTACGAATTCAACCTACCAATAAGATCGAGCAGACTTCTTCGAAAGAGAGATCAAGAATTCAACCTACCAATAAGACTTCTCTAGAAAATATCTCAATGCCTGTTACAACGACCAAGTGGAAGATACGCTAGAATCATTAGCTAAGCGGGAAAAAAATAGCTCGATACGTGGAGCAAAGTAAAAAGGTGTTTAACTATGGGACCCTGATAGAGGGACATTTTGAGGAAGAACCTCTAATTTGGAAGATGTACGTAGATGGATCGTTATGATCCTCTGGAAACGAAAATGGACTAATAATCAACACCCCGAATAATATCGACATTGAGGAGGCCCTTAGGTTCTAATTTAAGTCCTCCAACAATGAGGGAGAGTATAAAGCAATAATAACAAGATTTAACTTAACACTCTTTCTATATGCCGAGTAAATACAAGCGCACAACGACTTCTAGTTGATTATAAACTAAGTGTTAAGTGTTTATGGAGTCAAAGGAGAGTTCATGACAAAGTACATGGCCAAAGAACAAGACACGATATCCAAGTTTTCAGCAGTCGAAGTAATCAGGATTCCTAGGATTGATAATGCCTAGGAAGATGAACTTTTTCGGCTTGCCTCTGCGACCAAAAAAAAATTAAGGAGGACCATCCCAGTAGAGATCCTCCTATATCGGAGTATCGATGAGGAAAACCTCAATATGATTGCACTGGATTTAGGTTCATCTTAGATAGATCCAATAAAGGAATACCTTAAAAATGGTGTCTGGATGACTGATCCTAAGGAGGTTAGAAGATTAAGATACAAAGTCGCTAGATAAATTATGGAATAAAGGATCCTATATAGAAGGGGATTCATTATTTCATTGCTCAGCTGAGGTTGCAATCCACAGAACACCGGGGGCTACATTCATGCTGATCACATCCCCATGGCCCTTTGCCATGTGGGAGATTGACCTAATCGGATCTCTATTAAAGACAGGAGGAAGGTTTAAGTAGTTAATCATTGTCGTGGATTACTTCACCAAGTAGGTGGAGGTAGAACCTCTGGTAGATTTGCCTTATGATAAGGTCTTCCATTTTATATATAAAAATATCATTTGCCGTTAGGGAATGACATATGCCTTCATCACCACCATGAAATGGAATTTGACTACTAAGAGTTTGAAGATTATTGTATTTAATTAAAAATTTAAAAGCTACATGCCACCCCTGGACATCCGCAATGCAACAATATACATAAGTGATGAACGAAACTCTGCTTGATGGAATGCATAAGAGACTTGATAACGCCAAGGAAAATTAGATCAATGAGTTATAAAGTATTCTCTGGGCTTATAGTACTATGCTGAGGACAATCACCGATTAAAACCCCTACATGTTAGCTTTTGGGATCCCCAAAAAAGTTGGTTTGCCTAGTCACAAGGTGCTCAATTTATATTTCCTAAAGAGTGATCTCATGAGAAGGTTAGATTTGGATTTGTTTGAGGAAGTTATAGAGCATGTTGCACTTTGCATGGAAGTCTATCAGCAAAGAGCTATCCAATTTTATAATAGGAAAGTTAAGCTAAGCAATATCAAAGAAAGAGACTACGTGCCAAAAAGGTTCTCCAGAAGGGGAATAAGCTAGAGCCCAATTAACATGGTCCTTACTGCATTTTTGTTATCGTTCGACCATGAACTTATCATAATAAAACCTTAGAAGGAGAGCCATTAAAAAACCCTTGAAATGTTGAGCATTAGAGATGTATTATTAGTGATCAGAGAAAATATAATATCTTTTTATATCATGTAACTCGTTTATAATTCTCAATAAAGATCGTTAATTTTCAAAAAAGATTTTTATCCTTTTTAATGTTTTTGGAGTGGGAGATGTATTAAGTTCAAAGCAATCTCAAATAACAATGAAAAGCCAAAGTTCAAAACTTCACGTGTGACTTCGTCTTCGGACAAGCCACGAATGAGAAGTGTAACTTCATGTATGGCCCCACAAGGTCTAGAATAATAAGTCCCAAGCAGAAAAATTCATTCATGACTCCAAGGTCAAGAACAAGAAGTTTTACCAGACCAAATTAAGGAATAATCCTAACATATTTTGTTGCCAATAGTAATTGACCTTGGCACTTGGTCAAAATGATAAGATATGTTTAAGCAACCACAAATAACTGGACGTTAGTAGAACCTAAGACATGACAACATAAGTTCGTCTAAATCGACAATATGTAAGGCAGATTAGTCAACCTATTTTCGACCATATAATCATAAGAATAAACTATTGGTAGGCCATGATTATACAATCAATAATTAATATATCAATCTAGATACTCTAGAAGTCAAAGTTTTATTACAAAGAAATATCCAACAAATTAAAATGACATATAATATTAATTGTCTAAGCCATATTGGAAGAAAAATTTCCCAAAGCCTTCTCCATTCTAGTAGGAGGAACATCCAAAAAATAAGGAGTGACAGTTGTGCTAAGATCTCTAAGCCTCTATTGACCACTAGAGCTTGCCATATTCACTAGATGCAGTGGTCGGCTAAGACCATCAATAGTTCCCAAGGTACTTTTTGGTAAATCTAGTCAGGATCTCATCCGGAGGAATCCAATTTGAAAAGAGGATTAGGCAGGTCCAGATAATCGGGGTCATGCCAATACTATATCTTATCTTCTTTCGATATCTTCATCATAGTAAGGACATTAACTACCCCTATTTATAACCGTCTCTGTACACCTGGTCAAGCTCTTCACTCAAATGCGCCAGTGACACATCATAATCACCCATCCATATTGTACAAGGCTATTTTTGAAAGTGATAGGTAAGACTATTGATGCTCTCACTTAACCTCTTGATGGTGGTCGACTAATTCTTCATAAGATTTTCTTGGTTCTTTCGTTTTCTACTGATGGGCGAGCCATAATAACCTATCGAAAATATTGACCTTGACCTTTTATTTTCCTTAATTGCTCTAACTCTCCATCAGACGGGCATTCTCTTATTGAAGAAAGGATGCTCCTCCATTCTGATCAGCCGTAGTTGACTTCTTTAGGCCTTCCAAGTCATACCTCAACATTCGAAAAAAGAGTTACCACCTTTTTAGAGTATGTCAATGCTAAATTTAGCAGTTTTCGATTAAATCCACAGTCAGTTTACAGAATGGAAAACTTCTTCTCGTAATCGGCAGATAGTCGATAGCAACATGATTATGATCCCGTTGAAGCTTTATGAACATCTCATAATAAGAATCATTGGTCGCTACATCTTAGTGAAACAACCTGTGAATATTTAGATAAGCCTCTTTAGCTTAGTTAAAAATGTTCAAGCCGAGCAATTCCTTTACCTCGTCCTCATATAGTTCTTTATGTCCACACCGAGCAATTGATTACTTATAATGTAAAGTTCACTTTCAATGGAAACCAAATTGGTCACTCTAGATTCAAACTGAAATAATTATTATAGTACATAAGTAATAGAAGAATGAAAAAAAGAAGTGCACCAAATTGTTCAAGACTATGATAGGAAAAGGAAGAATTTTATTAAAAATATGAAGGTGTTACAGTTAAAAAAATTGGGAAAATACATCATAAATATAGAAAGCAAAAACATCAAAGTACCTGTTGATGTAAAAAACTAGATTTAATCTAATTAATTAATCACATATAAGTATGAGTAAAGAAATAAGATGAGATTTTAAAAATGGTTCAGCCTTAATGAAATCGCCTACGTCCACTGTCTTGTATTACTGGGTGTCTTGCCTTGATCTCAATTATGCTACGATAACTTCTGATAGCTTACCCTGCCATAAGGGTATTACAATGTATTTATAGCCCTTAGGTTGTCAGTGTGAATAGACAATATGCTATTATTGAATATGCATATACATTTGTACATGGTAAAGAATACTCATTGAATATGTCTTTATCGTTTGATCTTCCTAACAAGTTACTCGGTACGCTGAGTAGTTAGGTATGTTGAGTAGCTCGTTACACTGAACTTGTGTCATGTTGGATGACACGTGTCTTCACATAATTGGTCTACGTCAGCTGACTAATTTTTGTATCAACAGAAGCCCCTAATGTTTCACAGTTGAATTTTGATATGAGAGTGTGGAACATTTTACCCAAAAGTTAGTCGAGCACATTTCTTACATCTTGATTAATTATAGAACTGCAACACTTGTAAAAGTTTTCCATTTTGTGTAACAATTTTGAGAGCGAAATGGCAAATTTGTAAATATTTTGAGTTTTTAATGAACGCTTGGGTATTTGCATCTTTTTCCTTTGATTAGCCGTTGGGAACACAACAGTCGTCATGTGTGATTATTACTTTTCTCGTTTTTCGATGCAATATATATAATGGTGGTAAAATTCGATTGCCTTCTACCTTTTGCTATCTTGTTTTTAAACTCTTTGTCTTCTCACTTTTCTTCTTACGAACGTTCTTTAAAGTCATCTTCCTTATCTGATTCCTTAATCTTATATAAGAATTTCTTCTTTCCTTCTTCTTTCTTTGCTTTAGCCATCATGGTTTATCTTATCGAGTCATTAGATAAGTTTAGGGCTGACTTTGAGATTCCTTCTTGGGTTATTTTAGTAAAACCTCCTTGCCATTCTGATTTATTTTCTCTAGCTGAGGGACACTGGTTTCCCTCTATTTTTATAGCAGAATGTATTTTTTCTTTCCTTCCTAATCCCATGGGTTTGGAATTTTGCCAATATTTTGATATTTTATCTACAAAATAGTTCTAAATACATGGAGGGTACTTAATGGCGTACATAGGTTGAATTAAATTCATGGAACTCGTCTAGGGATCCCTGAAATTATGTACTATTATACATGGGTCACTAGCGACACCACCTTCTATTTAAAACTAGGTTTTCTAATAGAGCTTTAGTGTTCAATCTCCCTGATTCTAATAGGGATTATTTTGAACATGGGGTTGTGATGAAAATTGGCAACACCCCCCACTAAAGGGGAAAGACATGTACCAAGGTCCCAGATGTCCACCTTATGGAAATGGAATAGGTTGTTTTTTATTTTTAAGCTAGCTATGTTTTTGTTTGATAAAATGTTTCATTGACTTTTGCTTTTTCATTTTTGATTTGCAGTTGACAGTAAAAGAAAACCCCCCCAAAGAGAGTGATATTAATATAAAAGATTTGAAGCTCATATGGGGTTTGCATCAATCAATTGTTGGGGAGCACGTAAGGTCTGCTTCCTATTTGCTAAGATATAAGAACACCACTTCCACTTTTATTGCTAGGCCTCTTTCTCCTCCTTTGGTGATTGATCTTGAGCAGGCTCCAACATCTTCTTCAAATGTCGAAGAATCTTCCTTTGATTTGGGCACTTCTATTGCTGACCTGATGATAAAGAAGAGGAGAATGCCTGATCTCTTTGCTAAGGTTGTCCCTGGTGCTGATAGGGAAAAAAGAGAAAAGAAGATGTCCCAGATGAAGGGACTAAGAAAAAGGATATTACTCCATTTGGGGGAGCAGTCATATCGATCAAAGAGATCATCAAGAAGCCCCTTGTTGCTTCAAAAGAGGCAGCACCTTTGATTGAAGGGGTTGCTATTTTTCGAGAAGAGATATCACCTTTGATTGAAGGGGTTTCTTTTGTTCGAGAAGAGACAACACCTTTGATTGAAGAGGTTTCTCCTTTGAAAAGGTTGAGAATGGGTCTTGCTGAAAAGACCGTTGATGTTGCTGCTCAACCTACTGGGGTGTATATACCTCCTTTGAGAAATGGTCCTCCAGCATTCATTACTCCTAGCTTGGCCAAGAAGTTAATCTGGTTCGAAAGTCTTCCTGATCACAGAGCTACTGAAACTTCTACTGCTCGAGGGAAAGTCACTAACTTGGCAGCCCAACACCTTGCATCAGTGAGTGTTATTATATCATTTCAGTTCTGTTTTTAATTTTCATATTCTAACTTTAGTTTCTCTTCTTCTTGTAGTTTTTGTTGTATTTCAATAATATCCTGGAGAATGATGAAGTTATCAAAGGTGCTTCCTCTTCCAGTGAAGTAGAAGAAACCCTTGCTGGGTTATCAAAATCTTTGGAGGAGTCCCGACAGAAGTATATGGATGACAAAACTGCTTGGGAAAATAAAATTAAGTCTACTGAGATAGCTCAATAAAAATCCATGGAAGTTGCCAATGAGGCTGATCTTGCTCTACAATTAGCTATAAATGCTTCCTAGGAGGCGGAGGAGAAATTAAAGGTCACCGTTTCCAGCAAGGAGGAAGCTGAGGGAAATCTTGAAGAGGCTGAACGGCATAAGAAAGATCTTGAATAGAAAGTAAAATCTGTTGAAGTTCTTCTTAGGGAAAATGCTTCTTCGGAGAGGGAGAAGAGAAGAGTTACTGTGAAGAAGTCCTTTAGCTCTGGCTGGGACAAAAGGGTGGAACAAAGCTGCAACTGCTGCCTCTACTCAAATGGTGTATGAAAGTTTGAAGTTCTTTAGGGATGGATGGGTTGCAGCATTGAAGGAGTTGAACATTGATGATGATTTTGAACAATTTCAAAGACATGTTCACAGCCCTCCTCCTGCTATTGAAGAAGAAGAAGAAGATGAAGCTGGATCTGATGAATCTTCTTTGATGATAGTAGAATAAACACCTTGCTGCCACTATCCCTCAATCCTCCGAGTAAGTTCAACAGATAAAACTTATTCCGAACAATGTCAGCTGCCCACCGAGCAACCAATCCCTTCCTCAAAATTAACTAAAGATGTTATAGGGAATAAGGAGAAGGTGTAATGTTATTTGGCAATTTTTGCCTTTCTTTCTTTTTTTTCTTCATTTTGTACTTGTGGTTATATCCTCCTATATTATGACCAATAAAATGGAGTTGTTACTTATTCTGAATTTCTCCTTTACTGTTCAATATAGCTATGTTGTTGTTAATTTGTTCTTACTTTTTCTTGCTAGTTTATTGCCAGGATGGAACTGTTGTCAGCTCATGATGCAGAGTTGATGAAGAAGTGTACAGATTACCTTAAAGCTGGTCGTGAAAATTTCACTGAAGCACAAATAGTTGATATTCTTGGATCTGATGCCTCTGAACGAACAATTGAGGCTTACCAGTATTTAAAATGTCTACTTGATCAGGCTGTAGCAAATAACGTAGCTTACTACGAAATGATTGAAGATCTTCAAGGAATGATTAAATAACTCCAACTTCAACACAAGGAAGCCACTGCTCTTCTGCATGAAGGTGATGAGAAGAAGTATCAATAGTTGAGCGCTGATCGGGGTTATGATAAATTCATCTCAGCCCATAATAAGAGAGAGAGTGTGCTAAAACTTAAAGTTGAGGAACATAAAAACATTGCTAAGCTGCTGGATGAAGAAAATATTGCTTTAAGAGAAGAATTGAGACAGCTAAAATTTGCTTCTTCCTCTAGAGCTCTGGTCCTAGTTAGTGATGAAGGTTTTTCCTTTTTGGAGACTGAGAATGCCTCATTAAGAGAAGAATTAGAAGCTTTGAAAAGATTTAGACCTGTATCCACTTCTCGGGGTAGAACAAGAGTTGTTCGGAGCAGCATGGAAGAGACTAGGACTCAACAGGCTTTAAAAAATCAAGCTGCTCAACTGAAGGCAAAAAATTAAGCTCTGGATGAGATGTCCCAAAAATTCAAACTCTTACCGAGAAACTTTCCAATCAAAGTTCTGCGTTGCAGAATAAAGAGGGTTTAGTGAAGAGGCTTCATCAACATATTGAACGATTGACTTATCAATTTCACAAGCAACCCAAAGAGTTCTGGATGGGGGGATACAATGAAGCTTTATATCATCTTCATGCCAGGTTGAAGCAATCAAATAATGAGGGATACAAACAGGGGTGGTTGAATGCTCTAACTGTGATGAAGGTTGAGCAAGGAATCGAGCTGTGGGATTGGTGTGACCCTGGATTACTTGATCTACCAGTACCTCCTTTTAAACTAGATGTTAGCTGGATTCCAGTTAGCTCTATTCCTCAGTGTTTGATTTCCAAATACCTTAGTGATTACAATCTTCATGAAGATTTTGAGATATCTCGACCTCCATATTTCTTTAACCAACCAAGTGGGAGCAATACCAGAATGCTATGGGATTTGAACTTTATCAACTCTTCTTTTGCTTTAGATTATCCTCCAGCTGGAATGGATCCTGTGTCTAAATCTGAAGGAAATAAACCAGTAGAATAGGCTATTTGTATATTGTTAGTAAATGAAAAAAAAAGTATCTCTTTGTAATTTTATTTCCTTGGAAATAATTTGCATGATCAATAATAATAGTACTGTATTTTTCAGTCATTGAGTATATATATATTTGAATGGACATTTTGCCTTTTTTGATTTGATTGCCTAGATAATGGAACTTTTTCCCCATGTATTTGTCTAGTTGTAGTGACTTATCACCCATAATTGCCTAAGCAATGGAATTGTATCCCATGTTCTTGCTTAGTTGTGACAATTATTTAAGTAAATAATTGCCATGGTGCCTAGGCAGTGAATATGTTACCAATTTTCTTGCCTAGTTTAGATGGCTCTTGGGTCACCCATAATCAAGCAGACCTTGCATTGCTCGATTGTTTTACCAACATTGTTGGTGTTTATAGTGATGCTGACCAATTTTGTTGGTGTCTGGCTGATGCCGACCAACTTTGTTGTTGTTCTCCTTGCTCGATTATTTTACCAATATTGTTGGTGTTTATAGTGATGCCGACGAACTTTGTTGGTATTTTTGCTGATGCCGACCAATATTTTTGGTGGAAAAAAATTATTTTGCTGCAAAGATAAGTGTGTAGCACGAGTACTCTGAAAAAGAAAATAAAACAAACGATTGGGAAAATCATAATTTTCATTCATATTGAAACAATTGGGTACATGGGCAATTACATTACTGGTAGTATTTTCGCAGGTGCTCAGCATTCTAAGCATTTTTAAATTCTTCCCCTTCAAGAGTTTTTATTCGGTAAGTGCCAGGTCGAACAACAGATGAGATATGATATGGCCCATGCAAATTTGCCTCCAACTTATTGTGCTTTTGAATCACTTTCTTGAGCAAATAATCACCTTCCTTGAGATCGCATTTCTTGACCCTTTTATTATAGAACATGGCAGTCCTTTGCTGCTAGGCTGCATTGCGGATCGCCTCATCTTCTCTGACTTCTTCAAGCATGTCCAAGTCTAAGTGTCTCATCAAATCACTCACTGGAGAATTAAAATTAAGCACCCTATGAGTAGGTAACCCTAGTTCGACAGGTATCACTGTTCACTCCCAAAGTCCAACACGTAAGGAGATTCCCCAGTTACTGTTCGGGGAGTTATTCGATAAGCCCATAACATTGAGTGCAACTCATTGATCCAATTCCCTTTAGCATCATCCAATCTCTTTGCAAACCAGTCAGTAAAGTTCTGTTCATTACCTTGGTTTGCCCATTACTTTGGGGATGACCTGGAGCAGAATGGATTTTTTGAATGTTGGACTATAGACAGTACACTGCGAACTCATCATTATTAAATTGTGTACCATGGTCGGTGATAAAAACATAGGGCAGACCGTATCTACAAATAATATTCTTCCAGATAAATTAATAGACCCTTTCATAAGCCATATCTATAAAAGGTTTAGCTTCCACCCATTTTGTGAAATAATTAACAACCACCACCAAGTATTTGAATCGTCCTCTTGTAGTTGGAAAAGGCCTGACCAAATCTATTACCCACATAGTGAATGGCCAAGGTGAAGTGATTGGTGTTAGCAGCGCCTGAGGAGTTCTTCATATAGTAGAAAATCGCTGACACTTGTCGCATTTCTTGGCATAAGCTATACAATCAGTGCATATTGTTGGTCAATAATGCCCCTGGGTATTTATTCTCTGTAAAAGAGTTATACTTGCTACGTGAGCCCCACAGAATCCTTCATGAATTTCCTCTATTAGATCTTTAACATCCGCTGGATGAATACACCTTTGCAGACCAGCTATCACACCTCTTCTGTACAAAACTCCATTGTTCAAGACATATCTGGCAGCCTTATACTTCAACCTCTTGGCTGCAAGTTGGTCGGCTGGTAAAGTACCTTCTTCGATACAAGACCTGATGGGATCCATCTAGGAAGGTCCCATATTTAAGGCGATAAAATTAACCATCAAATCTTCTTCAATACTTCTGCTTACAAGTACTTCAATGGGAATTATTCTTCATAGCTCGATACGCGTAGCTGAGGCTAACCGAGCAAGTACATTTGCTCTTATATTCTCTAGTCTTGGTATTCTAATTATTTGGGTAACTACCAAATTGGATACAATCTCCATAGCTTTAGTTAAATACCTCGACATGAACTCCCCTTTTGTTGCGTAAAGACTTAGCATCTGATTCACCACTAGTTGCAAATCACTGAACACTACAACTTGCTCTGCATTCAACGATTTAGCTAAGTTGAGGCCCACAATTAGGGCTTCATACTCAGCTTCACTGATGGAAACCTGGAATTGGAAATGCAGAGCATATTCTATGTATTGTTGGAAACCTGGAATTAGAAATGCAGAGCATATTCTATATCTATCCCATCAGGGCTATTGAGAATAATTCCAGCTCCGCAACCTGTTCCACACGAAAAACCATCGACATATAAATTCCATATGGGGATATTATCATCAAACCCTTGGTCTGAAAAAATCCCTTGATGGAATATCTTGTCCTTCCTTTCTTCATACTTCTTCTTCAACTCTGGCCCCTTACCAGAAGATTCTAGTTTATCGGTGGCCATCCCTTATGGTAATTCTGCTGTTGGGCATTTCTCGGGGATATTTTTTGTTGATCTTCTATTCTCCTGGAGTTTCTATTCATTATCCCCCTCTTGATTCCAAACATCTGGGTAGGTAAACTCAGCAATGGAATTTGCCACTGCCTGCCCTTTGAGAGAGGATCTTGGCTCATAGATAATGTCGTACTCCCCTAACTCCACTACCCAATACATTAATCTTCCAAACTTTTCTGGCTTATGTAAAGCCTGTCTGAGTGGTATGTCAGTGTATACCACTATTGTATGGGCTTGAAAATATGGTTTCATCCTCCTGCTCGCTTCAATCAACGCCAATGCTAACTTCTCTAATTTCAGATACCTGATCTTTGCTCCCCTGAATGCCTTGCTCGTATAATAAACTGGTTTTTGCACTCCGCTTTCTATTCTTATCAAAGCCGAACTGATTGCACATTCTGAAACAACTAAGTACATGTATAATTTTTCTCCCGCCACTGGCCTGGATAATAAATGAGGTTTCCCCAAGTATCTTTTCAACTCTAAGAACACCTTCTCACATTCGTCGTTCCATTCGAAGGTCTTTCTGAGCACCTTGAAGAATGGAAGTCATCTATCAGGTTCTCGAGAGACGAATCTGTTAAGAGATGCGACACGCCCCATAAGGCTTTGCACTTCCTTCTTGATGGTTGGAGATTGTATCTCCAGCAAGGCTTTTATCTTGTCAGGATTTGCTTCAATACCTCTTTAATTCATAATATACTTGAGGAACATGCCTTCTTGTACGCTAAAAATGTACTTGGTCGGGTTCATCTTCATTTGGTACTTCTCCAATTGATAAGATGTTTGGCTCAAATCGACTACATGGTCAGCAAGTTTCTTGATTTTGGTCAACATATCGTCGACGTATACCTCCATATTTTTGCCAATCTACTTTGTAAACACCTTGTTCATCGACCGCTGATATATAACACCTGCATTTTTAATACCAAAAGGCATAACATTTTAACAATATGTTCCCCATGGGGTAATGAAATAGGCACTCTCCATGTCTTCTGGTTTCATTTTAATTTGATTATATCCAGAAGAAGCATCCATGAAGCTTAACAGCTCATGCCCCGAAGTGCATCTACCAGCTGATCTATCCTGGATAGAGGGTAATGATTTTTTGGGCAAGCTTTATTCAGGTCTGTGAAGTCCACACACATTCTCCACTTATTGTTCTTCTTCTTTACCATCACAACATTAGACAACCAATCAGGATATTTGGCGTCTTCGAAGAAAGAAGCCTTTTGCAGCTTTTTCACTTCTTCTTGAATAACCCGATTCTTCTCCGGACTAAAAACTCTTCTTCTTTGCTTCACTGGTTTGATCTCTTTGTTAATATTGAGCTCGTAACATAGGAAGGTTGGGTTTATACCCGACATATCTTCATGACTCCATGTAAATACCTATTTTATGTGCTTCAGAAATGCCACCAGCTCTTGCTTTAATACCGGATCAAGTGAAGCTCCAATCTGAGTTGTTCGATCTAGTTGCCAGTCATCCAAAATAATACTTTTCGTCTCTTCTATTACTTAGCCTTTAACGAGTTTTGTTTCATCTCTTGGGTCTAAGGTTTCAATCTTAGACTCATCAGATTCATCCACTTGATAAGTGGTTGTTTTCTTCCTAGCATTCTCCAATTTTTCTTACTCGGCAGACGAGTAGTAGCATTCACGAGCTACTTTTTGATCGCCCTTTGCAATTCAAACCCCAAAGTTGGTCGAGAATTTTTAAACACGGATGCACAGTGGATGGGACTGCTTCAAACTTTTTCAAGCCTACTCTCCCCATGACTATATTGTATGCTGACTGGATATTTTTATCCATCACGAAGAAGCGTACCTTCTCTATTCTGCAAGCTGGCCAGGTACCAATCATCATGTCTAAATTGATCGTTCCAAGTGGAAAAACCTTTTCTCCAAAAAACCCAATGAGGGGCCTATGATACGGCTCCAATTGACCAAGTTTCAAGTTCAAACTGTTGAAGCAAGGATAAAACATGATGTCTTCCGAGCTACCATTATCCACCACACTCTTGAAATGATTACATCCTTCAATCTCATTTTGATCACTAGAGGATCATCATGAGTATACAAAACGCCTTTCAGATCATTTTTAAAAAATCTAATGACCAATTTATCTTTGTGAACCTTCCTCGAAAGATCTTCTTTTGTCAGATTTATCCATTGTATATAGGAACACGCTTGAGCCTCATTGAGGCAAGCTTTCCTTTCAGCAGTATGATCGCCCCCTCCAGCGTCTCCACCTATAATCATGTTACAATCGAATGAACCAAAATGAATTAAAAATGCCTCACGTTCAGGTTGTCTTGGCCTTTTTGGGAGATCGGGATCATCTTTAGGATCATCTTTATGGTCCCTTTTCTTCTCTTGGTCGGCAAGGAGATTTGGATCTCTGTCGAGCTCTGGTGTTCGTCTTCCCACCATTCTAGCGATCAACATAACTGTTCAACTTTCTGTGTCTAATGAGTGCCTCAATTTCATTTTGGAGAGCTACACACTACTTGGTTGTGTGACCATGATCTTTATGGAACTCACAATACTTGTATTGATCCCTTCTTTCGGGAGCTGATCTCAATTTTTCTGGCTAATTCAGTTCCTCGCTGCTCTTGATGTCCTCCAGGACATGGTTTATATCCACCTTTAAGGGAGTATAATTCGTATACTTTCTCAAGTGTTCCAATATTTCTTTGCCTTTCGACTATTTGCTCCCACTATTGTGTTTGTGATCTTTCCTCTCCGACTTGCCTTCAGCTTTAGCTTATGCTTTTGACTCAGCATTCTTCTTCGCAGCTATTGCCTCCTTGGCATTTATAATTTTGGTTGCTTTAGCCATCAATTCAACTATGGATTTGGGGGATCCTTGGCTAAAGTGTAATACATCTGGTCTGGTAAAAGACCACTCATGAGAGTTATAATGGCTGTCTTCTCCTCGTAGTCTATGACCTCCAGTTTCTCGTTGTTAAAATGAGTGATATAATCCCTGGTACTTTCTCCTGATTTTTGTCTAACACTCAACATATGTGCTACCCTTTTAACTGGCTTTGCACCAAAACAAAAATTTCCTATAAAGATCTCTGCCAGTTGATGGAAGGTCACAATCTTCCCTCGAGGAAGGATGTTGTACCATATCTGAGCAGATCCAGTAATGGTTTCTAAGAATCCTCTGTACCTAATTTCATATGGAATTGCATAAATATCTGCTGCAGCTTGGTACTGTTCTATGTGGAGAAATGGATCGGTTTTTCCATCGTACTTAGGTTTGACCACATGATCCTTAAATTTTGATGGTGTGAGAAAATCCACAATTGCTTGTACAAATGGAGATCCTTTGATAAATGTTCTTTGGAGAGGATTTTTGGCCTTAGCCATTTTCTCTTACTCGTCTTCTAATCTATGAATAGATCCCTTCCATGCATTATTTCCCCCCTCTAATTTATTTATGTTTGCACGAGCAACAGATCGCGCATAATTCTCCTCTTGGGATCTTTTTATACACGCTGCAGGCCTGGGATTTAGATGTGATTGGGTCAAGCCTTCCCTTAAATCATTTGATCATTGAGAATTTCTCAATGCAATCTAAGGTGGATTTCTGTTCCTCGTAAGGCCCAAACGGTCGAAGGGTGAAACTCTACTCAACCTCTCCAGAGCGCTTGTTCGTTCTGGAGTTAGAGTGATATTTTCTTGAGAATCCAAAATTCTTATAGGAGAAGTCAGACCAGGGTGATAAGGCGGATCACTTTAATTCCCAGTATGATGGAGTTCAGTATGTCTGGATCCTGAAGGTGGTGGATACATGATCCTATGAACACTTCATTGGCCAAACTGGGTAGACGCTCCATGTTGAACAGTCTAAATGAACTATCACATAGTTTCCTGCATAGACGTTTGTCCCCTGGCTAAGCTTACCAAGATTCTGGTGATATTGTTTGCATTTGGGGGAATCAAAGGGTTAGGAATATTCCCTTCATTATTCCTATTGCTAGATTCTGGGATATCAGCCATTTATGATAAGTTTTTAGTGAAAAACTCTACGTGTAGTAGTTCCCACAGATGGCGCCAATCTGTTGATGTAAAAAACTAGATTTGATCTAATTAATTAATCACAGATAAGTATGAGTAAAGAAATAAGATAAGAGATTTTTAAAGTGGTTCAGCCTTAATGAAATGGCCTACGTCTACTGTCTTGTATTATTGGGTGTCTTGCCTTGATCTCAATTACGCTATGATAGCTTATGATAGCTTACCCTGCCATGAGGGTATTACAATGTATTTATAGCCCTTAAGCTGTCAGTGTGAATAGACAATATGCCATTATTGAATAGGCATATACATATGTACATGGTAAAGAATACTCATTGAATCTGTCTTCGTCGTTTGATCATCCTAACAAGTTACTCGGTACGCTGAGTAGTTCGGTATGTTTAGTAGCTTGGTACACTGAACTTGTGCCATATTGAATGACATGTGTCTTCAGATAATTGATCCACGTCAATTGACTAATTTTTGTATCAACAGTCTTTATCACTATGTGACACCCCCTCCTATTAAAATAATGGGTGGCCAGCCCTCTACCAAAATAAAACGTTGGTCTCATATGACTCATTCCTAGCATTACTGTCGAAACATGATTAATCACTAACCACCTAATTGCTTTAATAAGCAATGTCAAATTTGATCTTTCATTAACATATAAAATGAGTAGCCATTACACAATAAGACCATACGCAGTGACAATATAAATGAAATTCCAGATAAAGTCTAAAGTTACGATAAATAATTAAGGTTCCCAAATAAACCATCGGGTAAGAATCCAATACAATAAATCCAACCAACTAAGAAAATTTTAAAAATATAAGTCTAAATAAAATGGGTGACATGCCCAACAATACTAGAATAGAGAACCTAATCTAGAATATAAAGAATGAAATCGGGTACTCAGAAATCCTTCAAGCATTCACATCAATTGCAGCTACGTCTAGCTAAAAAGGAACAATTATCCATGGCGTACCTATGGCTGGGCACATAAAAGTTTTGAAAATATATTTGAAATGGGTCAGATCCTAAAAACTTTAAAAAAATTGCAAGTAATTAAGATGTTGTAAATAAATATGCAGTTAAACTTTTCGTATTTAAGTCGGTGTATCACTCTCATGAGAATACTCCTTACATCTCAACTATTGTTCAAACCTAGAGCCTACATCTTAACCCGCCTAATTACATTACCTTACCTAACTAGTCTTATTGCAAAACTCACTAGCACAATACCCTGACTCGAGTATTGTATAACTTTCACTTCTTAATTAACTATGTCTCTCATTAGCTTAGTAAATCAATAATCAATTTATAACTTTACTCCAGTTATTTATTCACGTTCATTATTAACATATTAAGCCTGTATATACCTTATTACACTGTTATATATGTTTATAAGTCATGTCACACTAAGACACTATATACATATATATCACTCGTAATATATGCGATCGTAATTCCTATTGTCCTCCACTTTTTAAAAGCGAGCTCACTAGTATGCTATCGTGCTCCAGAAATGTCCACCACATTCTGGGCAATTGGGACAAAATCTCACCACCGGACTCGAAAATCACAAATGACCATTAGAGGTAGTCATGGCCTTAAGTCTGTGATCATAATCACACCACATTATTCCACGGTACTCCAACCCTACATCACACGGGCGTGCACAACACCTATGTCACTAGGGAACGGTACTACCTCTGTTGGGATTCGCCATAGTGATCTCCCACGACATGCAATATCCCTGATAGAATAACTGCTAGGATATGTATGTTTTTTATAAATATCATGCACACATATATTATTCACATTCGTATATATACTATCTCTATACCCGTGCATATAAATTTAACCACAAAACCCAACTAACTCGTGCCTATCGCTCAAAGAACTAGCCTACAAATCCTGAGTCTATCTCATGACTCTTAATTAAATAAATTATCATCCTTTAATTAAAATACAATAGTGTCACCCTTATAAAATTCCCGAACTTACCTAACCAGGCCGTCGTATAATTAGTCAAGTTTATCAAGTAACATCACTCGGATTGAACCCAATCGGGCCGTACATTTATTCTCGAATTTAGCTCATCAATTTGATATTTAAACATTATCATCAATTATCTCTCTCATGATTTATAATTCGAATTTAATTATCCACTCACCCCTAGGCAATAAAATCTCTTTAAACCATTCCACTAAACTCTCTGACCTTTAGTGCTAATAAATTTCATTTGGAACTCTCCATAATTTACCCAATAACCAAACCCCAAAATTCTACAAAAGTAAGCTTTCGTCGATCAATCTATAATAAAAAAACTAATCAAGTTATGGTTACAATAATTTATTTCAAGTTTTACACCTAAACTAACAAAATTGGCATTTTCTAAGAAACCGAATCGGGTCGTAAATTTTCTGGCAGATTAAACACCCTGTAGCAAAAGTATGATTTCTCCCTCTATAGAACTCCAAATGGCCTCATTATGATCTCATTGGAAAGATAATACCAAGATATTTTCCAAACATCTATGGTTCTAATTGTAAGTACAATTAAAATGGCTTAAGTTTAAAATAACATACAAAAATTTTGGCAGATTAAACACCATGTAGTAAAATTGCGATTTCTCCCTCTATAGAACTCCATATGACCTCATTCAAAGATCATCGAAAAACTAAAACATGGAACTTTCCAGACATCTATGACATGCCATATAATTCTAAGTACAATTAAAATGGTACAAGTTTAAATTAACGTAAAAAATTCTGGCAGATTGTCGTCTTGTGTTCATCAATTAAACCCTAAATTATTCAAGATTCATGTTCTTTAACTAAGAATCCAATAAGATTCCATCTTTATGTGTCTTATCAATCAAATTTCAAAATATAATCTAATTCCAACAATAAAAAATGATTTTACTTCATTAATTGATCATCTAAACTACACATGATATAAATTTCATCAAAAAACCCCATTTACATATAAGAACTCTTTCCAAAATTTCTTATATTCTACACTTACCATGATATGAATATGAATAAACCTTAATTTAATTTTAAGCTGGTTAATTAATTGTCTTGTATTGTTCATAGGGTTTGATTTCTCTCTTGTGTGTATTGATTTGATGTTAGAAATCCTTGAATCTCCTCCTAAATTAGCCTATTTTAGATTTCCCCTTGCTTTCTCCTCTTTCCATTCTCTATTAGGGTTTAAAATAACTGTTATGGATTCATCAAATCTCTAACACTTATATTTTAATTCACTAATCCCTAAATTAGGTTATTATCCTATATTAAAATGACCCAAATACCCCTACATGAGCCCGAGGCTATTCTAAAAAGCCCTCGGAATTGAGTTACTACCCCTTGGGTATATAATTCTGACTGCTTTAACCTATTCTGGATCAAACATGCACTCGAAATCATCATCCGAGTGACTAAGTTTAATTATCCTATTTCATCCCAAAAATAGCCCGCACAAATGCCCGAGTTGCGATACCGCCCATTCCTGTCGTTTCTACTCACATACGATGCACTACAATTAACTAAATTAAATTTACTTAAACAAGCTTTAATCTTATTCTCACAAATTAATGTTTACTAATTTCACATCATTTTCCATTTATATTAAATTAAATTATGTCACACTTGCAATTTAACCTCTAAAATAAATTACTCAAAATTATAGGGTGTTACACACTACACATTCTCCTTATCTAAGGCCACTTCTCTTTGTGTTCAGGAAGCCACCACCACCTGGTCCTGAGGCACCGCGGACTCATCCATGTTTTTATCATCATCAAATTTCTCCTCAATTTGAGGAGGAGTACCTGAAGTATGCTGAAGAAATAAGTCTGAACCAATATGTGTTCTAAACTGGGTTAAAGAAACATCCCAACACTCCTCAAAGGAGGACTTATACACATACTCGACCTGGATGGAAGAAGTAGAAAATTACTTATCCCATCCTCGGGTATTGGCATATTTTTTTCCTTCTCTTCTTAGCATGACTAGTGGCCTGCTCAGTTTAACTCTTCCCATCCTCCATTTCCTTGATAATATCATTCATTTTCTTTTTCTCATCCTCATAGGCACGATTGACAACCTCGAAGGAATTATTGTTCCTTTAAAGGTTCCCTCCACATCAATAAAAGATTAATTCAATTTATCATTCCTCATCACTAACTAGTCATAGCTAATGCAAAAACTAATATTCAAAGAAAATCATTAACTAAGTGGTATTGTATACGATGAACAGGAAATTATCGAGAAAGGTCTTCTTAGATGATGGGGGCTATTGGTATGTATTATAATGGGCAAGTAACAAAATATGTGATGGAAATATGATAGCCGAACAATACTGAAGTCGAGCGACGATGAGCTTCACTAATCCTCTATTGTGTGGACCAGACAGTCTTCAATTTGGAAAAATTGACATCAGAGACATGGGTAATATCTTTCTTTTTTTCCTTTGAAAAACAGAAAGAAAAGGGTACGCAATGATTAATAGAATCAAAAGAAGGTCCAACAAGATGGAAAAATATACATATGTGAGTGATTGTCTAACTATGCCCTTGCCTTCTTGAGGGCAAAGAGGTCCAGTGTACTCTTTACCCTTAGAAAGAGGGGAAAATTTCTAATCCTTCACTATTAAACCATGATCCCAATAATCCTTATTAGAATTAGGCACGTTCATGCAAAAGAGTGTTTGAGAATATCATCTTCAAGTAATAAATATTTTGGTTAGTGGTTCCCCAAATATAATAATACATTAATTCTTATATTCCTATATTTGTCCCACACCTCTCATTATGCGGCTTGCTCCATTTATAACCCTCCTTGTGTTTGGGGACACTTGAGCAAGGACCACATGTGATTCAGGAAACTTGAGCAAGGACCATTCAAGATCGCATATATTTCGATAATATACTTAACAACTTATGCACATTGTTCTAATTTGAGGAAAATTCGGCAGCATATTGTAATACCCCATATTTATGTGTAATCATTTTTATATTAAATTGCCTTGTGAGCTAATTATATAAAATAAAATAAGTTGAAATAAATATTACTTTAAGTGATTTAAGAGATAATATTTACTGAGTTTTGCATATTTACTTTTAAGAGAAGGTAAATAGTGTAATATTATGTTATGATAAGTCGTTGGGCTTTAAAATGACGGTTATGATTTATATTCCATTTGAGTTATTATTAGAATGTTAATATGACGTTGGAATTGGAATTTATGAACGATGTCTCGAATGTCAGCTTAGAGGGCACGGTTAGTCCAAAAATGGTTGAGATAGTCAAAATAAGTACCAATTGTGTTTTTGGGTTCCGGGGGTACTTTGGACTAGTTATAACTTAATTATGATGATACGAGTCATTTTACGTGTATAGTAGCATTTAATGTTGGACATAATGTATTTGATATATATTTAGGCATTTAAGTCTTGCAAGAGCTTTATATCTCATTTGGGTATTTTTCCAAACCTAGAAGTTAGAGAGAAGTGAGAGCTTGAATGAAAGGAGAGAAAAGAGGAGATTTTGTCATTTCGAGCTTGGAATCGTTGCTACGAAGAAGAATCCGAGACTCCAACAACAAGGCAAGTTATTATACTTGCAATACCATATGATTATGTTGAATAAATGTTGTAGATGATTATTAATCTTAAGATTGAACCCATTTAGGGTTTTGATTGAGTTTGTTGTTCATATCTTCACCTATATAAGTTAGTTTTGATTTGAGTGTTGTATATTGGTAGGTGATCATATAGAAATGATTTGTTGTTAATATTTGATGATGATGTTGATGTAGAGGGAGGAAGAAGAATTGGATATTTAGGTTTTGTAAGAAAAATAGGGGATGGACGAATTATCTGCTATGATTGGTCGATCGCGGCCAGGAAGCCGGTCGATCAGGACAAAGACAAAAGGCCTACTATTGGTTCACAAGGAAATTTCCCAATACGCGGTCGATCGGGGGTCAGGGGGCGGTCGATCGGTACTCTATTTTCAGCAAAAAAAAAAGGATTTTCTTTCGACTCTTTTCCTTTGGGGTTTAAGGCTTAGGAACCTTCTCTTAGGATGTATTAAGAAGGAACATGATCTCATAAAAGTAGAGTGGTACTCTAGGACAGTACGGTAGTGTCCTGGCTTAGTTCGAGAACTATTTATAAAGTCATAATGGCTTATTTCGTCTAGTAAGCTAGCCTAGGACTAAGGGAGAGTTGGGTGGTATCGTTTTGGACTTTTGGAGACTAGTATGAGGATAGTTATACATTGTATCCTATATTGGTAAAAACATATGATTTCGTGAATAAGAAACGTATAATTTCAATTGACATATCTTGTGATTTATGACACGCATATACATACCTCTCTAAATGCTATCATAAGGGAAGTACGCGAATGAGGTAAATCCCCTGGCTTGTGATGCTGAGAGAATATAGTCCTCGTCTATAGGACCTGTGGTTTCATTGTGTGATTATTTTATTCGAAGTGAGGTACTTCGGGTATGGTTATGACTCACTGTCGAAGGTATATGGCCGCTTCCCACACGATGCGATTTAGGATGCCCAGGTGGTCTTGGTTATAGGCCCTGGAAGATGATAACATTTAGGGGCATATCCAGTGGGGTGACTCCCAGAAGGATGTTCTTAGAAACATTATGTTGTGATTATAAATTGATCTCACGGTTATGGCATTTCTTAAGTGAAGATATATTTTATGAATTTGGAAGTTAAGCATGTTAAATAGAGTTTGACTAATTCCCCTTAATTGTATGGGTAGTTTAACTTATAATGATCTAGTATGACGCTAGGACGTGTATTTAGATGAGAGGTGAGGATGATTCTTATATTGCAGAGAGAACTTAAACTGTTTATGATTTTAGTATTGATAGCTGTTATGCATTTTATTCACACGTATATCATATCAAACCGGTCCCTAATCCGTTTATATTTATCTGTCTTGTGTGGTTCTTGTATATGCTTAGGTGCTTCGCAGCAAAGATGCCCACTTTGATCCTTCCTTCCCAGTGTCAAGGAGCTACAACATTTTGCAGATGTTTTAGGATATTTGTAGTAGACGCATCATTTCCTTTTGATACTCTAGCTATGACCCGTTTGTATATTCGAGCGTGTTGCCCCAATTATTATTCATATTTACTGTCATACTTGGTGTAATCTTTTGTATTTAGTCTGTTTACTGACAGCTTATTCGATTATGTTTCGTAGAAATGTTGTTAAACTGTTATGTATATATATCAACCTTTTGCCATAAATTTATAATGGAAATTATAAAATTATATCTGGCATCCGTTTTAAAAAATATTTGGTGGTTGTCTCGTATTATTATTTATGAGACAGTGATGCTAAGAATGGACCATTTTTTATCCCTATATTTATTAGAGCAACGGGTTGGCCATCTCTTATTTTAATAAGAGGTTTTTTGTCACAGATGGTATCAGAGCATCAGGTTCTAGAGTCCTTAGGATCTATGTGAACTTATCACATTCTATCGTAGCGTTCTTTGATATAGAACCCTATTGCTAGGACTGTCTTGTTTGTGCATGTTTGCGATCTTCTGCAAGGATAAATTATTTTAGCTGTATTATGATCCAATTGCTTTTTATCTCAGAAGCCACCTAAAAGAGGTCGCTCGACAAGGGTAAATCGAGTTGCAGAGGACGTAGAGCCCCCACCACCACAAGAAAGGATGAATTCGATGGAGGTGGCTAATATTATTGCCCATTTAGTCAACGCTGTAATGACCACTATGGCACAACAACCTCCGCAAGCCCAGCGATCGAACGCACCGGTGGTTCAAGCCCACACGGGACCCTCCACATGGGAAAGAGTTAGAGAATCCGTCCTGAAAGGTCACCCTCCAGAATTTTAGGGTGGCACTGATGTGATTGTGGCAAATTAATGGAAGAAAGATATGCAACACCATCTTCGAATGATGGAATGTAGCGGGGAGAGGAAATAGATTCTCACCACTTTTTAACTCGTAGGAGCAACCCTATAATGGTGGGAGTCCATGATAACTTCGGAATAGAGGGATACCATGACTATCTCAAAATTCTGGGTTCTATTCGATCGAAAGTATTTTCCTCCAGTGGTCCAGAAGGAGATGCGAAGGAATCTTCAAAATGTTATTCAAGGGGAGCGATCAGTGGCGAAATATGAAGAGGAATTTACTCGTTTAGTAAAATTTGTACCAGATGATGTAATTCCAGAAGAAAGGAGGATTTTAAAATTTATCGGGGGTTTGAATTGGAGGATAAGGTAGCATCTATTGGGAAACCCATCTTTGCAAACATTTGGCGATGTGATGCATGCCGCTTTAATCCATTGCCAAGATCACCGCCTTTACTTGAAGGGGAGTAAGAAGATTGGAGACTCAAGTCAATCTAGTAAACAAGGAGGAAATGGTGTCGGTGGAGCACTACCCGCACCATAACAATCTGGGAATAAACAGAAAGAGCGGGATCCACAGGAAGGGGACTCGGCTTAGAAGCAACGCTTTGGGGGTTATAACTTTACAGAGGTGGTTTTAGGCACGGTTAAAGTGCTCAGCAGGAGCCGCAGTTAGGACAGCAGGGCCAATTAGGCAGAGGGAATAATGGAGGTCGTGGCCATCAGGGCCAAGGCGCGGGGCAGTTTCGAAACAACAACCGAGGCTGACCTTTGGAAAATTTTATGGGCCGTTATTTTCAGTGCGGTGAACAGGCTCATATGAGGAGAGCTTATCCACAATTGAACGGGGGGCAGTTACTTAGAGGCCCTCAAAATCCGTAGGGATATCCACATCCCCCAACACATATTCCATTCGTCCCTCTATAATAGGGATAACTTTAGTATGGGCGTGTGTATAATATTCAGGATGCTTTGTTTCCTCCAGTGCCACCTGCGCCGCCAACTATTGAGGGTAAGTTTCCCATTCATGGGTATGTGGGTCGAGTGTTGTTTGATACGGTTACAACTCACTCATTTATCGCTAGGCACTTTGCTCATTCGACAGGATTGTTTATGTCTGCCGAAAGTACTTTAACTAGTGTGGAGTATTCTATGGGTGATGGTTCACTTATACTTTTTATTTGTAAAGGGGTAAAAATAGACCTTGGTAGTTTGCATTTTGAGGCCGATTTGCTCGTCCTAGACATGGTCGGGTATGATGTTATTTTGGGCATGGATTGGTTAGTGAAATACTAATCTATGGTAATTTTTTATGGGAGGATTATAGTCTTTGCCATTTCGGGGAAAGAAATATTTTTGGTAGCTATGCCTCTTTCAGAGGGAGGTTCGAGCACGCACTTGTACTGCATTGAGGAGGAGACTTCACGAGAAGTAGTTGTTTCTCTATATTCGATTCCTGTTGTTTGATAATTTGAGGATGTTTTTCAGAAAATCCCGAGTTTACCTCCAAGTCTTGAGATTGAGTTTGTAATTGATCTAGCATCGGGAACCAGGACGATTGTGCGGACTCCATACCGTATGGATACTTTGGAAATGAGGGAGTAAAGGGATCAAATTCAGCAATTGTTGGGGCAAGGGTTCATTCAGCGTAGCACGTTGCCATGGGGTGCTCCTGTGTTATTTGTGAGGAAGAGAGATGGTTCCCTCCGTTTGTGTATTGATTACTGTGAATTGAATAAGGTAACCATCAGGAATAAATACCCGTTACCTAGAATCGACGATTTGTTTGACCAATTAAGAGGAGCGTCGTACTTCTCTAAAATTGATTTGAGGAATGGGTATCATTAATTGCGAATTCGAGAGAAGGATGTGTCGAAAACCGCATTCTTGACCAGGTATGGATCTTATGAATTTTTGGTTATTGATGACATCCTATTCTACTCTTGGACCGAAGCTGATCATTCCAAGCATTTGGGATTCGTCCTGCAGACACTATGGGATCATCAACTTTATGCTAAGTTCAGGAAATATGGCTTTTGGTTGCAGGAAGTGCATTTTTTGGGGCATGTTGTGACGGTTGAGGGTATTTTCATAGATCCAAGTAAGGTTGCCGTGGTGAGGGAGTTGGGTCAACCCACGACGCCAACGGAGATTCGCAGTTTTTTGGGTTTGGCGGGTTATTACCTCCGTTTCATTAAGGATTTTTCTAAAATTGCTGGACCTTTGACGAACTTGATCCGTAAGGGGGTACAATTTATATGGGATGATTCATGCCAGCTAGCTTTCGTTGAGTTGAAGGACAAGTTGAATTCTGTTCCTATACTCTCATTGCCAAGATCGGGAGTAAACTATTTGGTTTTCACAGACACATCTTTATAAGGATTGGGAGGTGTGTTGTAACAGGAATATAGGGCCATTGCATATGCGTCTCGTAAGCTTAAGCCCCATGAATAGAAATATCCCGTGCATGATCTAGAGCTTTTTGAAGTGGTGTTTGCTTTGAAGATATGGAGGCATTACCTCCTTGGTGAGAAATTTAGTGTTTTTACGGACCACAAATCGTTACAATATTTGTTCTCATAGAAAGATTTCAATATGACACAATGTCGGCGGTTGGAGTTCGTAAAGGACTACTAGTTCGATATTCATTATCACCTAGGCAAAGAAAATGTAGTAGCCGACGCATTGAGTCGTAAACCCGTGGAGGAGCTAGCGAAGGTGTGGAAAACCAAGTGGAAAGAAATTAGCCAGGATGATGCGGTAGCAAGAGCTTGCATTTCAGTGATGATTGTTACGACTGCTATTGTGATACGAGTCGCAAGAGCGCACGGAGGGGATAAGGATTGCCAAGATCGGGTATGTCAATTGCTGACTGAGGGAGATGAGTCCTACTCTATTAGTTCTGAGGGTGGGTTACATTTCCACAGAAGACTTATAGTCCCAGACGAAGGAGACTTGAGATGTGCCGTCATGACAGAATCCAATGGTTCAAGATTTGCAGTACACCCAGGTGGAGACAAAATGTACCAAGGTATGAGCTGTCAATATTGGTGAGCGAGAATGAAAAAGGACATTTATGATTTTGTTTCCCAATACGCCACTTATCAATTGGTGAAGGTAGACCACCAACGATCGACTGGGTTGTTGTAACCGTTAGAAATATCGGTGTGGAAATGGGAGAGTATCTCAATGGATTTCATCATGGGATTGCCGAAATCACAAAGTGGTCATGATTCTATTTGGGTAATTATCGATCGTTTGACTAAATCGGCACACTTCTTACTGGTAGGGACAGATTATAATACGACACGTTACGCCCGACTCTTTATTATGGAGATTGTGAAACTCCATGGGATGCCTATCAATATAGTCTCGGACCGAGATAAAACTTTTGTGTCCCATTTTTGGCAAAGTTTCCAAGAAGCGATGGGAACTGAATTGAAGTTGAGTACCTCATACTATTCCCAAAATGACGGGCAAACGAAAAGAGTCAACTAAATGTTGGAGGACATGCTTCAAATGTGCGTACTTGACTTTAAAGGAGGATGGTAACAATACCTTCCATTAGTCGAATTTGCATATAATAATTCGTACCAATTCATGATAGGTATGGCACCGTATAAGGCATTGTATGGCCGACCGCATCGATCACCTGCCTATTAGTTGGAAGTAGGAGATAATAAGCTCCTTGGACCTGAAATGATCCAAGATACCTCTTCGAAGATTAGGCTTATTCGAAACAGCATACGAATTGCACAAGATCGCCAGAAGACCTATGCAGACGCAAATCGGAGGCATGTAGAATTGGAAGTGGGGGAACAAGTTTTAGTGAGGGTATCCCCGATGAAGGGTGTAATGCGATTCGGGAAGAAAGGCAAACTTGCGCCATGCTATGTAGTCCCTTTCTCCGTTATTGCAAAGGTAGGCTCCGTAGCGTACCAACTTATTTTTCCAGAACGACAATAACAAATCTATGACGTGTTCCATGGTTCATCCTTGAAGAAGTAGAAAAGATGCGAAGGAGCTCATTCGCATATTCCATTGGATTATATCTAGTTACAACCCGATATTTCATATGAGGAACAACCAGTTGCTATTCTAGACCATGGAGAGCGTAAACTAAGGTCGAAAGTGGTGCCCTTGGTCCGAGTCCAGTGGGGACACCACAATGCCGAGGAATCAACTTGAGAATGAGAGGATGATATTCGAGAGAATTACCCACACCTCTTTTTATAAGGTAAGCTTAAATTTTGAGGGCAAAATTCCCTTGTAAGGGGAGAGTATGTAATACCCTTTTTTTTATGTGTAATCATTTTTATATTAAATTGCCTTGTTAGCTAATTATATAAAATAAAAGAAGTTGAAGTAAATATTACTTTAAGTGATTTAAGAGATAATATTTACATAGTTTTGCATATTTACTATTAAGCGAAGGTAAATAATGTAATATTATGTTATGAATAGTCGTTGGGCTTTAAAAACGACGGTTATGATTTATATTCCATTTGAGTTATTATTAAAATGTTAATATGACGTTGGAATTGGAATTTATGAACAATGTCCCGGATGTCAACTTAGAAGGCACAGTTAGTCCGAAAATGGTTGAGATAGTCAAAATAAGTACTAATTGTGTTTTTGGGTTCCGGGGGGTACTTTTGACTAGTTATAACTTAATTATGATGTTACGAGTCATTTTACGTGTGTAGTAGCATTTAATGTTGGACTTAATGTATTTGAGATATATTTAGGCCTTGAAGTCTTGCAAGAGCTTTATATCTTATTTGGGTATTTTTCTAAACCTAAAAGTTAGAGAGAAGTGAGAGCTTGAGAGAAAGAAGAGAAAAGAGGAGATTTTGTCATTTCAAGCTTGGAATCGTTGCTATAAAGAAGAATTCGATACTCCAACAACAAGGAAAGTTATTATACTTGCAATACCTTATGATTATGTTGAATAAATGGTGTAGATGGTTATTTATCTTAAAATTGAACCCATTTAAAGTTTTGAATGAGTTTGTTGTTCAAATCTTCACCTATATAAGTTAGATATGATTTGAGTGTTGTATATTGGTAGGTGATCATATAGAAATGATTTGTTGTTAATATTTATTGATGATAGTTGATTTAGAGGTAAGAAGAAGAATTGGAGATTTAGGTTTTGTAAGAAAAATGGGGGATGGCCGAATTATTTGCTATGACCGGTCGACTGCGACTAGGAAGACGATCGATTGGGACAAAGGAAAAAGGCCTAATGGTGGGCTCTCAAGGAAATTTCCCAATACGCGATCGACCGGGGGTTAGGGGCCGGTCGACCGATACTCTATTTTCAGCCCCCCCAAAAATAGGATTTTCTTTCTAATCTTTTCCTTTGGGGTTTAAGGCTTAAGAACCTTCTCTTAGGATGTATTAAGAAGGAACATGACCTCATAAAAGGATAGTGGTACTCTTGGATAGTACAGGAGTGTCCTGGATTAGTTCGAGAACTATTTATAAAGTCATAACGACTCATTTCGTCTAGTAAGCTAGCCTAGGACTAAGGGAGAGTTGGGTGGTATCGTTTTGGACTTTTGGAGACTAGTATGAGGATAATTATACTTTGTAGCCTATATTTTTAAAAACATATGATTTCGTGAAAAAGAAACGTATAATTTCAATTGGCATATCTTGTGATTTATGACATGCATATACATACCTCTCTAAATGTTATCATAAGGGAAGTACGCGAATGAGGTAAATCCTTTGGCTTGTGATGCAGGGAGAATATAGTCCTCGACCATAGGATCGGTGGTTTTATTGTGTGATTATTTTATTCAAAGCGAGGTAATTCCGGGTATGGTTATGACTCACCGTCGAAGGTATATGGCCGTTTCCCACGCGACGCGATTTAGGATGCCCAAGTGGTCTTGGTTATAGGCCCTGGAAGATGATAGAATTTAGGGGCGCATCCAGTGGGGTGACTCCTGGAAGGATGTTCTTAGAAATGTTATTTTGTGATTATAAATTGATCTCACGATTATGGCATTTTTTATGAATGAGTGATAAACCGATAAATCGACTTCATAGTATATGATCCCCAAATGAGAAATTGATTTGTGAAGATATATTTTATGAATTTGCATGTTAAGCTTATTAAATAGAGTTTGACTAATTTCCCTTAATTGTATGGGTACTTTAACTTATAATGATCTAGTATGACGCTAGGACGTGCATTTAGATGAGAGGTGATGATGTTTCTTATATAACAGAGAGAACTTAACCTGTTTATGATTTTAGTATTGATAACTGTTATGAATTTTATTCACACGTATATCATATTAAACCGGGACCTAACCCGTTTATATTTCTCTGTCTTGTGTGGTTCTTATATATGCTCAGGTGCTCCGCTGCAAGGACGCCCACTTTGATCCTTCCTTACCAGTGTAAAGGAGCTACAACATTTTGCGGATGTTGTAGGATTTTTGTAGTAGACGCATCGTTTCCTTTTGATACTCTAGCTATGACCCGTCTGTATATTCGGGCGTGTTCCCTAATTATTATTCATATTTACTGTCATACTTGGTGTAATCTTTTGTATTTAGTCTGTTAACAGACAACTTATTCGGTTATGTTTCGTAGAAATGTTGTTAAACTGTTATGTATATATATCAACCTTTTGTCATAAATTGATTATGGAAATTGGAAAATTATATCTGGCATCTGTTTTCAAAAATATTTGGTGGTTGTCTCGTATTATTATTATTTATGTGACAGTGATGCTAAGAATGGACCATTTATGATCCCTATAATTATTGGAGTTGCGGACTGGCTACCTCTTATTTTAATAAGCGAGTTGTCACACATAGCCCCATAGTTCTCCAAGTACACGACGTAGATTCGCAACGGTGAGTGTTATTTCAATTGATAATTGAAATAACACTTAACATTTCATCATCTAGTATGTACCTAGAAAATATTAAGATACGACTGCAGAACTTCCTTCGAAAGTAATAAGTTCAAGCCACTAAGAATATTATTATACATAAACTATGCAGTTCCAAACTGTCCAAACAGGACAATTCGATAGATCTCATTACAGGGGTAATGACTCGCGAACGGGTCTAAGGGCTATTTAGGGGTGGCAAAATAGGCCAACAGGTCGTGTTTTCACACGACCCTACATGACATGATAAGAATTCAATGGACCCAAACACTACACAACACGATAGCGTGTTTTTTCCTTAACTCGAACACGACACGTTAAAAACACGACACGATAACACGATAAGTCAATACGATTCGATTGGACACAATTAGATCCCACCCAACAAGACACGATTGGACACAATTAGACCAGTTAAGGAGGAATTAAAAAAAGAATGGGTCTAAATAGTGGTTGATAATGGGTTTAAGTGGGGGTCGTTAGTGAGTCTATATCGGATTTATATCATGTCCTTAATTGGGTCACTATCATGTCCTTATCGGGTCAATTTCGTGGCATAAATTGGACATGAACATGACACGACCAGTTAGCGGTTCCAAAAATCACGACCCGAACATGAAAGATTGTATCAATTTCGTGTCAATTTCTGTTTCGTGCCGTGTTATCATTTTGTTCCCAAAATTGTCTCCCCTAGGGCTATTGAATGCGTACGCATAAGAACTAGAAGGCTAGTATCTATGCGCACTATGTGTAATTTCAAGTATGTTTCATTTAATTATCATAAGTTCGTAGTCGAGCCACTCTCGAATAGGTCGTTACACAAAGTAATTTTAGAAAAACTTGAAACATCCCCCTCCCCCCGTTTTGACAATAATCCAGTGGTCGTGCCACTTCCAAAATTCACCAACCCAAGAAATTAAGACAATATAATTATTTAATGATTTATTAGTGTGAGTTAAATTAAGGATTTAAAAAAAATTAAACAACCAACTTCCATATCCAACCACATCCGTCCAATATAATCCAACAACAAACTAACAAATGTGTATCCTGTACTCCTTCTAATTCATCTCCTCAATTAATTCAACATTAACAATGTCTAACCAATTTCAAACCTAAATAAGAATATACCATAAGATTCAATCAATATTAACAATACCTATTAATTTCAATCCCAACTAACATCACCCAATCAACATTAACAATTAATTTCAGGTCCTAAACTAAAAATAAAAATACTCAATTAATATTTATAATTCCTAAAATCAAATTGACCCCCCCCCCTCCACATACACTCCTCCCCAACTCATCCCCTGCCCCACCACCCAGAACCCCTGCCCCCTCAATGCCCCCTTCCCCCCACCACACACACGAACACACATACACACATTCACCCACCTGCACACCCCCCCACCCCCACCCCCTGTCCCTTCCCCCTCACTACACACATGCACACACGTAGGACCACCCACCTTCACACACACACACCCACACACACACACACATACATATACATAAACATTTATATAGTAGAAAAGGAAAGAGAGAAAAAAACTAACCTAAAATCGTAGAGAGAGAGAGCAGTCGCTTAGAGAGAGAAAAATGAAGGGAAGTGAAAAATGTGTGAAAAAAGAAGGGGGAAGGTTTTTTTTTACTGACAAATTTGTCGCGGACCTGTCACGATCTTCGACCGTGATAACTTTATAAGGCTTGTTATGGTCATTGACCATAACAAGTATGCGACAATTGTACTTGCCATGGGCTTGTCACGGTTAATGATCGAGACAAGCCTTTGTCACAGACTTGTCACAGTCATTGACGGTGATAAAAAATGCGAATTTTTTTTGTCACGGTTAATGACCGTGACAAGACTGGCCAGATGAAAGGAGATAATTTAGCCTCTTTGGTGTAGTGACATCAAAATATTGATAAAACACCATAAATAAATTATTGTGAGGAAAGGTGACCCTACATTCAATAATAAATATCATGGGGATCCAATGACCCTCCTCTATTGAACAAAGGTCACAAGGACCGGCACCTGTTAATAACTACGTTCTTACCCAAGAATGAATTATATGGGTAGTGCTAAAGAGATCAAATGAACTCTCATCAATAGTGTACACCATATTTGCAATAAAGAAATAAGAAATATGAGAAGGGAATGATTTTTACAGTGAAAAACAACAATAAGGAAGAACAACTCTCACAAATGGCGAAGGAAAAGCTTGAAAGAAAATAAGGAGATTTGAAATTCAGGGTGAAGTGAATAAAGTAACTGTCGTTTTATAAAACTTGAGGGCGTCTCCTGAGTTGCATGAAATGGAATGATTAAACATACTAACCTCTTCGCCTTTTGAAGGTGTGTCAGTTCCCAAGAAACCAAATTACCAATGTACCCTTAAACAATTCTCTATTTTTGCAACTATTAACGAAATTTCCATTAGCTCAAAGAATGAAAATAAAAAATTTACAAACTCCCAGAGATCGGCAGTTGACTGGAGCTTTTAAAAAGTTGAGCAAATCCTGATGGATAATACTATATCCTTTCACTATGCCAGTCACTAACCACTCAAATAAAAAATAAAGTATTGGGGGCTTTTTTTGTAACCTAAAATAACAGTACTACGTGGACTAATGAAAATGTGACACCTGTTATCATCCAGTAGACCTAATCCCACGATACTAGTGTGGTCGACTTATTATCCCCTCCATTTAGAAAAATGGCCGACCGCCTTCAGGATTGTGAACCATCAATAAAGTGAAACAGGCACATGTGCAAATTTCTATAGTCACCCATGCACATGCATGTGTGGACATGCTATATGCTATCCATAATGTAAAAGGGTGTAAATATGTGGTGTATAAGGCATTCCAGCTTATTTCCTTCCCATTACTATAAATAACTTAGTACACCCCCGAGCTAGGGAATAACTGATAAATAACATACACTCAACACTAGAGATTTTCTTGAGAGCTTGTACTCAACTTTAATACCCAGTGACTTAGTACCCATAGATGTAGGCACCTCATTGGGAAGGATGAACAACGTAAAGACTTTTGTCTCCCATCTCTCTCTCCCTCTCTCTCTCTCTCTCTCTCTGATTCATAACATCTTATTATATATATATATGTATATATATATATATATGTATATATATATATATATATATGTATATATATATATATGTATATATATATATGTATATATATATATGTATATATATATATATATATGTATATATATATATATATATAGTGTTTTATCATCCCAGCTTGTTAGATCACCTGAATAGTAAATCCAGTATCCAAACAATAAGACCCAAGAGTGTGGCTTGAGCGGATAGGTATGAGAGGGTATGTAATGAAACATTTTGAGAAAACAAATATGAAAATTGTAAAAAGAAAATAGGTTCCTTTAAAAGCTTTAAAATGAATAGATTATTTAGATCAAATTCTTTGGCTAGTCATAGTCCTAGCTCTAGGTCTCTCTCTATATATTATTGGTATTATTGAGCTAAGACACATAATTATAACCATACCAATTTTAGACACCAGCAAGGCCCATGTAGTAGCCTATATAAAGATCCTTATTATATGGCTTAATAACACATCAAATATATCATTCCTCTATTTCTCGTTTTTCTATATCATCTCACATGGTATCAGAGCCTATATCTTAGGCCTCATTATCTTCGGTATCCGACGTTGGTGATTGACGCTTTGTCACCCATTGTACCACACACTAATCACCAAAATAATAGCTACACTCTATCATGTCACCTGCTGAAACACTCGTCAACTATAAAAAATCAGCACTATCTCAGATTGATTTCCAAAAACCCACCTAAAATCTTACTCTCACCAGCAAAATCAAATTACCTCATAAGATATCCTTGTCAAAGTGGATATTATTTTCAAACCCACTCTAATCTAACCAAACCCATTTGATACCCCTTCGATTAATTTTCCCTAACCAAGGACTAGGATTCCACCTGTTACACTTTATTAGGTCCTGTTTGGTTGTCCCAAAATGGTAAATTGATTCATTTATAAATTGGTCCATTTACAAATTGATCTATTAATTGTGTTTGGTTTCATTAATGAAATGATTCATTAATTGTTTCATTTTAGCTCATGTGTAAAATCTGAAATTGGATCATTTTACAAAAAATGTGAAATGCATCCATTGCAAATAGGAGAATCATAAAGTGCATGCTCTTCTCTCTTCCCCCCCCCCCCCCCCCCTTCCTCCCTCTCCCTCCTCCTCCTCTCTCTCTCTTAATTTGTTTTTAACTTTTTTTTCCATAGAACCTTAACATCAATTTCAGATTACCAAACATTACGTAAAATTGGATTTAAACTCATTTCAAATTCACTCATTTATAATTCACTAATTCACAGTGAACTAATTTACATAATCAAACAATTTGCACAACCAAACAGGCCCTTAGTGTTCTATGAAATTATAACTGGCTCATTAACACAGAATGAGATATGAAACACGGATCTTGAATCCACTTAAGAACCGAACAATTCTTAAATTCCCCAGAAACCCATTCAAATAGCATCTCAACCATGGAGAGGACCATCAATTTTGTTTAATAATGACAAAAAAGCCTTTATTGATTTGAACCTTGATCACATGTCCAAAAATTTGACGACGAGTAGGAGTTCTCGAATCCACTCTCTCCCAATCATTTTTCAAGATGGAAAATATTCAATAGTCCAAAAGCTTTCATATCAACTATGGTCCATCGCCGCAAGTAAAATGTACTCAGGTGAGACACAACACCTATTCCTCGTCGCCGCCGCCACCGATGCCTTCTTCTACGTCCTCTGCCATCACCTCTCTCTCTCTCTCTCTCTCTCTCTCTCTCTCTCTCTCTCTCATAAAAGCCATTTGATCCCTATAAAAATTCTCTCACCTGATAACAAACATCCCAAACCATTACTTCCCCAAAATTCCTCCATCAACCCACTATTCAAGATAACTTTTAATTGCCACCCACTCAAACATTTACTTTTTGTTAAAACTCACCACTCGTTAAAATATTAAACCACATCACTCTTTTTCCCTCTCATCACTCGATAAAACCTAAATATACCCACTACTTCCATTATTGTCTCCTTTTCAAATTAAAAACCATTCCTGAAACCACATTATTTAAATTCAGCCCAATAAAATAAAAAATCAGAGTCGTACGTGAGCATCCTTCACAACTCAATTCAATATCATAACTCCTCCTTGAGCTTTTTGGGGAATAATATGGTATATACCTTAAATCACGTGTGCTTTAGTTACTACATCACCATTGTCGATCTCTTGGACTTTTGTCTCTCTTGTGCTACGACCTTTCAACCATGCTTCGACATCAACCTGGTGACCTTGACAAGTGTGAAGACTATCTGGATCCTTGTGCGTCTCTCTTCCAAAGTGCTATATGCACTCTTTAGCTCTTTTGAGCTTACCCAAAACTACGCCTCTGTTCTTGGCACATCTCTGGAGGCTTTGGCATCTTATCTAATCTTCAGCTTCGTCTCCGACATTGTGGTGGATTACTTCTACACTCATTCGCGCTTCCAAGCACCGAACCATTTTTCTCCACACATCAATGAGGCACAACATGACAATCATTAGCTTTGTTAAAAAAAGCATGAAAATCATTCATATTTTCAAAAAATTATTTTGTAAACTCTAGCGGTTTAATATCTTCATTGACTTGAGTTCGAGGGGGTTGTTAGTTTTGCACATTATTCGCATTTTTTTGGTAGCATACCATGAGATGTGCGGGACATCTTATGTTCACCTCGATTAATTCCCATTCGTGGTTCGTGGTTTTCGCTGGCCAATCATTATTTTGACAGTGCCATGTATCGAACTAGGGACCAAACCGAATCCACCCCCAAGATCGTCCCAGTGGCAGTCTTATACCATTAGGCCAGGAGGCTTGGTTTCATTCACATGTGTATTAGTTGGATACACTTGTACACACCTCACCCTTACTTGTCATTAGATTTATATTAATTAAGGCATTCACATTATGTATTCATACCCATGTATTACCTTATATAAAGGCCATTCTTGTATAGCTAACACATCAAATATATCATTTCTCTATTTCTCTCTCCTCTATATTATCTCATATAAACATTGGTAAAAATAAAGAGTTTTTAAATTTGAGGAAGGGATACCAAACCAACTAATAAATTTAATAGTTTACAAGACACGATGGAATTTGAGGGTGGAATTTTAATAACAATTTACCAAATTTAACAAGGTATACTAACTTTCGACTATAAAGATTTGTGAATTTTAGAAGAAAAAAATTGTAGAGAGTGTCTCTTTATTTTTTGAATCCAAATGTAAAACAAATTTAGGAATAAAAGTTGATACGGCCATTTAATTTGTAAAAATGTAGGGAACTTAAACTTCTGTTAATGGTGTTTGATGTTTATTGCTTTTGTAACAAACTAAAAGGAGCAACTAAGTTGGTGCCTGTATTGGCTAGGAAAAACATTATGAATTTACGTTCACGTTACCTAAATGGCGGTAATATGTGCAACATTTGGCCCCAAAAATTAAACTATTAGTCAAATACATTTTTAGTGTGTAAATATGAATGGAAAACCTTAATTGATTCAAGTCTCTCGATACACAAATAAAATTGAATTTTGAAAAACTAAAGTCATGTTGATTCTAACAGTATATCCAAAAACACCATATTAAAGAAGTAGATGGTTGGGTTATTTACAATTTGAATTGGTAATTTAAAATTAAAATATCATAAATGAAAAATTGGTAAATATTACAAAACTAACAACTTTTACTGCTATATATATTTAATTGTCTTTCACATTGGGTACCAACATTTCCATTATTTATATTTTGGGTTCAATTTTTCCTCTATGTCGCTTAATTAATTTTGGGGTGATTTTCACTTAACTCCCAAATTTTAATGCATAATTTGAGTTGACTCTTTGTTTCAATAATCCTTTGACTTCATCCCCAACATACAGGGTTATGTGTAGTTTTCACATTAAATACAAAGGAAAAAGTCAAATAAATAATCGGACTTAACCCCCTATTTTTATTCTATAATTTGAGACCTCGTGAATGGGAGTATGCCAAAAAGATTAGTAAAGTGGGAGGTTAAGTCAAATATCATATTAAAAAGTGAGGGTCAAGACAAAATAAACCCTTATTTTTTTTACTATGCTTTTTTCCTTGAAAAGTATCCCTGGAAGTGTGAATGTTTCGTAAAATGGAATACATCAATACCTAAAATAAAATATGGAAGTATTATATCTATTTAGAAGCAATAAATAAATATTTCTTATGTTCTTATACTTGTGAAACATGTGAGTTTAGTTGACCCAATTTGATCGTTTATTTTTTTGAAAATAGTCCTACATTAATTTTTGGAGAAATATCATAGGTAAGGGACCCTTCCTAAAAGAACATCATGGTTAGGAGTTGTACAATTACTGAATTACCCCTTTTTAATTGAGATCCATATACATTTATTTAATATCTAAATATAGTTTTGGTATCTCCTCTCAAAGATTTGTCATGTGACTACAAGCATTGAATATATTAAAATCAAACCAAGTTTAATCCGTTCTATTCATCCAACCTTTCACTTTTCCTTATCTTGATAACAAGCAACCCCTTTGTATGTAAGTTTGGATCTTTCATTTCTCCCTCTTTATGTATTCAAAACTCCTCTGCAATTTTCCTCACTTCACTAACCCAAGTGGCGTTACCATAAATAAAACCACAATTTAGAATAGCCTTATTATGATTTAAAGTTCTTCAATTAAAGTTCAGTAACTCACCTTCATGCATATATTTGACAACCTAGTGTTTTTTCTGGGTACCTATGGTAGTGTATGCATATTCTTGCAAGGCAATAACCAAGTGTGATGTGTACAACTTTGGAGTAGTACCAATGGAACTAATAACTTGAAAAAAGCCCGTGGAAGCAGAGTTTGGAGAGAACAGGAATATTATATATTGGGTTTCGACCAAAGTGGAGACGAGAGAAGGAGCTATGGAGGTTTTAGACAAATGATTACCAGCCTCATTTAGGGATGAGATGATTAAGGTGATCTAGATTGCCATGCGTTATACATGTGGCACTTTGGCCCTTTGTCCATTTAAATGAGGTTGTTCATTTGTTGACTGAGGCGGAACCCAGCAGAAACCCTCCCTCACAAATCTCTAAATATGACCAAAGAAATAGAAAATTCTAGTAAGCCAAACAAACCATATGTATTATAATAGCAGTAATAGTTTGGCTGGGCTTAAGGTTAATTAATTTGAATACTATATAATGCTATTACATCTCAAGCTATTGAAAGACTATATGTAAAAATTAACTTACCCTATAGATTCTGTCTCACCTTTTTTTCTTACTTGACCTTCGTAAGTATTTCAGAATTATCATCGATATAACTACTTTATCATATATCATTCATGCACATTTTATTAATGATAATCGCATCGGTATAATGTTGTTTCATGCTCTAATTCGTTGTTATTTCAATCTTGTAATAAATGTATTTTCTTTAAATCTTAACTGTACATGTATTATGCCTTGATTTAGATCTTGTTTTCCTTCTTACGTTCTAAATAATTTTTTCTTTTTCAGAAAAAATACGTCTTCTAGAAGCTGTAATGTCATAAGTTTATTGATTTGGCAATGTATATTTTCATGTTAGTGTTATGGGGACTTTATTTTTTCTTCTGGCCTATTTTTAGTTCAATTCAATGTGTTTGACAATATGCCCCTACTAAATAAATACATTTTATATTTGATTTCGAGAATTATGTGTTTTTTTATTATTTGATGTACATAGCATTAAATAGTGTGAATTGTAAGAGAATACAAGGAATGGAAGAGGCATGCATTTCAATTAAACTTATATTAAAAAATAAATTTTGATAAAAATAAGTTTTTTATTAACAAAATTATGTTTTTCTAAAATTGTACTTTTAAAAAATAACTTTTTTTAATAATAATTTTTAATAAAATACAGCTTTTAATAAAAATATTAGAATGCACCCGTGCATCGCGCGGGCCTAAAACTTAGTGATTGTATATATCCACCAACCAAAAACAATAAGATAATCTTGAAAGTGAGTTAATTGGTTTTAATTTTGGAAAAAAAAATCTTGACAAGTGAGCTCATTTCATTGTGTTAGTGTCACACAGTGGTGAGCAATTACCCTATTAAGTTTTGGTTGACCGGGCCAAGGCGAATTTTCAAGTTGTGAAGTTCCACATTATGTTACGAAGCGCCACATTATGAAATTTTATTCCTATAATTTTGCCCAAGTTTTTTTGGGGGGGTTGCCTTTGTTTGTTTTCTTTTTGAAAATTATTCTCAAAGAAAAAATATTATATGTTTTTGCAAATATTAAATTTTGCTATTGATGTTTCTTTTATTCTGGATTATCTTCACAATAATTCCCAAACATCAAGAATCCTTTGAAATCTCAAACCAAGCAAAATTCTATGAAATTGTACCACACAAATTATCTCAGGAGAGATCCATAAAATCCATGGGAATCATTCTTTTCACTAGTAAATTTTTTTTTGGGTAGAATGTGAGTATAATTATCAATAGGCAAAGCCCAAAATATACATGAAGTTCAACAAAGCCACTGGAAGAAAAACAACAATTTGCTAAACAAGGCACACAACCCCAAAAGCAAAACCAAGCAAACCTTAAGACTTCCAATCGAAACAAACCAAAAGATAAACACCAGCCTTATCAGCAAAAGGACACATAACAAAGATAAAGCAAAATCTCCACACCAGCCTTTTTCACTAGTAAATGTATCACTGTTCAATCCAAAGAAATTATAGTCATTTCTAGAAGGGCACTTCTATTATGTCCGAAATTTTAATTGAATTTTCGACTGAAATTACACGCGACAACGTATTATTGGCAGATTCTTTGATCCCACTGATATGGATCCCATAAACCAACCAATAGAAATCCACCACCTAATTCGATCCATCTACTTTCGGTCAAAAATTAAGTTTGAATAGTATTTTTATTTCTACAAACGTTTCCCAACAGCTTCAGACATGTGGAACACCAACTTTGGCCTACGGCTAAAATCACCTTTTAAAAGGTCTGACAAACCAACTAGGTTTGTGATTATTTCTAAGATCATCTCCAAAAGTTGTTTGCCATTTTCGCCTGCAAAAGAACCGAATTGGGAATTTTGCTAAAATCTTAATTCACTGAATTCTCGGTAACATATTGATACCCATATGACTAGGAGAGATCAAATTCCAAACCTCCACAGGGAGAAAAAGTTTGATGTCTATGAGATCAAACTTTTTTCCTTCCATAGGAAGAGAACCAATATGATTGTTTTGAGAAAAAAATAGCATATTCATATTTACACATTTTCGAATACTCGTGGAATGCTGATCAATTATTATTATTAACAAGGTTTTTTTTGGGAAAGATCAAACCTAGCGCAACTCAATCTAAAAGTGTGTAAAAATATGACACTCTACATAATTTTATTAATTTACTCTTTATACTAAAAAGACCATTAATATGATTAATATACCATTTGACAACTTATACAAAAAAATAATCAGATCTTTAAAGTCCATAATTTCAAATTTACAAATCCAAAATTCACAAAATTTATATATTTGAAATCTACTTGGCGAGATCTATCAAACAACACTCATATTCAATATTTTTTGATAAAAAAATCAAAACGGATAAATTTACTATTTCAGTAAAATCTCTATTTTTTTCCAGCGAAAACTCTATCTTATCATGCGAAAAACCTTATTCTCCATTTCTGACAATAGTGCCATGTTGAGAATAATAGTACAAAACTCTAATATTCGCAAGAAATAATTATAAGGAAGTACTCACTAAGCTACTCTTTTAAAACACTTAAAGAAGACTAAGGGCCGTTTGGTTCTCTATTCAGAAAATTTGATTTAAACACTGTTTTTAAATACAGTTTTAAAATTTAGTTTTTTGTGTTTATAATTATTGGTGTGCGTTTGGTAAAGTTGTTTTTAAATACAGTTTTTTGAAAATTTGACAAAATGACAAATATGTATATTTATATCATACATATGCGTGTGTGTGTGTGTATATATATATAATTAAACTCCACAACATATATATATATATATATATATATATATATGTATATATATACATACATAAAACTTTCATACATACATGATACATGAATATATACATACATACATATATCATAAATTATATACATGTACATTTAATAACATGTATTTTTAGGTATATTTAATGAGGTATGTTGTGGAGTTTAATTATATATATATATATATATATATATATATATATATATATATATATATATATATATATATATATATATATATAAAACTTTCATACATACATGATACATGAATGTATACATATACATACATACATACATACATCATAAATTATATACACGTACAATATCATGTATTTTTAGGTATATTTAATGAGGTATGTTAAGGAGTTTAACTCTCTCTCTCTCTCTCTCTCTCTCTCTCTCCCTCTATATATATATATATATATATATATATATAATGATGTCGCATATATAATTCACTATAAAATTATATACATACATGAATTGATAATATTTTTTAATACATATGTACTATATGTATATTTTATATTATTCCATACATTAATAATATATGTATAAAACTATATATAAGTATCATGTATCTATTGATAATATTATTTAACTTTATATTATTCCATACGTAATTTTGTGTATATGTACATATATATTTTTTATTTATAAGAATTACACACATTAATGTATTATGTATGTATATTATATATTAAGGTATAATTGCTTTAAAATATTAAGAATGAATAATTCTGAGTTGAAAAATAAAAAAAACAGATGTTATAAAACACCCAAAATCTGTTTTCTGAAAAACTTGATTATAACACAGGAATATTATAATTCTGTGTTTAAAAAAGGTTGCCAAACGAAGATTTTTATCAAAATTGTATTTAAACACAGAAAACAGAATTATAGTTGCAAACCAAACAGGCCCTAACTCACAAACTACTACAATCAAACTAAGATACAAATGCCAATTGCCTTATTGCTTTTCTTCTTCTTAGATGATTATACAAGCATAGGACATGGGGTATTTATAGCATGGCAAATACATTTTAGGCCACACATTAAACAAGTAAGGAAAAATTACAACCACTTTTTTCTACCTAACACACTAATTTATCACTAGTGAAATATATGTAAGCAATGACATAACACACACTAATTTAGCACTAATGCAATATATGTAAGCAATGACATCATATGGATTGTGATGTTGAAACTTAATACTCCCCCTCAACATCTACTCTCATTCCTTTTACCATGCCGAACTGACGACGAAAGTTTTTAAACCTTCTCTCTGATTCGTCTCATCTACTCTCATTCCTTGCACTCAACCTTTTCGTGAACAAGTCCATAATTTGATCATTTGTCTTGATTCGTCTCATCTCAATCTCTTCTTGTCGAACCTTATCTCTGATAGAATGATAGTGTACTTCCACATGCTTAGTTCTTGCATGAAAGACTGGATTTTTCGCCAAGCGAACTACCGACTGGTTGTCACAGTACAACGGAACTGCATAATCTACTAGTTGATGTAGATCGTTCATTAACTGTATTAACCACGTACTCTCTTGAGCTGCCATTGCTGATGCTTGATATTCTGCTTCTGTAGTTGACAAAGATACAATTGGTTGTCTCTTATAACACCAAGAAATTGCTCCAGATCCACATTTAAACACGTACCCAGTAGTCGATCAGTGAGTGTCATGATATCCTACATAGTCAGCGTCACAATATCCAACTAACTTGCAATCTTCACCTTTCTTATACAAAATACCATAGTTAGTTGTACTCTTCACATATCTCAATATGCGTCGAACTGCTTTCAAATGAGACTTCTTTGGATTTTGCATGTACCGACTCATCACATCAACTGCATAAGAAATGTCAGGTCAAGTCAAGGTTAGGAAGATAAGACTACCTATTAATTGTCGATACATCGTGGCATTTTCCAAATCTTTTCCTTCATGTGCACACAGCTTGCCATTTGGTTCCATCGGTGTCGAGATTGGCTTGCATTCGAGCATCCCAAATTTCTTTAATAAATCTTTGGAATAATTTTGCTGACAGAGAAATATTCCTTCTTGTGTACGGTCAACCTCTAAACCAAGAAAGTGGTTGAGTTGTCCAAGTTCCTTCATCTGGAAACAAACTGACAAATTCTCCTTTGTTCGAAGAATTTCTGCCTCATCATCACCGATTATGATCAAATCATCATGTATATCAGTACGATAGCTAACTTTCCTCCATTAGCTTTGACAAACAACCTAGTATCTGCAGGTGTTACTGAATAACCACTTTGAGTTAGAAATTCAGCAATCTTACCATACCACGCCCTTGGTCCCTGTTTTAATCTATAGAGTGCCTTTCACAACTTACACACATGCTCAGGATGATCTTGATTATGAAAATCCATTGGTTGAATCATGTAGATCTCCCGATCTAACTCCCTATGAAGAAATGCGTTCTTCACATCCATTTACCATAAATTCCAGTCTTTATTCGCTGCAAGTGCAAGTAGGACTGGTATAGTTGTAAGCTTTGCCACTGGACTAAATGTTTCATCATAGTCTAGTCCATATTGTTGATAGAACCCCCGAGCCACCAGTTGAGCATTGTATGTCTCAATTGATCCATCTGGATGGCGCTTTATCTTGCAAACCCATTTACATAATATGGCTTTCACATCTCTTGGCTTCGGCACGAGATCTCAAGTCTGATTTTGCTCCAGTGTAGTGATTTCTTCTTTCATAACTTTAATCCACTCAGAATTCTGGGATACTTCTTCAAACGTATCAGGTTCTTTTACACTTGCTTCTTCTTCTATGGCTGCTTTGGCATATTTGGGATTTGTCTTTCTGATTCTTGTTGACCTCCTGAGTTGTGATTTTGGAGTTGATACTTCCATTTCATTAGGTCCACCTTCTTCATCTGGTTGGTAATATACACCAGTTTGCCAAGGATTCTGAGTTACTTCTTTCTCGATATTATCATCATCATATGAATCTTCAGCTTCGTGTGAGCTTGATAGGATTTGAGGAGTTTGCTTTCCCATTTTCTGTTGCAGCTTCTCTTCAAATTCCTTTTCTGAGGACCACCAAGAAGATGCTTCATCAAACACCACATCTCGTGACGTGTAACACCTTCTAATCGTAGGATCACAACATTTCCACCCTTTCCTCTGGCTGTCATATCCCACAAAGATACATCTGACTGCTTTCTTGTCAAACTTTCTACGTAGATGGTTAGGTGCAAATATATAGCATACACAGCCGAATACTCGAAAGAAACTAACCATAGGTTACATGTCCCATAATTTCTCAAAGGGTGAAACAAACTCTAACTTTGGTTGAGGAATTTTGTTAATCACATGGGCTGCAGTTCTCATAGCTTCAACCCAAAATCTTCCCGGTACATTCTTAGCATGTAGCATACTCCGACAAACTTCTGCAAGATGTCGATTCTTTCTCTCTGCTACTCCATTCTGTTGGGGGGTGTTGGCACAAGTAAATTGATGACGTATTATACAGTCTCGTAGATACTGGAAAAAATCATTTGAGGTATATTCTCCTCCATTATCTGTGTGTAGACAAATAATCTTCTTCCCCACTTCTCCTTCAATCGTCTCTCTGAACTCTTTAAACTTTGAGAACGTGTCAGATTTTTCTTTCATAAAGAAAACCCACACATACCTGGATAAGTCATCAATAAATATTACCATATACCGCATCCCACCAACTGATGGTTGATTGACTGGTCCGAACACATCAGAGTGAACTAACTCTAATGGTTCCTTTGTTCTAAACTTTGTTTCCTCGTATGGTAATTGATGTGCTTTACTATATTGGCATCCCGCACAAACCGTGTCTGTCCTCACATCAAATTGTGGAAGTCCCTTGAGCATCGACTTTTTCATCATCACACTTAGCGTAGAATAGCTAACATGGCCCAATCGCATGTGCCATAAATCTGATGTCTCATTTTTTCTTGTCTTGTCTACATATGCAGACTCTGCTGACATCACGTAGACTGACTCCAATCACCGTCCCTCCATTGTTGGCATTCCTGAGATCTTGAGGTGTTGATATACCTTCACATCTCGTGGAATAAACAAGACAAAGTGGCCTGATAATGTTAACTGTGCCACTGAAAGTAGATTTTTTCTCATACCCGGAACATGGTAGACATTTTGAAGTAGCACCTTGTTAAAACTGTATTAAGGTGCTACTACCATCTTACCGATATGAGCTATTGGTAGCCTTGAGTTGTTGGCTGTTACCATAACTCTATTTCCCTTGTATTTTGACAGGCTTTGTAACTTCTGTTTATCACCCATCATGTGATTTGAGCAGCCTGAATCGACGATCCAATCATTCTCGTAGTCGATCCGCTCAGCTGTCGAGACCGTGAGAGCTAACTCCTCCTCTTCCACAGCAAAAGATGCTTCAGCATCCCAATCATCTTCGCTTCTCTCCTTTGAATTGGAAGTACAACATTGCTCTCAGCGGGCCTTTTGTTGGACTAACAATCTTTTGCCATATGCCCCTTCTTGCCGCAGTTGTAACATTTACCCTTAAATCTTTTACCGTAGTCACGATTCTTTGAATCTCCCCCTGGACGAGAACCTCCCTCTCCTTGATGACTTTTTGCCTTGTCATCATCCTTTTTATATCCGCCTCCGACGTGCTGCTTGAAGTAGCCTTTGCTTTTGTTGGTGTAGAGCCCTTCCTCCTCACCCTTCAGCGAGACTCCTCCCATTTTCTTAGCCATAACTTCTTAACTGGAAAGCAAATTTTCAAACTCAACAAGTGATGGTTGAGTCGGCCATCCTTGTACGACAGCAACAAAACTTCGGTATTCGGACCTCAAACCATGGATAATTATTCTTTTTATCCTGGTTTCACCAATAGCAGCTGTTGGATCTAAATTTGAAATTTCGTGGCATATTTTCTTCACCTTGTGAAAGTAGTTGGTGATAGTCATGTCGCGTTGCGCCATCCATAGTAGCTCGTTCTCGAGAAGTTGTAGTCTTATGTCGTTCTTCTTTGAAAAAAGTGTAGTGAAAGTGCCCCATGCTTCTTTCGATGTTTTGGCATCCCGGATGTGGTCCAACATTTCTTCTTCAATTGTGGTCTTAAGGCAAACATCGCTTTGCCCGCTTTAATCTTCCATTTTCGCAAAGTGCCATTAGCGTCGTCAACCTCCGGTTGTATAACTTTGCTACCGCCAACGACCTCCCAAAGGTCTTGTCCCTGCATATAAGACGTCATACATGTCGCCCACATATTGTAATTTTGATTGTTGAGTTTCTTGATTCCTCCAACTACTTGAAGATCACCCATCGTGTCGGTAAATTTTTGATAATACCAAACAAGCCTGATTTCAAGATACAAACTTGCAGAATACGAATTTCTCACGACTCAAGAAAACTCACTCCAAAAATATTGGTACACGACCGTCCCGCTCTGATACCAATTGTTGAGAATAACGAGTACAAAACTCTAATATTCGCAAGAAATAATTATAAGGAAGTACTCACTAAACCACTCTTTCAAAACACTTAAAGAAGACTAACTCACAAACTACTACACTCAAACTAAGATACAAATGAATGCTAATTGCCTTACTGTTTTTCTTCTTCTTGGATGATTATACAAGCATAGGACATGGGGTATTTATAGCATGGCAAATACATTTTAGGCCACACATTAAACAAGTAAGGAAAAATTACAACCACTTTTTTCTACCTCACACACTAATTTATCACTAGTAAAATATATGTAAGCAATGGCATAACACACACTAATTTAGCACTGATGCAATATATGTAAGCAATGATATCATATGGATTGTGATGTTGAAACTTAATATGCCACAAATACGGACCAGAAAAGAAAAGAAATAGACGAAGAAATAGAACCGAAGGAGAGAAACAATCCGGCGAGGATTCCGACGGTCTCCGATAAGGAATTCGATGGTCACCGGTGAGAATTTCGGCGATTCCAGTAGACTGTTCAGGCGAAGATTCCAGTGGGTGTGATAAGGTGAGGGTGGAGTTACGCGTTTATTTATAGAAAGAGAGTAAGTGAGTTTTAAATGGGTATGAGTAAGAGGATAAATATCTTTTTAACTAAAACAAGTAACAATTTACTTGCTTCGTCTACTCTTATCTCTAAAGGAACCACACAAATAATTGTTATTGTACCAAAAGGACTATATTTATAAACATGAAAACAAGTGTCCTATAAATTCAAATATAGAGTGAAATGTGACCCGTGGACCAAATTCTCTATACTAACAAAGAGAAGTCTAATTAAGGAACTCAAATTTCTCAGGGAGGATGGAATGATTCCTGAAAATTTGTGTTCCCCGAGGTCTAGTTCTCTTAGCTTTTGAACCTTTCCAATATCAGTGGAAATAGTGTCCATGAAGTTGGTATTCCATATGTATAAACTATGATGGTTATCAAGATAATTAGACTGAATGTTCTAACCCCTCAAGTTCATGCAACTATTACTTATCATGAACTTTTCCTAAAAATTCATTTATTCACATAATAAAGAGATTGGGATTTGATGTGTCTAAATATAAACAAATATATTACAAGTCCAAGTGAATTCGATTTTAAGACAAAATATATTGGTAAAAATTTAACCACAATATGTTGAGGTGTAAAATTAGAACCCCCATACTATTTTTATATCTTTGTGACCCAAAAGTTATTTCCCTCGCTCTAGGTTTTCATAAAAAAAATGTTATGAGTCCCACCTACATTCTCTGGCGTGCAAAACTTTAATGCTATACCACATCAATTGGGGGATTAATTGGGAGATATAGCCGTGACTCATAAAATTACCATTTCGTAAACTATGTAACAAAACATGTGCCTCATAGGGTTAGTGGTCATAAAACACAGGACAATTACTTGAGTAGGTTCTCCCCTTCAACCATGAATGCCTGTTTTTTAAATTTAAGTGGTCCTGCTGTTTATCTGTAGTCCAATCAAAATGCACAAAAGAGTTAGGTGTTCCCAACATTGACATCTAGGACACACCACTAACATTGCAGCTTTGGCATGGAGTGTGAACACACCACTAACTTACAACTTTGGAGGTTTAGCACAAGACAACAGGCACAGACTCAAGTGAATGTATATATTTCCACCATAAAAAATAAGTTTTGATAAGGAAGTTCAAATAATAGCTAAAGAGTGAAAAAAATGAAAAATAAGTAAATTAGAGCAATCTGATGGACTCGTGAGCTACTGAGAGCTCGAGCGAGATGGTGTGCTGGTCTAAAACACTCAACCAGTTTGAACTCGCAAAGGAACTAAACATGTATAGACAATTAGGTTGCTCGTTAATCACCTTTAATTCAATATTACGAATTCCTATGCATGTTTGGATGTGAGTATTGATGGTGCCTCTAATCCTCTTATTTTCTTTCTCAAGAAATATTAGGTTGACATAATTGTAAATCATCGCCATATGTTGACACTTCACTGCTCTTACCCTACTCCGGAATGCACACACATACAATCTGATTATAATTTAAAGTAGTTTATTGATGAACAAGATGCAAAACAGAGAAAGGGTAAATGTGGTCTGTTCAGTGTGCTTTAGCAAAAAATGGACTTCTAATTTAATGCAAAATAATGAATAAAATAAATAAATGATTAATTTCTGTCAAAAGTGCTCATTATCCTTTAGGGAGCATGGCCTACTTCTTTATTTTCTTATTCTTAATTTTCCCGTTCTCTACTCTTCCCTTGTACTTGTACAAGCTCAAACAAATACAAGCCTTATGTGAAATGATATATAATGAGACTCTTTGAAGAAATATGCAAAAGAAAGTGGAAGAGAAAAGAATGCAACCAAGTCAATAAGATTATTCCAGTAAACTATGTTGATTCAATCATTGTGGTTAATACATGAAGCTAAATTTGATAGAGTCCACACAAAAGGATTTATAAGTAATCAGGAAAAATGGTTATAAATGTTTCTTGAAGCAGAGTTTGAATATGAAATAACTAAAAAATTAGTAAGAGGACTGGCCAGTTTTATGGAATTGCTAGTCAATGAATCAATGTGATGGCACACTCTTGATTGATTTTAGAACAGAAAAAGAGATAGAAAGAGGTGATAGTATTACGCCAATAAATTAACAACGTTACAAATATCATCAAAAGAGAAGATTTGTTATCCTCAAAATGCGAGAAAATCCTATTTTGCATTGAAAGTGACCTGAACACAATTACATATGTACCAAATTAAGGTTAAGGAAGAAACAGAGTAAGGATGGAAAAATATAATCAATATCTTTATAAAAGTTACTTATCTGGAGCAGCATAACCATATATCCTCTTACACCAACAGAGCTTGTTAGATTTACCGTTAAGTAATGACTGGCTTTGAGAATGAATTTTGCCGACTCAAAGTCTCCAACACGTTATTTTTATAAAGATATTAATTATATTTTTTCATTACTGTTACCGTTATATTTTATAAAGATATTGATTATATTTTTATAAAGATATTGATTATATTTTTCCATTGCCGTTAAGTAATGGAAAAATAGAAGATGTATATAAATATACAATTCTTCCATATTATACATACACGGAACCTTCAATCGCAGATGAAAAAATATATTTTTACATAAAAAAAATTGTGATTAAAAAATCCAGTCCTATACAGTCAATGCCTCTATTGAACAGACATAAAGAAAGGGGTTTCTCTCATCCCCCTAATAAAAAATAAAAAAAAACTGCAAGAAAAAAAAAACTCAATAACCGAATTATGATAACAATGCCATGAACCTCAACAAGTTCAAGTCCTCAAATTTCAATAGAACTAGACTACTTCTTTTGCCAATTCCAAATCAGGGAAATAAAATATACTCCCTTTGTCCTAAATTAAGAGTTCACTATTCATTTTTCGGTTGTCCCAAATTAAGGGTCCACTTTTTTTTTTGGACACAATGAACGAACCAAGTTTCATGTTGGTGAACAAGTATTGATCTTGACCGTTGATCGAGTGTATCTTTAATTTATACAAAATAAAACATGGACTCTTAATTTGTGATGAAGGGAGTATAAGTTAACAATAAATTGATGCACCCCTTGGCTCTTTAAGCCCAAACGGGTTCTTCATTAGTTTTGGGTAGGTGTCAATATTGAAAGCCTGTTAGACTTAGTAGCTGTGTTACCTTTGTGAAATTGACTATAAATTGACACCACCCAAAACGTGGAACACATTTTTCTTGGTTTCATAAAATGATACTTATGATTTTAAACATCTGAAATTGAACTCTGCATAATTGAAATTTCATTATAACTGAATTGAGGTATAAGGAAATGAACACTGAGCATAGAACTCTGCATAACCTTGACACATTCTAGTGAGTGGAGAATCAGTCTCTAGAACCTAAAGTACCAAAAATAAATAATATATGAACAGATTTCCCACTTTTTTCGTTCAGTTAGAAAGCATAAGTGACACAGTAGCGAGCAGCATTTGCAGGCATTATTATTCGATTATAACACAATCAATTTTTGATATTAGAACAAAACAATAAATTTATTGGACATCTATGACTTACTAAGATAAAATAATATAAATTGATGCTTAACACGCTTAACATATATAACAGATCACTGATAGTAAGACTGCATATGTTTTAAGAGTAAAAGTACAAAACACTGATTTATGACAACCTTATTTAAATGCAAAACAGTGCATTAAGAAAATAAACTATTTATTTCTACTAAAAGTTCGCATTATCAGTTGGAAACATGGACTACTTCTCAGATAATCAACTCTTCAATTTGTAAAAATGCCCTTGATGGATTGCAACTGAGCTGCAGCGTCACTGCTGTTCATTCGTTCTCTAGGCATTTCTACCGAGCAAGCTACTCCAATATTCAATATTGAAATTAAACATGCAATAATTCTCTGACTTCTTCTAGGACCATGGTTATGAGTGCTGCTTATATTCTCTTTTTCATCCAAAGGAAGCACTGGATCTGAAATCTCCGCCACTCGGTCAGGCAACGCCTCCTTAACAAACTCGTGAAGGTTCAAACCGTCTTTAAACACGTCATCAGTTGGTCTCTTCCCAGTGAACAGTTCCAAAATGAGGATCCCAAAGCTGTACATGTCTCCACATATTGACACCTCACTTCCCATACCATACTCTGCAAAGTACACACTACAGGTTGTAAGAATAACCATTTGGTTCTCAAGTAGAAGAAGCAAATGACAAATATAATCAAGAAAGAGATAAAATGATCAATATGAAAAGATAATCAAGGTTAAGCAAGAACATATCAAATATGAAAAGATAATCAATAATGAATTTCAAAAGTTACTTACCTGGAGCAGCATAACCAATAGATCCCCTCACACCGATCGAGCTTGTTAGATTTACGGTTAAGTCGTGATTGGCTTCGCGAATGAATCGTGCCAACCCAAAGTCTCCAACACGCGCAGTCATTTCATTATCCAGAAGAACATTGCTCGGCTTAAGATCGCAGTGAACTATGGGGGATTCACACTCATAATGAAGATAATCTAGAGCACAAGCAACATCAATTGAAATATTTAGCCTCTGAAGAAAGCTTAACTTCCTCGGTTGATCAAGTGATGTGTCCTGATTTGGGATTGGATGCAACCACTCTTCTAGACTCCCATTATTCATGTACTCGTAAACCAAAGCCTTGAAATCAACACCCTGATAATCAACTCCTGAACACGCGGTTATCACCTTTACGAGATTTCGGTGTCTGATGTTCCTCAATGCCTTGCACTCTGCCACAAAGCTTTTGGAGGCTCCTTGGCGCAAGAGATTTAGTACCTTCACAGCAATAATTGTTCCATCTTGATCAAGAATTCCTTTATACACAGACCCAAAACTGCCCACACCAATCAAATTGGCAGGAGAAAACCCATTAGTTGCTTTGAGGAGACTGTGATAGGACACTTTCAACAACAATTTTTCTGTTGAACCTGTAGAAGAGATTTTTATGGTCCTTTTGAACCAACAAATGTACAGAAAGAATACTATCAAAGTTATTCCTAGAAGCCCACAAGATATAGACACTACTAATTTGATGGTAAAACGCGATATCTTCTTTTTAGACCCACTGAAGTTGCATTCGGGAAGATGCAATTCAGGTACACCACCACAGAGTTTATTGTTTCCCGTTACCAAAGTTGCACTAGCATTCTTAAATATGCCCTCTCTTGGTACTATGCCCTCAAAATCATTGAATGACAAATTTAAATGTTGCAACAGTTTCAAACCCTGCAAGTACTCTGGAATTTCTCCAGATAGATTGTTGCTTGAAAGGTCTAACTCGTGGATGGCTCTCAAATCTCTCAAAGAAGAAGGAATGATCCCTTCGAAAAAGTTTCCTCCCATTTTTAGGGTTTCTAAGATTAAACAGCTACCAATAGTAGCAGGAATTTCACCCGATAACATATTGTAAGAAACATCAAGATTACCGAGATTTATCAGATTTCCAACTTCCCTGGGAATGGAACCACTCAGATAGTTTTTAGATAGTCCTAGGTATATTGATAAGGATGAGAGACCCATAATTTCTTGGGGTATGCTTCCACTTAGGTTGTTTTGAGAAAGATCCAATGCCTGCAGTTTTTGGCATTTTCCAAGACTTGGTGGGATGCTTCCCTGAAGATTATTTTCTCCTAAATACAGTATAAGTAACAAACTCAGATTTCCCAGAGAGGATGGAATGTTTCCTGACAATTCATTTGTCGTGAGTCTCAAGTCTTGTAGGTTTTGAAGCTTCCCAATATCAGGTGGTATACTGCCTGTGAGATGGTTACTCTGCATATGTAAACTCTGCAGGCTGAGGATATTCACTATTGTCTGTGGGATGCTTCCGTGTATCTGGTTGTTACCTACATACAACAGTTGAAGCGTCGTTGAAAGATTACTGACAGATTGTGGCAACATCCCTCCAAAATTGTTATAGCCCACATCTAACACTTGTAAATTGGTGGCATTGGTCAAGGAGGAAAGAAAGTCCAAGTCATTGGCTTTGCCACTTCCTAGATGGTTGGAAGATATGCTTAACCTCTCAAGCCCATGCAAATTTTCCAAATCAGGAACTTTTCCTCTAACTTCATTGATTTCCATATAAAGGAAATGGAGTTTTGATGCATTTGAAATCGACCTCGGAATGGGTCCATTGAAATGGTTATCACCAATACTAAAGAATTGAAGGTTAGGAAGAGTGATCCCCATGTCTTCAGGAAGACTCCCCTCAATTTGGTTTCCCGTCACAGAAAAACTTGTGATAGAAGTGCGATTGAAAATTGAAGGAGGGATGGTACCGGACAATCTATTAAAACCCAACCCAATTATTTGAATATTTTCCAATGTGCCTAAAGCGTCGGGAATACTTCCAACAAAATTATTTTCTGATACATAAAGTGCATTTAGTGAAGACAAATTCCCTAAAGGAGTGATGCTTCCTGTCAGATTGTTGTGGTTAATACCTATGAATTGGATCTTAGACAAGGAGCCAAGCTCCCTTGGAATATTACCTTCCAGCCTGTTATAAGAAAAGGAAAATCTAAGAAGGTTAGAGCAACTCGATAGGTTGACAGGAATTTTACCGCTGAATGAGTTATTACTTAGCTGCAAAGACTGCAATCGTTGTAGACGACCAATTTGTGGGGGGATCTCGTTGACGAAGCTATTGTTCTGCAGCCAAATTTCCCTTAGAAAGCTCATATTTCCGATATGAGGAGAAATGGACCCCCCCAGTTTATAAGACCTTAAGTTCAACACAGTGACCCTTTGATGGCGGCGACCACATGTAATGCCTTGCCACTCGCAAAAGGGGATAGAGTCATTCCAGTTACTCATAGCCTCGAGAGGATTGTCGACTATTCCGTCCTTGAATGCTAGCAATGAAATTCGATCTGTCTCATTTCCGAAATGCCCCCTTGACTGCAGGCAGCATACTAGTATTATTATTGTGAAAATGTGATACGACCATAACATGCTGGGATTGAAAGTTGGAACTTCCATACTATTGCTTTAGGTTTCAGGAACTTGTGTGACAAAGCATGGATTTTATAGTCATAGTATTTAGACGACAAAGACTTGTTGTCTAATAAGATTATTACTGTGAGGGACATTAAACCAACAAGCAAACACAGTTGAACTGATGGATATTTATTGTGTTCTGCCTTAATACTTGGATATTAAAGCAGCAATCTGTTACACGAGAAGTGACCAGACCCCATTTTAGAAAATGACAATGGAAATTTGGCAGACAAAAAATGGCGAAGACTCAAGACCATAGGCAAGTCCACGATAATATGGTTGAAAGTGGGACATAAAGTTCTAGCAATCACTCACTCATGAGTCATGCCTCTCACATCTCATGCCGTGTTTGCTAAGTTCCGTCATACTAATGAAGGGTCCTGCTTTTTACAACAAAACAAATTACACCAAAAATAAATACAAATTTTTCTATTCACACCCAAAACTTTTGTACCTTTATTTTTTCTTTTAAAATGTCTAATATACTTAAAACTAAACAAAATATTACACACAATCAAACACCACACAATCTCAAAACTCTTCAACTCACACCAAAGGTTTAACATCTAACCAATGCTCTCTTAATGATTTTGAGGTATTAAAACATCTATACTAAGTATATAATGTTCAAACTATTTGAAAAACGGAAATATGATTAAAAAAAACTGAGATTATTGTACTTACGCTCTCCCGTCACTGTAACTAACGAGTAGTTTCGTTGGAAGTGGCCGTGAAAACACTTGTTACGGTGGCAAGTGCCTTGGTAAGTGGATTATGGTGAGATGCAACCGCAATGAACCCACATACGGTTAACTTCGGTAGTAAAAACAGTTATTACGGTGACAAGTGACCGTGGGTTTGGGGTTCGCAAATTTTTTTATATGTAATATATTACCAATGTTCATATTAGGGTTGTTAAATGGATCTATGCAATATATTTCCATTTGAGAGAGAGGTTTGGGAGGGAAGTTAGTGAGAGAAGAAATAGAAAAAGTGATGTTTAAAATTTGTTGGGTTTTAAACCTGAGATTACTGTACTTGGGGGTAGTTTCGGTGGATTACGACCCTATTCGATTTATTCGCGGTTGGAAGTGGTCGTGAAAACAGTTGTTACGGTGGCAAGTACCCGTAGTAAGTGGATTACGGTGAGATGCAATTGAAATGAACCCGCCACGGTTAACTTTGGTTGTGAAAACAGTTGTTAGGGTGGCAAATAGCCATGGGTTTCGGGTTCACAAATTATTTTTTATTTATTTTAAAACTCTAGTTTGTCTATTTCTTTTTTTATGTAATATATTACCAATGTTCATATTAGGGTTGTTAAATGGGTTTATGCAATATATTTCCATTTGAGAGAGAGGTTTGGGAAGGAAGTTAGAGAGAGACTAAATAGAAAAAGTGAGGTTAAATTTGTTTTGGGGTTTTATATGGGACGACATTTATGTAGTGTTGTGTTTGTTTGGTGATTTATATAAATATTATGTACTTATGTGGTGTTTTGTAGAAAAGGGTGTTTTGGATAAATTTTTTTGATGTAGATATCACGACCCCTAATGAATGGTAGTGTAAACAACTTTAAAAAGAGAGAGAGAGAGAAAATAAATACCTTTGAATTACAATTTGTGATAATACTTTCCCGACAATACTTCACTTCGACTGGGTTTTATTTAATTCTGTTTGGATTATTTATGCTATATGGGTAAATCATTTTTTGGTACAATATGTGGGTATGATTTGTACCAGATAGATTTATAGATTATTCTGGGTAGATTTTTACAATATGGATATGATTTGTAACGGATACAAGATATGTATGATTTTTTTGGTACAATATAGTGTCTGTAGATTTGTACTGGGTAGATTTGTGAGCTGATGGTAAACTTAGACTTGTATATTTAATCTTAGATCAGTGGGGACAAAAACAATATGTGGTTAATGGAATCTCATTGCAAGAAACAAATTTTTTTGTAAGTTTTTAATCTTAGACTTGTAAACATGATTTTTTTGTAAGTTTCGACAATTTTTTATTTTTTTGACAATATATTGATATTGATATTTTCTTTTGTAGATGAAGAAGTGGAGAGTGCAAGAAACAAATAACGTAAAACATTTTCATTTAGATTTGTTATTTAATATGATGACACAGGTTGATATTTATTCGAGTTATTTGGACAATAGTTTAACTTGAATTACAATTTGTGATGTTTATTTTGGAGTTTAATGTTTATTTATAGTTATGGAAAACGACACAATTATGTAGGTTATTTATTTTTATTTTTTTAAATATGCATATAAAAAGGTTTAGGTAAGTGGTACAAAAAATTACCATTATGTACAGAGTAGTACCAAGTTTACTGTAAAGAGAAATTTATCGAAATCTACCATAGTTTTTGAAAAATCAATTTTATCAATGTATCTCTCGATTTGGTTTTGGTTTGTGGGTTGGTGTACCGGATGGTAAAACTAGTAATTTTGATTTGATGATTTCAAAATGGGTATGATATTGGTATTGGTATTGGTATGCTCCATTTACTGACCAAACCGACCGAAAACCAACCCTACCCATGATAGTCAGGTTCAAGTATGTGCTAAAAAGTAAGCAAGAAAAATTAAGTAAAATTGTGCAAACTGACGAACTCTATTACACATAAATAAGTAATTTGTAATTTAAAATTTTTTAAAAATATAAAAGGTCAATAGTCTAGCGATTAAGTTAAAAATAAAGGGTCGTGTATTTGAAGATTTTTGATAGAGGATTCTCAGAGTCTCTTGTAAAAGCTATATAAGCCAAGTGAGCTTAAAGATGGCCAAAGTTTAATTCCATTTTTTGATGGAGAATATTATTATTTTTGGAGTCTCATGAATCATGGGAGTTTGTTGAAGAAGGATATAATCAATCGGAATCTACAACGATTCTTGCAACTTGGACTCAAGTCAAATAAAAGGAGTATAAAGAAAATAAGAAGAAGGATGCCAAGGGGATACTTGTGATTTAACAAGCAATGTGTGTGAAAAATTCAAAAGAAGTTTGGGACATTTTGATGGAAGAATTTCAAGGAACGAAAAAGGTAATATCGATAAAAAAATCAATCTTTGTGGAGATAATTTAATAATTTGATGATGAAAGATAGTGAAATAATTCAAGTATTTTTTAAGAGTATCCGACATCATTAATCAAATTTGAAGCTAGGGAGACACCATTCAAAATAATAGGATTATTGAAAAATTGTTAAGAAGTTTGCCACAAAAAATTTATCACTTTGTTGCGGCCATTGAAGAGTCAAAAGATTTGAGGCACACGAAAAAAAATCGAAGCCCCCCTGAAGGCACATCGGAACAAGTTTTTCAATCAAAAGTGAATTTTAAAAATAATGTAGTTGAAAAATGAAATTCAAGGCAAAATTTTCGCAAAATTGTAGAAATTTCAAAATTTTCAAATAGGACGATTTTACAATGAGATAAATAATAAAAAATTTAACCCCTATTGTTTTGTTCGCAAAAAAGGTGGATATGAAAGTGAAGATTGTCGATACAAGTGTAAAAGATGCCGGATCCCTAATCACTCTCAAAGGGATTATTTGTACAAAAATAAAAAAGAAGACAATGAATTTGAGAATAATTTTACTGAAGAAAATGAAATGGAACAATTATTTTATTGCATGAATATTGAAAATGATTCACTAAATATTTGGTACTTGATAGTGGGTGCACTAATCATATGACTGGGAATAAAAATTTCTTTGTGCAATTAGATGAAAGTTGTAATCCTCAAGTGAAGCTTGTAGAGGGAGTATTTAAAAATGTCAAAGGTAAAGAAATTGTTTTGGTGTGAACAAAATGCGGTTAGAAAAAATTGATTCATGATGTTCTTTATGCTTTTGAACTAACTCAAAGTTTGGTAAGTGTTGGACAACTTTTGCAGAGAGGATATCGTGTGACATTTGAGGATGAAAATGTATCATTTTGACAAAAAGAAGAAGATGGTGGTGAATTTTTTTTAAATGATTTCAAACAAAGCATTTCCACTATTTATATCACCCCTGAAGTCTGTTGATTAAAAATTAATTCATGAAAACCCGAAAACACCAAGCGGTGAAATTTATGGGGTTGCAATATCTGTTCATGAAGACCTTAATAGCGAAGAAAAAAAAATTCTCGCATTTTTGGAAAGGAAGAAAATGCAATTATGTATGAAAAAACAAATAATGTCAAGCTCAGTCAGCACATCATCAAAAATATGGTTGAAGACAATTTTGGAGCGAAACTATGCGAGTCGAAAAAATGTTGCGAGGGCATCTTCAGCAAAGCACCCACAGTGGAAAAATTAAAGTTCAAGAGTGTAAAAAATCGTGTGCGATAACGATTTGAATAGATGCGCAAATTCCAACTGAAAACACATTTAATTAGCGTCAATTTTTAAACCAAATTAATTTAGCCCTTAAAATCAAACAACTACGTGAGTGTGTGAAATCAAACCATCATAAATAAATCATGCGACACAAAAAGCTAACTCACGGATTTCAGGAAAAATCCCCTTAGGGAAAAACCTTTTATTTCACTTTAATTAATCGCAATTTACAATAATAATGAAATCTGCAATAAGATTATCTCAGCAACCCTACATAGACACGCAACCTAGAGTCAATAATGGATCACACGTAGTGATGCCACACGCATCGCAGTCCAATCTTCAGCAAAGATCCACACGCAGCGAACCTCAATGACACGTAACCATATGATGTAGATATCCTCCCCAGAAATGGTTGAAGACCAGAAAAGTGTGTTCTTAAACTCCAAAACAATTCACATGAACGATTGGGACTTTTGTGAATTGAAAATCAAGGGATTAAACCTTAAAAGAAGAAGCCAAAAGTGTTATGTCGATTTCGCACTGTTTGCATACTGAAAAACTCAGAGACTTCTTGTGAAAAACGGAGTTGAAGAATCCTATTTATAAAAACCTTAAGGCGGAAGGTCGTTTAAATGAGATTGGATGTCGTTCAAACGATGTCCAATGTCGTTTGATATTTCGCGCGACAAGCCATGTCGCTTGAACGACGTAGGCCGTCGTTCGAACGAGCCTCATATTAAACATTTTTCTTTTTCTCGGTAAATGCACCGCCTCAAAATCTACGAAAATTAATTTTTAGACGAAAAACTTTAAAACTCCGCTCCAACACTTAGAAAATATTTTGTGAAAAGTATCCCAATATCCTAAGTGAATAATTGAGTATTAAAAATACAATCTTTACCAAATTCATTTCACGGAGGCTTGATTGTTGGAGAAACTTGATATTCGGACCCGTCTTATTGCTTATTTGATCTTGAACATTCTTCGACAGTTGTAGCGGTATACGGCATACTCAATCGTGACGGACATTTATAAAATCACGTCCTTATAAATCTCCCCATATGTCTATGCCGGTACAAAATAAAAACATCTGAATTATTAATACAAAATGACCTATACAAATCTACCCTCCCATGAACTCAAACGTGGAAAGATAAAATGACAGGTGTTCAAACTTTGCTTCAACAATCAATTCTTAAAACCTTCAAGTTTTCTCACCAGGGTGTGCAACTTAATGATCTTCAATTGTACCTACACATATGAGACAAAGAAATACCTCGTGACGCATTGAGTTTGAATTGATATAAGAATAAATAAATCCACTTATCAAATCTCCCCCATAATGCAAAAACTCCCCATAATTCATTCTCCCCCTTTTTATTTGTCCAAAATAGACAAGAAAAAGAATAAACCAAATGAATCAAATCGGGATATTACGGTAAACAAGACAAACAAACTATTTTTGATTTTTTCAAATTTTTCATGCAAAAATGATATTACAAAAAAAACACACCATGAATTTACACTAAGATAACCAAATCATGGAAACGAAATGAATGGGAGTGAACAAATTCAATAGGAATATCAATGCAATCTCATAACATATGTGCACGATGAATCCGGATACTCCTAACGAATGAACTCCAAATCGTCCTTAGGTATTAAAAAGTGTTGAATTTAAATGACATCGACTCAATCCATCAACACATCAAAGTCAAAAGTGATTCTCACACTAATAACGTCTAAAACTATTTAATGCCTTTTCAAGACGCTTTCAGGATGTGCAAACCCGTTTATTTATTTCCATTCAATATCCCTCATAAATAATAATCATTTATTTTTTCTTGAGGTGATCTAAACTAATTGGCCCATATTTTTGACATATTTATCTTTTTACTGCTTTTCATTTTTTTGAGCTCTTTTAAACGGTGGCTACCACGATGAGTCAATTTTACCCTCTCGCAGCCCTTTCCCGTGAATCACTCATCATATTTTGTTGCATTTAAATCCTCACGGTAAACGGTTATTCCATGCACTACTTTCGTTGTCAAGTTTTATCGCATTTAGTTCATTTTAAAGATAGAATTGAGATGACAACACTACGACTAATATGTGATAAATAAGTACGATAATCAAACAGATTCGTGAAAGTGTGCATTAAAGGCAAATATGAGTCAAACATGTAGATAGTAATCACAAATTACATCTTAATGACTTCACACATTATAAAGTACAAAATGAGATGATGATGCATATCAAAACACTATCAAACAGTCACATGGATATGGAATGATGTTGTGACTTGATCATCCTAAATGTTCATTCATATACGCTGTAGAACAAAATATAAAACTCTTTTGGTCTTTTCTTTTAAATTTTTCTAAAAAATGAAAATATTTTTGTATTTTTCCAAAAATTTTATCAAAATAAAATCTTTTTGGCTTTTTCAAATTTTCTCAAAAAAATTGAAAATCTTTTTGTATTTTTCCAAAATTTTTCAAAAACGAAAATCTTTTTATTTTTCAAAAAATATATCAAAATGGAAAATATAAATACAAAAATGATACATACAAGCAATAGGAAGAAATATCATCATGAAAAATATCCTATGCTAGCAAAAAGTCTAGATCTCAACCGATAGGTGCGGTGGAGTTTTCCAGGGTGGTGATATCCTATGGAAAACCTCCATCAAGTAATGTGAAGTCTTAACCAAAAACTTTACCTGCTCCCTAATATGTGAAAACTCTTTCATGTAATCATCTAAAGCATCAGGTGTGGGTGCGTGCGTGTGAACACGTGTAGTAGCATAACGTGACACAAAACCCAACTTAAAGTAAAACTCTCTAAGGTGTCCTCTCTTCTTGCAGTGTGTGCAAACGTAAACATACCTAGGTACACCTCTCTCAAAATGTCTCTTACGCGCTCTCCTAATAGATACGATTTGCCTAGGTGGGTCGGGTCGAGAGTCATGTGGATAAAACACTAAAGTAGGAACCGACTCGGGTGCAGCATGTAAAGTAGACAGACAACCATGACTTTCCTAAACTCTTACCACTACCCAAAATAGGATTGAGAACTATCTTTCCAACATTCTTAGATGCGTTATCCAAAATGACTTTAGCCTCCAGGTCATGCTTAAGATCTTTCTCTAATTGTAATACGCGGGCTATAAGTTCACTATTTTCGCTATTCACGATGATCAATTGCTCACTCGAACTATTCTTTACCTTCTCGAGTTGACTCGCCGTAGCCTCAAGCACCTTCAGACTTTTTATCTCTCTCTCTTTCAAAATCTTTCACCTTAAGACCTAACTCTTTATTCAATTTCTTAGCCTTTAAGGCCTTGACGTACAATTCTCTAAACGCAATTTGGAGCTCACTATCATCATCACTAGCACACTCACTCTCAAAATCGCTAAAAACAGTCAAATCCTCCTCGGGATTCTCACGTGAACAAGTGTCCTCATCATCTTGGGAAAAACTAGGTGTGCTCTCGTGACTAGCTAAAAAGGCAACAAACTTTCCTTGTGAAGACTCATCATCAAAATCTTTCACATCTTCCTCACTATCATTAAGGGTCGCTGACATAACAACTTTCTTGCCCTCTCTCCTAAGTCTAGTGGGACACTCAAATAACTTATGCCCTTTGCCTTGACACTCAAAACATTTCACATTTTCTAAATCTACCTCACCCTCTTTATTTTTCTAACTGCTTTCTTTGTCTGTCTTTCTTTTTGTTTTTCTCAAAAACTTTTTATTGGAAGAATTTTTCTTTGAAAATTGGAGAAACTTTTTGAAATTCTTTGCAAGCAGGGCCATATCCAAATCAAAATCGTCCTCAGACTCGGACTCACAAAAACTCACTTTTTTTTCTTGTCACTCGTGGATACTTCCTTTCCCTTTCTACTCTAGGCTTTAAGTGCTATCCCTCAATTTCTACTCACTTTAGGTTTGAAAGTGTTGGAAAACATGTCAATTTCGTATGTCTGGAGGTCTCCTACCAACTCTTCTAATTTCAGACGACTCAAATTTCCTAAGGTATTTAAAACAGTCACTTTTGGGATAAAACGTTTAATCAGCGATCTTAAAATCTCTTTAACCACTCGTGCATCAGGTATACGCTCACCAAGATTAAAATTAGTGTTGATAATATCGGACAAACGTGCATAAAACACGTCAAAACTCTGAGTCTTTAGTATGTTGTGGTCAAATTTTAAATTTTAGACTCTTTGACCGCGTTAGTGCATTTGTGGGTGAGTTGCAAAACATTCCGCACTTCTTTAAACATGGTACGCGTCATAATACGCCATAACTTATCAAGGGTGACGTGTTCGAAAATTTCCCCAAGCCCTCATGAATTGTAAGTGCTCCACCTAAACTCATCCTCATTCAAGTTTGACACATGTTTTAAATTTGTGACAATATTTGCAGTGACAGTGGGAGGTTCCAACCTCTTTCACAAATTAACCAAATCCTTTCATCGATTGCTTTCAAATGGGACTTCATACAGGCTTTTCAGTAAGCATAATTAGACCCGTCAAAAACTGGCAACCGATTATCTTAGTTTTCGTTTGGAAACATTGCGACAAATTTTAAAATTCAGATTTTTCAAAAAAATTCAATATCACACAATTTTGAAAATTAAGGATCACTTAGTAAATTAGAGTAACTTGCTCTGATACCGATTTGTAAAAAATCGTGTGCGATATCTATTTGAATAGATGCGCAAATTCCAATTGCAAACTTATTTAATTAGTGTCAATTTTTAAACCAAATTAATTCAACCTTTAAAATTAAACAATTACGTGTGTGTGTGTGTGTGTGTGTGTGTGAAATCAAACCATCATAAATAACTTATGTGACACAAAACGCTAACTCACAGATTTCAAGAAAAAATTCCCTGAGGGCAAAACCTTTTATTTCACTATAATTAAATCGCAATTTGCAATTACAATGAAAACTGCAATAAGATTACCTTAGCAACCCTACATAGACACGCAACCTAGAGTTAGCAATGGATCACATGCAGTGGCGCCACATGAACCGCAGTTCAATCTTCAACAAAGATCCACACGCAGCGAACCTGAATGACACGCAGCCATATGATGTAGATATCCTCTCCAGAAATTGTTGAACACCAACAAAGTGTGTTTTTAAACTCCAAAACAATTCACATGAACAATTGGGACTTTTGTGAATTGAAAATCAAGGGATTAAACCCTAAAAGAAGAAGCCAAAAGTGTTCTGCCGATTTCGCACTGTTTGCAGAATGAAAAACTCGGAGACTTCTTGTGAAAAACGGAGTTGAAGAGTCATATTTATAAAAACCTTAAGGCAGAAGGTCATTCAAACGAGATTGGATGTCATTCGAACGATGTCCAATGTAGTTTGATACTTCGCGCGACAAGCCATGTTGTTTGAACGACATAGGTTGTCGTTCGAACAAGCCTCATATTAAATATTTTTCCTTTTCTTTTTCTCGAAAAATGAACTGCCTCAAAAATTCTGAAATTTCATCTTTTGACGAGAAAGTTTAAAACTCCGCTCCAACACTTAGAAAATATTTTGTGAAAAATATCCCAATATCCTAAGTGAATAATTAAGGATTAAAAACACAATCTTTACCAAATTCATTTCGCGGAGGCTTGATAGTTGGAGAAACTTGATATTCGGACACGTCTTGTTGCGTATTTAATCTTGAACATTCTTCGACGATTGTAGCGGTATAGGACATACTCAATTGTGATGGACATTTATAAAATCATATCATTACAAAGAGTTTTATAGAAATTACAACTTAAGAGGGGATGTTAGAAATAAATAATGGGTCATTTTGACTTAACCCCCAATTTTTAATACATATTTTGACTTATCCCCACATTTTAATAATCCTTTGACTTCACCCCCAACATAAGAGGTTAAGTATATTTGAAGAGTTTTGGTAGAGGATTCCTAGAGGCTCTTGTAAAGAATATATAAGTCAAGTGGTTTTCCTTTGTAATGTAAAGAAAAAAAAGCAATAGAGATGAAGTGAAAAGGCAATAAAAAAAATCCTCCATTCAAATGTTATTTTTGTTGAGTGTTAAGGATAGGAAAAAAATTCTCTTATTTTATATTACTACTTCAATACAAAAATTGTACTTCTGCTGCTAATTATACAAAAATACCCAACAAACTTTAGAGATACAAAGAGTTCCAGATAGAAGTTATGATGTTTTCATTGGAAATGGTTTATAAAAAAGAGTTTTGGGGAAAATTCAAGTAGGACCCACATTACCTTCTTTTGTTAGAGAAGAACAACTGGAATTTATTGGAATGATTGTAATATATTAAAGAAATTAAAAGAGATAGTAAATGAAAACACGTGAATAAATATAACCTCTAGACACGTGCCAATTCATAAATAGATATAATCTTTAGTGTTTGTCTATTCATGAACCCCTATGACCAGGCTGTAAATAAAGCGTGGTGCTAAAAGCACTATAAAAATTTATGCCTTGCACCACTACACATTACTTTTAAATACAATGTAAAATGGTGTATGGGGGTGGGGAAAGTAGCCCACCTCGATATTTAAGTGTTTTTTAAATAAAACTTTAAGGTGAATCTATAATAATTAAAAAAAATATGAGTGTTGGTAAAAAATATAAAAAGTAAAAAGTCATATACCATGTTAGTGTCTAAATTTGGTATGTGGATCACAATTAATCTTAGCTTGATTATATCAATTAATATATACCACAAATATAATATGAGATTATGTGAACTAGAGAGAGATGAGAGACAAGGAGAGAGAGAAAGGTTTTTTACGTGGTTCAACCCAATATGGTGCTTACATCCACAAGTGTAATGCCACTAAGTATTAAAGTTTGAGTACAAACTCTCAAGAATTCTCTAGGGTTAAATGTAAACTATTTTTCAGTTGTCCCCCAAGTGAGAGGTGTAGTGAGCTATTTATAGTAATGGGAAGGAGAATAGTCGGAATAACTTTATACAATAGGTATTTACACATTTACACTATAGATACCAATTGTTTATTTCTTCATGTGCATGTGAATGGGTGACTGTTTAAATTTCCACGAGTGTCTTTTCACCTTACTAATGGTTTACATTCCAGAAGGTGGTCAACCAACCTACCAACCTAAGGGGACAATAAGGCCAACCATATTACACTGTTGGGCAGGATCCACTGGGCACTATAACATGTGTTATGTAGTTATTGGTCCACGTAGCATTGCCATTTTAGGTCACAACATACCACTTATTTAAACATCAAATTTCAACCACTCAAACATTAAATACTCGACTTCTCTTTTATACTATCAAACAAAAAAACCTTTGTATTAACTCCCCGCCTCGCCTCACTCTCTCATGTTGTCTCACCATTGGACCACCACCGAACTCTCTTTTTATCTCCACCCCTATCATTCAGTCACAATCACATGGGTTCAATTTGGGTAAATATTTTCTTATTATTTGTTATTTTGTTTAAGAGTTTAATATTATTATTTTATTTTTCTTATTGTTGTATTTTGTTGTACACATTATTCATATGTGCATTAGTTGGATATACTCACACACAACTCACTCTTAGTTGCCATTAGCTTTATGTTAGTTAAGGAATTCACATTATGTGTTCACACTTGTTGTAACCTAAAATAACAGTCCCACGTGGACCAATGATAATGTGAAACATGTCATCATCCAGTGGGCTAATCCCAAGGTATTAATGTGGTCATCTTATTATCCACTCCGGATGGCAGAATGGCCGATCGCATTCAAGAATGCGAACCATCAACAAAGTGAAATAGGTACATGTGGAAATTTTTACAGTCACCCATGCACATGCACGTGAGGACATACTAGTTGTCATCCATAATGTAAAAGGGTATAAATAACTGGTGTATAAAAGTATTCCGCCTCTTCTCATTCCCACTACTATAGATATCTTACTACAATCCTTAACTACGGAATAACTAAAAATAATATACACTCAACCCTAGAAAGTTTCTTAAGATCTTGTACTCAACCCTCATACCTAGTGACTTAGTACTCATGGATATAGGCACTTCATTGGGTTGAACCACGTCAAAAAATTTGTCTCATTCTTTGTCTTTCATCTCTCTCTCTGAATCATAACATCTTATTCTATATCTGTGGTGTATTATTGGTACTACTAAGATAAGACACATAGTTATAACCATACTAATTTTAGACACTAATAAATTGGCATCGTTTGTTGGAAAATTGACAAGTTGTTATTGTTTCCTACATATTCTTAATCCTAAAGTAATTTTTCAATTACTTTCTTACGAGTATTAGAAAATGGAAAAAAATCCAGAAAGCATCCACGCAGTTAAAACCTTTATACCTTCCATCCCTATCGGAATAGGAAACCTCTAAGGAATTTTAATAAGCATAGCCAAAGGCCAAGAGCCCATGCAAGAGATTGTGAAACAATTGACTCAGATGCTCCAAGTCAGGCTTGTGGCCCCATCACAAAAGAAAAAATGTTGTCTCCTACCCCTATGAGGATATGAAACTCATAAACCCAATAGGAATGTATGAGAAGAACAAATCTAGATAGACTAGATCAACTAACGATTGAACCTACTGTTCAGGCGCCATCTCCTCCCTAAGGTCCACTAATTATTATGATGGGCATTCCCTCTCTCAAGATAGGTGGAGCGTACTAGAGAGGATGAGTAGTGGCTCAACATTTGATAGCCTCAGCCCCTGAGATGGAAGGGGTCATTATCACAGTGATCCCGTAGTTTCCATATATCATCGGGAAAGATCTGTCAGGTAAAGGACTAGCATGCGAGGGTCGGCACGTGCTGAGTAGACTTCTAAGGAAGAGATCTCAGCACAAAACCATGGCCGAGTAGCTAAGTTTGTCTCAGCCAAAGTCGATCCCCATGAGAAACCCTCGAAATGTTCAATTCAATGATTGAAAGACCGTTTGGTGGAAATAGCAAAATAATAAATCCCTTGCATAAAAGTTTCGTAATAGGATCACCCTTTACACCTACAATTTTGAATTACCATAAACCTGCCAAGTTCAAGCCACCCGTGGTAACCCCAAAGTATAATGGAAAAACAGACCTAGTACTTCACGTGGAACAATATCAAGTCGCCGCTGACATCTTTTCAGTACTTGATGAGATACGTTATAGGGCATTCTGTAACACTATTACTGGTTCAGCCCAGGTCTAATTAAATAATTTACCACAAGGATAGATCTCCAGCTTTTAATAGTTAGGTGATTTTTTTATCAGTAACTTTTGCTTTGGATCCAAACTAGTCAAATGGTTAGCACATCTACTGAGTGTTCGCCAATGAGTCATAGAAACCACATGCGAGTATATCACTTGATTTAATAGCGAGAAACTAGATGTTATTGATTACGAGGAAAAAATGACGATCATCACCTTAATGAATGGCTTACTTCCTGAGAAATTTTACTATTCTCTAGCCAAGGATCCTCCAAAGACCATGACCGAGTTACTAGCTAAAGAAGGTAAAATTATGAATACTGAGAAGGCTATGGCTGCTAAATAGTCTCACAACCCTAAGGCCGATAATAACAAGGACTTCGATAATAAAGAGAAGAAGGATAAGGAAGTGGAGAAACCAAAGAGGTATGGCGAATACACCCCTCTCACTATTAGCGTACATCACATTTTGGAGGAAATCCATAGAAGCAGGTATCTAAAATGGCTAGGGAAGATGAAATCTCACTCAAACTGAAGGATAAAAGTAAGTCTCGTGAGGTCTACAAAGATCACGACCACAACACGAACAGTTGCATAGCCTTGAAGAATGAGATAGAAAGCCTAATCTGAAGAGAGAAATTGCCCAAGTTTGTGGATAGAGAGAATATAGTAGAATCTTTAGATAAATGGGAAACCTGGAGGTGATAAGAATTTCCTTAAAAAAGGGGGACGTTAAGAAAAAAGGTAGGGATGCTGATGCCAAGGATGATCCAGGTTTGTCAAGAAGGCCTAAAGAGCCTATACACGAGGTAAACATGATATTTTTTGGCTATAATTTTACTACAGGTGGTGATGCCATCGACGACGATAAAATAAATGAAGGGAAATCATATCTCAATGATGCCAAAGCATTCTCCTACATTCGATCTATCAACTTGTTGGTCGATGTGAATAGTCACCCAAGGAAGGTAAAGAAAGATAGATTGGTGATAAGGTTCTCCAATGATGACCTATCATGAGTATTCTATCCACACGACAACCCTCTAGTCGTAAAAATATTAGTGCAAGAAGGAAGGGTAGTTAGAGTGTTGGTCGAGAATGGTAGCTGAGTTAACGTCTTATTATACAACTTCTTCAAAGGATTAGGGTTGCGAGATAGCAAGTTTGATCCCTATCATAGGACCCTTATTGGTTTCTCAGAAGAGAAGGTGTATCCTCTAGGAACGGTCAACCTGGAAGTCGTAATTGGTATGTGGACAACCTGTTAAACTAGAAGATCTATTTCTTCATCTTTGATAAGAACGTCAACTCAGTGTACAACATTATCTTCGGGAGGGTTAGCTTAAAAAAGTTTAAGACCGTGCTTTCCACCGTGCGTTAATGCCTGAAGTTCCCCACACATTATCGGGTTGATGTAGTTAAAGGAAATCGAATTAAAGCTAGGGAGTTATACTACACATCAGCCGGCAAAGAAGAACCAAAGAAGCTCACCACTACTTACCAGATAGAGACTATAGACCCTCGTGAGGAAGATGAATTGGCCAAATGACAAGTTGTGGAAGTATTAGAGTCCATTATCTTAGATGATGAAGACCTAAAAAAGACAACACAGATCGACTCATCTCTAAACTCGATCATTAGAAAGGAATTAATGGATTTCGTCAAACAATGGAAGAACGAATTCTTTTAGAGTCATGAGGATATGCTAGGGATTGATCGAGAATTCGTGTGCTATGAACTCAACATTGTTAAGGATGTAAAGTAGACCAAATAAAAATGACCCATCTTTAATTCTGAAAAGAACATGGACATACAGGAAACAATGAAGAAGTTACAGAAGGCAAGTTTCATTGAAAAAAGTACCTCGAGAGTCGAGTGTCTGGCTAATGTAGTTATGGTTAAAACGAACAATAAATGGCATATGTGTGTTGATTTCATAAAACTGAACAAAGCTTTGATGAAGGACCATTACCCTTACCAAAGATTGATTAACCGATTGATGCTATTACGGGCCATGAACTGCTCATCTTCATGGATGCGTATTCGGGATATAACTAAATAAAGATAATGCTATAAGATAAGGAGAAAACCTCATTTATCACCAGTCGAGGTACCAATTGCTATAACATTTTGCCTTTTGAGCTAAAAAATACTGGAGCAACATACCAAAGGTTGGTAAATAAATTATTCGAGGAACAGATCGATAAGAACATGAAAGTGTACTTAGATTACATGATCACTAAGATCAAGAAAGTCAATAATCACATTAAAGATTTAGGATAAATGTTTGACTAGTTGGAGAAACATAATATGAAACTCAACCCCACCAAATGTGTGTTCAGCGTATTGGAAGGAATTTTTTTAGGCTTCATAGTAAATCGGAGAGGTATTAAGGCTAACCCAGACAAAATTCAGGCAATGATCAACATCCAGACCCTCACAAAATAGAAAGATGTGCAAAAACTGACAGGAAGGGTAGCATCTCTCAATAGATTTATCTCGCGAGCTATTGATAGGTGCCTTCCTTTCTTTAAATTTCTAAGTAAGACTTTTGAATGGAACGATGAATGTGAAAATGCTTTCTTAGAGTTGAAGATATACTTGGGATCTCTACCCTTACTCTTAAGACCACTCTTGGGAGATAAACTTTACCTGTAACTAGCTATATCCGAGTCGGTAGTTAGCTCGACATTAGTTCGACTAGAAAATAGAGTACAAAAACATGTTTACTACATAAGAAAAGCTTATTAAGGTGCCAAAATCCATCACCCACGGCTAGAAAAGTTAACTCTGGCCCTAATTGAGGCTTCCCGAAGAATAAAGACGTACTTCCAAGCTCATGCCATTATAAACTATATGGACTTAACCTTATGGTAAGATATTAATAAACCTAAGAAATCAGGCATATTAATGGTCTGGGTTGTAGACCTTGGGGAGTATGACATACAATATGAACCCAGAACAGCGATAAAAGGCCAAGCAATAGCTAATTTCATAGTAGAATTCACTTAAGAGGAAAAACCTGCAAAGTAGACTTCCATGGAAGAGAGCTCAGTAGTAAAACCAACCGAGCAGACGTCATCAAAAGATAGATCAAGAATTTAACCTACCAAGAAGACTTCTCCATAAGATATCTCAATTCTTGTTATATCCGGCCAAGTGGAAGATACGCTAGAATCATCAGTTAAGTGGGAAAAAATCGCTCGCTACGTGGAGCAAAGCAAAAAAGTGTTCAACTATGGGAGTCTGATAGAGGGACATTTTGAGGAAGAAACTCTAATTTAGAAGATGTACACAAATAAATTGTTATGCGCCTCTGGAAGTGAAGTGGGACTGATAATCAACACCCTGAACAATATCGACGTTGAGTATTCCCTCAGGTTCCAGTTCAAGGCCTCCAATAATGAGGCAGAGTATGAAGTGGTAATAACACGAATTGATTCAGCACTTTCTCTATATGCCTAGTAAATACAAGCGCACAACGACTCCCAGTTGATTATAAATAAAGTGTTAGGTGTCTACAGAGTCAAAGGAGAGTTCATGATAAAGTACCTGGCCAAAGCATAAGACATGATATGTAAGTTGCTGGAAGTTAAAGTAATCATGATTCCTAGGATTGATAATGCCTGAGAAGATGTACTTTCTCGAATATATTCTACGACCAGACAGTGTTGAGGAGGACCATCCCAATAGAGATCTTCCTGCATCGAAGTATCAATGAGGAAAACCTCAATATAATTGAACTGAATTTGGGTCCATCTTGGATGGATCTAATAAAGGAATACCTTAAAATGGGCTCCTTACCGACTGATACTTAGGAGGTTAGAATATTAAGATATAAAGTAGTTAGATAAATTATGGAAGGAGGGATCCTATATAGAAGGGGATTCATTAGTTTTTTCTTACATGTGTCCATCTAATAGAGCTAGTTGACCTGATAAGGGAAATACATGAAGGTTCCTGAGGAGCATATTCAGCAAGAAGATTGCCAGACAAGTGAGTGTCCACACAAGGTTATTACTGACCCACTATAAAGGTAGACCGCGCCAGTTATGAAAGATATTGTGATAAAAGACAAAAATATACTGTAATCCATAGAATGCCGAGGGATACACTCATGACGATCATATCCCCATGGCCCTTTGCCATGTGGGGAGTTGACTTAGTGGTCTCTCTACTAAAGATAAGAGGAAGGTTCAAGTACTTAATCTTTACCGTGGATTACTTTACCAAGTGGGTGGAAGTAGAACCTCTGGTAGGTATGCCTTATGAAAAGGTTTTCCATTTTATATGGAAAAACATCGTTTGCCGTTATGGAATGACATGTGCCTTCATCACCGACCATGAAATAAAATTTAATAACCCAGAGTTTGAAGATTATTGTATTTAATCAAAAAATCAAAAGCTACATGTCGCCCCTAGACATTCGCAATGCAACAGGCAGACAAAAGTGACAAATGAAACTTTGCTCGATGGAATGAATAAGAGACTCGATGATGCTAAGGAAAATTAGATCAATGAATTACAAAGTATTTTCTGGACTTATAGGACAATGCCAAGGAAAATCACAGATGAAATCCCCTACATATTAGCCTTCGGGATCCCCACAAAAGTTAGCCTACCTAGTCACAAGGTGCTCAATTTAGATTTTTCGAAGAGTGATATCATAAGAAGGTTAGATTTGGATTTGGTTGAGGAAATTATAGAGCATAATGCACTTTTTGTGGTAGTCTATCAGAAAAGAGCTACCCAATTTTATAATAGGAGAGTTAAGCTGAGAAATCTCATGGAAGGAGACTACGTGCTGACGAAAGTGCTACAAAAGGGGAATAAGATATAACCTAATTGACATGGTCCTTACCGTATTTTTGCAGTCCTCCAACCAGGAACTTATCATATTAAAACCTCAGAAGGAGAACCATTCGAAAACCCTTGAAATCCTGAGCATTAGAGGTGATCAGACAAAATATAATATCTTTTTATATCCTATAACTTGTTTCCAATTCTCAATAAAGATCGTTAATTTTCAAAAAATATTTTTATCCTTTTTTATGTTTTTTTTCGGAGTGGGAGATGTGCTAAATTCAAAGCAATCTCAAATAGTTGTTCTCAGATCTTTAAGCCTTGATTGACTGCTAGAACTTTCCCTATTCAACAGATACAATGGTCGGCTACGAACATCATCCCCATGCAATCTATAGTCCCCAATGTACTTTCTGATAAAGCTAGTCAGGATCACATCGGAAGGAATAAAATTTAAACAGAGGATTAGGCTGGTCCATATAACTCGGGTCATGCTAATACTATATCTTGTCTTCTTTCGACAACATCATCACAGTAAAGGCATTTAGCCACCCCTATTTATAATCCTCTCTACAACCTGATTAAGCTCTTCACTCAAATGTGTTTGTGCCTCATCATAACCATCCATCCATATTGTATGAGGTTGTTTGTGAAAGTGATAGGTAAGACGATTGACGTTCTCAATTAACCTCTTGATGGTGTTCGACTAATTCTTTATAATATTTTCTTGATCGACTAAGGTTTTCTTGGGTCTTTCTTCTTCTATTGACGGGAGAGCCCTAATAACCTGTCGAGAAGATTAACTTTGTCCTTTTATTTTCCTTAATTTCCCCAACTCTTCCATCTGACGATAATTCTCCTATTCAAAAAAGGAAACTCCTTCGCTCTGATTGGCCGTAGTTAACTTCTTGAGACCTTCCAACTCATCCCTCAACAAAATATTCTCATTCTCAAGAAGACTTGCCACATCCCAAGCACTCTTCAAATCTGACTATAACACCAACTCATTTTTAGAGTATGCCAAAACCAAATCTAGCAGTTTTTGATTAAATCCACTGTCACTCTATAGAATGGAAACTTCTGCTCATAACCAATAGATAAGTCGATAACAACATCCTTATGATTTCGTTGAAGCTTGAGGATTATCTCATAATAAGAATCATTAGTCACTACATCTTAGTTTAGACAACCTGTGCATATTTAGATAAGCCTCTTTAGCCTGGTTAGATACATCCATGCCGAGCAATTCCTTTACCTCTTCCTCATTCAGTTCTTCGTGTCCAGCACCGAACTATTGATTACTTTCATTTAAAGTTCACTTTCAATGGCGACCAAATTGGTCACTCTAGAGTCAAACTGAAATAATTATGATAGTACATAACTAATAGCAAAATGAAAAAAGGAATGCACCAAATTGTTCGAGACTATGATAGGAAAAGGAAGAATACCATTAAAAATATGAAGATGTTACAACTGAGGAAATTGGGAAACTACATCAGAAATATATAAAGCAAAAACATCAAAGTACCTATCACTATGTGACACCCCCTCCTATTAAAATAATGGGTGGCCTGCCTTCTACTAAAATAAAACGTTGGTCTTATATGACTCATTCTTAGCTTCACTATCGAAACATGATTAATTACTAATCACCTAATTACTTTAACAAGCAGTGTCAAATTTTATCATTCATTAACATATAAAATATTAACCAATACACAATATGTCCATACACAGTGATAATGTAAATGAAAAACCTGATAAAGTCTAAAGATGAGATAAATAATTAAGGTTCCCGAATTAATTATCGGGAAGAATCCTATACAATAAATCCAACCAACTAAGAAAAGTCTGAAAACATAAGTTTGGACAAAAGGGGAAAAAATCCTAATAATAATAGAATAGAGAACCCAATCTAGAATATCAAGAATGAAATCATCTACTCAGAAATCCTGCAAGCATACACATAAGTTGCAGCTACGTCTACCCGGAAAGAACAATTATCCTTGGCATCTCTATGGCTGGGCACCTAAAAGTTTTGAAAATAGATATGAAATGGGTGAGATCCCAAAACTTAAAAAAAAATTATCAAGTAATTAAGATGCAATAAATAAATATGCATTTAGACATTCCATATTTAAGTTGGTGTCGCACTCTTATGAGATTACCCCTCACCCCTCAGCTATTGTGCACACCCAGGGCCTACATCTTAACCCGCCTAGTTACTTGACCCTGCCTAACTAGTCTTATTGTAGAACTCACTAGCACACTACCCTGACTTGATTATTGTCTAACTTTCACTTCTTAAATAGCTATGTCTCTCATTAGCTTAGTAAATCCTTAATCAATTTATAACTTTACTCCAGTTATTTATTCACATTCATCATTAATGTATAATACCTGTATATACATAACTACACTATTATATACGTTTATAAGACATGTCATACCAAAAGACTATATATATATATCACTCGTAATATATGTAACCGCAATTCCGAATGTCCTCCACATTCTGAAAGCAAGCTTACTAGCATGTTATCGTGCTCTAGGAATGTCCACCACATTCTGGGCAACTAGGCTGGAATCTCACCACCGGAACCGAAAATCACAAGCGACCATAGAGGCGGTCATGGACTTAAGTCCATGGTCATAACCGCACCACATTATTCCATGGTACTCCAACTATATATCACACGGGTGTGGACAACACCTATAACCCCGGGGAACGGTACTACCTCTGCTGGGATTCGCTAGAGTGATCTCCCACGACGTGTAACCTCCTTGATATCACAACGGCTAGGATAGGTATATTTGATATAAATATCATACATACAAATATTATTCACATTCATATATATACTGTCCAAACCAGACCAGATCAATATCCTGGACAAACCAGGAGTAATGAATGCCGGAGGACCAGCCGTCAAGGAAGGTAATTCAACCTTAGCAGGTCGAGCAACAACATCAATGGTCTTTTCTACTTTCCCTCTATTTTTGTAGCAGAATGTGGTTTTTCTTTTTCGTCTAATCCCCTGTGTTTGGAATTTTGCCAATATTTTGATATTGTTCCTGTAAAAGTAGTTCCAAATACATGGAGGGTAGTTAATGGCGTACATAGGTTAAATCAAATACATGGAACTCATCTAGGGATTCCTGAGATTGCGTTTTGTTATAAATGGGTCACCAGCAATATCACCTTTTATTTAAAAACTAGGTAATAACATAATATGGTGTAGAGATAGAGTTTGCTAAGGATGAATTAGTTTATTACCTCATTCAGATTGTCCCTTTGGCTAAGGGAAGGCATGTATTTATAGTGATGGGAGTCCAAGAGATGGAATGTCTTTATATATTCAGAGATTTACATCTATTTATAATAAATATGACTGTTGTCCTTCTAGTGTTCCATGACTGTTGGTGAGTCTTCTTCTGATGGCTTTTGATCTTCTTGATGGTTTGTCTTCCTTGAGTTGGTTGGTATTCCGACCAACTCTCCTCGGGTGCAGAGCAAGTCTTCTCAGGTGCCGAGTAAGTATGAATATTTCCATGTAGGATGACAGGTGTGCCTTTCTGACTGGTCCACGTAGATTTGTAATTTTTTACGTCAACATAATCTGTTAAAGATAGAAAATGGCCTCTATGCCATTTTAGTGGCGTCAACAACAGATAAAGTGATGAGGATGATATTGAAGATGAAATGAAGATAAACAAGCACATCAAACATATAAGAGACAAAGGTTTTAAAGTGGTTCGACTATAGGATAAGCCTACGTCCACAGTTATTTATTTCTAGGGATTTACAATAGCACAATATGGTGTAGAGAGAGAGAGAGTTTGCTAAGGACAAATTAGTTTATTGCCTCGTTCAGATTGTCCTTTTGGCTAAAGGAAGGAATGTATTTATAGTAATGGGAGTCCAAGAGATGGAATGTCTTTATATAATCAGACATTTACATCTATTTACAATAAATATGACTGTTGGCCTTTTAAGGTTCCATGACTATTCGTGATTCTTCTTCTGATGGCTTTTGATCTTCTGGATGGTTTGTCTTCCTTGAGTTGGTTGGTATGCTGACCAACTCTCCTCGGGTGCCGACCAACTCTCCTTGGGTGCCGAGCAAGTATGAATATTGCCATGTAGGATGACAAGTGTCCCTTTCTGACTGGTCCACATAGATGGGTAATTTTTCGCATCAATAGAAGCCCCCAATGCTTCATGCTTGATGGTTTACTGAGAGGATGGAGTATTTATTCTGAAATTTTGCTCGGTGCTTGTGCATAATGAGATTATTGGTCTGTTTTCTTGATTTGTTCAACATATGAGTGGGATATCTCCTAGACGAGGGATGATGTAGGTTGATCGATGGTTGCGTTAGAGCTAATCTTTCTTTTGAGGAACTCTGTTCGTCGAGTGAACGTGTGCTATATATCACCCCTGGGAATTTGGATGTAGCAATGTCATATTTTGTAATTTGTGGCTCGTCATAATCTTCAAGTGGGTTGGTTGACTGGTTAGCCGACCAACTGAGTGTTGACTTCATGTGCTTGATTTTTTTGCTTTCTGCTCCTCTGAAGGCTTTGTTGATGTAAAATTCTAGATTCTTGAACCCAATTCTTCAATATGATTAGTGTCGATCTGTAATGGACTCTAAAATATTTGCATATAAGTACAACTTCTTCTTCAGTGTTGGTCGAGACAACAGTAGTGGAGATCTCAGTGATGTAGATGCTGAGTTTGACTTTTTAACTTCAATAGCATGTGCATAATAACTCCTAGATGATGATTGGCTAGTGATATGTCTTATTCTATTTTGATTTGGAGCTGAATCCGATGCTCGACTGATACTACGTGATGTTATCATATTGTGCCACTGAATGAATAATTAAATCTGTAGTAAAAGCCTCCAAGTGTGGAATATGAGCTCTGAATACTTTTTTGGCCTTGAAGTATGCTGGTCTTGCTAGAAAAAATAAGGCCGAGGAAATGTTCCCTGACAATGATTTCCCAAGAGCTTTGGATGTAACTATAAAAATAATTGAATGATATTGCCGACCAAGTATTTTGTTTGGGTAAAACTGATTTTAACATATAGAATGTGTTGGCATCCCAATTAGGGATGTGATATGTTCCAATTACAAATTTGTGATCGGATAAGTCTGGAAACTTTGGAATTTGATAAGTTCAATCTGATTCTGATATTTGCTATTGATCGGTGTGTCTGACATGCTGAGCCCCCAGTAATAATAATAATGATGCCTGAGAATTTTTTCGGACTTAATATAATAGAATGATCTAATAATGAGCATACTGAATATCCATGCTAATAAGAAATCCATATAATTAATAATAGAGTCAACCATCTGTTGAGGCTTAATAAGAAATCCAGATAAATAATAAGAGTGCCGACCATTTATCGGGATTAATGAGAAGTCCAGATAATAAGAGTGCCAACCATTTGCCGGGCTTAATAAGAAATCTAGGTAAATAATAAGAGGGGATCGATTGATCTTGGATTGTTAGTAACAAGCATAATGCAATATGTAATTATTTAAATGAATGAATGAAATTTGATTAACTTATCTTATCAATCTTTGGATGTTTGAATGACTTCTTGTTCGTGATTTGTATGAAGTCATACTGGAAATCTTCATTTGGTAAACATTTGTGCTTGAATATTTTTGGTGTGCTTCGCACTAGGTTAGGCAACATTTGTGCCTTAAGCTTTTTGGTGCGCTTCGCACTAGGTTGGGTAACATTTGTGCCTTAAGCTTTTTGGTGCGATTCGCACTAGGTTGAGAAACATTTGTGCCTTAAGTTTTTTGGTTGTTGACAATCAACATTGTTGGTGTCTTTGTTAATGCCGACCAATATTTAGTTGGCAATTGCTGATGCCAACCAACATTATAGCTGGCGGTTGCTGATGCTGACCAACTTTAGTTGTTTTGTTGAATTTATATATAGAGAGAAGAATTTTCCCCACCAACTGTCTATTGGAGATAATATAATAACTGATGCTAATTTCCTCGGAGCTGAATGTATGATAATAAATATTTTCCTGAGCTCCATGTTGAGAAGAATATAGAATATGCATAACCCTCTTTCAGGTTGAGAGTCAGATAATAATTAATGAATCTTAATAAATATCAGTGTCCGAGCATTCGTCGGATATAAGAAATAATCTTTCCCAACCATTCGTCGAGTCTTAAAGTATTGTAGCGTGCTCGATCATCCGTCGGAGCAATAAGAAAATAAATTGTGCCTGGTTAATATGTCGAGGCAAAATTTTATGGTGCCGAGCAATAAATAATAATTCCCATAGCATAATATTGTGGCCGAACTCTTTCCAGGACTGAATCTTTTACTTGTGGAATTTAATAAGTTGTTCGAGTATCTGTGGGAGCTAAATAAAAAATTTATCATGAGAATAATTTAGTCAGCCAATATATGATATGTATCTGCTCTAAAATTGGGGCAACATAAGTGAAATAATATGTTTTGTATCAAACATATGTGTCATGCTGAATATGTGAGGCTTAAGCAGATTTTGATCAATTATGTACAAGATATAAAGACTAGTTCATCAGTTTTGAATTTTTGCGGATTCCAACAAATACTAAATATAAGTTGGTTTGGACAATTATTTAAAGCATAATTTATGTAGCTTTAAAAAATTTATTTTGATAGGAATGTATGAATTAAGAAATGGTAGGGTTGAACTTGTCTTTTAACACCATGGTTGTGATTTTGACTTTGTCAATAATCTGGGCAAATAAACTTGTCACTCCTCCATTCTAGCATTTTTCGTCAACAGGTGATAAATGTTGTCGTTTAATAATCGATTATGCCGACCTATAATAGCTGATGCCGACCAACAAAAGATGGTCCAAAGCTATAATAAATGATTTTCAACCAGTTACAAAGGATGCCGTGCAGAAACAAGTCGTCTAACAGGCGTGGCCGACCAGTTGCCCATAGGTCATTTTGTTACCAAACAAGAAGCAGGTGGTTGCCGACTAGCAAATTGATTTTGCCGACTAGTGAGATGCCGACAATGATCTTCTACGACCTATGCAAACATGTCACCGACTTATTTCAAAGTAGTTGCCAACCTCGTCTGTTCGTCATACAAGAGTTACCGACCAACATATAGTAGCTGACGATCTGTGTAGGAAATTCTGGAGCTATGACCTAGTTGGTCGGGGATGAAGTCGGGGAAAATATCAATTTTTAACTAGGTATCTGATGTTGTCGATCTTCATAAAAATGTGCTGACCAGCATTAAATAGTCAGGGAACCTTCGTTGAATAAACAAAATTTGGTCGAGCACTATTGCCGACCTGTGCAACTTTCGGTATAGAAAATGTCTCTGACCAACAGAAACTGTCTCTGACCAATAATAAGATACATGGGTGACTTCGTTTGTTACCGACGACCAGTCATTAGGTGGTCAGTTTGTGTAAAAAGCATGTAGTTCAATTTCCATGTAGGTCGGGTATGAAATCAGGGGAAACACTCAACTGCCAAATAGAAGCTGGAGAAGAATTGCTGAGCTTGCTTTGCCATAAATTCGTACAAGATTCCGATCAACATAAATAGTAAAGACGAGCACTGTTGGTGGCTTGAGAGGTGATCAGGTACTTTGTAATTCGTGAGAAGTATTTCCCAAACATTTTGTGAGGTTATGAGCACTGAATCAGACTGATGGATAAATTGACCGACAAATCTTCGGATTGTCTTCTAAACCATCTAGATTTGGTTGTGAATATATCACAGGCAATCAACGTCCGTTCCCATGTAAAATATGTGAAATATCAAAATAGGTGAATCGTTATCCCCATATAACCTTATGAACGGGTTTGTCTAAAAAATGGCCTTGAACCAGAGGGACAAAGATTTATCGATATCTAAAAATTGAATACAATATATATTTTCTCAAATAAATCAAATTGACGAGAACAGTATATCTGGGTATGAATTGTGATTTCCTGGAGAGAGAAAATTGTTTCTAACTTTAAAATTTTTCTATTCTCTGATTAAAAATATGATGGGAATTTGAATAGTCATCAAAGATCTTTCAAAATTCATTTCAAAATCAATAATGAAAATTATCAAATTTTCATGGTTTGTTCAGATCTACGGATGAATAAAAATTGAGTGCATAACTCTCCAATACAAATACATAAAATGAGGTGGTTAACATCTCTAAATTTTAGATTGCACAATAATATGACAAATCATTGTATATATCAGTGTTATGTGAATTCCAAAAATTACACAATTCGTGAATATATATATATATATATATATGAGATTCTTAATTGAATGAAACAATATACGTATAATATGTAATTGTTCATATAAAAAGATAGAAAGATTTAGATTTTGATGACGATCTTCATTTCTGATAATAAGAAGAAAATAATTCTTGTGTCGAATTATCACAAACGGCGCCAATATGTTGAAGATAAAAAATGGCCTCTATGCCATTTTAATGGTGTCAACAACAAATAAAGTAATGAGGATGAGATTGAAGATGAAATGAAGATAAACAAGCACATCAAAGATATAAGATACAAAGGTTTTTAAAGTTGTTAGGCTATAATAAAGGCCTACATCCACTGTTATTTTATTCCCAGGGGTTTACAATAACACAATATGGTGTAGAGATAGTTTGCTAAGGATGAATTAGTTTATTGACTCGTTCAAATTGTCCCTTTGGCTAAGGGAAGGCATGTGTTTATAGTCATGGGATTCCAAGAGATGGAATGTATTTATATATTCAGACATTTATAATAAATATGATCATTGGCCTTCTAGGGTTCCATGACTGTTGGTGAGTCTTATTCTAATGGCTTTGATCTTCTGGATGGTTTGTCTTTCTTGAGTTGGTTGGTATGCCGACCAACTCTCCTCGGGTGCCGAGAAAGTATGAATATTGTCATGTAGGATGACAGGTGTCCCTTTCTGAGTGGTCTACGTAGATGGGTAAATTTTTACATCAACACAGTGTATATAAATATAACCACAAAACCCGACTAAACCATGCCTATTGCTCAAAGGACTAGCCTAAAAATTGTGAGTCTATTTCACGACTCTTAATTAATTAAATTCTCTACCCTTTAATGTAAATACAATAGCGTCAACCTGCTAAAATTCTTAGACTTTCCTAAAAAGCCCGTCGTATAATTATTCAAGTTTATCAAGTAACATCACTCTATAAAACACCTGGATTTAACCCAACCAGCCCGTACATTTATTCTCGAATTTAACTCTTGGTATTTAAACTTTACGGTCAATTATCTCACTCACGATTTCTAATTCTACTTTAATTACCCACTCACCCTAGGCAATAAAATTTCTTTAAATCACTCCACTAAACTCTCTCTCACCTTTATGGCTTATAAATTTTATTTGAAACTCCCCAAAATTTACCCAATAAACTAACCCCAAATTTATCACAAAGTAAGCTTTCATCGATCAATATATATTCCCAAACTACTCAAGTTATGTTTACAATAATTTATTTCAATTTTTACACCTAAACTAACAAAATTATCTTTTTCTAAGCAACCGAATCGGGTCATAAATTGTTTGGCAAACTAAATACCCTGTAGTAAAATTGCGATTTCTCCCTCTACGAAACTCCAAATGACCTCATTCCAAGCTCATTGGAAAGATTAGACCTATATATTTCCAAAAATATATAACAAAAAATATAATTCTAAATGTAATTAAAATGGAATAAGTTTAAAATAACATAAAAAATTCTGACAGATTGACATGCTGGTAGATTAAACACCCTGTAGTAAAATTACGATGTCTCCCTCTACAGAACTCCAAATTACCTCCTTCAAACGTCATTGGAAAGCTAAGACCTAGAAATTTCCAGACATCTATGGAATGAAATGTAATTCTAAGTACAATTAAAATGGCATAAGTTTAAATTAACGTCAATAATTCTGGCAGATTGTCATCTTATGTTCATCAGTTAAAACCTAAGTTATTCAAGATTCATGCTATTAAAAAAAGAACACAACAATATTACATATTTATGTGTCTTATAAATAAAATTTCAAAATACAATCAAATTTCAACAATCATAAATGGTTTTACTTTATCAATTGATCATATAAACTACACATGATATCAATTTCATCAAAAAACCCATTTACTTGTGAGAACCCTTCCCAAAACTTCTTTTGTTCAACACCTACCATGATATGAACATGAATACACCTCAATTTAATTTCAAGGAAGTTAATAACTTACCTTGGATTGGTCATAGGATCTGATCTCTCTTTTGTGTATGTTGATTTGATGGTAGAAATACTTGAATTTCCTCTCAAATTGTCCTCTTCTAGCTTTCCCCTTACTTTCTCCTCTCTTCCATCTCTCTTAGGGTTTACAATAAATTTTATGTCTGCCTCATATCTTTTACCCTTCTATTTTAATTCACTAATACCAAAATTAGGTTATTATCCTACATTAAAATGACCAAAATACCTCTACGTGAGCCCAAACTAGTCTAAAAAGCCCTCGAAACAAAATTACTACCACCAGGTATATGATTCTGACTATTTCGACCTATTACGGATCGACCGTGCACTCGAAATCACCATCCGAGTCACTAAACACAATTATCCTATTTCATCCAAAAAATATCTTGCACAAAGGCCCTAGTGGAGATACCATCCATTCTCGTTGTTTCTACTCACATACGACACACTACAATTAACTTAATTAAATTTTCTTAGACACACTAGTAAATTTGACACGTATATATTCATATTATTCTCACAAATTAGTATTTACTAATTTCACATAATTTCCCATTTATATTAAATTATGTCACACATGCAATTTAATCGCTAAAGTAAATTAGTCAAAATTATGGGGTGTTCCACACCACATATTCTCTTTATCCATGGCCACTTCTCTTTCTGGTCGGGTTGCCACCACCACCTGGTCCCGAGGCACCACCGACTCAGCCATATCCTCATCCTCATCCTCATGGTCATTAACTTTTTACTCAATTTGATGAAGAGTACATGGATTATGCTAAAGAAATAAGTCTGAACCAACAGTTGCGTCGAACTGGGTTGAGCAGCATCCCAACACACCTAGAAGGTAAACTTCAAAAAATACTCGACATCAATGGAAAAAGTAGAAAATTCATTATACCATTATCTGGTATAGGCATCTTCCTTGTCCTTGTCCTTATTCTTCATCTCAATAACCTGGACCTTGAACTTCTCTTCAACCTTTTCAGCCTTCTCAGTACTCTTCTTAACATCACCAACAACCTGCTCAATATCAGTCTTCCCATCCTTCATCTCCTAGATAGTATCATTTATTTTCTTTTTCTCATCCTCGTGGGCACGATTGACAACCTCCAAGGATTTCACATGACATTAAAGGTTGCCCTCACATTAGTAGAAGATTTTTTCAACATATCATTCCTCCGCAGTAATTAATCATAGTCAATGTAAAAACCAAGATTCAAAGAAAAGCATTAACAATAAGTGGTATTGTATACCGTTGATGCAAAAAACTAGACTAGGCTAATCAATTGATCATAGATAAATATAAGTAAAAAAGATAAAAGATTTTTAAAGTTGTTCGGCTTAAAGGAAGATCCTACGTCCACTGTTGTGTATTGCTTTGGGCTTGTTCAATTGCCTTTTTCCCATCCCTTGGATGTAGGTTTTACAATGTGATTATAGCCTCCAGGGGGTGTACAAGTGTTAGAATATCAAAGGATGGAATGTCTTTATAACCTAGACATTTACATTTGTACAATCATTTATGTATACAACTGTTTGCATTTTACTGTCATTGTTGGTCGGCCTTCCTGGTGTTGGTCGGGCTTCATTGACATGTTGGTCAGTATCCCTCTATAAGTCGACATTTCATCCTTATTGACTAGGATTAATCTTCTACTGTATAGCACGTGTCAGTATCCGAATGGTTCATGTAGATGGATTATTTTTGGTATCAACAGAAGCCCCCAATGTTTCATGCTTAAAGTTTTTACAAGAGTATGGAACATTTATCTCTTAAAGTTGCTCGGGCAACACTTTTAGGCTTGGTCGATTACCGACTTCCGATACTTGTAAAAATTATGGTTTAACTATGGAAATATAATACGCGTGGCATTTTTGATATTATCCATAATTTTAATGAATAATTTTTGGGCAAATCCATATTTTTTGCCTTTAGCCGCTACCAGTTCAATCGACGCTTCCTTTTAATCATTATCTTCCCAGTTTTTGAGGCAACCTATAAAGAGCGGGGAAAACCTTGATCTTTTCTTACCTCAAATGTTTTGAGTGTTTCTATCGTTGTATCTTCAAGATTTCTCTTTCTCTCTTGTGCGATCATTTTCTATCCTTTAGTTCTTACTGAATCTTTAATATCTGTAAGAACTCTTTCTCTTTTATTCTCTTCTTCATCATGGTTTACTGTGTTAATTCACTTGATGAGTTCAGAAATGAATTCAACATTCCTTCATCGATTGATCTAGAATATCCCATTTTACCTGCTGATTTTTTCTCACTTGCTGAGGGTCATTGGTTGCCCTCTATCTTTATAGTTGAATGTGGGTTTACCTTTCCTCCAAACCCTCTTTGCCTTGAGTTTTATCAGTAATTTCATGTCGTCCTAGCTAGGGTATTCCCCAATACCAGTAGGGTTGTTATTGGTGTATATAGGTTAAACCAAATCCATGGAACCCATCTAGGGATTCTCGAAATAATGTTTTGCTATAAGGGGGTGTTATTATTTAAAAACTAGGGCAGTAAACAAAGCATTAGTGGTCAATCTTCCAGACTTTAATAGAGATTATTTTGAACACGGAGTTGTTGTGAAAAATTGGCAATATGCCCCTTTAACTGGGAATATTGAGTACCAAGGGCCTAGATGCCCTCCCTTTGGCAATGAGATAGGTTGTTTTTCATTTAACTCTTTTGCCTTGTATATATTCGTTTAAATGTAATACTAACTTTTTCTCTGTAAATTTTGGTCGTAGTTGATCAGAAGAGAAAGTTCTTAAAGGAGAGTGAAGTTAACCTTAAGGAGATGAAATTCATTTGGGGACTTTATCAGAGGATTGGTGAAGAGAATATTAGGTCTGCATCCTACTCCTTATAGTATAAAAATACAGTTTCCTCTTTCATTACTCGCCCCACTGTGCCCATTTCCTCTCTTGTTATTGACCTTGACCAGGAACCTATCTCCACCTCCTAAGCCTCTGCATCTGGTATTAGTGAACTTGTTGTATACTCACCCTTTTCTTTGGATTCAAACTTACCTCTTGCCTCTGCCATGGGAAAAAGTAAGTTTTCTAACATTTTGGGAGACATAGATACCAATGCCCCGTCCAAATAAGCTGATGAGGTGGCAAAGAATAAAGAAGATGCGGGGAAGAAGCCCCCAACTAAGAAAGTTGAAGAGAATCCACTGAAAAGAATAAGAAAATTGATCCCTTCTAAGTTAGCAGAAGGTTCCCCTGCTCTTCTCGACCAATAAGAGTTGTTCGATCTATCTTCTTCTGCCTCTCTAGTAGTCCTTGGCCCTAGTTTGGAAAAACAACTAATAAAGTATGGGACTTTACCAGACCATAGGGGTGTTGCAACTGCACTTCCTCATTCAAAAAGTTCTGACAGGGATGCTCAAAGCCTTGCTCTGGTATCTTCTTTTGCCTTCTTTATTTTTCTATCTTTGTTTGATATTTATAATACTAACTTGCTTTATTTTCTTTGTTCAGTTCCTTATTGACTTCAACAACATGTTGGAGAAAGATGAGGCTTTGAGATCTTCTTCTGGTGAAGTTAAAGAAGCTTTTGATGAGCTGAAAAAGTCAGTGCTTGACTCCCAATGAGCACTGACCAATGAACAGAAGAGATGGGAGAAGAAGATGAAAACTGTTGAAGGAGATGTAGAGACTACTCGGGGTCTAGCTGATAAGATGCAAAAAGACTTAAATATGGAGAAAGTTAAGACCATCAAGCTATAGAAGCATCTGGATACTGAGAAGGCAAAAAGGATTAAGGCTAGGGAGGATGGCTTCAACAGAGGATGGGATAAGGCCATTGGAGAAGGTTATTTATAGATTGAATTTGTGAAAAAGAAATGCTTCAAGGAAGGTTGGTCGGCTTCCTTTGTGGAGGTCGGTACCCCATAAGATTTCAATCTCTTTCTTAAACATGATCTTGGAACACCTCCACATATGGACGAAAAAGTTGATGATGATAGGGGTTCCCGTGAACCCCTTTTGGTAATGGAATCTACTAATCAACACCAGGACATTGATTCTCCTGCCCCTTCCATAGTTAATCCTCTTCCTCCTCCTGCACCTGCTTCTACCTCAACTGATCCTACTGCATACAAGAATGTGTAAATTTGATCAGCTTTTATTTTCTTCTTAGAGTAGTTGTAATTTCCTTTTTCTTCTTGAATATGTACTTGTACCTTTTCGCTTTATTAATGAAAAAAAATATTTTTCTTTTCTGCTTGTGTTTTTTCATACTTTGAACATTATTGTTGATTGGAGATCTTCTTTCTCTTAATAGTTTATGGATAAACTGGAACACTTCTCATCCACTGACTCTGAGCTACTCCAGAGGTGTAATGAGCTTTATAAAGATGGTCATTTATCTCTGACTGAGGACGAACTACTGAAGTTACTCGAAGAAGGTGTATTCGATCAAGATAAGGAAGTCTATGTTCATCTAAAATTTCTTAATAATCAGGCATTTGCTAACAATGTTGCTTATTATGAAATGATTGAAGAGCTGCAAGAGGACCATAGAGAGACAAGGCACTTTTACACAAGGATTATGAGAAGAAGTTCCAGACATCGAGTGAAGGTTAGGGATTTGAGTCGAAGTTAAAGAAGTTTGCCTCCGATTTTCGTAGACAAGAGTTCTTGATTAATCATGAAGTAGAGGAAGCAAGGGCCATTACCAAACTTCTGGAGGAAGAGAACAGTAACTTGAGATATGAACTTACTTCCTTAAAGTCTTCTTCTACTACTACTGCAACTACAAATGAAGGTCATTCCTTCTTGGAAGCTGAGAATGCAAGGTTGAGGGAGGAGTTAGAGGCCTTGCAGAAATCAAAACCTACTTCTTAATCCTTCTGAGCTAGAGTTAAACTAAGCCTAGGTACTAGGAGGAAACCAGGACTCAATAGACCCTAGCCAACTAAGATGCCCACTTGAAAGCTAAAAATTAGGTCATTACTGACATATCCTAGAAGGTGCAAACCTTGTCCGAGTAACTATCCACTTAGTCTACTCAACCCTAAGTTAAGGATGGAGTGCTAAAGAGGATGTGTCACCAGGTTGAAAGATTGACCTTCCAGTTCCAGAAACAACCAAGGGAAATCTGGATGAAAGGATATAATGAAGCTCTGGGGTATTTTGACGATAGGCTTCAACAGGCTAAAAATGAGAGATACAAATGGGGTTGGATGAATGCTTTTATAGTGATGAAGGTTGACCAAAATAACCAGCTGTGGGATTGGTGTGATCCTGGGTTGCTCGACCTTTAATATCCCCCTTTTAAATTATATGTCAACTGGATTCATTTCTGGAGTATAGCCCAATGTTTGATTTCAAAGTTCTTAGGAAACTACGAGCTGGATGATGAACTAGAAGTTATCCTACCTCCTCATTTGCTTGATCATCCAAGTAGCAGCAATACAAAAATTCTTCAATACTTTAACTTCATTAATTCTCCTTACACTTTAGATGATCCTCCTTCTAGAATGGATCTTGTGCCCAAAGCTGGAGGGAAGTGTCCTGCAGAATAAGGCATTGTACTCTGTTTTGTAACACTAGTTATGTAATTAATTGAATGGAATGAAAGTTTCATCAACTTATCTTTATGTTGAATAATTCTTTATTTTTCATTAGTTTTATTGATAAACTTTGATTAAAATCCAAATTTAGTATCAATTACCAATGAATGCATATGTTCCACTAGCATACTTAGATTAAAATCTAAATTTAGAGCTATTTAGATGAATACATAGGTTCTACTAGCATACTTAGATTAAAATCTAAATTTGGAGCTAGTTACCCATGTGTCTCCAAAGGTTTTACTAATGAACCCAAGTGTTAGGTTTTTGCATTAGATATCGGTGCTGTGACTAGGCGTATGTGGAATATGTGCTTACATTCCTCTTGATGAATCTTTGCAACGTTCTTCCTGCACTTTACCCAGTAGGATAAAGATCTTATTTTATCCTTATGTTTGTGGACCAAGTTTCTTGAGGACTTAGTGTCCTGTTGACTTGGACTTTGCGTGTCACCAATCAAGTTTGTGGCTTCTCCGAGCAACATATTGCTTATGCCGAGCAACTATAGAGTATCTTTCAGGGAGTGATTTCTTTTACCGAGCAAAAATTTAAAGTTTTTAAAGTTTTTATGGAACTTACTTCTAACTTTCCCCATTTACTATTACATATGCGGCATGCTCTGCAATATTGTATAGCACTAGTACTCTAAAAAAATTAAAAACAAAAAATTGGAAGAATGATCATTTTATTGATACTGAAATTTGATTTTGAACTGATTACAATTGATAATTTCACTGGTAATATTTTTTGAGATGCTCGGCGTGCCATGAGTTTTTGAATTCTTCTCCTTCTAATGTTTCAATTCTATAAGTTCCAGGTCGAATGACTACTGAAATATGGTATGGCCTATGCCAATTGGCCTCAAGCTTGTTTTTTTTCTACAGCACTTTCTTCAGCACGTAATCTCCTTCCTTCAAGTTGGTCGATTTCATCCTTTTATTGTAAAAACGGGTTGTTCTCTATTGATAGGCTACATTTCTCAGGGAAGTATATTGTCTTACTTCTTCCAACATATCTATATCCAACCTTCTCATTAGGTCACTTACAGGATAGTTAAAATTTAAAACTCTATGGGAGGGTAAACCCAACTCAACAGGTATGACAACTTCAGTCCCAAATTCTAACATATATGGGGATTCTCCAGTTGTTGTTCTCGAGGTTATTTGGTATGCCTTAAAGATAGAGTGTAGCTCATTTATCCATTTTCTCTTCGCATCATCAAGCCTTTTCTTTAACCCATTAAGAAGAGTTCTATTCGTAACTTTAGTTTAACATTACTCCGAGGATGTCTTGGAGTCGAATATAATTTTTGAATATTGGACTGAGCACAATAAGCTACGAATTCATCATTATCAAATTATGTTCTATGGTCGATTATGAAAGAATAAGGCAACCCATGCCTAGAGATGATGCTTTTCCATATGAACTGATACACCTTTTCATAAGGTATGTCTATCAAGGGCTCTGCCTCAACCTATTTTATAAAGTAATCCACTGTAACGACCAAGTTCTTAAATCTTCCTCGGGTGGTCAATAGTGATTCGAACAAGTCTATTCCCCACATGGAAAATGGCTATGGTGAAGTGAATAGAGTGATAGCATCCTGTGGATTTTTTTTGAATGCTGGAGAATCTTTGGCATTTATCACACTTCTTAGCAAAAATTGTATGGTCTACTCGCATTGTTGACCAATAATAGCCTTGCACACTTATTCTCTGCAGAAGTATTCTCCCCGCTATGTGAGATTCACATGATCCTTCATATACCTCCCGAATTAGGTTTGGACCTCTGATGGATGCACACACCATTGCAAATTTACTGTTAGTCCTCTCCTATATAAAATACCTTTATCTAGCACATACCAAGTTATTTTATACTTCAGCTTCTTAGCTTCCACCATATCTGCTGGTAGAGTTTCCTATTCAATGTATGCTCTGATGGGGTCCATCCATGATAGACCCACGTCTATGGAAATAAAATTGATCATCAGATCTTTATTTATGCTTATATTGGCAAAAATCTCAATAGGGATCGTTCATCGGAGTTCAATCCTGGTAGCTGAGGCTAGTCAAGCAAGAGCATCAGCTCGGGAGTTCTCCAACCTTGGGATTCTATTCATCCAAACAACGGTAACTTCATGATTAATTCCATTGCTTCAGATAAATATCTGGCTATCAATTCTCCTTTAGCTCCATATAAACCCAGTACTTGTTCGCTACCAGTTGAGAATCCCTATCTTCAGGCTTCATTTTAATCTGCTTATAACCAGAATAAGCATCCATAAAACTGGGTAGCTCATGTCCTGAAGTAGCATCCACGAGCTGATCTATTCGGGGAAAATGAAAGTGATCCTTTGGGCATGGTTTATTTCAATATGTGAAATCTACACATATTCTCCACTTGTTGTTCTTATTTTTTACCATAACTACATCTCTGGCACTCTTTCCTTCTTTCTGTCTAATATTAAGTAAGTGTGCCACCCTTTTCATGGGCTTTGATCTAAAGAAAAAGTTGCTAATGAATAGCTCGTCCAGTTGGTTGAAGCTAAAAATTTGTCCCCCAAGAAGACTATTATACCAGATTTGGGAAGATCCAGTAATGGTTTCGAAAAATGCTCTACACCTTATTTCGTCGGGGATGACACAAATATCAACTGTCACCTGATATTGTTTTATGTGGACAATCGGATCAGTTTTTTCATCATATTTGGGTGTTACTACTGGAGCCTTAAGATTTGTTGGAGTAGGGAAATTCATAATTGCCTGCACAAACGAAGATCCTTTTACAAAGCTTCTTTGCAGTGGGTTTTTGGCCTTTGCCATTTCTCCTAATCTTTCTTCCAGAGTCTGTATGGAGCCTTTCCACGCGTCATTTGTAGAACCAAATATATGCATCATAACACTGTTATTTTTTTAGCTTTCCTCATGAGGTTGTTTCTCGGTCTGAGCAGCAGTTCATCAGGCATTTGATCTAGACTGGGAAGTGCCTTCCTTTTCATTAGATGGTCATCGGGTGTTACCTGACATTACCTTAGGAACATTTCTGTTCCCCATGGGTCCCAAAAGATCAAAGGGAGAGGCACGATTTAATCTCTCTAAGGCACTTGGCCTCTCTGGAGAATAATATTGCGTGTGGAAAGATTTTGATGCCCTGAGAAATGAATTTGACCATGGATGGTAAAAGACATCCCTTGTCATCCTTGATTGGCTGTGTCGACCACCTCTTGGTGGGGATGGTGTCATATTACCCTGGGAAATAGAGCAGGTGCCCTGACTTAAAGAGTTTGCACAAGTTTTATGATAGTATCTTACATAGCCTCTTACAAGACCGGCCAGAATTCAGTTAAATTATTTACAGATGAAGGAGTAGAATGGACATGCAGAATGCCCTCGTTATTGAGACTTGATTAAGGAATATCAACCATTTCAATGTTTTAATGAGTGATATTGGTTAAAAATACGATTCCCACTGACGGTACCAATTTGTTGATGCAAAAAACTAGACTAGGCTAATCAATTGATCACAGATGAATATAAGTAAAAGAGACAAAATATTTTTAAAGTGGTTTGGCTTAAAGGAAGAGCCTAAGTCCACTATTTTGTATTGCTTTGGGCTTGTTCAATTGCCCTTTTTCCCGTTTCTTGGATGTAGGGTTTATAATGTATTTATATCCCCCAAGGGGTGTACAAGTGTTGGAATATCAAAGGATGGAATGTCTTTATAATGTAGACATTTATATTTGTGCAATCATTTATGTATACAATTGTTGGCATTTTATTGTCAATGTTGGTCGGCCTTCTTGGTGTTGGTTGGGCTTCATTGATAGGTTGGTCGGCATTTCGTCCTTACTGACTATGATTAATCTTCCACTGTATAGAACGTGTCAGTATCCGAATGGTCCATGTAGATGGATTATTTTTGGTATCAACATATACGATGAACAAGAAATTACCAAGTGATAACTCACAAGAGCCAGATTATAATTGGCTCATTCAACTAGCCTTGTGTTAGGGAGAGAGAATGTTATAGCCTCGTAGGTCAGAAGGACACCTGCTCCAATCAAGTTGCAAGCCAATCCAAAGTTCATAATAACAAATTAGGCACTATCTTTGCCTTTATCGACCTATTCTTTTTTAGCCAACTACAAGGTGGGGGCTAGACCACTCTTTAACCTCTTAAATTAGGGCTCTTGATTTTTGTCTGGAGAAATTTCCACCATAATTATTTGGTTGGAGCCCCCAACATCAGACTTCTTTCCGTAGGAAGGGGAGGCTTGGATCTAACCAAGAGGTTATGGATTTTCCTTTTCACTATTTCTGTTGGATTAATGTCGATCAGCACAAGTGAGACGCCTAAAGGTTCAAAAGATGATGAAGTGCTCTTCACTGAGAAATTCCCTTATGCTTGTGGCAAGGACTCAGACTTAGCACCAAAAGTTGAGGAAGTGAGGTCTTTTTAGCTGATGAAGACTGTTGGTATGTCATTTATTGGGCAATCAACAAAAGATGCGATGGAATGGTGATAGCCGAGCAAGATTGAAGTCGAACGAGGATGAACTTCATCAATCCTCTGTTGTGCGGACCAAACAATCTTCAGTTTGGCAAAATTTACTTCAGAGACACGGCGAATATCTTTCTTTTTTTTCCTTTGCAAAACAGAAAGACAAGAGTATGGAATTATTGATAGAATCAAAAGAAGGTCCAAAAAGATGGAAAAATATACACATGTCAATGAGTGCCGACCTATGACCTAGCCTTCTTAATGGCAAAGAGGTCCAGTGTACTCTTCACCCTCGAGAAGAGGGGAAAATTACCAATCATTCACTATTAAACAACGATCCCAATAGTCCTTATTGGATTCAGGCAAGTTCATGATAAAGACTGTATTTAATAATCTCGTCTTCATGTAATAAATATTCTGGTTAGTGGTTCCCTAAATATAACAATACATTAACTCTTATATTCCTATATTTGTCCCATACCGCTCATTAATGTGGCTTACTCTATTTACAACTCTCCATGTGTTTGGGGACACTTGAGCAGGGACCACATCAAAACATTGATAAAACTCTAGTAATAAATTATTGAGAGGAAAGGTGATCCCACATTCAACAATAAATATCATTGGAAATACCAACGTACCCTTAAACGGTTCACTATTTTTGCCACTATTTATGAAATTTCCATTAGCTCAAAGAATGAAAATAAAATATCTGTAAACTCCCAGAGATCGGCAACCAACTAGATCTTTTATAAAGCCGAGAAAATCATGATCGATAATAGTCCATCCTTTCACTCTATCACTCACTACCCACTCCAATCAAGAATGAAGTATTATGAGCTTTTGTTGTAACCTAAAATAACAGTATTATGTGGACCAATGACAACGTGATACCTGTCATCATCCAGTGGTCCTAATCCCATAATATTAATGTGGTCGACTTATTATCACTTTCGGTCGGCAGAATTGCCGACTGCCTTCAGGAATGCAAACCATTAACAAAGTGAAGCAGGCGCATGTGTGAATTTCTACAGTCACTCATGAACATGTACGTGTGGACATCCTAGATGTTATCCATAATGTAAAAGGGTGTACATACCTAGTGTGTAAAGGTATTCCACCTCTTTTCCTTCCCATTACTTGTAATACCCCGTATTTTTGTGATATTTATTTATGGGATTAATTGAATTAAATGTGTACTAATTGGAAATTAATCCGGATTAAAATACTAGCGAGATGCGAGTTGGTATTTGATTATAATATGTATATATGGCTATATATGAATATTGAAACTATTGAAATTATCGCGAGATTGAAATACAGAAATTTGAGAAATTTTGTTGGGACGCGCGTGACAGTCACGTCAGGAATATAATTATTTGAATTAAAAAGTGAATTTTATTTTTATCAACCGTATGGTCATTTTGAGTGCGCCAACGCATCCGGAAGGGTCAAAATAGTCAGAAAACACTAGCTGGGGGTTTAGTTTGGGTCCCGGGGCATTTTTAGGCCATACCGGCAACGTATAAGGGTAGTTTGGTAATTTTGGATTTTTGGGAATTAAAACCCACGAAAATTAGGAATTAATATCTGATTTGGACTTTACCCACTAAACCCACTAATAACCTAATAGGCTACGGAGGTTGTTGAAATTAGTTCCAAAAGAATTCCTAAGGCAAACCCTAGCCACCATTGCCACTTTGGAGAAGAAAGCTTGTAGAGAGAGAAGAGAGGAGAATTCTGCAGAGAGAGAGAGAACCATCCATCAATCCGACATCAAAATCAAAGATACACATAAGGCAAGTGGTTTAATTTCATTATTTTGCAGAGAATGCTTCTTCCATGCGTAGGAAATTCATATAAATTGTATTGTTCTTGGAGTATGATGAAAACCCATTTAATTGGATGTAGAGATTTATAAATTTATGAGGAGATTGAATGTAGAACAATGTTAGGGTGATTATTCAGAAGAAAATACATCTTGTTTATAATAAACGGGTTTTATTATGCCCATTGAGGGCTTTAAAATTTTAGGGTTCATGTTCATGGGATTTGGGGAAAAATTGAGGGGATTTGATGATTTGATGATGTTTAGGAAGATTTGACCCTACATACATGTTTAATTATGACCTATGAATGTTTAGTACGAATTAGGAACCTTAAAATGATGTTGGGACTATTTTTATGTGGGATTAGGAGTGTAGAAAAGTTGGAAAAACGAGTTAAGGAAAATCTGGGCTCGAATCTGGCCACTCGTTAGAAGAGCTGCCCAGGTCGTTCGAACGAGCTCGTTCGAACAAGCTTCTAATGAGTTGACATTTGACTTCTAACGAGGATGATTTTTGTTCGATAACTTCGTTCGAACGAGACCTCATTAGATAGCCCACTTCGTTCGAACGAACTCTCGTTCGAACAGCCTTGTTCGAACGAGACTTCTAACGAGTTGACAGATTAGGCTTTTTAGCCTGTTTTGATTTTGCGTGTCCCGTAACCTTATTTAATGGTAGAGATAACCTTCCCTTGATGATAAATTGATATAGTAGGGATATTTGAGATATACAGAGGAGTAAAACCTAGAAGTGTGATTCGAACCAAATGGAAATTATGGATTAGGACGTGAGTGTCTATTACAACGTGAGAACAATTAATGGCTTGAATAATTATATTAACCGGGAACATATAAATTGTGTAGCATTATATGTCGGTACGAGAATGAGGAAGTATACTACAATTAAATTATGGTGATTACTAAGATGTGTGCATACTTAGTATATGTATTGATTTTATGTGTATGACATACCTACCATACTTGCTATCACGGGAGGTTTACGTTCGCTTAGGGCCCTCTAATCCTTGTGTTGCCCGGATTTAGACTGGTACCTCGAGAACATAGGTCAAAGAAGGACTTATTGGGTTGTTAATAAGTCTGCTGATCGTGGGAGCGCAGGTATGTGCGTGACCCATGTGATGTGACTGTGTTCGCCTCCATTGTTTGTGATGTTATTATCTGAGACGATTCCTGAGAGATTCGAAATGCGTGATCCTTATGTACGTGATGTACCGGGATGGATAGTAGAGTATGTGTGCACCGCAGCTTAGTCTCGGGGTGCTTGTATTGTATATTTATGACGTGAATAATATACACTTAATTAATGGGAACTATCATGTTGGTATTGTGAATATAATTATGGTAATGTTTTGAGAAAACATAACGGGTTAACCGACAGTGAATTGTATTACTGAGTTTAAGTAAAACCCTCTATTTAATTTATAACGCTAGCGTATAATATGGGAATTGAGTAGTAAGGGGTAGAACTTATTACGGTTTGGGTAGACATGTATGTCTTTTAGATGGGTATGGTACGTTAGGAGTGCACATGTAGTCGAGAGGTGAGAATTTCATGTGAGTGCATGTCCTAACATGTATTTTGCATTTAATGTTTTAATGATATTAAAACAATTGCTGTTTTTAAAATGATTTCCACTTTCGGGCTCTGACCCATTTGCTTTCAAATCTATTTTTGTAAAAACCATTTTAGGTGCCCAGCTACAAGGACACCATGCTTAGGATCCTCATTCAGGTGACGAGCTGTAGCTGTTTGTGGAAGCTACAGGATTTTGCTTGTAGACGCTTCATCTACCTTGACTCTATATTCAGTATTTATCAGTTGTAGGGCATGTCGCCCATTTCTTTTAGAGACATTTCATTTATTTCAGTTACTCAGACTTCTGGCATGTAATTAATTCAGGATTCAGACTTGTCATATTATTTTCAGTTGTGGGATTGTTGTGAGGAGTTTTCCTCCGGACTTCTTATTATTATTTGTTGGTTATTTCATTACTTCATTATGGTGAATGGATTATGTTGTTCTTCCATTATTTCTTTTATTGCATGTTATCAGACTTAATTTAAAATTTGGCAACTTACTTTTTAAATACTAGGTGGTTAGTAATCATAAAAAAATGTTTTCGATAGTGATGCTATTAACTGGACCAACTTGACATTTTGTATTAATTTAATAAAGGAGTAGCTACCCGGTATTTAATTAGTCGGGGTGTCACATTACTGTAAACCCCTCAGCTGGGGAATAACTGAAAAACAACATACACTCAACACTAAAGATTTTCTTAGAAGCTTGTGCTCAACCTTAATACCTAATGACTTAGTACCCGTGGATGAGGGCACCTCATTGGGATGAACCACATAAAGACTTTTGTCTCCTTCTTTGTCTCTCAACTCTCTCTCTCTGATTAATAACATCTTATTCTATATATGTGGTATATTATTAGTATTACTCTACTAAGACACATAATTATAACCATACCAATTTTGTACACCAACACCACCCATGTAGTAGCATGTATAAAGACCCTTATTGTAAAGATTAATAACACATCAAATATATAATTTCTCTATTTATCTTTTTTCTATATCATTTCATATGGTGTTAGAGCCTATATCTTTGGCCTCATCATCTTTCGCATCCGACATTGGCGATTAACGCTTTGTCATCCATCGGACCACTCGATAACCACCAAAATAACAGCTCTACTCTATCGTGTCACCTGTCGAAACACTCTTCAACCATAAAAAATTACCACTACCTCCTATCGATTGTCTGAAACCTACTTAAAATCTTAATCTCACTAGTAAAATCAAATTACCTCAAAAGCTATCCTTGTCAAACTGGGTATTATCCTCAAACCCATTCTAATCTAATAAAACCCATTTGATCCTTCGATTCATTTTCCCCAGCTGACTGAGATTCCACATGTTGCACTTTATCAGTGTTCTATGAAACTATTACTGGTTCATTAACACAGAAAGAGATCGGGAAACACAATCCACGTAAGAACCCAATGGTTATTAAATTCCCTAAAAACCCATTCAAATAGCATCTCAACCACTAAGAGGACCATAAACTTTGTTGAAAAATGATAAGGAAAGTCTTTGAGGATTTGAACCTTGATCACATGTCCAAAAATTTGATGACGGGTAGGAGTTCTCGAATCTAATCTCTCCCAATCATTTCTCAAGATAGAAAATTTTCAATAGTCCAAAAGCTTTCATATCAACTCCGATCCATCATCGCGAGTAAAATCTACTTGGGTGAGACACAACACCCATTCCTCGTTGGCGCCTCCACTAACTCCTTCTTCTACGTCCTCTACCATCACCCCCTTATCTCTCTTATAAAACTCATTTGACCCCTATAAAAATTCTCTCACCTGATAACAAACATCCCAGACCACTACTTCCCCAAAATTCCTCCATTAACCCACTATTCAAGACAAATTTTAGTTCCCACCCACTTAACCATTTTACTTTTGTTAGAGCAGCCACAATGGTGGGGAGTAAAGCCAAAAAATTTGGCAAAGTTGCAAATCGGGAGGGATGCAGTGGTGGGGGATAGTTGCCAAATATGGTAGTGGAAATGCTAGTGGGTTTGCAAACTTTCCAAATGGTTACTGAATCAGTAAAACCTTCCTACGAAGTTTTTTAATTCGTAGCAAATTCCTACGAACTTCATTTGTTCGTAAGAAGTTCCTACGAATTTCTTAACTTCGTAGGAACTTGCTATGAACTAAACAACTTCGTAGGAAAGTTTTTACTGCATGTAAAATTCATGGCAGTTTGTTTATAAATACTTCCCACACAAACTCTTAAATTTTCATTCTTACCCTTCATTTCTTCTACTAGATTTTCTCAATGTTATTTTCTTATTCCCATTCAAAATAAATTATATTTTCACAGAAAATATGTTGTCTTCTCAACAAACTTCTTCGAATACAACTCGACAACCAAATATGACTCCGTTTGAGGATGAAGTTATATGTACCGTTTATGCATAATATATCGCTTAAAGTATTAAAGGGAACTCGATGCCATCGGGTACATTTTGGGATACTGTGATGAATGAGTATAATGTCACACATGGAATTATAATTACTCGTACGAGATCCATGCTATCAACATGTTATAATTATATATTGCATCTAATAGTGATATATATTGCAAAGATTTCTAACCAACTCAATAATATAGGAAGTAGGACGAACGAGTTCCAAGCGATTTCAAATGAACAAGGCGCATATCGCACTGAAACCAATAAACAATTCTCGTTCGATAAGTGCTATCAACTTTTGAAAGATTTACCAAAATTTGACTTGCGAAACACAGCGGGGAACGACGACAGTCCTACATTCATGGGTGAACATGACTGTCCAGGGGTACGAGATGTACCGGATAGACCCCCAGGCAGGAAGGCTGAGAAATAACATGCATATCATCGAGCGCGTTCTGACATCTTAGATTGTAACAATGCGGTACTGAAACATTGTGAAGACTTGAATGCAATGTGTAAAAGCAAGCAGGAGTGGAAGAATAATAGTGCCCTTAAATTTGACTCACAAATGGATTCGTTCATTCAAATGAAGCGAGCTGATTAACTCACCAAAAAACAAGATCAGCTCGTGCGCCTAGGCCGAGAGCAGTTGTAGATTATGGAGATGGATATGAAAAATATGAATGAAATTCAAAATCAGTTTCATTTTAAAAGGTTCAACGACCTAACAACGATAGTTGCTGCCACCGAAGCAGCGATTTTTGAGTTGCAGTCGAACTCTGCTGGGTCATCTAACCCTTCATCTAGTCTAAGTAGTTCAATTAATGACCAGTAATATTTATTATAGATGTATTGAACCCTCGTTATTTTATTTCATCATTTTCTTTCAGTATATGTAGAGTGACCCACTATGCGTCTTAATAAATCAAATGTCACCGTTTAAATATATGAAATGTGAATATTGTCTAATAATTTTAGTTTCAATAATATAGTCGGTTAAAACCCTATATTAAATATAATAACAACTATATGATCACTACGACAATCGTACAATTACAAAATGAAAATGGAACTAAGAAAATGATTAACCACGGTTACAATCACAAATATGTTAAATTCTTTAACTGACCATTTCATCACCGTGGGTGTTCCAATTGTGCTCTATCAAATCATTTTGTAATTGTTGATGTTTAGTTACGTCTCTTATCTTAGCATACCGTGCGAGGTTATCGTAAAAATTAGTTTGGCCCCTCATAATTACACAGGTCTTTCATCATTTTATTCATATTCATTTTGCCGTCGATAGTCTCTACGTTCATCGTCAATATTCATATTATGCATTACAATGCAAGATTTCATAATGGTTGATAGTGGTTCCCTATTCCATAATTTACAAGGTTCCCGAACAAAGGCAAATCGAGCATGTAGTACTCCAAAAGCACATTCAACATCTTTTTTGCACGCTTCTTGGTACTTGCAAAATAATTTCTATTTTTGTGTAATACCATTTTGGTTCCTAAATGTTTTTACTATTAAAGCGTGGGGAGGGTAAATGCCATCACCAAGGTAGTACCCCATTTCGTAAGAATTTCCGTTAACAGTGAAATTAACGGGAGCTATCGTCCCATTGCGCAATTCCTGTAAGACGTTAGACCGATGCAAGAATTTAAATCGTTGCAAGAACCAGGCACCCCGAAGAACGATTTCCAAATCCAAAGGTCGTAGCAGGAATTTGCTTCAAGGATTATAGTAGGTGACTCTTTACGACCACTATATTGAGTGTTCCATGCTGTGGGGTAGTTTTTCTAATGCCAGTGCATGCAATCTATGCTGCCTAGCATTCCTGGAAAACCTCTATTAGCATTTTATTCTAGCAACCTCACGACGGCGCCTTGTGTCGGATTTTTGCTGTACTGGGGGACCAAAAATCATCATAATTGCCTCTATGAATCTAATAACAATTTCTAATAGAGTGGTTTCACTCAAGGCGTACTTCTCAGATCATACGCCATGGGAACCCCCATTGGCTAATAGTCTAATTGCCCCCAAAATTTTCTGACGAGAGCTTAAACCTTGACGATCGCAAGTGTCATTCTTCTAAAAAAAGTAGTTATCATAAAGACAAATAGATTCAAGGATGTGATTGAAAACATTATACCACATCCTAAATCTCCTTTGGAAAAAATACTCGTTATATACCTTATCTTCACCAAAGTAATCTTCCTATAGTGTTGCATGACCCATTTCTCTCCTACGATTAACTCGACGTCTGGTTTTGAGTTTTTTCCCATTGCAAATTATATTCTTTTCAGTACACTACCGGGTAATCTCCATCATAATTATCATCTCCTCATCTGAATCATCGGATGATCCACCTTCATTAAATTGAGCATATTATAGCATATTATTTCGGCCCTCATCACTAGAACTGGAGGAGTCCATGATTTGTTTTGGTTAGAAATTTAATAAGTTGTATTATAAATTTCATAATTTGCCGATCTATATATAAATGTGATAGTCTGGTAATAAATGTCTTGATATGTCCATACAAATAATTGTTATGTGTGCCTGCAGAATTATTATATTTGTGCCTTTATACAAATTATTATATGTGTGCTAACAGTCAATTACCTTACAGAATTCATATATGTGTGCCTGCAGAATTAATACTATAGTTGGTTTGTGTGCCTTTATACAGTTTGGTAATAACCGTTTTGATATGTCCATACAAATAATTGGTATGTCTGCATAAATGGTATGTGTGCTTGCAGAATTATTACTATAATTGGTATGCGTGCCTTTATACAGGCTGGTAATAATCGTCATGATATGTCATTAGTTTACATTTACATTTACAATTGGTATGTGTGACTTATAGAATTAGCCTACAGTCAATTGATACAATATTTGATACTATATTAGTTTACATTTACAATTCACTATTTTTTGGACTAATACATTTTTTGGACTACTATAATTGGTATGTGTGTCGTTATAAATATTGTTTACATATTTAGTTTATAGTTACAATTTACTTTATGTGTGCCATAGTAAATAAATATTTACTTGTTTAGTTATAAATTACCTATAAATATGTTATCTACCATTCTATTATATTTCAAATATGGCATCATCTCTCTATAACTCATTCATTTACAATGGATCATACACAGATATTGCTAGTAATGATTGGTATGGGAATAAACTAATTTTCCAAACTTATTTGATTGATACATCTCGATGTTTTCTTAATGACTTTGATCATATATTCATAATCTCTCCCACTTTGGAACCTGAAGGCGGAGTTGAGTACCATTGGGAACAGCTCACATGGCCAGATAAATATGATGAAAGGTGTGACCTGGAGGTGCTTTGCCATTACCATTACATACCCGTGCTAAAAAATTGGGCTGCCGCTCTATGGCCAATATCGTATCCAGAAGAAATGGATATGTTTTGTCTTGATTTATTGGAGGAAGAAATATGGCAAATGGAGAAGCGTTTACAATGTTATCATAAAGAACAATGCACGATGTTATCAGGTCATCAGATCCATGAATAATTAATTAACATATATAACGACTATACGTTGGCATCAGATAACGACATTTTCGACTACACCAATTCTGGTTATGATTACTTTTCAGAATGCATATATGAAAATGATGGGGAAGACTACGAACCAAATATATCTAACTACAACGAAGAATATGTTGATTCTGATACGCAAACGGTTTTACTTACCTAAATGTTTAGCGCACAATGGGAAACCATTTTGTTGTACTTTTACTAGGTTCGACCTAAGTGTTTGAACTAGGCGTCCTAATAATCATTTCTTTCAAGTAAGAATGTTTGTACTAGTTAAGTTATTATTTTAATACTCATAATGGATTAAATTTATTACCTAATATTAAAAGTTCCATAATTTAAATTACAATGCCACTTTGATTTTAAAATATTAATAAATTAAACAGTAGGGTAATAAATTGATTGCCTTCATTCCATGTGTAATAAATAATAAATATTATGCAACAAAAATTAAAAGAAAATGCAATTAAATTGAGATAACTATAAATAATAAATTCATAAAAAATTTCAATAGTACATTATACATCAGGGGTGTCCCGGGCCGAACTCATAATCAATTCCTAAATCCACATGTGAACCCATCATTAGGTTAGACCTAAAAAATTTCCTCAAATTTGTTGCGATTGATATACGGGGATCGGTTCTGAGGGCTATGGTATGCAAAAACTCAGATGGATAGAACTAGTACCACCCTGCTCAAACCCATGACTAGTCATAGTAAAGTGTGCTAGACTACGCTCCAACTCCTCAATGCGATCATCCCTTGCTTTGAGTTGATCCTCTCGCTGACATGTCTCGTATAGTACTAAATGACGGAGACCTCGAATTTTATCTACTGCATTGATGTAGGACTCTCGCCATTTTAACTGCATCAAAGATTGAGCTAGAGGTGTATTGGTTGAAAACTCAGGTTGCGAGACATCTATCCAATATGAAGACCCCTCCGGTAGGGCGACGTATACCGTCCAATTCTACCTCGATGGTTGGACGTGCGTAGAACCACCTGCTGAGAACTGTGTCTCATACACATGGGGTTCATTTGTCGATGCTGGTGCTCGTGGGATTCACAATGTTGAAAGTGACACTGAACCAACTCCAATCAAATTAATATTTACATATCTCGCAATCGGCGATAGTAATGGCCCGAGTTCTACTGCCTTCCAGTAGGCATTGTACTCTTCTTAGGAGACATCTCTTATGTGTTGATTTGTGACAGGCTAATTTTGGGTAGCAGCTGCTTGAAATTCATGTTCTGAGACACAATACAAACTCAAAGGTGGGTTGTCTGCTATACATATCTGCCCAGTCAATTGTCGGATGGTCCGATCAACCAAGTACCAAAGACCCTTAAATAAAGGATCCCAAAAAATCATCCGTAACCCCGGTAGATGATGAGCATATATGATTACATTAGTGTCACAGTAGGCAGAAGTCTCGTATGCATGGCTGCTATATAATGGACTCGGGTGATCGCATCACAAGTTGATGTTGATTGCTTGAGATATTAAACCGTTGTGCTTCCTTGACATGCTTTCTGTTCCTCCTCGACCAATAGAATATGCGGGGCCACACATCGATGGATGGATCAATGAGAATTGGACATGCCGTGGACAAGTACTCGTGATGTAAATACTGCAAAATATGTCAATACATTTAATTCATTAGAATAAGTTAAATATTATTTTAATGAAACATAAATTTCATATATGCGGTTAAATAAGATTAAACGAAAATATACCTCGAGTAATTGCCACATACATTCAATGCTAGTCAACGATGGTCGACTGGCTTTGTCCAATGACTAAATAATATGGGCATAAATAGTCGAACCCCAGTCATATGTGCCGGCGGCAGTAATATCCTCCAGATCATGTAAAAAGACGATGTCGAAGTGGAAATGGCGTTTGGAAAAAATACACTCCCGATAACATAGAACCAAAATGTTCAAGCTATGACTAGGCACATATAATCAGGTATAACTTCAACCTTTACAAAATTTTCTATCTATTTTTTAAGGTCAGAAACTGGAATTCTCGCACTGGTAAATCTCTGTATATGAATTTCGGGGAAAAATTCATTTATGGTATTTGTAAAATTGGTATATTTTTCATTCAACGGTCTTAGAATGGGTCGCCCTTGTCCAATCGGGAGGCCTATACGAAATTTAAAAATATTGTCATAAATTTAAATAATTATGAAAATAATTACAATTAATATTTTTGAAACAATTAATTATGAATGTAAGTACAACAAATTATTTTCATATATTGAAACATTTATGAACATAACTATAACGAAAATAAAAAAAATTAATTACCGAAAAGCATTGTGAAGTCAACCGGAGTGAAGGCGAGCTCGACGTATGGTAGTTGGAAGGTATGCATCGTATCCCATTAACATTCGATCATCGCCGTCACAATACATTAATCAGAATTGGGCATCACCATAGAAAATAAGTTCGACATAAAATCGGCAGTGTCGGTAATTGATTTAATCGTGGTTTTTTTTCTCTCCGATCAATTTGTACAATTTCATCAGACCCGCCCGATTCCCCCGGAATTTGAATTTATTTCCGTTTATGATCGGAGTTTCTCCATCCGACGCGTGTGATACTCCATCGTAAATACGCATATAGTTACCGTATATGGGATTCAACGGTTCAATCCGCACAAAAGGAGCGAGAATTGTTGTTAAAGTCGACCTATGTTTTCTTGATTTCCCGATATTAAAGTATTTTTTCCATTTTCTACCCTCTATGGTGTTAATAAAAGGGAATGTTTTGGAGGATTATATAGAACTGATTTTTGAAGGATTATATGGGATGAGTTTCAGAATCATATGAAGAAATCTATGGACTGATTAAACTCTAAAGATTTATGAGTGAGAAATTTGCAAAAGGACTGATTTGAAACTGTTTTGGAATTGACTTGGGATGAGTTTGAGAATTATATGAAAAAATCTATGAGACTGATTCAACTATTATGGGAATGTGCAGAAGGTTTGAGGAAGGAAAGAAGAAGATGGAGGAAAAATGAAGTCGGTCGTGAATAAATAAACAGACCAAAATGTTACCGTTTATAGCCGTTTAAGTTCTTACGAACTTCTGTTGTTCTTAGCAACTTCCAACGATCTTCATTTGTTCGTAAGAAGTTCTTACGAACTTCAGAAGTTCATAGGAAGTCCCCCATTGCGTGCATCCCATCTGGGCGAAAGGTAAAAGGGCCACACTGGATAGCTAACTGCCTTTCGCCAACTATACACCACTACGGATGCTCTTAAAACACTCAATTCCTTAAAATATTAAACCACCTCACTCTTTTTCCTTCTCATCACTCGATAAACCCTACCCACAACTTCCTTTCATTGTCTCTTTTTCAAATTGAAAACCTTTCCTGAAACCACATTATTTTATTTATGTTGTAGCAGCAGTAAAATAAATGCAGAATTAAAGAAACGAAATTATCCAATTAGAAGCAAATAAAGACGAGGTAGAAAGTATAAGAAATCTAAAACTTGAACAAATCAGGCTGAGTTGCGGAAAATGTAGCTCTCTTTAAGGTGTTTCGTGGCTCTGCCTCCAATTTGTGTTGACAGATAACTGCCCCGTCACCCCCAAGATAAAATAACCCCAAGATACGAGCTGGAAACACGAGCCAAACTCGTTCAATCAACACCCATTCTATATTTTTTTGCTCAAATTTGAATATATAATTAATTTTTAAGACGAGAATAATTATTCTGGGGGAAAAAATCGAAACTCTTTTGAAGAAAAAGAAGAGCAACTCAGATATTTGTTTATGTTTGCAAAACTGTTATGAAAAAAACGGAGGGCCTAATGCTCTTTTTATGTAGAAAAGAAATTAACGTTAGTGGCACCCGATCGTGGGTAGAAAACAGGAAAACGTGGGTGGAAAAATTCAACAGATAAAAGACCACATTTTTTTGAAATTGTTTAACGTTTATGATAATTTTTTAAGCCAAAAATTAATTCTTTATTTGTCCAAAATATTATTTCTTGATGAGCCCAAGCCCAATACCCAAGACCCAAACCCGCGTGTGTGAATTGGCCCATTGGGTCTCCCCCACATACCCACAAAACATTGAATGCCCAAAGGGCTGAACCTTTAGTCTAAAAAATGTAAATATACCACACCAAATAATAGTCCCTAACCGATGTGGGACTAAGTAAACAAGGGTGTGGGAACTTCTTTCTTTAAAACTGTCAAAGACTAAAGGCTTATTCCTTTTCAAGATTTTACATTACAATTGTATTGCACAGCCCTTCCAACAATCCCCCACTTGAAAATTTTGAATTTTTTTTTATTGAGCAATAATCCATAGAATTGTGCATAAGCAAAGGTATTTTTTGACTTGATCCTTTACATAGTAAAGATGATTTAGAATATACTAGAGTAACCGTAGTTTTGAATTCTATATCTGACAACATCCCGCACACAATACTACTTGGGTGTAGTTCTAATAGATAGCGCGTTACAGCTATGTGCTTCTATCCCAGTATAGTGAATGCTCGAGAAATTTATCCAGAATATCCATAGGAAATGATCACACTTCCACATTCACATAGGTGAGTCTATCAAGAATACTACTGTAGCTAGGTACCCCACTCAAAATAGAACTATAGATCTCATTAAGAGTTATAATAACTCATCCTTAACTCACTTCAAGATATCATGCTCCATAGGGATGGACTCGGAGTACCCGTTCAATATTAAGTAATAATAGCATGATTCAACCCATATCACTGGTGACTTGTTATTACCCTTTGAACATATTTCTTGGGATCTCCAGTTTATATATTGGGTTACCATCACCAATGACTTATGTATCCAAGGGCTTTAGTCCCATGCCTTTCGAGGTGTTCCACACCTTCTCCTAAGCTAGTTCTTTCGTCAAAGGGTCAGCTAAGTTCTGTTCAAACCTTATATGATCCACCCTCACAACACCCGTAGAAATAAATTCTCTAACAGTACTATGTTTACGATGAATTTGTCATCTCTTATCGTTATAGTAACGATACTCTACTTTTGCAAAAGCCACCGTATTACCACAATGAATCAAAACGGCTGGTATTAGTATTTCACATAACGGGATATCTGATAGGAAGTTTCTTAACTAGCCTACCTCTTCACTAGTAGTAGCTAGTGATATCATCTCAGACTCCATAGTGAATTGAGATAAAATAGTTTGTTTCTTAGATTTCCAAGAAACTGCACCACTAACGATGCTAAATATATATCCACTATTAGCCTTAGGATCATCAGATAGGGTGTTCCAATCAACATCACTAAATCCTTCAAGGACAGCATGATGCTTATTATAGTGTAATCTGATGTTCATCGTCTTTTTAAGGTACCGCATGACCCTATCAATAGCAAGCTAATGATCTATACTAGGTCTACTGGTAAATTTATATAATACTCCCACAACATAAGCTATGTGAGGTCTAGTGCAAACTGTAGCATAACTTAAGCTACCAATGATGCTTGCATCAGCATTTTGGTTTACACTTTTACTAGTGTTCTTAAGTAACTTTACATTAGGATAAAATGGAGTACTAGCAGGTTTACAGTCAAAGTAATTGCATTTCTTTAGAAATTTCTCAATGTAATGAGATTGATCCAAAGAAAGTTCCTTTTCTGACCTAGTAGTATTAATTCCCAATATTACACTAGCTTCACTCAAATCCTTCATATCAAAATTGGCACACAATAATGATTTGAAATTTTATACGGCATGAATATTAGAACCAAATATAAGCAAGTCTTCAACATAAAGACATATGATAGTGCAAACGTGCTCTTCATATTTATAATAAATGCACTTACCACTTTCATTAATTTTAAACCCATTAGAGATAACTAAGCTATCAAATTTATCATGCCATTGTTTAGGTGCCTGTTTGAGTCCATAAAGAGATTTGTCTAAGTTACATACTTTATTTTCTTGACCGTGTACAATAAAACTTTTAGGTTGATCCATATAAATCTCTTATTCTAATTCTCCATTTAAGAAGGAAGTTTTAACATTCATTTGGTGTATAATTAAATCATTTAAGGCAGCTATGGTAAATAGTGCACATATAGATGTTGTTCTAATTACGGGTGAAAAGGTATAAAAAAGTCTACGTTTTCTCTTTGTCTAAAACCTTTGGCAACAAGAAGTGTATTATATTTTTCAACAGTGCCATCAAGTTTTAATTTCTTTTTAAGAATCCATTTACACCCAAGTGTTTTATACCCAGGAGTAAAGTCCACTAAATGCCAAGTTTTATTTGTTTACAATGAATCCATTTCATCATTAATAGCCTCTTGCCATAAATCGACATCTAAAGATGATAAAGCTTATTCAATATTTTTAGGGTCCTCCTCTAAATTATAAGCGTAAAAATCGGGACCAAAATCCTTTTCGACACATGCTCTTTTACTTTTTCGAAGTTCTAAAACGGATTCATTATCTTCTTTATCTTTATTTAAAGAAATATTAGCGGATAATTGGCCACCACTATTTCTCAATTTAAAAGGGAATTTATCTTCATAAAAATTGGCGTCCTTTGATTCAATTATTACTTGATTTTTTAAATCATAAAATCGGTATGCTTTGCTATTAATAGCATGGCCTATAAAAACACACTCATATGCTCTACTAGACAATTTAGACTTTTTAGGGTCGGGTATACTTACATAGGCTAAGCACCCCCACGTTCTAAAGTATGACACGTTGGGCTTAGTATTTTGCCAAATTTCATAAGGAGATATTTTTGTTGTAGTTTTTGGAATTCTATTTAGTATGTGACACACAGTCAAAATGATTTCACCCCAACAATGTGAGGTAGCCACTAATTTAATAAAATAGTAACAACTAATTCAGTTAATGTCCTATTTTTTCTTTCGACTTTACTGCTCATTTCGGGTGAATAAGGGGCAGTTTTTTCTTGAATAATATTGTGGGTTTTATAAAATTCAATAAATGGTACATAATCATATTCGGTGCCTCTATCACTACGTAACCTTTTAATTTTCTGATTAAATTTATTTTCAATTTTATTTAGGAAAATTTTAAACATGTCCAACACTTCACTTTTATTTTTCATTAAATACATCAGTGAATAATCAAAACAATCATCAATAAAATTTATGAAATAATGTTTGCCATTTCCAGTGGTGACACCATCCAATTCATAAATATCTGAATGAATTAAATCAAGTGGTTCAGATTCTCTAAAAACAGCTTTATGTGGTGTCTTAGTTATTTTTGCTTGACTACACCATTCACATTTTTCAAAATCATTTAAGGATAATTCTGGAATTAATCATAAAGTGGTCATATTTTTAATAAGTTGTTTATTAATGTGACAAAGTCTAGAATGCCAAATATTAAATGAATAAGCAATATAAGCAGAAGGATAAATTGTATTCATAGCATCAACATTCAATTTAAACATCCCATCAGTGGCATAACCCTTGCCTACAAAAATTTCATTTTTGATCAAAGTGAATAAATCAGCACCAGTAGTTTGAGTAGAGCCAGCTTTGTTGAGAAGATAACCCGAAACTAAAATTTTCTTATCCCGGGAGTGTGAAGAACATCTTTGAGGATAACAGTTTTTTTCGAAGTGAACTTTAATTCTACATTTTTAGTACTAACAACCTCAGTGGAGTGAGAATCATCTAACGACACCTTCTTATATGCAATCTCAGAATAAGTCTTAAAAAGAGTACGGTCATAACAAATTTGGCGAGAAATGCCAATATCCACCCACCACCCTTCGACACCACTAACCATGTTGATTTCAGAAATCATAGCACATAGGTCCTCTTCGATCAAATTCACTTGTGCGTGTGGCACATTGCAATATTAGCGAGCAATATGCCCAGGCTTGCCACACTTGAAACAGAGATGTCCCGAGTTGCTAGACTGTCCATTTCTAGGGTTCTTCTTCTTCTTCTTCTTCTTCTTCTTCTTCTTATTATTATTATTATTATTATTATTATTATTATTATTATTATTATTATTATTATTATTATTATTATTATTATTATTATTATTATTATTATTATTATTATTATTATTATTATTATTATTATTATTATTATTATTATTATTATTATTATTATTATTATTCTGAGTCTGTGTCTGAGTCTGAGTCTGGTTTATTCAATTCTGATTATGGCTATTTTTCTAAAATTTCATAGTTTCCCCATTTGCCTTTAAAACAACTGGAGTGTGGTTCTTTTTCTAATTTTTATTTTTAGACAAAATAAGAATTTCATCTTTGTAGTCCTGTTTTTGGGATTCCTCCTCAATTGTCAATTTAGAAATGAGTGACTCTAATGAAAATTCTTTAGACTTATGACTCAAAATATTTTTGAACTCTTTGATCAGTGGAGGCAATTTATCAATAATCACAGCCACTTGAAATTTCTCATCTAAAGCCATGCTCTAGAAAATAATTTCACGGGCAATCATTTGTAAATCACGGGTTTGAGCAACAACAGACATATTTTTTAGCGCCTGCCTCCTCCGTCTCATATTTTTTAAAAAGAGAATCCCAAACATCTTTTGCAGTTTTATAATTGACATGATAGTCATAAAGTTCATCACTTAGAGCATTCAAAATGTAGTTCTTACACATAAAATTATTTTCCTCCCAATTCCGAATAGTTTTGCTTTCCTCAACAGTTGGTGGATTATTCACTACGAATTTGTCAAATTGAACAAAAGATGCGAACTTTTTTGTAGTTAAATAAAGTATCATTTTTTGCTCCAACATTTAAAATGTTGGCCTTCATATTTGAAAGGCTTGTTAAGGTTGGTAGAGTAATTTTCGTCCGTGACAGAATTTCGAACACCTTAAAATTGTTGTAGCAGTAGTAAATTAGATGCAAAATTAAAGGAACGAAATTACCCAATTGAGAGCAAATAAAGCGAGGGAGAAAGTATAAGAAATCCGGAACTAGAACAAATCAGGCTTAATCGCGGACAATGTTGCTCTCTTTAAGGTGTTTTGGGGCTGTGCCTCCAATTTTTGTTGATAGATAACTGCCCCATCACCCCCAGGATAAAACAACCCCAAGATACGAACTGACAGCACGAGCCAGACTTGTTCAATCAACACCCATTTTGTATTTTTTGCTCGAATATGAATATATAATTAATCTTTTGGACGAGGTTAATTATTCTAGGTGGAAAAGTTTGAAACTCTTTTGAAGAAGAAGAGGAAGAGCAGCTCAGATATTTATTTTTGTTTGCAGAACTGTTTTAAATAAAAATGGAGGGCCTGACTCTCTTTTTATGTAGAAAAGAAATTAACATTAGTGGCACCCAGTCATGGAGAGAAAACAGGAAAACGTGAGTGAAAAAATTCAACAGATAAAATGGCACATTTTTTCGAAATTATTTAATGTTTACGATAATTTTTTAAGCCTAAAAATAATTCTTTATTTGTCCAAAAAATTATTTCTTGATGAGCCCAAGCCTAAGACCCAAGACTCGGACATGGGCACAGGCCGCCCGGACGGACGGCAACGATGGTGCACTCGTGTGATTTGGCCCATTGGGTCTCCCCCACATACCCATAAAAAATTGAATGCCCAAAGGTCTGAACTTTTAGCCTAAAAAATTGTGAATATACCACACTAAATAATAGTCCCTTACCGATGTGGGACTAAGAAAACAATGGTGTGGGAACTACTTTCTTTAAAACAGTCAAAGACTAAAGGCTTATCCCTTTTCAAGATTTTGCATTGCAGCTGTAATGCATAGATGTTCCAACAATTTCATCCCATTAAAAAAAAATTAGAGTCGTACTTGAGCATCCTTTACATCTCAATTCAATATCATAACTCCCCCTTGAGTCTGTCGAGGAATAATATGGTATATCCCTTAATTCATGTGTGCTTTAGTTATTACATCACCATTGCCCATCTCTTGGATTTTTGTTTCTCTTGTGCTTCGGTCTCTTAACCATGCTTTGGCATCAACCTGGTAACCTTGACAAGTGTGAATCCTATCCGATCTGGCTCCTTGTGCGTCTCTCTTCCAATGTTCTATATGAACTCTCTGGCTCTTTTGAGCTTACCTTGAACTATGCCTCTATATTTGGCACATCTCTGGTGGCTTTTGCATCTTATACGATCTTCGACTTCGTCTCCGAAATTGTAGTGGATTACTTCTACACTCATCCACGGTTTCAAGCGTCCAACCATTTTTCTCCACACATAAACATGGCACAACATGACAATCACTTAGATTATCGAAAAATTAGTCTGTAAACTCAAGCAGTTCAATATGTTCACTGACTTGAGTTATAGAGGGGTTGTCAGTTATAAACATTATTCACATGAGTATTAGTTGGATACACTCACCCACAACCCACCCTCAGTTGTCATTAGCTTTATGTTAACTAAGGCATTCACATTATGTGTTCACACCCATGTATTAGCCTATATAAACGCCCTTCTTGTATAGCTTAATAACACATCAAATATATCATTTCTTTATTTCTCTCTCCTCTATACTATCTCACATAAACATTGGTAAAAATAAATAGTTTGTAAATTTGAGGGATGGATACCATACCAACCAATAAATTTAACAGTTTACAAGACGCGATGGAATTTGAGGGTGGATTTTTTTTAACAATTTACCAAATTTAACAAGATATACTAATTTTTGACTGAATAGAGATTTTGTGAGTTTTAGAAGAAAAAATTGTAGGGAGTGTATCTTTATTTTTTTAAACCAATTGTAAAACAAATTTAGGGATAAAAGTTGATACGACCATTTAATTTGTAAAAATGTAGGGAACTTAAACTTTTGTTAATGGTGTTTGGGTCTATTGCTTCGGTAATAAACTAAAAGGAGAAACTAAGTTGGTGCTTATATTGGGTAGGAAAAACATTATGAATTTACGTTCACATTACCTAAATGGCGGTGATTTGTGCAACATTTGGCCCCCAAAATCAAACTAGAAGCCAAATATATTTTAGTGTGTAAATATGAATGGAAAACCCGAATTGATTCAAGTCTTTCGATAAATAAATGAAATTGAATTTTAGGAAACTAAAGTTAAATAGATTCTAACAGTATAGCCAAAAATACCCCGTCATAGAAGTAGATGGTTGAGTTATTTACAATTTGAATTGGTAATTTAAATAAAATGGAATGGTAGATTTAAAATTGAAATATCATAAATGAAAAATCGATATATATTACAGAAATAACAGGTTTTACTCCTGTATAATTATTTATCTTTCACATTGGGTACCAACATTTCAATTATTTATATTTTGGGTTCTATTTTTCCTTTATGACTTAATTAATTTTTGGGTGATATTCACTTAACCCCCAAATTTTAATGCATAATTTGACTTAACTCCTTGTTTTAATAATCCTTTGGCTTCGTCCCTAACATACAGGGTTATGTTTAATTTTCACATTAAAAACAAGGGAAAAAGTCAAATAAATTATTGGACTTAACCCCCTATTTTAATTCTATATCATGAGATAACCTCCTCATGAATGGGAGTATGTTAAAAAGATTAATAAAGTGGGAGGTTAAGTCAAATATCATATTAAAAGTTAGGGTCAAGACAAATAAACCCTTAATTTTTTTAATACACTTTTTTCCTTGAAAAGTTTCGCTAGAAGTGTGATGTTACCTAAAATGAAATACATCAATACTTAAAATAAAATATGGAAGAAAAGACAAATGACCTTAGAATCAGTATATCTTTCTTTTGTTGTTATATTTGTGAAACGTGTGAGTTTAGTTGACCCAATTTGACCGTTTATTTTCTGGAAATGGTCCCACATTAATTTTTGAGAAATATCATAGGTAGGGGTACCTTCCTAAAAGAAAATCATGGTTAGGAGTTGTACAATTATTGCATTACCCAACTTTCTAATTGAGATCCGTATACATCTATGATTGCATGTGTGGTGACAATAAATCTCAGCACAAATTATAAGCAAATGCGATCACCAGAAAAATTAAAGAACACGCATTAGAATAGCTGCAATCACACACATGACATAAGATATACGTTGTTCGATAAATGGCCTACATCCACAGTGGTGCTCTCTATTTGTATCTCTCTTTTCTCTAGGGGAGTGTTTATGATTACATGCCCTTTTGCCCCTGGCCAGGGATATAATATATATATGTAAACTTCGGAGAGTGGGGGTGTTGGCCACCTCCACATTGGCCCATAATCCCTAGAATATCTCCTGAGAGCTTTTGGGGGTTGAATGGGTCACTGCTGACTTAACCATCTATGAGACTTTGGTGTTTGGGCCGGACTCTCCCTATTTTTGATAGGGCGTAGTCTGGCTACATCTCTGGGCCAAGATAAATGGACGAGGTACCCACAATTGCCCTTAAAATTTTTGGATCACAATTTGGGCTCAATAATTTTAAATAATAGACATGATGGCATTTTTGTGAATTACATGATGTTTTGGGGTTCGAAATGTCTTTCTCTAGTAGAATCAGGCAGCAGATTCACTTCGTTCTCTGTGCGTCATAATTGAGAGGGTTTAAAACTTATTTGAAGAAGGCATTTCTGGCATCGTTTCATAAATTCTCGAATTCTCAAGATATCTTCTGCTTCCTACTGCTTTTTCTCATTTCCAGGTCTCTTCTTTCGTCTTCGAGATTTTCCTTATCTTCGCATCTTGCTTGTTTGTGGCCTTGTACTGTTGATTAGGCACATATTCTTCATATTTATCCCCTTAATTTCGGTATTTTTATGATCTCGTGTAGTATAAATAGCTTGTATTTGTCTCGTATTTATGCTACTAACCTCTTTTGGCAAGTATTTCGTGTTTTGTGTATTTCTCATGTGCTTTATAGGTATTTGATGCAAGTTAGTGCGAAGGAGAACTCAAAATAGTGAAAGAAACTAAGAAATGGAGAGTTGAAGGGCATTTTCGTAATTTTACATATATATTTCGGTGGTGGGTAGAGCTAGAGAGTTGAATATATCTAAATTACAAGAACATTGGAAAAAACGGCACCCCAATCTGAGCTATGGTGAATAAGTTACGCCCATTTAAAGCTGGAGATTGAAAGTCAAAAGTTGAAATTAATTCTGGAAGCTGAAGAGACAACTCTTGAAATTTCTTGTTTAATTCGTTTTTATTATTTTTAAAATGTGGAGAGGCATGGAAAGAGTCTCATTTAGGTATATTAAAAGGGAAAATCATGTAGAGGCATGGGAAGAGTCATTTTTGGTGTATAAAAGGCCAAGCCCTACATCCTTCCAAGGGAGTCGAATTCTAGAGAGTGGAATAGAATTTTAGAGAGAGAAAGTAAGATTTTAGAGAGTTTTCTTATTTTTTCTTTACATAGAAATTTTCATAAACCCTAGTTTGTAAGGTTGAAGAAGAAGAATTTTTCTGGATTCAAGTTCATCTCTTTCCCTATCGCTGAATACAAGTATCAATTTTTCATTATCTTATTTATTCTCTACTTTATTTTCAATTCAATTCTCAATTGTTTTGAAAATTATTCCCAATGTTTGTTAGATCCATAATTTCATGTATGAATTTGTTTTTTAGTAAAACCATGTCTAGCTAAATTCTCAAGGGCTGGGGTACATGAACTCATTCCGAGGTGAATTACCCATTTAGAAAATAGAGGGTAAATTAAATATTGACCGAATCGTGTATGGAAATTATACAAACATAGCCAATCTTTTAATCTCTCTTGTCATAGGTACTTGGGATGTTTAAGAATGCTATGCAAGTGCATTTGTCCATTCACCGCTTTGTATTTACCTTTGATTTCATATGATGCGGGCAAGATCCTTCATATATGTAATGCTTAGTATCTATAAAGATTGGATTTAGTCAAAAATTTCAATTTACAATTCTAGTATTCTAAACGGTAATTTACTAAGGTTTGAGGGATTGTACCCCACCCTATTTTCTCTCATTTTCAAATCTAATATCTTTACAATTCTTAGTATTTTTATGCACATTTTATTTCATCACCAATTGGAAATTTAAACCCATCAATAATCTTTTTCTTTTATTTTAACATCAACTTTAGGATTAAACTACCTTACATTTATCGTCACGTTCACACGTCCTAATTCCCTGTGGATTCGATACCCAGACTCGCCACTATACTCCTTAAAAAGTGTAGTTACAAGTTTAGGTTTTTTTTGTATTGAGGTTGGAAGCCGATAACAACGACTAGCGTATTACACAGACGCTAGGTTTTCCACTCGATCAAAAATGGCGCCGTTGTCGGGGAGACTGTGACATTTAGGAGAGTGAATTTGATCCTAATTTGATTCATTCAAAAAAAAAAATCTCATCTCATCTCATCTTTCATAAGCTGTTCATGAAAACTCCTCTTATGTCTCCACCCTAATTTCACGAAAATCCCCTTGCTGAAGCTAAATCTGACAATTCTCATACTACCGACGCTCCACACTTTAAGTCAAACACTAAGTGTGAATTCTGAATCTTTCGCTAGCAATATGTCAGTGCACGGTAGTGTTGGTGTTGGTGCTGGAGAGGAAGAGATTCCATATCTTCCCATGAAAGATCTTTTATTTCCGGAGCGAACTGTTACCCCTGGTTGCATTTTACTCCCGTATAATGTCGGTCAGTTCCCGTTTCGAAATGGGATGATTCAAATTCTTCCTACATTTCATGGGATGGATTCTGAAAAACCATATCTCCATATTCGAGAATTCGAAGATACATGTGAGACATTTGGTGATCAAGCCTGCCCATAAGATGTTATTCGGTTAAAGTTTTTCCCTTTTTCTTTAAAAGATAAAGCTAAAACTTGGTTATGGTCGCTACCCTCGAAGTTCTTTCCAAGTTTCTCTCCAAGTTCTTTCCACAACACAAAACCAATTCTGTTAAAGCCCAAATTCAAGCTTTTCGATAAAATGAGAATGAGGCTTTCGGCAAGTGTTGGGAGAGATTTCAGGAGTTAGTTAGTGCTTTCCCACATCATGGATTTGAAAAACATCATCTGATTTCATTTTTCCATCAAGGCCTTACTTTAGCATCTAAATAACTTGTTCAGACAATGTGCGAAAGACCTTTTTGGGAATTAGACTCAAGCGATGCTGAGGCTCATATGAGATATGTAGCAGAGACTACCCAAGCATGGGATGTTTCTGATCCCAATAGTCAAAATAGAAATCAACAGGTGTCCAACTTGCCTGCTGCATCCGGTATCTATCACTTGGACAAGGACACTTTGTTAGATCGAAAATTTGACCAATTGGAAAATAATTTCAGAGACATGCTTGAAGTGCGATTGAGGGAGGTAGCTAGACCCGTGCAAGCCAGAAAGGAGAAAGTGTGTGCCATTTGTGCTGCTGGTCATTCTACCAAAGGATGTCCTACCATCCCTGCATACAAGGCAATGTACACTGAACAAGTTGAGGCAATAGGGGGTTTCGCGAAAATTATAATGTACCGCAAGGGAATGCTTACAATCAATCTTGGAGGAATCATCCTGGGTTCAACTATGGACAACCACAAGGGGGGATGGCTCCTAACCCACATGTGACTTTACCACCACCACCCCCTCAATTTAATGCAAGTGGTTCCTCCTATGCATATACCACCTTCTGGTCCGTATGTTACTCCACCGAGGCGATCTCTTGAGGACAACTTAAATCACCTCATCCAATCTCAAAAGGAGAACAGTGCTAAGTATGATCGAATGTTCAATGAAATACATACTAGCATCTCAAGGTTGCAAACTGCATCGAATGTCCAAGAGAAGGGAAAATTTCCTGCTCAAAGCCAACGACCTCCCTAAGGACAAACCAGTATTGGCATTACATCCCACGACCATCGAGAGCAATGTAGCGCTATTACCACTCTACGTAGTGGGAAAGTAGTTGATTTGTCACCTCCCCCATGCACTGCATCTAAAGATAAAGAGGTTTCGTCCGACACAAGAGAGGCCGAAGTTGCCCCTTTAATTGAGAGTGAGGAGGAAAACACTAGTGGACCCAAGGCCATCACCCCCACCGCTGCCCCATACCCTCAACGGTTAGTCTCTCACTCCAAAATGACCTCCAATGATGAAGTTCTGGAAGTCCTTAAGCAAGTAAAAATTAATTTACCTTTTCTTGAGACTATACAGAGAATTCCTGCGTATGCTAAGTTTATTAAGGACTTACTCATGGTGAAACGCAAGCTAAAGGTAAACCAGAACGTCTCTTTTGCCCAAAATGTCAGCGCAGTCTTGTCGAGTGACTTTCCATTGAAATATAAAGATCCGAGTGCACCCACTATTTCGTGTATCATGGGGAAGAACCGAATCGAGAGAGTTCTAATAGATCTAGGGGCGAGTGTTAACATTATGCCCTATTCCATCTATAGGCAACTAGAACTGGGGGCCCTTAAGCCCACAAATATGACTCTTCAGCTCGCGGATCGTTCTGTGAAACTTCCTCGGGGAATTGTTGAGGATGTGCTTGTGCAAATAGACACTTTCTACTTCCCGGTGGATTTTGTCATTTGGGAGGAAGAACCCTCCGTTCTCCCAAGTAATCATGTTCCCGTTATCCTTGGCCGCCCATTTTTAGCTACATCTAATGCTCTTATCAATACCCGAAGTGGGCGTATGCAATTAACTTTCGGGAACATGACCCTCGAAACAAATATCTTTAATAATTCCAAGAGAGAGGGTGATGAAGGGGAACCACGAGGGTTGGATCTTTTGGGGGAAGCACACGAGCAAGAAAGAACTTACAAGGAAGAGGATCCTTTTCCGGTTTATCATAATGCATCTCCCGGTCTTTCCTTTATCTATGGGCCCGGGCCCAATTTGTTTCGGCTATTCACTTATGATGGTAAGATGGGAGAGACGAGGAGAGCATCGTACCCAGTGAAAGGGGTCGGGTGATTTGTGGAGAGAGATGAAAGGTCGTCGCACCCCCGATGCGTATGGGGTGATTTTTGTTGTATTTTTGAGTCATGTATAAGTGTTATATAGTGTCTTGTTGCATTTTAATAATTTACTTGTTTTATTTGTCGCACTTATTCTTTTTCTTCTTTAGATTTTAACCCTTTTGATTGAGGACAATGAAAAAGTCTAAGTTAGGGGGGGTGATAAGTGCGTCTTTCTAAAACTTTACAAATTTTTAAAATGACAAAAAAAAAACAATATAAAAAAAAATTTTGATTTTTTTTGAAAAGCCAAAAATATTTTTGTTCAAAATAAATAAAAATTGGAATTTAAATTTTTCAAAAAAATATCACCTTTATTCTGTTTGAAGTCTCAAATTGTTAAATCTCAATTGCACTAAGCCAAAATTGATCAAAGATGGAAATTGAAAAAAAATTGACGACTTTACTAATAAGTGTGGAGATTAGTCCAACCTGGTGAGATTTCGAGCCTTTCAATTTTTTTTGAGTTTTTAAATCAATCCGAGTTTATGATTAACTCAAAGTTCTTTTCAGCGTTTTAATAAGTCGTTGATGATCTCAATCCTTTGTTTTGATCGGTTATGGGAAATGTGTGAAATGTTGTCTCGAAATTCGTGCTAAATATATCTCTAAGCTTAATTAATCTCGAGATGCATATGGTAATGTGATTAGCAATTTGGACAATGAAGTAGGCCCTCGTTTGTTACCCAAAAATATTAGCGATAAAAAACGTTGTGAAAAACGAAATTATCCCTTTGCAACCCAAGTTGAGCCAAATAAAATTTATCTTTTCGTTTGATAATCCGAAAAACCCAAATAACCCGGAATTGTGAAAATTGAGAAAATTCATCAAGTAAGTCCAAATGGTGCAATAAAAAGGGGCAAGAGAAAAAAAGGGAAGAAAAAAAAAGAAAAAAAAAAAATCGAAAAAAGAAATAGAAAATGAGCAAATGCCCGAAAAAAGCACTAATGGACGTCATAAGGATATTTTCGAATTTCGAACATTCCGTCCATTACCATTTTTACCCTTTATACCTTTTAACCCAAAAAGTCCTAACCGAGTCCAAATAGTGAAATTAATTACAGCATTGAGAGCTAAGACATGAAAAGATAATAAAAAGAATTAAAAGTGTGTGATTAAGAGATGAGGTTTCCCATGTCCAAATAACTGTATTCCGATGATGAGATCTTTTCACCATATATTTCCTTCTTTTCAATTTTGTATGCATGAATTTGTGTCCATTATATTTACTCTTTATATCATGCATACCGAGAGAAAACAACCACAATCCGAGTGATTCGTTTGTGAGTGCATCCATAAGAATTTTAATCAAAACGAATTTTCGAAAAGTAACGTAATGCTCAATCGGTGGAAATTTGAGGTTTAATTTCTGGCTTTGCACACACACACTATGGTTTGAGACATTTGAATATGAATTTATGGTGATTATTTTTCAAAAAGTTTAAATTGTACAATTTTTAAGTATTTTGATATTTATTTGAGTCAATAAAGAATTTTGTGGGTGTATTCACTGCAAACCCTCACGAGACAAAACTCGTCCTACTAGGGTAACCTAGGGGTTTAAAGGCTTGTTGCATACGCTAAATGCAATCGCTTGCCCGCAAAAAATGTATTCTATACCAATAAAAGAATTTTCAAGAGTTGAACTTTAAACTAATTTCTTTTACATTGCTCGGGACGCGCAAAGTTCTAAGTTAGGGGGTGTGATTAGGCACATATTCTTCATATTTATCCCCTTAATTTCGGTATTTTTATGATCCCGTGTAGTGTAAATAGCTTGTATTTGTCTCGTATTTATGCTACTAACCTATTTTGGCAAGTATTTCATATTTTGTGTATTTCTCATGTGCTTTATAGGTATTTTATGCAAGTTAGTGCGAAGGAGAACTCAAAACAATGAAAAAAACCAAGAAATGGAGAGTTGAAGGGCATTTTTGTAATTTTACATATATATTCCAGTGGTGGGTAGATCTAGAGAGTTTAAGAGATCTAAATTACAAGAACATTGGAAAAAATGGCACCCCAATCCGAGCTACGGTGAAGAAGTTACGCCCATTTAAAGTTGGAGACAGAAAGTCAAAAGTTGAAATTAATTCTGGAAGCTGAAGAGACAACTCTTGAAATTTCTTGTTTAATTCGTTTTTATTAGTTTTAAAACGTGGAGAGGCATGGGAAGAGTCTCATTTAGGTATATTAAAAGGGAAAAACATGTAGAGGCATGGGAAGAGTCATTTTTTGGTGTATAAAAGGCCAAGCCCTACATCCTTCCAAGGGAGTCGAATTCTAGAGAGTGGAATAGAATTTTAGAGAGAGAAAGTAAGATTTTAGAGAGTTTTCTTATTTTTTCTTTACATAGAAATTTTCATAAACCCTAGTTTGTAAGGTTGAAGAAGAAGAATTTTTCTGGATTCAAGTTCATCTCTTTCCCTATTGCTGAATACAAGTATCAATTTTTCATTCTCTTATTTATTCTCTACTTTATTTTCAATTCAATTCTCAATTGTTTTGAAAATTATTCCCAATGTTTGTTAGATCCATAATTTCATGTATGAATTTGTTTTTTAGTAAAACCATGTCTAGCTAAATTCTCAAGGGCTGGGGTACATGAACTCATTCCGAGGTGAATTACCCATTTAAAAAATAGAGGGTAAATTAAATATTGACCGAATCGTGTATGGAAATTATACAAACATAGCCAATCTTTTAATCTTTCTTGCCCTAGGTACTTGGGATGTTTAAGAACGCTATGCAAGTGCATTTGTCCATTCACCGCTTTGTATTTACCTTTGATTTCATATGACGCGGGCAAGATCCTTCATATATGTAATGCTTAGGATCTATAAAGATTGGATTTAGTCAAAAATTTCAATTTACAATTCTAGTATTCTAAACGGTAATTTACTAAGGTTTGAGGGATTGTACCCCACCCTATTTTCTCTCATTTTCAAATCTAATTTCTTTACAATTCTTAGTATTTTTATGCACATTTGATTTCATCACCAATTGGAAATTTAAACCCATCAATCATCTTTTTTTTTTATTTTAACATCAACTTTAGGATTAAACTACCTTACCTTAGTCGTCACGTTCACACGTCCTAATTCCCTGTGGATTCGATAACCAGACTCGCCACTATACTCCTTAAGAAGTGTAGTTACAAGATTAGTTTTTTTTTCTATTGAGGTTGGAAGCCGATAACAACGACTAGCGTATTACACGGACGCTTGGTTTTCCACTCGATCAACTGTCTCAAACTGATTTTCACTTCGCAAGTTTTCCAAACTTCTTCTATTTTCTTTTCTGCTGAAATTTCTTTTTTATCACTATTAGGGTTTTTTCTTCTGATGGCAAGAATAGGTAATAGGTTAATAGCTGAGTTTAGGGAGTTTATAATATTCCTAACTGGGTGGACATTAAATGTGCCCCTATCCCTCGTAATGTTCGAGACATTGAGGACGGGCATTGGATTCATGTCCTTTTGTTGTCTCAGGGGGGGTCTAACCTTTCCCCCAAATCGCTTATTTTTGCACTTCTTTAGTTACTTTTACATAGTTCCTGTCCAATGTTCTCCAAATGTTTGGAAAATTATCAATGGTGTTCATAGGATTAATCAACTTTATGGCACCAATTTAGGTCTTACTGAAATATATTATTGCTACACCTTTTCTCGAACAAGCTTCAATCTCCTCTATCTGAAAGCTAGGAGTCCTAACAGGGTATTGGTAGTCAATCTACCTGATTCCCACAAGGACTATTAGCAAGAAGGGTTCATTGCTAGGAACTGACAGTTCTCTTCCCAAACTGGGGGAGCGAGGTATAGGGGACCTACGATTCCCTTTTATGGGGAGGAGTACATAGGTAGATATATCTCTTGTTTCGCTCATTGATTTTATGCTAGTGTACTTTATTTCTCATGCTTTCCTTATTTCCTTTTTCAGCAAAGACAAAGAACTCGGAACCCGCGCTCCATGAAATTTGACCTGCTGAGCTAATCAAGGCCTAGAAGATCAGGGAATACTTGGCTGACAGAGAGCATCCACAATTTGACACATTCCTTTTAGAGTACAAGAACATTGGGTCCAGCTTTATCGCCCGACCTATTGACAGTATTCCCCACCTTGATATCATAGAAGAGGTTGCTACTAAGCCAATCTAGTTAGATGGAGAGAAGAGTAACTCTGGTGGACATAGCGTGGGGGATGACAGAGGTGGAGTTGAAGGTGATTCTAGCGAAGAGAGTTCAAGTGGTGAAGGATCTTCCAATTCAGAGGAGTCAGAAAGTTTAGAGGATTCGGACAACTCCAACGAAGAGACTATGGCTCCTCCTAGAAAAAAAATAATTCAGGATGATGATGATGTTGATAATGTTGCTCTTGTTCGAAGGATGAAGAAGAAGAAGTCTAGGAGTGGGGATAGTACCACCGACTTTTAGACTGTAGCTTATGAAAGGGAGAGGAGGAATAAAGAGGAGGAGTTAGTAAGAGAGAGAGAGAGATAGAAAAAGAGAGAGGAAAAAAATAGGAGAGGAGGAAGGTGGAAGAGAGGAAGAGGATAGAGAAGGAGAAAAAGGATAGAGAAAAAGAAAGGAGGGTAGAAGAAGTGAGGACAAAGATAGGGCAGTCTTTGGTGCCCGTGTCTACTTTGGCTGGGGGGCTTCTGTTGCTCTTACTCCTCAGTTGGCTCTGGCGGTGCTCAAGAGAGCAGTCTTGCCAGCTAATCGCCAGAGGTCGTTAAATATATGGACCGACCAGTTAAATCTAAAGGCGAGTCAGGGGCTAGCTTTGGTAAGTCTATTTTTACTTCTCTACTCTTGCAATGTTCTTTTCAATACCTTTTCCTCTAATATTTTCTTTCTCTCTGCAGATTGTGTCTGATTTTATCGTCCTCTATCGCAGTCGCGATGAGATGGCGAGGAAAAATACTGAGCTGGAAGCGTGTTTAAAGACTGTTAGTGCTGGTCAAAAGTCCTCTGACCTTGCCTTGGCTGAAGCTAACAAAGAGAAAGAGGGGGCGTCTAAGGAGCTAGAGGAGCTGAGGAAGTCCTATGACTTGGTCTGTACGAGCAAGTTGGTAGTTCTTAAGAAGAATAAGAGCTCACCGAGAATACAAAGAAGCTGGAATCTGAGGCCGCCACCCTCAAGGAGAGCTCGTACAATGCTGGGTGGCTCGCAGCATACGAGGATGCTGAGGCTCAAATTGACTATATCAGCCGTTTTAACTTCAAAAAGGGATGGGACAGGGCTTTACTCACTACCGAGGTGGATGTTGATTCTCCACTCTTTGACGAGCACGACCATGGCCCTAAGCCCATTGTGGATGGCGTGCCTCCTCCTGCTGCCAATGAAGGTGTCCCAATCATTCCATATGCTACTGCTGCTGATGTTCCCCTTGGTCAAGGAATGTTGGTTATCCCAACTGAGGGAGTTGCACGTGAGGCTGCTGTTGATAAGGGGAAGCAACCAGTATCCTCAGAGCAAACTAAGGTTGCCAGCTAGTCTTTTTAGGGGGCCTTTATATTTCTGTTATTCTATTTTTCTTGCGTTGATGTACTTGAACTATTTCTGATCTAATGAAATGAAGTTATGTTCCCTTTTGTGTAAAAAATTATTTGTTCTCAACGCTTGTATGGTTTGTTGCTTATCGATATTGAGGAATATATTCCTGCTACCTCCCACGTAGGAAAAATTCTTGGACTCGATGTGAACAAATAAGTTTTCCATGCCTTTTTAAGAATCAACAAATATCTTAGATCGAGGAATCAAAATTATAAATACCAGTCAGAGCTTGTTGCCAAGCTGAAAGATAGGCTTGAGAAGATGGAGGAAGTCGACACATCCGTTCAAGAAGAAATGGACGCTCTGAAGGCTAAGCTTCTAGATGCTTCTGAGATCAATCAAGTTAGACAAGTCCTCTAGTAGGAGAATGAATCTTTAAGGAGGGAAATCTCGCGTCTAAGGGATAATGCGCTAAGCATTTTTCCTCAAGTCTTAAGTGGTTCATCTTCATCAACTGGGCGGCGAGATGGGACTAGTGATAGTGGTTTAACTAAGGAGATTGTCGAGATGTGGGGGGATGTTCACAAGGCGTATCCGTATGTAATAGCTTCTGGTCTTCAGAGAGACGTCACCCTACTGAGGCACTTGTTCAAGAAAGGTCCTCAGTAGGTGTGGGCTGATGGCTACGACCAGGGTTGGAATGATGCTCCAACGAAGTTAAAGGAGGTTGAGGAGTTAGCTTTCATAAGAGGGTGGTTGAATGCCCTCAGGGTGTTGCAAGTCCCCATGAATTTTGTTCTTTGGTATAGGCATGAGATCTCTCCCTTAACTTTGATGCCGAACCTATTCATAAGGGATGATCGATGGGTTCCTATAGATGCGATCCAAAAACAACTCCTGGAACCAAATTCAGACGAAGTCGAGGATGTCTGAAGAGAGTGAGTATCTAGCTATCTCGCTTAGAGACCTAGTCCACATTAGGGTTTGAATTAATTAGCATATGTAACTCTTTGTACATGTAATTATGTAATAAAATAGTTATGTTTTGGGCGATTTACCTACTAAACATGTGTTGTGTTATTTTTTACTTCATTGATGCCTTGCTCAGTTATCTTGGGCCTTTCCATTCGACTAGATATGACTTAGGCAGAGTTAGTTGTCGTGTGAATATCCCCTCCCAGTACAGTATGCTTTAAGCATACCATTCTACCTTACTTTACCTTTTAAGCCGTGTCATCACACCGCCTTAGGCCTAAGTAAGGCAATGGTGAGGATACACCTGGTATTGGATATTCTATTTGAGCAGGATTTCTGAGCCAAATAATGTTGGCAACCAACCTGGGTTGTCCATGCTTCCTAAGGGTCCCCTGTAGGGCTTCATATATTACCATGGTCAAGTTAGGAGGTCACTCGTGTTTGCTGACGAATGCCTGTGGAGGGTCATTACACATTGACCCTGTTTTAATAAGTTTCTTGTGATCTTAGTTTTGTATGTTAAGAGGGGAGCTTGTAACTTGGAAAAGGTGCATGAATTATAATATAGTTAAGAAAAATCAACACTTTATAAAATTCCACTGCCAAATAGATCTTATTAATCAAAGATGAATTGAAAATTCAACATTGAGTTCAAAAAGAAAAAAAGAAAAACTGGAAGTAGAATTTCTTCAAATTGGCTGTATTCCAAGCTCTAGGTATCTCCATATCCTCTAATATTTCTAAGTGATAGGCTCCTTGTAGGTCATCTTTTATCACCTTGAATAACCCCTCCTAGTTTGGTCCTAGCTTTCCATCCAATGGTTTTACAGCGCTGCCAAGAACTTTCCTCAGGATGTATTCCCCAACCTGGAGTGCTCTTGGATTGAACTTTTTGTTGTAGTGCTTTGCTAGCTATTGCTGGTAGGCTACTAGTTTTACTAGAGCCAAATACCTTCGTTCCTCAGCTAGGTCATGTTCAGCGAGAAATGCTGCATCGTTCTGGCCTTGGTCGACCAGAGTGGACCTCATGGTAAGGAGGTCAGCTTCCAAGGGGATAATTGCCTCCATACCATACGTTAGTGTGAATGGTGTCTCTCCAGTTGCTCGCCTTGGGGTGGTGCGGTAAGACCACATGATGTGGAGTAGTTCGTTTACCCATGCTCCCTTGGCTCACTCTAAATGCTTTTTCAATCCATCAATTACTATTTTATTAGAAACCTCGGCCTGTCCATTGCTCTAAGGGTATACCACAAAGCTGAAGTGGTGTCTAATCCCGTGGTCACTGCGAAAACCCTAGAAAAGGTCGCTCTCAAACTCAATTATGTTGTCATTGATGATAGTCCTGGGGATCCCAAAGTGAGTGATGATGTTCCTCCATATGAATCTTGTCATGTTTGCATCTCTGATGTTTTCTAGTGGTTCTGACTCTATCCGTTTAGTGAAGTAGTCTGTTGCGACCAATAGGTATTTACGATTACCGGCTTCTATTGGTAGATGGCCCACGATGTCCATACCCCATTCAGCAAAGGGCCAAGGGCTAGTAAGTGATTTCAGGTCGCTAGCTGGCTGGTGAACCATAGGTGCATGAAGTTAACACTTTTTGCACTTTTGAGCGTAGATTCCAGCATCTTTCTGCATGTACGGTCACTAGTAACCTTATTTCATTGCTCTAAAAGCTAACAACCTTCCCCCAATGTGACTCCCATAGATTCCCTCATGGAGTTCATTCAGGACTTGCTCGATGTCTTTTGGATGAATGCACCAGAAGTAAGGGCCAGTGAAAGACTTCTTATACAGTTTTCCCTCAGGAGATAAGTGAAAGTTAGCAACTTTGACTCTTATCTGATGAGCGGTATTCTTATCTGTTAGTAGTGAACCATCCTTTAAATTATCCCTTATGGGGGCTATCCAACTGGAGGTTGTCTCAATTAAGAGAATATGCCCTACGCTCGGTATCTCAGTGATTTGGTTGATACTTGGTTTGGCAAGGAAATAGATCTGAATTATCCTCTTTAGGTCAGAGTTGGTCGCTGAGCTTAAGGCTACTAGGGCATCAACATGGCTGTTCTATTCTTTAAGAAACTGCTGGACGTTGACTTGTTCAAAGTTGGCCATCAATTCTTTCACAGTGGCAAGATAGGTTGCCATCCTCTCATCCCTAGCGTTAAATCTCCACTTATATGGTTGGAGACCAACTGTGAGTCATCGAATACTTGGAGTCTCTTTGCTTAGAGCGTTCGCACCTTTTATAGGCCCACGATCAGTGCTTCATATTCTGCTTCGTTATTGGAGGCTTAAAATACAAGCCTGATTCCTTGCTCGAGTATTGCATCGTCAGGGGTAATCAGCATGATGCCTACTCCTGCCCCTTTGGAATTGGAGGCTCCATCAACAAATAGTCTCCAGATGCCCGACGCTGGGAGGACTTCACCCTAATGAATAGTTTGGGGCTGGTCGCAAGGATGTTCTCCTATAAACTCTGCGATGAAATCAGTAAGGATCTTCCCTTTGATGGCACTCCTCGACTGGAACTGAATGTTAAATCGCCCAATCTCGATCGATCACTTTGATAGTCTTCCTAACAGGTCTTCTTTTCTAAGGACTGCTTTAAGAGGGTGGGATGTAATTACGATGATGGAGTGGGCTTCGAAGTAGTGTTTTAATTTCCTTGAGGCTACCACTAGCACAAAGGAGAGTTTTTCTAGTGGTAGGTATCACTGTTCGGCGTCCAAAAGAGTCTTATTCGCATAATAAACTGGGTGTTGGATCCTCATTTTCCTGCATACCAGTGAATAACTTACAACATCGCTGGATAGTGCAAGGTAAAGGTATAAGGAATACTTTTCATGAGGGATTACGAGTAGAGGGGGTTTTCTGAGGTAAGATTTGATCCCCTCCAATGCCTTCGAGCAATCCTCGTTCCACTCCACATCCTTGCTCTTCTTCAATAGCTGGAAGAACGGTTACGACCTTTCAGAAGACTTTGAGATGAACCTATTTAGGGTCATGAGCATTTCCGTGAGCTTCTGCACGCCTCTTATGGTTTTGTGGGGCTGTACTCTGTTAATAGCATCAATTTGATCCGGGTTGGCTTCGATACCTCTCTTGCTGACCAAGTACCCAAGGAATTTTCCTGAGTTGACACCGAAGGAACACTTGCTTGCGTTGAGTTTCATTCGGTACTTCCTGAGGATTTCAAAGGTCCTTGATAGGTCAGAAAGGTGGTCATCCTTGAGCTTGCTCTTTAAGAGCATGTCATTGATGTAGACCTCCATAGTGCTTCACATTTGGTCTTTGAACATCTTTGTGACCAACCGCTGGTAAGTTGCCCCCTGCATTTTTTAGCCCAAAGGGTATAAACTTGTAGCAATATAGCCCAACTGTGGTTATAAATGTTGTTTTGTCTTGATTTGGATCGTACAAAGGGATTTGGTGATAATCTAAGTATGCGTCTTGGAAGCTCATCCTTTCATGTGCTATAGTGGCATCTACCAGCTGATCAATCTTTGGGAGGGGGAAGCTGTCTTTAGGGCATGCCTTGTTGAGATTGGTGAAATTAATGTAGACACTCCACTTTCCATTGATCCTAGGGACAACCATTGCGTTGGATAGCCATTTGGGGAACTGAACTTCCCATATGGATCATGCGTCCAACAAATTTTCAACTTCCTTCTCCACTGCCTTGACTTTTTCCAGAGCAGTTCGGTGAGATTTTTATGCTATTAGTTTAAAATATGTATTGACATGAAGTCAATGATAAGTGATGTTCGGATGAATCCCGGGTATCTAGTAAGGCTCCCATGCAAAGACATTTAGGTTACTTAGGAGTAGGGTGACAAGTTCCCTCTTTTTGTGGTCGGTGAGTGAGGTTCCAATCAAGAACTTTCTTTCATTTGAATTGCTACTGGCTGTGACTTCCTCCAGGTCCTCGATGACTCTTTCATAGGGGAGGAGCCTGGTATCCTCCGCTCCTGGTCTCCCATATCTTAGTTACTATTTGGAGGGCATTAGCCTCTCCTGCTCTTCATCCTTGCTTCTAACTTCTTCAAGCTTTTTCTCTGGTTTAGGACGGATGGTCGCTATAAAGAACTTTCTTACCATCACCTGGTCCCTATTGATCTACACTACTCCTTGCTCACTCACACATTTGAGCTTCTAATGGTAGGTAGATGGGACGGCCTTCATCGCGTCCAGTCATCCTCTGCTGAGGATTTCTTGGTAGGGTGAATTAATATCAACCACGAGAAACTCGATCATTTTCAAGATATTTCCTGCCCTGACCGGCATGATGATCTTTCCCAAGGGGACGGTTATTTTTCCAGCGAAGCCAACCAAAGGAACGGTAGCTTCCTTTAGATGGATGACACTTAATTTCAACTTCCCGAACAAGTCAAGATACATTACATCGGATGAGCTACCCTGGTTGACGAGGAGTCTATCGATGTTATAGTTAACTATCTTGAGTGTAATGATAAATGCATCATGATGTGGGGCTCTCACTCCCACTAAGTCCTCATCTGTGAACACAATATGTTTGCTGTAGTTGACATCTTCTGCTCGTTGACGCTTCCCAGCTTGTGTTTTGGATGGATCGATCTAAAAAACTTGCATTACTATCATAAGCTTTTTTACTTCCATCCGAGCCGTATTTCCCTGAATATGCTTGAGGTCGTACGCCCCATGAATTACAGCAAACTCATGGCCGATGTCCTCCTCCAGCACGTTATCGGGACTCTGGTCCCCATTGGCAGTTACCTTCTCTACCTTTTTCCCCACGAATTTGCTCAAGTGTCCAGCTTAGGCTAGCTCCTCAAGGTGAGACTTGAGAGCCTTGGAATGCTCAATTTTATGCCCGCCCTCTTTGTGGAAAGCACAAATCAGTGCATTATTCCTCTTGAAAGGGTCTTCACCCATTTTCTTGGGCCATTTAATGAACGGTTCGTCCTTGATGTTTGCCAAAATCTTATATATTGGTTCTCTGAAAATTGTATTTACTTCTTAGAATGCCTTCGAGGCATCACTCTTTCTCCCATTCTTAGGGTCATTCTTTCCCCCATTCTTACTTCCTTTTTTCTAACCCTCATTCTTGTTTCCCCTGCAATGAGATGAATTACGTCTTCAAATTTGGCATATTTTTCAATACAGGCCATCAAGTCATCGATGGTTGTGGCCTCCTTCTTAATGAGGGACTGGTGCAAGAGGCAGGAGCTGGGTAAACCAATCTTAAAGGATTCCATGTGTAACAACCCGCTTAAAATAATAACGGGTGGCCAGCCCTATACTACCTTAAATCAGGCATCTCAGATGGCTCAGTCTCAACATCAACTGACAATACTATATAGTATAAGACTAACTACCCGAAATCATATAAGCGAGATGTTGAAATTTAAATAGTACACACCATGAATAACAAACCAACACTATAGAACTACTAATAAGGAAGAAATGCATAAGCACTAAGATAAAGGAAATGCTAGAATAAAATGAAATGAGTGTATACAAATAAATATAACCGAATAAGCTGTCGGGTCACAGATAATACAATAACTGAAATGGAAAAATATAAACATCTATAGATAATCCTTAGGTATAAACCCGATATACAACATGAATCCTACCTAGATTTACAAGAAGTAGGAAGCGACTACCATCTAAATCCCGCAACAGTCCGCACCTGTTACAGCTCCCAAGACTCTGAATAGAAAAGCATCCGGCATCCATGCGTTAGGACACCTGTAGTAATATATATATATATATATATATATATATATATATATATATATATATATATAGCAACAGACAAATATAAACGGGTCAGAGCCCGAGTTGTAAAAATGTTTAGCAAGTGTGTTAACCGTGCATAATAAATATAAATGCACTTATTTCATAATTAAGGTGGAATCGCACTCTCGTGAAACCCCCAAACTCTCCTCTCATCTAATAGCTCGCACCTATTCGCGTCCTGAAATCTTAATTAAGTCATCCCACCCTTAAGGACAACCTGACTTACCATAGGCACGGACTATACCGCATGACCTGCCATCCTAACATAACTCGAGAATCTTTCCCATTCCAATTACACTTAATTATTTTTACACATAAATGACATACTAGGCTTAATTAATTCCAAATTTATAACTTAAACAATTAACCATCTTATTACTTTACATTTAACTACATATTAAGAGTTTATTCTCTAAATAACAAGCACAATTTAATAAGGACAAAACCTCTCTCTACTCTCAACATTGCACTACGTTTCGTGCGTGGGGCGTCTCACAAAGCGAAATCCAAATAAGGAACCCCCCGTTACACTACTCCTTGACAATGTCAATTGTAGGGATTGGTTATGTCATACACATAATCCTACTATTACAACTATAAGGATTAGATTACTCTCTAAGAGTGACCTCAATGTCTCCAATAAATATCCTTGGGATGATGTAACCGAAACATTCCTCAAATGCGATACATCAACCCCCAACAATCTAGTACACCATAATCATCCAAGATGTACACCATAGAACTTTTATATCCTTCACCTATAGGATATGTATAAGTATATATGTAATTACTCTAAACATATATATAGATACAATCATTCATTTCCATAGCCAAGTGTACATACTACATATGATGTACAATGACCATTCGCATAATATACCCGGCTATATATATCATCGATAAACTGCACCATGCTATCGTCTTCCCAGTGCCCATCTCACGTAGCAATACTGGGGACCACCTGGCGGGGCTAAACAACACCCATCCTCGTGATATACTCACGCACACGACGTCCCGAGAAGCGGTCATAGCTCCTAACCGACAATAAGATGAAACATACCCACCACGTCTCATCCCAAAAATATAAATCACATAATAACACACTGGACGACTATGACCTGGGGAATATCCACACTCTGCTCCTCGAGTCAGGGTGCTCACCCTCAACGCGCACAACTTCCCAATGATAGCATGAGTGGGGTATGCTTAACCACATAAGTATATATATCATTCACATGAACGATATATATACATCCATATGATCCTATCATATAATTAAACCATCATATACGGTTTAGATATCCACCAAATGAGTATACGCATATAGACATATTTATACAATTATACATATATCCACATATCCACATAAATATACACACTATTTCTCATCTGTATATATAAGATTTATAAACTCGGCTATAAGTATACATAATCCTCAATATACTAGCCGTCGTCCCCACACATTTAATTTATCTCGATATGTGAATACAATCCCTCACTTGAAGCATATTCATCCATTTCTCCTATAATATAAATATTCTTCCAACATAGATATATCTCTGATATTTAGGTTATCACCCAAAGTTTAGTGTAGGTAACAATCACTACACATCACATCTATATTCGAAGGTACATCAATATTTCCAGTACAAATTTCGACTATTGGTATACATATAACTAATAGCCTATAAACCTCAAGCTTATCTCAAGTCCATTTCAAGTATCGGAGTTCCAATTGTTACTCCCACACAATTATATGTATAAACTATCCGGACTAGAATTTCACTGCATCCTATCCTAATTGATAGTACGATCCAATCGTTCCCTCCTATGGTTCAATTTATCTTAATCACCCTTAATCCTATTGCATTACAATTTATTCCTTAATTTAAACATTACTAAGGATACGCGACCACTCTCTCTCGTCGGTCCCCCATCTTATCCTAAATAAAATCTTATTACAATACGAATTCGGCACACAGAACTTGGCCTATGATTTCGAGCCATGCCCTCACCACACTCTCTCAAAGAGTCCCCAAATTGTATCCTAATATCATCCTAACTCTATAAGGATTCGATACAAATATCGGCCTAGAATTTCACAACGTACCCTCACGACTCTCTCTCTAAGAGTTCTTAACCTCACATAATATTTATACTCACTTTTGATTTATAATTAGGATTTCCAATCCCAATGAGGTCTCCCACTATCTCCATAAACACACACCACTCCAATGCATGCACACAAACATATACCTTCCTTAAACTATTTAAAGAAGTCCCCATAATCATAATAATTGAGAAACCCATTGTAAGTCTCCAAAACATAACTCTCACATCATAGAATCATATCCCAAATCGATAAACCCAACGAAAAAGGGTTAGAAATCATTATAGAGAAAATTCCTAAAAATGCCCTGTTTCCGAATCGATTCAGCCCAGCGAATTGATGCGGCCTCCAGGGAGAATCGATTCGGGTCCAAAGACCTGGGCTTTTGTCTCAGGCTGAATCGATTCACCTTGGGTCTGAATCGATTCGGTCAATGCAGACCTACCAATTTGCGTAGGCCGAATCGATTCGCTTAAGGGGAGAATCGATTCGGGTTTGCAGAATTTGAAGGGTTCTTCTTCTTCTTCTTCTTCATGAAATCCACGAATTTAAAACCCTAAAATTTCACTTCTAACCCCCATTCCTTCATCATATCATGATTTTAATCCAATAAATCAACCCAAATCTAATCCTAACCATTTCTACACCATAAACCATATTTAAACATTGATTTCAAGATTAAACCCAAAAATCTAGGTTTTGACATTAATACCCAAAATCCATTTCTTAAACCCACAAATTATGAAATGAAATACACAAATGACTTATTTAGCAAGATTAAACACTTGCCAGAGATTGGTAGAGGTTGGATCGTCCACGTGATCGCATTTGGGCCGAAATCTCCAAGCTTTTCTTCCTCTATCTCTTCCTTATTCTTCTTCTTCTTCTTCTTCTTCTTCTTCTTCTTTCTTTCTTCCTTCCTTCTCTTTTCTTTCTCTTTCTCTCTTTCTCTAAATGAGACGGCTTGATCCGTAAGCCTCTTAATTCCCTTACAATAATAAACCCAGTTTTAGATGTTAATACACACTTTAAATGACTCGTTTACTCCAATTCGAGTCAAACTGACTTAAAAACATTCCGGAGCTAAAATAAAACCCAATGACTGTCATTTTTACTATCTCGACCCTTCCGGGATCGATGGTACACTCAAAATCATCATCCGGAATACTTTGAAACGTTCTCTATTTTTGGACTTCAATTCCCAAGTTTTAAAATTCTCCAATTTAAATGAATTTTATTTTTCTCAAAATTTAATTTCTCAGTCCCAAAATCCCGGGGTGTTATATTCTCCCCCGCTTACAAGAATTTTTCCCGCGAAATTTAGGATATTCCTAGAACTTCAATCTCATCTAATCCTTACACCTACCCTCTAGATCACTGTACTGATTATTCCCAGTTCTCACATCAAATCATATAGATTTTAAAATCAAACTAGCTACCTAGGGCGCCCATACACCCTGTACGTCAAGCTCAAATCGTACCATAATAACTCGGCACCACTAGCCTCAATTCATAATATAGCTCTCAGTAATATAATCTATAGCAACATATTAAGTATATAAAAGTTTAAAATTCCCAATAGTTGAACTCTTCTCAATTCCTGACACTAGCTACCTTCGTGCGGGGGAGGTCTCGCAAGCGAAATCCAAACAAGGAACCCTCCCAATACACTAATGTGTAGCTATGTCGGGGATTAAGATTAGTTGAACCAGGGTTAACGTTTTTATAAAATCATTTTCAAATTATAGATATTGCCCGAAGGCCTATGTAATAATATAATATAAAATAATTCCATGTCTTTCGACTCGCCAAACAAACACCTTATGTTTAGGACACAAGGCCTCAACAAATACAGTAATCTAACCAATACCTAGTTCTCAAAACTAGCACAACTATGAGCTAAATTCTCCGCTCAACATAAATCTACTAAGCTTTGAACCTCCTCTATTATACTAATCCCTTACATCACATCAACACCTTTCCACAAGATAAGTTCTTCCCTCATTGGAACACTAAAACTACCAGCACTAGCCTATCTATTCTATAAGGCAATAACCTTAACAATTCACATTCCCGAAATCAATAGAGTGACTCTCTACTAGTTCATTACAAGACGGTTTAGTATCCCAAAAGATGTCGTATAAAGACCACACTTGCTCACTCCTCCCCAAGGACTAATTCTCCTCAAAGAAATATCTTCCCCATAAATCCTTTCGAATGATCCCAGACAAGATGCTATTCGACTACTGAAAACTCCCTCAGTCCTACTCAATGGACCCCAAAACTCTAAATTTCTCATTCCCTGTTCCCAGAAGGCAATACTCCCAATATTGGGACAACTCCACACACCTCACATCGGTAAAAGTCACCAACACTTGGTTTCCTAACAAATATTGAAGAATTTCTCAATCTAAACCTCCTAAGGGCCCCCTATTCTCTCCTCATTAGTACTTACCTTATCGATAATGAAACTCTCCTTATCTCTGCCCGAATCACGGAAAGAAATACCTCAAACCAAAATGTTCCCAAAATCTGTTATAGGTATTACATCTCTCATCTTTCTCCTTCCTAACCGACTTATTCTCGGCGACGTCTGAGATGAAAGAAACTGTATCAGAACGCCATTCGAGCGAGTACCTCTCGCGGAAAAGGATAAACGTAGGGAACACAACAATCCTACTAGTAGGACTTTATGTCAAAAACGTCAACAGAAGAATGCAGAAAACCCGCACAGATCCTAAAGACTCTAGAACCTGATGCTCTGATACCATCTATAACAACCCGCTTAAAATAATAACGGGTGGCCAGCCCTATACTACCTTAAATCAGGCATTTCAGATGGCTCAGTCTCAACATCAACTGACAATACTATATAGTATAAGACTAACAACCCGAAATCATATAAGCGAGATGTTAAAATTTAAATAGTACACACCACGAATAACAAACCAACACTGTAGAACTACTGATAAAGAAGAAATGCATAAGCACTAAGATAAAGGAAATGCTAGATAAAAATGAATGAGTATATAAAAATAAATATACCCGAATAAGCTTTCGGGTCACAGACAATACAATAACTAAAATGAAAAAATATAAACATCTATAGATATCCCTTGGGTATAAACCCGATATACAACATGAATCCTACCTAGATTTACAAGAAGTGGGAAGCGACTACCATCTAAATCCCGCAACAGTCCGCACATGTTACGACTCCCAAGACTCTGGATAGAAAAGCATCCGGCATCCATGCGGTAGGACACCTGTAGTAATATATATATATATATATATCAACAGAGAAATATAAACGGGTCAGAGCCCGAGTTGTAAAAATGTTTAGCAAGTGTGTTAATCGTGCATAATAAATATAAATGCACTTATTTCATAATTAAGGTGGAATCGCACTCTCGTGAAACCCCCAAACTCTCCTCTCATCTAATAGCGCGCACCTATTCATTCGCGTCCTGAAATCTTAATTAAGTTATCCCACCCTTAAGGACAACCTGACTTACCATAGGCGCAGACTATACCCACATTACCTGCCATTCTAACATAACCTGAGAATCTTTCCCATTCTAATTACACTTAATTATTTTTACACATAAATGACATACTAGGCTTAATTAATTCCAAATTTATAACTTAAACAATTAACCAACTTATTACATTACATTTAACTACACATTAAGAGTTTATTATCTAAATAACATGCACAATTTAATAAGGACAAAACCTCTCTCTACTCTCAACATTACACTACGATTCGTGCGTGGGGCGTCTCGCAAAGCGAAATCCAAACAAGGAACCCCCCGTTACACTACTCCTTAACAATGTCAATCGTAGGGATTGGTTATGTCATACACATAATCCCACTATTACAACTATCAAGATTAGATTACTCTCTAAGAGTGACCTCAATGTCTCTAATAAATATCCTTGGGATGATGTAACCGAAACATTCCTCAAATGCGATACATCAACCCCCAACAATCTAGTACACCATAATCATCCAAGATGTACACCATAGAAATTCTATATCCTTCACCTGTAGGATATGTATAAGTATATATGTATTTACTCTAAACATATATATAGATACAATCATTCATTTCCATAGCCAAGTGTACATACTACATATGATGTACAATGGCCATTCACATAATATACCCGATTATATATATCGCCGATAAACTGCACCATTCTATCATATTCCCAGTGCCCATCTCACGTAGAAATACTGGGGACCACCTGGCGGGGCTAAACGACACCCATCCTCATGATATACTCACACACATGACGTCCCGGGAAGTGGTCATAGCTCCTAACCGGCAATGAGACGAAACATACCCACCACGTCTCATCCCAAAAATATAAATCACATAATAACACACTGGAGGACTATGACCTGGGGAATATCCACACTCTGCTCCTCGATCCAGGGTGCTCACCCTCAACGCACGCAACTTCCCAATGATAGCATGAGTGGGGTATGCTTAACCACATAAGTATATATATCATTCACATGCACAATATATATACATCCATATGATCCAATCATATAATTAAACCATCATATACGGTTTAGATATCCACCACCTGAGTATACACATATAGCCATATTCATACAATTATACATATATCCACATATCCACATAAATATACACACTATTTCTCATCCGTATATATAAGATTTATAAACTCGGGTATAAGTATACATAATCCTCAATATACTAGTCGTCGTCTCTTCACATTTAATTTACCTCGATATGTGAATACAATCCTTCACTTGAAGCATATTCATCCATTTCTCCTATAATATAAATATTCTTCCAACATAGATATATCTCCGATATTTAGGTTATCACCCAAAGTTTAGTGTAGGTAACAATCACTACACATCACATCTATATTCGAAGGTACATCAATATTTCCAGTACAAATTTAGACTATTGGTATACATATAACTAATAGCCTATAAACCTCAAGCTTATCTCAAGTCCATTTCAAGTATTGGAGTTCCAATTGTTACTCCCACACAATTATATGTATAAACTATCCGGACTAGAATTTCACTACATCCTATCCTAATTGATAGTACGATCCAATCATTCTCAATTTCGCCTATGGTTCAATTGCTCTTAATCACCCTTAATCCTATTTCATTACAATTTATTCCTTAATTTAAACATTACTAAGGATACGCGACCACTCTCTCTCTCATCGGTCCCCAATCTTATCCTAAATAAAATCCTATTACAATACGGATTCGACACACACACCTTGGCCTATGATTTCGAGCCATGCCCTCACCACTCTCTCTCAAAGAGTCCCCCAATTGTATCCTAATAGCATCCTAATTGTATAAGGATTCGATACAAACACTACACTAAATCCTGCGAATGGTCACGCCCAGTGAGTCACGACCCAAGTCCGCGGCCAGCTGATCGCGGACTTGGGTCGTGACCCACTCAATATTTGGCGTGACCATATTTATTATCACACTAAATTATCGATGCTCTCGAAGTGGTCACGGCCCAAATCCGTGACCACGGTGGTCACGGACTTGGGCCGTGACCAGGTCGTGACCATCTTGGTGCCAAACTTGCACCAAAATTCCCTCCAAGCTTGGTCGCGAATGGGTCACGGACCAAGTCCGTGACCCATGGCATGATGAAGAAGAGAGTACACACATTGAGGGTCACGGCTTAAGGCAGTGACCATTTCTGGGTGTGGGTCACGGCTATGGGCCGTGGCCATCCCTCATTCAAACACTAGGGTTGATTAAAAAGGTCGTTCATCACAGATTAAGGGTCACGGTTATGGGTCGTGCCCATTTCTTGGTATGGGTCAAGGCTATAGACTGTGACCAATAGGCGGTATACCTCCCACTTAGCTTCATTAATGGGTCGCGGTGGGTGGGTCACGGCTCTAAGCCGTGACCAGTGTTAAACCTAAAACAAAACAGCTCGTCTAAAATTCTCAATTTCCCCGCTCATCTTGTTCCCCAAACTGTGGAAAAGACACAGCCAACGTCGAAAATGGCACTCACTTCCTCACCTCCTTCATCGATCGTGAAAATGGCACTCACTCTCAAATCCCTAGACGACGCATTGCTTAAAAAAAATCTCTGATCCAAGGTTACTCGCCGGAGATAATTACAGATCTCTCTAATTCCCTGTTCGTCTCTCATTTTCATTCGACTCCAGCAAACATGTAAGATTGTTTCCTTCTTTGTTTGAGTTTCAATAATCAAATTTTCAGATCTATGAATATTTGGGTGTGTATTGATTTTTAGATCAATGATTTTGAATGACTATTTTCTCACTCTCTCTTAACTTCAACAAACAGGACCATGAAAGTATTTTGGTTCGAACCAAAAAGGGCCATGGAATTAGATTACCTTTTAATCGTATGAAAATATTTTACTCGATCCATTTGCAACAGGGCCATGGTTGAAAATATTTCGGCTCAAACCAAACAGGGCAATAGAACTGTGAAGACTCATTAGTTTTGTTTAAATTATGAATCGCATTAGTTTTGTTTAAATTTCATAGGTTTTAATGGTGTATACATTATCTTTTTGATTTTTTGGATATACCCATTTTCAAATATAAATGGATTCTTCGCTCCCCATGGATCGTGTCTGTGCCTACTTGTTTCCCCATGGATTCTTCGCTCCCGATCCTACCATTCGAAATTGCAGACTTTACAAATCAAATCTCCAGGTATGTTTATGTACATGTACATGTGCGTGTTCGTGTTGTTATCAAATTCAATTTTATGTTACTTTCAAATTCATTGGCTTTCAACACTGTGCGTGTTCGATTATTTAATTTCAACACTGTGCTGTTGAATGCTAAACTGTTAGGATTGGTGAGTTTGAGCTTCGTAGTAGTCTCTAGTTTGTTAAGAAGTTTATAGAGCTACAATTTTCATGCTTTGCGTTATTATTATTATTATTATTATTATTATTATTATTATTATTATTATTATTATTATTATTATTATTATTATTATTATTATTATTATTATTATTATTATTCGTTTTTTTACTTAAATATATTACTATTTTTTTATTCTAGACATTATTCCAAATCAATCAATTTAGTATGACTAAAATCTAATAAACGTATTAATCTGGATTAAAGTCTAAAATCAAAATTTGTAATGTATTGAAGTTAAAAAAACTTTTTATTATTATTTTGTTATAATGTCCTGCAATTAGTGCCCAAGTGTTTGAGTAAATACCTCAAAGTTTGAAGGTTTTCAAAATTGCTCACTTACATATTTCTTATCATTGAAGCATTGTGCCTATTCGCAAAGATGAGTGATGTTCTGTATTTTTGTAGAGTCAAATTTCATTAATTCATTTTGAAAGTGGGCATATATACGCATATATCCAATGTTATGCATTTTTTTAATTCATGTCCTGCAATATCAAATGCGTATTTGCTCGGTTTAGATTTATTAAAGTGGGAGACTGACTAGCCACTCTCGCTTTGCTGATATGACTTGTGTTTAATCGGGTATTGTTCGAGACTTATTTATTCGTGAAAGTATAACTATAAGTTTTTTAAAGCAAGTAAACGAGTTTTATTTTTATTTTTTATGTACTATATGAGTATTTAGGCTTTCGGTAGTTATATATTCTCATCTTTTATATCTGATTTTGTACCACTTTGTAGGTTATTAATTTGACTATGTATTTGATTAGACTATATTGAAGTATCCTCAGATTGGTGCCAGTTCTAGAGGACGAGTCGGTGTTTGTATAATTTTATTTCGTATTTTTTTCTTCTTCCAAGAATGTTACTTATTTAATGCTTTTGTTTTCAAAATCCCAATGGAAATGCAGGTTTAAATGCAGGACCATCTGCGAAAAGGACCTTAGGTACTCTCTCTAAGCATAATCAGATTCGTCCGCGAAATGTCATGTCTTTCTATGATTATTCTTCTAATTATTCGATTTAGTGTTGTGAGTCTAATTTGAACTTTGCAGAATGGCTATGTTCCTAATTCAACCAAAATTGTAGTTTTACTGGAATGGCTTTTTTGGATTCCGTTATATTTTTTTTAATAAAGCTAACTATGCTTTTGGGGAATATATTGTATATTTTGATGGGACTCATTTTAGTATCAGTGTGCTATAGCTCCAATTTATATTTCTAAAAAATATTGTGTTATGCATGCTAGACGGCCAGTAAAAAACATTCCCATGTATGCTCCAGCACAGTTATACATTGACAATGTGTTGTTTCGGATCAAGGAGAAGAACATTCCCTATTGCTATTGTTGCAGGTTAGATCTGCTATGCTTTACTTTAACAAAAGTAGTTATATAATTGATATGCATTATCTATTAAATATTTTAGATGATAGAAGGAGTACGGGATAATTATTGGTTTTGTTTGGTTTGGTTATTGGATAATTATTGGTTGTTGCTTGTTGTTGGATAGTATGTTAGAAGGAGTATGGGATAATTAGAAGGAGTACGGGATAATTATTTGATAATATGTTGAAAATATTTTAGACTCCCGATTTGGGAATACGACGATAATTTGAAAATGTGTAGACTTAAGCTTAAAAGCATGGCGTTAGAGGGGAGAAACCCAAAACATCCACCAAACGGTCCCGTTAGAGGCATCAACACCTTGCACAGAACCAATGTAACTCGTACGAATAGGCCACACAATCACGGGACTCCCGATTTGAGAATCAGAGGATAATTTTGCATATATCATAACTTAGGTTTAAAAGCATGGCGTTAGAGGGTGAAAACTCGAAACAACCCCCGTATGGTCCCGTGAGAGGCACCAACACCTCTAACGGGACAAATTTAACACGTAGAAACTGACTGCGCATTAACACGACTCCCGGTTTGAGAATACGATGATAATTTCAAAATATGAGGACTTAAGCTTGAAAACAAGGCGTTAGAGGGTGAAAACTCGAAACAGCCCTTTAACGTACCCGTGGGTGGCACCAACACCTCCCACGGGACCAATGTAACTCGTAGGAACTGACCCCGCAGTCGCGGGTCTCCCGATTTGAGAGTACGACGATAATTTGCATATTTCCAGACTTAAGCTTAAAAATATGGCGTTAGAGGGTGAAAACTCGAAACATCCCCCGAATGGCCCCGTGGGTGGCACCAACACCTCCCACGGGACCAATGTAACGCGTAGGAACTATCCCCGCAGCCGCAGGACTCCCGGTTTAAGAATACGACAATAATTTGCATATTTCTAGACTTAAGCTTAAAAACATGGCGTTAGGGGTGAGAACTAAAAATAGCCCCCAAACGTCCCCCTGGGTGGAACCAACACCTCCCACGGGGCCAATGTAACTCGTAGGACTGACCCCGCAGCCGCCGGACTCCCGGTCGGAGAATACGACGGTAATTTGCATATTTCTAGACTTAGCCTTAAAAACATGGCGTTAGGGGGTGAAAACTCGAAACAGCCCTCTAACGGCCCCGTGGGTGGCACCAACACCTCCCACGGGACCAGCCTAACTCGTAGGAACTGACCCTGCAGCCGTGGGACTCCCTATTTAAGAATACGATGGTAATTTGCATATTTCTAGACTTAGGCTTAAAAACTTGGCGTTAGAGGGTGAGAACTCGAAACAGCCCCCGAACGGCCCCGTGGGTGGCACCAACACCTCCCACGGGACCAATGTAACTCGTAGGATCTGACCCTGCAGCCGCGGGTCTCCCGGTTTGAGAGTACGATGATAATTTGCATATTTCTAGACTTAGGCTTAAAAACTTGGCTTTAGAGGGTGAGAACTCGAAACAGCCCCCGAACGTCCCCGTGGGGGGCACCGACACCTCCCACGGGACCAATGTAACTCGTAGGAACTGACCCCGCAGCCGCGGGACTCCCGGTTTGAGAATACGATTGTAATTTGCATATTTCTAGACTTGGGCTTAAAAACATGGCGTTAGGGGGTGAAAACTCAAAACAGCCCTCTAACATCCCCGTGGGTGGCACCAACACCTCCCACGGGACCAATGTAACTCGTAGGAACTGACCCTGCAGTCGCGGGACTCTCGGTTGGAAAATACGACAGTAATTTGTATATTTCTAGACTTAGGCTTAAAAACATGACGTTAGAGGGTGAAAACTCGAAACAGGCCCCGAACGGCCCCGTGGGTGGCACCAACACCTCCCACGGGACCAATATAACTCGTAGGAACTATCCCCGCAGCCGCGGGACTCCCGATTTGAGAATACGAAGGTAATTTGCATATTTCTAGACTTAGGCAAAACTTGGCGTTAGAGGGTGAGAAGTCGAAATAGCTCCCGAACGTCCCCGTGGGTGGCACCACCACCTCCCACGGGACCAATGCAACTCGTAGGAACTGACCCCGCAGCCGCGGGGCTCTCGGTTGAAGAATACGACGGTAATTTGCATATTTCTAGACTTAGGCTTAAAAACATGGCGTTAGAGGGTGAGAACTAGAAACGGCACTCGAACGGCCCCGTGGGTGGCACCAACACCTCCCACGGGACCAATATAACTCGTAGGACCTGTCCCCGCAGCCGCGGGACTCCCGGTTTGAGAATACGAATGTAATTTACATATTTCTAGACTTAGGCAAAACTTGGCGTTAGATGGTGAGAATTCGAATCAGCCCCTGAAGGGCCCTGTGGGTGGCACCAACACCTCCCACGGGACCAAATTAACTCGTAGGAACTGACCCCGCAGTAGCGGGACTCCCGGTTTGAGAATACGACGATAATTTGCATATTTCTAGGCATAGGCTTAAAAACATGGCGTTAGAGGGTGAGAACTCAAAATAGCCCCCGAACGTCCCCATGGGTGGCACCAACACCTCCCTCGGGACCAATGTAACTCATAGGAATTGACCCCGCAGTCGCGGAACTCCCGGTTTGAGAATACGATTGTAATTTGCATATTTCTAGACTTAGGCTTAAAAACATGGCGTTAGAGGGTAAGAACTCGAAACAGCCCCCGAACGTCCCCGTGGGTGGCACCAACACCTCCCACGGGACCAATGAAACTCGTTAGAAATGACCCCACAGCCGCGGATCCACCGGCTTGAGAGTACGACGATAATTTGTATATTTCTAGACTTAGGCTTAAAAATTTGGCTTTAGAGGGTGAGAACTCGAAACAGTCCCCGAACGTCCCCGCGGGTGGCACCGACACCTCCCACGGGACCAATGTAACTCGTAGGAACTGACCCCGCAGCCGCGGGACTCCCGGTTTGAGAATACAAAGGTAATTTGCATATTTCTAGACTTAGGCTTAAAAACATGGCGTTAGGGGGTGAAAACTCGAAACAACCCTCTAAGGGCCCCGTGGGTGGCACCAACACCTCCCACGGGACCAATGTAACTCGTACAAACTGACCCCGTAGCCGTGGGACTCCCGGTTGGAGAATACGACGGTAATTTGCATATTTCTAGTCTTAGGCTTAAAAACAAGGCGTTAGAGGGTGAAAACTCGAAACAGCCCCCGAACGGCCCCGTGGGTGGCACCAACACCTCCCACGGGACAAATATAACTCGTAGGAACGGTCCCCGCAGTCGCGGGACTCCCGGTTTGAGAATACGAAGGTAATTTGCATATTTCTAGACATTGGCAAAACTTGGCGTTAGAGGGTGAGAACTCAAAACAGCCCCCTAATGTCCCTGTGGGTGGCACCAACACCTCCCACGGAACGAATGTAACTCGTAGAAACTGACCCCGCAGTCGCGGGACTCCCAATTTGAGAATATGATTGTAATTTGCATATTTCTAGACTTAGGCTTAAAAACATGGCGTTAGGGGTGAAAACTCGAAACGGCCCTCTAACGGCCCCGTGGGTGGCACCAACACCTCCCACGGGACCAATGTATCTCGTAGGAACTGACCCCGCAGTTGCGGGACTCCCGGTTGGAGAATACGACGATAATTTATATATTTCTAGACTTGGACTTAAAAATATGGCGTTAGAGGGTGAGAACTCGAAACAGCCCCCGAACGTCCCCGTGGGTGGCACCAACACCTCCCACGGGACCAATGTAACTCGTAGGAACTGACCCCGCAGTCGCGGGACTCCCGGTTTGAGAATACGATTATAATTTGTAGGAGGGTAAGAACTTGAAACAGCTCCCGAACGTCCCCGTGGGTGGCACCAACACCTCCCACGGGACCAATGTAACTCGTAGGAACTGACCCTGTAGCCGCGGGTCTCTCGGTTTGAGAGTACGACAATAATTTGCATATTTCTAGACTTAGGCTTAAGAACTTGGCTTTAGAGGGTGAGAACTCGAAACATCCCCCGAACGTCCCCGTGGGTGGCACCGACACCTCCCACGGGAGCAATGTAACTCGTAGGAACTGACCCCGCAGCCGCGGGACTCCCGGTTTGAGAATACGATTGTAATTTGCATATTTCTAGACTTAGGCTTAAAAACATGGCGTTAGGGGGTGAAAACTCAAAACAACCCTCTAAGGGCCCCGTGGGTGGCACCAACACCTCCCACGGGACCAATGTAACTCGTACAAACTGACCCCATAGCCGTGGGACTCCCGGTTGGAGAATACGACGGTAATTTGCATATTTCTAGACTTAGGCTTAAAAACAAGGCGTTAGAGGGTGAAAACTCGAAACAGCCCCCGAACGGCCCCGTGGGTGGCACCAACACCTCCCACGGGACAAATATAACTCGTAGGAACGGTCCCCGCAGTCGCGGAACTCCCAGTTTGAGAATACAAGGTAATTTGCATATTTCTAGACATTGGCAAAACTTGGCGTTAGAGGGTGAGAACTCGAAACAGCCCCCGAATGTCCCTGTGGGTGGCACCAACACCTCCCACGGGACCAATGTAACTCGTAGAAACTGACCCCGCAGTCGCGGGACTCCCGATTTGAGAATACGATTGTAATTTGCATATTTGTAGACTTAGGCTTAAAAACATGGCGTTAGAGGGTGAGAACTCGAAATAGCCCCCGAATGTCCCCGTGGGTGGCACCAACACCTCCCACGGGACCAATTCAACTCGTAGGAACTGTCCCCGCAGCCGCGAGACTCCCAGTTTGAGAATACGAAGGTAATTTGCATATTTCTAGACTTAGGCAAAACTTGGCGTTAGAGGGTGAGAACTCGAAACAGCCCCCGAACGGCCCCGTGGGTGGCACCAACACCTCCCAGGGGACCAATGTAACTCGTAGGAACTGACCCCGCAGTCGTGGGACTCCCGGTTTGAGAATACGATGATAATTTTCATATTTCTAGACTTAGGCTTAAAAACATGACGTTAGATGGTGAGGACTCGAAACAGCCCCCGAACGTCCCCGTGGGTGGCACCAACACCTCCCACGGGACCAATGTAACTCGTAGGAACTGACCCCGCAGCCGCGGGACTCCCAGTTTGAGAATACGACGGTAATTTGAATATTTCTACTTGGTTACTGATAATTTTAACTCATTTATGCAATTTTCCAGCTTGATTAATTTTTTTGTAAACCTACTTGGTTACTGATATTTTTTTTATGTATCCTATCATTTGTAGTATTTTTGCACGCGAAACAAACGAAGGAGACAATGATCTACAACATGAAGATTGTTTATATGTTGTGGACATTCAGGTTTTTGTTTTTTGTGTTACAGCCATGCGGGATTTTATTGTTTAGTTTTATGGCCGTGCGGGCTTTTATAATTTGACTGTTGAATTTTATGGCCGTCCGGGCTTTATAATAGGCATGTTTTACATTTACAGGTTTTGGAATGTCAAGAAAATAGAGGAAACTCTGCCCAATTTTTTTTTGATCTGTGATTATTAAGACGTGTAATATTTAAAAGTTTGTATATTTATTTGTTTATTAACAACGTTCTCGATTCGCAATGTGATTTTTTTTTATTGTTTTGCCAATAATAAATATTTGTAACACCGCGTACGCGTCCAACGTTACACGTAGCAACCGACGGTGCACTCACAGGACCCTCAATTTTAGGATTGGACAAAAAAATATATATATTTTTAAATTATAGTTAAATATGGTCATGGACTTTGTCCATGACCATTTTTATTTTTTTCGTCGCGCATAAAAATGGTCGCGGCCAAAGTCCGCGACCATTTTATCTTTATTTTTTTGTCACGGTTGTGGGTCGCGGACTTTGGCCGCAACCAATTTGTCACGGTTGTGGGTCACGGATAAGGGCCGCGACCAATTTTTTTAATTTTTTTTGTCACGGCTATGGGTCGCAGACTTTGGCCGCGACCAATTTGTCACGGTTGTGGGTCACGGATAAGGGCCGCGACCATTTTTATTTTTTATTTTTTTGTCACGGACGTGGGTCGTGGTCTTTGGCCGCGACCATTTTGTCACGGTTGTGGGTCACGGATGAGGGCCGCGACCCGTCACGGTATGGGTCACGACCCAAGTCCGCGACCATCTGCCGTGACCCCTCTCGGTCGTGACCATTTTTTGGTCACGGACTTGGGCCGCGACCCACGAAAATTGACGAAAATGGTCACACCTGAAATGGTCACGGCCCAAGTCCGCGACCCACAGCTTTGGTCAGGGATTTTGGCCATGACCAATCGCCAGTTTTGGTGTAGTGAAATATCGGCCTAGAATTTCACAACGTACCCTCATGACTCTCTCTCTAAGAGTTCTTAACCTCACATCATATCTATACTCACTTTTGATTTATAATTAGGATTTCCAATCCCAATGAGGTCTCCCACTATCTCCATAAACACACACCACTCCAATGCATGCACGCAAACATATACCTTCCTTAAACTACTTAAAGAAGTCCCCATAATCATAATAATTGATAAACCCCTTGTAAGTCTCTAAAACATAACTCTCACATCATATAATCATGTCCCAAATCGATAAACCCAACCAAAAAGGGTTAGAAATCATTATAGAGAAAATTCCTCAAAATTCCCTGTTTCCTAATCGATTCGGCCCTATTCCGAATCGATTCGGCCTCCAGGGTGAATCGATTCGGGTCCAATGACCCGGGCTTCTATCTCAGGCCGAATAGATTCGATTTGGGTTCGAATCGATTCGGTCAATGCAGACCTTCCAATTTTCCTAGGCCGAATCGATTCGCTTAAGGGGCGAATCGATTCGGGTCTACAGAATTTGAAGGGTTCTTCTTCTTCATGAATACCATGAATTTAAAACCCTAAAATTTCACTTCTAATCCCTATACCTTCATCATATCATGATTTTAAGCCAATAAATCAACCCAAATCTAATCCTAACCATTTCGACACCATTAAACCATCTTTAAACATTGATTTCAAGATTAAACCCAAAAATCTAGGTTTTGACATTAATAGCCAAAATCCATTTCTTAAACCCATAAATTATGAAATGAAATACACAAATGACTTATTTAGCAAGATTAAACACTTGCCTCAGATTGGTAGAGGTTGGATCGTCCTCGGGATTGCATTTGGGCCGAAATCTCCAAGCTTTTCTTCCTCTCTCTCTTCCTTCTTCTTCTTTTTTTCTTTCTTCCTTCTCTTTTCTTTCTCTCTCTCTTTCTCTAAATGAGATGGCTTGATCCGTAAGCCTCTTAATTCCCTTAAAATAATAAACCCAGTTTTAGATGTTAATACACACTTTAAATGACTCGTTTACTCCAATTCGAGTCAAACTGACTTAAAAACATTCCGGAGCTAAAATAAAACCCAATGACAGTCATTTTGACTATCTCGACCCTTCCGGGATCGATGGTACACTCAAAATCATCATCTGGAATACTTTGAAACGTTCTCTATTTTGGACTTCAATTCTCAAATTTTAAAATTCGCCAATTTAAATGAATTTTATTTTTCTCAAAATTTAATTTCTCAGTCCCAAAATCATTGGGTGTTACACCATGGCGACCTGCTCCGAGCAGTCCTCGACCTCGTTGAAAAGATCCTAATACCTCTTCGCGTAGTCTCTGAGGCTCTCCTGGGGCTTTTTCTTCATTGTTAATAAAGAATCAATCCTCTTCGGATGTGAGATGCTGGTAATGAAGCGAGTTATGAAGAGCTTTGCCAGGGACTCGAAGTTCCTAATGGATCTGTGAGGGAGTTTCTCGAACCACTTTTGGGTCATATCGTGCAAGCTCGACGGAAAACTATGGCACATCAATGCGTCCTTGTGGTTCCAAAGGGTCATGGCCTACTTATACTGCCTGACACGGTCGATAGGATCAGTCTTTTCATCATAGATCTTAAACCTGGGAATTATGAACTTCTTGGGGATTCTTCTTCCTCTATTTCCCTTAAAAAGGGGATTTTATATGGGTCCTAAGATCTCGCATGGTTATCTCTTTAGTCTACCTGGCACCCTGATGTGCTGGGTGTTGGTCCATTTCTCTCCGAACCAAATTTTGTATGTCATCGTTTCCTCGGCCTGGGCTCCTATAATGGCGAGCTAATTGTTGTTGCTCAGAACAGTCGTTATCTGACCCGTGTCCCTTAATTATTTGAGATTCACGTCATGGGCTTCTTCCTCGACTGCGAGATCTGCTCGCCTAAGGGATAGGAGTACGATAATGACGTTGCATTGTGCTGCGATGGAGTTCTCTCTCCATCTTCTCCAATATTCTTTTGAGGTGAGCATTCTCGACTTCCTGCTTGCGAGTGGTTTCCTCCTGCTCTTGGAGCCTGGCCTTATAGGCATCGATTATCCTGGAGACTTGCGTGGACCTAGCTGGTCCTGACTTTCTTTTGAGGCTTGTTGTTCTGAGCGAGGCCTTGGGTTTGAGCATCGAACTTCAGACATAAACCTACTAGGGGTAGGTTGCTCTTGAATATCCCCTACTTGAGGGGCATTGCTGTTGTGACCAGACATTCTAGGTTCTTGTTGGTGAAGGCTTTCTTAAAGGAAGAACATTCGCTTCCCACAGACGGCGCCAATTGTGGTGAAAATAAATCTCAGCACAAATTATAAGCAAATGCGATCACCAGAAAAAATAAAGAACACAAATTAGAATAGCTGCAATCACACACACGATACAAGATATACGTGGTTCGACAAATGACCTACATCCACACTGGTGCTCTCTATTTTTATTTCTCTTTTCTCCAGGGGAGTGTTTCTGATTACATGCCCTTTTGGCCCGGGCTAGGGATATAATATATACATGTAAACTTCGAAGAGTGGGTGTGTTGGACACCTCCACGTTGGCCCATAATCCCTAGAATATCTCCTGAGAGATTTTAGGTGTTTAATGGATCACTGCTGACTTAACCATCTATGAGACTTTGGAGTTTGGGCCAGACTCTCCACATTTTTGATTGGGCTTAGTCTGGTTACTTCTCTGGGCCAAGATAAATGGCCGAGGTACCCACAATATATATCCAGCAACCAAAAACAATAAGACAATCTTGAAAGTGAGTTAATCTTTTATATACTTCTTTTATATCTATATTTTTTTAATACTCTAAAATTTTATATAAGAGTTAAAGCTTTCTCTCAATTAAGGTGTCCATGTGGAAGTTCTTAGAATCAACCTCCATGCTTTTTAATCTCTTTCTGAAACCGAAGGGACAAAACCCTTCGTATCCTTCCTTTCTCCCTCTGTATTTTTGTGCATTTCTTGGTTAATCTTCCAATATATTTCTCTCTCTCATCTCTAAACGTCTTTTCCTCTCCCTTATCAACTCCGATTGAATTTCCACAACAACGAACCCTCTTCCCAATCTGACCAATTATATACTCTGTGAAGATCATAGACTAACTCTCTCTCATATCTCGAAAAAGCAAAATGTATAGCCTCCAGTGACCAATTAGTTGTGATCTGATTTTTGTGTGATCACTCTGGATTTGGAATTTGCCCAAATCACTCTTTTTTAAATGAATCTGACTTTTTTGGGGCTTGATATTCCATTAATTTACCACCGAGATTTTAGTTTACTTGCCCAAAATTTTCAGTCGAATCAACAAAGTACTTAACTGTCAATATATCTGGGTTCCAAATTTAGTTCCATTTTTTAGGTTATTGCCACCCCGCATAATTTTAGCTATAATTTATTCATTTTGGTCTGAAAATTTTAAAGCATTTCTCCAAAATATGGACATAACTCGATTACTTGGTTCTTAATAATAGTGTGATTTAAAATACTTGATTTATTTACACGTGTTTTTCAAAAGTATAAAAGGATGTGCTTTGAGTCATCAGTGGATGTATAGTTGTTCAAATGGAGGTGTATTAACAACAATTGACCTTAAATTGTGAACCACACTTGTATCTGTTTTTTGGTTTCTGTAAAGATGATTCTTTATGAATATAAATAGTCACTTGAGCCCTCTTCAAAGAAATTCATGTAGGATTAATAGTTATAGCTTCTTATTTTCTTTATTAAATACTTTTAGAAAATATGAACATTATGCAAAGCATATAAATTCATCATGGTTACCAGGTGCATTTACTTTCATAAAATTAATTTATAGTCTTTGTTTCAGGAGAATTATATTTGAAGTACCCCCCCTTTTATATTGGTATCGCTTTTATAAAAAGTAGCACTTAAACATGTCACTATGGAGAGCTTCCACTAAGAGCAAAAAAAAAGTTAATCGAATCCATAAAATAAATAGAATAAACAAATCATGTAACTGTGTTTCTGCATTGGGAGCCAGTATCTACAATATGCTCATACTTTTGGATATTTCCTGACAAAATGTCATTGTGTTTTTTTACTATGCGTTCTTTAATTTTTCTTAAGTATGAATTTTAATTTTCTCTTTTATCTCTCAGGTATACCTCTTTTTGTGCAATCAGTGGAGGGATCATAATGAGCATTGTAGAAGTGAAAAAATGGTAAAGAAAAGGAAGAGGATTAAGAAAAGAGCCCATATTGTTTTTATGGATGATGGGTGCATTTTTTTTATTTGATTATTAAGCTTGTGACTATTGGGCAAAAATGGGTTTTGTGGGTAATGGAGATTTTGTTGGTATTGATGAAGTTAAATTATTAGCACCCTATTTTTTTATACAAATTTTAGATATATTATAATAAATTTTTTGTATTTGAGTGTCAGGACAGAATTACAGTTATAATATTAGATTCAAAGATTATATTGCTCTTTTAGTGAAGATGTTTGACAACACTTTTTTTTTTGTATTGTATATTATGTTAAGCCATCTTTATTGTATATTGTTGTTTAAGCCATTTTTTTAAAGATGTTTAAATTATGCGAATTATATATCTTTTGTTTTTGTATTGGTACCTACTAATTGATGGTCACAAATGTTTACAAATGTGAAGTGTTGAAAAATATCAACTGAGTTATCTAATAAATTATATTAGATGATTTTCCATCTAGAATTATTTTAAATAATTATAGAAAATCTATTAATTTAAATTGCACTCGAGCATCGCGCAAGTTAGCACATAGTTATACTATAAATCTTATAGTATAACTATGTGTTAACTAAGGGAAAATAGTCTTGAAAATAAGTTGAGTGCCGCTTGGTCACACCGAATGTAAAGTCTTTATGTGTCCAAGTGACACTCAACTTATTTTCAAGGGTATTTTCTCTTTCTATCCTCATTGCGGATATATAATAGGTAAACTTTAATTAGAGTATTTCATTCAAACATTAACCTATCAGATATGTTCGAAAATTTACAGTCATACGATGACTTGGTCCTTAATGAATCGGATGGTTTTTTCATGATGGGTCGCTATTTGTGATAACCACAGTAGGTCATATGGTGTAATAGAAGAAAAACTGTTGAGTTGTACCCAACTTTGGTGGGTCAGTTTATAGGGAGAAGATTTTTTTTTGGTGAAAAGGGAAATTATATTAGATAAGCAACATAACGTGCAGGTTACAACAGCAAACCCGTAAAATAGGCAACACCCAACATAAAAGCAAATCTAACTCCACGCAGGGAGAACATGTAATCCTAGTTTGAATCTGAATCTTCCAGTTGACTCTTGCTCTTTTCCTCATCGATAATTTCTCGTAGCCGGTCTGGGGGGTCTTCTAACATGAAGAAGTCTTCAGCATACGCCTTCACATAATTGGCAAGCCAGTCCGCGCATCGATTTGCCTCTCTCGGAATGAAGTTAACATTTATATTCAGATCAATCTTCATATCTCTACAGTCAAGGATGATGGCTGAGTGCGGATGATTATTGCAATCTCCCACATTGATCATGTCAACAGCAGTTTTACAATCAGATTCCAGGCTGATACTCTTTCACCCCCTGTCCTTAGCCAAGGTCAATCCATAAAAGATTCTTCAAGCTCAGCACGAAGAGGAGGAGCCCCAGTGATTTTTCCAAAAAAACTCGTGACCCACTCTCCTCTCCCATCTCGTACAATGCCTCCGAATGATCCCACCCTTGTGTTATTGTCCCAACCGCCATCTGTGTTAATCTTCAAATTTCCTGCACAAGGACACAACCAAATAGTTAGAGAACAGTTACTTGGTCCCCTATGATTGTCGGGTTTGGTGTATGCCCGCGAGATCTCAAGGGCATAATTTACACTAAACTTAGCAATCATGGTTGGCAAGTAAGATTTAGTCTCAAAAATGCGAAGGTTTATAGCTTTGCATAGATTCCATAGAGTGGTGATAAAACAAATGTCCTGCTTACTCCCTAGGCAATTTTTAATGATCCAGTCTCCAAAACTTTCCGTGACCTCACTTCTCGAAATCACCTAACGTCGCATGAGGATCCAAGTTTCCTCGGCAATGGTACACTCCCAAAACACATGCCCCATATCCTCGATTTTTCCACACGTGTTGCACACGGGGTCACTATTCATATTTCTCAGCAGGCGATGTTGATTAGTAAGTAGTTTCCCGTGAAGAATGGTCCATAAATTTTTTTTCAATTTTTGGGGAATTTTCTTTTTCCAAACAAGGTTCCACCCGTTATGGCCAGGTACGTTAAGGTCCCTACCCACCAGCGATCTGTAGCAAGAACTTGTGGAAAATTTACCATCCGGGTTAAGGTTCCAAATAGGTCTATCATCTCGGGGAGTAATCCTAGGGATATTAGTGTTAATGACAGCGCCGATATCCTTGGGTCTGATCCAATGTTGGATGGCACTAAGATCCCATTGACCATGATGGTCCATCAGAATCTCCACCTTGGCGTCCGTACCAGAGTTGATTATAGGGAGAGGTTTAATAGGCTGATCTTCGCACCACCAATCCTAAAAAATTTTAACGTTGTTCCCTCTCCCAATATTCCACTTTATGTTTTTTCTTAGGGTGGCCTTACTCTTGAGGATTCCTCGCCAAATGTGGGAGGCCCTTTTCTTTTTTACCCATACTCTTGGGTTAATGTTCTCAGCATATTTATTTCTCATGACTCTTACCCAAAGGTCTTTATCCTCATTAATGAGTCGCCACCCAAGTTTGGATAGGATGGCGATATTATTCAATTCAGCTTTCCTGATTCCTAACCCTCCAGTCTTTTTGGGGCGACAAACAATATCCCACTTCACAAGGTGGACCTTTTTCTCGGTGGTATTATCTCCCCAAAGGAAGTTTTAATTTATTTTATCAATCTCCCCGCACACGCTAACCGGTAGAGGAAAGGTCTTTATATTATAGTTAGGAATAGCAGAGGTGGTGGTTTGGATGAGCGTTGCTCTACCGGCCATGGAAAGTAAGTTAGCCTTCCACCTCGCAAGTTTCCTCTTCATTTTATCTAGGATATCAGTGAATGTGTTCTTGCAGACACGCCCATTAATGATAGGGGTACCCAAGTATTTCCCGAGATCATTAGTGAGGCTCATACCACAAATATGGTCAAGATTGAGGGATGCCATCTTACTAATGTTAGGGGACACGAACAATTTAGACTTAGCGAAGTTGATGGTTTGACCCGAGATCTGGAAAAAATCTTTGAGCGTCTCCATGACAGCATAGCACACAGAGCTGGTTTCCTCGGTAAAAAGGATCAAGTCATCCGTAAAGAAAAGATGGGAGATAATAGGGCCCCCACGAGAGGCTCTAAGACCTTTCTAATCCTTACAATCCACTTTCTTAGTAATGCTGCATGAAAGATACTCCATGCACAGGACAAAAAGATAAGGGGATAAAGGGTCCCCCTGGCGAAGCCCCCTAGTAGGCTTGAAGCATGGGAGGGGGTCACCATTCCATAGAATAGCCGTGCTAGTGGTCGTGACGCAGCTCATGATAAGATCGATCAACTTAGCATTAAAATCGAAGGCAAGGAGTACCTTCCTCAGGAAATTCTAACTAATCTTATCGTACGCCTTCTCAAGATCGATTTTGAAAATAATCCCTCCCTTTTTACCTTTTCTATTCTGGAGGGAGTGGAGGATCTCTTGGGTGATGATAATATTGTTAGTGGCCTACCTACCCGGAAGAAAGCTGGCTTGGTACAAACTAATGATTTTCATAAGAATGGGTCCGATTCTGTTCACAATCACCTTTGCTAAAATTTTATAAGTGACATTGCATAAGGTAATGGGGCGGAATTGGCTAATAATAGCCTCAGGGTTGTCGATTTTGGGAATAAGGGTAATGATATTCTTTACAATCTTTGCCCCTGTAACCTAATAAATATTAGGTTAATACTTATTAGGCAAGGTAAAGATAATTTAATCTTTGCCCCTGTAACCTAATAATACTTGATAGTTGAGTTTGGGCATTGGTTCTATCTAAGTAAATCAAAAAAAAAAAAATTCTGATTTTCTATTTTCTTGATGTTGTACCTTCATTTTCTGGTACTTTTAGGACTCCTTAGGGCCTATATTTATTGATCGGATGTACAAGTGGTATTTAAAATTTTTGTTTGAGAAATAATGCCTTACATGATTTTCTAATCTTTAATTTTTTTTCCTATATGCAAGTAGCTAACGTTTCTAGGCAACAGATGATACTTAGACAGATTCCTATTTTAATTGATCTTGCTGAAGTGCCAATGTGTGTCTTTAGTCTTTAAATGTAAGACACATGATTTATGGCATACAGTTTGTTTTCTATTTATTTGTAAGTGAAGCTTAAGAAAAGTATAGGTGAATTTAAAAGCATAGTTGAATCAATTATACAATCAAAATCACACTTAAAGTCCATTAAGCACATGTTTAACCATTATAAATTTATGCCAAAGGTCACATGGGTACCTAATCTTTTGGATAGAAGATTGTAAAGAATAACTATTTGTAGAAAGTATTACTGTATTGAAAGATAACAGTTGGAATTCATTAAAAAGTATGAACTGAGATAGGTTTTATCAAGTCTCCTCTTTTTTATTAGTTTTTGTACTTAAAAAAAGAGTGCAACTGTTTGAAGGTCTCATTTGAGTTACGAATTTAACTAGGACCTTTACTATTTACTTTGGGTTTTATAAGTTTTCTTTGGCATGGATTTTAGAACTCAGATGAGATGCGTTTACTATTTTCTTTGTTTTTTATGATTTTTTTAGCGTCAATTTGTAACTCAGTTAGGAGTTATGTTTGTAGAGATGTCTCAACTTTTTGTTTGCTATATCCATAAAATTTACTTGAGAAATAGACTAATGTCATTGGTGTAAATAGATTTCATTATACCTACATGCCTTTAATAAACCTATAGAAACACTAACTTATTTTGTAGGCAACTTTTCACTCTCCTCCATTAATGCAACAAAGATTTACATCAACCTTAATATTCCATAAGGCACTTCCTTAAATAAATGTTATGAACATAATTATTATTTATAACATGCATTCTAAAGACTTATTAACCTTTTTAAAATTCTTCTACAGAGTCGCCTAGAAAAGATTGCAGATCTTCCCCATTCGAGTTCAAGTGGGTATTAATAGAATTGTAGCTACTGCGGATGACTTAAAAAATAGGAAGAACTAAACTCTAATATTGTGATCAGACTCTGAGGTAAACAAGTTTACATTCCTAACTAAAAATAATCTTCCTCTTCCCCTCCCTCTTTCTACAGCCATCCTCCCCTCCCTCCCTCCTCCTCCATTGAATCAGAATTGAAACAAAACAGGTTACTTCCATTTTCAATTCAATGCATATTTTTTTAAAGAAATTTTATGTTGGTGTAACAGTTATGTTGGCTTAATTTTTAACAACATGTTAGTTTAATTATTATTAACATTTATGTTATTTTAAATATGTACAGATTAGTTTAAACAGATAGTTTAATTTTAAATAGTTAGTTTAAAACATTTTGTCTTAAAATAGTTAGTTTAATTTTAAACAACGAGATTTAGCTACCTATGTTATGACTTTTCTTTTAAGAGTGTTACTATTTCAAATGAGAAGTTGATTGGTGTAGTTACTTTTAGTGTTTAAGGATGTAAAAATATTTGACTTTACTACATGTTTGATATGAGGATTTATTTCATTTTAGTTTTTCACTGTGACATATGCGCCCATAAAAATTTAGATGTTTACATAGTTAACAACTGTATTAACTAATGTCTAATAGCCAGTGTGCCGAGGCAGATGCATGTGCCAATTTATTATGTTTACATCCCCTTCCCCCAATTATGTGAATTTCGAGAAAAAAATATTAAGTTTATTGGAGCAAAGTAAATATAGATTGTTATTTTTATCGTTGGTTGTTTGCATTCTTATATATGGGTCTTCATTTGCAGGTTCAACCCCATTCAATGCTCACGTTTGGTTTCAGCCTCGACGAGCCCAGCACTCTTGGAAACCGGACCCATAGGATGCCAAAGCTTGGTCTTAGCGCTGATGAAGCTGTAAGTGAGGCTAATGAGGACATGCCACCATTGGAGGAAGCATATGTTGATAATGATGGTAGCACGATGGAGGAAGTTGACTAAATCTAAAACATTTTTGAAGTCTCGTTTTAGTTTTTTCGTACTAAACTATGGTTAACTATATTGCTGTTGAGACATGGTTTGTGCCAAAAAAATGTTTGTGTTTTTATTTTTTCTGTCAACATAACTATGATGTCTTTTTACTGATATGTACAAAGAGATTAACCTTAGTCGTTGATGTTCTCTAATTTTACTTTTAAACTACTTAATTGATATTAGTATTGTTGTTGGAGTATTGTTTTATTTCTCAAAACAGGGTGGATAGTCCTATAAACAAAGAGAATTTTGCCGAATTTTAAAAAATTATTTACACTTGATTAAATTGTATGTAACACTTAATTGGTGTTATTTCTGTGAGATCTATAACACTATTTGTATTGTTATAATATTTTCTAAAATATTTACACATTGTTGTTGTAAAAAATAAGTATAACCTAAAAGTATTTGGGGTGTTTGCGGTAATTGCCAATGTCGTTGTGTTGTAAGACCAAGTACTAAATATTGCGGGTAAGCCCAAGTACTAATATTGCGGGTAAATCCATTTTTGTGCGTTTTTTTTTTTTAAATTACACTTTGTTTTGTCGGGGATAAATTTTTTTCTGTTTTGTGATTATATATTTTGAAAATTTTCGTCGTGCCTTAAGGCACGAGCATATATATATATATATATATATATATATATATCCACCATAATATACCTATATTATACTTGTTTTATAATGTAATATGATAATAAAATTGAGCATATTGGTCCTGATCCCCAATATGAAGGTATTGTATTGCAAGGCCACTATTTTTGGCACCGTGGTTCGGGAAGTGTTGAAATGCAAAATTGATATATGTATATATATGTGCACCTTCAACCTTTAAAACTTTTTATTATCATTTGACCACTTAATGAACAAAAGTTGTGATTGAAACTCAAGAGTTTGATCTCCTAATCATAGAGATCCTATCCACCAAATTTCATTAAAAATTATTTGTACTAAATTTTAAGATTTTTGTTTATGCAGAATAGGCATAAGGGTAATTATGGATGGGAACGTGTTTAGTTTCGGGATGGTTTTGCTAGAACAGGTAATCGAAAAGCGAGTTGTGAGCGAGGGAACTGGGTTAGCTAAATGGTGATTGGACAAATCAGCTCAGCAAGACAAATGGGATCACATTCTTGATTTTACAATAAGCAGATCATCACTCGCCATTAGGAGTCAGATGCTAGCAGTACTAAGGGTAGCTATAGCCTGAGTTAGCGTCTCCCCAGAAGCAAGACTGAAGATAAAGAGCGTGATAAGAATGCTCCTTAATGCGAGGTAATTGTATCAAAGAGAGAGAAAATGAAAAAAAGAAAAAGAAACTTCATATTTAGTAGCAGAATGATAGCATAATGACCAAATGAGTTTGACCATTTTGTGGTATTATACCATTATAGTATAGGATTGGGCCTTAAGTGTAAAAAAAAAATGAACTTATAATTTTTGGCAAAATCAAATAGTTCTGTGGGATTTCTTGCAAAATCCACTTTTTCGATTTTTGCCCTTAGAAATGTTTTTTTTTTTTTTTATACAAGTTGTGATAGGAATTGTTAGATTGTAGAATTAAGCCTTCAAGTATTATATTCAAATTGCATCGCATTGTCATCACGTGTATGATATTTATATATGATAGTTTTGTAATATTCTAACATGGAGGTGTAATAGAGAAAATATAACTCTCCATGGTAAGTATATGTTTATTCTTTTTTTTTTTAATATTAAAGTTACCGACTAACTTATCATTAAACTTCCTGGAGGGAACTTATAGATTTCAGTTTATAATTTTTCATGAGAGCTTGTAAACCCCTCACAAAGAAGCTATTAGAGTTGTTTTCTGTTGCAAAAGTTGCATACACCTTTTTTCCCCTTCTACCAATCGGATGAAGTCCAAAAATATGATTTCCCCATATATCATACATAAACTCATCATCATTCCCCCTCTTTTCCTCTGTCTTAACCCTTTCTTGATCATATAATTTCGATCCAGGGGCCCGAGCATATGGAGCAATGGTGGATGTTGCAACCACATGAGGAGGAGGAATCAAATTTGGGGCACAAGGTGTCACAGAAACTTTAAGCGCCGTTATTAAACGTTCCTTGGGTGCATTTTCGGTAACAATATGTTTATTCAACTGTATTAGTTTACTTAAGAGTATCATATGGACCCATGGATCCCTTTTTTAACATTACCACAAAGAATAGAAATTATATTCATGTTTGGTAACCATTTTGTTACCATGTTTTAGTCTATTTTTATAAACATTTAAGACCAACCCCAGCTCATTTTAATTTGTAAAGTGAGTTTTAACTATTTTATCCTTACTCCCCCCCTCCCCCCCCCCCAAAAAAAAAAAAACTAACAAATATGTATTTTTTGTAATATTTTATATAAAACGCACTACATCAAGTAAGACTCCTCTTTCCTTAGAGTGTACACGTAGGATTCTAATTTTTAATACTCTTTCTTTTTTCCCCTTAAAACATTAGATACAATTGTATGTATGTAAATTTCTTTAAGATTTTCTGAAAAATCAAAGTTCTTTGTGATTTGTTTCTTTGACCAACCTATATTTCTTGCACAATCTCCGACTCAAATTTTTTTTAGTGTTTGAATGACGATTGAATTTGTATATAGTTCCTTAAGGTGCTTCTTTGATAAAGTTTTCATTCTACCAAGAAGAAATCAAGCAGCGAGTGTTTAGAATGAGAATCTTGAGAGGGAAACTATTACAATACACTTATATTTTTATTGCAAAATGACTAGCTATTCCTGATTTAAAAAGGTCAAGTTAGAATCAAACCTTTTGAGTTGGATCATTTTGCTTTTCTAAAGGTACTTTTGGCATACCAAACACATCCTTACTTATTTTTCTAGATAGGAAAATTTATTCCTTTGTTGTTTCAGGAATTTTTTTTATATTCATATGATCATTTGATGATATTTTCAATTATATTATTGTTTAAAATGGATATGGAAATTATTATTTTTGAATTCGACATATATATATTGGACAATTAGAGATATTGAAAAACCAATCGGGCTTCATCACTAGGATGTTATTGGAGTAAGTAGTCTTTCGCTCTTGATATTAGCTTTTATTATACTACAATAATACAAGTTTTAATTTAAGATTTGTGTAAAATTGAAAATAATATTATTTCCTGTCACCAATTTTTCTAATGATAATATTTTTTCAGAAAACACGCATGTTTGTATTCACGTATACATAGTCGTCTAACTCGCGCATCGCGCAGGTTTACAACTAGTTGGTTTTAATTTTGGAAAAAAATCTTGACAAGTGAGCTCATTTCATTGTGTTAGTGTCACACGGTGGTGAGAAATTACCCAAGTAAGTTTTGGCTGACCGGAGCAAGGCGAGTTTTAAAGTTGTGAAATTCCACAATATGTTATGAAGCTTCACATTATGAAATTTTATTCCTATAATTTTGCCCAAAGTTTTTTTTTGGGTGGATGCCTTGTCTATTTTTCTTTTTGAAATTTAATAATATCCCAGGGGTGTTGGCCCCTTTCTCAAAGAAAAAATATTATATGTTTTTGCAAATATTAAATTTTGCTACTGATGTTGCTTTCATTTTGGATTATCTTCATAATAATTCCCAAACATCAAGAATTCTTTGCAATCTCAAACCAAGCAAAATTCTATTAAATTATACCAAACAAATTATCTCTAGAGAGATCCATAAATTCTAAAGGAATAATACTTTTAACTAGTAAATGTATCATTGTTCAATCCAAAGAACTTATAGTCATTTCTACAAATGTTTCCTAACAGCTTCAGACTTGTGGAACACAAACTTTGTCCTAGAGCTAAAACACCTTTTAAAAGGTTTGACAAACCAACTAGGTTTGTGATTATTTCTAAGATCATCTCCAAATGATGTTTGCCATTTTGTCGTGCAAAAGAGTAGAATTAAGAATTTTGCTAAAATCATAATGCACTGAATTCTAGATAACCTATTGAAAGAGATCAAATTCCAAACCTCCACAGGAAGAGAACCAATATGGTTGTTTTGAGAAAACAAATAGCATATTCATATTTACACATTTCCTATTAGTCGTGGTGTGCTGACCAATGATTATTATTAACAAGGATTTTTTGGGAAAGATTCAACTTAGCTCAACTCAACCCAAAAGTGTGTAAAAATAGGACACTCCACACAATTTTATAATTTTAGTCTTTGTACGAAAAAGACCATTAAAATGATTAATATACCGTTTGACAACTTATACAAAAAAACCTTTAAATTTTTAAAATTCCATAATTTCAACTCTACAAATCCAAAATTCACAAAATTTATATAATTGAAATCTACTTGCCGAGATCTATCAAACAACACCAATATTCGATATTTTTTGACAAAAAAATCAAAATGAATAAATTTACTGTTTCACTACAATCTTCAATTTTTCGACGAAAACTTCATTTTATCATGCGAAAAACCTTATTCTCCATCTCTGACAATAGTGTCACTGGTACGGACCCAAAAAAGAAAAGCAATAGATTAAGAAAGGGAAAATAAGGAGAGATAAAAAATTCGACGAGGATTCCAATGGTCTCGGATGAGAGTTTTGGTAATTCCAGTAGACTGTTCGGGCGAGGATTTCGGTGGGTGGGGTAGGATGAGGGTGCGGTTCTGGTTTATTTTTAGAAAGAGAGTAAGTGAGTTTTAAATGGATATGAGTAAGAGGATGAATATATTTTTAACTAAAACAAATAACAATTTACTTGTTTTGTGTACTCTTATTTCTAAAGGAACCACACAAATAATTGTTATTGAACCATAAGGACTATATTTATAAACATGAAAACCAGTGTCCTATAAATCCAAATATAGAGTGAAACATGACTTTGGACCAAATTCTCTATATTAACAAAGAGAAGTCCAATTAAAAATCTCAAATTTCTCAAGGAGGATAGAATGATTCTGAAAAATTTGTGTTCCTCGAGGTCTAGTTCTCTTAGCTTTTGAAGCTTTCCAATATCAGTGGAAATAGCATCCATGAAGTTGTTATTCCATATGTATAAACTACGAAGGTTATGAAGATAATTAGACTAAATGTTCTAACCCCTCAAGTTCATGAAACTATTACATATCATGAACTTTTCCTAGAAATTCATTTATTCACATAATAAAGACATTGGGATTTGATGCGTTTGAAATATAAACAAATATATTACAAATCCAAGTGAATTCGATTTTGAGACAAGATATATTGGTAAAAATTTAACCACAATATGTTGAGGTGTAAAATTATAACCCCCATACTAATTTTATATTTATGTGACCTGAAAGTTATTTCTCTCGCTCTAGGTTTTCGTAAAAAAATGTTACGAGTCCCAACTACATTCTCGAGAGTGCAAAGCTTTAATGCTATGCCACATCAATTGGGAGATATAGTTGTGACTCATAACATTACTCTTTCATAAATATATAACAGAACATGTGCCTCATATAAAAAACGGGACAAGTACTTGAGTAGGTTCTGCCCTTCAACCATGGATGCCTAGTTTTTAAATTTAAGTGGTCCAGCCTAGGGGTAGTAAATGGGCGGATACGGATCGGATACAATATTTTTCATATCCGTATCCTCTATATAGATGCACTATTCGTATCCGACCGGATATTTAAAATAACTATCCATATCCGTATCCACTTGGATACCTCAGATTCGGATAATATACGTATCCATTTACATTGTTTAGCCATTGCAAAAAATAACTACGAATGCCTCTTGTTTAAATTTAAGTGGTCCAGCCATTTATCTGTAGTCCAATTAAAATGCACAAAAAAGTTGGGTGCTCCCAACATTGACATCTGGGACATTCCACTAACATTGCAACTTTGGCAAGGAGTGTGAACACACCACTAAATTACAACTTTGGAGGTTTAACATAAGATAACAGGCACAAACTCAAGTGAAAGTATATATTTCCACCATAAAAAATAAGTATGCTTGATAAGGAAGTTCAAATAGTAGCTAAAGAGTGAAAAAAGGAAAAATAAGTAAATTAGAGCAATCTGATGGACACTTGAGCTATTGAGAGGTCGAGAGAGATGCTCGAGAGAGTTTGAACTCACAAAAGGAACTAAACACGTATAGAAAATTTATGTTGTGGGTGAATCACCCTTAATTTTAGTTGTGAATCACCTTTAATTTAATTTAATTTTATGAATTCCTATGCATGTTTGGATGTGAGTATTGATGGTGCTCTAATCCTCTTATTTCTTTCTCTATAAATATTAGGTTGACATAGTTGTAAATCATCGCCATGTTATAATTTAAAGTAGTTTATTGATGAAAAGCATTCAGAACAGGGAAAGGGCAAATTCGGTCAGTTCAATTTTCTTTAGCAAAAAATGGATTTCTAATTAAATGCAAAACAATGAATAACAGAAATAAATGATTAATTTATGTCAAAAATGCTCATTATCAGTCAGGGAACATGGCCTACTTCTTTATGTGAGGTGAATTAGGGCGCGAAAGTGTAAAAAAAGAAGTTATCTACACAACAATTAGCTACAAAACATCTATACTACACAACAACAACAATAACTAAAGAAATGAAATGGCTTTCTTTCTCTCTCTATTCTCTATTCTCCATATTAAAAGTTAAGTACAAATGAGGGCCAATGGGCCTATTTATAGGAGAGATTAGCTTGCTAAACAACCTATTACCCAAAAAGACTAAATAAGGCAATTAATATCTAAAAATGACATATTAGTCCCAAACATACTTGGAAACTAATAAAGCTCTGAAAATAAAGGAAAATTACAATAAAATGCAAGAAAATACTAAAATAAATCCTAATTCTCATCATTCACCCCTACTTGAGAGAGCTCGTCCCGAGCGATAAAAATGTGTGTGAGGGAAACATTCGGGGGCTCCCCTACCTAAAAAGAAAGTCATTTTTTGAAGCGTCCCGCATATCGACTTGCAAAATATTCGCAAAGAAAAATGATAAATTTACACCATGACCGATGAATAGGAAGCACTACACCAAATCCTGCGAATGGTCACAGCCAAAATCCCTAACCAAGACTATGGGTCGTGGACTTGGGCTGTGACCATTTCGGGCGCGACCAATTTCGTGGATCGCGATCCAAGTCCGTGACCAAAAAATGGTCACAGCCCGTAGGGGTCACGGAAGATGGTCGCGGACTTGGGCCGTGACCCATACGGCGATGGGGAAAAAATAGTCGTGGTCCAATGGGAATGAGCTCAATCAAGCATGCACCTCAACTCTAGTGGCTTTAATTCCCAAAGTCAAGGTTTTATCTACCTTTTCTGAATTCAAACCAATCAGTCAATGTAATTTTTTTCTAAGTTGTTGACTTTGAGATTAGGTAAAATCTTCTCTAAGCTAGTCTCCCAAGAGCCAAGTGCTTTGCCAAAGTATTAACAAGAAACTTTTGGGGAATAATGAGATTCTTAAATTATTAATTTCAAAAGCCTATGATAGAATCTCGTGAATCTTTATTCTCAAGGTATTGAGGAAAATGGGATTTAGTAAGGTTTAGATAAGTATGATTTGGAGGGCCATTTCTAATTTCTTCTTTTTCATACTTATCAATGCTGAGTGTAGGGTTTTTTTCAAATCTTCTAGTAAATCGAGGCAAAGGAATCCCTTATTCCATAGTTTATTCATTTTAGCTTCTAAAATCTTAAAGATTTGCATTGGATGATTGTCAGAAAAACTTTTTCTCCTTACATTATCTTTTTTGGAGCCCCAATTATCACACATTTGTGTTATGCTGATGATACTCATATTTTCATAAATGGCTGAAAAAGATCTTTTCAAAAGTTTATGAATTTATTAGTCTTCTATGAGAAATCCTCATGACAACACACTTCGCCTCACCCCAGGCAAGGCCCCTTCAACAAGGCGCGCACCGCCTAGGTTCGAGGCACGGGTTAGGCATGCCTTGTTAAAGTTTATTGGAAAACATCCCAATACAAGAATGAACCAATCCATATGTTGATTTTACGTATCTTACAATGAAATGTGGAGAAATGGACAATTCCCCATCCTAAAACTAACTAAATCCAAGTGTAATATGTCAACTTAATCTTTCTCACCACTCACTACTTAAGTAAATGAAATAAACATGCATAAACAAGTTATATGTTGATTTTCAAACACTATTGCATAACCAAGTCAAAGATATTTTCAAATTATCGTTGTATTCTCAAATCGGGAGTCCTTTGATCACGTGGTCAGTTCCTACGTGTTACATTGGTCCTGTGCGAGGTGTTGGTGCCTCTCACGGGATGTTCAGGGGCTATTTCGGGGTATCACCCTCTAACGCCGTGTTTTTAAGCCCGAGTCTAAATTTTTTTAAATTATCTTCGTATTCTCAAACTGGGAGTCTCGTGATCATGTGGTCAGTTCTTACGCGTTAGATTGTTCCCGTGCGAGGTGTTGGTGCCTCTCACGGGGACGTTCGGGGGTTATCTCAGGTTTTCTCCCTCTAACGCTATGTTTTTAAGCCTAATCCTAAATATTTTCAAATTATCGTCTTATTCTCAAATCAGGAGTCTCGTGATCGATCAATCTATTCCTAAGAGTTACTTTCATCTCGTGCGAGGTGTTAGTGCCTCTCACGGGACCGTTCGGGGGCTGTGTCGGATTTTTGCCTTCTAACGCCATGTTTTTAAGACTAATTCTAGATATTTTCAAATTATCGTCGTATTCTCAAATTGGTAGTCTCTTGATCACGCGGTCAGTTCCTATGAGTTACATTGGTTCCATGCGAGGTGTTGGTGCCACTCAAGGGGCCGTTCAAGGATTATGTCGGGTTTTTGCCTTCTAACGTCATGTTTTGAAGCCTAAGTGATCGAGGGTGAAAAGTAGTGCGTGTCAAACGTCGGTCGTTGTTTTCTGTTCACCTTCTCAATACAGGAAACCTAAATTACGACTGCACTTGCGGGGCAAGCACAACGGTAAGTCAGGTATCGAAAGATCCACTGAGACGAGTTGCTAGAATTTATATGATTTAATATTCCAAAATAAAAGTGAAAAAGCTGATTACAAACTAAAAAGGAAAAGATGCATGAAAGGGAAATATTTAATTTAGGTAAGTGTATTGAAACTAGATTAACAAAACGGTAAAAATTATAGGTTGCGTCGAATATCCCTCACCCGAGTTAATTTGTATAAAATGGATACATGGGTCGACGAGTTATTACGAATGCGTCTCATTTCGACAGTTAATTGAATCAAGGGTTGTCACGCCCCTAAATCCGCATAAAAGCCTAATAAGATTTTGGTATCAATAAATAACCCGAAATTTGTGCACGCAAGGTCGTAAGCACGGGATATACATGATATGCCCCGTCAAATCTCCTAAGCGCAATAACTAGGACAACGCACCAGAAATAGACCTATAAATGCCATCACCAAAGCAAAGCAACCCGTCAACTCGAGTGAGTTCAATTCAAACACAACCTAATTTAAATTACATAGAAAGCATGTTAAAAATGCGGTAAAGAAAGCGGTAAATAAATGCGGTAAATTTACACTAGAAAGCACGAGAAGAAAGCATGTAAACCTAATTAACAAAGAAAGAATTAATGAAATACAACTATATTAATGGAAATGGAAGATGGTAGCACAAATTACAAGCCCAAATGGGTGTCAATCCAAGAAGAAATGAAGAAATGAGATCTCAAACCTCCAAAACCCTAACCAATTCTTCCTAAAACGAATTATATCTGTTTTTACATAAAAATTCCTTTATATAGTAAAAGGAATTAAATTAAAAAAGAAAAGAAGAAAGAAATTAAAAGGCCAAAATATCAGTTGGAAATAGGGGATCAATCGATCGATTCCCTGTGATCGATCGAACGATGCCAAAAATATCAGCCCATTGTCTCCCAACGAATCGCAAAAACTAAAGAATCGATCGATCGATCCCTTTATTCGATCGATCGATCAAGCAGGTATGAGCCTCCTGCATGCTGTTTTGGGATGCTTGCCTTTCTCGTCGGCTAAAATCGTTGTAACTTCTTCATTCTGAATCGGATTCACGCACCGTTCATGGCCACATGAAGCTTGCGAGGAGGGATACAACTTCCATGAAGATGATGGGCCAGGTGATCAAAATGTGAATTGAATAAATTGCCCTTGAACGTGCGATCACGTACGAAAATCGAGCGGGATGCGTCCGAACTTCACACTTAGCATCCAAATACCTATAAAAACTCAATTAACCCTTGGAAAACATGTTAACATAGAAATCCGAGGTTGTCTGGTTAACGAGCATAAATATAGGGAATAAGATACCCGAGGGGGCTAAAATGCATCGGTTCAAGGGATGAAATACGCAATATTTGCGTCGTATCACTAAGTCTAGAAATTTTCAAATTATTATCGTATTCTCAAATCGAGAGTCTCGTGATCATGCGGTTAGTTTCTATGAGTTATGTCGGTCCCGTGCGAGGTGTTGGTGCCTCTCACAGGGCCGTTTGGGGGCTGTTTTGGGTTCTCCCCTCTAACGCCATGGTTTAAACCCTAAGTCTAGATATTTTCAAGTTATCATTGTATTTTCAAACCGGGAGTCCCGTGATCACGCTGTTAGTTCCTACGAGTTACATTTGTATCAAAATTATACTTATCAATGACTATAGTAAAGGATGTATTCTATAATCAGTAAAGCTCAACGTGCTTGAAACCTACAACACAATAAAAATCAATAAAAAGGAACTAAAATAATGTAATATTATAGTGCATTGTTCCAAAAAAAGATCATTCCAAAATTAGGAACCAATACTGTTGATTATAGTTCATTGTTTATCCTAAATTTATATCTCAAGCTTTCCTATTCATAGTTGTTAGTTGGGTCCTACAGAATAACTTGAGAGGTAAAGTCCAATTAGTAATGTTCCAATTTGTTAGTTAGAGTTCCAATGTTTCTAATGTCTGATGACATACCGTGACATACCTTTAACCAAAGAGAGCATCAAGTAGCCAATGAAACAAAGTACTGATCAAACCAAACTTTTGAACATCTTCAATACCACACATGGAGTCACAACGCCGAAAAAAATGAAAATAAATTAAACACCAAAAGGTTAGAGAACAGGGATAACCTTGTAAATCTCAATCAAAACTGAAATAAAATCACGATATATTAGAAAATTAGAGTGGTATTATACACAATAGATGATGGTTCGTAAAATAAAAGCATGATCCATACAATGTGTAATTCAAAGTTTGACCTTGTTATCCGAGAATACACTTTGTAATAAAAAATAACATAAAATGTGTTATTGGAAAGAGTATACAGAGTGTATAAACACTCGTGAACCATTCAAATTCAGTGTATACCTCATTTAAAGCCCCTATGTATTAGAATGAAGGCCACAATGTATACCACATTGAAAGCCTCTATGAATCTCTACTTAGAATGAAAGTAGATGTATGCCTTAATTTTCTCCTGTAAAGTGGTGCAATCAAATATTCACTAAAAGCTAACAAGCAGAGTTTCCTTTAAATGAGTTAAAAATAGAAATAAAAAATAAGAAAGAAAATGTTAAGGTCATTGTTTAAAGTTGTTAAGGTCTATAAAAACTGTTAGAAATTGTTCAGAAAGAATGAGGTACATCAACTATTCAGAGCTATAAAGAGTGAGGTACATCAACGGTTAAACAATGATTAATATATATACAAACCAAATATTAATCATAAGTGGAAGGCTTGAGATTCTTCATCACTTTAGCTAACTCAAACTTTAAACATTTGTGTAAGATTAAAAATTTGTAATGACAAACATCATGTTATCAAAAGATAAATTAAATCGTCAAATATCAAAAGGTACTAAGTGTCCCAACTCTTGGCTCAACATAAATTCCACTCTAAAAAAAGGTATTCTAAATAATATATACCTTCAACCCTCCCAAGTTGCTATAGCTGTAAGTGTCCGAGATGACCAAGCTATAAATGTAAATCATCAAACATTTGATGTTATTTCATTAATCCATTCCATAATTAACTTTACAAATAAAAAAGACATAAAATAAAGAAATTAACAATAAATCAAAGTTAGCTCTTATAAGGAACCCAGATCATACAATGTAATTTACAATATCCTCGCTATTTTTTTAGGTCTTCTCATTTGCTGAAGCACACACCATTTGAAGAGTGAAAGGAAAAACAAAAAGGAAATAAGAGAAAAAGAATAAACTGAGTAGTATCAAAATATGTAGAAACAAATAAGATTTAAGAATGTAAATCAAAGAGGAAATAATACCTGGTTGCACGGGATTGATATGGGAATATACCGGCGCTGGATGTCGGAAGAATTCAAAAAATTATGTCAAATACACAGGTAACGCTATGTTTGTTTTTTTTCCAGAATGTAAAGGATTGTGAAGTTGAAGTTTATAGTAGAAAATAAAGCATATTTTTGGGACTTGTCACACCCTCACCAATATCGCCACAATCCGGGCGAGAAATATAAAAATTAGGATCTTGAATATCATTAAATTAGCAAAACTAACAATATCTTACTATAAAAAATAACGACACACATATAAACCCCAATGCAATGTAAAAAAAATCCATTTAATTATATTTGGTAAAAAAAAATCACGACACTCATATAACCCCCAATATAATATGATGACATGCATATAACCCACAACATGGTGGATGTAATTTTTTTATTTATTAAAAATTCATTTAATTATATTTTGTCAAAAAAAAATATATTGTCTAGGGTTTTGAATAATATTTTGTCAAAAAAAATAACCCCAATACAATTTCTAGGGTTTATTGACATAAAATAAGATTTGTTCATAGTTACCCATATAAACACACATAAACATAAATCTGTGCATACACACACATATCAACATAAATTTATACATATGCTCACACAGATACACACACACACACACACACACACACACTCTTATACATAGACATATAGACACAAATAGAAATCTATACATACGCATATACACAAATAGAAATCTATAGATACACATACACACACAGAACTGCCACAAATCATCAAATCGAAATGTACGCACACATATACACACATAACTTTCAAAAATCTTAGAGTTGAAATCGCGAAAACCCAAGGCTGAAATCGAATCGTAAAAATCACCCCAAACCCCCTTAGACGAAATTGCAAATGCCCAAATAGGAAATGGGACTGAGATATGCACATTTTTTCTTAATGGCTAAATCTGGTCACGACCTAGAGCCGTGACCTACCATTGCAAACCATTAGTCCTCCATATGCTATTGATTAACGAATGGTCATGGCTTAGAGCCGTGACCCCCATCCGCGACCACCATAAGGGATAACATGCATGACCTGATGATGTTCAATTGAGGGATGGACATAACCCATAGCCATGAACCACGTCAAGAAATGGTCACGACCTCCAGTCGTGACCCTCAGTATGTGTTTTTTGTGCTTCGTCATGACTATGGTCCCGGCCCATAGCCGTGACCCACGCCAAGAAATGGTCATGGCCTCTAGTCGTGATCCTTAGTGTTTTGTTATGCTTCGTCATGCTTATGGTCACTGCCTAAGTTCGTGACCCATCCGCGACTAAGCTTTGAGGGAATTTAGGCGCGAGTTTAGTGCCAAGATGGTCACGACCTAGTCACGGCCCAAGTTTGTGACCCACAGTGGTCAGGGATTTGGGTCGTGACCACTTCCCAAGCATCCATGACTCAGTGTGGTAATGAGTATGGTGACGCCAAAAATTGAGATGGTCACGGCCCAAGTCCGCAACAAGATTGTCACGAACTTGGTCCATGACCAACTAGGTGTGACGATTCGTAGGATTTGGTGTACTGAATATGGCCTTTAATCCATCCAAATAAAGTGCCAAAACAAGAATGACGCGGAAAAGGCCATTGATGCTAAATTTCATCCAAATTGCCTGTGATGAGCCTCATTAGCATCAAATTATGTAAAAGAGGCATGGAGCACTCCTTGTAAGGAACCCAAAAAGGATCCATAAATCCCACACCAGTCATGATCACCCTACGCATAAGAAACAACCACCAAACCATCATCACAAAGCTCATCATCATGACAAAAAATGGGAAAAGAATCCATCTAATCAAATATTTTTACCTCGTGATAATGAGTGCGAGTCTCCCAAACATATTTAACAAATAAATAAAAAAAATCACATAAAAAGTACCCATCATATTCTACCCTAAAGATAGGAATGAAGTCCACAATCTCAAATGTCTCCAAATTCCTATATCGACTACGAGTGAGCCATCCATCCACCTCGAATATGAAAAAAGTCACAAGGAAGTAACTCGGAGTCACTAACAAGTATCGTCGGGGTCTCAACGACCTCAGAGACATCCTTATGAATCATATCCAAAGAGATAGTATCTTCGGTGTGCGTTGGAATGACATCAGATGTAGGAGGAGGTACATCGTTGGACAAGTACTTTAAATATAGGACCAAATACCTTGCTCGTGCATGTAGCCATTATTCACGTGCCATCTCCATCTCATAATACTCGGCTCGACATATATGTAGGTGTTGATGGTACAACTCATACTCTCTGATAGAATAAGCATGATATGCCAATGTCTGAAGCTTTTGAGAGATATAAGAATCCATCTCGACCCAAGAAGCTTGAAGACTTTGGAGTTACTTGAGGATGGCACAACTAACCTCATCAAAATTAGCACATGCATTCATATCGAGGCCGTATTTGGTACCATCCAATGAGAATTTATAATAAAGGTATTCTTCGAGTGAGGGAGGGATTAAATTGTAGGACCTTGAAAGATTTGGGGAAGATTTGTAATTATTGAAAAATGCAGGGATGAATTGTAATTTTTAGAAATTGGTTAGGGATTAGTGTGTTGAAGAGGTTCTGGTGGTGGGAAAATTGGATTAGGGTTTGTGATGTGGTGGGAGGTTGTCGGGGTTGAATATGAATGTCTATTAGGGTTAGGGTTTGGGGGTAATGTAGGGTGGTTTTGTAGGGGTAAATGGGGTGGGACAATTTGGACACATATTGGAGAAGAAGGCATTGGAAAAGAATCGAAAGGAGTCGTGACCAATAGAAAATCTTTGAAAGGGCTGTTTGGCTGTTGTGGGCTTCATACCAAGATAGACGACAGAGCTGACACTGCCGATGGATCATTCCGGCCAGTTTGTTGATGCTCAGGGATCGTCTGGCTTCAGAGGTGGTAATCGGCGGTCAAAAATTAATTTCCGATGGAATGGGATAAAATCAGGTTCGGAGCAGTGGGATTTTAGTTCATGTATAGCTTGGAATGGGGTTCTGGTGTGCGACAAGATTGTTTTGGATATTGGCGACTGATTTTGTTTGGGTTTTATGTTGGTCGGCTAGTGGTTTGAGATGGTGGGGTGACAGGGGATGTTTGGGGAGAAGTCTTTGGAGAGGTGGGGTGGAATGGTTTGTGGTTTTGGTAGGCAGGGAGGGACGGCCTGTTGTGGGTGGGTTTTGGATTGGGATGGGTTGGGGCTGTAGGGGTTGTAGGGGCTTTTTTGAGTAGGACGGTCAACAAGTGGTGGTGGTGAGATAATTTCTTTGGTGGTATCATTTTCTTTATTGTGGGTTGGGTTAGGGTTTGTGAAACTAGGGTTTGTGAAACTAGGGTTTTTTGGGAGGCAAAGATGTAGAATGGGTTGATCTTGGAGAATTAGGGTTTCGATGGTTGGACTTGTTGTACGTAGAGTGAAGTCTGAGTGGTCCCATCTTGAATCTGATTCGTATTTGATAATCATCCTCGCGTCAAGAACAAACGCGGCTCGGATAGCAATTTGATGAGAATTAAGGTGCAGAAGTGTAAAAGAAGAAGTTACCTACACAACAATTAGCTACACAATATCTATACACAACAACAAAAACAACAACTAAAGAAATGAAATGAATTTCTTTCTCTCTCTATTTTCTATTCTTTATTCTTCATAGTAAAAGTTAAGTACAAATGAGGGCCAAGGGGCCTATTTATAGTAGATATTATCTTGCTAAACAAGCTATTACCCAAAAAGACTAAAGAAGGCAATTAATATCTAAAAATGAAATATCAGTCCCAAACATACTTGGAAACTAATAAAGCTCTAAAAATAAAGGAAAATTACAATAAAATGCAAGAAAATACTAAAATAAATCATAATTCTCATTATTAGGTGAGATGATATATGATGTGAATCTTCGAAGATATCTGTAAAGAAAGTTGAATATAAAAGAATTTAACCCTCTTTTTTAATGTATGATAAGGATAGCCTGTTTAGACCTGTAATCGAAGTCAATAAGATTTATTCCACTAAACTGTGTTGATTCAACCATTGTGGTTAAAACATGAAGCTAAATTTTATATTCCACACAAAAGGATTGATAAGTTATCCGAAAAAAGGTTATAAATGTTTTTGGAAGAAGAGTTTAAGTATGAAACAACTAAAAAACTAGTAAGAGGACTGGCCAATTTTATGGAATTGCTAGTCAATAAATCAATGTGATGGCACACTCTTAATTTTTAAACATCAAAATAAATAGAAAGAGGTGATAGTATTACATGCAAATGCATTAACACTGTTACAAATATCATCAAAAGATAGATTTATTATCAGCAAAATGCGAGCCTTAGTAGTTGTATTACATTTGTCCAATTGACTACCAATTGACACCATCCAAAACATGAAAAACAAATTTCCTCCACAATCCACCGGTTCTCCCAATTTCATAAAATGATACTTCTGATTTCAAATGTCTAAAATTGAAATCTTCATAACAAAAATTTCATTATAACTGAATGGAGGTTTAAGGCAATGAACATTGCACATAGAACTCTCTGGAAAACCTCCACACATGCAAGTAAGAGGAGAATCAGTCTCTAAAACATATAATAGCAAAAATAAATAATATTATGAATAGATTTTCCCATTATTTGCTCAGTAAAAAAGTATCGGTGGCTGTAAGGACACAAGTCTCCGATTGAGTCTTAATGTAGTGTTGACTCAATTCCGGACAGAAACATTTGAGTCATAGGATAGTGTTCAAGTGTATCCATCCAAGCCTATGATGTTTTAGTTGAAGACGTATCGGCCAAGTTTATAAAGCTTCATCATATGCGGGGTTTAGTGTGCCTCATTTCTATGTCAACAACACTGTTCCAATGCTCCTAAGGTATGAATGCAATTTATATATATATATATATATATATATATATATATATATATATATATATATATATATATATATATATATATATATATATATATATATATATAGGAGCTTGGACATTTATTGGGTTTATTTTATAAAGTTTTTATAAAATAGTTTTAGCGACCTTGTTTTACTCAGAAAATATTTTTTTAGAACTTTTCATAAAATGATTTGGGCTTAATAATAATATTTCATTTTTCTGACACGTCATTCGAACCACCTGGAATCTCGTTCAAACGAGATTGCCATGTCGTTTGAACGAACTGGTATCTCGTTCGAACGAGATTTCCAGGTCGTTCGAACGAGAATTCTAATGAATTTCATTTTTCCTTTCTGTAACCTCATTAGTAAAGTCGTTCGAACGAGATTTGACGGGAACAGTTTTTTTGGCAGTTTTTGACGGTTTTCTCACTTTTTCCACTTTTTTCCCCACTATATTTTGATAGAATTACTTAGTGCGGGAACCAACTATTTTTAACCATAATTTTCACATTCCTCCATCTCCTGGAGAGAGTTTCAATTCCAAAAGGAAAGAGTTCAAGTTTGAGTGCTTGTTTGTCAAGAAAAATCCTTAAACACTTTTGCACACCCAATTGTTTAGTTTATCCAAGTTCCTTAATATATATACTTTGCTTGGAGTTTTGGCACCAGTTTATCTCTACACCTTGAAGAAGAGAAGTTTGGGTTTACTTCTACATCCCACAAAGAAGAAGTGTTGTTTGTTATTGCGACATTCTCATACGGTGAAAGGCACCGTGTGTGGTTGATGGGTTCCTAAAAGTCCGATCGGTGGATTCCGAGACCGCGGTGGACCTCCATGATTATTCGCTAGGCAGAGGTGTGAACAAGAAGGAGCGTCAGGGCTTGGACGGAGTCAAGTAGAGTGTTGTAAGTCTTACCTTCTTGTACTTATAAAACCGTACTTAGTGGATTTGAGGCTAGGGCCGTCCGGGGTTTTTTCCTCGTACATCAAGGCGTAGTGGTTATTTGTTTATGTTATCTTTTGAAAAATCCACATTGGATGCATGCTTAGGCAAAAAGATAAAATTGGTTTAAATCACTACTCATGCTTAAGTTGGTGCTAAAATTAATTTGGGTAATGTTTAATTAATTTGATTCAAGACATTAATTTTTTTGCATAAAATTTGGTTTGGCCTAATTTGCAAAATTGAATATTTATTTTTAGGCAAATTGCTAGGACTTGGGTTGAGTTAATATGTTTAAGTGAAAAATATATTTGCTAATTAATTTAATTTTACTTTGAGTTAAGCTTAATTTTAATTTGAAAGAAATTAAAATTTGGTTTATGTAAAATTTGTTGAGCCATATTTATTTCGCACCTTTAAAAGGAAATTGAAATTACTTTTGGTAAGATTTTAAAAACTGGGGGTCATCGCATTCCCAACAAGTGGTATCAGAGCGGGATCGCTAAATTATTGCTTTTAAGATCCTTTTGAATATTTTTGACTAAAATGGAATTTTCCTCATTTTTTAAATTTCCTATTTTCGATGGTTCTAACTACGCGTATTGAAAAACGCGGATGAAATAGACACTTAAATCTATCGACGAGAGGGTTTGGTTGTCTGTCGTTAACGGGTGGTCTCCACCTACACATTTAGTTGAAAATGAACGTGTTCCCAAACCCACCGATAGATGGAGTGAGAATGAATTTAAACTTGCAAACTTTAATTTTCGACGTTTAAATGTCTTGTTTAGCGCGGTCACACCGGATGAATTCCGTCGCATTATGATGTGTGAAACCGCTAAAGAAGCTTGGGATATTTTACAACTACACATGAAGGAACTAGTGTCGTAAAAGCTTCGAAACTCCAAAACCTCACCACTTAATTTGAAACCATCAAAATGAATGAAAAAGAAACATTTAATGAATTTTATGCTAGACTTTTCGATATTGGTAATTCATCTTTTAATTTGGGAGAGAAAATACCCGACAATCGAGTAGTAAAGAAAATTTTAAGGTCCCTACCCGATGGATTTATTTCTAAGGTGATCGTGTTAAATTCTTTACCCACTTTAGCCTCTACGAAATTAGAATATCTTGTAGGTTATTTACAAACTTATGAAGTAGACATGTTTCCCTTTAAAACTGAAAAGAAAATAGATAAGGGCGTTGCTTTGAAATCCCCAAAGGAGGAAAAACAAGTAGCAGAGAGTGAAAGTGAGAGTGACTCGGAAGATATGGCTATGTTTGCTAGGAAGTTTTGAAAATTTCTTAAATTTAACAAAGATAAATTTAAAAATGATTTTAAGAAATTTGAAAAATCTAAGCATGACAAAGCCGAGAAGATCCCTAAAACTATTAATGAAAATTTATATAGGGACAAGTCAAATAGGTGTTATGGTTGTGAAGGGTATGACCATAGGAAAAAAGAGTGCCCCACTAAACTAAGGAGAGAGGGTAAGCAACCAATTTCTTTTAATGCAACCCTTGGAAATAGTGATAATGAAGAGGGACCCGATTCCCCCACTGAGCTCAACTTTGTGGCTTTTATGGCTAGTCATGTGAGTGATAGTGTGCACTCTTCTATTGATGAAATTTTAACACATGAAACTTCCAAGGTCAAAGTTTATGATTCCCTTATTTTTTATGGTAGTGATAGTGGAGAAGAAAGAGAGAGTGAAAGTGAAAATGAGGTTGATGTGAGTAAACTTCAAATTGCGTTTCAAGAATTATTTGAAGAATTTATTAAAGTAAAAAAGAACAAATTTGAATTTAGAAGAGAGTTTAAGAGAACGTGTTAAGGTCATTGATGAAAGTGCATTAGTGGAAGACTTTAGAACACGTGAGAGATCTCTTCATGAGAAGATTGAATATGTAGAAGGCGAGAGAGATAGCCTTAAAGGTTTAATGAAATCCTTAAAAAAGGAGCTTCTCGCGTTTGAAGAGCGCAATATTTTATTAGAGTCTCACATTTTAGATTTACAAAATAAACTAAAAGACTCTAGTAAAGTCAAATTTGATTTGGAGTGTCGTTCGGAGAAATTAGATAAAATATTAGGAACGGTTCAAATAAAAAATGACACTTCTGGTTTAGGCTTCGATGCTTGTAATGAATCATCTCGTAAAGCCAAAACCAATAATTTAGGAGAATTATCTAGGAACAATTCTATAGATCATTCATTAGGTAAATCTTTTCGCCGAGTGTTTAGGTGATCACATTGTGGTAAAAAAGGTCATCTTAGGAAATTTTGTTTAGATCTTAAATGAGGTCCTAGAAAATCCCTACGTAAGGCAACCGAGGTAGCCAAGATTCCTACACCCCGAGATTATCATTCTTCATTAGTTTGGGTTAGGAGATCCGACTTGGTAGCTTTACAAGATACGATTTTTTATTCTCATTTACTTTCACATGCTTCCTTCCTTGCAAAATCTAAAGGTTAAATGTGTTAGTTTTATTTGCATACTTTAGCTTTTGTACTACATGTTATATTATCATGCTAAATGTATTCTCATTTTAATCATTTTCTAGTCTATGCTCCTTGCTTAATCACATGCTAGAATAATGATTTTTATTTATCTTTTGTATTATACTTCTTTCATTTTTGTTTGCATTAAATGAAAAATACAAAAAGATTTTTGTTTATCATTTTTGTTTTACCTTGTTAATAATTTAGGCTTTATGAAAACTACAAATGATTTTTGTTTGTCTTTTGAGTAAATATTTTTATTTTGGTTAAATTTTTTTTTTAAAAAAACTCAAAAAGATTTTTTTTGTGTGTATTTTAGTTTGACACACTGTATGTGGCATACGCTTGTGTTAGAATCCCTTCTTTTTCGCTTCCATGTGGCTAGAACTTTTGGTTTAGATTGTCAATCCTTATTATGTTCTTTACCATGCTTACATGGAGTAGTTAGATTTTGTGTTGATATAATGGATTCTATTTTTATATGCCTCAATTTACACATGCATGAGCTCTCTTGAAATTTTAACTTCATATGTATATTTGAGCTTTGTGAGGTGTTCTCCTACCAATCTTGTCATCTGCATGTTATGTGACCTAGGAGGACTAGTGCGTGTTAAAATCTGTTGCACGTGAGATTTGTGTGAGTCACAAAAAATATATATATAAATGTGCACGGGGAAGGGCTCCAAAAGAAAATATCATCCTTTGCGAGTAAGCCACCGTTTGGAATGGACCTAAAAGAAATACGTGGTCCAAAGGCCTAAAAATAAAATATGGCATTAAAAAGAAAAATAATTGCCAAGGCCTAGTTTTTATTGATATATTCATTCAAAAATAATTTATGCTTATTGAGGGAGATTGGATGGTATATCAATGGTTTGCACAATGTCCATTTATCCTAGTTGTACTTTTAATGTCATGGCTCTATTGGTTTGTAGAATCATCAACATTCTAGGCTTGTATGCATTGTGTATGTTCATTCATTGAGTTCAACCTATATTGTCACATGAGGTTATATTCAAATGTGATAACGTTTTCCATCAAATGAGAACTCCGTGAACATTTTTTTAAGTGATTGGGTCTAAATTTAATTGTTACTAGTTCACACCCCTACACTTCCGTTTCCATATGACACATTTTTGCCATACGAGTGTGAAAAGCTTATTGTATTTTGTGTCATGTGTGGTGTATATATCTATATATATGTGAGTGTGCATTAGTGATATTCATTATTGTCTACATATATATGGTATTTTTTCTTTGCCTTTCTTTCTAGTCAACCTATGCTTCTAATTCATAATTGGTATCTATATTGGTGCATATTTTGTTGATATCACATGGTTAGTATCGTATGTATCACATTGGTATCATTTTTTTTTGCATCTTCGTTGGTATTTGTTATTATTTATTGGATTAGTTATGATTTTGTTTCCCATATGCTTTCATGCTCTTATCACTCTAAGCTTCATGTTTAAATTAGTTTTTATCCTTTGTTTATTCCTAAACAAAAAGGGGGAGAATGATAGGGGGAGAAATGGTATCTAAACCTATTATAATCGTATCAAAGTTTGGGAGATTTAACTTAGGGGGAGTCGCGACCTTCTGAGGAAGATCATAGTTGATAAAGGGGAGAATTAATTTAGGGGGAATGATTATTTTAATTGTATTTAATATTTTGATATTCCCTATGCGTTTGATAGTTTTCTTAAGTGTGCATGAATTCTTCTAAGTGGCATTGGCAAAGATATTGATCCTTGGGTTGTTTGAGTCAAGCTATGTATTATTTATTTTGGGAGGGATATTTTTTTAAGTCTAGTAGATCTTGACGACCCTTTAGGATTTTTGTTTAGTTTTTATCTCGGAATAGCCAAAGGGGGAGATTTGTAAGGATAAAAGTCTTCGATTGAGTCTTAATGTAGTGTTGGCTTAATTCCAGACATAACTATTTGAGTCATAGGATAGTGTTCAAGAGTATCCATCCAAGCTTATGACGTTTCCATATGTCGGGTTTACTTTGCCACGTTTCTATGACAACAACATTGTTCCAATGCTCCAAAGGTATGAATGCAATTTATATATATATAGGAGCTTGGACATTTATTGGGTGTATTGTATAAATTTTATATAAAATAGTTCTAGCGACCTTGTTTTACTCAAAAAATATTTTTTTAGAACTTTTCATAGAAAGTTTTGGGCTTAATAATAATATTTCATTTTTCTGACACGTCGTTCAAACCACCTGGAATCTCGTTCAAACGAACTGGCATCTCGTTTGAACGAGATTGCTAGGCCGTTCGAACGAGAATTATAACAAATTTCATTTTTCCTTTTTGGAACCTCATTAGTAAAGTCGTTCGAACGAAAAGTCGTTCGAACGAGATTTGGCGGGAACAGGTTTTTTGACAGTTTTTTACGGTTTTCCCACTTCTTTTCCCCACTATCTTTTAACAGAATTACTTAGTGCGGGAACCAACTATTTTCAACCAAAATTTTCACATTCCTCCATCTCCTAGAGATAGTTTTAGAGAGTTTCAATTCCAAAAGGAAAGAGTTCAAGTTTGAGTGCTTGTTTGTCAAGAAAAATCCTTAGACACTTTTGTTTACACCCAATTGTTTAGTTTATCCAAGTTCCTTAATATATATACTTTGCTTGGAGTTTTGGCATCGATTTATCTCTACACCTTGAAGAAGAGAAGTTTGAGCTCTACATCCCACAAAGAAGAAGTCTTGTTTGTTGCTGCGGCATTCTCATACGGTGAAAGGCACCTTGTATGGTTAATGGGTTCCTAAAAGTCCGATCGGTAGATTTCGAGACCGCGGTGGACCTCCGTGGTTATTCGCTAGGCAGAGGTGTGTACAAGAAGTAGGGTCGGGGCTTGGACGGAGTCAAGTCCTTGTACTTGTAAAATAGTACTTAGCGAATTTGAGGCTAGGGTCGTCCGGGATTTTTTCCTCGTACATCGCAGCGTAGTGGTTATTTGTTTATTTTATCTTTTAAAAAAATCACATTAAATGCATGCTTAGGTAAAAAGATAAAATTGGTTTAAATCACTACTCATGATTAAGTTGGTGCTAAAATTAATTTGGGTAATGTTTAATTAATTTGATTCAAGTCATTAATTTTATTGGATAAAATTTGGTTTTCGCCTAATTTGAAAAATTGAATATTTATAGTTAGGCAAATTTGTAGGACTTGGGTTGGGTTAATATGTTTAAGTGAAAAATGTATTTGTTAATTAATTTAATTTCACTTTGAGTTAAGCTTAATTTTAATTTGAAAGAAATTAAAATTTGGTTTATGTAAAATTTGTTGAGCCATCTTTATTCCGCATCTTTAAAAGGAAATTGAAATTACTTTTGGTAAGATTTTAAAAATTGGGGGTCATCGTATTCCCAACAGTGGGACAGTAGGAAGCAACAATCACAGGCAATATTACTCGATTATAACACAATCAATTATTGATATAAGAACAAAATAATTAATTTATTGAACATATAGGACTTAGTAAGATATAAAATAGTAGAAATTTATGCTAAAAACACTAACATATATAACAACTCACTGATAGTAAGACTACATATGCTTTATGAGTAAACAAAACACCAATTTTATGACAATCTTATTTTAATGCAAAATAGAGAACTAAGACAATAAACTATTTATTTATACTGATAGTGTGCATTATCAGTTGGCAACATGGCCTACTTATCATATATTAAACATAATCAATATGGTGTCTTCAGAAATTTTCACCACCTCTTCGATTTGTAAAAATGCCCCTGATGGATCGCAATTGAGTTGCAGCGTCACTATTGCTCATTCGTTCTCTAGGCAATTCTACGGAGAAGGCTACTTTAATATTCAATATTGAAATTAAACATTCAGTAATTCTTCAAAGTCTTATAGGATCATGATTATGAGTAACACTTAAATTCTCTTCTTCATCCAGAAGAAGCACTGGATCTAAAATCTCTGGCACTTTTTCAGGCAAAGCCGCCTTAATATATTCGTGAAGGTTCAAACCATATTTAAAATTGTCATCATTGGGTATCTTCCCAGTGAAAAGTTCCAAAATGAGGATCCCAAAGTTGTACATATCGCCATATATTGACACCTCACTTCCCATACCATAATGTTTCACTAAAGCAAGACTATCTCTAGCGACCAAGACGATAAAACTCACTCGAGAATTTTATCAAACACTTGGTGTGCGGAAAACACCCAAGACCTTGTTCCCAAAATGAACTAGTGTGCAAACTCCCAATCAATTCAACCAAGCATCAATGAAGAGACAATAAAAACATATAAGAAATCATCAAAGAAAAACAGCAACGATATACTGTGGTTCACCCAATTTTGGACTACATCCACCAAGGAGGATTTCTTCTTTCTATAAATAAATGGAGGAACCAAAAGGTTATACACACATACACACACACACACACACACACACAATTTCTCTCTCTTAGAAAGTCACTCACAACCTCACAAGAACTCAACTCTCAAATGGAGCTCTAACTCTCTTTAGCTTTGATAACTCTCAAACTTGTCCTCTCTCAAAACTTAGAAATAACACTTGTATTTATAGATTTGAGCCAAAATGGCAAATTTGTAAATAAACCAAAACTAAAAAAAATAGGAAAGCCAAAACCAATAAACTCCACCTTGACGATCCTGACGATCCAACCAATCTCTAGAATGCTGAAATTGAACCCGCTTGAGGACCGTCCCATGATCTACCAAGCTAATGAGATTCCCCCAGGTGGTTCTCACGATCCAACCGAACTCGGAATATAAACATCAAATTTGCTCGAAGATCATCCCGACATATAACAAGCCAATACGCTCCACCCGATGCTAAGCCACCCCAAACTTCAACCATGAAGTGAGATATCGCAAGTCTTCACTCCAAGACTCCAAACGACTCCACCCGCCGAGGAACCAAGTTCTAAACTAAGAACTCTCCCTTTCATGCATTTGAATGCTTCCCATGTAACCATACGGTGAATCTCGCTCCTCATGTAACCCGGTGAGTACACCCCAACACAATACATATAGCATACACCCTCTTTACACGAAACATTCAAACACATCAACACCATATTCCACCATGAGAAATAACCACGGATGAGAGGGAAAATTCCTCACCTCTCATACCCTCCAAATCTCACCCTTGAAAGATGTACCAAGTCTTTGTCACGAAGAACTCCCGTTTGCCAATGCTCGTAAACAATAGCTCATCAGCCTTCCTTGAACTAGATACACACACCTCGAATCCATCACAGTCCTACACCTCCTTGATTCGAATCGGCCAATGCATGTGTGCAACTAAACCGGGTCAACATCACCCATTGGCCCTGGAGGGGGACTTCGATCCATCCCCTCTACTAGTAGGTATTATACCATCGCTACCGTCTACTCTCGAAAAGCTAGCACCTAATGTCTCCGCTTTGTTCACAAACAAGACATGTCTTGAACGTTTGTTCACTTGTGCACATCGCTTCCCCATCTTTCTCGAAGTCTGATTTAGACGATACAACCCATCTCTCTCCTCTCCCCTCGCTAGGACCATACAACCGCGTGTGACTTTCAAGACTCCACTCGCCACCGACACCCGACAACCCTTGGAATCCAAATGGCTAATGGATATCAAATTCTTTCACAACTTTGGGACATAGGCCACACCACCCAAAGTGCGTTCCACCCCATCGAACATCTTGAGTTTCACCGTCCTAACACCCTCAATGAGAACCTTCTCTCAGTTAGCCAAAGACATGGAACCTTTTCCATTTTCCATGAAAGTATCAAAATATTCCCTCTTAGAGAAAACGTGATCCAACGATCCCGAATCTAATATCTAATCATCTTGGGAAAGAGAGATAAACTTAGAGATTATGAGAAGTTATCCAAGTTCATCTTCATAATTCGCACTCACTACCGTTGCCCTCTCGGAATCAACCTTAACCTTAACCTTAACCTTAACCTTAACCTTGTTGTTCCACAAAGGACATTCTCGGATCATATAACCCCATTCCCTGCACTTGTAGCATTTCGACCATTTACCACCAACACATCTCGATCTAGACCTACTACCATCATTAAATCCCCGGTTGGAGTTCCTCCTGCCATTTTGCCCACCTCCGTCTCTCGCCGTAAGGCCTTCATTATGGGAATACTCGTCACCTCCACCTTCCTTCTTTATTATCGTGACATGAGATTGAATATCTTACACAACCTCATTGCACCGGCGTGTAGACTTCCTAAACATGAGAGTGGTCACAAAATGATCATATGAATCGGGTAATGATGCAAGCAACAACAATGCTCAATCCTCATCAATAAATTGAACGTTTATCTGGTTCAAGTCATTTATCAAGGCATTAAAAACGTTGATACGCTTCATCATATCCTCACCCTCCTTCATCTCAAGCTTGAAGAGTTTCTTCTTGAGGAACAATTTATTTGACAACGACTTTCCCAAATAAATCTCTTTTAGCTTATCCCACATGCCTTTAGTCGTGGTCTCCACTATCACGTTATTCAACACATCATCCGTGATAAGTATCTCAATAAACGAAGCCTCTCTTTGATCAATGTCAATCCAATCGGCATCGGTCATGCCTATCGATCGTTCCTCTACCCCTAACAATGTTAATTGTAACCTCTGTTGGACAAGAACACCTCGCATTCGTCTTTGCCATAACTCAAAATTGATCTTCTCATCAAAAGCCTTCATGTCCGTCTTCATTGAGCCACTCGATCCATAACTCGGATCCCATCTCTTAGAGCCTCCGCTCGTAGAGGTTTATTCTCGAGTACTCTCCACATTTTTTTTCATTTGGAACAAAAAACAAAAGCTATGCCAAAATTGCCAAAATTGATTCAACCTCGAACCAAAAATACCGAGCAAACAATGAAACCAAAGCTCTGATACCACTTGTTGCGCTAAATCAAGACTATCTCTAGCGACCAAGATGATAAAACTCACTCGGGAATTTTATCAAACACTGGGTGTGCGAAAAACACCCAAGACCTTACTCCAAAAATGAACTAGTGTGAAAACTCCCAATCAATTCAACCAAGAATCAATGAAGAGACAATAAGAACATACAAGAAATCATCAAAGCCAAATAACAACGATATACCATGGTTCACCCAATTTTGGGTTGCATCCACCAAGGAGGATTTCTTCTTTCTATAGATAAATGGAGGAACCCAAAGGTTATATACACACACAAAATTTATCTCTCTTAGAAAGTCACTCACAACCTCACAAGAACTCACCTCTCAAATGGAGCTCTACCTCTCTTTAGCTTTGATAACTCTCAAAATAGCTCTCAAACTTGTCCTCTCTCAAAACCTTGAAATAACACTTGTATTTATAGATTTGAGCCAAAATGGAAAATTTATAAATAAACCAAAACTAAAAAAAATAGGAAAGCTAAAACCAACACATACTCTGCAAAATACACACTACAAGTGGTTAGAATTACCATTTGGTTCTTAAGTAAAAGGAATTGCAAAGATAATCAAGAAAGAGATCAAATGAACATTTGCTTTTTTCTTTTTCTTATTTTTTACTTTTCCTCCTCTACCCTTCCCTTTTACTTTTACACGTCAAATAAGGATAGGGCTTAAATAAATCCAAGACCGAAGTGAGATGTTACCTGATGAGGCAACTTTAATTGCAATATGATGAATTAATTGAGGAGTAAACAATTTAACACTCATTTTAAAAGTATGATAGGAGATTATATACGGACATATAAAGGAAATCAATTAGTTCCACTACACAAGGAAATTTGTTATAATGTTTCTCGAAACCAAACTATAAAAACAACGAAAAAATTACAATAATTGAATGAAGAATCATTATCTAATCCTTCTCTAGCAGTTGTAAGGGGCTTGCCAGTTTTGTGGAATTGCTATAAAATGAATCAATATGATGGCATTACCTCTTAAATTTAAAACAGGGAAAAATCATAGAAAGAGGTGATATCATTGAATTAGTTTCAACAAACTAACAAAGTTACCACTGATTCTTTAGCATCAAAATGTGAGAAACTTCCTAGTTTAACTGTGAAATTGATAGCGCATATATGATCAGTTTGCATGTGGTGTCACCTGAACTTAATTGCATATGTAACACATTAAGGTTAAGATAGAACATATCAAATATGAAAAGATACTCAATAAATTTTTCAAAATTTACTTACCTGGAGAAGCATAACGAATAGATCCCCTCACACCGATCGAGCTTGTTAGATTTATGGTTAAGTCATGATTGGCTTCGCGAATGAATCATGCCAACCCAAAGTCTCCAACACGAGCAGTCATTTCATTATCAATAAGAACATTGCTCGACTTAAGATCGCAGTGAACTATTGGGGTTTCACACTCATAATGAAGATAATCAAGAGTGTAAGCAACATCGATTGAAATATTTAGCCTCTGAAGAAAGATTGAATTCCTCGGTTGATCAAGTGATGTGTCCTGATTTGGGCTTGGATGCAACCACTCTTCTAGACTCCCATTATCATGTACCCGTAAACCAAAGTCTTGAAATCTACACCTTGATAATCAACTCGTGAACACGCAGTTATCACCTTTACGACATTTCGGTGTCTTATGTTCCTCAATGCCTTGCAATCTTTTGGAGGCTCCTTAGCGCAAGAGATTAAGTACCTTCACAACAATGATTTCTCCATCTTGATCAATAATTCCTTTATACATAGACCCAAAAAATTCCACACCAATAAAATTGGGCAGAGAAAATCCATTAGTTGCTTTGAGGAGACTATGATAGAACACTTTCAACAACGATTTTTCTGTTGAACCTGTAGAAGTGCTTTTTATGGTCCTTTTGAACCAACAAATGTATAAAAAGAATACTATCAAAGTTAGTCATAGAAGCCCACAAGATACAAACACTGCTAATTTGATGGTAAAATGTGATATTTTCTTTTTAGACCGATAGAGGTTGCATTCGGGAAGATGTAATTCGGGGACACCACTACAGAGTTTATTGTTTCCCATTACCGAAGCTGCACTAGCATTCTTAAATATGCCCTCTCTTGGTAATATGCCCTCAAAATCATTAAATGACAAATTTAAATGTTGCAACAGTTTCAAACACTGCAAGTACTCTGGAATTTCTCCAGATAGATTATTGCTTGAAAGGTCTAACTCGTGGATGGCTCTTAAATCTCTCAAAGAAGAAGGAATGATCCCTTAGAAAGAGTCATTGGAATAAGTCAATGGCTTTGTTATTTTGTGGATAGTCTATTATGGTAGAACCTGTATAGTAATTTGTTCCTATAATATTGGACCTCCTATAATCATGGGGAGTCTTCTGTAAACATAGGACTCTTTTTGTGTATATAAACTCCCGTTTTATATCAATAAAATTATCATAAATATTCCTTTAAACACTGTTTGACATGGTATCAGATCCTACTTCGATTTTCTTTCCATTACCATAGGAATCAAAGCTTGGTTTCATGTTTTTTTTTTTCTGATCATATTATATAACTCGTTCCGCTGAATCAGATTGTATTAGTTAGGTACCCCTTCTTGATTATTTCCTTTATTTATCGTGTTCCTTGTTTGTTTTTTATATCATAATGAGAAATTTAAATACGAATTATCTAGAATCTTTTACAGGGAAAGAGAAGGTTTATCCCCTTGCCTTGCCTGCCCTTCATATGTAGGAAATGTCCTCACTAATTACCCCAGAGCGACTTGATGGTACTAATTACATCGAGTGGTCCTTGAATGCGCAGAATAAGATCAGGGGAAGAAAGCGTTGGGGTTTAATTCTATTACTCAGAATGCTTCAAAAGATATAAATTTCGAGGAATATGAATCATGGGAGGACGATAACTGTTTGGTCAAGTCTTGGCTTCTTGATGCCATGACCAAGGACATCAAGTTACTTTTCCTTCGCTTATATACAACTAAGGAAGTTTAGGAGGATGTCAAACTAATTTACTCGGTCAACCCAGATGCATCAAAGTCATATCAGTTATACTGTGAGGGAATTTCTGTCTGCCAAAATGGAGGCTCTGTTATTTTTTATTTTTCCAAAATACAAAAATTATGGCAGGAGTTTGATGCTATTGAGCATTGAACTATGTAATGTGCCAAGGACATTGAGAAATATACCACTAAGGTTAATTCTCAACATGTGTATGTTTTCTTAACGGGTCTTGATTCTCATTTGGATGAGGTTCGTGGTCATGTTCTTATTACCCCTCAACTTCCAAATATTCAGACTGTTTATGCCATGGTTTGCGCCAAGGAAAATCGACAGGATGCCATGCTTGGAGGGACATCAAATGAAGGGGCTACTATGGCTGCTCGAAAATCATTTACTTATTCGGATTCAAAGAAAGGTGTTTGTAAGTGTACCCATTGTAATGGTAACAACCATATGGTAGATACATGCTTTAAGCTCCATGGTTATCCCAATTGGCATCCAAAGGGTAAGAAGGAGTCTCCCATGTCTTCTAACCTCATGGAAGAGAGTTCAAGTTCGAAGAGCAACTTAGTCACTGCTGCTGGATTCGTTTCAAAGTCAGGTATGTCTAACTCTGCTCTTAATCTTCCTGCTTTACTGGAAATAGTGATTGGATAATTAACATGGGTGCTACTAATCATATGACTTTTAATCGCTATAAATTTAGCCATTAATCCTCTAGTTGTTCAAAATCAGTTATTACTAATGCCAATGGCTGTCGTCTCCAGTTGTTAGTGTTGGCACTATACCTCTGTTACCCTCTTTATCTATCCCTGATATTTTGTTTGTGTCGTCACTGAACTATAACCTTCTCTCTGTTAACCAGTTAAAAAAGTCTCATAATTGTGTTGTCCTATTTTTTCCTACTAGTTGTATTTTTCACAACATCCATACCAAAAAGAGGATTGGCAGTGGTAAATAACGTGGAGGATTGTACTATCTAGAGGATGGGTTTCACCATTCCGATGGAGAAGTACTAGCTCACGTTATGACAACATGTTGAAAACAAAAAAAGAAGAGATTTAGATGTGGCATAGAATACTAAGACACCCCTCATTTGGTTATCTTAGGAGACCATTTCCATCTTTATTTAATGGTTATAATCATTCAAATTTTGTTTGTGAAACTTGTGTAATGGAAAAAAGCCATCGTACTATTTTTTATTCAAATCGTAATAAAGTTGAAGCTCCTTTTTCATTAGTTTATTCAGATTTTTGGGGTCCTGCCCCTCTTTCTACCCATAATGGAATGACATGGTTTATTACGTTTGTGGATGATTGTACTAGAGTGACCTGGGTGTAATTTCTGAGACATAAGAGTGATGTGTGTGCAGTCTTTCATCCCTTCTATCAGATGATGCTCACACAATTTGGCATATCTATAGAGGTTATTCATTCCGATAATGGGGGGTGAGTATTTCAAAGGAGACCTGAGTGAATTTATGCATTCTACTGGTATTCTTCATAAAACATCTTGTCCTCATTATCCTCAACAGAATGGGATTATCGAGAAAAAAAATAAACACCTTTTGGAGGTCACTCGGTCTCCATTAATTGGTGGTCGTGTTGGATCTCACTTATGGGGTGAAGCATTGTGTTATGATGTCTACTTGATTAATTATACACCTTCAAGTGTTTTAAAATCCAGGAGACCTTTGGTTGTAATCTCTTACCACTATACACTTCATTCAATTGTTCATTTGGAACTTCATATCTTTGGATGTGTAGTATATGTTCACTTACATACACATCAATGCACCAAACTTGACCCACTAGCATTGAAATATGTCTTTGTCGGGTATGGCTCAACTCATAAAGGTTATCGGTGTTATCATCCCTCTTTTGAAAAGTTTTATGTTTCCATGGATGTCATATTCCATGAAAGCGAGCTTTTATATAAAGAAGGGATCACTGATTCATCACTTGAGGGGAGGATAGAAATGAAGTGAAGAATCATGACGATATAAGGGTGGTTGATATATTGAGGCCAAGGCCACTTGATAATGAGAAATCAATAGAAGAAGTCAATTTAACCTCCATTGAATGATCAGTTGAAAAATGTGAAGATCAAGTCCATGATAGTACATTACCTTCTAGTCCTACAATGAACCCACAGACCCAATCTTTAACCTACATTGAATTCTTAGTTGAAGTATGTGAAGATCAAATCCATGATAGTGCATTACCTCATATTCCTACAACAAACCCACCGACCCAATCTTTTGATTGCATTCTTTTTTATTCTAATATTCATGATGTTATTAATATACCTGATCCTTTTCTTGAATCTGAACCATCTCAATATCACCTTCCACCTCGATCTAACCGTGGCAAACCTCTAATTATATATGACCCTGATCCTATAGCTGAAATAAAATATCCCATAAGTAATCATGTGTCATCTCATAATTTTTCCAAGTCATATGCATCTTATGTATTCCAGATATCATCTGTCTCTAAAACTAGTAAAATACCGAAATATTTAGTAGATTCTAGATGGACTGAAGCTTTGGCAGAAGAAATGGAAGCACTGGAAAAGAATATCACTTGGGAACTCGTATCTTTACCAAAAGGAAAGAAAATCTTGGATTGCAGATGGGTATTTACAGTCAAACACAAATCAGATGGAACTATTGAGAGGTACAAATCTCAGCTTTTTAAAAAAGTATATACATAATCTTATGGTGTAGATAATCAAGAAACTTTTGCATTGGTTGACAAACTCAATGATGTGAGAGTACTTTTATCATTAGCAGCTAATCAAGATTGGACACTTCTTCAGTTTAATGTAAAAAATGCTTTCTTGCATGGAGATCTTACCGAAGAAGTATATATGGATCCTCCTTCAGGTATATCTGAATAATCAGATACTACAATGGTTTGTAAACTAAAAAAAACAAACAGTCCTCAAGAGCTTGGTTTGGCAGGTTCACCAAGTCTATGAAAAATTTCGTTTACAAACAAAGTAACTTGGATCACACTTTGTTTTTAAAACACAAAAGAGGTCAAATCACTGCTTTGATTATTTATGTTGATGATATGGTGGTGACTGGTGATGATCATGATGAGTATTGTAGTTAATAACGATATTTGGCTTTTGAGTTTTAAATAAAACTACTTGGAGACCTTAAATACTTCTTTGGGATTGAGGTAGCCCGATCAAAACATGGTATTTTTTTATCCCAATGGAAATATATCCTTGATTTATTATCTTAGATGGGAATGCTCAGAAGTAAGCCTATTAATACTCCCATTGAGCAAAACCACAAGTTATTTCAATATTTGAGCTCAATTTCTAACGATAAAGGGAGATACCAGAGGCTCGTGGGAAAACTAATTTATTTATCTCATACTAGGCCAGATATTAAGTATGCAGTAAGTGTAGTGATTCAATTCATGTATGATTCACGTAAACCTCACATGGATGTTGTAGAGCGCATATTATGATATTTGAAATCTGCTCTTGGTAAAGGTTTATTGTTCTCGAATCATGGTCACCTAACAGTAAAAGGCTATACTGATGCCGATTGGGCAGGTTCAGCCGATAATAGAAGGTCTACCTCAGGATACTTCACCTTTGTAGGTGGAAATCTTGTGACTTGGAGGAGTAAAAAACAATCAGTAGTAGGAACATCAAGTGCTGAAGCTGAGTATAAAGGTATGGCCTTTTGGGTATGTGAGTTGTTTTGGTTGGGAAATTTTTTGAATGAATTAGGTTTTAAACCAAAAGTGGCAATTAATCTATATTGTGGTAATAAGTCATCAATAGATATTGCTTATAACCCCATTTAACATGATCGGATGAAGCATGAGGAGATTGACATAAATTTTATCAAAGAAAAACTTAAAGATGGAATCATTACTTTTCCATTTGTGAAGTCTAAAACCAACTAGCAGATGTTCTCACTAAAGCAGTACCTAGAAAGGTGTTTATGGACTCTCTTATTGTAACACCCCGTGTTTTTATTTATTATTTAATTAATTAATTGGAATTTTCAAGAAAAATAAAATTTTGAATTTAATAATTTTTATTGGCTAAATATGTTGGTTATGATTTTAGAAGAATAAAACTTCAAGCGGAATTAAAATCGGAGTTAAAACGGATTTTATATTGATTTTATAATATTTTGCCTGATAGGCATTTTTTGGGGGAACTGTCAGTTTTTCGGGGTGATCGATCGATCGACCCTCCCAGAAAACGTGCGTTGTGAGCTATTTTTTTAGAGTTTGTGTAGGATTAGGGCTCCTAATCACTATATAACCTTGTTAATCCGTAGGGGGACTTCTCATAATCACTTTTTCTCCAGTTTTTCACCAGAGAACACTTCCAAATATTTTTCCTCTCACTCATAATCATCAACCTTCAACAAAATCAAGTTTTTGTCACAAGTTTTGGCACAAGTTTTTGAAGGCTTAATTGGGGTTTAATCAAGATCGTTCAAGAACACTCTTTTGCTAATTTTTCGAGAGGAATCCAGATTTCAAATCAGATTTTCAACACGATCTTTACATGCATGAATACTCTATTCTTTTCCTTTGATATATTATGCGTTTTAAGTGTTGCCTAAACATTAAATTACATGTTTTCATAAAAATAATGAGTGACTTAATTAGAAAAAGTGGACACTAACTATGGGGTTGCTTTTATAAAATCTTTCAATCTGAATAATATTCATAACCCTTTGGGTACGTAGGATTCATGAGTGATTTTGGGTTTTATTGGTGTAGGTTGCATGTAGAAAAACCATAGTTTTAAAATAAATATTTTTTGGGTGCGTATAACTCATGAAATACATGTAGAGATAATAAAATTTGGCTTTTGATAAATATATGATGAAAACTTGGTATATTTAATTTAAAATAATTAAATGAGATTATTTGGGTATTGTTGACGAGGTGATAATTAAATTAAAGAATTAATTGAATTGGAATATCATGCGTACTTTTATATATTGATTAGTTATGCTTGTTTGTGTGACTTGTTGGTATTATGATGTTGCCTTTGTGACGACGGGTTGTTGGGTATTATTTCTCTCCCTATATTTTAGAATGCCTTCTAGGTATGGGATTAGTGAGGGTAGATTATCGCGTTTTTATCATCCTGGGGGTGGGCTGATTTTTGATACTTTATCGTTGTTACGCTAGCCTAAGCATGAGACTAGGTCGAAATTTAAGTTAGAAATTCTCCTATACATAGGTTAGGACGTATTGATAACTTGGGGACCCTTAGTTATGGGACTAAGGGGTATTTTGAGGATCTCACATCGATTAAAAGGGTGGGGTGATTATAAATTGAGAAATTGAGAAATAATGCCTAAGATAAAAATGGGTATTAAAATTTGTGGCGACATAATGTGTCGGGGCCGACAGTTTAAACAGGTCAGAGGACGATTTACGTCGTGTCGTGTGTGAAACCTTGTCATGTGTCGGGGCCGACAGTTAAACGGGTCAGAGGACGATTGACAAGGGGAAACTTGTCATGTGTCGGGGCCGACAGTAAACGGGTCAGAGGACGATTGACAAGGGGAAGTGTAACACTTTAATAAAAAGTGAGAACAATAATAAAAGTTGGTTAATTTAATTAAATTAACATCGTGGGACTTGGGAATTTAAAATCATATTGGTGTGCCTTTTTAAATGGGGATTCCTACGAGTAGTTAGTAATTTATATTTATCGCGTTTGATTATCCCGTTTAATTTAAAATATTCTATTGTGATATTTATTGCGTATAATGCTACCGTCTGGATTCAAGGATCCGATTTGAGGGGAGTAGTGTGTATTCTTGCTCCGGGCTTTGGCTCTGACCCATGCGTTGACTAATCTTTTTCAGGATTTGATTTGGAGAAGCTGCATAAGTTTATCAGAGTTATCATTGGAGGTGCAACTGGAGTTATTTACTTTATGGCATAGTTTAGTTAGACTTTCTTGTCCTGTCGTATTATGAGACTTCATTGGAGTTTTATTGGGCCATTCGGTTCCAAAGTTGTTTAGAGGATTTCTGTTGGGATTATTCAGATTTTATTTAATCATTATTGGAGATTGGATTTTTGGAGTTAGCATGTGATGGATCTTTTATCGCTTAGTTATTTGTGATCATTTGAGAATGACTCAATTGTTTATCTTATGGACTGATTTATTTATGTCTCATATCTGTCTCATGCTAAGAATGCTAATTTATTTACTCACGTCCAGCTTAGTTTTGGTGGTGGCCGACGCCAGAATTAGGCGGGGTGTGACACTTATCAAGTTAGGCATGTATGATATCCATGCACCAACTTGAGGGGGAGCGTTGGAATAAGTCAATGGCTTGGTTAATTATGTGGATAATCTGTTACGATAGCAGCTGTATAGTATTTTGTTCCTATAATACTGGACCTCCTATAATTATGGGAAGTCTTCTGTAAACATAAGACTCTTTTGTGTATATATACTTGATATGGCAAATATAACACCCCTTCCGTGGAGCCTTTAAGAAGCATGCACAGAAGACGTGATGCTGCAACCCTACATTTACATGCTACAGGGTGCGGACTTACATGTCGCGGACTCATATACTACAGGGTGCGACCCCTTTCATTAACATGTTATAGGGTGCGACCCCTACTTTTAGCATAGCTGGACATATCCCCTCTCCATTTATAACAACAATATAGCACCTAGACCTCCTATAAATAGAGGTCCACACCTCAAGATAAGGGGTTCCAGTTTCATTCTGGATTGTGATCCGAATACATTTCATACACTGATATTCAGTCCAGAGACTACTACACTTGGGGAGGCATTGCCAGATACTCGATGCCTCTCGGTACAGCTTGGAGGCTATTCACTGGCATCACGTTCATCTCTCCAGCACTCCCGAAAACATCATCGACACGTATTCACTTCTCTCATCCACATTATACGCCTATTACGACATTGTAGACTTGTACTATAATGCATATAATGAGAGTGTGACACCAAAGTGGACGTAGGCTCATTTTAATTGCCGAACCACTCTATATCTTGTCTTTTGTCTTTCTTTACTTGCTCTATCTGTTTATTATGTATTTTACACTTGACTTGCTGGTACGAGAACGACAAGTGAAGGATTTCTCTTATCATTAATTTAGCATTGTCTGTGGGAATACGAGGTATTTGCTTCTTATTTTTCCTGTGTTTTGGATTCTTAAACGCCTTATTTATTCATGGGGTTCCTTTGGATCATTATCTCATGGGTAAACTCCGGTTATTGAACTCGTATTTTATATACACACCCTCAAATGGGTATCGCATATATTCAGATATGTTTATGGGTTTCTCTTTCTATGACCATAAATCTATTTTTACATACCCCAATGATGTTAGCTCACCAAGATAACGCTGAAAAGTGTAAAAGGAAATAGCCTCGCAAAGGTGGGTAGCTAGGGATGAGATCTATCTGCTCGTTTGCTACTTTCTTAGCCTATGATCTAGGGTTTCCTATCATGATTGTTCCATTATTGTGCACCAAAAGGTTGTTATGTCCGGGATATATCCTAGTAGGCATGATCTCCACATGTTTCATGTGAAAAACTCATTTACGGTGTTCTAATTCGAGGATTGCTCCTTCCTGTCCATGAAGGGATGCGGCCTAGTAGTTTAGCTTCCCTCTTACTGCAGCCCCTACTAGTGCAGTTGGTATACAACAGCTTCAAATCATCAAGGAGTGGACTCAAGTGTCCACAAGTTCAACCTTGGTGAATTCCACATAAAGGCAGTGACAGTGCACATACGTGCCTTACTGGTCGCGGCCTCAACAGTAAAATCATGCAGCGATGCAAACACTACATCCCAACTTTATATTTGGGTTATCCTATATTCTGTGATTACTCACTCCTGCTAGTTTTGTCTCGGATTATTTATATATTTAACGACTAAAAAAGTAAAAAATGGAGGGAGAATCCAGCCAAAGCACATAAATGAATAATAAGATTGCTCACCTGTACAACCACATCAATCATCTGCATGATAGCCGTGCCTCACTATAGACTCATGCCAACTTCTTAACCCAAAGAGTTCTTATGCTAGAGGCTGTGGCACCCAAATTTACTGGCCAATCCATAGCTGCCGCAACCACTGAAGTTGTTGTCCCAGGGGCCACTACCCTGGATCAGAAGAGTCAAAAGAGGAAAGTTGAAAAAGCAGAAAAGGGTTTTGAAGCGTACACTCCACTGATTTACAAGATTGAAGAGGTGTTGTAACTCATCAAATAAGACAAATTGCTTTGCTGGCCTGAGAAATTGAAGTCCCATCCTCATAAGAGGGACATAACCAGATATCACAGCTTCCACAAGGACCATGGGAACAACATTAGGTAATGTTTTACGCTGAAAGATGAGATCGAAAGGCTTGTAAGGTAGGGAATGCTGCATCGATTCCCCAAGAATGATTAAGGGATGGAGGATTTACCAAACTGGCCACATACTGTAACTCCTATTTAGTCTATATTTTTTATTAAACCTGAAGTGATGATTTTACACATAAGCATTGTATTTCCTTACAAATTTAACACACACACACACACACACACACACACACATATATATATATATATATACACACACATGAATTATATGCCCCAAGTGTAACCTCGGCTTAGAGACACCAACCTCGGCCGAGATGATGGCCGAGATATTGATTGACCCTAGATAAGCCATGGGCCCACGATATCATCCTTCGGCCAGACCAGGGTCGGCCCAGGCCGACACTATCACCTACATTTCCAATGGACACTACGCGCATCACAGGCATCAACATCATTCTCATATACCTGGGTATGGAAACTTCGGTCGAGTATAGGCCGAGGTGACAAAAAGCCTTAGTAACCTTTAACATGGAACCAATCCAACCTCGGCTTGGGCCGAGGTAACAAGAAGCCTTGGTAATCTTCAAACATGGAATCAATCCAACCTCGGCTGGGGCCGACCCCAGCATAATGTCTCGGCTGAGATCAGGCCGAGACTCCCTATGACACATCTCAGAAAATGTTTATCGAGCCTTTACAGCTCGGCCTCTCCCAGGCCGAGGTCATGCACCAATATGGCAGTCGAGCATCTGTTGACATTTGGATAAGGACACGTTGACACAAATCAGTTGTAACAAGATTATTCTCCCCACGTGGGGAGAATATTTCATCATCATTCCTTACATGTGACAGTGACAGATGGCACTCCCACATTGGTGAGGCTACCACACACATGCTCATTACATGCATAGGGGGTACATTACACCCCCAAGGTACTATATATAGGGATCATCCCTAACCTTGCAAAAGATCCCAAATATCAAACCCTAGCTGAAGCTTTGTCTAGATACACAGTAGAGAGAGAAAGCTTGAGAGATTGTATCCATGGCCATTAGTGCCTTCAGTCAGTGATATTACTCACACACACTCACAGTGGACGTAGGCCAAATTGGCTGAACCACTTATATACCGGTGCACTCTCCTCTTCTCCTCACCTCATTAGCTTATCTCTTTACATAACTGTGCTTCCATTGTTATTCTTCTATTGAGCTTGGAAACACCTTATTTGGTGGTGCTGATCCCGGTACTATCAGTTTGGCACCGTTTGTGGGAACGAGAAGCTATCTCTTCCTCTTTTTCTGTTTAACCTCACCGGAGACTCTGGTGGTGAACCAGGAACCACCCCTTGCGTGGAGCTGTTTCACTATTGAAAGAGGTCCTTTAAGGTATTAAGCTCACTTGCTACTCAAGCTCTCTATTGTTAACACATGGCACCAAAGTTACCACCGCCTCTTCCGCCACCTTGTGGAGGTGGGCCTAGTTCTAGCCAGGCACCGCCTCAGTCCGAAATGGCGAAGGTAGCAGCGGCCTTGAAATCTTTAGCGGCAACACAACAAGCCATGAAGGAGAAATTTTCTCAGCTCAGTCAAACTATGATGAGGCCAACTGGAGTCTCGTCAGACATGATCACTCCGGCGGTAGTTCAGCCTCATCCTGACACCAAGGGACCACCCCATGCGCCAATGAAGGACCAGCCTGCACCCCAGTAGAGAAGGGACGTTGCTGACCCTAGGCGCTTGCGCCTGGGGAGGCAGGGAAACCCTTGCCCAGAGGACAGGTATGATGACCTAGAAGCTGAAGAAGCCCCAGAAGACTGCTGGGAGCCGTATGAGGTGTTAAATAACACTATACAACCTCTTAGGCAGAGTCAAGGATGTGTCGGCCGAAGAGGTGAAGAGGCCCAATAAAGAGGGTCGGCCTTCGAGAGACTAGGCCCGATAAATGACCTAAGACAGAGGCTGTCGAGGTCGAGGAGCGCAGCAGGCTCTCAGAGAGGGAATAGGCAGGGTCGTCCAGGCCAAAGCCGACCCTGTGGAGGAAGAACCAGGGAACAGGAAGAGGTCAACAGACAACATATTGTGGCTGGGGAACCCTCTGTCCATCGCAGGGAGGTGGCAGGGGATAACCTCGGCCAAGTTGATGACAGAAGACACTGGAATGATTCTATCTAACGCCTTGAGGAGAAGATAGGAGATCTCATTAAAAGCAGGGACCCATTACAAAGGGGTTACTCGAAGGGCTCCCCATTTGTGGCTAGGATAGTGGGGTTCCCAACCCCAGCCAAGTTCAAGCCTCCTATAGTGACTCCCAAGTATGATGGCAGCACTAACCCTGTACACCATATCGAGATGTACCAGTCGGCAGCAGACATTTACTCGATACCTGATGAGATGAAATGTAGGGCCTTCTCAGGAACCTTGACAGGGGCAGAGCACAGTTGGTTCACCTCCCTTCCGAAGAACTCAATTGAGAACTTCAAAGGATTGGTTGAGCAGTTCATCCATAACTTCTGCTTTGGGGTAAGACCTCAAAAGAAGACTACCCACCTGATGTATGTCAAACAGGCCAATGGTGAAAGTCTAAGAGACTACATAGTAAGATTCAATAAAGAGAAAATGGAGGTGGAAGATTATGAAGAGAGCATAGCCATGACCGCCCTTATAGGAGGCCTCCATAAGGGGAAGCTACTGTGGAAATTGGCGGAAGACCCCCTAGGTCTATGGTGGAGCTGCTGGCAACCGTAGAAAAAGTGATGAATGCGGAAGAGGCAATGGCCGCCAAGTATGAGGATGAGAACCGCGGTGGCACTGGGAGGTCCCAGGGCAAGAAAGAGGGGAAGAAGAGGTCAGGAGATGACAAGTTCTCTCATTACACTCCCCTGACCGTGAGCTGTGAGCACATCCTCAATGAGATTAAGACTGACCGGACTCTGAGGTGGCCTGAGAAGCTGAAGGCCCCACCACATAAGAGGAACAAAAACCTATGGTGTGAGTTCCATCAGGATCACGGCCATGTCACAGATAGATGCTTCGCTTTAAAAGATGAGATTGAGAAGATGATAAAATCTGGAAAGCTGAGGAAGTATGTGGATGGCAAGGCTCCAAAGGGTGGAATAGAAGACCCCAAGAAAAGAAGAAACGACAGATGTCGTGGCGATGTCCCGGACAGAAGGGACGACGATTCAGAAGGAGATGATGAAGATGACTCGGATCTTCCGCCAAAGGATGACAACACCCCGGTGAAGAGGGTCGGTATGATCTCCTTTGGTGTTAGAACCATATGTGGGGGATTTCCAGGAGGTGGCTCTGAGGTAGCCGATAGGAAGGCTCATGTAGCAGAGGCCAGGTCAGTGGCCAAGCCTGAGGTTGTGAATCTAACGTCTTCCGATGCCATGCAGAAGAGGAAGAAGGTAGACATGGACACCATCATAGTGGGGTTCTCCAGACTCGACTTCAAGGGTATCTTAGCCCCCCATGATGACCCTTTGGTCATAACAACAAGGGTGCATGGGTGCGAGGTAGGGAGAATCCTCATAGACGGGGAAAGCTCAGCAGACGTGATGTTCTGGCCTTGTTTCAAGAGCCTGGGTCTTAGTAGGGCAAGGCTGGTGCCCTACCATCACCCATTGACAGGCTTCAGTGGTGAAAAGGTGCACCCCTTGGGCATGTATGAAATGGATGTACGGATGGGGGATGAGTGGCCTAAGAGGCTGACCAAGAAGATAAACTTTTTTGTCATGGACGAAAACATTTTTTCGGCCTACAACCTCATCGTAGGAAGGGTGGCCCTCAAAGAGTTTGAAGTCGTGCCGTCGACGGTCCATCAGATGCTAAAATTCTCGACTCCTTATGGAGTAGGGGAAGTGCAAGGGGATCAGACCACGGCGCGGGAGTGTTACTTCAACTCGGCCGAAGAGAGAGAGGCCCATAAGAGAGCAACCACCACTTACAGCATTGACACTCTTGACCCAAGAGACGAAACAAAATTGAAGAAGGGCGAGGCCGCGGAAGAGGTAGAATCCATCGTCCTCAATGAGGATGATCCACAAAAAAACCATCCAGGTTGGTAAGGCCCTAGAGACAGGGATCAAGGAAGAGCTGATAAACTACCTCAAAAGGAGACAGAGTGTCTTCGCATGGAGTCACGCAGACATGCCTGGCATCGACCTTGAGGTCATGAGCCACAAGCTCAATGTGGACAGAGATGCCAAGTTAATCAAGCAGAGACGAAGAGTCTACTCCAGGGAGAAGTACGACGTCATCCGGGAAGAGGTGAAAAAGTTGGAAGAGGCCGAGTTCATAAGGGAGGTTACCTATCCGGAGTGGCTCTCAAATGCAGTCGTCGTGCCTAAGGCTAATGGGAAGTGGAGAATGTGTGTAGATTTCACTGACCTGAACAGGTCTTGCCCGAAAGACAACAATCCCTTACTAAGGATAGACCAGATGGTGGACGCAACGGTAGGGCACGATCTCATGAGCTTCATGGACGCTTATTCAGGATATAACCAAATCTTCATGGATGCTGAACACTCTGAGAAGACAGCCTTCATTACCGATAAAGGGACGTACTGCTACAAGGTGATGCCCTTCAGTCTGAAAAATGCGGGGGCAACGTATCAACGTCTTGTCAATAAGATGTTTGAAGAGCAAATAGGTAAGACCATGGAGGTATATGTAGACGATATGCTAATGAAGAGCCTGAAAGCATGTACTCACGTAGCGGACCTTGAGAAGACCTTCGATGTCATGGACTCGTACAGAATGAAACTCAACCCAACAAAGTGTGTCTTCGGAGTAGGAGCTGGGAAGTTCCTGGGATTCATCGTTAATCAGAGGGGGATTGAAGCGAACCCTGAGAAAATAAAGGCATTACTCGACATGAAGACTCCTAGGAGTATCAAGGATGTCCAGAGACTCACGGAAAGAGTGGCTGCCCTTAACAGGTTTGTTTCTAGGGCAACGGACAAGTGTCTTCCATTCTTTAAAGTTCTAAGAAAGGCCTTCCAGTGGGACGAAGAGTGTGAAAGATCCTTCAACCAACTCAAGTCCTACTTAGGGTCTCCCTTATTGCTCTCTCGGCCCATCACGAGGGAAAGGTTATTTGTGTATCTGGCAGTCTCTGAATCGGCCATCATACAGGTTGAGGATGGGGTCCAGAGGCCTGTGTACTTCAACAGTAAGGCCCTTCAAGGTCCAGAACAAAATTATCTCCGAATAAAGAAGTTGGCTTATGCCCTAATACATGCCTCAAGGAAAATGAAGCCTTACTTCCAAGCTCACTCCATGGTAGTCCTCACCGACTCTCCACTAAGGCAGGTTCTACACAAACCTGAGAAGTTCGGAAGATTGATGACCTGGGCCATCGAACTAGGAGAATATGATCTTATCTACCAGCCTAGGACAACCATCAAGGGACATGCCCTCACAGACTTTGTCGTAGAATTCACCTGGGAAGAGGCCGATAGAAGTTTGGAAGAGGCCGAGACAGAGAAGCGCTTAGATGAAGGCGAAGAGACGAACCGTAGTGTCTTTCGAGATTGGGAAGAGACGAACCATAGTGTCTTCCGAGATTTGGAACAGACGAACCGTGGTGTCTTTCGAGATTTAGAAGAGACGAACCGTGGTGTCTTCCGAGATTCGGAAGAGATGGCACCAAACGTCTTTCGAGATCGGGAAGAGGTCATCTCAGGCAAAGCCCGGAGCGGAATAGTAGAGAACGAAGAGGATCGATACTTCTTCAAGAAAGGGGTTATGAGAGAAGGGGTCTTCTCATCAGATACAGACGTCTGGAGCCTCTTCATTTATGGCTCTTCCTGTGACAGTGGAAGTGGGGAGGGACTAATACTCTCGGCTCCAGATGGCACCAATATTGAATACGCCTTGAGATTCAACTTCCAGACCTCAAACAACGAGTCCGAGTATGAGGCCATGATAACAGGTATTTTATTGGTAACAACTCTTCGAGTGAAGCGACTCCTACTCCATAGCGACTCAAGGTTGGTTGTCAATCAAGTGCTGGGGATATACGAGGCTAAAGACGAAAGGATGGCCAAATACTTAAAGAAGGTAAGAAGGTTGTTAGAATATTTTGAAGAAGAAAAACTGAAGAGAGTGCCTCGACTGAGCAACAATCACGCTGATGCGTTGGCAAGGCTGGCCTCGGCAATGAAGACAGATTTGGGAAGGACCATCCCAATCGAGGTCTTAGGAAAGGCAACCATAAAAAAGGACGAGGTATGTAGCCCCTGTCACAGTGTGAACCTAGGAGACTCATGGATCGACCCTCTCGTCAGATACCTAAGAGAGGGAGAGCTGCCTGAGTCCAAGATAGAAAGGAGAAAGTTGAGATACAGGGATGCCAAGTTCTCAATGGTAGGAGACGTCTTGTACAAAAAGGGGTTTCTATTGCCTCTCCTCAGATGTGTGCATCCCATGGAAGTACCCCGGGTCTTACGGGAGGTTCATGAGGGTTCTTTCTCTAGACACATAGGGGGAAGGCCCTTAGCCAAGAGGATCATCACTCAGGGATATTGGTGGCCTACCTTGTCTAAGGATGCTGCAGACTATGTGAAGAGGTGCGACAAATGTCAAAGGTTCACCACTATCCCTCATCAACCCCATCAGCCAATGACGTCAATCTCTTCTCCATGGCCATTTGCGGTATGGGGAATTGACTTGGTAGGACCTTTGCCAAGAGCTGTCAATAACAATAGATTCTTGATAGTTGCTATTGACTACTTTTCAAAATGGGTGGAGGCAGAACCGATGATAACAATTACAGAGAAGAAGACCTTCCAGTTCATTTGGAAGAACATCATATGCAGATATGGCCTCCCAAACACTCTCATCTCGGATAATGGGACCTAGTTCAAGAACTCCTCCTTAGAAAAGTATTGCCTAAGAGTGGGGATTAAGCAATTCTTCTCATCTCCTGGTCGACCTCAGGCAAACGGTGAGACCGAGGTCACAAACAGAACTATCTTGGACGTAATCAAGAAGAGGTTAGAAGATGTGAAGGGGAGATGGACTGAAGAGGTCTACACTGTGTTATGGGCCTACAGAACCACGAAAAGGACACCAACAGGAGAAACCCTATTCATGCTGGCACATGGCTCAGAGGCCGTCATACCAACGAAAGTAGGACTACCAACTCATCGGATTCAGATTTACGACCCTGACAGCAATGGGGAAAAGAGGAGGCTAGACCTGGATCTTATCAAAGAAAGAAGGGAAGACCCAGAGGTCAGAAAAGCAGCCTACCAGCAGAGGGAAGCAAAATTATACAACCAGAGGGTGAAGTCAAGACCCATTACAGTGGGAGACCTAGTGCTAAAGAAGACCCTACAGAAGGCAAATAAGCTACACCCAAACTGGCATGGCCCCTACAAAGTAACGGAAGAGGTTGTGCCTGGCACTTACAGGCTAGAAAACCTAGAAGGAGAACCTTTCACTAACCCATGGAATGCTGACCACCTAAAGAGATATTTCATATGATGTTGCATAGAATTTTATGTACATGTACCATCTTATTGAGAAGAGGTTATTAATAAAGATCAGTTTTCATGACCGTTCTTGCTTTATTTTTAGATCAGAAGTTTATTATGAGGATACCATCTTAGGTGATGACCTCAGACCTTCATAACATCACTTGGTGGTGACGAGGTCTGAGCTCAGACAACTTAGCAGATGACCTCAGACCCTTAACATCATTAATTTTGTGAAGTTTATTATGAGGATAACATCTTAGGTGATGACCTCAGACCTTCATAACATCACTCGGTGGTGACGAGGTCTGAGCTCAGACACCTTAGCAGATGACCTCAGACCCTTAACATCATTAATTTGGTGAAGTTTATTATGAGGATAACATCTTAGGTGATGACCTCAGACCTTCATAACATCACTCGGTGGTGATGAGGTCTGAGCTCAGACACCTTAGCAGATGACCTCAGACCCTTAATATCATTAATTTGGTGAAGTTTATTATGAGGATAACATCTTAGGTGATGACCTCAGACCTTCATAACATCACTCGGTGGTGAAGAGGTCTGAGCTCAGACACCTTAGCAGATGACCTCAGACCCTTAACATCATTAATTTGGTGAAGTTTATTATGAGGATAACATCTTAGGTGATGACCTCAGACGTTCATAACATCACTCAGTGGTGAAGAGGTCTGAGCTCAGACACCTTAGAAGATGACCTCAGACCCTTAACATCATTAATTTGGTGAAGTTTATTATGAGGATAACATCTTAGGTGATGACCTCAGACCTTCATAACATCACTCGGTGGTGACGAGGTCTGAGCTCAGACACCTTAGCAGATGATCTCAGACCCTTAACATCATTAATTTGGTGAAGTTTATTATGAGGATAACATCTTAGGTGATGACCTCAGACCTTCATAACATCACTCGGTGGTGACGAGGTCTGAGCTCAGACACCTTAACAGATGACCTTAGACCCTTAACATCATTAATATGGTGAAGTTTATTATGAGGATAACATCTTAGGTGATGACCTCAGACCTTCATAACATCACTCGGTGGTGACGAGGTCTGAGATCAGACACCTTAGCAGATGATCTCATACCCTTAACATCATTAATTTGGTGAAGTTTATTATGAGGATAACATCTTAGGTGATGACCTCATACCTTCATAACATCACTCGGTGGTGAAGAGGTCTGAGCTCAGACACCTTAGCAGATGACCTCAGACCCTTAACATCATTAATTTGGTGAAGTTTATTATGAGGATAACATCTTAGGTGATGACCTCAGACGTTCATAACATCACTCAGTGGTGAAGAGGTCTGAGCTCAGACACCTTAGCAGATGACCTCAGACCCTTAACATCATTAATTTGGTGAAGTTTATTATGAGGATAACATCTTAGGTGATGACCTCAGACCTTCATAACATCACTCGGTGGTGACGAGGTCTGAGCTCAGACACCTTAGAAGATGATCTCAGACCCTTAACATCATTAATTTGGTGAAGTTTATTATGAGGATAACATCTTAGGTGATGACCTCAGACCTTCATAACATCACTCGGTGGTGACGAGGTCTGAGCTCAGACACCTTAACAGATGACCTCAGACCCTTAACATCATTAATATGGTGAAGTTTATTATGAGGATAACATCTTAGGTGATGACCTCAGACCTTCATAACATCACTCGGTGGTGACGAGGTTTGAGCTTAGACACCTTAGCAGATGACCTCAGACCTTTAACATCATTAATTTGGTGAAGTTTATTATGAGGATAACATCTTAGGTGATGACCTCATACCTTCATAACATCACTCGGTGGTGACAAGGTCTGAGCTCAGACACCTTAGCAGATGACCTCAGACCCTTAACATCATTAATTTGGTGAAGTTTAGTATGAGGGTAACATCTTAGGTGATGACCTCAGAGCCTAATTATAATTCAGTGGTGAAGAGACCTGAGGCCAGAATTATTGACTTAATATAAACAAGAACACTATAACAAAATAATAGAAGAGATTGACATTCAGTAAAGCGAGGAGATCATATAGCATTCAGAGGTTAAAATACCAAGAAGTAACAAAATATTCCTTGAATACAAAGCTATGAGTTACATGCTAAAAAGACTAAAGGTTTGGGGGGGGGGGGGGGGGACATCAACAGTCTCGGCTGGGTTGGCTTGATCAGCATTAGTAACCTCGGCCACGTCATCAGCATGGTCTGCCCCTCCGACCTCGATCCCTCCCGGAGTTGCAATCTCGGCTGGAGCAGCAGCCTCGTCCTCCACCTCTTGAAGTGCTTGAGCAAATTGAGGATCAGCAAAGCCGAGACCCACAAAGTCAGAGGCCTTTAGAGTGCAGACCTCCTTCTCCCGAACTTCAGCCCATTTGGTAGTAGCCTCGATACCTCTTTCGAGATATTCAAAACCAAAACCCATGAACTTGTCCGAGGCTTTGTAGACAGAAATTATTTTGGGCGAGGCATCTTCAAGGGCAGCTTTGACAACCGAGCTGACCTTCTGCTGCAGAATGTCATCTTTGGCCTTCAGGGCTTTTGCATGATCTTTAACGAGCAGAGAGATGTCTTTTTCTAACCCCTTAGCCTTATTTTAGAGTTCTGCAGCTCTGACTTCAGACGGTCGACCTCAGCATTTAAGGCACTCTGAACCTTCTCGGCCTCTTGCCCCTTCTGGATGAGGGGCAATTTCCTCAGAGCCCAGTTCGATAGCTGATACATAGCAGTCACTCCCTGCACATTTAATGAAGAGGTTAAGCTGGAGAAAAATCAGATGTTGCACTTATAAAATTTTGACGATGGAATAAATCATACCTGGACAGCTCAGTGCAGGCCGAACTCAATCAACAGGGAGGTGTCCATGGCCCTGTAGAAGCGCTTGTCAGCCTCGATCATTACAGAGCCGATTGCATCCATGGCCTGCGTGCTGTGGCCGACCACACTATCGGTTAACTTTAGCTGATCCAAACGTGCCGTCAGGATGTCGGCCGAAGAGATTGGAATCGCAGCATCAGTGGCCTTCTTCTGCCTCAAGGTCGGCCTCTGATCCTCAGAGGCATGGGCTTCTGGGGCCCTCTCCTTTGAGGCCTGAGATTTGGATGTAGAGGGAGCTGGGGGAGGAGCGTTCAGACCAGCCTTTTTGGCAAGCCTCGCCAAGATCAGAGCAGCCATCTCCCACAGTTCGTCTGGGATGTCTCGTGGTCGCTCTGCAAAAGTTAGAAGATATGGGTTAGAAATCAGATATGAATGAGTTCAGAGATTAGACTTGAAATAAAAATTCTTACCAAAGTCAACAAGATGACTTCCACCCAGGCTCGTCCCCGAGAGATACTGGGGGGTCAGCAAATGTTCGAACTTAACAAATAGACCATGTGCCCCTTGATCTTGCAGGGCCTTCACCTTCTGGATATTCTGAAGACTTAGACCAGGATCGGCCCTGGCAGACATGGTGACCTTGCCCCATTTGAGGGGTATCCTCGGATCAAGTATGGAAGAAGGGACGCATGGGCCAAATTCCCATGGTCCTGAGGCAAAAAAATAGCGGGGCTTCCAATTATGATTTGAGGTCTGAGTCACCTGGAGCATTTTCTTCTCAGGCCTCCGAGCCACAAAATGATAGTAGCTCGGATGGTTTTTGGCCGAGCTTGGGACATAACAACCAACGAAGACTTGAACTAGGAGGTCAGAGTGGTGGATTTCCCTTTATAGGATAATGGCCCCTATGATGACTCTCCAGGCATTGGGAGATAGCTGTGAGGGGCCCAAATTGATGTAAGAGAGAATGGATTTGATGATGGGATGAATGGGTAGGCGAAACCCTAACTTAAACATCTGCTCGTACAGGTAGATTTCTCCATCTCGTCCGTGATAGGCCCTCTCTTCCCTCAGATGTCTCCTTAATTTGATGGAGGGACTAATAGAGTATAAATATACGAAGCACAGAAGATCCACCTCAGTTACCGTGCTCTCGATCTCGGCTGCCTCAGAGATGTCGACATCACTTTTAGCATCTTCATCATCATCAAGCTCAACATCGGCTAGAGCAGATGTAGATGGGTTACTAGAGAATCTCTGATTGAACTCTGCCCATGTGACGGCCGACAGGGGGATGGCGTCAAGAATGGGTGGCACATCCACACTCGGCTCAATAATTTCGACCTCTGAAGAAGAGGCATAGGTGCTTGAGCCATTATGGGATGAGGCTCGGTTGGAGACCTCGGCCTGATCAGGGGCCTGACCAGGCCGAGGTGTGAAATCCATGGCTTCCTGAAAAGAGTCCACAGACATAGGGTCTCAGGTGGAAGACTCAGACATCGGTGTTGGATCGGCGAGAACCCCTGTCTGATAAAAGTTCTTCGGGGGGTCGGGATATATTACTCTCAGAGGTGGTGGAAACAAGGGTCTAGTGGGAAACTCTTGTGACCTACGAGCTTCCTCCTGAGCTCTCTCTATTTGCCTAATCTTTTCTAGGGTCTTCTCTCTGAGAGAGAGGAAATCCTCAAGAAGCTGGTATAAAGGTCTGAGAATCAGAGGACGACCCTAAACTTAGGAATAACTCCTAAAACTACAAACAGGATTGACTTGTAAAATAAAGGAGTTCAAAGATCAAACTTGGAGGTTTAAAGAAAATACAATTCGCCTGAGATAATGGTGCTCGTCGAAAAACTTAAAAACTCACCGAAAAATATCAAACCCTAGCTAAAGCTTTGTCTAGATACACAGTAGAGAGAGAAAGCTTGAGAGATTGTATCCATGGCCATTAGTGCCTTCAGTCAGTGATATTACTCACACACACTCACAGTGGACGTAGGCCAAATTGGCTGAACCACTTATATACCGATGCACTCTCCTCTTCTCCTCACCTCATTCTCTTATCTCTTTACATAACTGTGCTGCCATTGTTATTCTTCTATTGAGCTTGGAAACACCTTATTTGGTGGTGCTGATCCCGACACTATCAACGAATATATGAAATTAGGCTTTGCATTGTCCTAACAAAATCATATCTATATATGAAGAACATATTTAGCCATGTTCTATCTCTTGATTTCCCATTTATAGAAATTTTATGAATGACCTTCATCTTCAACAGATTTCAAGGGAAAGATGGACAGTTATCTCGGAAGATTATTTATTTCGAGAATGATCCAATGGTTCAAAAATGCCAACTTGGCAACCTTATTTGTCTTACAGCGCCATTCATGATGCATGGACATGCTCTTATATTTACAATGCCAATCGTATTTCGGTATATGCTAATATCAACTTCACTGAAAGAAGCTGCGAAAGTGGCTTCTTACCAATTAAAGTAACTAAGGGATGATGTGGTATTGACTTGGGTTTGGATCCAATTAAAGCTACAAAGAATAGATGACCGCATCCCAATTCAAGAATCATAGAACATCAACTTGATCTCATATCTGCAGAAGAGACTGCAGCTCATGCTATGCAACTGTAACCTTAATGGCTGCGGCCCCAGTGTGATATATTCAAATGGGCAAGTTCAACGTCAAGATAAGAGGCCGTGGCATTCAGTAAGGTCCACAACATCTAGAGCTTAAAAGCGTCAATACAAGGAGGTTGTAGTCGCAGCCTCATGTTCCATGTTTGTATTTAAGGAAATATAGATGCGACCCATTAGCAAGTGCACACATTCAAGGAAACATCATTAGCTTGGTGGATTGAGACATACATCATTAACTTGGTGATGTCATGCTAGAAACATTATTAACTTGGTGGATTGAGACAAACATCATTAACTTGGTGATCTCATACTGGAAACATCATTAACTTAGTGGATTGAGGCAAACATCATTAACTTGGTGATCTCATATTGGAAACATCATTAGCTTGGTGGATTAAGACAAACGTTATTAACTTGGTGATCTCATACTGGAAACATCATTAACTTGGTGGATTGAGACAAACATCATTAACTTGATGATATCGTACTGGAAACATCATTAGCTTGGTGGATTGAGACAAACATAATTAACTTGATGATATCGTACTGGAAACATCATTATCTTGGTAAATTAAGACAAACATCATTAAATTGGTGATCTCATACTGGAAACATCATTAACTTAGTGGATTGAGACAAACATCATTAACTTAGTGATCGCGTACTGGAAACATCATCAACTTGGTGGATAAAATCTTGGCCAAGATGACGGTGCATGGACGAGAAGGCAATGAAAGTCAGATCTAGCCACGACAATAACGCTCAAGGCCAAAGAAAAACATGGCCACGATAATAGTACATGATTCAGATGAAGGGCATTGAGATATTTAAAACTGTCGCGGCAAACTACAAAAAGGATGTCGTGGTCTTGAAAGGCAACGCAACCCTCTCAATATGGTTGTAGCCATCAGGGAGTCCATTCATTCATTTAGAAGATGCAGCGGAGAAAAGTGGACTATTAGAATTGCTAAAATGACGTGGTTGGGTTACAGACCGGCCGCAGCCTTCTGAACTACAATATCAAGACTTGGAAAAATGAAGGAAAAGTTGAAGAAGTTAAGTCGCAGCCCCAAAGTGATTTTTCTATGGCACCATGACTTGGGTGATGATAGCTACACGGAGTGGGAAATTTTGAAAAAAACCAACTCAAAATAAATGTGCCGCAGTCTACTTAGAGGAACCATCTATAAAGTGTTTCCGCGACCCTATACTACATTCCAGTTTTACTTATTGATTAATTTTTGCAAGATTCATTCAAGCAATCAACAAAAGAATACACGAAGGAGCAATTAAGAGAGCGGTTAAACAAAGTGGCCTCAGCCTTGGCAAAATGATGTCGAAAATTCAAATAAACGGCCGCAGCCTAAATGAAGCTCAAATGTTGAAATGGATGCAACCCTATATAAACAAGAAGTTTAACAAGTCAAAAGAATATTAAAGATGGACGCAACCCAATGTTCAGAATTGAAAGAAAGAATACTAAGAGGTCGCATCATCTTCTTCACCCCCCTCTTTTCCATCTGCAGCAGTTTCAGTTTCTTGGTCAGCTACCGTAGCCGCAGCCTCTGCCTCAGCCCTTTGCCTGGATCTCTCCTCAACCTTTGCCTTTATTTCATCCATACACCATAAATTCTCAGCATCACCAAGTACCCAGGCAATAATTATATCTTTAGATTCTGGAAGTTTTTCATAACCCTATTCCTGAGATCTTGAAAGACGGAGAGGTAGGCTCTATTGTTGGTGAGGAAAAATTCCCTTGAGCATTTGAATGAGTCCACGACATTGTTTATGGCTAATTGAAATGCCTCGGCATGGTCTTCATCCTTTTTTATAATAGCCACGACGTGATCTTCCTCTATCTTCTTGATGGACACAACATGGTCCAGAGCATTATTTGCAGCCTTGCTCTCCAATTCGTTGAACTTCCTCTGTAGGAGTTCAAGTTTACTATTTAATGAGGCCGCAGCCTGGGAAGCATCAACAGCTTGAGCTTGAGCAATTTTCAAAGAGTCCGTAGCCTGTTTGAAACTATCCTCCACATCCTTCTTGGCTTCTTTCACATCCTTAATCTTCTTATTTGCATCCATTTTTTACGCCTCAAGTTCGCAGCGGAGGATTGCTTCCCAGCTTGAAAGGAAGCATCCCTGGCATTCTCCAGGTCAGCGACATGCACCCTCTCCGTGGCCTCCTTCAGCTTGTAAAATCCCTCATACTTTAGTTTCTGAGACATCACAACATCCGCGCCCTAAAAAGACAATCTATGTTAGAAGCATAATATCAAGTTAAAAAAGATATTGAAAAGGTAGTTTCTCTTACCCTCAACAAGATGTGGAGGGAATAATCCTTCAAGTCTTCATGGTCTTCATCCACAAGACAATCTAGGTCCACGACATCTAGAACCCTCTTCATTTTTTGGGAAGCCCTCGCAGTTGTGTCATAAGAAGACTCAGGATTGGGCTGCCTAAGTTGAGGCAGTAGATGGCCATCAGGGCCAACACTGACACAACTTTGAGGAGGTTCCAGGTTAGCATTAACAGCCACTATGGTTAGAGGAGGGGTGAATTTAAAGTGTTGGTTTGTGAGGTGGCACGACCGCATTGCATATCAGTAACGAACGTTATCGAGCCTGCCGTGGCTAGATTTGCACCTATATCATCATTAAATTGGCGTTTAGGTCTCTCTTGAGGAGAAAACTCCTCAACTTGAACTGTGGGCACGACAGGAGCCGTTTGGTCTCCCATAGAGGGTATAGTAGGGCGCTTTGACTTGGCGCTTTTTCTCTTCTTCTGTCTGGTTGCATTATTGAGGGTAGCTGCATCCTCATCCATCTCAGCCGGTTAAGATGCCAATAGTTACCTATCAATCTCCTCACTTGAAGAAGAAATGAAGCAATGTCAAAATTTGAAGGGTTAAAAAATAGTTTCCGCAGCATTAGTAAAAGAAAGCTTTATTACCTTTCGCGGCCATCTCTTTTGGCAAAGATTGGTGAAGTAGTCTGCTTCAAAGATGGAGGCTGAAGTCAGTAAGGTACTAAACTTTTTATCCTTAGCACCGACTGTCGCAGACCTCCTTATCCTATTCTCCTGCTGCTCACTAAAATGCATATTGTCAAGAGTTGCATAGAAAGTTCAATGTTAGTACAAAAGTAAAGGAAAGAATATGGAAAATACAACTTTAAACAGTGGTACGCCTCAGTAAGTTAAAGGGATGCAACCTTATTTACCAATCTTGGAGGGGCATCACAATTGCTGCGGCATCATGAATGATATTTCCCTCTCATTCTCATCTGGGTGGATTTACCACCCTTCTCCAGAAATATAAAAGTACTTGCCCTTCCAATTTTTTACACTGGTGGGCCTCCCACTATAAACGGTTTCATCATTACTGTGGATGGTAAAGTAATAATACCATGCAAATTTTACAGAATTCTCCTTAGGTCTGTAAAAATTGAAGAACTCCGCTGGAGTTATGTCCCGCCTAAACTTATTCTTCCACAACACCATTGAGGCAAGAATTTCCCTCCATCCATTAGGATCTAGCTGGGATGGGGCTAACTTCATAGTTTGAAAAATTCTTCTAATGGGGACTGAACCTGGAAGCCGCAGCCCATATATAAATGCGAGGAGGGGTAATTAGACTCCATCACCAGCAAGTACCGTGCAGGGCCTTTGTTCCGCGGAAGGTGTTGAGCAAACCAAATCTTAAAGAAATTCAAGTGCGTCAGCAACTTGGTCAATCCATTCCTGAGTCATGATGCTGCAGACGTTGAAGGCCACATGAGGTCTCTCAATTCTGTTGGATGGGCCAGTAGGTGCGTCCCAAGCTTTAGAAGGCCCAATGGCCGCAGCGTCAATACCATTGGGTTGTTACTAGAATTGGCCTCCTCTTCAATTATTGTTAACTCAGTACCTTTCCTATAAGAGGAGTCCACGGAGTTAGTCTCTTTCTTACAAGTGGTTTTCGCGGAGTCAAAATCTAAAGTGACGCAATTTGGGCAATCTTTGAGCATGTAAGACCCAAATGTCTGTAAAGGACGCACATAAGGGAGTTCAGGAGGAGAAACTTCAAAATATTTTTTTCAAGAAATCCTTCAGAAATTCGACAGGATTCCAACTCATATGGTTGCAGCAAGACCTGAAAAGAAAAAAGTCCACTGTTAGGTGTCGTAGCTAGTATGGTCAGATAAGCCTCTTAGAGGCCATGTCGGGAACAATGAAATAACAAGTTTGGAAGCAAAATAGAAGTTTGAACAATTTCATCTAACTATAAGTGTTTGGCTTTGGAATCCTAGGGATTACAACTACCGTCGCGACACATTGTTTTGGGGAAGCAGACACCGGGTATATCGTATTATGCCGCAGTCTTTTAGTTTATTGACAAAACTCCACGGCTTCTAGCCTAAGGCTAAACCCTAAGTGCAAAAGGGTATTTATTATACACAAGTATTGACATGAGGTCGCAGCCAAATAGCACAAGAATGCTACCTACTGTAGCCAGACTCCTAAACAGCTTAACACTAAAGATGCCTATTTTAAAGATCAAAGCCCTAGAATTTGAAAAGTTTACTCACTAACATCAAGAACAGAATGGTATGTGTTCAATACTTGTGCTACATTAATGCCAACAAATTTAATCTTACACAAGTCAGCAAAGTCTTATTTATTAGGTCAACAAGGGTATAACAGTTTGTGTTATCAATTGAAGATTGATTGACCAACAAACCAGTCAAATGAATGAGTTCATATTCAATTCAGAATTTGATATTTAACCCTATTCGGGCAAATCAAGGGACTCAAGTAATTTCATATGATTACGGAATTAATAGTATGTATTCACTTGATAATCAGTTTATTTCCATGATTATTTCACAAGATATGAGTTTGTATGGATCATTTGCTACTAGAAATAAAAAACTGACAACAAAAAATAGAATTCAAGGAATATTTGGTTAGAAAATTACCTGGAGATTGAAAGGAAGTCTTGGGTGCTTCTCACCCTTTAACCACCAGTTGCTCAGCCTTGAATCGCTTGAACAACCACCACACGCTGCCTTGAAAGGTCATCGAAAAACTCAAGATAAGGAAATGACAGAGGTTGGCTTTCGATTTGCTCTTAAGAGTTTGGAAATGTAATGAAGGTCACGGCCAGTTTCCATTTATATAAAACGCCACAGGAAGATAAAGCATCGTGTTTGAGTTTTCGCGGCAGCTTGGTAAGAAGACTTGACTACTCAGCTGCAACCCCAATTGTTATCTCTTTGCACTACGACTTGGGAGCTTATTGATATGGAAAATATAACACCCCTGTCGCAAAGCCTTTGAGAAGCATTCACAGAAGACCTGATGCCGCAGCCCTACATTTACATGTTACAGGGTGGGGACTTACATGCTGCGGACGTGCGTCCCCTCTCATTCACATGTTACAGGGTGCGGCCCCTACCTTTCAGCATAGCTAGCCACATCCCCTCTCCATTTACAGCAACAATATATCACCTAGACCTCCTATAAATATAGGTCCACACCTCGAGATAAGGGGTTCCAGTTTCATTCCGGATCCTGATCCGAATACATTTCATACACTGATATTCACTCCAGAGACTACTACACTTGGGAAGGCATTGCTAGATACTCGACGCCTCTCGGTACAGCTTGAAGGCTATTCACCGGCATCACGGTCATCTCTAAGGCACTCCCGAAAACATCACATACATGTATTCTCTTCTCTCATCTACATTGTATGCCTATTACGGCATTGTAAACTTGTACTACAACTCATATAATGAGAGTGTTGCACCAAAGTGGATGTAGGCTCATTTTAATAGCCGAACCATTATATATCTTGTCTTTTATCTTTCTTTACTTGCTCTATTTGTTTATTATGTATTTTACACTTCACTTGCTGGTACGAGAAAGACAAGTGGACTATTTCTTATATCATCAATAAAATTATCAGAAATATTCCTTTAAACACTATTTGACGAGAGTTTCCTCCCATTTTTAGGTTTCTACTATTAAACAGCTACCAATAGTAGAAGGAATTTCACCCGATAGCATATTGTAAGAAACATCAAGATAACCGGTATTTATCATATTTCAAACTTCCCTGGGAAGGGAACCACTCAGATAGTTCTTAGATAGTCCTAGGTATATTGATAATGATGGGAGACCCATAATTTCTTGGGGTATGCTACCACTTAGGTTATTTTGAGAAAGATCTAATGCCTACAATTTTTGGCATTTTCCAAGACCTGGTGAGATGCTTCCCTGAAGATTATATTCTCCTAAATAGAGTTTAATTAACAAATTCAGATTTCCAGAGAGGATGGAATGTTTCCTGAAAATTCATTTGTCGTGAGTCTCAAGTCTTGTAGGTATTGAAGCTTCCCAATATCCTCTGCAGGCTGAGGATATTCACTATTTTCTGTGGGATGCTTCCACGTATCTGTTTGTCACCTACATAAAACAGTTGTAGCATCAATGAAAGATTACTACCAGATTGTGGCAACATCCCTCCAAAATTGTTATAACCGACATCTAACACTTGTAAATTGGTGGCATTGGTCAAGGAGGAAAGAAAGTCCAAGTCATTGGCTTTGCCACTTTCTAGATGGTTGGAAGATATGCTTAGCCTCTCAAGCTCACACAAATTTTCTAAATCGGGAACTTTTCCTATAATTTCATTGATTTCCAAATAAAGGAAATGGAGTTTTGATGCATTTGAAATTGACCTTGGAATGGGTCCATTGAAATGATTATCACCAATACTAAAGAATTGGAGATTAGGGAGAGTGATCCCCATGTCTTTAGGAAGACTTCCCTTAATTTGGTTTCCCGTCATAGAAAAACTTGTAGTGCGATTGAAAATTGAAGGAGAAATGGTACCGGACAATCTATTAAAACCCAACCCAATTATTTGAATATTTTACAATCTGCCTAAAGCATCAGGATTACTCCCAATAAAATTATTTTCTGATGCAAAAAGTTTATTTAGTGAAGACAAATTCCCTGAAGGAGTGACGCTTCCTGTGAGATTTTTGTGGTTAATACCTATGAATTGGATATTAGACAAGGAGCCAAGCTCCTTGGAAATATTTCTTTCTAGCCTGTTATAAGAAAAATAAAATCTAAGAAGGTTAGAGAAACTCGATAGGTTGACAGGAATTTTACCGCTGAATGAGTTATTGCTTAGCTGCAAAAACTGCAGTAGTTGTAAACGACCAATTTGTGGTGGGATCTCGTTGACTTTCAAGAAAAATCTTGATCCTCATCTTGCATCATTTTACAACCCATTACAAATTGCCAAAAGTACCAAATTTTATTTGAAATATTATGGCAATAGCTTTCAAAACCAAGTTTCATCATAATAGAGAATATCTGAGAGTGGCTAACTTTAGGTTTAAGAATAGCAAATGCAGGGATTTTATGAATTTCACTAAGTTTTATTATTCTTCTATAAGTGGATTAATTGTCCACCCCTCTTACATTCCATACAATGAAATTAATAATCTAATTGTTAGGACGTAGATTTGAGGAGAACTTTAGTACCTACTCGAGTGAGTCTTCTAAATAAAGGATCATTAGGCACAATGTTGGGGACGATTGTCATCCTTCATTTCTTCCTTCTTTGCACTACATCACTACTATTAATCGACTACTTAGTATTTCTTTCTTTTTCCTCTCCATGCTTCTTGATCTGCTACTGTAAAGAATTAGAAAACAATTTTAATTTTTCAATCATAGGCACTTAACTTCTTTTAATAGCTTCTGAATCTGAATGGTAGGGATTAGATCTTCAAAATCAGGTAACTTAGTGGCTCTGGGAGAGAGACTTATATGTTCTACGATCATGGCTTCATCACTTGAAATTTCACAGTGTTTGACTCTCTATATATGATCATCCACCTTTTGGTGATGGCTTTGCGATGTATGCTTTGTACCTTACTTATTTGTACTTGGATCTTGGATGATGAGATCTTCCTCCACTTGCTCATTATTAACTTCAACCAACTCCTCCACTACTTTATCACATTATTGATTCACTAAACCAGCTTCTTGGACACTTTGTTCTTTATTGGGCTTAGCTAGAATTCTTGTGGCTGCTACTAGCTTCTTCGCTTTTACATGAGTCTTTGACCTTGTTTGATTATTGAACATACATTTATTAATCGCGTGGCCTTTCTTCCTACAATGTACACAGAATTGAGAATGATCTTCAGTAGAAATTTCCTGTCAAAAACATCTTTCTCCACATCCTACCCAGACCCTTTTAGGTGTATCCAGTAACAAGTTTAACTCCTCACGGACTCTTAACAAGCTTGTCCTATTTATTGAAATAGTAAAGCATCCTATGTTAATGGCTTTATAATCAATTGGGCTATTGAAAAAGTAGAGTATTTAGCAAAGAAGTAGATAAGAAGGTTTATCCAAACTGGAACTATAGGGCTTTCCTCATCAACCCAAAATTCATTTATCCAATTAAAAACTGTCGTTGGATATTTCCCTATGTATCAATGTTCTGGGAGCCATATTCTAGTGAAATCTTCCTCATTATTCAATCGAATTAGGATATGTTTGTGATCAAGTAAACTAATATTATACACTGCCTTTAAAGAGAAGGATAAGAAAGTCTTGTGAATGATCTCCATTAATGGTCTTCCACAAGAGAATTTGCCAACCAATGCAAACATGAAAGTCTCTGCAAGATTTTTGATTCCTTTATTCGAAAAAAGCACTGCAGTTTCTCCATTGTACAAAGAAGGGAGTTTTATTAGTTTCCACGTGAGAATGTGAAGCTACAATACTAGAAAATGACTTACTCCAAGGGACTGGATCAGGAGATTTAGGTTTCACATGGGTTTTATGAGGGTTTTGGGTGGTGGTTTCCATGCAAACCCTAGGTTTTATAGATGGAAACAATCGCCAGAGAGAGAGCGAGAGAGAGAGAGAGAGAAAGAGAGAGAGAGAGAACAAGTGATACTAAAATTTATTATTAGCTGATTATTTCATTTGTTGTAACTTTCCTTTGAACTAGAGTCTGATTTGTTGGCTGGTTTTTTACTCATTACAAAAGTTATTTGCACCTTTTGTTTATTTTATCTTATGCCTTCTCTTATTTTTGGATGTTTAGTTTCTCTCTAAGATCCATATTAATAGATGAATATGTAATACCGTTGTCTCCCTCCTTTTTAAAAAAATAATCCTTCGAGTCATATCCTTGTCTTAGGCATACATTGCAAAGGAGGGGAACTCTGTCATAATCAACCTGCTGCCAGAATCCGTCACCCTTATTTTCTAACAATTGAAAACTTAAAAGGGTTCTATCAACTTTGTGAGTTCGGCTTTAGTGAAATTGACTTCTAGTTTACCTTTAAGCATCTTAATTTCTTTGAGTGGGATTGCTGGATGCGTTTGAGAAATTACTTAGACAAAGGGAAGCAATTTTGAGAGTGGCGGATCTGAGGGAATTGTTTGTGTGAGTGGTGTTGGTTCAGTGGATTCAAATTTAGGTTTCTACATCACTTTGCTTTCAATTTTTGTGGCTCATTGTTGTTAATTATTTTTTTGTTAGTTTCATATCACCAGTAGTCTTAGTTTGTTATTGAGTAGATGTAATTCTGTTTATTGTCCTTTATTTAGATTTCTAGTGATGAAAAAAATATGTTAAAGTTTTATTTTTGCAACATGCCCAAACCGTAATTGGGGTTGTATTCAAGGTAAACAATCAACATTGATTTTTAATATAAATTCATTTCTTAGATATGCAATTTATACTGGTCATTGCATTTTTTTTCTTTACTTTTGTCTCAAAGACTGATATTGGCCACCTTTTTTTTTTTGTGGATGTTGTCAACAAACATTAATTTAAATGAAATTTAGATTTATTTTATGCCATGGAGAAATTTAATCATAGTAGTGAGTGTGGATGAAAATCATTATAATTTTATGTTAATCTTCAGCAACTTATTAACCACTAGTCATAATAATATGATACCTATTATTGTTTGTTGCTCACTTTTCATTGTGGTATGGATTATTGGAAGGATTAACACTAATTGGGAATGATCTTACTAAGGAGTGTGAAAGACTAGGTGTATCTGGTATTTCATTACACTACTCACAAAATCACTCATATTTATAACATTCGAAATTGTCATTTATATTTTGTTTACTTGGTAGTGTTTGACGTGGCTGTTACGGCGTAATTGAAGTGGTGACATTCTCTTAATGAAACTCTTTTTGATATTTGGCATCTTGCCCTACCTCTTAATACTAGTTAATTGGCAAGTATTTGAATTTATTTGATAAATACATTTAATATAGCTTCTAATACCATATGGAGTACCACCTCAACATGTTCTACATGGCATGTAATGGAATACTTACTTCAGTTGTTATTCATCAATATGTTATTCATCAACATAGACACTTACTTCAATCCATTTGTTTGTCATTATAGTGGATATGGATCAGAAAGATAACTTTTATTCAAAAAGTATACACGATTTAGCAAAGTCATTAGAAAATTCAAGTAATAAAAGGTCAGAGACGTGGATGTTTTAGAATGAATAAGCAAAAGGGCTTCTTGTGATTGAATGCTAGTAACTTAGAATAGAAAATGACAACCAAATTGCTTAACAAGGAAGGATTTTCAAGCTTTAGGGGGAATTTTGCAAGCATAATGGTCCCTATAAGTTATCCAAGTTAGCCCATAGTCCCAATGTCATAAAAAGAGAATTTATGGATAGCCATAGAGGTAAATGCTAATAATTTATGTTGATGTTATATAAAGTTTATATTGGTATTATTTCAATTCCGTTATGTAATGCAATATTCATCAATTAGAGGCTATGTTCAACATGGACCCCTAATCAAAGAAGGAAGTTATATTTAACATTGGTTGTTCATGGAAGAAATTGAAAGGATAAGTCACCAAGTGATATCTCAAGTCATTTAAGATGATCTTGGTAATCTCTGGAACTGTCCAGATGAGTATAAAAAGTTCAATGATTAGAAATGTTGGGATGAATTTATAAGAGGAAGTCTATTTGAAAAGTTTGATATGTATATTAAATTCCTTTTATTAAATAAATGTATAACATTTATCCTGATATGGATAAATTCTTACATTAGCTATAAATTCAATGCATAGAAATTAAGTGATGTACAACAAGAAAGGTGAGCAAAGAAAGGTGAGCAAATAATAAGTTAAACCACAAGGAAGATTCTTTACACGGAGATCCTAGCTTAGATTTTAAGTTCTATATCACTACCAAAATAGGAGGTATTTATTTAATAAATTAAATTTAACATTTATGTATTCACATTTGACATGGGTAATATATTAACTCCTTTATTTTCATTGACCTAAACAAGAGGGAACTTGTATGTAGTTTTTTCGTATCGAAGTTCATGTGAGAGGTCTTGACAAATTCATCCATGTCTATAAAATGAAGGTCACATGTTTTTTTAATATTTTTTATATTCCTTTTTAGTTAGATGTGATAAAAACTAAATATAATTTTATTTTGTATTATTTAGATTAAGGAGTTGGTTGAAAAGTCATTATATCAAACTTACGGGATCAATGAAGTTCAACACGAGTTCATTGAATTTATTCAAGCTTTTCTTATATGATTTGGAGATTTTGAGGTGTCGACACTATTTTGCATAAGATAAAGGAAGGCCGATGTATATATGTATGATTTTTGGATGTACCTTTTTCGGGAGACATATTATTTTTGAATGACATACATAGTATGTATATCTAGCTATGATACATGTAGTAGGTCATTATTTTTTGTGAATAATGTATATGGTGGGTATATCTAATTGTGCCCTATTATTTTTTTGAGATGGACAAATAACTTGATTTGTTGCATTTTAGATGTACGTGAGTTCGAATACAAAAAAATTGAAGACAATTTTTAAGTTTCTTTGAATTTTAATTTGTGTTTAGATTTACTTGTCAACTATGACATTAATATTGGTTGTTAATTTGTTTATTACATGTTTAATTCATGACCGTGTATATTAATCCTTCACGTGATAAAATATTTTATATGACATCTTTTAATATTTCAAAATTGTCTATCATGACATTTTTGTTTATATCAAATATGATATCTTGTAGAGTTTATTGTGATCGTTTTGTAGCAAATGTGACTATTTGGAAAAAATATTCATATATAACTGTTAACATAATAAGACAACTTTTATGGGTATAAATTATGAGATGCAAACATATGATGGTTTTGAATGAAAAATAAACAGTCGTAAAAGGAATTTTATGACATTAAAAAAGGTCATAAAAAGGCTTTTTCTTGTAGTGAAAGATACTATTCTATCCTAATTCATTCCATCAAAACTGGGAATGAATGGTTTCCCATAAAGTGCTTCGTAAGGAGCAGTATGGATGTTGGCTTGGTAAACGTTGTTGTAGAAGAATTCAATTAGTGTCAAATGATCATTCCAATTTCTAGCTAAATATAGAGCACATACCCACAGTATATCCTTGAGTGTTTGGATAAGCTTTTAGGACTATCCATTAGTTTGTGGATGGAAAGCAGTACTTAAATGTAGCTTCGTGCCCACATCGTGTTATAAGGCTTGCCAAAAACGTCCTACAAATAGAGAATCATGGCACGATACTATGGATAAGGGAATCAATGGAGTCTAATGATTTTTTGAATATACAGCTTGATTAGATCATTGGAAAGAATCAGTAGTTCTAACTTGTAAAAATATGTGCAGATTTGGTAAAGCGGTCTACGATTACCTAAATTAAGTTATATCCCTATGATGTCGTGGGTTATCCACAGAAGAATTCCACGGTTATACAACGACATGCCCTGCATCGATCCTAAGATAGCCCAACATAAAATTCCAACTTTACCAGAATGCACATCGGTTATACAAAAACTGGGAAAGATCCACACTGAATGGTCGCCCAAGGTTAAGGAATAGGTGGTCAAATAGTTAAATGTGGGATTCATTCGGGTGATCAAATATCCCACATGGTTATCCATCATGGTACCCATGTCGAAATCAAAAGGAAATGTTCACATGTGCATTGATTATCGAGATTTCAATAGGGCTTCTCCAAAGGATGATTACCTGCTACCCAATATCGACATGATTATGGACAATACGTCCATCACACTCTCAAATCATTCGTTGATGGGCTTGTCGGATACAATCATAGTGCATCCATATCATAGGGAAATTTACAACCAGAGCCTCAAATAGGCATGAGTTCATCTTGGTTGCTAATGATTACTTCACCAAATGGGTCGAAGTCGAGTCATACACAGTGTTGAATGCCAAAAAGGTGGCCAAGTTCATCCGAAATATTATCATCTGCCGATATGAGGTCCCGCATGAGTTAGTGTCAGACAATGTTTTAAATTTTGAGGCAAAAGTCACAGAATTAGTCAACGAGTATGGGATACGGAGACACGACGATCTCAAACCAACGGTGCAGTTGAAGCTGTCAATAAGAACCTCAAAGAAATCATCATCAAGATGACCGAGAAAGGTAGAGATTGGGATGATTATATCCCTTATGCCCTCTGAGGATACCGCACTTCAGTTCGAGCATTTACTAGGACTACCCCTTACTCTTTGGTATATGACATGGAAGCAATCCTACCCGTTAAACTAGAAATACATTCACTATGCATCATGCTTGAAAGTAAAGTCAGCGGAGAAGACTTGCATTAGAGACGTCTTGACGAGTTATCGCTCTTGGACAAAAGGAGACTAAAAGCAATATATCATATACAGGGGTACCATCGTCAGATATTATGATCATTGAATAAGAGAGTCAATGACTGTGGGGTCCGAGAAGGGGATTTATCCCTTAAAAAAATCATAGAACCCATCTGGGACCCCAGAGGGAAATTTAAGCCAAATTGGAGTGGCCCCTGAATTGTAAAGATGATCCTATCCAGTGGCGCCGCTATGTTCACCGACCTCGATGGGGAAGATATGGCCCGTCTAGTCAACTTGGACCGCCTCAAGAAATTTAACCTTTAATTTGAAATCTCGGCTCTAAAAATTCCTTTTTTACATTAAAAAATGAAACTAAAAAAATATTCAAACCCCCAGAGGTACGTAAGCAGCTCATATTCTTTACATGAGCACGACCCCCTTATTTTTACGAAATACTATTCTTATCCTCGAAAATGATAGTTCGTTTTATAATTTGCATGAACAAAAGGATTATACGCCTTAGAGATTGGCATAGATAATTCAATTGTAAAACTCATCAAAGGCACAAAAATATAATTAAAATTCCTTTTTTTATTCCATTATGGGAAAATTCGGTACGATTACATGAAATATCAGTGTAGGGAGTTAAACAACTATCCCCGCAAACCTTACTATTCTAAAACCAAACCAAATTGCCATTAAAAAACTAACCAAATAACTTTCCCAAATTTATTCCCACCTACAATAAATAGCCAAACACATAACCATCATAACCAACTTCACAAATATCATCAGCTTCACATAAGGCCCTACCCGCAACAGCCAAAAGATTTAGCCCCATCATCATCTACATCTTGAGGCACCCAAACTTCTCCTTACTGGATAGTGTGCCGAAGGCTCTTCATCAAACGGTAAGCCCGGTCCATCTTGGGGAAAACTAATACGCCTCCCTCCATGGTGTCAAACATGTCAAGCCATCTATGCCCGGTCTCCTTGGCTAACATCTTAGCCACTACCCTCCTCCACAGCCACTTCATATAATCCCTAGAAATATTCTAAAATCTGCTAACAGATTAACAAGGATGCGTCGAAGGCCGATGACTCTCCTATAAAATCCCAACCGCATGCGCATGCCTTCCATCAAATCCTCCACAAGGAATAAGTCCAGAATACAGTAAAGCACAATCTACTCCCATCCGACTTGGCATAGGAGCCGCCAAGGAAAGTAGAAAGAGGTCTTTCGGAGGCCAACCAACCGAACATACTGGTATTCCCCAAGTTCTATAATGGGCTGCAACTCCCCCCACCAGGGGTACCGACCAGCGCAGACATCGAGCCCCTTGCTCCACAAATCAGTTTACCTAGTTCTCAATGTTCGACCCAAAACTGATGAAATAATGGGTGAAAAAATTTGGAACAGCTGCCAAGGGATCTTCAGGGGGACACCCAAATGAAATCTCTCAAACAACCACATAAAAAACATAACTGGGCTATCTCTCAAAAAATTAGAACGGACTTCCTGCGAAGCATATAGACCATCTAGGGTCTCTTCTAGTATCACCGCTGTAGGATTACGACAATATGACATCCATACAGTAATGGCAGTAAGTTGAGGATCCACAAATAGTTCCCTAGTCACCAATAGTAACTTTAAAGTTAAGCCAAGGGCGACGGCTCCGGCGTTACTCACATTATTGACATTTCTCGGACGCATAAAATACAACACAACCAGGAAGGAGATCATTCCTCCAATAACCATTGATCAAGACGTCAAGGGTGAGATATGAGGAGATTTAGCCAACAGTGACTTAGAAGATCGAGAGAATTCGAGAATGGCTACTGCTACATTGGGATTTACCCCCAACATAGCAAAAAGCTCCTCATAAATTGAGAAAATATTGCCCAAGATAAAATGAAAACATGAATCTCTGGGTACAAGAATTATACCACTTCCATCAGCATATTCCGATCAATGGGCTGGTTACATCACAAGAAAACTCGACGCAGGTTGAAGGCATCATAGTCTATGTTGTATGAGCACATAGCCTCTAAATTCTCGAGGTAAGAGGTAAATTCATCACTTATGGGAAGAGACGTTTTGGAAGAAACAAGCACAAAACAAGAAATTAGTAAGAGGAAGAAGATGTGGATGAGTGAAGTAAAATTCTCCACCATTATCCCTTTTTATACTTGAAAAACTTGGCTAAAAACAAAGGGTCCTGCAAAATCTGAATGAAACTCAGACCCATCAAGGACAAACTAGCTAAAGAATATGCAATCAGAATCTTGGGGTGATTTGACTGGACTGATCTGTCGATAGGCAGGACAAGGGGTATGCCGATCGGCATCCCCCCCTTTTAGAGAATTCTCTTAATCCTTTTTTGACAAAATTAAAAACCCAATAAAAATAATTTTTATCCTAAAAGAAGAAAATTTCTTGTAAGTTTGAGAGTGATTCTTGTTCGAATATCATTTCCTCTATAGTTTTAAATCTCTTTTAAACCAGTCACTGAGTTAGATTTCGTTTCTTTTTACCGAAAGTGTAAATCTGATTTTGTTTTGATATAAATCACTTAAATCTGCTTAGTTTAATTTCCTTATTTAGAAATCATTATTTGTTGGTGTTTTGGTAGTCAAATATTTTCATTTAACATTCTACCAACAAATACCATTTTTTGTTTCATGTTTTGAGAAAAAGAGACTTAAAAACATTTTCAGATCTTGAGACATTTGCACTTTCCAGTTCAGATTTCACATTTTGTGAAATAGATTTGAAAGTAAATAAGATAAAGTGTATAGCATATTGGCTCTTTTTGAATATCAAGATTGTTACTCGACCTATTACAAAAAAGGAAGTCTAGTTTTCAATAAATTGTGATTCAGAATCTTGCATAACATTCTTACTAGAAATCTATAATTTATCGGACTATTGGTATTTATAAGAGTGTGTGTGTGTGTGTGTGTGTGTGTGTGTGTGTGTGTGTGTGTTCATGCATGTGTTAGGCACAACACCACAGTACACATTTCACACTACAACACTAAAACAGTGTTGGTTGAGAGATTTCTGACCTTAGAGTCGACATAAAGCTAAAAGGAGGAGGACGTGAAAATCTGCAAAACAACTAAGACAACTTCAAAGCCTTCAGAGAAGTCAGATTTACGTAATGGATCTGGTATAAATTCTTGACTTAGTATAGGTCTGGTTGTGTGCTTAGTTTGTTAATAGTTTGTAACCTTGTAACTCGTTTTTAGTGGTTTTTTATTTTTGAGGTGTAGACACCTCTGTTGATGTTTCCCTAAATGGGTGGGGTTTTACCCCGTTAAAATGCTCGTGTACTTGCATGTTTAATCTTCCTCTCATCCCCTTCTGATTGTGTTTTGATTTAGACTTTTTTAGTTTTGTTTTTCAAAATTTGGTCACCTATAACTAATATATCTCATTCATAACAATTTTCATACACATCTTGTTTTGGTAATTTGTTTTGTAAAAAAGAGTTTCTCAAACAAACTGTTCGGAGTCATTTAAAATGTTTTAAACCTTTTAAACAACTTAAGTGGCATTATTTTTTTCAATTGGTATCAGAGAGTTGGTTTTATAAAATCTTTTTAGATCTTGAGTTTCTAAAAAAAAATTCAAAACAAATAATGGACGAGAAATTTGAGAGATTAGGTAACCTTTATAGCCCCCCACTCTTTGATGGAACTAACTTCCCTTACTGGAAAGTGAGGATGGTTGCTTTCATCTAAGGTACGTTGGGAGCCAATGCTTGGGATGCTATTGAAAATGGATATAGTTTTCCTACTAAACCATCCGCATAAGGAAGTATTGTGAGGATTAGAAAACTGCTAAATGAATGCACTAAAGAAGAGAAATAGACCTCTCTTCATAATAATAAAGGAAAAAAATGCCATTTCATGTCTATCCATGAACACAAATTCAAGAGGATATCTTTATGTTCTACCTCTAAAGATGCATGTGACACTTTAGTGACTGCACATGAAGGAGACACGCGTGTTGAAACTGCTAAAACCCAAGTATTAATCTAGCAGTATAACACTTTGGTCGTGACTAATACTGAGTTATTTGATGACTTTTGTATTAGATTAACAGATATAGTGTCTAAGCTACATGCTAATGGAATAATTTATGATAGGAAGGAAATTTTTTCTAGAATTCTTCACTTCCACAAAAGTTTTATAATAAGCATTATTCCATTGAAGAGATGGATGACCCAAATTTAACACCTGAACTCCTCAGTAGAAAACTAAGAACAGTGGAAATGGAATTGGAGTTTAAGAAGAAGTTGACTCAGTCCCAAAAGAAACAGTCCAGCTCTAATCTTGTCTTCTCCTCTAAGTTGACCAAACCCGAGTTCAATTTTCCTGATATTGACTTAGATTCTAATAAGGACTATAATTTAGACAATTTGGATAATCACATTGCCTTAATGTCTAAACAGTTTAAGAAAATATTAAAATTTCGAAATAAGGTTGCAAATAGACAAGGCAAACTTGCTTATTCAAAGTTCTCTAATAATAGGCCTCATAAGAAAAGACAGGACAAACACCAGACTGATAACCAAAAAAATCTGGAAAAGACATAAAATTTTTTGAGTGTTTTAGATGTGGGAAATGAGGACATATGTCCAATGATTGTAGAGTTAATTTGAATAAGAATAAAAAAATAATAGGGCCAATTTGTACAAGATCTGGGATGATTCAAGCTAATTAGAAACTGATGAGCCTGAGTCATCTAATTATTTTGACCCTTGTATGTCATTCTTTGCTAAAATTATTTATACTGATGAGCCTATGACTAGTACTGAATCTGATAGTAGCATCTCTAATTATGCTGTGCTGAATGATATTTTTCCGAATGGCTTATCTGCCTGTTACTTGAGAATGATCCTAGTAGTTCTAATGCCGTGTGTGTGAGTCATAGGGACCGTTCTATTGATGAGGTAGACTTGCATATGAGTCCTAAAAATAAATCGCTAGGGGACATTGCACACTGTACACTTAGTGACTCCGATAATGAGGACCTCCCAGACATTCACACACTCTACATGAAAACCCTCAAGAAGAGTACTAAACTTGAAAAAGTAGTCAAGGATCTTACCTAAGAAATAGAAGTCCTAAGATGAATGGTGAAACAAAATGTTGAAGCGTACACCTCTCAATGTCTAGATCATGAGAATGAGACTAAGATTTTTGTTAAAAAAATCAAGGAACTATCTTAATCAAATGAAATTCTGTAAAATAAATATAAAGGGATGCTGTTAGAATTGGAACAAACTAAAGAAAAGACATCAATAGCCTTAAAAAAAATTTCTAAATTTGAAAATAACTCAGACTGTTTTGAAGACTTTGTTGCTGAAAGTAAAACCAGTTCTGATGATAGAACTGGAATAGAATTTTTCCTCAGTACTAACAAACAAACTAAAAATCTTGAAACTATTAAGTTTGTGTCCGGTGGCAAAAAACCTATTGAAACTTGTCCAGACTTTCAAGCCTTGAAAATGATTTTGATGTAAAACAACAAATTATAGACATTAGTGAGGCAAGTACTTATCACTCTAATATTGAACATAAGGCTAAATACATTTGTCCTCCCATAAGAAAATGTGATTCGTCTTTCCAGCCTGTGCCCTCTAGAAATCAAGCTAGAGTCTAACCTTTAGGCAACTCCATGTTTAACAACTTTCCTAAGGATAAGCCTCCTAGGAGCCATCTTTATTGCCATATTACGATGTCTATAGACATTCTTTTGATGGATGTTTTTTTAAACCTCTATATAAACCTATCTTTATTTCACATGTCTATAATAACTTTAACTACTCTAGGAAAGGCAGAAATAACTATATTCTTCCCAAGCAACTATATAAGAACTCTAACTATCGTAATAGGAAGAAAATATATAGTACTAAAAGATCATCAATAAGAGGGAACCGTAGATTCATGACTAAACCAAATGCTCAGAGATTTGAGAAAACACAAAATTATGCACCAAAATCTTTTAAAGAAAAGTGCAATGCTCGCAAATTTTACCATATTCGAGATAATTAGCGCAAGCATTTATAAACCAGAGCAATTTGGGTTAGAAAGGATGAATTAATACCCCATTTGAGATGTAATATCATGATCAGTGCTTTGAAAGCTAAGCACATGGCATCTGGATAGTATTTAGATTAAGGATGTTCTAAACACATGATTGGGTATGATACCAAACTTTCAAATAAAACTACCTTCTCATGAGGTAAAGTTTTATTTGGAGATGGGGTATCAACCCAGATCATTGGCAAAGGGACTCTCCATGAAAAAAGGTTACCTACTTTAGAAGATGTACTTCTAGTAAAAGGTCTAAAATCAAATTTACTTAGTATATCATAATTTTGCGACACCATACTGTCACATTTTCAAAGAATAATTGCAAAATTTTAGAAGAAAATGGTGACTGCATTTATTACATGCCTTTGTACTCTAGATAACTCGTATATAGTTAATCCAAGTAATGAGGATTGTAACATTTCCAGAATGGATGACAATGAGCATAATAAGTTGGATCACATAAATTTTGATAACCTTGGTAAATTGTGTTCTCAAGAAATAGTTAAAGGTCTTCTTAAGATAAAGTCTATATCAAACATAGTTTGTGGGCCTTGGCAAGAAGGAAAAATGGTTAAGTCTGCACATAGGAAAGTTAAAGATGTATTGACTACTAAACCTCTAGAACTCATCCATATGGATCTAATGGGTCCTGCTATAATGGTTAGCCTATGTGGTAACAGCTACATCTTAGTGATGGTCAATGATTTTATCTGTTTTACTTGGATAGCTTTCTTTAAACAAAAGTTCGACAGCTTTCAAGAATTTTAAAAAATTCTCCTACGTATTAAGAATGAAAAGGATAGTCAAGTAAATCGTATTCGTAGTGATCGAGGTGGAGAGTTTGAAGACTTAAGAGTAACTGAATATTTTACCTACAATGGATATCAATACGAATTTGGCGCTCCTAAAACTCCTCAGAAAAATGGTATAGCTGAAAGAAAGAATAGGACTATTTAAGAAATGGCACGAGTAATAATTCATGCTAAAAGCCTTCCTAACTATTTTTGGGTTGAAGCTGTTAGTACTTCCTGTCATATTATAAACCAAGTCTACCTTAGAAAGGATACCAAACAGACACCTTACGAACTTTGGGGACAAGAAATCCAACCTTAAATATTTTAGAGCCTTTGGCAGTGTTTAAGGACAGAGAATATTTTCCTAAATTCGAAACCAATGGTGATAAAGCCATATTCTTCGGTTAATCTCCAAATAGCAGAGCCTATCATGTTTATAATATTCGTACCAAAACCCTAATGCAATCCATTAATGTGATTGTTAGTGATACTAATCTTGAGAGTAAACCCACATGACCAACTATCGTGGATGAGTGTGAAAATATTTTAAACTATGACTTTCCAGAGATAGATGATCCATTACCTCCTGAGACCCCCGAGGTGCCTAACTGGGTTTCAAAAGATCATCCCTTAGATAGCGTGCTAAGTAACCTTACCGAGCCTATTCGTATAAGATCCCGCTACGTAATTTTTCTCATTATGCATGCTTTGTGTCTCTCATAGAACCAAAGAATGTAAATGAATCCCTAAGTGACTCCTTGTGGATAAGTGTTATGCAGGAGGAACTTCTTCAATTTATCTCTCATGATGTATGGTATCTTGTACCCAGGCCAGAAAATAGAAAGGTTACTGGCACACGTTGGGTTTTTAAAAATAAAACAGATAAGACTGGGATGGGCATTATAAATAAGGATAGATTAGTTGCCCAGGGATATTCTCATATTGAAGGAATATATTTCGAGGAATCATTTTTACTAGTAACTCATCTTGAGTCTGTTCACTTACTCTTAGCAATAGCTTGTCATTTTTAATTCACTCTTTATTAAATGGATGTGAAATCTGCATTCCTTAATGGTATTTTAACTAAGGAAGTCTATGTAGAACATCCTAAAGGGTTCATTGACCCTCACCATCTGAATCACATCTTTCGATTGAAAAAGGCCTTATATGGTCTAAAACAAGCACCTCGTGCTTGGTATGATCGATTGTCTACGTTTCTATTAAATAACGACTTTAGGAGAGGTGGTAATGATCCAACTCTATTTGTCAAACATTTTGACAAAACTGTAGTTATAGCCCAAGTCTACGTAGATGATATAATCTTTGGATCCACATCCTTAACCGAAGTTGAAAATTTCTCCAAACTTATGCATGGAGAATTTCAAATGTATCTTATGGCGTAGTTACAATTCGTTCTAGGACTTCAGGTCAAACAAAGTAAAAAAGGATTATTCATCTCACAATCCAAACATGCTTTAGAGATTCTTAAGAAGTTTGGCCTAAAAAATGCAAAAGATGCTAGGACACCCATGAATACTTTGATAAAAATGTCTAAGGATGAAAATGGGAAATCTGTTGATCCCACTCTTTATCGTAGCATGAAAGGTTGCTTAATATACCTAACTGCCTCATGCCCTGACATTATGTATGTTGTTTGTGTATGCGTTAGATATCAGAATGCACCTAAAGAGAGTCATTTATCGTGCGTTAAGCGAATCATAAAATATGTTAAAGGAACTCTTAACTTAGGTCTTTGGTACACAAATGACACATCCACTTCCGTAATTAGTTACACTGATCTTGATTGGTTTGGTGTTCTGATGACAGTAAGAGTACGTCAGGAGACTGTTATTATATAGGAAATAATTTGTTAGGATGTTCTAGTAAGAAATAAAATTGTACATCGTTATCCACCGCTGAATCAAAATATATTACAACATGAAGTTGTTGTACGCAATTACTTTGGATAAAACAGATGTTCAAAGATTATGGCATAATTGAAGATAAGATGCATATCTATTGTGATAATCAAAGTGCAATTAATATTTCCTAAAATCTCGTGCAGCATTATCGCACAAAACATATCAAGATTCGATATCACTTTATTCGTGAATTAGTAGAATCCAAGGAATTGGAAATTATGTATTTGCCCACAGATCTTCAATTAGCTGATTTGTTCACAAATCTTCTAGATAATTTAATATTTGAATCTCTTTAGAAATCTATTGGAATGATAAATATTGAATAAATATTTGATGTGACTCATTGATGTTTATGCATTATATTTCTCTTTATTTTCTTATGAATATTTGTGCCTACCCTTTGTCCATTTGGGACAAGATGGGGGAGAAATTTGAGTCCACTTCGAATTTTTTTTTTCACTTCAACTAAAATACTTGATCATAGTCATCTTATTTTCAGGAATTAGTTCCTCATTCATATTAGAATATTGTTAGGGCATTGGTCTGTATTTAGTTGAATTATGTAATTTTTCTTTTCTAGGATATGAGGTAGATAGAATTTTTGTATAAGAATAGGATTTTCTTATTTTTTGTATCCCTACGAGTCCTCGATGACTCAAAGGAGGTTTTGTCTCATATTTCCAAAGGGGGAGATTGAAGAACCCTATATTTTTTACTCACTTGAGTCTATACTATATAGGCGCTTATCTAGTTTTAAAATAGTGACAAAATTAGTCATGTCCCTTTCTACCAACGAGCCTCAAACACTACATCAATTACCCTCTAATGGTCTCAAAGGTATTATACCAATACTGTACATAGGCTTGCATATTTTATGTTGCATTTATATCATTTTAGGTGTGTGAGTGTTAATTCCCATCAAAATAATTTTCTAATATTTTTTGGGATCTTTTAAAATATTTTTAAAGATTTTTAAAAGATTTTAAAAGATTTTAAATTAAGGTTTTAAAATGTTTTGGGCTGATTTGTAATATCTTTTAATTTCAACAAACTTGGTTGGGTAACTAAAATCGGTAAGAAAATTTAGGGTAGAAACTGAGATTTTTTACGAATTCAAAAACCCGCGTTTTATATATGATCTCAGCCTTACACGTGTCTACATTATACCGACTAAGATTGTGTTTCTTCTTACTTACTCACATAACTGAGAGACCTTATCAACTGTTGGAATAAACTCATCGATGGTTTGCATGTTGCCTGACTCAATCCAAGTCTTACCTCTTTCGACAAATCATAATGCGTTTAAATGTGATGCATTTTCAGCCATTAGATTTGCATTCGACTTGTAAGATTTAATCCTTGTCGTTGATTTGGTTAATTGTTCCAAACCCTTCCATCGTCATGTATAAATTGAGAACCCTTGGGTATACAATTACGATCTTTTGGTGAGCCTGAGTTTGAGAGAGAGAGAGAGATTGAAAAACGTAGCCAAACTCTTGAAAAAAATTCCCAAAAAATTTCTCGTAAGTTTGAGAGTGATTCTTGTTCGAAGATATTTTCCTCTCTGGTTTTAAATCTCTTTTCAACCACTCACTGAGTTAGATCTAGTTTCTTTTTATAGAAAGTGTAGATTTGATTCTATTTTGATATAAATCACTTATATCTACTTAGTTTGATTTCTTTATTTAGAAATCATTATTTGTTGGTGTTTTGGTAGTCAAATATTTTCATTTAACATTCTACCAACAAATACCTTTATCTGTTTCCAGTTTTGAGAAAAAGAGACTTCAAAACACTTTCAGATCTCAACACGTTTGCACTTTCCAGTTCATATATTCACATTTTGTGAAATATATTTTCAAATAAATAAGAGAAAGTGCATAGGATCTTGGCTCTTTAAGAATAACAAGATTTTCGTTCGGCCTATTACAAAAAAAAAGAAGTCTAGTTTTCAATAAATTGTGATTCAGAATCTTGCATAACATTCTTAGTAGAAATCTATAATTTGTAGGACTATTGGTCTGTATAAGTGTGTGTATGTTCATGCATGTGTTAGGCATAACCCCACAATACACGTTGCACACTACAACACTAAAATAGTGTTGGTTGAGAGATTTTTAACCTTAGAGTCGACGTAAAAATAAAAGGAGGAGGAGGTGAAAAGCTGCAGAAAAAACTAAGACAACTTTAGAGCCTTCAGAAAAGTCAGATTTACCTAATGGATCTGGTATAAATTCTTGACTTAGTATAGGTCTGGTTGTGTGCTTAGTTTGTTAATAGTTTGTAACCTTATAACTCATTTTTAGTGGATTTTTGTTTTTGAGGTGTAGACACCTCCGTGGATATTTCCCCAATTGGTTGGTGTTTTACCACGTTAAAAGACATGTGTACTTACATGTTTAGTCTTCCTCTCATCCCCTTCTGATTGTGTATTTATTTAGACTCTTTTATTTTTGTTTTTCAAAAATTGGTCACTTAAAACTAAAATATCTCGTTCATAAAAAGTTTTATACACATCTTGTGTTGGTAATTTATTTTATAAAAGAGAGTTTCTCAAACAAATTGTTCGGAGCCATTTAAACTGTTTTAAACCTTTTTCACAACTTAAGTGGCATTATTTTTTTTCAGATCAATACTAAGAGTGTGGTGGGAACAAAGATTCTCATTACCAGGGATAGCTTTGGGTATCTCTTTTTCTAGGTCCTCATTATAATCATCCAGAACAGTATAATCCATGGGGATGGAACCCGATTTTTTAGTTGAGTACATCCGTTGTAACCTGTGAGAAGGTCGCACTAAAGGGGACTCCTCCTCCTCTTCTTATTGTCCTTATCCCTTTTTTTCTTCTCATTGTTCCACCTCTTTCCCTTTTTCTGGAAGGAACTCATCCTCAAAATCATTAAGAGGAGGTCGAACTTTGGAGATAGACATCGTCCTCTTACGACCAACAATAGGGGCAGGAGGCATAATGAAAATACCCTCTTCATCCATTTGCTTGGCCAAAATAGATCGGGCATCTGCAGAACCTTTATCAAATTTCTTCAATAAGTTATTCAAAATCTCATTAAACTAATCAACCAATTGTGGGTCCAAAGAAGGGGGAGATTAAGATACTTTAGAATAACTAGAGGTGAGAACTTTTCTCTTTTTTCTAGGAATTATCATCCTATCCTTGGCCACCGCAACACAGGATATATCAATGGGAGTATCCTCGTCAATGGAAGGATGAGAAGAGGCAGGGGGTCTACAGCATCTTCCAGTTGCTGGGGACTGAAGGCCCCCTTATTTTTCTTTATGATGGCTTCTCTAAGAGGTGGCAAAGGAGGAAGTACAGTGGGGGTAGTACTGTTGGTATCGCTGCAACGAAATTAGTGTGAGTTAACTGTGAAAGTTAGTAATCACAACTCAGAAGGGGGAAAGCACTCAACGAATGGGTAAATAGGATCTATCTCAATATCCTTGAAAAAATGACCAAGGGTATTAGGCCACAATACGTTAAGGTACTCGACAAATTTATACCTCGTGTACGATGGGTAGGAATAATAAGACCTTTCAACTGGGAAGAAATAATGGCTGCCATCTCAGTCAGAACATAGATGCATGCTTTTGAATAATTAATTGGTTTTTCGGTTGTATTATGGTTGAGAAGGGGCACCCCTTGATCAAACCCAAACTGCAAAACTACTCGATGGGGTGAGTAGGCCATGTCGTAGTTCGACCATTCGATACATGAAGGGAGGTACGAGGGGGTAAGAACCGATAGAACATTGGAATAAGGAAAATTCAGAGCAAAAGATGGTTCAACTACCTGGACTGGGTGAGGAGTATCATCAAAAAAGGAGTTATTAAAAAATGATCTGTAACGGAGTAAGGGCGGAAGTTAAAACGTTTCACATTATCGATAAAAGAATGGAAAGGCTACCTGAATTGTTTGTGATTATAAGAGAGGATCCTTGGGACTTTGACATCATGAGAAGTAGAAAGTAAAGGGTCTAGGGCATACTCAGGAAACCGAGCATAGACAAAGGTTGTCAGAAGTATATGATTGGTATAGTTTGACACATCAAAATGGCAAAGAGATTGGGCAGAATTTGTTTGAACCCTGTTCAACCACGTGTAGAGGGAACCAAGGGTCATGGAAGCTAAGGGGACTTTCACCCCAGAAGCAAGACGAACAACTAAGTTTATGAGGTCCTTCTGGAGTTAGTCATGGGGCTTCCCAGGTAAATAAAACCTTGAGAGGGCAATCCAAATGTACCCAGCCAATTCAACACGGATCCAATAACCTTCTCGAGTGGGGGACATTTCCATGATGATCTTGCCCCTATGGTTTTTCTTTTTGGTCTGCTTATGATCAAGGGCAGTCGCACTATCTTCCATGTAAAATAAATACCTTATGATTTCCGAACAAGTTGATTCAGGGTGAGATAGGATGTGGATTCAGGGTTTATCTTTTTCGTAGATATATTTCTTCAAACCAACAAATATCTCAACGAAGTGGCAAATGTAGAGGGAGGTACAGACTCAGAGTTGATTAAAGAAACACCAACACTACACAAGAAGGATTAGGGATTGTTGCTCGCATAAAGATGAAGATGATCGAAAGACATCACATAAAGATGAGGTTGCACGGTATCCTCGAGGGTCCATGTTTAGCAGTACATGGGAGAGCTTACATGCTCTACCGGACAACCTCATGCTGGGAATCTCATAGGTATTTAGTCTGGAGGATTGGTCACAAGGCAACATTGGAATAGACCAACCCCTTTAAGGCACCTAGGCAAAACCTTGGTTTATAAACAATTTGGCTTAATAGTACCTCGAGGCACTATATCTAGGAACCCACTCTAGGGGCTCCAGTCCTAAATAGTTATTCAAAATGAACTTGTTAAACTCATGGGGATATTAAAAAGTTTCTCGAATGACTTGTGTCTCGAGCAAACTTTTACTCAATAAACTAACTTTTGACCAGTGTTGCGCTCAAATTCAAATTTGAAGTTACTCAAGTGACTTGGGTCTCGAGTAACCTTTCCTTTGATGAACTACATTTTTGAGTGAGGTGACAACAAACCTTTTGCAGATCACTGTTTACCAACTCTTTGACATTAGCATATCTGACATTCAGGAATTTGATAAAACAGTACTCAAGTAGAGATATTCCTAGGCTGGTAAGTTTATAGGTTACATGTCACATTCTTTGCAAGACATTCACATCTATAAGAGTCTAAACAATGTTCCTGCCAAAATATCATATCCACCTCATTTAGTGCAATATCTTTAGCATTAAATGAAGAGGTTTATTGATGCCAACAAGGGATATGGAGGTATTAATTATAAGAGGGCCCCTGTTAGGACTCTCTCCCTTCTATAAATTCCTCTAACATTGCACTATACAGGGGGTCACACTTTTCTAGCCTAGAACTACAACAAAAATATGCCCATAGAAAATATTTTTGTTGCGAGAACATTTATTGAGAGATCCACTTCATTTATTGCATGAGTGTTTAAGGTTACTACCTTGCCTTTATTGACTCTAAGGTTCTTGTTCTCACTCCGTCTGACCTAGTTAACTGTGGAAGTTCTATTACTAATTATTGTCGTTTGATCATTGTAGCATTTATGTCAAAAGAATATGTTTAATATAAGAGTTTTGTGTGTTGAATGTGTTGGGTTGAGACTAGAGTTTGTCATTGTCATTACCTGTTCTAAGGCCATAGTTACCATCTTAATAGAGGGTTACGCCTCCCTTTATAATAATATAATCTCAAGAACTCGTATCCTACAAAGAAAAAAATGGAAATTGTAGACTTCATGTGTGTGAAAATAGGATTAAATCTATGATGAACATAAGGTTGTATGACTACATGCATTGATTAAAAGAAATGGTATTTTCTTATAAAAGTAGTCTTTTAGTGTAAATAGATCTATTGAATAAATAAGTAAAGAAATGGCTAAGTTGGAAATGGTTAATAATGGTGTTGAATTAGTGTTAATGTTTAAACATTGAAAAGTTTGTGTGTATAACTTAATAATATCATAAAAGATTAATACTTATGAAATTGAAAAAGAAATAATGGAATAAAGATGATTCCTATTAAGAAGAATATTAATCCAAGGTTAAAAGGGGTGTTAAGGTGTTAAAACACTTAAGAGGTTAGAGTGATTAACTTAATACTGCTTTGAAAAAACTAACCCTTGCGGAAGGGGAGGAAAAATGAATTTGGAAACAAATGGGTATAATAGTAATTTTACTTAAGTGAAACATTTTTATGAAATAATCACGTTGAAAAATGTGTTACACAAAGTAGTGCTACATGAATATGTTTTTTATTATATAATCAAGGATAAAGCCAAATAGACATGAAATGGTAAATTTCAATGTGTAATACAAGTTGAGGTATAACCCCGAATTTTTGCTTCGGCTGGGTAAAAAGAAAGAGAAAAATAATGTGAACATTTGTAAAATTTTAAAACACATTAAAAGGAATTCGGATGACACTGGAATAATTAAGAAGGACCTAGAGCCCTTCGGTGAAAAGCTCAAAATAACTGATCAAAGCATATGATGCGCAAAGCCGGCAGTGTGAAGCTCGATGAAGTATGTGGTAATTGAAAAATTCTGAGAAAATATAAAAGAATAAGGAACATATCAATAAATGGGCTATATGGTCAAATGTGTTAATACAACCTAACTTGAATAGATTAATAAATGTTCTGGTAAAAGTTAAAATGAAAAGGTCAATGTGTAAAGGACTAATGTCTATGAAGTAAGGAAAAAAGTAAAGTAAGTGGGTAAATGGGATATTAAGTAACCTAAGAGGTAAAACCCATAATTACCACAGTAATGTGTTCTAAAAGGTTCTCAAATATTAAATAAGTATTTTATAAAACGGTATTCGTGTGTGTTGAAAGGGTGGATTTCGACAAAAACACTAATATCTGTTGGATAAAATTGAAAAATCCCACTTCAGACGTTTAATACAGGATTAAAGTGTTAAAATGGCTCTGAAATGTTTGTTGGAGAAACTCTTAACTCAAAACAAAACTTAACACAAGATGTGTTTAAAATGATTATAAAAATAGTTTGAACGAGTTATTTTAGATCTAGAATGAACCAGATTTGAAAAACAAAACTTAATCTATGAAATCATCTTATCTTAGAAGAAGGTGATGAGAGTATGACGAAGTGCCCAAGTAAATTTTTAATGTGGTAAAACCCCACCCAATTGGGGAAACATCCACGGTGACCTCTACGTCGCAAAACAAAAATTCACTAAAATAGAGTAACAAATTACAAGCTATTTAACAATCAAACCACACAAACACACCTAAACTAAGTTCAGAATCGTTACCAACTCATCTGGATTAGATCTGACTTCTCTGAAGGTTGTTGTTGTTGATGTTCTCTTCATCTTCATAACTTTACTCGATTCCAGCTTTACGTCGACTCAAACAAGTTTAAGATCATTCAACCAACACTTTAAATGTGGTACAGTGAAAGTGTAGTGGTGATGTGCTCTCTAACATATGCATGCAACACACTCACACTTAATACAGAAAGAATGATTTAACAAATTAAAAAATCACTAGATATGCAAGATATTCCAAAATCAGTTTAGTCAAGACTAAATCAGACTTTAAACCTTTCAAAACAACCGCAAATCAAAAGGGAATCTTGTTGTGAAATATCCAAGATCCTAACACTTTTTTGTTTTGAAAATAGTAAAGACTGAAAGTGCAATCCCCAATCAAGATCTCAAAACTAGATCTAAGTCTGATTGTTTGAGTAAAATGAAATCAGAATGAATATTGTTGGTTTAGGGTTTGAAAACATAAAATCAGTTTTAAAATAACCAACAAGATAGATTTCTCGAAATAAGAGACCAAAATAGTAAACTATCTATGTGATTTGTATTAGAGAGACAAGAGCTCAAGTTTCTATGTAGAGAAATTGAAAACTCTACCAATGTGACTAAGTTAGAAGGATGATCAAGAACAAGAGAGGATAACTTCTCAAAACATGAACTAAACACTCAAAGGTTTAACTCTCAGAAAAGTATTTCTGGTTTGGATTTGACGAAGTTTGATTAGGGTTCTTATTTCTCTCTCTAATCTTTCTCTCCCTTCTCTCTACTCTCTCTTTTTTCTCTCAAGCGAGGAATAACCAAAAGTCTCTAAATGCCTCACAGATGGAATCTATTTATAAAATTCGTAGAAGGATTTGGAACAACGATTCAAAATCAAGGGCTGAGATTAAATGAGGTTAAATCGATATAAATCCAAGGGTTCACAAGAAGCAGTGCAAATAGCCAACTCTGATTTGTTAAAACCAGATCACTTGGATTAATCCCAATCACATGTAGACCGTAGATTAAGTCAATCCAAGGTTTCAAAATAAGTCACAGGTATGTGAATATTAAGAAACACAAATCTATTCGATGTGTGTGCAACACGTGTAAGCTGTAGATTTACTCTCACACGCGTGTTTTAGGTTTCAAAAAAATATCAGTTTCCCCCACATTATCTTATGCTACTTTTGGTTTCTACCCAAGACAGTTTTAAGGCATAAAATACAATTATAAATAAACCCTAAAACTTTATTAAGTTTCCATTTTAATTTCCAAAAATTATTTAAAAGTCTTAGAAAATGTTAAATAAATCCCAAAAATTGTTAAAAAATTATTTTAAGGGGATTTAACTCACACATGATCATTGTATGAATAAATCACTATATATATGCAATCCTAGTGTGTGATGTATATGTTATAACTTCATGTACTTGTAGAGGAATATCAAAAAAGCCTTGAAGATTCTGAGGCTTTTTGGATCATCAAGGGATAGACACAATTTTGTCACTATTTCCAAACTTGATGAGCTCCTATATAATGCAGACTCAAGTGAGTCAAAGATATAGGGTGCTTCAAAAATAAAAAGAGTGATTTCGATAAAGAAATGATTTTGGTTTAATCAAGTGCAGTAGTTTCATGTATTGAACCGTCTGTGTTAAATAAAGTGAGGGATGCTAAATGAGAAAAAACAAATCTTTTATAGATTAAGGTAAATTAATCTAGATAAATAATGTTTTCAAAACTAAAATTATTTAATGCATTAAGTATATGTATGTGCATGTATATATACATATATATAGTAGTTGCATGTGCACGTAGGCATAGTGTGTTAGAGTCTACTTTATATTGTTCGATTCTATATTACATTCGTTTATTTCCTACTGAGCATGTGGCTCATACCCTCGCTTTGTTACAGTAGATTGAGAGCGATTTTGTACTTTTTTTTATTTTACGTTAGTATCTCTGAATGCTCGTCTTCATGGTGCTCCCCATAGGTCCCTCACGTAGTTTATTTTGAAACTGGAATCACATGTTAAACAAGTGAAATGTTAATTAAAATAAAACTAGACTAGTAACATTATATAGGTTGTTTCATTGCACTTCACACCAAACCCTCAGGTAGGATCGAGTTGACTACGCATAACCCAAAAATTTGGGTCGGGACATTACAAAGGATATTAGAGCTCTAGATTCAAGTTTCCTTTTGGGAGTGACGTGATGAGGTCAGTATTGGATCTTTCGACATCAGTGTTGTTCTGAGTCGGTCATACTAGTTTGGTGAAGATTTAGTTCATGCCCTCGATAGTAGAGTAAAGAGGTTAGCACGATAAGTAAGTTCGTACCAAGTGGCACGCGATCCGGATGGTATTTATTAATCTCTTTCATGCTTCTGATTAGAATAGTCATAATTTATGGGTGTCCATGCAAGCCAATAGTGGTGACACCATGGTTGTTAGTGTGAGGTGCTTGTGTTAAATTCTTGGTGACATAGAATTATTTGTGATGTCGATAGAGCGAGATGACGCCCATTGGGAAAGTGGGACGAGTTGCATATAGTCAATGGTAGGGATGATGGTTAGGATGTCTTGAATAGGAACAAATGATTAATGATCAAAAGGTATGTATCCCTTAGGTGAAAGGCTTACGGGTAGCTAATGACAATAATGTAATTAGGCAAATTCGATCCTTGGGGTGGTATCGTAATTGACGGTAGTCTAGTGAACATATAAAATTGTGATGACTGTAGCCATGGTACTGGAAACAATGAGTAATGTTCATTTAGACCTAATTGTAAAGGTTGTGTGTTTCATGTGTGGAGGTTAGATGACTCGGTAATATTCATAAGTAATGATTTTGTGATGAAAATGTGTTAGGTCCCTTAGTTGAGGGCTTGGTTTGGGTGCACCTTGATTATAATGTGGCGTTGAGGAATAAGATTCCATGTGGCGTCCACGGTGTAGGCCTAGGTATTTATAGGCAATACCCGACGTCCAATATCCTACAAAGATCTATATAGTCTTATCAGCCTATAGGCTGGAACATGACATGATGTGTACATAGTGGGGTAATTTAGTTTTCATAGTTGAATATTTATCGAGGATTAGGTGAGGCAAACCTTGAGGTTTATAGGTTGCAAGCGATGTCCTGTACCCTGCCATAATCTGTGATGGCTTTGGTTGTGGTTTATACGTAGATGATAGCCACGGTCGTTTGGGAGAATTATAAGATTACATTCTAAGCGTAGAGACTCATTTTAGCCGCCAAGGTAATGGCTAGATGCAAGGTAATCCTAATGTGAGTGAAGTTCATTGTCATTTCGAGGTGCCCATAAGACAAATTGTGTGTGGTGGAATTGAGGATAAAGATAGAAAGTTATGATGCCTTGAGATGTTTGATGGTTAAAGTGAACTATTAACAGAAGCTCGTAGACTAGTGTCTTTGCGAGCATTGAGTAATCATGATATGGGTATTGAAAGGGTTGCAAAGAGCCCCTACAATGATAAATGTATGGATGATGAAATCTTGTTGAGTCTTGAGGACGGTCATAAATGCATTTAGTGTTCTTAGAAGACTAGTTAGTCCGATATGAAGGAGATTTAACATTCTAGTAATAATTATGTTGAGGGCCAGGTGATGATCCCAGATTGCTGATTGTATAGTGTATGTGATGGGGTGGCTTCCTAAATCGGAATCATTGGTCATTGTAATCCAAAATGTAAGATGATTGCTATGTCATTATAGGAGTGATGCTTAGATTTCATGGAGTGACTAGAATAGGTGTGGTGATACTCAGTTTCAAGATGTACTAGGAAATATATTCGATACTTAGAGTGATGAAGCCATGTGGAGACTTAAAAATGGCAACCGAGGTGGGGTAACATCGAAACATGATTATTATGTCGACGTGTCGACAGTATATGCCAGGGTAGCCTTAGCAATGTAATGATTAGTTCTTAGCATGTCTATCCAAGTTGGTACGGGTTGGAAGATTTAGCCTAGTGGGGTATTTACTACCCTTAGGATGCTAATGGCGGTAGGTGTGGTCATCATGTAAGTTCTGTGTAGGTTGAAATCGAAAGTAAGTTAGTGGCAACCTCATGTGGTCAAAGGAAATGGTAAGGTGAGTGCCCACTTAAACTAAGTAATGCTTATGGGAGTTTGAGATTTTGATCACAATATGACATCGTCAATAGTAATTGGACAAGGTTAAAGTAGACAAAGGTGTGAGGTATCTGCTAATCGGAATGGTTCATGTACGCCAAGGACGTGAAAAGTTGGGCCTTGCTCCAAAGGAGTGAAGCTGGGCGTTGATTTCTTAAATGACTAACGATTAATAAACTACTTTCATGTTGCGAGTATGAATGGGTGGGATTCAATTCGTTGCGGCTAGAGACCTGGGCTAGGGTATATGGACAGAATTTGTGCTCGGTGAGAATTTTGGGAATAAGTAGCATGACTTCAAGTATATGGCATAGGTTTGCTTTCATAAATCATAATTTGACGATTATGGGATGAATTTCTTGGGAAGTTTGCTTGTTCCTTCTGACTCTCGTGTGTTCCCTTCAGTTTCGATCGTATGGGACTAGTATTCTTACTTATATGGTTACTCAGATTAGTGCCATGTTGTGGTACGGTGTGGTTGGACCTGGGAGAGCGCAGTGGATTGGGTAAGGTCAGTGAATCTTGGTAACTGGATGCGCCCATCTAAGGTGTTCTTGCTATTGTATAAGTTCAGTGTACGAGTGGTTGCGCTTGCCACACGATTTTCTCATAGTATTCATCTTCCTTAATATTAGTGGACTGGTTTTTATGGCAGTTAGTGGCTCGAGTTGTAAAGAGCGGAATGATGACTTAAGGATACGGTACGGTGTTGTACATAGTGGAAAACTTATCATACAATATTTTTTTACCACAGTGGGTGGATTAGAGCTAGTCTCTAGCGAGTACTCAAAGGTGAGACACCTAGGGTAATACCAGGTTCATCAGAGTAACGCAGCGAAAGATGTAAGCTAAGCGCATAGTGATTACTTGATGAGAATATTAATCATTGGAGTGAGAGAATGACATAGTATGGTTATCATCAAGCTATTATGAGTTGTCTAGTTAGGATAGCCTGAAAATTTATGGAATACAGGACATACGGTCCTAAGCTAGATTTGATTTTGATGATGAATTCGATGGTTGGTTATACTATGATTCACATTGGGTTAGTGTCGACCTCTAGTAAGGTCTTGTCTTTAAAGGCACCGATATGCCTTAGGTACTAACGTAGGTGGTGCTAGAAATTGTTTGGACTTGATCATAAAGCGAGTGGAGACTCAAAATCGATTGTCTAATGTCATGGTTATAGGGATAATGAGCATTGAGCATATTGATTATTTGGTGATCTTAGTGTTGAGGACTTTCATGATTTTGTCTTGGAGGATCTCTATGACTTATAATAAAATTTGGTGAACCCTATAAGCCTAAGGATTAAAGGATCGATAATTTCGGGGAAGAAATTTCCCAAGGAGGGAAGTTTGTAATACCATGTTGTAACAATTCAATTAAAGTATATGTAAATTATTCGGAAGAGGAGTTAAAATGATTATAAGAGAATTGGGGGAAAAATTGAATAAATAAAATTATGGAACAAGGGTCGTTTAAATGACTATAAGGGGTCATTCTAATGACATCCCTGTGTTATTAGAAACAAGATAGATGCTGGGAGAGATAGGGCTTCGAACAACATGCCACAACTTTACAGTGGAAGGTCGCGCGAACCAAACTTCGAACGATATGGAGAAGTCGTTTGAACGAATTAGTCTTGTAATTCGAACAACGGAGATCGAAAATATTTAGATCAAATTTTCGTTGTGCGGTGTCACGTTTTTGGCCATTCGATTGTCGTACTATCAAGCCCAGATCAATCCAGATTGAGAAAAATGAGAATTTAGGCTTTGGGGAGGTTTTATAAGGGTGTGCTTAGGGTTATTGGTGTACCTTGAATATAAGAAGAGAGAGAAAAAGAGAGATATGGGTGGTCTTCCACCTCTTCTGCCACTACAAACCACCATTCCACCACCATTTTATATAGTATTCCTCCATGTTCAAGTCTGCAATACCCATTTCCACCATTGTAGAATAAGAGCTACGAATTTTGGAGAAGTGTTGGGGGATTTTTGGAGATGAATATGAAACTTTCATGGAGTTTTGAAGTGGGTATTGAAAGGTTTTTCCTTGGAAGCTTGAATGGAGCATTTTGGATGATGCATTGGTAACCCCTTTAGGCCACTTTTGGTGGTGGGGCTTGTTCCTCCTAAACAAAACTTTCTACCACCATTTGCAGTCTTTAGAGGTGAAAAAATCTTACTCTTAGTATTAAGACTCTATTTGCATATTTCTAGTCTTGTGGTTAGATTACATGAGTAGGTGTGTTCATTAAGTGATGAAATTGATGTGTAGACATAATAAATATTTTTATGAAATAAAATCTTTGGTAAAATGTTATTTTTGTTAAAAAAGAAGAATGAATAAATATTTCAAGATTTTGAAATATTAAAAGTTGGTATTTTATGAAAATAATGTATTTTCTAGAAATATTATGTTAAACATTTTATGAAATAAATTGTTTGAAAATAATTATTTACTTTGGTAAACATTAGTGAAATAATATTTCTTGAAAAAATGAAGACTTTATGGAAAAATATACATTTGTTGAGTTTAAAGAAATTAAATGTCTTTTATATTTTGAAATTTTATTTTTTTCCAAGTATGATATATTTCGAGAATGAAAAATATGTTTAAACCATTTATTAGGATTTTAAGGTTTAAAGTCCATCTTGTCATGCATATAAACTTGTAGTATTTGAATGATAAGTGTACAAACAAGTTTGAAGAAGACTTGGTTGGGTTTAAACATGAAATAAAGAAAAAGTATAAATTCTAGGCTTCAAGTGTGTGAAAATAAGATTAAAGTTATGATGAACACAAGGGTGTAAGACTACATGCTTTGACAAAAAGAAATGATATTTTCTTATAAAAGTAGTCTTCAAGTGTAAATATGTTTCTTGAATAAATAATTAAAGAAATGGCCAGTTTGTAAATAGTTAATAAAGGTGTTGAGTAAGTGTTAATGGTTAAATATTATAAAGTTGGTGTGTAACGTTGTAAAAGATTAACACTTATAAAATTAGAAAAGAAATAATGGAGTAAAGACGTTTTCAATTAAAAAGAATATTACTCCAACGTTAAAAGGGGCGTTAAGGTGTTAAAACACTTGAGAAGTTGGAGTGAGTAACTTGATAATGTTTTGGAAAAATTAACCTTTGTGGAAGGGGAGTAAAAGATGAGTTTGGGAAAAAAATGGATAAAATGGTAATTTTACTTAAAGAAAAATATTTTTATGAAATAAAAATGTTGGAAAAGGTGTTACACAAACTAATCCTAAACAAATATGATTTTTGGAATAAAATCAAGGAAAAAGTATAAAAGACATGAAATAGTAAATTTCAAAGTGTAACACAAGTTAAGGTGTAACACCGGGTTTGGACTTCAGTCGGGTAAAAAGGAAGAGTAAAATAATGTTGAAATTTGAAAAATATTAAAACACATTAAAAGAAACTTAGATGACATCGAGATAATTATGAAGGGCCCAAAGCCCTAGGGTGAAAAGTTCAAAAAAACTAGCCTGAGCATATGGTGCGCATAGCCAGCGGTGTGGATCCCATTAAAGCATGCGGTAATTGAAAGATTCCAAAAAAAGATAAAGGAATAAGGAATATGTCAAGAAATGGGTTGTGTAGTGAAATGTGTGAATACAACCTAACTTGAATAAATTAATAAATGTTCTGGTAAAGGTTAAAATGGACAAGTAAATGAATAAATAACTAATGTCCTTGAAGTTAGGAAGAAGGTAAAGTAAGTGGGTAAATGGGTGATTAAGTAACCTAAGCGGTTAAACCCACAAATCACACAATGTGTTGTAAAAGGTTCTCAAATATCAAATGAGTATTTTATAACACGGTGTTTACGTGTGTTGAGAGGGTGGATTTCAACGAAAATGCTAATATGTGTTTGGCAAATTAAAAAGGGTGATTTCGGTAAAGAAATTATTCTGATTAAATCAAGTGTAGTGGTTTCAAGTATTGAATAATGTGCGCTAAATAAAGCGAGGATTGCTAAATGAGAAAAATGAAGTCTTTTATAGATTAAGGTAAATTAATCTGGATAAATAAGATTTTCGGAAGTAAAACTATTTCATGCATTATATATATGTATGTGCATGTCAATATACATATATACGGTAGTTGGATGTTCACGTAGGCATAACGCGTTAAAGTCTCCATTCTTCCGTTCAATTCTATATTGCATTCGTTTATTTCCCACTGAGCATTTGGCTCATACGCTCACTTTATTACGGCTAGTTGGAAGCGGTTTCGTATTTTAAGAGCATTATACAGGAAATTACTTTCTTTATTTTACATTATTAGCTATGTATGCTCAGAATTCAGGGTGCTCGAATCCCCATGGATCCCTCGCGTAGTTTATTTAGAAACTAAAATCACATGTTAAACAAGTAAAATGTTAATTGAAATAAAACTGGACTAACAACATTATATAGATTTTTTCATTTCATTTCACACCTAATGCTCAGGTCAGACTGGGTTGACTATGGGTAACCCATACATTCGGGCCAGGGCGTTACACTAATCGTAAAAATGAGGTTGCAATTATGCCAACACGACCTCCGAAATGTCCTTTGTTGAGATCGGGTCTTCTTTTCAGGAACCTATACAATGTCGACTACCTTCAAACCCTACAAGTTCTCCCTTGTAAGTTTAGATAGAGAACTATGAGTCATTAGACGAGGCTACCCCTTCTCGTTATGAAAACACATATTTCCCGCCCAAAATTGATGTAGTCAATTTTACTACTGACATCAACGAGTCAGAGATCATAGGGTTGAGGAAATTTCACAACATCCCAATAGGTATAGCCTGTAGGAAAACTACTAAAGATGATAGGGCTTACGATCGTCACTGTGATGAGAATATATATTTCCCCCTCTCAAAGTTAACCGTAGGTGTTCGTCTTCCCATTCATTCAATTATTAAGGGTATATTTAAGTATTACAGAGTCAGTCAGATCCAACTTCCCCCAAATGAATATCTGATGTTCATAGGGTCCATATGTACTAGAGAGAGCATTCTGTATATAAAATAATCGAGGAGGTCTTTCGTTTCATTCATGTCAAAAAAAGAATAATGTCAAGGCTTCTAGGTACTACTACATCTCTCCACTAAAGAACCGTCGAAAGCTGGTGAAAGTGGTTCAAAACAGCAACCAATTTTGGATGCACAAAATTTTCTATCTAGCCGGTGTATGGGAGTTTGGCCACAATTAAAGGAGGAAGACTACTAGGGTTACTCGAGACTGGAGTGGGACAAACGTAATTGGTATATACTTGCACTTCTTTAATTTTTTCTTATATAAATAGACATGCATTTTAACATGTCTTAGTCCATTTACGGTGAAGGCCAATCCTAATATCTATGCATCCATAGAGTGATTAGTGAATAAAATATGTGTAGTTGATCCCCGGTAATTGAGGTAATTTTTTACTTGGATAAATTCACTGTATTCGAATATTATGAACTGCATTTTCATGGATCCATTTTTTAGTGACTGTATTTAATTTGAGGTCAGAGTTTTTATCTTTTGCAGAGGATTCAAGATTATTGTTAGAGAACTTATTATAAGTGTTGATGTAAAAAACTAGAATAGGTCTAGTTTCTTAATCATAGATAAATATATGTAAATAAAAGAGAGAGACAAAAGGTTTTTAAAGTGGTTCATCTACAAGGGAAAGCCTACGTACGTTGTGCTTCTTATTGCCTTGTATTATGTCTTGTCTCTCGTGCCTTGAATAAAATTAAACTTTCTTTGATGAAGGAATTGCAATGTATTTATAGCAAAGTAAGGAGATAGAGAGATGGAATATAAATGAATGGAGTGCCTTTATAAATTAGGCATTTACATCAGTACATAACGTTCATAATGCTATTGGTTGTTAGCATTTTGCTGATTAAGTTGGTGGACCTTCTCGCTGTTAATCGGCCTTCTTGGAGTTAGTCGGCATTCTCCATATTGGTCGGCCTAGGTTTTCGTTAGAGACTCTATAACTTGCTGACTAGGATTCTCGCCATGTAGGATGACACATGTCCAGCTCTGGTTGGTCCACGTAAGTGGATAATTTTTGGTATCAATAAAAGACCCGAATGTTCTATGAATGATGCTTGCTTGAAAGTATAGAGCATTTAGTTCTGGTAGTAGCTCGAGATAAATCCCTAATGCTTGATCGGTTGCTGACTTCCCACACTTATGAAATTTTGTTGGTATTACTGGTGGCATGTGTTGATAATGGAATTTTCATAAATATCCTGAATTATAGAGAAATACCTTAGGACAAATATGTCTTTTTCGAATCGTCGCTAAAATTTCAATCGTCCTTTCACCATAATTATTAAGTTCGTAGATTTTCGAGGCAATCTATAAAAGGCAATACATTTCTCGATCATCTCTTTACTCAAAACCTTCTAAGTGTTGCTACTACCCTTGAGATTTCACGCGATCGTTCTTCCTTTTTTTTAGTTCTTGTTGAATCCTTAATCTTCTGTAAGAATCCTTTCCCTTTTTTTCTTTTCTTCATATTGAAACATGGTTTACGTTGTTGTCTCGCTGGATGATTTTCGAAAGGAATGGAATATACTAGACTGGGTAGACTTAGAATTCCCTAGTCCCCCTGTAGATGTTTTCTCTTTGTCTCAACGTCATTAGATTCCTTCCTTATTCATAGCTGAATGTGGATTCACTTTTCCCCAAATCATTTTTGCTTAGAGTTTTGACAATACTTTGATGTTGTACCTACTAGAATTGCCCCCAACACCTGAAGAATAGTTAATGGTGTCCATAGGCTTTATCAAATCCATGGGACCCATATCAGTATCCATGATATCATGTTCTGTTACAAAAGGGTCACCAATAATAGTACATATTATTTAAAAACTAGGTATGTTAATAGAGCTCTAGTTGTCAATTTTCCTGACTCCAATAGGGATTACTTCAATCATGGTGTTATTGCTAAATATTGGCAATATGTACCTCTTAAAAGGGATAAACTATACACTATATGAAGATGCCCTCAAGAGGGTCATGGCATAGGTTGTAATAAATATATTTCATATACTCATGCTGATGGATTACTTGCTACTATGTTTAATTAACATTTGTTGTTTAGTTACTTGCAGTTAAGAGAAAGAGAAAAAGTCCCAAGAAGAGTGACATTAAGCTTGTCGAGCTCAAGTTTCTTTGGGGATTTCATCAAAGAATAGGCGAGGATCATACTAGTTCGACTTAATATTTGCTGAAATATAGAAGTTCTATTACTTCTTTTATAGCCCAACCTACAGTTGTTGTACCATATGTTGTGATTGACTTGGACAAAGACCCAGTTTCCACTTCCTCTGCCACTACATCTGGTGGTGTTAAACATGCAGTTGTCCCCTCCTCTTCCTTTGACATAGACATTCCTCTCTCATTGATCATGGGAAAAATGATATTTCCTAATCTTCATAGAGATTCTACTGCTGCTCGCACCCACAAGCCTGTGTATGGTGGGGCCACAAAGAATGATGATGCTGGGAAGAAGCCCCTAACCAACAAGGGAAATGAGTTTCCTTTAAAAAATTTAAGAAGTGGTCCTACTACTAGGCAGGCTAAAGAAATTGTTGATGATGACCAATAGATCTTGGTCGGTGTTACTCCATTTGGAGTTGGTTCCACGGTAGCCATGGGTCCTGGTCTGGCCAGGAAATTAATAAAGTCTAATACCCTTCGAGACCATCGGGATGCTGCTGCTTCTATGCCACTATTAAACATTTATGAAAGGGTTGCTCAAAGCCTTGCTCTAGTGAGACTTCTTCTATTATTGGTCGTACATTCTTTGTTCAATATCTTTTAGTTCATGTTGTGACTCTATTTTTCTCCTTTTTCAGTTCCTGGTTGATTTGAACCAGATGTTAGAGAAGGATGATGCTCTTCGTTCTTCCTCGGATTATAATGAAGAGGCTTTTGATGGTCTCAATAAATCCTTGCTGACCTGGCCACAGAGAAGAATGCCTGGGAAGAAAAAATAAAAGTTAATAAGGAAGCTTGGTAGAAGGCTAAAGTGGATGTTGTGCAAGCTGAACGCAGGGCAATGACCACTAAAGAGTAAGTGGTCAAACTGACAAAAGGCCTGAATGCTAAGAAGGCCAAAAGGAATAAATCGAAGGAGAATTCATTCAACAAGGGTTGGGACAAGGCCATATCCGCTGCCCCTGCTGAATTTGAGTATGCAAAGAAAACATATTTCATGGATAGTTGGTCGGCTGCACTGATAGATGTCGACACTACATAAGGCTCTAAGATATTCTAGAGTCATAACCCTGTCCCCCTCCCCCCCAACATGGACGACGAAGTTGAAGATGATGTTGGTTCAGAGGAGTCTTCACTATTAGTTGAATCATATTTCGACCAACTAAATACTTTTGTTGAGTTAGCCATTCCTCCAACCGAGCATGTTAATCCTTCTACCCCTTCTGTCAGCCATAGTGGAAATATTGAAACTGATATAAAGAAGGTGTAGACTTTCTCGGCATTTGTCCTTTTGTCTTTTTTGCCTTTCTTTTTAGTTGTACTTGTAACTTCCTTTTATATCAATAAATGGAATTTTTCTTTATAATGTTTATTGTTTCTCGGCTATTGTTATATCCTCTTATGTTGTTGATTGAATGTTACTTTATTTTTCTAGTTTATGGCCAAGATGATACAGTTTTCTTCCAATGACTCTGATCTACGTAAGCGCTGCAATAGTTTGTTCAAGGCTGGTCACATGGCTTTAACCGATGAAGAATTGATAGAATTACTCAGTGAAGACGCTACTGATCAAGCCAAGGATGCATGAATTTATCGCTAGTTTCCTTTTGATTGGGTTGTGGCCAATAATGTGGCTTACTACGAGATGATTATAGAACTTCAAGAGGAGCATCATGAGGCAAAGTCTTTACTTCATGCTAACTATGAAGGTAAGTATAAGTCTTTAAGTGAACCGTGGGGTTTTGAAGAGAAATTTTAGAAACATGCTTCTGCTTTTAGGAAGAAGGAATTTCTTTTAAATTGTGAAGTTGAAGAGGCAAACGAGATTTCCAAAATGTTGGAAGAAGAAAACAATAATTTGGGGAGTGAACTTGGCTCTTTGGAAAATCCTTCTGTTACTACTGCCGACGAATGCGCTTCTTTTCTAGAAAGTGAGAATGCATAATTGAGAGAAGATTCAGAGGCTTTGAAGAAGTCAAAACCTACCTCCTCTACCAAATAAAGGGTTATCCAACCAACGGTTAATGAGGGGAGAACACAAAAAACCTTAGCTGACCAAGACGCCCAGCTAAAAGCGAACAACCGAGTAATTTATAAGTTATCCCAGAAACTAAAGACCCAAGATAATATAATTTCTAGACAATCCTCTCAAATGCAGGCTAAGGATGTAGTTTTGAAGAAACTTTGACATCAAATTGAGAAACTGACCTTCCAATTTCACAAGAAACCTAGAGAGGTATGGATGGAAAGATATAATGAAGATCTTGGGTGTTTTGATGGCGACTTCAGTTAAGCTCATCGTGTAGGGTATGAGTGGGGCTCGACTAATTGCTTGACTATTATAAAGGTTGATCAAAATAGTAGGTTATGGTACTGGGCTAATCCTAGGTTCTTATGCTATGATCAATGTCCCTTCAAGATTGATGTCAGCTGGATCCCTGTAGAATCCATTCCCCAGTGCCAGATGTCCAAATACTTAGGGGATTATGGACTACATTATGCATTAGAGGTAGTTGGTCCTTCACATTTGTTGGAGACGTCGAGAAGCAGTAATAGGATAATGCTTCAAGATTTCAATTTCATTAACTCTCCTTATACTCTGGATGATCCTCCTGCAGGCATGGAAAAAGCACCGACTTCTTACAAGTTTGAAGGAAAACATCCAGTAGAGTAGTTGTCCTGTAATTCATTTGCAATTTTTTTTTTGCATGTAACAACATTCATATAAATGAAATATATTGTTTTCTTTATAAACTTATCTTGTTTATTTCTGAATGTCTGGATGAATTTGTTGTGCCATTAGTTTTATTGATACACTTAGACATTTGCCTAAATTTAGTACCAGTTACTAATGATATTATCATAGGTTCTACTGATGCACCTAAATTTTGAGGTTTAGTACCAGTCACCATTGATGTTGCCATAGGTTTTACTAATGCACCTAAATTTTTTGGTTTAGCATTAGTTATCGGTGGTCACCAAGCGTATGTGGAATATGTGTTTATATTCCTATTTAGAAATTTTCACAATGTTCTTCCTCCATTTTCCTCAGTTCAGATAAAACTTGTTGATTTTTACACAGTTTTATCCCTGACTTTTATTGACCAAGTACCGAGGATTCAAATCTTGTTTTGACTTGGGTTTAATTATTTTTTCGATCAAGTATTGCCCTTTAACGACCAAGTATTTTCGTTACCGAGCAAGTTTGAAGATTAAAATCTTGTGTTGTGGGAATTTATATCACCATACTCCATCAAAAATCGAAAAAATGGAAGAAACTAAATCACCATTAATATTGAAATAGAGGATTACAAAAGCATTTGTTCATTACATCACTGGTAGTACTTTTTAAGATGCTCGACATTTCAAGGATTTTCAAATTCTTCCCCCTCTAGAGTTTTAATCATATATGTTCTTGGTCGAATGACTACTGAGATATGATAAGGTCCATGCCAATTTTCTTCAAGCTTCTTGTTCTTCTAAATCACCTTTTTAAGGACATAATCCCCCTCTTTTATGTTGGTCGACTTCCCCCACTTATTGTAAAAATGGGCAGTCCTTTGTTGATAGGTAGCATACCTCAGAGCAGTGTCTTCACGTATCTCTTCCAACATATCAAGGTCAAGCCTTCATATTAAATCACTAATAGGGGAGTCAAAATACAACTTTCGATGAGTTGGTAAGTCGATCTTGACTGGTACCATTGCTTCTGTCCCAAACACCATGTATGGCATTTTTCTTGTAGCAACTCTTAGAGTTGTTCGGTATGCCCATAAAACGAAGTGCAATTCATTCATCCAATTTCCCTTGGCATCATCAAGTCTTTTCTTCAACTCATTGAGAAAAGTTCTATTTGTCACCACTGTCTTCCCATTACTTTGAGGATGAGCTAGAGTAGAATGCAGCTTCTGGATCTTAGAATGGGCACAATACGCTTTAAAATTTTCATTATCGAACTGCGTTTTATGGTCAGTGATAAAAGTATATGGTAAACCATATTTATGAATGATTTTCTTCCAGATAAACTAGTATACCTTCTCATAGGGCATGTCCACCAATGGTTCCGCCTCAACCCATTTGGTGAAATAATCTACAGTGACGACCAAGTACTTGAACCTTCCTCTAGTGGTCGGCAGTGGCCCGACCAAGTCTATCCCCTATATAGACAATAGCTAAGGTGAAGTGATTGGAGTCAAAGCAGCATGTGGGATTTTACGAATGTTTGAAAACCTCTACCATTTATCACACTTCTTCGCAAAGGTTGTAAAATCTACCCTCATGGTTGGCCAATAGTATTCCTGGGTATTGATTCATTATAGCAACGATCTTCCTACCACATGACCTCCATAAGACCCCTCATGAACTTCTTCAATCAGGTCTTGAACCTCTGTTGGGTGAACACACCACTGCAAAGTGGCTATTAATCATCTCCTGTCCAGAACACCCTTGTCTAATACATACCTTGATGCCTTATACCTGAGGTTCTTATACATTATAGGATTTATTAGAAAAGTTCCTTCCTAAATATAGACTCTGATGGGATCCATCCAAGACGGGTCGATATCTACAGCAATGAAATTGACCATTAGATCTTCATCGATGCTTCGATTAGTAAGAATTTCAATGGGAACGTTCCTTTTGAGTTCAATCCTAGTGGCTGATTCTAGCTGAGCAAGTGCATCGGATCGGACATTCTCTAACCTTGGAATTCTTCTCAACCGAATAGCTGGAAATTTTTTTATAACCTCCATTACTCCATACAAATTCAATATCTGGTTGACGACTAGTTGTGAATCACTATGCACGACCACTTGCTCGGCGCTTAAGGAATAAGCCAAACTTAATCCCACTATCAGGGCTTCGTATTCTGCTTCATTGTTAGAAGCATGGAACTAAAATCTGAGAGCGCACTTGATGTCAATCCCAACAGGGGTATTAAGTATAATACCTACTCCACTGCCTGTTGCACATAAATATCTATCCATATATAAATTCCATACTGCGATGTTGCTATCAAAGCCTTGGTCTGTCAATAACCCATAATGGAATACCTTCTTGCTTGACTCCTCATATCTTTGGGCTGTCTCTTGTATCCTTGATGATTTCGATTGCTCGACAACGATTTCAGCTGAGTTCTCCCCTATTAGGGTATACTCTGCCCGAAAGCCTTGTTACTAAGGAGACTCAAGATTAGTAAACTCTGCAATAAAATCATCTACAACTTGGACCTTTAATTAGGACCTCGACTCGTACAAAATATTATAATCCTTAAGCTTTACTACCAAGTACATTAGTCTTCCTAACTTCTCAGGTTTGTGGAGGTCTTGCCGAAGATTCATGTCAGCGTACATCACTATAGTATGCTCTTATAAATAATGTTTTATACGTCTATATGCCTTTATAAGTGCCAAAGATAATTTCTCCTAGCATGGATATCTGATTTCAACTACTCGAAATGCCTTACCAGTGTAGTAAATTGGCTTCTAGACTCCCTTGTCTTGTCTTATTAAAGGCGAGCTCACAGCCGACTCAAAAATAGCTAAGTATAAATATAATTTCTCCCCCAAAACTGGTCGAGAGAGCAAAGGGGATGATCCTAAATACTTCTTTAATTCTTGAAAATATTTCTCATATTATTCATTTAATTCAAAGGTCTTTCTTGGAACCTTGAAGATTGGTAGACATCTGCCTGTTACTTGGGACACAAATTTGTTCAAAGCAGCTACTCGCCCAGTGAGCCTTTGAACTTATTTCTTACTGGTCGGCGACTGCATTTCAATCAAAGATTTTATTTTATCCAGATTGGCCTCAATTCCCCTCTGATTGACTATGAATTCGAGGAACGTCCCTTCTTGTACGCCGAACAAGCATTTGGTTGGATTTAACTTCATTTGATGCTTCCCTAACTGATCAAAAGTTTGACTTAGATCAGTAATGTGATGGGAGGCTTTCTTGCTCTTTATCACCACACTCGAACAAAAATCGAAAAAATGGAAGAAACCAACTCACCATTAATATCAAAATAAAGGATTACAAAAGATTTTTCTCGTTACATCACTGGTATTAATTTCTGAGATGTTCGACATTCCAAGGATTTTTAAATTCTTCCCCCTCTTTCAAGTTGGTCGACTTCACCCTCTTGTGGTAAAAATGGGAAGTACTTTGTTGATAGGAAACATTCCTCAGAGAAGCATCTTCACATACCTCTTCCAATATATCAAGGTCTAGCCTTCACATTAAATCACTAATAGGGGAGTCTAAATTCAACACTCGATGAGTTGGTAAGTCGATCTCAACTGGTATCATTGCTTCTGTCCCAAACACTAACATGTACGACATTTCTCCTGTAGCAGCTCTTGGAGTTTTTTAGTATGCCCATAGAACGGAGTGCAATTCATTGATCCAATTGCCCTTGGCATCATCAAGTTTTTTCTTCAACCCATTGAGCAAAAATATATTTGTGACCTCTATCTTCCCATTAATTTGAGGATGACCTCGAGCAGAATGCATATTCTGGATCTTATAATGGGAACAATACACTTCAAACTCTTCATTATCGAACTGCGTGCCATGGTCGGTGATGAAAGCATATGGTAAACCATATCTTCAAATGATGTTCATCCAGATAAACTAGTATACGCTCTCGCAGGGCATGTCTACTAAAGGTTCTGCCTTAACCCATTTGGTGAAATAATCCACAGCGATGACCAAGTACTTGAACCTTACTCTGGTGGTCGGTAGTGGCCTAACCAAGTCTATCCCCCATATAGAAAATGGATAAGGTTAAGTGATTGGAGTCAAAGCAACATGTAAGGTTTTATGAATGTTTGAAAACCTCTGGCATTTGTCACACTTCTTCGCAAAGGTTGTAAAATATTCCCTCATAGACGGCCAATAGTATTCCTAGGTATTGATTCGTTGTAGCAACAATCTTCCTACCATAAGAGCTCTACAGGACCCCTTATGAACTTCTTTGATCCGGTCTCGAACCTGTGTTGGGTGAACATAACACTTTAAAGTGGCTGTTAACACTCTCCTATACAGAACTCCCTTGTCTAATAAATACCTTGCTGCCTTATACTTGAGATTCATGGCCATTATTAGATCTGTTGGAAAAGTTCCTTCATTTATATATGCTCTGGTGGGATCCATCTAAGATGGGTCCATATCTTCTGCAATAAAATTGACCCTAAGATCTTTATCGATGCCCCGATTAGTAAGATTTTCAATGGGAACATTCCTTCTATGTTCAATCCTGGTGGTTGATGCTAGCCAAGCAAGTACATCAGCTCGTGTATTCTCTCACTTTAGAATTCTGCTCATTTGAACATCTAAAATTTTTGCTATAACCTCCATTTCTTGATCAAGGTACCTAGTCATCAATTCTCCTTTGGCTCCGTACAGATTCAATATCTGGTTGACGACCAGTTGTGAATCACAGTGTGCCACCACTTGCTCGGCGCTTAAGGAATGAGCCAGAATTAATCCTACTATCAGGGCTTCGTATTCTGCTTAATTGTTATAGGCATGAAAATGAAATCTGGGAGCGCACTCGATGTCAATCCCATCAGGGGTATTAAGTATAATACCTGCTCCACTGCCTGTAGCACATAAATATCTATCCATATATAAATTTTATACTGCAATGTTACTGTCAAAGCCTTGGTCTGTTAATGACCCATAATGGAATACCTTCTTGCTTGCCTCCTCATATCTTTGGGCCATATCCTTTATCATTAACGATTTCAGCTGAGTTCTCCTCTATTGGGGTATACTCTGCCTGAAAGCCTTGTTACTAAGGAAACTCTGGATAAGTAAAGTCTGCAATAAAATCATCTACAGCTTGGCCCTTTAATGAGGACCTCGTCTCATATACAATATCGTACTCACCAACTCTAATACACATTACATTAATCTTCCTAACTTCTCAGGTTTGTGGAGGGTTTGTCGAAGAGGCTTGTCGGTGTACACCACTATAGTATACGCTTGGAAATAAGGTTTCATACGTTTAGATGCCCCTATAAGTGCCAAAGATAATTTTTTGAAGCATGGATATCCGATTTTAGCTCCTCCAAATGCCTTACCTATGTAGTAAATTGGCTGATGGACTCCATTGTCTTATCGTATTAAAACCGAGCTCACAACCGACTCAAAAATAACTAAGTCCAAATATAATTTCTCCTCAAAAACTTATAGGGAGTGAAACGGGGGTGATGCCAAATACTTATTCAATTCCAAAAAAACTTTCTCACATTATTCATTTCATTCAAAGGTCTTCCTCAGCACCTTCAAGAATGTTAGACATCTGCCTGTTGCTCTGGACACATATCTGTTCAAAGCATCCACTCGCCCAGTGAGCCTTTGAACTTCCTTTTTGCTGGTCGGTGACTGCATTTCAATAAAATCTTTTATTTTATCTTGATTGGCCTCAATCCCCCTCTGATTGACTATGAAGCCGAGGAACATCCCTTCTTGTATATCGAACAATCACTTGGTCGGGTTTAGCTGCATCTGTTTCTTCTTCAACTGATCAAAAGTTTGGTTTAGATCAATAATGTGATCAGAGGCTTTCTTAATCTTCATCAGTATATCATCCACATAAACCTCCATATTTTTTCCTATTTGATCTTCGAAAACCTTGTTCACCAATCTCTGATAGGTTGCACCTGCATTTTTAAGACCAAAAGGCACCACATTATAACAATAAGTTCCTCGAGGGGTAATAGAATTTATACTTTCCCTGTCTTGAGGCTTCATTTTGATCTGGTTATAACCAGAATAGGTGTCCTTAAAGATTAACAATGCACGCCTCGACTTAGCATCCACCAGCTGATCAATCGTGGGTAAAGGAAAATGATGCTTTGGGAAATATTTATTCAAGTCTGTGAAATTTACACACATTCTCCACTTATTATTCTTCTTTTGACCATAAAAACATTGGACAACCTCTCTGGATACTTCACATATTCAATGAAAGAAGCTTTTTTAAGATTCTCTACCTCCTTATGGATAGCTTGATTCTTTTCGGGACTAAACACTCTACGTCTCTGTTTTATCGTCTTGGCATCTTTATTGACATTGAGCTCATGGAAGAGGAATTTGGGGTCAATCTCGAGCATATCCTCATGGCTCTAAGCGAACACATTTTTTTTCTTCTTTAGGAACGTCACTAGCTCTTATTTAAGAACAAGATCCAGTGTTGAACCTATTTGTGTAGTCTACTCTGGCTTATCGTCATCCACAATAATGCTCTTATTACCTTCCATAATCTGGCCTTTGACCAACTCTAACTCCTCTCTTGGATCTAAGGTTTCAACCTCATATTAGCCATCGTGCCCTTTAATATCCACTTGGTAAGTAGTGGTCTTCTTCTTCAATTCATCCAAATCTTCTTGCTCGGTAGAGGAGTATAACATTCGATAGATACCTTTTAATCACCCTTTACAACACTTACCCCAAAGTTGGTCAGGAACTTCTAACATTGATGGATTGTGGAGGGAATAACTTTTAACTTCTCAATCCTACCCTACCCATGATCACATTGTAGGCGGATTGAACATACTTGTCCATCATAAAGAAATTTACTTTCTCTGTCCGACTTGCTGTCCAGGTTCCAAGTAATATTTTTAATTTAATAGTTCATGGGGGATACACTTTTTCACCAGAAAATCCTATTAGAGGCTTGTGATATGGATCTAACTTGCTAAGCTTCAAATTTAGTTTTTGAGAACATGGGTAAAACATTATGTCCACTGATCTGGAATTATCAACCAATATCCTGGATATGATTGAACCTTGTATTTTGAAATTGACTACTAGGGGATGGTCACGGGTATAAATTACTCCGAAGAGGTCATTCTTAGAAAATTCGATCACTAACTTGTCCTTGTTAACCTTCCTCATCCGATCTTCTTTGGCTAAATCGATCCTTTGGATATAAGAAAAAGATGGAATCTCGTTGAGATAAGCTTTTGTTTCAATAGTATGATCTCTTCCTCCAGCATCACCACCTATAATTATCTGACAATCAAAAGAACTAAAACTAAGCATAAATACCTCACGTTCTGGTTGCCTAGGTTTCTTAGGTAGGTTAGGATCATTTTCTTAGTCATCTTCACGAGTTCTGTTTTCTCATCCCTGGGCTTGCATGGAGATTTTAACCTTTGTCGAGCTCCTCTTTCATCCCGTCGATCAATAAACTTGTCAAGTTTTCCTCAAAAAATGAGGGTTTCTATTTCATTTTGTAAAGCAATACAATGATTTATCGTATGTCCATGGTCTTTATGAAACTCACAGTACTTGGACATGTCCCTCTTCCCAACAGGTGCTCTTAACTTCTCAGGCCATCGTATCTCCTTTTTATGCTTAATTTCCTCCAAATCATGGTGAACGACCATATTTAATGGAGTGTAATTATTATACTTTTAAATCTTATCACCCGACCTTTGCTTTGATTCCTTTTTCTCTTTTTGCTCATTCTTCTCATTTTTAACCTCAGGCTTTGTTACCGAGCTTTACTTTACTACCATTGCTTCCTCCGCATTCATTGTCTTACAAGGATATTTGGTAAGAGTATAATAAATCTTCTCAGGAAGAAATCCACTTATAAGAACTGTTATGGATGTTTTCTCCTCGTAGTCAATCACCTCTAACTTTTCATTGTTAAAGCGAGTGATGTAGTCCCTAGTGCTTTATCCTCCTCACTGTCTCACGTTTAGCATGTGATCTACTCACTTTAATGGCTTGGCTTCAAAGTAGAAATTATCATTGAACAACTCAATAAGTTGGTTAAAATTAATAATTTTCCCCCGAGGTAGGCTATTATACCATATTTGGACAGGACCCGTCATGGTACTTGAGAATGCCCTACATCTCATCTTATCGGGGACATCGTAAATGTTTATTGCTTCTTGGTACTGTTCTATGTGAAGAACAGGGTCAGTTTTCCCATCATACTTAGGAGTAACAATAGGATCTTTGAACTTCGAATGAGAAGAAAAATCCACAATAGCTTGAACAAAAGGTAACCCTTTCATAAAGCTTCATCGCAAAAAATTCTTCGCCTTCACCATTTCTCCCAACCTGTCTTCCAACCTCTTGATTGAGCCTTTCCATGCATGATTACCCAAATTATACTTATGCGATGTATCTCGACTATTCCGATCAACTGTTTATGCTGAGCTCTCCTCCTGAGAGGTCTGCTTGGTATGTACAGATCTTCAGGCGCACGATCTAGATTAAGCTAAGGCCACATGTTGGTAAGCTATTCATCGAGTATGCCTCAACAATTCCCTGGGAATATTTATATTCCCTCTGGGTCCCAAACGATCAAAGGGCTATGCTCGGCTCAACCTTTATAAGGAACTTAGCCTTTCAGGAGAAAAAGACTGTTAATCATATGGTTCGGAAGTCCTGAGGGAAGAACTTGGTCCTCGATGATAGGACATATCTCTGGAAGTCCTGGAAAGGCTATGACTGCTGGTTCTTAAAGGTGGTGGTGGCATATTTTTATGAATAGACAAGGTAGCAGATTCGACCTGCAGTGTTTGGGCCAATTGCTTGGTTGTATCTTGCATAGCCTACGGTCCTCTAGCGAGACTAGCTAAGATTCCCATCAGATCATTATTTGGAGGAGTAGATAAAATAGGCTGATTGCCATCGTTTCTGGCACTGGATTTAGGAATATCAATCATCGTTGAGTTATCGTAAGTGAGTGAGATTATAGACGACAAAAATTTATTGATGTAAAAAACTAAACTAGGTCTAATTCCTTAATCACATATAAATATATGTAAATAAAAGAAAGAGATGAAAGGTTTTTAAAGTGGTTTGGCTACAAGGGAAAGCCTACGTCCACTGTGCTTCTTATTGCATTGTATTATGGCTTGTCTCTCGTGTCTTGAATAAAATTAAACTTCCTTTAATGAAGGAATTACAATGTATTTATAGCCAATTAAGGAGATAGAGATTTGGAATATTAATGGATGGAATGCCTTTATACATTAGGCATTTACATGAGTACATAACGTTCATAATGCTCTTAGCTGTTGGCATTTTACTGATCAAGTTAATCAACCTTCCCGCTGTTGGTCGGCCTTCCTGGAGTTGGTAGGCATTTTGAATGTTGGTCGGCCTAGGTCTTGGTTAGCGACACTATTACTTGCTGACTAGGATTCTCTCCATGTAGGATGACATGTGTCAATCCCTGGTTGGTCCATATAAGAGGGTACTTTTTTGTATCAACAAAAAGTTTGATTTATTAATGAAAAATTCTACTTCAAAAACTTATTTGTCAATATAAAATACCATAAGTGCATAGGCTATTATAGAATAGCGAGTGTAAGTAAGGATCAAACCCACAAAGATTTGTTAATTTTTTCATTCGAAATAATTATAACTTCCTAACTATATAAAATGGGTTTAAAGGTGAGATGAAATACTAAACAAAGCTAACACAAATAAAAAGTGCAAATTAAAAAATATATATAATCAAGTGTGCGAGAAAACTAGGACTTGGATCCATTTATCACATTTAACTAATACTATACAATAATTTAAACTGGTCGTTCTCGATTTTATAACTAAAATTAAATCGACATTCACCGCCTTTAATTCGAAAAATAATACAGTTAAGTTCACAATAAAATTTCATATCACTAAATTTGAGACTACTATACTCCCTATTCCCTTAAAAGTTCACCTTTTAAATTTTCATGTATAATCCTTAAGCATGAGCTATCAAATAATTTAATAAAAGTATAACCCATCAAAGTGTCTTACACCGAAAATAAAAAAATGATTTTCTCTAACAAAGTCAAAGGTTTAAAAGACGCTCTCATGTTGTTTTAAATGAATACTAAATTTTTATAGTACTTAAAACCAGTCAGGAATAAAGACAAATTTAAATTATGCACAATATTATTTAAACATAATAAACTTCAACTAGTCCGAGTAAAGAAATATGATAGAATTTTTGAAGACCAAATAAAAGTTCAAGAACGAATACTAATTTTCCTTAATAACTCAACTTGCAAAATAATTATGCCTTATAATTGATCTTGACAAAAAAATTTCTACAAAAGAACAATTCTTGACCCTAAAAAATATAAACTCTAAAAGTACCAATAATTGTCTCTAGAAGCTCTCTAAATTTTTCTCTATTTAAAATAATGATCTGAAAGGTCTTTTTTATAGGTCAAGGGGTGGGGTGTTTGATTTGGTATAAAATTACAATGGGTTGGTTGTGTTTAGATTGATACTTATCTCATGGAGTCTTGGAAAGAGTTGAAAATAATTAAAAAGTTGTATTTTTTAAAATAATTATCCCCCAATTTTTGTCATTACTCATGTCATTATTCATAGCATTAGCTTCAATCGTATTTTTTCCCGGCCAAACATCTAAATTTCATTTTTGGCCGATTTCAAAATTATGAGTCTTTTAAATACCTTTTCGATAATCTATGGGACAGCTTCGTGGGACATTCAAGCAATTTTATAAAAAAATATTTAGTACAACTATGTCAACCTTGTCGTATCGTGACGTATACTAACACCTTTTTTCATACCAACTCATCTATTGTCCAAACACCCGGGGTATCTGTACAAATGCAAAAATAAAAATAATTACTTTAAATTTAGTGTCTTAAAAGTTTAGAAATTTACACTACACCAAAATGGCCAAATTGTCACCTTTCAATTGGCCACCCTTGTCACGGTCATTGACCGTGACAACAAACACGCATTTTGTATCACGATCATTGATCATGACAAGACCGTGATAAAGAATTGTCACGGTCTATGACCGTGATAATTCTTAAAATAATTATCAGGGTCAACGACCTTGACACGATCGTGACAATGTTTTCAGTAAAAAAAAGCCCTAGGCTTTTTTTCCACCGTTTTTTGATTTTCCCTCTCTCTCTCTCTATGGTATGTTTTTTTTCCTCTCTTTCTCTTTAATTTCTATATGTGTGTGTATGTGTGTGTATATGTATGTGTATATGTGTGTGTCTATATGTGTGTGGTGGGGGTAGGGTGGGCTGTGTGTGTGCGTGCAGGTGTGGTGGGGGTGGGGTGAGGGGGGGCAGGGGGTGTGGTGGGGGGAGGGGGGAAGGGGGTGGGGTGGGTGGGGGGTGTGTGTGTGTGTGCATGTGTGTGTGGCGGGGGGAGGGGGCAGGTGGTGGGGGTGGGGGTGGGGGTGTGGTGGGTGTGTGTGTGTGTGTGGTGGGGCAATCTTAACAATTGTATAGCTTTAATTAATAAATTGTATAGCTTTAATTGTAATTTTAAATGTATCGTTTTAGATGAAAATAAATTAATAATTAGTGCCCATTTCATATGAAAGTAGGATTGCCCTTCATTGTAAATTAGTAAATTAATAATTGTATACTTCAATTATTAGTTTAATTGATGAAATGAATTAATTAATTAGATGAATTAGAAGGAGTACGGGATACACATTTGTTGTTGACATTGCTGTTGGATTATTTTGTTTAGTAAATATTGGGTTGGTTAGTTTTAAAAGTGGCATGACCACTGGATTATTGTCCATATGGGGGTGGAATTTTTCAACTTTTTTTTAAAATTACTTTGTATATCGAACAATATATATATAGTATGGTAATTAAATGAAACATAGTTGAAATATATAGTGTGACAAAAAAAGTTGTCTCGCCCCGAATTATCACGGTCATTGACCTTGACAAGTTGAACTTGTCAAGGTCAATGACCGTGACAATTAGACAGATTTGTTGTAAGATCTTAGGTGCACTAAAGTCATGTTTATATCCATTACCTACATAGTATTCTATAACACCTGAGTATATGAATTCTCCACCTCTAGCACTTCTTATGCGAGATACTTGGGTGTCCTTCTCGTTCTCAGTTTTTAAAAGAATTTTCAAGAACTCACGAAGGGTGTCAGATTTATTTTTCATAAAAGCGACCCAATTAAATTGTGTACAATCATCCACCATTATAGGAATATAATTGTTACCACAGAAGCTAGTTCTAGAGGGGGCAGGGATGGGGGAAGGGGTGGGGCAAGGTGGGGGTGGGTGGGGTGTGTGTGTGTGTGTGTGTGCAGGTGTGTGCGTGTGTGTGGCGGGGAAGGGGGGAGGGGGTGGGGTGGTGGTGTGTGTGTGTGTGTGTGGTGGGGCAATCTTAACAATTGTATAGCTTTAATTAATAAATTGCATAGCTTTAATTGTAATTTTAATTGTATAGTTTTAGATGAAAGTAAATTAATAATTAGTGCCCATTTCATATGAAAGTAGGATTGCCCCTCATTGTAAATTAGTAAATTAATAATTGTATACTTTAATTTTTAGTTTAATTGATGAAATGAATTAATTAAGTAGATGAATTAGAAGGAGTACGGGTGAGTATATGAATTCTCCACCTGAGTTTAATTGATGAAATGAATTAATATTGTAACACTTGAGTATATGAATTCTCCACCTCTATCACTTCTTATGCGAGATACTTGGGTGTCCTTCTCGTTCTCAAATTTTAAAAGAATTTTCAAGAACTCACGGTGGGGTAGGGGTGGGGGGCTGCGTGTGTGTCTATGTGTGTGTATGTGCGTAGTGTCCCTTGTAAAAGAATTGATTGATTATTAATTTTTTTAGTAAATTAATATATGATTGCCCCTTATTGTAAATTAGTAAATTAATATATGATTAATTATGAAAGTAGGATTGCCTCTCATTATAAATTAGTAAATTAATAATTGTATACTTTAATTGTTAGTTTAATTGATGAAAATAATTATTGCGTGTGTGGTGGGGGGCAGGGGGTGGTGTGTGTGCGTGTGTGGGGGGGGGTGTATGAAAGTAAATTAATAATTAGTGCTCATTTTTATTTGTAGTAATTGTACATATTTGCATGTCTTCTTCTAATTTTTTTTATCTGTACTAATAATATTTTTTTACAGCAAATGTCTCCTTCAGGTATTAAGGCGAGGATGATGATGTCGTCTGGGCTCGGTGGTAGCGGAGGCGACGAGGGCTCCTCGGCCCATAGGCTCCCCAAATATGGCAAATTTCGGATTACCATCGAGAACAAGTCGGAGCTATTAGCGAGATCCCTCGAGCTGCTATAGACGGTCATCGGCCCGGGGTTTATGAGTTGGAAGGAGGTGGCATATGAGCTCAAGTTAGCTGTTTGGGAGGCACTACAGGTAATATATTTATATTTATATGAATATTTCAATTTCAATTTCTCTTTCAATTTCATTTTATATATATATTTATTCGCAACTAAAATTGTATTTGTTGGACAGGAACAATTCAACTTGGATCCAAAGCTACGCGATTTCGTCTTGGAGCAGCTGAGGGAGAAACACAAGACGTGGAAGAAAAATATGCGGACACGGTACTTTGGGAAAACACGAGAGTCCATTATCCAATGGCGTGAATCCGTCCCGCCGAAGGAGCCGATCTCATTGGCACAATGGAAAAAGTTCATTGACAATGAGATCGGGGAGCGACAATTGGCATCTCGCCAATCGAGGAGGGAAAATCGGGCAAAAAAGACGGACGTGCACTACTCTGGCCGGACGTCTTACGCCGAGGTGGTGAATAGGATGAAGGTAAGATTTAATTTTTCTATAACTACAGAAATATATTATTCTGCATTATTTTACTTTGCGGGGATGATACTAATTTTACTTTACTTTATTTCAGGGGGTAGGGAGTGGCCTTGGGGGTAAGCCACATAGGCTCGATACTTATGTGAATCTTAGAACGAAGAAGGGGAAGGACAAGGAGGTGTCCCCGAGCATCGCGTCCACGATTATAAGTAATCCGATAGTTTACTTTTCGTTAATTACGTTATAATTTTTTAGTCTACTTATTTTACTAATCATGTGCTTTTTGTCATTTCAGGCAAAGCTTAAGAAAGTGCATGAGTCGCAGTCTGATGCCGACAAGGCATCTTTGTCCACAGATGCACTCAGCCAAGTGCTTGTCTCTGATCTCAAGGGGAGGACAAGGGGGGTGAGCTCGTGGGTGGCCAAATCTAGGATCATCGGATTGGAGACGAGTGACACCGGGTTGGCTCGAACGGTGGATTCACATGACACGAGGCTGTCCCGTTTGGAGACGACGGTCCAAGATATGTACTCATTCATGAAGCGTACGTTGGGCGGAGACCGTAAGCGGAAAGGGAAAGAGAAGGAGAAGGCGATGGAGGAGGAGGAGGAGGTGCGAGAGGATGAGGCACAGGATGACGAGGATGTGGACCTCGCTGCTTCATCACCGACACGTGCGTACTTCGATGATCCACTTCCCTATTTGGCTCCCTTCAACAGACCGATGTCAACACTTGGTTGGCCGAGCGTGTTCATATTGGACATATTTGATGGTCAGCAAATAGGGCGGGGTTTGAGGGACTCGAATATCATCCATGGTGGAATAATTCATGGACATGAGCTTCAAGAGATCGAGTCCAAAGTGCTCGTCACGCATGTGATACCCGGGAAGGAGAACTCCCTATTGTGGTTGTGCGAACAATGCGGCACGATGTATATTAGTGGGTGTGTCAATTCGTATATCGTGTGGCCTACTCACCTCCTCACATTTACCCCAAACATGTAGTGACATTATTTTTAAGTTGGTCCATTTGAATTATATTTGGATTATATCGTCATGTATATTGTTTCTATTTTGAATATATATTTGCATTATCTTTAGTTTATTTGGATCTATAATGTTGATATAACAGGTACAAATATACTGCTGGGCAGTGGCAGTGGCCATACTGCCCAACAGATTTTTTTAAAATTCTGTTTAGAATTGTCACGGTCATTGACCATGATAAGTCCTTGACAAATAAGGTTGTCACGGACTTATCACGGTCATTGACCGTGACAATGTTTTTAAAAAGGGTCAAGGATTTGTCACGGTTATTAATAGTGACTAAACTTGTCACGGTCATGGCCCATGACACGACCGTGACAATTCTAATGAACTTGTCACGGTCAATGACCGTGAACGTCCGTGATAAAAAAAGTTGTCTCGCCCTGAATTGTCACGGTCATTGACCTTGACATGTTGAACTTGTCAAGGTCAATGACCCTGACAATTAGGCAGATTTGGTGTAGTGTTACATAATTACCCTTCTTTTGCATTTTAGTCCTCAAACTTTATAATTTATCCATTTTAACTCCGAATTTAACTAACTGTCTTAAAGAACTTTATATTTCCTAGATAAACTTTTAAAAATTATTTTAAGGCCCATTAAAATTTTAAAATTATGAATTTACACCAGATATTCTAAAGTTATACTTTTGACTCAAATTTTATTCTGACTCATGTTTTTCTTTTAAATTAGAAAAATGACTCTAAAATCACATTATTTATGATACAGCGAGTCTAACAATGCCTAGAATTGGGCATAATTTTCTCATGAGGTACCTCAAAACTTAAACTTTGCTAGTCCTTGAGCAAATTTAAAATAAAATCTAGTTCACTTTTATAGGAATCACAATTGCACATAGTGTGTTTAATAAGATATTAAACCCCTAGGTTGCCGTATTGGACGAGTTTTGTCTCATGAGAGTTTATAGTCAATATACCCACAAAATTCAAAAAAATGACTTAATACAAAAGACACTAAAGTATTATAACCTTGTTCGAATGCAAACTTCCTATATATAGAACAAATTCACTTCTCAATCTCAATTCATTGTGTGTGCGCGCGCGCGTAGCCAATATAACCGGCAATCTCAAAATATTTAACCATTACTTTTCTTATCAGAAAGTTTGTTTTAATTTCAAAATATCATGAAAAGCACTTATAGTCGAACACTCTGAAATGAGCTATTTTTTCTCAGTATATGTGAATAAAAGAGTAAATTTAAATGAGTAAGTTTCACATATACTTGATAAAAAAATGGACTTTCTATTTTATGGATGAATATAATCCCATGAAAGGAAATTCGATTAATTTTTGAAAACATTGAAGCAGACTATAGATCATATTCATCTCCTATCTACAGTATAACTAACTTCAATTGATATCAACTAGGACTTTCTTTGGTTAACTGTAGGCTCGAGTTTTAGATAGAAAGAATAGCTTTTTATAAGTTCAAAATTTTCAAAGAATATTGAGATTTATGATATTTTGACTTTTAGGCATTTTTTCAAAACTAAATTATATTGCAAATCTTTTTGGATTTTAAGAAAGTCTGAACGATCAGGAGTCCATTATATTAAGAAATATTTTTTGATTTCTTAATATAGAAAAGAAAACCTTAATATATATAAAAAATAAATCTTTTCAAAACTTAATTATATTGAAAATCTTTTTAAAATTTTCAAAATTTTCTAATATTTTTTATTTTTATTTTTTTTCGAAAATACAAACCTTACCCCCAAACCTAAATTTTACATTTCCCTTAATATATACTAAAATTATAAGTATGGACAAAGGAAATAAAATAAATAAGTAAAAGGACGATATTCCCCGTGCATTTTACTTTGTAAGATGTGAGTGCAGATTTGAGGAGGCACCGCGTCGAGATCGTTTTAGACTTGAGCAGTGTGGTTGCACCTACGTATCCGTTTTTGCGGAATCAAAGTCTGCATAGTTCGTGGGTCCGTACGATACATCGAAGAGAGCTCGGTTTTGGTGGTTTCGGTGCGTCGGGGGGGCCTAATCCGACGAGCCGCCTTTCGAACGCCCAGTCTTGGTAGTTTCGGTGCGTGGGGGGTGCCTAATCCGACGAGCCACCTTTCGAACGCCCAGTCTTGGTAGTTTCGGTGCGTGGGGGGTGCCAAATCCGGCTATTCGCCTCTCAAATGCCCATATACCGTATAATGAAACTATGAAAATCTCCCCGTCACTATTAAACCCATGACGGAGCTCCGAAGGCGCGTGGGGGAGGAGAGATATATTTCCCCTCCTTACTTTGTCCCCAAGGCCATCATCCATTAAAATGGGGGGGGGGGGGGGAAGCCCTCTTTATATAGTAAAAGTTCCCAAGTGGGCTTGACATGTGTCATCTTTTCTGTGGAGCCAAGTGTCCAATGTTTATGGTGTTATTTGTCACAATATATGTAGTGGCATCTTAAATAATAAATTAAATCATTACTAGATTATTGTCTAGTGTAATTAATCAAATGCGGAGTATATGCGATATATTAAATCGCGCGCAATAATATCTTAGCCCGTGTAGGGTAGGAATTGTAGTAAAACTCAATAAATCATGAATAAAATATGTGGGGTTAATTACTGGAGCATTGGTGGTTAATTCATTTAACACCCCTCTACATTTTCCCCCTCGTAGACATAGATGGTGTGTCGATGCCTCGGCTGAGACATATCAACTATGTGTAGGAAATAAATCGCTTAGCCTGTTCGACAAGAAAATTATCACATAACCATATTCGGTTTGTTATCATGCGTGCATATGAACGTATCATCTGTATGTAGTTTTGAGGGCTATCTTTGCTTCCTCTATTTTTCATTTTGGAGGAGTATTTCGGGGGGGTTTCCCCCATTCCTCTCAAATGAGCATGTCTCCACAATTTTATTGCGTCTTTTGACATTTCAAACAACAAACTTGCCAGATGTACTGGCCCGAGCAACGAATTGATGCTTATATAAGTATAGTGGATATTTTGCGATCGTGAGATCAATAATCTGTTTGAGCGTACTCGTTCGAGAAACCATCAGTGCCTCGAGTGAACTGGGATTTTTTTAAACCAACATATTTTGTAAGTGTTCCCAAAAGTCAGGGTTATTAAGCATGACTAGTAGTATAGGACTTTGAATCTCCTATGAGGGAGGGTCAGGCGCGCCAAGTTATATTGGACGTAAAAAAAAATCTCCCATAACTGAGGGTCAGGCGAGCCAAGTCATAGTGGTCTTAAAAAACAAAATCTCCCATATCTAAGGGTCAGGCGGGCCTAGTAATGTAGGCTATAAATCTCCCATATCCGAGGGTCAGGCGGGCTTAGTAATGTAGGCTATAAATCTCCCATATCCGAGGGTTAGGCGGTCCTAGTAACGTAGGCTATAAATCTCCCATAACCGAGGGGGGAGGCGGACCTAGTCTTATAGGCATAATCTCCCATAACCTCGGGTCAGGCGGGCCTAGTAATGTAGGCTATAAGTCTCCCATATCCAAGGGTCAGACAGGCCTAGTAATGTAGGATATAAATCTCCCATATCCGAGGGTAAGGCGGGCCTAGCAATGTAGGCTATAAATCTCCCATATCCGAGGGTTAGGCGGGCCTAGTAATATAGGCTATAAATCTCCCATATCCTAGGGTCAGGCGGGCCTAGTAACGTAGGCAATAAATCTCTCATAATCGAGGGTGGAGGCGGACCTAGTCTTATCGGCATAATCTCCTATAACCGAGGTTCTGGCGGGCCTAGTAATGTAGGCTATAAATCTCCCATATTCGAGGGTCAGACGGGCCTAGTAATGTAAGATATAAATCTCCCATAATCGAGGGTGGAGGCGGACCGAGTCTTATAGGCATAATCTCCCATAACCGAGGGTCAGACGGGCCTAGTTTTATAGGCATAATCTCACATAATCGAGGGTCAGGAGGACCTAGTTGTGACAACCCGCCTAATTAAACATCGGGTGATCAGGCCTTTATTAAATTAAAACAGGTTTCTCAAATGGTTCATTCTTAGCATCACTGTCAAAAACTTTTTTATTACTAATCCCCTAAGTAAAATTAGACCGGTGCCAAATTTTATCTTTCTTAAAACAGATAAATCAACCATGTGGAACAAAGTACAAACAATCATGTACTATAATACAAACAACAAAGTAAAAGTACAAAAGAACAAAAGTATTACCGAATAAACCATCGGCTAAAAGTCCCAAACAACAATAGAATAACCACTAGTCTGAAACTAACATCTGAGACTAATACCGGACCACAAGTCCATGCATAGAAGAGTGTGAGATCCTGTACTAGATCTGAATGAGAGATATCATCTAATCAAAGTCCTGTAAGCATCCACTGTACTACAGCTCCGAGTCTCTGGAACGGAATCATCATACATGGCATCCCTGTGGCTGGACACCTAAAAGGTTTTGAAAATATTTTATAGTAAGAGTTAGTACTCAAAACATTTTGAAAATATTTAGCAAGCGTTTATCACAATATAAAATGCGGTTATTGATTACACATGTTAAGTTCTCGTACACTCTCTTGAGTTACTCACCCCTCATCTTTTGTGCACACCTAACGTTCCACACTTAGTTTATCTAGCCATACCTCCCAAGCTAACTAAAACAAAAGTAGTCAACTGAACTTATCTGTACCCAAGTTCCAGTACCGCCCATACAGTACCACCGTTTCATTAACATCTCGCGTATGTTAATTAATTCTCAAGTAACATTTAATCCATGTTATTTTTCAAGACTTCTCATTTAGTTTCACTACTAAAATTACTACAATTCTCACAATTGTTGACTTCCCACTTGTGTAATTAAGTTTCGCTACTTGAATTACTAAATAGATTTTCTCTATCTAAAAGTGCATTTCGTAATTAAGTTTCACTACTTAACTTACCAATTCAGTATGTATCTTTAATTACATAATGTATATCAATCTACTAATACACAGAAGTAGAATATCATCAAGTGTATATATTTCACACACAATATATACTAAATATCAGTCATTACTATATTGCCCTTTTTATACACGCAAAGGACTCTTGGTTCGGAATGATTCATCGACCCCAAGTAAGAATTGGTTCGGAATGATACATCGACCCCAATTATTTATATACACACGTAAATGATTCTTGGTTCGGAATGATACATCGACCCCAAGTGAGAGTTGGTTCGGAATTATCCATCGACCCCAACTATTTTTAAAATATATATATATACACATATTCTGGTTCGGGACTCTCTCATCGCGACACCAGTTCAAAGTTTGGTTCGGCATTTCTCATCGACCCCAAACATATAATAACTTTATGTTAGTTCGGAAATGTCTCATCGACCCTAACATAATTAATTTAGGTATAATCTCTCTACCTAAAAGATCACATAATTCAGTAGGTACACGCCCAACCTATTAATCATATACCTACGTAATATTTTAATCTCATTAATCGTATTTATTTAAGTATTCACACAACTCTAAGGGTCCTAGTTACCCCTTACATATAATTTCAGTAGTTATTGCTTACCCTACTGGTCTATTACTTAAATTGAATTTACTTCGCCCCGTAACTCAATTTCCGAAGTCCCCGATACTCTACTAAATCGGATTATTCTCCTTGGTCCGTAATCCTAGCCCTACACCCAATGGCCTTATCGAACCTCAACAATATACCTACTGGTCTTATTCTCACTCCCATATAAGTATAATGTAAATCTTAGAATACTCATTCATTCCTGAACTCAACGAAGAATTAAACACAAAATTTCCGAGAAACAGCTTGCGTCGATCGATCGACGGCTGGGTTCGATCGATCGACATAGTCGATCGATCGATAGTTCGAGATCGATCGATCGATCGAACAGGGACAGACGCAGTCTTCTTCTTCGTTAAGATTTTTCCTCCATTAACAAATCTTCAAACTCCATTATAATCCACCAAACTTTGACCCAATGATCCTAACGTATTTCCACATATACTAGGACAGTTTCTAACGTGTCAAATACATCAAAACTCCAATTACTTTAAAGAAATAATGAATTAAAATCCAGAATTTCTTGAAACCCTAGTTATGGTGTTCTTCCCATATTATCATGAAAAATCCAGATTTTAATCCGAAAAATCATCAAGTCTAATCTCAATCTTAAACCTCTACATAAGGTAAATCATTTTACATGCGATTCATATCCCAACATGTATAAATATCATCTTTCTCCAATAAAAATAATGATTTAAACAACACTATTCAAAAACCCTACACATGGGTATTATAACTTTGTAATTTTTGCAATAAACAACTTGCCTCATGATCAGTAGGGTCTGATTTCGTGGTTGTTGTTGATGATTGATGATCTTCATCCCTCAATCCTTCTTCCCCAACAAGTTGATGGTAAAAATAACTTTGAATCCTTCCCAATTCTTCCTTTTGTCTTAGAAAGTTGTGCCTCTCTTCTCTCTAATGGTATTGGTGTTGTCATGGGTGTTCTAACCCTAATTCCTCTATCATACGGCTGATATAAAGCTCTCAATTTCGTAGGTCTCCATACCGTCTTATGTTAAAAGACCAAAACGCCCCCGAACGGTCTCGGTTTAGTCCAAAATTACCCCGGGACTCAACTAGTACCCCCGGGTATACTATTTTGACTAATTTGACCCTTCCGGACTCATCGGTGACCTCTAAATTATCATTTGAGTCACTTAAAAATATTACTCGTTCTCACCCCAACACGGTCTACACGTGTTAAGTAACTATTTACCACTCGCACTAAGTAAATAAAATGAGGCAATATAAACCGGTATCTATCTCTCGATTAATATTCCATAATTACAATTTTTAAATAAAACTCTTTAAATTACTACTCTTACGTAATTTAAATTAAGCCGTAATTTTCTCATTTAATTCTCCAATCTAATTAAATAGAATTATTTGGAATATTCAGAAATACGTGATATTACATACTTCCCCCCTTGCAAAGGAATTTCGTCCTCGAAATTAGGATAAGGCTGGTATTAAGGCTAAGGACCTTAAGTATAATTGCATCCTCTAATACCCAATACTAAATCATAACATCCTAACGGTCGCCCCAAGTACATGCCTTGCTTCATTATAAATTCTTATCGCACGTTACCCAAGCCGCATATATCATAATTAAGTCTCACTACTTAATTTCTCATAGATTTTTTTTTTCCAATCCAACATTAATTCTTGAAATTAAGTTTCTCCCTACTTAATTTACCCATTTGATGTATATCTCTATATAACATCTGAGTGTCTACTATCACTCATAAGTAGAATATTATAAGGTATATATTTCACATACAATATATACTTTAAGGAAAATTGGTAGGGCAAAAATCATCGGCCCCAAATCGATCCCTCATGTATTGGTCCGGAATATCATCGACCCCAATACAGAGATTAAGCACACTTACTATCGTACATAAGTAGAAAAATCAATAGGTATATATATATTGTACACATAACATATACTATCAACACTTACTTTATTATCACCCCCCTTCTATAACACTTTTGGGGTCATTGGTTCGGAATTTCACCTCGATCACTAATAGTTATTAATTACTTGTCTCGGGATCACATCTCGAGCACCAATATGTATATATATCTCATCGCACATGAGTAGACAATTTGTGAGCCATACATTTCACATTTCATATACCTTAAAATGCCACACTCCAATAGGATGTCCTCATATCACGCGTTAAGGACTAAAAGTTCGAAATGTCTCCTCAAACCACACCTCAAAGTACATGTATTGTTCGTAATCGGTACCCACGAACCTAATCCTCATGTACAGTCCATATAGGCACTCACTCTACCTACAAATATGCTCTTATAGTCATACATTCAACCTATGAATTGATCAGTGGGCTTCTCCAAAATTCCACTATCATAAGGGCGTATCATCATTCTCTCTCACTAACATTGAGTCGTAGGTAACACAACGTACTCAAAATAAAACTTTATCTCTATTCCTTCCTGACCATCTCTCACAGGGTGGAATTTTAGGATTTCATCCTGATTCACAATCATGTAGAGCGGTACCGTGCACTCTCCCTTTTCAACTACATACTAATCCATCCCGGTCACCCCATTTCGCTACCCCCAACGAAATGTTGGCTTAATTATGATGTTCACAACCCATCAATAATTTATAAGTCTGTCTCCTCATTCCATCATTGGAAATATGGGTTCACTACCACATTTCGGTTGTTCATTTCGAGTCTATCTTGTTTATTAACTAGAGGTGTATCTGGAAACCATCTCACTATGTCTCTCCTCAACATCGCTTCCCACTTACGTCATCTTTTTCAAGTGGTACTCTATTCCCCTTTCTCTCCGGATTTATTATACTTTACAATCCGTGCACTCTTCGCAATTGGCGCACTTTTTGGGTTGGTTACTTTATAAGAATCAATATTTTAGTAACACGTAAGTCACTCACAACACTCAGTCAAGTAGCACCTTGCGCTACTTCTTCACCACAGTTAGGTCTCCCATATCAAGAGATAACCTTTGAAGGGTTTCCCACCGACTTTCATCCCATAAGGTGTGCTGGATCTCTCAACACATATAATCTTGGATCATCATCTATCTCCCATAACGTTCAACCCATTTCATCGATACGACTTGTCTCCTAATTTCCCCACTAGCGTACAAAATAATTTTCCGCATCCCTCTATCTCGGATGTCCAAGGAATTCTATTGATTAGGGCGCCCATACACCCTTTTCTCCGGGTACATTTGCAAAAACATTGCAAATGTCGCACCCGTAACATGTTTTTCTTCAACTCTAGCCTAGTCTACACGACGTGACCACAATCTTGTGGGTATTCTCAATACCCTATAGACCAAAAATCAAATCCTTGCCCACAAAGTCCCACTTATCCCTTCGTGGTGAGGTAAGCCTTTCAGTGTTTCTCCACAACACTACCGGCTCCACTGATGCCCTAGCATTTAACAATGTCTCTTCTCCTGACGTGTATAAAAATTCAGTCGTATTCCCTTTCGCAACTGAATTAAACAAGGGACATTTCCCCATGTATTCTTACCGACAATTATCGGAGCAACACATGGTCGATATGCTCAAATTTGACTCCTCGACAATATGTGCAACCATACCCCAATATTTCTAAAGGAGTCGAGTGGCACTGCGCTTATACTATCACTAAGTCCTTAGCACTAATTACAACAGCGAGCTCGATCTCTCCGCTCAGCAGTCATACGACATACATTGACTCACATCGTTTAGGTTCCTACACACCGGAATCAATTACTATGAGACGTTCATAATCCCTGAAGTCTCTCACGTATTGATGAATAATGACAACTCGACCCTTTTTCAGGTGAGGAATCGTCATATACCCCATTCACTTGAGCCTAAAACCACTATACTTCCTTATCCATCGCTCTGGTGGTTCAGATGGTTTCCGGACATAACACGCTTGTCCTCTCCGGAATGAAAACTTATTGGAGTTATTATTTCTTCAAATAACTTCAAGCTAAGATAAAACGCGTGGCCCTAGAATCCACACTAGACATCTTTTCAAAAAATCCTAACTCCAAGCCATACTGACCGGTTTGGGTACCCCTCCTCTCGGGCTGGGAAGTCTCGATCCTGAACACTATCATCTTGGTTCCCTTAGTTCTGTTGACCAAGAGGAACGCACTATAGGACTTAACAACCCCGACTTAGAATCTAATCATTAAATCCCCTAGTGGGTTTTCACCCATGGCTTGCACCAACCCCTTTACATTCAGTCTTACTCTTTGACTAAATCTTTAAACTCTCTTAACTTCACCCCCTAGGAGAATTTACCCCAATCTTATAAGAAGTACCATACTGTCTTCATATACATAAGTCGTTCAAGAAGAGTTTTACCAAAAATTTCGAATCACATCTCGAGAGTCCATTTTCTCAAGGGCTCTTTTTCCCTTATACCCATCTCCTCGGTACAAGTTCACTTAAAAGGATAAATTTCTCTCTCACGATTGGCCTCTACCAGGCTTTCACGTGAGGGGTTCAGATATTCCCATTCACTTCGCTTCTGAATTATCATTGGAGAACTTTGCGGTTAAACTATATGTAAGGTTCCTCTATTTGTATAAGGACCCTCGGTCTGAAGGTAGTGACTGGTATCTCCGCCACGTTGCCTCTAAAAATTTACTCAAATTTTCACTTCTGAATATTTCTATTCTATCCCAAATGCCAAAACCTCTGGACATATTACTTCCATTGGTTAACATGCACCGTCGCCGTTTTATCACATATTACGGCTCGTTCTCATCAAAAATTTCTTCAGACTCCCTCCCACTATCCCTGCATTGGGCGGGTCTAGATTAGCATTCCCCCTTGCCGTCGCGACACTTGGAAAATGCTTGTTATGCCTCAACAACCCTTATCGCATCTACTTCCTTTACACAGTAGGAGCGACCTCAACAACGGTCATCTCTCCTATGATTACCATATTTTAACACTCCAGGCTTCATGCTGAGCTCCTCCTTCCTGCAATCCTTCCAACGCCAATGCTGGTTCTACCGCCATGTTCGACGTCCCATGACCAATCGAACTCGTATATATAACACTACATTTACTAAATAGCAGGAGAACGTAAACTACGTATGTAGAGGAGTACAACAATCCTAAGATAGGGCTCTATATCAATCAAACGATACACTGAGAACGTAGTAAGCCGTACAGATCCAATGGACACTAGAACCTGATGCTCTGATACCATCTGTGACACCACGCCTAATTAAACATCGGGTGATCAGGCCTTTATTAAATTAAAACAGGTTTCTCTAATGGTTCATTCTTAGCATCACTGTCGAAAACTTTTTTATTACTAATCCCCTAAGTAAAATTAGACCGGTGCCAAATTTTATCTTTCTTAAAACAGATAAATCAACCATGTGGAACAAAGTACAAACAATCACGTACTATAATACAAACAACAAAGTAAAAGTACAATAGAACAAAAGTATTACCGAATAAACCATCGGCTAAAAGTCCCAAACAACAATAGAATAACCACTAGTCTGAAACTAACATCTGAGACTAATACTAACACTACAAGTCCATGCATAGAAGAGTGTGAGATCCTGTACTAGATCTGAATGAGAGATATCGTCTAATCAAAGTCCTGTAAGCATCCACTGTGCTACAGCTCCGAGTCTCTGGAACGGAATCATCATACATGGCATCCCTGTGGCTGGACACCTAAAAGGTTTTGAAAATATTTTATAGCAAGAGTTAGTACTCAAAATATTTTGAAAATATTTAGCAAGCGTTTATCACAATATAAAATGAGATTATTGATTACACATGTTAGGTTCTCGTACACTCTCTTGAGTTACTCACCCCTCATCTTTTGTGCACACCTAACGTTCTACACTTAGTTTATCTAGCCATACCTCCCAAGCTAACTAAAACCAAAGTAGTCAACTGAACTTATTTGTACCCAAGTTCTAGTACCGCCCATACAGTACCACCGTTTCATTAACATCTCGCGTATGTTAATTAATTCTCAAGTAACATTTAATCCATGTTATTTTTCAAGACTTCTCATTTAGTTTCACTACTAAAATTACTACAATTCTCACAATTGTTGACTTACCACTTGTGTAATTAAGTTTCGCTACTTGAATTACTAAATAGATTTTCTCTATCTAAAACTGCATTTCGTAATTAAGTTTCACTACTTAACTTACCAATTCAGTATGTATCTTTAATTACATAATGTATATCAATCTACTAATACACAGAAGTAGAATATCATCAAGTGTATATATTTCACACACAATATATACTAAATATCAGTCATTACTATATTGCCCTTTTTATACACGCAAAGGACTCTTGGTTCGAAATGATTCATCGACCTCAAGTAAGAATTGGTTCGGAATGATACATCGACCCCAATTATTTATATACACACGTAAATGATTCTTGGTTCGGAATGATACATCGACCCCAAGTGAGAGTTGGTTCGGAATTATCCATCGACCCCAACTATTTTTAAAATATATATATACACATATTCTGGTTCGGGACTCTCTCATCGCGACACCAGTTCAAAGTTTGGTTCGGCATTTTTCATCAACCCCAAACATATAATAACTTTATGTTAGTTCGGAAATGTCTCATCGACCCTAACATAATTAATTTAGGTATAATCTCTCTACCTAAAAGATCACATAATTCAGTAGGTACACGCCCGACCTATTAATCATATACATACGTAATATTTTAATCTCATATATCTACCGTACAATATTCGCTTTACGATTTATCTCATTAATCATATTTATTTAAGTATTCACACAACTCTAAGGGTCCTAGTTACCCCTTACATATAATTTCAGTAGTTATTGCTTACCCTACTGGTATATTACTTAAATGGAATTTACTTCGCCCCGTAACTCAATTTCCGAAGTCCTCAATACTCTACTAAATCGGATTATTCTCCTCGGTCCGTAATCCAAGCCCTACACCCAATGGCCTTATCGGACCTCAATAATATACCTACTGGTCTTATTCTCACTCCCATATAAGTATAATGTAAATCCTAGAATACTCATTCATTCCCGAACTCAACGAAGAATTAAACACAAAATTTTTGGGAAACAGCTTGCGTGGATCGATCGACGTCTGGGTTCGATCGATCGACATAGTCGATCGATCGATAGTTCGAGATCGATCAATCGATCGATCGAACAGGGACAGACGCAGTCTTCTTCTTCGTTAAGATTTTTCCTCCATTAACAAATCTTCAAACTCCATTATAGTCCACCAAACTTTGACCCAATGATCCTAACATATTTCCACATATACTAGGACAGTTTCTAACGTGTCAAATACATCAAAACTCCAATTACTTTAAAGAAATAATGAATTAAAATCCAGAATTTCTTGAAACCCTAGTTATGGTGTTCTTCCCATATTATCATGAAAAATCCAGATTTTAATCCGAAAAATCATCAAGTCTAATCTCAATCTTAAACCTCTACATAAGGTAAATCATTCTACATGCGATTCCTATCCCAACATGTATAAATATCATCTTTCTCCAATCAAAATAATGATTTAAACAACACTATTCAAAAACCCTACACATGGGTATTATAACTTTGTAATTTTTGCAATAAACAACTTGCCTCATGATCAGTAGGGTCTGATTTCGTGGTTGTTGTTGATAATTGATGATCTTCATCCTTCAATCCTTCTTCCCCAACAAGTTGATGGTAAAAATCCCTTTGAATCCTTCCCGATTCTTCCTTTTGTCTTAGAAAGTTGTGCCTCTCTTCTCTCTAACGGTATTGGTGTTGTCATGGGTGTTCTAACCCTAATTCCTCTATCATACGGCTGATATAAAACTCTCAATTTCGTAGGTTTCCATACCCTCTTATGTTAAAAGACCAAAATGCCCCTGAACGGTCTCGGTTTAGTCCAAAATTACCCCGGGACTCAACTAGTACCCCCGGGTATACTATTTTGACTAATTTGACCCTTCCGGACTCATCGGTGACCTATAAATTATCATTTGAGTCGCTTAAAAATATTACTCGTTCTCACCCCAACACGGTCTACACGCGTTAAGTAACTATTTACCACTCGCACTAAGTAAATAGAATGAGGCAATATAAACCGGTATCTATCTCTCGATTAATATTCCATAATTATAATTTTTAAATAAAACTCTTTAAATTACTACTCTTACGTAATTTAAATTAAGCCGTAATTTTCTCATTTAATTCTCCAATCTAATTAAATAGAATTATTTGGAATATTCAGAAATACGGGGTATTACACTAGTCTTATAGGCATAATATCCCATAACCGAGGGTCAGACGAAACTAGTCTTCTAGGCATAATCTTCCATAACGGAGGGTCAGGCGGACCTAGTAATGTAGGACTTTATGAAAACTGTAATGCACCGCTTTGGACGACTCACCACAATACTGGCAAGGTTTTTGTTAAAACAATAATGCACCTCTATGGGCGACTTACCTCGAAACTGGTAAGGTTTGTGAAAATCTGTGATGCACCTCTATGGGCGACTTACCTCGAAACTGGTAAGGTTTGTGAGACCTATAATGCACCTCTGTGGGCGACTTACCTCGAACTGGTAAGGTTTGTGAAATCTGTAATGCAGCTCGGTGGGGGACTTACCTCGAAACTAGTAAGGTTTGTGAAATCTGTAATGCACCTTTGTGGGCGACTTACCTCGAAACTGGTAAGGTTTTGTGAAATCTATAATGTACCTCTGTGTGCGACTTACCACAATACTGGTAAGGTTTGTGAGATCTATAATGTGCCTCTGTGGGCGTCTTACCTCGAAACTGGTAAGGTTTTGTGAAAACTGTAATGCATCTCTGTGGGCGACTTACCTCGAAACTGGTAAGGTTTTGTGAAAACTGTAATGCGCCTCTGTGGGTGACTAACCCCAATTCTGGTAAGGTTTTGTATGAAAATTCTGTATCTATGCTCCAGGTTTTGCGGGCAATTTTGTTTGCCCCCTGTCACTTTTGCTGAAAATAATTTAATGTAGCCAGTGCTGTATATGAGCCATCCGGTGGCTATGCTGAGCAACTCTGATGTTTCTTTTGGGGATGCTTCATCAATGATGGCCATTCTGGGACCGAATTTGAGCATGCTTGTCACTTGTGTTTACATCTAACTACAAGTGGTGCACTATATAGTAGTTTTCCCCCTCTTTACTTTTCTTTGTCTTTTATCTCAAGATAAAGTAAAGTAAAGAAAAATAAACAATTGGTTACAACACCATCTAAGAGTTGAAAGAATTTAAATACATTTCACGAGGTGTTTGCCCCCAGTTAAAAATAAATCTCTTGAGCATTTGGTTTTGACATCTTTGAGACTTGATGTAATTTCTCGAGTTCGATTTAATCATGTGCGTTTAATATCTTCAAGGATAAGAAATCGATTCAGATTCTGGCACAAAAATCATTAGTAACTCATAAGGCATATTAAAGTTCCAATTATAATCATGCGGGGTATATTTTCCCCCTTTATTTTATTTTATGTCAATAGAAAAAATAAACTCGGAAACATGCTTCGAGGAATCATAGCCCTATTGATCTGTGCAACCTTTATGATGCGAGTGTTATATGCTACGATATGCGATTGATAGAGTGTGGATATATCATGTAGTGAGCTATTTATCTCATGCCCCCACTATTTTATCGAAACTTAGAAATGGTCCCTTAAATCATTTATAGAATAAATTAGTTAATAAGCATGCTCAGTCACCTCGAGGTGAGTAATAAATATCAATGTCTAATTTCATGTAGCTAGCCTCATCATGTGAATAAATCATTGTTTAGCATAAATCGAATACAAGATAGCACAAAAAGTTGTTCCAGGCGACCATTGGATGCTCAGGAGATTACTATGATGAGGGAACTCGAGTCACTAGTACGAGGCATCTCGAGTCACTAGGATGAGGCAGCTCGAGTCGCTAGGGCGAGGTCGCTCGAGGTACCACGAATGAGGCGCTCGAGGTACCTTCTCGAGGCACCGCGGATGAGGTCGCTCGAGTTACATGCTTGAAGCACCGCGGGTGAGGTCGCTCGAGGTGTCTGCTCGAGGCACCGCGAGTGAGGTCGCTCGAGGTACCTACTCGAGGTACCATGACTTGAGAAAAATGCTAAGTTTAAAAAAAAAATATTTTGTGATCTGCTCGAGGAGGTTCTTTCAAGGCTGCTCGAGGTACTAGGACTTGAGCAAATTTTTCGCAAAAATATTATTCTGTCAAGGTCACTCGAAAAATATCATTTTTGACATGGTTGCTCAGAAATATTATTTTGGCAAGATTGTTTGAGTATACGCTCGTACTAAGCCATTAAATGGTTCCTCGTGGGATAACATAGAATATTCGCAATTTGAAGGAGTATATAACCTTTTTTTCAAAAAATAAATATTTTTCTATTTCAGCAACTTCAATTCGTGCGGCGCTACAAATATTTTGAATAAATATTTTTCAAGCGATGTAAATAAGACACGCACAAATTAATTACTACAACATACGCAATTAATGAAATAGACAATATGCTTTATTTGACCTATATATATATTTTCATTTTTTTTAAGTGCCAAATGGTTCGAAGTTCACTACCAAATGGTTCGAATTATCATATAATTAACCTTGTTCAAAGTTTTGAAAATGCTCCAGGTGGTTCACTGCCACTCTATTGTTCCCGTAAAAGGAGGTGCCGCGAGTAGCTTTTAGTATCTCAATGCCTTTACAAATAATAAACAAAAGCAAATCTAGTTTGGAGTCAAAATGGACTGTGTGTCCTCAATTCAAAACCCAGCTCACAAAGAAAATGTTAAACCCCCACGGTGATCGAGGCAACTCGAGATCGGATTTATGATGTTTTTTGAAGGTCTGATTTCTATAAATAATCTTCAGACTTTGATTTATGCATGGCTGAATTAGTTTCTTTGAGTTTTTGCTACCAACTGTTGACTTGGCTTTCGTATAAATCAACGTGGGTCTAATTTTCGACTTTAGATGATGCACGAACAGGATGCACAGTTTGGGTAAGCCACGGCTGGTTTTGAATCTGAGGCTCTGATCATTTAAGGCAGGGTGGTATCTCGTGTTCTGATTCCAACAGTTTTTTTTTTAACTATTTAAAATATTTTATAATTTTTTTTTAAACTTTAAAACTATTTTTATATTATATTCAAAACAGTTTTTAAAAATGTTAAAAACTATTTTTACAATATTTTTATATTACGGTTTTTCAAAAAATTTGTAAAACATTCTCTTAACAATTTTTTATAATATTAAAAACAGATTTCAAAACATTACAAAATAATTTTTAAATATTTATAACAGTTTTTTTAACTGTTTAAAATAGTTTTTAAAATTATTTTTAAAACATTACAAAACAGTTTTTAAATATTTATAACAGTTTTTTTAACTGTTTAAAATAGGTTTTAAAACTGTTCTTATAATATATTCACAACAGTTTTAAAAAATGTTTAAAAAAGTTTTTACAATATTTTATTAGTACGTTTTTTAAAAAAAATTGTAAAACAGTTTTAAAATTATTTTTTAAAATATTAAAACCGTTTAAGAAGTTGGCAAATTTGTTGTCAAATATTTCCCATTCAAATAAGTAAGCAAAATTTGCTCATAGATTGGGCATAGGAGGTATTGTACATTGACAAATAATGCCTAAGCAAATTGTGCAACCAAACAATCAAAATGTGGACAAATTTTTATATTTGCCAACTTTTTGACATTTGCCTAGGCAAAAAGAGCCAACCAAACGGACCCTTATTTTTAGAGATTTCGTGTAAAGAGTGGAGAAGAGCTGGAACCCTTTGTATATTTCTTTTACTTTTACATATGACAGGTAGCTGTAGGGTGTATAACACTTTAGCCTTATGTTCTTATTTTCTAACAGCCGAAAGTTATTTGTGTGGCTAAAAAAAGTAATGTCTACAGTAATGGAATAAAAGTCGGCGTAGTTCGTGGGTTCGAACGATACGCCGGAGAGAGCTCGGTTTTGGTGCGTCGGGGGTGCCTGATCCGGCGAGCCGCCTTTCGAACGCCCTGTCTTGGTAGTTTTGGTGCGTGGGGCGGTACCAAATCCAGCTATCCGCCTCTCAAACACCCATATATCCTATAATGAAACTATGAAAATCCGTTCGTCACTATTAAACCCGTGGCGGAGCTCCGAAGGCGCGTGAGGGAGGAGAACTATATTTCCCCTCCTTACTTTGCCCCCAAGGCCATCATCCTTTAAAATGAGGGGGGATCCCTCTTTATATAATAAAAGTGCCCAAGTGGGTTTGACATCTGTCATCTTTTCTGTGGAGTCAAGTGTCCAATGTTTATGGTGCTACTTGTCACAATATATGTAGTGGCATCTCAAATAATTAAATAAATCATTATTAGAGTATTGTCTAGTGTAATTAATCAAATGCAGAGTATATGCGATATATTAAATCGCGCGTAGAAATATTTCAGCCCGTGTAGGGTATGGATTGTAGTAAAACTCAATAAATCATGAATAAAATGTGTGGGGTTATTACTGGAGCGTTGGTGGTTAATTAATTTAATCCCCCTCTACATACTTGTTACCAAATTTCAATCAATATCATGTGCCTTTCATCATAAATCAAAAGTCTGAATGATCGGAAGTTAATCCAATTGATAAAGTATACATATGAAGGCACATAATGAATTCGGTGAGTAATATGATCGACAAAAGTAATCACATTATAGCATAGATGGTCAGACTTGGAGAGACAATCAAAATGGAATTTCAAATGACACACTAAGCTTAGGTTTCCCTAAAACTGGTAAATAAATAAATCGGGATCTAAACCGAACGATACTCTAGTCATGTCTTGAATCTTATCCAAATACTCAAATGACACAGGGATTGTACGTGATGAAAGCATACAATATGGTGTGACAAAACATGTGTCACTAGGTGGAAATGCTCACATAATTTTCTCCTCCATCTCATCATTGATTTATAAAACGTCACGTGAAGGCATTTGATTTCATAGAAAAGGAATTGGTTTATCCTATCCCCCCATTTGCTATCATCTAAGTGAAATAATGGGTCCAATAATGATAACAGTGAGACCTTCATCAATCGAACTAAAATCTTCTTCAAAATTTTCAAGACATATATCTACAAACAAATTAGGTGGCCAAGCACATATTTCAACTGTGTCACTATCCAGTGGGGTAGTGACATCGTTTACTTCTTGAACATACTTGACTACATTTTCTCACTCATTAGATGATAGATTCTAAAAATTAAAAAAAATTCAAACCCTTGGTCATGTTCCCAAAGGACTGGTTCAATTGTCCACTCCGACATCGAATGACAATGTTAAAAGTAGCCAAAAAGGATCGATCGAGGATGATCAAGATTTATGTGGATGAGTTTAGTATGTGTTGTGTGTCTATGACCACAAAGTCTATCAGGAAGATAAATTCACCCACTTTAATCAATACATTCTCTACAATATCTCTAGGAACTTTAATGGATCGGTCGGCTAAGGACAAGGTCTTCTTAGTGGGACTCAACTCCCCCAAACCTAATTTTTTGTATGCGGTGTAGGCAGAAGGTCACGCCTACTCCTAAGTCTAATAGCGCTTTCTTGAACTGATGTCCCCCTATTTAGGAATAGATCGTCAGTGTCCCCAGATCGTTATACTTGACAGAGTTTTTAAACGAAATAATCAAGATATCTTACTCAGCGAGAAATGCTTTCTTTGGAAAGTTAGAATTTCTTTTGGAGGTACAAAGGTGCTTTAGAAATTTGGCATTGTACATAACTTGTTGTATAGAGTCAAGCAGTGGGATATTCATTTGACTTGCTTGAACACTTCCAACATTTTATCAATTTTCTCCTTCTTCTTTTATGTCACATATATTGGAGAAATGGAGATTTTTGTAACACCCCGCCTAATTAAATACCGGGTGGCCAGTCCCATACCAAATTAAAACAGATTATACAGTTGGCTCATTCTTAGCATCATCGAAAACATTCACAAATCACCCAATACCCAATTAAGCTGGTGTTAAAAACTTTCAAATTTTAATTTCAACAAAAATTATTTTTTTAGTTTACGAATAACACTACACATATTATTCTACAACACTAATAACCGAACAGATAACACAAACGAATTTAAATGAAATTGGAATAAATATTCCCAAATAATTATCCAATACAGTAATCCCAACAATAGTAAATGTATTAAAATGACACGAATACAAGAGTATTTGACTCAAATAGAAAAGAGATGACTGAATTCCTTTGGGCGACATGCCCTAAATAAAAGAATACTACATAATGTAAATCAAATGAAGGTAGGCGTCTAAGCAATACTCCATAGCTCGTCATAATCCTCTAAGGTTGGCGTCCCTGCTGCTGGACACCTGATATAGAAGGTACAATAGAAAAGAGAATATGCAAGGAAACGAGTCAGAGCCCGATGTAAAATGATTTTGAAAATAGCAAGTATTTAACAAGTGCAATAAAGCATTTATTATGTACATGTTAGTATCCAGACTCTCACTTGATATTCTCACCACTTATCTATAGTTCACACTTAATGTTTCCTATTAACCTCCTAGTTAATGGTTCCTCCCCACTAGTTTCCATAATATGATCCTATCCCATATCATAACCACGTATGTCCCATACCATATGTAAAATAATCATTCATATACTTTTATCATTAATATGAATTAAGGTTTTCAAACCTATAAGAATAAATATTCATTAACTTAATTCCATACTCTTTTTCTATTCACCGTCTTCTACAATTATCACACAGTAGATTAATCAAACCACTCTATATACATTCATTTAATTCATTATATATATATATATATATATATATATAATACGGCACCCCGAGACACAGCTGTCGTGCATGCATTACTCTGCTATCACGTCCCAATATCGTTGGTCGCCGAATAGGGGACTAAAGATTCGGTATAGATTCCTCGAACCATAAACAACACAAATATTTGAGGCGAACATAGTTCTCATACCCACGGGGCATGAACATACCTACGTTCCCATAGTCAGCGGACTTATCAACTCCCCGATAAGTCTTTCATATATATATGTTCTCGAGTGACAAATCAAAAATCCCATGGATTCATCAGGATATGACTGCCCCCACGCGCAAACCTCCCATCGATAGAAAGTAAGCTAGGTATGTCATACACATAAATTATCAATCAATCGAATAGACAATATCATCTACCTATAATATAATATCAACAAGAAAATTACACTACCCTACGATAATTCCCACACGTAGCATTATATCTCTCAAATCCTACGTATTAAATTATTATGACTTTACTTCTTTAATTTAATTATTCCAGAGTCTCACTCATTACTTATGGTTCAAATAGGTTTTTCTCAATGTATTTATTCAGTAAGAAATCACTAATATCCTACTGGTCCATATCATCTTATCTCCCGAATTACTACGAATTAAACTCTCCTTTAATTAGGGTTATAACCGATAGTTTCTATTCTCTTATAAACACCTCTTCTTTAACCTAGGATTGAACCCTCTTGTAAACTTAAGGATGCCCAGGTAATTTATTAAATTTCCCCTATTGGACCTATCCTTAATCCTCATGTATACGAATTAGAATCCAACACATGAATCTAGCAACCGAAATTTCTTTTAAATGTAATTATCATAATTCTAATCAATTAAATCCCAATCACCTTAGTTCGATTCTTATCTAGGGCTTACTGATATTCCCTAAGTCCCATTATATCCATCTAATAATCACCAAATATTTACAAAAGGTTTGGGATAAAAACAAGCATTAAAAAGAAAGAACATCATGAATTCTGGGGAGGTCAATCGATCGAAGGTAAGGGGTCGATCGATCGATCGCCCAGATATCAGCCCAGTTTTCTGCATTTCTTCTACTACGGGTTTCATCACTTTTGATCATTCAAACCTTCATATTAACAACCCATATTCCTTATAAACCTCACTATATGATATAGAAACATATGTAAATGATTTCTATTACTCAAAATATCTTAGAATCATCAAGAGTTTGGATAAAAAGCATATATTCATCCAACTTTTCCAAAAAATTATAAACATGATATCTTCAAGAACACAACAATGATTCTCAGAATTTCTTCAACAGATTGATGATTATTTCGTGGATTACTATCTACCTACAACATGAGTTTAATTCCTATATATTTTCATTTTCCAGAAATCCATTAACAACTCTATCTTTATCTTGCAAACAAGTAAAATCTCATCTTTTTATAACTATCCTGACATGGATAATATACAAACTTATATTGCAATCATCAAATACTTGCCTCTAATGAAGATCTGATCCTTTGGGGTTGTATAACACAGGTGGTTCTCCCCTTCTCCAGTCACTTCTGGTGGTGGTTGGTGGTGGTGACCTCTGGTTCTTGGTTCTCCTCCTTTTCAAGCAAGTTTCTCTTCTCCCAAGCAACCTTTCACTCTCTCAAAAAGACGACCTTTCAATTTTGTGTAGAAGAGATGAATGAACCCACGTACAACTAATCTCCAAATATTTATAATAAGACAAAATTTGAAATCACTATTCATCCCCCTTGTAAAAATGACCAAAATGCCCTTTTTGGGTGTCTTTTCATTTTCAAATGATGCGAGACCCAAAACCAACATCCAAATAGTTTTTTCTGACTATTTCAACCCTTCCGGATGCAACGACGCACTCGAAATGACTATAAGGTTGATGTAAAAATAAGTTTCCTTTTTAATTTAACAAATCAGTCCCCACACGTCCCATACTGCGTCCGACTAAAAATTCGAATTACTGAATTATTATCACACAATCACACCAATAACATCACATTCATATATTACCTAAATATCTTTAAGTAATATTCAGAATCATTAATTTTTAATATCCACAATTCGGGTAAAACTCAAATGAATTAATTTATAATAAAATCCAATTAATCCATTATTTTAAAATATAACTCGTTTTAAAAGTCATTAAAATTACGGGGTATTACATACTTCCCCCCTTATAACTGAATTTCATTCCAAAGTTCGGAAAGATAAATCATACTGGTAAGGTCAACTCTGAGTATAAATCGCACATCGCAAGTAATCTATGTCGTACCGCCCATATAGTACATTATCAAAAATCCCCATTGCTGTTACACCAAGTCTTACCATATAGTTTCAACTGAATCCAATTTAAACTTTACGCAATCTTCCCTATACCATCCTCGTGACAAATTATGGAAAAAAAATAATCCTTAATCATTAAGTAAATAAATCCTGAAGTCACAACTACTTACTTTTTTTCACAATTATGAAAACTACTACAATCCAACCATCCATGGCGCCCATACACCCTATCGTGTATCTTTCATTATAAAATGGATATGATTACCCACATAATACTTTGATTTACAGCAAAGATTATAAACTCATATTCTCAAGACCTAACTTATTTCGACTCCCAACGTTTATTAGTTTCATGCGTGGGGTGTCTCGCAAGAGAAATCCAAACAAGGAACCCCCCCGATACACTACTACCTAAAGTAGTCGGTCATCGAAACTCCACAGGTCCTTAGTCAATAGTATATAACCTCTCTACACGTTTTATCGATTGCAAATAAAAATATACTCATCTACCCTCTTGTTAAGGACAAGATGTTGGCTATAATAGTAAATACGCTCTCATATACCACAAGTCAATCCACGCCGCTAGTCACATCATGTTCAGACATGCCTAAAGTAAGTAATCCTGTGATAAAAATCAGACCCACGTGATGACATGTAAAATATAGGTGTCCTACAACCCGTCGGTGAGTCTACGTAAATTGTAGTACTATAGGCTAAGTTTAGTAACCCTTTTGCCCATACAATATTAATTGCTATAAAAATCAGTATGCGTCTCATAACTCATTAGATAGAAAATATACCCTCATTCATGGGTGGTGGTTGTTGAATCGCTATATGATGGACGTTATATACACGTCCATACTGACCCTGTTGCACGGGAGCTGCTGGAATGGGAGGTAGTGCTAGCATCGGAGATGAAGCTGGTTGAAACACTGGTATCTGTGGCTCCTGTCAAGCATTTAGTTGTTGAGGGATTTTTTCTTTATTAGGACAATCTTGTCATTTATGGCCATACTTGCCACACACAAAACATTTTTCAGCAAACTTCCCACCATTTTATCCCTGTTGACCCCGACCCTGCTGGCCATTACCTTATTTCCCTTAGACCTGATGAGACTGCCTCTGGCCCTGATGGCCCTACTGTCCTTGCCCATTACCTCTATCCTCAAATCGAGAATCTTCAGATTATAAACGCTTAGCATAATCCCCTGATTGGGAACCCTGATCATTCTGATGCTGATGACTCTGTCCTGGCTGAGTCCGATTAGAACTGCCCCCATTAGTCTTGCCTTACAGGCTTGACCCAAACCACGCTTGACACCCTGAGCATGTAAGCGGTTATCCTAGCAGTGAAGCATTGCAGCATTAAGAACATCTGCATAAGTTCAGAGAGAAAGATTTCCTAGTAAATGATGGAGAATCTTATAGTTTAACCCATCGGGGAACATTATAATTCTCCTCTCCTCAGTGGGTACCTCTGCTCGTATCAAATTAGTTAGCCGCATAAATTCTTCCTCGTATTCTGCCACCGTTTTCTCTCCCTGTTGCAAATTAAATAGTTTTCGCCTCATCTCTGTCTATATGGCGGAAGGAAAGTACTTTCGATCAAATCGTATCCAAAAGTCCTAGATAGTCACTATGTCTCTCTCCTCGATAGTGGTCGTAGCCTCCCACCATTGTAAAGCTACCCCTACTATCTTGAATGTGGCTAATATTTGACGTTGAACCTCAGTGCATTCAAGTATACTCAAGTGCCTTTGGATATCTCTCTTCCATTGGCTAGCAGTCACGACATCTGATCCTCCCTGAAACTCAGGTGGGTGTGCCTTCTAAAAGGCATCCCTCGCTCGTTCCCATGCAGTAGGAAATACTTGCCCTTGTGCGGATGGAACAACTAGTGCCTGAGTTGGAGCCTGTTGAACAGCAGCTAGAGCTGCATTGACTGCCTGAGCGATAATTACAGCAACTTCGGCTGCAGTCATCGTACCCTGAGCTGGGGCAGGCTGAGGTGCACATCGAGGAGGCATCTGAAAGGATAGAATACTATAAGTATTTGATATAACAAAATAGCTGAAGAACGTAGGCGTAAATACAAAACCAATAATCCTACTCATAGGGCTCTACATTAAAGAACGCAAAGCCGAAAACAAAATAAGTCGTACAGACCATAAAGGACACTAGAACCTGATTCTCTTATACCGTGTAACACCCCGCCTAATTAAATACCGGGTGTCCAGTCCCATACCAAATTAAAACAGAATATACAGTTGGCTTATTCTTAGCATCACTATCGAAAACATTCACAAATCACCCAATACCCAATTAAGCTGGTGTTAAAAACTTTCAAATTTTAATTTCAACAAAAATCATTTTTTTAGTTTACGAATAACACTACACATATTATTTTACAACACTAATAACCGAACAGATTGCACAAAAGAATTTAAATGTAATTGGAATAAAATTCCCAAATAATTATCCAATATAGTAATCCCAACAATAGTAAATGTATTAAAATGACACGAATACAAGAGTATTTGACTCAGATAGAAAAGAGATAACTGAATTCCTTTGGGCGACATACCCTAAATAAAAGAACACTACATAATGTGAATCAAATGAAGGTAGGCGTTTAAGCAATACTCCGTAGCTCCATATCTCATCATAATCCTCTAAGGTTGGCGTCCCTGCTGCTGGACACCTGATATAAAAGGTACAATAGAAAAGAGATTATGCAAGGAAACGGGTCAGAGCCCGATGTAAAATGATTTTGAAAACAGCAAGTATTTAACAAGTGCAATAAAGCATTTATTATGTACATGTTAGTATCCAGACTCTCACTTGATATTCTCACCACTCATCTATAGTGCACACTTAATGTTTCCTATTAATCTCTTAGTTAATGGTTCATCCTCACTAGTTTCCATAATATGATCCTATCCCATATCATAACCCCGTATGTCCCATACCATACGTAATATAATCATTCATATACTTTTCTCATTAATATGAATTAAGCTTTTCAAATCTATAAGAATAAATACCCATTAACTTAATTCCATTCTCTTTTTCTATTCACCATCATCTAGAATTATCACACAGTATATTAATCAAGCCACTCTATATACATTCATTTAATTAATTATATATATATACATATATAATACGGCACCCCGAGACACAGCTGTCATGCATGCATTACTCTGCTATCACGTCCTAATATCGTTGGTCGGTGAATAGGGGACTAAAGGTTCGGTAAGGATTCCTCGAACCACTAACAACACAAATATTAGAGGCGAACATAGTTCTCATACCTACGGGTCACGCACATACCTACATTCCCATATTCAGCGGATTTATCAACTCCCTGATAAGGCTTTCGTAGACCTATGTTCTCGAGTGACAAATCAAAAATCTCATGGATTCATCAGGATATGACTGCCCCCACGCGCAAACCTCCCGTCGATAGCAAGTAAGCTAGGTATGTCATACACATAAATTATCAATCAATCAAATAGGCAATATCATCTACCTATAATATAATATCAAAAAGGAAATTATACTACCTTACGATAATTCCAATACGTAGCATTATATCTTTCAAATCCTACGTATTAAATTATTATGACTTTACTTCTTTAATTTAATTATTCCAGAGTCTCACTCATTACTCAAGGTTCAAATAGGTTTTCCTCAATGTATTTATTTAGTAAGAAATCACTAATATCCTACTGGTCTGTATCATCTTATATCCCGAATTACTATGGATTAAACTCTCCTTTAATTAGGGTTATAACCGATAGTTTTTAATCTCTTATAAACACCTTTTCTTTCACCTAGGATTGAACCCTCTTGTAAACTTAAGGATGCCCAGGTAATTTATTAAATTTCCACTATTGGACCTATCCTTAATCCTCATGCATACGAATTAGAATCCAACACATGAATCTAACAATCGAAATTTCTTTTAAATGTAATTATCATAATTCTAATTAATTAAATCCCAATCACCTTAGTTCGATTCTTATCTAGGGCTTACTGATCTTCCCTAAGTCCCATTATATCCATTTAATAATCACCAAAGATTTACAAAAGGTTTGGGATAAGAACAAGCATTAAAAAGAAATAACATCATGAATTCTGGGGAGGTCGATCAATCGAAGGTAGGGGGTCGATCGATCGATCGCCCCGAAATCAGCCCAGTTTCTGCATTTCTTCTACTATGGGTTTAATCACTTTTGATCATTCAAACCTTCATATTAACAACCCAAATTCCTTATAAACCTCACTACATGATATATCAACATATTTAAATGATTTCTAATGCTCTAAACATCCTAGAATCATCAAGAGTTTGAATTAAAAGCATATATTTATCCTGTTTTTCCAGAACATTATAAACTTGATATCTTTAAGAACACAACAATGATTCTCATAATTTCTTCAATAGATTGATGATTATTTCGTGTATTACTATCTACCTGCAACATGAGTTTGATTCCTATATATTTTCATTTTCCAAAAATCCATTAACAACTCTATCTTTATCTTCCAAACATGTAAAATCTCATCTTTTTATAACTATCCTAACATGGACAATATACAAACTTAGATTGCAATCATCAAATACTTCCCTCTAATGAAGATCTGATCCTTTGGGGTTGTATAACACAGGTGGTTCTCCCCTTCTCCGATCACTTTCGGTGGTGGTTGGTGGTGGTGACCTTTGGTTCTTGGTTCTCCTCCTTTCCAAGCAAGCTTCTCTTCTCCCAAGCAACCTTTCACTCTCTCAAAAAGATGACCTTTCAATTTTGTGTAGAAGAGATGAATGAACCCACGTACAACTAATCTCCAAATATTTATAATAAGACAAAATCCGAAATCACTATTCACCCCTTGTAAAAATGACCAAAATGCCCTTTTTGGGTATCTTTTCATTTCCAAATGACCCGAGACCCAAAACCAACATCCAAATAGACTTTTATGACTATTTCAACCCTTCTGGATGCAACGACGCACTCGAAATGACTATAAGTTTGATGTAAAAATAATTTTCCTTTTTAATTTAACAAATTATTCTCGACACGTCCCATACCGCGTCCGACTAAAAATTTAAATTACTGAATTAATATCACACAGCACCATCAATAACATCACATTCATATATTACCTAAATATCTTTAAATAATCTTCAGAATCATTCATTTTTAATATTCACAATTCGGATAAAACCCAAATGAATTAATTTATAATAAAATCCAATTAATCCATTAATTTAAAATATAACCCATTTTAAAAGTCATTAAAATTACGGGGTATTATAATTTTGGGATAAAGGTCTCCACATGAGGATCTAAAGACAAGGGTGGGAAGGAAGTTAGATCTAAGGATGGATCTTATTTCTCATTACGATTCTCAGACTCACTATCTGTTGGTGGTGAAACATTTTTCTCTACTTCCTTATCAAACCTAAGTGTGATGATGGATTTGACATCCACTTAGATTTGTGATGTGCTGACGTGTCTTAAACAAAATATTGACCTTTAGGCATATTCCCTTCTGAATTGGTCTCGAGCTTACTTGGGAATGTTCCCTTGTCCCTCTCACTCAATGCGTGTTATAGTTGTCTCACTTGAACCTCGAGTTTGGTTATGTATTGAGTGTTCGTGTGCAGGCTATGTTAGATGGATTGGAGGACACTTTAATTCGATTGCTGGAAATAGAGGGTACTTTGGTACACCGGATCCTTTGAAGATTATATATATTTGGACGAGGGATATGATGGTATGGGAGCATATTTTGGGAAACCTCGAGGTGGGTTACTAGAAGATTGAACTCCATATCCTTAGTGTTGATCCTTCCACCATGAAAAAAATTGGGGTGGTCTTGCCACCCCATATTGCATTAATTGGAATATGGGTTATACTTTGGCCTATTTTGGGAGATGTCGTTGTCTTTCTCGGCGAGTGCCTTATCCGTCGAAAGGTGGAAAATTATCTACTAAGTGGTCACATGCGTACAAAGTATAACATAAGTGAACATACATGTTGCACGACCATAGTTTCAGTTCGATTTACATCTTTTCGCATCCCTAAAGGTTCTAAACATCAGGCCAAGGTGGCCATATTTACAATTAAATTCAAACTTTATTCAACATGGTGAGCGCAACCCTTATCAGATGTGTTGGACCTAAATGATCTATTTAATGCTCATCACTGGAACGTTTTCCATGGATTATAGTATAACCAACGCGTTGGCCTCACTTTTCTTGATAAAATCACCCTTACATAGTGACTCAAGCATAGTTCGAGTATTATAATCGAACCCCTCTTATAAACTCTGGACTTAACATCCCATCTCAATCCCATGGTGCAAACCTTATAGTAGAAAGTCCTTGAATAATTCAGAACACATCCACAAGGCTTCTCCCTCCTTTTGGCTAAATTTGTTTGTTGATGTCAAAAAATGGACTAGATCCAATTTTATAATGACAGATGATTGTAATAAAATAATCACACAAGAGACAAAGAGTTTTTAAAGTGGTTCGACTGTGTAAGAAAACCTACGTCCACTATTATTGTATTGATTTGAGTGATTACAGAAAGCCAGGTACTCTTGTCAAGAAGAGTAGCCTAGAATCCGTTGTATCTTGCCTTTTGTGAAAGGAATGAAATGTATTTGTAGTGACCCGGAGATCGAGGGTTGGAATGCCTTTATATATTCAAGCATTTACACCTATACATAATGAATGTAATGGTTGATAGTATAGACCATGTGCGGAAGGAACCTTGACTGTTTCCCCCAAGTATCTGCATTCTTCATGTTGGTTGGCATGCCTACCGAGCAACTATCGCGGAGCTAATAAAGTGGTTGCCGACTAGGATCGTTGCCACATAAGGAGACAAGTTCCCATATCTAATTAGTCCACGTAGGTGGATAATTTTTAGCATCAACAGAAGCCCCTAATAATTTATTCTTGATATTTCTATTGAAAGGATGGAGTATGTTTTCTTCGAAGTTGATCAGCGTAAGCCGACTTGTGGGACTTGTGAAAAACTTCCATGCCTTAATCTTGTGGTGGAATTTTTGTAAATGGTATGAAAATTAGCATATCGCCATAGGGTATGTTGGCAGTTTCACGCTTTTAGAACTGTGCAATCATCAGAATGTCAATCGTCGATACAAGTAATCATTTCATGCACAGTTTTCTAGGTAAGCTATAAGAGAAAAGAGTTTATCGGTTTTTGTACCATAATTTTTTCTAGATTTCAAGATCTACTTCTTCTCCAAGTTTTATGTCTTTAATCTTTCCTTTCCTTCTGCCATCATTTTCTCTGTAAGCTCTCTTCTTCCTTTTCTTTTTTATTTCTTTGTTTCTTTATTATAACCGTGGTTTACATAGTTCACATGGATTCTCTAGATGAATTTAGGTGGGAAAGGAACATTCTTGACTTAGGAGAGTTAGAAATGCATATACCACCTGTTGAAGTGTTATCACTACTAGAGGATCATTGGATTCCCTATTTGTTCATAGCTAAGTGTGGTTTCACTTTTTCCCCCAATCATTTTTGTCTAGAGTTTTGTCAGTATTTTGATGTCGTCCCTGTTAGAGTAGCCTCCAACACTTAGAAAATAGTAAATGGGATACATAGGCTAAACCAAATATATGTAACCCACATTGGCATCTTGTGACACCCCGCCTAATAAAATACCGGGTGATCACTCCTATATCAAATTAAAACAGGAGTCTCATATAGTTCATTCTTAGCATCACTGTCGAAAACTAATTTAATTACTAATATCCTATTAGGCCAGCATCAGATTTTTAATTAACTAATATTTTTAACCAAACCATTCAAATAAAAATTACAACAATTTATATGCAGCAACTGAAATGAAATAAAAGAAAATAACCGAACACTCGGTACAATAATACAACCAAATCGAATGCCGCACTAAAAGGTGATAAAAGAATAAATGAGTACAGTTGGGACATAAGCCTGAATGTTTCTACAATACCTCCTATCTAGATCTCAATGATAGATGCGTCTAATATAAACCTGCTTGCATCCACAGCTGCTACAGCAAACGTCTGACTCGAAAGAATCATCAACCAGGCGTCCCTGTGTCTGGACACCTATATATATATATATATATATATATATATAGCAAGAGGGGAAAAATATAAAAACGGGTCAGAGCCCGAGTTGTGAAAATATTTTGCAAGTCCATAAATACTTTATTTAGGAAATTATGTTTTATCTCATATTTAAATTGGTATCGCACTCCCATGAGATACCCCTCACCCCTCTTCTAATAGTGCACAACTATCACATAACTTTTTATATAACCTAGTTAAGCTACCCTGCCTACTAAGGTATTTCCCTTATCTTCCAAAATCCCCAAAAACCCGAGTACTAAGGACTAAGCTTCTCCCCATTTCCAACATTACGTTACGCTCGTTCGTGGGATGCCTCGTGAAGTGAAATCCAAACAAGGACCCCCCCCCCCCCCCGATATACTACTACGTGACAATGTTGATCATCGGGATCCATTAAGCCTTAAGTACATACCACATTTATACCATCCCATATATATTAATAGTTCTCATTAACTTATGATCCATATTCATATAGACCCGGATATAAATTTACCGGAAGGAGTGTATCACTTTATTCATTATTTGCCCTTTTATATAGGGTTACGTTATATGATATCTCATCTCATATATATAAATAATATACTACACGCAGCAAGTATATTAATCATCCACCGAGCTATAATATTAAGCAAACGTTGATTATCTCAAGTACATATATTTTAATCTCAATACATATATCCATATCCGGCACCCATATGCTTAACAGCGGTGCCCCCATACTCTGCTATCCAAATACAAGTACATCTCATACAAAAAGGATTACCGTTTCCACATCACTCAGGAACTGTAGCAATACAAATCACACGTATTGGAGGCAAACATAGCTCACGTACCTTTGGGTCACGCACATACCTATGCTCCCATATGCAGCAGACTTATGGACTCACAAATAAGCCTTTCACAACCCTATGTTCTTGAGGTACCAAATCTAAAATCCCCCCGAAGGCAACACAGGATAAGACTGATATATTTATCCGTCCCATAAATAACAGGGGCATTCCTCTCACCTATAATAATTATCATAAATAGACGTATCGGATAACTGCTCAATTCTCTTTAGCCCGTATCCTAAATTTCATCCTAGTCATCTTGTAGGATTTTACTCAACCAAAATTGTCATATAAGTGTGTTTTCAACGCGCACAATTACATATATAAATTTTTTCCCACCGAAACATCACTCCGAGTGTTACTCCTCCCAAACACCCCTATTTGGGTAAATCTTGGGGTTTACTTTCATCTATCCCAAGATACACATATTACTAAAAAAATACCCACACTATTTTTAGGAACCCCAAATATTTATCTCCAAATAATTCTAGTCTTTTTTTTCCCAATTTCCGAGTGCATTTCCGAGTTGGTGATTTTACCCCGAAACTGCCATCTTGTAAAAATCATAACAATTCGAAGAAAAATTAGAAAAATACGCATTTGGCTCCCACGCGACCGTATAGAAAAGATTTACAACTTTCATGTTTTAACCGAGAGCTTAATCTACCCTCTTCCAGTTCGAATTTACCCCGCAAGCTATGGAGTTACTATTCATCATCTTCTCCAAAATCCCAACCTCCATTTTTCTCCATTTTTGTTATTTCTAATCTCATCCAACAACTCCATAAACATATAATCTATGTTTTACAACTAACACATCAATTAATTTGGGGTATTAAATCATTTCCCTTAGATTTAAACCCTAAAAGCATAAAAATCTCAACTTATGATTTTAATCCATTTCTTCACTCCATTTACATGGATTTAACACTAGAAATCATTAAGAATTTACATTACATCAATATGTAAACTCATATTCAAATTTCCCCAAATTTATTTTAAGGGTTTACCAACCATAATATGAAATAAATGCACAAAATGAAATAAAGCAAGTACACACTTGCCTGGAGGATGAAATCTGATGACCTCGAGTCGAATCCGGCGAAGTTTCGCCCGGAAATCTCTTCTTCTTCTTCTTCCTTCTTCTCTTCTCTTCTTCTTCTTCTCTCCCTTCTCTCTTCTCTTTCTCTCTCTTAAATCTGATTTTGGGACAAATATGAGGGTTTTCTCTTATTAAACCCGAAATTGGGTGTATACCCAATTGTTAAATGACTCATGTACTCATTTACAAGTCCCTACTAGTCCGAAAATGTTTGGAACCCAAATACTACCCCGGGTACTCTATTTTGACTATCTCGGCCATTTCGAACCCAATGGCGGAGTCGAAATCTCCATCCGAGTCACTTATCTAAAATTCACTAATTTGACCCAACACGTTCAATACGCGCATTTTCCAATTTAAAATATTTTTCTTTGTCGCTTTACCCAACTGCGACATGTAATAAAAATAATCCACTCATATACTTAATCTCGAAATATAATCCACGTAAATATTAATCTGTCACTCGAAAAACTTATATTTACTATTCACTTTATAATATCGAATTTATTTAATTTCACTCATTAATCCCAGAATTACTATTCATAATAATTCCTCAAATTACCAAATTACATCCATAGTGTAATTTAAATACCTTTAAAAGTATGGGGTATTACATACTTCCCCCCTTACAACAGAATTTTGTCCTCGAAATTTAGATATAGCTTGTACCATTACTCTAAGATCGGTATATACATTACGTCCTAGCATAACCAAATTTAGATATAAAGCTTAACACAATGGTCTCCCACTATATTCCACCCATCTCAAGGCGTATACTCATATATATATTCTCATCATCGCTATGCATATATATACTAATCCTGCACCCTCGGGTTAACATCCATTAGTGCTCTTAATAATCATATCACATAATAGGCATACACACCTCCTATTAAAATTTATAGGTATTCTCCCAACCTATTTGTATACTTACCATATGCATTTTTATCCTCATCGCTACGTATTGTATAAATATTTGGATTACTATCTCTCTCGTAATCTCTAAGGTACATTCCCTATACAAAATAATTAAAGTATTAACTCTCATAAACTCTTCCGAAATTTGGTACTATATACACTCCTTTCCTTGGAGTATTCTAACAATACAATCATGTGCAAGCCATTCTTCAACACTCATTCAAGTTAGCTTCCGCTCTACTTTCTCACATTATTTGGTATCCTTTTCATTAAGAGGTACATTTTAAATGGCTTTACACAGCCTTCCACCCCATGTCGGGTGTGCCATCTCTTGTTGCACATAAATGCTTGAATTATCATCATTCTCACACGACATTCAATTCGTCATACCATATTAACCTTGTTTATAGATGCCCCTCAGGAATATATTCTACACATTCATTTTTACGTCCTATTTTTTTTAAAATTAACTAACCAGGGTACTCGTACCCCCTATCATTCGTGTATATTTGCACAACCATTGTAAACGTTTTAATACCTTACACTCACTCTAAATAATGGCCATCATTTCATCGGCCTGGTACTAACACCTGGGTATCCCTTAACCCGAATAATTTAAAATTTAATTCTCCCAATACCTGGAAATTCAATCCTTCTCAAGATTATCTCATCGATCTTCTTGTGGTTAGCTCACAATAGCCTTCCTATATCAGTGTCGATAGTCTTATTGCCCTTACTTCGTGGTAGTCCTAAGATTATTTCCCTTGCTGAACTTAGACAATAGCACTGTTATTTACGTAGACTTACTGAGGGGTGTGGGACACCTATAAATTATATGTTATCACGTGGGTTTGATTTTTATCATGGGATTACTTACCTTGGGCATGTCCGAGCGTGATATGACTATCGACATGCATTGACTTGTGGTATACGAGAGCGTATGTACTACTACTATCCTGCATCTTGTCTTCTATAAGAGAGTAGATGCGTAGACTCTATTTGAAATCAATAAAACCTATTTTTTTTTAAATTGATAAACCTGATATGTTTTTTTTTCGATAAACCAATTTTTTATATATTATTGACTAAGGACCTTAGGAGTTTCGATGACCGACTACTTTAGGAAGTAGTGTATCGGGGTGGTTCCTTATTTGGATTTCACTTGCGAGACACCCCACGCATGAAACTAATAACTCTTGGGAGTCGAAATAAGTTAGGTCTTTGGGATGTGAGTTTGTAACCTTTGCGAAAAAAAAAATTATATTGAAAGTGGTACGATAGGGTGTATGGGCGCCCTGGATGGTTAAATGGTAGTAGTTTTCAAAATTGTGAAAGAGTAAGTAGTTGTGACTTGAGGATTTATTTTCTTAATAAGTGAGGATCATTTTTTCCAAAGTTTATCACGAGGATGGTATAGGGAAGATTGGGTAAAGTTTAAATTCGATTCAGTTGAAACTATATGGTGAGGCTTGGCGTATAACATCGATAGGGATTTTCGTTAATGTACTGTATGGGCAGTACATCTTAGATTTCTTGCGATGTGAAATCTATACTCGGAGTTGACCTTACCGGTATGACTTATATTCCCGAATTTCGGGACGAAATTCTGTTATAAGGGAGGAAGTATGTAATACCCCGTAATTTTAAATGACTTTTAAAATGGGTTATATTTTAAATTAATGGATTAATTGGATTTTTATTATTAATTAAGTCATTTGGGTTCTATCCTAATTGAGGATATTAAAATGGATAATTCTGAATATTACTTAAAGATATTTAGGTAATATATGAATGTGATGTCATTGATATGACGGTGTGATATAATTTCGGTAAATTGGATTTTTAGTCAGACGCGGTATGGGACGTGTCGGGACTAATTTATTAAATTAAAAAAGAAATTTATTTTCTATCGACCTTATAGTCATTTTGACTGCGTCGTTGTGTCCGGAAGGTTTGAAATAGTCAGAAAAGTCTATTTGGATGTTGAGTTTGGGTCTCAGGTCATTTGGAAATGAAAAGACAACCCAAAAAGGTATTTTGGTCATTTTTACAAGGGGATGAATAGTGATTTCAGTTTTTTTCTTATTATAAGTATTGGTAGATTAAGTGTACGTGGGTTATACATCTCCTCTTCACAAAGTAGAGAAGTCATCTTCCTAGAGAGAGTGAAAGGGTGCTTGGGAAGAGAGGAGTTCACTTGGGAAGGAGAAGAACTAAGAACTAAGTGTCACCACCACCAACCACCACCGGAGGCTCACTGGAAAAGGGAGAACCACTTGAGATATACTACACCAAAAGATCAGACCTTCAGTAAAGGCAAGTGTTTGATATTTGCAACTTAAGTTCGTATATTGTCCATGTTAGAATAATTATGAAAAGAGATGATTTTTCATGTTTGGAAGACATAATGGAGTTGTTATATGGATTTCTAGAAACTGAAATGATATAGGAAGTAGACTCATGTTGTAGGATGAAAATAATCACGAAATAATCATATATCTAAGGAAGAAAAATCTGAAAACCATTGAAGTTTTCTTCAAGTTAATATGTTGATGATTTTCTGGAAAATGAGGAGATAAACATGCTTTTTAATCCAATCCCTTGATGATTCTATGATGTTTAGAGTATTGGAAATCGTTCATATATGTTGATATATCATGTAGTAATAATTATAAGTCATCTGGGATGTTACTATGAAGGTTAGAATGAATAAAAATGGTGAAACCCGTAGTTGCAGAAATGCAGAAAAACCAGGCTGTGACCTGAGGGATCGATCGATCAACCCCCTGCCTTCGATCGATCGACCTCCCCAGGATTGTTAAAGTTGTTTCTTTTTAAATGTTGATTCTTATCCCAAACATTTTATGGATCTTTCGTGATTATTATTTGGATATTATGGGACTTAGAAAATATCAGTAAACCCTTGATAAGATTTGAATTAATTTGATTTGGCTTCAAGTGATTAAAATGATGAAAATTATATTGAATGGAATTTCGGTTGCTAAATTCATTTATTAAATTCCAAATGGGGATATATGAGGATTTAAGATAGGACCAGTAGGGGTGATTTAATATAACACCTGGGTATCCTTAAGTTTACAAGAGGGTTTAATCCTAAATGAAAGAATATGTGTTTATAAGAGATTTGAAACTATTGATTTTAACCTTAATTAAAAGGAGAACTGAACTCGTAGTAATTCAGGAGAAATGATTATGGACCAGTAGGATATTAGTGACTTCTTACAGAATATATGTTAAGGAAAAACCTATTTGAATATTGTTTATTGAGTGAGGGTAGCCTTAGGGTTACAATTTGAACATTAAGGACTGAGTTTAAGCTCATTATTGATTTCGCAAGGCTGAGTGTAGTACAAGAGCGTAGTGGTATGTCTCCTGGATAGAGATGGGAGTTTAGAACACATTTGGTTGAAAGAGGGTATGAGGTTATCCCGATCGCGTATTTGAAGTTGACGGACCTCCTCGATCGACAAAGTTAAGTAGTAGTGTATTGAAGGGGTTCCTTATTTGGATTTCGCTTTGCAAAACGCTCCGCGCATGAACCTTAACGACGTCGGGAGTGGAGAGATGTTATAGGATGCGAGGATAATTAAATTATGAAGTAAAGTTATGATATTTTAATACGTGGAATTTAAAGAGATATAATGCTACGTATAATCTAAGGTTAATGTGAGTACCTTGTTGTTAGTATATTATAGGTATGATAATGCCTATTTGATTGATTTATGATTATGTGTATGACATATCTAGCTTACTTGCTATCGGTGGGAGGTTTGCGCGTGAGGGCAGTCATATCCTGATGAATCCATGGGATCTTTGATTTGTCGCTCGAGAACATAGGTCTATGAAAGACTTATCGGGGAGTTGATAAGTCAGCTGACTGTGGGTACGTAGGTATGTGCGTGACCCATGGATACGAGAACTATATTTGCCTCCAATTTATTTGTTGATGTTTGTGGTTTGAGGAATCTTTACTGAACCTTTAGTCCCCTATTCGACGACCGCGATAATGGGACATGATAGCAGAGTAATGCATTACACCCCAGCTGTGACTCAAGGTGCCGTATTATATATATATATATATATATATATATAATGGATTAAATGAATGAATGGATATTTATTATGGTAAAATTTATCTACGGTGATAATTATAGATAACGGTGAATAGAGAAATAGAATGAAATTAATTTAAGGAATGTTTATTCTTAAAGAATTGAAAAGCTTAATGTAAATGAATAATAATGTGACGTATGGTATGGGACATACGGGGATTATGATATTGGGATGGAATTATACTATGGAGACTAGAAAAGAGGAACCATTAACTAGGAGGTTAATAGGAAACGTTAAGTGTGCACTCTAGTTGAGAGGTGAGAATAGCAATTGAGAGCTGGATCTAACATGTACATAATAAATGCTTTATTGCACTTGTTAAATACTTGCTATTTTAAAAATCATTTACACAATCGGGCTCTGATTCGTTTCCTTGCATATTTTCTTTTCTATTGTATCTTCTATATCAGGTGTCCAGCAGCTGCGACGCCAACCTTAGTGAATTATGACGAGCTATGGAGCTATGGATTATTTCTTAGACGCTTATCTTCATTTGATTCACAGTATTCTCTTAGTTGGGGCATGTCGCCCAAAGGATTCAGTTATGTTTTCTATCGAGGTCAAATACTATTGTGTTCGTGTCATTTTAATACATTTTATATTGTTTGGATTACTGTAATGGATTAATATTATTTGGGAATGTTTATTCCAATTGCATTCAAATTCTTTGTGTTATCTACTTGGTTATCAATGTTGTAGAATAAAATGTGTTGTGTTATTCTTGAACTAGAAATGGATTTTGTTAAATTAGAATTTGGAAAGTTTTTAACACCAGCTTAATTGGGTATTGGGTGAGTTGTAAATGTTTTCGACAGCAATGCTAAGAATGAGCCAACTGTATATTTTATTTTAATTGGGTATGGGAATGGCCACCCGGTATTTAATTAGGTGGGGTGTTACAGATAGTATCAGAGCATCAGGTTCTAGTGTCCTTTAGGGTCTATACGGCTTACTGTGTTTTCAGCTTAGCGTTCTTTGATGTAGAGCCCTATGTTTAGGATTGTTGATTTCTTTGGTAAGATCACGTATATATTAGGGAAGCTTATTGCGTTCGAACGGGTTCGTAAGAGAAGTATGGCAGATGAGGGCCATTGGACGGATAGCGGAGATCGTACTTAAGAGGTTATGAAGTATGTTCGAGTATGATGACAGTAGTAGAGGTCACCCCTATTATGAAAAAAATGAGGAGAGTCATCAGTAGAAGTTCTTGAAATGCGGGAATTATGTGTGTTACCTAACGAAGGCAATATATTGAAAGGCTAGGGCATATAGTCGAGTGTGGTTAACTAGAACTGAAAATTTGGGGTAAAATTTTTGTTGACGCATTGGAGCAAAGTTATAATAGTGGGATTCAATAACCACCACCTGCAAATGAGGGTATGTTTCCTATCTAATGAATTATGAGGCGTATTGATTTTAGTAGCGATTAATATTGTCGGGCCTAAAAGGGTTGCTAAACTTAGACAATAGCACTGTTATTTACGTAGACTTACTGAGGGGTGTGGGACACCTATAAATTATATGTTATCACGTGGGTTTGATTTTTATCATGGGATTACTTACCTTGGGCATGTCCGAGCGTGATGTGACTATCGACATGCATTGACTTGTGGTATACGAGAGCGTATGTACTACTACTGTCATGCATCTTGTCTTCTATAAGAGAGTAGATGCATAGACTCTATTTGAAATCAATAAAACCTAAAAAAAATTTAAATCGATAAACCTGATATGTTTTTTTTCGATAAACCAAATTTTTATATACTATTGACTAAGGACCTTACGAGTTTCAATGACCGACTACTTTAGGAAGTAGTGTATCAGGGTGGTTCCTTGTTTGGATTTCGCTTGCAAGACACCCCACGCATGAAACTAATAACTGTTGGGAGTCCAAATAAGTTAGGTCTTTGGGATGTGAGTTTTTAACCTTTGCAAAAAAAAATTTATATTGAAGGTGGTACGATAGGGTGTATGGGCGCCGTGGATGGTTAAATGGTAGTAGTTTTCAAAATTGTGAAAGAGTAAGTAGTTGTGACTTGAGGATTTATTTTCTTAATAAGTGAGGATCATGTTAAACTAAAATTTGGAAATGGATTTTGTTAAATTAAAATTTGGAAAGTTTTTAACACCAGCTTAATTGGGTATTAGGTGAGTTGTAAATATTTTCGACAGTGATGCTAAGAATGAGCCAACTGTATATTCTGTTTTAATTGGGTATGGGACTGGCCACCCGGTATTTAATTAGGCGGGGTGTTACACTACGCTCCCATAAGCAGCAGACTTATCGACTCACAAATAAGCCTTTCACAACCCTATGTTCTTGAGGTACCAAATCTAAAATCCCCCCGAAGGCAACACAGGATAAGATTGTCCTCTTCCGAACGCCAACCTCCCGTGCTAGCAAGTATGGTAGGTATGTCATACACATAATAAACAATCATATAGGTGCACATTCCACCTATATAAATATACCATCAATTAGGTATTCACACAACTGTATTATAATTATAGGTATTTCTCTCACCTATACATAATTCCCCATAGGTAATTATTTAACCCACGTATATAATAACATTCGGGCATACGCACAACCCGTATAATAAATTTTCCATGTAGTATATTTATTTCTCGAATATTCTACAAATTTTTTGATTTTAAATCATTCCTTAATGTTTTATATTCCGAACTTTTCTCACCGCACGATGATAATACCAACAACACACCATAAATAACAGTAGGCATTCCTCTGACCTATAATTATTGTCATAAATAAACGTATCGGATAACTGCTCAATTCTCTTTAGCCCGTATCCTAAATTTCATCCTAGTCACCTCTTAGGATTTTACTCAACCAAAATCAGCATATAAGTGTGTTTTCTACGCGCACAATTACATATATAAAATTTTGCCCACCGAAACATCACTCCGAGTATTACTCCTCCCAAACACCCCTATATGGGTAAATCTTGGGGTTTACTTTCATCTATCCCAAGATACACATCTTACTAAAAAAATATTTAGAAGTACCCACACTATTTTTAGGAACCCCAAATATTTATCTCCAAATAATTCTAGCCTCTTTTTTTTTTCCAATTTCCGAGTGCATTTCCGAGTTGGTGATTTCACCCCGAAACTGCCATCTTGTAAAAATCATAAAAATTCGAAAAAAAATCAGAAAATACGCTGTTGATGCCCACATGACCATATCGAAAAGTTCTATAACTTTTGTGTTTTGACCAAGAGCTGAATCTGCCCTCTTCCTGTCCGAATTTACCCTGCAAGCTACGGAGTTACTATTCACCGTCTTCTCCAAAATCCCAACCTCCATTTTTCTCCACTTTTGTTGTTTCTAATCTCATCCAACAACTCCATAAACATCTAATCTATGTTATACAACTAACACATCAATTAATTTGGGGTATTAAATCATTTCCCTTAGATTTAAACCCTAAAAGCATAAAAATCCCAACTTATGATTTTAACCCATTTTAATCCATTTCTTCACTCCATTTACATGGATTTAACACTAGAGATCATTAAGAATTTACATTACATCAATATGTAAACTCATATTCAAATTTCCCCAAAATTATTTTAAGGGTTTACCAACCATAATATGAAATAAATGCACAAAATGAAATAAAGCAAGTACACACTTGCCTGGAGGACGAAATTTGATGACCTCGAGTCGAATCCGAAGAAGTTTGGCCCGGAAATCTCTTCTTCTTCTTCCTTCTTCTCTTCTCTTTTTCTTCTTCTTCTTCTTCTTCTTCTTCTTCTTCTTCTTCTTCTTCTTCTTCTTCTTCTTCTCTCTTAAATATGATTTTGGGACAAATATGAGGGTTTTCTCTTATTAAACCCAAAATTGGGTGTATATCCAATTGTTAAATGACTCATGTACACATTTACGAGTCCTTACTAGTCCGAAAATGTTCGGAACCCAAATACTACCCTCGGGTACTCTATTTTGACTATCTCAGCCATTTCGAACCCAATAGTGGAGTCGAAATCTCCATCCGAGTAACTTAACTAAAATTCACTAATTTGACCCAACACGTTCAATACACGCGTTTTCCAATTTAAAATATTTTTCTTTGTCGCTTTACCTAACTGCGACATGTAATAAAAATAATCCACTCATATATTTAATCTCAAAATATAATCCACGTAAATATTAATCTGTCCCTCGAAAACTAATATTTACTATTCACTTTATAATATCGAATTTATTTAATTTCACTCACTAATCCAAGAATTACTATTCATAATAATTCCTCAAATTACCAAAATTATATCCACAGTGTAATTTAAATACCTTTAAAAGTACGGGGTATTACACATCCCTAAGATGATGTTTTGTTACAAATGGGTTACTAGTGATAACACCTACTATATGAAAATTAGGTTTGCTAATAGATCCCTGGTCGTCAATCTGCCCGACTCTAACAAAAACTATTTTAATTATGGGGTTATTGCGAAGAATTGGCAATATGATCATTTTCAAAGAGAAGTGTATGAGGGGCCCAGATGCCATCAAGTAGGACATGGAATAGGTTGTTGATTTTGATTACTGTATTCCTCTTTTTTGCTAACCAACTATTTGATGATATGCTGACTAGTGTTTTCTTATACTATTTCTCACAGTTGAGAGCAAGAAAAAGTGTTCCAAAGAAGAGGACATCAATATTTGAGAATTCAAATTCCTATGAAGCATTCATCAGTGGATTGGCGAGGAACACCCCAGATTAGCCTCGTACTTGTTGCAATATAAAAGTTCAGTTACTTCCGTTATTGTTAGGCCCATCACTGTTGTAACTTTAGTCCCCATAAATCTTGAAGAGGAACCAACTCCTACTTCTTTGACTGAGGAATTTGTAGGGATTGTGAAGGATTTGGGACTTCATTTTCTTTTGAGTCGTTGGACATTTCTATTGTTCCCACCTCTAACTTGCTGACATGGGAAAGCAAAAAATTCCTGACTTGATGACTAGAGATTTATCTCCTACTACTAAGAGTGTTGTCGAGAAGACTTGAAAGGATGTTAATACTAAAAAGCTAGAGAAAACCTATAAAGTTGCTAAAAAAGTTCCCCAGATCATCACTGTTGGGGATATTGATACTGCTATACCTCAATTCAGGAGGTTAAGAAAAGGTCTTTCTGAGAAGCAATTTGAGAAGAGTTCTGCCGACCAGGAGTTGGTAGAGAAAATTTAAGAGGACATGGCCATTTCAGGGTCATCCTCTGTTGTTATTAATCCTATCATGGCTAGGAGATTAATTAAGATTGCTACTCATTTTGCTAATAGAGAAATTGTGTTTCTCTGCAATGATTAAAGTTGGCAGAAAATGATTGCCAAAGTTTGGTGTTGATACCAAAATTAATATGCTGATGTGGATAAATCAGACGAAGACACGTGTCAATATACGTGGCACAATAGTAACGAGGAAGTTCGTTTCCTCGACCAACTCATGTTCTCCCCGAGCAACGAGGATATACCGAGGAACTTCAGCACTCCGAGGTACTCTAGCGCTCCGAGGAACTCCTGAGCAACGCGCAATTAAGGCGGTCCGAGCTGCATCTCGGCCGTATTATTAATTGCCAGAATGTCAACAGTTCAACTATTCATTGAATGTTCATTATCTTGACGCACACGCTGCATTAAATGTAATACCCTTTCATATGTATATCATTTAATGTATCAACCCATTCATGTACAGCCTAATGGCTATAAATACCTTGTATCACCCTCATTCAAAGGGGAGAGGAATTTCTGGATTGAACTTGTAATCGAGAATTCCAAAACACTCAGCAATAACATAACAGTGGACGTAGGCCATTCTTATAAAGCTGAACCACTTTAAAAATCTTTGTCTCATTTTATTAATCTGTGATTGAATAATTAGAGCGATCTAATTTTTTTATATCAACAGATTGGCGTCGTCTGTGGGAAACGACTGTTGCTATCGTTTTTCACCAAAAATCATTTATCATCAATGGAAGATAATCCAGAATCCAGTAATCGAAATGCTGGAAATGTTGGAAATCCCCCAAATCCATCTGCACCTCCAGATCTGGCTGGAATTATGACGAATTTGGCTGAAGGACAAACCGCCATGCAAGAAACAATGAGGCAACTCATTCAAACTCTTCACGGCGGTGCACCTACTCATTTAAGGCAAAGGAGTGATCGTGGGAAATCGTGATCCAGGCGTACTGAGTCATATCGTAATGAAGAATCTAATGATTTTTCTTATCAACCTGGGCGAACTTCATCGATACGAGCTACGGATACAGATCAACATATCACCCTCTCTCCGGAGAGAACTAGCGCCTTGGAAAGATTAAGCAGGGCATCTCCTTTGAGTCGGTTAGGACCAAGGAGAAATATGAGTCCGCCTAGAGCCCCATAGAGAAGCTTTCGACCACCATTAGGTTTGAGAGAAGGATCAGCACAATCAGGACCAGTTACTCGTCGAGATAGATCTCAGGAAGCTACGTCAGAACAATCAATTGCTCGGACTAAACAGCCCGAGGAAGGAAATGAAGCATGGAAGGGTTCTATACAGCGATTGGAAGATAGACTTGGAGAAATGGTTAAAGAAAGGAATCCCTTACAGAGAACTTTTGTTCAAGGGACACCTTTTGTGCAGGCCATTGTGAATTTTCCTACACCTTCGAAATTCAAAGCACCTGTAGTGACCCCTAAGTATGATGGAAAGACAGATCCTGTTCTTCATATAGAGCAATACCAAGCTGCTGCTGACATATATGCTGTCCCCGACGAGATGAGGTGTAGAGCATTTTCGGGAACTCTTACCGGATCTGCACAGATATGGTACAATAATCTTCCTCGGGGTAAGATTTCGACGTTTATTCAGTTAGCCGAGTTGTTTATTGGCAATTTCTGTTTTGGAGCAAAGCCAGTAAAATGAGTAGCACACTTGTTAAGTGTTAGACAAAAGTCTGGTGAAAGTACTAGAGATTATATAACTCGTTTCAATAATGAGAAGTTGGAAGTCATAGACTACGAAGAAAAGACAGCGATCACTGCTTTGATGAGTGGATTGTTGCCTAACAAGTTATATTATACTTTGGCCAAAGATCCACCTAAAATTATGTCGGAGTTGATGGCAAAAGAAGCTAAAATCATGAATGCCGAGGAGGCTATGGCTGCGAAGAAGAATATGGATAAAGAAACCAAGGTGGAGGTTGAAAAATCTAAGAAGAAAGAGCAAAAAGGTAATGGTGGTGACAAGCACTCCAAGAATAATAGGACGTCATGGGAAGTCCTGAAGAAATATGATAATTATACTCCATTGAAGATGGGTATTAATCATGTTTTAGAAGAAATCAAGAATAACGAAGAAATCAAGTGGCCAGATAAACTGAGGACCAATCCTGAATTGAGGAATAGGGTAAAATATTGCGAGTTCCATAAATATCATGGCCATACGACCAAAAATTGCATAGCCCTTCAGAACGAGATTGAAACGCTCATCCGAAGAGGAAAGTTGACAAAGTATGTAGATCGCAGAGGTGAAAGGAAGAATGATGATAGAACCAGAGATCGTTCCAGATCTCCTCGTCGGACGGAGGAGAAAAAGAAAAGAAATCATGAAGATGATCCAGATGAAGACCCCGATCTTCCAAAGAAACCGAGACAGCCTGAACGAGAGGTATTTTCCATACGTTTTGGGTCAATTGATTGTAATGTTATAACAGGAGGAGATGCTGGAGGGGGAGACCTTACTGCAGAAAGAAAAGCCTATCTCGGAGAGGCCCAAGCCTGCTCATATATTCAACGAATAAATCTTGCCGAGGATGATCGTCCGAGGAAAGTAAATAAAGAGAAGCTAGTTATTGGTTTTTCAAAAAACGATTTGGCCGGTGTTCTTTACCCTCACGACGATCCCCTGGTGATCAAAATGAGGATGAAAGATGTGGTGATTTCAAGGGTGTTGGTGGACAATGGTAGTTCGGTAGACATCATGTACTATTCATGTTTTGATAGTTTGAATTTAAAACTATCTCAATTGGAACCTTATCACAGACCCCTTCTGGGTTTTGCTGGCGAGAAAGTTTTTCCACTTGGGACGATCAAGTTGGATATATTCATTGGAACTTGGCCCGCTTGTCGAACAGAAAGAATACGCTTCTTTGTGATGGATAAGAATGTGCAGTCAGCCTACAACATCATCATAGGAAGAGTTGGTTTGAAGAAGTTCGAAGCAGTTCCATCTACAGTGCATCAATGCTTAAAATTCCCAACAAACTTCGGAGTAGGAGTTGTGAAAGGTGATCAAAAAGTAGCTCGGGAATGCTATTATTCATCTGCCGAGCAAGAGGAGCTTGAAGAATCAAGGAAAAAGACTATTACCTACCAGGTGGAGGAAGGTACAGAAATTGAAACTCTTGATCCCAGGGATGAATCCCAACTTGTAAAAGGACAGGTGGTAGAATCTACAGAGAATGTTATTCTGGACGAGGAGCACCCTGAACGAGTAACCCAGATAGGTTCGTCGTTGGATGCTTCAATAAAACAAGAGTTGATAATGTTCTTGAGAAATAGGAAGAAAACTTTCGCATGGAGTCATGAGGACATGCCAGGAATAGATCCAAATTTCTTATGTCATGAACTCAATGTGAATAAGGAGATCAAGCCTGTAAAGCAGAGAAGAAGGGTATTTAGCCCCGAGAAGAATCAAGCCATACAAGAGGAGGTCGAGAAGCTCCAGAAAGCCCAATTCATTGAAGATGTGAAATATCCGGACTGGCTAGCAAATGTGGTGATGGTAAAGAAGAAGAACAATAAATGGAGAATGTGTGTTGAGTTCACTGATCTCAACAAGGCATGCCCAAAAGATCATTTTCCATTACCCAGAATTGACCAACTAGTGGATGCTACCTCGGGGCATGAGCTGCTCAGCTTCATGGACGCTTACTCTAGCTACAACCAGATCAAAATGAAACCTGAAGACAGGGAAAGTACTTCTTTTATTACCCCTAGGGGAACTTATTGCTATAATGTTATGCCTTTTGGTTTGAAAAATGCAGGAGCGACATACCAGCGGCTGATGAACAAGGTCTTCACCGAACAAATCTGTTGCAACATGGAAGTCTATGTCGATGATATGCTGACAAAAAGCAAGAAAGCTGCAAATCATTTAGTTGATTTAGCTCAGACATTTGATCAGCTGGATAAATACCAGATGAAACTCAACCCGACGAAGTGCACATTTGGAGTACGAGAAGGAATGTTTCTCGGATACATTGTCAACCATAAGGGCATTGAAGCAAATCCAGATAAGATCAAAGCTCTTTTAGGGTTGCGATCTCCAACAACAAAGAAAGAAGTGCAGATTCTTACAGGACGAGTTGCAGCGCTCAACAGATTTGTATCTCGAGCAACTGACAAATGCCTCCCATTCTTCAAAACACTTCGAAAAACTTTTGAGTGGACTGATGAATGTGAAAAGGCCTTTCAAGACTTGAAGAAATATATGGGAACACCTCCATTGTTGTCTAGGCCAATAACAGGAGAGAAGTTGTACTTATATTTAGTAGTATCAGAGAATGCAGTTAGCTCGGCATTGATCAGATTGGAGAATGGAGTCCAGAAACCAATTTATTACACAAGTAAAGCTTTCCGAGGTGCAGAGATCAGGTACCCAAAGTTAGAAAAATTGGCATTGGCATTAATTGAAGCAAGTAGAAGAATGAGGCCATATTTCCAGGCCCATACCATCATTGTGTATACCGACATGCCATTGAGACAAGCCCTTCACAAGCCAGAAAAATCAAGAAGACTGATGTACTGGGCGATAGAACTCGGTGAATATGATATTGTGTATGAGCCCAGATCATCATTGAAAAGGCAGGCTGTAGAAAATTTTATAGCAAAGTTTACATATCCTGATACCCCCGAGGAACAGAAGTTGCTCGCTGACCAACCTGTCGATGTTACAGGATCAACAGACATAAATCCAAACCAACTCCGGTTGGTAAAAGGACTTGTGGATGTAGAAGGATCATCAACTTCAAACTCAGACCAGCTCCGGTTGGTAAAAGAGCAAGAAGAAATGATCAACAAGGAGCGAAAGGTGTCAGGGGAGGATGAAAAGAAGCAACAAATATTTCACCAAGGAACTCTGTCAGATAAGGAATTCAAAGACGGGCTACCCATATGGAGATTATATGTAGATGGCTCATCTTGCACAGCAGGTTGTGGAGCAGGAATTGTTTTGAGCACCCCAGATGAGATTGACATGGAATATGCTTTACGATTCCAATTCAAAGCCTCTAATAATGAAGCTGAGTATGAGGCCATGATAGCAGGTCTTAATTTATCAAAGATTATGGAAGCGCAACAAGTGATGGTATTCAGTGATTCTCAATTGATTGTGAATCAGATGATGGGAACATATGCAGTTAAAGGAGAACTAATGGTCAAGTATCATGCAAAGGTGATGGAATTGTTGGCAGAATTTGATGCCATTCAGTTGATCAGAATACCCAGAATAAAAAATGCACAAGCAGACGCACTGGCCCGACTAGCATCAGCTACTCGTACCGAGCTGCGAAGAACGATACCAATTGAAGTATTGGAGAGTCGGAGCATAGATGAAGACCTGACAATGAATGTAATTACACTTGATTGAGGACCATCTTGGATGGATCCCATCAGGGCATATATTGAAGAGGGAGGATTGCCGGAGGACAAGCTCGCTGCCAAGAAACTGAAGTATAAAGCTGCTCGGTATGTGTTAACTAATGGTATTTTGTATAGACGAGGAATTATGGCAGGTTTGCAGAGATGTTTACATCCCTCCGAGGTGAAAGAATTGATTGAAGAAATCCATGAAGGGTCTCGTGGAGCTCATGTGGCAGGTCGAACGCTTTTACAAAGGGTAATGACTCAAGGATACTATTGACCAACGATGAGGGCTGATTGTATAGCCTATGCTAAGAAATGTGACAAGTGCCAACGTTTTTCCTATATCCGACGAACTCCACAAGAATTGTTGACACCAATAACTTCCCCTTGGCCATTCGCCATGTGGGGAATTGATTTGGTGGGACCATCACCGGAGGAAGATTCAAGTACCTCGTCGTCGCAGTAGACTATTTTACTAAGTGGGTAGAAGCTGAACCCCTCATCGACATGACATACGAGAAGGTATACCAGTTCGTTTGGAAGAATATCATCTGTCGATATGGTCTCCCCCATGCCTTCATCACAGACCATGGAACCCAATTTGATAACGAGGAATTTGCTACTTATTGTCATCAGTCGAACATTTTGAAGGTCCATTCTGCACCAGGCCATCCTCAAAGCAATGGATAGACTGAAGTGACGAATAGAACACTGCTAAATGGTTTGAAGAAAAGGTTAAGTGAAGCTAAAGCTAACTGGATTAACGAGCTACAATCAGTATTGTGGGCTTACCGAACAACTCCCCGAGCAGCGACTGGAGAATCACCATATATGCTGGCATTTGGAAGTGAGGCTGTAATACCTGCCGAGTTAGGTCTCCCAACGCACAGAGTGCTGAATTTCAATTCCCCAGTTAGCGACTTAATGAGAAGACTGGATTTGAACATGCTCGAGGAGGTCAGAGAAGAGGCAGCCATTAGGAATGCTGCTTATCAACAACGAACAGCTCTTTTCTACAACAAAAGGGTGAAGAAATGCGATTTAAAAGAAGGAGATTATGTGCTAAAGAAGGTCATTCAGAAGCACAATAAATTGGAGGCAAACTGGCATGGGCCTTACCGAGTCACAGAAGTTGTTCGACCAGGAACTTACCAAATAGCAACTCTAGAAGGAGAAGAATTCAAGAATGCTTGGAATGCTGAACACCTTCGCAAGTATTATCAGTAATGTAAAATGTAAAGCAGTTCCTTCATTATGAATAAAACGAGGATGTTTCACCATTTTCTTTCTATTTGAAGTTTTTCGGGGAATACTAGTGTTGTACACTACGCTGCTTGACAGCAAAAAGAAGACAAAAAGTTCGAAAGAACCAAAAAATATACTCCTTTGGTTAGGAGGCGTTCACTAGCGTGACCAACTAAGGTTGGTAAGATAACTAGTGGACAAATAGTTCGAAAGAACCAAAAAATATACTCCTTTGGTTAGGAGGCGTTCACTAGCGTGACCAACTAAGGTTGGTAAGATAACTAGTGGACAAATAGTTCGAAAGAACCAAAAAATATACTCCTTTGGTTAGGAGGCGTACACTAGCGTGACCAACTAAGGTTGGTAAGATAACTAGTGGACAAAAAGTTTGAAAGAACCAAAAAATATACTCCTTTGGTTAGGAGGCATACACTAGCGTGACCAACTAAGGTTGGTAAGATAACTAGTGGATAAAAAGTTCGAAAGAACCAAAAATATGCTCTCATACGCCAACAAGTTGGTCGGAAGGTAAAATCATTCCAGAAAATACAAAGAATTCCAAACTGAACCAAGTATAGTTGGTCGGTGACCAATTATACTTGGTCGACGAGGATAAATTATCGACCATGGTTGGTCGGATACATTTTAGGAAAAAGTTTACCAAGTACAGTTGGTCGGGGATAAAAACCTATCAACTGTAGTTGGTCGACAGGCTAACAACCTTGGTTAGTTGGAAATAGTTAAAACATTTTATACTCATTACTTTATTATTAAGTGATTGAGCAACATTGATACTTGTAATTTTGTTGATGAACAGCATCATATTGTTATCTTTTTAACAGATACACATACACAAATAAAAAAAAAATGTTTGATAAACACAAGACAATCGCAATACTAATTTGCAAAAAGAAAATGAAAGTCTTTCATTAAAAATAAATTATAGGTTACATGAATGTACTAACTATTACATTGAGATTCCTATTCTATGGGTTTCTTGCCCTTTGCTTTTGAAACAGGCTCTTCGCCGGCAGGAGGATCTTCTAAGCAAAGAGGAGAATTGATGAAATTAACATCTCTGAGCATTCTGACGTTCATCACAGAAGGTGTATCTAAGAGATGCTCTGGACGAGATAATTCAGTCTGAGAATGAAGACTATAGTCACCGAGATATTTTGAAATTAAACTTCGAGGAATGGAACGAGCTGGGATCCATTCCATGTCCAATTTGAAAGGTGGCACAGGCAAATCTAGTAACCCTGGAGCATGATAATCCCATAAAAAATGCCCTTGCTCCAATTTCAGTACACCCAGGGCGTTCAACCACCCCTGCTTATAACCTTCATTATTGGCATGTTCAATCCGAGCATCTAAATGAACAAGGGCTTCATTGTATCCTGCCATCCAAAATTCCCTGGGCTGTTTATGGAATTGGAAGGTTAATCTATCCAATTGTTCGTGAAGGCTCCTGGCAAAAACATCCTTATTATCCAGAGCAGTCTTCATCACAGTAAGTTGATCCTCCAAGGATAGATTTTTCTTGGATATTTCAGACAGAGCTCAGTCTTTTGCGTTCAATTGGAATGCTTGAGTTTCTAACGTCGATTGAGTACGAGCTTCTTCAACATTGCGGCTAAGAGTTCTTGATCGACTCCGAGCAGCGACTGGAGAACTTTTCTCCTCGGCAATATTTTGAACAGCTCTTCCTCGCCCACGAGAACCTCTTCCTCGTCCCCGAGCAGTCACAGGAATAATAGATTTTCTTAAGTTGTCCAGTTCCTGCCTTAATTTGGCATTCTCAACTTCTAAGAACGAGAAAACTTCATCGGTAACTTGCACTAAAGCAGTGGAAGATGACGCTGCAGATTCATACTGTGCTAGCTTTTTCTGCAAATTATTGTTTTCTTGTTCCAGCAATTCAGCAATCTGCCTGCAAGCTTCAACTTCACCTTTTAAAGTTCTTTCCCTAACGTCATATCCAGCAAGGATCTTTTTATGGCCTGTTTCAGAAGAAAGTTGTTGGTATCTATTTTCATAATCCTTGTGCAACAAAGCCATTGATTCATTGTGCTGACCTTGGAGATCTTCTAAGGAACAATGAAGTTCCTCGATCAATTCATAGTAAGCCACACTGTTGGCCACAGCTCGGTCGAGTAAATACTTCAAGTACCGATAAGCCTCAATTGCTTGTTCTGAGGCATCATGACCAAGGATGTTAGCTATTTCTGATGTACTAAGATCTGTATGACCAGCCTTATAATATTCGTGACATTGCTGCATCAGCTTTGTATCATGTGTAGATATCAGTTCCATTCTAGCAACAAACTAAGGATGAGAAAAAGACAACAATCAACAAAAACAAATCATCAGCAACAGAGATGAACGAAGATGTATTTTATTAGATCATCAAAAGATTACATTGTTTGATTACAAGTGATAATAAAAGATAGAAATGATACCGAACAACTTCACACCTTTTCCTTGTCTCCCAAGACTTTCTCGGTAGGCTGGGACGAGGAGCTTGGTTGCTCGGAGATGATAGTAGCTTGAACAGCAAGAGTTGAAATTTTGTCAGAAGGAGGAGGCATGGAAGAAATGTCCTCGTTGGCAGCAGGAAGAGAGGTAGGGACTTGATCACCTATAGCCATAGAAGATTCATCAGAGGCAGGCTCATCTTCTTCTTCTTCCACAATTGGTGGAGGAGGACCAGGGAGGTGCAACTGGAATAGATCAGAATCATCCTTGACCTTCAATTCCTGTAGGGCAGATACCCAGCCATCTCGGAAGTATTTCAACTTCCCATATTGGACTTGGGATGTCATCGCAGCAATCCCCTTATCCCATCCTTTTTCCCAGCCAGCGCTGAAGGATTTTTTAATGGCAAGTTTTCTTTTTAGCTTCTCCGAGGAGAGCTTCACATCCAATTCTTCCTTCTGGACCTTGATATCTTGCAGGGCGGATAACTTTTCCTCTGCCTTCTTCAACTTATCTTCAAGCTCTCCCAAGTTTTTGAGCTTGACATCGTACTTCTGATGTTCGACCTCTAAACCTTTTACTTTATCCTCCACACTCTTGGAGATCTCAGCCATCTTCACCTTCTCGGCCTCAACTGCAGACAAATTTTTCTCCCAAATAGCCTTATCCTCACTATACTGTTGGCGAGATTCTTTCAAGGATTGGGTTAAACCCAGCAGAGCATCCTCTACACCTGACGAGGAGCTTGAAGCTTTAATAGCTTCATCTTTCTTCACGATATTATTGAAACAGTTCACCAGCTGAAAAATGAGAAAAATAATAAAGTCAATACAAAATGCAAGCATTCAGAGAAAGAAAGAAAACCCAGAGTATGAGAAATTTACCGAAGCAAGGTGACGAGTAGCTAGGGATGTCAGTATACGTGGCACAATATACGTGGCACAATAGTAACGAGGAAGTTCGTTTCCTCGACCAACTCATGTTCTCCCCGAGCAACGAGGATATACTGAGGAACTTCAGCACTCCGAGGTACTCTAGCGCTCCGAGGAACTCCTGAGCAACGCGCAATTAAGGCGGTCCGAGCTGCATCTCGGCCGTATTATTAATTGCCAGAATGTCAACAGTTCAACTATTCATTGAATGCTCATTATCTTGACGCACACGCTGCATTAAATGTAATACCCTTTCATATGTATATCATTTAATGTATCAACCCATTCATGTACAGCCTAATGGCTATAAATACCTTGTATCACCCTCATTCAAAGGGGAGAGGAATTTCTGGATTGAACTTGTAATCGAGAATTCCAAAACACTCAGCAATAACATAACAGTGGACGTAGGCCATTCTTATAAGGCTGAACCACTTTAAAAATCTTTGTCTCATTTTATTTATCTGTGATTGAATAATTAGAGCGATCTAATTTTTTTACATCAACATTTGGTTTTGGTAACTTTTTACCTTTTACTGCTTGCTCTTAATGTCTTATTACTCTTCTTATAATTTGATACTTTCCCTTTCTACTTTTGGTGACCTTCAACCAATTAATGGAGAAGGGCGATCAAATACATTTTTTGGGAGGAGATGTAGAAAAGGACTTTGAAGGTTTAAGGAAATATATGGAGACTTCAAGGCAAGTGTTAGAGTATGAGAAAAAAATTTGGGAGGAAGAACTAAAGAAGGCTAATGATAGAGCCACAACTATATAGGGGAAATTGGTGACTACAGAAAATAGGGCTAAGGTGGCCAAAGATAAGTTGGTGGAGAATCAAGCCCTCCTTATGTCTATCGAGGAGAAAACACTTGGTCTGACTGCTAGTTGCAGAGAAGGCTAAGAACGAAGATAAAGGAAGAATCCGTTAATAAAGGGTGGGACAAGGTGTTTCTGGCTGCCTCAACACAAATTGAGTACGTTAAGAAAAAATCTTTTAAGAATGGCTGGTCGGATTCCCTTGAGGAAGTCGGCACCTCTGAAGACTCTGCTATTTCAGAGGCATGATCCAGGCACTCCTTCGAACTTGAAGGAAGATTTTGATAATGAGGAAGGGTCTGGAGAATCCTCTATTCATCCTGATGGGTCTGCTTTAACGCTCATTAATGAATCCATCCCTTCTGCCAACCTGCCCTCCTATGTTAATGTTCAAGATAAGGAGAAGGTTTAACTCTTTTATTTTCTTTTTGTTCATCTTCTTTGTAATATGATTAGTAGTATGTAGCACCTTCTGGTTTATCAATGAAAATATTTCTGTTATTGAATAAATGTTTTGGATTTACCATACTTTTGAAATCATGCACTTTGTGTTATGTTTGCTCAGTAATCACACTTGTGTTCTTATATTTGCAATTTTCAGTTTAATGCTAGGAAAAAGGCCATAGTTTTTGGTTAATCCCACCTACTTAGGCAAAGTAAAAATCTTCTGAAAGCTGGCCATATTCCTTTATTCGAAAAATACTTAGTTAGCTTGCTCGGTCCAGATGTGTCCGATAAAGTTAAGGAATAATACATTCACATTTACTGCTTACTAGATAGGGCATTGGAAAATAATGTTGCTTATTATGAGATGATTGATGATCTAAAAGAAGATCACAAGTTTTCTTTAGCATCTCTTCACTTCTACTATGAGCCTAAATACAAAGCATTGAGTGAAGGTTGGGGCTTTGAGAAGGAGTTTATAGAGTATGACCCCATATATAGAAGGAAAGAGATTATGTTGAACCTAGGAGTAAATGAAGCTCAAGAGGTAGCCAAACTTCTTGAAGAGGAAAACAGTCGGCTCAGAAATGTGTTCGACAGCCTGAAGAAGCCATCTGTCAGTGGTGCTAATCAGGGTGATTCTTTCTTAAAAACTGCGAATGCCAGATTTGTAGAAGAACCCGAAGCACTACAGAAAGCCAAGATTGGGCAAACTTCTAGGAAACAAAAGGTTGACCAACCAATCATAGAAGAGGCAAGAACTAGAAAAACACTAACTGACCAAGCTGACCATCTAAAAGTGAAGAGTAAAACCATTATTGATTTGTCTATGTAGCTGGAAGCTAAGGATAGAGCCATCGCCAACTAATCTATTCAGTTGAAAGTGAAGAGTGATGTCTTGAAGAATCTTTAGCATCAGGTTGAAAGGTTAACCTTTTAATTTTATAAATAACCCAGGAAGGTCTAGATGGAAGGCTACAATGATGCCCTTAGCCATGTTGTTGATCACCTTACCCAGAGTCATCGTAAGTGTTATAGATGGGGATAGACCAACTTACTGACCTTGCTGAAATATGATCAAAGTAGTGAGGTATGGTAATGTAATGAGCTTGGTTTACTGGATTGTGACAATCCCCCATTTAAGTTGGAGATATCATGGATTCCTCCTGATACCATTCCCCAGTGCTTAATCACCAAATACCTAGGATATTACGGTCTTCGTGATGTGCATGAAATAGTTCGTTGTCCTCATCTGGTCAATATGTCGAGCAACGGTAATAGGCAAATGCTGAGGGATTTTAACTTCATCAATTCCCCTTATACCCTAGATGATCCTCATACTGGTATGGAGAGAGTGCAACAAGAGAGAGTGCACAAACTTCTAAAGCTCAAGGAAAATGTCTAGCTTAATAAATTTTTAGTATTTTTTATTCATTTGATCTTGAATGTAATATAATTAGTATTTGAATAAAAATTCATATTTTTGTGTTGTCAACTTATGATTAGTTAATCAATCAGTTAACCGAGTTATTGTTTAATAATGAATTATTAAACTGTGACTCTAGTGCCATAGATTCTATTAATGCACTTAGATGAAACTACAAATAGTTTTATTGATCCAAGTTTAGCATCAGTTATCAGTGACGACCAAGTGTATGAGGAATATATGTGTGTATTCCAAGGGTTAGGAATGCATGCATGTCTTTCGGCATTTAACTTAGTAGGGTAGAACTTATTTTTAACTGTTTGAGTTGTATACGAAGTTTAACAAACTTCTTGTTCGTGACTTGTTAAAGACAAAGTCATACATGAAGTGTATTATTAGTGAAGACCAAGTGTCTTAGAAGTATATTCCTATATTTAACGTGGTCAGGTAGTACTTATTGTTCGTGACTTGTTAATACGAAGTCATATATGAAGTAATAACTTCTTGTTCGTGACTTATACATACGAAGTCATACATGAAGTGATAATTGGGGAAAAATATGGATGCGCATTAAGCTGTCGGTGTATCTCGGATTTGATAAGTTCAACCTGGTTAAGTATGTGATATCGATCGGTAGATAAGTTTAACCTGATCAAGTATGTGTTGTTGATTGGAAAGAGCTGAAGACCAAGAGACATTTTTTATTTCTTGTTTCTGAGGAATATATATCATTATACTCCAAAAAAAATCAAATAATTGAGGGAACTAAAATCAAGATTTTTATTAAACTTGAAAGATAGTTGTGTTGAATATAAAGTAAACAAAAATACAAAATCCCAATGCCTTTAGTCACTGATAATATTAGCGAAGGTGATCGACGTTCCAAGGGTTCTAGAATTCTTCCCCTTCTAGTGTCTCAAGTAAAAAAGTTCCTGATCGGATGACTGCTGAAATGGGATATGGGCCATGCCAATTGGCCTCAAGCTTATTGCCCTTACGGATGACCTTCTTGAAGACATAGTCGCCTTCTTTTAAGTTGATCATCTTAACCCTTTTGTTGAAAAAACGAGCAGTCATTTGTTGGTAAGAAACAATTCTTAGAGCGACATCTTCTTAGACTTCTTCAACCATGTCGAAGTCCAATCTTATCATCAAATCATTCTTAGGGGAATCAAAATTTAGCACTCTGTGAATTAGTAGGCCTATTTAGTCAAATAACATGGCTTCTATCCCAAACGCAAGCGTATAAGGTGCCTCTCCAGTTGTTATCTGATAAGCACCCAAAAGTGTTTAAATAAAATCCTAAATAGACGATTTTTAATTGCCAATTCTCTATAAAACTGAACTTATGTTGGTATTTATTCGTTTTGTAGGTCAATAAGCATTTGCGGTGTAAAACAAGCTTAATTCGAGGCAATTGCAATAAATAAGTGGTCAAGTCCTAAAACTGCCCTGTTTATGGTGTTATTTTATATTTTTTGAGTCATTTTTACTATTTTATTTTATTTTCTTTAATGTTTTACTATTTTATATAAATATAATACTTTTGCATTTTATTAAAATTTTATTTGTTTTTAGTTTTTTTATTATTATTAGTTTTAGTCTTATTATTATTTTAGTAGATTAGTTTTAATTTTAGTTTTGAGTCCTTTAGTAGTTTATAGGTTGGAAAGGTAATTTTTGGTTTTAGTAGATTTTATTTTCATATTATTTTAGTTTATTTTTATTTTGTGTCTTTTATTAATAGATTAGGATTTTAGTTTTTTTTAATATTTTATTTTATTAGTTTTATTTATTAGTTAGGTGGTATTATGTTTAGTTAAGTACAAACTAAAACATACACACACATATCCCTCGTATACTACACCCTTACACATCCAATTACCCCCACTTCATCTTCAACCTCTCAGTATCACTTTCCCTCTCCTCCATTATCACCCACCTTATCACTCCAACAAATCCATTAGCCTCATCCCCCATAACCACTAAACCACGCTCCTTAAACCACCCACCTCTACCCTATTTAAAACCCCATACCCATTTACCCCTTATCCTGACAAAACCCGAAACCAACCAAGCTCCGACCTCCAAACCCGAAAAGACCATCAAACCAACAAACTCACCACCACTATGGCACCTACATCCAAACCCCATACCCACTCCATGAAACCAGACCTTCTATATGTATCCAGACCCATTCCAACTCCGGCCGAACCCCCTGCCTCCTTTACCTGTGCAGACTCGAACCCATTACAAACACACTTCACCCGCGATCTCCCAAAACTTCATTCTCAGCAGCCCCCACTTGCCTAACCCGACCTGTTACTTTCCTCTGACCATAACCCAATCAACCCGTGACCCTAACCATGTTGCCAAAACCTTTAACCCAACAACCAAGACCCATTTCCTATTTAACCTATTTAACCCACACATGTCTTATACGAATCTACCAAATAAAATCCCACCACATGTGTAAATGCCCACTTTGTCTAAAATACCCTCCAACTATCCCCACACTTTCATCACCTCGCACTCACTTCCCACATTCACACTTAATATTTCCTAAACTACCCTCATCCTTATCCCCTCACACCTTTCATGCACCATTGAAATTCCTAAATTTTCCCTTATCCCCATTGCACCTATAAATTGAAGGATTGATGCCATTGAAGAAAAGATCCTCATTTTTGTTTTTAACTTTGTGTGATAAATTCTCATCCACCCCTCTATAGAGAGTATTTTCATTTTTAGAAAATATCTCAATATAGAATGGTGTGGTAGAATTTATCTCTTGGATGAATTCCATCCTACCCCTCTATGGTAATTTTTTTTCATTTTTAGAAATTGTCTCAATGTAGAGTGATGTGGATGAATTCATCTCTTTTGGAAGTAGCTTCTTCTCCATTCCTTTATGGTGAGTATTTGCATTTTTATCAAATATTTCAACTTAAAGTGTGATGCAGAATTATTTGCTTGGATGAATTTTAATGTTTAATTTTATAATTTGAGGATTTTCATTTTTAGCAAATCTCTCTTACTATTTAAGAGTCCATTATGAATTCATCCATTGCATATTGTAATTATTTTTTTTTACTTTTTATTTTAGAATAAAATATATTAGTGAGGGATTGTAATTGAGAGTATTTTGGTTGTAATTGAAGATCCCATTCCCATTCAAGGCTTATATGGGTTTGATTTATTCCTCCTGTTTCAATCCCCACATGCCTTAATTTGTCTAGTTTATATTTTAAATGATGATTAATGAGGGAAAATCTCCCTTTCTAGGGATGCATTTTGAAGCCCTCGTGAATCCAATTAGTTAGTTTACTTATTAGCACAATTTTGTTTATCTCATTTTTTTAATTAGCTATTACATCTTAATTAGCATTTTAAAAATTAGTGCAGCTAGTTAGTTAATAATCCCTTGAAAAATCATTAAAAAAATAATATGTAAATGAATTTACACATGTCTTCATATATTTTGTGTTTCATCCTTAGATTATGATTGACTCCCCTAGTTACCCTATACACTTTTGAGTTATTTGTAGGTTGAAGGAAATTTTTATGGGAAAGAGGGAAGTGCAACAACAGCAATGATACACACTCATTAATAAAAAAAAATCATCAAATGGCACCGTTGTCGGGGATATAGAAAAGTTATCAAATGGTGTTGTTGCCACTTTCTTGATGTTGAAGCCCAGGTGAAGACTTGTACATTTCATTTTCATTTTTGTAGTAGTAGTTCTTGTTTTTCATACTATTTTCATTTTATTAGAAGGTTTGTAGTAGGAATGATCTTCCTGCTGAATGAGCTCCACAAGATCCTTCATTCACTTCTTTGATTAAACCTTCCCCTTATATTGGATGGACACATTGTTGCAAGGAGATCGTCAATCGCCTTCGGTATAAAACTCCTTTGTCTAACACATACCTCACTTCTTTATATCGGAGATTCTTCACCTCTTTAGGATCTTGTGGTAGGGTTCCATATTCAATATAAGCTTTGATGGGATCCATCTAGGAAGGTCCCAAATCTACAGCAATGAAACTAACCATCAGTTCTTCATCAATACTTTCCAGGATGTCGATTGGGATTGTTCTTCGGAGCTCAATTCTTGTTGCTGATGCTAGCTGAGCAAGTGCATCAGTTCGGGCTTTATCTATTCTTAGGATCCTATTTATTCGAATAGCTGGAAATTTAGTAATGACTTCCATAGTCATAGCAAGATACCTGGTCATCAATTCTCCTTTGGCTCCATATGAATTTAGCACTTGGTTAACAACTAGCTATGAATCACTATGCGCCATTACTTGCTCGGTGCCTAATGAATGAGCTAAATTTAGCCCAACTATCAAGGCTTTGTATTCTGCCTTGTTATTTGATGCTTTGAATAGAAACTTGAGAGCATACTCAATATTAATATCATCAGGAGTATTAAGTAATATACATACTCCATTGCCCGTAGCACAGGAAGATCTATCCACATATAAATTCCATAACAGAACATCATCATCGAATTTTTCAGCTATTAATGATCCATGATGTAATATCTTCATACTCTCTTCTGCATATTTCTGGGCCATTTTATAAATTCTAAGCGACTCAGGTTGATCGGTAGCTACTTTGGCTTGCTTTTGAGATGAGCTCTCTTCTTTCAAAGTCTGCTCAGCAGGCATGCTCTATTGAACTGGAACCTCTAGATAAGTAAATTCAGTAATGAAATATACCAAATCTTGGCCTTACAATAAAGATCTTGGTTCATAGACAATGTCATACTCTTTTAATTCTACTTCCCATTACATCAATCTTCCTGACTTCTCAGGCTTATAGAGTGCTTATCGAAGAGGTAGATCAGTAGACACAACATGGTGTGTGCTTAGAAATAAAGTTTCATACATCTTGAAGCCTCAATAAGTTCTAGGGATAATTTTTCCAAACGTGGGTACCTGATTTTAGCTCGTCTGAATGCTTTGCCGTTATAGTAGACTATTTTTTTATTCCATTGTCCTATCTGACCAATGCCGAGCTCACTGCTGATTCAGAAATGGCTAAGTATAAGTACATTTTCACTCCCAAAACTGGTCGGGAGAGAAATGATGGTGATCCCATGTACTTTTTTAACTCCTAAAAGGCTTCCTCACTAATATACCCAAAGTATACTCTTGTCCCTTACTTATTCCTAGTCAGCGAAAGTTGGCATGCACCATTAATGCCCAAATAGTGGAACATGCCTCATCTTGAATCCCAACCTGAGTTACCTCAGCCTCGGCCAACTCAACCTCGGCCTTAGCATCAGCATGCCTTGTAATTACAATCCTGCATATGGCAGGTCCTCGTCCTCGACCTGATTCAAGATGATGACGATAGGGTAAGCTTTCTTGCCATGGTGTATCTTCAGCGGGTCATTACTTTTATATAGTCATGCCTCGACCTCAACCTTCTCAAGAGATGACGGTAGACCCAAGAGAGCTCATTATCAACAGGGATCCTATTAGGGGTTGATTCATCGTATCGTCCTCATCTTGTATCAATGTAGTCGACAGTAACACCAGGCAGGGCGTGTGGTTTGGAACATGTGTGGAACACAGGTGGGAATCATACCCCACGTGGACGAAACTATTACAACCAGATCATTCTCTCATATGAGGAAATATTTGATCATCGTGACCTACATGTGATAGAGACAACTGGCTCATTCTCATTGGGTAGGAACATTTCACACATGCTAATTACGTGCTTGAGGGTGCATTACACTCCCAAGGAACTATAAACACGCTATGTCTTTTACATTGTAAAGGATCGATTATTAGAAACTCTAGAGGAACTTTGTCAAATTGTTTAGTGAGAGGGAAAAGCTTGGGTGTTGTATTTGCAGGCCATTCGTGCTATTGTTATAGTGGAAAATCACCATACACACTACACAGTAGATGTAGGCTCCGACCGAACCACTTATATCTGGTGTTCACTCCCTCTTTGCATCATCTCTTACTAGCAGTATATTATTGTATATATTCCATTGTTATACTGGTGTGAGCTTGTTCATCACTTTGATCTGGTGGTACCAATTCTGGTATGATCAGTCTAGCACTGACAATGGGAATGAGGATTGACATCTCTTCCCTTCTCTAGCATATACTCACCCGAGTATCTAGTGGTGAACCAATACTCCCCTCTCGTGGAGTTGTTTCACCATTAAAAGAGCTCTTGTTGAGCTTCTAAGCTTCTACTCTTCAGCTTACAGCTCATCCATCAGGTTTTAAACGTGGCATCAGAATTTCCACCACCACCTGGTGGTCCTAGCTCTAGTCATGTGCCTCCTTAATAAAAAAATAGCAGAGGTGGCGGCGGTGTTGAAGTCATTAGTAGCTAGCCAATAAGCGATGTGGGAGCAACTGGTTGCCTTCAGCCAAAATGTATTGACTAAACCCGCTAGGGGATTACTGGAGATAATTACTCTAGTAGCCATGGAGAAACATCCAGATGCCAGGGTACCACCCTAGGCCCCTCACAAGGAGTTACCACCTCATCAGCGACAGAGAGACATTGCTGACCCTAGGCATTTATGCCTGGGGAGGCAAAGTTAACCCTTCTCGGAGGATCGATATGATGACTACGAGGATGAGGATGAGGATGACCAAATCGAGTGTTAGGAATAATATAAGATATCTAGTAATACTATATGCCCCGTTCAAGTTAGCCGAGGGAAAAATATGAGGCCTTGTCAATACGCTCAACCAAGGAGCTTAGCCTTTGATAGCCTAAGTACAGGGTAGACTTTTGAAAGGCTTGGCTCGATGGGTGATCTCAGAGATAGACTATCCAGATCAAGGCTTATTATTGGATCTAGGAGAGAAGGATCAGGGTGTTGGCTTCCATGTGGCCGAGACGAGGGGATTAGAGAAGTAAATAATCGACAGTGGTCTGTGGCAAGAGAACCGTCTATTCGATTGGCCGAGAGGGCTGGGGAAAATATCATCTAGGTCGATGTTATAGTATCGATCAAGAGACCTTGGAATGACTCGATCCAAAGGTTGGAAAATAAAATAGAAGATATATTAAAGAGTCGAGATCCCCTGGAGAGGGGTTACTCTAAAGGCTCACCCTTCGTACCTAGGATCGTCAGTTATCCAACCCCAACCAAATTCAAGCCACCGATGGTCATAACTAAGTATGACGGGAGTATAAACCCAGCCCACCACATAGAGATGTACCAGTTGACTTATGAAATTTACTCAGTCTCAGATAAGATGAGGTGTCATGCCTTTTTAGGCACATTGATCGAAATAACCCATGTATGGATCACCTCACTCCCTAAGAGCTCAATTGATAATTTCAAACAACTCATAGAGAAATTCATACACAACTTCTTTTTTGCAGTGAGACCCCAGAAGAAGACAACACATTTATTGTACGTTAAAGAGGGGAATAATGAGAGTCTCAGCGAGTATATTATGAGGTTCAATAAGGAGAAGTTAAAAGTCGAAGATTATGAAGAGAGCATCGCAATAATGAATCTAATAGGAAGTCTGCAGAGGGGAAATCTATTGTGGAATTTCACTGAAGACCCACTAAAATTCATGGCCGATCTACTAGCAATCGTCAATAAAGTCATGAATGCTTAAAAATCTATGGCAGCAAAGAATTAGGATGATAAGGGTACCAACAGCGGGGGGAAATTCTAGAAAAAGAATAAAAACGGCAAGAAGAGGTCGATAGATAACAAATTGACCAACTACACTCCTCTGACTGCCAGCTATGAACATATACTTAATAAGATAAAGAATAATAGGTCCCTGAGGTGTCCTAAGAAATTAAAGGCTCCTTACCATAAGAGGAACAAAAACTTATAGTGTGAGTTCCACCAAGACCATGGGCATATGATCGAAAAATGCTTTAATGTGAACAATGAAATTAAGAAAATGTTGAAGGCCAACAATTTGAGAAAGTATGTAGACAACTGCAACTCTAAGGGTAGTCGAGATGACACTCAGAAAAAAAAAGAAGCGATAAGTGTAAGCCAAATGATCCAGCTGGCCGAGATGATGATGAGTTGGACGACTATGATGAAGACGATCTTGACCTCCCTCCCAAGTTTGCTGATCCAAAAGGTCGAATACATACAATCTCACACGAGTTCAAGATGATATGTGGAGGACTTTCTGGATAAAGAAAGGATATTACAGATACAAAAGCGCATGTGGCTGAGGCCAAAGCTCTTCCACCAAAACTGAAGACTGTCAACTCAGATGCAGTAGATCTAGTGAGAGGTAAGAGAGCTAAAGTTAATATCAATACCTTAGTTGTTAGTTTTTTAAGATTGGATTTCAAAGGAATTTTGGCACTACATGATGACCCTTTGGTCATCACTACTCTGGTACATGGCTACGAGGTCCTAAGGATCCTGGTAGATGAAGGCAGTTCAACCGACATTATGTTTTGGAATTGTTACAAAGGTTTAGGATTGAGCAAAAAGAGGTTGGTCCCATACCATCAACCATTCATCGGCTTTAGTGGTGAGAAAGTACAAATCCTGGGAATATATGAGATGGAAGTAAGAATGGAAAATAGTTGGCCGAGATGTCTAACAAGGAAGATCATCTTCTTCATCATGGATGAAAATGTATATTCGACATATAATATAATTCTTGGAAGGGTAGACCTTAAGGAATTTAAGGTTGTGCCTTTAATGGTCCACCAGATAATTAAATTCCTGACACCATGTGGGGTAGGGGAAGTTCAGGGGACCAAGTTGAGGCACATGAATGCTACTTCAACTCAGTCGAGGAGAGAGAAGCATACAAAAGGGCCACTATAACCTACAACATTGACACCTTGGATCCTATAGATGAAAACTGAAGAAGGGAGATACCGTCGAGGAGGTAGAATCATTGTCCTCAATGAGGATGAGCTAAAAAAAACCATCTATATCAAAAAATCCCTAAAGAAAGAGGTAAAAGAGGAACTGGTCAAGCTATTATAGAAGAGACAGAGTATCTTTACTTGGAGCCATTAGGATATGTCAGGCATTGATCCGAAGGTACTTTTCCATAAGCTCAATATGGACGAGGATGCAAGGCCAATTAGGTAGAGAAGGAGAGTCTACTCTTGGGAAAAGTATGATGTCATCCGGGAAGAGATGAAGAATTTAGAAAAGTCAGACTTTATCAGGGAAGTCATTTACCCTGAGTGGTTGTCCAACGCTGTCATCATCCCCAAAGATAATGTCAAGTGGAGGATGTGTGTTGAGTTTACAGATCTGAACAAAGCCTATCCCAAGGACAAATTTCTATTGCCAAGGACAGAATAGATGGTTGATGCTACTGCCGACCATTAATTAATGAGTTTTATGGATGCCTACTCAGGCTATAATCAAATATTCATGGATTTAGTCAACGCAAAGAAGACATCTTTCATAAAGGACAAAGGGACCTATTTCCACAAAGTCATGACCTTCGAATTAAAAAATAGCGGGGAAACCAACTAACGATTGGTCAATAAGACGTTCAAAGAGAAAATTAGGAAGTCGATGGAAGTCTTTATCGATGACATGTTGACGAAGAGTCTCAAGGACGACACCTTGAGCGCACTTTTGACATGATAGATGAGTATAAGATGAAGTTGAACCCCACCATGTGTCACTTCGGCATTGGAGAAGGCAAGTTCTTAGGCTTCATTGTGAATCAGAGGGGTATTGAGGCCAACCTTGAAAAGATCAAAGCTTTACTCGAAATGAAGACTCCCATAACAATAAAGAATGTGTAGACCAACTGGATGGGTGGCCGCATTAAACACGTTTGTGTCTAAAGCTACCAATAAATGACTTCCTTTTTTTTAAAGTGTTGAGAAAATATTTTGAATGGAACGATGAGTGTGATAAGGACTTCCAAGATTTGAAGTCCTATCTTGGCTCTCCACTCTTGTTGTCTAGACCAGTCCAAGGAGAAAAGTCGTATCTTTATCTAACAGTTTCAGAGTCGACCATTAGTGCCGCTATTGTCAAAGAAGTGGATGGATTTTAGAAACTAGTGTATTTTAATAGCAAGGCCCTCTAAGGGGCCGAGCAAAGATATTCCAACATGGAAAATCTGGCCTATGCCCTGATCCATGCCTCAAGGAAAATGAATCCCTAATTTAAGGCACATACTATGATAGTCCTCACAGACTCTCCTCTCAGACAGGTCATTTACAAGCCTGAGAGGTTAGGAAGGCTGATGTCCTGGGGAATTCAGTTGGGGGAGTTTGACATCATCTAACTGCCAAGAAAAGACATTGAGGGGCAAGACCTGGCCTACTTTATAGCTGAGTTCACCTGGGACAAGGCCGATACAGAGGATGTTGAAGTAACAGCTTGTCAGTAAGAGAACAGGATATGTCCTACCCCCGTCAAGAATGGAACCCTGGAAGAGGGTAACTTCTCACCAAATGGTACTTTGTGGAACCTCTTCGTTGATGGATATTCGTGCGAATGTAGAAATGGGACATGATTAATTTTGTCGTCCCCAAACATGACCGATATTTAATATGAATTGAGGTTTAACTTCAAAGCCTCCAATAATTAATCATAATATGAGGCCCTCCTAGTGGGTCTCTCCCTTGACCGTGCACTGAATGTTAGACAACTCCTTATCCGTAGTGATTTCAGGTTGGTCTTTAACTAAATTTTGGGGGTATATATGTCTAAAGACGACAGGATAGACAAATACGTGGGAAGAATTAAGACAGCATTGAAGCATTTTAATGAAGTAAAGCTAAAGAGAATACCCCGATTGGACAATGGCCGAGTTGATTATCTGGCAAGGTTAGCTTCATCCACCATAACTGAAATCAGAAGAACGATCACGATAGAGATTCTCCATTGATCAACAATCGAATGAAAAGAAAATACTGTAGAATTTTGCTTCAACTTGAGTATGACAGCTTCCTAGATGGATCCTATCATCCAGTACATCAAAGATGGGGAGTTACTAGAGTCTAGAGCTGAGAAAAAAAGATGAGGTATAAGACTGCAAAGTTCTCCCTCATAGGAGATGTCTTATACAAGAAAGGGCTCATTCTTCCTTTAATCAGATGTGTCCATCCATTTGAGGTATAATTTAGTTTGAAGGATGTGCATGAAAGGTCCTACTCCAGTCGTATTGGAGGGAGGTTATTATCTAAGAGTATTATCACCCAGGGTTACTGGTGTCCGACATTGGGTAAAGATGTAGCTGCTTACGGTAAGAAGTGTGACAAGTTTCAGAGGCTTGCCACCATACCCCACCAACCTCATCATCCACTTACTTCTATTACTTCTCCCTGGCCTTTTGTGATCTGGGGGATTGATCTGGTAGTAATACTGCCAAGAACCGTGAATAATTATCGTTATTTAATTATGGTGATTGATTATCTCTCAAAGTGGGTAGAGGCCGAGCCGATGATAACAATCACAGAGCTAGAAATCCTTCTATTTTATCTGGAAAAATATCATATGTAGGTACGACCTACCTAATACCCTGATTTCAGATAATGGGATGCAGTTTAAAAATATCTCCCTGGAGAAATATCACGAACGAGTCGGTATTAAGAACTTCTTCTCCACTCCTAGACGACCCCAGGCCAATCGGTAGACAAAAGTGACGAACAAAACAATTCTTAATGGAATTAAGAAAATATTAGAAGATGCTAAAGGGAGATGGATTGAGGAGGTGTATGCTGTCCTTTTGGCTTATAGGACGACGGAGAGGACTCCAACTAGGGAGACTCCATTCATATTGGCTTATGGCTCAGAGGCGGTGGTGTCGGTGGAGGTAGGTCTCCCAACCCACAGGGTTCAAATGTATGACCCGGAAGAGAACGTTGTATAATGAAGACTTAATTTAGACCTTGTGGAGGAAAGAAGAGAAGATGTTGAGGTTAAGTAAGATGCCTATTAGCAAAAAGCAACGAAGTTCTACAATAAAAGGGTGAAGGCTCGGCCACTAAAGGTGGGAGATCTTATCCTGAAAAAGACATGGCAGAAGCTCAACAAGATCCATCCAAACTTGCATGGTCCGTATAAAGTGGTTGAAGAAGTGGTTCCTGGAATGTACTGGTGGGAAAATTTAGATGGAGAACCATTCTCCAACCCATGGAATACTGATCACCTCAATAAATACTCCTAGTAAAAGTGTTATTTTATTTTAAGTCCCATGTTAGCTCCATGTACCTCATATTAAGTTTATTTGAGTGTTTATTGTACATGTATATGAGAAGTGGATTATGAAAGAAAAATTGTCAGTGTTCTCTCCCATTTTGTTTGTTGTGTGTATATTTATTGTTGGTAAGCTCCAACTCATTTTAAGCTATAAAACATCATTCGTGGTGAAATAGCTTAAAAAGACTCTTGGTGACATGAGAGTTCGGACGGGGATGACCTCGTCCAAGGGCTCTCGCTAACACTGAGAGAGAAAAATTACTTGTGTGGTTCATTTTAAACATCATTAACTTGGTGGATAAACTCAATCGGCCGAGACGAAAGTGCATGGACGAGACAACACTCATCCATACACTTTTAAAATGATGAGGGAGGACTTGCAATTAAATACCATATTTTGGTGGATTCAAATTATAAAAAAAATCACTTGTGTGGTTCATTTTAAACATCATTAACTTCTTGGATAAACTCCCTCGGCTGAGTCAACAATGCATGGACGAGACGACATTCATCCATACACACTTTCAAAACGATGAGGGAAGACTTGCAATTAAACACCATAATTTGGTGGATTCAAATTACAAAAAATAACTTGTGTGGTTCATTTTAAACATCATTAACTTGGTAAATTTAAAATTTAGCATGTGTCGTCTCATCCAAGGATGAGATGATGTGTGACTATTTATTTATGATTTGGTGGATTAAGATTAAGCCATTTTATTGCGCTTATTTGATTAAAATATCGGACAATAGCATACACAAAAATAAGCAGTGATAATTTATAAATATAAGGGAAAATATAATTCAAATTACGAGCTGAGGTTACACTTCAATGTAAATGGAGAAATAAATCAAGTTTCCACAAAAGAAGAAAAATTGATTACAAAAAGAAAAGGGTATCGGTCATAGATGGCCACCTTACTGAGTCAGCTCGATGTGGACATTGGTTTCGGTCTCATCTCTGGCTGCAGCGACCGCTTGAGCATTGACATGTCCCGTCTTAGTAGGAGATCGATGGATGTCCCTTCTCCCTCAGTTGTGGACAAGGATTCAACATATGATAAGGCCTCTGCAAAAAGGGGATCCCCTGTGTAAGCAGCTTCCAATGAGGGACGAATGAAGAAGGCTACATTAGAAAACTTCAAGACGACCCACTGACAGGCCATCTTGATTCCCCTCTCCAAGTACTCTAGGCCTAAACCTTAGAATTCATCAGAGACCTTATATTCTTTGATGGCCTCATCCTTAGCCTTCTGGATAACTATGGCAAGGTTAGATATAAATTCATCAGCTTGGATTTTTAAAGCCTCGTCCTTCTCCTTGATGATGTTGTCCTTATCTTTAAGATGGTTGCCATGTTTTAGCTTCAGAGTTTTCATGGCCTTATTATGATCAGCTTGGTGATCTTTCAGTTTCTACTTCAGCTCAGCTTCAACTTAAATCACCTTATTGGCGTCAAGCAGCTTTTGTTAATTTTCAGTAATCCACTTGGTAGCCGAGGTAAGGGCACAAATAGACTGCAAAAGTAGAAAAGTCTGAGTTAGATATTTTAAAGCATGAATAGAGATGATTTCACAAGGTACGAGTATGATACCTATGCCATATGGTGGATGTTGAAGTCATAAACCTTGGCGGGTGGCATATTTCCTAATAATTCATAGTTGTCGGCCGAGGGAGCCACAAACATGGTAGTCGTAGCTACCTTCATGTTAGTTATCAGAGAGCGTGGGTTAGCCTTGAGCTGGGCCAGATTAGACGCCATAAAAATTCTTAAAAGAAGAAGAGGACTCGGGAGGATTTTTAGTGCAGCCTACACTTGGCCTCGTATGAAGGTAAGTACGGGTCTCTATAGGAACCATGGGTTACTTCCTTTTATGGGTGGTCTCATGAGGGGTCGGCCCCCCAACTGTTATTTTTTTGGATGTTTATTTACTGCCTCTCTTTTCTAAACCAGATAGAAGACTTGGGCCTGTCATATTCCAAATATCGTCTAAGATGTTCGAAGGACGATATGAAAAGGAAGATAACAATAAGTATAAATAATATATAGGATGAGGGAAGAATTTTACAAAAATTTAATTGATTCACATAGCATCCAATGGACCGAACCCCAGACAATATTCCTTAAGATGCTCAGGGGTCACGAGATCCTCAAACTTAGGAAGGTCACCCTCGTTTCCCCGATCCCTTAGATAATCAGCCACGTCCCATTCTTCAAAGCTAAGGCCGGCATACGACCTAGGGATCATGGAAGGATTTTCCCAAGCACGTGGAACTCTTGTCTCATCCTCATAAGGATCGGCCCCAGTTGAAAACTCCCATGCCCTAGAGATAAAGAGAAACCTATGTTTTCAGTAGTGGTTTGATGCTAGGGCTATATGAATAAGATTCATGTCTAGTTTCCTAAATCTTAAATGATAGTAGCCAGCTTGTTTGGATGAGGATGATATATTGTAGCTGACCGTGAAGATGTCAATCAAAGGCTCATCTGTGAAGGTGTTATTCCATAGAGAGACGTACCCAAGGATGATTCTTCGAGCATTGGGGGTAACTGAAATGGGACCACCCCTAGATTCGATAGGATGGCTCTGATAGCAGGATGAAAGGGTAGTTTATAGCCAATTCTAAACATCTAGTCGTACACAATGAACTCCCCTTCTCGACCTTGAAAGGCTTTCTTATCCTTATCTGGAAGACTCATTGTAATATCAGGTTTGATGCCATATGAATGTCTCCATAAAAGGAGATCAAGCTCTTTGACATAAGAGACGAACGACCTAACATATGAAGTATCAACTAGGTCCTCAGGCTCAGTATCTTTATCCTCAACCTCGAACTTTTGGGTATCAGACTCAGGAGTAGGAAGCTCTTTCAGGAACCTCTCATGAAATTTATCAGGGGTCATAGCTGAGACAGGAATGACAAAGGAATTGACTATCGACTCATCCCTATCATAATTAATGAAAACATATGAATCATCTAGTCCACACGACCCAGCCTCAGAGGAAGATGACGTGCGAGATAGTGATTCTCCCATCATCTCTTCAAGATCTTTATCTTCGACTTCAGTGGAAGATGAGTCCAAATCTTATAAAGATGAGCCGAAAACTTTAGAAGACAAAGGCTATATTATTTTTAAAGGAATGGTGAAGATGGGTCGTACCCAAATGGGTTCGACACTATGATTAGCCTCTTCCTCTTCCTATACCCTATGGATTTCTTGGAAACACCTCTCCTTAAGTGTGGGAAACTCCCCAACCAACTTATAAAGTCTTTGTATCATCCAAGGGAAAAGGTGAGACATAGGAAATTTCAAGATAAAATATTGAAGATAACAAACAACTTTGGGCGTTTGACCAACATTAACCCAAGGATTTAAAGGGGCAAATGAATTTTTTTAATGAGAACTGATTGAGTATAGCGGCAGACCTCTTGGTGTTGGATATGGAGGGTTATGATATTGGTTGGCAGGTTATAAGGCAATGATGTATTTTTATGATAGGACTATCGTATTTGCTATTCCGGGACAGGAGATATTCCTAGTGGCCATGCCTCTTTCCGAGGGAGGATCACGCACTCATTTGTATTACATTGAAGAAGAGACCTCACTAGAGGTGGTTGTCTCTATGGACTCAATCCCAGTTGTGAGGGAATTTGAGGATGTCTTTCATGATATACCAAGGTTACTTCCTATTAGGGAGATTAAGTTCATTATCAACTTAGCACTAGGAACGAGACCGATTTCTAGAGCACCATATCTCGTGGCTCCTTCAGAGATGCGAGAGCTGAGGGAGCAGATTCAGTAGCTCTTAGGTCATGGTTTCATTCGACGGAGTACATTGTCGTGGGGTGTACCGGTATTATTTGTAAAGAAAAAGGATGGCTCATTACGGTTGTGTGTGGACTACAGAGAGCTGAACAAGGTGACGATATGCAATAAGTATCCGTTACCTAGGATAGATGACTTGTTTGGCCAATTAAGAGGGAAGGCATACTTCTCAAAAATCGATTTGAGGTCAGGTTACCATCATCTGCGCATTAGGGAGGAGGATGTACCTAAAACTGCTTTATTGTCACGGTACGGGTCATATGAGTTCAGGATGATGCCATTTGGACTCACTAATGCGCCTGTAGTGTTCATGGACCTCATGAATAAGGTATTTCGGGAGTTTTTATACCAGTTTTTAATCGTGTTCTTAAACGATATTCTGGTTTACTCTCGCACAGAGGAGGAGCACATCGAGCACTTACGAATGGTTCTTTAGATATTACGAGACCACCAGTTGTACGCCAAATTCGAAAAGTGTGGATTTTGGCTGCGAGAAGTTCAGTTTCTTAGCCATATTGTGTCACACAGAGGTATTATTATTGATCTAAGTAAGGTATTGGGGGTAAGGGAATGGGGACATCCCACGACAGCGATCGAGATTCGTAGATTTTTGGGGTTGGTCGGTTACTATCGTCGATTTATCAAGGCGTTCTCGAAGATTTTTGGTCCTTTGACGAACTTGACTCGGAAGGGATTACCATTCGTGTGGAGCGACCACTGGACGTTAATGTTTGATGATCTAAAGGATAGGTTAACATCAGCACTCGTACTTGCCTTACCAAAGAGTGGATTGGAGTACCGGGTCCGTACTGACGCATCCCTGTAGGGTCTTGAGGGTGTGTTATAGCATGAGGAGAGGGCGATAGCTTATGATTATCGAAAGCTAAAGTCACATGAGAAGAATTACCCCACTCACGACCTCGAGTTGGCAGCGATCATTTTTTCTTTAAGGATATGGAGGCATTATCTTCTCGGGGAAGAGTTCACTCTTTTCACGGATCATAAATCACTTAAGTATCTCTTCACACAGAAGGATCTGAATATGAGGCAGAGACGGTGGTTAAAATTCGTGAAGGATTATCAGTTTGATATACAGTATCATCCTGGTAAGGCTAACGTGGTGGCAGACGCGTTGAGCCGACGACCTACTGGATATGTAGCTGAGACACGGAAAACTAAGTGGAGTGAGCTCTAATAGGAGGATGAGGTAACCATGGCATTCATGGAAGTTATGACCATCACTCCCGAGATCGTAATGCGAGTAGTGAGAGCTTAGGCAGAGGACCAATTCTGTCAAGGCAGAGTAAGACAGTTATTAGCCGAGGGAGCGGAGTCTTACTTAGTCAGTTCAGAGGGAGGTCGATGATTTAATGGGAGGTTAGTAGTACCCAAAGATGAGGAGTTGAGGCAGGCAATGATGATCGAGTCTCACGGTTCCATATTTGCGGTACATCCTGGTGGGGACAAGATGTATAAGGATATACGATGATAGTATTGGTGGTCCGGTATGAAGCGAGACATATCAGAGTTTGTCTCGAAGTGCGTTACCTGTCAGCTGGTGAAAGTTGACCATCAAAGACCTTCAGGAATGCTACAGCCGTTATATATTCCCGTGTGGAAGTGGGAAAGTATTTTGATGGACTTTATTACTGGACTACCAACATCGTGGAGAGGTCACGATTCCATTTGGGTGATAGTTGATCGGCTGACCAAGGTAGCCCATTTCTTGCTGGTCCGTACTAATTTTGATACGATGCGGTATGTGCAGTTATTCATTTCAGAGATCGTTAAGCTGCACAGGGTTCCTATTAATATTATGTCTGACAGAGACAAAGTGTTTGTGTCACGCTTCTGGCAGAGCTTTCAGGAGGCCATGGGCACAGATTTACGATTGAGTATGGCATATCATCCGCAGACAGACGGGCAAACTCAGAGGGTAAATCAAATGCTCGAGGACATGTTGAGAATGTGTATCCTAGACTTTGGTGGGGGATGAGAGAGATATCACCCACTGGTTGAGTTTGCGTATAACAAATCTTACCAATTCACTATCGGTATGGCACCATTCGAGGCACTTTATGGGAGGCCTTATCGTTCGCCCGCCTTTTAGTTAGAGGTGGGGGACAAGAAGCTATTGGGGCCGGAGATGATACAGGAGACTTCTGCCAAAATCTAATTAATTTGGGGACGTATTCGAATAGTTCAGGATAGGCAGAAGAGTTATGCTGACGCCGGTAGTAGACACGTGGAACTTGAGGTAGGTGACCAGGTGTTAATTCGGGTATCTCCTATGAAGGGGATTATGAGATTCGGAAAAAGGGGGAAGTTAGAGCCGAGATTTGTAGGACCGTTCCCTATTATTGAGAGGGTGGGGTCGGTAGCATACAAATTGGGACTTCCATAGCATCTTCAACGGATACACGACGTGTTCCATATAGCATCGCTGAAGAAATACAGGAGGAGCGAGAGAGCCTTCTGGCACGTCCCAATAGAGGAGATTGATTTGCAGTCAGATGTCTCGTATGAGGAGAGACCTGTGACTATTACGGATCATAGCGAGCATAAACTGAGATCCAAAGTAGTTATGTTAGTGCGAGTACAATGGGGACACACAATGTTGATGAGTCAACTTGGGAGAGGGAAGAGGATATGCGAGAGCAATATCCAGAGTTATTCACCGCAGTTATATTTTAATTTTGAGGGAAAAATTCTTTTGTAGGGGGGAAGTATGTAATACCCCGTATTTTTGTGTATTTAGATTTTAATTAAGTTTGTAATTAAATGAAAAATACGAATTTATTTAAATTACGTGAGTAGAGTAATTTGGTAATAATAATTGTAATTATTAAGTGAGTAAATAATAATTATAATTTCTTAATGTTAATCGAGAGAATGCAGATTAATATTAAGAAACGGATTTACTGAGTGGGAATAGTAAATATGGAATATTTAATGTGTACGACTTAATGTGTAATTATAGACGTACTTAGTTATATCTCACTCGCGTGTCGCGTGTAGACCAAATTTGGGGATTGTGATAAGAAATATTATATTAGTGACTAAATGACAATTTAGATGTCACGGTTAGCTCCGGAAGGGTCGGAATAGTCAAAATAGTATACCCAGGGGTATTGGTTGGGCCTCGGGATATTTTTAGGCTAAGTCGGGACCATTGAGGGGAATTTTGGGCTTTTAAAATATATGAGTGGGAATACCTACGAATTTTGGAGTCTTTTATCATCTGAATAAATAAGGGGTTAGGGTTAGAAACCTCATAACTCACGAAGAATCCATTAGAGAGAAAATATAAGTCATTCTCAAAGCATAAAAAGAGAAGTGTGAGAAATTCAAAGGAATTCTTGAAATTCAAGCAATTGAAGAGTGAAGATTGAAGGGGACAAATAATCAAACTCTATAGCAACCACGAAATCAGATCATCTCTGAATCAAGGCAAGTGGTTATTTCCAAAATTTAAATCTGAGTTATAATATCCATGCATAAGATGAGTAAAATAAATGGTTTTTGTGAATAATTCTTGAAGAAGGATTTGATTTAAATGCACGTTTGGGTTAGGACTTGCAAGTAGTTAGATTTACACCTGTAGAGGATTGAATTACAGAAGAAATCTAATTGCTATTACGAAATATAAATCTGAGTATGTGATGATTTAAGATAAAGAAACCATATATCTAGGGTTTTGAGAAAATAAGGATATTGGTGGTTCTTGGATGATTTTTGTAGAGATTTAATGACATATTCACGTTAGTTATAGTCTCTATACGTATATAGGTTGATTGGTGATGTCAATAGAGAGTTCCAGGAGGTTTAATGGAGTTTTGAGTGGTTAAAACCTAAGAAAAACGTAACAGGATGAAGCTGCCCAGAATAGTCAATCGATCGATATTCATCAGTCAATCGATCAATGATGAAGGTCGATCGATCGATCGCTGCTGTTTTCTAGAAAATCTTCTTAAGTAATTTTCTTCGATAACCGTCACTTATTGGGAAGTTTGGAGTATTTTCATACCGATTCAAGGACTTGATAAAGACCAGTAGGTAGAGAGCTAACACCCATCATAGTCATTGAGAGAAAGACTTAGAAAATGAATTGATAGGCGTAGAACGAACGGGTCGAGTATCAGAAATGGTGAATTTAAGTTACGGGGAGAGTTAACATGAATTCAAAATAATTATTAGTAGGATAGAGAGGAATTAACTACTGAATTAATTGGAGGGGTAACTAGGGCCCTTAGAGTAGTGCATATACTCAATTAACTGCGATAGTGAGATAAATCATAAATTAACAAGTACGGTTAATATAAGAGAGTAAAATATTATGTACGAACATGATTGATAGGTCGAGTGTGTACCTACTGAATTGTATGAACTTTTAGGTTAAGAGAAGCATACCTAAATTAACTATGTTAGTGTCGATGAGATATTCCGAACTAACATATGATTATTATATGTTTGGGGTCGATGAAAAATGCCGAACCAAACCTTAGAACTGGTGTCGTGATGAAAGAGTCCTGAACCAGAATATGTGTATACATAACTAGTTGGGGTCGATGTATTATTCCGAATCGACTCTTACTTGGGGTCGATGGATCATTCCGAACCAAGAGTCCTTTATGTGTGTTATAAGGACATTTGAGTGATAACTAATAATTAGTATATGTCATGTGATAAATGTATACAGTATGTACAATATACTGACATGAGATAGTAGATAATAGGATGGACTGATAACATCTTAGTCGTAATTAAGTAGTGAGACTTAATATAAAAAGAATAAAGATAATAAGAGGTGAATAAGTTATCTACGTATATAACGTATGAGATCTGGAATATTTAAATACTATGTGTGTGATATGGGGACTTAGAGAGTAGATAAGTTCAGTGGAGTTTTCTAGACTAGTTAATTTGGGTAGCATAACTAGGTGGACTAAGTACCAACGTTAGGCGTTCACTATAGGAGAGGGGTGAGACAACTCAAGAGAGTGTACGAAGTTTTAAACATGTATAATCAATAACTCATATTTGTGATAACTTCTTGCAAAATATTTTTAAATGTTTTGAGTACTAACTCTTGTTATGTAAAATCTTTTTAAAAACCTTTTAGGTGCCCAGCCATAGGGACACCCAGCATGATTTCATTCCAGGGATTTTGGAGCTACAACACATGTGGATGTTGCAGGGCTTTGATTAGACGATTCTCCTTTTCAGATCTAGTGTAGGATCTCAGTTTTAGTACTCTCAGTTTGGGACATGTTGTCCACTCATTACATTTGCAGTTATTCGGATTTTTTGGGATTTTGAGTTAGTTTTATTCCAGCCGTGGTTTTCGGCAAGACTTTATTTATTTATTTATTTATGATGGATGGTTTTAGTACTGCTTACTTTATATTGTTCAGAATGAGTTGTTTTATCTGTTTTAATGAAGATAAAATTTGGCACGAGCTTAATTTCACTTAGGTGGTTAGTAATTTAAAAAAGTTTTTGAGAGTGATGCTAAGAATGAACCATTTAAGAAACCTGTTTTAAATTAAATTAAGGTTTGATCACCCAAGGTTTAATTAGACAATGTGTCACAAATGCCTCCCTCGCTCTCTTCTAATCAGATGGCCCCGGGTGGGCTTGAACAAGTGGTTCTATTAGTGGTTGTGGCTAAATCTGCAAAAAAAATTGCGCCTTTGTGGTCATCATCGCGTTAATAGCTTGTGCCATGATTTTGGCCACCTCTGCTACTGAAATGTTTCCCTGTGGATCACCCTCCCCAACGTTCGCTCTTGTTCAATGAGTGCCCTTTGGCGAAGACTAAAACAATATTATAGTTTGTATAAGTTCATAATCAAATACAAAGGAATTGGCAGAAGAACGTAAATGTGTATACGTAAGAAGGAATATAATAATCCTGTAATAATGATCTATATCAAAGGATGCTACGCTGAAATATAAAAAGCCGCACAGATCCTAAGGACACTAGAACCTGATGCTTTGATACCATCTGGGACACCCCACCTATTTCAATCATGGGTGATCAATCCTTTATCAAAATAATCATGAATCTCATTTGGTTCAATCTTATCATCACTGTCGAAAACTTTGTAAATTACTAAGCACCTATGTTAAATTAATTTGGTGCCAAATTTTATCTTTCATTAATATAACAATATAAGGAATATAAATCCAATAACGAAACCATTCACACAATTAAAATAGTCTGAATCAACCACACGATAAATAGATGAGTAATGAATAACGAATAAATCATCGGTTCCAAAACCAAATTCAAACCATAAGTCTAAAGTAATAAAAATGAGTACAACTACATAGTGCGATAAATAAAACCGGAATAAATATATCAACTGAAGGGGTAATATGCCCAAATGAAATACTTAATCAGAAATCCTAATCTAGGAATGAATAACTAAAGCGTCTACACAAAGTCTTGAAAGCCTCCATAATGTTGCAATTACGCATCCCTAGAATAAGTCATCAAGCTTAGAGTCCCTGTGGCTTGTCACTTAAAATATTTTGGAAAATATATTTGACACGGGTCAGAGCCCAAGGAAACATTTTGAAAATATTTAGCAAGTATTTAAATCGAAATTTTAAAGCAATTATTAGATACACACATTAGTCCCACGTACACTCCCTTGAGTTTTCTCGCCTCTCAACTATAGTGCAAACCTAGCGTCGCCTACCTAGCTATGCTACCCAGCCTAACTAGACATCCGTATCTAACTAACCACAAAATTTTAATCTCCCCCATAATGCCCATTGAATACGCTACCGCTACTTCCAATAAGTAACATCACTCGCATATTATTATTGAACCATTTTTATTAAGTTCCCCATACTTATGTCACTTTTTGATATACACAATCCATCTTTTCGACAATCACACATAAATAGGTTAATTACACTTTATTATAGCACCATTAATTAAGTTTTATCACATTTAAGTTTCTTTTAGATGTACATTATCTATCTTTTCAACTATCACATATAAGTAGAATAATAACACATGCATATATTTATCACACTATAATATATACAACTATTACATCCTCTGGAATGACCACCGCGATGCATGTGTACTCTTCTATCAAGTTCTTGTACCTCTCATACCAATCAAGGACTACCGGTTGAGAATGTCTCCTTGAACCCCCAATCAAACAACACACAATAAAGGCGAACATAGTTTTAAGCCTTTGTGCTACGCACATACCTAATATACCCAAATGACATGCCAATCCCAGTAATACACAACACATCGTGTGCCGCCCTAAGTTCTATATTTTGGGACACAAATCTAAACCCCGCTGGAATTGCCAAGGTGGGGTTGCCATCTGCGCTGAAACTCCCGTGATAGCAGGCAACGTAGGTATGTTCACACACATTACAAATCACGTCATAGGTATTAACACAACCTATATATATATATATATATATATATATATAGCATAGGTATACACATAACATGTAATATATCCTGTACATAGTATTTATATCTCTCGAATACTCGACGTACTAATAATTTACATATTTTATTATTATTTTCATATTTTTTCGAGTATCACTCACTACCCGAAGGGTCCTAGTTATCCCTTAATTTTTTCAGTGGTTAATACATCACTAACCTACTGGTATATTTTCTGGGTTATCATCTATGTTTTCTGTAACCCGTTTTAAATTCCCAATTCTTAACACAATTGTTTAAATCTCTTAGGCCCTAGTTTAATTTTACCATTATTATGAATAAGCCTTAGCCTCTACTATAGGTTAATTGAAATTACCAAAATCCTCATATAGTTCATAAACAATTTTATACCCTGATTTAATTTTTGATTAAAGATTCGATCTCGGACACCCTTCCGTAGAAAATTCATGTCGATTTAAAAAAATCAGAAAAATACTATGTCGACGCCCACACAGTCATAAAGAAAAGATCTACAATTACATATTTTGAACAAGAAGGCAAACTGAACTAGTTCGGACAGGGGGCGAGCTGGTTTGCCTTGACAGTCAAAACGACGCGGCTTTGATTTCAGTGAACTTTAACCTATGTTCTTCCGCCAAAACGATCCAAAACTCATGGAAACCTTACATAACTTCCATTAGAACACATAGAACATAATGGAACACAAATATGATGATTCTAACACTTCTAAATCATCCTAACATCAGATATTAGACTAATATTAATGATTCAATTAATCAATTAGTTTATTTTTTAAATCTCCCAACCAAAACTTTAAGTTAGACCCGCAATTCTAAATTTAGATTAAATCACTCTCTACATCTCATCAAAGTTAACTTACCCAACAATCATAAGTCATATAAATTCATTAATTCATCATTTAAATCAATTGAATATTACAGGAGATAGATTCACCCCTAAAATCCCCTAGAATTCATCCAAAACATGTAATTGAAACCCTATACTACATGGACATTATAACATGATTAAATAAATTGCACAATAAACACTTGACTTAGATTTACAGGTCTGATTTCTCTCCTAAGATGATGAGGTTGGTCTTTCCTTGCTCCGATCTCAACTCCGGCGACGTTCGGGGTGAGAATTGGTGTGGAATGGCCTAGGTCACTTCTCCCTTTCCTATCCTATGGCATCCTCTCTCTCAAAAATATTATAACCCTAGCCTCTAACTCCAAGGGGATGATATAACATTTTAATTTCGGAGTTCTCTCTACCCTAAACTCTTGAATGACCGAAAAGTCCTTACGTGGTGCCAAGTTGGTCTAAAATCGCCCTGAGGCCTAATCTATACCCCCGAGTATACTATTCTAATTATTTTTACCCATTTGGAATCAACCATGACCTTTAAATCACCATCCGAGTCACTCTACAATAATTTCTCTATCTCTACCTCATATAGTTTACATGCGACTCCTGATTGATATATCACACAGTTACGTCACTTTCGCTCCTTATGACATACAATAATTAATCACAATTCACTTAGTAATCATAATTAATAAAAATTATCATTATGTCTATCGACTAATATTTTGATCAACACATAATATTTAATTAAATTAAATTATGACGCACGTGTCATTTAAAAATAACAGAATTAATTAAATTCCAATTCACTCAGAAATACGTGATGTTACTATATATATATATATATATATATATATATATATATATATATATATATATATATATAGAGAGAGAGAGAGAGAGAGAGAGAGAGAGAGAGAGAGAGAGAGAGATCCACTCCTATAAGGACTCCTCATGCTGCAGACCACGATACATACTATTTTTGTCAAATAGTAATTTTTTTTAATGAAACTTAATGGATATGATCTCCACAGTGAGAATATCATCTCTAGTTTTTTCATCGAAAATTTCAATAAAAAAACTATTGAGATAAGGTGATATATATAAAAAGTAATATAAATATGTATTTTTGACTGTTGAAATGTTGACGATTAATTCACCCACTTTTTGATTAAATTTTTTTATGAAACTTTATGGATATGATCTCGACAATGAGAAGATAATATCTATGAAATTCCACCAAAAAATTCAATCAATCAAGTGGCTGGCGAGACTAAAAATTTCAACGTTCGAAAATACATATTGATACCATTTTTTGACATATCACCTCATTTCAACAGTTTTTTTTATTGAATTATATGATGAAAAAAATTGGAGATGGTCTTCTCACCGTGGAGATCATATCCATGAAGTTTCATAAAAAAATTTATTTTTTTACTATTTTAAAAAAATTGGAGACTTTCTGCATGGATGTATGTGTATACACACACACACACACACACACACACACACACATACACACACCACATGTCAAAGTATATTTAATAATTTATATACAATCATGGAAATTTAAAAAAAAAGTCCATTATGACAAGAATTTAGCACTAAATATGGATCTTGCTGGATAAATCTCTTCTTACATTTGAGTTTAAGGTCAGGATTACGACTAAATTTTTTAGACACAACATAATAACTGACACGAAATTTGATTAAATTTAGCATTTTATGTTGTGTATGTGTTGAAATTCTTATATGAAAAAATGTCACGCTGTGTTCTTGGAAATAGTGTGATTTGTGTCAATCATGTTATCGTGTTATGTCATGTTCTTTGCATTTTTAACTCTATCTTTCATCTATAATCGCATCTAACTAACTATAAAAATTATTAATCATGTTAGTCATTTCATGTAGGGTTTTAAATGGGCCGTGTTGGCGTCAATTTAAAAACATAATTTTTTTATTCTATCGTCATTTTATTTAATTGGTTATTGTCCTAACATGTAGTCTCAAGTCAAAATGCAGTCCAAATGCACCAATGGTCGTGCTTCCTCAATTCAAACAAATGCAGTCCGTGTCAAGATTTGTTTGATAGAAGGCGAAAAATGTTTTTTGAAAATATATAATTTTAGGGAATTTTGACCTTAATATATTACTAATTTACGATTTTAGACTATACTACAAATTTATCAATTTATTAGAGTTTAGTACATTTTTCGTCACTAAATGAGAAAATTTCACCACTAAAAGTAATCCTTCATGACATTTAGCAACTAAAAATATACTAAAGTATAATAAACTGATTAATTTGTTTTAAAGTCTAAAAACAAGAATTATAAATGTATTAAAAATATACTTTGTACCTTCATATACAATTTCACGACATTAAATTATAGTGCATTTACATCTTTATTTTGCATTTTGTACATAAAGTTAAAAAGTAATTATGAAAATATATTTAGAAAGAGAAAGAGGGGCTTGTTCTCACTCCAACATGTTCAACTAATGGTTCCTTACAAAACCAAACTAGCAGTATTAGGAAGACCTAGTTTTTGGATCCAATTTGGAAACACAATGACGTATTATTATCATATTGAGTGATGTATGTAAATCATGTGTTTTATCGAAAACATCACTCAATGTGGTGATGAAACATCACTGAGTCCCAAAATTGAATCCAAAAAATTAGTCTAACATTTTTCAAAACAAAAAACTACATAAAAAATAACTAGAATATAAAAATTAATCCAAAAATTAATGAAATTATTAAAGAAAATATGAAAATGGTTAGAGAGAAGTATAAAACTTTTGCAAGCTTTGATGATCAAGGTGATTTGAAAATCCAAGAAATATAAAAAAGGAAAATAAAGAGAGTGCTATGACCAGGGGCGGAGCTGTTAAGGGATGAGTGGGGGCACAAGCCCCCACGAGATTTTCAAAAAAAAAAAAGAGTATTTGATGTAAAAGTGTAAGTTATGAAAATTTGTAGGATTTTTTTTTATAAATATACCATACTTATAACTCAATAATACCTAAAAACAAAGACAAGAAAACAGCAGCAAGTTAGCAACCAAATCCACTCGTTCCAAAAACAAAAACGAAAACCCCATTTCCTTTCCGTGGTGCGGCATTTTCCCTTCCCAAGACCCATGGGTGGTGGTTCCCTTCCTGCTTGTGCTAGTGCTGCTCCTGCTTGTTCCCTTTGAGTGGTGGTCCCCTCCCTCCCCTGCTTCTAAATTCTAGACTAGAGGTAACTTTTGTAATTATTTATTTGTTTGTTTCTAAAGAAAAGGTAACCTTAAAACTCCTTTCTCCTTTCCCCATTTTACTGGATGCGCAACTTTATTTTTTATTTGAAGATTAATTATTTAAAGATTTATTTATTTTTTATTTAAATTTAATACAAATAGTCAAAAATAACCTCAAATATTTTTTTCGGAGGCTCCCGCCCCCGAACACCCGGAAAATAGCCCCCACTATCTCATATTCCTAGCTACGTCCCTCGCTACGACACTAATTAATAATAATGTGATTAATATCAAGAATGAAAAATGATATGTACCCTAAATATATCCTCAAACATCTCCAAATTATCCAAATTACATTAAGCAGTTCTACATTGGGATGAAACTAATACAAGGTACAAACACTTCAACACTTTGTGAAATGTTTTTTTTTTAATCCCACTTTGTAAAATGTTTTGGTAGATGTTTTTGGGATTCGTACCATTAACCACCGGGGATATTGTAGAAGTTGACTGGTCATAAATTTAACTTGAGAGGGAAATTAAAAAGTGAAGAAGAATCACTCAAATGTTAGGCCTCCATTATTGTATAGATAATGTAGTTGGTTTAGCAAGATTCAGCCTTTGACTCCTATCAATCAAGTTAACATGTTTGCAGAATTTAACACCACTGATCTAAATACTAAATTTAACTATACCACAGCCAACTGATGATAATTTTAATATTTGATTAACCACAAGCTATTCGGTTATTTGGAAAAAAACAATTTGCAATCTAGTTTTAAAAAAAAAACAATTTGCAATGAAGTTAAAAGATTCATTATCGCTCATTCATTTATTACAAATTATTTCCGAACAGAATGGCAACACCATAATACAATACCAACATGGTTCAAGCTGCAAACAAAGCTCTATATGATCCAACAAAACACTATATTGAAATAAAATTGTTACCATAATTCTCACGATCTAATTAATTTCAAGTTCTTTGAGGAAGATATTTACAAAGAGATCCACTTTATCTTTGGGGAATGACAACCCAATTTCGAGTCCTCCTTTGGAGGTATTGCACCGATCTAGTGACATGAGCCATGAACCGTAAGTATATTCCATCCTTTTCGGATTTCCCCACCCAAAATCTACATGATTAAAGCTGAAACTAGGTGATCCGGAAAACTTTCTTACCTCGAACCGATTCACGCATCAAGAACCACGTCTCCAATTCCTTTAAGACTCCCTCGTTGTTATTCACCCTTTGATTAATGGCATCTTTGATCGAATCAACCGCGGTTAGAAACGCTTCTTCTCCTATTAATCGCACGCTCTTTGCCATTGCAAGGCATGGCGCTATGCAGTTACCAAAGTAAGTTGCAGGTACTTGAAGATGCAAACGAGGGCGACAATTTGCCATAAAAGCAAAGTACTCCAAATCATCCTCAAGTACTTCCTCGTCAGTGGCAACACGAAATTTAGCCATACAGCTCCACATATAAGCACATACTACCACAAAAGATGACACATGCGCTAACTCTGCCCGTCGAGCCAAAACTCTTTCCTTGAGTCTTTGGATATTGACTTGGCCCACGATAAACGTGGACCGAACAATGTTGTTTGGTGACGGAAAGAGATGTCGAGTCCGGTAGCCCCCAGGATCATTAATAATATTCCCTATTTGGATCCTATAAATTTCATATAAGCCCTTAACTCTTTCCTTGAGTCTTTGGATATTGACTTGGCCCACGATAAACGTGGACCGAACAATGTTGTTTGGTGACGGAAAGAGATGTCGAGTCCGGTAGCCCCCAGGATCATTAATAATATTCCCTATTTGGATCCTATAAATTTCATATAAGCCCTTTGGGTCTTTGATCCCCATCCTATCATAAAATGGTAGGGATCCAGACGTCGATAGTGACCCATCTGACCCTATTTTAGTAATCAAAGCCCACGCACTTAGGAAGCTCAGTATGGTGCTGGCATCCCCAATTACATGGTCCCGGATGATTCCAATGCAAATGCCATAATTTGGAAAATGTGTCACTTTGATGGCTAAAAGAGGGACTTGCACGGTATCGGACACATTAGTAAATGGGGGCATTTGAGGGGTAAGAGAAAATAAGTCCCCAACATTTCGAGGATTGATCCCCGTCAGGTAATTGAAATCATTAGTGCACGTGGCAATTGTTAATGAAACCGAGTCGCCATCCACATAACGAATTTAGGGCTTGCTAGTGGTAGTACGGGAAGGGTATAATATCGAGTTGCCAGCGAAAGGAAAAAAGTGTCTGAGGGCAAGGGAGAGCGAGTGTTTTAGTTTGGGAACTACTGATTGGATGAAGTCCGTCTTTGAATAGGGAGTCTCATAGAAAAATAGGCAAGGTGGCAGAAGATGATTTACGTATGGCAAGTCGAAAAAAGTAAGTGGAAGTGACTTTTCGGCTACCGCACCCGATGGTGGCGATACATGGCAATGTTCAAGCACAATCACCTCCGAGCTGGTAGGAGCCATGAGAGATGCACTATCTGTTTTACAACATAAAACTTTTATGTATTAAAGGCTACATCACCAACACATAAATCATGGGATGAACAATAACAAAAAAAAATTGTCACCTTTTTTGTTTTTGTTTTCTACTTGTATGTTTTGTCAACATTCCATCTCCCAAGTGACTTGCCTTTTCGGGTTGCAGAGGTAGCAAATCTCAACATATTATGTTTGCTTGTGCTGTGTTAGTTGGGGTTTCTTTTTGGTTTTCTTATATTTAAAGGTGGCATTTAATTGCAAAGTTGGAAAATGAATTAATTTTCATGGAAAACTATTCTGGAAAACATGAAAAATACTTTAGGTGTTGTTTGTTTGCATTTTCATTTCCAACTTAGAAATTAAATATTTTCCATTTTTTTAGCTTGATTAGCATTATTTTCCAAAGAGGCTCAATACGTTAAAGTTCATTTTTTGGGAAGGTTCAAACTTTAAACTTCAACAAACGAAAATTAATTCGACATTTAAAACCAAAATGCACCCACAAGTTAAGAGGTTAATTGGTGCTCTTTCAACTTTGCAGTGTTGCTTGGAACCAGAAACACCAAATTATTATTATTAGAAAAAAATATAATAAGAACACAAATTTATATACTGTTTTCCTTATCACATATAACCATTAGTCTTGCTCAAACGATTGAAAAATTAATATAATTGATTACCTGATAAAAGAATATTTTGCATGCACCGACGATTTCTCTAATTCACCCCATTGGTTATTAATACCCACTTTTCTGATCAGGGCCGGCCCCGAAGATTTGAGGGCTCAAGGCGAACTTGTAAAATGGGGCCCTTTATATAATTTTTTTTCCCGAAAAGTATAATATGTATTTTTACACGCTAACAAGAAACGAACAAAATAGAATACACAACAACCCAACAATCAATCTAAAAATTTCCGACCACAACAAAATAAAGGAAAATTGGAACCTGTTTTGCTGAATTTGTAAAGCAACTTTGAAAGCCATTCTTTGCTAAAAAAATGCCAAAGAAACACATAAAAAATGAACATCATTAGAATAAAAAAAATTAATAGCAGATTAAAAGGAGCAACAAGATTAATAACAAGAACTTGACAAAAAAAATTAACACTAAAAACTATAAAAAAAATGACAGACTAACAAAAAAATGATAACAAGAACATATAACTTTCTATTCATTTTTAAACTACATCATTTAAATCTTTAAATATAAATGTTGTTTGTACTAATCTAAGTGTTTAAAATATAAAAAAAAAATGACAACAAGAACAGCAATTGAATTCAAAAATACAAAAAAAAGCATTTAAATCCAAAAATTAACAACAATAATTAAAATTAAAAAATGACAGATTAATAAAAAAATGGCAACAAAAACTTAACAAAATGACAAGAAGAGGTAAAAAATGACAACAAGAAGAGATAACTTTATATACACTTTAAACCTTAGATTAGTAAAATAACAACCTTTAAAAAAATTAATAAAAGAGTTCATCATATTAGTAAAAAAACGACATTTATATTTCTGGATTTAAAAAAAATACGAACAAGAATAACTTAACAAAAAAATTAACATCATTTTACAAGTGTTCAATAAATTAATAGAAAATAACATTTATATTTAACAACAATGAAGATTTCAATCTAAAAAATTAACATGAGATAACGAGGGAGGGTGAATAAAAAAAATACAAACCTCTCGAATTTTTTTGGGCTGAAACTTGAGAGTATTGTAAGCATTTAAAAGAGGGTTGATTTTTTTAGAAATAATGAAAGAGAGTTTAAATGGTTGGAACTTGGATGGAATTTGAAAAGTTGATCTTGGGTGGAGTGGGGGCCGTTTTTTTCAGTTCTTAAATGAGTGTAATGAATGAGGAATTGGAAATTAAGGGTTAGTTGCTGGTGGGTGAATTTTAAGTTCATCTTTTGGGCTTGGGCCTATTTTTAGAAACTTATATAATACACACCTATACAATATTTGATACCTATATTTTTATATTAGATTTGGGGACCCAAGGCGGTTGCCTCATCGGCCTACCCCTTGGGCCGGCCCTGTTTCTGATCAACAACAAATAATTAAAAGCAATAATATATTTAAAAAAAATTGTGTTTTGGGAAGAGATTTCAATAAACAAATATGGAGATTAAAAAAAAGTACAAATATTTGATATCCAAATGCTTAATCTCATTCTGTTATCAAATATCAATTTTACCATGATTAGAAGGAAACCCGGGTAATATTTGCAATCTAAAAAAATAGTTAAAAAGACTAAATATGAGCTTACAAGAAAATAAAATTTAGTACAATCCAAACTACAATATTTATTCTTCAATAATTATAGGATCCAATATCTTATATTACCTATAACTTTCTGGTGCGCAATAAAATGTTACAAAGACAATCAGATAAAGAAAAAGATGGGTTTTGAAATTGATCTCCATAAACAAATGTGGATAAATTTCTGGAAAACTAATAATAAAATTTTGATTTTTAAATTGCCAAAGACAACACACAAGTCAAATTTGCGGTATCATATAAGGAATTTAACTTCACTGAACATCACACAATAAGGAATCTCAATGAATTTGGTGTGTCGGTGGCCAATTTGCGGTCTCATAGAATTTTCATACATAAATGATAGCATGTGCATATGCTTGAGTGTGCGTCTATATAATAGATAAGAAATGTGTTGACAGTTGAATAGGGACTGCGTGAGAAAATGGTGATGGCAGTCTACCATTTATGTTTATATACAAAAAAAATTATATAAAGATATTAAATATCTAAAAATTACTGAAAAATAATTCTTCTACCATTTTCATTTTTAAAATTAGGATTGAATACCAAAAAGTCTCTCAAATATTTTTTAATACACATTTAGTCCAATCCTTTTATTTTATACCAAAAAGTCCCTCAAACACCCATTTAACTAATGTTTACTTGTTTTTAAAGGGTCGCCCCAGCAACATGGTGAAAGAAAACAAGGTCCGCGCCAGTGGCATGGTGAAGAACTTTTTGAAGTAAAACAAAAAGGTTTGGATTAAACGTGCATTAAAAAATATTCGAGGGACTATTTGGTATATACTCCATAAAATTACTAACTAAACTTTTATAATTAAATTTATCTAGCAATTCATGTTCAATAGATAATAGGACTACTTGATCGTAAGTAAGTTTTTGATAATTTTAATTTTGAAAAACTTCTTTTTGTAGATGCGATTGTAGCCGGCATGTTTAATAGAATTTTATAAGCAATAAATGAATTTGAAAAACAATTAAGTTTTTTTTTAAAAAATTTAGTATCTCGATTGCCATTTTTATTTCTTTTGGTAATATATATATATATATAGCAAAATTTTAACTTCTTCAAATGAATCTTTACCATCAAGATCAGAATAAATTTCATGGTTTAGAATTGTTTTAAGATTAACACAATATTTTTTCAATTTGGTATCATATAAGGAATTTAACTTCACTAAACAAAATAAAAATTCAAACTTTTTCTCATATTCTTTAAATTGATCAAACCTCATCTCTAATGACTCAATGGCTTCATCTACTATACGTAGAAAATAATTAATTCTAAAAGAGTATTCGGATGATTGTGTATTCTCCTCATTAGCAATCTCATCAGATTATCCCTTCCTACGAATTTGGTGTGTTACAGTAAAAATATGATCAATTTTCATTTCGGTACAAGTTTCTTTAGCGGTATTCACCACATCTATGAACATAGTTTCTCTATATTTAAAAAAAAATAATCAGCCCTCCTTCTTGTTCAATTGCAATATCAATTAGCATTTAAATTGTAAGTTTTTGCTAACCAAATTAATTGCATGCAATATTTCATACCAAATAACCATGGATGATAAAAAATCATATTTTCTAAGATATTTTTTTGCTAATGATTTAGCTTGAATTCGTGCGTCTAATTCATTATCAGTATCTCTAACTTGTAGTAAAGCTTCTCTTATATCCGAAGCTTGAAATTTAATAACTTTAGTAGCTTCAATGCGACTTTCCCGACGTGTAGTAGATAGACTTTACACTAATATTAACATTATCTTTTAAAATTTGTCAACGTTTTGTCGAATTAGCAAATAGTTTATAAATGGATTGTACAATCACAAAGAAATCTTTTTCTTTACCACAAGAATTTGCCATATCACAAATTATTATATTAAGACTGTGTGACAACCAGACGGAGTGTAAAATGCTCTACGATTTATATCTAATAATTTTTTTTAGAGACCTTGGTTCTTACCATGCATGTTAGATCCGTTATCATATTCTTGTCCCCCAACATTATTAATATCTAAATTATTCCTTTTATTATTTTTTCTAATTTGTTAAAAAGATATTCTCCCATTGTTTCATCCACTTTTAAAATTTCTTTAAAGTATTCTTTTATTGTTAGCGTACTATTGGAAACATCTGTACATCGTAATATAAAAGACATTTGTTCATTGTGACTTGAATCGAGAGTGCAATCAAGTATTATAGAAAAATATGTAGCAAGTGATTGTGCCTTTTACTTCAGAAGCTAACATAAGTATCAACTCATTTTGAATTTAAGACCAAGATAATGATGATAAATTTTCCAATTTTCAATACGTTTTACATGTTCTTTCATTGATGGATCCCACTTTGTAATTATTTCAATTAGGCCTAAAAAGTTCCCATTACTATTTTTATAAAGCCTCTCATTTGTTCCACAAAATGCCAAATTATTTTTAGCTAAAAATTGTACTAGAGAAATAATTCTTTCTAATGTTTTCCTTCTTTGTTAATACGGTCTTATATATTTTCACCAATGATTTCATTTTTATCCGATCTAATACGCAAATAAAACCAAGTTACAATGTTATTGAGATGCTCATTACTTTCTTTATGTTCTTTAAGTATAAAACTGAGATGCCCCCAATCATTATATCCTTCATTCGCTAATTGACCACCTCTTTTGTGGTATTTTTTAAATAATTACATCAAAAAAAGCTTATCCGCATCCTTTGAATACGCGAGTCATGTCCTATCCTCCTTATCCCCATTTGGTAAAAAACGGGTGTAATATAATGAAGAAAAACATCTAGATAATTTATTTTTAGGACATTTTTTCACAGACAGATATCTTATTGGACCATTTTCTACCAATATGTCTTTAGATTTTATATCAAGATTATCTCAATTTCCTGGGTCAAAAATATGAATCATGTTACTAGTTTGTTCATCCACTATATGGTCATCTTCATCATTTTTCGTAGGACTTACATTATTCACTGTTTTATTTTTGTCATTGTCATTATTTTCTAATTCTTTCGATTGACTTGTATTTTCATTAACATAATTTATATTTTTTTTGCACTTCAATAATGAATTTATCAAGGCATCCCTTAAAAGATTGTGTCACCTCTTCTATTCTTTTTAATTTTTTTAATTTTTGATATTAGGAGGCTTGTTTTTTTTGTTACATTTGTAAAAATTATAAATTCATAGATAAAAAAAGAATATACAAATAATAGCAAATCAAATAGACAATTTTAGAAATATCTCAATTAATTCAATATAAAAAAATTGAAAAACATGTTACCTGATTTGAGCGTTTTAGTTCCTTCCCAATTTCATCTACCTCATCAAAGTAGAAAGTAAGAATTTGGTAACAAAAAAAATAATTACATACAAAAAAATTAATAAGACCTTGAAGAATTTAAAAAAAATCAAATTAATAAAAAAATATAGTAATAATAGCTTTAAAAAGTTAAAAAAACTAATAAAAAACCATGAACTTTATAAATTATAATAACTATTATAACTTGTTAACTTAATTAAAAAAAATCAATACAAAATTATACTACCTGTAAAGAGATAGAATAGTGTTATTGATTTAAGCGTGAAAAGTAGTGTCGCGTCAAAACGCTAATCATTGAATTCGTTTCACTGCGTTAATATAAAAACCTAAATTACGACTGCACTTGCGATACAAGTATAACAGTAAGTCGGGTATCGAAAGAAATCCACAGGGAGTGTCATATAGATCGTATTTATTTTAGTACTGCAAGAATAAAATTGTAAAAGGTGATGGGTGGTTATAGTGAAAAAGGAAAAAAAAAAGAAGTTAACTGTAAACAACATAAAAGACGAGAGTCGGGATTGCATTTGCTCCACACGGGCTAAACAACTAATAATCAGAATTTTGGTTCGAAAGCTATTTAACTGGCATGTTCAATTAAGCATAAACATCACACAATAAGGAATCCAATCCAAAGCTGCGAGATTAAACCTTTAACCGAAAATGGTCACACGCGGATTAAATTCGAATTATCGCTATAAACACTAACGTTGAATGAAAAAGAAAGTTAAACGCATAAAAATCCGACTTTGATACACGAGGTTTTAATTAAACACAATTTTACTCGAAACCTAACTTTCGGAGGTCGACGCTCGTTAATGGCGGAAACATAATCCCGATCCTATTTGACTAAGGGCTAGGCATGAATTAAACTAATTAAAGCAATAAATAAATAACTACAACTAATTAACAAAGCATGTAAATAAACTACAAAGCAAGAAATGAAGGAAAAACAACTATAGAAATGAAGAGTGCACTTACAATCCACAAATGAGGCAAACCCAAATGGGAGAGAAAATGAGCTCTCAAAACCCTAACCCTAACCTAAACTAAGAGAAAATAATATATATCTAAGTATTTACACAAAATGTTGCTTATATAGTAAGTTCGGAGAAAAATAAAGGAAAAAGAAATTAAAAAGAAAAGACGGTCAAAAATTGCAGACCATCGATCGATCGACCCAAATCATCGATCGATCGATCAATCAGGTATTTACCCACTACTTTGCTTGCAGACCAAAAACTAAAGGGATGATCGATCGACCCTTTTCTTTTGATCGATCGACTAAACGATTTTTGCAAAAATAATCCCCTGCTTTTGATATGTTGTGAATCCCTTCCGCGAGAATTGCTATAACTTCTTCGTTCGAATTCGGATTCAGGCACCGTTAGCGGCCACGCGAAGCTTGCTCAGAGGGATACAACTTTTGTAAGATGTTGGACCAGATGCCCAAATTATGAAATGACTAAAATTCCCTTGTACCTGTGATTGTGTACAAAACTTTACCTGAATGCATCCAAACTCTATACTAAGTACCTAAATACCTACAAAAGCTCAATTAACCCCTGCAAAGCATGTTAACATATAAAACGAAGGTTGTCTAGTTAACGAGCATAAATATAGGGATTAATAGATCCGAGGGGCCTAATAAGGCGTAGGTTAATGGGTGAAATACGCAATATTTACATCGTATCACATAACTTACACATTGTTAGGCATTAGAAATGAAATAGGAAACAAAAAGTGTTAAAGCGGAATCCCCGGATTGTGATTTTCTCAATTAAAATCAAAGTTAATTTCCTTTTTAAATAAATGCGGAAGCGTTATAAAAGGGGTGATGGTTCAACAATAAACATCAAGGCCGAGTTTTAATATCATAAGAAACAAATTAAAACATAATTCCAGTCCTAGAATTTGCCTAAGTCATGATTATTCATTTAAACAAAGTTAGGCGAAACCAAATTAATGCAAGTGACTTGAATAAACCAAATTTACCCAATATTTAAATTAAAGTCCCAATTTAAATTAGTGTGATTGTAAAACCAAATTTTATCTTGAAATTAATCTAGCATGCGTTCTAAGTGATATAGAGCAAGATAAAATCAACAGTCACACTACACCGCGATATACGAGGAAAAACCCACTAACGGAAAAAAACCTCGGGACGGCCCTAGCCTCAAATCCACTAAAAACGGTATTACAAAATACAAGACAAAAGATTTACTTCCTAAACTCGAACCCTCTCAAGCCGTGATGCTTCTTCTTGTATCGACCTCAAATTTGCGGATAACCAACGGAGCTCCACCGCGGTCTCGGACTCCCACCGATCGGGCAATTAGGCACACCGTCACCCCAACATGGAGCCTTTCTCCAAATGGGTAGAAATGAAACGAACTTCTCTTCAATTCGGTGTAGAGAAAAACCGGTGCCAAAACAATCTCCAAGCAATTGATATTTATATATGGAACTTGGAATAAACAACAATGGGTGTAAACTAAGTGTTTAAAGATTTTTTCTTTAAGTTGAAGAACACTTAAAACATGAACATTTTCCTTTTTGGAATGATCTCTCAAACTCTCTCTAGGAGATGTATTATGATGGAAAAGTTGTCTTGGAAAATGTGTTTCCCGCACATAATAATACATGAAAAAGTTGGTTGAAAACTAAGTGGAGAAGTGGGGAAAAAACTGCTCAAAACCGTTCCCGCCTGACGTCTCGTTCGAACGAACTTGACTCTCGTTCGAACGAGACTTCTAACGAGCGACCAGCCTGGGCTCGTTAGAATCTCGTTAGATATCTCGTTAGAACGAAAACTCGTTCGAACGACATATAGAACGATGGACCAGATTAGGGTCGTTGGCAAACTCGTTCGAACGAACCTGGTTCGAATGATAAAACTCGTTCGAACGAAATCTGGTTCAAACGAAAAAACTCGTTCGAACGACATTTCTAACGAACGTCCAGAAAGTTTGTAAAATTTGATTTTGGCCCAGAAACTTTTATAAACTTTTATATACTTATTTTTTAAGTTTCTAATTGATTCTTTCTGAAAAATAAAATGCAGTTTTTATTAACCTAACACCCAATACATATTGTTCCAAGCTCCTATATACATATAATTACATTCATACCTTGGGAGCATGGAACCTTAGTTGATGACGTAGAAACGAGGCACACAAACCGGCATTTTGATAAAGCTTTAAGTTATTTGCCGCTACGTCTTCAACATACACTTCATAGGCATGAGAATATTACACTAAATACTATCCTATGAATAAATGTTTTTTGTCCGGAATTGAGCCAAAACTATATATGGACTCAATTGGAAATTTGTGTCCTTACAAATCTCCCCCTTTGGCTATTCCGGGACAAAAACCAAACAAAAATCCTAAAGGGCCGTCAAGCTCTACTAGACTCAAAACATAACCCGCCCAATCTTGACTCAACCCAAGGATCAAACGCTTTGCCATAGAAAGATGCCGCTTTAGAATAATTCCTGCACACTTAAGCAAACTCATCAAATGCATAGGGAATATCAAAGTATTAGTTGCAATTAATTAATTACTCCCCCTAAATTAATTCTCCCTTTAAACACATGACCTACTTACATGACCTACTTAGAAAGACGTCTCCCCCTAAGATAAATCTCCCCCAAACGAAGATACGATAATAATAGGATTAGATACCATTTCTCCCCCTATCATCATTCTCCCCCTTTTTGTTCGGGAATAGGCAAATGATAAAGAACTAACAAACAACATGTGAAAGCTTAAAGTGAAACGACATGAAAGCATATGGGCAATAAAAGCAAGGCAAAGACAAACAAATATCATTTATATATATATATATATATATATATATATATATATATATATACTATAAATATATCAATAAGTACGTGCATATATAGATAGATATAAACACACACATGACACAAAATACAATAAGTTTGCACACTCGTATGGCAAAAATGTGTCATATGGAAACGAAAGTGTAGGGGTGTGAACTAGCAACAATTAAATTTAGACCCAAACACTTAAGAAACGTTCACGGAGTTCTCATTTGATTGCAAACTTCATCACAATTAAATATAACCTCATGTGACAATATAAAGATTGAACTCAATGAACAAACATACACAATGCATACAAGCCTAGCATGATGATGATTCTACAAACCAAATAGAGTCATGACATTAAAGACAACTAGGATAAACGGACATTGTGCAAACCGTTGATATACCATCCAATTCTCCCTCAATAAGCATATATATTCTTTTTTTTTTTTTTGAATGAATATATCAAACAAACATAGGCCTTGGCAATTGCTTTCTTTGAATGCCAAATATTCTGTTTTTAGGCCTTTGGATCACGTATTTCTTTTAGATCCAATCAACGGTGGCTTACTATCGCAAAGGATTTAATTCATCCTTTCGGAGCCCTTCCCCGTGCATATATTAATTTATCATGTTTTCATTTTTCACACAAATCTCACATGCAACGGATTTTGACATGCACTAGTCCTCCTAGGTCATAGACATGTAGATGACTAGATTGATAGGAGAACACCTCAAAAAGCTCAAATATAACATGTGACATTAAGATTTCAAAAGAGCTCGTGCATGTGTGAAAAGAGGCATATAAAAATAGAATCCATTTAAACAATACAAAATCCAACTACTCCATAAAATATGGTAAAGAACTTAATAAGGATTGAAAATCTAAACCAAAAGTTCTAGCCACGTGGGAGCGTAAATGATGGGATTCAAACACAAGTATATGCCACATAAAGTGTGTCAAACAAAAATACACACAAAATAAAATCTTTTTGAGTTTTTTAACATTTTTAATCAAAAATAAATATTTACTCAAAAGGTCAAACAAAAATCATTTGTATTTTTCATTAAGCTTTAAATGAAATAAATAAAACACAAATGATAAACAAAAATCTTTTTATATTATGCAGTCAACACAAACGCAAAGAATAATACAAAAAGATAAACAAGTCATAATTTCTAGCATGTGATATGAAATAAGGCAATGACTAGAAACTGACTAAACAAGCATACATTTAGCATATGAATATAGCATGAAGTACAAACGCTAACGTATGCAAACACTAACACATTAATCCATTAGATTTAGCAAGGGAGGAAGCATGTGTAAGTAAATGAGAATCAAAATCCCTATTTTGTAAGGCAACCAAGTCGGATTTCCTAACCCAAATAAATGAAGAATTACTATCTTGGGGTGTAGGAACGTTAGCTATCGTGGTTACTTTACTATGGGATTTTCTAGGAATTCGTTTAAGATCTAAACAAAATTTCCTAAGATGACCTTGACGACCACAATGTGTACAAGTAAGAGCATGTCGAAAAGATTTATCTAAGGAGTGATCATTAAATGCATTCCTAGAAGATTCTCCTAAAACATTGGTTTTGACTTTAGGGTTAAAATCATTACAAGAATTGAAGCCTAAACCAAAAGTGTCATTTTTAATTTGGACCGTTCCTAACATTTTATCTAGTTTTTTCGAACGACACTCCAAATCAAATTTGACATTACTAGAATCTTTTAATTTATTTTCCAATTCTAAAATTTTAGATTCTAGTAAAACATTTCGCTCTTCAAAACCAAGAAGCTCCTTTTTCAAGGATTCCATTAAACCCCTAAGGCTATCTCTCTCGCCTTCTACATAGTTAAGCTTCTCTTGAAGAGTTCTCTCATGAGTCCTAAGGTCTTCTATTAAGGCACTTTCATCAATGACCTTGACACTCTCTCTTAAACTCGCTTCTAACTTCAAATTAGCTCTTTTCAATTTAATAGATTCTTTATATAATTCATGAAAAGCATTTTGAAGTTCACTCATATCAACCTCTTCTTCATTTTCACTCTCTCTTTCTTCTTCACTCTCACTATCATCAAAAATAAGAGAATCATGTACAATGACCTTCGAAGTGGCATGTGCTATAATTTCATCATCCGGTGAGTTCTCATTATCACTCACATGTCTAGCCATAAAAGCCACAAAATTTTTCTTAGTGGGGGAATCGGGCTTCTCTTCCTTATCACTATCACTAAGGGTCGCATTATATGAAACGGGTCATTTACCCTCTTTCCTTAGTTTAGTGGGGCACTCAAAAGCCCTATGGCCATAACCTTCACAACCAAAACATTTATTAGACTCGTCCCTATCAATATTTTCATTACTAGGTTTAGGGATCTTATCGGCTTTAGAAATCTTCTCGTTTTTATCATGTTTAGAAGATTCAAATTTCTTAAAATCATTTTTAACTTTATCTTTGTTAAATTTAAGAAATTTTCTAAATTTACGAGCAAATAAAGCCATGTCTTCCGAGTCACTATCACTATCGCTCTCTACTACTTGTTTAACCTCTTTGCGGGCTTTTAAAGCAACGCCCTTTTCGATTTTCTTTTCATTTTTAGAGGGAAACATATCTAGTTCATAGGTTTGTAAATCACCTACAAGCTCTTCTAATTTCGTAGAGGCTAAAGTGGGTAAAGAATTTAAAACGGTCACCTTAGGAATAAATCTATCGGGTAGGGACCTTAAAATTTTCTTTACTACACGGTCGTCAGGTATTTTCTCTCCCAAGTTAAAGGATGAATTGACAATATCAGAAAGTCTAGCATAAAATTTATCAAAAGTTTCTTTTTCATCCATTTTGATAGTTTCAAATTGAGTGGTGAGGTTTTGGAGTTTAGAAGCTTTAACGACACTCGTTCCTTCATGAGTTAATTGTAAAATATCCCAAGCTTCTTTAGCGGTTTCACATGTCATAATACGTCGAAATTCATCCGGTGCGACAACGCTAAATAAGGCATTTAAACCACGGGAATTAAAATTTGCAAGTTTAAACTCATTTTCGGTCCATCTATCAACGGGCTTGGGAACATGTACATTTTCAATTAAATGTGTTGGTGGGGTCCAACCGTTAACAACAGACATCCAAACACGTTCATCGATAGATTTAAGTGCCGATTTCATTCGCGCTTTCCAATACGCGTAGTTTGAACCATCAAAAATAGGAAATTTTGAAAATGGGAAAAAATCCATATTTAGCCAAAAATTAAAGGATCTTTAACGAAATAATTTATCGTTTTTGGCTCTGATACCAATTTGTAAAAACGTGGAATCCCCGGGTTTGAAATAATAATCTCAAATTAAAATAGAAATTTCCTTTTTCAAATAAATGCGGAAGCGTATAATAAGGGGTGATGGTTCAACAATAAACATCAAGGCCGAGTTTTAATATCATAAGAAACAAATTAAAACATAATTCAAGTCCTAGAATTTGCCTAAGTCATGATTATTCATTTAAACAAAGTTAGGCGAAACCAAATTAATGCAAGTAACTTGAATAAACCAAATTTACCCAATATTTAAATTAAAGTCCCAATTTAAATTAGTGTGATTGTAAAACCAAATTTTATCTTGAAATTAATCTAGCATGCGTTCTAAGTGATATAGAGCAAGATAAAATCAACAGTCACACTACACCGCGATATACGAGGAAAAACCCACTAACGGAAAAAACCTCGGGACGGCCCTAGCCTCAAATCCACTAAAAACGGTATTACAAAATACAAGACAAAAGATTTACTTCCTAAACTCGAACCCTCTCAAGCCGTGATGCTTCTTCTTGTATCGACCTCAAATTAGCGGATAACCAACGGAGCTCCACCGCGGTCTCGGACTCCCACCGATCGGGCAATTAGGCACACCGTCACCCCAACATGGAGCCTTTCTCCAAATGGGTAGAAATGAAACGAACTTCTCTTCAATTCGGTGTAGAGAAAAACCGGTGCCAAAACAATCTCCAAGCAATTGATATCTATATATGGAACTTGGAATAAACAACAATGGGTGTAAACTAAGTGTTTAAAGATTTTTTCTTTAAGTTGAAGAACACTTAAAACATGAACATTTTCCTTTTTGGAATGATCTCTCAAACTCTCTCTAGGAGATGTATTATGATGGAAAAGTTGTCTTGGAAAATGTGTTTCCCGCACATAATAATACATGAAAAAGTTGGTTGAAAACCAAGTGGAGAAGTGGGGAAAAAACTGCTCAAAACCGTTCCCGCCTGACGTCTCGTTCGAACGAACTTGACTCTCGTTCGAACGAGACTTCTAACGAGCGACCAGCCTGGGCTCGTTAGAATCTCGTTAGATATCTCGTTAGAACGAAAACTCGTTCGAACGACATATAGAACGACATATCGAACGACGGACCAGATTAGGGTCGTTGGCAAACTCGTTCGAACGAACCTGGTTCGAACGATAAAACTCGTTCGAACGAAATCTGGTTCGAACGAAAAAACTCGTTCGAACGACATTTCTAACGAACGTCCAGAAAATTTGTAAAATTTGATTTTGGCCCAGAAACTTTTATAAACTTTTATATACTTATTTTTTAAGTTTCTAATTGATTCTTTCTGAAAAATAAAATGCAGTTTTTATTAACCTAACACCCAATACATATTGTTCCAAGCTCCTATATACATATAATTACATTCATACCTTGGGAGCATGGAACCTTAGTTGATGACGTAGAAACGAGGCACACAAACCGGCATTTTGATGAAGCTTTAAGTTCTTTGCCGCTACGTCTTCAACATACACTTCATAGGCATGAGAATATTACAATAAATACTATCCTATGAATAAATGTTTTTGTCCGGAATTGAGCCAAAACTATATATGGACTCAATTGGAAATTTGTGTCCTTACAAAAAGAACCACAAGTAAACCAAAGACAAGAGATAGTACAGAATAGGATAAATAGATAAGGGCCACTTTCACGGGCGAACGATTGCATTTAGCGTATGCAATCAGCCGTTAAACCTTAGGTTACACTAGTGGACGAGTGTCATCTCGTGAGGATTTTCAGGGATGTCATCACATGGTTTCCTCAAAATATGCCCAATCAAACATGCGACAAACTCAACAATAACGAAAAAGATTTTAAACATGTTATTAGCATATTGAACGAATTCAAACAAAAGTCCACGGTTATTAACAATATAGAACGAACTTTGTAGAATTGAAATCTTAAAATGTGGGAGGGGAGCGAGCACATGCATATTATGATTTGAAAAAAACTTATATAAACTAGATAATTAACATTAAAGCATGCATAAATTCAATCCTCACCGGGCATTACACTCAACAATTGAAATCACTATGAAGAGGGAGGTAATACACGGGACATGCGAGCATAAAGAGTAAATGTAAATGGAAACTAGGCGGCACACATGTCACAAATGAAGAACGTTATATAGGAAATTAAAAATTAGAATCTCAATGAAAGATACCGCACATTATAATAGGCGAAATGTATTTTAACAGATTATCAAACTATTTCAACTTTTAAATTAACCCTAAGATCATATAGGACTTGTATAGGGTTGTAATGTAGGTTTGGGGTTAAGGTATGAAACGAAAGGTATATGTACGGATTCAAAGTGTTCGGGGATGAAAACTCGGGATAATGGTAAATAGTGGGAAATATACACCATATACAAACTTTTTATTTTTTTCTTTTTCTAACGTTTTCTTTTGTTCTATTTTGTTTTTTCTTTTTCTTTTCTTTTCTTTTTCACTTCACTTTCTTTTCTTTACTTTTCTTACTCTCATATGCTTAATTGCAACCACAAGACAATAACATCATTCAATCCCAAGTATCATTCCAAACAAAGGTATGGAAGGTAATATGTATGGTTTATAACTCCAATGTGGAATTGGTTATGGAGTTTTGGGGTGGTTATGAAACGAAAGGCTATATTTAGTTTCAAAGGGGTTGACAAGGAGAAACATATAAGGTGAGATCAAGGCTAATATGGGTGATATAACAAAGATGGCCTATGATCATTTTTTAAAGTTTACGCAATTCTCGAGTCAAAATAAATTTTAAAAATCATGCTCAAGTAACACATTTTAAAAATGAACTCAATTAATGAATGAGAAAATGAAAAAATAGTGAGATTACTGACAAATTCAACGTTTTCAAGGAGGAAAGAGAAGTCTATAAAACTCACAAATGAAGGTATGGCACAAATTTTACTTTTATAAGTATATACAATGCAACAAAACATTACCGAGTTATAAAAATCTTAAACCAAATCAATAAAACAAGAAAAGCGCATGTACTCATGAGATAAAGTTTAATTCACGAAGTTATTCATAATATTAATGATTTGAGGACTAAAGTCTAATAACTTCTAAAATCGAGAACATGCATCATTGAGTTGTCTATTGGATCGGGCAATTATTAAAATTTATCATCGGAAACAAAGGCAAAAATCCCATCAAAGGAGAAAAAAGAAAGAAAATATTTTTGAATTTTTTGATTTTTTTTAAATTTAATTAACAAATATAAACATGGCTCACGGTGATAAAATGAGATGAATAATCACACACCCCTGTAAGGACATTTTTGTCCATTATCAATTTATATGTCGTACGCCGTTACACCGTTGAAGAAACTCAAGATCGCATCTACATCAACGGATCCGAATATCAAAGCATCTTCAACATCATAGCCTCTGCGAGAATGAACTTGGTAAAATTTTGTTTTTACGTTCCTTAAAGTTCATATTTAGTATTGGGAAATTTTTATAAAATATTTTTTATAAAAATAAGAAGTAAGTTTTTTAAAGCAAAATGAGGCTTTTAAAAGGATTTTATTTTTCTGGGAAAACCGGACCGGTCCGCCCCCTACCGGACCGATCCGCAACCGGACCGATCCGTACCTCAACCGGACCGATCCGCCTTGCTCGAGGTCCATTATACCACGGATCGAATGCGAACCGAAGAAGGAAAATTTTAAAAGAACCGATCCGAGGTTGGACCCATCCGCCCCCAAGACGGACCGGTCCGCCTGGGATAAACTCGATCAGATCCGTGTGATATTTTTCCACCTATTCATATTTCCTATATATATAACTATTTCGGTGGTATATTTTTTCAAGTCTTTGAGAAAACGTTTTTAAGAGTACAAACACAACAAGACTTCACCTTTTTGAGTCCCAAGACTCTTTTTGATTCACACCAAAAATCCCAATTACTTTTGTGAATCTTTTGGAACCCTAGAACACAAACTTTGTTGTTGTTCATCTTTGTGGAGAGATCTTTGCAACCGAGGGCTGCGTGTCATTGCTGAGGGAGTCTCTACAAAGTTTTATGGCTGCGTGTCATTAAGAAGAGCTGCGGTTCTTTCTTCGTTGTTTGGGCTGCGAGTCCTTGGAGGGTGCTGCGTGTATTCTCTTGCTGAGTTGAAGACTGCGTGTCTTTGTGGGTTGGCTGCGCGTTGATTTATTGAAGATTTCTCTATGTAATTGTAAGCTGCGGCTTGTATATTCATAGTGAAATAAAGGTTTTACCCGAAAGGGTTTTTTTCCTGAATTCTGTGTCTCAGCATAATTTTTGTGTTACATGCTTTATTTATTTATGGGTTGACACACGCACCTTAGATGCATGTTTAGGGGCTGAAATTCAATAAGTGTGCTATATTAGAAATTTGCGAAGTTAATCAATTATCACATAGTATTGTCTTTTCAACCCCCTAACTTGAATCACACATTGTCCTCAATGTAATTAAATACACTATGAAAAAGTGAGGGATAGAAATAAATCACCCCAATTTGGAGCGATCCCTGAGGTAGTCAACGTGAGACCTATACACACCAAAGAAAAATAAAAATATTTACTGCAAGAATTAAGTTAAAAGAAATCATGTCCTAAGTCACAACAATATATAAGGGATGAAGTGCAAATACTGGATAAATTGATGGTGAATATTTGATTTTATAAAAATGGAGGGTCACACCCATCAAAATCCAATAAATAACTAACAACTACATTATCATATCCTATTTCATAATTTCATAAAACAACTTAATAAAATAAAAAGAAAGAAAGAAAGAAAGAATAAATAAATTCCCATTACAAAAGGAAAAATAACTCAGAAACCGGGCCCACTAGAGGATCCCGGGGCATTAGGACTGTGTGGCGCGCAGGGGTTCTGAAGATGCGGTGGCAACTGCATATCCCACCCGCACTGAAATGCATACATGTCTCGCATCCTCGACTGCAAAACGTTGAAATCTTGCTGCTGTATGTCCGTGAGTGCCTCAAATCGGCGGTCTACGTGCAACTTCATCGCCACTAACTGCGTGCCAAGCGATGCCGAGTCACAATACTGTTGTGGGCCCTGCTCGACAGCTCTAATCTCTATTTCCTCATCAGCATCATCAACAGACTTTGTCCTCAGTCTTTTGACACCCGATTGTCCCCAACGGTGATCCAACATCTTCAAAATATTATCTTTAGTGAGAAGCTTCAGCGGGTCACGTTTGCGGTCCGAATCAAACTCAGGGCAGCCGTGCTGTAGACAAATTTGAGTGACGAGTAAAGGAAATGGGAGGGAATATGTACGGGCTCGCTCCTTAGAAGTAGCGTACATCATATCCAAAAAAATATCGGGCAAATTAATGTTGCCCAAGTTTTTCACGAGAGTGTAGATGAATGCCGCGTGCTTATGGCGCACCTCCGACCGGATCCTAGTGACCATAACGGAGTGCACATTGATATAGTGAAGCAATCGTGGCAAATCCTCCATTGCGGCTAACCAAAATGCTTTCTTGTGCCATACCTGCCAACTCCTGGATCAATGTACTAAGCCCAAAAATATTCCCGTCCTTAAATTGTACCGACTGCTCGGGGTATGAAATTCCACCCATATATCTGGCTAAGTCCGAGCGACTAAAAGAAATCTTCACCCCCTAACCATTGCCTCGTATGGCATCTGCTTCCTTTTTACCACCATGAATGTCGAATAAAATATTCGCACCAGCTCTTTGTTGATGCGACCATTCATGGTAAGAAAAGGCTCCCAATTGTGACAGCGCAGAAGAATTTGCGCCGCTTCTGGCACATGCTCTAGGATTCCATGCATAGTGATAGGCCAACGACCTTTGGTGAGTCTGAAAGTAGTCCTGAAACCACTCACGTTCCATTTCACAACGGAACCCTTCGAATCCTCTGGAGGGCACACACTTAGTGGAATCATATATTTTTTTATCTCGACCATTTCAACCTACAAAATAATAATCAGGCAAGAGAAATAAAATTGTAAAGCGCAATTAAAAGTTAGTCGGTGAACAAGTTGAAATGATGTGTGTAATTGCTTGAAACTGAGTGAAAACATACCACATTATGAGAAAATGTGTCGAGGTGCTACAATGAGTGAAAAATACACAAGTTCATGCTAAACATCTTGAAAAAACTGGTTTAGGAATTTTAACAAACACTTGGTGTGCACAATGTGGTGTAAGAGTAGGTGAGTGCCATTTGACCTAACAACATCCCCATTAATGAACAAATCCAAGAATCAAACAACAATGTGTGTTCATGAATGGCTATAATACAACAATTAAGCATATGAGCATGTTGGAACAACACAAAATTGGGACAACACCCAACTAAAACTTCTCACAATTCAAAATATTGATAAAACCCCATAATCATGAGAGTAATCAAGAAACATTATAAATTGCACTTGGAAAATTGGAAGAATTCATACCTTGGATGTGGAAAATTGGGTGAATTTGATTGAAGTTTGGTGGAGGAAATAATAGGGCTCGAAGAGGGGAGTAGGAGGTGTAGAGGAGTACAAGAGAAAAGAGAATATGAGCAAAATAAAAGAAAGAATCAACACTAGATATAACTGATCGATTGATCGATCGATGACCCTTTTCTCAGTCCACTGCATATGCCTCCTTCGCCTGCTTGTTTTTCATTTAAAAGACATGCCTCTATGTTGTGGGAAAAAAACTAAGAGCGGGGATTATATATATATATAAATAAAATAAAAACTATATATATAACATTACTATATAACATTACACCAAAAAAATTATTGTGTAGGGAGAAATAAATATATAAATATGTACATGAAAAAGTATATACACTACAATTTAATAAAAAAAATGAAATTTACAATGGGGGATACACAGACACAATTAAGAAAAATTATAAAAATGCATGTCCGGGACGCACAATCTCCATAAATTCCAGTTTGTTGAACCTACAAAAATTGTCAGAACCAAGAATACACAAAAATTAAACAAAAACTTAACTAATTACACTAGACAATAAGTAAGAAAAATGAAAAATAATAAGAAAAATAAAAACTAACTATTTACAGCCTACCATTTTTACTTCTAACTAACTATACACTAGAAGTCAAAATTTTTGAGGATCCACCGAAAATGGGATGTGACTTTGAAAGATCAACGATGGACCCTCTAAAGAAAATATGTTGCCTAGAAAATAGGAATTTCGTTTGAACAATGAAAGGCATGTGGGTGGTGGAAAAGGTGAACCATCACCAATTATAAATTTTTGGGCGGACGATGGGGGATTTGGATAATAAGGGAGAGAGGTACACTTCGGGTCCAAGAAAAGTCGATTCACCTCCTAAAGGTTTTTGAAGTGGAATGGGAGGTGGTGAACACGTAGGGGATACATCCATCATTGAAAATAAGTCCGACATAGAGTCCTTATCGACAAAAGGTTTAAAAGTTTTAATAATTTCTATAGACTCATAGGAATCAACCGGTAATTCTAATGGTTAGAGAACAAAAAACGTAAATGTTAATGAACCAAATTCAATATCAATCATCTAATAGTCGGAAGGAGATTGAATTTTGGGGGAGAAAGATTCACATTCAATGAGAAATTCCTTGAAAAATCGAGGTGAAACACAAGTTTCTACCTCCACATTGTTTAGCGCCAAAGAATCCATCTCATCGCAAAGTGCTTCAAGTCTTAATCCATCACCAATAAGGCTTTCCAAACGTTGAGAGTAAAGAAGAAAAGTTTCTTCCAAAGTAGACTTCCTCAGCTCAAGAGCTTCAGACTCCTCATTTAGTTGAAACTCATCTTCGAAATTATCGGAATAAAAACCTTCATTGGATTCGAATAATGAATCCAACTCAAGATCCCAATAAAGATTTTAATTTCAATAAATGTTATCAAGTCTTTCATTCTCAAGAAAATCGTAAAAATGGAAAACTTGAAAACTATCCCCAAAGTAAGAATCATTAGAATGACCGTAATAACTATAATAGTAGGACATGATTACCTAGTTGTTTGTATATGGAGAATACATGCAGGAAAGTGCGTAACAAAGAATCAAAATTTCTTTGCGCTTAAATAATTAATCCTGGCAAAAAGGTTAAAACAAAGAATACAAATACAAAAGGAAAAATACTACGAAATAATAAAACAATTACGATCTAAAACACATTCCCCGGCAACGGTGCCATTTTGATTAAGCGTGAAAAGTAGTGTAGCGTCAAAATGATAATCGTTGAATTCGTTTCACCTCGTTAATACGAAAACCTAAATTACGACTGAACTTGCGATGCAAGTATAACGGTAAGTCGGGTATCGAAAGAAATCCACATGGAGTGTCATATAGATCGTATTCGTTTACTACTTCAAGAATAAAAATGTAAAAGGTGATGGGTGGTTATGGAGAAAAAGGAAAAAGAAAGAAGTTAACTCTAAACAATATAAAAGACGAGATTCGGGATTGTATTCGCTTCATACAGGCTAAATAACTAATAATTAGAATTTCGATTCGAAAGCTATTTAACCGACATATTCAGTTAAGCATAAACATCACACAATAAGGAATTCAATCCAAAGTTGCGAGATTAAACATTTAACCGAAAATGGTCACACACGGATTAAATTTGGATTATCGCTATAAACACTAACCTTGAATGACAAAGAAAGTTAAATGCATAACAATCCGACTTTGATACAAGAGGTTTCAATTAAATGCAATTTTACATGAAACCTAACTTTCGGAGCTCGACGCTTGTTAATGACGGAAACGCAACCTCGACCCTATTTAACTAAGGGCTAGGTATAAATTAAACTAATTAACACTAATTAAAGCAATAAATAAATAACTACAACTAATTAACAAAGCATGTAAATAAACTACAAAGTAAGAAATGAAGGAGTAATAACTATATTAATGGTAGGGGAGATGAATAGTGCACTTACAATCCACAAATGAGGCAAACCCAAATGAGAGAGAAAATGAGCTCTCAAAGCCCTAACCCTAACCTAAACTAAGAGAAAATAATCAATATCTAAGTATTTATACAAAATGTTGCTTATATAGTAAGTTGGGTGAAAAATAAAGGAAAAAAAAATTAAAAGGAGAAAACTGTCAAAAATTGCAGACCATCGATCGATCGACCCAAATCGTCAATCGATCGATCAATCAAGTATTTTCCAACTACTTTTCTCACAAAACAAAAACTGAAGGGTCGATCGATCGACACTTTTCTTTCGATCGATTGACTAAACAAGTTTGCAAAAATAATCCCTTGCTTTTGATATATTGTGGATCCCTTTCGCAAGAATTGTCGTAACTTCTTTGTTCGAATTCAGATTCGGGCACCGTTTGTGGCCACGCGAAGCTTTCTTAGAGGGCTACAACTTCTGTGGAGATGTTGGACCAGATGACCAAACTATGAAATAACCAAAATGTCCTTGCGCATGTGATTGTGTATGGAACTTCGCTGAAATGCATCCAAACTCCATACTAAGTACCTAAATGCCTAGAAAAGCTCAATTAATCTCTACGACGCATGTTAACATATAAAACGGAGGTTGTATGGTTAGAAATCATAAATATAGGGATTAAGATACCCGAGGGGGCTAATAAGGTGTAGGTTAACGGGTGAAATACGCAATATTTGCGTCGTATCAGTTGTAGAATGCACTGTAGGTGCACGCTTGTAGCTGCACACACACACACACACACACACACACACACATACACACACACACACACACACACACACACACAGAGGCACTTGAGTGGAGAGAGAAAATTAGAGGGAGAGAGATTGGTTGTTTGATTAATATTATGAGATGGAGGAAGTCAGTAGTTGTTATAAAATGGATACCGAGAACATAGAAAAAAAATGAGATTAAAGGAGTTAATTGAGATTTTTTAGGTAGTTGAATCATTATGTGTGCAGATTTATTTTTTATTTTTAATATTTTAGTTAAATTTTTACATTTGAAAAAAAGGCCCCTAGAAAACTATATATATATATATATATATTGGTGCTTTCTATAAAATAGGACCTATGCCAGTGTCTAATTAATACATGACTAGTAGTGGCAAATGGGTTATTATGGACATATAAAAAATGGATATGGATACATTTGTACGGGTCAAGAGTGGGTCGGACATAATAATATGGGCGGGTCTAGTCGGGTCAAAACTGATTCGGATCGAGTTGGCCAGCTTTTTTTTGGTGGACCGAGTCATAATAAATGATGGTAATATTTATAAACTTTTAAAAATTTATAACTGTTATTCAAAAGTTTGCAAATGTTAATATTTATAAACTTTTAACTTTTAACCGTTATAAATGTTATAACAGTTATAAAGGTTTTTTTTGTTGAACACTTATTTGTTGAACAATTTTTTGTCTTAACTTGTTCAACAATAAAATTGTTGAACAGTTATTTGTAATAAAAGTGTAGTCTGAGTTTATTTCTTGCCTAGTGTTAGGATTTCTTATCAGAATATGATATATTTTGTGGAACACCATACATAATATCAAAACTTTAAGTCCAACTGAAATCAGAAAGGCATGTAACTGTAAGTAATTTTAATGGTAATCGTTGGGTTTTAAAATCTCCATAAGATATTTATAAAATCTTATGGAGCGCCACATAAACAACAAGATGAGGTCTTATAGAATTGACTCATGAGAACAAGATGATCGTTGCCGTTGATTTCTTGCCCTAATCCCCAAATCGTAGAGAGAGACGTCTAACATCGATCCCAAATCAATCGTAACCTTTGTTGCTGAAAGAGAATTGTAACCCGCTCAGACCCAAATTGTAGCCTTTAGAAAATCGATTTCAGAGTACTTAATGGGTTAGTTGGTTGGGTTAAACCATTTGGGCCCAACATTAACCCGCTCCGACCCGCCTACATTTTTATTTTAAACTAGTTAAACCCACTAACGAGTTACATGGATCCAAAATTAGAAATGTGGGCAGGTAATGGACGGTTTTCTCCATATTAAACCATTTTGTCGAGCCTATACATGACCAGGGACGACTCTTGGTGATGGATGGAAAGTGATATGAGGTTAATTATTTGTTTTGGGCAGTTTTATTTTAATCCTTAATTTTAGCTGGCAACTTCAATATTAATATAACCCTATTATTCATTTAACTTTTTATTTACCCACCACATTTCATAAAATACTTTAAATAGAAAATAAAATATACTTTAACACACATATATAAACATTCTAAATATTTCCACCTTTTAATTTTTATATATTTTAATAATCTTTGATACTTTACACTTTTTCAACAAACTTGTATTATTTAGTTTTTTTTTTCATTTTTTTTACTTCCTCTTGTATTTTTTTCTTATTTTTTGCATTTTTAGCAAATTTATTTTTACTCTACCTTTTTTTTGTTATTCCCCCCCCCCCCCCCCCCCCCGCCCCCCCCCCCTTATGTAACACACGTACAAATTTATATGTATGAGGTTTAGTTAAAAAATAATGTAACGATTGTGTACTTTCCACACCTTTGAATTTGTAGCTGGTGGTGTGTAAGTTAATCATTTAATATATGTTTCACCCCATAAATGCACGTATCATACACTATTTTTTCCCACTAACAGATAGTTTCCCAATATATGAGCGAACTTCAAATGGCGTATCTTTATCGAGTGGATGTCATACCGCATAGAACTTGCACTTCCCACTTGTCATCATCTAATATTTTAAATCCTTTAAGTAAAAATGAACACTCACACTTTTTTTTGCTCCCGACCTCCTTGTTTTCTTCTCGGTATTATTTTGTACTTCCTCAGAACTTGTATTCTTGATTCTTTTTTTGTGCTCACCCCTCATAAAAATACATTACTCGGTCACATCGACCATACTTTTATAACAGTGCTAACTATTATATACATTTATATGAGGGTATATATATATATACACACACACACATTTGATGGCTAATACGAGTACTATTTTTATTTAGATGGAATTTGTGTAGCAGGAACAATCCAGCTACGTATTGCTCTTTTAACTGGTTACAAGACATTAATTTTTTTAAAAGAGATCCGCACATAAGGACCATTTTTTGTGTGGTTTCCAAACATTTCAGGGAATCCTCCAAAATAAATCAGCTCAAAATATTTTTTTTTCAAAATAGTAAAAAAATTATTTTTAGTTGATTTATTTTGGAGGGTTCCTTAAAATATTTATGAAGTGCACAAAACATATCAATCCATTTTTTATATCATTATAAAATTAGTGGTCTGAATGTGCAGACCTCTTTTTGATATCCGCGTAGGAAATCCCCCCCCCCCCCCAACCTCTCTCTCTCTCTCTCTCTCTCTCTCTATCTATCTATCTATCTATCTATCTATCTATCTATCTATCTATCTATCTCTATCTCTCTTTGTGTGTGTGTGTATACATATATATGGGGAGGATCATGACACACCCCAACCCAGTTACTTATAATTAAGTTTGAAAGTCAAAGTGAGTCAAATCATACTTACCTTAACCAAATCATAAACACGAGTATCCTATTTTTTTTCTATTATTAACACGAATCAATAAAACTAAAAGCCTTTCACGATTCTAAGGTAATTATGCTTGTTCAAACTTACTGAAAAGATAAGTAGGCTTAAATTACCGCATTTCCACCCCTCCCCAAAATTTAGGATGAATTTCAGTTACCAACTAATTGGGGGCCCGACAAATCTTCTCTCATATCATCTTCATTTTATTTATCACTTATACGTAAGAATAATCATCTAACGATTTCTTATAAATGGAAGTCAATTCCCAACTCATATATTACTTCATACCTTCATTCCTATGGTCCATACTTATTATCGTGTAATATTTCAAATAATAAATATTCTATTACAAGACTAACTTCTTATATTTCCTCTCTCCAACTTCCATTCAATATTTCAATTCATAAATATCATATTACAAGACTAGCTTATTATAGCCATCTTCTCATCTTCCATTCAATACCAAATTCATGTGTTTGACTTCAACTAAACATACAATGACATTAACAAGTCATTTATCCAACACAATTACTTTAAAATTATAATCTTACCCCAATCCTTATTAACATAATAGTCTTATGCAACATCATTAATTTACCAACATTACCAGTTTTCGTAACCTGGATGTTAAATATAACATCACAACTTATAACCTTAACCATGACCACCCACTCCATAATAATTCTCTAATTATTATATGTCATCTTTCTTTCAAATAACCTGTACAAAACCTTAATGAATCACATTATAGTATTTCACATAGCACATTATCCTTACACATATTTCCAGTGACTCATTATAATGTCAACCATATTCTTTATATGACATACCCTTAGTGATAATACATAGGCACAATGACAAATACAACTCAATATCCACCTAAACCAGTTCTTAATATTCAAACCTGACTAGCCTCTTCCCCATACTTATACACAACACATATTCTTAAAATGGCGCCCCAACATTTTTAAACTTCCAACTCTTTAACACCTCGTATCAACGTTATTATTCATATTAGTATTTCAAAACATCACAAGGGTAATATTCATTACATATACTTATAATATTAAAGAAGTACATCTCAACTCTTATTACTCTTTTCTTCTACTTATCATAATTCAGTATGAACCCATATTCAGATCAATTGTGATATTTTGACTAGTAATTGAATTTTAGACCATTTCACATATTAAATTTAAACATATACAACTATTAATATTTTCACTTCACCTTTACCATGTGAATCTTCATTTTATTCACACTCTAACAATTTACCATCTCATCCTTTAACGGAATATGGGTTCTCGTACCTCATTCTCCCACACAAATGGTCATACACACCAAACCATGGCTTAATAAATGACACAACTCAAGTCTCCATATTCATGTATAAGAAGATATTACTTCCAATGCTTCACAATTTTCGTATACCACATTTTGTCTTTAAAAACTTTCCTTAATTGGCATGTTTGTCCATACCACAAATAAAATAATGCAATGATTCATATTAAAATATTTGTATTCGCTGTCATCCGCGAATAAACCTTAACATCTCATTTCCTTTCCTGCAAAATCCTTACATTTCATATCTCGCACAACATTATATATGTATAACTAACAAATGTTAGTGAAAAAAAGTCAATTTACTTATGACTCAAAACAATTTCTACTTCCACTGCCAAATCTAGGCGCTCTTCACCCCAGAACCTCCAAAACCTAGGCTTTGATACCAAAGTTGATACACCCCAACCCAATTGCTTATAATTAAGTTTGAAAGTCAAAGTGAGTCAAATCATACTTACCTTAACCAAATCATAAACACGAGTATCCTGGTTTTTTCTATTATTAACATGAATCAATAAAACTAAATTCCTTTCACGATTTTAAGGTAATTATGCTTATTCAAACTTATTGAAAAGATAAGTAGACTTAAATTACCCCATTTACGTTTGACCAAATTATGGTTTTATGCATCCCTTGCTAAGACCTCCAAGATTTGACAGTGATATCATAATACCTGAAAAACATATACATAGGAACCATGAGTAAAATAGCTCAGTAAATGCATCACTACTACACTATTGCATAAAATTAAATGCAATACATCATATTCTCGTGATTATATATGCATACTTATCCGGACCATTCATAAAGAATTACCAATTACATATCTATCCGACTCATTCATAAAGAATGACCCATTATATATTTATCCGGATCATTCATAAAGAATGATCAACTTATCCGAATCATGATTCACATATCCTATCTGCAATAGACCATTCTCCCCCATTCCTGGTCGAGGAGTAACCCCTTGTCTTTAATAAACAAATTTCCCCCATTCCGGGTCAGGGAGTAACCTCCCATTTTGGTAAACCGAAATGAACAAATTCATATTCAATATTATTCTGATTATATCCGTAACCATGTATAATACATCTTACCAATAAGTGATATTCGAATCATATTCATAACCATGTATAATACATCTTACTAGTAAGTGATATTCAGATCGTATCTATAACCATGTGTAGTACATCTTACCCATGAGTGATATTTAGATCTTATCCATAACCATGTGTAATACATCTTACCCATGAGTTATATTCAAATCATCTCCATAACATGTATAATACATCTCTTTCCAGTGAGTACACTCACCTTAGCCACTTCATGTGTTTTTCCCTTGCTTTTGTCTAGCACTTGTTCAATTGGTTATTCTTCCATTTCACATATAAATTCTTACAATATTAGTATCATCATAAGGATATTAACAATCCAAAGAATAACTTAAACTTAACCCAATTCATAAGTGTTATATAATCCCAGTCAAATCATATATCGTAAATGAAGTCCAATCTAACTTCATGGTAAGATATTTACCATACCCAAATAATAGGCCTAATATACTTTAATTTCTTTTTAGTAGTTTCATCCTTAACATATTGGGTTCCAAATTCAAAAGATGACATATCATTTCAAGTTTCCTAGAGCAAAATATGCACATTTCTTTGCTACATAACAAATTTTCCCTATAAGCTCCTTTATCGTTCCATTAACTTCCAGAAATTTTCATAATTTTTATATATTATAACTTTCTATGATATTTCACCAAATATAAATAAACGTATTGATAAATACAAATTTAAAGTTTCATAATTTTTAAGGTCCATTTGCTATGTCAAGCAAAACATCGAACACATGGTGTGCATTCTTACACTTTTGAGGCAGATTTTCTACCGGAACTTCAAACTATCATCAAAGATTCATTTCTTGGTATTTTCACATAATATTCGAGTATGTTATACATATATGAGTCTATTTTCATCTCCAACTATAATTATTTAATTCCAATAAATATACAAAAATTTATAGAATTTGATACACAAGGTTTCCAATCGAAGCAATATACATGATTTACACGTTCAACTTTGCTTAAACTTGCATCTATCCGTATATATACACTAAGGCATGAAATTTCAATAAACAATCAATGATTTCTATCATTTCAATCAATAATAACAAGATTTATGTGTAGAATCACCTTAGGGACATTTTCGTAATTTCTTACGAATTTTTCTCAAATTTTCTCCTCACTTTCTACTTCCCGAGCTTCCCGATTCTCTCTCCTCAAGCCAAACTCTCTCATGCCTGATTTTGGCTGAAGGAGGAGGTCATTTCAAGGTTTTAAAGTCAGCATAAGTCACCTCACCTTGGTCCAATCAAAATATGACATTTGTCGCCATATAAGACGAAATATCCTTTAAAGCTAAATGACTACTTTACCCCATATTCATAATTTTAGCATAGCTCCTTCCTCGGACCTTAGTTTTACGCATCGTTTGTTGTGTTACAAATTGAACTCATATATCTACAACTATCTAGTTTTCACCTCAAATCAATTATCATATTATAGTGGCAAAAACTAGTCCCGAACTTGAACATTCCTATCGAAGACTTCACAAATTTGTGTTTGTGACTAAATGAATATTTCATAAGTTATGAAGGTAGGATTAGACTAAACACAATAACTTAACGTTATATATTCTAATAACACATTATCCCCATCCCATACGGTAAGCATGATTTAAACATGATTTATCATAATCATATCCAGGTCATCACAGATCCGGTATTTTTTTAAGTACTAAAAAATTATTTTGATTTTGATAAAGTGCAAAAAGACATGAAATTTGAAGTTATATATGTGTAGCTATAAGTGTTACAACCTCCCCTTAGTTTTGTCGCGCATAAAGTTGAAGAAGTCGATGAATTATCCAACCCTAATAACTGTCAAAAGAATAATATTTGATACTTTGGTTTCCATGTTATATCTGAATACAAATGTATTTATATTCATATTAGCATTACTTTTCATGAACTTATTTTGTTCATCATCGTTTTTATGAATTTGTATTATTATTATTATTATTATTATTATTATTATTATTATTATTATTATTATTATTATTATTATTATTATTATCTATACTAATAATTTATTTTTAACTATTTTATATCATCACGTGGAATATTCGAACTCCCTCGCACGTGCTACGCAAGTGGTCATAACCTACTAGTATCTTCAAAGTGTGAATTGATTGCACATTAAGATGACCATGCATTTTAAAAAGAGTAATGCTATACTACCTGGGAGTTAACCCCGAGTTAGTACAAGGAGGGGATTTTTTTTTCTTTTTTCATGGTTTCTCATGTGATTTATTAGGATTATTTCATTTATTTGTTTAAAAAAAGTTGTTTTATTAGAAAAGAATATTTTTTATAAATTAAAAGAAATGTATCGTTAAAAAAACTATTTTACTATAAAAATATATTTTTTTTGAAACAAACTGTTTCAAAAAATAAAAGTTAGCTTAATATAAATAAAAAAAACTATTTTTTTTACAATTTTAAGAAATATAAAAATTGTATTAAATGTTGTAAAAATACAAAAATTTAAGTTTAAAAATATGGGGTGCCGTTGCCTCGGACCTTTAAAAATAAGATAATATTGGGTAAATGGATGTTTGAGGGACTAAATGAGTTAAAAATAATTAAAAAAAATCATTATTAGAATAGTTTTTTAGTGTGGCCCTTTAAACAATTTTAAGAAATACAAAAATTGTTTTAAATGTTGTAAAATTAAAAAAATAAGTTTAAAAATAAGGGGTGTCGTTGGCGCGGACCTTTGAAAATAAGAGAATATTGGGTAAATGGATGTTTGAGGAACTAAATGCGTTAAAAATAATTTTACAAAAATATTTTTTATTATAATAGTTTTTAAACGCGGATCTTTTAATAGTTTTAAGAAATACAAAAATTGTTTTAAATATTGTAAAATTAAAAAAAATGTATGTTTAAAAATAAGGGTGACGCTAGCGCAGATCTTTAAAAATAGAGTAATGCTACACATACCAACTGTTAGTACCAATCCAGTACCGAATGTGCTTTAAATGCATTGTACCATAGTGGACTCCACACTTTGGTACAACGCATTTATAGCACATTCGGTACTAGATTGGTACTACGAGTATGTGTATGTATCTTTATTCTTGAAAATAAGATAATATTAGGTAAATGAATGTTTGAGGGACTAAAAGAACAAAAAATAATTATAAAAAAAAACTAATTAAAAAAAAACTGAAAAACCGTTTTAATAAGAAATTATTTTTTTTAAAAAATGAGGTGCCAACTAGATAAATGAAGTGCCAACTAGACAAATAAGAACAAATGAGGACAAAGGAAGGTGCCTACTAAACAACCCGGTACTAATCCGGCAGTAGCTCCGGGTTGTCTAGTATTATTTTTTTAAAAAAGAATAATGATAGACACACCGAATGGTAGTATAGTGCTAGTACCGGTACTGCTTTATTTATTTGTACGATGACGTTGTTTGCTTGTTCTAGGGTGTAGGTCTCGCCAAGGTACAGAGCATTTAATGCATATTTAGTACTAACCTGGTATTACCACCTAATAAGAGTATCATTACTATTTAAAAAATGTTTTCAAGCGCTAGCCCCTCCCCTCCCCACCCCCCCAAAAAAAAAAAAAAAAAAAAAAAAAAACACATATTTGACCATGATCTGATATCAAGTAGAATGGAGATTAATTATTAGGTCAAAGAATAATTTCTCTATAGCATATCTCTATGAAATACTATATTTTATTTAGATGTTAAAATGACACTTGCGTGTGGAATTGAGCTTCCAATTTGCTTAAAATGATTATTTTTAAATGTAAATGACTTCATCTGAATATACAATGATGTTACAATATGTTGAACTATCATGCAATCCGTATTAAAATGAGTTCAAAATATTTTAAAATGACATTGAAATTTGTTAAAATGATTGGAAAATGTATCAAAATGACTTTAAAATAAGTAAAAATTGTTAAAATGAATTTGGATAATGTTTTAAATAGATTGTGAAAATGTTTAAGAACGACTTTAAATCCGTAGTTTGACAAATAAGTTTTTTTTTTAAATAAGACATTCCTTCATTGATTATATTGGAATAATTTTTTCTCAATAAATCTTATTTATACATGAAGTAAATATTTGCAATCTATTTTCTAATGATACTAAATAAAGCAAAAATATTTAAGTGTGTTAGAATAACGCTTCAATGTGTTAAAGTGAATCCATAGCATATTTTTGTCGATTTTCATTTTTTATTTTGATCAAAGATTATCTAAGACAAATGGGATCAGAGGGTCGAAAAGTTGATGAAACAAAATTTGATATAAACTATCCCAAAAAGAAAATTAGAGTCATGTTACAACTTTTCATTGGCGGGTTAGTAATTTTCTATTGCACTGTTATTTAATTTTGGATTTTCTATCGATTAGTCTCATTTACTAAGTATGCGGTCCAATAAATCTTACGATAATTTTTTTGCACCGACAGGGTCCATGAAAAAAAATAATTTTGCCCCAATAGGTCATAAATGTAAATATGTAATGAATATTCACTACATGTATAAACAGAATCAATTGAGAAAAAAAAATATTTTGATAGGCCGAATTAGAAAATATTTTATATAAATAAGACGTATTTGTCAAGATTCCCTTATTTTTTTTACTGTCCTTATTATCATTTTTCAGATATGTTTTACCTAAATATTAAAGTTATTACTATTTTTGTAGAAAAATTAGCAATTTTATGAGATGATTTAAAAAATAAAAATTGTAACATTCGTCGTTTGTCACTCGCATACCAATATTTCTCTAGCAGACAGTGGAGATTTGGGGCAAACAAACAAAGGTTATGGTTGATGTTGAGAAGCGAGAGAGCATCAACTGCTTTCGGTGTCTTTTGGCCCATTTCCCCAATTTGTCTTAAATTTACTACAATATGTCCCCCCTAATCTTCCCTACAACCATGCTTAGACACACCAAAAATCAGCAACAAAATTGAGTGTAGAGAGCTTATTTGGGTATACACATTTGTATAGAAAAATACATATTGTATTGTTCATTTGGAGTTATTTATGAGAGTCCTCTTATGTAATTAATTTTTTAATCAATATTAGTTATTATTGGCATAGCCAAATTGGTGAATAACTTAAAAATTATGTCTTCCCATGTATGTCTTTCTACTCATTGTATGTTTATTTTGTATGTGTCATATTATTATCTAAGATCACACTCAATATTATTTGTTGACACGCTTCCGAAAAATAAATTAGTATCAGAGTCAAAGTTCACCGATCTAGGCATTTGAACTGTTTGTGAAGAAATAACCATACATATAGTATTATTCATCCAGTACAATTCATACAGTTACTGTTCACACCTCGTTTTTTTTAATATAAATTTAGAATTTTTTCGTATGTATTTTTTAGTTACTATGATCGTTTAAAAAGTGGCAACCACAAAATTTGACAAACAAAAATTTGATGGGCAAAAACACTTCAGCATATGGTAATATAAAGTTATGGATGTCATAGTCCAATAAGAGCAGGAAATTGCTCTTAAAGATATGCCAGAAGACATGAAGGGTGGTGACTCGAAAAAAATCAATCACAAGGCTTGTGGTCAGATTCATCTTTATCTCGACAAAGATTAAAAAAAAATTCTTATATGCGCGAGACCTCAGCACAAAAATTATGGAAACAACTGGAGGGTAAGTGCATGACAAAGAGCGCTGAAAATCGACTATATTTGAAGAAGAAACTCTTCCGATTTTAGTATGCACAAGGTATTTCTATGTCTGAGCATTTGGACAATTTTAACAAAATTATTATTGACTTGCAAAATTTAGATGTTAAAATTGACGACGAGGATAAAACATTGTTAGTGCTAAATTATGTACATAATTCGTATGAACATCTCATTACCACACTATTGTATGAAAATGAGGAAATGAAATATATTGACGTTTCAAACACCTTAATGAATAATGAGTTTCGTAAAAAGGATAAAGAGATTTACAGAGACTCAACATCCAAAACGCTGACAATTCGTGGCAGAACAAATAAAAATAATAATAGTAGCCGTGGAAGATCTCGATCTAAATTTAGAGGTAGAGCATCAACTTCGGGTAGAGGGATTTGAAGAAAGATTGTCCTAAATTAAAGAAGGACACAAAGAACCCCACTATAAACGTTGCGGCCAGTGACGATAAAAATTTTGAATTAACTTTGTCTATTTCACCACTTGGATCCAAGTCCTAGGATTGGATTTTGGATTCGGGTTATTCCTATAATTTGTGTCCCAATATGGAGTGGTTTTCTAGCTTTAAGGAGATAGAAGGTGGAGTTTTTTTTTTTTATGGGCAATGATCACGCATGTTAAATAAAATGGATAGAAAAATATGATTAAAGTTGCATAATGGAATATTCAGTGTGCTGGAAGACATTCAGTATGTACCGGACCTAAAGAAAAATCTTATCTCACGTGACACTTAATGAGATCACGTTAAAAGGCGATGGTATGAAGTTCTCACATGGAGCCCTAGTTACGATGAATGGTGCAATGAAGAGTAACTTGTATTTTCTCTTTGGAAATACAATTACAGGTGCAATAGCCATCTCAAAAAGTTCAGAAAAGGCTGCATCTGATGCTACCAGATTATGGCATGTGCACTTGGGACATACATGAGAAAAAGCTTTGTAGGGATTAGTAAAGAAAGGTCTATTTAAAGGTGAAAAAACACGTAAGCTTGTATTTTGTGAACATTATATTATCTGCAAGAAAAAAAAGAGTCAAGTTTGGTACAACGATACATTGTACGAAGGATACTCTTGATTATGCTAACATGGATGTTTGGGGAGCTACCAAATTTACATGTTTGGGAGGTAAGCATTATTTTTTATCTTTTGTGGATGACTTTTCTAGACGATTTTTAGTGTAGAGAATGAAATAAAAGGATGAAGTCTTGAACGTTTTCTTGAAGTGGAAGAAGATGATAGAGACCTAAACTAGCCAAAAAATTAGAAGACCCAAGTTTGATAATGGCGGTGAATACAAGTTAGACCCATTCTTGCAAGTATGCCAAGACGAGGGAATTATGAGACACTTCATAGTTAGAGGCATGCCGCAATAAAATGGGGTGGTCGATCGTATGAATTATACTTTGGTGGAAAATGTACGTTGTATGTTGCCCAATGCTAGTCTGGGCAAGGCATTATTGGCTGAAGCTATTATATATGCATGTCACCTCATTAATAGGTTGCTTGCAGCTGCGAATGAGGGTGAAACGCCCATGAAGGTATGGTCGAAAAAACTTGCTACAAAATAATATTCTTTACGCATTTTTTACTCCCCTGCATATTTTCATATTAGGCAAATCAAGTTGGATCCTTGAGCCAAGAAAGCCATATTCTTGGGATTTAGTGATGGAATGAAGGGGTATAGACTTTGGTTCCCCGAGACGAAGAAAATTATAAATATTAGGGATGTTACATTCGATGAGTTTTCAATGTTGAAGAGTTATCCTAAGGAGAACAAGCTTGAAATAGTTTCGCAACATGTGGAGCTTCCATCCACAGTTGTCATAAATTCATAAGATGATGAGATAAATACAGATGATGTGGAGGCTCCTGCTCATGAGTCTCCTTGGCAACCAGATTCTATTGAATCTTGTAGACTATAAATATAAAAAAGGAAATTTACATGGCTTACTAGTGACATGGTAGCATATGTAGTACCTATGGTGGACGATACCATTCCATCTACCTACATAGAAGCGAAAAGAAACTCGAAAGTGTAGCTATGAAGAAGGCATTGGATGAGGAGATGAAGTCTCTTCATACGGATCAGACTTATGAGTTAGTCCAACTTCCAAAAGAGAATAAATTCATATGGTGTAAGTGGATATATGCTAAGAAGGAATGCTCCTCAAAGAAAGACAATGTAAGATTCAAAGCTAGGTTAGCATTAAAAGGCTATGCTCGAAAGGAAGTGATCGATTATAATGATGTATTTTCCTCGATTGTGAAGCACTCTTTAATTCGTATTTTTGATAGAATTGGTTGCACTATTTGATCTCGAGTTGGCACAACTTGACGTGAAAACTGCATTCTTATATGAAGATTTGGAGGAGGAAATTTATAAGACTAAACTAAAAACGTACAAGGTTTCTAGTGAAGAGAATTGGTGTTACAAACTAAGAAAATTACGATATGGGTTGAAATAAAGTTCAATGCAGTGGTACAAGATATTTGGCCAGTTTATGTTTGGGCAATAGTACACAAGGAACCACTATGATGATTGTGTGTATTTTCCTAAACTTCGTGATGGATCCTTTATTTATTTGCTCTTATATATTGATGATATGTTGATTGCTTTCAAGAGCAAGGTAAAGATCGAAAGATTAAAAATTTAGTTAAGTCTTGAATTTGAAATGAAGGATCTAGGCGAGTCAAGAAAAATAGTTGGCATGGAGATTAGTAGAGATCATTCCAGGGGAATTGTTTATTTGTCATAAAAGTAATGTTTCAAGAAGGTATTACAACATTTTGGTATGTATTATAAAACCAAACCTGTAAGTACTCCTTTGGCCCCACACTTTAAGCTAAGTACCTGGAATCTTCACAAACATATAATGAACGACCATAGATGTCTCATGTTCTTTATGCTAATGCATTGAAAAATTTGATGTATGCAATGGTATGTACAAGGATCGACATTTCACAGGCTTAGTATGGTGAGAAGATACATGCATGGTGCAGGAAAAATGCACTGACAAGTCGTGTAATGTATTTTACGATACATCCATGGTAGTGTAGATGTTAGTTTAAAATTTGAGAAGAATATATGTGCTCGTCAGCATGTGTTTGGATATGTTGATTCAGGTTACATTGGTGATTTGGATAAACTTTTTTCAACCACTAGTTATGTGTTTGCATTTGTTGGAGGGACGATGTGTCAGAGTTGTACGCTTATAGTCTACAGTTGCTTTATCAACTATAGAGGCGGAGTACATGGCAGCGATGGAGGCCGTTAAGGATGCCATTTGTCTTTATGGGTTCATTACAGACTTGAATATTGTTCAAGATCACGCGAATGTCTTTTGTGATAGTCCGAGTACCTTCCACTTAGCAAAGAACTAGGTTCATTATTTCTGGACAAAGCACATTGACTTTCTGTAACATTTTGTTTGAGAAATTTTAGATGAGGGGACTATTCTCCTAAAAAAGATTAGAACCATGGATAATCCCGTGGATATGCTGACGAAAGTTATAACTAGGATCAAGTTTGATCACTCTTTGAACTTGATCAATATACTTAGGATTTGAACACCTTAGGGTTTATGGCACATATGATCTCATTTTGAGGCTAATTAGATCATTTTGGATAATATGTGGTTACGTGTTTGGGTGGAGCGTCGCATATCTCACTAAGATAGAATTATTTGAATTTGTTTGACAAAAGTTTGACAAGATGACCTATAATTTTTTTGCCAAGGTGGAGATTGTTGAAAAATGAGAAAGCATCAGTTGCTTTCAGTGGGTGATTAGTAAAAATCATTTTTCTTTCGGTGGCTTTTGGCCCATTTTTTCTAATTTGTCTCCAATTTACTACAGTATGTCTTCTCCAATCATCCTTATAAAAGAAATTCCTTTAGATACACCAAACACCAGCAATAGAGTTGAGTGTAGAGTGCTTATTTGGGTATACACATTTGTATAGAAAAATACACATTGCATTTTTCATTTGGAGTGTATTTATGAGAGTCCTCTTTTGTAACCCATTTATTAATTAATCTGAGTTATTAGTGAAAGTAGCCAAATTAGTGAACAACTTAAATATTGCGTCTTCCCGTGTGTGTGTTTTTCTACTTATTATATAATTATTATGTGTGTGTCATATAATTATTTAGCGTTACAGCTAATATCATTTGTTGACACGGTTTTGCACAACAGTTGATAATATATACCATGATATACCAAAAAATAAATAATCTAAAGTTGACAAATCAATATTTGATTGTTCATTTTGGGGTTCCCAATGTTAATCTTAACAATTGTTTATATTTTTAAATAATGAAAATCAACATATTATATAAATACCAATGTAAACTACACACATAAACCACATAAAAAAAGATAATTTTCCAAACTTGTACGTCCATCCACAATGGGAGATGTAAATGTTGACATTTGCATTGTTTCTTCCCATACTTAGTTCCATCTCCAATGGAGAGGCTAAATATGCACAGTTGCATTGTTTTGCTACTACAGTGGGTAAGAAAGAATGTAATTTTTTGAGAGAGAAAATGCATCGACAATGTAAATTTACACACGCGATATATAATGTGGGGTCCACAGTTGGGCGGTAGATATTTACCCGCCCAGACTGTGGGCGGCAATCGGTTAACCGTCCAACATATATCCCAAATAAAAAGAAAAGAAAAACTAACCCAAACAAGGTGGGCCATACCTTTGAGCGGGTAGACATTACCGTCCAAACCCTTTTTTACACAATCCCACTTTGAACACAACTCAAAAAATTTAATCCAAACAATGCAAATTTGCATTTTCTTAGCCTCTCCCATTGGAGATGGGCCCCACATTTTACTGTATAAATGTGTATCTGCCGTATAAACTTGCATCCTCGATACAATGTGTATAAATGGGGGGCACACAAGTGGGCAGTAATCTTTCCCCTGCCCAAGTTAGTGGGATGGCAATCTTTCTCCCGCCCAAGCTATATTGTTAAACCCAACATGATCTGTAACATGGTAATTGTGATATTTGGAGGTATCTGGGCAGTTATCTGATTCGCACCCAAGGAGGGGCCCTTAGACTGGGCGATGGACTTTTTCCCACCCAAAGCTTTTTTTCCATTGTCCACTATGAAAATCACAATGCACCAGACAATGTAAATGTCTACATTTACACTTCTTCATTGTGGATGGCCTCATAGTTATAGAGGTGAGTTAAATTACGATGGGTATCATCATACTATCTCTCTTGTTAAAAGTTTAGTAACACGAACTTTATCACAAGATGCATTAATTCATACCATGGGTATCATCATTACAAGTTTAGATTTATTGCAAATCAAACCATATTGTCATTAAGGTTTGGGTTTTCTATAATTATGAATATAAGATGAATGAAATTCCTCTTAAGGATCTTGCCAATCCACATTAACCCAACTAGTATACAAACACATGAGCCACCTCTCACATAACATAAACCCAAGGTATGCTCATTTCATCCATAAATTATACTAGTCAATCCAAGGCGATGGTAGATAACAGACCATCTTTGCAAGTTACACATGTTAGGAACATTACTTTAAATTCATTACACGTGCATATGTATCTCAATGATATTCTAATTGTTCTTGAACTAAGAAAAAAATCTCATTTCAGTTAGTTAACTAAACACAACTAGCTTGTGTTTGAATTTTCATCATCTACTTTTAAGATCAAGGAAAATGAAATAGGGAGAATCTTGGCCATGGGAAATAATCAAGACAGACTCTGTGAAATGAATAACAAATGATTGTGACACCCCACGCAATTAAATACTGGGTGATCAGTCCTTTATTAAATTAAAAGAGGTTTCTCCTCTGGTTCATTTTTAGCATCACTGTCCAAAACTTTTTAAAACTTGTTAACCACCTAGTGTTAAAAAAGCTAATGTCAAAATTTTAATCTTTTTATTAAACAATAACAACATGCAAAAAATATAAATTTACCATTCACACCATCACTAAATCTAAATCAATACCACAATAAATAAATAAAAGATTGGCCGAAATAAACTATCGGGTAAAAATTCCAAATTAAAAGTAACAATCCAACTGAATAATAAACTGAGTACACAACATTCCCAAATAAAACACTGAGTTGCATCCTACTCTAGGAATGAAATGACTGAAGCGACTAAGTCCAAATCCTTTAACATCCACACCTGCTGGTGTCCCTGTGGCTGGACACCTAAAAAGTTTTGAAAATATTTTTGCAAGCACGGGTCAGAGCCCAAATCCTTTTGAAAATATTTTTGCAAGTGATTAAAATGCATGAATGATCTTTATATTTAACTTAGTATCGCACTTACTTGAGATATTACTTACCCCTTAACTATTGTGCACACCCAATGCTCCTTCTTAACCCTCCTAGTTACACTACCCCGTCTAACTAGCTTTGTCTTGAAACTCCTTGACACTCTAATCTAGCCTAAGTAGTTTTCACTTTGACTTCATAAGTTATTTATCACATAACATTAATTAATCTTATTTACATGCACTATATAACAGCCTCACTAGTTATATACAAATAATCCCTTTACTTTATGTAATTTGCCTGTATATAAATATCTACACTCTTATATACATATATTAATATATTGCACTTCTTTTATTTTACCCGTTTATAAATATGTACCATATATACGTATCATCATATTACAATATTCACACACATGTCGTATATATAACCATCCTCCCGAGTAGACACTCATCGGATGTTCTCCAAAATACTATCACCCTAAGTATACTCACCCACCCGGACCCTAACTCGATTAGCTCCCCAAATCAGTGAAAAAAAATAAACGTAGCGGATGCGGCCACAGTTCCTACACCGGAGGTGAAACCGAATCATAACCCAAATCGGTTCACCCCTAAAAATAAATCACATAATAAAATCCTGAACAACAATGACCTGGGGACTATACTCACCCTGCATTCATTAGCCAAGGGATTCACCCACTTAGCTAAACCTCATGTGATAGCACTAGAGGGGTATGTATTTCTATAAATAATATTCACACCAAAATTTATAAAGAACACAAATATATATATATATACACACACACACACACACACATATACACACACACTACACAATCACCACATATATATTTAATTAAACACGGCTAATCCGTGCACAAATCTCGTAGCACTAGCCACAAATATCCGAACCAATTTCCTGACTCTAAATTGTAATAAATATTAACTTACATTCATATATTTTTTTAAGATACTAAGCACATCTCAATCCAGCTCGTATCCTAATTTCATCCCAAATTTCCATTCGAATCTATTCATATATTTTCGAGTGTTATTTATCATAAACACTCCTAAATCCATAACCCGAAGTAATTCCCATCCAATTGCAGGGTAAAAATAACGTTCCTTAATGTTTTCCAGAGTCCTACACACTTCTACGGACATCCCTAAATAATCCAGATTTGATTTCTCCCAAAGAATTTCAGTTTCAGATACCCTTCCATAATAAAATCGTAACTAATTAAAAAAATAAGAAAAATAAGAAACTGGCGGCAACGTGTCCATAATGAAAAAAATCTATTTCCATGTCCAAAACCTAGGCTCGTTTGAATGAGATATCAATCTCATTCGAACGAGATACTAAACTCGTTTAAACGACGTACACTGTCGTTCGAACGACCTGTCCCTTTGTCTTCCTGCTACGATTTTCGCCATTACCAAAATCCTTCAATCCTCAATACCCAAAATTCCTTCTCTAAACCATTGAAAACAAAAACAATTCCTATAGTTTTAACTCCCAATTTGGTACAAACTTTTGACACAGGTTTATAAATTCAACTCAGTAGTTGTCCACGATTTCTCTTTCTAAATCCATAAATTTAATTACAAACGGTTTATAATCCTCATCTAAAAACTTCCAGTTAACAATTTGAACGAGATAATTTTTGGACTCCAAATCGCAAATCCTAATTCCCCAACAGTTTTCTTTGAGATATTAATCTTCCTCAAAATATATACACGTAGCGTTCCAAACTTTAAAAACCCAATTTGTAAGTCAACCCAACCCAAAAATAATAAATTTTATCACACCCACTATGATATGAATCGATTATCACAGATTTACATTGGAGAAAATTAATCACGTGCCTGTATTAATAGTAGAGTCTGATCCCCTGGATGAAGTTGATGTATTTGTCTCACAAAAAGCTCCTCAAAGTTAACCCTCTTTTCTTCTTTGTAAGCCTAGGGTTTTCTCTTTGAGTTGTGTCTGTCATAATTCCTCTAATTTGGGTTTTATGATATTTCTCCTCTAAATTTGTGTCCACTTCAAACTCTTATAATTGGATTTTGTAATACTAATGCCGAAATTTGCCTTGTGGGCCAACTTAAAATAGCCCAGACACCCGCATGTGAGCCCGGTTATGCCTAAAAATGCCCCGAGACCCAATTACTCCCGAGTACTCTTTTTTGACTATCTTGACCTATCCAGCGTCAACCGTGCACACAAAATTTCCGAATTACTTTATAATATTCTCTAATTTTGACCTCAAAATGCGACACGCGAGAAATCTAAAAATGCTCTGAATTAATTAAACCTCAATTTGCCAAATTAAATAAATCCTCAAATTTAAATAATTTCTCCAAACCATAAATTTAAATTTCTCCAAATTTGAATAATTTCTATTTCTCTCAAAATTTAAATTTAATGTCCTCGAAATTACGGGGTGTTACATACTTCCCTCCTGACAATGGAATTTCTTCCTTGAAATTCAGATAAGATTAGTACTCCAAGCCTCGCCTAGTTCCCTAATCACCTACCCTTAAGATCGCTACACCTATCTCTCCCACTTCTAATCGCAAGGTATTTTAAATTAAATTGATTAACCAGGGCACCCATACACCCTGTACCCATGCTTATCTGCATAAAATTATACCTGGCTTTTACCATCCGTAAATCGTAATATAACTTTCATCTCACAGTTGTAACTACATACATGAATAATAACCGAGGTACCCAACACATGTACTAAAGACTAAACATCTCCCCACTTCCAACGTTGACGTAAGTTTCATGCGTGGGATGTCTCGCAAAGAAAAATCCAAAGAAGGAACCCCCTCGATACACTACTACCTAACATCACCGCTCGGTGAGACCCGTTAGGCCTTCAGTCCATAGCACGCCCTAAATACCAATCTCTTGACAAAAGGGTATACACATCTACTCTATTCTACAAAAGACAACATACAAGAGCGCACCCTCACTATCACTAGTTTCCTTGCGCGAAATAAATCCCGAGCTATATCTCCTCACTCGAAAATAAACCTATCCACCTTGAATCACATCAGTAAACTTCCCTACTCCTCGAGATTACAATTAACAATATCAACATATTATTATGCAACACATTTTAACATATATACTCATATATATAAGCTATACCCTATCTTAGGTGATACCTAGCAAAAATAATCCATATGCTAATGCAATGAACACCAAGTATGACTATAACTATCCACTATAGCTTCAAATCATTGCTAGCCAGCCAAAGCATGGAAAATCATCTGCCTTACTCCCATAGTTCTCGAAAGTAGTAACCTCTCGTATAATGCAAATATCCTCTTAGCGTAAACATCCACTCTCTCGTGGCTAACACCAAAGAATTCCTCTACCCCACAGTAATTATATATATAATATGGCTATTACGGCCGACACCACTAAATCCAAATCACTCGTAAATCCCAGCGATAACAATCTTATGTTGTGATGCCCCTAATGTCACTTAAATGTAGCCCATGCTCATAGTATAAGAGAAAGTTTACCTCCATACTCTAGTTACTTTGCCTGGTCCTTGGGTCGCTAGTCAAATTCTCTCGTCCGGACTGACCTATAAACTACTGTAATGGCGATAAATTCAGAGCCTCGTCTTGTAATTGCCCATGCTGCACTTAGGGCAATCTCTCTTCATGTGACCTGCCTCTCCACAAATGAAACACTTACTAAAAAATCCTCCCTGCCACAAATCCTATATTTGTTGGCCTCTCCCGCCATTCCTTTGGCCCTGGCAGCCCTGAGGAGTAAAGTGCTGCTGCTGATCAGGACCCTGCTGGCCCTATCAAAAATCTTGGCCATCCAGTCGATAGCCCCCAGATTTAAATCTTTTGGTAGAATTTCCCTGCCGGGAGTCTTGCCCCTGCTGTCTACCATCATGCTACTGTGCTCTGCTAACAATACTCCCACTTACCTTGCCCTTCTAGCTGGGCTCACCTCTTCTCTTATTTCCCTTCGCTGGGAAGCGATAATCCAGGTAGTGTAATACTACTGCATGGACGACATCAATATACGTCACTAGTTTTGGATTCTAATCCTCCAGGAAAATCCATTTATAAACCTCTCATTCTTTCGCTCCTCGTTACTCACCTTATTTGGAACAAAATTGGCTATACGGGTGAACTCCTCCTCATACTCTACTACGGAGTGATCACCCTGATTCACCTTACTGAACTTCTTCCATATCTCGATCTCGACTACTGATAGAAAATACTTTCGATCAAACCTTACCTAAAACTTTGTAATCGTCATCATATCTCTTTCTTCGGCGATAGTAACTGACTGCCACCACTGTAGTGCTGCTCCAGAAAGTCTAAAAGTTGCTAACATTTGTTTATGCGTCTGAGTACACTTCAGCATGCGTAAGTGTAACTGAATATTCTTCTTCCACTAACACGCCTCAACTACATCAGAGGTACCCTGAAACTCTAGTGGGTGGACCTTCTGAAACGACTCTCTAACTCTCTACCAAGTTGATGGTCCTGGCTGGGCCTAGATATCTGTTGCCACTGACGACTACGACTGGGGTTGTGGGAAATGAATGACCATGGATGTCATCACTGTATTGACTTCCTAGGAAACTATCTCGTCCACTTGTGCAGTCATCATCCTCCCTGGTGGAGGTTGCCACTGCAAAACTGCTGGCTCCTGATGAGGCTCCCTCTTCTCATCCCTTGCTGCCACTCTAGCCGGTCTACCTCTCCTAGGTAGCATCTTAAATTACAAAATGAGTTGTATAAGTTCATCATTCATAAATCTATAATACCATAAGAACGTAAATGCGCCTATATTAAATAATACAACTATCCTATCATAAGGCTCCACATCAAAGAATGCTAAGCTGAAATGGAAAAAGCTGTACTGATCCTATGGACACTATAACCTAATGATCTAATACCATCTGTGACACCCTGCCTAATTAAATATCGGGTGATCAGTTCTTTATTAAATTAAAATAGGTTTCTCATCTGATTCATTCTTAGCATCACTGTCGAAAACTTTTTAAAACTTACTAACCTCCTAGTATTCAATAGCTGATGTCAAAATTTTAATCTTTTTATTAAACAATAACAACATGCAAAAAATAGAAATTTACCATTCACACCATCACTCAATCTAAATCAATACTACAATAAATAAATAAAAGACTGGACGAAATAAACTATCGGCTAAAAATCCCATTTCCAAAGTAACAATCAAACTGAATAATAAACTGAGTACAAAGTCTGACTGAAATAAATAAAATAGTTGGGGAAACATCCCTAAATGAAATACCGAGCTGCATCCTACTCTAGGAATGAAATGACTAAAGTGACTAAGTCCAAATCTTGCAACATCCACACATGTTGTAGCTACACATCCTTGGAACAGATCATCAAGTTTGGTGTCCCTGTGGCTGGACGCCTAAAAGGTTTTGAATTTTTTTTTGCAAGTAAGGGTCAGAGCCGAAATCCTTTTGAAAATATTTTTGCAAGTGAATTAAAATGCAACAATTAAAATGCATGAATGCTCTTCATATTTAACTTAGTGTCGCACTCACTTGAGAAATTACTCACCCCTCAACTATTGTGCACACCTAACGCTCCTTCCTAACCCTCTAAGTTACACTGCCCCGTCTAACTATCCTTGTCCTGAAACTCCTTAACACTCTACTCTAGACCAAGTAACTTGCACTTCGACTTCATAAGTTATTTATCACATTATATTAATTAATCCTCTTTACATGAACTATATAACAGTCTCACAAGTTATATGCAAATAATCCCTTTACTTTATGGAATTTACCCATATATAAATATCTACACTCTTATATACGTATATACCTAATACAATTTCACTTCATGTATTTTACCCGTATATAAATAAGCACCATTTATATGTATTATCATATTACAATATTCACACACATGTCGTATATATAACCATCCTCCTGAGTAGACGCTCACCGGATGTTCTCTAAAATGCTATCACCCCTGGTATACTCATCCACCCAGATAAGCGGACTCGGTTAGCTCCCCGAATCGGTGAAACAAAACAGACGTAGCGAAGGTGGATAGAGTACCTACACCTAAAGTGAAACCGAATCATACCCCAAAGAGGTTCACTCCTGAAAATAAATCACATAATAAAATCCTAGATGACTATGACCCGAAGACTATACTGACCTTGCATTCACTAGCCAAAAGATTCACCCACATTGCGCAAACTCCTGTGATAACACTAGAGGGGTATCTATTCCTATAAATATTATTCACACCAATATATATATAATTAAACCCGACTAATCCATGCACAAATCCCGTAACACTAGCCACAAATGCTCGAGACAATTTCCCGACTCTAAATTCTAATAAATATTAAATTACATTCATATATTTTTTCAAGATACTAAGAACATCTCAATCCATTCAGTTTCCTAATTTCATCCGAAATTTCTATTCGAATCTATTCATTTATTTTCGAGTGTTTAATATCCTAAACACTCCTAAATCCATACCCCGAATTCATTCCCATCCAATTCCAAGGTAAAAATAATATTCCTTAATATTTTCCAGAGTCATACACTCATCTACAGACATCCCTAAATAATCCAGATTTGATTTCTCCCATAGAATTTCAGTTTCAAACGCCCTTGTGTAATTAAATCATAACTAATTAAAAAAAATCAAAACACCCTTGTGTAATACAAAACTGGCGACGACGCATTCATAATGAAAAAATCTATCTCCATGTCCGAAACCTAGGGTAGTTCGAACCAAATATAAATCTTGTTCAAATGATATACTAAACTCGTTTGAACGACTTACACTCTCTAGGTCGTTCCAACGACCTGCCAGAATTTCACCCCCTTTGTCTTCCTGCTACGATTTCCGCCATTACCAAAATCCTTCAATCCTAAATACCCAAAATTCCTTCTATAAACCTTTGAAAAGCAAAACAATTCCTACAGTTTTACCTCCCAATTTGGTACAAACTATTGACACAAGTTTATAAATTCAACTCAGTAGTTGCTCACGATTTCTCTTTCTAAATCTATAAATTTAATTACAAACGATTTGTAATCCTCATCTAAAAATTTCCATTTAACAATTTGAACGAGATAATTTATGTAATCTAAATCACAAATCCTAATTCCCCAACAATATTCTTTGAGATATTAATCTTCAGATATATATACACGTAGTGTTTTAAACTTTGAAAATCCAATTTGTATGTCAACCCAACCCATAAATAATTAATTTTATCACACCCTATATGATATCAATCAATTATTACCGATTTACATTAAAGTAAATTAATCACTTGCCTGATCCCCTGATCAAGCTGATGTATTTGTCTCCCCAAAAGCTCCACAAAGATAGCTCTCTTTTCTTCTCTGTAAGCGTAGGGTTTTGTCTTTGAGTTTTGTCTATAACAATTCCTCTAATTTGGGTTTTATAATATGTTTTATCTAGAGTTGTATCCATTTCAAACTCTTAAAATTGTCTTTTGTAATACTAAACCAGAAATTTTCCTTTTGGGCCAAGTTAAAATGGCCCAAACACCCCCGTGTGACCCCGATTATGCCTAAAAATGCCTCGAGACCCAATTACTACCCAAGTACTCTTTTCTGACTATCTCGACCTATCCGGAATCAACTGTGCACTTAAAATTGTCATTTGAATTACTTTATAACATTTGTCAAATTTGACCTCAAAATGCGACACGCGTGACATCTAAAAATTCTCCAAATTAATTAAACCTCAATTTTCCAAATTAAATAAATACTCAAATTGAAATAATTTCTCCAATTCATAAATTTAAAAATCTCCAAATTAGAATAAGTTATATTTCTCCCAAAAATTAAATTTAATGTCCTCGAAATTATGGGTTGTTACACGACATACATAACCAAAGCTGATAGAAAAATATAAGAAACTGATAAAGGTTGAGAATGTAATAATCACTAGTTAATTAGTATTTATATATGTTAGGTGTTAATTAGTATTTTGTTAACCAGTTAGTTAATTATAAAAGAAAGATTTGTAATTTCTCATAATCTATTTTAGTTTGAATTCTCCCATTACACTCTACCTCACTATCCGAAAAATTCTCAAGAGTTCAAAAGAAGACAAACTAGTGATCGAAAGCAACAATCGAAAATGGATTGTCACTACATTTTTTTGAGAAGCTTTATGAGGTTATTTTGGTGAAATATTTGAAAATACCCTATTTAAATCCAATGGGATTTTGATTAGGCCCAATATTGTAATAATAGTCTCAAATACACTCGAACCATTGCACGCACTAAACACTTTCCTAAAAAGCTTTTAAAAATATCTTTAAACTTAATTTTCTATTTTTAAAACCCTAAATTTAATTCTTGTTCACATATCCTTTATTTTTTATCAATACATTATATAATTATTTTATACCTAAATATTTTTTTATATTACACATTTGATAGTTTTATAATTTTCCAGAATTTTTGATTTTTTTTATATATATTTTAAGATTTTTTATGGAATTTAATTTGTTGATTTAATCAATTAAAAAAGAAACAATTTAGACATTTTAATTGCTTCTTAATTAATATCAACAAAGATCAAAACAATATTGTTTTATGTGGTCCGTGGGTCGTTTGCATTATGATCCGGGTGAACTAGTTTGGACTAATGGGGTTGCGAGGTGAGGCCCACACGATTTGATCACGCGTAAGCCTATGGCGCATTTATTGTCCACTATTGGCTGTCGAGGGTCTTTTTACCCTTTTTTCCTCCACAGTGGCATGATTAATGTTGCTTATGCCCTCATCGATCTTCATTTTATGCGATGGCATTCATACCTTTTTAAAACCTTATCCTTTTACCCTTACACCCTTATTTCTCATAGACTTATAATCATAGCAGGGTAATTCCACAACCTCTATAAATAGAGGGCTTGGGATGAGAGTTCAAATGTCTATAAAATTTATAAAGTTTAAACAGAACACTGCCCGAATTTTTTCAAAACTCTATCTCCCTCTCTCTTAAAATTCTATTTATTCATATATGTTAGATTTTTCGTTTGCCCGAAATATCTAATTACCTATGTGTTATACAAATCATATTTGTGAGGTTAAGTGTTTAGAGTTTGTTGAGGGTTTGTGAGTTCAAAGGTTTTTGACTTTGAGGATTTTTATAAGTGTGTAAACTTTTCGGGTTTTGTTTTTTTGAACATTTTTTGAAAATTTATGGATTTTTCTTTTGAAAGCCTTTATGTGGCTTTCTAGTTTGAATCTTTCAAAGATGATGGAGTCTTTCACACTCATGTTTTAGCTTTGTAATCATCATTGGTGTATAACCTCTAAACCCATCTCTTTACATATAGGAACATATATATATATATATATATATATATATATATACGCTGTCTATATGTGTTTATGGTTTTCTATGTTATAAACTATTATAACGTGTTTTAAAAACCAAACCTTATTTTCAAAACACTAAATTGAAATCTCCCATTTTTGGGCAGATCTCACTAACCCTATTTTAGTATGTGTGTGTGCGCACGCACGTGCACACACACACACACACATATATATTATGAGGGGAGTCATCTTGAGGCTAGGGTTTTATAATATGAACGTAGGTGTAACTTCTATTAAAATGGCAATAAGTCACTAAAGAGGGTGATACCAACAATGATGAGATGAATGCAAATAAATAGGATCAAACACTATATATTAAACTCACAAAAGCACTCGTGAATAACCCGTGATAGGTAATAAATGAAGCTTTGAAGCAAATCAGTTAGAGGGAGATAAAAGCAAGAACTCTTAAATACACCCTAGGTAGGCAACTCAAATACCAAGGTCCCATAAACAGGGGTCACAGATAAATAAATGTTTAGTTCTTGGTAATAAAATCTTGAGAAAAATGTGTCAATGTGGGTGAGTAAATGCTCCGGTTTTGTAATAACTCTCTCTCTCTCTCTCTCCTTTTCTATCTCAGAAAATTCACTTGGTCATAAAAACTCTCCCCCTCTATTAGAGTGGTTAACATGCCTATATAATCAGTTCTCACTTAAGTGACTTGAATCTCGTTAAATGTGAAAGATTTCTCCTCAGTCATTTATGTCACTGGCATTAAATGTGAAGATGTACCAATATGCCCTTACGTCATGGAAATTAAATGCCAATAGATAGTTTTTAGTGACCAACCATGTGTTAGGCGACTGTCACCATAGTAGTAATCCACTAAATCTTCCTGATAGCCCCCAAACCACCATGGTTTACTCAAGTTTGGATTGGAAAGTTAGTAAGTCACATGTGGCATCTCTCAAAGTAGATGTTACTTTTGGTAAATGGTTGTTTGGAACTAGGCCTAGTGTGAAATGAAAGTTATGGGTGCTTTGGTTGTGCTCTTATAGGTTATGATCCCTCGGTGTTTTACTAGATGTATCTAGAGTGGTTAAGTCAAGCCTTAATGTTGCCTTGCTTCTCAATCCTCCAAACCAGTTCCCTCGAGGATCACATAGTGAGGTCATTCGATAGAGCACAAAATGTCTCCCAAGACCTCCCAGACTTGGTCACTCGCGGGTACTGATTGACCTCACTCTTATATTATAAAACACTACAAGTCACAATATATCTTTACAAATTAACAATTTAAACAAGTATAAGCAAGAGAAAATAGAGCTCTTTAAAAAAACTCCTTCTGAGAAGTTTCATCGCTGTCTTCTTACTTCTTTATTTAAACTAGCTCATGATCCTGCTCGACTGGTTCTGTACCTTCCTCTATTATGAGGGAGAATTATCTTTAATTACAAGTTTACCTTTAAGCTCCCCCTATATTTTCCCCTTCATGGAGATATTTATTATGTGATGCACAAAACATCTGAAGACGAGAAACCGTCATTCTTCCAAATCTTCTCTTATGTGATCAAGCTCTGTTAGGACCAAGTGGACTTCCAGCGAGGGAGCTTACTGAATTTTATTTTTTTTGAATTTCCAATGAACAATCCCTCCATGAAAAATGAGCGTGAAAACTCTTTCTTCACCTAGAAGTTTCTTTCTCTTTCCTTCGCATGTGCACTCATTAAGATTGGTGTCCCATCACCTCACACAGTCACCGTCGAAGTGCCACATGTCAAGTTGGTGTAATTTGTATTAGTTTTGATATTTCAAATGTTATCCTATCCCTTAAACTCCCCACACGTGGGATATCCAAATGTCCAAATTGATTTTTTAAATGACTATCTCACTTTGACACTTACAAATTTTCTCTCTCATTTTTCTCCTTCACCTCTTCATTTCCTCTGCCATTAACGATCAGAGCTCGAACTTTTCTAGAGATATAAAACTTCTTCCACCCTCTAAACTCAATTTTCTCCACCATAATCCTCTTTCCCTAAATTCTGTAATCTGTTGTTTAAAATTTTCTATCCCTCCTATTGGTCGACCAGTATACCATATATGGGCACCAGTGAGAGTACTAAAAAATAATCGGAATCTCATCTTTTCTGGAGTGGATTCGATGTCGATCGTTGACTGGTATATTTCTATGTGATGAACTGGGTTTGTGCCTCCATTGTATCATGGCGTTACCATAGGTGGTTTGAAATTTTTAGCTGTTGGATAGTATACAATGCTTGGTACAAAACGAGAACCCTTCATACCCCTATGACTGGGGTCTTCACTTTTGATAACGTAGTCGATCTTATCCTTCAGCCTTTGGATCGAGTTATTCCACAATTTCTCGTCTTCAAAACCATTATCACCTGAACCTTCTACCTGGTAGACAACTGACGTGACTAAGAATGTGTCATAGAAGTGTGTACTCTCTAGGTTCAAGTGCAAGCTTGTCGCCCAAGTAATAATCTGATAAGTTGGGTGTCGATCCTTAGGGCAATAAGACAATAGAGTTGTAACGACGTTGGACAGACGAAGGAAACCTAACTTTGACTCTAGAGAAAAATGAAAATATGATCGGATTTGTGAAATAACTATAACTATATGCACTTTTAGAAATGATTAACTAATGAGATTATGAAAAAAAAACAAGATACAATTACTCTAATGCAGAATTTCGTATTACTTGACTAAAACTTTAACTATGAATGGAGAAAAATAGGCCGGGTTACAATCCCCCACACCCTAGTAATTCACTTCGTAAGATACTAGATTTGGAATTAAAACTTTAAATGAATTAGAATTTTTAATAATCCTAAGTATTATATATATGAGGGATCGTAGCCCGCACAGTATGTAAGCAAAGGCTGAATTAAAATTCGGTCTTTATTTCTCCTAAGTATTACACATATGAGGGATCGTAGCATGCATAGTATGTAAGGAAAGGCTAAAATAAAGTAATATTGTATGAATTACGATACAATTCATCTAAGGTTTAATTCCAAATACTATTTCCACTACTATGAATTACATCGGGTGGGGTTCATGCACCCCAACCCTTGAAAACTTAGCCGGACATACTAACCCTAGATGAAAACATGTTTCGAATGAAAGAGAACATTTTTACTAAGAATGAAGAAGAAAAAGAATGAAAAATACTTACTAATAAAATAACTATTACAATAATTAAAGAAGGAATTGGAAGAAAATTACTTGAATTGAAACTAGAATCAAAACTAGCGTTTATGTGTTATTCTCCTCTAAAACTAATTACAATTTCTTCCTTCACGAAGTAGAAGCCTCCACTACGTCTAGGAACCATGGAGGATTCTAATTTTTCACTTGGATAAGTTTGAATTTTCAAAAACAGAACCGATCCTTTTAAGGGGTTCGGTTCGGTTCCATCTTTGACAGCCGTTACAAAAAGTTCTTCGAGCATAGGATCGGTTCATTTTTCCTCTCCTTCAATTTGGTTCTATCTTGACAATGCTTTATAGGAAGTTTTCCTGGTGTAGGATCGGTTTGCTATTTCGTCCCTTCATTTCAGTTTTGTCTTAATAGTCTTTGCAGAAACTTTTCCCTCTTGTACTTCTTTCAAGCTTTTGGTATGGAACTCGGATTCAAACACTAAACACCTGCGAAACAGATGAAGAAAACACGAAACTCGGCGTACTCATTAGAAACTTGTCAAGAGAAATGATATGATATAAATCCACTCGAATTACCCTTTGCGGAGCGATAAAATCCTCTAAATTAAGGGGATAAATGGGAAGAATTTATGCCTAATCAAACCCCCTAACTTAGAACTTTGATCATCCCGATCAATGTAAAAAGAATCAAAACATGGTCTAACTCAAAAATGGAATAGGATACCTCTTTCGCGGGTGAGCGATTGCATTTAGCGTATGCAACAAGCCTTTAAACCCCTATGTTAGCCTAGTAGGACGGGTTGTGTCTCGTGAGGGTTTGTAGAGAATATACCCACAAAATTCAACTCAAAGAAAACTCAAAATATGCAAAAATTATATAATTCAAACTTTTCCAGAAAATAGTCATCATCATTTCATGTTCATGAGTCTCAAATCATAGTGCGTGTGTGCGAAACAAGAAATTTAACCTCGAATTTTCACCGATTGACCATTATGTTACTTATCCGAAAATTCGTTTTGATTTCTAAATCTCACAGAACGTTCTCACAAACGAATCCCTCGGAGTGTGGATACTCTCTCTGTATGCGTGATTTATTAGAGTAAATGTATTGGAACCAAGTTCACGCATACAAGTAGAAAGATGGAAATTTTATGGTAACCGGATCTCATCATCAGATTACGGTTATAAAAAAGCGGGAACATTACCTCTAATTCATATCTTTGATCTTTTTTATAATCTTTTTGTGTATTTGCTCTCCATGCGGTAACCAATTTCACATAAAGGACTCGGTTAGGACTTTTTCGAGTTAAAGGTGTATTGGGTAAAATGAGAATGGTGCGGAAAATCAGGAATTGGAAAGTTTTCTTATGATGTCCGTTAGTGCGTTTCCGGGCTTTTGCTCATTTTTTCTTCTTTTGATTTTTTGATTTTTTTTGTTTTACACGCTTCTCTTTTCTTGCTGTTTTTGTTGAGCATAGCTATTTTTTCTTGCCCCTTTTTCTACACTTTCCGAACTTAATTTCTGGGATTATCCCTTTTCATAATTCCGGGCCAGTTGGGTTTTTTTCAGGTTGTCAAATGAAAGGGGAAAATTTATTCGGCTCAATTTGAGTTACAAAAGGGATAATTTTTCACTACTTTTTCTGGCCAATATTTTTGGGTGACAAATGAGGGCCTACTTCATTGTCCAAAATACTAATTGCATTACCATATGTGTTTCGAGATGAATTAAGTTTAGAGATCTATTTTGGCACATTTTTCAAGGCAATATCACACACATTTTTCATAACCAATCAAAGTGAAAGAATTGAGATCCTCGACGACTTATTTGACACTAAAAAGGACTTTTGAGTTAACAATTAACTTGGATTGATTTATAAATTTTACAAAAATGAAAAGCTCGAATCTCACCGAGGTTGTTAATCTTTACACTTATTCGTTAAGTCGTCTACGTTCGCTCAATTTCCATCTTTGGTCAATTTCGACTTTGTGCATTTTGAATTTTACAATTTGAGACTCTAAAACGGCTTTTAATGATATTTTTGAAAATTTTGAATTCTAATTTTTATTTATTTTGAAGAAAAATATTTTTGGAATTTTCAAGATTTTATGATTTTTTTTAAATTTATGGGCATTTTTGAAAATTTGTGAAGTTTTAGAAATACACACTTGTGACCCCCCTAACTTAGACTTTTGCATTGTCCTCAAGCAAAAAGGACTAAAATCTAACTCAAAGCGAATTAAAAGTGCGAGAAAATAAAACAAACAAATGAAACAGAAAAATGTAGAATTTTTTATAGATAATAATGGTTGTGTTACAATAGGTAGGGAAGAACACACAACCAGCAATGTCTAAACAACCACCACAAACACACAAAATAGCTAACACAGATAAGGTCTTTATTGGGGTGGCGGATTTGAGGGATCGGGTGCGCTGGGATCGTTGGAGACGAAAGAACTAGGATTGTAGAGTGGAAGGGTAGGGTTGGGGTGGTTTTTATAGGTGGTGGGAAGGGTTGGGTAGAGGGATTTTGGAAGGAAACGGGAGTGCATGTTTTTGGGGGAAAAGGGGGAAGAATGGAGGGAAGGGAAAGGATAGGGGGAAGGAATAGGAACCTCGGGAAGAACCAGCGGCGAACCGATCCGGTTCAAGGTTTTTTTATTTTGTGATTTTTCAAAATCCAACCAATCCGGTTTGGGGATTCGATTCGGTTCCATTTTAGCATAACCCTCTTTCTTATACTACTGCACTAGAATTCCAACCCCTTGACTTTTTGGACACTTTATCACTTATTCACTCATTCGGATTTCTCAACGCCCTCGCGAAGTGTGAGTTGAAATACGTGATCTTAACCCTAACCACACGTAACCTACCTATGGACTCAATCATATCTATCGCAGCTCAACTACTATACACAAGAATTCACCCCATACGCGCCAGGGGTGCGACTACCTCTCTTTCAAGCTCATTCTACCCCGTAAACGGGGTTCGACACCCAGATGGTGTCAATCTCTTCTACGCACGCCTCAACATATAGCTTTAGGCGCTATCCATTGACTTTGAACGCATTCTCCCCATTTGGATCTTCCAACTCTACTGCTCCGTGGGGGAATATGCTTCACACAACGAATGGACCAATCCATCGGGATTGTAATTTACCCAAAAGAAGATGAAGACGGGATTAATAGAGGAGTACCTTTTATCCCAGGTTGAAACTCTTATCATCGGATAATCTTATCATGTGCGGGTTTCACCCAGGCTTTTGAAATCTTGGCATTCTCATACGCATCATTGCGTATATCCTCTAACTCATTCTGTTGGAGCTTGCAAGCTTCACTGTCTTTGTCCATATTATAATTTAATCTCTTAATGGCCCAATATGCTTTGTAATCCAACTCAATGGGGAGATGACAAGGCTTTCCTACACAAAGCTGAATGAGGACATTCCGAGGGGGTTCTTGTATGCAGTACGATAGGCCCAAAGCGAATCATTCAATCGAAGGGACCAATCTTTTTGGTCGGGATTGACGGTCTTCTCTAGTATGTGCTTGATTTCACGATTTGCCAATTTCGCCTATCCATTCGTTTGTGGGTGATATGTCGTTCCATCCTTGTGAAGGACACCATACTTTCTCATGGGCTTCTCTAATGGCCTGTTGCAAAAGTGTGTGCCATTATCAATAATTATCTCTTTTAGAGCACTGCAGCGAGAAAGTACGTGTTCATGTAGGAATTTTATCACCACTTTATTATCATTAGTCTTGGTAGCTATAGCTTCCACCCATTTAGAAACGTAGTCTACCGCGACAAGGATTTATAGGAAACCAAAAGATGGGGGAAAAGGGCCCATGAAGTCAATACCCCAACAGTCAAAGATATTAATAATGAGTATCGGGGTTAATGGCATCATGTCTTTTAAGGTAATCGCTCCTATTCTTTGACATCTATCGCAAGATTTGCAATAGTTTCTCACATCCCGAAATATTATGGGCCGATACAAACTGCATTGAAGAATTTTAGCGGATGTCTTTTTCACGAAAAAGTGGCCTCCACAAGCTTCCGGATGACAGATTTGGATGACTTTTGGGATTTTGTCATCTGGTACACATCATCGGATGATCTGATCGGCGCAATATTTAAAAAGAATTAGATCATCATAGAAAAACATGCGTGACCAAGTGATGAACCTCTTCTTATCTTGCGGTGTTCAATCGGGAGGGACGACTCCCGTGACAAGGTAGTTCACTATATCCACAAACCAGGGCAAAGAATAGGTGGCAAAAAGTTGCTCATCCGAAAAATATTCGTCTATGGGTTTAGGATCACTAGGTACGTCGGACAAAAGCCATGATAAGTGATTAGCAACGATGTTTTCTACTTCTTTTTTATCTTTAATGGAGAAATCAAACACTTGTAGGAGTAGGATCCACCTTATGAGGCGCGACTTTGCGTCCTTCTTTGCAAGTAGATATTTTAACGTTGCGTGGTCGGTGAAGCATGTGATGGGAGAACCGATGAGATAGGATTGAAATTTATCGAGAGCAAATACTATCGCTAGAAACTCCTTCTCTGTACTGGAGTAATTGAGTGTTGGCCCGATAAGGGTTCGACTAGCATAATAGATGACATGAGCCTTACTGTCTTTTTGTTGGCCCAAAATAACCCCTATCGCATAATCTCTAGCATCACACATAAGCTCGAATGGCAAGGACCAATTCGGAGCTTGCATAATAGGAGCGGACATAAGCATGTTTTTCAGGTTTTCAAAAGCGCTTTGGCATGCTTCCGTCTACTCAAATGGGGTGTCCTTCATGAGGAGATTGCTTAAGGGTCTAGCTATGGCGCTAAAGTCCTTAATGAACCGTTTATAGAACCTCACGTAGCCCAAGAAAGAGAGCATGTCTTTTAGATATTTAGGTGGGGGTAGATCAGCTATGACATCTATTTTTGCTCGATCAACCTCGATCCCTTTGGATGACACGATGTGGCCAAGAACTATACCTTCGGTTACCATGAAATGACATTTTTCCCAATTCAGCACTAAGTTCTTTTCCACACATCGGGCTAGTACTTTCTCAAGATTGGCTAAACATAGGTCGAAGGAGATGCCAAAAACACTAAAGTCGTCCATATACACCTCTAGCCCTCTCTCAACCATATCACTGAATAAGCTCAACATGCACCTTTGAAAGGTCGCCGGTGCATTACACAAGCCAAATGGCATATGTTTGTAGGTAAACGTTCCAAAGGAGCAAGTGAATGTTGTTTTCTCTTGATCAAGTACATCTACCTCAATTTGGTTATATCCGGAATAACCATCTAGGAAGCAATAATAAGGGTGGCCTGCTACTCTCTCAAGCATTTGATCTATAAATGGTAAGGAGAAATGGTCTTTTCTAGTTCCCGTATTGAGTTTTTGGTAATCAATGCAAACGCGTCAGCTAGTGGTGGTACATTTGGGAACTAGCTCTACCTTGGCATTTTCAATCACAGTCATGCCCGACTTCTTTGGGATGACTTGAATGGGGCTCACCCATTTGCTATTCGAGATTGGGTAGATAATCCCAGCATCCAACAACTTTATAATTTCAGTTCTCACCACATCATTCATTATGGGATTTATCCGTCTTTGCATTTCTCTCGAGGGCTTAATATCCTCTTCGAGATGAATCTTATGGGTGCAAATTAGGGGGCTTATCCCCTTTAAATCAGTTATACACCAACCAAAAGCATCTTGGTGCTTCCTCAAAATCTTTAATAATTTACCCTCCTGCTCTTCATCTAAGCTAGAGGAGACAATAACAGGAAATTTCTCACTTCCACCTAGGAAAGCATATTTGACATTGGAGGGTAGTTTTTTCAACTCGAGAGTCGGGAATGTGTCGCTGGAGGGCACCATGCATGCTTCCCTTGGCGATAACTCTTTGAATCGAGAAACCCAATTAACACCTCTCGCATCCTCGTCCAACACTCTCTCATCGAGTAAGCCTCTCAACTCCTATATCTCCCTCTCAAACTCAGTATGGGTGCCCTCACTCTCATGATTAGAAGCCAGGCAAACTTCTAAGGCGTCTCAAGAGTAATTTTCTTCAAATTATTCTTCTACGATCTCTTCAATTAAACTCACTGCGTGAATATCATCTTCATCCCCTACTTGTTGGGTTATGTTGAAGATGTTTGTTTCCAAAGTCATATTCTTAAAAGTGAGTTTCATCCGTCCATTCTTAGTATTTATCACTGCATTAGCCGTAGCTAAGAATGGGCATCCAAGGAAAATGGGAACATGATTTTTCGAGGCGAAGGAAGTATCTGTGTCCCAAATGACAAAATCTACTGGGAAGTAGAAAGTGTCCACTTGGACTATCACGTCCTCAACTATACCCCTTGGTATCTTCACGGTTCGATCCACTAACTGGAGAGTGATCCTTATGGGCTTAAGATCACCCAAATCAAGTTTCCTATAAATCGAATAAGGGAGAATGTTGACACTTGCTCCCAAATCGAGTAAAGCTTTTTCGAATTTGTTTTCTCCAATGGTGCAGGAAATGGTGGGGGCACCGAGATCTTAATATTTATGGGGGAGATCGTTAAGAAGGACTGAGCTCACATTCTGTGCTAGAAACACGTTCTTCTTTACCTTCATCCTCCGCTTGACTGTCAATAGGTCTTTTATGACTTTCGCATAGGATGGAATTTTCCTTAATGCATCGAGAAAAGGTAAGTTCAACTTTGAGTTCTTAAGCACTTCTAGCACTTCTTCACTTATGGTCCTATTATGGGCAGGAACTAATCTTTGAGGAAATGGTGCTGCGGTGGGTGGTTTCACTACTACCTCGAGCTCACTAGTGTTTTCTTTATCACTCTCGTTCAAGGGGACATCTTCGGCCTCTTTCGTGTCGGGCAAAATCTCCTTATCTTTGGTTGCGTTGTGTGGAGGAGGTGATAAATCAACGACTCTCCCACTACGAAGAGTGGTCATAGCTTGACATTGCTCCAGATGTTCTATAGAGGTGGAGGTAACACTAGTTTGACCTTGAGGAGGTCTTTGGCCCTGCGCAGGAAACTTTCCCTTCTCTTGGATACTCAATAATGATTGCAACTTCGAAATATTCGCATTTATGTCATTGATCATACTCTCATGTCTAGCAGTGGCTGCATTTTGGGTAGTGATAAACTGGTTTATCGTATCCTCGAGATTTTTCCGCGGTGGAGTGATATATGCCCCTGGAGGTGGTGGGGCTTGTTGAAAGTGCGATGGTGGAGGAGGGGCAACATGTGAATTAGGATTCATCGCAGCATGTTGTTTCCCATAGCTAAAACCAGGATGGTTTTTCCATAAAGGGTTGTAAGAATTTCTATGCGGTGCACCGAAATTACCCTTAAATCCTCTTATACCACTCACTTGTTCTTGAAGCATAAATTTGTAGACGGGTATCTGCGGGCATTCCTCTGTTGAATGTCGCCTCACAAATAGCACACACCCTCTCAATGGGGTTCGGGATGGATCCATTTGGTCCCCTTTCACACATCTTAAGTATGTCTCGCATTCCTTTCTCAAGTATATCAAGTCGACTATCTGTTATAGTATTATTTTCAACGTAAAATGGGTCGAACACCGATGGAGTGATGTTCATTTGGCGAGTTCGATTATGAGCGCTAGGGTCAGATGTATCCCATTCTTAGGTAGTCTCAGCGACATACCTCAACTGAAGCTCAGCATTGTTGGCGTCTAAGTCAATAAAGGGGCCATCACACATGGTTTCAACGAGTTATTTAGAATTTATAGTTTATCAAGTCCATGATGAGGGCATAAAGTGATTAATCATTGAAATGCTCGTAGCATCGATCGAATGACTCATTTTCTAGTTGTTAGAAGGTATGAATTTGAGCCTTGATGGAATTCGTTCGATGTGTAGGAAAGAATTTCTTGAGAAATTTAGATTTCAACTCATTCTAGGATGCAATCGAGTTTGGAGTTAAAGACCATAGCCAGGTATTATCTTTGTCTTTTAGCGAGAACGGGAAGAGTTTGAGGCGGATCACATCTTGTGTGCAAGTTTGATGACAGAGGGTCTCGAACGCCTACTCAAATTCCATGATATGGAGATATGGATTTTCTCAATCCATTCCATGGTAATTGGGAAGTATCTGGATCATCCCATTCCTAAAGATAAATTGCCCTGCATTATACGAGAGTAAAATGCATCCCAAAGTGACTGTACGCTCAGGATATAAAATTTCTCTCAAAAGGCAGTACGGGACCTCTTCCTCACCGTCGGCTACACTACCATGTTGTGACATGGATCTCTCACTTGATGACTCTGTATCCTCACTTGGTATACTCGGAGCGTGCTCTGTGGTGTGTCCTAAGAGGGATGTCGGAATGTAACTTGCAATTGAGTGTGGAGGTGTGGGAGGTGAACCCAAAATTTTGGCACGTTTGGAGTGTGAGGGTTATCGGGGTCGTACTTAACTATCGGGTTTTTGTGAATGCTGGTTGGAGTATAATGGGGAGTTAGAGTGAGTTCATAATTTTGCATTAACAGGCTTATGAGAGATGATGCGGAATATTTTTGTGTATTTTCATTTTTTTTATGTTTTTGGATTTTTAGAAATTTTTGGTCAAAGTTTGAGATTGACTTGATCTAATCCTAAGTCTACCTAAGTCCCCAGCAAAGGTGCCAAAAACTTGACGCGACTAAGAATGTGTCTCAGAAGTGCGTACTCTCTAGGTTCAATTGCAAGCCTGTCGCTCAAGTAATAATCTGATAAGTCGGGTATTGATCCTCAGGAAAATAGGATAACAGAGTTGTAACGACGTTGGACAGACGAAGAAAACCTAACTTTGACTCTAGAGAAAAATGAAAATATGATCGGATTTGTGAAATAACTATAACTATATGCACTTTTAAAAATGATTAACTAATGATATTATGAAAAAGAATGTGATGCAATTACTCCAATGCAGAATTTCATATTACTTGACAAAAACTTAAACTATTAATGGAGAAAAATAGGTCGGGTTACAATCCCCCACACCCTAGTAATTCACTTCGTAAGATACTAGATTTAGATTTAAAACTTTAAATGAATTCGAATTTTTAATACTCCTAAGTATTATATATATGAGGGATCGTAGCCCGCATAGTATGTAAGCAAAGACTGAATTAAAATTCGGTCTTAATTTCTCCTAAGTATTACACACATGAGGGATCGTAGCCTGCATAGTATGTAAGCAAAGGCTGAAATAAAGTAATATTTTATGAATTACGATACAATTCATCTAAGGTTTAATTCCAAATACTATTTCCACTACTATGAATTACATCGGGTGGGGTTCATGCACCCCAACCCTTGAAAACTTATCCGGACATACTAACTCTAGATGAAAACATGCTTCGAATGAAAGAGAACATTTTTACTAAGAATGAAGAAGAAGAAGAATGAAAAATACTTACTAATAAAAAAACTACTGCAATAATTAAAGAAGGAATTGGAAGAAATTTACTTGAATTGCAACTGGAATCAAAACTAGGGTTTATGTGTTATTCTCCAATACAACTAATTATAATTGCTTCCTTCACGAAGTAGAAGCCTCCTTTATGTCTAGGAGGAGTTTACAATTTATAAGCTATGAATAATAAGAGTTTCAACCATGGAGGATTATAATTTTTCACTTGGATAAGTTTGAATTTCCGAAAACAGGGTGTTAGGTTCGGTTCCATCTTTGACAGCCTTTACAGAAAGTTCTTTGAGCATAGGATCAGTTCGTTTTTCCTCTTCTTCAGTTCAGTTCTGTCTTGATAATGCTTTACATGAAGTTTTCCAGGTGTAGGATCGGTTCGTTATTTCTTCCCTTCGCTTCGGTTCTATCTTGATAGTCTTTGCAAAAACGTTTCCCTCTTGTACTTCTTTGAAGCTTTTGTGTAATAACCCGTCCTTTTTGAGGCAATTAAAATTCATTATTGGATATAAATTTGAGATTTGAGGAATTTCACGAAATAGTGATTTTGGGGATTCTCGAGGATTTAATGATTTTCTATGGGTGTTGTGATTATTTTTGGGACTAAATAAGTCGAAGTATTTTAATTATATGTCACTGTGGAGTAAAGCGACAAAAGAGGTAAGATTTTGATTTGAAAGCCGCATTAAGTATTATGGGTTAGAATAGTGATTTGCGATCAAGTGCCTCGTATAGGAATTTCGATTGCGCCGTGAGTCTCGGAATGTTCGAGATAGTCGAAAAAGAGTGTCCGATTGTCGAAATTTAGTTTCGGGGAGTTTTGGAGTAAAAAGGGCTCATAATTGAGTAAACGAGTCGTTTTTGGGTTTTAAGGGGTTAAACCCTTATTCTTTTCTCCGTTATAAGTCAAGAGAGAGAGAGGAAGAGAAAGAGAAAAGAGAAAAGAGAGAGGAGAGAGAGAGATAGATGGAGGAGAAAAGGAGAAACTCCGGCCAATCTCTACGGGATTCGGCTTGAGGTCGTCGAATTTCATCCTCCAGGAAAGTGTTTACTTTCTTTATTTCAATTATGCATTTATTTCATATCATAGTTGGTAGAACCCTAAAATAAAAATGGGGAAAACTTTGATACGAGTTTACATATTGATGTAATGTAAACTCTTGAGGCTTTCTAGTATTAAAACCATGATAATGGAGTAATAAATTGAATTAAATTGGTAGAAATGTCAAAACAAGGGTTTTTGGGTTTTAAGATCCAAAACCTTAGAAAGTAGTTCAATACCCAAAATTTATGGAAGAATTAGTTATAAATCAGTGTTAGGATGTTATTTGGATTGTTGGGTGAGATTAGAAAGCATAAAAATGGAGTTTGGGTTGTTATTGGGTATTTTGGGAATTGAAAAATCGCCCAAACTGCAGCCCTCGAACTCGCCGAATCGATTCGAGTCCAGGCCGAATTGATTCGCCTAAGGCGAATTGGGTTTCTGCAGTGGGCCGAATCGATTCGGGTTTAGACCGAATCAATTCGCCATTTAAGACCTATTTGCAGAATACTTTCCGAATCGATTTGGATTGGGGACCGAATTTATTTGCCTACCGGAATCGATTCGCTAAAGGGGAGAATCGATTCGCTTAGGTTAGAATTGCCAGTTTTCTCCCTCTAAGAGTATGGGGAGTTAAATTACCATTTGGGATTTTTATAGGGGGTTCCTAGTTATGATATTGGGACTCCTAAATAATAGTTTTGAGGGTAAATAAACCTCTAGTTGGATTAGAAGACCTTGAATTGGTGTAGGGCATGATCCGGAGGATAAATCCCTAGGATATTTTCAATAGGCATTTAAGCCCCTATAATTATGCGTATAGAAAGCATAGTTATATCGATTTTGTTAGGCAAAATCCTATGAGGTGATTAGGATGATTTGGGAATATAGAAATATATGTTCTCACTTAGTGTGGAGTATTAGAATTGGATGTATGCAATAAATCCTTAGATGGGATTAAAGAAAATATTACTTATTAAAGTAAGAAAATACTTTGGGTTTAGTATCATGCATATATAAATGCTTGATTATGATTCTTTAAGAGAATCTTTGGGATTATTGGTCATCGTTAGATGGATTGGCCGATATGGCTATTTGTATATATTCGAGGAGGAATATATGGTATATGTATACTATGTGATGCAAGTATATATATATTTTAAGATAAATGATTTTGAAAATAAAATATGAATGTTTTCAAGATGGATAAAGAAATGATTTTCATAATTAATGATTTATAGTCAACACCCTCTCTAAATGACATCATAAGGGAAGTTCGTGCGTGAGGTGAAGCCCCCTGACTAAAGAATGCAGGGTGGATATAGTCCTAGGCCTTATGAGCATTTATGTTATGCTTTCTGCGATGGTTAGGGAACTTGGGGCGTGGTTATGACTAGCCCGCAGGCATATGACCGCTTCCCGACGTATTGCATATAGGTGCCCAGGTGTCGTAATTGATAGGCACTGGAAGATGATGGTCATTTAGGGGCACGCCGTACGGGCGGTCTTAGAACGCGTTATATTTGTTAAAGCAATTTATGATAATAAATTGGCTTTATATACATTTCCTGGATGGAAGATGAGAGAGTATATGCACTTGCGTTCAAATGAGGAAACTATATATTAAACACCTTTTAACCCAAACAAACCCTAAACATGCAACTAGGTGTGAATGAAACAAGATGAGATCATGCAATAGTTATTCAAGCACACACAAGTGAGGAAAAATCCCCCAAAGGCGTAAAACCATTTATTTCCATTATAATATTGTATCGTACAATTTCGGATTACAATGAAAATACAAGTGACTAAGAATTACCCTCAGGTATCGGATTCTGTAGTCGGCGGCTGGAGATATCCCTTTATAGTAGGGCAGCAATGAAGAAGAAGAGCGGTCTTCTTCATAAGGGTTGAACAGCAAAAATGCGTTCTTGGGTTGCAAAGTGATTCACAAGTGTTTGGAAATTTGTGTGAATCAATAACCTAGAGTATGGTACTCAATAGGTGAAGGCTTAGAGTTTCTTGTACTCTGAAAGTCGCATATTGAAGTCTTGGAAAACCACTTCCCGTAGTGGGATTAAATAAGAAGTCCCGGCCCTTAAAAATCTGAACACGATCTGTTTGAGATTATCCCAGGCGGATCGATCCGGGTCTGAGGCGGACCGGATCTTTTTATATTTGGCTTCTTCGGTTCACTTGCGGTCCGGGGTATACTGGCTTTCAACAGGCGGACCGGTCCGGGTCTGAGGTGGATCGGTTCGCAGGCGGATCAGTTCTTTTTCCTGGGCGGACCGGTCCGGCCTGTCAGACTTTGATTCCTCCTCTTCTTTTGATATTCGGATTTGTTGTTGACTGTATGATTCTTGAAATTCTTCAACTGTGTAACGGCGTATGACATACCCAATAATTGATGGACAAATTGTACTTACAAATCTCCCCCTATGTCTATGCCGGTACAAACATAAAAACATCTGAATTATTAAGTATAAAATGTCTATACAAATCTACCCTTCCATGAACCCAAAAACTGAAAAGGTACAAGTGAATAAGACTTCAACGTTTGATCTTCAAATCTGCAGGAATCTCAACGCTTTTCTCATTAGGGTGTGTAATCCAATGTAGTACCTACACACATGAGACAAATCAAATACCAAGTGACGTATCGAGTTTGAAATAACATAGATACCAATTTATGATGAAAACAAATGTTAACAAATCACAAAACTCAAAGCTCCCCATAATATGATAATTCATTCTCCCCCTTTTTATGATGTCCCCAAATAGACAAATGAGAGAAATAAATCAAATACGCAAGTGTGGGGTGTCACAAGGACTAAATCACACCATGAATGAACACAAAACAACCAAGTCGGTGATAGCGTAAATGAATGGGTGTGATCATATTCGATAGGAAAATCAATGCATACAAACATGATATATGTTCACGATGAATATTGGATAATCCTAACGAATGAACTCAAATGCTTCCTTTGGTGTAAAATAGTGGTAATAAGTGATATTGACTCAATCATATCAAAAAATCAAAGCTCAAAGCGATTTTCACACCAATAACGTCCAAAATGTTTTCATGCTTTTTCAGGACTTTCAAGGAAGTGCAAATCTGTTTATACATTCTCCAACCAAACTCCATCAGATATATTTTGAATAGAGGTATGCTAAATTCTCAAACTTTGGAGAATTGGTGGTGAAATCTAAGTGGCCCATTTTTGGCATGAATAGCTTTTTATTGCCTTGAAATTTTTTCGGGCTCTTTTAACCTCTTTGGACCTCGAATATTAAAATTCCTCCATTTTAGGCCCTTTTTAACGGTGGCTTTTGCGCAAAGGATAGATGATTACCTTTCGCAGTCCCTCCCCGTTATACAAATAATCACATAGTCTCACCAAACGGTTTTCACATGCATTCCAATCTTGTCAAGTTTTATCGCATATTGTACATTATATAGACAGAATTGAGATGGAAACACTCAAGCCAATATGAGATAGACAAGTGCAATAATCAAATAAATTCGTGCATGTGTGAAATAAAGGATATAGGAGTCAAACATGTAGGAAGATATCACTAATTGCGTCTCAAAGACTCCAAAACAATGTAAAGCACATGGATGAAATGATGTAGCCTCTCAAATCTCTATCAAATAGTCACATGGATAAATGGAATGAAGTTGTGACTTGGCTATCTTAAATGATCATCCATAAAAGGTGCAAACCAGAAATCTTTTTGGATTTTTCTGAAATATTTATATGCAGAAAAAAAATCTTTTTGTGATTTTCTCAATATTTTTCTTAAAGGAAAATCTTTTTGGATTTTTTGTTTTTACGAAACAATAAATGAACAAAAATAAAACAAACTAATGGTACATGCTAGCAATAGGCAAAAGAAACAGCATGAAAATCAACCTATGCTAGCAACCAAGATAAGGTCTCAACCGGGAGTAACGGTGGAGTTTTCCAAAGATGGTGACACCTTTTGAACCAACTCCACTAGATCATGTGTTGTCTTGATCAAAAACTTCACTTGCTCATGAATATGTGCAAACTCTCTATCATAATGTTCAGGCAAAGTGTCATGAGTAGGTGTATGTGCCTGATTGTGTGAAGTGGCATGATATGGCACAAAACCCAACTTGGAACAAAATTCCCTAAGTTGTCCTCATTTTTTGCAGTGGGAGCAAACATAAACCGGTCTAGGAAGTAATTTTTCAACAATTTTGGGATAAACATTCCTAGACGGGCTCCCACGGGACTCACGCACCAAGGTGGATATAGTCTCGGGTGCATTATTTAATGTGACTTGGACCTCTCGTGCTTGACTGAGATCATCCTCGAGATGGGATACACGTGTCGTCAGACTAGACACCGTGTTGGTCAAGTCACCTTTTTCCCTTTTTAGCTCATCATTCTTTTCCTTCAACTCACGAATTCGAAGACCTGGGATCCTATTTGACCTTTTTGTTTCCATAATTTTGACAAACGATTTTCGAAAAGCTTTTTGGATCACACAATCATCACCCTTCTCATCCTCACTATCACTTAGAGAAGTAGACATGGCATCTTTCTTATGCTCTCTTTTAAGTTTAGTGGGACACTCAAATTTCTTGTGCCCTGTCCCATTGCACTCAAAACACCTTATCTCTTCAAGTTTTTTCTTTCTCTCTTTTCCATTATCACCACAACTATCTCTCTCTCCAAACAATCTTAAATCTTTCTCTAAAGTGGTGATCCTAAGAACTAAAGCTTTATTACGCTTCTTGGTTTCAAATGACTCAGAATACAACTTGGCATAGGCGCGTTGGAGATCACACTCGCTCTCACTTGCCTCATCCTCCCCCTCACTCTCATCGCTCTCATTGTCGAGGTGTCCCTGTGACGTAGCATCCTCATCATCCTGAGAAGCATTGGAGGTACTCACATGGCTTGCCATGAGTGCGGTGATGTTACGCTCATGCGGTGATTCATCTCCACAGTCCACCGACTCGACCTCATTGTCATCACTAAGGGTAGCATTGAGGATAGCTTTGCCCTTTTCTCTATTCAGACAAGTGGCACACTCAAACGCTCTATGACCCTTACCGTCGCATTCAAAGCATCTCTCACTGTCTGTCTTAGGAGGATCTTTTAAATCTTTTTCATTTTTCGTTTCAAAATTATTTTTCTGAAAATTCTTTTTATCTTTGAAATTCCCATTTTTCTTAATTTTAAGAATTTTCTTAAAGTTTTTAGCAAATAGGGCCAAGTCATCTAAGTCAAACTCACACTCAGAATCCGATGTTACTATCTCTTTCTTTCTAGATGACTCAACACTCTTTCTTCCAGACCCCTCACTTTTTTCTCTTTGGCATTGAGTGCAATTCCTTTGTCTTTGGGTTTGACAGATTTAGGAAACATGTCAATTTCATAGGTTTGCAAATCTCCTACAAGTTCTTCCAATTTTAGCGTATTTAAATTACCCACAGAATTTAGCATAGTGACTTTAGGAATAAAATGCTTAGTAAGGGAACGTAGAATCTTTTTAACAACTCTAACATTAGGAATATGTTCACCAAGATTAAAGCTAGTATTAACAATGTCAGATAGTCTAGCATAAAAATCATCAAAGCATTCAGATTCATGCATGGTGATGGTTTCAAATTGAGTTGTTAAATTTTGCAATTTAGACTCTTTTATAGCATTGGTTCCTTCATGGGTAAATTGTAAAACATCCCATGCCTCCTTTGACGTGGTGCACGTCATGATACGCCGGAACTCATCGGGAGTGATGGAACCGGAAATAGCACTCAAACCTTTAGAGTTAAAAGAAGACCATCTAAATTCATCTTCAGTCCAAGAGGTGACCGGTTTTAAATTAGTCACATTTTCCACAGTGACGGAGGGAGGTGTCCACCCTCTTTCAACTAAAATCCAAAACCTTTCATCTATGGCTTTTAAAGCCGACCTCATGTGGGCTTTCCAATATGCATAATTTGTCCCGTCAAAAACAGGCAATTTATTATATGATTTCTCCATTTGAACACGCACTTTTTCAAAAATCAATTTTTAGAAAATTGATATCTTAGAAAAAAATTTGTGGAAATAGGAATACGCGATAGATTAGCGTAACCTGCTCTGATACCAATTTGAGAGAGTATATGCGCTTGCGTTCAAATGAGGAAACTATATATTAAACACCTTTTAACCCAAACAAACCCTAAACATGCAACTAGGTGTGAATGAAACAAGATGAGATCATGCAATAGTTATTCAAGCACACACAAGTGATGAAAAATCCCCCAAAGGGGCAAAACCATTTATTTCCATTATAATATTGTATCGTACAATTTCGGATTACAATGAAAATACAAGTGACTAAGAATTACCCTCAGGTATCGGATTCTGTAGTCGGCGGCTGGAGATATCCCTTTCCAGTACGACAACAATTATGAAGAACAGCGGTCTTCTTCACAAGGGTTGAACAACAAAAGTGCGTTCTTGGGTGCAAAGTGATTCACAAGTGTTTGGAAATTTGTGTGAATCAATAACCTAGAGTATGGTACTCAATAGGTGAAGACTTAGAGTTTCTTGTACTCTGAAAGTCGTGTATTGAAGTCTTGGAAAACCACTTCCCGTAGTGGGATTAAATAAGAAGTCCTGGCCCTTAAAAATCTGAACACGATCTGTTTGAGATTATCCCAGGCGGACCGGTTCGGGTCTGAGGCGGACCTGTCCGGGTAGGCGGACCGGTTCTTATTATATTTGGCTTCTTCGATTCGCTTGTGGTCCGGGGTATACTGGCTTTCAGTAGGCGGATCGGTCCGGGTCTGAGGCGGACCGGATCGCAGGCGGATCGGTTCTTTTTCCTGGGCGGACCGGTTCGGCCTGTCAGACTTTGATTCCTCCTCTTCTTTTGATATTCGAATTCGTTGTTGACTGTATGATTATTGAAATTCTTCAACTGTGTAACGGCGTATGACATACCCAATAATTGATGGACAAATTGTTTATGATAGTAAATTGGCTTTATATACATTTTCTGGATGGAAGAAGGGAAATGGGATAAATGTTTTGGCTTCGGTAACACCTACCGGATGGAAGAAGGGACGTGGAAGCATATGATATGGTAAAAGCATTTTAATGATAATAAAAATGGCTTTTAAATGCATTTCCTAGATATAGGAAGGGAAATGGGATGTTTTGAAAAGGAAAAGCATTTTTATGATAATAAAACTGGCTTTCAAAAGTATATGTTATGTTAAAACAATTCATGATAATGAATTGGCTTTTATATATACATTTCCTGGATATAGGAAGGGAAATGGAAAGTTTTGAGATAGTAATGAAAATGAATTCTCATTCCGGGAGATATATCCGGATGTATATTGTAGTATGAATATATATATATGGATGAATTGAGTACCGAGGGTCTAATGGATCCCGACGATCGACCTTGCCGCATAGTTGTGTATCGGGGGGGTTCCTTATATGGATTTCGCTTTGCGAGACACCCCAAGCACGAATATGGCAATGTGTTGAGACTGGGGAGAAGTTTAATCCTTAGTTCTCTTATATTGATATTTGTTATATGATGTAAATATATATATAGATATATATTCTGTATTGTGGGACTCGCGGATCTCGACGATCGACCTTGCAGTGTAGTAGTGTATCGGGGGGGGGGGTTCCTTGTTTGAATTTCGCTCTGCGAGACACCCCACGCACGAACATGGCTTAGTGTTGAGATTGGGGAGAAGTTTAGCCCTTAGTACATTACTTGGACTATCTAGGGTTGATAGTAGTTGGGTGTTAGACTAGTTTAGCAGGGTAGTTTGACTAGGATGTTTAGAGGGATGCGCTAGGAGTGCACTGTTAGAGGAGAGGTGAGGGGTATCTCATGGGAGTAAGATACCAATTTAAATATGAGATAAAACACATTTTAAAAAATAAAGCATTTATGCACTTGCTAAATATTTTCACAACTCGGGCTCTGACCCGTTTATCTACTTTTCCCTCTCTTGTTATATATGTATATATATATATTATATAGGTGTCCAGACACAGGGACGCCTGGATGGCACATCTTTTGAGTCAGACGTTGGCTGCAGCAGCTGTGGATGCTTGCAGGTTCTCGATATACGCTTCTATTCTTGTACTCTAGATAGGAGGTACTGTATAAATATTTGGGCCAATGGTCCAGTTATATTTATTTATTCTTTTTGCATGACATTCGATATGGTTGTATATTTTGACCGAGTGTTCAGTTATTTTATTTCATTTCAGTTTCATTTACGTATAAACTATGTGGATGTTTTATTTTGAAGTTGTTAAAAAGAGTATTTATGTAAAATTTTAACACCGGCCTAATCGGTTATTAGTAATTAAATGGATTTTCGACAGTGATGCTAAGAATGATCCATATGAGATTCCTGTTTTAATTTGATATAGGAGTGATCGCCCGGTATTTTATTAGGTGGGGTGTCACAGATGGTATCAGAGCATCAGGTTCTAGTGTCCTTAGGAATCTGTGTGTACGTACCACTCTTTCAACGTTGCTCTCGATTTGTTATAGAGCCTCAGGATTAGTGTTGATGTAAAAAATTAGATCTCTCTAATTATTCAATCACAGATAAATAAAATGAGACAAAGAATTTTAAAGTGGTTCAACCTTATATGAATGGCCTACGTCCACTGTTATGTTATTGATGAGTGTTTGGGAATCCTCGATTTGTGGTTCAACCAAGAAATTCCGGTCCCTTTGAATGAGGGTGATACAAGGTATTTATAGCCCTTAGGCTGTACATGAAAGGGTTGATACATTAAATGATATACATATGAAATGGTAATACATTTAATGCAGTGTGTGTATCAAGATGATAAACATTCAATGAATAATTGAACTGTTGATTATCTGGCAATTAATGATATGGCCGAGATGCAGCTCAGACCGCCTTAGTTGCTCGTTGCTCAGGAGTTCCTCGGAGCGCTAGAGTACCTCGGAGTGCTGAAGTTCCTCGGTGTATCCTCGTTGCTCGGAGAGACCATGAGTTGGTCGAGGAAATGAACTTCCTCGTTTCTATTGTGCCCAATAGATTGACACGTGTCTTCATATCATTCGTCCATATCAGCATATTAATTTTGGTATCAACAGAAGCCCCCAATGTTTCATATTTCGAACTTTGAGGAGTATGGAACATTCTTTCTCGGTATATGGCGATATTAAATGACTTTCCTGGGTTTTAGGAGCCTTTTCTTCATATTTGAATTTCTTTCAAATTCACAGAATCCGCCTTTTTCGAATTTTTATGAGTGCTTCGATCTTCGTGCATTTTTGTCCTTTTAGCCGCCGGTGGCGTATTAGTTTCTTTTGTGTAATCATTTCCTTCCCAGCTTCCCAAGGTAAAGTATTTAAACTTCTTAGGTAACCATACCGTCTTTTACCTTTTCCAATTTTCTGCATTCAAGCTTTCTGTTCTCTCTCTCCCTTGTGCGTTCATCTTTTCCTTCGCTAGTTGTCAGCTCTTCTCTTTTCCTGTAAGATTCTCTTCTTTTCTTCTGTATTTCTTTTGTTCACTATGGTTTATCTTGTGGAATCTGTTGAGAAATTTCGTTCCGATTTTTCCATTCCTTCCTGGGTAACTCTGGAGGTTCTTTCTGAGCCTTTAGATTATTTTCGATTGGCTGAGGGACATTGGTTCCCCATTCTATTCGTTGCTGGATGTGGATTTTCTTTTCCGCCAAACCCCTTATGCTTAGAGTTCTGTCAGTACTTTGACGTTGTTCCTGCAAAAATAGCCCCCAATTCATGGAGAATAATTAATGGGGTTTATAAATTAAATCTAACTCATGGAACTCGTATAGGGATTCCTGAAACTATGTATTGCTATAGATGGGCTATTTTAGATAATGTTTATTACTTAAAAACTAGGTTTTTAAATAGGGCTCTTGTAGTTAACCTCCCTGATGCAAATAGAGATTATTTTGAACATGGGGTGGTTATTAAGAATTGGCAATATGCCCCCTTGGTTGGAGATGCAGTATACCAGGGTCCTAAATGCCCCCCTATGGCAATGGGATATGTTTATTCTCATTTTCCTTTACTTATGAAATTATGCTTTTATCATATTTGACAAAATGTATGACTGATATTTCATTATGTATTTGTTTGCAGTTGATAGTAAAAGAAAAACTCCAAAAGAATCAGAGGTTAATTTTAAGCATCTGAAACTTATCTGGGGTTTGCATAAGAACGTTGCAGACGAGCATATCAGGTCTGCATCATATTTGCTGCAGTATAGGAGTTACACGACTTCTTATACTGCTCGTCCTTTGATTAGATCTGTTGAGCCAGCCTCAACTCCAGAGGATTCTTCTTCAGATTCTCACATCCCTTTAAGTCAAAGAATGGGCAAGAAAAGAGCTCCCCCTGCTCTATTTGATGACACTACTTCTGTTGCTGAAGCCAAGAAAAGCAAAATTGATGTCCCAGAGGGGACTAAAAAGGTGGATGTTGCGCCTTCCAAACCTACCGAGAAGCCCCCGGTGGCTCCGAGCAAGAAAGTTACTCCTGTGGAGATGACTGCTATCTCTCCGACCAAGAGCTCTTCCTTGGTTGAAATTGTTGAAGTCCCTTTGAGGAGATTGAGGAAATCGTCCTCAGTCAATTTGGCTGAAACTGTCAATCCGGCTGAAACCATCTCCTCTCTACCAGTTGGTGGTGTTGGTGTTTGACACGACTCAGAATGTGTCTCTAAGGTGTGTACTCTCTAGGCTCAAGTGCAAGCCTATCGTTCAAGTAATAATCCGACAAGTCGGGTATCGATCCTCAGGGAAAAAGGACAACGGAGTTGTTGACGCGCAGATAAATGATGAGGATGAGATTGAAGATGAAGATAAACATTCACATCAAACATATATGAGACAAAGATTTTTAAAGTGGTTCGGCTAGGAATAAAGCCTACGTCCACTGTTATGTTATTGCTGAGTGTTTGTGGAATTCTTGATTACAAGTTCTCTCAAGAAATTCCGGTCTCCTTGAATGAGGATGATACAAGGTATTTATAGCCTTGAGGCTGTACATGAAAGGGTCGATACATTAAATGATATACATATGAAAGGGTAATACATTTAATGCCCTTAGGCTTGTGTGTCAAGGATAATCATTTAATGAACCAATTGGACTGTTCGTTATCTGGCAATCAATGCTGTGGCCGAGATGCAGCTCGGACCGCCTTATTTGCTTGTCGTTAAGGAGTTCCTCGGAGCGTTGGAGTTCCTCGGAGTGAACATAACTTGGTCGGGGAATATTCTTCCACGTGTCTTCTTATTATTCGTCTATATCAGCATACTAATTTTGGTATCAACAGAAGCCCCCAATGCTTCATGCTTGATGGTTTACTTGAAAGGATGGAGTATTTATTCTGCAGTGATGCTCGGTGCTCGTGAAATTCTTGATCTACCTTCTTGATTTTTTGGACATAAAGGGCATTATCTCCTGGACGACATATGATGCCGCTTGTAGCTTATCATAATCTTCAAGTATGTTGATTGGTTTGCTAACCGACCTACTGCATTCTGTGAGCTAGTGGTGGACTTTGAAACATTTTCTTGCAACTTCTTCTTCGATGTTGGTCGAGACAGTAGTAGCAAAGATCTCAGTGATGTAGATGCTGATTTTAACTTCTACCTCTACTCGGGGGTGAGCAAGAGGTTCTCGGGGACGAGCAAGAGCTGCTTGGGGACGAGCAAGAGCTGCTCGGACAGACCATCTGTGATGAACATCAGAATGCTAAAATATCTTAACTTCATAAAATTCCCATTATGCTTTGGATGATCTTCCTGCTGGCGAGGAACCTGTTTCAAAATCAGAGGGAGAGAAACCAATAGAGTAGGAATCTCAATGTAATAGTTAGTACACAATTTAATATCAATGTAATAAATTTGCATAATTCATTTTGAATTCAGTGAAAGAATTTCATTTTTGTTCGCAAATTTGAATTTGCTATTGTTTTGTAAATATCAAACACTTTATTATTTGTGCTTGCATAACAATATTGTATGGTTCATCGACCAAAAAGGTTACAAGTATCAATGTTGCTTGATCACTTAATAATAAAGTAATGAGTATAATTTATTCAAACTGTTTCCAACCAACCAAGGTGGATAAATAATGTTTGTCGACCAACTACAGTTGATGGGTTTTTATCCCCGACCAACCATACTTGGTATAGTTTGGAATATTTTGTTCTTTAAAGAACTTTTTGTAATAATGTTACCTCCCGACCAACATAAGTTGTAATGCGAGAATATATAAAGTCTTACCAACCGTAGTTAATCATGCTGGTGTATACCTCCTAGCCAAAGGAGTAGTAAGGTTCTTTAGAACTTTTTGGCTCCTTAGAGCATGTCCTCCTAACCAAAGGAGGTTGGCTACTTATAGCACTTTTGCTCCGTAGAGCGCTCCGTAGAGCTTGTCCTCCTAACCAAAGGAGGTTGGCTACTTATAGCACTTTTGCTCCGTAGAGCGCTCCGTAGAGCGCTCCGTAGAGCTTGTCCTCCTAACCAAAGGAGGTTGGCTACTTATAGCACTTTTGCTCCGTAGAGCGCTCCGTAGAGCTTGTCCTCCTAACCAAAGGAGGTTGGCTACTTATAGCACTTTTGCTCCGTAGAGCGCTCCGTAGAGCTTGTCCTCCTAACCAAAGGAGGTTGGCTACTTATAGCACTTTTGCTCCGTAGAGCGCTCCGTAGAGCATGGCTCCTTAGAGCAGTCTTCTTGGTTGATCCTGTAACATCCACAGGTTGATCAGCGAGCAATTTTTGTTTCTCAGGAGTATTAAGATCAGTAAACTCTGCTATAGCTTGTATTAATGGCATGTCGGTATGCATGGTATGGGCCTGGAAACACAGCCTCCTTCTTCTATTTGCTTTAATTAATGCCACTGCCAATTTTTCCAGCTTTGGGTATCTGATCTCTGCACCTCTTCTTTCGTTTTTGGGGATCGCAACCCTAAAAGGGCTTTGATCTTGTCTGGATTTGCTTCAACGTCTCGCTGGTTGATGATGTACCCGAGGAACATTCCTTCCCGTACTCCAAATGTGCACTTCGTCGGGTTGAGTTTCATTTGGTATTTATCCAGTTGATCAAAAGTTTGACTCAAGTCAACCAAATGATCAGCAGCTTTCTTGCATGTCGTCAACATAGACTTCCATACTGCAACTGATTTGCTCGGCAAAAACCTTGTTCATTAGCCGCTGTTATGTCGTTCCCTGTCTTCAGGTTTCATTTTGATCTGATGTTAGCCAGAGTAAGTATCCATGAGCAACTCGTGTCCCGAGGTAGCATCCACTGCTTTGTTGAGATCGGTGAAATCAACACACATTCTCCATTTATTGTTTTTCTTCTACCCGACAAGGAGATCTAGATCTCTCTCTGGCTCGGTCTTCATTTCCTCTTGTGTAGCTTGATTCTTCTCGGGGCTGGATGCTCTTCTTCTCGTATGTCATGTCAATAAGTGGCTCAGCTTCTATCCACTTAGTAAAATAATCTACTGTGATGACGAGGTATTTGAATCTTCCTCGAGTCGTCGGCAATGGTCCAACCAAATCAATCCCCATATGGCAAATGGCCAAAGGGAGTTATGGGTGTCAACAATGCTTGTGGAATTCTTCGGATGGAGGAAAAGCGTTGGCACTTGTCACATTTCTTGGCATAGGCTTATATAGTTAGCTCTCATCGTCGGCCAGTAGTATCTCTGCGTCATCACCTTTTGCAAAAGTGTCCGACCTGCTACATGGGCTCCACAGGACCCTTCATGGATCTCTTTAACCAATTCTTTCACCTCGGAGGAATGTACACATCTTTGCAAACCTGCCATAATTCCTCGTCTATACAAAATACCATTAATTAATACATACCGAGCAGCTTTAAACTTCTATTTCTAGGCAGCGAGATTATCCTCCGGTAATTGTTCCTCCTCAATATATGCTCCGACTTTCTAATACTTCAATTGGTATCGTTCTTCGCAGCTCGGTACAAGTAGCTGATGCTAATCGGGCCAATGCGTCTGCTCTAGCATTCTCCATCCTCGGTGTCCTCACCAATTGAATAGCATCAAATTCTGTCAATAACTCCATCACCTTTGCATGGTATTTGACCATCGACTCTCCATTCACTGCATATATTCCCATCATTTGATTCAATTAATTGAGAATCACTGAAAACAATTACTTGCCGTGCCTCCATGACTTTCGCCAAATGAAAACCTGCTATCATAGCATCATACTCAGCCTCATTATTGGAAGCTTTGAATTGGAATCTCAAGGCATACTCCATGTCAATATCATCTGGGGTGTTTAAAACAATCCCTGCTCCACAACCAGCTGTGCAAGATGATCCATCTACATATAATCTCCATGTAGGTACCTCGTCTTCAAATTTCTGGTCTGACAGAGTTCCTCGGGGGAATACTTGTCGCTTTCTTTCATCATGTCGTGATACTTCTGAATACACCTCTTGAATTTCAATATACCTCCTGAACTTCAATATTCCTCCTGAACTTCAATATATCTCCTGAACTTCAATATTCCTCCTGAACTTCAATATACCTCCTGATTAGTCGGGGTTGAATTTGATGCTCGACTGCATGATGATATAAGAATGTGCCACCAAATGAACAAATATATCTGTAATATAAGCCCCCAACTGTGGAATGTGAACTTTGAATGAGATTTATCGACCAATACCAACCGGAGTTGGATTTTATCTACCAACCGGAGTTGGATTTTTTCTACCAACCGAAGTTGGATTTTGTCTACCAACCGGAGTTGGATTTTTTCTACCAACCGAAGTTGGATTTTATCTACCAACCGGAGTTGGATTTTGTCTACCAACCGGAGTTGGATTTTATCTACCGATCAGAGTTGGTGGTAATTGATAATAAATGATGAAGACTTCCTCGGAGCTGACCAACAGATTGTTGGGAATAAGATAATATAAATACTGGAGACCTCCTCAGCGCTGACCAACAGATTTGTTGGGAATAAGATAATACAAATGCTAGAGATCTCCTCGGCGCTGACCAACAGATTCGTTGGGAATAAGATAATATAAATGCTGAAGACCTCCTCGGTGCTAACCAACAGATTCGTTGGGAATAAGATAATATAAATGCTGGAAATCTCCTCAGCGCTGACCAATAGATTCGTTGGGAATAAGATATAATAAATGCAGGATACCTCCTCGGCGATGACCAACAGATTGTTGGAAATAAGATATAATAATTGCAGGATACCTCCTCGGCGATGACCAACAGATTGTTGGTAATAAATATAATAAATGCTGGAGACATCCTTGGAGCTGAATAAGATATAATAAATGTTGGAGACATCCTTGGAGCTGAATAAGATATAATAAATGTTGTCGAGCTCCATGCTGAAATGAGAATAGAATATGCATCCAAATAGATATAAAGAATAATTAAAAATAATAAAGTGCCTCTCCGATCAGTCGAGGTAGAATCATATAATGCCGAACAAGAATAAGATCTTTCAGAACATAATAATATGGCCGAGAATGTTGTCAGGCCTGAATATAAATAAGAATTATCCGAACGAATGTTGTAATTCTCCTTAAAGCTGAATAAGTATCCTGTCGAGGCATAATTGCAGAATGCCGAATAAGAATAATATTTTCCAGAATATAAGAATATGGCCGAGAACTTTGCTGGGCCTGCATATAAATAAGAATCACCCCGACCAACTATTCGTTGGGGGTGAAATATAATAAATGTTAGAGTTCTCCTCAGAGCTGAATATGATAATAAGTATCTCGCCGTGCTTCATGTTGAGATGAATATAGAATATGAATCCCAATGGATATATAGAGTCATTTGTGCTGGAGCAGATATCTGGGCTTGAATATAAATAAGAATTACCCCGACCAACTATCCGTTGGGGGTGAAATATAATAACTGTTGTAGCTTTTCCTCGGAGCCGAATATATATATAGAGAAGAAATTTTTCGAGCTCCATGCTGAGATAAATATAAAATATGAATCTGAACGGATATAGAATAATTTATGCTTCAGCATTCGTCGGCATTGAATCTTGTGCTTGTAAAAATTAATAATTTGCTCTACCATATGTGTAGGCTGAATTGATTAGTCATGAGAATAATTTACTCATCCAATCAATATATGATATGTATCAGCATAAAAATTTCAAAATATGAAATAATATGTTTTATGCCAAATGTGTGTGAGATGGATAAATTATTATCAAATATGCATCATAAATAAGACGTAAAGTTTTTTTTTTTTTTAATCTCCAACAACTAATCAGGTATTAGTTGCTGTTTAAAAATATTTTTGGGGTGATCATAAGTTAAAGAAAGACTTAAGCCCCCTGCTTGTTCCCAAGCCGAACTCGTGTTTAAAGAAATATCAGGGGTGCTTAGCATTTTTTAATACCCCAAGATTTTACTGCTGCCGACAAACAACATGGATGTTGCCGACCAACATTTAAGGATATCTCAAATTATTTCTTGAGTCTTTAGATCAAAAATAACATTCAATGTAAAATTTAAGCCTTAAGAACGTTAATTAAATGAATAAATATATAACCCACTAGATCGTGTGATTTCGACGAAGAAATCTTGTGATGTGATGAACGAGGGGCCAACATATCAAATTTGTGCCCAGACTTTTTACAAGAGGTGGGTAATGATTTTTCAGGTGAGAGAAAATTATTTTTTATATTGATCCCTTCATATTCCCAATTTGGAGAGATAAAAATATGGTGAATGATTAAAGTCATTACCAAATTTATATAAAAAATCAATCAATTTGACTTTATTGACATAGATGGAAGATGAACCAAATTAAGTATATAGTTCATAAAAGTGAATGCAAAGGGACTCAAACTTGAAGAGAGAGAGAATATATATGGATCATAATTTCCATGAGAAGACTTTTCATTGTCTTTAACGTTTTCCCATTCTTTTATTAAAAATATGATGGGAATTTGAATAGACCTCAAAGATCTTACAAAATTTATTTCAAAATCAACAATGAAAATGATTAAATCTTACCACCGTCATATATATTGGCATATGTAATCATTTACAATATTTATTTCATGATATAAAATTAGAACTTGAGAATCAAGCAAAGAATTATGATTTATGAAATCTACTATTTTTTAGATTTCTAAATAAGAATTAATCTAACAGTTATGATTTAAAAATCATGATATGCAACATTTTGCAGATAAAAATTGGACAATTAATTTATGTATATAAACATAAAAATCATGATTCAATCAAAAGATGTATGTATAATTGATTATACGTAGAGAAAATAAAAACTTAGCTTTTGGTGGAGAACAACGCTTGTAACACGTTCCCACAGACGGCGCCAATCTGTTGAAGACAGAAAATGGCCACTGCCATTTTAGTGGCGTCAACAGCAGATAAATGATGAGGATGAGATTGAAGATGAAGATAAACATTCACATCAAACATATATGAGACAAAGATTTTTAAAGTGGTTCGGCTAGGAATAAAGCCTACGTCCACTGTTATGTTATTGCTGAGTGTTTGTGGAATTCTTGATTACAAGTTCTCTCAAGAAATTCCGGTCTCCTTGAATGAGGATGATACAAGGTATTTATAGCCTTGAGGCTGTACATGAAAGGGTCGATACATTAAATGATATACATATGAAAGGGTAATACATTTAATGCCCTTAGGCTTGTGTGTCAAGGATAATCATTTAATGAACCAATTGGACTGTTCGTTATCTGGCAATCAATGCTGTGGCCGAGATGCAGCTCGGACCGCCTTATTTGCTTGTCGTTAAGGAGTTCCTCGGAGCGTTGGAGTTCCTCGGAGTGAACATAACTTGGTCGGGGAATATTATTCCACGTGTCTTCTTATTATTCGTCTATATCAGCATACTAATTTTGGTATCAACAGGAGTTGTGACGACGGGATAAGAAAGAGGAATCCTAACGTTGACTCTAAGAAGAAAAGAAAAAAATTGATTTTGGGTTTTTGGGATTGATTAAACTAAATGCAATTATGAAACTATGATAAAATATGCAACTAACTAAATTATCTAGATTAAGAATGAAGGATTGAATTGAAACTTTTAACTAAATGATGAGAAAATAGGATGGGAATACAATCCCCCAACCCTAGTGTAGTGTAGTGACAACTTCAATCATAAATTTATCCGATTAATTCAAACCCGGAATTTAGTACTCCCAAGCATTATGTATACGAGGTTCAAGCCCGCGTCATACCTAATCTGAGGATGAGTAAATCGGTATCGCGGTAATTACAATCAAATTGTACTCTAAATCATCACGAGTACCCAGAGGCAAACGAGATATAAAGATCTACAATTCTTAAGAAATTACGCGATACGATTTAAATTAATCATTAAATTCAGCGGATCGACGTTATACACACGCACTAACACATCAGGTTGGGTTCATGCATCCCAACCTTGAAAAACCTAGCCGGACATGTTAAATGGACTAATTCATGAAATAATAACGTTGCATGTGTATGAATTCATGATAAAACTAGATCTAAACATGTAAATACGTATTATGAATGCGGAGATGAGTTGAATCAAATAAGAAAAACTAAGCATGCAAGAACAATAATAAGAAACAAGAATCTTGAATTAAAACTAGAAAAGCAAACCCGAAACAATGAAATCTTGAAGAAATATAATCCCTTGATGTTCCTAGATGTTCCTCCTCTTTTGTTCCCTCAAAAACTCTCTAAAAATAACCCTAAAAGCTGCTCCTAGGTTAATGCCTACGTTCCCCACAAGTTTGGAGTGTTTAAAACCTATTAGGAGACTTGGAGACCAATCCAAATGAAAGACAAAATTCGCGTGTCAGGTACAGCGAACCGGTTCGGGGGTACAGCGAACCGGTTCGCCCCCCCGAACCGGTTCGGGGTGGGGTTCGCATGTACCAGCCTGGACTTGCTCTCAACACTTCGATTTTTTTCTGGTTTTTCTCTCCTTTTCTTGGATTTTTCTTCAACTTCAACTGAGCATAACTTTTCAACCGTAGCTCGGATTTGGGTACCGTTTCTTCCAATGTGCTCGTTGTTCCGAGCTCTTCAACTTCCCAGTTGACTTCTTCTTCCGGATCGGGCTGCAAAATTACAGACATGCCCTTGAACATGCCTTCTTAGCTTTTCTTGCACAGTCTTGTTTCCTCCTTTGCACTGCTTGCATAATTAACCTGTAAAACTAATAGGAGAAGCACGAAACACGCAATACTCGCCAAGAAGGTTAGAAGCATAAAAGTGAATCAAATCCATATATGTTACATCATTCGGGTTCACAAAAGTACTGAAATTAGGGGGATAAATATACAATATTTATACCCAATCAAACCCCCCTAACTTAGAACTTTGCGCGTCCCGAGCAATGTAAAAGAATGAAATTAAGAGTTAAGGACACTTCAAGGACTTTATTGGGATAGAATACCACTTTCGCGGGCAAGCGATTGCATTTAGCGCATGCAACAAGCCTTTAAACCTCTAGGTTACCCTAGTAGGACGAGTTGTGTCTCGTGAGGGTTTGCAGTGAATATACCCACAAAATTCGACTCAAAGAAAATTCAAAATACGCAAAAATTGTACAATTCAAACTTTTCCATAAAATAGTCATCATCAAGTCATATTTACAAGTCTCAAATCGTAGTGTGTGTGTGCGAAGCCGGAAATATAACCGCCAATTTTCATCGATTGATCATTACGTTACTTATCCGAAAATTCGTTTTGATTTCAATTTCTCACGGAATGCACTCACAAACGAATCTCTCGGATTATGGCTATTCTCTCGGCATGCGTGATATAAGGAGTAAATGTAGTGGAAGCAAATACACGCATGCAATTAGAAAGACGGAAATTTTATGGTGAAAGGATCTCTTCAACGGATTACGGTTTTAAAAACGGGAACATCGCCTCTATTTCGCGCTTTTAACCTCTTATATTATCTTTTGGTGTATTAACTCTCCACGCGGTACTCAATTTACGCAATTTGGACTCGGTTAGGACTTTTTCGGGTTAAAGGTTGCATTGGGTAAATTAAAGGAGGTATGGAGGGTTGGAATTGGAAAAGTCATTCGTGATGTCCGTTTGTGCATTTTCCGGGCTATTGCTCATTTTTTTCTTCTTTTTCTATTTTTTTTTTCTTTTCTTTTTTTCTTTGTTGCTATTTTTGTTGAGCATTCTTCTATTTTTTTTTTCTTGCCCCCTTTTTGTTGCACTTTTCGGACTTAAATTCTGATTTTTTGTTTTTTCATTTTTCGCAATTCCGGGCTATTTTGGGTTTTTCGGGTTGTCAAACGAAAGGGAAAATTATTTGGCTCAATTTGGGTTACAAAAGGGATAATTTTTCGCTACTTTTTCTGGCCAATATTTTTGGGTGACAAACGAGGGCCTACTTCATTGTCCAAAATACCAATTGCGTTACCATATGCATTTCGAGATGAATTTAAGTTTAGAGACTAATTTGGCACGATTTTCAAGGCAATATTGCACACATTTTTCAAAACCGATCAAATGAAAAAAATTTGAGATCCTTGACAACTTATTAAGCGCTAAAAAGAACTTTGAGTTAACAATTAACTCGGATTGATTTAAAATCTCGCAAAACGTGATAGGCTCGAATCTCACCGGGTTTTGTTAATCTCCACATTTATTCGTTAAGTCGTCAATTTTCGCTCAATTTCCATCTTTAGTCAATTTCGGCCCGTGTATGTTGGATGTTTACAATTTGAGACTCCAATTCGACTTTTAATGATATTTTTGAAAAAATTTGAATTCCAATTTTTATTTATTTTGAAGAAAAATATTTTTGGATTTTTCAAATTTTTATGATTTTTTTGGAAATTTTGGGCATTTTTGAAAATTTGTGAAGTTTTAGAAATACGCACTTGTGATCCCCCCTAACTTAGACTTTTGCATTGTCCTCAAGCAAAAAGGACTAAAATCTAATTCAAGGCGAATGAAAAGTGCGGAAAAATAAAACAAACAAATGTGAAAAATGCAACAAGACACTATATGACCCTCATGCATGACTCAAAAATACAACAAAAATCACCCCATACGCGTCGGGGGTGCGACGACCTTTCATCTCTCCATAAACTCACCCGACCCCACTTATGGGGGTTGATGCTCTCCTTGTCACTCCCGTCCTAGGATCATATTCCAATAATCGAAACATGTTGGGACCTCGCCCATAGATAAAGGATAGACCGGGAGACTCGTCGTGACTAATTGGAAAGGGATCCTCGTGATGATGACTCAAAGCATGGTCAACGTGCATTGACTCGGAGGGGACACCTAGGTTTCTTTCAATTTTTAAGACACATGGGTCGGGCTCTAAGTCGGATGAACCACAACTTTTCTCCTCACTCGCCTTCGGGGCCTCTAGTGTTGTGGGTGGATTGTCACAACGAAGGAATTCATCAATTTTTGCTTTTAATTCACCGTCGTCTAAGTGACTACATGAATCCAGTAGGGATTGGCCTTCAATAGTAATACTTTCATCCACCTTCCCAAATTCTCTTTCAAAATCTTCCATGCTCATGTCGCCTAGTTCTCCCTCTCTAGTAGTGCCTACATCCTCTCTTACTTGCTCGATCTCCAACTCCACTAGTTTTCTCTCTTCTACTCCCTCTCTCTCTCTTTCAATTGCGGTCACTACACACCTCTCCCCCTCTTTGCTCTCATCGTCACATCTACCACTATTACCTGATGAAATAGGGCACACCCCTAACGGTTCTCTCTTGTGGGACCTCTCATTCTCATGGCTCGACACTAAGCAGGACCCCGAAGCATCTCCACAATAATTCTCCTCGTTGTATTCCTCTACGATCTCCTCTATGAAGCTCACTGCGTGAAGGTCATCTTCTTCTCCCGTATGTTGGGCGACATGGAAGATGTTGGTCTCTAAAGTCATGTTCCCAAAAGTGAGTTGCATTCGCCCATTCCTAGTGTTGATGATTGCGTTAGCCGTAGCTAAGAACGGGCGCCCAAGGATGATAGGAACATGGTTGCTTGAGGTGAAGGAGGGCTCCGTGTCCCAAATGACAAAATCTACCGGAAAGTAGAAGGTGTCAACTTGAACGATCACGTCCTCAATTATGCCTCGTGGAATCTTCACGGTTCGATCCGCTAGTTGGAGAGTGACCTTTGTGGGCTTGAGATCGCCCAAGTCAAGTTGCCTATAAATGGAGTAAGGAAGTATGTTTACACTTGCTCCCAAGTCAAGTAAGGCTTTCTCAATTTTATTATCTCCAATGATGCATGATATGGTGGGTGCACCGGGATCTTTGAATTTAGGCGGGAGATCATTTAGTAGAATGGAACTCACGTTCTGAGCTAGAAAGACATTCTTTTTAACCTTCATCTTCCTTTTTACCGTCAACAAATCTTTGATAACTTTGCCGTAGGCTGGAATTTGCTTGATGGCATCAAGGAAGGGCAAGTTTAGCTTCACTTGCTTAAGTACTTCTAGCACTTCATCACGTGGGCATCCTTTCTGTGAAGGAATCAACCTTTGAGGAAATGGTGCCGCGGTGGGTGGTTTCACTACTACCTCGACCTCACTAGTGTCATCTTTATCACCTTCATTCAAGGGGACATCTTCGGCCTCTTTCGTGCCGGGTGAAATCTCCTTGTCTTTAAGTACGTCTCGTGGGGGAGGTGACAAGTCAACTACCCTCCCACTACGTAGAGTGGTGATTGCGCTACATTGCTCAAGATGGTCGTGGGGTGTTGAGCTAACACTAGTTTGACCTTGGAGAGGTCTTTGGCCCTGGGCAGGAAACTTTCCCTTCTCCTGAACACTCAACGAGGATTGTATCTTAGACAGATTTGCATTTAGGTCGCCAATGAGACGATCATACTTGGCATTAGTTGCGGCCTGGCTTGCGATGAATTGATTCACAGTATCCTCGAGAGTTCTCCGCTGTGGCGGGATATAATTTCCGTGAGGTGGTGGTGCTTGCACATGTCCTTGCATATGTGGAGCTTGTTGGAATTGGTGCGGAGGAGGAGGGGCAACATGCGAAGGAGGGTTCATTGCGGCGTGTTGTTGCCCGTAGCTAAAACCGGGATGGTTTTTCCACGAAGGGTTGTATGAATTCCCATGCGGGGCAGCGAAATTACCCTTGAAACCTCCTATACTACTAACTTGCTCTTGAAGCATTCCTTTGTAGGCGGGTATCGTCGGGCATTCCTCAGTTGAATGTCCCGCCTCACAAATTGCACACACTTTCTCGACGGGATTTTTGATAGATCCAACTACCTCACATAAATCTCGAAATCCTTTCTCAAGGGTGTCCAATCGACTGTCCGTCATAGAATGCTTATCTACGTGGAATAGGCCGGACGCCGATGGAGCAGTGGTGGGTTGTCGATTTTGATTTTGAGCGCTCGGGTCAGAGGTATCCCAAGATTGGGTAGTCTCGGCGACATACCTCATGTGAAGATCAGCATCATGGGCATCTAGATCGACAAATGGACCACTTCCCATGGTTTCAACAATCTGTTTAGAATTAAGATTTAACCCATTATAGATAAAGGAGATGATTTGCGATGGGTCAAATCCATGATGGGGGCACGAAGCCACTAACTCGTTGAAACGTTCATAACATCGATGGAAAGGCTCATTTTCTTGTTGCCTGAATGCTTGAATTTGAGCCTTTATAGAGATTGTTCGATGTGTTGGGAAGAATTTCTTGAGAAATTTAGACTGTAGCTCATTCCAGGATGGAATCGAGCTTGGAGGTAAAGACCATTGCCAAGCTTTGGCTTTATCTTTAAGCGAGAAGGGGAAGAGTTTGAGGCGGATTACCTCTTGTGTGCAGGTTTGATCATTAAGAGTATCGCACACGTCCTCAAATTCCCTTATGTGGAGGTATGGCTTTTCAGAATCCATACCGTGATAATGTGGTAGTGTCTGGATCATCCCATTTTTGAAACGAAATTGCCCGGCATTATACGGGAGTATAATGCATCCCGGAGTGACAGTGCGCTCGGGATATAAGAATTCTCTCAACGGGCGGTACGGGGGCTCGTCCTCACCGGTAGGTGCATTACTGTGTTGCGACATCTCTCTCTCACTTGATGACTCGGCGATCTCACTGGGTGTGCTCGAAGTGTGTCCTACGAAGGAGAAGGGAGTGTTGCTAGAGATTGAGTGTGACGGTGTGGGAGGTGGGATCCAGAACTGTGGGGCTTGTGGAGTGTGGGGACTATCAGGATTATACTCAACAAGTGGATTTTCGTGAATGCTGGTTGGAGTATTATGGGGTGTGGGAGTGGTTTCAGAATTTTGCATTAAGTTTGTGAGAGATGGTGGTGAATCTTTTTGTGCTTTTTATTATTATTATTTTTTTTTTTTTTGGATTTTTGAATTTTTGGTCAAAGCTTTGGATTAACTCGATCTAATCCTAAGTCTACCTAATTCCCCGGCAACGGCGCCAAAAACTTGACACGACTCAGAATGTGTCTCTAAGGTGTGTACTCTCTAGGCTCAAGTGCAAGCCTGTCGTTCAAGTAATAATCCGACAAGTCGGGTATCGATCCTCAGGGAAAAAGGACAACGGAGTTGTGACGACGGGATAAGAAAGAGGAATCCTAACGTTGACTCTAAGAAGAAAAGAAAAAAATTGATTTTGGGTTTTTGGGATTGATTAAACTAAATGCAATTATGAAACTATGATAAAATATGCAACTAACTAAATTATCTAGATTAAGAATGAAGGATTGAATTGAAACTTTTAACTAAATGATGAGAAAATAGGATGGGAATACAATCCCCCAACCCTAGTGTAGTGTAGTGACAACTTCAATCATAAATTTATCCGATTAATTCAAACCCGGAATTTAGTACTCCCAAGCATTATGTATACGAGGTTCAAGCCCGCGTCATACCTAATCTGAGGATGAGTAAATCGGTATCGCGGTAATTACAGTCAAATTGTACTCTAAATCATCACGAGTACCCAGAGGCAAACGAGATATAAAGATCTACAATTCTTAAGAAATTACGCGATACGATTTAAATTAATCATTAAATTCAGCGGATCGACGTTATACACACGCACTAACACATCAGGTTGGGTTCATGCATCCCAACCTTGAAAAACCTAGCCGGACATGTTAAATGGACTAATTCATGAAATAATAACGTTGCATGTGTATGAATTCATGATAAAACTAGATCTAAACATGTAAATACGTATTATGAATGCGGAGATGAGTTGAATCAAATAAGAAAAACTAAGCATGCAAGAACAATAATAAGAAACAAGAATCTTGAATTAAAACTAGAAAAGCAAACCCGAAACAATGAAATCTTGAAGAAATATAATCCCTTGATGTTCCTAGATGTTCCTCCTCTTTTGTTCCCTCAAAAACTCTCTAAAAATAACCCTAAAAGCTGCTCCTAGGTTAATGCCTACGTTCCCCACAAGTTTGGAGTGTTTAAAACCTATTAGGAGACTTGGAGACCAATCCAAATGAAAGACAAAATTCGCGTGTCAGGTACAGCGAACCGGTTCGGGGGTACATCGAACCGGTTCGCCCCCCCGAACCGGTTCGGGGTGGGGTTCGCATGTACCAGCCTGGACTTGCTCTCAACACTTAGATTTTTTTCTGGTTTTTCTCTCCTTTTCTTGGATTTTTCTTCAACTTCAACTGAGCATAACTTTTCAACCGTAGCTCGGATTTGGGTACCGTTTCTTCCAATGTGCTCGTTGTTCTGAGCTCTTCAACTTCCCAGTTGACTTCTTCTTCCGGATCGGGCTGCAAAATTACCGACATGCCCTTGAACATGCCTTCTTAGCTTTTCTTGCACAGTCTTGTTTCCTCCTTTGCACTGCTTGCATAATTAACCTGTAAAACTAATAGGAGAAGCACGAAACACGCAATACTCGCCAAGAAGGTTAGAAGCATAAAAGTGAATCAAATCCATATATGTTACATCATTCGGGTTCACAAAAGTACTGAAATTAGGGGGATAAATATACAATATTTATACCCAATCAGTGTTCCAACCATCATTCCTCCGAGATCTGCCATGAGCTCGGTAAAAACTTAGATCATACCCGAGGTCCAAGGAACTGATGAAAATATTTCTAGGGATATGCTGACATCCCTAGCTACCCGTCACCTGGCTTCAGTAAATCTCTCACACTCTGAATTTCCTCTCTTTCTTTGAATACTTGTATTTTTGTACTGATTTGTCACTTTTTCCCTTGTTTAGCTGGTGAATTGTCTTAACAACATCGTGAAGAAAGATGAAGCAATTAAAGCTTCCAGCTCCTCGTCGGGGGTAGAGGATGCTTTGCTGGGTTTGACCCAATCCTTGAAGGATTCTCTTCAGCAGTATAGTGAGGACAAAGCTGTCTGGGAGAAAAAGTTGTCTATAGTTGAAGCTGAGAAGGTGAAGTTGGCTGAGATCTCCAAGAGTTTGGAGAATAAGGTGAAAAGTTTAGAGATTGAGCATCAAAAATATGACGACAAGCTCAAGAATTTTGGAGAGCTTGAAGATAAGCTGAAAAAGTCAGAGGAAGAGTTGTCCGTCCTGCGAGATGTAAAGCGCCAAAAAGAAGAATTGGATGTGAAGTTAAAGACTGCCGAGGATCTTCTATCCGAGAAGCTCTCCTCGGAGAAACTGAAAAGAAAGTTCGCAGTTAAAAAATCCTTCAGCGCTGGCTGGGATAAAGGATGGGACAAAGGGATTGATGCGATGACATCCCAAGTACAATACGAGAAGTTGAAATACTTCCGAGATGGCTGGGTAGCTGCCCTGCAGGAATTGAAGATCAAAGACGACTCTGAGCTGTTTCAGCTACACCTCCCTGGTCCTCCCCCACCAATTATAGAAGAAGAAGAAGATGAGCCTATCTCTGATGAATCTTCCATGGCCATAGGTGATCAAGTCCCTGCCTCTCTACTTTCTGCCAACGAGGACATTTCTTCCATGCTTCCTCCTCCTGAGAAAATTTCAACTCCTGCTGATCAAGCTGCTGTTACCACCGAGCAACCAAGCTCCTCGTCCCAACCTCCCGAGAAAGTCTTGGGAGACAAGGAAAAGGTGTGAAGTTGTTCGGTATCATTTCTATCTTTCATTATTTGTAATCAAACAATGTAATCTTTTTGTGATCTAATAAAATACATCTTTGTTCATCTCTGTTGTTGACGATTTGTTTTTCTTGACTGTTGTCTTCTTTTCATTATTAGTTTGTGGCTAGAATGGAACTGATATCTGCACATGATACAAAGCTGATGCAACAATGCCATGAATATTATAGAGCTGGTCATACAAATTTGAGTGTATCAGAAATTGCTGACATCCTTGGCCATGATGCCTCAGAACAAGCAATTGAGGCTTATCGGTACTTGAAGGATTTACTTGACCGAGCTGTGGCCAACAACGTGGCCTACTATGACTTGATTGAGGAGCTTCATTGTTCCTTAGAATATCTCTAGAGTCAGCACAATGAATCAACTGCTTTGTTGCACAAGGAATATGAGAATAGGCATCAACAGCTTTCTTCTGAGACAGGTCACAAAAAGATCATTGCTGGGTACGATGTTAGGGAGAGAACCCTAAAAGGTGAAGTTGAGGCCAGCAGACAGATCGCCGAGATGCTGGAACAAGAGAACAAAAATTTGCAAAAAAAGTTGGCGCAATACGAGTCTGCAGCTTAATCCTCTACTGCCTTGGTACCGGTCACTGATGAAGGAGTCTCCTTCTTAGAGGTTGAAAACGCCAAATTAAGGCAAGAATTGGATACTTTGAGGAAGTCTGGTGTTTCTGCTACTGCTCGGGGATGAGGAAGAGGTTCTCGTGGGCGAGGAAGAACTGTTCAAAATGTTGTCGAGGAGCAAAGTTCTTCCCCTGCTCGGAGTCGATCAAGAGTTTTCAGCCATAATGTTGAAGAAGCTCGCACTCAGTCTACTTTGGAAACTCAAGCGTTTCAATTGAATGCAAAAGATCATGCTCTGTCTGAAATGTCCAAGAAAAATCTGACCTTGGAAGATCAACTTATTGCGACGAAGTCTGCTTTACATACCAAGGACCTTTTCGCTAAAAACCTTCTTGAACAATTGGATAGATTAACCTTCCAATTCCATAAACAGCCCAGGGAATTTTGGATGGCTGGATACAACGAAGCTCTAGTTCATTTAGATGCTCGTATTGAACACGCCAATAATGAAGGTTATAATCAGGGGTGGTTGAACGCCCTGGGTGTATTAAAATTGGAGCAAGGGCATTATTTATGGGATTATCACGCTCCAGGGTTACTAGACTTGCCTGTGCCACCTTTCAAATTGGAAATGGAATGGATCCCAGCTCGTTCCATTCCTCGGAGTTTAATTTCAAAATATCTTGGTGACTATAGTCTTCATTCTCAGATTGAATTATCTCGTCCCGAGCATCTCTTGGATACTCCTTCAGTAATGAATGTCAGGATGTTGAAGGATTTGAATTTTATCAATTCTCTTCAGACATTAAATGATCCTCCTGCTGGCGAGGAACCTGTGTCGAAGGCTGAAGGGAAAAAACCAATAGAATAGGATTTTCAATGTAATGGTTAGCATATATATATGTAACTTGTAATTTATTTTGATTTTTAATGAAAGACTTTCATTTTCTGTTTGTAAATCTGTATTGCTATTCTTTTGTGCTAAACACTATATATGTATCTGTTAAAAAGATAACAATTTGTGTTGTTCATCAACCGACTTAGTAATAAACAGTTACAAGTATAAAAAATGTTGTTCGATCACTTAATAATAAAGTAACGAGTATAAAAATGTTTAAAAAAATTTCCAACCAACCAAGGTTGTTAAATTGTACTCGTCGACCAAATATAATTAGCAAGAGTTTTCATAAAAATGTGTCTGACCAACCAGGTTGATGGACCCTCCTCGTCGATAAATTCTCCTCGTTGACCAACTACAGTTAGTGGGTTTTTATCCCCGACCAACTATACTTGGCTCAGTTTGGAATATTTTGTATTTTCTGGAAAGGTTTTACCTTCCGACCAACTTGTTGGCATATTTTGTTTCTTAACCAGCCAAAATTGGCATTTTTAAGAATGTTGTTCTTGCCCTTTTACCATCCAAAGTTGGTTGTGGGTTTGAACTATCAGGATCTTTCGAACTATCTTGTCCACAAGCTCTTTTACCAACCGAAGTTGATCACGCAAGTGTACGCCTCCTAACCAAAGGAGTATAATTTGTTCTCGCTATTTTACCAACCGAAGTTGATCACGCTCGAACTATCAGGTTCTTTCGAACTATCTTGTCCACAAGCTCTTTTACCAACCGTACGCCTCCTAACCAAAGGAGTATAATTTGTTCTCGCTATTTTACCAACCGAAGTTGATCACGCTCGAACTATCAGGTTCTTTCGAACTATCTTGTCCACAAGCTCTTTTACCAACCGAAGTTGATCACGCAAGTGTACGCCTCCTAACCAAAGGAGTATAATTTGTTCTCGCTATTTTACCAACCGAAGTTGATCACGCTCGAACTATCAGTGTAGTGTATCACACTAGTATTCCCCAAAAAACTTGTAATAAAAGGAAGGAGATGGTGAAACATCATCATTTTATTCATAATGAAGGAATTGCTTTACATTTTACATTACTGATAATACTTGCGTAGGTGTTCAGCATTCCATGCATTCTTAAATTCCTCTCCTTCTAGAGTTGGTATTCGGTAAGTTCCTGGTCGGACAACTTCTGTAACTCGGTAAGGTCCATGCCAGTTGGCTTCAAGTTTATTGTGCTTCTGAATGACCTTCTTTAGCACATAATCCCCTTCTTTTAAGTCGCATTTCTTCACCCTTTTGTTGTAGAATAGAGCTGTGTGTTGTTGGTAAGCAGCATTCCTAATGGCTGCCTCTTCTCTAACCTCCTCGAGCATGTCCAAATCTAATCTTCTCATCAAGTCACTGACTGGGGAATTGAAATTTAGCACTCTGTGTGTTAGGAGACCCAACTCAGCAGGTATTACAGCCTCACTTCCAAATGCCAGCATGTATGGTGATTCTCTAGTTGTTGCTCGGGGAGTTATTCGGTAAGCCCACAATACTGACTGTAGCTCATTAATCCAATTAGCTTTAGCCTCACTTAGCCTCTTCTTCAAACCATTTAGTAGCGTTCTGTTTGTCACCTCAGTCTGCCCATTGCTTTGAGGATGACCTGGTGCTGAATGAGTCTTCAGGATGTTTCATTGTTGACAATAGGCAGCAAACTCTTCGTTGTCGAATTGTGTACCATGGTCTGTGATGAAGGCATGAGGGAGACCATATCGACAGATGATATTCTTCCAGACAAATTGGTATACCTTCTCGTACGTCATGTCGATAAGGGGTTCAGCTTCTACCCACTTAGTAAAATAGTCTACTGCGACGACGAGGTACTTGAATCTTCCTCGGGTGGTCGGCAATGGTCCAACCAAATCAATTCCCCACATGGCAAAATGGCCAAGGGGAAGTTATGGGTGTCAAAAATGCTTGTGGAGTTCGTCGGATGGAGGAAAAACGTTGGCACTTATCACATCCCTTGGCGTAGGCTATAAAATCAGCCCTCATCGTCGGCCAGAAATATCCCTGTGTCATCACCCTTTGCAAAAGTGTTCGACCTGCTACATGGGCTCCACATGACCCTTCATGGATCTCTTCAATCAATTCTTTCACCTCGGAGGGATGTACACATCTCTGCAAACCTACCATAATTCCTCGTCTGTACAAAACACCATTAGTTAGTACATACCGGGCAGCTTTAAACTTCAATTTCTTTGCCGCGAGCTTGTCCTCTGGCAATCCTCCTTCTTCAATATATGCCCTGATGGGATCCATCCAAGATGGTCCTAGATCAAGGGTAATAACATTCATCGTCAGGTCTTCATCTATGCTCCGACTTTCTAGTACTTCAATTGGTATCGTTCTTCGCAGCTCGGTACGAGTAGCTGATGCTAGTCGGGCCAGTGCGTCTGCTTATGCATTTTCTATTCTGGGTATTCTGATCAACTGAATGGCGTCAAATTCTGCCAACAATTCCATCACCTTTGCATGATACTTGATCATTAATTCCCCTTTAACCGCATATGTTCCCATCATCTGATTCACAATTAACAGAGAATCACTGAACACCATCACTTGTTGTGCTTCCATGATCTTTGCTAAATTAAGACCTGCTATCATGGCCTCATACTCAGCCTCATTATTGGAGGTTTTGAATTGAAATCGCAAGGCATATTCTATATCAATCTCGTCTGGGGTTTTCAAAACAATCCCCGCTCCACAACCTGCTGTGCAAGATGACCCATCTACATACAATCTCCATGTAGGTAATTCGTGTTCAAATTTCTTATCCAATAGAGTTCCTCGGTGAAATATCTGCTGTTCTCTTCCATTCTCCTCTGTTAATTTTCGTTCCTTGTCAACCATTTCTTCTCGCCCTTTTACCAACCGGAGTTGGTCTGGGTTTGAATTTGATGATCTTTCTACATCCACAAGCCCTTTTACCAACTGGAGTTGGTCTGGACTTATGTCTGTTGATCCTGTAACATCCACAGGTTGGTCAGTGAGCAACTTTTGTTCCTCGGGAGTATCAGGATATGTAAACTCTGCTATAAAATCTGCTACAGCTTGCCCTTTCAATGATGACCTGGGTTCATACACAATATCATATTCACCGAGCTCTATTGCCCAGTACATCAGTCTCCCTGACTTTTATGGTTTACGAAGGGCTTGTCTTAATGGCATGTCGGTATACACGATGATGGTATGGGCCTGGAAATATGGCCTCATTCTTCTACTTGCTTCAATTAATGCCAATGCCAATTTTTCTAACTTTAGGTACCTGATCTCTGCACCTCGGAAAGCCTTACTTGTGTAATAAATTGGCTTTTGGACTCCATTCTCCAATATGATCAATGCCGAGCTGACTGCATGCTCTGATACTGCCAGGTATAAGTACAACTTTTCTCCCGTTATTGGCCTCGACAACAGCGGAGGTGTTCCCAGATATTTCTTCAAGTCTTGAAAGGCTTATTCACATTCATCATTCCACTCGAAATTTTTTCGAAGTGTTTTGAAGAATGGTAAGCATCTATCTGTTGCTCGAGATACAAATCTGTTGAGCGCTACAACTCGTCCTGTAAGACTCTGCACCTCTTTCTTCGTCGTTGGCGATCACAACCCTAAAAGAGCTTTGATCTTTGCTGGATTTTCTTCAATGCCTCTTTGGTTGACGATGTACCCGAGGAACATTCCTTCTCGTACTCTAAATGTGCACTTCGTTAGGTTGAGCTTCATCTGGTATTTATCCAGTTGATCAAAAGTCTGACTTAAATCAACTAGATGATCAGCAGCTTTCTTGCTTTTTGTCAGCATATCATCGACATAGACTTCCATATTGCAACTGATTTGCTCAGAAAAAACCTTGTTCATCAGCCGCTGGTATGTCGCTCCTGCATTTTTTAAACCAAAAGGCATAACATTATAACAATAAGTTCCCCTAGGGGTAATAAAAGAAGTACTCTCCCTGTCTTCAGGTTTCATCTTGATCTGGTTGTAGCCTGAATAAGCGTCCATGAAGCTAAGCAGCTCGTGCCCAGAAGTAGCATCCACTAACTGATCAATTCTGGGTAATGGAAAATGGTCCTTTGGGCAGGCCTTGTTGAGATCAGTGAAATCAACACACAGTCTCCATTTGTTGTTTTTCTTCTTTACCATCACCACATTCGCCAACCAGTCCGGGTATTTCACATCTTCAATGAATTGAGCCTTCTGGAGCTTGTCGACCTCCTCTTGAATGGCTTGATTCTTCTCGAGGCTAAATACCCTTCTTCTCTGCTTTACGGGCTTGATCTCCTTATTCACATTGAGTTCATGACATAGGAAATTTGGATCTATTCCTGGCATGTCATCATGACTCCATGCAAAAGTTTTCTTCCTATTTCTCAAGAAAGTTATCAACACCTGTTTTATTGAAGTATCCAACGATGAACCTATCTGGGTTACTCGTTCTGGGTGCTCGTCATCCAGAATAACATTTTCTGTAGATTCCACCACCTGTCCTTTTATAAGTTGGGATTCATCTCTAGGATCGAGAGTTTCAATCTCTGTATCTTCTTCTACCTGGTAGGTTGTAGTCTTTTTCCTTGATTCCTCAAGCTCCTCTTGTTCAGCAGATGAATAATAGCATTCCCGAGCTACTTTTGGTCACCCTTCACAACTCCTACTCCAAAGTTTGTTGGGAATTTTAAGCATTGATGCATTGTAGATGGAACTGCTTCGAATTTCTTCAAACCAACTCTTCCCATGATGATGTTGTTGGTTGACTGCACATTCTTATCCATCACAAAGAAGCGTATTCTTTCTGTTCGACAAGCAGGCCAAGTTCCAATGAATATATCCAACTTGATCGTCCCAAGTGGAAAAACTTTCTCGCCAACAAAACCCAGGAGGGGTCTGTGATAAGGTTCCAATTGAGATAATTTCAGATTCAAGCTATCAAAGCATGAATAGTACATGATGTCTGCCGAGCTTCCATTATCTACCAACACCCTTGAAATCACTACTTCCTTCATCCTCATTTTGATCACCAGAGGATCGTCGTGAGGATAAAGAACACCTGCCAGGTCATTTTTTGAAAAACCAATGACCAGCTTCTCTTTGTTTACCTTCCTCGGACGATTGTCCTCGGCCAAATTTATTCGCTGAATATATGAACAAGCTTGAGCCTCTCCGAGGTAAGCTTTTCTTTCTGCAGTATGGTCTCCTCCTCCTGCATCTCCTCCTGTAATAACATTACAATCAAATGATCCAAAACGTATGGAAAATACCTCTCGTTCTGGCTGCCTTGGTTTCTTGGGAAGATCGGGGTCATCCTCTGGATCATCTTCATAGTTTCTCTTCTTTTTCTCCTCTGCTCGACGAGGAGATCTAGACCTCTCTCTAGCTCGGTCATTATTTTTTCTTTCACCTCCCCGATCAACATATTTTGCTAGCTTTCCTCTTCGGATGAGTGTTTTAATCTCGTTCTGAAGAGCTATGCAATTTTTAGTCATGTGACCATGATCTTTATGAAACTCGCAATATTTATCCTTACTCCTTGAATCAGGGTCTGACGTCAGTTTCTTTGGCCATTTTACCTCCTCGTTGTTCTTGATTTCTTCCAAAACATGATGAATACCCATTTTCAAAGGAGTATAATTGTCGTATTTCTTCAGGACTTCCCATGATGATTTATTATTTCTGGAGCGTTTATCACCGCCATTGCCCTTATGCTCTTTATTCTTAGACTTGTCGACTTCCACCTTGGTGTCTTTATCCATATTCTTCTTTGCAGCCATAGCTTCCTCGGCATTCATGATTTTGGCCGCTTTTTCCATCAACTCTGACATAGTTTTAGGTGGATCTTTCGCCAAGGTGTAATACAATTTATTAGGCAACAACCCACTCATCAAGGCGGTGATTGCTGTCTTTTCTTCGTAATCTATGACTTCCAGCTTCTCGTTATTGAAACGAGTTATGTAATCTCTAGTACTCTCACCAGATTTTTGTCTAACACTTAACAAATGTGCTACTCGTTTTACTGGCTTTGCTCCAAAACAGAAATTGCCGATGAACAACTCAGCCAACTGAAAGAAAGTTGAAATCTTACCCCGAGGAAGATTGTTGTACCAAATCTGGGCAGCTCCAGTAAGAGTTCCAGAGAATGCTCTACATCTCATCTCGTCGGGGATAGCATAGATATCGGCGGCAGCTTGATATTGCTCTATGTGTAGAACAGGATCTGTCTTTTCATCATATTTGGGGGTCACCACAGGTTCTTTAAACTTTGACGGGGTAGGAAAACCCACAATGGCCTGGACAAAAGGTGTCCCTTGAACAAAAGTTCGTTGTAAGGGATTCTTCGCCTTAGCCATTTCTCCCAATCTATCCTCCAAGCGCTGAAGGGATCCTTTCCACGCTTCATTTCCTTCCTCGGGCCTATTGGTTCGAGCAGTAGATCCTTCTGAAGTAGCCTCCTGAGATTTATCTTGACGAGCAACTGGTCGTGATTGTGCTGATCCTTCTCTTAGATCTGATGGTCGTCGAAAACTCCTCGACATGGTCTTAGGTGGACTCCTATTCCTCCTAGGGCCTAATCGACTGAAAGGAGATACCCTACTCAATCTTTCTAAGGCGCTGGGTCTTTCGGGAGAGAGGGTGATACGTTGATCAGTATCTGTAGCCCTTATTGACGAAGTTCGCCCAGGTTGATAAGAGAAATCATCAGACTCCTCATTACGATATGACTCAGTACGCCTGGATCGTGAAGAAAGTAAATAAGTTTGCCTCTGACCACTTTGCTGTCCTGAACGTGCAGGTGCACTGCCATGAAGGGTTTGTATGAGTTGCCTCATTGTTTCTTGCATGGCGGTTTGTCCTTGAGCCAGATTCGTCATAATCCCGACTAGATCTGGAGATGCAGAGGGATTCGGAGGATTTCTAGTATTTCCAACGTTTCTATTGCTAGATTCTGGATTATTCGCCATTGATGACGAATGATTTTTGGTAAAAAATGATAGTAACAATCGTTTCCCACAGACGGCGCCAATCTGTTGATGTAAAAAATTAGATCGCTCTAATTATTCAATCACAGATAAATAAAATGAGACAAAGATTTTTAAAGTGGTTCAGCCTTATATGAATGGCCTACGTCCACTGTTATGTTATTGATGAGTGTTTGGGAATCCTCAATTTGTGGTTCAACCAAGAAATTCCGGTCCCTTTGAATGAGGGTGATACAAGGTATTTATAGCCCTTAGGCTGTACATGAAAGGGTTGATACATTAAATGATATACATATGAAATGGTAATACATTTAATGCAGTGTGTGTGTCAAGATGATAAACATTCAATGAATAATTGAACTCTTGATTATCTGTCAATTAATGATATGGCCGAGATGCAGCTCGGACCGCCTTAGTTGCTCGTTGCTCATGAGTTCCTCGGAGCGCTAGAGTACCTCGGAGTGCTGAAGTTCCTCGGTGTATCCTCGTTTCTCGGAGAGACCACGAGTTGGTCGGGGAAATGAACTTTCTCGTTGCTATTGTGCCCAGTAGATTGACACGTGTCTTCATATCATTCGTCCATATCAGCATATTAATTTTGGTATCAACAATTAGGATTGTTGATTTCTCTTGTGAGATTTCGTTCTCTTGCCATATTATAAGATTATAGTAATCTTTTGCGCACTCATTTGAGAATCGTGTGCGGAGTTTGGATGGAGGTAGAAGGTGGGGCTTAACTGGAGCAGCTGGTAGAAGTTGGGGATGAGGACCTTAGTAGAGGTCACTCTCCTTGTAGCGATTGTTAAGGGTTTTGGTGGCGACTACTAAAGGACAATAGTTATTAGTACCTCAGTACTGCTGTAGTAGAAAGTGGTACTAAAGTTGAATTACCCACTGAAGTTAAGGGTTTGAAAGGGATCTTATATTTAGTCTTAACCGTGAGTCCCCACGATTTAGCCGGAATGAGAAGAATGTTGTTATGAGTTTCACCTCAGAAGGAAGAGGTATAATTAGCGTGACTAGATAGAGTCGCAGTGGTTGTTAGCCCTAGACTCGCGTGCGAATTTTGAGTTTTGTGGCAGTATTGATAATGTTATATAAGGTATGCTTGTGTGTTTTCCGCGGTAGCGGAGTTTTATTTTCCTTCATTCGCCATAGAGGCGAGTGTTGATATATTGTGTGTGTGTGTATATATATATATATATATATATATATATATATATATATATATCTGGTTAGTGATACTCGTTCTATATGTTTATACGAGTATGGTGATATGGTGAGTATATGATGTTATGGTATTCTCAGAGCGATAGCAGGCTAATAATGGCAAGACTATCGTGTCCGTAGTTCCAAGGTGGAACGGGTTGTTGTTGCGGTGTCTCACCTAGATATAGGTTGAGTTCGCCTTTATTATTATGGGTAGATGGAACTTCGATGAGCAGAGGTTTCATTATTACGATTTGAGTATATAGCGACCTTATAGATATGATTTAAGGCCGCAGGACTATTGTTGAGCTGTAAGATAAAGCTCATTATTGATTGCACAACGACTTAAAATTAGTGCGAGCGCTGGGTGGTGTGACTCTTAGTTAGAGATAGGAGTTCAGACCATCTTTTATTGGAAAAGGGAATAGGGTTATCCCGGTTGCATGTTTGAAATAACGGATCTCCATGATCGACAAAGTTAAGTAGGAGTGTGTGGAGGGGTTCCTTGTTTGGATTTCGCTTTGCGAGACGCTCCACACATGAATCTTAGCGACGTCGGGAGTGGAGAGATGTTATAGGATGCAAGAATGTTGGTTTTGTGGAAATGTCGTATAGTGTGGATGAAACCACTATAGACTATAAGCCATGTGGGGATGGTATGCTTATGTAAGTATTGTGCTATGGAAAAGCACTAACGAGGTCCTCTCGCCACTAGTGGGTGGGTGAAGTAGGACTTAGAGAAATTTATTGGAGATTGTGGCTAGGCCTTAGTGAAAAGGCAAATTTTGAGAAGGTATGTTTTGGGTATGATGTACGTAGTGCTCTTACATGGATTGGGCAGTTTGATTAGTTAGGTTTCCTTTCGTATGGACGGAAGGATAGAATAGTAGGAATGTGTTCGTAGGTAGCTTAGTAAGATTTAGGATGTCCCGCTAGTGTGCCTTAGGTCGCTATATCTCGATGACTGATTAGGCACATATTCTTCACATTTATCCCCTTAATTTTGGTATTTTTATGATCCCGTGTAGTGTAAATATCTTGGATTTGTCTCGTATTTATGACACTAACCCCTTTTGGCAAGTATTTCGTGTTTTGTGTATTTCTCATGTGTTTTACAGGTATTTCACGCAAACTAGTGCGAAGGAGAACTCAAAACAGTGAAAGAAACCAAGAAATGGAGAGTTGAAGGGCATTTTCGTAATTTTTCAGCCTTAGTCCGGAGGTGGGGCCAACAAGAAAGTTGAAGAGATCTAAATTACAAGAACACTGGAAAAAACGGCACCTCAATCCAAGCTACGGTGAAGAAGTTACGATGTTTTGAAGTTGCACGATAATGGACCGGTCCGGTCATGCGAAATCCAGGCAATTAATTATGCATTTAATGCAGTGCAACTCTTGGAAAACTTGTGCCACAAGAGAAATTTGATGCCAAATTCGTGCAACTTGGTTCTATAAAAGACCAAGCCCTACCTCATTTTCAAGGGGAGTAGAATTCTAGAGAGAGGGAGACAAATTCTAGAGAGTAGAATAGAATTTTAGAGAGAGAAAGTGAGATTTTAGAGAGTTTTCTTAGTTTTTCTTTACATAGAAATTTTCATAAACTCTAGTTTTTAAGGTTGAAGAAGAAGAATTTTTCTGGATTCAAATTCATCTCTTTTCCCTATTGCTGAATACAAGTATTAATTTTTCATTCTCTTATTTATTCTTTATTTTATTTCCAATTTAATTCTCAATTCTTTTGTAATTTGTTAACAATGTTTGTTAGATCCATAATTCCATATATTGTTATGAATTTGCTTTCTCATAAAACCATGTTTAGTTAAGTTTTTCAAGGGTTGGGGTACATGAACTCAATCCAAGGCAAATTATTTATGTAGAAAATAACGGTTAAATTAAAATATTGATTGAATTGTGAAAGAAACTCATACAAATATTGTCAATCTTTTAATCTCTCTTGCCCTAGGTACTTGAGATGTTTAAGAACGCTTTGCGAGTATGATTTATCATTCACCGCTTTATATCTATCTTTGATTTCATATGATGCGGGCTAGATCTCTCATATATGTAATTCTTAGAATTTATAAAGACCGGATCTAGTCAATAATTTTAATTTACAACTCTAGTATTCTATACGGTAATTTGTTAAGGATGGAGGGATTGTACCCTACCCTATTTTCTCCCATTTGTCAAATCTAAATTTTTTTGCAATTTTCAGTTTGTTTTTTCTTAAGTAAATTTTTATTTCACTATAAATTTTCCTAATCATTAATCATCTTTTTGTTTCTATTAAGAAATCATTTCAAGATTTAATAATTTTTCTTATTACTATTTGGCAATCTCGATCCCTGTGGATACGATCCCGACTTACCGGGTTATTACTTGAGCGACAGGCTTGCACTTGAGCCTAGAGGAAAACGCACTTTTGAGACAAAATCTTAGTCGCGTCAAGTTTTTGGCGCCGTTGCCGGTGATCCGAAATTGTTAAATTTTCAAGAAAGTTATTTTTATCTACAAGTGATTTCGAAAAAAAAAACATCTTTTATGTGCTTATATGCAAAATTCATCTCCCACCCAAGTTCACGAAAATCCTATTGCCGAAGCAAGTTCTGAAAATTCTGAGTCTCCTCATTTTTGGGCTCCACCTCCTTCGCCTAATAATTCCATCACAAGTCGTTCATTGAGTCAAACCCGGAGTGAGAATTCTGAACCTTTCGGTAGCGATATGTTGGATCATGGTAGTGTCGGTGTTGGTGCTGGAGAGGAAGAGATACCATATCTTCCCACGAAAGATTTGTTATTTCCGGAGTGAACTGTTACCCTTGGTTGCATTTTACTCCCGTATAATGCCGGTCAGTTCCACTTTCGGAATGTTATGATCCAAATTCTTCCTACATTTCATGGGATGGATTCGGAAAAACCATATCTCCATATTCGAGAATTCGAAGATACATGTGAAACGTTTGGTGATCAAGCCTATCCACAAGATGTAATCCGGTTGAAGATCTTCCCTTTTTCCTTAAAGGATAAAGCTAAAACTTGGTTATGGTCCCTACCCCCAAATTCTGTGTTATCCTGGAGAGATATGCAATCCAAGTTTATATCAAAAAAATTTCCACAACACAAAACCAATTCTGTTAAAGCCCAAATTCAAGCTTTTCATCAAAATGAGAATGAGGCTTTTGATAAATGTTGGGAGAGATTTCAAGAGTTAGTTAGTGCATGCCCACATCATGGTTTTGAAAAGCATCATCTGATTTCATTTTTCCATCAAGGCCTTACTTTAGCGTCTAAACAACTTGTTCAAACCATGTGTGAAAGACCTTTTTGGGAGTTAAATTCGAGCGATGCTGAAGCTCATTTGAGATATGTAGCAGAGACTACGCAATCATGGAATGTTTCTGACCCCAATAGTCAAAACCGAAATCGACAAGTGTCCAACTTGACTGCTGCGTACGGTATCTATCACTTGGACAAGGACACTTTGTTAGATCAAAAATTTGACCAATTGGAGAAGAGTTTCAGAGATATGCTTGAAGTGCGATTGAGAGAAGTAGCTGGACTCGTACAAGCCGGGAAGGAGAAAGTGTGTGCCATTTGTGCTGCGGGTCATTCTACCAAAGGATGTCCTACTATCCCTGCATACAGGGCAATGTACACTGAACAGGTTGAGGCAATAGGGGGGTTTCGCGGAATTATAATGCACAGCAAGGGAATGCATATAATCAATCGTGGAGGAATCCTGGGTTCAATTATGGACAACCCCAAGGTGGGATGGTTCCTAACCCACATATGATTGTACCACCACCTCCTCAATTTCAGCAAGTGGCTCCTCCAATGCCAAATCCTATGCAGGTACCACCTCCTGGTCCGTATGTTGCTCCACCGAGGCGATCAATTGAGGATAACTTTAATCACCTCATCCAATCTCAAAATGAGACAAGTGCTAAGTATGATCGAATGTTCAATGACATATATACTAGCATCTCAAGGTTGCAAACTGCATCGAATGTCCAAGAGAAGTGAAAATTTCCTGCTCAAAGCCAACGACCTCCCCTAGGACAAAGCAGTGTTGGCACTACATCCCACGACCATCGAGAGCAATGTAGCGCTATTACCACTCTACGTAGTGGGAGAGTAGTTGATTTGTCATCTCACCCACGCAATGCATCTAAAGATAAAGAGGTTTCGCCCAGCACAAGAGAGGCCGAAGATGCCCCTTTAATTGAGAGTGAGGAGGAGGAAAATACTAGTGGACCCAAGGCCATCACTCCCACCGCTGCCCCATACCCTCAACGGTTGGTCTCTCACTCGAAAACGACCTCCCATGATGAAGTTCTGGAAGTCCTTAAGCAAGTAAAAATTAATTTACCTTTTCTCGAGACTATACAGAGAATTCCCGCGTATGCCAAGTTTATTAAGGACTTACTCACGGTGAAACGCAAGCTAAAGGTAAACCAGAACGTCTCTTTGGCCCAAAATGTCAGCGCAGTCTTGTCGAGTGACTTTCCATTAAAATATAAAGATCCGGGTGCGCCCACTATTTTGTGTATCTTGGGGAAGAACCGAATCGGAAGAGTTCTAATAGATCTAGGGGCTAGTGTTAACATTATGCCCTATTCCATCTATAGGCAACTAGAACTGGGGGCCCTTAAGCCCACCAATATGACTCTCCAACTCGCGGATCGTTCTGCGAAGTTTCCTCGGGGAATTGTTGAGGATGTGATTGTCCAAATAGACACTTTCTACTTCCCGGTGGATTTTGTAATTTGGGACGAAGAACCTTCCGTTCTCCCAAGTAATCATGTTCCCGTTATTCTTGGCCGCCCATTTTTAGCTATAGCTAATGCCCTTATCAATACCCGAAGTGGGCGTATGCAATTAACTTTCGGGAACATGACCCTCGAAACAAATATCTTTAATAATTCCAAGAGAGAGGGTGATGAAGGGGAACCGCGTAGATTGGATCTTTTGGGGGAAGCACACGAGCAAGAAAGAACTTACAAGGAAGAACCATTAGGGGAAGGTTGTGTCATCGAGAGCAAGGTAGGGGATGTATGTTTAGTTAATGCATTTGAGAGCATGAGTGAGCCCACGAATAAGAGTGAAAGAGGAGATTTAGAGTCTGTCGGGAGAGGCTCGTCGAAATACTTGGAGGAAATAGAATGGCAGGACACTATCGATACATTTCTCCTCGATTACAACACACCCACACCTCCCTATCATTCGGAGAGTGAGCACGAAAGGCCGGTTGAGGACACCAAGCAAGAGAGAGAGCTAGAGGAGTTGAGCCTAGCAGAGTTTGAGCGCGAGTTCGGACCGCTGGATGTGAGCCTAAATGATGAAGTCCAATCTTTCTGGGCCTCATTTCGTCATTTAGACGAACGCGAGTGGAACAATAGAATTGATGAATTTCTCCTTCCTAAACCTCCACCCATACCATTTGAGTCTTCGGAGGTACTTGAAGATACGACTCAAATCTCGTCCGACTTAGCGACCAACTCACGTGCTACGCAACAAGCGGATCCTTTTCCGATTTATCATAATGCATCTCCCGGTCTTTCCTTTATCTATGGGCACGGGCCCAGTTTTTTCCCGCTATTCACTTATGATGGTAAGACTAGAGAGACGAGGCGTGCATCGTACCCAGTGAAAGGGATCGGGTGATTTGTGGAGAGAGATAAGAGGTCGTCGCACCCCCGACGCGTATGGGGTGATTTTTGTTGTATTTTTGAGTCATGTATAAGTGTTATATAGTGTCTTGTTGCATTTAGAGTAATTAGTTCAAGTATTGTTATTTTTTTGTATGCTTGGTTCTAACATGTTTTGTAGATTCAATGGACTCGCACTCATCAGGGATCGCTCCATTTGGGTAATATCTTTCTTTTCCTGTCTTTATGTTGTGTTCTTGATTTGCATTGAGGACAATGCAACATTTAAGTTAGGGGGTGTGGGATATTCTTCCCGATTCATTGATTCGATCACATGTTATTTCCAAGTGTGTTTTGAAAAATAAAAAAATAAAAAAAAATGAAAAATTTAGAAAAAGTCAAAAATATTTTTCTTCAAAATAAATAAAAATTGGAATTTAAATTTTTCAAAAATATCACCTTTATTCTATTTGAAGTCTCAAATTGTTAACAATCATAATGCACTAAGCCAAAATTGACCAAAGATGGAAATTGAAAGAAAATTGACGGCTTAACGAATAAGTGTGGAGATTAGTCCTACCCGGTGAGATTTTGAGCCTTTCAATTTTTTATGAGTTCTTAAATCAATCCGAGTTTATGATTAACTCAAAGTTCTTTTCTGCGTTTTAATAAGTCATTGATGATCTCAATCCTTTGTTTTGATCGGTTATGGAAAATGTGTGAAATGTTGTCTCGAAATTCGTGCTAAATATATCTCTAAACTTAATTAATCTCGAGATGCATATGGTAATGTGATTAGCAATTTGGACAATGATGTAGGCCTCGTTTGTTACCCAAAAATATTAGCCATAAAAAGTTGTGAAAAACAAAATTATCCCTTTGCAACCCACTTTGAGCCTAATAAAATATTTTCCCTTCGTTTGACAACCCGAAAAACCCAAATAGTCCGGAATTGTGAAAATTGAGAAAATTCATCAGGTAAGTCCAAATTGTGCAATAAAAAGGGGCAAGAAAAGAAAAAAATGCTCACAAAAAAAATAGCAAGAAAAGAAAAAGAAAAAAAAATGAAAAAAAAAGAAAGAGAAAAATGAGCGAATGCCCGAAAAAGCACTAATGGACATCATAAGGACATTTTCCAATTTCAAACATTCCCACCATTACCAATTTTACCCTTTACACCTTAAACCCGAAAAGTCCTAACTGAGTCCGAATTGCGAAATTAATTACCGCGTGGAGAGCTAAGACATGAAAAGATAATATGAGAGATGAAATGGTGTGAACTAGAGATGATGTTTCCCATTTTCTAATAACTGTATTCCGATGATGAGATCGTTTCACCATATATTTCCTTCTTTTTAATTTTGTATGCATGAATTTGTGTCCATTATATTTACTCTTTATATCATGCATACTGAGAGAAAAACAACCACAATCCGAGTGATTCGTTTGTGAGTGCAATCCGTAAGAATTTGAATCAAAACGAATTTTTCGAAAAGTAACGTAATGCTCAATCGGTGGAAGTTTGAGGTTTAATTTTTGGCTTTGCACACACACACTATGGTTTGAGACATTTAAATATGAATTTAGGGTGATTATTTTTCGAAAAGTTAAAATTGTACAAGTTTTAAGTATTTTGATATTTATTTGAGTCAATAAAGAATTTTGTGGGTAAATTCACTGCAAACCCTCACGAGACAAAACTCGTCCTACTAGGGTAACCTAGGGGTTTAAAGGCTTGTTGCATACGCTAAATGCAATCGCTTGCCCGCGAAAAAGGTATTCTATCCCAATAAAATAATTTTCAAGAGTGGATTTTTGGTTAGATTCATTTACATTGCTCGGGACGCGCAAAGTTCTAAGTTAGGGGGTGTGATTAGGCACATATTCTTCACATTTATCCCCTTAATTTCGGTATTTTTATGATCCCGTGTAGTGTAAATATCTTGGATTTGTCTCGTATTTATGCTACTAACCCCTTTTGGCAAGTATTTCGTGTTTTGTGTATTTCTCATGTGTTTTACAGGTATTTCACGCAAACTAGTGCAAAGGAGAACTCAAAACAGTGAAAGAAACCAAGAAATGGAGAGTTGAAGGGAATTTTCGTAATTTTTCAGCCTTAGTCTGGAGGTGGGGCCAACTAGAAAGTTGAAGAGAGCTAAATTACAAGAACACTGGAAAAAACGGCACCTCAATACGAGCTACGGTGAAGAAGTTACGATGTTTTGAAGCTGCGCGATAATGGACCGGTCCGGTCATGCGAAATCCAGGCAATTAATTATGCATTTAATGCAGTGCAACTCTTGGAAAACTTGAGCCACAAGCGAAATTTGATGCCAAATTCGTGCAACTTGGTGCTATAAAAGACCAAGCCCTACCTCATTTTCAAGGGGAGTAGAATTCTAGAGAGAGGGAGACAAATTATAGAGAGTAGAATAGAATTTTAGAGAGAGAAAGTGAGATTTTAGAGAGTTTTCTTAGTTTTTCTTTACATAGAAATTTTCATAAACTCTATATTGTAAGGTTGAAGAAGAAGAATTTTTCTGGATTCAAGTTCATCTCTTTTCCCTATTGCTGAATACAAGTATCAATTTTTCATTCTCTTATTTATTCTTTATTTTATTTCCAATTTAATTCTCAATTCTTTTGCAAATTGTTCACAATGTTTATTAGATCCATAATTCCATATATTGTTATTAATTTGCTTTCTCATAAAACCATGCTTAGTTAAGTTTTTCAAGGGTTGGGGTACATGAACTCAATCCAAGGCAAATTATTTATGTAGAAAATAAAGGTTAAATTAAAATATTGATTGAATCGTGAAAGAAACTCATACAAATATTGTCAATCTTTTAATCTCTCTTGCCCTAGGTACTTGAGATATTTAAGAACGCTTTGCGAGTATGATTTATCATTCACCGCTTAATATCTATCTTTGATTTCATATGATGCGGGCTAGATCTCTCATATATGTAATGCTTAGAATTTATAAAGACCGGATCTAGTCAATAATTTTAATTTACAATTCTAGTATTCTATACGGTAATTTGTTAAGGATGGAGGGATTGTACCCTACCCTATTTTCTCCCATTTGTCAGATCTAAATTTTTTTGCAATTTTCAGTTTGTTTTTTCTTAAGTAAATTTTTATTTCACTATAAATTTTCCCAATCATTAATCATCTTTTTGTTTCTTTTAAGAAATAATTTCAAGATTTAATAATTTTTCTTATTACTATTTGGCAATCTCGATCCCTGTGGATACGATCCCGACTTACCGGGTTATTACTTGAGCGACAGGCTTGCACTTGAGCCTAGAGGAAAATGCACTTTTGAGACAAAATCTTAGTCGCATCAAGTTTTTGAATGACCGACAACGCGAAGGAGTAGTGTAATAGGAGGGTTCCTTGTTTGGATTTCGCCTTGGCGAGACGTCCCGCGCATGAAACCGAGCAAATGTCGAAAGTTGAGAGAGGCCTTGGGAACTAGGGATATACTTAGGATTACACTAGTTTTGCGTAGGTAGGACATCGCATAGACCTTAGTATTATTAGGATGTAAGTTTAGTATAGTTAGTAGCGCCGAGGATTAGGAGAATAGAATTTCGCGGGTTAGGAGGACCCATAGGTGATTATTACACCGAGGAAAAGAGACCCTTATTGGGATAGAGTATTATGTGTCCGACGTTCAGAATGGATGTGCAGATGTGCACAGGTTAGAAAGGTGTATGGGCACCTTAGTAAGTTGGTTTATATATCGCCAGAAATAGAATGGGCATAGTATATAATTATGAAGTTTATACCGTGAGGCACTAGAAATGATGAGTGCAATGTGACGCGATTGGAGTCACTTTACGACCGTGGTAGTGCATGGTTGGGAACCATTGGGATTAGTAACGTTCCCCTTGAGGTATTAGGACTTGGAGCGGTTCTAGGATTTGTGGTGTAGGTCGTATCCGAATTTGTAAGGACAATTTGTCCATCTTTATGTATATGTTATGTCATACGCCGTTACAAGATTGTTGGTTGAAAAGATCACATCGTCATCAACAAAATCCGAAGATCAAAAGAAGAAAGAATTTGGGAATCAGACCTGGCCGGACCGATCCGGTCCAGAAAAAGAACCGATCCGGTTTATCGGACCGATCCGTCCATCTACCGGACCGATCCGTTTTGTCAGACTCCAGTAGCCACCGGATCCATAGCGAACCGATGAAGGCAAAAGTCCCGGACCGATCCGATGCCAACCAGACCGATCCGGTTTCAGAAAAAGAACCGATCCGACTTACCCGGACCGATCCGCCTAATCGACCGGACCGATCCGGCGAGGATAATCACTGCCAGATCGTGCAGCCGATTTTGAAGGGTTTCGATCCCTTATTTAAACCACGATCAGCAGTTGGTTTTCACAAGACTTATACACGATTTTCAGAGCATATCAACCCTAAAGTCTTCACCTATTGAGTCCTATGATTCTAGGTTTTTAGATTCACACATCTTCCGTATCTTTGTGAATCAAATTCGGTAACCCAAAGAACACCATTGATGTTGTTCAACCCTTTGTGAAGTGGACCGTTTCTTCCTCTTCATTGCAGCCCTACTGGACAGGGATAGTTCCAGCCGCAAGCCCTTCTGGAAAGGGATTTTTCTTCCAGCCGCGACTACAGAATCCGATACCCGAGGGTAATTCTTAGTCAACCTGTATTTCATTGTAATCCGATTGTAAACCGTATTTTACAAATTATAGTGATATACAAATGGTTTTGCCCCTGTGGGGGATTTTTCCTTAAACTTTGTGTGTTGAATATCTTGTGCATGATTTCATATTGTTTCATTCACACCTAGTTGTATGCTTAGGGTTAATTTGGGTTGAAATTGGTGTTTATTATATTATTTCTTATTTGAACGCAAGCGCCAACTCTTTCAAATTGGTATCAGAGCAGGTTACGCTAATCTATCGCGTATTCCTTTTTCCGCAAAATTTTTCTAAAGATATCAATTTTTGAAATAAATTGATTTTTGAAAAGAGCGTGTTCAAATGGAGAAGTCATATTATAAAATGCCTATTTTTGACGGGTCGAATTATGCCTATTGGAAAGCCCGTATGAGGTCGGCTTTAAAAGCCATTGATGAACGTGTCTGGATTTTGGTTGAACGAGGATGGACTCCTCCAACCGTGACTGTTGATAATGTGACCAACTTGAAACCTGACATCACTTGGACTGATGATGAATTTAAATGGTCGTCTTTTAACTCTAAAGGTCTAAGTGCTATTTCTGGGGCTGTCACTCCTGATGAGTTCAAACGCATAATGACGTGCACCACGTCAAAAGAAGCATGGGATATTTTGCAACTTACCCATGAAGGAACAAATGCTGTTAAAGAGTCAAAATTGCAAAATTTAACAACTCAATTTGAAACCATCACCATGCATGAAAATGAATGTTTTGATGAATTTTATGCTAGGCTCTCTGACATTGTTAATACTAGCTATAATCTTGGTGAACATATTCCAAATGCTAGGGTTGTTAAAAAGATTCTTCGTTCCCTTCCTAAGCGCTTTATACCTAAAGTCACTGTGCTGAATTCCTTGGGTAATTTAAATACTCTAAAATTGGAAGAACTGGTAGGAGATTTACAAACTTATGAAATAGACATGTTTCCCAAATCTGCCAAGCCAAAAGATAAGGGAATTGCCCTTAAAGCCCAAGAGAGAAAAAGTGAGGGGTCGGCAAGAAAGAGAGTCGAGTCATCTAGAAAGATAGAAACTTCTGATTCTGAATGTGAGTTTGACTTAGATGATTTGGCATTATTTGCTAAAAACTTCAAGAAAATTCTGAAATTTAAAAAAGGTGGAAATTTCAAAGATAAAAAGAATTTTCAGAAAAATAAGTTTGAAAAGAAAGATTTCAAAGAACCCCCTAAAGACAGTGAGAGGTGTTTTGAGTGCGACGGTAAGGGACACAGAGCGTTTGAGTGTGCCACTCGTCTGAATAGGGAAAAGGGTAAAGCTGTCCTAAACGCTACCCTTAGTGACGACAGTGAGGTCGAGCCGGTGGACTCGGGCGATGAGTCACCGCATGAGCGTAACTTCACCGCGTTCATGGCTAGTCATGTGAGTACTCCTAGTGCATCTCACGACGATGAGGATGCTACTTCACAGGGACACCTCGACAGCGAGAGCGAAGAGAGTGAGGGAGAGGAGGAAGGTAGTGAGGACGAGAGTAGCCTTCAACGCGCCTACGCCGAGTTATATGATGAGTCCTTCAAAACTAAAAAACGTAACAAGGCGTTAGTTCTTAGGATCACCGCGTTAGAAGAAGAGTTAGTAAAGATGAGAGAGAGAGAGTCCTCCACCTGCACCGCTATGAAAGAGAGAGAGTCTGCCTGGGTTAGTAAAGAAAATTTGCTTAAAGAGAGAGAGTGCAGTTTTGATAAAGAGAAAGCGGACTTGACTAAACAAGTGGCTAGTCTTACGAGTGAGCTCCATTCCTCCCTGGAGACTCGAAAGAAACTTGAATCCCTTGTTGCTCAGCTTACTCATGACGTTGAGAGAGCTAGGAAAGTCAAGGTACAAATCGAGGACAGATCTGGGAAGATGGGAAAGATGCTCCTCGGTCCCGCTTTAGGTTTTGGTGACCGGCATGGAATAGGTTTTGATGGTGCCTCCACGTCTCAAATTGCCCCCGGACCAATTCCTGAGTTTACTACGACTCCTTATGGCCGTCATAAAAAACCAAGAAGGAGAATTCGACCAAGAAAAGCAAACCAAGGTTCTCCTAATATTGTGCCCTTTTGCTCCCATTGCAAAAGAGATGGACACCTTAGGGATGATTGCTATAAGTTGGGTCGGACACGACGTACGGTTGCTCCACCACTTCAGACTGATGAGTTTTCCAGTCTGAGAGAGCGTGTTGAGTTTCTAGCCGCCACATCACAGAGCTTGATGGAGGAATTCCGACGGATGACCTTACCATCAATGAATGCGCCCCGCATTCCGGCTAAAACCAACAACAACAAGGGAATACTAAAAGGTACCTACTCTTGGGTTCCTAAGAAAGAGAAAAAGGCCCTTGTTGTCCATGTCGCTCTCAAAGCCCTCAATACCTCACAGTGGTATTTTGACAGTGGTTGCTCCAGACATATGACAGGTGATACCTCATATTTTACCCATCTTGAGGATTATAATGATGGGAGAGTCACCTTTGGAGATGGTAGCAAATCTAGCATAGTAGGACGAGGTACAGTAGAGTTACCAGGATTTCCAAAGCTAGAGAACGTGCTGTACGTCAAAGGTTTGAAAGCAAACCTTATTAGCATCAGCCAGCTGTGCGACGATGACTTTGCAGTGAAGTTTGACCGGAAAACTTGTAAGGTCTATGATCAAGCAGGTAATCTATTAGTGCAAGGGGTGAGGACAGAAGATAACTGTTATGGGACTGAGCCCAAATCCTCACTTGTCTGCAACAGCGCCACGATCACTCCTATGGATCTGTGGCACCAACGTCTAGGTCATGTGAACGTCAGAGACTTATCTCGTTTAGTCAAAAAGGACCTAGTACGTGGCTTACCTTCACTTGGAAAGCCAACTTCCATGATTTGTGGACCCTGTCAGTTGGGAAAACAAATTCGTAGCCCGCATAGGAAGTTGAATTCCATTACCACCTCCCGTGCTCTTGAGTTGATTCACATGGATCTTATGGGTCCTACTCGCACGGAGAGTCTAGGTGGTAAGAGATACATTCTCGTGATGGTAGACGATTTCTCCAGATACTCCATTGTAGGTTTTCTAAGAGAGAAATCTGATGCTGTAGAATTTTTAACGACTAAGTGCCGTGTCCTGCAAAATCAACACGGGGTCACTATTAACAGAATACGTAGTGACAACGGCACTGAATTTAAGGAAGCAAAGGTGGATTTGTACTGTGATAGCCTTGGGATCAAACATGAGTTTTCTGCTGTGAGAACTCCTCAGCAAAATGGGATTGTTGAGAGGAAAAATAGAACGATCCAAGAAATGGCTAGATCTATGCTTCTAGGTCGTAAAATTTCTAGGAGATTTTGGGCAGAGGCAGTGTCTACTGCATGCCACACGGTGAATAGGGTCTATCTGCGTCCACACACACTTAAGACGCCTTATGAATTGTGGACAGGCAAGAAACCCAACCTGGCTTATTTCCGTGTCTTTGGGAGTAAATGCTACATCCTACGGGATAGAGAGCAATTAGGAAAGTTTGACTCCCGGAGCGACGAGGGAATATTGCTAGGATATTCATCGGACAGTAGAGCGTACCGGGTTTTTAACCTGAAGAGCTCTAAGGTTATGGAATCAATAAACGTCACTGTGCAAGATGACGAACCTCCGACGGTTATTGATCCCAACCTTCAGAGTGAGGATGAGAACAATTCTGACAGTGATTTACCTGTTCCTCTCCCACACTCTGTGGACCCTATTCCTGTGTTAGGGGACACACCTGCTTGGGTTCGCAAGAGTCATGACCCTTCTGCCATTGTTGGTGATCCCACTCTAGGGGTCAAGACTCGTGCTCAGCTAGAGAACGTTGTTAGCCATCTTTGCTACACGTCCAAAGTCGAGCCCAAGAATCACAAGGAAGCACTCAAAGATGAACACTGGATATCTGCTATGCAGGATGAGTTGCTTCAGTTTAAGAAGAACAATGTCTGGGAACTTGTCCCCCGACCTAGTGATACTAATGTTATTGGTACCCGGTGGATTTTCAAGAATAAAATGGATGAAAATGGTACTATAATCAGAAATAAGGCTAGGTTGGTCGCTCAAGGCTACACACAGATAGAGGGTGTAGACTTTGGAGAGACATTTGCTCCTGTTGCGAGGCTTGAGTCCGTCCGCTTATTACTCGCCATCGCATGTCATCTGCACTTTAAAGTATATCAGATGGATGTCAAGAGTGCCTTTCTGAATGGCATTCTACAGGAAGAGGTTTATGTGGAACAACCAAAAGGGTTTGAAGACCCTAAGCACCCTGAACACGTCTACTATCTGAGGAAAGCCTTGTATGGTTTGAAGCAAGCACCCCGTGCTTGGTACGAGAGGCTTACTTCCTATCTCTTAGCCCGTGGCTTCAAGAGAGGGGGAGTTGATATGACGTTGTTCGTCAGGAGAGATGACGGTGCTATCTTGGTTGCCCAAGTCTATGTGGACGACATAGTCTTTGGATCCACATGCTCCCAGCATGCTCACCACTTTGAGGAGGAGATGAAAAGTGAGTTTGAGATGAGCATGGTAGGTGAGCTTACATTCTTTCTTGGTCTCCAGGTTCGTCAGCTAGAGGATGGGATGTTCATCTCCCAATCCAAGTATGCTAGAGACCTAGTAAAGAAATTTGGTTTAGACTCCGCTAAGCATGCTCGTACACCTATGAGTACCACTACCAAGCTTAGTAAGGACACTTCAGGCAAGGACGTAGAGCAAACCTTGTATCGGAGTATGATAGGCAGTCTTCTCTACTTGACTGCTAGTCGTCCCGACATTGCCTTTAGTGTTGGAGTCTGTGCGCGTTATCAGGCGTCTCCCAAAGAGTCACACTTACTCGCTCTAAAACGTATTATCAAATACGTGAGTGGGACTCTCTCATACGGTATTTGGTATTCCTTTGATACCGATGCCCGTTTGTCCGCCTATTCGGATGCCGATTGGGCTGGGGACGTAGATGGTTGTAGGAGCACTTCTGGTGGGTGTTTCTACTTTGGTTCTGCTCTTGTCTCTTGGTTGAGCAAGAAGCAAAACTCCATCTCTTTGTCCACTGCGGAGGCTGAGTACATCGCCGCCGGGAGTTGTTGCACGCAACTCATGTGGATGAAGCAAATGTTGGAGGATTATGGGATTTCACAGGACACCATGACCATTTCCTGTGATAACACGAGCGCGATACACATATCCCGCAATCCTGTCCAACATTCGCGCACAAAGCACATCAGGTTACGCGAGCACTTTATACGTCAGTTAGTTGAAGAGAAAGTCGTAACCCTGAGTTTTGTTCCTACCGACTGTCAATTAGCCGATATTTTCACGAAACCTTTAGATGCCCTTAGATTTGAGAGTCTTAGGAAGTCTTTGGGGATTTGCACTGTTGACTGAGGGGTTGGTCTATGTCTAGAATAGGATGCTTCTTCATGTTCATATCATATGCTTCCTATTACTAGTCTGTTTATATGTACCATAGCTTTCTTGTACAGCTTTTATGTATTTGTTTCTTATTCTTAGAAAAATACAAAAAGATTTTTTTTGAAAAATTTTGAGAAAAGCACAAAAAGATTTTATTTTGATAAAATTTTTTTTGAAAAATTCAAAAAGAGATTTGCCTTTTATGGATGAGCATTTAAGATAGCCAAGTCACAACTTCATTCCATATATCCATGTGACTGTTTGATAGAGATTTTGAGAGGCTACATCATTTCATCCATGTGCTTAACATTGATTGGAGTCCTTGAGATGTAATTAGTGATATTTCCTACATGCTTGACTCCTATATCCTTTATTGCACACATGCACGGCTATATTTGATTATTGCACTTGTCAATCTCATGTTGGCTTGAGTGTTTCCATCTCAATCCTGTCTATACAATGTATAAAATGCGATAAAACTTGACAAGATTGGATTGCATATAAAAACCGTTTGGTGAGACTGTGCGCATATTTGCATAACGGGGAGGGGCTGCGAAAGTTGATTTTAATCCTTTGCGCAAAAGCCACCGTTAAAAAGGACCTAAAAAATGGAGGAATTGTAATATCCGAGGTCCTAAGAGGTTAAAAGAGCCCGAAAAAAATTGAAAGGCAATAAAAAGCAATACATGCCATATGTGGGCCATTTAGGTTTCACCATCAATTCTCCAAAGTTTGAGAATTTAGTATACCTCTATTCATAATATAAATCTGAGGGAGTTTGGTTGGAGATTGAAAAACGGGTTTGCACTTCCTTGAAAGTCCTGAAAAAGCATAAATCATTTTGGACGTTATTGGTGTAGAAATCACTTTGAGCTTTGATTTGATGATTTGATTGAGTCAATATCTTATACTGTCACTCGTTTACACCAAAGGAAGCATTTGAGTTCATTCGTTAGGAATATCCAATATTCATCGTGCACATATGTCATGTTTGTATGCTTTGATTTTCCTATTGAATTTTGATCACACCCATTCTTTTACGCTTTCACCGACTTGGTTGTTTTATGTTCATTCATGGTGTGAGCCTTGTGACATCCCGGTACTTGATTGCTTGATTTATTTCTCTCATTTGTCTATTTGGGGACATCATAAAAAGGGGGAGAATGAATTATCTGATTATGGGGGAGTTTTTGAAATTCTGAGAATATCATCTTACATTGATATATATGCTTATGTTTATCTCATTTCAAAACTCGATACGTCACTTGGTATTTTGCTTTATCTCATGTGTGTAGGGCACTATCTTGATGATCTCTGAATTGCACACCCTGATGAGAAAAGCTTTGAGATTCCTGAAGAATTGAAGAACAAACGATGCAGTCTTATTCACTTGTACTCTTTCAGTTTTGGGTTCATGGAAGGGTAGATTTGTATAGGAAATTTCATATTTGATAATTCGGATTTTTTATGTTTGTTCCGGCATAGACATAGGGGGAGATTTGTAAGGACAATTTGTCCATCTTTATGTATATGTTATGTCATACGCCGTTACAAGATTGTTGGTTGAAAAGATCACATCGTCATCAACAAAATCCGAAGATCAAAAGAAGAAAGAATTTGGGAATCAGACCTGGCCGGACCGATCCGGTCCAGAAAAAGAACCGATCCGGTTTATCGGACCGATCCGTCCATCTACCGGACCGATCCGTTTTGTCAGACTCCAGTAGCCACCGGATCCATAGCGAACCGATGAAGGCAAAAGTCCCGGACCGATCCGATGCCAACCAGACCGATCCGGTTTCAGAAAAAGAACCGATCCGACTTACCCGGACCGATCCGCCTAATCGACCGGACCGATCCGGCGAGGATAATCACTGCCAGATCGTGCAGCCGATTTTGAAGGGTTTCGATCCCTTATTTAAACCACGATCAGCAGTTGGTTTTCACAAGACTTATACACGATTTTCAGAGCATATCAACCCTAAAGTCTTCACTTATTGAGTCCTATGATTCTAGGTTTTTAGATTCACACATCTTCCGTATCTTTGTGAATCAAATTCGGTAACCCAAAGAACACCATTGATGTTGTTCAACCCTTTGTGAAGTGGACCGTTTCTTCCTCTTCATTGCAGCCCTACTGGACAGGGATAGTTCCAGCCGCAAGCCCTTCTGGAAAGGGATTTTTCTTCCAGCCGCGACTACAGAATCCGATACCCGAGGGTAATTCTTAGTCAACCTGTATTTCATTGTAATCCGATTGTAAACCGTATTTTACAAATTATAGTGATATACAAATGGTTTTGCCCCTGTGGGGGATTTTTCCTTAAACTTTGTGTGTTGAATATCTTGTGCATGATTTCATATTGTTTCATTCACACCTAGTTGTATGCTTAGGGTTAATTTGGGTTGAAATTGGTGTTTATTATATTATTTCTTATTTGAACGCAAGCGCCAACTCTTTCAGAATTTCGAGGACGAAATTCCATTGTAAGGGGGGGGGGGGGGGGGGGGGGAGTATGTAACAACCCATCCTTTTGGAGACAATTAAAATCCATTATTGGATATAACTTGAAGATTTGAGGAATTTCTCGTGATTTTGGGGATTCTCGAGGATTTAATGATTTTCGATGGGTGTTGTGATTATTTTTTGTACTAAATAAGTCGAAGTATTTTAATTATATGTCATCGTGGAGTAAAGCGACAAAAGAGGTAAGATTTTGATTTGAAAGCCCGCATTAAGTATTATGGGTTAGAATAGTGATTTGCGGTCAAGTGCCTCGGATAGGAATTTTGACTGCGTCGTGAGTCTCGAAATGTCCGAGATAGTCGGAAAAGAGTGTCCGATTGTCGAAATTTAGTTTCAGGGAGTTTTGGAATAAAAAGGGCTCGTAATTGAGTAAACGAGTCGTTTTTGGGTTTTAAGGGGTTAAACCCTTATTCTTTTCTGCCTTATAAGTCAAGAGAGAGAGGAAGAGAAAGAGAAAAGGAAAGAAAAGAGAAAAGAGAGAGAAGGAGGAGAAAAGAGGAGAAAAGGAGAAACTCCGGCCAAACTCCGCGGGATTCGGCTCGAGGTCGTCGTATTTCATACTCCAGGCAAGTGTTTACTTGCTTTATTTCAATTATGCATTTATTTCATATCATAGTTGGTAGAACCCTAAAATAAAAATGGGTAAAACTTTGATACGAGTTTACATATTGATGTAATGTAAACTCTTCAGGCTTTCTAGTATTAAAACCATGATAATGGAGTAATAAATTGAATTGAATTGAATTGAATTGAATTGGTAGAAATGTCAAAACAAGGGTTTTGGGGTTTTAAGATCCAAAACCTTAGAAAGTAGTTCAACACCCATAATTTATGGAAGAATTAGTTGTAAATCAGTGTTAGGATGTTATTTGGATTGTTGGGTGAGATTATAAAGCATAAAAATGGAGTTTGGGTTGTTATTGGGTATTTTGGGAATTGAAAAATTGCCCAAACTGTACCCCTCGAACTGGCCGAATCGATTCGGGTCCAGGCCGAATCGATTCGCCTAAGTGGAATTGGGTTTCTGCAGTGGGCCGAATCGATTCGGGTTTAGACCGAATCAATTCGCCATTTAAGATCTGTTTGCAGAATACTTTCCGAATCTATTCGGATTGGGGATCGAATCGATTCGCCTACCCGAATCGATTCGCTAAAGGGGAGAATCGATTCGCTTAGGTCAGAATTTACAGTTTTCTCCCTTTAAGAGTATGGGGAGTTAAATTACCATTTAGAATTTTTATGGGGGTTCCTAGTTATGATATTGGGACTCCTAAATAATAGTTTTGAGGGTAAATAAACCTCTAGTTGGATAAGAAGGCCTTGAATTGGTGTAGGGCATGATCCGGAGGATAAATCCCTAGGATATTTTCAGTGGGCATTTAAGCCCCTATAATTATGAGTATAGAAAGCAATGTTATATCGATTTTCTTAGGAAAAATCCTATGAGGTGATTAGGATGATTTGGGAATATAGAAATATATGTTCTCACTTAGTGGGGAGTATTAGAATTGGAGGTATCCAATAAATCCCTAGATGGGATTAAAGTAAATATTACTTATTGAAGTAAGAAAATACTTTGCGTTTAATATCATGCATATATAAATGCTTGATTATGATTCTTTAAGAGAATCTTTGGGATTATTGGTCATCATTAGATGGATTGGCAGATATGGCTATTTGTATATATTCGAGGAGGAATATATGGTATATGTATACTATGTGATGCAAGTATATATATATTTTAAGATAAATGATTTTGAAAATAAAATGTGAATGTTTTCAAGATGGATAAAGAAATGATTTTCATAATTAATGATTTATAGTCAACACCCTCTCTAAATGACATCATAAGGGAAGTTCGTGCGTGAGGTGAAGCCCCCTGACTAATGAATGCAGGGTGGATATGGTCCTAGGCCATATGAGCGTTTATGTTATGTTTTCTGCGATTGTTAGGTATCTTGGGGTGTGGTCATGACTAACCCGCAGGCATATGGCCACTTACCGACGTATTGCATATAGGTGCCCATGTGTCGTAATTGATAGGCACTGGAAGATGATTGGTCATTTAGGGACGCGCCGTACGGGCAGTCTTAGAACGCATTATATTTTTTAAAGAAATTTATTATAATAAATTTCTTTATATACATTTCCTGGATGGAAGAAAGGAAATGGGATAAATGTTTTAGCTTCGGTAACACCTCCCGGATGGAAGAAGGGACGTGGAAGCATATGATATGGTAAAAGCATTTTTATGATAATAAAAATGGCTTTTAAATGCATTTCCTGAATATAGGAAGGGAAATGAGATGTTTTGAAAAGGAAAAGTATTTTTATGATAATAAAACTGGCTTTCAAAAGTATATGTTATGTTAAAACAATTCATGATAATGAATTGGCTTTTATATACACATTTCCTGGATATAGGAAGGCAAATGGAAAGTTTTGAGATAGTAATGAATATGAATTCTCATTTCGGGAGATAGATCTGGATGTATATTGTAGTATGAATATATATATATATATATATATATATATATATATATATATATATATATGTATGTATGAATTGAGTACCGAGGGTCTAATGGATCTCGACGATCGACCTTATCGCATAGTACTGTATCGGGGGGTTCCTTGTTTGGATTTCGCTTTGCGAGACACCCCACGCACGAATATGGCAATGTGTTGAGACTGGGGAGAAGTTTAATCCTTAGTTCTCTTATATTGATATTTGTTATATGATGTAAATATATATATAGATATATATTCTATACTGAGGGACTCGCGGATCTCGACAATCGACCTTGCCGCGTAGTAGTGTATCGGGAGGGTTCCTTGTTTGGATTTCGCTCTGCGAGACACCCCACGCATGAACATGGCTTAGTGTTGAGACTGGAGAGAATTTTATCCCTTAGTGCATTACTTGGACTATCTAGGGTTGATAGTAGTTGGGTGTTAGACTAGTTTAGCAGGGTAGTTTGACTAGGATGTTTAGAGGGATGTGCTAGGAGTGCACTGTTAGAGGAGAGGTGAGGGGTATCTCATGGGAGTGTGATACCAATTTAAATATGAGATAAAAGATATTTTCAAAAATAAAGCATTTATGCACTTGCTAAATATTTTCACAACTCGGGCTCTGACCCGTTTATCTACTTTTCCCTCTCTTGTTATATATATATATATATATATATATATATATAGGTGTCCAGACACAGGGATGCCTGGATGGCACATCTTTCGAGTCAGATGTCGGCTACAGCAGCTGTGGATGCGTGCAGGTTCTCGATAGACGCTTCTATTCTTGTACTCTAGATAGGAGGTACTGTATAAATATTCGGGCCAATGGTCCAGTTATATTTATTTATTCTTTTTGCACGGCATTCGATATGGTTGTATATTTTGACCGAGTGTTCGGTTATTTTATTTCATTTCAGTTTCATTTACGCATAAACTGTGTGGATGTTTTATTTTGAAGTTGTTAAAAAGAGTAGTTAAGTAAAATTTTGACACCAGCCTAATCGGTTATTAGTAATTAAATGGATTTTCGACAGTGATGCTAAGAATGATCCATATGAGACTCCTGTTTTAATTTGATATAGGAATGATCGCGCGGTATTTTATTAGGCGGGGTGTCACATTTTGGTACGGAACTCGGATTAAAACACTGAACATCTGCAAAATAGATGACGAAAACACGAAACTCGGCGTACTCATTAGAAACTTGTCAAGAGCACTGATATGATATAAATCCACTCGAATTACACTTTGCGGAGCGATAAAAGCCTCTAATTTAAGGGGATAATTGGGAAGAATATATGCCTAATCAACAACTCTACAAGTGGATCCTCTATTTGGGTCCCTTTTAGCACTATTTACCTTTCGGCATTCCCTCTATCCTGGATGGTTCCTTGGGAGATCTGGATGAGATAACCAATAATCCTTATCCCAAATATGCTATCAGGAATAATGTATCATCTATATTACCCCTCTCGGGCTGAGACGATCAAATGCTCACCCATTAATAAGCCTTTTGAAAGAACTATTCCTATTCTGTCTCTAAGGAGTTTATTGAATTTTTTTACCTTTATGAGTATAAGGAGGATTTTTACCTAGTTGTTATGACATGTTTGTCATCTCATACCGTTCACCGTATTCCTAATTATGCTCCTCCTCATATGCCACATCTTCAAGTTAGCCTTGCACTACCTTACCAAGGCGGAGACGATGGGGGTTAGCAATATATTCTCTCTTTAGGCCATAATAAACCACTTTGGTTGGATATGGGGGTTATCCCTCAACTGCTAGTGGTTTGTCCCCTCTCACGACGGCCGACATGATGAGATTCGTAATCGGATACTTTAGGATTCGACTCATCATGTCTTGGCTAAATGCCAATAACTAGGGAAGCATTCTCTGCTAGCTGGACACCAGAGATCTTAGTACCGACGCTACATTGGCCATCTCAGACTAAAGAGAAGGTTATCTGTAACCAACCCCAACATTTGATGTCGAATTCGAAGACATTGTCGATTAGAGAAATCAAACAACAATAATAGGGGTGCAAAAAATAAAAAATTGGATGAATAAAATTGGAAGTTGATGAACTCCTCCACCCAATCTCTAATAATTTTTATTCAAATCCAAGAATGGTGGACTTGAATCACAACTAATGAGAAGAGATAAATCCAAGATAAAGATGAAAAAGATTAACATGTTCCCACAAATGATAATAAATTGATGATACTGAGATCATATAATGGATTCACCTTGGATGTAGGTATTTCACAATTTTAATGAAATAGTAATTGAAAAAATAACTTAATAGAAAACATGAGAGAGAACATTGATGAACACAAGTATTTAAGAAGTCTGGCATTGTTCGATGTCCACTCTATACAGTATAGGAGGGTTTTCACTATAATAGGTCCCTAATGGCCATGGTAGATACAAACTTAAGATTTCTTGATCTATACCCAATTTTGTAGAGTAGCATTAGGGTTTGTAAAAGATTCATCAAAGGGAAGAAGATATAGTGTGCCTTTTATAGGCTGGGAGTGTGTAATGCCACTCTCAGCATGTCCAATACCTAACTGAGATCGTGGCCTATAAGAGAGTGCCAGATGTATATCCATAAAGTAACATCATCATGATGAATATTCCTTTACATGAGTTTTTGATATTTAATAACGTTTTTCTATATATATGACTATAATGCCCCTAACATGCTTCCCACTCCTATAACAACATATTGAAGGTAGGAGGTCTCAATAAAGCTGAGACTGTGTGATGTCCTGCTTCATAATAGAGGTCGAGACAAGTTAGAGTGGTCATCTATGATCGATGAACCCATCTTAGGCTTGAGGTTATTGTTGTGTAATATGAGTGTCATCTAAGGCCGACAACTATGTTGATTTGAATTTTGTTGGTCACCCCTGTCAAACGATACTACCGAGTCGTGTAGGGTGCCAGGGTGTCATCAAGTTGAGATCATAGTTGTATATATAAGGTATGGATAAGAAGTTTGGTCTCACATTTGGGACGATACTATCGAGTGGTCAGTTACCCGGGTGTACTTTAGATGAGACTATACTTATTTATATCAAGGATATATAATGAATAGTGAATGTCCATGTCCATTAAGCCCAGAAAACTCAAAAATTATGATGAACAGTAAAATTCATTAGCCTTTAATACCAGAAAACCCAAATGACATTAGGTAATAAAAGTCCATGACCTTTAACTAAGAAAACTCAGAATAACACAAAGGAGTTTGTCTCATTCAAGTAAATTACATATATAAGGTTTATTTAAGGAAAAAGAGGAAGGGGATTAATCCTTACCTAAAGTACCTGGTCCGGTGAACATTAGAAGATCAACGCCTTCAACCACTTCTTTCTCACTAGTGAATAGTTCGTTTCCTCGACTTTTTTTGACAGTATCTCCTTCTTTTCTCAAAATTTCACTCACTCTCTAAAATGTGAATAGAAGCTTTGGGAAGTGAGATAAGTGATGTTATTTACAGAAATTTTTAGGGAACCTAGTGTTTCCCCTAATGTCCTCACTTTTCCAAAAAATACCCCTTAAAAAGGATTCTAGAATCTTTAAACATTAGTTTGTAATAAATGACCTCATTGGGCCATATCATTAATCGACATGATGATCCCTCGCACCCTTGGAGTATAAATTCCACGGACAAGAACGACAGCCCCGACCTAAGGCTGTGGCTTCTACCAAAGTCGTGGTCTTCTATGATTTTAGGGTCGTTGGATAAATAGGATAAAAGTTATTCATGATAAAATTATGAAGCATAAGAAGGGGAAATGTTTAAATTTTGAGGCACATTTAGGATAAATTATCAATTTCATAAATCATGTTCAGTTGAATACCATTTAGGAGATAGGATACAATTGGAATCATTAACATTTTAGGGGCCAATTAGTTTTTATTTTAAGGTTGGGATGATTATTTAGACATAGCTGAATGTTAATGGCATTATTTGACTATTTTCCAACATTCAAGGTACCACAAAATATTAATTTGTTACTCAAGAAACCACCACATTAAATTTTGATATAAGACTTGTCTCATACACACAAGTGTAATATGTATAAAAACTAAATGTATCATGCACGTAAAGCACCACATGCCCGTGATCAACCTAAAGACACGATATGTTTGCACATGTAAATATATTATCTTTATTGTGGGGGACATATGGGACATATATCACATCCGTACCCTATCTTTATTGGTATTGAATACGAACATATGGTGCATTGAGTGCATTATACATTTTCTCCTTCTGCCCCGTTACATATAGGACATGCCTAGAGCATAAATGAGTGATGGTGTATGATCTTAAATTTAGCGACAAACCCATATTCCACACAACTTGAAGCATGAATGAGTATTTGTAACATAATCGTTTATCACAATTTAATCATATGTCACATTTTTATTTATAATAAAATCATTAATACATTCGGATATATAAAAATTGACAACAAAAAAATATAGAAAGGTGTAGTGAATACCCAAAATAATAGTGTGAGGAAGATTTACTAGATTGCAACAAATGGAAATCACACCAAATTGTAATTGAACCCTATAATAAATATTGTGGTTAAGAGAAATTATATACTTAAACTTCGAAAAAGTAAAAAAATAATCGCTGATAAACATAATTGAGATGGAGAGAGGGAGAGAAGTACCTAATGGACATGTGAGAGAGTTGGGGGGTACCTTATTGAGTGACAAATATGGAGAGACATCAAGAGTCACAATATATATATATATATATATATATATATATATATATATATATATATGAGAGAGAGAGAGAGAGAGAGAGAGAGAAAGAGAATTATATTAAATTTCGTATTTCTATATAATAAATTAGATGGAGTTTTTCCAAGTTTTGAGTAGTGATGGAAAAAAACATTTGAGAAAATTATGGTGTCAAGTATTTAGGTTTTTTAGGGGGGGGTATATATTAATTATTTTAATCGCCATTTTTAAATTCATTAGAATAAAATAAACTCATCCCACAAACTTTTATATAAACCACATAAGTGTGATATTTATCTCATTTTGACTCCATGTCGGAAAAGCATCATTTTAAAACTGATATAAGTGACCTTTTCTTTTTCTATTTTGTTATATTATATATATTGAATATGACAAGAACTAGTTGTATTGTGACACCTATCATTTGAAGAAGATTGTCTCATTACCCAAGCGTGGTCGGCCCAGTGTTATTCGTAGTCGGCTCCATATTATCTATGGTCGGTTGTATGTCCGACTAATATAAATTCATGTCATTAATCACTTAACATATATATGGGTCATATGAGGAAAAATGTACAGCTCCAAATAACTACTCGTGGATTATTCCTTTCAACTAATTGTGGCCAACTTATCATTAGTTGTCCCCTGGAATGTAGAAAGGTTTAATTGCCTGATTTATAAGGAACTCCACCAATTCATCTTCTCTCTCTCTCTCTCTATAAATAGAACTCAATGATACACAATAAAGGAATCTGAAATAGATTAACCTAACGGCCATGCACAAAACCCTAGAAAGATTCTTTAGAGCTTATATCCCCTTTTTACCATTAATACAAACAACACTCGACCTGAGGATGTGGGGAAGTCATTGGAATAAATCATGTTAAATTTCTTGTTCCATTCTTTATCTCTCATATCTCTCAAATATATGTCGTCACAGACCTGGAGAAGATGTTTTCACCCTAGGTAGGAGAGAACCCTCTAACAGGAGAGGTAAAATGTTGCCTCTTATCCCTTACAGAGATAGGCAACTGGCATAACGCGAATGAACTCAATAGAGGCCTAAAAGGATGAATTTTGGTTCACAAAATGAACAAAGTAGATCCAAATAATGTAAATCACAAAATAACAGGCCATATCTCCCAGGGGCCACCTCATCCCTTAGGAGAACCGCTATGACGAGTAATCATTCTCTGAGCAGAGTGAAAGTATGTTAAAGAGACTGAGTAGAGGCTTCACATTTAATCAGTTAGGTCCACAATTTACTGAAGGACGATATCATAGAGAACCTAGAGATCCTATTGAATGCTCAGAAGGTTTAATCAGGTCAAGAATGAGTGTACAAGGGTCAGTAAGAGCTAAGTAGACTTCCTAGGAAGGGAATTCAACTCAAATAGTGGTCGAGCAGCCAAGACGGTTATAGTTAATGCTCAGCAGGATGAACTGCCCTGGAAGGGATTAATTCAAGGGCTGAAAAATCATTTGGGAGAAATGAAAAAATCAAAGAACCCTTTACATAAAGGCTTTGTGAAAGGATATCCCTCCACACTATTTTTTGTGGATTATCCCCCACCTGCTAAATTTAAGCCACCTACGGTAACTCCAAAGTACGATGGTAATATTGATCCAGTGTTGCATGTGGAATAATACCAATTTGCTGTCGACATCTACTTGATCCTAGATAAGATTTGATATCGAGTATTCTCTAGTACAATCACCGGGTTGATGTAGATCTGGTATAATAATCTATGACGAGAGAAAATCTTTTACTTTCAATAGTTGACCAACCTCTTCATCAACAACTTATGTTTGGGAGATAATTAGGTTTAAAGGGTGGCCCATCTGCTAAATATTTGCCACAAAATCGGTGAGACTACCCTTGAATATATCACCCATTTAATAGTAAGAAGTTATAAGTAATGTACTATTATGAGAAGACAACAATCGCCACGTTAATGAGTGGCCTACTACACGAGAAGTTATATTACGCATTGGCTAAAGAGCCACCCTGAAATATGATCGAATTACCGGAGAAGGCATGAAAAATTATGAATCCAGAGGAAGCTATAGTTGTCAAAGAGTTATCCAAGTCCGAAGCCAATGCCAACGAGAGCTTGAAGAAGAAAGAGCAAAAAGATGGAATGATGGAAAAGCTGAAAAGATATGATGAATACACTACTGGTGTTCACCATATCCTAGACAATATTTGCTAGAGTAGAGACCTAAAATGGGGTGGAAAGCTAAAATATCCTCCAAACTGAAGAAACAAGAGAAAATACTCTGAGTTCCACAAACACCGTAGCCACAACACTAATAATTGTAGAGCCTTAAAGAACGAGATAGATAACTTGATCCGAAGAGGAAAACTATCAAAAGTTTTGGAGATATATGGTCGAGCAGATCAAATGGAAGAGATGAAGCTCAGAAAATGGTCAGAGTCTCCTTGTAGAAAAAGAGACGATAAAAGAGTTAGAGACGATGATTCTGAAGATGACTTGGACTGGCCCAAAAGTCCTAAGGAGCCTGTGCGGGGTGTAAATATGATCTCTTTTGGGTACAAATTTATTATAGGAGATAATGATGGTAGAGGATATGAACTAGGAGAGAGGAAAGACTACCTAAATAAGGCAAATGATTGAGCTTATATTACGTGGATCAACCTGACCAGCAATATAGATACTCATCTGAGGAAGGTGAACAAGATTATTTAGTGGTCAGTTTCTCCAAAGATGATCTATCTTGAGTTCTTTACCCTCATGACGACCCCTTATTTATCACGATGATGGTACATGAAAGTAAGGAGGCGATAGTTTTGGTTAACAATGATAGTTCAATCGACATCTTATTATATAATTGCCTTACAGGTTTGGGGACTCGAGATAGAAAACTTGAAGCTTACCACATGCCTCTCATCAGTTTCTCTAGAGAAAAGGTTGACACCTTAGGAATAATTAACTTATAAGTAGTTATCGACATGTGGCCGAGCTGTCAAATAAACAAAATCCATTTTTTCAGCCTGGATAAGAACGTTAACTCAACATATAATATTATCTTCAACAGAGTAGGGTTGAAAAAATTTTAAGCAATATCTTCTATTGTACACTAATGTTTGAAGTTTCCCCAGTCATTACGGGATTGTTATGGTTAAGGGTAACGAGGATGAATCAAGAGAGTGCTATTATACTTCAACTAACTAGGGGGAATAGAAGAAACTGACCATGACTGACTAGATTGAAACATTGGATCTGTGGGAAGAGGTAGATCTGTTCAAAGGGCGGGTTATAAAAGAAACATTATTAATTATCTTGAACGATAACCCTCGAAGATAAAAACCCAAATTGGCTCATCACAGGACCGAACCTTCAAGGAGGAGTCGATTGATTTTCTTAGGCAACAGAAGGACGTGTTTACCTGGGTTCAGGAGGACATGCCAGTAATTGATCCATAATTCATCTGTCATTAACTAAACATAGTCAATCACGTTAAGCCGTTCGAATAAAAATGATGTGTCTTCATCCACGAGAAAAATATGACTGTACAAGAAGAGGTAAAGAAATTACAAAAAGTGAACTTCATTGAGGACGTAGAGTACCCAAAATGGCTCTCTAATGTAGTGATGGTCAAGAAAAGGAATTATGAGTGGCATATGTGTGTTGACTTCACCGACCTAAACAAGGTATGCCTGAAGAATCATTATCCTTTACCTTAAATTGATCATTTGGTTGATGTTACTTCAAGACACGAACTGCTCAATTTTATGGATGCCTACATAGGATATAACCAAATCAAGATGAAGCTAAAAGATCAGGAGAAGACTTCATTTATCGCAAGTCGAGGTAACTGCAAGTAAAATATCATGCCTTTTCGACTCAAGAATTTGGCGAAACTTACCATAGGTTGGTAAAAAAGTGTTTTAAGAACAGATTGACAGAAACATGGAGGTGTACGTTGATGACATGCTCACCAAGAGAAGAACATATACCGACCACATCAAAGATCTGGGGTAGACATTCGACCAACTATGAAAACACATAATAATGCTCAACCCAACGAAATGTGTCTTTAGAGTATAAGAAGGGATGTTCATGGTCTCATAGTCAATCAGAGAGGCATTGAGGCTAATCCAAATAAATTTAGGCATTAATCGACATGCACTCGCCAAAAAATAAAAAGTAAGTGCAAAGGTTAATAGGAAGGGTAGAGGTACTAAACTAATTTATTTCACGAGCTATCGACAAATGCCTTCCTTTCTTTAAAGTATTGCGATAGACATTTGAGTGGAATGGTGAATGTGAGACTGCTTTCTTGGCATTAAAGAAGTACCTGGGGTATCCACCTCTATTTTCAAGGCCTATCATGGGACAAAAACTTCATGTGTACTTGGCCGTATCCAAATTAGCAATTAGCTCGATGTTGATACGATAAGAAAATAGAGTACAAAAACCGGTTTACGATACCATGAAAACATACTAAGGAACGGATATCCGATATCCAAGACTGGAAAAAATATCACTGGCTCTAATTAAATATTCTCGAACGATGAAGTCGTACTTCCAATACCACACTATTATTGTCTATACTAAACTAACCTTGCAATAAGTCACTCATAAACCTGAGAAATCGGGCAGACTGATGGCTTGGGAGGTAGAAGTAGAATAGTATGACATACAATAAGAACTAAGAATGGAAGTCAAGGGTAAAGTCGTAGAAGATTTATTTGTTGAGTTCACATGTGAGGAAAAACTCATCAAGCAGAGTTCTAAGGAAAAAATCTCAACATCAAAAGGAGAAAGGCAGACTTTTTATGATACCCCGCCTAATTAAATACCTGGTGATTAGTCCTTTATTAAATTTAAAACGTAATATCTAGTTGGATCAGTCTTAGCATCACTGTCGAATTTTTTTTATTAATTACTAACCACCTAGTATTTGAAAAGTCGGATGTCAAATTTTATCTTTTAATATAACATGCAAGCAATTAAATGATTGACTAAACATCCACCATCCAATAACAATCTCATAGGAATTAAAATGACATGATAAAATAAACTGAGTCTAGAGTATACACTTCCATTCTAAATCCCAAATACAGGAATCTGAAACGAAATTAATCCCAAAAATTCAAATATAAATGAATGTCTGAAACCACTATCTCTAAATAAGAATGGGTAATATGCCCTGACTGAAATAAGTAACACTGGATGAATCAAGGATAAATATGAAGGCGCCTAGTACTAAGGTCATGTAACTTCCACTATAGCTACAACACATCAACTGATGGGAACTCCTATGCTTGGCATCCCTGGAGTTGGGCACCTAAAAGGTTTATACAAAAACAAAATAGATTTGGAAGAAAACGGGTCAGAGCCCCAGTTAAAAATATTTTAAAACAGCAAGTATTTAAATGCATAAATTCCAGATTATTATATACATGTTAGTCACGTGCTCTCACTTAAGATTCTCACCTCTCAACTATTTTGCACACCTAACACGTATTTATTACCCTTCCTAGTTTTGCTACCCTGCCTAACTAGATTTTAACACTTCTCCATCTATGCCAACTAACCTATTTTGCCCACCCATATAATCGAAATATACGTTATGTAGTTCCTCATTTTTTTGTTAATTGATTCCAAGTGTCTCATTAATCCTTTATGTTCTTACACACTAAATATATATTTGGCATAATTATTTTGTTCTACTAAACAACACGGTAGAATAAATACGGGTGTATATATATGTTTCACTATTAAAATATATACTAATACCGCACCCCACATAGATGAAACTAATGGTGCGTACATACACAGCTATCAAGCCCCGGCACCTCACGTGCATAATAAGGACTATCGATTCCGAATCTCTCAGGAATTGTAATAAAACAAACCACACACAAACTGGAAGCGAACATGGACCATGGTGTAATGGGTTACGCACATACATACGCACCCATATAACCCAAACTTATCCACTCATAGATAAGTCCTCCTTCGATCCGATCCCATGCTCTGAGGTGCCAATCTATAATCCCCCCCCCCCCCCCCCCCCGAAGGGATCCTCAAGACAAGATTGTCCCCTTCAACGCCTCCTGACGATAGCAAGTGTGGTAGGTATGTCATACACATAAAAATCCATATAAATAGGTATTCACACAACCTTAGTATTTTTAGGTTCAATATTGGTATACGCATATCCCATATTACAAGTCTCATACAATGTATTTATATCCCGAATATCATATGTAAATGTAATTAATGCAATAACTCTCGTTGTATAAATTAAAGTAACTTTCCCTATCCCAAAAGATTACGAAGTCACCCATTTATTCCTTAGGTTAATTCAGTACTATAGTGTCCCCCTACTACTCATACCCTACTACTGGTACTAACCCTTAGTCATCATTTATCCCAATTATATCCCAATCCATAAAATTTCCAATTGTAACTCATTCGAAGAACACTCGTAAATTTCCCTATTTGATCCCATACATAAAGATATTTTCAGGCCTTAACTACAACCCTACTGACCTTCCCTAAGTCCCATTATATTAAATTAATCAACATTTAGGGTTATTAAAAGTTGGGGTTGGATCAAAACTAAAAAGGAAAACAAGTTACAAATTAGAAGGGAGTCGATCGATCGAAGAAATGGGTCGATCGATTAATCAGTCGATCAATCGACATTCTTGAGTCGATCGATCGATCGAATAGGTATCAACCAATTTTTTTGCAAATTAAAGCTACGGGTTTCCTTCAACAAAAATCTCTAAGACCTTCTTAATTCATTCCCAAACTCCAAAACGAAGGTGCTAAACATTAAATTAACACATATAGACGATTCCAATCGTACAAGAATCATTTAAACAATAATATTCATTAACTGTTCAATTGAATTATAATTTAACTCTCAAGAATCCTAGTTTATGGCCTTTCTTCAAGAACATAATCAAAACCCTGAATGTCCTACATAATAATTCTCAGAAGGTATTAAATTTCATTTTTCCATAATAGTACTTCAATCCTAATCATGAATCTTACCTAGAATATGATTTAATCCAAAATTGTTCTCTACATGCATGCAATTTAATTCTTAATCATACTCTACTAACTTGGATAATTTATCTAATTTATTTTTAGCCAAGAACAATACTTGACTACCCTGCCTAACTAGATTATAACACTTCTCCATCTATGCCAACTAACCTATTGTGCCCAACCGTATAATCGAAATATACGTTATGTAGTTCCTCATTTTTTTGTTAATTGATTCCAAGTGTCTCATTAATCCTTTATGTTCTTGCACACTAAATATATATTTAGCATAATTATTTTGTTCTACTAAACAACACGGTAGAATAAATACGGGCGTATATATATATATTTCATTACTAAAATATATACTAATACTGTACCCCACATAGATGAAACTAATGGTGCATACATACTCAACTATCAATTCCCGGTACCTCACATGCATAATAAGGACTATCGTTTCCGAATCTCTCAGGAATCGTAATAAAACTAATCACACACAAATTGGAGGCGAACATCGACCATGGTGTAATGGGTTACGCACTTACCTACGCACCCATATAACCCAAACTTATCCACTCACAGAGAAGTCCTCCTTAGAACCCAGGCTCCGAGGTACCAATCTATAATACCCCCCCCCCCCCCCCCCCGAAGGGATCCTCAAGACAAGATTGTCCCCTTCAACGCCTCCCGACGATAGCAAGTATGGCAGGTATGTCATACACATAAAAATCTATACAATAGGTATTCACACAACTTTAGTATTTTTAGGTTCAATATTGGTATACGCACATTCCATATTAGAAGTCTCATACAATGTATTTATATCTCGAATATCATATGTAAATTTAATTAATTCAATAACTCTTGTCGTATAAATTAAATTACCTTTCGCTATCCCAAAAGATTACGAAGTCACCCATTTATTCCTTAGGTTAATTCAGTACTATAGTGTCCCCCTACTACTCATACCCTACTACTGGTACTAACCCTAAGTCATCATTTATCCCAATTAAATCCCAATCCGTAAAATTTCCAATTGTAACTCATTCGAAGAACACTCGTAAATTTCCCTATTTGATCCCATACATAAAGATACTTTTCAGGCTTTAACTACAACCCTACTACCCTTCCCTAAGTCCCATTATATTAAATTAATCAACATTAAGGGTTCTTAAAAGTTGGGGTTGGATCAAAACTAAAAAGGAAAACAAGTTACAAATTTCAAGGGAGTCGATCGATCGAAGAAATGGGTCGATCGATCAATCAGTCGATCAATCGACATTCTTGAGTCGATAAATCGATCGAAAAGGTATCAGCCTATTTTTTTGCAAATTAAAGCTACGGGTTTCCTTCAACAAAAATCTCTAAGACCTTCTTAATTCATTCCCAAACTCCAAAACGAAGGCGCTAAACATTAAATTAACACATATAGACGATTCCAATCGTACAAGAATAATTTAAACAATAATATTCATTAACTGTTCAATTAAATTATAATTTAACTCTCAAGAATCCTAGTTTACGGCTTTTCTTCAAGAACATAATCAAAATCCTGAATATCCTACATAATAATTCTCAAAAGGTATTAAATTTCGTTTTTCCATAATAGTACTTCAATCCTAATCATGAATCTTCCCAGAATATGATTTAATCCAAAATTGTTCTCTACATGCATGCAATTTAATTCTTAAACATACTCTACTAACATGGATAATTTATCTAATTTATTTTTAGCCAAGAACAATACTTGACTACCTTGCCTAACTAGATTATAACACTTCTCCATCTATGCCAACTAACCTATTGTGCCCACCCATATAATTGAAATATACGTTGTGTAGTTCCTTATTTTTTGTTAATTTATTCCAAGTGTCTCATTAATCCTTTATGTTCTTGCACACTTAATATATATTTAGCATAATTATTTTGTTCTACTAAACAACACGGTAGAATAAATACGGGTGTACATATAAATTTCACTATTAAAATATATACTAATACCGTACCCCACATAGATGAAACTAATGGTGCATACATACTCAGTTATCAAGTCCCGGTACCTCACGTGCATAATAAGGACTATCGATTCCGAATCTCTCAGGAATCGTAATAAAACTAATCACACACAAATTGGAAGCGAATATGGACCATGGTGTAATGGGTTACGCACCCATATAACCCAAACTTATCCACTCACAGATAAGTCATCCTTAGAACCCATGCTCTGAGGTACCAATCTATAATACCCCCCCCCGAAGTGATCCTTAAGCCAAGATTGTCCCCTTCAACGCCTCCCGACGATAGCAAGTATGGTAGGTATGTCATACACATAAAAATCCATACAATAGGTATTCACACAACCTTAGTATTTTTAGGTTCAATATTGGTATACGCACACCCCATATTACAAGTCTCATACAATGTATTTATATCTCGAATATCATATGTAAATTTAATTAATGCAATAACTCTTGTCGTATAAATTAAAGTACCTTTCCCTATCCCAAAAGATTACGAAGTCACCCATTTATTCCTTAGGTTAATTCAGTACTACAGTGTCCCCCTACTACTCATACCCTACTACTGGTACTAACCCAAGTCATCATTTATCCCAATTAAATCCCAATTCGTAAAATTTCCAATTATAACTCATTCGAAGAACACTCGTAAATTTCCCTATTTGATCCCATACATAAAGATATTTTCAGGCCTTAACTACAACCCTACTGACCTTCCCTAAGTCCCATTATATTAAATTAATCAACATTAAGGGTTATTAAAAGTTGGGGTTGGATCAAAACTAAAAAGGAAAACAAGTTACAAATTAGAAGGGAGTCGATCGATCGAAGAAATGGGTCGATCGATCAATCAGTCGATCAATCGACATTCTTGAGTCGATCGATCGATCGAATAGGTATCAACCAATTTTTTTGCAAATTAAAGCTACGGGTTTCCTTCAACAAAAATCTCTAAGACCTTCTTAATTAATTCCCAAACTCCAAAACGAAGGTGCTAAACATTAAATTAACACATATAGACGATTCCAATCATACAAGAATCATTTAAACAATAATATTCATTAACTGTTCAATTAAATTATAATTTAACTCTCAAGAATCCTAGTTTATGGATTTTCTTCAAGAACATAATCAAAACCTTGAATATCCTATATAATAATTCCCAGAAGGTATTAAATTTCATTTTTCCATAATAGTACTTCAATCCTAATCATGAATCTTACCCAGAATATGAGTTAATCCAAAATTATTCTCTACATGCATGCAATTTAATTCTTAATCATACTCTACTTATATGAATAATTTATCTAATTGATTTTTAGCCAAGAACAATACTTGACTTAAGATAGTAGGTCTGATCCTTTGGTGAAGATGGGTAAAATCGTGTTCCTCGTCTCCCGATCTACACGTTGATCGTGATGGTGGTGCAAGAAGCCTAAGATTGGTAGTTTTCTCCTTTGGGAACCTCCTCATCTCCTTCCCCTACTAGCCTCCTTAGTTTTGTGTTTGATAAAACCCTAATGGTCTAACCTAGTAGTTGATATAGCCTTAATAATTTCGTGGGTTTAATTACCCTAAAAATAAAAATTTCTAAAATACTCTCCAGGGATGCCGGTTTGGCTTAAAAATACCCCGGGACCCAAACTAAACTCCCGGGTAGACTTTTATGACTATCTTGACCCTTCCGGATACTTTAGCGCATTCGAAATGACCATATGGGTGACTACAAAATAAATTACTTTTTGTTTCATTAAATTGCATCCCGACACAACTAACACGCGCGTCCCGACTTAAAGTGTCATATTATTCGTTTACGACAATAAATTCATAATTACATATTACTTTACTCACTAAGTAATATTCAACATAACTCACATCAACAAATACTAACTCTCGTCACGCTAGTAATTATCTATTTAAATTCGGATTAGTTATAAATTATTTTCCCATTATTTAATTTAATTAATCCCATTATTAAAATCTTTAAAATTTTACGGGGTATTTACATACTCCCCCCTCTCCCGATAATAGAATTTTGTCCCGAAATTTGGAAAAATATAGGTATACCTGGTAAAAATAACTCTGGATATTTATCACGCATCTCGTCCTCGCACTCCCAGGTAGACTCCTTTGCATTATGATGCCTCCACTAAACACGTACTAACGGTACTATCTTCGACCTCAATTTCCTCTTGCTACGGTCTAGGATAGCTATAGTCCCCTCCTCGTAGGAATTATCGGGCTGTAGATCAATCTCCTTTAAAGTAATATGAGTGTGGGATAAATCATACCAAAAAAATCTCCTCGCGAAGAAATAGGGAACACGTCATGAATCCTATGCAAGTGCTCCGATAACCCAAGTATGTAAGCCGTTGGCCAAATTCGCTCAATAATAGGGAATGACCCTACATACCTCGACTCCAACTTTCCTTTTTTCCCAAACCGCATTATCCCCTTCATAGGAGACAATATTAACAACACCTAGTCGCCCAGACTAAACTCTCTGAAGAACCTCTTAGCATCGGTGTAGGTCTTCTGTCTATCCTGAGCAACCCGAATACGGCTCTGAATCATCTCAATCCTGGTCGAGGTATCATGAATCACCTCTGGGCCAAGTAGCTTATTGTCCCCCACCTTTAGACAACACGCTGGAGAATGATAAGGCCTATCGTATAATGCCTCGAATGGAGTCATGCCAATAGTCAACTAGTAGGAGTTATTATAAGCAAACTCCACCAGTGGAAGATATTGCTCCCAACCCCCACTAAAATCAAGGGTACACATCCACAACATATCCTCTAACATCTAGTTCATCCTCTCGATCTGCCCATCGGTCTGCGAGTGATAGGCCGAACTTAATCCTAACTCGTACGTATGGCCTCGTGGAAGCTCTCCAAAAATTTAGACATAAAAATATTGTCCCGGTCAGACACAATATCAAGGGGCACCCCGTGGAATCTCACTATCTCGGCAATGAAGATCTGAGCGTACTGCCCTATAGTATAATCGGTCCGAACTAGCAGAAAATGAGCTACCTTGGTCAGCCGATCCATAATCACCCATATGGAATCATGACCTCTATGCGATGTGGGCAACCCTATGATGAAATCCATGGAAATTCTCTCCTATTTCCACATAGGGACCTCTAATGGTTGTAGGAGCATTATTTGTCGTTATGGAATGTCATATGCCTTCATCATCGACCACGACACACATTTTAACAATCAAGAATTTGATAACTACTGCATTTAATCTAAAATCAAGAAGTTATACTTTTCACCTGGTCGTCCATAGTACAACAGACAAATGAAAATAACAAACAAAACTCTTATTAACAGAATAAAAAAATCTAGACGATGCAAAAGGAACTTGATCAATGAACTCCAAAGTGTCCTCAATGCATACAGGACTACGTTGAGAGCAACGATGCACGAGACTCTTCATATGTTAGCCTTCGGAACAGAGGCAGTGGTTCCAATAAAAATTAGTCTAATAGGTCACCGTGTCCTCAATAGTGACTCACCAAAGAGTGACCTCGTGAGAAGATTGGATCTAGATTTAGTGAAGAAAATTAGAGAATATGTAGCGCTTAGGATGGTCGCACACCAACATCGAAATTCTTAATTTTACAATAAAGATTAAATCCAAGCACTCTGAAAGGAGAGAGACTACGTGCCTAAGAAAGTCATTCCAAAAAGGGAACAAGTTGGAGCCCAATTAGCATGGTCTGTACAAAATGTTAGCTGTTATCCAACTAAGGACTTATAGAATTAAAACCTTGGAAGAAGAATAGTTCAAGAACCCTTGGAATGTCGAACACCTGAGGAATTACTATCAATATTGACAAAAATGTAAAGTCTTTTCTTTCAAAATCCTTCCATTTCCTCGTAACCCATTTACAGTGATCAATAAAAAATGTTAATTCCCCAACCATGCTATAACTCTTTATTTGTTCGTCGGTATTGGAGATATGTTAAAAATTCAAAGCCAAAGACATCTCAATCATGAGAACTAGACTAAAATATCAATAGGGAACTTTGTGTATGACACCATGAGGTCAAGATCGAAGTTTTAAACATCGTGTATGACCCCATCATGTCAAGAATAATAAGTATACACTTCTTGTATGGTGTTACCCTGGGGCAGACCAAGAACAAGAAGTTTTACCAAATTTAGGAAATTCGTTTTAGTCATATGGATAACAAGATCTAACCATAACTGGATATACACAAGGGCAAATCCAAACACATTTGGATATCTCCAGTAACTAACATCGACACTTGGTTAAAATGACAAGATCTATTCATATGACCAGTAAAAACATCAGTGGAACCGAAGACTGAATAACCCAGGTTTGTCCAACATTGGTAACTAGTAAGGCAGATTAGTCGGGCAGTTGTCGACCATATAATCATAAGGCTAAACTACTAGTCGACCCTTTCTAAATAACTAACTTTTAATAAGTTGACTCGGAGGAAATAAAGATGTAAAATTCCATTATGACTTATCAAAGGTTATTTCAAAGCAAACAAAACAAAATAAGTTATTAGCAAGAACGAGGTGGCTCTCTTGTTGCATTATCAAATTTAATAGGTTGTACATCCAAGGCATAAGGGGTAATGGTCGTGCTCAAATCTCTAATCCTCGAATGAATGCTGGAACCCCCTTATCCATAAAATGTAGTGGTCGATGAAGCTCATCATCTCCATGAAGGCCATAATCCCCAAGCTATATTCTAATCAAGCTTACTGGGATATCATCAAGAGTAATCTATGAAACATCAAGTATAAAGAGAGGATTAAGATGTTCTAAGAAGTCTGGGTCATGCCAGTACCACAGCTCATTCCTCTTGGGAACTTTCATTACAGTGAGGGTGTGGATCCAACAATATTTATAATCGACTTTCCGAGCATGATCAAGTTCTGCTCCCATGTGGGTAAGAGCCTCATTGTAGCCATCCATCGAGACAATACGAGGTTGTTTATGGACTTGATAAGTGATGCAATCTAACTTTTCATTCAACCTTTTAATGTCAATCAATTGACTTTTCATGGTATCAGCTTGATCTGATAGAGTTTTCTTAGTCCATCACTCCTCCACTAATTGCAAAATCATTCCCTACTATTAAAAAGAATGACCCTTGGGTTTATTTATTTACTCCAATACCTCCATTAGACAATCGTTCTCTTCTTCTAAAAAGGGAATACCCTCATTTTGGTTGGCAGTACTTGCTTCTCAAGGCCCTCAAATTTAATATGTAAGGAATTATTTTCTTCCTCGAGCATTATAGCGACCTCTTTAACACTTTTTAGCTCTAAGTTGAGAATGCACTCTTTATTAATGTAAGTTGATGAAAGGAGAGAAACTTTAGGTCAAATCCACCACTTTTTTTTATAGATCTATTAGTTTCTTCTCATAGTCAGCATGAAGACTTACTGCTTATTCCTTATGGCTCTGTTAAAGATTGAAAATCATATCATGGTAAGAAGAGTTATCCGTAACTGCGAGATGAAAAAGGCCACACAAGCTTAAATATGATTCCTTAGCCTAAATAAATGCGTCCCGACTGAGTAGCTCCTTAATCTCATCCTTATCAATCTCGCCGTGTCCAGTGCCAAATAATCGATTACTTCTCTCTTAAAAGTCATTTTGGATTGTGACCATATATGCCAATCTTGAGTTAAATTGAAAAATAGGTGTTCGAATATAAGTACTTGCCGAGAAAAAGATCTTACAAAAGTTTAACTAAGATAACCATTAATAGAGCAAAACCTTTATTTCATTATAAAAGAAAGGGGGTTACATAAAGACGTTCTTAGTACAATGAAAAGGAATAAAGTAAAATTAAAATACTAAAAAGACTACTAGATTTATTTCTCCACCTTCTATTTATGAGCAGTAACTTTACCATCCCCTTGATCAGCAAGCACTACTTGCCCCTCACCATCAACGACAGCCATGTCCTTCTTATCATCATTAATTTCCTCATCAATGTGGGGAAGAGTGCTAGGATTGTGCAACTAAAAGGGTTGAGATCCTTCAACAGTGTCGACCTAGATAAGGGTTGCATCCTAATTATCTTTTAAGGATGGCTTCTTCAAATAATCAATCTAGATAGAGGTGTTAGAGAATGCCTTTTCCTAGACCCTTGTGAAGGCATCCCCTTTTATCTTTAGCAGCCTTGTCGTTTTCCTCTGGCAACTGAATACTGTCCTGGTCAGCAACCAACCTGACATCCTTAGCCTCATTTTTAGCGATAGTCGCAGTCCGCTATAAGTTTCTCCTACTCAAGTGACTTAACCTTCTCTTATAATTTCCTCTTCTCATTCATCTAGTCCTCATGAGTGCAACCAAAAGTAGTCTCGTAAAGGTGACCTCCGCATCAAGAGTGGACTATCTAATTTTGTAATTTCTCCTCGAGAGATGCTCATAGTCAATGAAGAACTACAAGATAAAGATTCATAAAATGAGGTTAGAAAAGAAAATTGAAGAAGTGTGAATAGAGATTGTATAGTGGACAACCAATTTATAATGGCCAAATTATGATTTGCCCAATTAATTAATCTTGAGTAAGAAAGAGAAGTTGCAACTTCTTTATCAGTAGGGAGGACTCCGACACTAATTAGGTCATGAGAAAGCTTAGGGTTAGCTGCTATAGATTGAGTAGTGCTCTTACCCTTGTCAGGTGTTTTTTTTCAATAATATCCATTGGAGGAGGTGGATCGTTTTTTATCCTTTTAGACATAGGCTCATGATCCTTAGCAGGATATATATCCACAAGGAGGAGATTGCTAGAACCCATAGCTTGAGGTTTCTTACTCACGGGAGGAGGAAACCTGGTCCCAATGAGGAGATTGGGAATCTTTCATTTCACCATATCTGAAGAAGAGACGTTGATCGACACTAGTGCTACCTCCGAAGGCTCAAAGGAGGAAGTGTTTTTTTCTGCTGAGAAATTATCTCATTCATTATGAGAAAACCTAGAACCAAATCCCAAGGAATCATACGTGGAGGACATTGGGTCATCTAAATAGATAGGGGTTGAAGGTATTTCCTCAATTGGTCAGGTTACGAACAAAGTAGTCATTTTCTTAGATCCTAGGAAAAACAAGGTTTACCTAGGGTGGTCTTCAGTAATAAGACTTTGTTGGATTGACCACGTGGTTTTCAAGTCAGCAAAATTAACCTCAAAAGTACACGGGATCTTTTTCTTACTCTTTTATGCAGACATAAATCGCAGATACCCAATCAGTTATATAAATAAAGTAGAAATCTGAACTAAAACATTTAAAATGTGTATACATGTGTAAATATATTCCCCTTCCTCCCTTAGGGCTATTGGAACCCTTATACGTTGTAGCCTCAGGAAGAGGGGCGAACTGTCAATTCTTCAAAATCAAGCCATAGTCCCAATAATCATTATGGGAATAAGGTAACTCATAAGAAATGCCTTATTTAACTTCCTTCTCCTCATATAATAAATGTTTTCATTAGTGGTACCCTAAGTGTAGCGATATATTAACTCTAATAACCCGATGTGGATCCCATATTGCTCGTTAATATGGTAGAACCCATTAATGATTCTACAAATATTTGGAGCAATTTGGGAAGGAACCACATCAAAATACTTGTAAAACTTGAAAAAAATGGTTGGGGGAAAGGTGACCCCACACTTAACAATAAATATGGAGGGTTTATAATGACCTTCAGCAAGAGCGTAGAAGTCGTAGGCCCCATTTAGCAATGCAGTTTTTACCCTTGTAGGAATTAAGTGGGCAACCTTAAAAACCTCTAACAAACTCTCGTCCACGGTGTAAACTATATTTCCGCAACAATTACGAAGGAGAAAATAAAAGGAGTCCTTAAAACGAAAAAGAAGAACGCGTCTCTCACAAATGGTAAAAGAACTTGGAGATGAAGGAAGCGATCTTTGAATGAAAGGTGAAATGAATAAAGGGGGAAACAACACTTTATAAACTTAGACGACATCTTCCCAGTTTCCCTGAGATGATATGATTAAAAGGATCTGTCGTTTCATTTTTACGACAATCCGCAACCCAATGCATTTTATTATCGGCGTATCCCTCGACGCTTCGTGTCCTAAAGTTTGCCATATTTACAAAATTGCCACTGCACTAAGTGTAAAATTTTTCCTATAATGCCAACTCTTAAAGATCAGTTGCAACCAAGTTCCTCTACAGACAAAGACACAATCGAAGGCTTGTGACTGAGTTTTTATGAAGCCGATCAACTCTTACCAATTAACACTCCATCCATTCATTACACATGCCCGACCACTCTGAAACTCTTATGCTGGAGACAAGCTATTATCCATTCCAATAATGAATGAAGCCTTGGGACTTTTGTTATATTATAATTATGGAATAAGACATGAACTAATGGTATTGTGACACCTGTCATCTGAAGAAGATGACCTTATTACCTGAGCGTGGTCGGCCCAGTATTATTCATGGTCGGCTCAGTTTTATATGTGGTCGGCTAGATGCCCGACTAAGATAAGTTTATGTCATTAATCAGTTGGCATATATATAGGCCATGTGAGGGAATATCTACAACTATCAATACCTACTCGTGGATTAGTCCTTTCAACTGATTGTGTCCAACTCATCATTAGTTGTCCCTTGAAATGTAGAAAAGTATAATTGTTTGATTTATAAAGGCGCTCAACCTCTTTATCTTTTATGTGTATGTGTGTGTGTGTGTGTGTGTGTGTGTGTGTGTGAGTGTATAAATGTTTCCCAATGACACACAACAAAAGGGTCTGAAACCGATTAACCTAACGGCCATACATAAAACCCTAGAGAGATTCTTGAGAACTTACATCGCCTTTTTACAGTTAATACAAATAACAGTGCACCTGCTCATATAGGCACCTCATTGGGCCGAACCATGTTAAATAACTTGTTCCCTTCATTTTCTCATATCTCTATCGAATCCAAGTTGTTAATCTCTTTATTTGTTATAGTTTATTTTTGGTATTAATCACCTAAGACCCATAAAATCCTTATACCATTTTTAGATGATAACAATTGTTAAAATGCATGGTGGGCTCATTTTTATTTTTATTATCTTGATACCCCCTCCATAAACTTAATTTCAAAATGATCGTGCATAACTCTTTCTATTACATACCCACTTAAGGGTCAACTGGTATGGAACTGGTGATGTAGATTTTAGATGAATGAGGAATAGAGAATTTTCGTAGGGGTGATTGAGAGATTGGAAGGAGTGAATATTTGGAAGAGGAAGGAGCTATTAGCCTGTGATTTGGTAATGTTTGAATTGATTACTGGTTCAATGTTGAAATAGGTTGGTTTTCACGTGTGTTGCATAAAGAAAACAATGAAGTGGTGTTCTTTTTTAGGAATGGAGCGTTAGGAAAATAAGAGGTGGTGGCCTTAGCAACACCCCACACTTTGTTTATTAACCTTATATATCATGGTGAGAAAAATATCTAATTTTAATAAATATAAAAAAAATAATAGTATATTCATAATAATATTCCAATACACAAATATTGCATATATATTATGTATATATATGGAATAATAACAATCACTAAAGTTAAGAAAGACGGAATATACCTTTTTTATTTTGGTCAGCTAGTGGGAGGGATCAACTGCCCTTGTGCACATCAGTTTCATAGTCCTTACAATCTAATTAAATTCAAGACCCTTCATGAAAATATTAACAAAGACATCCATTTTATCTTTCGGAAGTGACAACCCAATTTCCAAACCTCCTTTGGAATCGTTGCTCCGGTTGAGTGACATTAACCATATACCGTAACTATATTCAAACCTTTTCGGATTCCCCCATCCAAAATTTATGTCATCAAGGCTGAAATTAGGCGACCCGACAACCCCAAATACTTCCCCATGCCTTTTGGCGCGGTCTAATAACCATGTCTCCATACCTTTCAATATCCCTTCACCACTGTTTACTTTTTTGCTGATGACATCTCCTATCAACTCAACCGCAGTTCGAAACCCTTCATCCCCCATTAGTCTGACGCTCTTTGTCATTGCAAAACAAAATGCCACGCAGTTACCGAAGTATTTTTCGGGCACGGGGGGATACATACGAGGCCTACAATTTGCCGGAAATGTAAAGTACTCACACTCATCCTCACCCACCTTATCACCCGTTGCAATGCGTACTTTGGCCTTGCAACTCCACATGTAAGCACACACTACCACAAACGTTGACAAATGTGCAAACCTTGTCTGGGAGGCCAATGCCAGTTCCTTCAGCCGTTGGATATCTACTTGGCGTAGGACAAACGAGGCTCGAACAATGTTGTTTGGAGTGGGAAACAAGTGTCGAGTTTGATAGTTTCGAAAATCACTAATACTATCCCTCATTTGGCTCATATAAATATCATATAAGCCATTTGAGTCATTTATCACCGTCCTATCATAAAATGGGAGGGATCCAGCTGCTAGAAACGACCCCTCTGAGCCGAGTTGAGTAATCAAAGCCCACGCTCTTTGGAAACTGACTATGGTGCTGACATCCCCAACAACATGGTCCCGGATGATTCCAATGCATATCCCATAATTTGGAAAATGTGTTACCTTAAGGGCCAGAAGTGGAACTTCTAAGGTGTCTGACACTTTAGTAGGCGGTGGCATTTGTGGTGTAAGAGAAAATAATTCCCCAACATTTCGAGGGTCCATCCCTACAAAGTAATTGAAATCACCACTACACTCCGCAAACGTGAGTGAAACCGAGTCCCCTTCCCCATAACGAATTTGCGGCTTGTTGGTCTTAGTGTTAGAAGGGAATAAAATCAAGTTGCCGGCAAGAGGGAAAAAATGTTTGAGGGCGAGAGAAAGTGAGTGTTTTAGATTGGGAACAACAATCTGGTTGAAATGGGTGTTTGAATGGGACATCTCGTAGAAGAGAAGACAAGGCATGAGCAGATGGTTTACATATGGCAAGTCAAAAAAAGTAAGTGGTAGTGACTTTCCGGCCACACCCGGTGGTGGTGAGACTCGGCAACGCTCGAGCACAATCACCTCCGCGCTTGTAGAAGCCATGTGAGACGCAATATTACTATAGCTTTCCCCTATTTAAAGACTCTTATGTTGAGGCCTTGTTGTAAAATGACAAATTAATTCAATTAGTCGGAAATTGTACTTATATGCAAGAACTATTATATTAACTAGTATGCAATTCACGCAAGGTGGATTACAAATAAAATTATTAGATTGTAAATAAACTCAAAAAATTAAAAAATGATTTATGCTCCCTCTATCCAAATGTCATTTTCTTGTAATGTTTGTTTAGATGACTCATTGTCTTACTCTCCCAAATAGTAGTTGTCTTTAGTCTCGTTAGGTGAAGAGCATCGATTAAAACAAATTATGAAGCATTGGAGCTACCAAAACATACCTAAAAAAAGGAAAGCCTAGCTAATAATTAATAACATCAAGTGGCCCATATGATTTGGACACATATGGGTAAGAGTAACTGAATCTACTTTCAACCATCATAAGCAAACATTCAACTTCTGATCTTTTACCTGTTCACAACATTAAGCTTAGAGAAACGTTATGCCGACACAAAGGTTGACACAATCCCAGCGACTCAGTGAGGTGTGAACTTCTGATTGCATAAAAAATAATTTTTTTTTCAATTGTACATTCCTTTTATAAAACATTTTTTTTATTATCAAAATAAATAAAAAAAGCAGTTTTTATTTTAAAAAAGTACTGTCTTTTTAAAAACAAATTTGACAATTTTTTTATATATAAAATCAACTTTTTTTTTAAATCACAATTGAACCAAAATCGTAAAAGATTCAAAAATATTTGATGATAAAAATTAAAAAAATAATAATTAGGAAAAATTCAAAGTTTAAGTACAAAAATATTTTTTTAGTGCAATTTTTTTTTATTGTAATTGGCTAGTGTCGCTAGTGCGGACCCATATTCATTAACAGATGCGAGTTCGCGCCAGCGGTACTAAAAATAATTTTTAGTGCTACTAAAAAATAATTTTTAGTGATTCAAAAATATTTGATGATAAAAAATAAAAAATAATAATTAGGAAAAATTCAGGGTTTAAGTCTAAAAATACATTTTTAGTGTCATTTTTTTATTGCAATTGGCTAGTGCCGCTGGCGCGATCCCACATTCTTTAAGAGATGTGGGTCCGCGGCAGAGGGACTAAAAAGTATTTTTTAGTACCACTAAACATTATTTTTAGTGCCGCTAGCGCAGACCCATATCTCTTAATGAATGTGAGTCCGCGCCAACGGCACTAGCCAATTGCGATAAAAAAAACGGCACTAAAAAACTATTTTTGTACTTAATTATTTTTATAAAACAGTTTTTTATCATCAAAATAAATACTAAAAAATAATATTTAGTGCCCTGGTGCGGATCCACATCTCTTAAAGAATGTGGGTTCGCGCCATCGGCACTAGCAAATTGCAATAAAATATTACACTAAAAATGTATTTTTAGACTTAAACCTTGAATTTTTCGTAATTATTATTTTTTTATTTTTTATCATCAAATATTTTTGAATCACTAAAAATTATTTTTTAGTACCACTAAAAATTATTTTTAGTGCCGCTGGCGCGGACCCACATCTCTTAATGAATGTGAGTCCGCGCTAGCAGCACTAGCCAATTGCAATAAAAAAAAAAGGGCACTAAAAAATATTTTTGTACTTAAACTTTGAATTTTTCGTAATTATTATTTTTTAATTTTTATCATCAAATATTTTTGAATCTTTTACGATTTTGGTTCAATTGTGATTTAAAAAAAATTGATTTTATATATAAAAAAAACTGTCAATTTTTTTTTTTAAAAAGACAATATTTTTTTTAAATAAAAACTGCTTTTTTTAATTTATTTTGATTATAAAAAAAACTATTTTATAAAAGGAATGTACAATTGAAAAAAAAAACATTTTTATGCAATCAGAGGTTGACACCTCACTGTGTCGCTGGGGCTGTGTCAACCTGTGTGTCGGCATAGCGTTTCTCTTAAGCTTAACTAAATCAAACTCATATATATATATATATATATATATATATACACACACACACACACACACACACACACACACAGAAAGTTTCCTGTAAGAACGTCTTATGGGTGCAGAACTCGGTACATACCATTTTTTTAAAATAGTAAAGAGATGAAATTTTTTATGAAACTTCATGTATATGATGTCCACGGTTAGAAGAACATCTCCAATTTTTTTTCGTCAAAAAATTTAATAAAAAAAATCGTTGAGAGGATGTGATATGTAAAAAATGGTATAAATATTCATTTTCAACCGTCGAAATGTTGGGCCGGCCCGAACCACTTTACTGATTGAATTTTTTTATGAAACTTCATGGATATGATTTTCTCACTTTCGAGAGCATATCCATAAAGTTTCATAAAAAAATTCAATCAAAAAGTGGGTGAGATGATCGCAACATTTCAAGGGTTGAAAATGCATATTTATACCATTTTTTTACGTATCACCTCATCTCAACGGTTTTTTTTATTGAATTTTTTGATGAAAATAATTAAAGATGATTTTCTCTCCGTGGAGATCATATTCATGAAGTTTCATCAAAAAATTTATTTTTTTACTGTTTTAAAAAAATAATATGTACCGGGGTCTGCACCATAATGAGTCCGTACAGAAGGGGGCTATATATATATATATATATATATATATATATATATATATATATATATATATATATATAGAGAGAGAGAGAGAGAGAGAGAGAGAGAGAGAGAGAGAGAAACGATAATTATATTATTTTGAGTTGAACCCTAACTTTTAGTACCACTTACCAGTTCCTCTCAGAAATCAAAAAAATAGGTCCACCTCTTAGCCGCGATCAACTTCTTCTAATTTTTCATCTGCTGGTTAACCCCGCAGATACAGAACATTGTTAGCTTTCGAAGATCAAGAACCTCCAACCTACATGAATGGCAAAATCTTGTTTTTAAACCGTGGTAATAACTGTATATTTATATAATGAGATATATGTAAGCATTTGTATGTTTGTATTTGTCGGTTGGATCGCTTGTACTACCTGAGTATAACTGCCATGACAAAAGTTAGGCAAGCTATGGTGTAAAACATATGAGAGAAAAGAGCTTACGATTCTTCAGGCTTGAACCAAATGGTCACAAATTTATATATGTGTATAATATTTTAATCTCTTCAATTTATGACAGTTGGATTTAAATTGAGTGTTGACAGTCGGTTAAAGAGAAATGGAAGGGGCTTTGTGTATACAAAAATATTTACTTAATTTGAGTCATTAAAATTCTAGCTGGATTACAATGTTTGGAATACAAAAAGATTTTAAAAATTAATTTAATTTGAGTCATTAAAATTGTACGCGTATTCTTTTATGAAAGCGAATGTCGACACCTAATTTTCTTGTCAACTTTAATTATATACTATAAATAAAAGTTAAAAGAAAGATTCGAGATAATACGGAAGATAGAGAGATTGGAATTACACATTAATGTGATAGGTGGATACATTAACTAAGAGGAGGGTTTAAATCTCGTATTTCATTTTATTTTCAGCCTACGTGGATACCGTGAATGATTTGGGCTCTAAATGCTTGAACTCCCTGAACAATATAAATGGTTGTAAATAAGTGTATATGCATCGCTAAAAAAAAATTAGATTGATATGTTTGGAGTAGGGGTGTTCGCGGTCCGGTCCGGTTCGGTTTTAAGGTATTTTTTGGACCGGACCGACTTGGTTGGTCCTCTAAAAAAATGGACCGAGACCGGACCGATAATGTCGGCTAACCGACCCTAGTCGGTTCGGTTTTTTATAGGGTCGGTCCGGTCTAACCCGTCGGTCCTCACATTAATGAATTACATCATTTATAACAGTACAAATATACCCGAGTCTATTTTTTTCAAACATTTAAAACTAAAAAATATCAAAATTTGCGATTAAAACAAACCTATTATTAGATTAAACTATAATTTAAACTAATCAAATATTGAAATATATACTTTTACTATTTATTTATCTTATATATATATACATATATATGTAAAAATATATTATTTTATATACAGTCGGTCCGGGACGGTCCTAACAGGGTTTTTGAAACTGTAAACCGTAGACCGGACCGACTAGGTCGGTCCACCAAAAAAATAAATCGAGACCGGACCGATTAAGATAAAAGACCGAAAAAAAAGGATCGGTTCGGTTCGATCCGTCGATCCAGTTGATTTTTTGAACACCCCTAATTTAGAGAAATAATGTTATTTTTTATTTATTTATTTGCAAGTTAACCTTCTATTAATGGGAGACAGAGCAAAAGAATTGTACAGAACATTTTGAAAGTACTATAAGGAGGAGGACGTTCAAGGCTCACATGTGTTTTGTTTTATGCTATATGGCAGGTTGTCACTAGACAACTAATTTTTTTGGACGTGACCCATTTTCTTGTTTGCACGTCTTATATTGGTTGTTTGTTTGTCAACAATAAAATAAAAACAATTTTTTATCACTTTTTATTACGTTTTTTATGTCCATTTATAATTACCCTTACTTTTTTATTTTGTTTTTTGCTTAATTCATTGGTTGTTTAAAAGAAAAATTATTCCAATCCACTAATATATTTTTTTAGCTCTACAGATCAGGGCTGTAGCCCAGAGGGAAAATACATAAATTTCTCCCTTATATGTTTCCAATGTTCTTGACTCTATATAAATGACTTATAATATTGAGGTTCATATGCATCTACTCTAACCGATATGCAGGAGATTATTACTGTAATTGAGTATAGACCAAAGGCTCTTACGTGTGAACTAAAATGTCATTTGGACATGTAACCAAATGGAATATTTTTCTTGAAAATGTTAATACTTATATAAGTTATTTCTAAAACTTATCCAACAAGTATCAAAGTTAATATATATATATATTAGTTTGTCTATTACAATATACTAATTATATACAGGGCCGGTCCTGAGATTTATAGTACCCTGTGCGATACTCAATTTAGGGTCCTTTCAAAAAAATATTGTACAAAAATATTAAATACCTAAAAACTCATTGAAAATTTGTTCTTCTAGCATTTCGACTTGGAAAATACAATTATTTTTTTCGTTTTTGATATCCAGATGCTTGTTTTTTTGGTAACATTTCTAAAAATTATAAATTTATAAATAAAAATAAAATACGCAATTAACAACGAATCTAATAGATAATTTTAGTCTAGAAATATCTCAATTGATTGAATATAAAAAATATGGAAAAATGTCACCTGTTTTGAGCCTTTTATTCCCTCTCCAATTTCATCGACTTGATTAATGTAGAAAGAAGCAACCTGATAAAAAAAATTAATTGCATAAAAAACAGATTAGTAAAACATTGATGAATTTAAAAAAAATATAGAATATTAAAAAATATAGTAATAAAAAAGATTAACATATGTATAAAAAAAATAATGAAAAAAGAAGAGAACAACTTGCAAAAGAAGACAACTTACCTTTTGCTGCAAATGCAAAAGAAGAAAACAACTGTCAAATGAAAAAAGAAGATATCCTCCAACTTGCGTACAATAGTAAAATTGTAATGGACATCCTCCAACTTCTGCAAAAATTAAAAAAGAAAGCTTGCAAGAGAGAGAGAGAGAGAGAGAGAGAGAGAGACGTAAGGAGAGAGAAGAGAGGGAGAGTGTGGGCTGAAAAAAGAAAGAGAGTGAGAAAACCAAAAAGATGTTGTGGGTAGTTAAAAAAATGACTCCTAAAAAACTGGTAATCTTAAATGAGTTGGGTGAGTTTTTTTGCGAAATTGTATCATTCTTTTTTTGAATAGTTGAAAAAATGGGCCCTAAAAAACTAAACTCATTTAAAAAAAATATTTTTTAATATATATAAAATATTTTTGGACTCCTAAAATACACATATACTGGTACTTATTGTAAAATGGGCCCTGTGCCACTGCCCACCTGGCACATGGCCAGGGCCGGCCCTGATTATATATTTTCCTTATTGCATGAATAATCCTCAATACATTAACCTTTTAAAAATAATATTTAAAAATTTAAGTTTCATTATACAAAAGTACAACAACAAATTATACAATCGCATCTTGATTTTTCACCATTATGCGCACAAATATAACTTGATATTTGTCCGAAAAAGATCATATTTAATTTTATAATTAAAATAAAAAATTATATTGCTCGCACATGAGTTTATCATTATGTGTGATAAATATAAATATAGATGCATTGTCTTTGGTTCGGATTTTTTTTTATTGGCACCTTTGATGTATGTTGCATCCGCACTTATACTTACACCTAACTAAAGACGAGGTAGGGATGTCTGTGGATAGTAAGTATAGTTAGCTAAAATATCAGCCCACACCTCTTGAGAATTCTGGCTCCGCACTTGCCTATTCCTTAATATATACACAATAAATTTTGTAATGTATGCATGAATTTTGTTTATTTTGTTTGGGTAATAATGTAATTTGTACGTATGATTTTATAATATATACACAATTTTTCGTAAATAAACTTGTTAAATTCGCATATACCTTAACTTATAAAGTATACATTAAGGGGGAGGAACTTTACTATAAAAAAAATATGTAAGTAGATTAGAGAAAATAAATATTGATTAATGGCAAAAATGAAAAACTCAATTTTTTAATAATTTGTGTTACCCCAATCTTTAAAGTGTTGGAATATTTTCTTTTTAAATAGTTAATTAAAGGAAAAATGAATTTTAAGTTTCCTATTAATGTAGTCCATAATAAGCGTGACTAAATACATTTAACATGTGACAAAACATGTGGATTTATCTCTCTTTTTACCTTGATGGGAGGTGAATGGTCACGTAAACGAAAGGTCAATTTCGGCACTCTCTCACCTACATAAGGAGGCCCTCCACTCCATCTTGATTACCTCATAACACACAACTTATATTGGGAGAAAGAGAAATTTGAAATCGAGAATTCTCACACCTTTTGAGAATTCGATTGAGGATCAAGAAGATTCAACTCGGTGATTGAAGAGTTCCATAATCAACTCAAACCAGTCTATATCTTTTTTGAAATGCAGAGAGGTATGATTCTGACTATGTGATAGTATTAAGAACAATTTCTTGGGAATTCTTGTTCATTGATTTAAATTATATCGAAGATCAATTTTAATCTAAAGTCAAATTAGGATTACATGTGGTATCAATGCTATCGTTTATATCCTAATACTACTCCATAATTGAATCGTGTAGTACTCTAATGTGTTTCTTTAGGATCTAAATCATATAAAATTTTGGATTTTTTTTAATCTGGAATTTTAAAAATTCTGAAATTTTGTTCTTTTCAGAAAATCATTTTTTTGGAATTCTGATTTTTTGGACCTTTGAAATTCTGAAATTTTAGCCTTTTGGAATTCTGATTTTTTTGGACCTTAGGAATTCTGAAATTTTACCCTTTTGGAATTTTGTTTTTTTTTTGGACCTTTGAAATTCTGGGTTACTTTTTTAAGTTTTCTAGAATTATCCCATACGATTTCTGTTTTAGACCCTAATTCTTTATGTTTTGTTCTTCGGATTGGATGAAATTTATGATTTTATTTTTAAATTCTGAAAATTTTCATTTAAGATTATTGTTGATGCATATTACATGATGATCGCTAATATACTTTAGACAAATTTATTGTTAATTCAGAACCGAGCGATTTGTAAGAACTTCTTTAAAGATGGTGGAATTAATTAATAAATTTGTCGGATTTTTTTAAATCCTCATTACAGAAATAAAATGTCCATTATATTTATCCCATTTTATGTCGTCTTTTCATGTCAATCGGACTTTTTGTAAACCATTAATGATTAATAACAGTATTTGATCCTAAAATTATGAAAATTGTTGATTACGGAACTAAACAGTGGTTTCGGACAAATATTTTTTTCTTCGATGAATAGTGTTTTCAAAATTTTCGGTGTTCGATTGACTTGAAACTTTGTAGTTGGATCAAAAAATGTCCAACGATTAATTTACACGACCTTTGGTCGTGATGTAACGTGTTTTTCGGTGATCTGAGACTGTTTAAGGGCTCAAAAATCCATTTTTATCGTTTTTGGAAGTAATATAGAGGCTTATTACTCCCCTAATGAAAATTGATATTAAAGTTTCATAAAAACAATTTGGATTTGTGGGACATTTTTCTTAAAGTCTATGGTGTTACCTCATTTTTGGCAAAAAAAAATTTAATTATAATATTTTATTTGAGTTAAATCACCATACGAGTTGGTTTATTCTTTTAATATTCATGATGGTTCTTGTTAATTATAAAACACAGAATATAATGAACATTATTACATATTAAAGGAATTGAAATTAGAAACTTATAATTATAAGTATGTATTAAGTTTAATCAAAGGCTAAAACACAAGTTGATATCGTTTATGTAGATATAACACTTATAGTCATTATAAATTATCCAATTGTTTGTTATAAGATTGAATTGAAGCGCAACACATGTTCATATTTGAATCAAACAAACATTGAAATTTTTGTAAATATTGAATAATTTGACATCAATGTTGTATAGTCATATTATGAAAATTTTAGGCAACATACACAGATGTCAGAATTTATAGGTCCATGACTATGTAAATTAAAGGGATAGAATCACTTAGTAATGTTACTGTTATGTGGTGATTAACACATATTTCATAGTGTTAGCAATATTTAAGGTAATCTATCACATCATTTAAGTAAATAAATAAAATATTCAATCTATCAAATCATTTAAGTCAATAAATCAAATATTTTACCCTTGCAAATTGTTGTTGTGTGTTATTCATAAAGTGAACATGTTTATTAACTTAACGTTCTCTTCGATATAATACTATTATGCATTAATATAACCATGAAGGGGTTTGAGATCAATTTTCGTATTTTTCTCCTCATATATAAATTTTGACATTATGCATGATGAGGTGAAAATAAATTATTGATGTCTCACTCATTTATTATTATTCACCAAATTCTCATGCGTAATACCCCGTCCAGATAAATTAATGGAATTATATGTGGAATTATTACGAGGAGGAACTAATCATACTTATAGAATTTATGGGTAACAAATGGGATTATGGATTTTATATAGATTTTATATGATTAGAGAAATAAAAGAAATTAAAATTCAAGGGTGGCATTTGAACGACGAGATATGCCATTTGAATGACAATGGATGTCGCGAGATAAGGTCGTTCGAGTGAAAAGTATATCTTTCGAGCGACATTGATGTCGTTCGAACGACGTCTGACGAAAATCAAACTGTCATTTGTTTTGTCAACTCATGGATCGTTGGTTTCAAATCTTAGTTATCTCTTGGAACCTAACCGTTGGATTTATCAAGTGGGTTATTTGGTTTTGAGAGCATTATTTATGTAAAAGAGAGATGGGCGTGGGATAGAAAACACCCACTGCATTTACCTTCTCTTATACCTCTCTCTAATACTCTTAGCCTTTCTCTTTCATAATAGCGAGCAAGCATCAGATATCTTGAAGTATATTACATACACTCACAATAAAATCATTATTTCCTCTCTCTTAATAAAGAGAGATACGAAACATAAGGGCACTATTGGGGGTTTTGATGTGTTTTTGAAAGGGATTATTTTAGAAGAAGAAGAACACATTATTGAAGGTTTTGTAGAGGATATTTGGTGGGAGTTCTTGGAACTACCATAGAGGAGGACTGTTTGGTGGAGCTATTATAACTCCATTTACGGCCACCTTTGGAGGTGGGGGAGTCATCCATCCTCACCATTATCACCACCATCCCTGAGACCATTTAGGTGGGTAATCTACTCTTATTGCATTTTAGACTCCATTTGATAAATGTGTAATATCATTGTTCTTCATGATTAAGAGTAGGAATATAAGAAAAATAATGTGTTCTTAGCAATCTGAATTTAGGCATTTTATGGAATAAAAATGCTAGAAATAATATTGTTATGTATTTTCTACTAAATTTGAAATTATATATTTTTATGGAATAAAAGTGTTAGAAAATATTATTTTTGTTTGTTTTCTAGTAAATCTAAAAATAAACATTTTTATGGAATAAAAATGCTTAAAAATATTATTGTTGTGTGTTTTCTAAAAAGAACAATAAACATTTTTAGGTGTAATTTTTGTTAAAAATAAAGAGTGAATAATTATTTCAAGGTTTAAAATAATGAAAGTTGATATTGTATGAAAAATGTATATTTTCTAATAATTTTGATAGAAAATATTTTATGAAATAAAATGTTGGCTAATAATGTGATTTGTTCAAAAATGATATTTTATTGAAAATAAAGAATAATTAAATATTTCAAGGATTTGAAATATTGAAAGATGACATATTTTGTAAAAATGGGCATTTCTAGAAATATTGGTGTTAAATATTTTATGGGATAAAATGTTTGGAAATGTTCAATTTCTTTGGCAAATATTTTGTGAGAAAATATGTTCAAACTATGTAGTAGGATTTTGGGGTTTAAAATCCATTTTCTCATGCATATAAACTTGTAGTATTTGACATGGAATGCATAAACAACTTTAAAGAGGATTTTGTTAGTTTAAACAAAAAATAATGAAGGTTGAAATTTTAGTCTTCAAAGTATGTTTAATTGGGACTAAAAGAAATAATGTGCATAAAGTTAGAAGACCACATGTCAAATAAAAGAAATGTCCATTTTCTTATAAAAATAATCTTGAGTGTGAATGTCTTTCTTGAATAAAGAAGTAATGAAATATGAATGTTGATAAAAAAGTATCGATTAAGTGTTAATGGGCAAATATGGAATGGTTAGTGAGTGTAACTTACTAATATTGAGAAATATTAACGCATATGTAATATAAAGAAAGCAAAGGTATAAAAAGTTTTTCAAAGATTACTCCAAGTGTAAAAAAGTATAAAAGGTGTTAACGAAAATGTTATTTATCCCTAATTAATTAAATTAGTTTAATTAATGTACATTTTAGTTTAACTTAATATATTGATTTTGATGATTCCAAACATATTTTTATTAGGTTACTCTATAGATATTTAATTATCCTGCCTCGACTCTATACAACGACATATCCGAGTAAAGGTATTCACATGTTTTGAACATTTGCACTTGACACATTAGGGACACATGCATATTTCTTGATCTATGATTGTTATTGTGTGACTTAATAATTGTGATCCTAAACATTTTTTTAAAAACAAGTTTTTAGTAAAATTGGTGAAACTTTGTTTAATATAAATTTTTTATTCAAAAAAATTTCGGAATAATTTTTTTTACTGAAATGTATTTTCGAAATATTTTTTGGCTTTGATTTCATTTCTTATGCCTTGCCATTTGTTTTGGTAGAAGTAATCATTAGCTATTGCCTGCTTTAGGAGATGCCTTAGGTGGGTTACCTGTTTGAAACATAATATAAGTATAGCTGCTTGCTAGCTATTTCGGTCAGATAAAATATGGACTAAGTTAAGCTTTGCAGTATGTCTTTTAAACTCAGTCTTTGTCAGAATTCCTTGGGTCTCACGCGCGCTACTCTTAGGTTCTACTGTTGCTCATTTAATTTTCTCTAAAGCCTGTGTAGTTGGCAACACAGATTCCGTACAAAAACCTACTAACTTTCGGCCATGCACAGATTTCAGACGTTGAGCCTTACGTGTTGTACTGACTTTACACACACTTACACCTGCTATCGATTTGATCAAGTCAGATAATTTTTTTTAATTGGCCGTATAAAAGATTATATATATATATATATATATATCTGTCCGGAAATCTTTTATACATATATCTGTCAGAACCGAGATCTTTGATATGTACTTCAGTTCCGTTTTTTTTTAAATGTTAATGTCTGTCCAATCCAAAATTATTTTTTAAATATCTGTTCAAAAATTTTCTTATATATATATATATATCAGTCAGAATTTTTTTTATCTGTTCTGAAATTTTTTATATTTGTGTGGGAAATATTTTTTAGTACTTATACTTACTTTGTGCCATTTATTATCTTGACAGAAAAATGTACTTTAATCTATATATCCCTTACACATTGGATATTTCTATTTGCATGTGGACTAATATTTTTGCAGATCCAAATATACACAAATGAGGATACTGAGTGATATATCTTTTAGTCTCCACATTTTCAGATGTCTTTTTCCATGCTACAACAGCTATATTTTTATGAAGAAAATAAAGATGGAAGATCTGCATATCAGATTTGGAAATGATTTTTCAGCTACTCTACCTCAGCAAAATCTGGAGCATTTAATGCTCAATATGCTGTGTCTAACAGCTAGTTTTTGAAGACACATTTAAAAGCTGTGAGAGCTGCATTTTAGTGAGGTAGCAGACTTGAACGAAAATATGAGACAGACTTGAAATATTATTGAGAGCATTCATTTTACTACTCAGCTACACATTCAAGAGAGCAATTAATTTTATCATCTGCTCAATCATTGAAGAAGAAGAAGACTTGTGCCTACTTCAACATCATTTATTGAAGTCTCATTAAAGAAGGAGAAACTCAGATTACAAATTGTATTTTAAGGAGTTTCAGTATTTTACCTTGTACTACAAAAAAATTCAGATTTGTTGTGAAGCTTTGTTGAAGCTTCGGTTTGTACCGGTAATTGGTTCCTACCCGCAAGTGGGCCACGGGGTTTGAAGCTCGGAGCTAGCTTGCAAACAGTTGTACGCGGTGATTTGATCCTACCCGCAAGTGGATCAGAATTAGTGAAGCGCAAAGGAGACGGGGGCTCTAGGCGCGTGGACGTAGGCCGGGATTTGGCCGAACCACGTTAAATTTCGGTGTCATTTATTTTTCGCACTTTTATTTATTTATTTGCACATGCTTGCTTGAGTTAATATTTTCAGCACACTATCTTGCAAATAAATTAATTCTGAAATTTGACTAAATTAATTTTAAGGTTAAAATAATTATTTTTGAATTAAATAATTAATTTCAGAATATCACTTAATATTAAATACGAAAATTAACTTAATATTCCTAGTGTGTTAAAATCTGCATCTCTAGTTGTTTAAATTAGTTAGTTGCATTTATTTGATATTATGGATTTATTCTTTATTGATTTATTAATCTGAAATTTGTTTAAGTGATTTAAATTTACTATTTTTCTGAAATTTTAATTTACCCGAAAAGTTTGTAAAAACTCAATTCACCCCCCCTCTTAAGTATAATCTGTGCAACAATTGGTATCAGAGCTAGTGCTCTTCTTATTTATTTTTAGATTTAACAATCTTAGAGTTAAAGATCAATGGCATATGTTACTACATCACTTGGTGAAGGTCAATCTATTTTTAAACCTCCTCTATTTTCTGGAAAAGATTATAGTTATTGGAAAAATAGAATTAAATATTTTATTCAGTCACATGATTATGAAGTCTGGAAAGTTGTCATGAATGGTCCCTATATTCCTATTAAAATGGAAAATAATGCTTCTGTCCCTAAAGAAGAAAATGAATGGAATGATGTTGATATTAGAAAAATTCAAATAAATGCTAAAGCTATGAATATTTTGCATTGTTCACTTGATGTAAATGAGTATAACAGAATCTGTTGTTGTGAATCTGCTAAAGAAATTTGGGACAGACTAGAAGTTACTTATGAAGGAACTAGCCAAGTTAAAGAAGATAAAATTAGTATGCTTGTTCATAATTATGAGTTATTTAAGATGATGTCTGATGAATCTATTTCTGATATGTTCACTAGGTTCACTAATATTATTAATGGTCTTAAATCTCTTGGCAAATATTATACTGACTCTGAATTAGTGAATAAGATTCTCAGGTCATTACCGGCGAATTGGATGACCAAAAAGTTAGCTATCAAGGAAGCAATTAGAGAAAGACCTATCTCTCTTGATGAGCTATTGGGTTCCTTAATCACCCATGAAATGGAACTTAAGGAATTTGTTGAAGAAAAGAAACCAAAAGCAAACAAAATTATTGCTCTCAAATCTTCAAGCAAAAATATAGAAAGTGAAGATGATGATGATGATGATAACATTTCCTTATTGGCTAAACATTTCAAAAAATATCTCAATTCTAAAAAGAAAGCCAAGGAAAGGAGAAAGAAACATTTTTCAAAAGAGTTCAATGATGATCATCAATCCAAATCTGAACCAAGATGCTATCATTGTGATGAAGTTGGACACATTAAGCCTAATTGTCCAAAATATAAGAAAGGGAAGAAGGCATTGAAAGCCACAACATGGAGTGACTCCGACACAAGCTCTTTCGATGAAGATTCGAATGAAAATGAAGTTGCTCATCTATGTTACATGGCTATGGAAAATGGGGTACATTCTAACCCTAACTCTAGTGATAGTGATAATGATGAAGTTGATGATTATGAAGTTTTACAAAATGTTTTTGATGAATTATGTGAATGTTTTGAAGCACTTAAAAATAAATATATTAAACTTAAGAAGTCTCATTCATTAGTTTCAACTAAATATGATTATATGTCAAATGATTTTGATGAGTTGAAATTAGAAAATGAATCTTTGAAAAACGAAATTAAATCTTTGAAAAAGGAAAAATCAGTTATTGTCACTTCTCCTCTTGAAATTGAAAATATTGAGTTAAAAAGGGAGATTGAATATTTAAAGAAATCATTAGATAATTTTACAAAAGGAAATGAATATTTTCATAAAATTGTTGAGACACAAAGGATTCGATTTAATAATAATGGTATTGGATATGATGAAGGAAATGAGAAAAAGACTTATTCCAATTTATTGAAATTTGATGCTTCATCTAGTCTACCTAATTATTTATGCTCTTATTGTGGAAGACACACACATTTTTCAGATTTGTGTCCATATAAATTTAGAAAAAGAAAATTGGCATGGATTCCTAAAGGAACCAAGATGTATACTAACCCCTATGGACCTCACACATTTTGGGTACCAAAAGAGAAAATTTTCAAAGTTGTGTATGTTGCATTTTGAGATGGAATGTGTATTTTCAAGGCATATGATTTGATCATATTACAAATTTCAAGTATCATTGCCTAATGTTGGAAATGCCACACTTGGAAGAAGTTGCTTGAATATATCTTTGGTATTGGTAAGGTGGTAAGGAACACCTTTCTGGAAATTAATATCATTTGTTTATTAATGATTTATTTCATAATTGATATATTTCCATGCAAAGAATATTTGTTATAACACATGAGCGTGTTGATTGATAATTTAGTATTCACATGTAAATTTGTATATTTATTATTCTTGATGATTTTATATGAACTTACACTTGAGTTTGATGATAAATTTTTTGTTGGTAAATATTCATAATTTTTTATTACATCTTGATATATTTTTTATGAATAATAAGATTGGATAAATTCATGATTTTATTGAATATAAATCTGAAACGAAAATGTCATTTGAGTACACTTTAGTATATTAGTTATATGTGATACATGTTAATATTGTAATATTCACTAGTTGATTTTGATGATATGAACATATTAATCTCTATGAGTTAGTCTTATTGCATACTACATGATTAATGTCATTGTTCGAATATTTATTCACGATGAATTTTTTTTTTTGTTATGTTTGTTTGAATTGAGAAACCACATGATCAACAATTGATATCACTTGTGTGACTTTTCAAAAATGATTTTATGAAGTCAAGTTTTAAATATATTTTATCTCATGAAATAGATGCACCTTATTTGTTATATGCATATATACCTTCATTGGTATCCCTTAGGGGGAGATAAATGTCTATTGGAAATTATTCATAAAAAAAAAATGATTGATCAATTTTTTTTTTGTGCAATATGATTGAATAATTCGAGAATTTAAGCTCGTATCTTGAAAACGGCAAAGCTTGAGCAAAATGCTATATTTTTTTTCTATTTCTAACTCATGTTATGTGTTTATTCCAAATTATTTTAAAACATCGAGTTATGAAATGTTTCATGTTGTGCGCTTAAAAGCTTATTTTATCATGAGGATGTATACAACAATTGATATTGCGCTTATTGAAAATTTATACATTGCAATTTTATTACATTAGTTTGAGAATTAATTTATGCACATTGATATATCTCTCATAATTACACTATTTGAGAACATTGAGTTGTGATTCCTATTTATGCGTAAAAAGTTGTTCCGAGAAATCATTGTGTGCAACGCACGGTTTGTGTGACTACAACAATTGGTATCAGACAACTATTGGTATTATTTATCATTGATGCATTTTGAAAAGTTGATCATTTATCTTTTATTATTCATTTTTTATGACTTATGCATTATTTGATGATATTATTGTCTATCTACACATTCAAATACATGCTATGAAAAATCTATGATGACTTGTGTGCGTATTGAAAATTTTCATGTCATTTATATGTCCCTTGAGATTTATGGTTGAACCCCATGCATGAATTATTTTTGATAGGGGGAGCTTCGCATTTTACCCGTGTCACTGAATTTATAAGAAATATCTTTTTGATAATGTCAAAGGGGGAGAAATATTTATGATTCACTATTTGTGCTTAATTCATACAATTTATGAATATTTGTGAATCATTGTTTGTCATCATCAAAAAGGGGGAGATTGTTAACGAAAATGTTATTTATCCCTAATTAATTAAATTAGTTTAATTAATGTACATTTTAGTTTAACTTAATATATTGATTTTGATAATTCCAAACATATTTTTATTAGGTTACTCTATAGATATTTAATTATCCTGCCTCGACTCTACACAACGACATATCCGAGTAAAGGTATTCACATGTTTTGAACATTTGCACTTGACACATTAGGGACACATGCATATTTCTTGATCTATGATTGTTATTGTGTGACTTAATAATTGTGAGCCTAAACATTTTTTTAAAAACAAGTTTTTAGTAAAATTGGTGCAACTTTGTTTAATATAAATTTTTTATTCAAAAAAATTTCGGAATAATTTTTTTTACTGAAATGTATTTTCGAAATATTTTTTGGCTTTGATTTCATTTCTTATGCCTTGCCATTTGTTTTGGTAGAAGTAATCATTAGCTATTGCCTGCTTTAGGAGATGCCTTAGGTGGGTTACCTGTTTGAAACATAATATAAGTATAGTTTCTTGCTAGCTGTTTCGGTCAGATAAAATATGGACTAAGTTAAGCTTTGCAGTATGTCTTTTAAACTCAGTCTTTGTCAGAATTCCTTGGGTCTCACGCGCGCTACTCTTAGGTTCTACTGTTGCTCATTTAATTTTCTCTAAAGCCTGTGTAGTTGGCAACACAGATTCCGTACAAAAACCTACTAACTTTCGGCCATGCACAGATTTCAGACGTTGAGCCTTACGCGTTGTACTGACTTTACACACACTTACACCTGCTATCGATTTGATCAAGTCATATCATTTTTTTTAATTGGTCGTATAAAAGATATATATATATATATATATATATATATATATATATATATATATATATATATATATATATATATATATATATATATATATATATATATATATATATATATATATATCTGTCCAGAATCTTTTATACATATATCTGTCAGAACCGAGATCTCTGATATGTACTTCAGTTCCGTTTTTTTTTAAATGTTAATGTCTGTCCAATCCAAAATTATTTTTTAAATATCTGTTCAAAAATTTTCTTATATATATATATATCAGTCAGAATTTTTTTTATCTGTTCTGAAATTTTTTATATTTGTGTGGGAAATATTTTTTAGTACTTATACTTACTTTGTGCCATTTATTATCTTGACAGAAAAATGTACTTTAATCTATATATCCCTTACACATTGGATATTTCTATTTGCATGTGGACTAATATTTTTGCAGATCCAAATATACACAAATGAGGATATTGAGTGATATATCTTTTAGTCTCCACATTTTCAGATGTCTTTTTCCATGCTACAACAGCTATATTTTTATGAAGAAAATAAAGATGGAAGATCTGCATATCAGATTTGGAAATGATTTTTCAACTACTCTACCTCAGCAAAATTTGGAGCATTTAATGCTCAATATGCTGTGTCTAACAGCTAGTTTTTGAAGACACATTTAAAAGCTGTGAGAGCTGCATTTTAGTGAGGTAGCAGACTTGAACGAAAATATGAGACAGACTTGAAATATTATTGAGAGCATTCATTTTACTACTCAGCTACACATTCAAGAGAGCAATTAATTTTATCATCTGCTCAATCATTGAAGAAGAAGACTTGTGCCTACTTCAACATCATTTATTGAAGTCTCATTAAAGAAGGAGAAACTCAGATTACAAATTGTATTTTAAGGAGTTTCAGTATTTTACCTTGTACTACAAAAAAATTCAGATTTGTTGTGAAGCTTTGTTGAAGCTTCGGTTTGTACCGGTAATTGGTTCCTACCCGCAAGTGGACCACGGGGTTTGAAGCTCAGAGCTAGCTTGCAAATAGTTGTACGCGGTGATTTGATCCTACCCGCAAGTGGATCAGAATTAGTGAAGCGCAAAGGAGACGGGGGCTCTAGGCGCGTGGACGTAGGTCGGGATTTGGCCGAACCACGTTAAATTTCGGTGTCATTTATTTTTCGCACTTTTATTTATTTATTTGCACATGCTTGCTTGAGTTAATATTTTCAGCACACTATCTTGCAAATAAATTAATTCTGAAATTTGACTAAATTAATTTTAAGGTTAAAATAATTATTTTTGAATTAAATAATTAATTTCAGAATATCACTTAATATTAAATACGAAAATTAACTTAATATTCCTAGTGTGTTAAAATCTGCATCTCTAGTTGTTTAAATTAGTTAGTTGCATTTATTTGATATTATTGGATTTATTCTTTATAGATTTATTAATCTGAAATTTGTTTAAGTGGTTTAAATTTACTATTTTTCTGAAATTTTAATTTACCCGAAAAGTTTGTAAAAACTCAATTCACCCCCCCTCTTGAGTATAATCTGTGCAACAAAAGGATTAAAACAATTAAGAAGTTGGTATAGGTAACTTTTGAAAATAGCACTTGTGAAAACGAGGTAAAGGTGTGATTTGGAAATAAATGGGTAAAATAGTAATTTTATTTAAAGTGGAACATTTTTATGAAATAAAAATGTTGGAATGAGCGTTACACAAAGTGGTCGTAAATGAATATGATTTTGGAATAAAAATCAAGGTTAAAGTGCAAAGGACACAAAATGGTAAAGTTTCAAGTGTAACAAAAATTGGGGAGGTAAAGTCTCGGGCTTTGGCTTCGGTCGGGTAAAAAAAAAAGGAAATAATGTGAACATTTGTAAAATATTAAAACACATTAAAGGTACTCGGATGATATCGGGATAAAGAAAGAAGGGACCAAAGCCCTTAGGTGAAAGTCCCTAAACCACTTGTCAGAGCATATGGTGCCTGTAGTCGTCAGTGTAGAGCCTGTGTAAGTATGCAGTATTGGAAGATTCTGAGAAAAGATAAAGAAAATATCAAACATACCAAGAAAATGTGTTAAAACAACCTAACTTGGATGAATGTAATAAATGTTCCAGTAAAGGTTAAATGGACAAGTAAATGCGTATATCTATTAATGTCCATAAAGAAATGAAAAGGGTTAAAGAAAGTGGATAAATGGGTGGTTAAGCAACCTAAATGGTTAAACTCATACTTCATACCAGAATGTGTTGTACAAAGTATTTTAAAAGATTAAGTATTTTCCTAACATGGTGAATGCGTGTGCTGAAATGGTGATTTTCAATGAAAATACTAATGTGTATAGTAATGAATGAAAGGGGTTAAATACTCAAAAAGTAATGGTTTAAATAAAATCAAGTGTAATGGTTTCATGTGTTGAACCGGATGTGTTAAATAAAGTATGAATGAAGAAAACCTTTAATAAGATTAAGGTAATTAATATGGGTAAGTAAGGGTTTCGAAAGTAAAATTGTTAATGCATTGGGATATGTGTTTTTTAAAAGGTATACGTATGTAGATATATACATATTTTCGCATGCATGTAGCGCGTGAGTATTCCTTTATGTCGTTCGTTTCTATACTTCTTGTATAAATCCCATTGGGCATAAGCTCATGTCCCCACTTTGTTATGGCAGGTTGGGTGCGTTTCTAAAATTTTAGGGCATTTTATAAGTAAGTATATTCTATTTATGTTTAAGTTAGTAGCTCTATTTACTTGGACTTCGGGGTGCTCCCCATGGGCCTTTAACTTGAAATTGGAATCGCATCCTAACAAGTGAAATGTAATTAAAATAAAAGTGGATTAGCAACATTAGATAGGTTGTTGCATTGCACTTCACACCTAACGACTCGATTCGGATCGGGTTGACACACGGGTAACCATAAATCTGGGTTGGGGCATTACAAATGGTATTAGAGCTCTAGTTTCAAGGTTTCTTTCGGGTGTGACGTGGTGAGGTCGGTATTGGATCTTTCGACGGCAGTGTGGTTCGGGTTGGTCATGCTAGTTTGATGTCAGTTTAGTTTGTGTCCTCAACGGTAAAGTCTAAGAGGTTAGAACGACAAACAAGATTAATGTCAAGTGGCACACGATTAGAATTATGGTCATTAATCGCTTCCAAATTTTTTATTAGAATTGTAGTAATTTATGGGTGTCCATGCAAGCCAATAGTGGGAACACCGTAGTTGTTAGTGTGAGGTTCTTTTATTAATAATTTAATGGCTTAGAATCATGTGAAGTGTCGATAGACCGAAATGATGCCCAAATGGTAAGTGGAGCGAGTTGCATATAGTCAATGGTAAAGGTTGATGGTCAGTGCGTCTCGATTAGGAACATATGGTTGGTGATCGGAAGAGGAGCGTGTACAACCATTAGGTATGACACTTATGGGTAGTCAAACCCGATGATGTAATTAGGCAAATCCAATCCTTGGGGTGATCTCATAATTAATGGAAATTGGATAAACACATGCAATTACATATGCTAGTAATGGCAACACCGTAACCTTTGTGTAGGAGGTGTCTTGAATTGACTTTAGTGGTGAGAGTAACCTTATAGTGGCAACAAGGAGTAGTAATTACTACAACCTAGTGGTAAAGGTTGTGTATCTCATGTTAGAGACTAAATAGTTGTGTGGCGTTAATGAGTATTGAATCATGGTGAGAACATATTAGTTCATTGGTTGATGACTTAGGTTTAAATGTATTTTGGGTGGTAATATGGGTTTAAATAATCCCGACGATTGAGGAAACCTAGGAGTAAACCTAGATAATTGTGATGTTTCAGAATAGGACTTCTTGTAGCATTTTTTGGGTGGGCCCCCTCTTGGGCGATACTCGACGCCCCTTATCCTACCAAAACCCTAAGTGGTATAAATTTATAGTTTGTGGTTATAGTGTCGTATTGAGGAATAGGATCTCATGCGGCGTCCGTGGTGAGGGACTTGGTGTTTATAGGCAATACTCGATGTCCATATCCTACCAAGATTAGTAGAGTCGTGTTAACTTATGGGTTGGCACATAATGTGATATCCACATATCAAGGCAATTCGATTACTATAGTTGAACAATCATTGAGGGTTCGGGTAAGGCAGGCCTTGAGGTTCATATGCTGCAGGCGACATTCTGTATCCCGCCATAAGTGGTAGTAGAGATAATTATAGTTTATAGTCACAGTCATTCAGGAGAGGTTAAGATTTGTATATAAGTGTTGAAACTCGTTTAGCCGCCGAGGTAATGGCTAGGTGCGAGGAAATCCTAATGTGTGGATAGTTCATAGGCACGTGGAGGTGCCCCTAAAAAAAATTTGTGTGTGGCAATCAAATTATATGATGTCTTGAGTTGTTTGAGGGTTAAGGTTCACCATGGTTAGAAACTCATCGACTAGTGTCCTTGCGAGAACCAGGCAATATCGATGTGGGCATCGAAAGGTTTGCAGGGTGTACCTAAGGTGATAAAGATGTAGACGATGAAATCTCATCAAATTTAGGGCTTCCACATGAAATGTGTTTGGTGTTATTAAGAAACTAATTAAGTCCGGTAGGAAGAGGCAATCACATTCTAGTAATGGTAGTATTGAGGTCGGGTGATAATCAGGATTAACAGCCGCATAGTATGCGTGCCGAGTATGACTTTCTAATTGGCACCGATGGGTGGTGTAGCCCCTAAGGCAGGGTGATAATGGTATTCTCTTGTGAGTGATGCTCGGACGTCATGGAATGACTAGTACGGGTGTGGAGATATTTGGTTTCGAGACACACTAGGAAATGTATTCAAAGTTAAAGCGATGACGCCATATGGAGACTTGCAAGTTGCGAATAAGGTGGGGTAGCATTGAGACATGGTTGTTGTGTCGGGGTGTCAACAATATGTTCTAGAATAGCCTTAGAAATGTGAGGATAAGTTATTGGCATGTATTGCCAAGTGGGTACGAGTTAGAGATGTAACCCGATGTGATTTCAGTCACCCTCGGGTGATAATGATGGCAGGTGTGATCGTCGAGTGAATACCGTTTGGGTGAGAAATCAAAGGTGAATGAATGGAAATATCTAGTGGTAAAAGGACATAGTTAGGTGAGTGCTTCACTTGAACCAAGTAATGTTTATGGAATTTGGAATTTGATCACGATATGTTAAAGCAAATGATAACTTAGGTGTGATGGATTGGTGATGCCGTCACTAATTTTTGGATGAGGACGATATAGAAAAGTCATGAAGCATCCACCAGTCAGAATGACTCATTGACACCAAAGGTATTTAAGGTAGGGCCTTGATCCCAAGGAGGGAATTCAGTCATTGGCTTCCTCAAGGACTACCGATATGTGAGTTGTGATCGTATTCGTATTATGAGAGTGCATAGTCGAGATTCAATTCGTCACGGCTAGGGACCCATGCCAGGGTGTGAGGCCAGAAGAAATCCTCATTGAGAGTTTGTGAATGAGCGGTATGACTTCAAGTGTTCAGTATAGGTTCTCTTCCATAAGTCAGAATCTGGTACATAGGGTGAAGTTCCTTGGGACCATTGTTATCCCCTCTAACTCAAGTGCATTCCGATCGGTTTCGCTAATTGAAACTTAGTGTTCTCACCCGCAAGGTGACTCAGATTGGTGTCATGTCTTGATACGACACGATTAATCTCGGGAGAGCGCTGTGGGATGGATTTGGCCAATAAATCTCGATAATTGGATGCGCTCATATGAGGTAATATATTTATTGCATAAAGATTTGCATACGGGTGGCTACGCTTTTGACTATTTGGTGTTCATTGTATCAACCTCCCATAGATTAGTGGACTCTCGACTGGACGGCTTGGTCATTAGTGTCTCAGGTTATGATGAGTGGAATGAAGAGTGAGCGTATGTTCAAATAAAGTAATTATTTAATTAAACTCATTTTTTTAATTAAATCCCAACACATGCATCTAGGTGTGATTGAAGATGATGAAATCATGCAAGAACATTAAAACACACACAAGTGAGGAAAAATCCCCCATAGAGGCAAAACCTTTTTATTTTCACTACAATTTTGTAAGATACGGTTACATGGATTACTGAAAATAAGTGTGACATAGAAAGACCTGCAGGTGTCGGTTCTGATGTCATCGGCTGGAATCTCCCGCAGGAACTCTAGGTGAGCAGTAATGAAGAAGAGAGCGGCTTTTCCATAAGTATGAACAAAAGCAAAGTAGTGTTATTGGGTTTCAAAAGGATTCACAAAAGTATGAGACTAATGTTTGAATCAAAACATGAGTTTTGGGACTAAAAAATATGAAGACTTGAGCTAATAAAACTCTCAAAATCGTCTCTCCAAGTCTTGAAAAATAACTCCCCCAAACTTGGCTTTTATAAGGAAACCAAAAAGAATTTTAAGTCATTGGGAATCTTGCCAGCGTCAGGAACCCTGAACCGATTCGGCTTGTACCTTGAATCGGTTCAGCCCCAAACCGGTTCACTGCTTGGTTCGCGGTACTTCGCTGGATTTGGGGCTTAAAATACACATCATTCTCCATAAGGATTTTTCTCCATTTTCAAAGGGCCATAACTCCTTCACCGTAGCTCGGATTGAGGTGCCATTTATTCCAGTATCTTCGTGACATCGAGATTTTCAACCTTCCAGTTGACCGGACCTCCGAACTATAGCTGTAAAATTACCAAAATGCTCTTACACTTTCTTATCTTGCCTTTCTTTCATTATTTTGACTTCTCTTGCGTACCACTTGCATAAAGTCCCTAAAATCGTGGAACGTGGAGTCATTGAGGTAGATGTGGGACACTTGATGGAGATGTCGAATGTTTGATCCCTAGATTTTGGATAGAAGCTGTTATGTGAGATTGTGAAGTGACATGCCTTTTGTAGTGGCGTACAACATACACAAATGTAAGATGCCGAATTTGAGAAAAAATTCCTTACAAATCTCCCCTTATGTCTATACCGGCACAAAATAAAAAATCCAAATTATTATCATTCAATTGACCTATACAAATCTACCCTCCAATGAACCCAAAATTGGAAAGATATAAATGAATAAGTCTTCATCGTTTGTTCTTCAAATCTTCAGAAATCTCAAAGCTTTTCTCATCAGGTGTGCAATTCAGTGATCATCAATGTAGTACCTACACACATGAGATAAATCAAACACCAAGTGATGTATAGAGTTTGAAATGAGATAAACATAGATACCAGCATAAAAAAAATCTCAAAATCTCAAAACTCCCCCATAATATGATAATTCTTTCTCCCCCTTTTTATTATGTCCCCAAAAAGACAGAAATGAGAAGCAGAAATAAATGCAAATGGATAATGTCACAAGGTAAAAAAACTTTCTATTTATGAATTTTCAAAACTTTTCAAACACAAAAAAATACAACAAAGAATCACACCATGAAAGAACACAAAAACAACCAAGTCGATGATAGCGTAAATATAGGGGTGTGATCAAATTCGATAGCAAAATCAATACATACAAACATGACATATGTGCACGATGAATATCGGATACTCCTAACGAATGCACTCAACATCTTCCTTAGGTGTAAAAATATGGAAATATGAGACATTGACTTAATCAAATCAACAAATCAAAGCTCAAAAAGATTTCCACACCAATAGCGTCCAAAACGATTTAATGCTTTTTCAGGACTTTCAAGGAAGTGCAAACCCGTTTAAATTCGCCAACCAAACTCCCTCAGATTTATATTTTGAATAAAGGTGATCTAAATTCTCAAAGTTTAGAGAATTTATGCTGAAACCTAAATGGCCCATATTTGGCATGAATTTCTTTTTATTGCCTTTAAATTTTTTCGGGCTCTTTTAACCTCTTGGACCCCAGATAATAAAATTCCTTAATTTTTTAGGTTCGATTTAACGGTGGCTTAATCTCAAAGGCTAGATGAGAACCTTTCATAGCCCTTCACCGTTGTAATATAAAAAAAACAATCTCATCAAACGGGTTTTTACATGCATTCCAATCTTGTCAAGTTTTATCGCATATGGTTCGTTGTATAGACAGAATTGAGATGGAAACACTCAAGCCAATATGTGATAGACAAGTACAATAATAAAATAAAGCCATGCATGTGTGCAATAAAGGAGATATGGAGCCAAACATGTAGAAAGATATCACAAATCACATCTCAAAGATTCCAAACAATGTAAAGCACATGGATGCAATGATGTAGCATCTCAAATCACTATCAAACAGTCACATGGATAAATGGAATGAAATTTGTGACTCGGCTATCTTATATGCTCATCCATAAAAGGTGCAAATAAAATACAAAAATCTTTTTGAGCTTTTCTAAAATTTTTATAAAAAGAGAATCCTTTTGGATTTTTCAAAAAAATATAAAAATCAGAAAATAAAAACAAACTAATGGTACATGCTAACAATAGGCAAAAGAGACATCATGTAAATCACCCTATGCTAGCAGACATGTCAAGACCTCAATCGGGAAGAGCGGTAGAGTTTTCCAAAGATGGTGACATCTTTTGGACGAACTCCATAAGATTATGTGTGATCTTAATCAAAAACTTCACTTTCTCGTGAATATGTGCAAAATCTCTATCATTATGTGCAAGTAAAGTGTCATGAATGGGTGCATGTGCGGGGACATGTGAAGTGGCATGATATGGCACAAAACCCAACTTTGAACAAAACTCCCTAAGATGTCCTCGCTTCTTGCAGTGGGAACAAACATAGACCGATCTAGGAACTAATTTATCAAGAATTTTGGGATGAGATTTCCAAGACGGGCACCCATGAGACTCACTCACCAAAGTGGATATAGGATCGGGCGCATTAAAAGTAGTGAATGCACCGTCATTATCTTTTCCAACCTCATTCAAAACAGGATAGGTAACCATCTTATTAACCTTCTCAGATGCGTTCTCTAATTAGACTTGGACCTCTCGTGCTTGTTTGAGATCATCCTCAAGATGGGATACACGTGTCGTTAGACTAGACACCGTGTGGGTCAAGTCACATGTTTTCCTCTTTAGCTCATCATTCTCTTCCTTCAACTCACAAATCCTAATACCTAGGATCCTATTTGACCTTTTTGTTTCCATGGTCTCGATAAACAACTTTCTATAAGCCTTTTGGATCACACTTTCATCTCCATCCTCATCCTCACTATCGATTAGGGTAGTGGGCATGGCAACTTTCTTTCCCTCTCTCCTAAGTCTAGTGGGACATTCAAATTTCTTGTGCCCAGTCCCATCGCACTCAAAACATCTTATCTTCTCAAGTTTGTTTTTTCTCTCTTTTTCATTCTCACATCAACTCCCTCTCTATCCAAACAGTCTTAAATCTTTCTCTAAAGCGGTGTTCCTAAGAACTAACGCTTTGTTATGCTTTTTTTGGTTTTAAATGACTCAGTATATAACTTAGCGTAGGCGCATTGAAGATCATTCTCGCTCTCACTTGCATCATCCTCCCCCTCACTCACATCGCTCTCACTGTCGAGGTGTCCCTGTGAATTAGAATCCTCATCGTTGTGAGGAGCACTAAAAGAACCCACATGTCTAGCCATGAATGCGGCGAAGTTACACTCATGCGATGACTTGTCTCCGGAGTCCACCGACTCGACCTCACTATCGTCACTAAGGGTAGCATTGAGGATAACTTTGCCCTTTTCTCTGTTCAGCCTAGTAGCACACTCAAAAGCTCTATGACCCCTACCGTCGCACTCATAACATCTCTCACTATCTTTCTTAAGAGGGTCTTTAAAATATTTTTCATTTTTCTTAAAATTGAGAATTTTATTGAAATTTTTAGCAAATGAAGCCAAATCATCTAAATCAAGGTCACACTTAGAATCAGACGTTTCTATCTTCCTTTTTCTAGATGACTCAACTCTCTTTCTATTCGACTCTTCACTCTTTCTCTTGTGGGCATTAAGTGCAATTCTCATATCTTTAGGCTTGGTAGATTTAGAAAACATATCAATTTCATATGTTTGTAAGTCTCCCATAAGTTCCTCCAATTATAGCGTATTTAAATTACCCATTGAATTTAGCATAGTGACTTTAGGGATAAAAGGCTTAGGTAGTGATCTAAGAATCTTTTTAACAACTCTAGTATTGGGAGTGTGTTCACCAAGATTAAAGCTAGTGTTTACAATATCAGACAACCTAGCATAAAATTTATCAAAACATTCAGTCTCAAGCATGGTGATGGTTTAAAATTGAGTTATTAAATTTTGCAGTTTAAACTCTTTCACAGCATTAGTTCCTTCATACGTAAGTTGTAAAACATCTCATGCCTCTTTTGACATGGTGCACGTCATAATGCGTCGGAACTCGTCAGGTGTGATGGATCCGAAAATAGCACTTAAACCCTTTGAATTAAAAGATGACCATTTAAATTATTCTTCAGTCCAAGCATTGATAAATTTTAAACTAGTCACATTCTCAACAATGATGGAGGGAGGTGTCCACCCTCTTTCAACCAAAATCCAAACACATTTATCAATGGCTTTTAAAGCAGATTTTATGCGGGCTTTCCAGTAAGCATAGTTTGTCCCGTCAAAAACTGGCATTTTATTATATAATTTCTCCATTGAACACGCTCTTTTTTCAAAAATCAATTTTTTCAGAAACTGATATCTTAGAAAAGTTTTGCAGAAAATTACACAGTATAATTGTGTAATTGGATCTGATACCAATTTGAAGAGTGAACGTATGTTCAAATAAAGAAATTATTTAATTAAACTCTGTTTTTCAATTAAATCCTAAACATGCATCTAGGTGTGATTGAAGATGATGAAATCATGCAAGAACATTCAAACACACACAAGTGAGGAAAAATCCCCCAAAGGGACAAAACCTTTTTATTTTCACTATAATTTTATAAGATAAGATTACACGGATTACAATGAAAATAAGTGTGACACAAAAATACCCGAAGGAGTCGGTTCTGATGTCGTCGGTTGGAATCTCCCTCATGAACTCCAGGTGAGAAGCAATGAATAAGAGAGCAACTTCTCCATAAGTATGAACAAAAGCAAAGCACTGTTCTTGGGTTTCAAAAGGATTCACAAAAGTATGAGAATGATGTGTGAATCAAAACATGAGTTTTGGGACTCAAAATAAGAAGACTTGAGCAAATAAAACTCTCAAAATCGTCTCTCCAAGTCTATAAGGAAATCAAAAAGAATTTTTAAGTCGTTGGAACTCTTGCCAGCGTCAGGAACCCCGAACCGGTTCGGCTTGTACCTCGAACTGATTCTTCCCCCGAACCGGTTCACTGCTTGGTTCGCGGTACTTCTCTGGATTTGGGGCTTAAAATACACAGCATTCTCCATAAGGATTTTTTTCCATTTTCAAAGGGCCATAACTCCTTCACCGTAGCTCGAAGTGAGGTACCGTTTCTTCCAGTATCTTTGTGACATCGAGATTTTCAACTTTATAGTTGACCAGACCTCCGGACTATGGCTTTAAAATTACTAAAATTCCCTTGCACTTTCCTATCTTGCCTTTCTTTCATTGTTTTGACTTTTTTTGCGTACCACTTTCATAAAGTCTCTAAAATCGTGGAACGTGGTGTCATTGAGGCAGATGTGGGACACTTGATGGAGATGTTGAATGCTTGATCCCTAGAATTCGGATAGAGGTCGTCATGTGAGATCGTGAAGTGACGTGCCTTTTGTAGCGGCGTACGACATACACAAATGTAAGATATCGTATTTGAGAAAAATGTCCTTACATGGAATAATGGCTTGAGGATACAGTGCAGTGTTGTAAGTCGAGGAAAGACTTATCACATAGTATTTCCTTGCCACGGTGAGTGGATTAGAATTAAACTCCAGTGAGTACTCAAGAATGAGACACCTAATGTAGCGTTAGGTTCATTAGTGTATAAAGCGGAAGGTGTAAACTGAGTGTACAATGAGGATTTTATGAAATTATTCCTCCTTAAAGCGAGAAAATGACATGGTATGATCTGGAAAGTTGGGGAAAGGCCAAATGTAGGCCCTAAGCTAGAATTAATTTTGATGGTAGATAAGATGGTTGGTTGCTTCATGATTTGTTTTAGGTGAGCGTTAATCACTGGGAATGGTTTTCTCCTAGAGGTTTCGGTATGCCTTAGTGACTAGCATAGGTAGTGTTAGGAATGGGTTAGGACTTGAGCACAAGGAGAATCAAAACCTGAAGGTCGAATATATAGCATCAGAGTTGACAAAATGATGATCATTAGGGTGTGAGCATGCTAGATGTTTGGTGATAGTAGCATTAAGGACATCGATGATTTGTCTTGGATGATTTCTAGGACTTGGGATGGAAGTTGGTGGACCCCTTGAGTTTGGGGAGTAATGGAAAGAGAATTTCGTGGACAAAATTCTCGATGGAGGGAAGTTTGTAATACCCCACTCCGATAAATTAATGGAATTATATGTGGAATTCTTACGAGGAGGAACTAATCATAGTTAAAGAATTTATGGGTAACAAATGGGATTTAGGATTTTATATGGATTGTATATGATTAGAGAAATGAAAGAAATAAGAATTCAAGGGGATCGTTCTAATGATGACATATGTCGTTTGAACGACAATGGATATCGTGAGATAAGATCGTTCGAGCGAGAAGTATGTCGTTCGAGTGACATTGATGTCGTTCGAGCGACGTCTGACGAAAATCAAACTGTCATTTGTGCTGTCGACTTATGGATTGTTGGTTTCAAATCATGGTCAACTCTCGGAGACTAACTGTTGGATTTATCCGGTGGGTTATTTAGTTTTAAGAACATTGTTTATGTATAAGATAGAGGGGCGTGGGATAGAAACGCCCATTATCATTACCTTATCTTCTATCTCTCTCTAATACTCTCATCGTTTATCTTTTATAATAGCCAACAAGCATCAGATTTCTTGAAGTGTGATACATAACACTCACAAACAATTCATTATCTCCCATCTATTAATAAGGAGAGCTACGGAAAATACGGACACTATTAGGGTTTTTGATGTGTATTTGAAGGGGGTTATTTTAAAAGACGAAGAACACATTATTGGAGGTTTTGTAGAGGGTCTTTGGTGGGATTTCTTGGACCTTCCATGGAGGACTATTTGGTGGAGCAATTTTGACTCCCTTTTGGGCCACCTTTGAAGTTAAGGGAGTCACCCATCTTCACCATCACCACCACCATCCCTGAGACCATTTAGGAGGGCAATCTACTCTTATTGCATTTGAGACTCCATTTGAAAAATGTATAGTATTATTTTTGCGTATGATTAAGATTATGAATATAAGAAAAACGATGTGTTCTTAGCAATCTGAATTTAGGTATTATTATGGAATAAAAATGCTAGAAATAATATTGTTCTGTATTTTCTACTAAATTTGAAATTAGACATTTTTATGGAATAAAAATGTTAGAAAATATTATTTTTGTATGATTTCTAGTAAATCTAAAAATAGACATTTTTATGGAATAAAAATGCTAGAAAATATTATTGTTGTGTGTTTTCTAATAAAAAGAAATAATAAATATTTTTATGGAATAAAAATGTTGGAAATTTTTTGTTTTTATTAAAAATAAAAAGTGAATAATTATTTCAAGGTTTGAAATATTGAAAGTTGATGTTGTATGGAAATGGTGTATTTTCTAATAATTTTAATGAAAAATATTTTATGAAATAAAATGTTGGCAATAATGTGATTTGTTGAAAAATGGTATTTTGTTGAAAATAAAGACTAAGTAAATATTTTAAGGTTTTGAAATATTGAAAGATGATATATTTTGTAAAAATGGGCATTTCTTAAAATATTGGTTTTAAACATTTTATCTAATAAAATGTTTGGAAATAAATAATTTCTTTAGCAAATATTTTGTGAGAAAATATGTTTAAACCATATAGTAGGATTTGTGGGTTTAAAATTCATCTTCTCACGCATATAAACTTGTAGTATTTGACATGGAATGCATAAAAAACTTTAAAGAGGATTTTTTTGGTTTAAACAAGATATAATGAAGGTTGGAATTTTACTCTTCAAAGTATGTGTAATTGGGACTAAAAGACATGATGTGCATAAAGTTAGAAGACCACATGTCAAATAAAAGAAATGACAATTTTCTTATAAAAGTAATCTTGAGTGTGAATGTATTTCTTAAATAAAGAGGTAAGGAAATATGAATGTTGATAAAAAGTATCGATTAAGTGTTAATGGACTAATATGGAATAATATAGTGAGTGTAACTTACTAATATTGAGAAATATTAACACTTATGAAATTAAAAGGAAACAAAGGTATAAAAAGCGTTTCCAATCAAGCATAACATTACTCCAAGTGTAAAAAGGTGTTAAAGAGTTAAAACACTTAAGAAGTTGGTGTAGGTAACTTTTGAAAATAACACTTGTGAAAACGGAGTAAATGTGTGATTATGAAACAAATGGATAAAATGGTAATTTTATTTAAAGTGGAACATTTTTATGAAATCAAATGTTGGAATGGGTGTTACACAAAGTGGTTTTAAATGAATATGATTTTGGAATAAAAATCAAGGTTAAAGTGTAAAGGACACAAAATGGTAAACTTTCAAGTGTATAAAAAATTAAGGCTGTAAAGTCCCGGATTTTGGGTTCAGCCGGGTAAAAAAGAAAGGAAATAATATGAATATTTGTAAAATATTAAAACACATTAAAAGTAATCGGATGATACCGGGATAAAGCAAGAAGGGACCGGAGCCCTTGGGTGAAAACCCCTAAACCACTTGTCTGAGCATATGGTGCTTATAGCCGTCGGTGTAGTGCCCGTGTAAGTATGTAGTATTGGAAGGTTATGAGAAAAGATAAATGAAATAACGAACATATCAAGAATTGGGTTGTGTAGTAAGTGTGTTAAAGCAACCTAACTTGGATGAATTTAATAAATGTTCTGGTAAAGGTTAAATGGACAAGTAAATGCGTAAATCTATTAATGTACATAAAGAAATGAAAAAGATTAAAGAAAGTGGATAAATCAGTGGTTCAGCAACCTAAATGGTTAAACCTATACTTCATACTAGAATATGTTGTACAAAGGATTTTCAAAGATTAAATAAGTATTTTCCTAACATGGTGAATGCGTGTGTTGAAATGTTGATTTTCAATGAAAATACTAATGTGTATAGTAATGAATGAAAGGGGTTAAATACCGAAAAAGGAATGGTTTTAATAAAATCAAGTGTAATGGTTTCATGTGTTGAACCGGATGTGTTAAATAAAGAATGAATGGAGAAAACCTTTAATAAGATTATGGTAAATTAATCTGGATAAGTAAGGGTTTGGAAAGTAAAATTGTTAATGCATTGGGATATGTGTTTTTTAAAAGGTATACGTATGTAGATATATACATATTTTCGCATGCATGTAGCGCGTGAGTATTCCTTTATGTCGTTCATTTCTATACTGCTTGTATAAATCCCATTGGGCATAAGCTCATGTCCCCACTTTGTTATGCAGGTTGGGTGCGGTTCTAAAATTTTTAGGGCATTTTATAGGTGATTATATTCTATTTATGTTTACGTTAGTAGCTCTGTTTACTTGGACTTCGGGGTGCTCCCCATGGGTCCGTCACGTAGTTTAACTAGAAACTAGAATCGCATGCTAATAAGTGAAACGTAATTAAAATAAAAGTGCATTAACAACATTATATAGGTTGTTCCATTGCACTTCAAACCTAACGACTAGATTCGAATCGAGCTGACTCATGGGTAGCCCATAAATCCGGGATGGGGTGTTACATCATGCTAGTCCCCAATCTATTTGATCTTCACATTATGCCTAATTAAAATATTTTATGTATTTATTAAGCAATAGACAATTATATAATTTATTCATGTATTATGGGTATTTTTCACATATATGTTTATCTCTAATATTTATATAATGTAAGGTTTAGTGTTCATTAAAGTGCTCCATTCCAGAAGAGATAAATATTGGACTAATGCGCTTATATCATGCATATTGTGGTTACCTACATGTCCATGTATGATATTGAATTCTAGGATGTTGATACCTTATGATGTTGCATACATATTATTGTTTATTCAATTGTTGTGATTCAGTAGCCTACAAGTCCAGTTACAATTATTGAGAAAAAGGTAGGTTGTGATATGTATTTTGAGAAGGTAATAATGGTCATCAAACCCAGATGCTATAATTTCTTTCATTATGATATAACCAATTAAGTTTATGAAAACATAAACATGAATAATTTAGTTCATTGCTCATGCGATATTTAATGAACATAAGTGGAATATTTATTGCTTGGATGTGTAAGTCTTTACTTAATGTAATATTCATATTATGAAATATTTGGCAATCACCATAGTGGCCTAACTAGAATGTCAATGAATATTAAATGTAAAGATGATGCTAGTGGTAACTCGTGATGCTTATAATTATAAATATATTAATGGTGCATGTTGAGTTTATTTCTTTAAGCAAAGTTACTCCTTACAGGGAATTGACTTTGAGTGATTAAATGAACATCAAAGATCACATACATTATCATAGTATGTGAAAAAAAGTTGTCCACAAATATCGTGTACATATAATGAAATAACATTATACCCCATAAAGTAATCTACAAGCATCATATAATCGATATTTCACGGTTACTACTAAAGAAAACTCACGGTTATGCACACAATGTATTACTATGTTAGCGATGTGCATGTTGTTAAATCGAAGGATTAATAAAGTGATAAATTTATCTCATTATCTTATCATATTTTTGTATCCCATTTTGTTTTTCGAAAATTGCATATCTCATCTCTTTAATTATCCCGAGACTCACTTCTTAAACTGAAGTAAAGAGTTAAGTTTTAATCATCGTATTAGATCTTTATATGTAACTTTTAATTATGAACCCACTATTGCTGACGAGCAATGCATGGAATACCACATATAAAGTTTGTAGAGATTTAATAAATTAAGTGTATTTCAATGCAGATGACGTTGCACACTCAGACTAATAATGCTAAAGATTATATGTATATAAGATCCATCATTTTCACACTAGTAAGTACCTATTATGTTACATGTTCAAGAACGTTAAGGTATATTGTGCGGAACATAATGTATAGATCAAAAAGAATTTTAAATATTTAACCTTCGTATGTTTTAAATTAAACTTAGGGTGCTACGAAAATGTTTAAATTCGATGCAAGGATTCTTTACAAAACCAATTCGAAATGCTAATAAGAATTTTTTTCTTTTGTTCTTGGGGAATCAAATCACCATTTATTTTTCATAAACCCTCAATGTTTTTTTTTTAATTTTCTTGAAAAATATTTTTCTAGACTTGATCGTGAGGGATATTTACTAAAGAATCTTTCAGAGTATACTTTCCAAAGGTTATGGTATTCCTTTTGATGTTTTGTATAACATAAAGTTTGGACATATTTCTTTTAAAGATTATTTTGATCCTGAATCAACTACAAGAAAATATGGTTTTAGCAATGAATTCTTTAGCAAGGAAATAATTTTGTTGCTAAAAAAGTATTTTTAGCAAGGAAAATGAAAAAAACATTGCTAAAAACATAATCTTGTTATAAACATTTTGCAAGGAAATATTTCCTTGTAGAAGGTAACTTTTAGCGAGGAAATTATATAATTCTTGATAAAAAAAAAAGACGGTAAAATTTCCCTCTCATTTTTAGTATTTATAACATTTACTCCATTGTTTTGATTAGTTTCCTTGCAAAAAGTAGCACATACATTTAAAAAAAAAGATTAAAAATCTAACTATCAAACGGTTAAAAAACTTTTAACGTTAAAAGAAATCTAATTTCAACCTCTATCTCATTCTCTCAGATTGCTCCTCTCTCCCTCTCTCAATCCGTCGGCCCGTGTTACCAAGGTTGAGCGACGACCTTCCCTCTTCAGACCAGCTTCGTCTGCCGGTACCATCTATTTTCCCTTATTTTAATTTTTTGGACCAACTTCCAAACTTTTCTCTGTGTTCATAGATGCAAAACATATCTTAATTTGATGTTTTCATGAGGAAAAAAATTCCAACCAGGTCTAGAAGCCATATCTCTGCGTTGATAGATGCGAAACATATATTTGTGTTGATAGATGTGAAACATATCTTTATGTTGATAGATGCGAAACATATTTTCCCTTCTTAAGATCTAATATATCCAAAACTATTCTATGAGTCTTTAAATGGTCCTATGAATTCCAACTGGGTCTAGAATCTGACCTTGCAATTATATTTCAGATGAAAATTACCAATTATATTACACTGTTTGGGGATTGCAAGGTCAGATTTTCTTTTCTTGGTGTGCTGAGTAATATATTTGATAATTTTCATCAGAAAAATCTTTGGGTAGAATTTGATTTAGCCAATAGGAGAGTGGGATGTGGTAAAGACTATTAAGTAGAATTTGATTTGGCCAATAGGAGAGTGACTTGAAAAATAATAATTTTCCACTTTTTTTTCCTGCTGTCATTGTGAAGACTATTATATCATTATCTTAGGGAAAAAAATTCTTTTTCCATGTAATGCAACTTTTAGCTTTAAATGAATAACTATATATTATATTGTCAAGAAAAAAAATATTTTTATATATTAATTTATGTCCAGCCTTAACAATAAATCCTGATTTTGACCCTAACTACTGATGGGTATTGGAAATAATAATACAATTGGTATTTTTTTCCATTTATCGATATTGGAAGATCAATAAATGAGCATGATAGATTGAGAATAAGTCGTGAGATTCAAATAAGGGAGAAAAATTCATTCACTGAGATGTAATTGGAATTGGGGATTTTAAATTTCGTCGAGAGAGAGTGGATTTGTGTGTTGAAGTCTTTAGTTCAAAATAATTAAAAGAATGAGAGATGTAATTAAAATTAGGGATTTTAAATTTCGGGCATAACTAAGCGTGTTTCCATATTCGGCTTTATTTGGATAATCGATATATATTTAAGGGTAAGACCACGAACAAACTTTAATTCTTTTACGCTTTTTAGGTAACGATAGTAACATTAGTAAACATAGTGCTAAATACATTGCATAACTAGCCTTTTGACAAAAGCCCGTTCTTTCCATCACATATGCATTGTTAAGATATATATGTGTGTGTGTGTGTGTGTGTGTGTGTGTGTGTGTGTGTGTGTGTGTGTGTGTGTGCGCGCACGCGTGTGTGTGTGTGTCACGACCCCATCCCAAAATAGTAGGGGGGACAAGTGTCTTGACATGCCATCAAGGCAACAAATATTCTGGATTTAAAAATATTTCTTAAAATAAGTGCGACGAAAATACAATCACATGGTTATGAATCATAAAATACTGAAAGTGAAAGAATTACGTCATTGGAACATTCTAAAAGGAAACTTCATTTATATTAAAAGTAAATAGTTACAACGTAAAAAAAACTTTTATTACAAAAGAGCCACACATGCTCTATATGATAAAATAAATATTTTATTTAAAATAACAAAAAAAAAGCTCTAAAAGCTGAATCTTCAACATAGTCCTTTTACGTTCCCTCCTCGAGCTTACTTATTTCCTGAAAAATTATTTCAACGTCAGCTAAAATTCGAGTACAATTTAATCTCTAGACATTCCAAGGTTTTTCAGAAAAATTGATACTTATTTAAATTAAAAGAGAAGGCATATACATATATGGATAGGAACTTGCAGTATAAAATTTATAATGGTAGTAGATAGAAATGAATATTTCAGAATAGAACGAATGCAACAAATCAAAGGCAATAAATTTTTCTTTCAATCATATCATTTTAATGGCCAAGTACACTCTAATACCGTATTGTTCTACTGTATTATTCCCTGGTAGTTGAGGGTCAATCGAACGTGTTCGTTATAACGCCTTATTTAGGGAACACCAGCGATAACCTAGCTGGGAAGGTTAGTCACTAAAGAGGTCCCTTAGGCCGAATCATATTTTCAATATTCAATATCATTTTCAATAATCATGTTAATCGGTATGTCTATATAGACAAATATAAACATATCACAAATGAATCAATCATCGGTATCAGATGAATTTGAGAATAAAAGCAGTTCATAATATATATATATATATATATATATATATATATATATATATATATATATATATATATATATATATATATATATATATATATAGCTTGCATAATATCATATAATTAAAATGAACAAGGAATGTCAGAGTACTCACCTAGAACAGAAGTCCGAAGTTATAGATACAGAGTCTTGGATCGCTCGTTAATCTTGAGACGAAACTTCTTCTTAAACTTTCCCCGCACTTTCTCTCACTATTTCTTTGTAAGATTTTGGTATAATTACGTTTAATGGATGATCCAAAAGCTTTATTTATAGTTTTTCAAAGGTATTTAGGAGCTGAGACGTGTCTGGGTAATAAGGCTTTCATTTTGGTGAGTCGACGTTCACGTGTCGCGTAACTGAGCAGTTTTAGTTCACCAAACGACGACATGTGTTTGAACTTTTTCTAAAGGATTAACATGTGTATTATCTTTTCCTATAAATGTGACACGTGTGCGGTGGAGGTGTTAAAACCAAGCATAAGGTGTAAAGTTATTAAAGGTATAAGGGTCATTTTACACATGAAGGGCATTTTGGTAATTTTGCACTATAAATTTTTAATATTTCATAGAGGTTCCTGAAAATATTTTATTCACAAAAGGATATTTTTTAAATTTTCATTTTAGTCCCTAAAATCTCCTTAATTAAAACCAAGTCCTTAAAGTTTCATAGAATTATAATTTCTACCCCAAAACTTATCATTTCGCTTAAGATAGGTTATAAGACTTTGATTTAATCCAATTTATAGTTGATTCTTCATAATGATGATTTATATCATTTCAATCAATAATACCAAAAATATAACAAGATTTACAGGTAGGATTACCTTAGGAACTTTTACGTAATTTTCTATGAATTTCCCCGAATTTTTCCTTACCTTTCTCTTCCTAAACTTCCCGTTTCTCTATCCTTAGACTAAAACTCTTTCATGGTTGAAATATGATGAAGGAGGAGAATATATCAAAGGTTTTAGGTCGGCATAAGGCACCTCCCCTTGGTCCAATCAAAGTATGACACGTGGCAACTATGTAAGACAAAATATCATTTAAGGCTAAATGACTACTTACCCCTGTTCGTAAAAAGATGATATATTCTCACTCGAATGTTTGTTTGATGTAACATTTGTTGTGTTACAAACATAATTCATATACCTACAACTATCTAGTTTATATCTCGAGTCAATTGTTATATTACAATGGTCAAAACTAGGCTTCAATATAAACATTTTTACCAAAAATTTCAAAATTTTGTAGTTGCAATTAATTCGATATTTGATGCCTTATGAAAGTATAATAACTTAACCTTATATATATTAATGACACATTACCCATATCACATAGGCTAAACATGATTCCAACATAATTAATCATAATTATGTAACTTATCATTTAGCTTAGGATGTGTCATATAATATCAATTTGACTCATTTTACATTTAATTCTTCAAATTTAAAAATGGGTTTTATTATATTAAGAATCTTGAATATCACATTTGTAATAATATAACATTATTAGATAGCAAGTGAGATGAAATTAAAAGAAAACAGTTATATATTGGCATAAGAAAATAGGGTCATTACATCCTACCCTCCTTATAAAAAGTTTGGTCCCCAAAATTGACTTACATTAATTTCCAAATAGGTGTGGATATCGCTCCTTTATTTTATCTTCTCACTCCCATGTTGCTTCATCAACGGAATGATTACACCATAACACTTTGACCAATGGAATTACCTTGGTTCGTAATATTTGATCTTTATGGTCCAAAATTTCTATCGGATGCTCAATGTATGTGTAATACCCCGCACTTTTATGGAAAATTAAATTCAATAATTCAATGCAATTTGGGAATTTAAGAAATTGTCACGAATAGTAATTTTTGGAAGTTTTAAAGGATTAGATGATTTTTGATGTGGGTCATACTTACTTTTGGGATTAAGTAAATGAGTTGGAGAATTTTAATAATATGTCGCAGTTGGGTAAAGCGACAAAGGAAATTATTTTAAATTGAAAAATCCGCATTAAGATGTATTGGGTTAAATTAGTGATTTGCGGTCAAGTACCTCGGATGGAGATTTCGAGTGTGCGGTTGGTCTTAGAAGGGATGAGATAGTCAAAATAGAGTATCTGGGGGTAGTAATTGAGTTTCGGGAAATTTTGTATAGAAAGGGACTCGTAATTGAGTAAACGAGTCAATTTTGAGTTTTAAAGGGATAAACCCTTATTCTCTCCTATATAAGAGTGAGAGAGTGGAAGAAAGGAAAGAAAAAGAGAAAATGGATAGGAATAGAGAAAAGAAGAGAGAAAAGGGAGATTCCGGCCAAACTCCGTTGGATTCGACTCGAGGTCGTCGGATTTCATCCTCCAGGCAAGTGTGTACTTTCTTTATTTCATTTGTGCATATATCTCATATTATAGTTGGTAAACTATATGATTTTGGGTTAGAACCCTTAAAATAAATTTGAGTAATTTGAGTATGAGTTTACATATTGATTTAATGTAAACTCTTAATGATTTCTAGTGCTTAAATCATGTACGTGGAGTGAAGAAATGAATTGAAATGGGGGAAATGAGAAAACTAGGGTTCAATGGATTTTAGGACCAAATCTAAGAGAATTGGGTTAATCCTCCCAATTTACTGATGTATTAGTTAGAAATCAATGATTATATGTATATAGTGTTGTTGGTGGAGATGTGAGGCCATAAAACTGGAGTTTGGGGTTGGTTTTTGGCATTTTAGAAAACATCTTTTCGAGGGACTGGTATAACTGGTCGACCGCGCCCCTATGGACGGTCGATCGCGTCCATGAAGAAGGGTCTACTAGTTTGTTTGTTAGGCTTATCTGCAAATCGCGGTCGACCGGGGGTCCATGGCCGGTCGACCGGAACTCTGTTTTCAGCCCAAGATTTTGGAGATTGTTATTCTTTCTCCTCCTTGAGTTTAAAGCTTAGGGGCCTTCTAAGTTAGAGTATTATAGAGGGTTATGTCCTTAAGGACTTGAGGAATTGTGAATTGACCTTGGATTATTTAAGAGATTAATCGGGGGTATAGATTTATCGAAGGTCTAAGAAGAGAATGACATTTAGAGAAATTATTCGGTAAGCATATATGGGTATATTGATGGGGATGGAACAAATAAAGGCCATCCGTAATTGGGTAAATCCTATGAGGCGACTAGGATGGAAAATTTAGGGTTATTGGCTAAAGATAAGTTAAGGGTATACTTATCATATGGTTATGATTTGGGACATTTGGATAGTATGTAAATCCCTAACAACGATCAAGGTGTGGGGTATATTTATGTAAGGGAATACTTAAATGTCATTATAATCGACGAGTATAGCCATGTATACATTTGAGGAGTGAAACAATGTGTGTATATATATATATATATGTGTGTGTGTGTGTGTGTGTGTGTGTCTGTGTGTGGTGACAATTATTATTCAAAACAAATAAATGAGAGAAGCGTAACCACCAAGGAAAATAAAGAAGATAAGATGTCAATCACACAACATAATATGTACGTGGTTCAGCAAGAATGCCTACGTCCATGGTGGTGTAGTCTGTATTATTTCTATATACTCTGGAGAGCATTTTCAGAAAATAAAGTGCGTGTCCTTTGCCCCAGACTTAGGGTTTATTATATACATGTCTGTCTTAGGGTATTGGTGTTATTGGATTCCCCCACGTTTACCATCTTCTCCTGGATCATATCTATACGAGAACATAGGAGGAGACTAAGTCGTAATTCTTTTCAGTTAAGACAAGGGGTCCGAATTTTGGGCCGTTTTTATTAGGCTGCTCATCCGGGCCCATAATGCTAAATTCGGTTACCCACAATTTCCCCTAAAGTCATTGGGCCACAAGTTAGGATCAATAAATTTAAATGATTTGCCTTAATGAATCGTTTAACTCTTCCCAAAGTCGAGAGTTGATCTAGGCGGTAGTTGCTTCCTGTCCCGTGCGCGATGATTGGGAACATTTAAAGGCAACCTGGAGTAGCGTCCCATAGTTGTCGTTTCAAATTTATTTGCATTCATTCACCTTCTGCGAGTTTCAGCTGTTGTATCTTCTCCTCCGGACCTTCATTTTCTTCGCTTTCACTCTCTCTCGTCAACTGGGCTTGTGATCTTTCATCTCGTAAGTCCTCTTTGCTCTTTCTTTGTGCTTCTTCTGTTGAGTTTTCTCTGAACTTGCTATTTTTAGGGTTTACAAATGTCAAAGATAGGTAATAGGTCATTGTCTGAGTTTAGGAAATTCTATAATATCCCAGAATGGGTAGAGATTGAATGCAACTCTCTCCCTAAGAATGTTAGAGAGATAGAGGGTGATCATTGGATTAATGTCATGTTACTCTCTCAAGGGGGGCTTACTTTTCCTCCAAATAATTTGTTCCTTCATTTCTTTGGTTATTTCAACATTGTCCCTGCACAGTGTTCGCCCAATGTATGGAATATAATCAATGGTGTCCATAGAATAAATCAACTTTGTAACACTAAATTAGGGCTCGCTGAAGTTTTCTTTTGTTATTCCTTTTCTCGAACTAGCTTTGGTCTTCTTTACCTCAAGGTCAGGAGTCCTGACAGGGTGTTGGTAGTAAATTTACCTGATTCCCACAAGGACTACTAGAAAGATGGCTTTCTTGCTAGAAATTGGTAGTTCCCCCCCCATACTGAGGGATCGAGGTCTGATAGATTCACTGTCCCCTTTATGGGGAAGAGTACATAGGTAGTCTTTGCTCAGCCCTTTCGATTTCTTCATTAATGTGTGATCTTTTTGACACTGTCCTATTTTCTTTTCAGCGAGGACAAAGAACTTGGAGCCTACCCTCAGCGAGGTTCGAACTTCCGAGCTGATTAAAGCTTAGAATATCAGGGAACCCTTTGCTGACGGTGAACATCCCCAGTCTGCTGCCTTCTTGCTAGATTATAAGAACACTGGGTCCAGTTTTATTGCAAGGCCCGTGGATAGCATTCCCGAGTTTGATATTTCTGATAAAGCTGCTGCTGATCCCATTCAGTTGGACGAGGAAGAGAGCAGTTCTGAGAGTGATATCAGAGGAGGTGTTGAAGGTGGTTTCGGCGAGGAGAGCTCCAGCAGTGATAGTTCTTCTAGCTCAGAAGAGGTTTCTGAAGCCCAAGAACCTTCAAGTATATCCAGCAGCTCTAGTGAGTAAATGGTTCCCCTAAGAAAAAACTTGATCCGTGATGATGATGATGATGATGACGATGATGATGTGCTCCTTGCTCAAAGGTTGAAGAAGCAGAAGTCCAGCAGTGGGGCTGTTGCTACTGGTTCTCGGTCTGCTGCTCAGTAGCAGGAGAAAAAGAGAAAGGAAGAAGAGTAGGTGAGAGAGAGAGAGAGAGGAAGAGGGAAGAAGGGAAGAAGAAGATTGAGGAGAAGAATAAGGTCGAGGAGAGGAGGAGGAGGATATAGAAGGAGAAGGAAAAGGAGGAAGAGAGGAGAAAAATAGAGGCGAGAATAAAGGTTGGGTAGACCTTAGTGTCTGTGTCTGCGTTGCCAGAGGGGGCCTCAGTTGCCACTTCTCCTCAATTGGCCCCTGCGCTTCTCGAGAGAGCAATCCTTCTTATTGATCGCCAAAGGGAAATGGGGATTGACCAGTTATCCCTGCAGGTGAGTCAGAGGCTAGCCTTGGAAAGTCTATTTCTCTTTTCTAATGCTCGTCGAATTCTTCCTGTTTCCTTCTTCTAATACTTTCTTTTATTCGTAGTTTGTGACTGATTTTGTTGTACTCTATCGCTCTCGCAACGAGCTGATCAATAAGAACGGTGAGCTGGAGAAGAAAAATGTTGCTTTGATAGTGAAGAGTGCTGAGCTCGACGCTAGCTTGAAGGCTACTGATGCTGCCCGTACGTCCTCTGACCTGGCCCTTGTCAAAGTCAATCGAGAAAAGGAGGCGGTGGATAAAGAACTGAGTAAGTTGCAGCAGGCCTATGATTTGGTCTGTTCGAGCAAGCTGGCGATCGTGGAAGAGAATAAGGTGTTGAACGAGAAGCTAAAGGAGAAGGAGTCCGAGGCAGCCACCGTTAAGGAAGACTCTTACAACTCCGGGTGGGCTGCCGCATACAAAGATGCTGAGGTTCAGATAGGCTACATCAGCCGTCTGAACTTCAAAAAAGGCTGGAACAAAGCCCACTTGGCTATCGGGGTGGATGTTGCCTCTCCCTTGTTCGATGAGCATGATCCAGGCCCAAGACCAATTATGGATGAAGCCCCTGCCCCAGCCATCGAAGGTGCTGACCCTGCCTCCCAGTCAGTTCCTGCTGATTCCCTTCCTGTTCGGGTGATAGAAGTTATCCCTGCTGAGGAAGGTGCTCCTACTGCTGCTGATAAGGGGAAGTATCCAATTTCTTCTGAGCAACCTGAGGTCTCCAGCTAATTTATTCTTAGGGTTCCTCTAATATTTTTGTTTGTAATGTTTTTTCTGTTTCTCGATGTACTCTGATCCCTTTAAGTATTAATGAAATGAGAAGGTTTCTTCCCTCAGTGTACTGATTTATTTTTTCCTTTACTGCTCTTTTATATCCTGTAGTTGGTCGATGTAGATGACTATATACCAGCCACTTCTCAATTGGGAAGAATGCTTGGTCCTGATGTGAGTCCCAAAGTTCGTCATACCTTTATGAGAATTTGCAAATCGCTGTGATTGAGGAACAAGCGTTTCATAGAGCAGGCTGAGCTCGTTGTTAAACTGAAAGACAAGCTCCAGGAGATGGAAGAGGTTGGAGATTATGTTCAAGAGGAGGTGAATACTCTGAGAGCAAGACTCCTCGATGCTACCCAGATTAACCAAGTTGGAGAAATCCTGCAACAGGAAAATGAGTCTTTGAGGAGGGAAATGTTGCTTCTTAGGGAGCATGCGCCGAGCACTGTGCCTCGCGTTCTAAGGGGTTCCTCCTCATCGTGAACTGGCGTAGGACTGAGTGACGATCCTCCGATGATATAAGGCTCTACCCCATCGACTGTTCCGTGAGCTGGTACAAATGCAAAAAGTTCAGCTAGGGAAATAGATGAGCTCCGTGAAGATATTCGTCGGCTTACATTATTGCTGTTGGGCTTCAAAGGGATGTCACGTGGCTGAGGCATCTGTTTAAGAGAGGACCGCGATGAATATGGGCTGATGGTTACGATCAAGGTTGGGTGGATGCTTCGACGAGGCTGATAGAGTTTGAAAAGCTCGCTTTTATCAGGGGATGGTTGAGTGCCCTAAGGGAGCTACAAGTTCCAAGGAACTCTATACTCTGGTACCGTCATGAGATCTCCCCTTCCACTTTAAGGCCTAATCCCTTCAAGAGGGATGATCAGTGGGTCCCCATTGATGCCATCCTTTGACAGCTGTTGGAGTCAGATACGAATGAGGTCGAGGAGGGACTATCTTCTCATTCGGACAACAGTCGAAGAGTCCAAGTTACTGATTATCTTGTACAGAGGCCTCGGCCTCATTAAGATTTTTTCAGTTGTAAATCTGTATACATATGTAATGAATCAATGTAGTATTGATGCTTTGGGCGGTTTCACCGATTATACATGGGTTATTTATTTTTGTTGTAACGAAGTAATATAAATTTATGTTTTGGGCGAACTTGCCGACTAAACAAGTGTTCTATATTTCTTGCATCACTTATTCTTTTCTTAATAATCTTGGGCCTCTCCTGTACGACTAGATTGGTAAGTTTTCATTGTCGAGTAAGTGTCCTTCCAGTCCAGTATGCTTATGGGATACCATTCTGCCTTACTTTACCTTTTAGGCCATGTAGTCACACTCCCTTAGGCCTAAGTGTGGCACTTAGTGAGGACACACTTGGTGTTGGATGTTCTATCCAATTAGGGTTTTTGTTGACCAAAAATTATTTGGAGACCAATTCGACTTGGTCGAATTGCCTAAGGATCTCCTGCAGGGCTTCATATATTTCCAGGGGCAATACTAAGAGGTTATTTGTGTTTCATAATGAAAACCTGAGGAGGGTTTCTTCCCCGCTATAGCGTGCTGCGTAGTGTGCCTGTCACTTAGAAAGGGTGTGCAAGTTATAAAGTTCATATATTAGTTAACTAACACCTCATAGAATGTAACTTCCAAATAACTTTTATTAATCATAGCAAATGAGCTACCAAAATTTGGTAACAAAGCGAAAGAAAAAACTAGAAATAGAATTTCTTGAGATTTGCTGCATTCCATGCTCGGGGTATCTCTCTGCCGTCCATCATTTCTAAGTGATAAGCTCCTTGCAGGTCATCTCTTGTTATCTTGAATGGTCCTTTCTAGTTTGGCCCTAACTTTCCATCTGATGGTTTTACTGCGCTACCAAGGACTTTCCTTAGGACATAGTCACCAACTTAGAATGCTCTTCGATTGACCTTCTTGTTATAGTTCTTTGTGAGCTGTTGATTTCATAGGTGAATTCACAGGCGAGCATCTTCTAGACCAACTTCAACCCATGAAGCAATGAGAAAACCACACAATAGAGGGAATTTGGAAATTGTTTGTTGATGGAGCCTCCAATTCAAATGGGGATGAGTGGGCATTGTGCTTGTTACTCCAGAAGGTACAACCCTCGAACAGGGAATCAGGCTTGGATTTGAAGCCTCCAATAATGAGGCAGAATATGAAGCTTTGATAGTCGGTCTCTAGAAAGCACACATTTTGGGGGAAAAGTAGTTACAGGTGTTCGGTGACTCACAATTAGTCTCCAATCATATAAGCGGGGACTACAACGCAAGAGATGAAAGAATGGCAGCCTATCTTGCCTTGGCCAAGAGGCTAATGGACAGATTCGAAGAAGTCAATGTCCAACAATTTCCCAGAGGACAGAACAGCCATGCTGACGCCCTGGCAACCTGTAACAACCCTCAATTCTGGGAGGCTCATTTTATATTAATTTTACCGCATAAGGTAATTATATAAAATGTGGGGACTGGAGTAAATATTAATTGAAAGTTAATATTTACTAAATTGATGTATATTTACTATATGTGAAAGTAAATATCATGAAGTTGCATGTTTATAGTGTCATGTATTTAAAATTACATTTAGGTTTAAATAAGATTGTAATTCGAAATGATTTATAAAAATTTCCGGATGCCAGTTTAGAGGGTGTAGTTAGTCTCGGAAGGTGCGAGACAGTCAAAATAAGTGCCATATTGTAGTTTTGTATTTCGGGCACTTTTACCTGGTTTTAGCTTATATGCATATTTGCGAGTAATTTTAATGTGGTACTAACCACTTAAGTTGGGAGAATTATGTTAAGTCACGATTTTGGTCTTGCCCCTTATTTCATTTCCTCATTTTTTGTCTTAAAACATAGAGATATAAGGAGAGAAAGAAAGAAGAAGAGAAAAGAGGAGAAAGAAGAGAAAAATGAAGATTGAAGATGGATTGATGCTCCTACTCAAAGAAATCTAATATTTCCTACATCAAGGCAAGTTTTCTACTTGCTAATATGTGATTTAAGTTGAATAGATTGTATGATATTTATGTATATTCATTTTGGAGATCAAAAATGGAATTTATGGGAATTGAACCATAATCTTAGTTTTGATGATAAAAATTGTGGATTATAATGGTTATTAATCATGTAGGATAAATGTTGGGTAGATAAATGTTGTTGGTTGTGGGTAAAATTAAAGAGATTGGAGGTTTGGGAGAATTAGGGATCATAACCCTTAAGACAAATTAGGCAAATCTGCAGAACCAAATCGATTCGGCCTGGCCGAATCGATTCGCCTTGAGACAGCTTCCAGGTCTGGGTCGACCGAACCGATTCGGATGGTCCGAATCGATTCGGTAATTATGCATAAAGTCAGATTTTCTTGACCGAATTGATTCGGATGGTCCGAATCGATTCTCTTTCCTGAGCCCAAATCGATTCGGCTAGGCCGAATCGATTCGGAAGCCCTGCATTTTTAAGTAATATTGTTAGTTTAGTTCCCATTTATTTTATTTAAATCTAGGGCCTAGGAACCTTCTTTAATGAATTAAACTAAGTGTCCTAGAGTTGTAATTGAGTTAGTTACTTTCCCTACTCTACGAATGGGTTATGTGGGGACTTTTACGGGGTTATGCCTATTGATGTTAGGGCATCATTTCTTCTAGTCAATTACTATAAAACTAAGAGTTATAATATTATGTTGGGAGACTTTAGGAGCTCATTCGAGCTATATTAGCCCTGATGGTTTATAATGACACCGTAAAAGTATGTTGGGAGAATAAATTGGAAGGTCATTTATCCCTTCGAGGTATGATGATATTGGGATTTTAAAATAATACCCTGCAATGTTTCGAGGAAATTAGGAGTTTACTTACTCCTTTGAGGTTGTAGTAACGATATAAATTATCGTATGGCTCCGGATAATAAATTATATTATTCACAAGAAGTAAATAGTAATGGTTTCTGATAAAATGAGACATATACATTGAAATGAGATGGAAATGGTATTGATTTTTGTAAATGATAATTTACTTAATCATGAAACTAGTAAATGATAATTTACTTGATTTTGAAACTAGTAAATAAAATGGTTTAAACACACCTCTCTAAATGACATCATAAGGGAAGTCCGTGCGCGAGGTGATGCCCCCTGACAAATTAACGCAGGGTGGATATAGTCCACATGCCATGTGAGCGCTTATTGTTGTATATTTTTCTGCGATGGGTAGGAGATTCCGGGTGTGGTCTTGACTACCCCGCAGGCACATGGCCGCTTCCCGACGTCTTGCGATATAGGTGCCCAGGTTGTCTTATGATAGGCCCTGGAAGATGATGGTCATTTAGGGGAGCGGACAGTGGGGAAACCCGGACGGGCGGTCTTAGAATTCGTTATATGTATATAAATATAACAGTTCATAATCAAGTGGGACTTGATGTATTTGATATGCCATAAAGAGCGTGATGAAGTGCCACAAAGAGCACATATAGATGCCACAAAGAGCATTTGAAAATGATTATTTTTCCTGATAAGGAAAGGATTTCTACAAAAAGTAAAAGTGAGATAAAAATGCCATAAAGAGCATAACATTGTGATTTTATCTATATTTCCTGTTAAGGAAAAAGATATATGAGATAATTGGTACCCATGATAAGTTTCAAATTAATGTTATTTGTCTTACCTTCCTGCTTAGTTATATTTTAAATTGTGTAGTTAGATAGTTATATCTCTCATCATGATTCATCATTCATAACTGTCATACTCTTTATTCATCTGGTAATCATATAGAACCGGGCCCTAACCCGTTTACATTTCTTGTTGCATATGCACCTTGTCTCTGCTCAGGTACTCCGCCACATGGATGCCTGATTTGAATTCCTATTTCGATGTCCTCGACGAGCCGTGATACATTGCGGGTATTGCGGGATACATTTGGTATAGACGTTTTCATTTTTGCATTCTAGTTAAGATCGAGTCTTTTTACTCGGGCGAAAGGCCCACGCTTTTGTAATTGTTTAATGTAATGTATTATATAAATCTATTGAAATTGTTTATCAATGTTGTATGTATCAGCGGACCGATAACATATTTGGTCCTCTTATTTGTCACTTGTTATTATAGCAATATATATACATCCCTGAGGTTTCCCCTATCTTTTCAGGTTTTGGGTTGTTTAAATTCTTTCTTTATCTTTAAAACAAAATTTTTGGCAACCCGTTTTCCAAAATTTTGGGTGGTTATCCTGGGTACTCTATATTTTTGTTATGATGTTGAGAATGATTCCATCTATGATTCCGTTATATTGGAGTATTGGGTTGGCCACCCCTTATTTTGGTGAGCGGGTTGTCACAGATGGTATTAGAGCATCAGGTTCTAGAGTCCTTAGAAATCTGTGTGGACGCCTTAAGTTTTCAGCGTTGCTTTTGATTTGATATAAAGTCTTGGGATTAAGATCGTTGATTTCTCTAGTGAGATCTCGCTCTTCTGCTATGAGGTAGAACTTATATAATCTTGTGCGCATTCGTGTGAGAACAGTAGGTCGATTGAAGAAGGGCGTCATGAGAAGGATTTTTGGGAACTGTAAATTGTGGTCGGGAATGAGGACCGCTAGCACTTCCTTGTCTTGCTACTACGACTACTAATTACAGTTGATGTAGTTTTCCAAAGTATCGCGAGAAGTAGAAAGTGGTACTAAGCTTGAGATTACAAGCGATGTTAAATTGAAGTGGAGAAGTTCCCTGAAGTAGGATGGAGGGAAAATCCTTCACCCGTAGGAGTAGTGTGGAGGTGGTGAAATTGTGGTCACTATATTCGTGGGTGCCGAAAGTTTGTCCCATAGAGAAACCCGGTGGATACTTGCAATGGAGAGTTTCTCTGGGATAACTGGATTGAGGAGAAGGTGGATTCTCAAATGTTCCCAAAATGCTCGGTTAAAGACCAATGGTGAATAAAGTGTTGTACGGTTAGGGATACCGTGCACCATAAAATGATAGGTTCCAGAACAAGTGTCGCTAACACTTGTGAAGGAACTGGGTTCATGGAAACCCTATGGTGGATATTCGCTATCCGCCCTGGGGAGGACTCATTGAAATAAGGAAGAGGAGGCCGAGAGTATGTCCTCTTTTACTAAGAAAGTAAGAGGGACTGCGTGGGTAATTGTCGTTGGCCAGAGTCGGAATAATGGCGATGATGTGGAGCGTAGAACCGCTCATTTGAAACTTTGTTGAGTGGAGAACGAGGTTAAGAGTAAAGTGACTGGTTGGGGGAGTTACTGAAAATAATGTTGGTTCGTAGAAGGCTCGAATATGGAGTCTGAGAGCCATTAGTATTGACCCGGAGTGCTTGGCTTAAATTGTTGGTGGGAATTCCACCTTATTAGTGGGTGGTGTATTCCTTAGGATACGATTTAGTAGTATTGTATATACTGTAGATTCGGGTGTGTAAATTGAGCTTGTAGTAGTATTGACGCGATTATAGAAGAGTAATTATATGACTTCCGTGGTATGGAAGTTCTATCTTTTCTTCACTCGTTATGAAGCGAGTGATGATATTTTAAATATATATGTGTCATATGTGTTACTTGATTTGAGTGTTTTATTACTTGTTTGCATTGTATGTGGATGTTATGACTTATCTCCACGACCAACAAGGTTAAGTAGTAATGCATAGGAGGGGTTCCTTGTTTGGATTCCGCTTTTGCAGGACGCTCCACGCGTGAACCTTAAGGACGTTGGGAGTGGAGAGATGCCATTTTTCCTTTCTCTTATTTTATGTATAGAATGCGAGTAAAGATATTATGGTTAGTTTGGAGTGATAGCATGCAACTAAATTTGCGAGGCTAGTACACTTCTAGTTCAAAATGGAACTAGTTATTTTATAATTTCTCTCCTAGATACGGGTTGAGATTTTATAAAGGTGGATCGAGGTGGGTAGGAGATTTTTGTTATTTGTTTAGTTATCTTGTTTTAGTGTATGATTGTTTGTTTTCTTTGATTATGCTTGTTACGCTTTATCTCCATGATCATCTAGTTAAGTAGGCATGTGTCGGAGGTGTTCCTTGTTTGGATTTCGCTTTACGAGACACTCCGCCGCATGAACACTTAACGATGTTGTGAGTGGATAGGCGTTATTTTTTCTTTCTTTTATTTTTCTGTTTCTAGAAGTTGGGTTGAAAGTTTTAGCCGAGAATCACGTAGAAGAGTGATTAAGGGCTATTAAAGTGCGAGATAGAAGCACGGTATATAGTTCTCTCCTCTGATCGATGTGAGGGAGATTGAGACACGAAGTCGAATTGAGACTTCGGGTTATGCCCGAAGTAGGATTTTGTTAATAAAATCTTTAATGATACTATGGTAAGACGTAGAAGTAGGATTTTATTAATAAAATTGTATGTTAAAATTTTACAGATCCCGATTATGTGTCTTAGACTGTCATATCTTAATGACCGACGATGCGAGGTAGTAGTGTAATGGGAGGGTTCCTTGTTTGGATTTCGCTTCGACGAGACATCCCACGCATGAACCCGAGCGAATGTCGGAAGTTGAGTAAGGTCTTTGGAACTAGGGATATATTTAGTGTTAGATGCCTACGATTTAGATAGTATATATGTAGATAGAATTTAGGGTTATTAGGACGTTAGGTCTTTAGGGTTTGTGATGTTAATTTAGGAAGGCGGTAAGGAGTTGACCACGAAATAAGTCGTGGGTTAACTCTATGAGGGATTTGATCCCTAGGAACGAGATTTATAGGGTCTCAAGAGGTTTGGTAGTTTAGGCCGAAGGAGATGAGGCCTTTCTTAGATGTGGTGTTATGTGGTGACTTCAATTACAGGGAGTTAATGGAAGTGCTGACCTTCACTCCTGAGCCCATGATAGTGAGCTCGAGAGTGGGTTTAATAAATAAGTTTCTGCCAGGTTGGGGAGTAATAATACTGGAGCATAGACCCATTGTTTATGCATCTCATAAGCTTAAACTTGTGGAATGTATTATCCCATGCTTGAATTAAAATTCATCGTCGTAGTGATCACCTTAAATAGATAAGGCACTACTTCCTGGGCAGGAAATTTGGTCTTTCTCGCAAGCAACAAGTTGTTGCAATATATCGTGGGAGAAATCGGGTTGGTGCTCGGAGTTCAGAAGGACTAGTGATGGGATATTTTCTCATTCGCTAAGGGAATGCGATTGGGGTAGTAGGTTTGTCGAGTAGAAAACCCATCGGAGAAATTGGTGAGGGCATAGGAAGCCATATGAAACGAACATGACTAGGGAGACTTTGTAGTAAGAATATTCCGGTCTATGATTGACCATTTCACATACTCACGTGAAGAGGAGTAGCGGTGAAGTGAAGAAGGGTATATTCATAGATGTTTGCATTTAAGTGCCAGGACCGTTCTGGTCATGATCCTATTTGAGAAAATGGTTGATCATTTGACCAGATTGTTGCATTTCCGACCATTATGGACGGACTGCATGTAAAAGAGTACGCCCCATTCTCGATGGAGGAATGGTAGAACCGTGGGAGGTGCCAATTAAAATAGGATGGACCGAGACTAGATATTCGTGTCGGAGGTTTGGTAAAGTTTCCATGAAGGTATGGGAACCTTATTAAGGGGAGTATATTTTACCACCCTAAAGTGGATGGGTGAATGGAGGAAGTCGACTTAATGCCGAGAGGCATATCATGAATGTACGCCTTAGGATACATGACTGACGGAGTAGTAGTGTGTATGGATGGAAATCCCTGTACAACCGTTAGGCTTTTGTATGGCCATATGGATTATTTCCTAAGGCATTGGCATCGTGAGTGGCCTAGCGTGGTCGGTTGAGTAATTCGTATACTCGTTGGATGGAACCAACGGGTAATATGTTCCTTGGACCTGGAGTGGTCTCGGGGCATTTCTTTAAAGATTTGGCTCTTCAGCCATACGCAGGGAGTGAGATGTAACATGATTAGGGAGGTTAGGCTATTTTGCGCCAAGTTATGGGGGTGTTTTCTTCCATCATAGGGAGATAGGATCATTAGTTAGAAAGGGAACGCTTTGTGCTATGCTACATCACAGAGGAGGTTGACTGAGATCGATAGAATTGACCTCAGTCCGGGTCCATTTGGGATGTTACAATAACGAGGGGTTGTTTAGGATGGTAGAATCCTAGTTTAGAGTAGTATACCCTTTATCAGATTTAGGTATGCCCGAATTTTGGGGGCAAAATTCACTCAGAATGGGGGGAGTATATAACAACCCTCGATTCTGGGAGGCTCATTTTATATTAATTTTACCGCATAAGGTAATTATATAAAATGTGGGGACTGGAGTAAATATTAATTGAATGAATTGAAAGTTAATATTTACTAGATTGATGTATATTTACTGTATGTGAAAGTAAATATCATGAAGTTGCATGTTTATAGTGTCAAGTATTTAAAATGACATTTAGATTTAAATAAGATTGGAATTCAAAATGATTTATATAAATTTCCGGATGCCAGTTTAGAGGGTGTAGTTAGTCTCGGAAGGTGCGAGACAGTCAAACTAAGTGCCATATTGTAGTTTTGTATTTCGAGCACTTTTACCTGGTTTTAGCTTATATGCATATTTGCGAGTCATTTTAATGTGGTATTAACCACTTAAGTTGGGAGAATTATGTTAAGTCACGATTTTGGTCTTGCCCCTTATTTCATTTCCTCATTTTATGTCTTAAAACATAGAGATATAAGGAGAGAAAGAAAGAAGAAGAGAAAAGAGGAGAAAGAAGAGAAAAATGAAGATTGAAGATGGATTGATGCTCCTACTCAAAGAAATCTGATATTTCCTACATCAAGGCAAGTTTTCTACTTGCTAATATGTGATTTAAGTTGAATAGATTGTATGATATTTATGTATATTCATTTTGGAGATCAAAAATGGAATTTATGGGAATTGAACCATAATCTTAGTTTTGATGATAAAAATTGTGGATTATAATGGTTATTAATCATGTAGGATAAATGTTGTTGGTTGTGGGTAAAATTGAAGAGATTGGAGGTTTGGGAGAATTAGGACTCATAACCCTTAAGACAAATTAGGCAAATCTGCAGAACCGAATCGATTCAGCCTGGCCGAATCGATTCGCCTTGAGACAGTTTCCAGGTATGGGTCGACCGAACCGATTCGGATGATCCGAATCGATTCGGTAATTATGCATAAAGTCAGGTTTTCTTGACCGAATCGATTCGGATGGTCCGAATCGATTCTCTTTCCTGAGCCCAAATCGATTCGGCTAGGCCGAATCGATTCGGAAGCCCTGCATTTTTAAGTAATTTTGTTAGTTTAGTTCCCATTTATTTTATTTAAATCTAGGGCCTAGGAACCTTCTTTAACGAATTAAACTAAGTGTCCTAGAGTTTTAATTGAGTTAGTTACTTTCCCTAATCTAGGAATGGGTTATGTGGGGACTTTTCCGGGGTTATGCCTATTGATGTTAGGGCATCATTTCTTCTAGTCAATTACTATAAAACTAAGAGTTATAATATTATGTTGGGAGACTTTAGGAGCTCATTCGAGCTATATTAGCCCTGATGGTTTATAATGACACCATAAAAGTATGTTGGGAGAATAAATTGGAAGGTCATTTATCCCTTCGAGGTATGATGATATTGGGGTTTTAAAATAATACCCTACAATGTTTGGAGGAAATTAGGAGTTTACTTACTCCTTTGAGGTTGTAGTAACGATATAAATTATCGTATGGCTCCGGATAATAAGTTATATTATTCAAAAGAAGTAAATAGTAATGGTTTCTGATAAAATGAGACATATACATTGAAATGAGATGCAAATGGTATTGATTTTTGTAAATGATAATTTACTTAATCATGAAACTAGTAAATGATAATTTACTTGATTTTGAAAATGATAAATAAAATGGTTTAAACACACCTCTCTAAATGACATCATAAGGGAAGTCCGCGCGCGAGGTGATGCCCCCTGATGAATTAACGCAGGGTGGATATAGTCCAAAGGCCATGTGAGCGCTTATTGTTGTATATTTTTCTGCGATGGGTAGGAGATTCTGGGTGTGGTCTTGACTACCCCGCAGGCACATGGCCGCTTCCCGACTGATGATGCTGAAATTAGCACCACCAGATAAGGTGTTTTCAAGCCCAATCTAAGAACAACAATGGCAGCATAGTTATGTAAAAGGTAAGAGAATGAGATGAGGAGAAGAGGAGAGAGCACCAAGATATGAGTGGTTCAGCCTAAATTGGCCTACGTCCACTGTGTGTGTGAAAATAACCTCACTGCAACAAGGCACTAACGGCCATGGATACAATCTCTCAAGCTTTCTCTCTCTACTGTGTATCTAGACAGAGTTTCAGCTAGGGTTGAATATCTGGATCCTCAAGGTAGAGGACGACCTCTATATATATAGTACTTAGGGGGTGTAGTGTACCCCCATGCATGTAATATGCACATGTGTGTTAGACTCACCAATAGGGGGAAGCCACCTGTCACTGTCACATGTAAGGAATGATGATGAAATATTCTCCCCACGTGTGGAGAATAATCTTGTTACAACTAATTTGTGCTCATGTGTCCTTATCCAAATGTCAACAAATGCTCGGCCGCCATATTGGTGCATGACCTTGGCCTGGGAGAGGCCGAGCTGTAAAGGCTTGATATTCGTTCAATCCGAGATATGCCATAGGGAGTCTCGGCCAGATCTCAGCCGAGACAGTATGCTAGGGTCGTCCCCAACCGAGGTTGGACTGATTCCATCTTTGAAGATTACCAAGGCTTCTTGTCACCTCGGCCTACACTCGACCGAGGTTGCCATACCCAGGTATATGATAATGCTTAAGCTTACTAAGGCTCTTTGTCACCTCGACCTACACTCGGCCGAGGTTGCCATAACCAGGTATATGAGAATGCTGTTGATGCCTGTGATGCGCGTAATGTCCATTGGAAATGTAGGTGATAGTGTCGGCCTGGGCCGACGTTACTAAGGCCGAGGACTGATATCGTGGGCCCATGGCTTATCCAGGGTCGGTCAATATCTCGGCCATCACCTCGACCGAGGTTGGTGTCTCTAGACCGAGGTCACACTTGGGGCATATCAATCACCCCCCAGCCCCTAGTTACATATGAGGGAAGGTGACTAGGGGATTAGTACGCATCCGAGGCCTGTCTTCTTACGAACCAGTACTTACTTGACACTTGTCCAATGTTGGAGCATGATCACTTGGTAGGCGTGTGCTGTCAGCCGCCCTTTGGGGCTCCCAAGGAAATAATGGGCCTGGGTAAACGCGCCCATATATTTAAGGGTTTCAAAACCCTTTTCCCTCCTCCTTCTTCTTCTTCTTCATTTCTTCTCTCCTGTGCACGATTTCTTCCTGCAATTTCTCTCTCTAAAGCACTTCTAATCAAGGCTCTACTGTAGAGGCATTTGTTGGTTTTTTCGCGAGTTTTCTTCATTTGCCCTCATCGTTTCATTTCCAGGTATTTTCTCCCTTCCATTTACTTTGTTTTTCGCTTTCGGTTTGCATTTTCCAGTGAATTTCTAAGTTTTTCGGCGAGCACCATTATTTCAGGCGAACTGTGTTTGCTTTGAATTTCTTGGTTTGATCTTTAGACTCCTTTATTTTACAAGTCAATCCTGTTTGTAGTTTTAGGAGTTATTCCTAAGTTTAGGGTCGTCCTCTGATGCTCAGACCTTTATACCAGCTTCTTGAGGATTTTCCCTCTCTTAGAGAAAAGACCCTAGAAAAGATTAGGCAAATAGAAAGGGCCCAAGAGGAGGCTCGTAGGTTGCAAGAATTTCCCATTAGACCTATCTTTCCCCCACCTCTCAAGGTGGTATATCCTGATCCCCCTGAGTTCTTCTATCAGACAGAGGTCCCTGCCGACCCCATATCGATATTTGAGTCTGAGTCTTCCACCTCAGACCCTATGTCTATGGACTCATTTCAGGAAGCCATGGATTTCACACCTCGGCCTGGTCAGGCCCCTGATCAGGCCGAGGTCTCCAGCCGAGCCTCATCCCATAATGGCTCAAGCACCTCAGCCTCTTCTTCATAGGTTGAAATTGTTGAGCCGAGTGTGGCTGTGCCACCCATTCTTGACGCCATCCCCCTGTCGGCCGTCACAGGGGCAGAGTTCGTTCAGAGATTCGCTAGTAACCCATCTACATCTGCTCCGACCGACGTTGAGCTTGATGATGATGAAGATGCTGAAAGCGATGTCGACGTCTCTGAGGCGGCCGAGATCGAGACCACGGTAACTGAGGTGGATCTTCTGTGCTTCAGATATTTATACTCCATTAGTCCCTCCATAAAATTAAGGAGACCTCTGAGGGAAGAGAGGGCCTATCACGACCGAGATGGAGAAATCTGCCTGTACGAGCAGATGTTTAAGTTAGGTTTTCGCCTACCCATTCATCCCATCGTCAAATCCATACTCTCCTATATCAATTGGCTCCCTCACAGCTGTCCCCCAACGCCTGGAGAGTCATCATAGGGGCCATTATCTTATGGAGGGCAGTCCACCACTCTGACCTCACAGTTCAGGTCTTTGCTGGTTGTTATGTCCCAACCTCGGCCAAAAACCATCTGAGCTACTATCATTTTGTAGCTCGAAGGCCTGAGAAGAAAATGCTCCAGGTGACTCAGACCTCAAACCATAATTGGAAGCCCCGCTATTTTTTCGCCTCTGGACCATGGGAATTTGGCCCATGCGTTCTCTCTTCCACACTTGAGCCGAGGATACCCCTCAAATGGGGTAAAGTCTCCATGTATGCTAGGGCTGACCCTGGTCTAAGTCTTCAGAATATCCAGAAGGTGAAAGCCCTGCAAGACCAAGGGGCACATGGTCTTTTTGTTAAGTTCGAACATTTGCTGACCCCCCATTATCTCTCGGGGACGGGCCTAGGTGGAAGTCCCCTTGTTGACTTTGGTAAGGATTTTTCTTTTAAGTTTAACCTCTGAACTCATTCATATCTGATCTCTAACCCATATCTTTTAACTTTTGCAGAGCGACCACAAGGCATTCCAAACGAACTGTGGGAGATGGCTGCACCGAGCTTAGCAAGACTTGCCAAAAAAGCCGGTCTGAACGCTCCTCCCCCAGCTCCCTCTACATCCAAATCTCAGGCCTCAAAGAAGAGGGCCCCAAAAGCCCCTGCCTGTGAGGATCAGAGGCCGACCTTGAGACAAAAGAAGGCCTCTGATGCTGTAATTCCAATCTCCTCGGCCGACACCCTGTCGGCCCGCCTGGACCAGCTGAAGTTATCTGACAACATTGTCGGCCATAATCTACAGGACCTTGACGCCATCGGCTCTGCAATGACCGAGGCTGACAAGCGCTTTTTCAAGTCTCTGGATACACAATTACTGGTTGAGTTCGGCCTTCACAGAGCCGTTCAGGTACGTCTTGATCTCTTCATCAAAATTTTATGAGTGCAACATCTGACTTTTCTCCAGCTTAACCTCTTCCTTAAATGTGTAGGGAGTGGCTGCTATGCACCACCTATCGAACTGGACTCTGAGGAAATTGCCCCTCATCCAGAAGGGGCAAGAGGCCGAGAAGGTTCAGAGTGCCCTAAATGCTGAGGTCGATCGTCTAAAATCAGAGCTGCAGAACTCTGAAAGTAAGGTTAAGGGGTTGGAGAAAGACATTTCTCTGCTCGTCAAAGATCACGCCAAAGCCCTGAAGGCCAAAGATGACGTTCTGCAGCAGAAGGTCAGCTCGGCTGTCAAGGCTACCCTCGAAGATGCCTCGGATAAAATAATTTCTGACTACAAAGCCTGGGACGAATTCATGGGTTTTGGCTTTGAATATCTTGAAAGAGGTATCAAGGCCACTACCAAATGGACTGAAGTCAGAAAGAGGGAGGTCGGTACTCTAAAGGCCTCTGACTTTGTGGGTCTCGGCTTTGCTGACCCTCAGTTTTCTCAAGCGCTTCAAGAGGTGGAGGACGCGGCTGCTGCTCCTACTGAGACTGCAACTCTGGGAGGGATCGAGGTCGGAGGGGCAGACCATACTGATGACGTGGCCGAGGTGACTAATTCTTATCAAGCCAATCAGGCCAAGGCGGTTAATGTTCCCCCCCAAACCTTTAGGATTTGTAACTTGTAACTTGTAACTTGTAACTCGTAACTTGTAACACCATGGTGCTTTGTATTCAAGGAATATTTGTTACTTCTTTGTATTTCAACCTCTGAATGCTATATGATCTCTTCTATTATTTTATTGTAGTGATGTCTTGTTTATACTCAGTCAATAATTTTGACCTTAGACCTCTTCACCACTGAATTGTTATTAGGCTCTGAGGTCATTACATAAGATGCTATTCTCATAACCAACTTCACCAAATTAATGATGTTAAGGGTCTGAGGTCATCTACTAAGGTGTCTGAGCTCAGACCTCTTCACCACCGAGTGATGTTATGAAGGTCTGAGGTCATCACCTAAGATGTCATCCTCATAATTAATTTCACCAAATAAATGATGTTAAGGGTCTGAGGTCATCTACTAAGGTGTCTGAGCTCAGACCTCTTCACCACCGAGTGATGTTATGAAGGTCTGAGGTCATCACCTAAGATGTCATCCTCATAATTAATTTCACCAAATAAATGATGTTAAGGGTCTGAGGTCATCTACTAAGGTGTCTGAGCTCAGACCTCTTCACCACAGAGTGATGTTATGAAGGTCTGAGGTTATCACCTAAGATGTTATCCTCATAATTAATTTCACCAAATAAATGATGTTAAGGGTCTGAGGTCATCTAACTAAGGTGTCTGAGCTCAGACCTCTTCACCACCGAGTGATGTTATGAAGGTCTGAGGTCATCACCTAAGATGTTATCCTCATAATTCACCAAATTAATGATTTTAAGAGTCTGAGGTCATCTAACTAAGGTGTCTGAACTCAGACCTCTTCACCACCGAGTGATGTTATGAAGGTCTGAGGTCATCACCTAAGATGTTATCCTCATAATTAATTTCACCAAATAAATGATGTTAAGGGTCTGAGGTCATCTACGAAGGTGCCTGAGCTCAGACCTCTTCACCACCGAGTGATGTTATGAAGGTCTGAGGTCATCACCTAAGATGTTATCCTCATAATTAATTTCACCAAATAAATGATGGTAAGGGTCTGAGGTCATCTAACTAAGGTGTCTGAGCTCAGAACTCTTCACCACCGAGTGATATTATGAAGGTCTGAGGTCATCACCTAAGATGTTATCCTCATAATTCACCAAATTAATGATGTTAAGAGTCTGAGGTCATCTAACTAAGGTGTCTGAGCTCAGACCTCTTCACCACCGAGTGATGTTATGAAGGTCTGAGGTCATCACCTAAGATGTTATCCTCATAATTAATTTCACCAAATTAATGATGTTAAGGGTCTGAGGTCATCTAACTAAGGTGTCTGAGCTCAGACCTCTTCACCACCGAGTGATGTTATGAAGGTCTGAGGTCATCACCTAAGATGTTATCCTCATAATTAATTTCACCAAATTAATGATGTTAAGGGTCTGAGGTCATCTAACTAAGGTGTCTGAGCTCAGACCTCTTCACCACCGAGTGATGTTATGAAGGTCTGAGGTCATCACCTAAGATGTTATCCTCATAATTCATCAAATTAATGATGTTAAGAGTCTGAGGTCATCTAACTAAGGTGTCTGAGCTCAGACCTCTTCACCACCGAGTGATGTTATGAAGGTCTGAGGTCATCACCTAAGATGTTATCCTCATAACCGATGATGTAAAAATGGAATAAGAGTTGTCATAGGAACTGATCTTTTTATTAATAACCTCTTCTCAATAAGATGGTATATTTACATATAATTCTACGCAACATCATATGTAATATCTCTTTAGGTGGTCAGCATTCCATGGGTTAGTGAAAGGTTCTCCTTCTAGGTTTTCTAGCCTGTAAGTTCCAGGCACAACCTCTTATGTTACTTTGTAGGGGCCATACCAGTTTAGGTGTAGCTTATTTGCCTTTTGTAGGATCTTCTTTAGCACTAGGTCTCCCACTGCAATGGGTCTTGACTTCACCCTTTGGTTGTAGAATTTCGCTGCCCCCTGCTGGTAGGCTGCTTTTCTGACCTCTGTGTCTTCTCTTCTTTCTTCGATAAGATCCAAGTCTAGCCTCCTCTCTTCCCCATTGCTGTCTGGGTCGTAGGTCTGAATCCGATGAGTCGGTAGTCCTACTTCCGTTGGTATGACGACCTCTGAGCCATGTGCCAGCATGAAAGGGATTTCTCCTGTTGGTGTCCTTGACGTGGTTCTGTAGGCCCATAACACAGCGTAGACCTCTTCTGGCCATCTCCCCTTCGCATCTTCTAACCTATTCTTGATTTCGTCCAAGATGGTTCTATTTGTGACCTCGGTCTGGCCATTTTCCTGAGGTCGACCAGGAGACGAGAAGAACTTTTTAATCCCCACTCTTAGGCAATACTTTTCTAAGGAGGAGTTCTTGAACTGGGTCCCATTATCCGAGATGAGAGTGCTTGGGAGGCCATATCTGCATATGATGTTCCTCCAAATAAACTGGAAGGTCTTCTGCTCTGTAATTGTTATCATCGGTTCTGCCTCCACCCACTTTGAAAAGTAGTCAATGGCAACTATCAAGAATCTATAGTTGTTGACAGCTCTTGGCAAAGGTCCTACCAAGTTAATTCCCCATACCGCAAATGGTCATGGAGAAGAGATTAACGTCATAGGCTGATGGGGTTGATGAGGGATAGTGGAGAACCTTTGAAATTTATAGCACCTCTTAACATAGTCTGCAGTGTCCTTAGACAAGATAGGCCACCAGTATCCCTGAGTGATGATCCTCTTGGCTAAGGGCCTTCCCCCTATGTGGCTAGAGCAAGAACCCTTATGAATCTCCTGTAAGACCCGGGGCACTTCCATGGGATGCACACATCTGAGGAGAGTAAATAGAAACCCCTTTTTGTACAAGACGTCTTCTATCATTGAGAACTTGGCAGCCCTGTATCTCAACTTTCTCCTTTCTAGCTTGAACTCAGGCAGCTCTCCCTCTCTTAGGTATCTGATGAGCGGGTCGATCCACGAGTCTCCTAGGTTCACATTATGATAAGGGCTACATACCTCGTCCTCCTCGATGGTTGCCTTTCCTAAGACCTCGATTGGAATGGTCCTTCCCATATCTGTCTTTACTGCTGAGGCCAGCCTTACCAATGCATCAGCGTGATTGTTGCTCAGTCGAGGCACTCTCTTCAGTTTTGCTTCTTCAAAATATTCTAACAACCTTCTTACCTTCTTTAAGTACTTGGCCATCCTTTCGTCTTTGGCCTCGTATACCCCCAATAATTGATTGACAACCAACCTTGAGTCGTTATGGAGTAGGAGTCGCTTTACTCGAAGAGTTGTTGCCAATAAGAGACCTGCTATCATGGCCTCATACTCGGACTCATTGTTTGAGGCCTGGAAGTTGAATCTCAAGGCGTATTCAATGTTGGCGCCATCCGGAGCCGAGAGTATCAGTCCCGCCCCGCTTCCACTGTCACAGGAAGAGCCATCAACGAAGAGGCTCCAGACGTCTGTATCTGATGAGAAGACCCCTTCTCTCATAACCCCTTTCTTGAAGAGGTATCGATCCTCTTCGTTCTCTTCTATTCAGCTCTGGGTTTTGCCTGAGATGACCTCTTCCCAATCTCGGAAGACGTTTAGTGTTGTCTCTTCCGAATCTCGGAAGACACTACGGTTCGTCTCTTCGTCGTCATCTAGGCCTTTCTCTGTCTCGGCCTCTTCCAAACTTCTACCAGCCTCTTCCCAGGTGAATTCTGGGAAAAATTCTGCGAGGGCTTGCCCCTTGATGGATGTCCTAGGCTGGTAGGTAAGATCATATTCTCCTAGTTCGATGGCCCAGGTCATCAATCTTCCGGACTTCTCAGGTTTGTGCAGAACCTGCCTTAGTGGGGAGTCAGTGAGGACTACCATGGAGTGAGCTTGGAAGTAAGGCTTTATTTTCCTTGAGGCATGTATTAGGGCATAAGCCAACTTCTCCATTCGGGGATAATTTTGTTCAGACCCTTGAAGGGCCTTACTGTTGAAGTACACAGGCCTCTCGACCCCATCCTCTTCCCGTATGATGGCCGCACTGATGGCAGATTCAGAGACTGCCAGATACACAAATAACCTTTCCCCCGTGATGGGACGAGACAGCAACAAGGGAGACCCTAAGTAGGACTTGAGTTGATTGAAGGCTTTTTCACACTCTTCGTCCCATTGGAAGGCCTTTCTTAGAACTTTAAAGAATGGAAGACACTTGTTCGTTGCCCTAGAAACAAACCTGTTAAGGGCAGCCACTCTTCGCGTGAGTCTCTGGACGTCCTTAATATTCCTAGGAGTCTTCATGTCGAGTAATGCCTTGATTTTCTCAGGGTTCGCTTCATTCCCCCTCTGATTAACGATGAACCCCAGGAACTTCCCAGCTCCTACTCCGAAGACACACTTTGCTGGGTTGAGTTTCATTCTGTACGAGTCCATAACATCGAAGGTCTTGTCAAGGTCCGCTACGTGAGTACATGCTTTCAGGCTTTTCGTTAGCATATCGTCTACATATACCGCCATGGTCTTACCTATTTGCTCTTCGAACATCTTATTGACAAGACGTTGATACGTTGCCCCCGCATTTTTCAGACCGAAGGGCATCACCTTATAGTAGTACGTCCCTTTGTCAGTAATGAAGGCTGTCTTCTCAGAGTCTTCAGCATCCATGAAGATTTGGTTATAGCCTGAATAAGCGTCCATGAAGCTCATGAGCTCGTGCCCTGCCATTGCGTCCACCATCTGGTCTATCCTAGGTAAGGGATAGCTGTCTTTCGGGCAAGACCTATTCAGGTCAGTGAAATCTACACACATTCGCCACTTCCCATTGGCCTTAGGCACGATGACTGCATTTGAGAGCCACTCCGGATAGGTAACCTCTCTTATGAACTTGGCCTCTTCCAACTTTTTTACCTCTTCCCGGATGACGTCGTACTTCTCCCTGGAGTAGACTCTTCGTCTCTTCTTGATTGGCTTGGCATCTCTGTCCACGTTGAGCTTGTGGCTCATGACCTCAGGGTCGATGCCAGGCATATCTGTGTGACTCCATGCGAAGACACTCTGTCTCCTCCTGAGGAAGTTTATCAGCTCTTCCTTGATTCCTGGCTCTAGGGCCTTACCGACCTGGACAGTTTTTTCCGGCTCGTCCTCATTGAGGACGATGGATTCTACCTCTTCCGCGGCCTCACCCTTCTTCAATTTTGTTTCGTCTCTTGGGTCAAGAGTGTCAATGCTGTAAGTGGTGGTCGCTCTCTTATGGGCTTCTCTCTCTTCGGTCGAGTTGAAGTAACACTCTCGCGCTGTGGTCTGGTCCTCATTGAGGACGATGCTAAGAATGAACCATATGCGACTCCTGTTTTAATTTGGTACAAGAGTGATCGTCCGGTATTTTATTAGGTGGGGTGTCACAGCATGACAAATCTTTTTTAACTTGAAGAGGTTCGTGATTTAGGATATGCATTGGATCTGATACGTATTTCTTCATTATTGACACGTGGAACACATTATGTACACTAGAGAGTTCAAGGGGTAACGCTATTTAATATGCAACAGATCCTATCCTTTCAAGGATTTCAAAAGGTCCTAAGTATCTTGGACTCAATTTTCGTTTCATTCCGAATCGGATTACTCCCTTTGCTGGTGATACTCGCAAGAACATATAATCTCCTCTTTGGAATTCTAGTTGGCGGTGTCGATTGTCAACGTAACTCTTTGAACGGCTTTGAGCGATTTGAAGTCGATCTTGTATCAATTTTACCTTGTCTATTGTGATCTAGATCAATTATAGTCCCAATAATTATCTTTCTCCAACTTCTACCCAATATGCATGGGAACGACACCTTTTACCATAAAGTGCCTCATACAAAGCTATTTGAATACTTGCTTGATAACTATTATTATACGTAAATTCCACCAACGGTAAATGATCATCCCAATTCCCTTTCAAATTAAGTACAGATGCCTTAAGCATATCCTCTAAGGTTTGAATGTTTCTCTCAGATTGTGCATCTGTTTGAGGATAAAAAGCGGTGCTGAAATTCAATTTTATTCCCATGGCTGCTTGTAGGCTTTTTCAGAAGCGAAACATGAATCTAGAGTCACGATCATAAATAATTGAAATTGGGGTTCCTTGAAGCTTAATAATTTCCCGCATGTACAACTTAGCTAACTTTTCTAAAGAATGGGTAATCTTAATGGAAGAGAAAATGAGAAGATTTAGTTAACCTGTCAATAATTACCCAAATAGAATCATTACCATTTGAACTCCTTGGTAAACCTGTCACAAAATCCATAGTAATATGTTCCCATTTTCATTCAGGGATAGGTAGGGGTTGCAATAATCCTGATGGTTTTTGATGTTGAGCCTTTACTTGTTGACAAACCAAACATTGAGATATAAATTTTGCTATCTCCCTCTTCATGTTATTCCACCAAAATACTTCTCGAATATCCCTATACATTTTTGTACATCCGGGATGAAATGTGAATCTTGAGTAATGACTTTCCTCCAAAATTTGCCTCTTTAGTTAGGCATCACATGGCACACACACTCTATTTCCAAACCTCAATATATCATCTCGTATCACAAATTCAATTCTCTTACCCTCGATGACTTCTTCTCTAATCTTCTTCAGTTGTGAGTTATTTACTTGTGCAATATTGATCCTTTCCATCAACATGGGTTGTACTTTTATGTTTGCGATTATTCCTCCTTTGCTCTAAATACGTACATCTATTTCCATACTTCTCAAATCCCTTAACAACGGTTCCTGATTTGTAATGAGGCATGCTAAATTTGCTGCTTAAAGTGTTGGCTACTACATTAGCTTTCCCTAGGTGATAATGAATATTTAAATCATAATCCTTCATTAATTCTAACCACCTCCTTTGTCTCATATTCAATTCTTTTTGGGTAAAAATATATTTTAAACTCTTATGATCAGTATAAATCTCACAAGTGTCACCATATAAATAATGTCTCCAAATCTTAAAAGAAAAATTATAGCTGCTAATTCAGGGTCGTGGGTTGGATAATTCTACTCATGGGTTTTTAACTGTCTCGAGGCATAAGCTACTACTTTTTTTTATTTTGCATTAGCACACATCCCAAACTATTTTTAGAAGCATCACTATAAATCACAAATCCCCTTGTCCCGGAAGGAATAGTCAAAATGGGGCAGTTACTAATCGATTCTAAAGTTCTTAAAAACTATTCTCAACTCCTCAGACCATTCATATTTCACCTTCTTTTGTGTTAACTTAGGTAGAGGTTTGTCAATACTATAAAATCCTTTAATAAATCTTTGATAATAACCAGATAATCCGAGAAAACTATGAATCTCTGTCACATTAGTTGGTCTAGGCCAATCCAGTATAGCTTTGATCTTTTGAGGGCCAACCGACACTCCCTCCTTGTAAATGACATGTCCTAAAAAAGAGACGTTAGGCAACCAAAACTCACACTTCTTTAATTTCGCATATAATTTCTCCTTCCTAAGGATTTGCAACACTACCTCTAAATGCTTTTCGTGTTCTTCAATACTCTTGGAATAAATAAGGATATCATCAATGAAAACAACCACACATTAATCCAAATATTTCCTAAACACTCTATTCAGCATATCCATAAAAGTGGCTGGTGCATTAGTTAGTCCAAATGGCATCACAAGAGATTCATAGTGATCATATCTAGTACGAAAAGATGATTCCGAAATATCGCCTTCCTTAATCTTAAATTGGTGATAACCTGATCTAAGGTCAATCTTAGAAAATACTTTCACACCTTGCAGTTGGTCAAACAAATAATCTATACGACGTAAGGGGTATTTATTCTTAATGGTCACCTTATTTAGTTCACGATAATCCATACATAACATCATCGTCCCATCATTTTTTTTAACAAATAACACTGGAGCACCCCGAGGGGATACACTTGATCTAATAAAACCGTTGTCTAAAAGATCTTGTAATTGAAATTTTAATTCCCTCAATTCTAAAGGTGCCATGCGATAAGGTGGTTTTGATATTGGCATAGTTTCGGGAATAAGGTCAATCGTAAACTCTTTTTCTCTACTAGGAGGTAGACTGGGTAAATCATCTGGAAAAACATCTGCAAAATGTTTAGCTATAGGAATATCTTCTAAACTAGGTTCTTTTGATTGCAAATCTAAAACACTTGCAAAGAATCCTTGACCTCCCTTCTTAAGAAAAGTACAAGCTTGGATTGCAGAGATAATGCGCATGGGAGACAGAATGTTAGTTCCTTCAAAACTGAATTCCGGTTAGTTAGGAATTTGAAAAATAACTCTCTTCTCAAAACAATCTACCTTAGCATGATACGATGCCAACCAATCCATCACCAAAATGACTTCAAAGTCTCTTATGTCTAAAACTATCAAATCGGCGAATAGTTTATGACTACTAACATCTATAGGGCCAGACTTATATACTAATATTCTCATCAATAACTCACCTGAAGGAGTAGAAATGTGTATGTTATGATTCAAGGGTTCAGGATATTAGGAAAGCGATTAATAAAACATACAGACACAAATGAATGGCTAGAACCAGGATCAATTAAAACTTGAAAAGGTGGTGCATATATAGAAAGTGTACCTGACACTACTGCATTAGAAGCCTTTGCATCGGAAAGATTAAAAACTCTACCTTGTCTTCCATGATCCTGATTTTCGTTAAAGGTCTTTGTTAGCGCCTTCCCTTTATTTGGGCAATCTCTTATTTTATGTCCCTTTTGGCCACACCCAAAGCAACTTTACGTCTCCAAGTAACATGGTTTCCCTTTATGAATATTACCACATTGTTGGCATCTATCAACATTAAAGGGTTTGTTTACTAAAGTTTGTCCTATATTAGTTATAGTCCTAAAGGGTTTGGTATTGGGGTTCCTTCCTCTTTGTTCTCCAAATTTCCTCTTACCCTCTCTAACCTGATTATATTCTTCACTATCCTTCTCAGCTATTATTGCCCTAGCCACCACGTCATTATATTATGTCAACTTCAGGATGAAAATTCGACTACGAATATTCAATCTCAACCCACGTTCAAACTTCTTGGCTTTTAAAACATCGGTTATCACAACATGAGGTGAAAAATGGGATAACTCAGTAAACTTGGCCTCGTATTGACTAATCGTCATATTACCTTGCACTAGACTCGTGAACTCAGCTGCCATTTCATCCTTCACCGTTTCAGGGAAATATTCCCCATAAAATATCACCAAGAAGTCATTCCAACCTATGTAATTATCCCTCTCCTAGTGTATTATCTTAGTCATTCTCCACCAATGTTCGGCTTCACCTTCTAACATAAATGTTGCAAATGAAACCTTTTGTTCATCGGTACACTTAAGAACATCGAGCATCTTTTCCATCTGCATCACCCAACTTTCTGCTTCAGTGGGGTTAGGAGTACCTTTAAAAGATGGCAGATTTAACTTCTTGAAGTGTTCAATAGTACATCTACTTAGTTCAGAATTCTATGTTTCTCCATTATTCACCTGATGCTCCACAATCTTTGCCAGACTCTCAATGGCCTTGTATGCACCTTCCAGTCCTTCCACAATTGAACCATTAGTTCCCCGAAGTTGATTTGGTCTTGGTCATTTTCTACAGTCATAGCCAAACGTAAGATGTATTATACTATCCCAAGATTACAAATTAGAAAAATAATTTTATATAAACAATTATATATAGACTGTAAGACATATGGGGGTTATCACATAAGTCATATATATTATCCTATATCCTATGTATGGAAACTTAAAATCTATAACGTTAGAAACTTATGTTCAGTAGTCTACGGGTTCATAAGCTATGCTCTGATACCACCTCTATCACGACCCCATTCCAAAATAGTAGGGGGAATGAATGTCTTGTTTTGACATGCCACTAAGGCAACAAATATTCTGGATTTAAAAATATTTCTTAAAATAAATGCAATGGAAATACAATCACATGGTTATGAATCGTAAAATACTAAAAGTGAAGGAATTACGTCATTAGAGCTTTCTAAAAGAAAACTTCATTTATATTAAAAGTAAAGAGTTACTACGTAAAAAAAACTTTTATTACAAAAGAGCCAAACATGCTCTATATGATAAAACAAACATTTTATTTAAAATAACAAAAAGCGCTCTAAAAGTTGAATCTTCAACATAATCTTTTTATGTTCCCTCCGCGAGCCTACTTATTTCCTGAAAAATTATTACAACGTCGGCTGAAAGTCGAGTGAGATTAAATCTCCAGACATTCCAAAGTTTTTTAGAAAATCGATACCTATTCAAATCAAAAGAGAAGGCATATACATATATGGATAGGAACTTGCAGTATAAAATTTAGAATGACAGTATATAGAAATGAATATCTTAGAATAGAATGGATGCAACAAATCAAAGGCAATAACTTTTTCTTTCAATTATATTATTTTAATGTCCAAGTACACTCTAATACCGTATTATTCTCCGGTAGTTGAGGGTCAATCGAACTTGTTAGTCACAACGCCTTATTTAGGGAACACCAGCGATAACCCAACTGGGAAGGTCAGTTAGTAAAGAGGCCCCTTAGGTCGAATCATATTTTCAATATTCAATGTCATTTTCAATAATCATGTTAATCGGTATGTCTATATGGACAAATATAAACATATCACAAATGAATCAATCATCGGTATCAGATGAATTTGAGAATAAAAGCAGTTCACAATATATATATATATATATATATATATATATATATATATATATATATATATATATATATATATATAGTTTGCATAATATCATATAATTAAAATGAACAAGGAATGTCAGGGTACTCATATAGAACAGAAGTCCGAAGTTATAGATACAAAGTCTTGGATCGCTCGTTAATCTTGAGACGAAACTTCTTCTTAAACTTTCCCCGCACTTTCTCTCACTATTTATTTGTAAGATTTTGGTATAATTTCGTTTAATGGATGATCCAAAAGCTTTATTTATAGTTTTTCAAAGGTATTTAGGCGCTGAGATGTGTCTGTGTGATAAGGCTGTCATTTTGGTGAGTCGGCGTTCACGTGTCGCGTAACGGAGCAGCATTGCAGTCTTAGTTCACCAAACAGCGACACATGTTTTAAATTTTTCTAAAGGATTGACATGTGTTTTATCTTTTCCTATAAAGGCGGCACGTGTGCGGTGGAGGTGTTAAAACCAAGCATAAGGTGTAAAGTTATTAAGGGTATAATGGTCATTTTACACATAAAGGGCATTTTGGTAATTTCACACTATAAATTTTTAATATTTGATAGAGGTTCCTGAAAATATTTTATTCACAAAATGATCCTTTTTACATTTTCATTTTATTCCCTAAAATCTTCTTAATTAAAACCAAGTCCTTAAAGTTTCATAGAATTATAATTTCTACCCCAAAAGTTATCATTTCGCTTAAGATAGGTTATAAGACTTTGATTTAATCCAATGTATAGATGATTCTTCATAATGATGATTTCTATCATTTCAATAAATAATACAAAAATTATAACAAGATTTGCAGGTAGGATTACCTTAGGGACTTTTACGTAATTACCTATGAATTTCCCTGAATTTTTCCTCGCTTTTTTCTTCCTAAACTTCCCGTTTCTCTCTCCTTAGGCTACAACTCTTCCTTGGTGAATTATGATGAAGGAGGAGCTTATCTCAAAGGTTTTAGGTCGGCATAAGGAACCTCCCCTTGGTCCAATCAAAATATGACACGTGGCAACTATGTAAGACTAAATATCATTTAAGGCTAAATGACTACTTACCCCTTGTTCGTAAAAAGATGATACCTTCTCACTCGAATGTTTGTTTGATGCAATGTTTATTATGTTACAAACCTAATTCATATACCTACGACTATCTAGTTTATAGCTCAAGTCAATTGTTATATTACAATGGTCAAAACTAGGCTTCAACATGAACATTTTTACCAAAAACTTCAAAATTTTGTAGTTGCAATTAATTCAATATTTCATGCCTTATGAAAGTATAATAACTTAACATTATATATATTAATGACACATTACCCATATCACATAGGCTGAACATGATTCAAACATAATTATATAACTTATCATTTAGCTTAGGATGTGTCATAAAATATCAATTTGACTCATTTTTCATTTAATTCTTCAAATTTAAGAATGGGTTTTATTATATTAAGAATCCATAATATCACATATGTAATAATACAACATTATTAGATAGTAAGTGAGATGAAATTGAAAGAAAACAAATATATATTGGCATACAAAAATGGGGTCATTAGAGAGAGAGAGAGTGTGTGTGTGTGTGTGTGTGTGTGTTGACTGACTATGAAATACAACCTATATTTTAGATTTTCTCTAATATTATATCATTAATATTAATTTGGTTTTGGGTTTTCCCCCGTCTTTGTGTTTAAATTATTTTTAGGTTTGGTGTTTTGATGTACTATTTTAGTCCAGGCTTTGCTTTGGGATATTTGGTATTTGGTCCTATTACTCATGCTCCTATGATGTTGTGTTATATGTCTTAATAATGATTAATTATGACAATCATAAATTATTTTTCCAAATAAGTAATGATATGTTGGTGTGAAATATTAGGAAGATAAATATGGATAAGTTTTGCATGTTTCTGCCTAATAGGTTGTCTAAGAAATATAAATCCGGTGTTGATTCATTCATCGAGATCGCAAAAGACTACCTTAATGAAAATAATAAGTCACGATGTCCATGTAGAGATTATTAAAACGCATATTTCCATGATCTGATAACTATCAAAAGTCATTTGTTGAGTCGTGGAATGTCTTATAGTTATACTTACCAGATAAATCATGGAGAGGAGGTGAATGATGAACAAAACTTTTCAAGTGCATAAGTGCCAAAAAATATAGAAGTTGAGGAGGAAGATGATGACATGTTCGGACAGTTAAATGATATGTCTGACCCCAATAGTTCTCTCGAGTGTAGTAAAAATGTTGTTAGTATATATATAATAAATTATTTGGTGAAATAGGAGAAGAACTATACCCGGGATGTAAAAAATTCTCCTCATTTCAGTTTCTTATAAAGTTGATGCATATTAAGGTTCTTAACCGCTGGAGCAACAAATCCTTTGATATGATGCTCCAACTGTTGAAGGAAGCATGTCTAGATTCAAAGCTCCCCTCTTTTCATTATGAAGCCAAACAAAAGTTGTGATATTTAGAACTCGGTTATGAATCAATAATTCAAATGTGCAAATATGATTGTGCATTATTTTGGAAAGAGAATAAAAATACGGATATATGTTTGGTATGTGATGAGATTAGGTACAAGTATGATGATAAAAAAGGGAATAACGTTCCTAATAAAGTACTATGCTACTTCTCATTGAAACCAAGGTTGTAGCGATTGTAAATGTCTAGGCATACAGCCACTGATATGAGGTGGCATAAGGAAAAACGAGTCGATATGCAAGATGTTTTGAGACATCTGGTTGATGTTGAGGAATGGAAAGACTTTGATAAGCAGTAACCTTGGTTTGCGGACGACACTCCCAATGTGAGGTTAGGACTTACTTCCGTTGTTTTAATCCATTTGGAAATATGAGTAACTCATACAGCATGTGGTCGGTAATACTCGTGCCTTATAATTTTCCACCCTGGCTATGTTTGATGGAATCATTTTTCAAGATGTCTTTGTTAATTTTGGGTCTATAAGCACCGGTTAAGGACATGGATGTCTTATTACAACACTTAATAGATGAGTTGAAAGATCTTTGGCATGTTGGTGTAGAAATATGGGATAATTTTAGTGAGGAATATTTTTGTTTATATGCTATTATATTATGGACGATTAATGACTTCCGGACATACAATAATTTGTCTGGATGGAGCACAAAAGGGTACAATACATGTCCAATATGCAATGAAGACACCTCTTCGCAATGACTGAGAAGTAAAATGTGTTATATGGGTCAACATCGTTATTCGCCTTCCAGTCATCCGAGGTTACATTATGGGAGAAATGAAGAAAGACTAGCACCGAGGGATTTTACAGGAGATGATATATTGGAGCATTTAGAGAAGGTGAAAATTCTAAAACCGCGTAAGCATCCAAAAAATAAGGATATGAAGAGAAAACTTACCCCGAAGGAACTAAACTGGATGAAAAAAAGCATTTTCTTTGAGTTAGAGTATTGGTAAAAGCTGAAATTAAGACATAATCTCGATGTAATGCATATTGAGAAGAATATACGTGATAGCATTTTTGGAACATTGATGACTATGGAAGGAAAGAAAAAAGATACAGACAAGGCCCGTATGGATTTAGCTGATATGAAGATAATAAAGGAGTTGCATTTACAAGAACAAGGTAACAGATGGCCGAAACCACATGCATCTTATACCATAATATTAGAAGAGAGAACAAACTTTTGCGCATTCTTAAACTCAGTCAAATTCCCAGATGGTTATGCAACGAATATGTCTAGAAATTTGATCATCAAGGATGGAAAGATATGGGGCTTAAAAAGTCATGATTGCCATGTTATTATGCAGCGACTTATCCTGGCTCACAAATGTCGATATTTGCTGAAGGATGTTAATACTGCATTAATTAAGTTGTTAAACTTCTTTGAGCAACTGTGAGCAAAAAAATTGAATGTGAAGAACTTGAAGAAACTAAAGGAAGAGATTGTCCTTATACTTTGCAAGATTGAAAGAATTTTTTCGCAAGTATTTTTTGATGTTATGGTTCATTTGGTTGTTCACTTACCATGCGAGGCTATGCTTGCCAGCCTGGTAAATATGCGATAAATGTTCCCTTTTGAGAGGTACTTTGAAAATATTTATTCAAATGTTTAATTGTGAACTTTCAATGTGTAAAATGATTTATCTATATAACATTTAATGTGTCCAAGAATCTGGGATCACTGAAGTTAAGCGTAAAAAATAAAGCTCGACCCGAAGGATCAATAACAGAGGCGTATGTTGTTAATGAAGCTGTAACTTTATGTTCAATGTACCTTCATGAGGTTGAAACCAAATTTAATCGAGTAGAACGGAACGATGATACATGTGGGGAAAACGTAATGCAAAGATCTCAGTTTTCTCTCAATCTGTTCGTCCATTGGGTGCTGCACAACCCACTTGATTGCCCCAAAGCATTACTGATAAGGTCCACTGGTATATCTTGAATAACTGCAAAAGAAATACGGTCTTGTCTTGGGTAAGTATCGTTTTACACAATCTTTTGATAATATTTCACAAAATAAAACAAAATCTTATTTTGCATGAGTAGTGAACTTCTGACTTAATTAGAGATTGAATTTCAAATCCAAGAACGTGAATTTCCATAGTGGTTTGCGGACCACGTTAGGTGATAATTTTAATAAATCGTTTGTTAATTTTTGATACTAAAACATGATAATAAATATAACGCTAACATGTTCTTTATATAAATGATAACTTTATGTCTCACTAGAAGCCACAAATGAGTTGTATTCATTGGCGTGCGGTCCAGCTGTTTGCGTGGACAAATAATCTGGTTGTATTGTTAATAGGATTCGATTTCAAGCTAAGGATCATGGCGATCGTCGCATAACTCAAAATAGTGGGCACAATGATGAAGTGGTTGATTTTTATGGACGTTTATGTAGTGTCATGCAAATGAAATACCTAAATCAGTACACTGTTTCTATATTTGAGGGTGATTCGACACTAATCCCAAGAAGAAGAGAGTACAAACGGACTATCACCTCACTTCTATTAATATTAGTTCGACGTGGTATAATGATGATCCCTTTGTGATTGAAACTCAAGAAACACAAGTTTTTTACTTAGATGACTACTAGTTGGGTCATAACTAGAAAGTAGTACAAAGGTGAAACATAGAAACATTTGGGACATTCTAGAAGAAGCTGATGCATGAGATACCAACGATTGTCTAAATAATGCTGCATACCATGAAGACAAATTTTTTGATATTTAAATGGTTATTCAAGAGGGAGATTTGGAGTTGAGTCAAATGGCACGTGATGAAAGCAGTGATTTGCAGGCACCTGATGATGATAATCTTGACAGTGGTGACGGTGATGATGAGGAAGATGAAACATTAGCAGAATACTGTAGTGATCAAGAGAAATGCAGTGATGACGTTTATGACAACGAGTGAAGGAAGATTACACGTTTGAGTTTTTTTTTGTTATTTAAATCAAAATGCACTTGTTATTATGTTATGGAACTTATTAAATTCCTATGTACTTGTTATTTGTGATGTTAATTGAACTTAGTTAAATTTATATGATTTGTGAAGGATTTGTGTTTATTTTATTTAAACTCTAAATTATATGTTACTTAACTGAGTTGGTTCCATTATCATTGCTTTTCTAATTTTATATTCGTAAATTAATTATTTTGATTAATTGATCAGGATTATTACCATCTTTATGGCACCTAGTGGACGTGGAGGTGGACATGGTTTTTCAACTAGTGCTTTTATGGAGTCACCAGTACGTAAGATTCAACTACACAAATTGCATCGAGGACATTGAATGGAGCACAAATGATGGGTGAAAATTCAACATTTGAGCCAAATTCTAACGGTACATGTCATATCATACCGCCCTTTAATTGCGATTTCCACTTTATATTATACATGTTAATCTTCTTAGCATCTACTTTAATTGCATCAAGACTCATGTTTTCCTTTTCATGTTGTCACAATTTTACAACATGCACACTAACATGATATATATAATTATAAGCAATTAGTTAACTGTTTTTATAGAAAGATTTGCCATATGATATTTCTAGGTGTTGAACGTATCAGGTCCTCATTAGATGTTTTTATAGGCAGTTAGTTAGTTTAGTTCGTTAGTTCTGGAGTTGGTAGAATTATTTTGTTTGTTAAGTTTCCTCCTAAATTGGTGTGGTTACATCCCTTGAACGTGGATCCGTCCTTTATCCTTCTTGAAACAATATATCCTAGTAAGATATTTTCAAGGGAAGATCTATTGAACCATTTATGGAATTATGCTGGCTTGATTGAAAAATATATATATTTAAACATGATGAACAATTATTAGAGTTGTTGATACCAAAATTAGTATGCTGATATAGACGAATCACAAGAAAACACGTGTCGATCTACATGGCACAATAGCAACGAGGAAGTCTATTCCCCCGACCAAGTCAGACTCACTCCGAGCAACAAGTATACTCCGAGGAACTCCAGCTCTCCGAGGAACTCCAACGCTCCGAGGAACTCCAGCGCTCCGAGGAACTCTTGAACGACGAGCAACTAAGGCGGTTCGAGCTGCATCTCGACCACAACATTGATTGCCAGATAATTAACAGTTCAACTATTCATTGAATGCTTATCATCTTGACGCACACGCTTGAAGAGCATTAAATGAATTACCCTTTCATATGTACATCATTTAATGTATCACCCTTTCAGATTATAGCCTCAAGGCTATAAATACATTGTATTACCCTCATTCAAGGGGATCGAAATTTCTTGATAGTACTTGTAATCGAGAATTCCCAAACACTCAGCAATAACATAACAGTGGACGTAGGCCATTCATATAAGGCTGAACCACTTTCAAATTCTTTGTCTCATTTATTTATCTGTGATTGAATTATTAGAGTAATCTAGTTTTTTACATCAACAGATTGGCGCCGTCTGTGGGAACGACTGTTGTTATCGTTTTTCACCAAAAATCATTCATCATTAATGGCAGATAATCCAAAATCCAGCAATCGAAATGCTGGAAATGCTGGAAATCCTCCAAATCCCTCTGCACCTCCAGATCTGGCTGGGATTATGACAAATCTGGCTCAAGGACAAACCGCCATGCAAGAAATAATGCGACAACTCATACAGACCCTTCATGGCGGTGCACCTACACATTCGGGACAACGAAGTGGTCAGAGGCAAACTTATTTACTTTCATCACGATCCAGGCGTACAGATGCCTATCGTAATGAGGAATCTGATGATTTCTCTTATCAACCTGGGCGAACTTCGTCAATAAGGGCTACAGATACTGATCAACGTATCACTCTCTCTCCAGAAAGACCCAGTGCCTTGGAAAGACTGAGTAGGGTGTCTCCTTTCAGTCGATTAGGCCCTAGGAGGAATAGGAGTCCACCTAAGACCATGTCGAGGAGTTTTCGACAACCATCAGATCTAAGAGAAGGATCATCACAATCACGACCAGTTGCTCGTCAAGATAGATCTCAGGAGGCCACTTCAGAGCAATCAATTGCTCGAACTAACAAGCCCGGGGAGGGAAATGATGCATGGAAGGGTTCCATTCAGCGGTTGGAGGATAGATTGGGAGAAATGGCTAAGGCGAAGAATCCCTTACAACGAACTTTTGTTCAAGGGACACCTTTTGTCCACGCCATTGTGGGTTTTCCTACCCCGTCAAAGTTTAAAGCACCAGTGGTGACCCCCAAATATGATGGAAAGACAGATCCTGTTCTACACATAGAGCAATATCAAGCTACCGCCGACATCTATGCTGTCCCCGACGAGATGAGATGCATAGCATTCTCGGGAACTCTTACTGGATCTGCCCAAATATGGTACAACAATCTTCCTCGGGGTAAGATTTCAACTTTCTTTCAGTTGGCCGAGATGTTCATCGACAATTTCTATTTTGGAGCAAAGCCAGTAAAAAGAGTAGCACACTTGTTAAGTGTTAGACAAAAATCTAGTGAGAGTACTAGAGATTACATAACTCGTTTTAATAACGAGAAGCTGGAAGTCATAGATTATGAAGAAAAGACAGCAATCACCGCCTTGATGAGTGGGTTATTACCTAACAAGTTGTATTACACTTTGGCCAAAGATCCACCTACAACTATATCAGAGTTGATGGCAAAAGCGGCCAAAATCATGAATGCCGAGGAGGCTATGGCTGCGAAGAAGAATATGGATAAAGAAACCAAGGTGAAAGACGACAAATCCAAGAAGAAAGAGCATAAGGGCAATGGCGGTGACAAGCATTCCAAGAATAATAAATCGTCATGGGAAGTCCTGAAGAAATTCGATAATTATACTCCTTTGAAAATGGGTATTAATCATGTCTTGGAGGAAATCAAGAATAACGAGGAAGTAAAGTGGCCAAAGAAACTGAGGTCAGACCCTGACATGAGGAATAGGGAGAAATATTACGAGTTCCATAAGGATCACGTCCATATGACCAAAAATTGCATAGCTCTTCAGAGCGAGATTGAAACACTCATCCGAAGAGGGAAGCTAGCAAAGTATGTTGATCGGGGAGGCGAAAGAAGAAATAATGACCGAACTAGAGAAGGGTCTAGATCTCCTCGTCGAGTAGAGGAGAAAAAGAAGAGAAACCATGAAGACGATCCAGATGACGACCCCGATCTTCCCAAGAAACCAAGGCAGCCAGAACGAGAGGTATTTTCAATACGCTTTGGGTCATTTGATTGTAATGTCATTACAGGAGGAGATGCAGGAGGAGGAGACCTTACTGCAGAAAGAAAAGCTTACCTCGGTGAGGCTCAGGCTTGCTCATACATTCAACGGATAAATTTGGCTAAAGAGGATCGCCCGAGGAAGGTAAACAAAGAGAAGCTGGTCATCGGTTTTTCAAAAAACGACCTTGCAGGTGTTCTTTACCCTCACGGCGACCCTTTGGTGATCAAAATGAGGATGAAAGAAGTAGTGATTTCAAGGGTTCTGGTAGATAATGGTAGTTCGGCAGACATCATGTTCTACTCATGCTTTGACAGTTTAAATTTAAAGTTATCTCAATTGGAGCCTTATCACAGACCTCTCCTGGGTTTTGCTGGCGAGAAGGTTTTTCCACTTGGGACGATCAAGTTGGATATATTTATTGGAACTTGGCCTGCTTGTCGAACATAAAGAATACGCTTCTTTGTAATGGATAAAAATGTGCAATCAGCTTACAACATCATCATGGGAAGAGTTGGTTTGAAGAAGTTCGAAGCAGTTCCATCTACAGTACATCAGTGTTTGAAATTCCCTATAAATTTTGGAGTAGGAGTTGTGAAAGGTGATCAGAAAGTAGCTCGGGAATGCTATTATTCGTCTGTCGAGCAAGAGGAGCTTGAAGAGTCAAGGAAAAAGACTACTACCTACCAGGTGGATGAAGGTACAAAAATTAAAACATTGGATCCCAGAGATGAATCCCAACTTGTAAAAGGACAGGTGGTGGAATCTACAAATAATGTTATTCTGGACGACGAGCACCCTGAACGAATAACCCAGATAGGTTCGACGTTGGATGCTTCAATAAAACAGGAGTTGATAACTTTCTTGAGAAACAGAAAGAAAACTTTTGCATGGAGTCATGAAGACATGCCAGGAATAGATCCAAACTTCTTATGCCATGAACTCAATGCGAATAAGGAGATCAAGCCTGTAAAGCAGAGAAGAAGAGTGTTTAGTCCCGAGAAGAATCAAGCCATACAAGAGGAGGTCGAGAAGCTCCAGAAAGCCCAATTCATTGAAGATGTGAAATATCCAGACTGGTTAGCAAATGTGGTGATGGTAAAGAAGAAAAACAATAAATGGAGAATGTGTGTTGATTTCACTGATCTCAACAAGGCCTGCCCAAAGGATCACTTTCCATTGCCCAGAATTGACCAACTATTGGATGCTACCTCGGGACACGAGCTGCTCAGCTTCATGGACGCTTACTCTGGATACAACCAGATCAAAATGAAACCTGAAGACAGGGAAAGCACTTCTTTTATTACCCCTAGGGGAACTTATTGTTATAATGTTATGCCTTTTGGTTTAAAAAATGCAGGAGCGACATACCAGCGGCTGATGAACAAGGTTTTCGCCGAACAAATCAGTTGCAATATGGAAGTCTATGTCGATGATATGCTGACAAAGAGCAAGAAAGCTGCTGATCATCTAGTTGACTTAGGTCAGACCTTTGATCAACTGGATAAATACCAAATGAAGCTCAACCCGACGAAGTGCACCTTTGGAGTACGAGAAGGAATGTTCCTCGGGTACATCGTCAACCAGCGAGGCATTAAGGCAAATCCAACAAAGATCAAAGATCTTTTAGGGTTGCGATCTCCAACGACGAAGAAAGAAGTGCAGAGTCTTACAGGACGAGTTGCAGCGCTCAACAGATTTGTATCCCGAGCAACTGATAGATGCCTCCCATTCTTCAAAACACTTCGGAAAACTTTCGAGTGGAATGATGAATGTGAAAAAGCCTTTCAAGACTTGAAGAAATATCAGGGAGCACCCCCACTGTTGTCCAGGCCAGTAATGGGAGAAAAGTTATACTTGTACCTGGAAGTATCAGAGAATGCAGTCATCTCGGCATTGATCAGAATGGAGAATGGAGTCCAGAAGCTAATTTATTACACAAGTAAGGCTTTTCGAGGTGCAGAGATCAGGTACCCAAAGCTGGAAATATTGGCATTGGCATTAATTGAGGCAAGTAGAAGAATGAGGCCATATTTCCAGGCCCATACCATCGTCGTGTATACCGACATGCCATTGAGACAAGCCCATCATAAGCCAGAAAAATCAGGGAGACTGATGTATTGGGCAATAGAGCTCGGCGAATATGATATTGTGTATGAACCCAGATCATCACTAAAAGGGCAGGCTATAGCAGACTTTATAGCAGAATTTACATATCCTGATACCCCCGAGGAACAAAAGTTGCTCGCTGACCAACCTGTGGATGTTACAGGATCACACAGACATAAGTCCAGATCAACTCCGGTTGGTAAAAGGGCTTGTGGATGTAGAAAGATCATCAAATTCAAACCCAGACCAACTCCGGTTGGTAAAAGGGCGAGAAGAGATGGTCGACAAAGAGCAAAAAATACCAGGGGAGGATGAAAGGAAACAACAGATATTTCACCGAGGAACTTTGTCAGATAAGAAATTTGAAGACGAGTTACCTACATGGAGATTATATGTAGATGGATCATCTTGCACAACGGGTTGTGGAGCAGGGATTGTTTTGAACACCCCAGACGATATTGACGTGGAATATGCCTTGCAATTCCAATTCAAAGCCTCCAATAATGAGGCTGAGTATGAAGCCTTGATAGCAGGTCTTAATTTAGCAAAGATTATGAAAGCGCAACAAGTGATGGTATTCAGTGATTCTCAATTAATTGTGAATCGGATGATGGGAACATATGCAGTTAAAGGAGAATTAATGGTCAAGTATCATGCAAAGGCGATGGAGTTGTTGGCAGAATTTGATGCCATTCAGTTGACCAGAATACCAAGAATGGAGAATGTACAAGCAAATGCACTGGCCCGACTAGCATCAGCTACTCGTACCGAGCTGCGAAGAACGATACCATTTGAGGTGTTAAAAAGTCGAAGCATAGATGAAGACTTGACGATGAATGTTATTACCCTTGATTCAGGACCATCTTGGATGGATCCCATCAGGGCATATATTGAGGAGGGAGAATTGCCGGAGGATAAGCTCTCTACAAAGAAATTGAAGTTTAAAGCTGCTCGGTATGTACTAACTAATGGTGTTTTGTATAGACGAGGAATTATGGTAGGTTTACAGAGATGTGTACATCCCTCCGAGGTGAAAGAATTGATTGAAGAGATCCATGAAGGGTCCTGTGGAGCCCATATAGCAGGTCGGACACTTTTTCAAAGGGTGATGACACAAGGATACTACTGGCCAACGATGAGGGCTGATTGTATAGCCTATGCTAAGAGATGTGATAAATGCCAACGTTTTTCCTCCATCCGACGAACTCCACAAGCATTGTTGACACCCATAGCTTCCCCTTGGCCTTTTGCCATGTGGGGAATGGATTTGGTTGGACCACTGCCAACGACCCGAGGAAGATTCAAGTACCTCGTCGTCGCAGTGGATTATTTTACTAAGTGGGTAGAAGTTGAGCCTCTGATTGATATGACATACGAGAAGGTGTACCAATTCGTTTGGAAGAACATCATCTGCCGATATGGTCTCCCTCATGCCTTCATCACAGACCATGGAACACAATTTGATAACGAGGATTTTGCCGCCTATTGTCATCAGTCAAACATTTTGAAGGTTCATTCAGCACCATGCCATCCTCAAAGCAATGGGCAGACTGAAGTGACGAACAGAACATTACTAAATGGTTTGAAGAAGAGGCTAAGTGAGGCTAAAGCTAATTGGATTAATGAGCTACAGTCAGTATTGTGGGCTTACCGAATAACTCCCCGAGCAGTAACTGGAGAATCACCATATATGCTGGCATTTGGAAGTGAGGCTGTAATACCTGCCGAGTTGGGTCTTCCAACACACAGAGTGCTGAATTTCAATTCCTCAGTCAGCGACTTGATGAGGATATTAGATTTGGACATGCTCGAGGAAGTTAGAGAAGAGGTAGCCATTAGGAATGCTGCTTATCAACAGCGAACAACCCTGTTCTACAACAAGAGGGTAAAAAAATGCGACTTAAAAGAAGGAGATTACGTGCTAAAGAAGGTCATTTAGAAACACAATAAGTTGGAAGCAAACTGGCATGGACCTTACCGAGTTACTGCAGTTTTCCGACCAGGAACTTACCGAATAGCAACTCTAGAAGGAGAGGAATTTAAGAATGCATGGAATGCTGAACACCTACGCAAGTATTATCAGTGATGTAAAATGTAAAGCAGTTCCATCAATATAAATAAAATGATGATATTTCACAATCTTCTCTCCTTTTATTGAAATTTTTTCGGGGAATACTAGTGTTTAACACTATGCTGCTCGGCACACAACGCTGCTCGGCAGTAAAAAGAAGACGATAGTTCGAACCCAGACCAACTTCGGATGGTAAAAGGGCGAGAACACCCCATACTCCTTTGGTTAGGAGGTGTACATTAGCTCAGACCAACTCCGGTTGGTAAAAGAGTTAGTGGACATGATAGTTCGAACTCAGACCAACTCCGGTTGGTAAAAGAGCGAGAACACGATAGTTCGAACCCAGACCAACTCCGGTTGGTAAAAGGGAGAGAACACCCCATACTCCTTTGGTTAGGAGGCGTACATTAGCTCAGACCAACTCCGGTTGGTAAAAGAGTTAGTGGATATGATAGTTCGAACTCAGACCAACTCCGGTTGGTAAAAGAGCGAGAACACGAGATGATCGACGAAAGGCCAATCTCAGTTGGTTAGGAAACAAGATATGCTCTCAAATGCCAACTTATGTTGGTCGAGAAGTAAGATTATCTCAAATGCCAACTTATGTTGGTCGGGAAGTAAGTTTATTACATAAAAGTTCCTCGAAGAACAAATATTCCAAACTGAATCAAGTATGGTTGGTCGGAGATAAAAATCCACTAACTGTAGTTGGTCGACGAGGAGAAAATGTTTTAAACAGTACCAAGTATAGCTGGTCGGGGATAAAAACCCATTAACTATAATTGGTCGACGAGCACAATTTTAACAACCTTGGTTGGTTGGAAGAAATTTTAAACATTTTTATACTCATTACTTTATTATTAAGTGATCGAGCAACATTACTAATACTTGTAATTTTTTATTACTAAGTTGGTCGAGGAACAACACAATATTGTTATACAAGCACAAATATAAAGTGTTTGACAAATACAAGAGCAATATAAATTTGCAAACAAAAATGAAATTCTTTCATTAAAGTCGAAATGAATTACACAAGTTTATTACATTGATATTATATTGTGTACTAATTATTACATCATAATTTCCTATTCTACTGGCTTTTTTCCTTCAGCTTTCGATATAGGCTCCTCGCCAGCAGGAGGATCTTCCAAGCAAAGGGGAGAATTAATGAAGTTAATATCTTGAAGCATTCTGACTTTCATTACTGAAGGTGTGTCCAGTAGATGCTCGGGACGAGATACCTCGATTTGAGAATGAAGATTGTAGTCACCGAGGTATTTTGCAATTAAGCTCCGAGGAATGGCACGAGCTGGGATCCATTCCATGTCCAATTTATAAGGTGGCACAGGCAAGTCTAGTAGCCCAGGAGCATGATAATCCCATAAATAATGTCCCTGCTCTAGTTTTAATACACCCAGGGCGTTCAACCATCCCTGTTTATAACCTTCATTATTGGCATTTTCAAGGCGAGCATCCAAGTGACAAAGGGCCTCATTGTAGCCTGCCATCCAGAACTCACGAGGTTGTTTATGGAATTGGAAAGTTATTCTCTCTAATTGCTCGTGAAGGTTTCTGGCAAAAACATCCTTTTTATTCAGAGTAGACTTTGTCGAAGCAAGCTGATCCTCCAGAGTTTGGATTTTCTTGGACATTTCAGACAAAGCCCGATCTTTTGCATTCAATTGGAACGCTTGAGTTTCCAATATTGATTGAGTACGAGCTTCTTCAATAGTACGACGAAGACCTCTTGATCATCCCCGAGCAGGTTGAATACTTTGTTCCTCGTCAACATTCTGAGCAACTCTTCCTCGTCCACGAGAACTTCTTCCTCGTCCCCGAGTAGCAGTAGAAGGCCCAGCTCTTCTCAAATTCTCTAATTCTTGCCTCAATTTGGCATTCTCAACCTCTAAAAATGAGAATCCTTCATCGGTGACCGGTACCAAGGCAGTGGAAGATGAAGCTGCAGACTTATACTGTTCCAACTCTTTCTGCAAATTGTTATTCTCTTGCTCCAGCAGCTCGGCGATATGTCTGCATGCTTCGACTTCACCCTTTAGGGTTCTCTCTATCACTTCATAGCCAGCAAGCATCTTGTCATAACCTGTTTCAGCACTAAGTTGTTTGAGTTTCTTCTCATATCCTTCGTGCAAAAGAGCTGAAGACTCTTTATACTGATGCTGAAGTTCATCGAGAGTACCTTGCAAGTCTTCAATCATCTCGTAGTAAGCCACATTATTGGCCACAGCTCGGTCAAGTAAGTCTTTCAAGTACTGATAAGCTTCTACTGCCAGCTCTGAAGCATCATGACCGAGGATGTCAGCAACTTCTGATACACTCAATTCTGTATGACCAGCCTTATAATATTCATGACATTGCTGCATCAGCTTTGTATCATTAGCAGATATTATATTCATCCTGGCCAGAAACTAGTAGAGAAAGAAAAAGTAACCATCAAAAAGAAGATCAAGACAGAGTACTAAAGAGAAAAGAGGCAATCATATGGAAGAAAAGAACTTAAATTTTTTTAGATCATAGTGCAGAGTTACAAAGATCTTGTTACACTTGAAAAAGAAGAAAAATAGAAAGAGAATACCGAACAACTTCACACCTTTTCCTTATCTCCCAAGACTTTCTCGGGAGGCTGGGATGAGGAGCTCGGTTGCTCGGTGGGAACAACGAGTTGGTCGGTAGGAAATAGAACTTGTTCAGTAGGAGCAGGCCGAGATGAAATCTCCTCGTCAACAGGCTGGGTAAGGATGAGATCACCCACTACCATTGAAGATTCTTCAGAGGCAGCTTCATCCTCTTCTTCATCCTCAATAGCTGGGGGAGGACCAGGCAAATGTTGTTGAAACAGTTCTGAGTCCTCGCTCACCTTCAATTCTTGCAGGGCAGCAACCCAACCATCTCGGAAGTATTTCAAACTCCCATACTTGACCTGGGTCATCATTGCTGCTACCCCCTGTCCCATCCTTTATCCCAACCGGTGCGGAAAGATTTTTTCACCGCCACTTTTCTTTTCATTTTCTCCGAGGAGAGCTTCTCCGATAGAAGATCCTCGGAGGCTTTCAATTTGGCCTCCACCTCCTCCTTCTGGAGATTTACTTCTCGCAGAAGGGTTAGCTCTTCCTCAGCCGACTTCAACTTATTTTCAAGCTCCCCAAAGTTTGTGAGCTTCTCGGCATATTTCTTATTCTCTCTCTCCAAGTCTTTTATTTTGTTTCCCAACTGCACCTTCTCTGCCTCAGATGCAGCCAACTTCTTCTCCCATTCACCCCTATCCTCATCATATTTTTGACGGGAATCCTTCAAAGACTGGGCCAAACTTAGAAAATCATCCTCCACTCCAGACGAGGAGCTAGAAGCCTTGAGTGCTTCATGTTTCTTCACTATGGTGTTAAAACAACTCACCAGCTGAAAAGAAGGTAATGATAAGTCAGTGCCGAGATACATATATTGACTGAAAGAAAGAAAAATTCAGGATAAGAGAAACTTACTGAAGCAATGTGACGAGTAGATAGGGATGTCGGCATATCCCTAGACATGTTTTCTTCAATTCCTTGGACTTCAGGAATAGTCCAAGTCTTTATCGAGCTCATTGCAGAACTCGGGGGAATAATGGTTGGAACACCAGCTCCACTAGCTTGGAGCTGGGGAATGGTTTTAGAAAAACTGACCGAGGAGGATTTCTTCAATCTCCTCAGTGGCACTTCAGCAGTTTCAACCAAAGAACTTTTGGTGGGGGAGATGGTGACCACTTCCACAGAAGCACTTTTCTTGCTCGGAGCCACTGGGGGCTTCTCGGCAGCCTTCTGAGGAGCAACAGAAGGGGCAGAATCTACTTTCTTTGTCCCCTTTGGGACATCAATCTTGTTTCTTTTCCCATCTCCAGCAGAGGTAGTCTCCTCAAAGAGAGCAGGAACTCTTCTTTTGCCCATTTTATGACTTAGAGGAATATGAGATTCTGGTGAAGAATCCTCAGAAGCTGGCAATGGTTCACTAATGCTGACCACAGGACGAGCAGTAAAGGATGATGTATAGCTCCTGTACAGCAAAAAGTATGAAGCAGACCTGACGTGCTCGTCTGCAACTTTCTGATGTAAACTCCCGATATGTTTCAAATGCTTTATATTAACTTCTGATTCTTTGGGAGTTTTTCTCTTACAGTCAACTGCAAACAAATACATAGTGAAATATCAGTCATACATTTTATTAAACATAATGAAATCATAATTTTAGAAATAAAATAAGATAAAAATAACCTATCCCATTTTCATATGGAGGGCATTTGGGACCTTCATATACTTCGTTTCCAACCAAAGGGACATGTTGCTAATTTTTGATAACTACCCCATGTTCAAAATAATCCCTATTAGCATCAGGGAGATTGACTACTAAAGCCCTATTTAAAAATCTAGTTTTTAAATAATAAACGTTGTCTAGAACAACCCATCTATAACAGTACATAATCTCAAGAATTACTATACGAGTTCCGTGAGTTTGATTTAACCTATGCACCCCATTAACTATTATCCATGTGTTGGGGGCTATTTTTGCAGGAACAAGATCGAAATACTGACAGAACTCTAAGCACAGAGGGTTTGGTGGAAAAGAAAATCCACATTCAGCAATAAAGAGACTGGGGAACCAATGTCCCTCAGCCAAATTAAAATAATTTGAAGGCTCAGAAAGATCCTCCAAAGTGACCCAAGACGGAATAGAGAAATCAGAACGGAGTTTCTCAAGAGATTCAATAATATAAACCATGGTGAATAAAAGAAATGAAGAAGAAGGAAGAAGATCTTACAGGAAAAAGGGAGATCTGTTGACGACGAACGAAAACAAGGATGAACGCACAAGAGAAAGAAAGACTATGGAAAACTCGAAAGCAGAAATTGGAAAAGGTAGAAGACGGTGATATTATCTATGAAGTTTAAATACTTTACCTTTGGGAAACGGTGAAAGAAATGATTACAAAAAGGAAACTATTACGCTACCGGCGGCTAAAAGGACAAAAAGTACACGAAGATCGAAGCGCTTATAAAAATGCAAAAAGGCGGATTCTGCGAATTTGGAAGGAAATTCAAAATACGGAGAAATGTTCCTAAAAACCAGAAAGATCATTTAATATTGCCATATACCGAGAAAGAATGTTCCATACTCCTCAAAGTTCGAAATATGAAACATTGGGGGCTTCTGTTGATACCAAAATTAGTATGCTGATATAGACGAATCACAAAAAGACACGTGTCGATCTACGTGGAAAAATAGCAACGAGGAAGTCTTTTCCCCCGATCAAGTCAGACTCACTCCGAGCAACAAGTATACTCCGAGGAACTCCAGCTCTCCGAGGAACTCCAACGCTCCGAGGAACTCCAGCGCTCCGAGGAACTCCAACGCTCCGAGGAACTCTTGAACGACGAGCAACTAAGGCGGTTCAAGCTGCATCTCGACCACAGCATTGATTTCCAGATAATCAACAGTTCAACTATTCATTGAATGCTTATCATCTTGACGCACACGCTTGAAGAGCATTAAATGAATTACCCTTTCATATGTACATCATTTAATGTATCACCCTTTCAGATTATAGCCTCAAGGCTATAAATACATTGTATTACCCTCATTCAAGGGGATCGGAATTTCTTGATTGTACTTGTAATCGAGAATTCCCAAACACTTAGCAATAACATAATAGTGGACGTAGGCCATTCATATAAGGCTGAACCACTTTCAAATTCTTTGTCTCATTTATTTATCTGTGATTGAATTATTAGAGTAATCTAGTTTTTTACATCAACAAGAGTATTTTAAACTAAACTCCAGAGCTTATTCTCTAGCTTATTTTCATCAATTCTTTTTATATCGCAATAGTTGGTCATTTACACAAGAAAAATAATAAGAGTATTTTCTTCTGTTGCTCTATTATTATATAACAGTTTCTATTGCTCGGTTAGTTATTATTGATAGGTTAAATTTTGTGAAATGTGAATACACGAGTTTAGGTTTATGTTGATTTATCCGCTTATTGAAAATATGTTTAAATAGATGTAGCTCACCTTTTGCTCTACTAATTGTTCTGCATTATTAGGAGAGACACCTATTCTCTTTTCAATACTTAGAACAACACTAGTATTCACAACAGGATTTAAAATTTCAGTGTTATCAAATGGTGGGGGTTTCATAATATTTTGTCTTTTATACACGCTACTATACACGACTGTAGTCTCAACTGGTGGGGTTTTTTATAATATGTGACACGCAAATTTTAGGATTTAACACATGATATACATGACTAGATACGTTAGCAGGTTGATCCAACAGTTACGTTACACAAATGGATGATACGTAATGATGTTGGAATCATCACCACCTGTCAAGGTGTTTGCAAGCTCAAACTAGTGATAATAATGGCAGCACAAGAGTATACTAAATATAAGAGATTGAGATGAGCAGAAGAGGATGAACACCAATATATAAGTGGTTCAGCGAATTAGGCCAACGTTCACTGTGTAAGTGAGTGAGTGAGTAAGGTCACTAAAATAAGGCATTAACGTCCATATATACCATCTCTCAAGCTTTCTCTCTCTACTGTGTAATTTCATAGAGTTTCAGCTAGGATTGTAATTTCGGATCCCTTTTCAAGGTAGAGGATGACCTCTATATATAGTGTTTGGGGGGTGTAATGTACCCCTCAAGCATACAATGAGCATGTGCATGAACATCTAGCAAGTGAAAGGATGACATCTGGCTGATCTTCAACTAAGCAATGATGACCTTAATATTACCTCACGTGGAGAGAATGATTCAGTTATAACATATTTATCCACGTGCTTCAAGCCATACATGTACGCGTTGAAGCTCAACTGTCTTTACTTGGCACCAACCTCGGCCTGAGTGAGTACGAGGTTGGTGAGGTACGACCCTTGCCTTGGCTGGTAATTATATGATGACCTTGGCTGGGATGTCTGCCGAGGTTATATATGTGGAACGTCAGCCTGGGCCGATGTTGACCTGACACTTGATGCTGAGCCTGCAAGGTGGTTGATTCTAATGTGGTGATTGCAATATTGACTAGGGTCGATGATGATGTTGAAGGGTGGTTGAACCCATGAGTCCTTGCTGGCCTCGGCTAATGCCCAACCGAGTTTGATGTATGAGGTAGATGTGATGTTGGCTATGGATGACCTGATGGATAACTGACCCTATGAGTCATGCAGACCTCGGTTATTGCCTAATTGAGGGGTGACTAGAAACGTCAGCCGTGGCCGAACTTAAGCTGGACAAGATTACTGATCGTCAGTCTTGAGTCATTGTTACCTCGACCATCATCCAGGCTGAGGTTGGTGCCTCCGAGCTAGCAGGTATAATTTGGGCATATCAATCACCCCTAGCCCTTAGTTACCTATGTGAGTAGGTAACTAAGGGGTATACACGTCCGAGGCTATATTTCCCTTGTGTACCAACATTTCTTTAACAAGTGTAAACTTCTAAAGTAGGTTACGTGCCTGACAAGTGCAATGATGATGATGGGATTTTGGGCTCCCAAGGTAATGATGGGACTTGGGACGCGTGCAATCAGTTTTGCGGTTTAAACCCTTTTTCCTTTTCTTTTCTTCTCCATTTCTCTTACTCTTCCTGCCTGAGCTTTCTGTGTTTTCCATTTCTCTCTCAAGAATTTTGCTGCTGCATTTTGGGATTTCACTATCTCCGATCTTCTTCTTCCTCATTTCATATTCAGGTAGGTAACATCTTTGCCCTAGTTCTTCCTTTTTTTCCCTTAATTTCCATTTCTGCTTTTTTCGGTGACTGTATGAATTTTTCGGTGGTCGTATGAGTTTTTCGATGGATTTTGTTCTTGGTTGTTCTTGGTGTGAACTTGACCAAAACTAAGTTTTGATCCTTAGTTTAACTTATTTCCAGTTGTTTGTTTCTGTTTTAGAGTCTCAAGTGTAGGGTCGGTCTTCTATGCTCAGCCCTCTTTATCAACTTCTAGAGGATTTCCCCTCTCTTAGAGAGAAGACCTTTACAAAAATTAGGCAGATAGAACTAGCCCAAGAGGAAGATCGTAGGGCTGAGGCCTTCCCCCTCAGACCTATCTTCCCTTCGCCTCTGAAGGTGATTTATCCTGAGCCAGTAGAGCCTGCTGAGTTAGTCGAGGATCCAATTGACCCTTCTCCAATGTTTGAGTCCGAGTCATCCACCTCAGACCCTATGCATGTAGATTCATTACAAGAGGCCATGGACTTCTCTATTAGGCAAGACCAGGTCCCTAATCAGGTCGAGGTCCAAAGTCGTGCCTCGTCGCACAACAGTGCTAGCTCTTCACGAACTTTTTTTATGTTGAAGTTGTGAGGACGAGCGTGGATATGCCCCCACCCATTGATGCTATTACCCTGTCGGCTGCTACAGGGGTTGAGTTCTCTCAGAGGTTCCCTGATGGTGTTCCTACGCCTGCCCAGGTCGACGTTGCTAGGGATAAGGATGGTGGTCATGAGAGTGACATTAACACCTCGTAGGCAGCCGAGGTAGAGAGTACTGTCAATGAATACGGCCTCTTAGCCTTTAGGAACCTTTATTCTATTGGTCCTTCTATCAATATTAGGAGACCTCTAAGGGATGAGAGGGCCTTTGTGGTCGAGATGGGAAAATCTGTGGCCGAGATGGGGAAAAATCTGTGGCCGAGATGGGAAAATCTGTGTATATGATCAGATGTTTAAGTTAGGATTCCGTATCCCCATCAATCCAATAATTAGAGCCATATTGTCCCATATTAACCTGGCCCCTTCCCAATTATCCCCCAATGCTTGGAGGGTGATGATTGGAGCTATCTTCCTTTGGAGGGCAGTCCATCACTCAGACCTTCCTGTCAGGGTCTTCACAGGGTGCTATGTGACATCCTCTGCCAGAAACCACCCCAGCTACTACCACTTCCTAGCTAGGAAGTCTGATAAGAAGATGATGCTGGTTACCCAGACCTCAAATCATAACTGGAAACCATGGTATGTAATACATCGTAATTGTATTGATTTTATTTAATTGGATTAATTAAATTAAATGGGAATTAATTGGAAATTAATCCGGATTTAAATACTAGCGAGACGTGAGTTGGTATTTTATTATGATGATAATATTGAATATTATTGAATTTATATGGTAACATATGATTATTGGTAATATTAGAAATTATCGCGAGTCATAAATACGATAATTTGGGAAATTAAGTTGGGACGCGCGTGTCAGTCGCGTCAGGAATTAATTTAATTAGATTAAAAAGTAAATGATAATTTAATCATCCGTATGGTCATTTTGAGTGCTCCAACGTGTCCGGAGGGGTCGAGATAGTCAGAAAGCACTAGCCGGGGGTTTAGTTTGGGTCCCGAGGCATTTTTAGGCCAAACGGCAACCCGGGAGGGTATTTTGGTCATTTTAAAATTTAAGGAAATAAGACCCAAGAATTTTAGGGTTTATTTAATTATTATTGGGAAGGCCATTAGGGCCATTATCAGCCAAAAACAAAGAATGTGATACGTGAGTTAGAGGAGAAGTTGCAGGAGGTTTCTAAACCCTAGCCACCATTAACCACCACCAAATCTTGATGGAATTGATACCGAAAAGAAGGAAAGAACCAACCCTCGGACACCATCAATGATTCTAAATATCAAACTTAAGGCAAGTGATTTAATTCCATTAGTTTTCAGCGAATATATCTTCCATGTGAGTGTAGAAATTGATTTCAGTCTTGAAAGATGATAAAAAAAAAAACATGAAATTTGAGGTAGAACGATAAATCTTGGATAGGAATTGCATGTAGATTAGTTCTGGATGAAATTCAGTAACCAAAATATAACCCTTGATGAAATAAGAATGGATTTAAGAAGAGAAATATCATGTTTCTTGAAGAAAATAAAAAACTAGGGTCTTTATGAAGATTTGATCCATGTAAGGTTAATTGTTGATGATGTAATGGTTTTGGAATGTTAAAAATATTGTATTTAGGTAGTGTGATGATCCTACATCCTTAGTTGAGAATTTCATCCCTTGTAATGGAGTTTTGGGACAAATCTGGGGCTAAAAAATGAAGTAGTCCGTAGCCTTATCTGGTGCGATCGATCGATCGAAATTCATAGGTCGATTGATCGACCACCATCGATCGATCGACATCCCAGGGTCGATCGATCGACCTTCCCAGAAATTGTGATATTTTTCCCCTTATTGAATTTTAGAAATTTCGACCCTAGATAATTATTGGTGGGGACCTTGTGAATACTTTTAGATTTAAGGAAGACCAGTAGGCATGTATATGAGACCCGGATTATTATTAGAATTAAATTGGGAGTTATGTTAGACCAAATAAGGTTCGACGAGTGAGATACTATTAAAGACTGCGATTAAATGAGTTAAATCTATATAGTTGATAATATAAGGTTAGTGGCAGAAATATGGACCTTAAGAGTATTGGATTAAAGTGTGGGAATAATAGAAGACTTAGTAACCATTATGAGTTAGGTTTTAAGTACTTGAAACTACGACGTGAGATGAGTCGGTGGACAATATGATATAACTATTCAGAAGTATAAAAAAGTACTAATTGGATTAATGGTATAGGGATTGAGAACATACCTTTAATAATATTATAAATTATTTAATTTGTGTGAATGCTTAGTATATAGATTTATGTGTATGACATACCTACCATACTTGCTATCACGGAAGGTCGGCTTTCGGAACAGGGCCATCTAATCTTTGTGTGCCTGCGGGGGGATTTAGATTGGTACCTTAAGGACATAGGGCTGTGAATGACTTATTTGTGAGTTGATAAGTCAGCTGACCATGGGAGCATAGGTATGTGCGTGACCCATGGGTATGTGAACTATGTTCGCCTCCAATATGTGTGATTTTTCTTATTAAAACGGTTCCTGAGAGATTCGGAATACGTAGTCCTTATATACGTGATGTACCGGGATTCGATAGCAGAGTATGTGTGCACCACAGCTTAGCCTAGGGGTGCCCCAATTGTATAATTATGTTGGAATTTATATATTGGTGATGATAATAGATTCCTAGTTAATGTGTGTGAATATATGCGACACTTTGAGTAAAGTTAGAAATAAGAATTTCATATAAGATCTAATATAAATTAATATGAGAAATGAAAAGGTAGTTTCACATAAGTTAGATTGGAGTGTCTTGAACAAACCCCTATATTATCATATGAGGACAGGTTGCGGTATAGACTAGTTAGTTAGCGGTATAACTAGAAGGGGTTATGGATATACATTAGGCGTGCACATTAGTTGAGAGGTGAGAACTCATGTGAGAGCACGGAACTAACATGTACTTAACATTCATTGTTTAATGTAATTGAACACTTGCTATATTTTAAACTGTTTTCACATCGGGCTCTGACCCGTTTGCTTTCAAATCTATTTTTCTTGAAAAACCTTTTATGTGTCTAGGCACAGGGACGCCAAGCTTAGGTGTTCCATTTCAGTGACGTGTTATAGCTGTTGTGGAAGTTACAGGATCTTGATGATAGACGCCTCCACTTTCTATATTGATTCCACTTTAGACTTAATCAGTTGTTAGGGCATGTCGCCCCATTTCTTTTAGAGACAGTTTTATCATACTCAGTTTCCTTTCAATTTTGGAGTTAAATTCATTTATTATTCAGATGTTGTATTTGGTTTTATTCAGTATTTGGGACTATTATGAGGTGTGTTACTCCAGACTAATTTATTATTCCATTTATATTTTGTTGTGACTGTTATGTAATTGTTTTATCATTAGTTAATAAATATTCGATGGATTGCATGTTAATTTAATTTAATAAAATTTGACAACTCACTTTTTAAATATTAGGTGGCTAGTAATGTTTAAAAATGTTTTCGACAGTGATGCTATGAACTAAACCAACTTGACATTTTGTAGTAATTTGAATAAAGGAGTAGCTACCCAGTATTTAATTAGTCGGGGTATCACATGGTACTTCTTCGTCTCAAGGGCATGGGAATTTGGTACTTGTGCCCCCTCTTCATCACTAGAGCTGAGGACTCCCCTGAGGTGGGGAAAATTATCATTAGTTGCCAAAGCCAACCCTGGATTAAGCTAGGATAACCTAAAAAAGGTCAAATATCTTCAAGATAATGGGGGAGCTTGGTTGTCTAGTCAAGTATGAGCATCTGATGACCCCTTACTATCTCTCTGAGACTGGCCTGGGGGGGAGTCCTCTAGCCGAGATTCGTAAGTATTATTTTACATAAGTTTTATCTCTGATTTTTTAATGTCTCTGCTATTCTGACTCAGATATATTTTTTGCAGAGCGCCCAGAAGGTATTTCAGACGATCCGTGGGAGATGTCTGCACCAGGTCTTATCAAGTTGGTGAAGAAAGCTGGGTTAAATGTACCTCCTTCTCCACCGCCTAAGTAGAACGTCGACACCTCTAAGGCTGACGCTATAAAAAAGAGAAAATCCACCATTGTTGCCTTAGAGGATCAAAGGCCGAGTAAGCACAAAAAAGCCATCCCAATCTCTTTTGATGACGCATTGGTTGCTCGTCTAGAGCAGCTGAAGATCAGTGACAGCCTGATAGGTCATGGTCTGAAGGCAATGGATGCTATCAGCTCTGCGATGACCGATGCAGATAAGCATTTTCTTCGCTCGATTAATACCCCTCTGTTGGCTGAGTTTTGCCTTCACAGGTCTATCCAGGTTAAAGCTTTTACTCTTTTATTCCAAGTATAACCTCGACTTTTATTGGATTAAGGTTTGCATTCATGCATCTAACTTTGTATTGCAGGGTATCCTGTCCACGCACCAGTTTGTTGACGGGACCCTAAGGAAGTTGCCCTTAATTGAGAAGGGAAAAGAGGCCCAGAAGGTGGAGGCCTCTCTAAATGCTGAGGTTGAACGTCTGAAGATAGCCTTGGCTGAATCTGAGAATAAGGTGAAGTAGAGGGACAGGGACATTTCTAAGCTCCAGAAGGACCACACCTCTGCCCTGAAGGCCAAGGATGACGTTCTTTAATAAAAGGTTGATGCTGCTGTGAAAGCTTCCCTTGAGGATACCTATGAGAAGATCTTGGCTGACTACAAGGTCTCTAACCAATTTATAAGCTTCGGCTTTGAATACCTTGAAAGAGGTGTTAAAGCTACTGGTAAATGGGCGGCCATCAAAGAAAAAGAATCAGGGAGTTTGACAGCCTTGGACTTCATTGGTCTCGATTTTGCTAACCCTCAGTTTTCTCAGACCATATAAGAGGTCGAGGAGGAAGAAAAAGGTGCATATCCTTTAGAGACCGCACCACTGGAAGTTACAGAGACTAAAGATGTCAACCCTCAAGATGATGGGGCCGAGGTTACCAACCCTGTGGCTGCAGACACCTAGATAATGATTTATGAAGCTTTACACTTGTAATTTTTGTTTCTCATCTGTAATTATTTATAACCTCTGATATCATACTCTAAGGCATGTTGACTTGTAATTCTGACTTCTTCATGTTATATCATCCTCTTAAGAGGATTTTGCTTCTTTTGATGAATGCTTTCTTGAATTTTGTGTTATAAATCATACTTCCCATCAAGTGATGTTTAAGGTCTGAGGCCATTAATTTATGATGTTACCCTCATAAATTTCATCAATTTAATGATGATTAAGGTCTGAGGTCATCTAACTAAGATGTTTCACCTCAGACCCTGTCACCAAGTTATGATGTTTAAGGTCTGAGGTCATCCAATTATGATGTTTCACCTCAGACCTTGTCACCAAATTATAATGTTTAAGGTCTGAGGTCATCCAATTATGATGTTTCACCTCAGACCTTGTCACCAAATTAATGATGTTTAAGGTCTGAGGTCATCAAACTAAGATGTTGCCCTCATAAATTTCACCCAATTAATGATGTTTAAGGTCTGAGGTCATCCAATTATGATGATACCCTCATAAATTTCACCAAATTAATGATGTTTAAGGTCTGAGTTCATCCAATTATGATGTTTCACCTCAGACCTTGTCACCAAATTAATGATGTTTAAGGTCTGAGGTCATCAAACTAAGATGTTACTCTCATAAATTTCACCAAATTAATGATGTTTAAGGTCGGAGGTCATCCAATTATGATGATACCCTCATAAATTTCACCAAATTAATGATGTTTAAGGTCTGAGGTTATCCAATAATGATATTTCACCTTTGACCTTGTCACAAAATTATGATGTTTAAGGTCTGAGGCCATCAAACTAAGATGTTTCACCTCATTATTTTACCACTAAAGCATGATGAACAAAGTATTGACACCAGAACTGCTCTTCTCATTAATATTCTCTTCATAAAATGATACATGGATTACAAGAAAGTAACTGCAATATTATATGTAATACTTCTTTAGGTGATCAATATTCCATAGATTGGAGAAAGGTTCCCCTTCGAGATTTTCTAGCCGGTAGGTACCGGGTACAACCTTATCGACTACTTTATAAGGACCATGCCAGTTCGGCTGGAGCTTGTTTATCTTTTACAACATCTTCTTCAGCACCAGGTATCTTACAGCTATAGGTCTTGATTTCACCCTCTGATTATAGAACTTTGTTGTTCTTTGCTCGTAGGCTGCCTGTCTGATCTCAGCGTCTTCCCTTCTCTCCTCAATCAAATTTAGATCAAGTCTTCTCTCTTCCCCATTCTTCTCGTGGTCATAGGTCTGAACTCTGTGAGTTGGGAGTCCTACTTCTGTAGGTATGATGGCTTCTGAGCCATGTGCCAACATAAATGGGGTCTCCCCCGTTGGTGTCCTTACCGTTATTCTGTAGGCCCATAACACTGTATAAACCTCTTTCGTCCATCTCCCATTGGTTTTTTCCAACCTCTTCTTAATCGCCTCAAGGATCGTTCGGTTCGTGACCTCAGTCTTCCCATTTTCCTGAGGTCGGCCAGGAGAGGAGAAGAACTGCTTTATCCCCACTCTTTCATAATAATTTTCTAAGGAAAAATTCTTGAACTGGGTTTCGTTATCTGAGATGAGGGTGTTTGGAAGACCATGTCTACATATGACGACCTTCCAGATGAACTGGAAGGTCTTCTGCTCTGTAATCGTGATCATCGGCTCAGCCTCTACCCACTTGGAGAAGTAATTAATTATAACTATCAGAAATTGAGAACGTATGTGCTTGCATTCAACAGAGCAAATTATATATTAAACACATTTTAACCCAAACAAACCCTAAACATGCAACAATATGTGATTGAATAAGATGATAATCTAAGAAAGAACATTCAAACACATGCCTGTGAGGAAAAATCCCCCAAAGGGGCAAAACCATTTATTTTCATTATAATATTATAGGCTGTACAATTTCGGATTACAATGAAAATACAAGTGACTAAGAATTACCCTCAGGTGTCGGATTCTGTAGTCGGCGGCTGGAACTATCCCTTTCCAGTAGGGCTGCAATGGAGAAGAGAAACGGCTTCTCCACAAGGGTACCGGTTGGAAGTTTTCCTTTCCAGGAGGGCAGCAATGAAGAAGAGAACGGCTTCTTCACAAGGGTTGAACAGCAAAAGTTGTGTTCTTGGGTTACACAAAAAGATTCACAAAGGATTTTTAAATTTTGTGAATCAAAAACCTAGAGTCTAGATGCTCAATAGGTGAAGACTTAGGGATTTCTGTACTCTGAAAATCATGTGTATAAGTCTTAGAAAACCACTTCCCGTAGTGGGATTAAATAAGAAGTCTCGGGCCTTAAAAATCTGAACACGATCTGAACATGATCTATTTATGTTTATCCCAGGTGGACCGGTCCGGGTCTGAGGCGGATCGGTCCGATTTGACCGGATCGGCTCTTTTATTTTGAGGCAGATCGGTCCGTTGATGATCGGATCGGTTCGTTTCCAGGCTTCATCGGTTCACTTGCGGTCCGGGGTATACTGGCCTTCAGCGGTCGGATCGGTCCGGGTCTGAGGCGGATCGGTCCAATTTGACCGGATCGGTTCTTTTATTCCAGGCGGACCGGTTCGGTTCTGTCAGAATTTGATTCCTCTTCTTCTTTTGATATTCGGATCCGTTGATGAATGTATGAATCTTGAATTTCTTCAACGGTGTAACGGTGTGCGACATAATAAATTGATAATGGACAAAAATGTCCTTACAAATCTCCGCCTATGTCTATGTCGGTACATACATAAAAACAAACATCCGAATTATCAAAATAACTAACAAAATGCCTATACAAATCTACCCTTCCATGAACCCAAAACTGGAAAGATACAATTGAATAAGACTACAGTGTTTGCTCTTCAATTCTGCAGGAATCTCAACACTTTTCTCATCAGGGTGTGCAATCCAATGATAATCCATGTAGTACCTACACACATGAGACAAAGCAAAATACCAAGTGACATATCGAGTTTGAAATGAGATAAACATATATACCAATTTATGAGCAAACTCAAACTTTCAAAACTCCCCCATAATAAGATAATTCATTCTCCCCCTTTTTATGATGTCCCAAAATAGACAAATGAGAGAAATAAATCAAATAAGCAAGTGCGGGGTGTCACTAGGATAAAATCACACCATGAATGAACACAAAGCAACCAAGACGATGATAGCGTAAATGAGGTGGTGTGATCAAATTCGATAGGAAAATCAATGCATACAAACATGACATATGTGCATGATGAATATTGGATATTCCTAGCGAATGAACTCAAATGCTTCCTTTGGTGTAAAATAATGACAATATAAGATATTGACTCAATCAAATCAACAAATCAAAGCTCAAAGTGATTTTCACACCAATAACGTCCAAAACGATTTTATGCTTTTTCAGGACTTTCAAGGAAGTGCAAACCCGTTTAAAAATTCTCCAACCAAACTCCCTCAGATATAATATTTGAATAGAGGCATTCTAAATTCTCAAACTTTGGAGAATTGATGGTGAAACCTAAGTGGCCCATATTTGGCATGAAGTGCTTTTTATTGCCTTTAATTTTTTTTTCGGGCTCTTTTAACCTCTTTGGACCTCGGATATTAAAATTCCTCCATTTTTTAGGTCCTTTTTAACGGTGGCTTTTGTGCAAATGATAGATGATTACCTTTTGCAGCCCCTCCCCGTTATATAAAAACACACAGTCTCACCAAAACAGTTTTTACATGCATTCCAATCTTGTCAAGTTTTATCGCATATTGTACATTGTATAGACAGAATTGAGATGGAAACACTCAAGACAATATGAGATAGACAAGTGCAATAATCAAATATAGTCGTGCATGTGTGCAATAAAGGATATAGGAGTCAAACATGTAGGAAGATATCACTAATTACATCTCAAAGACTCCATACTAAGTAAAGCACATGGATGAAATGATGTAGCGTCTCAAATCTCTATCAAACAGTCACATGGATATATGGAATGAAGTTGTGACTCGGCTATCTTAAATGCTCATCCATAAAAGAAGCAAAAACAGAAATCTTTTTGGATTTGTTATTTTTTTTAAAATTTTATCAAAATAAAATCTTTTTGTGCTTTTCTTAAAATTTTTCTTAAAGGAAAATCTTTTTGTATTTTTCAAAACTAATATAAAAAGCAAAAAGAATAAATAAAAGCTGTACAACTAAGCAATGGTACATATAAAACAGACTAGCAATAGGAAGCATATGATATGAACATGAGAAGCAACCTATTCTAGACATAGACCAACCCCTTAGTCAACTGTGCAAATCCCCAAAAACTTCCTAAGACTCTCAAATCTAAGGGCATCTAAAGGTTTCGTGAAAATTTCGGCTAACTGACGGTCGGTGGGAACAAAACTCAGGGATACAGTGTTCTCCTCAACTAACTGACGAATAAAGTGCTCACGTATCCTGATGTGTTTTGTGCGCGAATGCTGAACTGGGTTGCGGGATATGTGTATCGCGCTCGTGTTGTCACAGAAAATGGTCATGGTGTCCTGTGAAATCCCATAATCCTCCAGCATTTGCTTCATCCACAAGAGTTGCATGCAACAACTCCCGGCAGCTATGTACTCAGTCTCCGCAGTGAACAAAGAGATGGAATTTTGCTTCTTGCTCAGCCAGAAGACCAGAGCATAACCAAAATAGAAACACCCACCAGAAGTGCTCCTACAACCATCTACATCCCCGGCCCAATCGGCATCTGAATAGGTAGACAAACGGTCATCAGTATCAAAGGAATACCAAATACCGTATGAGAGAGTCCCACTCACATATTTAATAATACGTTTGAGAGCAAGTAAATGTGACTCTTTCGGGGATGCCTGATATCGCGCACAGACTCCAACACTAAAGGCTATGTCAGGAAGACTGGCAGTCAAGTAGAGAAGACTATAGATCATACTCCGATACAAGGTTTGCTCTACGTCCTTGCCTGAAGTGTCCTTATTAAGCTTAATAGAAGTACTCATAGGTGTATGAGCATGCTTAGCGGAGTCTAAACCAAATTTCTTCACTAGGTCTCTAGCATACTTGGATTGGGACATGAACATCCCATCCTCTAGCTGACGAACCTGGAGACCATGGAAGAATGTAAGCTCACCAACCATGCTCATCTCAAACTCACTTTTCATCTCCTCCTCAAAGTGGTGAGCATGCTGGGAGCATGTGGATCCAAAGACTATGTCGTCCAAATAGACCTGGGCAACCAAAATAGCACCGTCATCTCTCCTGACGAACAACGTCATATCTACTCCCCCTCTCTTGAAGCCACGAGCTAATAGATAGGAAGTAAGCCTCTCATACCAAGCACGGGGTGCTTTCTTCAAACCATACAAGGCTTTTCTAAGATAGTAGACGTGCTCTGGGTGCTAAGGGTCTTCAAACCCTTTTGGGTGTTCCACATAAACCTCCTCCTATAGAATGCCATTCAGAAAGGCACTCTTGACATCCATCTGATATACCTTGAAGCACAGATGACATGCGATGGCGAGCAGAAGACGGACGGACTCAAGCCTCGCAACAGGAGCAAATGTCTCCCCAAAGTCTAGACCCTCTATCTGTGTGTAGCCTTGAGCGACCAACCTAGCCTTATTTCTGATTATGGTACCATTTTCATCCATTTTGTTCTTAAAAATCCACCGGGTACCTATCACATTAGTCTCACTAGGTCGGGGGACAAGTTCCCAGACATTATTCTTTTTAAACTGAAGCAACTCATCCTGCATAGCAGATATCCAGTGTTCATCCTTGAGTGCTTCTTTATGGTTCTTGGGCTCGACTTTGGACGTGTAGCAACGATGGCTAAGAACGTTCTCTAGCTAAGCACGAGTCTTGACCCCTAGAGTGGGATCGCCAACAATGGCAGAAGGGTCATGACTCTTGCGAACCCAAGCAGGTGTGTCCCCTAACGCAGGAGTAGGGTCCACAGAGTGTGAGAGAGGAACATGTAAATCACTGTCAGAACAATTCTCATCCTCACACTGAAGGTTAGGATCAATAGCCGTCGAAGGTTCGTCATCTTGCACGGTGACGTTTATTGATTCCATAACCTTAGAGCTCTTCAGGTTAAAAACCCGGTACGCTCTACTATTCGATAAATATCTTAGAAATATTCCCTCGTCGCTCTGGGAGTCGAACTTTCCTAATTGCTCTCTATCCCGTAGGATGTAGCATTTACTCCCAAAAACACGAAAATATGCCAGGTTGGGCTTCTTGCCAGTCCACAACTCATAAGGAGTCTGTAGTGTGTGTGGATGCAAATAAACCCTATTCACCGTGTGGCATGCAGTAGACACTGCCTCTGCCCAAAATCTCCTAGAAACTTTACGACCTAGAAGCATAGATCTAGCCATCTCTTGGATCGTTCTATTCTTTCTATCAACAATCCCATTTTGCTGAGGAGTCCTCACAGCAGAAAACTCATGTTTGATCCCGAGGCTATCACAATAAAGGTCTACTTTTTCTTCTGTGAATTCAGTACCATTGTCACTACGCATCCTGTTAATAGTGACACCGTGTTGATTTTGCAGGACACGGCACTTGGTCGTTAAAAATTCTACAGCATCGGATTTCTCTCTCAGAAAACCTACAATGGAGTACCTGGAGAAATCATGTACCATCACAAGGATGTACCTCTTACCACCTAGACTCTCAGTACGAGTGGGACCCATAAGATCCATGTGAATCAACTCAAGAACACGAGAAGTGGTAATGGAATTCAACTTCCTATGAGGACTACGAATTTATTTTCCCAACTGACAGGGTCCACAAATGGTCGAAGTTGACTTTCCAAGAGATGGTAAGCCACGTACTAGGTCCTTTTTAGCTAAGCGATTTAGATCTCTAACGTTCACGTGACCTAGACGTTGATGCCACAGATCCATATGAGTGATCGTGGCACTGTTGCAGATAAGTGAGGACGTGGGCTCAGTCCCATAGCAATTATCCTCGGTCCTCACCCCTTGCATCAAAAGTTTATCGGCTTGGTTATAGACTTTACACGCGTCCCGGTCAAACTTTACTGCAAAGTCAGTGTCGTACAGCTGACTAATGCTGAGAAGGTTTGCTTTCAAACCTTTGACGTACAAAATATTTTCTAGCTTAGGAAATCCAGGTAACTCGACAGTACCATGTCCTATAATGCTAGACTTGCTCCCATCTCCAAAGGTGACTCTTCCATCCTGATAGTCCTCAAGAGTCGTAAAAAATGAGGCATCACCTGTCATGTGTCTGGAGCACCCACTATCAAAATACCACTGTGAGGTATTATGTGCTTTGAGAGCAACATGAACAACAAAGGCCTTTTTATCTTTCTTAGGTACCCAAGTAGAGCTGACCTTTTGTTTGCCTTTGTTGTTGTTGGTTTTAGCTGGAATGTGAGAAGCATTTACTAACGGCAAAGACATCCGTCGGAATTCTTCCATTAAACTCTGGGTCGTGGTAGCTAAGAACTCAACTCGCTCTTTCAGACTAGAAAACTCATCAGCATGATGTGGTGGAGCAGTAGTACGTCGTGTCCGACCCATGCTATAGCAAGACTCCCTAAGGTGGCCTTTTCTTTTGCAATAAGTACAAAAGAGCACAGTCAAAGGCGGACCTTGGTTTGCTTTTCTTGGTCGAACTCTCCTTCGAGGTTTTTGACGACGGCCATAAGGATTCGTAGTAAACTCAGGAACTGATCCAGGTGCAATTTGGGACGTGGAGGCACCATCATATCCAATTCCTTGTCGATCACCAAAACCTAAAGCGGGGCCACGGAGCATCTTTACCATCTTCCCAGATCTGTCCTCGATTTGTACCTTGACTTCCCGCGCTTTCTCAAGATCATGAGTCAGCTGGGCAACAAGGACTTCAAGTTTCTTCCGAGTCTCCACGGAGGAATGGAGCTGACTCGTAAGACTAGCCACTTGTTTAGTCAAGTCCCCTCTCTCTTTCTCTAAAACACTCTCTCTTTCTAAACAGAATCTCTTTCTCGACACAGGCAGATTCTCTCTCTCTCAGGGCGGTGACGGTGGAGGACTCTCTTTGTCTCGCCTTTCTTAAATATTCCTCTAAGCTGGTGATCTTAAGAACTAGCGCTTTGTTACGTTTTTTAGTTTTAAATGACTCAGAATATAACTCAACGTAGGCGCGTTGAATATCACTCTCGCTCTCACTTGAGTCATCCTCCCCCTCACTCACATCGATCTCACTGTCGAGGTGTCCCTGTGAAGCATCATCTTCATCACCGTGAAGAGAACTAGGAGTGCTCACTTGACTGGCCATTAATGCGGTGAAGTTACACTCATGCGGTGACTCATCTCCTGAATCCACCGTCTCGACCTCACTGTCGTCACTAAGGGTAGCATTAAGGACAGCTTTCCCTTTCTCTCTATTCAGACGATTGGCACACTCAAATGCTCTATGACCCCTACCATTGCACTCAAAAGATCTCTCACTTTCTTTCTTAGGAGGATTTTTGGAGTCTTTTTCATTTTTCTTTTCGAACTTATTTTTCTCAAATTTCTTTTTATCTTTAAAATTGCCATTTTTCTTAAATTTGATAATCCTCTTGAAATTTTTTGCAAAAAGAGACAAATCATCTAGGTCAAAATCACACTCAGAATTTGACGTGTTAGTCTCTCTCTTTCTAGACGACTCTACCCTTTTTCTAGCCGACCCCTCATTCCTTCTCTCTTGGGCTTTAAGTGCAATTCCCTTATCTTTAGATTTAGCAGTTTTCGGGAACATATCAATTTCATAAGTTTCCAAGTCTCCTACAAGTTCTTCCAATTTTAGCATATTTAAATTACCCATAGAATTTAGCACAACGACTTTAGGGATAAAACGCTTAGGTAAAGAACGAAGAATCTTTTTAACAACTCTAACATTAGGAATATGTTCACTAAGATTAAAGCTAGTATTCACAATGTCAGAAAGTCTAGCATAAAATTCATCAAAGCATTCAGATTCATGCATGGTGATGGTTTCAAATTGAGTTGTCAAATTTTGCAGCTTATATTCTTTCACAGCATTAGTTCCTTCATGGGTGAGTTGTAAAACATCACATGCCTCTTTTGACAAGGTGCACGTCATTATGCGTTTGAACTCATCAGGCGTGACAGACCCAGAAATAGCACTTAGACCCTTAGAATTAAAAGATGACCATTTAAATTCTTCATCAGTCCAAGAAGTGTCAGGTTTCAAGTTGATCACATTATCAACAGTCACGGAGGGAGGAGTCCACCCTCTTTCAACTAAGATCCAGACACGTTCATCAATGGCTTTTAAAGACGACCTCATTCGGGCTTTCCAATAAGCATAATTTTTCCCGTCAAAAACAGGCATTTTATTATATAACTTCTCCACTTGAACACGCACTTTTTTCAAAAATCAATTTTTTCAGAAAATTGATATCTTAGAAAAATTTTGCGGAAAATAGGAATACGCGATAGATTAGCGTAACTTGCTCTGATACCAATTTGAGAACGTATGTGCTTGCGTTCAACTGAGCAAATTATATATTAAACACCTTTTAACCCAAACAAACCCTAAACATGCAACAATATGTGATTGAATAAGATGATAATCTAAGAAAGAACATTCAAACACATGCCTGTGAGGAAAAATCCCCCAAAGGGGCAAAACCATTTATTTTCATTATAATATTATAGGCTGTACAATTTCGGATTACAATGAAAATACAAGTGACTAAGAATTACCCTCAGGTGTCGGATTCTGTAGTCGGCGGCTGGAACTATCCCTTTCCAGTAGGGCTGCAATGGAGAAGAGAAACGGCTTCTCCACAAGGGTGTCGGCTGGAAGTTTCCCTTTCCAAGAGGGCAGCAATGAAGAAGAGAACGACTTCTTCACAAGGGTTGAACACCAAAAGTTGTGTTCTTGGGTTACACAAAAAGATTCACAAAGGATTTTTAAATTGTGTGAATCAAAAACCTAGAGTCTAGATGCTCAATAGGTGAAGACTTAGGGCTTTCTGTACTCTGAAAATCGTGTGTATAAGTCTTAGAAAACCACTTCCCGTAGTGGGATTAAATAAGAAGTCTCGGGACTTAAAAATCTGAACACGATCTGTTTATGTTTATCCCAGGCGGACCGGTCCGGGTCTGAGGCGGATCGATCCGATTTGACCGGATCGGTTTTTTTATTCTGAGGCGGATCGGTCAGTTGATGATCGGATCGGTTTATTTCCAGGCTTCATCGGTTCGCTTGCGGTCCGGGGTATACTGGCCTTCAGCAGTCGGATCGGTCCGGGACTGAGGCGGATCGGTCCGATTTGACCGGATCAGTTCTTTTATTCCAGGCGGACCGGTCCGGTTCTGTCAGACTTTGATTCCTCGTCTTCTTTTGATATTCGGATCCGTTGATGAATGTATGAATCTTTAATTTCTTCAATGGTGTAACGGCGTGCGACATAATAAATTGAGAATGGACAAAAATGTCCCTATAGAAATCGATAATTGTTCGCAGCTCTCGGCAATGATCCCACAAAGTTATTCCCCTATACTACAAATGGCCAAGGTAAACTAATCGACTTCATAGGTTGATGAGGTTTATGAGGGATAGTGGAGAATCTCTGGCACTTATCACACCTCTTCACGTACGTAGCAGCATCTTTGGCCAAGGTCGGCCACCGGTATCCTTACGTAATTATTCTCTTATCTAAAGGTCTTCCTCCTATGTGATTGGAGCAAGAGCCCTCGTGTACATCCTGCAGGACGTGGGGGACTTCTGTGGGATGGACACATCTGAGTAGAGGTAGTAGAAATCCTTTTTTATACAAGACATCTCCTATTATTCAGAACTTAGCAGCTCTGTACCTCAATTTCCTCCTTTCTAGCTTCAATTCTGACAGCTCTCGCTCTCTGATTTATCTAATAAGGGGGTCCATCCATGAGTCTCCTAGGTTTAAGTTGAGGCAAGAGTTGGAAACCTCTTCTTCCTCAATAGTCTATTTGAGCAGGATCTCAACTGGTACAGTCCTTCTGATGCTTGTCCTTATTGCTGAAGCCAACCTTGCTAGTGCATCTACACGATTGTTATTTTGTCAAGGTACCCTCTTTATCTTTCTAGCATCATTCTTACCTTTTTCAGGTATTTGACCATCCTTTCATCCTTAGCCTCATATACTCTAAGTACTTGGTTGACAACCAACCTCGAGTCACTATGAAGTAGGAGTCGGCCAACTCTAAGGGCTTTTGCCAAGGAGAGGCCTTCTACCAAGGCCTCATATTCTGACTCTTTATTCGATGCTTTGAAGGTAAACCTTAGCGTATATTCAATGTCGATACCATTCGGGGCTGACAGTATCAGCCCCGCACTGCTTCCACTTTCGCAAGAAGACCCGTCAACAAAGAGGTTCTAAACATCTTCATTCGAAGAAAAGTTCCCTTCTGACAGGGTTTCTTACTCGAAAAGGCATTTATCTTCCTCATTCTTTGCTATTCCTTTACTGTCTCCACTGGACGCGACCTCTTCCAGATCTCGAAAGATGTTACTATTTGATCCCTCTGCAATCTCTTGATTATTCTCAACCTATGCCTCTTCCCATGTGAACTCAGCAAGAAAGTTTGCGAGTGCCTGCCCTTTAATGCCCACCCTGGGTTAATAAATAAGGTCATACTCTCCCAACTCGATGGCTCAGGTCATCAATTTACCCGACTTCCTAGGCTTATGGAGGACTTGCCTTAGTGGAGAGTCAGTGAGGATGGCCATAGAGTGGGCTTGGAAATAGGGTTTCATCTTCCTGGAAGCGTGTATCAAAGCGTAGGATAACTTCTCTATCCGAGGATAGTTCTGTTCAGACCCTTGAAGGGCCTTACTATTAAAGTATACATGCCTTTATACCCCAACATCTTCCCGTACTATGGCTGCACTTATAGCAAACTCTGAAACTGCTATATAAACATACAACTTCTCCCCCAGAATGGGCTAAGATAAGAGCAGGGGGGACCCGAGATAGGACTTGAGCTATTTAAAGGCCTTATCATACTCTTCGTCCCATTCGAAGGCCTTTCTAAGTACCTTGAAAAATGGAAGACACTTATCTGTAGCTATGAAAACAAATCTGTTAAGTGCAAAGACTCTTCCAGTGAGCCTCTGAACGTCTTTTATACTTTTTGGTGTCTTTATATCAATTAAAGCCTTGATTTTCTCAGGGTTGGCCTCTATTCCCCTTGATTGACTATGAATCTAAGAAACTTTCCAGCTCCTACTCCGAAGACACACTTAGTAGGATTGAGTTTCATCCTGTATAAGTCCATGGTGTCAAAAGTTCTCTCTAGGTCGGTTACATGAGTGCAGGCCTTCAAGATCTTCGTTAACATATCATCTATATATACCTCCATGGTCTTGCCAATTTGATCTTCAAACATCTTATTTATAAGATTTTGATATGTAGCCCCTGAATTTTTCAAGCCGAAGGGCATGACCTTATGGAAATAGGTCCCCTTATTGGTGATGAATGATGTCTTCTCTGAGTCTTCAGTATCCATAAAGCTATAATTATAGCCTGAATACGTGTCCATGAATCTCATAAGTTCATGCCCTATCGTGGTATGTACCATCTGATCAATCCGAGGTAAGGGATAGTTATCTTTCGGGCAAGACTCGTTCAGGTCAGTGAAGTCTATGCACATCCTCCATTTTCCATTGGCTTTAGGAATAATGACGGCGTTTGATAACCACTCTGGGTATATAACCTCCCTGATGAATTCTTCCTCTTCCAACTTTCTGACCTCTTCCCTGATGACATCATACTTTTCTCTGGAGTAGACTCTTCGTCTTTATTTGATTGGCTTAGCGTCTTCTGCCACATTGAGTTTGTGTCACATAACCTTCGGGTCAATGCCAGGCATGTCTACGTGGCTCCAAGCGAAGACACTCTGCCTCTTCTTCAAAAAATTTATTAACTCTTCCTTAATCTTCGGATTTAAGGCCTTACCGATTTGGATGATTTTTTTTGGTTCGTCCTCATTGAGGACGATGGATTTTACCTCTTTCGCGACCTCTCCTTTCTTCAATTTTATTTCGTCCCTAGGATCAAGGGTGTCAATGTTATATGTTGTAGTTGCCCTCTTATGGGCCTCTCTCTCTATGATCGAGTTAAAGTAGAATTCCCATGCCGAGGTTCAGTCACCCTGCATTTCCCCTACCCCACAGGGGGTAAGGAATTTTATCATTTTGTGGACCGTCGATGGCACAGCCTCAAACTCCTTAAGGGCTACTCGTCCTATGATGAGGTTGTATGCTGAGAAGATGTTTTCATCCATAACGAAAAAATTGATCTTTCGGGTCAACCTCTTAGGCCACTCGTCTCCCATTTGTACATCCATCTCATACATGCCCAATGGATGGAACTTTTCACCGCTGAAGCCCATCAACAGATGATGATAGGGTACCAACCTTGCTCTGTTGTAGCCTAGGCTCTTAAAACAGGGCCAGAACATCACATTTGCTAAACTTCCTCCATCTACGAGGATTCTCTGGACCTCACATCCATGCATTCTTTATGTAATTACTAAAGGGTCATCATGCAGAGCTAAGATACCTTTGAAGTCGAGTCGAAAGAATCCAACTATGAGAGTATCCATATCTGCCTTCTTCATTTTCTGTTTATCCTCTGAAGATGCCAGATTCACAACCTCCACTTTGGTTACTGACTTAGCCTCTGCCACATGAGCTTTACGGTCGACTAATTCAGAGCCACCCCCTGTTAGTCCTTCGCATATGGTGTTAACACCAAAGGAGATCATTCCAACCCTCTTTACATGGGAATTATCATCTTTTGGTAGGAGGTATAGATCATCCTCATCATTACCCTCGGAGTCATCGTTTCTTCTAGCTGGCGTATCATCTCGACATCTGTCATTTCTCTTCTTTTTAGGGTCATCTCTTCCCTATTATGAGCCTTACTATAGACATACTTCCTCAGCTTTTCGAACTTTAACATCTTTTATATTTCATCCTTCAAGGTAAAGCACTTGTCTGTCACATACTCGTGGTCTTGGTGGAACTCACACCATAGGTTCTTATTCCTCTTATGCGGAGGAGCCTTCAGCTTCTCTGGCCATCTCAGGGACCGGTCATTCTTAATTTCGTTAAGGATGTGTTCACAGGTCACAGTTAGAGGAGTATAGTGTGCAAACTTATCGTCGGTAGACCTCTTTTTTCCATTTTTCTTTCTTTGAAACTTCTCGCTGCCACTTTCGTTCTCATCCTTATAATTTGCTTCCATGGCTTCTTCAGCATTCATGACCTTTACTGCAGTTGCTAATAGCTCTGCCATGGACTTGGGATGGTATTCTGCAAGCTTTCATAACAACTTCCCTTTCTGAAGTCCTCCTATGAGGGCGGTCATAGCTATATTCTCTTTGTAATCTTTAACCTCCAACTTTTCTTTGTTTAATCTAGCGATGTAGTCTCTTAGGCTCTCATTTTTGCCTTGATTGACATACAACATATGAGTGGTCTTCTTTTGAGGTCTTACCCCAAAACAGAAATTATGGATGAATCGTTCAGACTAACCTTTAAAGTTCTCGATATAGTTCTTCGGAAGAGAGGTGAACCAGATGTGTGCAGCTCCCGTCAAAGTCCCGGAGAAGGCTCGACACCTTATCTCATCTGGGATTGAATAAATATACGCCATAGACTGGTATATCTCAAAATGATGCACATGGTTGGTGCTACCATCATACTTGGGAGACACCGTAGGTGGCTTGAACTTGACAGGGGTTGGGAAGCTCACTATCCTGGCCATGAATGGGGAACCCTCTGAGAAACCTCTTTGCAGTGGGTCTCAGCTTTTGATGAGGTTCCTTATCTTCTCTTTAAGACGTTGAATGAAGTCATTCCATGGCTTTGCAACGTTCTCCTGATCGAGGTTATCCCCAGCCACCTCCTATGGGTGGACTGAGGGTTCCCTAGCCGCTTCACAATGTCAGCTATTAACCTCCTCTTGATCCCTGCCTCGGCCTTGATAGGGTCGTCCATGATGGGGTCGGCTATGGTGAGGTCGATGTTCCCCTTCTTCTCTTTATAAGCCTGCTACACTTCTTGACCTGGATAACCTCTAGCTCAGGTCATTGATTGGCCCGAACCTTTCAAAGGCCAACCCTCCGCTCAAGTTATCAAAAGTTGATCCTCTTTGTTGGTCACCACCATCTCTTCTGCCCCCACAACCTTGGATTTGCTGGATAAGACATACAGTGTTGTTCGAAACCTCATACGGATCCCAGTAGTCTTTTAGAGTATATTTTGCCTCCATCTCACCGTACCTATCCTCAGGGCAAGGGTTTCCTTGCCTCCCTAAACATAAACACCTAGGGTTGAAAACGTCCCTCCTTCGCTGAGGGGTAGGTTGATCTTTTTACGGTGCCTGGGGTGGTCCTCTGGCTTCAATATGGGGTTGAACAGCTGTCGGAGTAATCATTTATGGTGAGACCCCAGGTGGCCTCATCATATTTTGACTGAGCTGTGCAAATTGCTCCTTTATCGCTTGTTGCATTGCTGCCAAGGACTTCAAGGCTGCTGCCACCTTATCCATTTCTATCTAGGGTGTTGCCTGGATGGAACTAGGTCCCCCAGCACCAGATGGTGGAGGAGGTGGTGGCAACTCCGGTGCCATATGTTAAAACTAAAGAGCTTATAAAGAAAATGAGCTTAATACCTTTTAAGGACCTCTTTCAATGGTGAAACAGCTCCACGGAAGGCAAATGCCTGGTTCACCACCAGAGTCTCCGATGAGGTTAAGAAGAAAAAGATGAAGAGATAGCTTCTCGTTCCCACAGACGGTGCCAAAATGATGATGCTGGAATCATCACCACCCGTCAAGGTGTTTGCAAGCTCAAACCAGTGATGACAATGGCAACACAAGAGTATACTAAATATAAGAAATTGAGAAGAGGATAATAGGATGAACACCAATATATAAGTGGTTCAGCCAATTAGGTCTACGTCCACTGTGCAAATGAATGAGTGAGGTCACTAAAATAAGGCACTAACGGCCATGGATATAATCTCTCAAGCTTTCTCTCTCTACTATGTAATTTAATAGAGTTTCAACTAGGGTTGTAATTTCGAATCCCTTTGCAAGGTAGAGGATGACCTCCATATATAGTGTTTGGGGGGTGTAATGTACCCCCAAGTATACAATGATCTTGCGCATGAAGATCTAGTCAGTTAAAGGATGACATCTGGCTAATCTTCAACTAAGCAATGATGAACTCAATATTTCCTCACGTGGAGGTAATGATTCAGTTATAACAGATTTATCCACGTGCTTCAAGCCATACACGTATGCGTTGAAGCTCGACTGTCTTTTCTTGGCACCAACCTCGACCTGAGTGAGTACGAGGCTCGTGAGGTAAAACCCTTGCCTTGGCTAGTAATTATATGATGACCTTGGTTGGGATGTCTGTCGAGGTTAGATACGTGGAACGTTGGCCTGGGCTGATGTTGACCTGACACTTGATGCTGAGCCTATAAGGTTCTTGATTCTCATGTGGCGCTTGCAATGTCGGCTAGGGCCGATGATGATATTGAAGGGTGATTGAACCCATGAGTCATTACTAGCCTCGGCTGATGCCTAGTCGAGGTTGATAGATGAGGTAGATGGGATGTCGACTGTGGATGACCTAATGGATAACTGACCCCATGAGTCATGTAGACCTCGGTTGTTGCCTAATTAAGGGGTGACTAGTAATATCGACCGTGGCCTACCTTAAGCTGGATGAGATTACTGATCGTCAGTCTTGAGTCATTGTTACCTCGACCATCATCCAGGCTAAGGTTGGTGCCTCCAAGCTGGGACGTATAATTTGGGCATATCAATACAAACACTCATACATGACATGAACTCAACATAAAATAAAACCCATAACACAGAATGAAAAATGGTTCGGGTGTAGGTGTATGCAATCTTGACTCGACATAAAAAATGAGACAACCAAACAAACATAGAATGACACTTTGTCAGGTCTACTGCATAGTATTTAAAATGAATAATTGATGTCAACCTGTCCTATAGAAATAGTTCACGGGATGAAAATTTTCTCCATAATGCCCCTACACAACTCTTAACTCATCACTGATTGTGCACAGATCTCAGTAATCCTCATTAGAGTAAACAAGATTTGCATTTTTCATTATTCTTTATCTAGAGGCTTGTTCTCACAGTAAAAGTATACATATAATTTTTCTAACATGTTTTGGACTTTCCACTGATCTCAAGCATTGTGTTTAAATTGTGTGTGAACTTGTTGGATTGTCAAAATGAGTCATAAGTTGACACTATGCCTTCACCCAATGTTAAAATAAAAAGATAAATTAAAAAATTCCTAATTAATGAAAATTACTGGAAATGATGTCATAATGAATAAAAAAGGGGGCATATACCAAATAGTCCCTCAAACTTTTTTTAATACACGTTTAGTCCAAGCCTTTTTATTTTGCACCGAAAATTCCTTCACCTTGCCAAAAAGACTTTATCATGCCGTTGGCGCGGACCTTTAAAGATAAGAGAATAAGGGACTTTTTGGTACAAAATAAAAGGCTTGGATTAAGTGTGTGTTAAAAAATATTTGAGGGATTTTTTGATATTTGATCCATAAAAACCTAGACAAATCAGACAATTCCTACTTTAAAGTTGATTTCTCTTAGTTACTCGTTATGATAGTGTTGATATCAGAGGTATCCCATTGGTATTATAGCAATTAGGCTTAACCTGTATAATATAGGGCAACTTCAATTGTTCTCATTATAGAACCCATAAAACTAAATAGAAAAATTAGACACTTCCTTGTGTGCCTAGGCTGAGTAAACAAAAGAAAAGTAATCTACATTCTTAGCAACCAAACAGAGAAGTACTAGAAACGATTAATGAAAAAGAATTCCCTTCAAAAAATGCTTAGTATATTTAAGTTATAATAATTCCCTTCGAAAAATGCTTAGTATATGTCATAGTAGTTGAATAGAAAACATGAAATTAGGATATGTAGTCTTAAAATGCTTAAACAACCTTAAATATCTCTTAATACGGTTGGCTACCGATTGTCATTCGTACGTGCTTAATAAAATCTTGACACTATGGTCGATTATTCTCTTAATTCCCCATAAGAGTATCACTTTTTAGATATTTATATAACAATGTCGCGCTTCAACTTTAGGATTGGTTTCACGCAAAATATCTGGACAGTTCATGCTCCATTTGACTCAACAGTTATCTATGATGCATCTTAATAAGATCAACATATGTGAAAGTGTGCTTCAACATCTGTGATTCATCCTAATGCATCTGGACAGTTATGAATGTTAATAAGATCAATATATGTGATGCATAAAAATGAAATAAGTACATTAGATCAACATCTGTGATGCATCTTAATGCATATGGACAGTTATGAATCTTGATAGTTATGAATCCCCAAAGGCTTACCTTCTAGCTCCAAAAGATGCAAAATATCTGGACAGTTATACGCATTTGACGGGACAGTTAAATATTCTTAACCTGAAAGTGTGCTCAACATTTTAGAGTATTATTATGGCTTTTATGCTTTGCAACTTCTTGAATGTTATTAGCTTTGTAGGTCATATATATGAGTGTTTTTAAGCTTTTGCACTAAATGGAAAATTATCATGCTATCAATATTATTGGTTTTCTTATCAATTTACTTACAATTGATTTTTCGTGTTGTCTTTGTTGATAATAATGATATATTGTCCTTAATTTGATGAGGATAGATCTAGAAAACCATAATCACTTGCTTGATGTTAAAAACAGTAACCACTTGCTAAAAACAGTGCAGACTTGCTAAAAACAGTAGCCTCTAAAAATGTGATTTGAAATCCTAAATTTGTAAACATCACTATAATATCAAATATAAAACGCATGAAAGACTATGCAGAAAGTTGCCTCCGGCTGATAATTCAAAGTGAACATATTCAAATTATAACACAGTTTGCCATACTTATAGAAACAGTCGACAACATGCTTTTAATCCCCAAATGTGTGGAGTAATGTTTGATCTTATGAATTTTGATCTCTTCAGCTACGAATTCTAAGAATTAACTCAATAGAATGTAGTTGACTTTGGTATAATATAATATAGTTGGCTTTTGTATTATAATGGTATACTTACATGTTTATGCGATTGTGGATACAAAATTTATTAGATAATTTTGTAGTGTTTTTTAAAATCTGGCTCCTCCTCTAAGAAAAAAGTTTGTGGCAGAACACGTGGGATAGCAACTGATGATCTTATTAAAAGTTTTAGGGGTTCTAAAATTCTAGTTCAATGGGACTCTGTTCATAATAAACCGATCGAACGTACCGCTACCTCTTTGGCTAGTAAAATTGGCTTTGTCGTACGAAATTTTTCCCCGTTAAAGGTGGAGAAATGGGGAAAGATTGAAGAGAATGAGAAGACATGAATGATTGATCGCATTTTGGTATATTTAGTTTTTGTGTTATATTCCCCTAAAAAGTTGTGATTTTCTATTCCAAACTCATTAAAACTTGTGCAGTCAAAATTTGAGTTATACATCACAAATCTGGCAGTATATATGTTTAGTGACTCGTTTGGTGTTTCTACCTATATATATGTTCCTATTATTCGTTGGTATCTTTTGCATATTTATATATGTGGTATCGTTTTCTTCAAGTCTTTGCGGTTGCATCTTGTCCATGTATGTCATTGGCTTAAAATGATATTTCATTTTGGCATGTTATTTATTCATATTGGTATATCTCTTGATGCTTGTTATTGCATTGGTATCGTATGCTTCTCCTAGTACATTCTATTTGGTATTATTTATTTATTGCACCAAAGTTGGTATCTATTGTTCCTTATTTTCGATGAGTTGTACTTGTGTTGTGGAGTTTATTTTTGTTGTTTGTTACACTCTACACCACTGCGTGATATATTTGTTTTTCCATTATGATTATTCCTTATTTTAATTATGGGGGAATTGATTTCATTGGGGAGAAGTTAATTATTTTGTGTACCTTAATCTTTGTTTATTCCAGAACAAAATGGGGGAGAAATGGTATCTCATCTTTTAAATCCCGGAAATTTTTGCCTTAGGGGGAGACATCCTATCTTAGGTATAGATTATTAGACAAAGGGGGATGATGTTTCTATTTGTATGAACATTTATATTGTTTGTATTTTTATTTGTATTTGAACGTGTATTTAAGTGTCCTGGTCTACACCATGCAATAAAGTTTTTCATGCAAGCAAAGCTATTCAGAGTACGTGTATGTTAAGTAAGCATCTGTAATTTTTTCCTTTTGGGGCTAGGATTGAGTCTTTTAGATGATCTTGATGACAAATAGGTATATGTTGTTTTTGGTTTTGTCCCAGAATAGTCAAAGGGTGATATTTGTAAGGAGAAATTTCCAATTGAATCAATTTGTATGTATGGCTTAATTTTAGATAAAACATTTTGAGTCGCAGGTTAGGACATGAGTTGGTTACCTTTCAAGCCTGTGAAGCAATTGTTGAAGGCGTAGTGGCCAAGCTAAAGATAACAAATCATCAAGTCGTGTTTTATGCCATGTTTCATCATCAACGTTCCTAGGATCTCACATGTATAAATGGTTATTTATGTTCGGCCTTGGATATTTTAATTTTGGCTGTTAGGATTTTTAAAATGGTTTAAGATGATTTTATACGTTTAAAGAACAACATTGTATTTTTTTCGAGGTTGTTAAATCGATTTTGTATATGATGTTCGAAAAAGATTCCTATCTCCGTTCGAACTAGACATCACATGAGGTTAAATTTCAAAATCTTTGCCTTCACGAGAATCTCGTTAGAACTCTATTCGAATGAGAAAGGGTATGTCATTCGAATGAGGTCCCATGTCATTCGAATAAGCGAGCGTGTTTTTAAAAAAATATTAATTTTTACAACTTCTCCCACTACTCCCATGACCTATGTTTTCCATGAATTTGAAGTAGTGTCGAGCAGTAGTTTCTAATATGACTTTTTCCATGCATTAGAGTGAAAAAACTCTTCCAAAAATTTCATCAAGTTTTGTTAATCATTTATGATTAATTTTTTTTAACATAGACCCTAGTTTACACCTAACTAGTTTATGATCCAAGATTCATCTTACACGCTTTGAGATTGTGTTTTAACATCATAGTTTATTCTCTACATCTCATTGAGAAGTGTTTTTTTTGCGAAGGATTCGATGCTCACTGGTTTACATACGGTGGACTCAGTGTGCGTGATAGTTTCTGAGCCTTACTAGTGGATTTCGAGATGTGCGTGGACTCACACGTTGTTGTAGATTCAGGGGTGGACTCCTGCATGTCACTGAGTAGTGGTTGAAGCAATAAATAGAGTCAATGATAGGGAGGGTGTCAAGTCTTCTGTCATATCCTTTTGTAATTTCGTACTTTGTGGACTTTGTGTGTATGGGTCGTACGAGGTTTTTGTCATTTAGGTTTTCCTCGTACATTGGATATTGTGGTTGATTTATTTTATCTAACAATACTCACCTAGTTGTATGCTTAGGTTTAGTAAAACCAGTTTAATCACAACTCATTTAATTGGTAAACGTTTAACTCTGGGTTAATTTTATTTAGTTTAAAATTTATTTATTGATTAATTAATTTGAATTAATAGTGTTTAGGAAAAAGTTTAATTTGAAAATTATAATTAAAAAAATATTGGTGTTTATTTGAACCATCCCATCAAGTCTTACATCATCATATTCTCTTTGCCTGAAGCAAAGCCAAGAAGCACGTGAAGATGATTAAAAATAGATGGAATACCTTATAGGATTTTAATACACAAATCCCTTGCATACTAAATCATGTGTTCATATAAATTGAAAAGTTTCTAAATAATGACATAAGTGGTAGAGAACTAGTAATTCACCTGTATTTTACATATAATGAGATGTAAGTCAATACTACGCATTAAAGTGATAAGTGAATATTGTATGATAGAAATATTTAAGATATTGAATGTATCTAAAAATTAAGGGAAGTTGATATAATATGAGTAAGTAGTACAAATGTTTGTTAGGGAATTAGAATACGATTAGCATACATATATCTACGTTACACTAGAATGACTATAGGTAACGATAATGGATATGACAATGACACATTTTGGAAAAAGCTTTACTTAATGTATTAAAAAGTTTAAATGCTCGACGACGCATTGAAGTTAACAGCATAGTTGTAGGAAGCATTACGTAATTATTCTTTATAACAATATGATTAGTTGATAGTGGTACAAGAACGAAAGATTTAATAGTTATACGTATAATGAATAGCTTGAGTAAGTGCTTTTGGGGGTACAAGACATTTAACGCTCATTAAATCCATACAATTAACTAGGCTAGACATAAGTTTTTGTGGTGGTGGTGTGTGTTGGGGGGGGGGGGGGGGGGGGATGTTTAGATTTCATTTACGAGACGTGCGAGCATGAAGTCTAGTTTGGATAGGAGTTAGAAATAACGAGGGTGGCGTTAGATTTTATATAATGGGTAATGATATTTTATAATGATTAATTTATTAGTCTCGTGAGAATATAAAGTTGGAAATGAAATTTAATTAATCTGTGAATTTGATGTTAAACCGTAAATGCGATAAAGGAAGCTTTTTTAATCATTAATTTTATATTGTTAAGAGGATCATTTCAAAAGAACATGACAATGTTAGATATAAATATATACGAAATTTTTTAAAGGATGTCTAAGTTCAATGAAGTCTAAAAGTAAATAACACGAAAGTATAATTTAAGGTAAATACTCTTGTTAAAAGTGGTGAACTCAACACCGATGATAATTCCTAAACTAATGAATTGAGAATGAATATTAGTGAGTAGTAGTATATTATTTTCATGTTTGTGTTAGGAGAGGTAACTCTCTATTACAATTGTAGTTTCACTAGATGGTTTGCGTGTTATGGAGCTCGTTACCTCGATCAGGATTACGGACGACACACGATCACGGTCTTGGGGTGTATAGTATGGAGGGTTTTTTTTTGTGATTATGTGATGGGGTATCTATGGTGGATATTAGATTTTGTTATCACTGGATGCATGTTATAAGGATAGTTACCTTGAGGGTCAATGGGGGACTTAAAATAATCACAATCTTGGCGTGTCTATAATGGAGGTTGGATTTTTGTATTGTGGGCTTGGTGACCCCAATGGGGACTTGGGACGAGACACGATTACGATTATTTATGGTGATGTTTGAGGTGTCTATGGTGGAAGTTGAACTTTATTATGCACGGGGTGGGACTAGTTTCCTCGAGGTGGAGTGGGGGGTTAGAAATGTTCAAGATTTTTAATGATAATTTGGATTCACAATATAAAAAAATTGATCTATTAGGACTAATATATTAGGGACGATTTTAACTAGCAATCCCTAAAAATATATATTTAGGACGGTTATTATATTCATGTTATATAGATATATATTAGGGATGGTTCACCCATATCAAATAATATATAAGAAAATGCATTATATAAGATGACTAGAGGCACCCGTCTCAAATAATGCATACACAAATGTATTATATGGTACGATTCTTAAACGTTTGGTCCCTTAAACCTTTATGGGATGGTTATAATATTCATTTAGCTTGCGTTTATTTTTTCATCTGAATATGAAGTTTGAATCTGAAGTCTGAATCTGAAAAATATGTTTATTTTTATATCTGAATGAATGTGTTTAGACTCATTCAGACTTCAGATGTTTCTCTGCCTCTTAATCATTAAGAGGCAAATATAATCATTATCCCCTTAATCATTTAAAAAAATAAATAATTTTTATGTTTCATATTGAAACTTAAAGAAATAAAAACAAACTTCCCCTCCCAAACATATTTTCCCTCTCATTTCCTCTCATTCAAGATCCATTTTCTCTCTTTTTTCTTTCATCCATAAGCGTGGTCGCTGGACCTTGCCCTTCTTTCTCTCGATTTGCGGTCTCGGCCGGAGCTTGGTTTCTTTTTCTCTCAGCTTGTTACGTCGTCCAAAGCTTGTGGATGTAAGATCTCTATTGAAAACTATCTAATAATAAATATCTAGTTTTAATATGTATTGTGGTAACAATTATTATGCAACATAAATAAATACAAGAGAGGCAATTACCAAGGAAGAACAAGGAATGAAAAATGACAATCACATAACAAAAGATGTACGTGGTTCAGCAAAGATGTGCCTACGTCCACGGTGGTACTGTCGGTATTATTTCTATATACTCCGGAGAGTGGTTACAGAGAATACAACTTGTCCTTTTTCCCTGGACCTAGGGTTTAATATATACATGTACATTTAGGTGAGTGGGGGTGATGGGTTCGCCCACGTCTTTCATCTATCCTATAACCTCCCTTCAGGGGAACGTGGGAAGAAACTGAATCAAAATAAGAGGTGGGGGGCCTAGACTTTGGGCCGCCAGAACTGGGCTACTCGTGTAGGCCCATGGTATTAATTCTAGGTACCCACAATTGCCCCTAAGTTTGTTGGGCCATGTTCATGGGATCAATAAATTTAAATGATTAGCCATAATGGCTTTTTTGCAATTCTTCGGAAACTATGAAGCACTGTGATTAGCAAAATTTGAAGGTTTCTTGGGTCAGGCACTTTTCTATCGTCGTTCCAATTTTTTCAGCACTTTCTCATTCCTTGTGAGTTCTAGCACTTCGTACCGTCTTCTCTCAATCTCCATTCCCGTTGCTTTTCTTGTCGTTTGGGCTCGTGCTTCTTCATCGTTCGAATTGGCCTTCTATCTTGTAAGTTTCCTGTACTTTCTCTTTGAGTTTGTAGCTTTTCTAGGGTTTTCCAATGGCGAAGATTGGAAATAGGCCAATCTCTGAATTTAGGAAGTTTTACAACATCCCTGAGTGGGTAGATATTGAGTGTTGTGCCTCCCCTCTTACAAACGTTAGATATATAGATGATGCCCACTGGATCCACGTCTTGTTGCTTTTCCAGGGGAGTCTCAATTTTCCTCCTAATGATTTATTTTTGCATTTTTTTGGCTATTTCAATATTGTTCCTGCACAATGTTCGCCCAATGTGTGGAAAATAGTTAATGGCGTACATAGAATCAATCAGTTGTATGGCACTAGGCTAGGACTCGCCGAGGTCTGTTTTTGCTATTCCTTCTCTCGAACTAGCTTTAGGGTCTTCTATCTTAAAGCTCGGAGTCCTAACAGGGTATTGGTAGTAAACCTACCTGATTCCCATAAGGACTATTGGCAAGAAGGCTTCCTTTCCAGAAACTGGCAGTTTTCTCCCCAATTTAAGGGGTTGAGATCTAAGAGGTTCACTGTTCCCTTTTATGGGGAAGAATACATAGGTAGACATTGCTCTTGTTGCTTTAATTTTTGTTAATTTGTGATCCTTCTAATTCTTCTCTGTTCTTCTTTTGCAACGAGGTCAAAGAATTTGGAACCTGCTCTTAGCGAGGTTCGTCTTTTGGAATTGATAAAGGCTTGGAATATCAGGGAGCCTTTGGGTGACGGCGAGCATCCTAGGTCTGTTGCCTTCCTGCTCGAGTACAAGAACGTTGGCTCCAGCTTCATAGCAAGACCTGTGGATAGTATCCCAGAGTTTGATCCTTCCGAAGAGACTGCTGCAGATCTCACCCAGTTGGACGAGGAGGAGAGCAACTCTGATAGTAGCAGTTCCTCTGATCACGGGGAGGTCTCTCAGGCTAGAAATTCGTCGAGCATGTCCAGTAGTTCGAGCGAGGAAATGGTTTCCTCCAAGGAAGAACTTGATCAGGGATGATGATGAGGAGGACCACGTGCTTCTTGCACAAAGGTCAAAGAAGCAAAAATCTAATTCTGGAGCTGTGGCTACTGGTTCCCGGTCCTCTGCCCAAAATCAGGAGAGAAAGAGGAAGGAAGAGGGGAAGGTGAGGGAGAGAGAGAGAGAAAAGGAAGAAGAGAAGAAGAAGATGGAGGAGAGGAGGAGGGCAGAGGAGAGGAAGAAGAAATAGAGTGATAAGGAGGAGGATAAAAGGAGGGAAGAAGCGAGGACGAAGGCCGGACAGGCCTTAGTCCCGGTGTCCGCAGTGCCCGAGGGTGCCTCTGTGGTAATTTCCCCCCAGCTGGCCCCGGCTCTGCTCGAGAGAGCTGTCCTCCCGGCTGATCGCCAAAGGGCAGTAGGGTCGGAGCAATTGGCTCTTCAGGCTAGTCAGAGGCTTGCTTTGGTAAGGTTTTTTCCTTTCTCTCCTGTGTTTTTCTGAATTCTTTCGTTTCCCTCTTCTAATGCCTTTTTTTCTGCAGTTTGTTACTGACTTCGCCATGCTGTATCGTTCACGCGATGAGATGATGAAGAGAAACAGTGAGCTGGAGCAAGAGAACTCTACCCTGAAGCTGAAGGGTAAAGAGCTCGAGGCCAACTTTAAAGCCGTTGATGCTGCTCAGATTTCATCCGACTTGGCTCTTGCCACTGCTAACAAGGAGAAGGACGCTGCAGTCCGGGATTTGATGGAGCTGAGGCAGGCCTATGATTTGGTTTGCTCGAGCAAACTTACAGTTGTTGATGAGAACAGGGTGCTCTATGAAGAGCTGAAGAGGAAGGAGTCTGAGGCTATTACTGCCAAGGAGGACTCTTACAATTCTGATTGGGCTGCAGCATATGAGGATGCTGAAGTTCAGATAGGCTATATTAGCCGTCTGAACTTCAAGAAAGGCTAGAACAAGGCCCTCATAGCAGCTGGAGTGGATGTTGCATCTCCCTTTTTTGACGAGCATGACCTAGGGCCGAGGCCAATCGTAGATGAGGACCCTACCCCAGCCGTTGAAGGCTCTGATCCTGTTCCTCAGGCGACCCCTGCTGACGTTTTTCTTGTTGAGGCGACAGAGATCACCCCTGCCGAGGGCAGTGCTTCTGTTGATGCCGATAAGGGGAAAGGGCTATCAATCTCTGGGCCGCCTGAGGTTGCCAATTAGTTATCTGATAGGATAGCTTTGTATTTTTTCTTTTTCCAGTCTGTAAACTTTCTTTTTTCAGTTCGATGTAATTTCATCTTTCATTAATGAAAAAGGCTTCTATTTTTTTGTGCACTGATATGTCTTATTCTCTCCCTTGTCTTCTCATTGTTTGTAGTCAATTGATGTTGATGATTACATTCCTGCTACTTTTCAACTGGGCAGGACCCTTGGTCCTAATGCGAGTCCTGAGGTTTGCCAGGCCTTTGTTAGACTTTGCAAATCCCTTCGGTCTAGGAATCAGAAGTATAAGGAGCAATCTGAACTTGTGACTAAGCTGAAGGACAGGCTCCAGGAGATGGAAGAGGTTGGGGCTTCGGTGCAAGAAGAAGTGAATACGCTGAGAGCAAAGCTTATTGACGCTTCCGAGATCAACCAGGTTGGTGAGATGCTTCAGCAAGAGAATAAGGTTCTGAGGAGAGAGGTCTCACGACTTAAGGAGCACGCCCCGAGCATAGCCCCAACAGTATTACAAGGCTCCTCATCATCGCGAACTAGAGCTGGCCATAATGTTACTCCTCCTATGTTGCGAGGTCCCACTCGCCCACCCGTTCCTCGAGCTGGTAGGGGCACCAGGAGAAGAAGCAGGGAAGCAGAAGAACTTCGAGATAGGGAAATGGAAGAACTCCGCGGTGATGTTCAGCGAGCATATGTAATTGCTGTTGGGCTTCAAAGGGACGTTACTCGGTTGCGGCACTTGTTCAAGAAAGGTCCTCGGCAAGCGTGGGCTGACGGTTATAATCAGGGCTGGTCGGATGCTCCAACAAGGCTGTCTGAGTTCGAGGAGCTTTCTTTTATCAGGAGGTGGCTAAGTGCCTTGAAGGAGATTAAAGTCTCGAGGAACTCGATGCTATGGTATGGAAATGTTGTAGTTTAGAAGGATTTTGACAGGTTATGGAAGATTGACATGAATGGAAATGTGAATGGGGATGTTAAGAATTTCTTTGGGCCATTCCATAATTATTTTAATAGAGAATTAAGGTAAAGGTCATATTCCATCATATATTTAAATTTTTAGGACAATGCTTTTCAAGTTTATAAATCTAGTTCCTGTGGTACAATAGCATTTATAAATCTAGTCCCTGTGGTATAATACCCTTTATTTTTTTGGTCCGCGCCAGCGGCACCATTTTTCATCATTTTTCGTGGTGTTTTTACTACAGGGACTAAATTTATAAAATTATATGGAGTGTCATATTTTATACACTTTAAGCATTATGATGACCTTTTCCCAAAATCCCCTTATTTTAAGTATATGAACTTCTCTCATGTGCTTGGGCTTACGGGTTGAATGTGTTTGATCTCGATGCTTGGAGGCGTGAGAAATGTACCGAGGAGTACCATTATTGGCAGACTTAAATGAGGACCAGACATTATGGAAATTGGATACGCTCCCACCTGGTTTTATTACCTTTTATTCGACAACAAAGTCATTGGACAAGTCATGACACGTGCTCGGGCTTTGGGTATAATCCTAATAGTTGCATGGATGATATCAATAATGCTGTTGTTATCCATTTCAGTGGAAACATGAACCATTGGCTTAACATTGTTATGAATCAGTTCAAGAATCTCTAGACTAAATATGTTGATAACGAAATGGAGTTTGTCCAGGGGTGCAATTTTGGCCTCTAGATGAGTTCTTTACCGCCTCAACTAGAATAAGGTAACCTAGGCATTGAGCTACAGTTATTGTATATTTTAGGTTACTTATCTTTCATTTGTAGTTGCATATTTCTGTGTGAAGCTCTGGTCGATATTATTTTCACAAGGTCTCTCATTTTTTGTTATGCTGTTAGTTAAAATGTTGATGATTAATCGAAACCATAGTGGAATGATTCTTTTAATTGAGACCATCTCTAATAATAGATTTTGGTGAGTGGAAAATAAGAAGAAACTTATTTCAACTTCCATTGCCTTATTTTTAGTGGCGGGTTTCTCTTCCTTTATTGAATAATGCAAGATGAGACGATTAAAATATGTTTCATTAGGTTCAAAAGTTAGGTGGTGATAAGGCTTAATAATAATGGGAACTTCATGAGGTTTGACAAGCATAGTAGTCAGATGATTTTTTACAGTAGAATGATTTCAATAGGGAAAAAAATGATTATTCAATGGTTATGCATGGACATAGACATTTTATGTGAACTACGCATACAAACATATGGAGCATCTGAACAAATGTCTAAACAATACATAGAGTATGAATGGTCACTATAAAACTCTTTCACATGAATAATTGTTAGGCATAATGATGATAGGTGATCTATAAAGCCTAAAGTTAAGTAGGTGTCGGATAAAAAGTAAGTGTTTGGAGGATTGCATAGTTTCAAGAAACAGACCTAGGTGTCTCAAAATTCCTTCCTTCCTATTTTTTATGCGTGACGAGTCTTGCTAGATTAGATCTACCTCATCTCATTAATTACTGTTTGGCATTTCTGAACAATTTAGAAACAAAATTTCAATAAATTTCAAGGTGAATCCATTTCTTTGGGATGCATACTCAAGTATGAAGGTTCAATTATAACTACAGTACCATGTTTATTAAAATAAATTATTGGTGTAGATCTCAGTAGTTATCTATGTCATTATTTGGTATTAGAAAAAGAGCTTTACATTATGTACAAAATATCTATAACCTTTATGATGGAAGGAAGAAGGCATTGGACATATAATTGTGCAGGTCCATGTATATTTACTTGTTCAGCACCGAGTTGCGTATGTTCAAATATTGAAGATACAATATTTGGGGAACTTTGCAAGATTACACAATAATGTCTCAAGTGTAGTATTACTACTTCATTTTATTAATAAGAGAAGAATTTTTGTTGTGATATGCTTTATGATGTACTGTGATAGTTATTTTAGTAAAGATTACTATTAGTTTTGGGTCCGTTAATTGATCAAAATGTTAGTTTCTCTCGAATTCACTTTCTTTGAAACTATGTACTGTTGTATTTAATTAGCACTTGAATGTGACCTTTTCGCTTATGAAAGAAGTTCTTCTGTGAAATAGGATTGTTAATTAATTAAATGGCTTGAAAATTTATTGAGTTATGAACATTCACCTTATATTCCTTTTCTAAGGCCAGTTAAGTAGATATATTTGTAACATTAGTTAGCGTCTATTTGTTTTCCCTTCTACAGGTATGGAGATCATTTGGTTCAATATGAATATCATATGGAATAGCTGTTGGCCATCTATATGACTTTATTAAAAAATGCAACCACTTGCTTCGGTATTTTCATAATAATTATAATTCTTTTACAAATAATTTGAGATTGATCTAGGTCATGCTAGTTAGTGAATATTTATATTGATGAAAATAATTTATATGCTCATTTGGAGATTTTGTTGTCGTTGAGTTGAGTTTTAATGTTCAAATAGGTTGATTTTCTGGAATAAACAAAGGAAATTCTATCAAAATTTTCTAAAAATAACAAGTGATTTAAAATAGTTAACACGATGATATACAAATTACCATGGTTGAATATTGTACTAAATTATGTTTATTTTTCTTCCACAAGTCCAAACATCACTTGGTTCAATATTAATATCATTTGGAATAGGTGTTGGCCAGCTTTACGACTTTATTGACAAATACCACCACTTGTATTTTGCACATTTATAAGTTAGGTGGTTATTTTTAGGGTTTATTATGTTTTCGAATTGGTTATTTGATATTTTGAGGGAGGATTGTAGTCTTAATCATATAACTGATGTTTTAGGATGGTTGTTTTACTTTTTGGAATGTTATGCTGGGAACCTGAATATGAACGAATGAATTTTCGGAGATTCTTTGATATTTTGTTCTCGATATTTATTTGTCATAAATTGTATGTTTGTTGATATTGAATGAACTTTGAAGATTACTATTTAATAATAGAATCCACATAAGGGTCGAGCTTTAAAATATGGATATACAACAATAAAAATATTTTTTGCACTGCCCATCTCTTTTGGGATAGCTAGAACCGTCACTAAAATGTAGTGACCCAATACAAATTTTGGCAGAAATTTTGGCGCCAACATTTTAAGTGCGGTTAATACCATCCCAAATAATATTATTTGGGATGGCCACATTCTCGTCCTTAAAAGTTGAACCGTTGATAGTTCTTATAGGACAATTAAAATGTGATCCCATAAGATTATTAGGGACGGCTAATCCCGTCTCTAATACATTTGGGACCCCTAGAAGATTTCACCATACCTTGCCGTCCCTAAAACTATTCTTAAAGACTTTTCGGTACTGATATATATCTTTAAGAGACTTTTTTACCCATCCCTAAAAGTCATTTTTTTGTGATTTTTATATAATTATTAACAACTGTGAGAACTCGTTTACTATCACCTGTTTTTTTAAATCTTTTCTTAATTATGATTATATATTATTTGCTTACTTAAAAGAGTTTAACGTGGTGTTTTGTGCATCTAGTAGTTATGATTAGGTTCATGTACCCAATTGGGATTACGCAGCTGGAACACTTGCGGGGTTTTAACCCGCTCTTCGTTGGCTAACATTTTAGGTTTTGAGTTATAATTGGATTGAAACCGTGGATAATAATGGATTGTCGAAGCACGAGCAATATTGGGAAAGTGGTAATACATTTGAGACTTTGGGGATTCCTACGTAGGTTATTAAATTTTTCTTTCCATTTGTAGTATATGAGACATAATTTTATGGTTCAGTTAGTTCGTATTATTTAGAGATTAAACTGAATGTAATTAAGATATTTCAACACATGAAGTTTTTTTATTCATGGTTATTCAATGATGTTTATCATTAATTAATGTTGTGAAGAAAACTTTTAAATTGTGCCATATTTTTGTCACATGTTGAGAATGACATTATAATTTGTTTCATTTTTGAGTAATTAATTAATCTTGGACACCTTAATTAATATTATTCGGGGTATTACAAATTGTATCACAGCATGGTCCTGGTTCTTTAGGGTTATAGTATCATGTAGTTTTCTGCATGCCGATCTTTGATATGTTTTTGAATTTGTACTCTCGTAGTTTTTGTTCTATCATAAGGAAACCCTAGGAAAAGTGTAGCTTATGATTCCTCGAATGTTAGATATTCGATAAGGATAAGGAATATAATTTGGGTAGATAAGTGGGATCTATGCTTTTCTTGTTGGAGATTAAAATATATTTAGATGTTAAAGATTTACCCATTTCAGGTAAAGGTTAAATTGAGATGTAATGTAGGTTGAATTTTAAGTTAAATCATGGCATATGGATTTGATAATACAATATACGGTTACTTATATATTTTTTTAACACGTGATGTGTATATTAGTACTTTAATGATTAGGTATATTAATATTTTTGGATGTTTTGAGAATTATACGAATGATGGGTTATATGGTAACACTAGAAGAAGAAGAGCAGAGAATATTATTTGAACTTGAGATGAATGATTAACATGAGATTATGCAAGAATTTTGTGATATGAGGAATATGTTGACACATAATGAGAAATGGGTAATGGGATCTTTATGTATGTGTAGTTATTGGTAAATTCATTATAGGTTAGATATATGATCATGCATGTGCGAGACGTTGAGTTAATGAGTACTAGAATGAGTAATGGATAAAAAAAATTACATTATTGATAAGGATGGGTTTCATTATATTTATACAAGGGTGAATTTGATTATTAAACCAAGATAGTATAGGTATGATTATTGCGATATAAAATGAGTAGTTGTCTGAGGTGTCATAAGCATGATAATAAGCTAAAATTTCAAATTATTATTTTCAATATTTTAAAAAAAGCTTAAAATAATAATGATTATGGAACTCGTGAAAAGTTTGACAATAAACGAGTAATACTTACAATTGTACAAATGGAGATTTTAAACAAGTGGATTAGGACATAGTAATGATTTAATGGACTATATTGGGTATATGAAAATCTTGTGATGAATTGGTGTTAATCCATAATGATTGTGATGGTAGGCGCATATGAGCCCTAAATTATATTTAATAATAATGAAATGAATATTTTGGTCATATTTTGTTTTGGTATTAAGGAATATGCGAGCCTATGATGATAATTATAACCCTATAATGACGAATACATATATACTGCTACAGTAATTATTTTTTTAATTTTGGGGACGTGGTTTTTTTTTTAGAGGAAAGTTTATAATGACCCATAATTTTATTAATAAATAAATAACTAAAAGTAATTTTTTGCATAAATTAACATATTTATTTGAGAATTTTATTTATGGATTCGAAATTAATTATGTGGGATTTTATGTCGTTTAGTGGAAATATTTAAATAATATATGGTTAGAATAAATTAAGTATTTAATGTACTTATATGTACATGTTCTAATCAATAAAAAATTATGTTTAAATGTGTTGAATTTTTATTTGGCTAGTTTTTAAATTAGCGAGTAAGTGACATGTTAGAAAGGTTGTACATTTTGTTTTTATTTTTATATTTTTTGGGCATGATAATTATACACTAAATATGTTGAAAATAATAAAAATTATTTTAAGTGATCCAACATCAATCATAACCTATAACTAAAGTTTTTACATGATTCCAATAAGATTTAATGAAGTTAAATTCCAATTTCACCAAAGAACCCTATAATTCTATATTTGATCAATTAAGTTCATTTTAGTTATCAATTCATTCAATTACTAATGGACTTTTGATTTATTACCAGTGTAAAACTTATTCCTAACCATTACACAATAATTCCATCTCCAATTCATAAGGAATTTTACTAAAATCAGTTTATGCTAAGAACATGAATAGTAACTTAAATTATATTATTAATTTAATTACTAAATTACATAGTTAATCTACAAATCAAATTTAAATAAAATTATGTTTTGATTCCAATGCATAATTATATTATAACAAAAAGATAATTAATATCCTACAATAGGTAAACTTGCCCCAATTCCAAGATAGGTTGAACTCCAAGTTTAAACCTCATATTCTGCTCTTCCGTAGTTTCCTCCTATCTATGGCTTTAGGGTTTCCTCTCTAAAAGTTTTAGAATAAATTAGGTTTAACGTAATGACTTATTTAACATGATAATTTTAAATTTTGGTTTAGGCCTCATATAGACTCCAATCTAGTGGGTAAAATTCATCTCTAAATACCTCAAATCCTAGCTCAAGTCATCAACCAACCCATAGTATTTAAAACCCATTATTTTAATTCAGAACAAGATATTCCATATGCCCCAAATATCAACCGAAAATACCGAATGAACATCCTAATATTCTAGTCGGTAGGAGTAGAAAAACCATTACTAAATTATTTATTAAATAAACATTAATTCATTACCGTGTATTAAGTCTGATTTTAATTTTGAATAATATATACACATAACATATATGCACATAAGACACATGAAAATATAAATAGTGACATCACAAGTCACTACGACACATATAATAATAATTAATAAACTTTACCATTTATTTAATGCATTAAAATTATGGGATATTACAATGAGAGTAATAAAATAGAAGTTTCATATGTTGACACGCGGCACAATAAGAGAGTTCAATAGTATTTCATTTTACTATACTGCACATAGATGTGAGAAATAATGTTTCCCTTAACAACAACCTTTCTAATAGCATTGACTAACGGATTATTTTCACGTATTTGTAATAGTCTAAAATTGAGTATACTTCATGATGTTTTCTATTGTGGTGTCTTTTTAATCACTTACACACACACACACACACACACACTAAAACCTCTATATTAAGTATGGATTTGTTTTATTTATCACAGGAAATACATTTCTAAATAATTTATTAGGAATGGACTTCTAAAATAAATATTATAATATTATAAACATTTAAAGTGCCACGTAATCACATGTCTGATGACATGTCATTTTTTATCACCACTTGTAATAACGTAACAATTAGCTCTTATGAGTTAGTGTCTCATTAGTTGCTCAATGTGTACAATCAATATCAATTTTTATTGGGCTACTGCCATTATTTTGATTACAATTTTTTGTATAGATATGTTAGATAAAAATTATATTTTGAAATCATTACCAGGTTTTTGTTAATTACCTTTTTTTTTAATTTTAAATTAAATCCCTTGGTAAATATCTTTTGTAGTAGAAGTAGGCATGGAAACTAAAATCAAGTAAATCGAAACTCCTAATTAGGGGTGGCAATTCGTGAGGGGCGTGTTGTATTCGGGGCATTTAATATCAGGTTTGTGTTAAGTACTAGCCAACCCTATAATTTTGGTGAATACAAAATTTTCCTTATTGATGGAAGCATTGAATTCTCTTCTAAATTTCTTGATGAGTTAAAAGAAAAAAAAAACTAAACTATAAAGATTTCACAGAAAACTTAATTATATTGGAGATTATTATAAAAATCTTGCACAAGACTCTGCAATTTTATGTGCTAGGTCAAAAAAGAATCTGTGACACCCCGCCTAATTAAATACCAGGCGATCACTCATTTATTAAATTAAAAATTTAGGTGAACAGTTGGTTCATTCTTAGCAGGACTGTCGTAAAAATAACTTTTTCAATTTAAACACCCTAATTAATTAAGCTCAGTGTCAAAACCATTTTTAAACATTACTTTCCAAATTTTATTTTAAAACAAAGATTTAATTATTCACAACAATTTACAATTTAAGAATCACACCACAATTATCCTGGAACATAAAATCCAACTAATTAAAACATTCGACAATCAAGTCCCAACCTTAAAATTTAAGGTGAAACATCCCAACAGTAAAAGTCTCAAAGTATCAATACTACAATAGCTGAATCACAATGTCCAAATAAAGTAAGTAAATAATGGAAAGGGCGACACATGCCCCACTAAATGAAGATACTAGGAGAGGAATCAAGTAAGTGAAATCGTCTAAGCAAGAGGCCTGCAACTCCCACCTAAGCTGCAGCACGTTCCTTCCAAGGAATTCTAAGCAAGACGCCCCTGTGGCTGGGCACCTGTAATATATACATATATATACAAGAGAGAAAGAGAAATAGAAACGGGTCAGAGCCCGATAGTGTATATGATTTAAAAATTTGTTTAGCGAGTATTTAAATTGATTACAGGCCAATGCAACAACATATTAGTGCGACGCTCTCTTGAGAAATTCTCACCTCTCTTCTAATGTGCACACCTATCGCACTAACCTTCCCAATGGTTTATCTCTTCATATATCGCACTAATCTTCCAAATGATTTAACTTATCTTAGGTTACTCGTAAGATTTTAGAACTGAACAACATAATGGTTTTAAAGGAGAATTTCATTTAATAACAATGCTCTCATTTTACTTTGTTTATTAATAAAGTTTTTCAGTGCCATATTATACTTTTCAAAACAAGTATTTCCCATTTGAGTCATCAAACATATCTTACTTACCAAATCACAGTAGGTAGTTCCAAGTTTTAGAATTTCATATATATTAGATACTCGTATAATATATATATATTCTAACGGCACCCCACATTAAAATTATGGTGCGGGCATACTCTGATATCCAATCCCCGTATCAATTGTACTAAGGGAAATACAAGTTCGGAATCACTCTCGAACTGTATCAATACAAACACAAACAATATTGAGGCGAAGCATAGTTTCCAAGTCCAAGAGGTCAGCACATACCCTCGCGTCTCTTAGGACCGTGACTACAGATTCGATAGCATGTACCTAGGATTCCTATCTTCCAGGGTACGAGTCAATATCCCCCATGAAGGCCCATTCGAGATAAGACTGTCCCAGCGCGGTAACCTCAGGGATAGCAAGTAGCGCGGGCATGATTTTCACACATAGATAGTATATGCATACACAATCATATAACTATACTAATATTACAATATCAACTTTTAGGTACATCTCAATTCCCATAGTTACGACATTTACCCTCATATCTCATTATTAGTTATCACATATAACGGTTCTTCTTTAACTTTAATTCGAGGTAATTATTCCAACTTACTACGAATCATTCATGGATTCTATCCTCCCAAGTATAAAGATTCAGTAGGTATTCATCTATTTTCCATCGTAACCATCTTACGTAATCTCTCACTTCAATATGTAGTTTCACCGTTTCTTATATGTAATATCCCAAAAATACAACTCCCGTCTTACATTAAAGGTCCCAAATTATTCATATACCCTACTGGTCTTCTTTATCTCACAAAACATATTTATAAGGGTGTTCAAGAATTTGTTATCATTAAAGTGATTTCAACTAATTTAAAAAGGAAAAATATGAATCTGTCAGGAGGGGTCGATCGATAGAGGTCTGGGGCTCGATCGATCGAACCTTTGATCTATCGAAGCTTTTTACTCGATCGATCGATCAAGCAGGTATGCGAATTCTGCAGTTTTGCAGTTACGGGTTTCATCTTCTAACCTCAATCAGTTCCATATTTTTCATTCCCAATCGTCCCCGAATTTATACTACTAACATTATATCCTCATATTATGTATTTCCTACGTAAAGCATGTAAATTTCTGTCACTAAACATAGATTAACAGACCAAAATTCATATAAATATCAAGAACTCTAGAAATCTCTTAAACATGGTTCTAACAAATCTTTTCCAGAATTTCCTTCTTATCACCCATCATAAATTCGTGGTTTAATCCTCTACATGACAAAGGGTTTCCAGAATTTTCATTCAATCAATTCTACATGCGATTCCTATCTCAAACATGGATTTTCTCCTACCAAATTAATCCTAATCACCCTAGACTAATATGAACGATGCATTAACGAAGATAAGCAAGATAAATACTTGCCTGGAATTTTTAGAAGTCTTATTTGTGAATGAGTTTGGTGTTGTTGTGTTCCCCGTCGCGCGATCTACGCGTTGATGGTGGTGGCGGTGCAATCGGGTGACTTTTTGGCCTTGGATTGCCTTGAGAGCTCTCTCCTCTCTTCTCCAATGGTCGTTCTAGAGTTTTGAGTTTGCTAACCCTAGATGACTAACCTAAATGGCTGATATAGGTTACTAATTTTCGTGAGTTTAATTACCCAAAAATTCAAAATGACTAAAATACCCTCCCGGGGTACTAATTAGGCCTAAAAACGCCCCGAGACCCAAACTAAACTCCCGAGTACATTTTTCTGACTATCTCGACCCTTCCGGACGCGTTGGCGGACTCAAAATGACCATATGAGCAACTTATAAAATATTCACTTTTATTTATCAATATTTAGTCCCGACGCGACACGGGCGCATCCCGACTCAAATTTCCGAAATTGTCATTTTATTCACTCATGACATTCAATATAACCAATATTATATATTACTTTGCTCATTAGTAATATTCAACAAATTTCATATAATTACTAACTCTCATCACGTTAATAATTATAACATAATTAATTTTCGGATTTATATTAAATAATTAACTCACATTAAATTAAATAAATCCCCAAATTAATATAGCATAAAAATACGGGGTATTACATACTTCCCCCCTAATAACGGAATTTCGTCCCGAAATTCGAAAAAATAAGGCATACCTGGTAAGAAAAAATGTGGATATCTCTCGCGCATATCTGCCTCGCGCTCCCAAGTGGATTCCTCCACATCATGATGCTCCCACTGGACCCGCACAAGTGGAACTATCTTCGACCTCAGTCTCCTCTCACTATAGTCTAGGATAGCCACCGATCTCTCCTCGTAAGAGCTGTCAGGCTGTAAGTCTATCTCATCTATCGCGATGTGAGTATGGGCCATATCATCTCGAAGATATCGTCTCAACGACGAGATGTGGAATACATCGTGAATGCGATGTAAATGCTCTGGCAGTCCTCTCGATGACGGGAAATGGTCCCACGTACCTCGGGGACAATTCCCTTTCTTCCCGAACCTCATCACTCCTTTCATAGGAGACACGCGTAGTAACACCTGGTTCCCCACATTAAACTCCCGGAAGAACTGTTTCGCATCGGCGTAGCTCTTTTGCCTGTCCTGGGCTACTCGAATGCGACTCCTGATCATCTCAATCCTCGCGGAGGTTTCCTGAATCACCTCTAGTCCTAGCAACTTGTTATCCCCCACCTCGAGCCAACAAGTTGGGGAACGACAAGGCCTGCCATACAAGGCTTCGAATGGAGCCATGCCAATCGTGAACTGCTACGAGTTATTATAAAGAAAACTCAACCAGTGGAAGATGTGGCTCCCAACCTCCTCCAAAATCAAGAACACAAATGCGTAGCATATCCTCCAACATCTGATTAGTACGCTCTGTTTGTCCATCTGTCTGTGGGTGATAAGCCGAAGTCAACCTCAAATCAGTACCCATAGCCTCCTGAAAGCTTTCCAAAAAAAAACGCGGCACGAAAATCTTGTCTCTATCTGACACAATATTCAGGGGCACCTCATGTAATCTGACAATCTCAGCAATGAACAACAGAGCATACTGACCCGTGGTATAATCCGTCCGCAACGGCAGAAAATGAGCCACCTTGGTCAAATGGTCTACTATCACCCAGATAGTGTCGTGACCCCGCTGTGATGTAGGCAACCCCGTAATAAAATCCATGGAAATACTCTCCCACTTCCACGCGGGTACTTCCAATGGCTGAAGCAACCCTGACGATTTCTGATGGTCCACCTTTACTAGTTGGCAGGTAGAACACTTGGATATGAACTCAGCAATGTCCTTCTTCATCCCACTCCACCAGTATTGCCCCCTCATATCCAGGTACATCTTATCCCCTCCAGGCTGCACCGCAAATCGGGACCCTTGGGACTGGGTTATCACTGCATGACGTAATTTTGTTCCTTCTAGAACCACCAATCTCCCATTAAACCTCAAACCCCCATCAGAACCAACAGAATAGGACTCAGCACCCTCGGCTAAAAGTCGTACAATCTGCTCCTGGAAAAACGGGTCTGTGGTCTATGTCTGTATCACCCTTGTAACCATCTCGGGTGTCACTGTCATAACAGATATGAAGGAATGGGCTACTGCGTCCTGGTGACCCAACTCCTTCCACTTTGCTTTCCAGACGTCTGCTACATCGTCTACCGGTCTACGGCTCAACGCATCAGGAACTACGTTGGCCTTCCCCGGATGATACTGTATATCGAACTGATAGTCCTTCACAAACTCTAACCATTTGCGCTGACGCATATTTATCTCTCGCTGAGTGAACAGGTACTGCAGTGACTTGTGGTCTGTGAACAAGCGAAATTTTTACCCTAATAAATAGTGTCTCCATATCCTCAATGCAAAAATGACCGCTGCTAACTCCAGGTCATGGGTGGGATAATTCTTCTCATGCGGCTTAAGGTTGCGGGAGGCAAAAGCTATAGCCTTCTCCTCCTGCTGAAGTACTCCCCCAAGTCCCCGTAAAGAGGCATCGGTGTAAACCAGGTATTCCACACCCGACTTCAGTAAAGTAAGGACTAGTGTTGAAGTAAGCTTGTCTTTCAGCTCGTCGAAAGCCAATTGACAAGCATCATCCCAAATATATGGTACCCCTTTGCGAGTCAGATTCGTCAATGGACCCGCTATTTTGGAGAATCCCCGAATGAATCTCCTGTAGTATCCGGCTAACCCCAAGAAACTACGCACTTTCGTCGGTGTCGTAGGCTGTCCCCACTCCCTCACCGCTGACACTTTACTCGGGTCAACTGTTATCCCCTGCTCAGAAACAACATGGCCCAAGAACTGTACTTCTCGCAACCAGAACCCGCACTTCTCGTACTTATCATATAACTGATGCTCTCGTAGAGTTTGAAGAACCTGCCTCAAGTGCTCGGCATGCTCCTCCTCGGAGTGCGAATATATTAAAATGTCATCTATGAAGACGATGACAAACTGATCCTAGAACTCTCTGAACACTCGGTTCATTAAGTCCATGAACACGGCTGGAGCATTTGTGAGGCCGAATGGAATCACTTTGAAATAGTAAGACCCATATCTCGTCAAGAAGGCAGTCTTTGATACATCCTGCTCCCTAATACGTAGCTGATGGTACCCCGACCTCAAATCTATCTTCGAAAAGAAAGTTGCTCCCCTCAGCTGGTCGAACAGATCATCGATTCGAGGCAACGGATACTTATTCCTTATCGTGACCTTGTTCAACTCCCGGTAGTCCACACATAACCTCAGTGAACCATCTCTCTTCTTCACAAACAAGATTGGAGTGCCCCAAAGTGAGGTACTCCTGCAAATGAAGCCCTGACCTAGCAGCTGCTCTATCTGATCTCGTAACTCTCGCATCTCTGCCGGAGCCATACAGTAGGGTGTGCGTGCTATCGGTCTAGTATCCGGTAATAAATCTATAACAAAGTCTATCTCTCGAATGGGAGGTATGCCTGGTATCTACTGAAAGATATCGGAATACTCACGAACAACTGGGATCGAGTCTAAGGGAATCACAACCTCCTTAAAGGTATCCTCCTCTATGTAATACAAGTGAGCGGTCGAGCCACCCTCTGGGCAAGGCATCGCCACTACAAACATCTCTTGCCCCGGAATGGCAAAGACTATACTCCCACCGAAACAATCAATCATGGCTCTATAAGCTGCGAGCCAATCCATACCGATATTAACGTCGTGTTCATTCATACCTAACACTAACATGTCTGCTGATAACACTAAGCTACCAATATCTACCCCCACACCCCGGCATATAAAGAAAATAAGCAAACCATTTCCAAGTGGTGAGTCTATACACGTCACAGTGCTTTCAGTCGTGGCTAATAGCCCTAAGGTCTTGCAAAAACAGTAGCTATAAAATAGTGCGTTGCCCCAGCATTAAACAAAACCTGACCCATATTATCATTGATAGAAAATATACCCTCAATCGCGGGTGGTGCCTGCGGAGCTGCTGCCTAGGGGACGTTATGGACACGTCCGTACTGTAGCTGTTTATGCTGAACTGAGGCTGTTGGAAAGGGTGGTGGAGTTGGCTTCTGTGGTTCATTACTAGCACCTTCCTGCCGTGGGGCCATATCCCTCTCTGGGCAATCCTGACGCCTATGGCCATGTCTGCCACATTAGAAGCACCTCCCTCGAAACTGCTTCACTTCACTATGTTGTTGACTAGTCTCGCTTTTTCCCTGGTCTTGGTGTCCTTGATGGGAAATTTGCGGAGAAAATATGTCAGGGTGAGGACAATCCCTCCACTTGTGACCCAACTGTATACATTTATAGCAGAGTCCTGAAAGTTCTCCCTGGTTGGGTTGAAGTTCCTTCTCAGACTGATCCGGACAAGTTCGACGTTCATGACCGTCCATTCCACATTTAAAACACTTCTTCGTGGCTTCACTCGGCCCCCGACTTTGTTGACCCTGACGCTTTTGGGTCTCCCTGCACAATTTGTTACCTTTGTGGCTTTTACGGTCTTGAATAGATTGTTGTTGCGATTTTTGCATCTTCACACATTTGTTATTTCTAGTCATGATAGACTGACTATACTCTCTAGATCTTTTGCCCCTCATAATTTGGGTGTTGCGTTCTTGATACTGTAAGACTGAAGTGGTAACTGCCTATGCCACAATACCTGCTAACTCGGCGGTTGATATTCTCTCTGGAGATACCTGAGGTGTGAGTCGATCTCGCTCGTTGACTCCCTTAACGGCATTATAGTTCTTCTTGACGATCCATCTGAAAATTTAAATAAATTTGGATGAGTCTATCATTCGCATAAACAAATCGCAGAAGCACGAATTTCCAACGTATAGAGATGAACACAACATTCCTAGTGTTAGGGCTTTATATCAAAAATGCTAAGCTGAAAGAGAAATAAGCCGTACAGATCCTAAGGACACTAGAACCTGATGCTCTGATACCACCTGTGACACCCCGCCAAATTAAATACCGAGCGATCACTCCTTTATTAAATTAAAAATCAAGGTGAACAGTTTGTTCATTCTTAGCATCACTGTCGTAAAAATAACTTTTTCAATTTAAACACCCTAATTAATTAAGCTAAGTGTCAAAACAATTTTCAAACATTACTTTCCAAATTTTATTTTTAAAAAAATATTTAATTATTCACAACAATTTACAATTTAAGAATCACACCACAATAATCCTGGAACATAAAATCCAACTAATTAAAACATTCGACAATCAAGTCCCAACCTTAAAATTTAAGGTGAAACATCCCAACAGTAAAAGTCTCAAAGTATCAATACTACAATAGCTGAATCACAATGTCCAAATAAAGTAAGTAAATAATGGAAAGGGCGACACATGCCCCACTAAATGAAGATACTAGGAGAGGAATCAAGTAAGTGAAATCGTCTAAGCAAGAGGCCTGCAACTCCCACCTAAGCTGCAACACGTTCCTTCCAAGGAATTCTAATCAAGACGCCCCTGTGGCTGGGCATCTGTAATATATACATATATATACAAGAGAGAAAGAGAAATAGAAACGGGTCAGAGCCCGATAGTGTATATGATTTAAAAATTCGTTTAGCAAGTATTTAAATTGATTACAGGCCAATGCAACAACATATTAGTGGGACGCTCTCTTCAGAAATTCTCACCTCTCTTCTAATGTGCACACCTATCTCACTAACCTTCCCAATGGTTTATCTCTTCATATATCGCACTAATCTTCCCAATGATTTCACTTATCTTAGGTTACTCGTAAGATTTTAGAACTGAACAACATAATGGTTTTAAAGGTGAATTTCATTTAATAACAATGCTCTCATTTTACTTTATTTATTAATCAAGTTTCCCAGTGCCATATTATACTTTTCAAAACAAGTATTTCCAATTTGAGTCATCAAACATATCTTACTTACCAAATCACAGTAGGTCGTTCCAAGTTTCAGAATTTCATATATATTAAATACTCGTATAATATATATATTCTAACGGCACCCCATATAAAAATTATGATGCGGGCATACTCTGCTATCCAATCCCCGTATCAATCGTACTAAGGGAAATACAAGCTCGGAATCACTCTCGAACTGTATCAATACAAACTCAAACAATATTGAGGCGAAGCATAGTTTCCAAGTCCAAGAGGTCAGCATATACCCTCGCGTCTCTTAGGAACGTGACTACCGATTCAATAGCCTGTACCTAGGATTCCTATCTTCTAGGGTACGAGTCAATATCCCCCATGAAGGCCCATTCGAGATAAGACTGTCCCAGCGCGGTAACCTCAGGGATAGCAAGTAGCGCGGGCATGATTTTCACACATAGATAGTATATGCATACACAATCATATAACTATACTAATATTATTATATCAACTTTTAGGTACATCTCAATTCCCATAGTTACGACATTTACCCTCATATCTCATTATTAGTTATCACATATAACGGTTCTTCTTTAACTTTAATTCGAGGTAATTATTCCAACTTACTACGAATCACTCATGGACTCTATCCTCCCAAGTATAAAGATTTAGTAGGTATTCATCTATTTTCCATCGTAACCATCTTACGTAATCTCTCACTTTAATACGTAGTTTCACCGTTTCTTATATGTAATATCCCAAAAATACAACTCTCGTCTTACATTAAAGGTCCCAAATTATTCATATACCCTACTGGTCTTCTTTATCTCACAAAACATATTTATAAGGGTGTCCAAGAAATAGTTATCATTAAAGTGATTTCAACTAATTTAAAAAGGAAAAATATGAATCTGCCAGGAGGGGTCGATCGATCGAGGTCTGGGGATCGATCGATCGATCGATCAAGCAGGTATGTGAATTCTGCAGTTTTGCAGTTACGGGTTTCAGCTTCTAACCTCAACCAGTTCCATATTTTTCATTCCCAATCGTCCCAGAATTTATACTACTAACATTATATCATCATATTATTTATTTCCTACGTAAAGCATGTAAATTTCTGTCACTAAACATAGATTAACAGACCAAAATTCATATAAATATCAAGAACCCTAAAAATCTCTTAAACACGGTTCTAACAAATATTTTCCAGACTTTCCTTCTTATCACACATCATAATTTCTTGGCTTAATCCTCTATATGACAAAGGGTTTTCAGAATTTTCATTCAATCAATTCTACATGCGATTCCTATCTCAAACATGGATTTTCTCCTACCAAATTAATCCTAATCACCCTGGACTAATATGAACGATGCATTAACGAAGATAAGCAAGATAAATACTTGCCTAGAATTTTCAGAAGTCTGATTTGTGAATGAGTTTTGCGTTGTTGTGTTCCCCGTCGCGCGATCTACGTTTTGGTGGTGGTGGCGGTGCAATCAGGTGACTTTTTGGCCTTGGATTGCCTTCAGAGCTCTCTCCTCTCTTCTCCAATGGCTGTTCTAGGGTTTTGAGTTTGCTAACCCTAGATGACTAACCTAAATGGCTGATATAGGTTACTAATTTTCGTGGGTTTAATTACCCAAAAATACAAAATGACTAAAATGCCCTCCCGGGTACTAATTAGGCATAAAAACGCCCCGAGACCCAAACTAAACCCCGGGTACACTTTTCTGATTATCTCGACCCTTCCGGACGCGTTGGCGCACTCAAAATGACCATACGAGCAAATTATAAATATTCACTTTTATTAACCAATATTTAGTCCCGACGCGACACGAGCGCGTCCCGACTCAAATTCCCAAAATTATCATTTTATTCACTCGTGACATTTAATATAACCAATATTATATATTACTTTGCTCATTAGTAATATTCAACAAATTTCATATAATCACTAACTCTCATCACGTTAATAATTATAACATAATTAATTTCCGAATTTATATTAAATAATTAACTCACATTAAATTAAATAAATCCCCAAATTAATATGGCATAAAAATACGGGGTATTACATAATCTTTATCATTGAACTACTGAACATACTAAAGATGTTCGAAAAATTAAATTAAAAGTTAGGCAATTAACTTTTAACTGCTTTAATTCCATTTTAAAGTTATTAACATTTTTCTTTGGATCGATTATATTAACACATTTTGATTTAAAAACAAGATAGTGGCAAATACAAATTGTTCCACAAGAGAGATATAAAACTACTTTTGTAATTACTTTTGGTCAATACCGATGGAATGTTATGCCTTTTAGATTGTGCCCATCGACATTTTTTTGTCACCGCTTGTGTTAACATAACAGTTAGCTCTCACGAGTTAAGATCACATCACTTATACAATGTGTATAATTAATATTAATTTTTATTTGGCTAATGTCATTATTGAGATTACAATTTTTTGTAGAGATATGCTAGATACAATTTATATTTTGAAGTCATTATCGGAGTTTTGTTAATTGCCTCTATTTTTTGAATTTTTTTACCAAATTCCTTGTTAAAAAAATCTTTTATAGGAGAGATAGGCATGAAAATCATGAAATCAACTAAATCGAAACTCCTAATTAGGGGTGGCAATTCGTGATGGGCACGTTGTATTTGAGTCAGGTAATATCGGGTTAATGTTAAGTACTAGCCAACCCTGTAATTTTGGTAAATAACAAGTTCTCCTTATTAATAGAAGCATTGAATTCTCTTCTAAATTTGATGATGAGTTATGAGACAAATATCAAGTCTAAAGATTTCTTGGGAGTCTTAATTATATTAAACATTATTATAAAAAACTTGTACAAGATTTTTCAATTTTATGTGCTAGGTTAAAGAACATTTTTTTCTCCCTGGACAGCTGAACATACTAAAAATGTTCAAAAATAAAATTAGAGTTAAGAAATTACCTTTTAACTGTTTTAATTCCATTTTGAGGTTATTAACATCTTGCTTTAAATCGATTACATTAGGAGGTTTTGATTTAAAACCAAGATATTGATAAATACAAATTGCCCCACTAGAGAGATATAAAACTATTTTATTGTTCCTTTTGGTCAATACCAAAGAAATGTTATGCCTTTTGGATTGATCCCACTGACATTTTTTATCACCGCTTATGCTAACATAACAGTTAGCTCTCATGAGTTAGTATCACTCTGGTTATACAATGTATACAATTAATATCAATTTTTATTGGGCTAATATCATTATTGAGATTACAATTTTTTGTAGCGATATGTTAGATACAATTTATATTTTGAAATCATTGTCAACTTTTTGTTAATTGGCTCTATTTTTTGAATTTTTTACTAAATTACTTGTAAAAAAAATCTTTTATAAGAGAGATAGCCATGAAAAGTAGGAAATAAATTAAATTTAACATCTAATTAGGGGGTGGAAATTCGTAAGGGGCATGTTGTATTCGGATCATGTAATATCGGGTTAGTGTTAAGTACTAGTCAACCCTAACTCTAGTCGTTTCATTAATTGAGTGAAATGAGCTATACTAACCCGATTGTGAGACCCCGCCTAATAAAATATTGGGTGATCAATCCTTTACCAAATTAAAACAGGAATCTCATATGATTCATTCTCAGCATCACTGTCGAAAACCAAATTAATTACTAATAACTTATTAGGCTGGCGTCAAAATTTTATTTAACTAATCTTTTTAATCAAACCAACCAAGTAAAACAATTACAACAATTTATATACACGAAAATGAAATGAAATAAAATAACCAAACACTCGGTACAACATAATACAACCAAATCAAATGTCGTACTAAAAAGCGCTAAAAGAATAAATGAATACAATTGAGTTATCGGCCTGAATATTACTACAATGCTTCCTATCTAGATCACAAGGACAAAAACATATAAAATAAACTTACTTGCATCCAAAGTTGCGACAGCAAGGTTTGACTCGAAAGAATCATCATCCAGGCGTCCCTGTGTCTCGACACCTAATATATATACATATATAGCAAGAGAGGGAAAATAGAGAAACGGGTGAGAGTCTGAGTTTTGAAAATATTTAGCAACTTCTCAAATGCCATATTTTAAAATATGAAATTTTCCATATTTAAACTGGTATCTCACTCTCATGAGATACACCTCACCCTTCTTCTACTAGTGCACACCTATCGCATACATTTGAAACGACCTACTTAAACTACCCTATCTAACTATTCTCTTTCGTCCATATTCTAAATCCTCATAATATCACCTACCTTGCATGATATAATATAAGTTATACCGTAAGCTATTACATAAGCTTTCAGTTGATATAATCATCCATGTGATACATTTATAGTCCTTGTTTCTATATAAAACTATATCGTTCATATTCTGTAACTTTCACTAGTTTAAAATACCATATTTACTTTAACATATAATATCCCTCACTATAAATGGTTCTCACTTGAACCTACAATTCACATTTGCATTACTCCAGATATAAAACTACCGGAAGAGGAATAACATCTTATTCATTTTATACTTTACACCATTGAAAGTTATATGATATCTCATAATCATATACAAGCAATATACTATAAACAACAAATATATTTATACCTATTTTACAATCATAAATATAATAACCATCCTATAGAATTATAACTCGAGGATGCAGTATCAAAGTGCCAATCCACATCCGGGTTTGCTCAACTTAGCCCCGGTACCAAGTTAGACTTTCTCATGATCATGGTAGAAATATTTAACGGTGGAGGCGGTCATATTTCCTCCTGAGAGTGGAATAAAAATAATATCGCGCCCATATAAGGGACGATATGACCTGGGATATACTCTCCCTGCTCCGTAAGCTAGGGGATTCATCCACATCGTGCAACCTCCCTGGATAGCACTTGAGATATAAACATACATAAATATATCGTTTGCATACCAATATATTTATAAACAAGTCGTATATATATATATACTGTAACAATACCCGTATATATATAATATATATCACTTCTCGATTCCGTTATCTAGGATTCCTAATATCACATCTAGAATCCCCTACAATAATCTCCGAGTTATATCTTAACTCCCCATGCACTTGAGGGAAGAAAACTGACAAATTCAGCAAAGGCGAATCGATTCGCTCTTAATGCAAATAAATTTGGAATAGTGAATCTATTTGGTCTCAATCCGAATCGATTCGGAAAGTGTTCTGCAAGCAGGTCCTCAAAGGCGATTCGATTCGGTCTCAATCCGAATTGATTCGGCCTGAGATAGCCTTACAGGTCCCCTTATGCGAATCAATTTGGTCTAGACCCGAATCGATTCGCCCTGTTCGGAGCTCACTGTTTGGGCGATTTCATCTTCTCCAAAACACCCAAATATCAACCTATTCTCCATTTTGTGGTTTCTAATCTCAACCAACAACACTATAATCATCCTAACACTGATTTATAACTAACACATCAATTAATTTGTGGTATTAAATCATTTCTCTTAGATTTAAACCCTAAAACCATTAAAACCCTAGTTTATAATTTCTTCCTGTTTCTACATACCATTAATATGGGTTTAACACTGGAAGTCATCAAGAGATAACAATACATCAATTTTCCCAATATCAGGTTTGATTTCTGACTAACGATTTCGATCTCGGACATCCTTCCGTCGAAAATCATAACTAATTAAAAAAAATTAGAAAAAAACGCGGTCGGCGCCCACGTGGTCGTATTGAAAAGATCTAGAAGTATTATTTTTTGACAAACAGCCGAATCGATTCGGAAAGAGCACTGAGTTAATGTTCATCATCTTCTCCAATTTTTCTCTTTAATCCAACACCCAAACCTCCATTAATACACCTCCAAGCTTTTTATCTTCTCTTCCATCATCATCCAACCTCAACCAATAATATATTCGCATATAAAAAGGGTTATAATCATCCTAGAACCAATACCAAACAATCAAATCAATTAATTCCAAGGTTTGTCAAATCGAATGTTATCCTAGTTTTATCCGTTCAACTTCCGAAACACCCGTTTTGATTCAAGAAAACCCAATCCAAAAATCTTTTTAGTTTATTAACACCAACTTTAATATGAGATACACACTCAAAAGAATCAAGCAAGTAAACACTTGCCTCGTGGATAAAATTCGACGACCTCGAGTCGAATCCCGTAGAGTTTGGCCCGAAATCCCCTTTTCTCTATTCCTTTATCCTATTCTTTTCTTTACTTACTCTTTTCTGTCTTTTCTTTCTCTCTCTTAGGGCTTATAAGAGGGAGATAAGGGTTTATTTCTTATAAACCCAAAAATGACTCGTTTACTCAATTGCGAGTCCCTACTAGTCCCAAAATCCTCGGAACCCAAACACTATCCCCGGGTTCTCTATTCTAACTATCTCGGCCATTCCGAAACCAACCGTGTACTCGAAATCTCCATCCGAGTCACTTAACTAAATTTCACTAATCGGACCTGACACTTTTCAACACACATTTTCCTCAAAGTGAGATATTACTCGTCGCTTTACCTAACTGCGACATGACATAAAATATTTCGACTCATATACTTAGTCCCGTAAGAAAATATAACCCATATAAATATTAGTCCGACACTACCAAACTAATATTTACTATTCTAAATTTATTCAATTACACTCATAAATTCCAAAATTACTATTCACAGTAATTTCTTCTAATAACCAAATTACACCACATATGCAATTTAAATATTTATAAAAGTACGGGGTATTACACCTACCTACTTATGCTATTGTATAAAATTATTGGAAAACTATATATATATCGTTCCCCAATTGTAACTATATATATATAATGTGTACACGATTTAGAAAATTTGGACAAAATTTTCCCTATTTATAGGACTATCCACCTCTTTAAGAAATCAAAACTAATCAGCTATACAAATAGTCCGTCCTGGACATTATATAAACAAACAAAAAAATCATTATTACCAGAATATTTAATAACAACAAAAATCCATGATAACAATACTCGTTTATGTTAAAACGCCAACAAAATTGTGTAATGATTTTTTACAACACAAATGTTTAATAATTTGTAAAATTTGGGCATAATTCCCTTGGTTTATTGGACTATCTACCATGTTTATGAAATAAAATATACACCAACAACAATAATGATAATAGTTCGCAAACTAAAAAATACTCCAACAACATCATCGACTTTATTCAATTTGTCCAAATAACACCAATACATGAATGATAAAATAAAATTAGTCCACAAACTTAGTATATTTCAAAAATCAAAATATAAAACATTGTATGAAGATGTTACATGTTAAAAAATAAATGATAGGACACTTGGGGTATGCTTCCCATACAAAAATTTATCATAAAATTATCCCTCAAAGAACGACTCAAATAATCTAACCTGCACTAATAGCGAATGTAATTTAGAATTTCGAAAAGATATAAAAAGGGAATCAAATAATATAATCAAGTACTCAACATAATTGTAATCATATCATACCATAATGAACTCGGAGAAGAAATAGGTTGATAAAGAACTCATCTTACCTGCAAAAATCGGTTATATGAAACATCAACTCAAACCAAAAATGAAATGCAAACCCATGTTGGAGGAAAATGTTTAGATCTTAGAAGAGAGTTTGTGAGTGTAGCCGTGAAAGAGTGGAGAGATAGATTCACAGTGGGTTAGGCGGGAGAGAGGGAGAAGGAGAAGGGGAGAGAGAGAGAGAGAGTTTGTATGTAATGCTTTGGAATAAGAGAAAGTGAATGTTTGGAATGCATTTTCTTTGGGTGGCATACATGAAATCTTTAGGCAGGTAAAAAAAATTTGGGGGTGGATCAGAACCGTTGATTTGGCAAGTGGGAGATGTGGTAAAATCTGAACCATTATTGTGTTTTTACATTTTTACCAATTCAAAAACAATGCTACTCTATTATATATATATATATATATATATATATATATATATATATATATATATATATATATATATATATAAAGATAAAACACGGACCTCAAAGAGAGAACCTTAAAAACGGACCAATTTTTTTAAAATGGTAAAAAAATTATTTTGAGCTGATTTTTTTTTGTGGTAATTAAACATTTCATGGGAGTAAAAAAAACAGCTCAAAATGAGTTTTTATTTTTAGTTTTTAAAAATCGGTCAATATATGTCAGTTTTTAGCAGCTTAAAAACTTACATATATTTGATTGATTTTTTAAAAATAGCAAAAAAACTCATTTTGAGTTGATTTTTTAGGACTCCCCTGAAATGTTTAATTATCACACAAAAAAAATGAGGTCAAAATAATTTATTTTACCATTTAAAAAAAATTGGTCCGTTTTTTAGGTCCTTTTTGGTCCTTTGAAGATCTTGCCCCTATATATATATATATATATATATATATATATATATATATATATATATTCCTCATAAGATATTAGTTAAACGGATTTTTTCATGCCATTTTTGAATTATTCGTGTTTGACACTAACTCAATCCATTTATTATTTATGTTGACGGGTGATGTTATTTTTTTAATACTGTGAATAAATAATCAATCCTAACCCCGTAACTTCATATTCGGTTCGAGTCTTATAAAAAATTTCCAACATTAGTAACATTATCCAATATTAACAACATCTTATAAAAAGGATAAAAATGTGAGCACTTGCTTTGTCCGGCTATATATTACCTGACGGGCGATCATTTGAATTCCATTATATAAACACTTAAACATGTGCATTAAATATGGATTTATTTTATTTGTCGCAAAAAAATGCTTTTCAAATTAATTTATTAGGAATGGACTTTTAAAATAAAAATTACAATATTATAAACATTTAAAACGTCGTGTAATCCCATGTTTGATGGCATGACATTCTTTCATCACAACTTATGACAAAATAACACTTAACACACATGAGTTAGTGTCAGTCGTTCAATGTGTACAATTAATATCAAATTTATTAGGCTAATGTCATTATTGAGATTACAATTTTTGAAGAGATATATTAGATACAAATTATATTTTGAAATCATTAGTAGCTTTTTGTTAATTGCATTTTTTGATATTTTAATTAAACTCATTGTTAAAAAAATCTTTTATAGCAGAGATAGGCATGAAAACTAGGAAATCAACTAAATCGAACCCATGACTAGGGGTGGCAATTCGTGAGGGGCATGCTCTACTCGGGTCATGTAATATCGAGTTGGTGTTAAGTATCATTTAACTCTATAATTTCAGTAAAGAGAAAATTCTCTCTATTCATAAAAGCATTGAATCCACTTACAAATTTCCTGATCAGTTAAAAGAAAAAACTTAACTCCAAAGATTTCTTGGAAGTCTTGATTATATTGGAGATTATTATGAAAATCTTGCACAAAATTCTACAATTTATATGTGAGGTTAAAGAAGAATCCTTCTGACTGGACTACTGAACATACTGAAAATGTTCCAACAATTTAATTAAAAGTTAAACAATTAACTTTTAATTGTTTTAATTTCAATTTAAGATTACTAACCCCTTGCTTTAGATTGAAAATATTAGCAAGTTTTGATTTAAAATTATAATATTGGAAAATACAAATTCCCCACAAGACAAATATATAACTACTTTTGTAGTTCCTTTTGATCATTACCAATTGAATGTTATGCTTTTTAAATTGCGCCCAATGACACTTTTTTGTCACACCAGTGCTAACATAACAATTATCTCTCATGAGTTAGTTTCACGTCAATTATTCAATGTGTACAATTAATATTAATTTTTATTGGGCTAATGTCAATATTGAGATTATAATATTTTACAGAGATATGCTAAGTACAAATTATATTGTGAAACCATTACCTAGTTTTTTGTTAATTGTCTCTCTTTTTTGAACTTTTAATTAAATTACTTGTTAAAAAATCTTTTGTACAGAGATAGGCTTGAGAACATGAAATTAATTAAATAAAAACTCCTAATTAAGGGTGGCAATTCGTGAGGGGCGTGTTGTATCCGGGTCATGAAATATAAAGTTAGTATTAAATACTAGTCAACCCTAATCCAAGTCGTTTTGTTAATCGTGTCAAATGAGCTAATACTAACCCGATCTACTTAGGGAATTGTATAAAATTCTTGAAAAACAACATAATATATATATATATATAGTTTGATTTTTAAATTATTCGTGTTTGACACTAACCTAACCCATTTATTATTCATGTTGAAAACTTGTGTTATTTTTTAATTTCTATGAAGAAATGATCATTCCTAACCCCCATACCTTCGTATTAGCAATATCTTAGAAATTAAAAAAATTCCAATTATTATTCGTGCCGTACAAAAAATTTCGATTGTTACTAATAATATCCAATATCAATTATCCAATACATCTCTTTGCTTCTGAGACGACAACCGTTATGCTGATGCCCTGGCTGCTGTTGCGGTCGGATACCCATTTTTCTCTTATATTTATACTTTCATCCCGTCTTTTTTGCGCCCACTCGTAGATAGTGACGGGTTGAGTGGTTGTTTTGTTCGTTCAGCAGTTAGGGACATCTATTATAAAATAACTTTGTTTTAATAAAGCTTCTCCTTTTGTTTGGAAAAAAAATAATATCTTATAAAAGAGTAATGATAGGAAGTTTTTGGATACATTTTTTAAAGAATTCATGTAATCCAGAGGTACCATTGAAAATGACAATGACACATTATGTATCCCAAAAATATGTTACAAATTAAATCTTTCTAGGGATGGCTATTCAACTTAGTTGTATTGATTTTTATTTGAGTATAAATTTTAGATACTTTTAAATTTATACAAGTTAATCATAATATGTTGCCATCGTGTTAAAATTATTACCGTAAACAGTTCATCATGAAAAAAATTGTCAGCGTTTTCTATCGATACTCTTATAAAATGAATAAAAATATGAGTTGTTGCTTTGCGTGGCCTATTAATTACCTGTCGGGCGGAGCCATTATATATGTCTAAATTAACTATTGTCAGCTAACATGGCGTTATATTGCCTTTAAATAAGGCAAAGTTAGGTGTTGTAAAACAGATTGCATATCAAATGGCTTGTACGGACTCAAAGGTGACTGTCCTTGAGCTTTGCCGAGTGCCACCACCACCGGGAACGGTGGCTCAAAAGTCACTTCCACTGACTTATTTTGACCTTCAATCACTAAACTTTTTACTCATGCCATGTCTCCTCTTTTATGAGACTTCGCACTCAAAATCCCATTTCATCCAAACCATTATTCCCGACCTTAAACACTCTCTCTCCCTCACGCTCAAACACTTTTTCCCTTTGGCGGGCAACTTGATATTGTTCCCTTCGGGTGTGGCCACTAGCAAGCCCGAAATTCGTTATGCAGATGGCGACTCGGTTCCGCTAACATTTGCCGGGTGCAGTGGTGATTTAAATTACTTTACGGGGATGGATCCTAGAAATGTTGGAGAATTATTTGCTCTTACACCTCAAATGCCAGCGTTAACTAACGTGTCCGACACCACAGTGGTTCCACTTTTAGCCCTCAAGGTGACACATTTTCCAAATCAAGGCATATGCATTGGAATCATCCGTGACCACGTGGTTGGGGATGCCCGCACCATAGTGAGCTTCCTAAAAGCATGGGCTTTGTTTTCTGAGTCCCTCCCATTTTATGATAGGACTGATTAAAGACCCAACAGGTCTATACGAAATTTATAAGAGCGATATGGGGAATAGTTTTAATGACCCTGGAGACCTTCATACTCGACATTTTTTCCCCACTCCAAATAACATTGTCCGGGCTACATTTGTCATTAGTCAAGTTGGTATCCAACGACTCAAGGAAATAGTCTCTGCCCAAAGGATCGAGTTAGCGCATTTGTCATCTTTTGTAGTAGTATGTGCTTACGTGTGGAGTTGCAAGGCTAAATTACGTATTGCAACCGACAAGGAGGTTGATGACGACGATTTGGAGCACTTTGAATTTGCGGCAAATTACCCGCCTCGATTGGATCCCCCTTTGCCCGATACTTACTTCGGTAATTGTTCAGCGCCGTGGAATGCGACAACGAGGAACGTCCTATTAATAGGAGAAGACGGGTTTTTAATAACGGTTGAATTGATAGGCGATGTCATTAGCAAGAGGGTGAAGAATAAAGAGGGAATGTTCAAAGGTATGGAGACATTTTACTTGGATGCTCCACAAATAAATGGGCACCAAGTATTTGGGGTTGTTGGATCGCCTAATTTCAGCCTTAATGATATAGATTTTGGGTGGGGGGATCTAAAAAGGTCCGAATATAGTTACGGTACATGGTTAATGACACTCGATCGATGTAACCATTCGAAAGGAGGGCTGGAAATTGGATTGTCACTCCCAAAAGATAAAATGGATGATTTTGCAAAAATGTTTGTGAAGGGTCTTGAAATTAATTAGATTGTAAGAATAATGAAACTACGTGCACAAAGGTAATCACCTGACCCGAAATTTTAAGGGGTATGATGCTTGTTCCTTAATTGTAGTGATTATTATTAGTTTTTTTTTTTAATATATAGAGTTTTCCTAATTAACTCTTATTACTTTTCAACCATTAAATAAGTCCGATTCTTAATTTTTGGGACTTTTTTTTTACAATTTTACACTTATAAAATCGACAATTCGTAAGGAAATTACATAAGTGGTTAAAAAACAATTTCATCCTAATTTTAATCTTCAAATGATCACAACTTTTGATTGACATCCGTTTTTCGCAGAATTACTATTTTTCAAATCCGCTCGCCGAGATTTATCAAACAAAATCCATGAAGTCTATAAAAATTTTAAAGAAAAAAATTACACAAACAGTAAACTCAATTGTATGCACCAAAAAATTAAATAGTTTTATATATGTGATATTTTCACAAACAGTAATATATATCGTGTTGATATTACACCAAATGTAAAATTTACAGTGTTCACTAGAAAATGAAATCCATATATTTATCAAACTAGATGCATGGAGTACACAATATTAAAATGAAAAAAAATTACACAGACAGTAATATTTACTGTTTCCATATTTAAAAATAGAAGTTAATTAATGGTTAAATAGTCAATAGGATTTAATTAAAAAAAATCTCAAAATAGGATTATATATATATATAGTAATAAATATTAAGTGGGTTGTCACATTTATTGTTTTTATTAAGAAACAATACAAATAATGTTTAAATAAATAGGTCAATATATATATATATATATATATATATATATATATGTTGAAAAAAGGACACTTATTTCTAGTTTAACCCATTTAGTCGCTCAAACACCCATTTATCTAATATTCTCTTATTTTTAAAGCTCCTCGCCAGCGACACTCCATGCCACCCCTACCCACCTCAAATCGGAGCTCTGATGAAGATTGTTGGAGCTCCGACAATGGGGGTGGGTGGGGATGAGGATTGGATTCCGTTAGCGCGGATCTTTAAAAAGATGAGAATATTGAGTAAATGGGTTTTTGAGGGCACTGGAGCTCCGACGTGGGGTGAGAGGATGTCGTAGGACCTTTAAAAATAAAAGAATATTGGAAAAAAAGGGGTTCGGATCCACCGAAACTATGGTTTGGGTTGAGTAAGGGTGGCACAGAGTGCCGCTGGCGCCAACCTTTAAAAATAAAAGAATATTAGATAAATTGGTATTTTAACGACTAAATGTGTTAAAATAAAAATAAATGTATTACACACACACACACACACACACACACACACACACACACATTAATTGACTCATTTATTTAACAAATTTGTTTCTATTATTGTTTAATAATGACAACTAATGTGACAACCCAGTTCATATGAATTATTATATGTAATTCCTATTTTGAGATTTTTTTTTATTATGTCATATTGAGTGTTCAACCATCAATTTGGATCTATTTTTAAATACGTACACAATTGAAAAGAGTTGCGCGTGCGTTCAAATTAAGAAATTATATAATTAAACACAATTTAACCCAATTAAATCCTAAACATGCATCTAGGTGTGATTGAATAAGATGTAAAGCAAGCAAGAGCATTGAAACACACACAAATGAGGAAAAATCCCCCAAAGAGGCAAAACCATTTATTTCACTATAATTTTGTAAAATACAATTTACATGGATTACAATGAAATACAAGGGTGACACATAATTACCCTCAGGTGTCGGATCTGTAGTCGGCGGCTGGAAGTTTCCCTTTCCAGGAGGGTTGCAATGAAGAAGAGGGTCGGTCTTCTCCACAAGGATATGAACAGCAAAAAGAATTTGTGTTCTAGGGTTTCAAAACGATTCACAAAGATTTGAAAATTTGTGTTAATCAAAACATGAGTTTGGTAACTCAAAAAGATGAAGACTTTGAGTTTTTTTTGGACTCTGAAAATCGTGTATGGAAGTCTTGTAAAACCACTTACCGTAGTGGGTTTATAAAGGAGTAACTTAGCCTGAAAAATCTCTGCACGATCTGTTTGAGATTATCCCAGGCGGACCGGTCCGGGCCTGAGGAGGATCGGTCCAAGGAGGCGGACCGATTCTTTTAAATATAGGCATCATTGGTTCGCTTGCGTTCCGGGGTGTACTGGCTTTTCAGCAGGTGGATCGGTCCGGTAAAGGGGCGGACCGGTCCGGGGTCGGATCGGTTCGTTTTCTCTAGGCGGATCGGTCCGGCTCATCAGAATGCAGATTCCTTCCTCTTTTGTTAGTCGGATCCGTTGACGTAGATTAGTTCTTGAATATCTTCAACGATTTGACGGCGTATGACATAACCAATAAAAAATGATGGACAAAATGTCCTTACAAATCTCCCCCTATGTCTATGCCGGAACAAACATAAAACATCCGAATTATCAAGATTCAACATGCCTATACAAATCTACCCTTCCATGAACCCAAAAAACTGAAAAGGTACAATTGAATAAGACTTCATCGTTTGTTCTTCAACTCTTCAGTAATCTTCAACGCTTTTCTCATCAGGGTGTGCAACATATTGATTTTCAATCTTCATACCTACACACATCAGACAAAGCAAATACCACGTGACATATCGAGTTTGAAATGAGATAAACATGGATACCAATATATGATAAAAACATAAGCTACATCTAAAAAAAACTCCCCCAAAATTCAAACTCCCCCATAATATGATAATTCTTTCTCCCCCTTTTTATGATGTCCCCAAATAGACAAAAGAGAAGAATAAATCAAACAAGTAAAGACCGGGGTGTCACAAGGAATAAACAACTATTTTTGAATTTTTGTCAAAAAATTTTCAATACAAACAAGAACACACCATGAATGAACACAAAACAACCAAGTCAGTGATAGCGAAAATGAAGGGGTGCGATCAAATTTGATAGGAAAATCAATGCATACAAACATGACATATGTGCACGATGAATATCGGATACTCCTAACGAATGAACTCAAAGCCTTCCTTTGGTGTAAAAAGGTGGTAATATGAGACATTGACTCAATCAAATCAACAAATCAAAGCTCAAAGTGATTTTCACACCAATAACGTCCAAAACTATTTCATGTTTTTTAAAGACTTTCAAGGAAGTGCAAACCCGTTTATATTCTCCAACCAAACTCCCTCGGATTTATATTTTGAATAGAGGCTTTCTAAATTCTCAAACATTGGAGAATTAAAGGTGAAACCTAAATGGCCCATATGTGGCATGAATTGCTTTTTATTGCCTTTACAATTTTTTCGGGCTCTTTTAACCTCTTTGGACCCCGGATAATAAAATTCCTCCATTTTTTAGGTCCTTTTGAACGGTGGCTTTTGCGCAAAGAAGAGATAATTACCTTTCGCAGCCCCTCCCCGTTCTTAAACAAACATTTAGTCTCACAAAAATGGTTTTTACATGCATTCCAATCTTGCCAAGTTTTATCGCATATTGTAAGTTGTAGAGACATAATTGAGATGGAAACACTCAAGCCAACATGTGATAGACAAGTACAATAATCAAATAAAGCCGTGCATGTGTGCAATAAACGAGATATGAGTCAAACATGTAGGAAAATATCACTAATCACATCTCAAAGACTCCAATCAATGTAAAGCACATGGATGAAATGATGTAGCGTCTCAAATCACTATCAAACAGTCACATGGATAAATGAAATGAATTTGTGACTTAGCTATCTTAAATGTTCATCCATAAAATGTGAAAAATAAAATACAAAAATCTTTTTGGGGTTTTCTGAAATTTTTATATACACAAAAAAATCTTTTTGGATTTTTCAAAAGAATAAATAAATAGTTGTACAACAAAGCAATGATACATATAAAACAAACTAGCAAATAGGAAGCATTTGATATGAATCATGAAAAAAGCATCCTATTCTAGTCATAGACTAACCCCTCAGTGAACTGTGCAAATCCCCAAAGACTTCCTAAGACTCTCAAATCTAAGGGCATCTAAAGGTTTCATGAAAATATCGGCTAACTGACGGTCGGTGGGAACAACACTCCGGGATACGACTTTCTCCTGAACTAACTGTCGTATAAAGTGCTCACGTATCCTAATGTGCTTTGTGCGTGAATGCCGTACTGGATTGCGGGATATGTGTATCGCGCTCGTGTTATTACAGGAAATGGTCATAGTGTCCTGTGAAATCCCATAATCCTCCAGCATTTGCTTCATCCACAAGAGTTGCGTGTAATAACTCCCGGCGGCTATGTACTCAGCCTCTGCAGTGGACAAAGAGATGGAATTTTGCTTCTTACTCAGCCAGGAGACAAGAGCAGAACCAAAATAGAAACACCCACCAGAAGTGCTCCTACAACCATCTACATCCCGGCCCAATCGGCATCTGAATAGGTAGACAAACGGTCATCAGTATCAAAGGAATACCAAATACCGTATGAGAGAGTCCCACTCACGTATTTAATAATACGTTTGAGAGCAAGTAAATGTGACTCTTTCGGGGATGCCTGATATCGCGCACAGACTCCAACACTAAAGGCTATGTCGGGACGACTGGCAGTCAAGCAGAGAAGACTACCGATCATACTCCGATACAAGGTTTGCTCTACGTCCTTGCCTGAAGTGTCCTTACTAAGATTGATAGAAGTACTCATAGGTGTACGAGCATGCTTAGCGGAGTCTAAACTAAATTTCTTCACTAGGTCTCTAGCATACTTGGATTGGGAGATGAACATCCCATCCTCTAGCTAACGAACCTGGAGACCAAGGAAAAATGTAAGCTCACCAACCATGCTCATCTCAAACTCACTTTTCATTTCCTCCTCAAAGTGATGAGAATGCTGGGAGCATGTGGATCCAAAGACTATGTCGTCCACATAGACCGGGGCAACCAAAATAGCACCGTCATTTCTTCTGACGAACAACGTCATATCAACTCCCCCTCTCTTGAAGCCACGAGCTAAGAGATAGAAAGTAAGCCTTTCGTACCAAGCACGGGGTGCTTGCTTCAAATCATACAAGGCTTTCCTCAGATAATAAATGTGCTCAGGGTACTTAGGGTCTTCAAACCCTTTTGGTTGTTCCACATAAACCTCCTCCTGTAGAATGCCATTCAGAAAGGCACTCTTGATATCCATCTGATATAACTTGAAGCGTAGATGACATCCGATGGCGAGTAGTAAGAGGATGGACTCAAGCCTCGCAACAGGGGCAAATGTCTCCCCAAAGTATACACCCTCTATCTGTATGTATCCTTGAGCGACCAACCTAGCCTTGTTTCGGATTATGGTACCATTTTCATCCATTTTATTCTTGAAAATCCATCGGGTACCTATCACATTAGTCTCACTAGGTCAGGGGACTAGATCCTAGACATTATTCTTTTTAAACTGAAGCAACTCATCCTGCATAGAAGATATCCAGTGTTCATCCTTGAGTGCTTCTTTATGATTCTTGGGCTCGACTTTGGACGTGTAGCAAAGATAGCTAATAACATTCTCTAGCTTAGCACGAGCCTTGACCCATATAGTGGGATCGCCAATAATGGCAGACGGGTCATGACTCTTGCGAACCCAAGCGGGTGTGTCCCCTAACACAGGAATAGGGTCCACAGGGTGTGGGAGAGGAACAGGTAACTCACTGTCAGAGCAATCCTCATCCTCACATGGAAGGTTAGGATCAATAGACGTCGGAGGTTCGTCATCTTTCACGGTGACGTTTATTGACTCCATAACCTTAGAGCTCTTCAGGTTAAAAACTCGGTATGCTCTACTATTCGATGAATAGCCTAACAATATTCCCTCATCGCTCCGGGAGCCAAACTTTCCTAATTTCTCTCATCCCGTAGGATGTAGCATTTACTCCCCAAAACACGGAAATATGCCAGGTTGGGTTTCTTGCCAGTCCACAACTCATAAGGTGTCTGAAGTGTGCGTGTACGTAGATAAACCCTATTCACCGTGTGGCATGGAGTAGACACTACCTCTGCCCAAAATCTCCTAGAAACTTTACGACCTAGACGCATAGATCTAGCCATCTCCTGGATTGTTCTATTCTTTCTCTCAAGAATCCCATTTTGCTGAGGAGTCTTCACAGTAGAAAACTCATGTTTGATCCCAAGGCTATCACAATACAAATCTACCTTTGCTTACTTAAATTCAGTGCCGTTGTCACTACGTATCCTGTTAATAGTGACTTCGTGTTGATTTTGCAGGACACGGCACTTGGTCGTTAAAAATTCCACAGCATCGGATTTCTCTCTCAGAAAACCTACAATGGAGATCCTCAAGAGATGTAAAAAATGAGGCATCACCTGTCATATGTCTGGAGCATCCACTGTCAAAATACCACTGTGAGGTATTATGTGCTTTGAGAGCAACATGAAAAACAAAGGCCTTTTTATCTTTCTTAGGTGCCCAAAAAGTGGTGACCTTTTGTTTGCCTTTATTGTTGTTGGTTTTAGCTGGAATGTGAGAAGCATTCACTAATAGCAAAGACATCCGTCGGAATTCCTCCATCAAACTCTGAGACGTGGCAGCTAAGAACTCAACTCGCTCTCTCAGACTAGAAAACTCATCAGTATGACATGGTGGAGCAGTATGTCGTGTCTGACCCATGATATAGCAAAATTCTTTGAGGTGGCCTTTTCTTTTGCAATGAGTACAAAAGAACACAGTCAAAAGCGGACCTTGGTTTGCTTTTCTTGGTCTAGCTCTGCTTCGAGGTTTTTGACGATGGCCATAAGGAGTCGTAGTAAACTCAGGAACAGGTCCAGGAGAAATTTGGGACGTGGAGGCATCATCATAACCTATTCCCTGCCGATCACCAAAACCTAAAGCGGGGTCGAGGAGCATCTTTCCCATTTTCCCTGATCTGTCCTCGATTTGTACCTTGACTTCCCGTGCTTTCTCAAGATCATGAGTCAGCTGGGCAACAAGGGCTTAAAGTTTCTTCCGAGTCTCCACGGAGGAATGGAGCTCACTCGTAAGACTAGCCACTTGTTTAGTCAAGTCCCCTTTCTCTTTCTTAAAATTACTTTCTCTCTCTCCAAACAAACTCTCTTTCTCAACACAGGCACATTCTCTCTCTCTCAGGGCGGTGCAGGTGGAGGACTCTCTCTCCCTCTCTCTCTCTCTCTCTCTCTCGCTCTCTCTTTTCTTAAATCTTCCTCTAAGCCGGTGATCTTAAGAACTAACGCTTTGTTACGCTTTTTAGTTTTAAAAGACTCAGAATATAACTCAGCGTAGGCGCGTTGAATATCACTCTCGCTCTCACTTGTGTCATCCTCCCCCTCACTCACATTGCTCTCACTGTCGAGGTGTCCCTGTGATGCATCATCCTCATTGTCGTGAGGAGAACTAGAGGTGCTCACATGACTAGCCATGAATGCGGTGAAGTTACACTCATGCGGTGACTCGACTCCAGAATCCACCAACTCAACCTCACTGTCGTCGCTAAGGGTAGCATTAAGGACAGCTTTCCCTTTCTCTCTGTTCAGACGTGTGGCACACTCAAAGGCTCTATGACCCCTACCGTCGCATTCAAAGCATCTCTCACTTTCTTTCTTAGGAGGATCTTTAAAAACTTTTTCAATTTTCTTTTCAAACTTATTTTCTCAAATTTCTTTTCATCTTTAAAATTGCCATTTTTCTTAAATTTGAGAATTCTTTTGAAATTTTTTGCAAAAAGAGCCAAATCATCTAAGTCAAAATCACAATCAGAATCTGACGTGTCAGTCTCTCTCTTTCTAGATGACTCTACCCTCTTTCTAACCGACCCCCCACTCTTTCTCTCTTAGGCATTAAGTGCAATTCCCTTATCTTTAGGCCTAGTAGTTTTAGGGAACATATCAATTTCATAGGTTTGCGAATCTCCTACAAGTTCTTCCAATTTTAGCGTATTTAAATTACCCATAGAATTTAACACAGTGACTTTAGGGATAAAACGCTTAGGCAACAAACGAAGAATCTTTTTCACAACTCTTGCATTAGGAATATGTTCACCAAGATTAAAGCTAGTATTAACAATGTCATAAAGCCTAGCATAAAAGTCATCAAAACATTCAGTTTCAAGTATGGTGATGGTCTCAAATTGAGTTGTTAAATTTTACAATTTAGATTCTTTCACAGCATTCGTTCCTTCATGGGTAAGTTGCAAAACATCCCATGCCTCTTTTGACGTGGAGCACGTCATGATACGTCGGAACTCATCAGGAGTGATGGATCCGGAAATAGCACTTAAACCCTTAGAGTTAAACGATGACCATTTAAATTCTTCTTCAGTCCAAGAAGTGACAGGTTTTAAATTGGTCACATTTTCAACAGTGACGGAGGGAGGTGTCCACCCTCTTTCAACTAGAATCCAAACACGTTCATCTGTTGACTTTAAAGCAGATCTCATGCGGGCTTTCCAATATGCATAGTTAGATCCGTAAAAAACTGGCATTTTATTATATGATTTCTCCATTGAACACGCACTTTTTCAAAAATCAATTTTTAAGAAAATTGATATCTTTTAGAAAAAATTTGCGGAAACTAGGAATACGCGATAGATTAGCGTAACCTGCTCCGATACCAATTTGAAAAGAGTTGCGCGTGCGTTCAAATTAAGAAATTATATAATTAAACACAGTTTAACCCAATTAAATCCTAAACATGCATCTAGGTGTGATTGAATAAGATGTAAAGCAAGCAAGAGCATTGAAACACACACAAATGAGGAAAAATCCCCCAAAGAGGCAAAACAATTTATTTCACTATAATTTTGTAAAATATAATTTACATGGATTACAATGAAATACAAGGGTGACACATAATTACCCTCAGGTGTCGGATCTGTAGTCGGCGGCTGGAAGTTTCCCTTTCCAGGAGGGCTGTAATGAAGAAGAGGGTCGGTCTTCTCCACAAGGATATGAACAGCAAAAAGAATTTGTGTTCTAGGGTTTCAAAACGATTCACAAAGATTTGAAAATTTGTGTGAATCAAAACATGAGTTTGGTAACTCAAAAAGATGAAGACTTTGAGTTTTTTTTGGACTCTGAAAATCGTGTATGGAAGTCTTGTAAAACTACTTCCCGTAGTGGGTTTATAAAGGAGTAACTTAGCCTGAAAAATCTCTGCACGATCTGTTTGAGATTATACCAGGCGGACCGGTCCGGGTCTGAGGCGGATCGGTCCGAGGAGGCGGACCGGTTCTTTTAAATATAGGCATCATCGGTTCGCTTGCGGTCCGGGGTGTACTGGCTTTTCAGCAGGCGAATCGATCTGGTAAAGGGGAGGACCGGTCTGGGGTCGGATCGGTTCATTTTCTCTAGGCGGACCGGTCCGGCTTATCAGAATGTAGATTCCTTCCTCTTTTGTTAGTCGGATCCGTTGACGTAGATTAGTTCTTTAATATCTTCAACGATGCGACGGCGTATGACATAACCAATAAAAAATGATGGACAAAATGTCCTTACATAAATATTACTGTCTGTGTAATTTTTTTCATTGAAATATTATGTACTCCATGAATCTTGTTTGATCAATATATGGATTTCATTTTCTTGTAAATGAAGTAAATTTTATTTTTTGTGTCATATTAACACAGTAAATGTTAATGTTTGTGAAAATATCGCATATATAAAACTATTCAATTTTTTGTGCATACAGTCAGGGGCGGAGCTACTTGGGGCCGAGCAGGGGCTCCAGCCCCCACGGTGTTTTTTTTTTTTTTTTTTAGAAATGTAGGTTTATAAAATATTTGGGGTAAAAGTTGAAATAAAAAAGTTTTGGGTGTTATATTTACGAAGTCTGAAACAGATTTTAAAGCCCAAATGTTAAAACCTAAACCTTATATCTCTTGTTTCAAAGTCTGAAACAGAGGAGAGGAGATCGGCTGCCTGTCGAGAGAGAGAGAGGAGCTCGCCATTCCCAGCCCAGCCCCATTTCCGTCCCAGCCCCATTTCCGGCAGGACTCGCCATTTCTGGCCGGAGCCTTTTCCGGAGCAGCTCCTTTGCTTGCTGCCTACAGGTAGGTACTCTATTTTAAATTTGTTTTTTTTTTTTGGTTTAGTTAATTTATGTTGCTGCCAACTTGGTATTTAGTTTTGTTAATTTAAAGAACCTAATTAGTTGTTTTTGGTATTTAGTTGGTATTTAGTTGGTTTTGGTATTTAGTTGGTATTTAGTTGGTTATGGTATTTAGTTGGTGTTGTTGGTATTTAGTTGGTTTTGGGGGGGGGGGGGGGGGGGGGGATATTAATGAACCTAATTTTTTGGGGGATATTATTGAATCTAATTTTTTTTGGCGTTATTAATGGACTTAATTTTTTTTGTCAATTCAGTCAACTTATGGAGAGGTTTTATAAAAGAAAATTGGAGTCGACATCGACACCGCATATTGACAGCAATATAGAACCGGATGAAATTATTTTGGAGGATTTACATGCCGATCCCGCCCTACGAACTCCAATTGCTCGTGGCAATCCTAAACTGGAAGATAAACTCCGTAGAGCCTATATACAAAAGGGGCCTTGTCAACCTCGTGGCCACACGTTCCCGTATAAAACTATGGGAAAACAATTGCGGCGTTTTAACCCTGCTTGGTTCAATGAATTTTCTCAATGGCTAGAATATAGCATCACTACTAATGCTGCATATTGTTTGTGTTGTTATCTTTTCAAGAAAAATGTGGGTGACCAAGCAGGTGGGGACGTATTTGTGGGCGAAGGTTTTTCTAATTGGAAGAAGAAAGAGAGATTTGTTACTCACGTGGGAGGTCCTACTAGTACCCATAATCAGGCTTTGCAGGCATGTGCGAATTTAATGAATGAAAGTCAACACATTGAGACAATTTTACACAAGCAATCGGACAAAGCTCGTATGGATTACCGAACACGACTAAGTGCATCAATCAACTCTATTAGATTTCTTTTACGCCAAGGGCTTGCATTTCGTGGTAGCGACGAATCGGAAGAGTCAAAAAATAAAGGGAACTTTCTTGAACTTATGAAATTTTCTTGTGATTTAAATCCTGATATTAGAGCCGTTGCATTGAAGAATGCTCCCTCAAATCACACAATGACATCACCGGATATTCAAAAAGATATTGTTAATTCGATTTCAAGTGAGATTGTGGACTTCATTATCAAAGACATCGGAGATTCATTTTTTGCAGTTTTAATTGATGAGTCCCGTGATGTGTCGATTAAGGAACAAATGGCTGTCGTCTTGAGATATGTTGATAAAAGGGGGGAAATCATGGAACGCTTTATTGGTGTAGTGCATGTTAAGGATACAACGGCCGTGTCGCTTAAGTTGGCAATAGATAGTCTTTTTGCAAACCATGGATTGAGCATTTCTAGACTACGTGGGCAAGGTTATGATGGAGCAAGTAATATGCGAGGTGAATTCAATGGTCTCAAAACAATTATTTTGAGGGAGAATGAATGTGCTTTTTATGTTCATTGTTTTGCTCACCAACTACAATTGGCTCTTGTTGCGGTGGCAAAGAAAAATGATGATATTATGGCTCTTTTTATTTTGGTTTCTAGTGTTCTTAATCTAGTTGGAGCCTCGTGTAAGCGTCGTGACCTTCTTCGTGAGCAACAACTTCAAAACATTAATTGTGCAATTGGAAAGGGTGAGATTCAAACGGGAAAAGGACTAAATCAGAGTACATCTCTCCAACGTCCAGGTGACACTCGTTGGGGATCACATTTTCGCACTTTACTTAGTTTGATGAGCATGTTCCCCTCCGTAATTGGTGTTCTTGAGATTGTCAAAGTGGATGCAATCAACCCCTTGCATAGATTTGATGCAAAAAATGTAATAGATTCATTGCATACTTTTGAATTTGTTTTTTGTATGCACTTAATGAAAAATGTATTGGGGTTTGCAAATGAATTATCAAAGGCATTGCAAAGGAAAGATCAAGATATTGTAAATGCCATGTCTTTGGTCCGGGTATGCAAGCAACGACTACAAATGATGCGGGATGATGGATGGGTCTTGTTGTTGGATGAAGTTTGTACATTTTGTGAGAAACTTGAAATTGAAGTTCCTATTATGGATGATGTATACATTGCTATAAAAAGATCACAACGTAAAGCGGCGAAAAGGTCAAATTTGCATCATTATCGTGTTGAGATATTTTATGCGGTCATTGATATGCAACTTCATGAGCTTAATGAACGTTTCACTGAGGCGAACACCGAGTTACTACTATGTGTGGCATGCCTTTGTCCCGATGATTCGTTTATTTCATTTGACAAGGTAAAATTAATTCGCCTTGCCCATTTTTATCCTAATGAATTTTCAAGCGTCCAACTCATTGAACTTGATATTCAACTTGAAACTTATTTTCTTGATGTGCAATCTAATCCCACCTTTCAAGGATTGTTTGGAATTTCTTCTCTTGCAAAAAAGATGGTTGAGACAAAGAAAAGTGGGGTATTTCCGTTGGTTTATTTGCTTGTGACTTTGGCGTTGATATTACCGGTTGCCACGGCTTCCGTGGAAAGGGTGTTTTCGGCTATGAATCTCATAAAGACTTCATTGCGCAATCGGATGGAAGATCAATGGATGAATGATAATATGATCGTGTATGTAGAAAAAGATGTATTTGCTGTTATTGATAATGAGTGTATCATTCAACGCTTTCAATCTATGAAAAGCCGTCGAGGACAATTGTAGTTGTAATTATGTCACAAATTTTTAATCGAATATTAAGTCTTTTCTGTTATGCTTGTTATTTTTTATCTTAACAATTTTGTAGCCCCCACATATAAAAATTCCTGGCTACGTCCCTGGAGAAATGAATCCTCAACAATCACGAGCTTTTAGCATCCAGTTCATGTGTCAATCTTATTTTAAGAGACATCAAAATTAGATTTAGTTACTAGCATGTAGGTCATGCGATGCATGATCGAAAATCAAATTCAATTCATTAGAACTCAATCATTTAACTTTGAAGATAACATTATTTTATAATCAAAGGCAAATTTCAAATTACAGAAGAAAAAAACGCAAACAATTGTGACTGATTAGAAAATGTCTTAAACTATCCATTCTTCTAAAGAACATATATAAATTTAAAATAGCATGTCTTTATAAAAGTCGAAAGAACAAAAATAAGTTGCATACTTACTCATTCTTTTCTAGAGAGTCGCGCGATCACGAATAACAAAGTTTGGAACAAATCCTCTTTGAAAATTAGCGCTAGTGGATCATTAAATCGCCATCACGACATAAATTAACCTTTGCCTCAGTATATACTTTTTTGCATCCATGAACACAAAAGTATACAGTTAACCCAACCTCCACAAAATCCACTATTTTCAATAAAAAATGAAATGTCAAACCCAAGCGAAAATTTCTTGTAATTTCAAAAAGTCGCACGATCATTTGTGTTTCTCCTTCGCACCTCGTCGTGATTGAGTTCAATCTCTCATAAGGGAGCCTCAAATAATGGCAGTTTAAGGGGTTTTGTTTTTTATTTTTTTTTAGGTTCGAAACATTTGAGGGTACCCCTAAAAAATTATCAAAAAATTATTATTTTGATATTTTAAAAAAATGAGTCAATTTTTGACACTTTTAAGCCGTTTAAGTCAACGGCTTAAAAACTTTTAAATATTAACCCACTTTTTTAAAATACCCAAATAAATCATTTTGAAATATTTTTAAGAGGTACCCTGAAATGTTTAGAACCAGTGGCGGAGTCAGGATTTCGCGTCAGGACGGGCTACCTTAAGGGTGATTTTCGGGGGTTTGGGGGCGGGAGCGCCCGAGACGATTTTTTTTTAGATTATTTAAATTATTTTAAGAAAAATCACCAAAAGTCCTATTAGGGGTGTGCTGAATTTATATTTTGGGCGGACTGAATTTATATTTTAACACTATTTTTTTCTTTTAAAAATTAACACAACAATTTTTTTTTTTTTGGGGGGGGGGGGAGGGGAGGGGGGGGGGGACGGGCTGGGACCCCCCCAAGCCAGCCCCTGGCTCCTCCCCTGTTTAGAACTCAATAAAAAATATTTTAAAAAAACGCACAGGAGAGTCCGTAAGTGGTGGCCGTATGGGAGCCCATCCGTGTGTGTGTGTGTGTGTGTGTGTGTGTGTGTGTGTATAAACACCTAAACTCGAAATTTGTTTTAGCAAAATCCATGACAGAGTTCAAAAGAATAATACGAACAATATGAATATTAAAAAATAAAAAATAAAAAGGAACAAAACAATCTTCCTCTTTTGGAGAAAAAGACCATATATATAAGTAGTTTAATATAAAGAGAAGAACACGGATAAACTCAAATTTCATCACATTGGTTATATTTATGAACAAATACTCTCAATTATTTGAGGTCGTATAAACAAATACTAAAGAATGAAAATATCAGTGAACCTGAACCCACATGATATAAATAGCAAAGAATTGGAAAAAACACATAATATAATAAGATAGCTTTAGGTTGTTTTGCATGATAAAATTCATGGGTCAATTTGGCCATGCACATTTAAAGAAAAAACAACGAACAAATAGTAAAGAATGAAAAAAATCAGTGAACCTGAACCCACATAATCTAAATAGGAAAGAATAAAAAAACATATAATATAATAAGATAGCTTTAGGTTCTTTTGCATAATAAAACGCATGGTTCAGTTTGAGATAGAAAAAAATGGTATCTGACAGTTTGAGATTTAAAAAATGTCTTGCCATTTCAAACACTTAACTGAATAAAGAAAAGGGTCATATAAGTAGTATAAACGATGTTGAAACTATAAAAAAAAAACGTTGTTGAAATAGATATATGTTTCAACAGATATGAAACACATATGTGTAACAACCCGTCCTTTTGGAGACAATTAAATTCCATAATTAAATATAAATTGGCAATTTGGAGAATTTCTCGAAATAGTGATTTTTGGGATTTTCGAGGATTTAATGATTTTCGATGGGTGTCGTAATTATTTTTGGGACTAAATAGGTCGAAGTATTTTAATTAGATGTCGCGGTGGAGTATAGCGACAAAAGAGGTAAGATTTTGATTAGAAAACCCACATTAACTTTTATGGGTTAGAATAGTGATTTGCGGTCAAGTACCTCGGATGGAAATTTCGACTGCGCCGTGAGTCTCGAAATGTCCGAGATAGTCATAAAAGAGTGTCCGATTATCGAAATTGAGTTTCGGAGAATTTTGGAGTTAAACGGGCTCGTAATTGAGTAAACGAGTCGTTTTGGGGTTTTAAGGGGTAAAACCCTTTTCTTCCTATATAAAGAGGGAGAGGGGAAGGAAAAGAGAAAGAAAGAAAGAAAGAAAAGAGAGAGAAGAGAGAGAGAGGAGAGGAGAAAAGAGGAAAAGAGGGGAGGTTCCGGCCAAAATCCGCAGGATTCGGCTCGAGGTCGTCGGATTATATCCACGAGGCAAGTGTTTACTTGCTTTATTTACTTTTGAGCATAAATCTCATATCGTAGTTTGGTATAAACAAACCCTAAAGATTTTGGGTTGGGTTTTCGTGGATAAAACGGGTTTTCGGGAGTTAAAACGAATAAACCCCTATAATTTCATAATTGGAGAAACTTAGAAATTAATCAAAATAAATTGGTGGTATAGGGTTCTAGGATGTTTAGAACCCTTAATATATGTGTATTTGCAGTTGGTTGAGGTTGTAGGACGTTGGGTGAGGCGACAAAAGCTTGGGCGAAGCTTTAATGGCCGAAATCGTCTCGGAGAAGACGATGAATAGTGAAACCTGCTTGTTAACCGAATCGATTCGGCCAGGGCGAATCGATTCGGCTCTTGGTCAAAAAATAAAATTTTTAGATCTCTTCGACGCGGTCGCGTGGACGCCGATCGCGTATTTTTTTTATTTTTTTTGGATTTATAGTGATTTTTCTACGAAAATCTGTCCGAGATCAAAATAGTTAGTCAGAAATTAAGGCTAGAATTATTTGGAGATAAATATTAGGGGTTCTCCAATAGAGTGTTAGGACCTCTAAAGGACTTGATGAGAGATGAAAACTTTGGGTTTGTTGGAATAAATCTGACTTATAGTTTAAATGGTGAGTGGATTAAATTTTGGGTTTTGGGTTATATATAAAACCCTAAGCAGATTTGGGATTTTCGGACAAGCCGAATCGATTCGGACAGGCTGAATCGATTCGGTAAGAGACAGTGTGAAAGTAGAACCATTTCGAATCGATTCGGACAAGGTGAATCGATTCGGTGGCCAGCAAATCGATTTGGACAGGCCGAATCAATTCGGACCTCGCAAAATTTTGAGGTTTTCTCCTTTTAAGTTTAGGGAAACTTAATGTATGGTTTTGGAGACTATTATAGGAGTTTCTAAATTGAATATTAGGACTCCTAGATGATTATTTGAGGAGGACAAGTAAACCTCGGATTAATTTAGAGGGTGATCCGGGGTATGGAGTTAATAAATATTTTGGGACAAGAGACATTCGGGTTTATGTATAAGTTCTTATATGAGAATAAGGTATTTATTAGAATTAAAGTAAGGAAATACTTTGGGTTTAGTATCATGCGTATATGAATGCATGATTATGTTTCTTTGAGAGAATCCTTGGGATTATTGGTCATCGTTAGATGGTTTGGCAAATATGGTCATTTGTATATATTCGAGGAGGAATATATGGTATATGTATTACTTATTAAAGTATATATATAAATTGAGATAAATGACTTTTGAAAATGTAAAATATGAAAGTTTTCAAAAGGAAAAAAGGAAATGATTTTCATAAATAATAAAATATGGATACACACCTCTCTAAATCGCTATCATAAGGGAAGTTGCGTACGTATGGTGAAGCCCCCTGGCTAGTGAATGTAGGGTGGATATAGTCCTATAGGCCATATGAGATATTATTGTATGTTTCTGCGCTGGTTAGGTGATTCTGGGTGTGGTCATTACTATCCCGCAGGCATATGGCCGCTTCCCGACGTCTTGCGTAGTAGGATCCCAGGTTGTCTTGATGATAGGATCTGTAAGATGATATCCATTTAGGGGCGCGCACAGTGGGGAAACCCGGACGAGCGGTCTTAGAACGCGTTATATTATATGTTAAAGCAATTTATGATAATAAATTGGATTTAATTTACATTTCCTGGATGGAAGAAGGGAAATGGGATAAAGGTTTTGGCTTCGGTAACACTTCCCGGATGGAAGAAGGGAAGTGGAAGCATATGATATGGTAAAAGCATTTTTATGATAATAAAAATGGCTTTTAAATACATTTCCTGAATATAAAAAGGGAAATGGGATATTTTGAAACGGAAAAGCATTTTTATGATAATAAAACTGGCTTTTGAAAAGTTATATGATTGTTAAAGCAATTCATGATAATGAATTGGTTTTTAAAATACATTTCCTGGATATGATAAGGGAAATGGAAAGTTTTGAGATAAAAATGAAAAGTATTGATAAATACTTTGTACATGAATCCTCAGTCCGGGAGATAGATCCGGATGTTTATGATGATATACATATATATATGGATAAATCGAGTACCGAGGGTCTAATGAATCCCGACGATCGACCTTGCCGCATAGTAGTGTATCGGGGGGATTCCTTGTTTGGATTTCTCTTTGCGAGACACCCCACGCAGGAATATGGCAATGGGTTGAGACTGGGGAGAAGTTTAATCCTTAGTGCTTTTATATTGAGATTTATTATACATATATATATATATATATATATATATATATATATATATATATATATATATATATATGGGACAATGGTGTTATGAATAGTAACTCATGTATGATAAACATACATGATAAACATGCATGGCATTTTATGTGTTGCATGCTTCCATGCATACACATGCATGTATGCATGCATACATACATACATACATTATTAGTTTTTTATTTTTTTATTAAAATATTTAAAAAATATATTTTTTTTGAAATATTATTTTAAAAAATATATATATTTTAGTTTTTTTAGTTTTTTTAAAGTTTTTTTTTAAAAAGGTGGCTTATTATGCGCAGAGTTTTATCACGGGGGCAAATTTATCGCGGTGCCTTCGGGCACGGGCATCCGCTAGTATATATATATATATATATATATATATTTATATACATTCTGTACTGAGGGACTAGCGGATCTCGACGATCGACCTTGCCGCGTAGTAGTGTATCGGGGGGGTTCCTTGTTTGGATTTCGCTTTGCGAGAAACCCCACGCATGAACATGGCTTAGTGTTGAGACTGGGGAGAAATTTAGCCCTTAGTACATTACTTGGACTATCTAGGGTGATAGTGGTTGGGTGATAGACTAGTTTAGCAGGGTAGCTTGACTAGGATGTTAGAGGGATGCGTTAAGAGTGCACTGTTAGTGGAGAGGTGAGGGGGTATCTCATGGGAGTGCGATACCAAATTTAAATATGAGATAAAACCTTTTTTTCTAAAAATAAGGCATTTATGCACTTGCTATATATTTTCAAAACTCGGGCTCTGACTTGTTTATATACTTTTCCTTTCTTGCTATATATATATATATATATAGGTGTCCAGACACAGGAACGCCTGGATGACACTTCTTTTGAGTCAGACACCTGTTGCAGCAGCTGTGGATGCGTGCAGGTTCTCGATAGCCGCTTCCATGTTTGTAATCTAGATAGTAGGTATTGTATAAACATTCGGGCCAATGGTTCAATTGTATTTATTTATTCTTTTAGTACAGCATTCGATATGGTTGTATATTTTGACCGAGTGTTCGGTTATTTTATTTTATTTTAGTTTCATTTACGCACTTAGTGTGGATGTTTTAAATTATAGTTGTTTAAAAAGAGTAATTAAGTAAAATTTTGACACCGGCCTAATAGGTTATTAGTAATTAAATTGATTTTCGACAGTGATGCTAAGAATGATCCATATGAGACTCCTGTTATAATTTAATATAGGAGTGATCGGCGGGGTGTCACAATATGGTCACATACCTGGTTATATCTGGACTTTGTTTTCTTAGGTGCCCGCCAACTCTCCCCTGCATAAGAATCCATGTATAAACATGGGAAGAGGTCTTAGTTAATTTAACCCAGTTTATATATTGCTTGTGATTGAAAAATCCTAAACAGAGTTAGTGCATTTGGGGGAGAGGATACGGTAAGAGGAGATTCCAAGAATGAGTGGAGATTAGGAATGAGGAGAAGAAGGGATTGGAATTGATGAAGTATTAAGGAGATATAAAGAGTGTTAAAATTCAATTTAATGATGTTTGGAACCCCAAAAATTGCCTCGACAATCAAAAGACGGAAGTGAGGTGATATACATAGATATATGTTAAGTGTAAGTTATAGTAGCAAGCCTTTGTTACTACCACGTGTCAGGCTCACACGATTTTGAGCAACAATTTTTATATAGTTACTAGCACGAAGGCCACGCAATGCGTGGCCGAATATATCCACCACCAACACTAACATTAAACATCTATATATACAATAAAAAAGAAAAAAGAAAAAATCATTATATTACGGAGATGAACATAGACGAGAAGTTATGGCATTTGCTCAAACAAATTTTTTTTTTCTAAAATAAACCAATCTTTCATCAACTTTGAGAGAAAATTTACAGATCTGCAAAAGAGTATTCTTACATTGATTTCATGTTTTGGATTGGTTTTCATGGAGAATTAACAACACATGTTGCTGCCAAACATCTGAAATGGAGCACTAAAGCAGGCTATATGTGAGTCTCGGAACAATTGCCAAACATCTGAAATCCAAGCCAGAGTGGAGAGGTCAGGGCACCCATGTTCATTTTATAAAGGGCGTTAAGAGAGAAAACAAAGTTGGAATGGTAGGAGGAGAGAGAGGAATAATGTTTTGAGATTGTTAATTTCCAAAGGCATTTACTTACCTTTAGAATAAAGCATGTGAATAGTCAAATTTTATGAAAAGATGTGAGAGAGAGAATTAACAGGATGGAAAATTGGGATTTTCAATAGGTATGAAAATACTCGTAATTAATTCATTTTCTTGGGAACTGAAAAGACTCCTAATTAAGTCATTTGTCATATTTATGGAAGATGCCACGTGTCAGCTTCACACAATTTGGGTCTACAATTTTTATATAGTTATATAGATATAGATTAGATCTCTCTTTGATTGATTATTGTGTGATAATCGTAATTCTCATTGTCCTGTGATGTTTGAATTGACACTAGATCCTTTCAAATAGCTAAATCCCTTCCAATACTATTTTTTTATTTTTTTATTTTACCTTTAATTTTCTGATGTTACGTTAACATCAATGATGTTTCACAATATCAACTTTGCCAAATATTGTACAATATGTTGTAATAATTTGGAATTCTAACAACAGATAATGGAGACTTCAAAAAAAACTTTACCAAGTAATTTGAGGATGAGTGTGACCATTTTAGCTATTTTATATAGGTATCTTATGGTATTCCTATAAATAAAGGAACGAGAACGAGAAAGTGTTTACACCATATTTGAGTGGCTGCATATGGGGTGATTATATCATATTCAAAGCGACTTTTTATAGCTATTGTCTCTTACAGAGGTTAAATAAGGTTTTAATCAGTTGTATATTTGCTTCTTCACAATCTCTGCGCCTTAAGTGATGTATAACTAAAATGTGATATATATTTGATGTACAACTAATGTTGTTTGTTGTTTATTAATAGATGTATAACAGTCATATAAACTGAGTTCATTACTTTTTCTCTGTTTTAGGTTTTGTGACATGGTGCTATGATAAATGTAAATATACACATACATGACATTGAAGTGTCATCATCGTCATTTGAGTATGTTCGACCTCATAGTCGAGGAATGACTAGTCAAGAAGTAACCACTCTTAACTCCAGTGGGAAAAGATTTAGAGAGGACATCCCAAATTACTTACGGGAAACACAACACAAGGGATCATGGAACTAGATAGATGCAACCAAAAACTACTTTCGTTCAGACTACCATACAAATTCATGAATTAACTTCCTAGTCTCAGAATACACACCGCAACTCAAGAGCTCAAGTTTCTTTATTTCAAATACCTACAAGTCAACTTTCCCCAAATATTGAACAAATTAATAATTTAGTTTGAAATATCAATCCTCCATTCAATGTCATGGCGTTCGATAGTGAGGATCCCACAGGTAGGCCATGTTACATAATGCATTGTTTGTATATCTCCATTTGTATTACATTTTATATTTGTATTCATATTGAATAAGATGCATAAACATTATTTATTAAATTTTTGTATAGGTTCAATGACTACCCTTACTAATATGTAATTACCTATATATATTGAGAGATTTACGGGTGGAAAATTCTCTCTTGTAAAGTTAAATTTTCAATGGTGGCGGTGAAAATTTTGCTATGGCGGTGGTGGGAATTTGTTATAGTGGTGGTGAGAATTTTCTATTGGTTGGTGTATAGTATTCTTAGAATCAATTTTAATGTTTAAAATAGGTTGGGAACCTATGGTTTTCATGAATAAACAAAGGAGACACTACTGTATTTTTTTAAAATAATAGTAGTTAGATATTTATATTGTTCGTGATGAGAATATATTATATTGATTCATTGCACCATGTATTGTTGATGAATGGGATATTAATTTTGACGTAATTGACACTAATTTTTTTTGCAAGTGGCAAATTTTGTAGAACATGCAATGCTAATCAATAATTTTGGAGATCGTTCGCTTTAAGATTGCGGGATTACTTTGATAAAATAATTTCATGTTTTGGAGTATAATAATTTAATGTGTTTTTTTGTCAAGTCAAATATTTGAACTTAGTGTTATAATTTTTGTTTTAATGAATTTTTAGAGATACTTGTAGGAACTATAACTATTGTTGAATGAAAATGATTTGTTGTTGTTGATATCAAAAAATATACTAGATCCAGATTTATAATCACATATAAAGTATGATATGCTATATAAACAAACACACAAGTACAAATATTTTTAAAGTAGTTTGGCTATGAAAAAAGCCTATGTCCACCGTTGGTATTATTTTTAGTGGTTACAATAGCACAATTGGATGTGCTTGAGAATTATTAAATTGTCCCTTTGAGCTATGAGAGATCATGTATTTATAATGGTTAGGAGTCCGAGAGATGGAATGACTTTATATATTCAGGCATTTACATCTGTATACAATAAATATAATTGTTGATACAATGACTGTTGGTGACTCCATACGAATGGATTTTGATATTCTTGATGGTTCGTATTCTTGAGGTTGGTCAGCTGGTTGGCCGGCCAACTGTCTCGGGAGCCGAGCATGTAAGTAATTACTATGAAGATCATCACGTAGGAGAACGGGTGTCTATTTCTCATTGGTCCACTTAGGGAAGTAAATTTTACATACAATAAAATCCCAAAATGCCCCATGCTTGATGATTTAGTGAAAGGATGGAGTATTTATTTTGAATAGTTGCTCGGTGCCTAAAATGGTGGAGGTCGGCTACCATCCTTTCGATGTATTAGTATAGTGGAATACTTGTATATAGTTTCAAAAACTGTGAATCGCCAAAAGTTACTTTGGTACTCTACTTTCTCTAATCTTGATGTTGCTTTTGCTGGGATGGATAAGGCCGAGGGAAAACATCCCCTAAAATGACTTTTAAAAGCCTTGGTTTTTCCTTGTAATGACTGTTTCTAATTTTATACTGTTCTACAGAAGCCATCGGTGTTGGAATAATTAGTAGAACTTTATTTAAGCTTGTTATTAGTTTTTAATCTGCTTGTCGACTAGGTAATCTGTGTAGACTAGTTAGTCGGGTCAGTGATGATTGTAATGCCTTAGATTCTACTAATGTTGTTTTTAGATAAAACTGTAAATTGTTTTGTTGATCTAAGTTATAGCATTAGTTATCAGTGGCGACCAAGTGTATTAGGAATGTATAATTATTCGTGTATATTAACTCGGTCAGGTAAAACTTCTTGTGTTTATACATGAAGTTTTACAGACTTCTTATTCTTGACTTATCAAAGACGAAGTCATACATGAAATTTGATGTTAGGATCTTGTCCGTGCATTATTCAAGTATGGTCGGATCTTATCGTCCACAAGACTGCAAAGGATTTCCTATATTTGGTGAACTTCTTGTTCGTGATTTTTTCGGAGACGAGGTCATAAAGGAAGCTTGATTTTAGCTATGTAGCTGAGATGCTTTTTTGAGATGTCTTCAGTATTAGACCAATTTTTGTTGGGATGCGCTTCTTCTATGTTTTTGCTTGTCCGACTGATAATTTGTGCAAGCCAGTATTATCTGTTGATCGAATAAATGGCTCAATTAGAGAGGCCGACCAAAGATCTGTGAAGCATTAATGCGTTGAGGCATTCTTGACAAATGCTACAGCGAATAGGGAAACATAACTACGAAGACCCCATTTGGGGTTATGAAGAGACGACTGAATAGTAATATTATCATGTCAATAATAATAATGCTCGACCATCCGTCGGGACTTTGTTGCGATATAATGAAGATTAACGAATGAACATACAGTCATTAGTTGAAGTTGAATGAAATAAGAATGATAATGCACAACAGTCCATCCGTTGGGGATAAATTGTGATGATTCTCACAATATAAATTGCATCGATTATCCATCGAAGCTAGTGAGAACTCCAGAAAGATAACGAAAGTGCTGACCACCCATCGGGGTCTTTAAATAATGCCCGAGGGGACTGAATGATCCTACACTTTTAGAGAAAAATAGATTTCTAAACCATTCATATCAATAATAAATGTCGATTAACAATAAACAGTGTCGACCATTTATCGGGACTGAATATACATAAAAATTATACCGACCAACCATCTGTTGGGGATAAAATATAACTTGTGTGGCAGCTATCTTGGGGATTACATAAGTGACAATTAATATTTTTTCCATCTTACGCCGAGATGAATCCTGAATACGCATAACCATCTTTCAGGTTAAGAATCAAATCCAGGCTATTAATGAAGTTAGAGAAATATCAACGTCCGAGTATATGTCGATTATAACAAATAATCTTACGCAACCATTTTTTAGGTCTTTAAAGTGTTGTAGCGTGCTTTGACCAATCTTTGTAGCATTAATAATATTTTTAAGAGTTTAAGATTGTGGTCGAGCATTCGTCAGGATTGAATCTTGTACCTGTGGAAGTTAATAAATTGCCCGACCATCTATTGATGCTAAATCAATTAGAAATTATCATGAGATTGAATTATTCGACCAATTAATGTATGACATACATTCACTCGACCATCGGCTGAGGATAAAATCATAGTATCAAATGAGTGTAATGAACGATCAAATAATTTTTATAACGGGACCTCATCGAGATGATTGTACCCGAGCATCCATCGTAGCTATAATGAATAATTGAAAAATTATCACACCGATAAATTTTAAAATTAAGTGCTCGAATAAATGATATGGGTCCTCTATTTATGTGAAGAAAATTTTAATAATGTTGGATAAAAAGTGTCATTCCAAGCCAAGGAATTGCATGAATAGAACATATATATTATTGGTCAACTACCTGCTTGAGCTAAAAATTGACAGTGAGTGAGGTAATCAATACCAATGGAGAGAAACTCATTAAAAGAAATGAATGAAAACCAAACCCATAAAAATATTCATTTTGTCAAAATTTATTATTTAAAAAGACAAATAATTTTGAGTTGGAGAGGTGGTAAGCAAAATCGTCATACACAAAAATGTAATCCCCTTGGATTTTTGGTTGGCCTGTCCACCTGCAATCGCGACTACCAATGAGGGTTTGTTCAGCGTGGTTAGAGATAGCAGCATAAGGCAGCAAACCAAAGATTCCCTTAGTGATCGGCTGAAAGATAGTCCCCCAGAGAGCAGATCGATGATTTCTGTAGCACAGTTGTTGCGCTTCCAATTTTGGTCGCCAACCACCGGTGATATTGCTAATGCGTGTGACTTTTTTTATTATGGTTACTGACTTCCGCCGACGTTGCTGATGGGTCCTCGCACGTTGCTGCCGAACAGACATGAGAAAATTGTAGTCAATCTATTAATGTAAAAAAAAATGGTTGGGATCCAGATTTATAATCACACATAAAGTATGATATTTGATATAAACAAATACACAAGAGACAAAGATTTTTAAAGTGACTCGGCTATGAAGAAAGCCTACGTCCGCTGTTGGTACTATTTTTTGTGGTTACAATTGCACAGTTTGGTGTGCTTGAGAATGATTCAATTTTCCATTTGAGCTATGTGAGATCATATATTTATAGTGGTTAGGAGTCCAATAAATGAAATGCCTTTATATATTCAGGCATTTACATATGAATATAATAAATATAACTATTGATCTTCAAGGGTACAATGACTGTTGGTGACACCATATGAATGGCTTTTGATATTCTTGACGGTTCATATTATTTAGGTTGGTCGGCCGGTTCTCCGACCAACTGTCTCGGGAGCCGACCATATAAGTAATTACTATGAAGATCGCCACGTTAGAGAATGGGTATCCATTTCTCATTGGTCCAAGTAGGGGAGTAAATTTTACATAAAAAAGTTGTGTTGGTTGAAAATCATCTTATGTATTATATTTTTTTTATCATTTGGTGATGCTTTGATAAATCGTCTCAAATTATATATTAAACTTTAGCGATAGTTTTTATTAGCCCTAATATATTGGAGCAAAAATTTTAAGCTCTCTTCACCTCTTTTGGGATGGTTAAAATTGTCCCAGAGGCTATCTTGTCGTCTCAAAAAGGTTTTATAAAATAGTAACCTTTTGAGACGGATTAATTCCTATCTCAAACGCACTCTTTTGAGACAACAGTCTTTCCGTCTCAAAAGGGTCATATAAAATAAGGAGATTTTAAGACGGATTTGTTCCCGCCTAAAAAATCTCTTTTGATACGGCTATAGTGTCACAAAAAGTATTTAAAACCCCTATCAAAAAGACCCCCTAGCCGTCCCAAATACTGTTCCAAAAAGTATTTGAGACGGATAAACCATCTTTTAGGATTGTTAGGCCACCGTCTCAAACAATGACACAAATGACAACTCAAGCACAAATAATCCAAACAATGATCAAACAATATAAATATCGATGCAAAACGATACTAATAAGAATACTCAATGAATCATGACAAAAAATTTAAAATTACCAATTTGAGATAAGGAATATCAAAGAACATAATGAGAGATACTGATATGATCATATAGCTTGCCAAATACAATCCAAGATAAATCACATGACAAATATGGACTGAACGCAAACCGCGAAGACTCAAAAAAACCAATATGATAGATATCAATATGCAAAATATATACCAAAAAGTTACCCGACATGCGTATATATAAGGACTAAACAACCATACAAACTCGACACAAACACATAAGCTTTACACACCATGTAACGATGTAACACCCCGCCTAATTAAATACCCGGTGATCAGTCCTTTATTAAATTAACATCAAGGTGAACGGTTGGTTCATTCTCAGCATCACTATCGTAAAATAATTATTACCAATAAAAACACCCTAAATAATTAAGCTAAGTGTCTAAACAATTTAAAGTCTCATTTTTCCTTTCTTAAGTACCAATATAAACCATTTTAATACCCAACGGTTAAGAATCACATAAATACGAAGGATGGAAATTTACACACAAGAATTAAACCATCTATATAATACCAACCAAGTATAAGAACCATAAATGAAATCATTCTGACAAGAGTTAACTCCCAAGGAGCATTGAATACCAAAAATATAAATGAACATAAATCCTTGACAAGATCTAAACGGAATAGGAAATCGGGCGACACATGCCCTAACTATGAAGATCTAAAGTAGGAATTGATTCTATGACGAAGTCGTCTAAAGCAAGGGCCTGGAACTCCCACATAAGCTGCAGCACGTCCAATCCAAAGAACCTAAGCATGATGCCCCTGTGGCTGGGCACCCGTAATATATATATATATATACACACACAATAGAGAAAGAAATGACAGAAAACGGGTCAGAGCCCGAGTGTAAAACAGTTTTAAAAATAGTTTAGCAAGTATTTAAAACGCTTACCGGCTAATATCACAACCATGTTAGTATGCGACACTCTCTTGAGAATCTTCACCTCTCATCTAGTGTGCACCCCTAACGTACCTCTAGGACATCCTAGTTATAGTTCCCACGTCAACTAGATTAACCACATGTATCCATTCTTTATAGCCCAAATTATTCTCATGTATTAACCTTATAATACATATAATGATGTTATAAACATATATATATATATCCATTTAGATTCAACATGGATAAGTCCCTTATAAATTCAATTCAACTAAGTGTTTTCATACATAACTATCTTACATTTATACTTTAGCCACATAGTAGATATCATCACATGTATATATATATATATTCACTATATTATATATATACTATACTGCACCCCGAGACACAGATGCGGTGCTGCATTACTCTGATATCTTATCCCAATACATCACGTTGCTGTATAGGGGACTATAGGTTCGGTAAAGATTCCTCGAACCACAAATATCAACACAAAAATTGGAGGCGAACATAGTTCTCATACCCACGGGTCACGCACATACCTAAGTTCCCATAGTCAGTGGACTTATCAACTTACCGATAAGTCTTTTATAGTCCTATGTTCTCGAGTGACAAATCAAAAATCCCATGGATTCATTAGGATATGACTGCCCTCACGCGCAAACCTCCCGTCGATAGCAACTAAGCTAGGTATGTCATACACAGATACATAATATATTCACTCTCACAAACTCATACATATGAATATTTATATTTTCCAAATTAGGTTCTCCCACGGCCCATAATTGTTATTATCCATTCTCAACACAAATTTTACTCAATTATTTCTCAAAACGGATTCGTCTCTTTTATTCTCATTTATTATTTACTTCGTTCTTACTTCTCATCTCTCGAAGTATTCTTTCTCACTAAGTATAAATTTTAGTAGGTATACCCTCACTTACCTTTTAGTATAAATCTTTCATGAGTCTCAATCTTTTAGTAAACGTATGCATAATTTCCAATGTATGAATAACTCCCCGTTAACCCACAATTTCATCTCATATTAATTTCACTCAACGAAGTCTACTTAGACCCTATTGGTCCTCTTCATAACCCTTTATACTCTATCAATGATGATCAAGGGTTCCTACGCATTTTAACCGGACTAAACAAAAAAGGGGAAAAATATGCAGTTTTCCAGGAGGGGTCGATCGATCGAGGAAAGGGGGTCGATCGATCGATTAAGAAGTTCTTGCCCAGTTTTCTGCAATATTGAACCTACGGGTTCAACCATTTTAACCCCTCCAAACCTCTATAATTTAATCCCAAACTCCCATCAAAGTAATCCAAGTGTATAATCAATGTACATAAATAAGTTCTAACGTAACGACATCAATAAATCCTCAACGAATCAATCAAAAGGGGGTTTAATCTCAAATCTCTTTATAAAACCAAATTTTGCATGAATAATCACCACCCTCTATTTTAATCAAGATTTTCTTCCCAAATATCATAATAAATTCATGGGTAATCCTCTACATATGATCAAGGTTTTAGACTACATGGGTTCTCCCTACAACACATATAAATTCTCTTCCAAAATATATAATTTTTCCATTAAAACATATTATTTTCATTCCTAGACTAACATGGAAGGTATATTAACTTGGAATTTGGCAAGATAGATACTGTCCTCTGATTCAAGGGTCTGATTTATTGATGAAAAATATATGGTTGCGTTCCTCGTCATGTGATCTACGTTTTGGTGGTGGTGGCGGTACAATCGGGTGAATTCTAGGCCTTGGATTGCTTGAAGACTCTTCACCTTCTTCTCAAATCTCTTCACCTTCTTCTCTAATGGATGGCTTAGGCTTTGTGTTTGTTAATACCAAGAGACAACTCTAAATGGCTAATAAATACTAAGAAAATTCGTCGGGTTTAATTATCCAAAAATACCAAATGTCTAAAATACCCTCTCGGGGTGTCAATTAGGTCTAAAAATGCACCGAGACCCAAACTAAACCCCCGGGTACACTTTCCTGACTATCTCGACCCTTCCCGACACTTTGGCGCACTCAAAATGACAATACGAATGACTTATAATCTATTCACTTTAATAATAATAATTTAGTCCTGACATGACACAGACGCGTCCCGAATTAAATTTCCATAATTGCCATTTTATTCACTCGTGACAATTTTAATAAAATCAATATCATATATTACTCTTCTCATCCAGTAATATTAAAAAAATTCCCAATAATTACTAACTCTCGTCACGCTAGTAAATATTTAAAATAAAATGCCGGATTAATATTAAATTAATATCTCAATCAAATTCAATAAATCCCCAATTTTAAAAGCCATAAAAATACGGGGTATTACAAACGACTCCCATTTTCTCACATAAAGGTTGGCCAGACACGATACGCCAAAGATGGGGCTTGCTTGTCAATTTATATCATTCTCATCATCGACCATAAATAAACATTTATATTTTAAATCACCTTTGAATTTAAAACTAAATTCGATTAACAAATAAGAGATAGTAATAAATCCAACATCCACGTCTAACAAAATAAAAATATAACATGAACATAATTGTCTCGACTAATAAAAAGAAAATGACTCCGGGCTTTTTCCAATACAAAAATCCAAAATAATTAAAGACGGGAAAAAGAAGCAACCTAAACTAGAATCAATAAAGCGATCTCCGAAAAGCAAAACGTGACAGTAAGTCTGATATTCCTTTAGTCCCTCTCTCTCTGTCTAGGCAAACCGTGGGGAAAAAACATTTATAATTTGGGTCAGTGCACTATAGTATGCAAGAATTCACTTACTAAAATTGAAATGCAAGATTAAAACTAATTCAAATAGGTGTCTCCCATCGGCACTTGCATACGATAATTATCTCACCTCTCACCTAGGTACAATACTACTCGTATCCTACTGCCCAAATCCCAATTAAAATATAAATAACAAGAAGATCATTAAAGATCTGATGCATCTAGCATTATTCGTGTATTAGAAATATCATTGTCTACACCCACCTTTCCATTTCCCGAAGACTCTAGTCATACTACCTACAATAGTATCATAACCATCTATTATGCATACTATATAGTAGACTAAGTAAATGCATTTCATTCAATTCACATAGAATCTACCATTTGTGTCCCGTTCATGCTCTATCAGTAAGTACGAATGAGCCTCTAATCCAAACATCGCAAAACACACATAAATGGGATGGTCCCTACGAAGTACACCAATACACGACCCATATTGAGTCGTGACAATGGATCCCAGTATCTACACCTATCTCCCACAAGTGGCGCGGCTACATAGTACCTAAGTAATGACCTACACAACGCGCGTAACCCCAACCGATAGGACTATCCACGAACATAGATATGTTCACAAAAGTAACTATATAAATATATTTATCACTTAATAAACATACGAAATCATTTTATAATTACCCCCAGGATATATCATTAATTCGCCCATCAATTAAATTTCGTGTAATTAACCATCCCGTTAATCATTAATTCCTCTATCTTAAATAGTCTTTTCCATGTAATCTCCCATCCCGTTAATTAATAATTTCTCTGAATTAAACAGTCATTCAAAAATTAATTGAATTTTGACAGTTTATTTAGGTAGTCACCAACCTTCCTGATTCACACCGTAAACTCCCGTAATCCCACGCCTCGAATTCTATTCACTGCCAACCCAAGGGAATATATAATATTAACAATTTTCCCAGAAGTGTTAAATTATCTTTACGGAACACATAGATTTAATTAGACCGTGAAAGATACGCATAAAACACAAAAGCACCAAACTAGGGTGAACAGGCCAATCGTACCGGTTCGCCCCTGGACGAACCAGTCCGTCCCCTAGGTTTGATTAAGGTGGGGTTGCTACGAGTTTGGACGGGATATCCCAATTTTTCTTCACCAACATATCATTATTCATCACCCAGAAGTTATCCCAACATCACATATAATAATTAAACGGTATTATATCATCTACCAACAATTTTCTACGTGAAAAAAATACCTAAATCATAATTAATTTGTAAGAGTACAATTATCTCAAGAATTATAGAAATGAGTGATTACTAATTTTAAAGATCCAATTATTTTTCATCAATTTATGTCAAGAAGAATTTTTTCTCTAGGGTATACATTAGATCTATATTATCACAAGATGATATCACAAGATTCATCTCTAAACTAATACTATTATTACTTTTTCTGGATTTTCACATCAATCTCTCAATTCTCCAATTTTCTTATCATTCACGGTGGGGTGCTCTACATGCATAAGGTGAAATTTATTCTATATCATCAACTATATATTAAATCTAGAAATCTACATGGGAAAATACACAATTCAAATTAAGAAATAACTTGAAAATCGATTTAAGCAAGAAAATTCTTGCCTTAGGATGAAGGTGGAAGTTCCTCTTCTTTAATCTCCAATTTCCTCCTGCTTTTTTTACCTTGGTAACTCCTCTCTTTAATAGGAGCTGCTAGGGTATATTTTGATATGTAAATGGTGTTTCCCATCTCTTATATAACTTATAACAAACCTTGATCCCGAGTTAGTCTTAAATCCCCTTTTTTGGACCCCCAAATGGGCCCGAACCCATGATCGAAATAGCACAATTACCTCCCAAATAATATACCTATACCCCGGGGGAATTTTTAAAGGTTTAACACACCTAAACAAGTTCCCAAAACACCCCAAAACATCGCCTAATTATTTTTACTCGACATACCCATTTTTATTATGATTAAACAACACGTAACCATAACTAAATTACTATTCGAATTATTTTCCACGGGTGAACCCATCATGCCCAATTGAGTCAAATAATTATGTAATCATGAATAAACATTTAATCTCAAATTAAATTTTATCCATTTAATTTAAATCCTTCTGATTTAATTTATTCCCGAACTCATTCTAAAATTATTTAATTAAATTTTGTCACGATATTTTATTTTGAAAACATGAGGTATTACATTCTTCCCCCCTAATGACGGAATTTCATCCTCAAAATTCACTAAAGCTTAACATCTTATTTTAATCCGCATAATTATCACAATTTTTATGCTCAAGTAGTCCGTACTCATATCCCATGAGATAAAAGAAAAAGGCTCATCTACGCCTATCATAATATTATTGGGATGCCCATACATCAAATATTACATTTACATTGCACAAACATCAAATATGGATGACCCCTATACATCCAACCTGAGCCATACATACCATATATATCTATAAAGCAAAGTGTATTCAAATAACCTGTTGATTGTGACTCAATACGTCTAGAGATTGTCTCACTTATTCCGCTAGTGGTGTAAACATTACTGAGTGTTCTCATTAATGAACTCATCGGCCCCGCTGGCCTTAGCTCATATAATATAACATCGTTCGATGCGTTGTACATCCACACATGTAAAATGTAGTAACAAAATATCCTAGAACCCAACCTCTCTCAACTCACGATATTTTCCATTTTCGTGCGTGGGACATCTCATAAGCGAAATCCAAACAAGGAACCCTTCCGATACACTACTCCATAGCTTAGTCAGTTATTGAGATCCGTCAATCCAAGAATAAAAGAAAGAAAAAGAGGAAAAAAATTTATGCTAACTTCATAGATTTCAACTTGTGCCCATTTCAAGAAAAGGCTCACCACTTCCAAGGGATACACTAAATCCTGACAAATTTATCGATTCATAATACCAATAACATCATGTACCTTTTAACACATATGATAAGACATCCTTTTTTCATTCTTAGGTCTAGTAGAGTGCTTAATCACTTCTAAGGCTACAGAAACCTACCCATTCCAATAAAGGCTACTACCACCCATTTTCATGTAATCGAGACTATCATTAGTCACAAGGTTCCCAAATTAATCAAATACTTTTACAATACGAATGCTTTTCATTTTTCATATCCTTACCTATAAAAATAAATCCATCTCTAGATAACTATCACATGTATTCACCCTTTAACGTATGCCATTGTTAACATCTTGTCAATGTCCATACTTCGGGTTGAACATTCATCGTATCCCTAATTAAAGGAACATGTCAGTAACAAATCTTAAAATCTTCACGTTGTTGTGCCTATTCTCGATAAGGCAACACTTTTCAATTTATGCAAACTTCACGTCTAGAATTCCACTACTCATATAAACTACCACTACATAGGGTTATTGACTCTTTCGAACCATTATTGGTCCTAAGATACTATCTCTAGAATTTATATTTGGACACCTGCTTGTCCGTAAACTTATCCACCATCAGTACATCCACTAAACACACGTCTATGATGCACAACTCACACCATCCTCGTAAAATTTTTGAGTTGTCACTCCTCATATTTCAAAATTACATAGTGACCCTAAGTCTAGGTCCAACCACTTTCATATTATTTTCATCAAAATAAGGAATGATTTAACAACACAATAAATCTTACCCAAGGTGAGTACATCATCAATTGATGCTCTCTAAATGGAATTTGTTCGCCGTAAAAATCTCCCCTCAAAATTCTCATAATCGCATCACTATGCGATTCTCTCTATGTTTTATAAAAATCATCGTACTAATCCAAAGTTTACATCAACATCCATCTCACCATAACAATAACCTAAGTATTATAATTCTCGTAATAGTTTTCAAAGCGATGGTGAACACCATTGTCCAATTAGTCGTTCTCGCTTGGCCATTAACTCTAAACGGTCCCATAAATTAACACAGGCCCTATAGTTGGCTTGTCGATCCATTCCTAGGATAATATCATATTTCGACATATTAAATTCAAATAGGTCTACTACAAGCCTAAGCCTCCCATGTCAATTCCTATATTTATACACACGAAGCAATATATGTGCCTGTCAACTCCCAAGTGAAACAAAATAAAGCATTGCATCAAATAATAAATGATGTGAAAACAAAGTATTATTAACAATCTAGTATTACGCACTAGTATAAAATCAAATATGCCTCACATGCTCAAGAATAGGGAACATACCATCCATTATTTATGCTGGTGTTGGTCCCTCTCCGGGTGCGACGTGATATACACACCCATATTGCAGTTGCGGCTGCTATCCCTGTGGGGGAACTGGTAATGCTGGTAAGGTTTTCACTACCGCCACTAGCTGGGATAATAACGGTTGACACTGGCCTATAGGTGCCTAGTACCCTCGTTGTCCCACTTGATCCTATGCTTCCCGATTTCCCTGAGGTAACTTCATTGTGAAATGTCCCTTCTCACCACAACATAATAATTCCCTTAAAATTTATGCCTATCTGGTTGTTTCCCCTATTGGCCATGACGCTATTTCCATTGGCCCTGTTGGCCTCTCTGCTTCTGGCCCTGGCCCTATCTATTCTGATTATAGAAACCTATGAATTTCTTTTACTGATCAACAAACAGTGGACCCCTCAACTGCGGGGTTCCTTGGTTGCTTCTCCCTTTCATCTTACCCTACTGGTTCAATGTTTTGGAGTTATAATTTATCCATCTTTTTCTCCTCTGTGTTTACCTACTCCTTAGAGAAAATAACAAAGTGCAGTAAACTCTTATTCATACTCTGCCACGGTGCGACCTTCCTCCTTGAGGTCCATAAATTTCCTCCTCATTTCAGATTGTATCGACTACGGGAAATGCATCCCCTCAAATTTCCTTCATAAATTAACGATAGTCAAATTGTCTCTCTTATCTGCCAAAGTGACAGGCTCCCACCAGTGTAATGATGCCCCAACGAGCCTAAATGAGTCTAGCATCTTCTTCTGAATAGGCGTACACTCTACCATCTGAAACTGACACTGAATATTCTTTTTCCATCGACTTACCACCAGAATATCAGAACTGCCTGCAAACTCCGGTGGGTGGCCCTTAGTGAAGGTCTCCCTAGCTCTATCCCATATCGAACCAGGTGTTTATACTGGTAACACCACCTGCTAAGGGGGTGGCTGCTGTGGTTGCGGTGGGTGGAAATGTTATGGCATAGTATCCATCACTGTGGAGACTGCCTGAGTCAAGATAGTAGCAATCTCTATGGAACTAACCATGGGTGGGGATGGTGGTGGTTGTGGGTGCAGCTGTGGCTCCTATTAAGCCCCCTCCTCTTCAGCCGGTGTGGAAACATGTCGTGGTTTTCCTCTCCTACCATTTTCCATCTGAAAGAAAACTAGGTTCGTATTAGTACTAATCACAAAGAATAAAATTATTCCTAAACATAGGGCTCTATACATCAAAGAACGCAATGCATAACATAATGAACACAACACATATCCTAAGGATGCTATAACCTGGGTGCTCTGATACTAAATGTAACTACCCTCATTTTCTCACGTAAAGGTTGTCTAGAGACGATACGTCGAATATGGGGCTTGGTTATCAATTTATATAGTTCTCACCATCGATTGTAAATAAACATTTATATTTTAAACCACCTTTGAATTTAAAACTAAATGGGATTAATAAACAAGAGGTAATAATAAATCCAAAATCCACTTCTAACAAAATAAAAATCCAACGTGAACAGAACTGTCTCGACTAATAAAAACCAAATGACTCTGAGCTTATGCTCATACAACAATCCAAAATAATTAAAGACATGAAAAAGTAGCAACCTAAACTAGAATCAATAAACCGATCTCCGAAGAGCAAAACATGACAGCAAGTCTGTATTCCTCCAGTCCTGTTTTCCTTGTCTAGGTAAACTGTGGGGCACAAATATTTATAATTTGGGTAAGCGCCCTAGAGTGTGCAAGAACTAACTTACTAAAATTGAAATGAAATATTACCGCTAATTCAAATAGGTGTCTCCCATCGGCACTCGCATAAGATAATTATCTCACCTCTCACCTAGGTGCAATGCTAATCGTATCCTATCCCCAAATCCCAATTGAAATATGAATAACAAGAACATCATTAGACATGTGATGCATCTACCATAATTCGTGCATTAAAAATACCATTGTCTACACCCACGTTTCCATTTATCGAATACTCTAGTCATACTACCTACAATAGTATCATAACCATCTATTATGCATACTACATAGAATGGGGTATGTGATTGTTTGTTTGCATCATTAGACTAAGTAAATACACTGCATTCAATTCACAGGATTGTATATATATATGACACTATATGGCATCTACCATTTGTGTCCCCTTCGTGCTTTATCGATAAGTCCGAAGGAGTCCCTTATCCAAATTGGACATCGCAAAATACACATAAATGGGGCGGTCCCAACGCTGTACACCATTGTATAATCCATACCCAGCGATGACAATGGATCCCAGCATCTACACCTATCTCTCATAAGTGGCGTTGCTACATAGTACCTAAGTAATGACCTAGACAATGCCTATCCCACCTGTGCCGACGTGTGCTATAGTCCTGAATGCGCGTAACCCCAATCGATGGGACCGTCCACAAACGTAGGTATGTTCACAGAATTAATTATGTACATATCTTTATCACTTAAAAAACATAGTCAATTACTCTATAATTACCCTATGATATATTATTAATTCGCCCATCAATAATTTTCCATGGAACTAACCATCTCATGAAACATTAATTCCTCTATTTTAAATAATCTTTTCCATGTAATCAACCATTTATTTTTCTGACTTAATAGTCAGTCAAACATTAATTGAAGTTCGACAATTTATTTAGGTAGTCAGCAACCTTCCCAATTCACACCGTGAACTCTCGTATTCCCAGGTCAGGATTATATTCCCGACTAGCCCAAGGGAATATATTATACCAACATTTTCCCCAGAAGTGTTAAATTATCTTTACAGAACCCCTAGATTTAACTAGACCCAACCGATATGCCAAAAACACAAAAACACCAAACTGGGCTGAACAGGGCAACCGAACTGGTTCGCTCCTGGCCAAACCGATTCACCCCCTTGGTTTGATTAAAGTGGGGTTGTAATGGGTTTGGATAGGATTTCCCAATTTTTCTTCACCGACAACTCGTTATTCATCACCCAAAAGTTATCCCAACAATACATATAATCATTAAATGGTATCATATCATCTACCAATAATTTTCTACGTGAAAATAATACCTAAATCATAATCAATTCATAGTAGTACAATTATCTCAAGAATTATAGAACGGAGTGATTCCTAGTTTTCAAGATACATATATTTTTCATCAATTTTTGTCAAGAAGTAATCTTTCTCAGGGTATACATTAGATCTACATTATCACAAGATAATATCACAAGATTCATCTCTAACATAATACTATTATTACGTTTTCTCGATTTTCTCATCAATCTCTCAATTTACCAATTTTCTTATCATTCAAGGTGGGATCCTCTATATGCATATGGTGAAATTTATTCTATAACATCAACTATATATTAAATCCATAAATCTACATGGGAAATAACACAATTCAAATTAATAAATAACTTGGAAATTGATTTAAGCAAGAAAATTCTTGCCTTAGGATGAAGGTGGAAGTTCCTCTTCTTAAATCTCCAGTTTTCTCCTTCTTTTCTTACCTTAGTAACTCGTCTCTTTGAATGGAGTTGCTTGGGTTTATTTTGATATGTAAATGGTGTTTCCCAACTTTTATTTAACTTATAAAAACCCTTAATGCCTAGCTAGGCTTAAATCCTTAATTTTGGTCCCCCAAGTGGGCCCGAACCCATGACCGAAATAGCCCAATAACCTCTAAAATGATATACCTATACCCCAGGACCATTTTAAAGGTCGAAAACACCGAAACGAGTTCCCAAAACACCCCGGAACATGCCCTAATTATTTTTACTTGATATACACATTTTTATTATGTTTAAACAACACGTTAACATAATTAAATTACAATTTGATTTATTTTCCATGTGAACCCATCATGCCCAATTGAGTTAAATAATTATGTAATCATGAATAAATATTTATTTTCAATTTAAATTTTATCTATTTAATTTAAATCCTTCCGATTTAATTTATTCTCGAATTCATGCTGAAATTATTTAATTAAATTAGGTCATAATATTTTATTCCGAAAACACGAGGTATTACTCACTATCATAATATCGACGTGTCTAAACATGTGGAATGGAACGAATGAATGTGAACTAGATACAAATGAATTATGACCCAAACACTCAAATATAATCAAGGAGTTCTAATAGAACGCAAAAATTTATCAAACTAAGAGCCTCAAATGACAAAATAAAGTGAACTCTATAAACAAACAAGCACAATGCACACAAGACTAGAATTTTGATGATTCTAAAATTAATAGTGTCATGACAAAATACGTATAACTAGGATTTATTATGCCAATCCTTTGATCTTTAACTATAACACCCTCAAAAGATAAACATGTGACATATTTCTTTTCACTCAATTCATTTTAAACTATCACATTTGGAAATCAAACAAACGAAGCTACGTTGTCTTTGGCAATTTGTCTATTTTTATTGCCTTTAAATTTTCATTAGGCTCCTTCCAACGATGTCTTTCCCGTAAAATAGATTGATCCTTTCATAGACCTTTCCCGTGCACCCTCACATATTCAATAGAAATCAAACTATCTCACGGGCAACAGTTCTTACATGCAGCAATTCTCCATTATCACAAAATATGTAGATGACAAAATTTATTGTAGAACAACTCACATAGCTCAAATATACATGTGAAGTTAAAATTCAAAGAGCTCGTGCATGTGTGTGCGGAGGCATATACAAAGTCGATTCCATAAGGCAAATCAAGTTCGAAATAACTCCATGCAAGCATGATTAAGAACAATCTAAATATTAATAACCATAACCAAATGTCCTAGTCACATGGAAAGCAAAAAATGAATTGGATTCAAAAACACCAATATGCCAAACAAAATATGTAAGATTAAACTACACCAAAACCGAAAATCTTTTTCAGTTTTTTAAAAAATACAATTCAAAATGAAATACCAATTTGAAAACCAAAAAACTAACTCAAAAGACAAATAAAATCTTTTTGTATTTTTCAATAAGACTTAATAAATGAAAAATCAAAATACAAAAGACTCAAAGAATACACAACTAGCAAACTTATATAACATAAAGCACAAACTAGTGTATATAAATAAGCTAACACAATCAACCATTAGATATAGCAGGGGAAGTATCATGTACAAGCAAATGAGAATCAGCAAATCTCATATCTAAAGCCTCCAAATCTAATTTCCTAACCCCAAGTAGGTGTAACATGATGCTTAAGGGTTTTGAGAATCATGGTGACTCTATACTTAGACTTTATAGGGTAGTTTGTAAGATCATAGCAGAAATCCATAAGATGACCTTCCTACCGCAATGTGAATAAGTGTGTAAACACGGCGAGAGGTGTTACCTAAGGGTTGACCTTTCCTAACGTTTCTACTCGACTCTTTTAAATGCATAGTCTTGGCTTTAGTATCGGAAGCATCATGATTATCAAAGACAATTCCACACTTATCATCTTTGATTTGGACGGTGCCTACCATCTTATTCAACTTTTCTGACCTAGATTCCAAATCAAATTTGACACGATTCGAGTCTCTCAATTTCTCTTCGAGCTCAACTATCTGAGACCCAAGTAAACACCTAAACTCCTCAAGCACTAAAATCTCCTTCTTTATAACATCCATCAAACCACGAAGGCTATCTCTCTCACCCTTAATGTACTCTAGCTTCTCTCGAAGATTCCTCTCACGTGCCCTAATATCCTTAATCAAAACACTGTCATCATTCACTATTGTAATACCCCGTATTTCTGCATATTTGAATTTAAGTAATTCAAAAATTAATTAGTTTAATTTTAAGCTACGAGGGAGAGTAGTTTAATTGAATTGAGTAATAATGTGTTTATTAAATATTAGTCAAGAGAGAGACGAGGATTAAAATTATGAAGTAAATTTACTAAGTAAATAGTAAATAACGTATTGAAATTATTACGCATAATAACGAGTGATATTGGCGTAATTAGAATTATCTCAATCGAGAGTCGCATGTAGACTAATTTGAGGTCGAGATGGAATAATTATGTAAAGTGACTCGAATGATGATTTCGAGGTCATAGATGATCTCGAAAGGGTCGAAATAGTTGGAAGAGTATACTCGGGGGTGTTATTTTGATTCCGGGGAATTTTTGGACTAAACCGGCACCCTACGGGGCCATTTTGTAAAATAGGGTAAAGAGACCTATGAATTTTGTAGCCTTATATCAGATGTTAGATAGAAGGGAATAGGGTTAGAAACACCAAGAAGAAAGATGAGTCCTTAGAAAATAAGGAGAGACCATTCTTGGGGCTTTTGGAGAGTTCTTGAAGAATCAAAGTGGGCTCTTGCACCATAAACATCTTGGGAAGGAAGATTGGAGGAGGAAACAATCAAACCCAACTACAAGACACAAAATGAGATCCTACTGATCAAAGGCAAGTGTTTATTTTCAAATCTTTTGAAGTTATAATACCCATGTTTTTAGGGTTTCAAACTAGTTTGATTATATTGATAAATCTTGGAAGAAAAGAATAGTTTAAATACATGTTTGGGTAAGAATTGCATGTAAAAGTATTTGATATCAAGAAAGGATGATAAATTTGAGATTATGTGTTATTATTCACGAATTTAAATATTAATGGAGAATATTAAAACCTATGGTTCTTGAGGATTAGATGACTAAATCCCTTTTTGAATGAAAATTATAAGGTTTTGATGTTGTGTTTACATTAGAAATCATCCTAATGCATGTAGAAATGGTTAGGGACAAAGGAAACATTTAAGTTATCGGAGTGTAAATGGTAAAAAATGCAAGTCCGTAATGAAGAAGACAATTCTGCAGAAATTCGAACCAATTCGGCCTCCTGGCGCACCGGTTCGGTTTCCAGAAAACATGAAAATTTCCTTTTTAACCCTAGACCTCCTAAATTTTTATCGGGAAAAGTTTGGGGACATCGTTAGAAATAATAAGGGATTTATTATATTTCAATAGGCCTTAATAGCGTTATGAGATTAAGTCTTATCGAGAGAATTAAGAAGATGATTAAACGGGATTAGCAATAAAGTAATTAATTCGAGAGAATGAGAATGTAATTATGAAAAAGCGTGAGTGAGATTATTATATAGACTAGTAGGGTAGGGAAGACTTAGCTACTAAAATAAAACAAGGGGTAACTAGTGCCCTTAGAGTATAGAGCAATACTCTATTTAATACGATAGTGAGAATAATCCTAAATTGAAAGTACAGTGAGTATTCGAGTGATATATACTACGTACGAATAATGGTAATTAGGTTATGTGAATACCTACTGAATATATATATATATATATAGGTTGTGTGTGTACCTATTATATGATTGATGATTTATGTTAACATACCTACTCTGCCTACTATCATAGAGGTTCTCGCGTAGAGGGCGATCCCACCATGCCAATTCTAGGGAGGTTTGAATTTGTGTCCCAGAACATAGAACTTAAGGCAACTCACTATATGTCATGTAGTACTATGTCGGATGTGTAATTTTTGTACGTTAGGTATGTGCATAGCCCAAAGGCTTAGAACTATGTTCACCTCCACTGCTTGTGATTTGATTTTGGGTTCTAGGAGACATACCGAACTAATAGTCCCTATTTAGTACGAGAGGTACGTGAACTGATAGCAGAGCATGCCCATATTTCATGGTGGTCCTTATAAGAGACACTGTAAGGATATATATTTGTGAGATATATATATATACCAATGTTAATATTTTACTTATGTGTGACAGTAGACAGTTAGATAGTGTATATCTAAAGAATAAATTAAGTAGTGAAACTTAAACTATTGATTCATGAGATAATAAATGAAATGTTTATTTCAACTCTTATAACGTATTAGAAACGTTAACTATTGGGTAAAGAACTGTATGGGCAGTACGGGAACAGAAACGTGTTCACATTGAGAAATACTTAAGTCTAGTTAGCTGGGGTGGAATAGCTAGGTGGGCTAAGTAGAGACGTTAAGCGTTCACAATAGTTGAGAGGTGAGGTGACTCAAAAGAGTGCATGTAAAACCTAACATGTGTAATCAATAACTGATTTTAAATTGTGATAAATACTTGCAAAATATTTTCAAAATATTTTTGGTGTTAACCCTTGCTATAAAATCTTTGTAAAACCTTTTAGGTGTCCCTCCACAGGGACGCCGAACTTGATAATTCCTTATAGGGACGTATAGCTGCAGCGCTGTGGAGGCTTGCAAAGTTTTGATTAGTTGCATCTATCATTTCATTCCTAGCATAGGAGACTATTCCAGTATTTAAGTTTGGGCATGTTGGTCCCATTTGAGACTTTATTCATTCAGTATATTAGTTTCAGACTTGTAATTCAGATATTCTTATTAGTTGGATTCTTTATTTGGTTTGGGATTTTAGCCGATGGTTTATTCGGAAAGACTTTATTTATTTATTTACTTGAGATGATTTGGACTCTAGTATTGTGTGAATGATTTAATTCAATTGTTCCTCATATTATGGTTTGTCTGTTTAATGCAAGATAAAATTTGGCACCGGCTTAATTAACTAATAGGTGATTAGTAATTAATTTGGTTTTCGACAGTGATGCTAAGAAGAAAAAATTTGTAGATCCTATTTTAATTTAATAAAGGCATGATCACCTGGTATTTAATTGGGTGGTGTGTCATAACTATGGCACGTCCCTTCAACCTAGCTTCCAACTTCAAGTTAGCCTTCTTCACTTTTAAGGTTTTCGTATACAACTCATGAAAGGCAACTTGGAGTTCATTCTCCTCCTCCTCTTCTTTGTCATCACTCTCATATCTACTCTCTTTACCATCACTCATTTGGGATCCACAAATAATGGCCTCAAAGTGTCATGCAAATAAATTTTTTAGGTTTCGTAGAATTAAAAGTACCTAAAGAATTCAAAATGTTCATCTTTGGATTATATCTTTCAGGCAGCGACCTTAAGATTTTTTTGATTACTCGGTTATTTGGTATCATCTCTCCTAAGTTAACAGTCGAGTTAACTGTGTCAGACAGTCTAGCGTAGAACTCATCAAAGGACTCACTCTCGAACAACCTAATGGTTTCAAACTAAGTGGTGAGGTTTTAGAGTTTGGAAGCCTCAATATCACTAGCTCCTTCATGGGTGAGTTGGAGTATGTCCCAAGACTCTTTTGATGTTTTGCAAGTCATAATACGATGGAACTCCTCCGGGGTGAAATAAAAAAATAGATCATATAAACCTTGAGAGTTATAATGTGCTAACCTATTCTCAGCCTCACTCCGTGATTCTATGGATTTTTAAAGAATTGCTTCACTTTCTTTGGTGATAGGTGGAGACCACCCTTTAACTACTGCTAACCAAACCCGCTCATCTATAGCCTTAAGTGATTATTTTATATGCATTTTCCTGTATGAGATGTTTGACCCATCAAACGTAGGGGTTCTAATACCATCAAAACCACCAAAATTGCTGCTTAATAACATGGGATATAAATACAAAAATTTATTGTTCTGGCTCTGATACGAATTTTTAAATGCATCCACTGCGTCGTGAGCTTAGGCAAGTATGGTATTGCAACCAAAAAGTCTATTTTATAGATTTTTCAAATTTTAAAGATCAAAACTTTAAACAGATTAAACCCAATTAAATTTGTTGACCAAATTAAATTGTTTGTTGTGTAGAACCGATTTACCCAATTTTATCTTTTTAACCTAAAGTATGCATCTAGGTGATAAGCAAATAAAATAAATAAATCATCCATAACACGCCGATGTACGAGGAAAACCACAAAGGGGAAAACCTCAGACAGCCTAGCCAAACAGTTCACTATGATACAGAATTACACAAGTTGATGGATGACTTACTCAATAACTCGATCTCCATAAGCCTTTACTCGTCTTCAATCTTCAACCGTTGCTCCACAGTGCAGCGTGGGAGTCCACCCACGCAAGTTACCACAGTACGCGAGTCCGTGTAAGCCTCGGTATCCAACGATGAGGCTCAATAATCATTTATGGAATCAAAACACGAAATCCACCGCTTCTTCACTGCAACATAGAAAACACCACTTAAGGAGTCCACCGCATGAAACATGTTCTTTCAAGATGAAGAGAAATAAACTTTAGTTCCTAAAATTATAGTCTTTAAAGCATATGTAAGAACATTGATCTTTAAACACAATGGGTGAAACTAGGGTTTTGTAACTTTAGTAATCATATAGGAAAACGTTTTTCACCAAGAGTTCTTAAAATTTCTGAGTCCAACATGTCTCAAATAATAAAAAATATGAATTTCGATGTGACAAACTCATTCGAATGAAATTGAATAGTTCGTTCGAATGAAATTTAATTTTCATTCGAACAAGAACTCTTTTTCATTCTAACAAACTTCCAACGACCTTCCAATGAGATGTGTATTGCTTGACAGAGACCCCTCGTTTGATGTTCGCCAGATGAACATTCCAATGAGATTCCAAACTCGTCCTAACGAGATCAAAATTCATTCAAATGAAACTGCCATTTTGTTCTAACAAGATCTGAACAAAAAAAATACTTTTCTTCAAAAAATAATTTTGAAACAGTTACAAACAATTTTGTTCAAAAACAAACACACATAAAAAATATCCAAGGAGCATATCTCAAAATGCATTCATACCTGCGAGATCCTTGGTAAATAGGAAGATAAACTTTGCACTAAACACAACAAGATGTATATCCACTTTGAAGATTTTTTTCTACATCTTCATCAAACACATCATAGGCTTACGAGATCGACAAATACAAAGCCTAACTTATGACTCAAATGTTTTTTTCAGAATTAATCCAAATACATATAAATTGACTCAATTGGAAATTCGTCCTTACACTCATTATGGATGATCCTAGGTAAATGATAATTCTATATGTATAACAAATGATATTTGAATTGATAAATTCAAGGAGCCATAAGTTGTTCCTTAAGGTATGAGTTTATGTTCATGTTTTATAAACAATTGTAACAATAAACTAGTTCAATTATAGAGCAACATTTGGTTTGACTTACAGAAAATACTTAATTTATGAACATCAGAAACATGATGTATCTCTAGCCTTTTCATAACCCATTATCATACTTGAAACGCACGTGTGCATTATTTAGTGTAATAGAAGAGGTTTAATCCGCATTAGGAAATATTAGATTAAGTGAATGTCCTACCTTCTTAGTTAGAGTCAACCTCAGGATGAACATGCCTTTATTACATGAATATTATATTCTTGAACATACCTTGGAGGGAGTTAGTTAGTGAGATATTTTAACGATCCATGAGTTAAGAAAATGGTTTGGGTAGTGAGTTGTTTAGTGATCTGTGACTTTACGTAATAGGTTGGTTAGTAGCCTAGTAGATTTCCTATAATTTAATATTTATTTTGGGGGGAAGGTGAAAGGTGTGGTGCGTTTCATGATGTATCGTGATAATTTTATTGAATTCTCTATTTTTTCCTTTTGGGGATATGGCGTGACATTTTTACTTCAGTTTTGTTAATTGTGCTTCGCTGTAGTGAAGCCTCGACCTCGTAGGATTATTCTAGGTTCCAAAAGCATAGCTTCGCTACAGTAAATGTGTTGCAAATAGATTGGTGCTTTTCCGCACACTAAAATTTTTAAGAGATCTTTTCATAAGATCTCATTAGAGAGCATCTCAAGGAAAATTGTTTGGTTCATCATCCATAGACTTTATTAATACTTTATTATTAAAACCATGCATGACGTTTATATTACAATTAAGGAGTTTCGAATTTATTTTAAATTGAGTATCATGTTTGTGATAATATTTGATATTTACCTAAAATATATAGTATGTATGTCAATCAATTTGACTCAGTAGGAATTCTGGTGAATTTTGTACCGCCTGATCACAAATGTTAAGAATTTCATTTCTAGTTCGATTGAATAATTCATATCCTATATATGGAGTTGACATCCTATCGATAAAGTTGCATGTACAATGTTAGTAGTTACTGTGGCTACATAATCATATATGATAGTTCAGGAATTTGTTTGATATTTCAAAGATGATTACACCGGTACAGCAGGTATAGATTAAAGATGATCATGAGTGACATTCAAGTCTAAGTTGTGACTAGATTAGACTTGCAAAATCTCACAATGTTTGTAAAGGATGCATGGATTCTTAATCCCAATGATTATGAGTATTGGAATGTACTCACAATTATTCGTTTATTATATGTGTGAGATTCAATTTATTGGATATAAACCTCCGCAAGTTGGGCATTCATTTTGTAAACATGTATGAGATCATAGTTAAGAGGAATCAGCATCTGGGAGATATTCGGGATTGTGAAACCCCTTAATAAACATAGAATTTTCTATTCTACAGGTAAACCAAATCGGTTGATTATTTTATAATTCGTTAAGTATGAAATAATTTAAGTTTAAGATCAAGGAATAAATAAGATGTTGGTGAAAATCAATTATAATAAAATTGAATTTCACCGAGAAAGTAGTGTATGGTTTAGGCAGGGAATTGTATTATTCACTATCTAACTTTGCAAATAAGGAATCTTTATTCAATAAGTTCTGCAATAATAAAGTTAGAGTGAAGTTGTAATTATTTAGTGGAATTACTTACAACTAAATAGAAAGGAAATTAATTACAGGATTGTAATTTGATATTTCTTTATTCTTTTTGGAAGCGAATTTAATTATTTTGCCTTAGGTCCCCAATATATTCCTTGTTAAATCAGTAAGATTCTTTAAATCTCTCATTACTCTAAAGGAATTTATTATGTATCAGTTAAGACGTTAAGAAAGGGGTTATAGGAGTGTGGATCTTGTTCGAACAAGGGGTGCCCTTGTTTGAAATAGTTTTAAACAAGGAAACCACATTCGAGGGAGAAATCCTCATTTGATGTCACAAATCAAACGAGGTCTACTGGTGCAAAGATGCCATTCGAACGGGGGCCTCTATATTTCGAACAAGGGAACCTTTTTGGGAAGCATGTTGTACTCGGGGTTTTTTATGTTGATAAGTATAGATAAACCCTAGGATTGTGTAGCTAGGTATTAAGGTAGACGAATTAACTTTTCTTAATCTTTTACACCAAGAGAGATATATAAAGGAGACGAAGGCAAAGTGAGGAAAGAGAGACTTAAAAACATAGAGAAAATGAGACAAGAAAGAGAAGATCCTTCTCCAGTGTTTCAAGATCTTGATATTAAGAGGTGACCAGGCACCATTGTTGCTTCGTAGGATCATCTACTGGAGGATTTGATTCTTCTTCATATATTCATCATATATTAGTGATAACTAGGTCTTTTTCATGTATATCATTGTTGCAAATACCATTAATCAAAAATTCCTTTTGTACCGAAAAATACACAAAAATATGTATACGAGCAAGTTTCAACATATCACACCCATTCCCCTCACTATAGCTAGTCAACCCAATTTTGTTAGCTCTGCACGTACTCACAAGGTTCCATGCACAACACATCACTATAGACTATCAGCCCAATTATCGTTAGGCTTACACATACTCGTGACACCAACACACACCCACGTCACAATAGCCAGTCAACAATTTTATTTTTAGCCCTAAACATACTCGCGACACAAATTCATTTTAATATTTGTTATTTATCTTAGGCATTAATTATCAATATAATATCAAGTTCTCATAGTTCTCTACCAGCCCCACCCTTATTTGGGTAACCCAGCCAAAAACCATCCCTAGTACCATACTAGAGATCATCAAAACCACAAGTATTTCATAGCCTTAGGAGGAAAGCCTACCAATAATTACCAAGCCCCCACCCAGGAAATACCCAACCGTATAAACCTACACTCACTAGTCCCATACCTAGAAAGTGTCAATAACAATAAAGTCTACCTACTAGTTCCATACCTAGCAAACAACCTAAGAAATAAGGGTAAAATCATAACTACACCAAAAATCCTAACGTTACTGTGGTGTTAAAATATTAATAGAAGCAACATTAACATAAAACATATTTTCAATTTATAGCTACAATTCTTCTAATTCATTTTACGATTGCAATATCATCCAAATTACGTCCATTTAATTATATAATTAAACAAGTTCTACAAAAAGTCACACAAGTTGTAACATTCCATAATTTCCACATAAGTGCCATTTTTTTTATTAACATAAGATTCCATTTTTAATATGCATATTCACAATATTACACAATAATGAATCCATTCAACAATCTACACATAAAAATCGTGAATTTTCGAGTCGAAACGTTATTACAAATTCATATTTATTATTTTGTTACGCGAAACGTCCCACAATTGTATCTTAATCCAAATCTCTAGTCTAAGCATGCGATTATTTCAAGTCCTAATTATATTTTCTGATTTGAATAAAAATAACCTCGTAATTACTTTCACTTTCACTGATTAATCTTCCTGATTTATTTTAAGAAAAACACCATTTATTAAAGTTTAGGCAATATCTAAAATGCATAATACTTAAGGGGAACAATAGAATTATCCATGCCCATAAAGAAGTCGTCTTGAAAATTTGATTACACGATTGTGTTCCTCTTGTGAAAATAGCAAAGACATGTTTTTGTTTGTTCTTGAGAAAACTTGATTTTGATCTTCAAAATTTGGGTTGAAACTTGTGTTTAATGAGGTTTAGGATTTGTAGAAGAGAGGAGATAATATTTCGGGAGGCTACTGGTTTTTGAGAAGGGTTAAAAGTATTTTAGAAAGCCTAAACTCATGCCTTTATATTTTAGAAAAAGAGAAGTGTTTGAATCCTAACCAAACTCTACAAAAAGATTTCGCACTGCTGCCGGTTCAAATCGGTTCCTCCTTAGGGTCGAGCCGGTTCGGTCGACCTGTTATTCCAAGATCACCCACGGTTTATATATCAAAACTAGAAATTCCAAAATTTAAATCCCAGCCTACATTTCACTTAATACCTTAGTTTGTATATAAAAACTAACATTTTTCAATACTAAAATTAATTAATTCCAAAAAATATTTTCCCCGCAATTTAATTTAAGAAAGATTTTTATGATTTAAAAATCACGGGGTCTTACATTTTTATCTTCAATTAAGTTATAGGGCAGTCAAATTCTATTTAATCCACGGGAGAGAAAAGCACCGAGTCTTATACGTCACCTTTGAAAAAATGTGTACCTACTTCTATCACAAGACAACTAGAGGCTTGCCACAGAGATTCTCCACAAAGCTACTATGACGAAACGGTTGATCGGTACAATGCTCGGGACAACACAAACCCTTTTTACTGGGTGGCCGCACTTAAGACCCAGTTTTCATAAACACCAACGTGACTCAAAGAAAAACGATTGATGATTTGTCGAGTGGACACAACTCTACGGTTTGTCCTACAAATTAAATTATTCAAAAAGGGTACTATGAACACCGTACCCTATGGGGCTAGCTAGTCGATTGATTTTAAATTTATTAAAAGCTAGTGTTTCACACAATGGATAAGTGATTGAGTCGGGTGATGAAATCTCTTCTCGTTTCAATGACCGGGTTTAGGTCTTAAGTCCATTTAATCCATCAAACCATTCAAAGTAAGACTATGCATAAATCAAGTCACTTAGGAGCAAATAGTCAAACAATAAATGGACTTGCAAACTAGAGATGCGTGAGTGATAAAGAAATGTACCTCCTACGATTTTTACACACGTAAGGTGAAGACCGAGTTGAGTCGGTCAGGAGAAAGATTGTCTAACTTCAGTCGTCCTCAAGAGTACTACGAACCCAAACTAGAGAGACTTATAATCCACTCCAACGATGCAATCTATCTATTTTGTCCCATTTTCCTTTTGCTTTTTATTGCATTTTATTTAATCATTACAAATAATTGGTGTTCAAGTCACCACAAATGAATATACAAGGCCTCAATTGTCCTAATACAACCAATCTAAGAAAATAAAGAATATATATAAAATGAAAAAATGTACAAGTCTTCCAAACACTCCTCAACTCAAAAATTCGACAACAACACTTCATGAAAAGTTTATCGTCAAAATTTGAGCAAAGTCCAATGCTTAAAAATCTGAAAATGACACCATTTGATAACTAAGTATTTTGCGTGTATATTGTTGTTGCAAAGACCGTTAATCAAAAATCCATTTTGTACCGACAAATACACTAAAACATTTATACGATCAAGTAAGGGATCAATTCACGCTTCTTAATGTGGACAAGAGTAAAGTGAAGACTTAGTAATGAATTTTTAAAATAATTGTTAAAGGGATGGTTATTTAACTAATGAATACGCTAATATTTAAACTAAAATAATAAATAAAAACTAAAATAAGAAATGAGTGAAGTGAATAAATATGACCAGAAACAAGGGATGAGACTATACGGCATATATTAAATAACTTAATTAATTAATTTATTTATTAAAAATGGTTCATGATAATAATAAAGTTACAAGTGAACTCTTGTCATAAATGTAATTTCAATATTATCCCTTCAGAAAGTCAATTTTAGCACTTTCATAAACTCTAAAAAAATAGAATTAAAACCTCATAAATAAATCACCCGCTGGGATAGACTTATTAAAAATTATTTAGTCCCTTGAAAAAACTATTTAGAGTTAAAATTTAAGATTGTAGGGGGGTGTCCCCGCCAAAGAGCGATTAGCCAAAATTGATCCTAAACTTGGAACATAAAGAAGGAAGACAGATCACTCGAGGGAGCTCACACGAAGACCTTCCACAAAATCCCTCGAAAGACTCCCCTCAAAAACCAATGTTATTCGAATGATGATGTCTTGTAATATAAAGAATAATGTATTTGATTATGTATTTCATGTATTGAACAAACTTTCTTTGCAATGTGGGCGAGGTTGTTCGGTACCCTCGAGGGACTATGCCTGGCAGGGCATAGAAGAGCTCACATGCTGTATCAAATGACCTCCTCTTGGGAACCTCACAGGGACATAGTTTGGAGGATTAAGAGCAAGGCGACGTTGGGAATGTAATAACCAACCTTCTTGGCACACTTGGGTAAAACTCCATCCAGTACAAAAGGCTTCTCAAACCACTTACAGCCGAGCCACTATGATTCAAACATATTCGAGGGAATCTCCTCAAGGAACCCAAGTCTTGTGTCTTTGACCTAGAAATAGTCTTTAGCTAAAAAACAACATACTAAACTGCTCGAGCCATTTGTCGATCGAGCCACCTCAAACTAAACACCATCCATTTGATTGATGTGACCACATGTCTAGTGGGGTCACTGTTTATCCACTTTATGATGTCATATCATATGAAATTGAGGAACTCGAGATCATAGCATTCAATTGAGATTATCCTTAGGATGGCATACCTAGTCCACCCAAACCTGATTTTGTAGTTGTTCTAAGGAAAGCTCTAGATCTTCTACGTCACGTTCTTTATTAATGCCACTATGCTTCTAACAGGTTAGACAGTTTCCAGCCAAAATATAATATCCCATGCATTTAATGCAGTATCTTGGACATTAATGAAGTGGTACCCTAGAATTTAATGTCGGCCAATCACATTCAATACCAGAAAGGTCACTTGAGTAACCTTACCTTCATATAAATAGTTAAACCAAATAATTTACGAAGGACGGCACTCTTGATAACGAAGTGTTGTTGGGTTTTCCTCATATACGAGAGCTCTTGTGAGAGAGCATTTATTGCTAAAAACATTTCCCTCATACCTATTAATACCAGTATCATTGAGCATTAACTTGACTGGGAGTTCCTGCCTTGCCTTTATTGTGCCAAGAGTGCTTGCTCTTTCTCCCTTCGATCAAGTTACTTGCTGGTCCCATTTATTTATTATGTGTAACGCATTTATGGTGTAAAGATCTTATTTAGTACTAGCTTGAGTATTGAATGTTGTTGTCTCTTTCTCACCTGTATTTATCATCAATATTAAATATGATCTTGTGCATTAGTCCCGATTTAGATAAAGGGTTACGCCTCGCTTGATACTAACTGTATTCCAAGAATCCACATCTTACATTTGGTGACCCTGCTAGGGAGGTATTCTCTTTTAAAACGATGCCCGAGGATAATACTATCAGGATCATCGGCTTTGATGCCATACAGCATGAGGAAGAAGCAGAACTCGTTGTATTGCCTGAAGGAGTGAGAATGACACGAATGAAACCTGGCACATCTGCTACTGGTGTGATGAAGACAGTAAGGGCGCAGGTAGGAATCAGCTCAGCACAAATGGTGGTGCTCATGGGGTTGTTTAAGGAGTTCATCAAAACCCCAGTGGCGCAGGCGATGCTAGGAGTTACCAGAGGAACGAACTCGTGAACGACGCCACTGACGAGGATCCCAGCTCCCTCTGTTAGGGGTGGAGTTACCACTCCTACTTTCAACAATGTTCCTCCCGCTACTCCACCTACCTTCGGTAATTTTCCCCCCATCGCTCCACCTCTCTCCATTCCACCTATGACGAAAGGGTCGACAGCTCAAGGTCAGGGAATGGCCTCAATGGAATATACAGTATTTGGGGATGCAGGGAAGAGCACGCCAGCTACAACAGCTACACCAACTATTATGATAGTGCCACCAACTAATTCCTCGCCATATAGCATGGAAGAGATGAAGAAAGAGTTGTTAAAGTTTATAGCAGTGTCTAAAGCTGGAGATAGTTCCTCGATGTATGGTGACTTTCGTACTCCATACCCAGAAGAATATAACAATGAATCCTACCCAGTAGGGTATATTCCACCAATATTTGAAAAGTACACAGGGAAGGGTGCAAACCCTAAGGATCAGGTGAAAATGTTCATTGAGAACCTTGGGGCCCACTGCAATGATAAAAAACTAAGGCTAAGGGAGTTTAAAATCCCTGACGGAGAAAGCCTACATGTGGTACTCCCACCTGGCACCAGGTAGCGTGGCCACTTGGGAAGAGTTGCATGTTTTGTTTGTACAAAAGTTATTTTTAACTAAAAATGAGTTCATACTTACACAACTGGTGCGCGAGAAGAAAAAATCGGGGGAGAATATTGTGGCCTACATTAGGAGGTTTCATGAGCTATGCCTAGCTGTAAGGGAGGAAACACGGGAAGATAAACTCTTAAAAGTATGCGCAAAAGGGCTCCTGCCAGAATACATCTGTCACTTAATTAATAAAACAAGACAAGGTACATTTGTGTCATTCCTGAAAGCGATAAAAATATTTCCTTGGTGGTAAAACCCGTGATACCCCCCTGCCTTATCAAGTTTGTTTCTCAGACCATCAGCTACCTCGGTGAGGGGAATACCCTCGAGGGTAAATTATGCAGACAACGGAGGCAGAGGAGAAAGCAGTGGCGATCGAGGAAGAAGAGGCTGAGGCAACAAGAGAAGGTTCAAAGGCGAGGAGGATCCTCCTAAACTGCCATGTTCGATAGAGCAAGCTTTAAACCTATATGACCTCATAGTTCGGGACAAAGTTTGTAGACCGATTCTTATCTGTACCACGTAACTTTCTTGCGAGGAGAGAGAGAAGCTGAACTACTGCACACTTCACAATAAGGTAAACCACCCTACCAAATTATGTTTTTCTCTAGGCCGGATGATAGATCAGCATGTGAAGAAAGGAGATATTAAATTTCCCCGGGGCAATGTGAACGACAACCCTCTATCGTTCCATGGAGCTCACATGGCCAGTGCATTCGATGAAGAGGCAGAACAAATGTTAAAAGAACAATGGTTCCTCAATAAAGACTTTAAGGAGTCCTTATAAGAATGCACCCTCGAGATGGATCAGCTGGAGCTGGAAGATAAGTCAGACGAGGAAGATAAAGATGATCCCATCGAGAGTCTCAACAGATAAATGGAGGCAAGTTCTTTGGAGACAGTAAACGCGGTGTTAGCCTATGACGAGGCTACTTTCAGAGATGTAGGAGAAGTCTACGAACTTAAGGAGGAACAAATAGACCATTGGGTCAAATGCACAATGGTTTTACACTCGTATAAGTTCAGTTGATTCTTCGACCGGGTTGGACTTCCGGAGCATTCACGATTGGAGGTCACCCGAGTCATCTTGGAAATTACTAAGAAAAACATGACATCACACCTGAAATGGAAATGGACCATGGCCAAAATGGTGAGGAGGTATTTATTCGAAGTAACCTTCTTGGAGGTGGACTGGTTGGTCAGGTAGCCTCACAATAAACCCCTTTCTGTTACAGCATCCACGAATGGTTGTGTCTTCTCACGTGTATTGATGGATGAAGGAGCATCCATTAACATAATGCCAATTGGCTCCTTCTATGCTACTGGTTTGACTGAAACCAGAATAGTACCGCACTCATTGGCAATTTCTGGGTACGACAACCAGACATCTAAGTCTGTGGGATATGTTAATGTGGGCATTACAATGGGGAATATTACTTCCCACATCAAATTCCACATCTGGATTGTGATCCGTTATATCATTTATTGGTAGGATGAGTATGGATGCATAACCATGGCTAGTTCCCTCCACTTACCACCAACGTGCCAAAGCAAACATAAAGGGTAAATAGGTGGTGATTCGAGCGTCTAAAAAGCCCTTTTCGAAGGAAGAAGCACACTTGGTGGACGATGCCTTCTATACTGAGTTGTTCAAGGAAGCCACGATAGTAACCAAATATAACGAAGGAATAAGGATTCCAGTAACTAAAGATAGGGTGCGTGTGCCTGTTTGACCAGTCGTTATTTACAAGGAAGAATGTGATCAAGAGCCGATAAGGGCTCCCAGTTTGTCAAAGCAGCTGCGTGATCAGAAGACACCACGCATTGATCTAATCGAACACCAAGTATAGACCCAGGCATACTCAGCATACACTCTGCGAGGAAGTATGAAGAAAATCACTGAAAGAGGCCTCATAGGGAGGAAGACTCCCAGCCAATGCATGGTGATTCACAACTCAAACGTGCAAGAATTTGTTAAAGATGTAGAATAAGAACCTGAGTGCATAAAGGATAGACCCAGGTCACAAATTCAAGAGCTAGAAAAGATAAACTTGGCTAAAGAGGGAGATGACCCTAGCCCCGTCTTTATCTCGAAGGACCTGAAGGGTGCGCCTCGAGAGGATCTGATCAAGTTTCTCTAAGAACTCAAAGATGTTTTCGCGTTGAAGTATACTAAGATGCCCAGGGTAGAAAAAGAGGTGAGCTTCCACAAGTTGAATGTTTTTCCATCGGCTATTCTAGTGAAGCGGTCCACTAGGACATATAAGGAAGAATTATACTTGGAGATTAAAGAAGATGTTCAGTGCTTTCTTACAGTTGGTTTCATTGTCACCATCCAACAACTGATCTGGCTATTTAGCATTATGCCTATGGGAAAGAAGGACAAGAGCTAAATTTGAAAATCTGAGGATTTCAGAGACCTGAATCGGGCGTGCCCAAAAGATGATTTCCCTTTACCTTCCATAGGTAGCCTGATCGATGCAACTGCGAGCCACTAGATGTACAGCTTCATGAATGGTTATGTAGGGTATAATTAGATCAAGATGGATCCAGCTGACGCTGAGAAGACATCTTTACGAACAACTTTAGATAACTTCATGTACATAGTTATGCCTTTTGGTTTAAAGAACGCAGGAGCCACCTACCAAAGGACCATGACGACTATTTTCCAGGATCTCTTTCACAAGATCGTGGAATTCTACGTCAATGACCTAGTAGTCAAGTCTAAGAAGGAGACTTCTCACTTGGATGATTTGAGGAAGGTGTTCACCCGATGTAGAAAATACAAATTAAAGATGAACCCTCTCAAATGTGAGTTCAGGATGACAAGTGGGAGGTTCCTCGGGTTTGTGGTGAATCGGCAAGGCGTTCAGATGGACATAGACAAGCAACGGGAAATCCTTGATATGCCAAGGCCAAAATCAGCGAGGTAATTAAAAAGTGTCCTAGGGAAGGTCTCCTATTTAGGGAGGTTTATACCAGGGATAGTCGAGGTGACGCATCCACTAATTGATCTTTTAAAAAAAGGATCCAAGTTTGTATGGGATCATACGCACCAAAACTCCATGGACAAGCTCAAATCACTCCTCACATCCCCTCAAACGATGATTCCCATGACCGCAGGTATTCCTTTACATCTATATCTCACATCCACCGAACGATCTATTGGGGCGTTGCTTTACCAAAAGATGGACGGTGTAAAAAAAAATTTATATTACTTGAGTGGAATCATATTTGGTCTAAAGGTCAAATACACTAGCATTAAGAGGCACTATTTGGCCCTCGTATTCATGGCCCAAAAGTTTAGACACTACCTATTGTCATTCACAGCCCATATTGTAACTAGGTGTGATCCTATAAAGTTTTTGCTTGCTAGAACTGTACTAATAGGCAGGGAAGCCCGATGGTTCTTAATCCTCTTAGAATATGACCTCAAATGCATAGTCCCTCGAGCCATCAATAGCTAAGATTATGCAGACTTGTTAGCTATTTTTCCCTCTAGCATATTCGAGCCACCCGTGGAGGAGCTTCCGGGTGATGATCTCCAAGCCAACTTTATAGCAACTAATTTGGATGAATGAAGTATAGAGTTTGACGGTTCCGGCTGAGAACAATGGGGGAGAAGGGATCATCCTGAGGAGGAACGAGGAAGAAATCTATGTCACCCCGCCTAATTAAATACCGGGTGGTCAGTCCTTTATTAAATTAAAATCAAAGTGTCCGCTTGGTTCATTCTTAGCAGCACTGCCGAAAAAAAAATTCATTATTAATCACCTAATAATTAATTAAGCTAAGTGTCAAAAACATTTTCCCAAATTAATTATACCCAATTAATCCATTAATAAATGCCATGCTTTAATATATATAAGTCAATTCCATTCCATAAGAATAAATGCTGAACATGGACTAAATACTGAAATAATGAGACTTAATAAAACATTCCAGTTCAAAGTCTAAAACCAATAGAATCATTATACTCAATCCAACAGGAAAAGAAAAGCTAAAAGAAAATACAATCTCTGAAATAACTAAGCTGGAAACGGGTGACATATTCCCTGACTGAAATATCTGAACTAAGAACTGAACGAAAAGAGAGAAGCGTCTAATATCAATAACCTACAGCTTCCACAACAGCTACAGCTCATCGAATGATCCACGGGTCTAAGTCCGGTGGTGACCATGTGGCTGGACACCTGGTATAATATATATATATATATATATATATATATATATATATATATATATATATATATATATATATATATATATATATATATATATAGCAAAAGAGAGGAGAAATAATAGAAAATGGGTCAGATCCCGATTTATAAAAATATTTATTTTAATAAGTATTTAAAACTGCAAAGATGCAATTATTATCTACATGTTAGTTCCGAACTCTCACTTGAGATTCTCACCGCTCCACTAATGTGCACACCTAGCGTACGTATACCCCAAGCTAGTCGTCTACAATATTCCCAACTAGGTTACTGACATGAAATCCTAAATATATCTCAAGGGAGTAACCCGTATCGCCCATACAATACACTAATAATATTCTTTTATGCCAGTTACCCATTTTATATTCACTATTTTGATATGACTTCTTTTATCCTCTGGAATTACTTTACTTATCCATATTTATACATTTTATAATTTCACACATTAGAATCATTCATTCTCAAGTGTGTGTGTGTGTGTGTGTGTATATATATATATATAACCTGCGCCCCTTGGTTAGGACCACTTGGCGCAATGCATACTCTGCTATTGTGTTCCGGTGCATCACTCACTGCATAAAGGACAATTGGTTCGGTGTCTCTCACGAACCGTAAATCTCATAACACAAATATTGGAGGCGAGCATACTCACCAGCTAAATGGGTAACGCACATACATACGCTCTCATTCAACAGTCAAAACTATCCTACGAAATAGATAGCACGCATCCAAGTTCATATGCTCTGGGTACAAGTCAATATCCCCCCCATCGGGTCACCCAGGACAAGACTGTCCACTGTTCGAAACCTCCGCTAGATAGCAAGCAGCGTAGGTATGCTATACACATAATAAATCAATGCATAGGTATACACACAACCTATTATAATCTCTAGGTATTCACACAACTAAGTATCATGTCCTACTCACCGTATTACTTTCACTTAATACTCTAGACGTATTATTAATTATGATTATGATCCCCCTCCTAATTTTCTAAGGGTCATTCATCCCACTTATGCCCAAGTCTTAAATCACATTTGTCTTAATATATCATCACTTTAAATCTCAGTCTATTTCATTAAAGTTCTTGTATTTCAAGTACAGAAGGATGTCCTAGAGGTACACAATTTAATTCTGGAAAATACAGCAGAGCGGTCCAGACCTGTTAAGGAAAACGATCCGGACCCTTTTTATGAAAAATGGTCTGGACCTTTTAATGAAAAATGGTCCGAACCTTTTAATAAAAAAAATAATCCAAACCTTTTTATGGAAAATGGTCCGGAACTATTAATAAGGAAAACAATCTGGACCTATTGAAAATCGGTCCGGACCTCTACTTGAAAAAAAGCCATCACTACCCAGATACGTTCTCTTTACCATTTCAACACCTCTAACCTCTACGGATCATTCCCAATCACCAATCAACCATTATAAATCATCTTCCTAACATGTATGTATGATTTCCACTAATATAACATCTGTAAATCATCACCCATCATCATTATAATTCAAAATCCCCATATTTAGATCATAAGAACCTTAGTTTCCCAATTTTCAATTAAATAACCTAACCAACCCAGATTTGTTCATCGATATAATTTTCCAATTTCGTGATTAATCTTCTACATACATGAAAGAACTAAACTACTAATCAAATTAGTCCATAATCATAAATAAAACCTCCAATTTTCACCCAAATTCATATGAAATTCATGATCAAATTCACCTATACTAACATGAGCATGATTATTGCTAAAGGAAAGCAAGTAATAAACACTTGCCTTAAATTTAAATATCTGATCCGCTGGTGATGTTGGTATAGATGCGTTCCTCACTTTTCGATCTACACGATGGTGGTGGTGGTTGTGCAAGGTGCTGTTAATTGGCCTTCCTCCTTTGGGATTTGCTCTCCCTTACTCTGTGTGGTTCTCTCTTGATTTATGTGTAACTTAACCCTAATGGAATTCCCGTAACTGATGTACTAATTATCTAATTTTCGTCCAATTTAACTCCCCAAAAATCCAAATGACAAAACTACCCGTACGGGGTGTCGGTTAGGCCTAAAATTACCCCGGATTCCAAATAAAATGCCCGGGTAGAGTTTTCTAACTATCTTGACCCTTTCGGACTCAATGGCACACTCGAAATTTCCATACGAGTTGTACAAAACTAATTTATCTTTTTATCCCATACAATTACTCCCGACACGACTCACACGCGCGTCTTGATTTAAAATACCAAACTATCGTATTTCGCACTCCAACAATTTATAAATTATATAATTACATATTACATGTACCCACAGTAATAATTAATGATTTTCATCAATAAGTATTAACCCTTGGCACGCTAGTTAATAATTATTTTAAATTCAGATTAATTAACAATTACATTTCCCGGCATTTTTAATTTAATTAATCCAACAATAATAATTAATCCCATAATTATTTAATATCATAAAAATACGGGGTATTACAAAATCTGACTATCTTTCAAGTTGGAATTTAAGTGCTCGAACAATGAAGCTGAATATGAAGCGCTTGTACTGGGGTTGATCAAGCCCCTTAGAAGGGACATCAAGGTCCTCACAATAAAAGGAGACTCCAACTTGGTGGTTAAACAGGTGATAGGAGAATTCGCCTTGAAGCACATGAGCTTAATGCCCTATCGAATAATCATACAACGTTTTCTAGGTCAATTAGACATAGTAAAAATTAAAAGGCACTCCCGAACAATGAATCCATACTCTGATGCTTATGCCACTCTCGCCTAGAAGGTTGCCTTTGATAGGGAATCAACAGTCATTCGAATCACTATGAGGACGGACCCCTCGACCATACTAGAGATGCTGCCCACTGACGATAGAAATGATTGGAGAGGAAAAATATGGAAGCAGTTGGAAACAGGCGAAGCCCACTGAGTTTAGTTAACCTTGTGTAATATTTCATTGCCAGGGGCAACTTATACTATAAAAATAGAGGGGACTAGTTATCCACATATGTAGACCCTGATGAAGCCAAAAGGAGATTGATCGAAGTTCACGACGACAATTACGAGACCACTGAGGTCCCCCCATACAAAAAGGTCCAATGAGCAGGTTACTTTTAGCCTTCGATGAGACAAGATGCCACGATTGTACAGAGAGACTGTGGGAAATGTTGATTATTTTATCAGGAGTAGAATACAACTTCATCGATCAACCTCAGGACTAGAGGCAACCATACATAGACCTGTTAGTAGATGGGGTGATGCCAGCAGACAAAGATGATGTTACAAAGATGAAGAGATGAGCACCCAAGTATTATGTCCAAGAAGGGAATTTGTACCGATGAGGCTATCACAATAAGCCCCTCAGGTGCATCAGGGGGGAAGAGGCCAAAGAAGTACTTAAATAAGCACATGAGCCAAGGCATATTGGTGGTGCCAAACTTTGTAACTAGCTTATGACATTGGGTATTACTGGCCTACGATGGAGAAAGACTCAGCGGAATTTGTTCGAAAATAAAAGGCTTGTCAGATGCATGGGAACATGATCCACGCTCCTTCGGTGGACTTCCATTCTCTTTCTACACCCTTCTCATTTCACACTTGGGCACTTGATCTCTTAGGGGAAATAAATCCCCCCTCAAGATAAAAGATTTGGATACTCTTAGCCACTAAATGTTTTACTAAGTGGGCAGAAACCATACCGCTGAAGAAATCCACCGCAGGGGTGGTCGCTCGATTCATGAAAGAGTATATCATTTGTCGGTTTAGCATCTCATAGATTTTCCTATCAGACAATGGCACTCCTTTTGTGAATAGAGAAGTAAGTTTGTTGATAAAGAAGTACTTCATCATCCACCACAAGTCGACAGTGGCATTCCCGAAGTGTAATGGGAAGGCAGAGGCTACCAATAAGACTTTGGTGAACATTTTATCAAAAATGCTGATAGATTTCTTGGGCACATGGGATGATAAGATACATGAGATTATGTGGGCTTATTGAAAGATAAAAATGAAACCAACAGGGTACACCCCATTTTCCTTAGTCTTTAGGGTGAAGTTGTTTTGCCTGTGAAACTCGATGTACCTTCTGCCCGGTACAACTTGCGAAGCGCCATGCTTCCTCATAGCCGGCATGTGCAGCTTGAGGCACTCGAAGAACATAGAGATAATGCCGCGAGGCACTTTGAGATGTACAGAAAGTAGTTGCCTAGATTGTACGATCAAATGGTGAAGCAAAGGAAATTCAAGGAAGGAGACCTAGTCTTGAAGGCTTGCACAAGGCACATCCAGGGATTATCATTGCCTAAGTTTGAGGCCAACTGGGAAGGACCTTACATCGTTCGAGCAGCCCATAATTCGGGCTACTATGAGATATATAAATTGGAAGATGATAATAATTTCAAACTCAACAACAAGTGGCTCAAAATCTACTATGTTTGAAAATACTCAATCCTATAACTCAACACTTGAATTTATTCCATTACGCTTTGCTAATACTTATATGGGAGGATGTTCCCCATAAATGATTGGGTTACCTATTTAACATGGTATAAAGTAGTGTTTGATGCAATGGCCCTTTTTTAAATTTTTTTGGGACCATTTATTTATTTCCTTATTCTGTATGGTGTGACTTACATTGATGTAATAACTCAGTCAATATTTAAACAAGACAGAAAGGAAGAACATGAAATACCAACAAGTTTATTTAAATGAAGAAATTCTATGATTACATGCCAAGGGGGGTCCAAGATAATAAAAATTGGGGGACAGAAAAATAAAGTGAACTTAAACAAAGGCTGCTAAGGGGCATCCATCATAAAGCGGAGGTTGGAAGAACCAAGAAGTCGATGATGATGATGCAGAAGAATTTTCTCAATGCTAATTTGATCAGAGATTAGATCAGCCAAATCCTTTTGGCAGACCTCTCTTCTCTACTGAACGTTCTCCAGGTCTTACTCCGCTTTGAGTAACTCAGCCTCTGCCCGAACAACAGCATCACGCGCGTCCTCCATTTTCTGCTCGGACATAACTAGTTCAGTTTCTAATCTTACCAGTTCCTTAAAGATAGCTACCTGTGAGCGCTGAGAGCTTTGCAACCGATGGTAAAGAGCAAGCAAGTTAGCCTTCTTGAAATCACACAGCAGCTTCACTAACCAAGCCATCATTAATAAGCACATTGACCTTCCCCAATAATGCTTTAATTACATCAGAGCTAAGAGACTCCAGAGGAGTGTTAAGGATTTCCTCTAAAATAGTGGTCACTCCTAGCTGTCGACAAGCCATCATCACAGGTATAGGTCGAATGCTACGAGGATCAAAGGTCCTGGATAAAAATTGCCCAATCAGCGCGCGAGGACCATCACCCAATATATGTGGGAAATTGAGCAAGGTTTGCCTTCTAACTACTTCGAGGGATGCCTCAGGAAGGTTCACACTAAAAATGCTATCACACATAAAAGGGAGTCGAGTGTAAAGCACTATCACTGTCTTGAGCTCTGGAAGCAAACACCTCATGCATCCCACTAATACTTAGACACATTTCTTGAACCTGTGCACTAGGGGCCTCACCCCTTACTGCTAATTCGGCCAAAGTCCTTGCATGTGCCACTTTATGAGCAATACCCTAAACTTCCAGATCGCGTGCCGTTGATTGCTCAACTTCCACCTGAAATACAACAAATTGGCAAGTCAGACAATAAATATGCAAACTAGATTACAAGCATAATTTAAAGTACAATATAAATTGGACCACCTGACCCTCGATTATGGGAGATTCTAAGTCTAATATAACTTGTCCCGCCTGACCCTCGGTTATGGGATATTCTAAGTCCAATATAACTTGTCCCACCTGACCCTCGGTTATGGGAGATTCTAAGACCTATATAACTCAGTCCACCTGACCCTCGGTTATAGGATATTCTAAGTCCAATATAACTGGGCATGCCTGACCCTCGGTTATGGAAGATTCGAAGTTTAATATAACTTGGCCCGTCGGACCCTTAGTTATGGGAGATTCTAAGACCAATATAACTTGGCCCGTCTGACCCTCGATTATGGGACATTCTAAGTCCTATCTATTAGGAAGTGCTAACAACATTTAAATGCAATAGTTACACAATAAAAAAAAATAAGCATGGTTGTTGATAATCAGCAAATTGATGAGTGGCCATCTGTATTAAATCTTCTTCTTCATGCAAATCCCTAGGAGCCACCAAAAGATGTTGCTCGGGGACAACAGCAACATTACCATCCACTTCAGCTACTTCATCCCTCCCACCTCCCACTTAACTCACAGCAGCAGCCTTAATTCCCTCTAGATGGAGGATTAAAGGCCCAAATAGAGGAACAAGGACCAGGTCATTAGAGGGGGGAGGGGCTGGCAGCACAGTTTGTTCGGGCAGAGAAACTTGCGAAACATAACGGACAACAAGACAATAACAACAAGAGTGAGGCATAAAGAGATCACTTAATACTAAAGGTAAAATTTTAGCTTCATTGATAGCACAACAATAGCAGGGGGCTTGAGTACAGACTCAATAATACTTGCATCAGGAGCACCTGCCTCGAGACCAGCCTGCTCGCGTAAGAAATCAGAATTAAACGAATAACTACTACTTGATTCATTAGAGCTAAGAGGTTTAACTTCCCCTAGGGGAAATTTACAGTTACCTGCGAAGCTATAGGGGCATCTATTCCCTCAGGCACAACCTCCTTCGAGACAGGTAAAATTCCAGTTACCATCTTCAATGGGCCACTTCCTTCAACATCATCGTGCGCACCACCTCGCACATCAACCTAAAAAAAGGGAGGGAAACAAGAGTCAATATTATAAGGGAAAAGAGGAAAAGTTAGAGACTTAGAAGGATAATAGAAGGCATACCTCTTCTTCTTCCAAAACTTCATCCAAAACATCCTCTAAAACCTCATAATCTCGAGGAGGTGAATCAGGCTTAGAAGAATAAATCTTTTTTCTCAACCTACGTCTTTGAATAATAGATTCCTCCTCTTATTCTTCTTCCTCCTCTTCCTCTCCCTCCACTCTTTCCTCCTCTTCTCCTTCCTCATCGCCACCACCATCACCTTCACCAACTGCTAACATCCCACCATCAGATACATCTTAATAATATTGTTCCTCCTCACTTGCCTCACCTGATTCCTCCGAGACAATCTTGACTAGGCTAACCAACTTCCTCTTCTTCCATTTTCAGCAGCTGGGGGAGCATAGGAAAGCACGCAAGAGGCCATTTGAGATGACATAAAAATCATATCTTCCTCAAAAAAATTATCCTAAGTCCACTGGAGTTGATCAAACATTAAGCTAACTTATTGGGTAACTTTGGGATCAGGAGTTTGTATTGGAGAGACTTGCTAGGTAACCTTAAGCTTATTTTTTGGGGCTTTCCTAGTGTCCCTCACATCTGCTCCAATTGAAGCAACATAGGAGGTGTCAACCTCTTCGGCGGACCAGGGGTAGCAGTAATGCTTCGACTGAAGGAGAAGATTGGGTTTCCTTCTTTTCTTTAATCACACATTGATACACATGGGCAAGCGGAGGCAACTCGAAGGGAACAGAATTATTGGTGGTGCTAAGAGGGAACAAAGAGTTAAAAATTGTGCAATTCCTTAAACCCAACTCTATGGGAGGATACCTTTCAACCTCAGGGTATCGGGGATCCTTGAGAAGGTTACTCTGGAAACGACCAAGCTGATTCTTTTAGAATACCATCAAATACATTGTCGACCTACCCCCTCGAGTTGCCTTGCTCCGGATGATGGGGTTGGTCGGGTAATTTACACAAAGGTTAACAACGATTGATGTGAGGAACTGTTAAATGCGAAAGATAAGTTGGTGGGCTTCTCTCTGGTAAAATCTCTCAGCATAGGATTACCTTGATCATAGCCGAATTTCATGGCTACGCGATGCGTACTATTAACAGAGTAAAAAACGGACCATTCTGTATAAGAAGGAAAGTAAGAGGGAATCAATAATAGAGGAACATCATTTGCTAGGTATTTTCTCATCAATGCTTCATCAATAGGGATAATGGGTCTTTCTTCATCCTCGAAGAACTGATTTGAAAAAAATTGGTCCACCCTAATATAGGGACGAGGTACAAACTTTTCAACTTTATCGATTAATAACACAAACGGCTTCTTGGAAATTTTATGACTCCAACAGAAGATGCGAGGAACTCTAATAGGATGAGAGTTGGGATTAATACCGACCAGGGCATACTCAAGAAAGTGGGCATACAAGAAGGATGTCAATAACATGCGGTTCGCATAATTAGAAACATCAAGCCTACCGATGCTTCTAGTCGAGTCAGCATGTACCCAATCCATCCAATTATATAACAAACCAAGGGTAATAACAGCAAAAGAGAGCTTCGCACCGCTGGCCATACGAACGACCATGTTGATAAAATCCTTCCTTGGACAGTCGTAGAGTTTTCTTGGGAGAAAGATCTTCAATAGTACAACCCATATGTAGCCTGCAGGCTCAATTTTTGAATCAAGACATTTTCCAGCTTGAAGGTTCCCAAACACCTGCTTCCCTCGTGGGTTCTCCCTGGCTGTTTCGCGTGCAATGATCACAGCTTTGTCTTCAATGAAGTAAAAGTATCTAATCATCTCCAAGTAAGTACATTTCTTATATGTCACCATACAATCCTTCACAATCGCCTCTAATTCCACTTGAGTATCTTTCTGAGCTCCAAAAATAGCCTCATTAAAGAAGGTGTCGATTATCATCGCCTCTATGACCAACAGCTCATAAACATACCCAATAGTAATGGTGAATTCACCCCAAGAAGCCACAAAGGTATGTGACCTATGACCCCAGCAAGATACAAGAAGCTGGAGAGTGTTACTGTTTTGGCAAGGGAGAGATCACCCAACCAACTGGTATATGTCAACCCGATCAGAGCTAATTGCATGGGGTACTTAAAGTGTATGTAATCGGTCTAAGGACCTAAACCTTCACAGGCGTCGAAAGTAGATTCGAACTCCACCTTAGAAAATGGGTAGTCACCACATTCAATATGGAACCTAGTGACAATGGTAGTGGGGATATATGTGAAATCCTCAGCATCATCACTTTCCTTCATCAGTAGTCTCGCCTGCGTCACTGGCACCAGATCACTAGGTAAATTTTCAGTCGTCGACCAAAAATGATCAAGCTTGCCAAAGTATGGGGCACAATGATAACGTGTCCATTAGTTTTGGCACGCCTGAGTACGGGAGGAAGCACCCCTAGCAAATTGGGTCCTCTTCATAATAGGTTTCATGGGAGAAGTTAGAAACATAAGATAAATGAGTAGTTTAAAGACGGGAAAAAAGAAAGCAAACTCTGGATATTTTCTCTCAAAGCAAAAACCCAAGGGTGAGGGTTTAAGGAAGTTTAAGTGTGCCCTTTTATAAGGGAAACAAAAACCCCAACAGACGGCAGATGACAGCGCTTTAGGAAGCGCAATGATGATAAGTTGGCTTGCGTGACCAATACGCGCACGTAGAAGTAGAACTCAAAGAATGTAATGATGGCATTTCAAGAAGCGACGCGCCAATAACCCCATGTGAAAGTACGCGCTCACCCTAAAGCTACCACGTGTAAAACGTAGTAGCACACCGATAACCTCATTAAATGAGGCATGCTTGGGGTCTTTTCAAATTTAGGGGAGATGAAGCGTTTTGGGGGAGTTTAAATAAAATCTCTTCACATCCCCCAAGGCATCTAGCACATGCAATCGTAAAGTCCCATCAAAGAATGGCTCTCTTAGAAAAAATATCACAAGGCCTTTTGAAGAAGGAAGTAGTTTGAAAGAAGGACCAGAAGAGTTCCTCATACATACTTTCCTTTAAATACACGGCCTGGTATTTATTATGATATAGTTATTTGCCTATAAATAATGCTCATTCTTGCAAGAAAAATTAGAAGATTGACCAGATATTTCATAAAGATATTTCTTCATGTAATAAACAAATATCTCTACAAAGGGGAAAATGTATGGGTGTCCCAGCCAAAGAGCGATTAGACAAATTGATCCTACACTTGGAAAATAAGAAGGAAGACGGATCACTCGAGAGAGCTCCCACGAAGATCTTCCACAGACATCCCTCAAAATACTCCCCTCGACGACCAATGTTATTCGAATGATTATGTCTTGTAATATAAAGTAGAATTTATTTGATTATGTATTTCATGTATTGAGCAAACTTTCTTTGCAATATGGGTGAGGTTATTCGGTACCCTCGAGGGACTATGCCTGGCAAGGCATAGGAGCGCTCACATGCTCTATCGAACGACCTCCTCTTGGAAACCTCACAGAGACATGGTTTGGAGGATTGAGAGCAAGGCAACGTTGGGAATGCAATAACCAACCTTCTTGGAACACTTGGGCAAAACTCCATCCAGTACAAATGGTTGCTCGAACCACTTACAGCTGAGCCACTATGATTCAAACCTATTCGAGGGAATCTCCTCGAGGAACCCCAGTCTTATGTCTTTGGACAAGAAATAGTACTTAGCCAATGAACAATATACTAAACTGCTCGAGCCACTTGCTGACCGAGCCACCTCAAACTACACACCATCCATTTGATTGATGTGACCACACATATAGTGGGATCACTGTTTATCCACTTTATGACTTCACATCGTCTGGCATTGAGGAACTAGAGATCATAGCACTCAATTGAGATTATCCTTACAATGGCAGACCTAGGCCACCCAAACCTGATTTCGTAGTCGTTATAAGGCAAGATCTTGAGCTGCCATATCACGCCCTTCATTAATGCCACCATGCTTCTAACAGGTTAGGCAGTTTCCCACTAAAATATAATATCCCATGTATTTAATGTAGTATCTCTGACATTAATGAAGTGGTACCCTAGCATTTAATGTTGGCTAATCACATTCAATACCAGGAAGGTTACTCGAGTAACCTTACCTTCATATAAATAGTTAAACCAAATAATTTACGAAGGACGACACTCTTAATAACGAAGTACTGTTGGGTTTCCCTCATACACGAGAGCTCATGTGAGAGAACATTTATTGCTGAAAAACATTCCCCTCATACCCATTAATACCAGTATCATTGAGCATTAACTGGACTGGGAGTTCCCGCGTTGCCTTTATTGTGCCAAGAGTGCTTTATCTTTCTCCCTCCGACCAAGTTACTTGCTGGTCCCATTCATTTATTGTGTTATAACGCATATATGGTGTAAAGATCTTATTTAATACTAGCTTAAGTATTGAATGTTGTTGTCTCTTTCTCACCTGTATTTACCATCAATATTAAATACTATCATGTGCATTAGTCCCTATCTTAATAAGGGGTTACGCCTTGCTTGATACTAATTATATTCCAAGAACCCACATCTTACAGAGATATAATGTTACACTTGAGAAAAAACTATCTCTAATTCGATTAAAAGATGAATATAATGTTTCAAATTTGATTTTCTTTCGACAATCATTTACCCTCTCTCGTGGCGTAAATTAAAGAGTGAAAGTTCAAAACTAATTTTCAAAGGAACATAACAAACAAATTAAATAAATTAATTAACTTTATATCAATAGTATTTCATCTCACCCCTCCGATTGGGGTATTTACCCTAACATGTGAATTATTTTTACATTTAAAATTTAAAAACAATTCATTAGAGGCATTAAAGAAATAATAAAAGATGAAGAGAACAATATATAAACCAAGTCTCCTTGAATTTTCATTAATACTTCAAGCTTAGGAATTGAAGAATACCCACAAATCTAAGTTTTATATTAATATTTTCCGCTCGAAATATATCTCACAAACTCACAATTTGCTCCTCGGAATAAAAATTTCTTCACATAATTCTCTAAAAATTACAAAAGAAACTAATAAAAGATTACACTAAACTAACATAAAGTACCCTACAAATATGAACTAGAATAATGGTGTCTTCTAATTAAAACTTGTCTCTTAAAGTGAAGTCCAAAGGCCCCTTTTATAGGTAGAAAGAATGGCTTAAGGGTACCTTTGGAATTTCATAAAAGTCATGGGTGTTTTTAGTTAAATAATAAAAAGGTGGAGATGGGCAAATGAATTACTATATGATGGCATATGATGGTTGATAGAAATATTATGGGAGAAGAACAAAAAATATGGGGGAAAGATAGAGAGTGAGTGGAAACGATGAGAGAAGTAGAGGTTATTTGGTGTGTGTGAGTTTATGGTAAATGGGTGTGTGAGAGGGAAGTATTTGAGTGTATGGGAGAGCATGAGATTAGTGTGTGCACCATATCGTATAGAATTATATATATGTATATCTAGGACTAACAAAAATAGTAAAATATATATTTACAACACAAAAAAAAAATAGTAAAATTATAATATACTAATATTAGTGACCTCTATTGATTGACATTCCTGCAATATATTTAAACTAAATATAAGGCATTCTCGTAACCCCAATTCTTATTTCAAAATGAACTAGCACACTGTATCCAAAAGGGTAACCATCATACATGGTTTGAAGAATAAAACCCCAATAATATCCCACTTAGTCTTAAAGCCATGTATCAATCTCTTAACCCGTCTACTCAGCAGTCTGTTGGCTATCGATATAGGATTAATCAGGTGTTATCCGATACAGCCTTGTGATAAACTTTCCACCCAATTCGTTTGATCTCTTGAACCATGTGTAACCTACTATCAATATGTTAAACCCTTTTATGGGTCACCGATTCTCTCAAATTTGCAATTGTACCGCTATATTCACTTAAAAGTGCAATAGCTAATTGCACTTCAAAGAACCTTACATAACTACTTAGGAAGTAACCAATCCATATAGCTTCTTTATTTGTCTCCGCAGTGATAACAACTTTGGCCTCCCTGGTGGAGTCAACAATTCAAGATTGTTTCTCACTTTTCCAACTTATACATCAACTTCTTTAAGTATACACATATTCCAAGGTAGAATACTTGGAAATTTTTATCCAATTAAAAATCTCAGTCTTTATGCCTAAAAGGTATGAGACTATTAGACTAAAACCTTTTTACCATGACAAAGGCATAATAGATATTGGTCTAGTACATAATATAGCATACATAAGGCTACTCGCCGTTGAAGCATCAGGTATATTCCTCATTCACTCCATCTAATCACGTGTCTTGAGACATTGATTTCCAGATAAATGGATTCCATACTTGAAAGTAGACCTTTTTCATGGAATCCCGATGTTAATCATGTGTATACGACTTTGATATAGCCCGACATACTTTTGCAATAGATCTACCAATATCTTTATCATAAAGATGTGTCTCGCTTGTCCTGTGTATTTTACAACGAATTTTTGGACAACCACACTCCTATATAAGACAATACTCCCACCTCGTTCCCGATCAGCCAAGTACTATCCACAAATTATATAATAAATATCACATGTTTTCGTCATGCTTCTTATAAAAATAAGTATTTTCGGCCTTTAATCAAAATCAAAATGATTACCTGATTAAACGGAATGACCCAATACCTTTATGATTTCTTAACTCCATAAATAGATGTCACAAGCTTACATCACTTTGTTTTTCCTAACTTCTTACTATGTACTTGTCAAGACGGTCGTTCAATAATGCAGCCTTAACATTAAAATAATTCTGATAGAAGTTAGCATCTCAATCATGAGAAGGTTTACTCATAGTCAATCCCTTTCTTTCCTAGTAAACCATTTTGTAATCCTTGCCTTAAGGGTTTTCACCTTTCCCGTCCATTTATCTTTTAAATTCTCATATGTCCATGTGTTCTCAATGGGTTCTACCTTATTAATAAGTCTGCAAGTCCCAAAACTTGATTTGAATACATCAAATCCATTTTGGTATCCATAGTCACAATTCAAAGAAAAATTCCTAATCTTGGAATGCCTTATTTTAGTTCTTAGGGACCCGGTTCATGTTTCCACGTGATCTCATCAAAATGATCACCCAAAACACTAACCATTTGAAATGACTCCTGATGCTCCCACTAGGAAACGATGCCACTTGTTATCCAGTATAAGTGACATGTGTACCCTAATCATCTATAATACTCCCACTACGACAAGGTAGTGTATTATCGATATTGGGTCGTATTTCATCATGTATGGGTGGTCTAGCAATATTGGTACTACGATATTCCATTTTATCTTATAATTTGAACTCACACGTGGGCTATGATTTATTACATAATCCTCCTACAAGATCAACCTTCTTGTACTTAAGAATATGATATAAATAACCTTTATAACCTTTGAGATAACCAAATAATACATACCTCTTTACTTAATTTTAACTTCCTTGGCTCCTTCCATAGCACGAGTGTCGGGCACCCCTAAATTCGAACATGCCCTCAAATTAGCTTGTGATCACTCATATGTTGAATGGGAGTTAAAGCAACTGATAAAGAAGAAACTAAACTAGAATGTATATTCCCATGTCTTACAAAAAAATTCCAACAACAAATGTTGCAGTCCTTAATGACCTACCATAGACCTTATCATACCCAAAAGAGCTTTATTCCTTCCTTTCATCTACACCAATTAAAGTGTAATGATCGATATAGAAAATCGGGATAAATCCCCACTCCTTCGATAAACAATCCCTTAAATATCCCAAGAGGTAAACACATCTACAATCAGATCATAGAACTTGGATTAGTTTACCTCACCCATGCTCCACCTTAACCTAGCTTGGTTTGAACTAATCAAATTTAGCATAGTTATGGTGCATTAGGTAAACATATTCATACCTTTGAGTGATCATCATTGAAATTTATGAAGCACTCAAAAATACCTCTTGACCTGATAGTCACCAAACCAATCAATCAAATTGAACCATTTTCAACACACCTTTGGATCTTTAGCTTTTGGGCGCAAACCTTGGTTAATTTTCTTTTTAAATGGTATTCAAGACTAGAAGTTCCTCCACTTAACTCAATTTTCCATTTTAAACTATTCATCAAAATCCTTTTAAAACACAACAACCTAATTATAAGTGCCAATAATGTGTTTGGTTCTACAAGGAAACTTTCTCTTTAATGATCTTTGCCCATAAAATATTCAATTAAGCATTTTAGCAGTATTGGTAAGACAAACCTTGTAGTGTATAAATTATTTTCCCAATGTATCGGAAGAGATAAAAGATAATCAATGTGAGAAAAATAATTTTATAAAATTAATCGAATATCTATTCAAAACCAATTTAGAATACAAAAACCAACTTTTCCAAAACCTAGGTACATTTTTACCTTCTTTAACTTTATATTTACAATAAAATTCATAAGAATGACCCACTTCTAAGACCATTACGTTATTCTAATTTCCCATAACTAGGAAAATCTCTCTTTAAAGTATTTTCTCGGTTACCTAGAATCTTTGCAATGAGTTGCAATCCTGATTTGTGATTCCCGAGTCTACATACCAGGTTACCGTTGATTGGACCATAAATCACACATAAACTAATAAGAGATAAACCACTATCGTGACCATTTCCTTACAAAGCAATGGAAATTCCGGACATGTTGCCATAAAAGTTCAAAATACTTGTAGTGAGAATACCTACATATCAATTATTTCACTACTACCGAGGAATATGAACCTTATTTAACCCAAACCATTATTCCTGAGACTTAGTTGTATCCTCCTACCTCCCTTTAGGGAAATAATTAAATCTCTTCTCAAACAATTAACAGTAATGGTTGGTTACCCATGCTCCTCACTCCTATATTACTAAATGGTACCAAATTTTCCTAGCATGCCTAATCTAAAGAATTCTTGTGATCAACGAGTGATAAAATCATTCTAAGAACATGATTCTTACTTGAATGTCATCAACCAAACAATGGTTTTTACAAATTCTCATTGGTTAATTCCTTAAAATCAAAATTAAACATGTAGAACTTTTCCATTGGGGGATCAACCACCTCTAACAGTTAATTTAAAAGAATTACAATGCATTTTAAAATATCGTGATTTCTTGATTAAAACCATTTGTTGGGAGGTCATACGAGCTGACGCGGGGAGTTAATCAAATCACTGTTTAAAAATATTTATGGGAATTATGGGTTAAAACAGTTTATTATCCCCATTAGTTATAACGATGTCCAATTTCATTTTCAGTCCTTATAACTTATTGCATTTAAAATCTTTAAGATTATAACAACGAGAAAAAGTTGAATTCGTCCTTGAAATCTTTTAATCATGAAGTTGAAAAAATTAATTTATAACTATCACATGAGAATTAATTATATTAAATTTTAAAGTGGCTTCCCTCAACAACCTGTTTTTAAAATTAATCTTGTCAGCCATCCTAGTTCCCTTATGAGGTGAGATTTTTTGTTGGGATCTTACATAAACACCTTGAACCAAACAAATTTTCACCTTTCATTATGCTATCCGTACAATTCAAGACCCTTTTGTCTAATATAATGAATAGCCGGCGACTTTTGGTCCCATTCCTAATGACAGTGACTCAGTTGGGGGAGGGTATCAAAAGTTATGTCTAAGTGTATACCCTCGGTTCATTCCTTGAAATAGAACCCACTCGTGATGGACTTCACCGTTAATGGGATCGAACTCAGTCAGATTTCAATTCTCATAGAATTATCATTTAATTATTTTAATGAGTCCTTGATGCCGTGATTAGTCCCATAATTTGGGGGGCAAACTAGTTGACGCGAGGAATTGATCACATCTAATTCATAAAACATCACTCGGAATCGTGGGGTTTATATTGAAACCCCTCTCCCACTTTATATTTAAAACTTTGAGGGTTTTGAAAAAACATTTATTCAATTATAAAAGACCAAATTTTAAATCCTTAGTAATTTTCAAATTTAATTATGTGAATTAAATATCTTGATCTCATTTTTAATTTTCTTAAAATAAAAATATAGTTTAAATTTTCCAAACTTAAAATTCTCGTGATCCCAATCTAAATTAGCAACTTTAAATTTTAATTACCCAGATGTAATTCAATTTAGAAAAGAATAAAATTAAAAATAAATTTTCAAAGAAAATAGGTGTTCTAGGCTAGTCTCAAAATAAATAATCCATATGGTCCAGAAAATCGGGTGTTCCTAATTTTCCATTTAATTATCACATGAATTATGCAACGTAATATAAATAAAGAAACATGATCATGGACTAGACTTCTACATGAAGTAAAACTCTTAATGTAAAAGAATATCGGTTAAACCAGACATTCCTACGAGTAAGAGTCCAATGTGAAATAGACTTTATCAAAACTAAGGGTTATTATTGTAGAAGACTTCCTTTTGGGAAAGAGTCCAACTTGAATTAAACTTCTTCAAAACTTAGAGTTCTCCTTGAAGTAAAGCTCTTCAATTTTAAGAATCCTTGTTATTGAGTACTTTGTTTTAGCATAGAGTCCAACTTGAAGTTGACTTGATCATAACCATGAGTTTTTGTTAATCTTTACTTCTGGAAAAACTCCCTTGTATCTTTCGAGATCATAATGAACAACCGGAGTAATAACCATAAAAACTCTAAAAACCTTCATTTTCCATGGAGGGGTCGATTGATCGTGTCGGGAACATCAATTTTCTTCCTCTCATTTTTGCATGAATAAACCTCTATAAACCATCCAAACCTTCATGAATCACAATCAAACTTTTCCCAAAACTTAAACATATATAAATACATGATTCTAATAGTAAAGAGACATTACAACCCTCTTTCAACGCCTCCAAATACATCGATATAAAATAATTACGAAAACCTAATAATTACAACCATGTCAAATATAGCAGCAAAAAATAACTACGGATAAACCACCCTTGGATTCAAATACACAAAATAAATATGCGTGACCATAATGCACAGGTTATGAACTAAGATTTTTTGTAAAACCATGTTAGTACAACACCATACACAAACATTTACAATCATACAAAATGTCAAAAATGAGTTTCTTGTTGGACAACATGGACCTTTTCAATACCAGATCAATATCAATTGGGGCTCTAATATTAATTTTTTTTTTAAATAACTTGGGATTGACATTTAAGTGCAGAGAAATTTCAGACCTATGGATCTTTGATTAATCATGCATTAAAAAAAATAAAAACTAGGTTTAAAGATTAAACCTAGAGTTTCAAAAACACATACCATAGTGAATCTTGTTATGATTCGTATGAGGAGACAAAGGAACATGATGATAAAATCCTTGCTACCCACTATGGTATCCAAAAAACCTCGATTAAACCTTATGTACTCTAGAACCGTCTAGTGTATGATCCTCCCCAAAGTCAAGTAGGTGGGTGGAACCTTTTAAGATGAAACTTGTGCTAAAACATGAGATATAGTGATCTCCCTTTATCCCTCTTCATTAAAAATGTGAATAGTATTTTTTATCACCCCTTTCAAACCCTAATGAACCATTATTATCATTAAAATCCCTTCCCACACCTTTATATACACGTATAAAAGGTGGGCTTGGGCCAAACTGGATTTTTTAAGAGTATGGGACTAACTACTTGGGTATATGGACAACACCACGGACCCAACATAAATAATTAAATAAGCTCCGAGTAAATATTCAAAAATTCCAACTATAATTTTATTTAATCATGAAATGTTTCCAGTAAATAATCACTCGAATGGTACATAATATGACTCTCCACATTAAGTTTCTGATACCAGTTTCGTTAAATCAATTTACTTTTAATTAATTTTAACCAATATCTATTAAATTCCTTGACTCTCAGACTTAACTTATTTGCTACTCCACCGGAATTATAAAATTATCCATCAATCGAGTTTTACTTGGTGGAAACAAAGCATATAAGTCTATCAAGTGGGTATCAACGTAGATTCCTCTCAATTATGATCTCAGACTTACTCACGCAACCGTCTCCCAATATGCGAAGATCATTTGACCCGATATAAATCAGATCGCACCCATAGCAATCAAAGTGACATTTGTGTAAGCATTTCAATCCTCATAATTAAGAATCTATGCCCCATTTACAAATACTGTAATATTATTCGAGTCTAATCAAGAAAACTCTTAGATTCAAATCTCACAGGTGGTTCTGTTCAATACATTCATGTGATTTACCGATCACAATCCTCTGTCAAACTATCGAACAAGTTCTCGAACAATCATATAGGCTCCCGTAGTTTAAGATAAACTACTAGGATTGCATCGCAACAGTTCTGATAAGATGTCAACTCCCCGTCTAGGCTGTGAACATTTCAATAGAGCTAGTACCAGAATTTCAATCTCCTAGTGATCAATCCGAAGTCGACTCACCACTATTCCTACTGAGTTCTATTTACTGACATGTCTACAATATATTTAAACTAAATATAAGGTTTTGTCGTAATCACGATTCTTAATTCAAAATGAACATACACACCTTATCCAAAAGGGCAACCATCATACATAGTTTTAAGAATAAAACCTCATCACTACCTTATAAGATATGATGTAGTCTTAGGATGATACAAATACATATGGCGTTCGGTACATACTTAGCAACTATGAACCTATACTATAATGCCAAGTAACAACAACATAACTTACATGATAATCATGGGTCTTGGGTACTTACGTTGTTAGTTATTCCCAGTGTAACATTGACACGTTAAACTAGGATTACATTAGATAGAGGTGATGTGAGTTATCTTGGGAGAGAGTGTCAACAAGTACAACATGAGATGTAAATAGGTTGAATTTAATATTAATTCACCTTGAGATAGATATTTTTTGAAAAATATGGGGTCTAACCCACGTTTTTTCTTTAAAATATTTCCATGTATCTGATGATCGGAGCAGTAAGGCTGAGTGGATAGATTTCTAGCATCAAATTTATTTCAACCTTCTAAATCATAGATGTGGGAGTTTATAGTCTTTTCAACATTTACTTTCATATTAGACATTCACTTTATATTCAAATATATTTATTATGGGCCCATGATGTGTTTCGAGAGTTGTTTATTTTGTTAGATGGATTGTTTATTAAACATTTTATCATGTGGAGATTTACCCTATTTAGTTACTAAATTTCTTTCATAGTTATTATTGTTATGTGATATGTTAATTTTTATTTACATTGTCTATTCGTATAACGATAAAAAATTGTTTTATGTTTCATATCCTCTGTTTATAAGACTGACCACCTGATCCATGAAAAATTAAGAGAGATATTTCTCATTAGAATTATCAACCAACCACAGAGTGTTGGATTTCTAGTTGCAAAAATGCTATTGTGACATAATTTTTGACATAATTTTTATGGACAAACTGATGTGGAGTGCTTCTATTGGTTGGTTTTTGGGGTCCACGCCAGTGGGACCAAGAAACCAACCAATAGAAACACGTCACGTCAGTTTGTCCATAAAAATTATGTCAAAAATTATGTCACAATAGAACTACTCTTTCTAGTTGAGAAATTACGTGAAGATTACAATTATTTTGGGTGGGACAGATTGACAAGATATGTCCTGCCCATAATGGGGGTCTTGCACATAATGCAATAGATTCCTAACCATTTGCAGTTGTATGTTAACATCTCTTTAAATGTCCATCTTCGTGGGGATCTATCTTGAGTGCGCTAGATGGTTTCTTAAAGAACTCCAAATGTCAAGGTGATTATCCATTAGGTTATTGGTATTTATAATGACTGGCTGGTCGGATGCTAATACAAGTCAAAGTAGGTAGACAAATAGGGATAAGAGTAATTTTGGCAGTTCCATACAATTACTTCCTCCATCCTAAACCTTTCGTGATAGAAAATGAATGAGTTGTGTTAACTAAATATGGTGTTAATGATGTAGATAATAAAAACACTATATGTGTGTATAAATGTAGAAAAGTGCTCTGAGTCCAAAAAAAAAATCCAAATCATCCTTCAATAGTAATAAAATATTGTGTTTTGGCCGGACTCGTATCACAAGTTAAAACATTTAATGGTCTTCGGAAGATAATTTGAGTGATTCTTTTGAGACTCCAAGCACATCTCATAAATGTAAGACGAACGTGGTATAAGAATAATATGGGAGTTTATCAAAGTACAAAATTATTTATTAGTTATTTAGACAAGTGCCTACAACCAAACAATTATATATATATATATATATATATATATATATATATATATATATATATATATATATATATATATATATATATATATATATATATAGAGAGAGAGAGAGAGAGAGAGAGAGCAATGCTCTTACACATCATGTTTTCTACATAACACTTAGTTCTAGACCCTAAAAAATTCAATTTTTTTATTTTACCCAAAGAGTTAACCTTCTAGTCAACACATGATCAAACAATTAGATAAAAATACAATTTCTAGCTACTTTTTAAAAATTCAACAAAAAACTGCTGAAAATACCTTATTTATAAGGGTCTGCGTCGGCAGAATTTTGTGATTTTTTTAAAAATAGCTAGAAAATGTATTTTGACCTAATTTTTTGAACATGCGTTGATTGAAAGGTTAATTTCAATAAAAAAAAATAGAAAATTTGAAAAAAAAAATGTTTCTTAGGGCTGGAACTAGGTGTGATGTAGGAGCGCATTCCTCAGACCTTTATAAATAAGGTATTTTCAGCACTTTTTTATTCAATTTTTAGAAAATAGCTAGAAATTGTATTTTGACCTAATTTTTTGAATAAGTGTTGATTAGAAGGTTAACTCCATGGGTAAAATAAAAAAATTAAAAAAAAATTAGGGCCTAGAACTAGGTGTGATGTATTGGTGATGTAGGAAGTATGATGTATAGGAGTCTCTCTCTCTCTTTTTATATATATATATAGGGAAAGGTTCACAAGTGAACATAAAAGATGAACTTTTTAATGAACCTTAACAAAATAACACCTAACAATTCATTAATTTTAATTTCTATGTTGTAATTGGTCCGTGTTAGCGGCAACGAACACGCGTCTCGATCGATCTCCAACCCCCTCACCTCCGTACCCCCTCCCCACCCCTCCAACCTCCCAACCCCAACCACCAACCACCACCACCATGGCAGCCCGTAGCAACCCTTATGACAGCAGGACTGCCATGGCGTGGGGGTGGGGGTGCGGGGGCAGGTGGGGTAGTTGGGGATCGATCGACGCACGTGTCCATTGCCACTGGCGCAAACCAATTCAACATAGGAATTAAAATTAATTGATTATTAAGTATTTTTTGTTAAGATTCATTAAAAAGTTCTTCTTTTAGGTTCACTGAACTTCTCCATATATATATATATATATATATATATATATATATATATGTGTGTGTGTGTGTGTGTGTGTGTGTGTGTGTGTGTGTGTGTGTGTGTGTGTGATATAAATGTAAAATTAATGTGTGTGGTGATAATAATAGAAATGTGGTATGTGTACTTCCATGTAACATAAAGGTACAAGGTAATAATATAATTGTATGTAAATTATACATTTGGATTTAAAGTGAGATGTATAATATGTGCATCCATTATGGTATTAAACACGTGTATATATGAACATATCAATTGTTATGTATGAAATGTAATGCAATTTAAAGTGAAAAATATTTAACAATGTTTTGTATTTGAGCTATTGTATAATTGTTGCATTGGTGAATGGTATAAATCTCACTAAGCAAAGTTTGCATACAATTAGGGGTGTTCGCGGTCCGGTCCGGTCCGGTCCGATTTTGAGGTAATTTTGGGACCGGACCGCATTAATCGGTCCTAAAAAATTATGAACCAAGACCGGACCGGAATAATCGATCTCGGTCCTATTCGGTTTCATGACGGTCCGGGTTCGGTCTCGGTTTTATTCGGTCCATAAACAACTAATATTAAAAACTAGAGTACAAAAAAAAAACAGATTAACAAAAAAAAATTGATACAGAGCAAATATATATAAATGATGCCAAGCAAAAAAAATTAATTCAGAGCAAATACAAAGAAAATATATATAGCAGATGCACACACAAAAAAAACAGATGCACACAAAAAAATGATACCTCATCAAAACCACTAAGCCACTCAATTTTCCAATACGAAATCTTAAAGAAGAATAATGATAAAAATCAAGAACCAACCATCTTGCAAAATCTATTCCATGAACCATAATCCCATTTCATTGCAAATTTATGATTGGTTCAGTGAACTTTCCTTTTCCTTTCTAACATAATCCCATTTCCTTTCTAAAAGAAAAAATCATAATTTTTTCTTTACTGATAAAACAAAACACATCTTGCAAAATCATGAATCATTGAACCAACCATCTTACAAAATAAGACTCGTGAGGGGGTGGTGAGAGAGAGGAAAAACAGGGGGAACTTACTCGTGACAGCCATCGGGTTGGGGTTTAGCCGTCGGTCGCCGTGACGCCGTGCCTTGACAGGGGGTTAATACAGGGGGTGGACAGATTGGAGATCACGAGCCGAGACATGGGGTAGTGAGAGAGAGGAGATGAAGAAGAGATGAAGAGAACTTGTAGATGTCGGCCATAGAGAGAGAGGAAGAGTAACTTACTATGTTAACTTAGGGTTGGGTTAGATTGTTAAAGAGGGCGTGCGTCCAGCGTGTGTAATAGTTAGTACATTAATATATATATATATATATATATATATATATATATATATATTAATAAATGCGGTCCGGTCCGGTCCAGACCCGCTTTTTCAGAACCAAGACCGAGACCGGACCGAAAAATGCGGTCCTTCACATTTTTAGACCGAATTAAAACCGAATTAAAAAAAACCCCGCAAAAGTGGATCCGGTCCGATTCGATTTTTTCGGTCCATTCGGGTTCATGCACACCCCTACATACAATATTTAGTACTCGTGATGCCTATTGGTCGGGTCTAAAGTCATGTTAGGATACAGTTTCTTATCGTGATGTAAAGATGAAGCAAAAAAAGGAAATGTACTTTGACATTAGAGTACATCTTGTACGCATTATGTATTAGAGTTGGTTAAACCCAATACTGATTCTTGTAAGTTTCTCAAAAGTTAATCGATTTGTTTCACTAATGTTTGGTCAAAACGTTTTATTAAGTTGAAGATATTTTCTTTTAATTTAAAATCATTTTTATCTTAGGGATAATTACACCCGATCCCCCTAAACTTTGCCATATTGGCACTTCCCTCCCATTCTTTTAATTTTTTCAATTAAGACTCCGAACTTTGAAAACGGCTACAATTTATCACATTCCGTCCAATTCCTTTCACTTTTGGCAAAAAGCGTTAGTCATGTGCTTGGCACATGACTTAAAGCAAGGACATTTTTGTCCAAACCTAATTGTTTTTTTAAAAAATCTTTAAATATATGAATATACATTTAAAAATTAAGAAAATACCAAAAGATATTTTTTTTTAAAGTTGGAAATTCGAAAATATGAATATATATTTAAAAATTCTGAAAATACAAAAAAAAATTAAGAAAATACCAAATAAATATTTTTAAAATCTAAAAAAACCTTGGAATATATTCTGAAAATATGAATATATATTTAAAAATTCTGAAAATACCAAAATTATCTAAAATCTGCAAAATATTAAAAATTAATTGACCAAAAATTTATTTCTGACAAAAAAAATTATTCCCACCAATAAAAAATGATTGCATCGATATAAATTATTTTCAGCAATAATAAAACACATTTCTAGAAAATAAAAATTATTTCCCGCGATATAAAAGTATTTCCATCATTTAAAAATGATTCTATAAAATAAAAATAATTTTCACCAATAATAAATAATTTTCAGCATATTAAATATGATCTTCTGAAATAAAAATTTATTTTCAGTAATATAAAATTACTTCAAAGCCAATTTATATTAAAAAAATAAAAAAACAAAAAAATACATAAAACAATTAAAATTCTGAAAATTATCAAAAAATATAAAAAACATGAATTTTTTTTCAAACTAAAATAGAAAATACGAATATATATATAATTAAAAAAATTGAAAAATACTAAAACAAATATTTAAAATCTTAAAAATTCTGGAAAAAAATATAAAAAATGATTTCAAGCAATAATAAATCATTCCCATCAAATAAAAATTGTTTCTAGTAGTACAAAAATAATTTTTCAGCAATATAAATATTTCTAGCATTAAAAAATAATTTTCAGTAAATATAAAATGATTTCCAACAATAATAAATTATTTCATTAAGTACAAATAATTTCCTGCAATACAAAATGATTTTTCAACAATATAACTATTTCTAGAATTTAAAAAACTATTTTCAGGATATAAAAAACTATTTCCAGCAAAAAAAATTATTTCCATCAAATACATATTATTTCCAACAACAAAAAAATGAATTTTCAGCAAAAGAATTATTCCCAACATTAAAAAAATTATTTTCATCAAATATAAATTATTTCCACCAATAATTTCCTGCAAAAAAAGACAAATCTAAATCTCCAAAAATTATTTCCAACAAAAAAATAGATCTAAGGAGGAAAAAAAATATAAATTATTTCAAGAAAAACAGGTTTATACCTCCAAAAATGATAAAAATCAAAAACAAATAAAATACGAGTTAAAACGAAAAACAGATCTTATTGGGGAGGGGTTGGTGCGAGGTGGATGGGTGTGGGGTGACAGGGGGAGCCACATGGCTGCAAGCAGGGGAAGGGGGAAGGGGGACAGAGGTGGGGGAGGGGGGCTGGGTGCAGGGGGTTAGGGCAGGGGGCCGGGAACGAGGGAGGGAGGGGTGGACAGGGGGAGCAGGTGGGTGGGGGTGGGGGAGGGAAGGTCTCATGGAGGTAGAGAAAGAGAGAATAAAAAGGAAATTAGGTTTTCATCATAGAGAGAAAAGGAGCGAGAAGAAAGAGGGAAAAAGAAGAAAAAAATGGTTGGACAAAATTGCCCTTACTTAAGGTCATATGCCATGCACATGACTAATGGTGTTTACCAAAAATTAACGGAGTTAGACGGGTAGGGAGCTACTTGTAGTCGTTTTCAAAGAATAGGGGGTAAATTGAAAAAATTGAATGAATGGGGGGAAAAGTATAAATAGGGACAAAGTATAGGGGGTCCAAGTGTAATTAATCCTTTATCTTATTACAATGAAAATAATCTTCAATTTCATTGGATCGTTGGCTTATATAAAAATCAGTATGAGGTTGTTTAATGTGTATTTGAGAAAATAGCACCATTCCCCTTAACACACACCCAAGAAAAACAATTAATGCACCATTGGAACCCAATTTTTAGCAAAATTCACCAGTCAACGATTTTATCGATAGTCACTTAAATTGTATTACAAAATATCCAAATTACCCTTACCTTTAACCGCCCTCTCTCCCCCTACCTAGTCACCCATTGTTGAAGCTTAATTCTATATATCCAAAGAAAATGACAAGAAGGGAAATAACAACAATTCTAAAGTGATTCTATATATCTAAAGAAATTCTAAAGAATTCGAAAATATCTCATCACTGTAATTATTTTTTTAATATCCAGAAAGTTGTTGAAATGCCCACATTGGTAAAAATGTTATCACAAATGTTCCACATTTTTTCATTTTACAAAAAAATCCAAAAACAAAATCATAAATACTGATTTGTTGCAGATAATGGGCAATGAGGTTCTTCATATCTCTCTCGAAATGGGGTTGTGTGTGTAAATAAATAAAAATATATATATATATATATATATATATATATATATATATATATTCTTGTGAGGATTCTCCCGCAATTTAATACTACGACCTGAACATGTGTCACCTGGCGGTGAGCCCAGAAAAGAGAGAAAGTGAGCCCATAATTTAGCCCTTAATTTCTGGGTTAACCGCCAGGTGACTGTCCCGCATTTTAACAGTGCGAACTGGACATATGCCACCTGGCAGTGAGCCTAGATAAGAGAGAAAATGAGTCCATAATTTCTGAATTCACCGCCACGTGATGCATATCTAGTCTGCACTGTTAAAATACGGGAGAGTCCACACAAGAGTAATATCGTGTGTATATATATATATAGGAGAATTCTCATATACATTATGCTTTATACATCATTCATACATCACACCTAGTTGTAGGCCCTAAAAAACTTTTTTACCAAATTTTTTATTTTTCTTTTGAAATTAACCTTCCAATAAACACATGTTCAAAAAATTAGATCAAAATACGTTATATAGCTATTTTTAAAAAATCTCCAAAAATTGCTCAAAATACCTTATTTATAAGAGTCTCCGTCAGCAGTTTTTTATGGATTTTTTTTAAAATAGCTACAAAATGTATTTTTATCTAATTTTTTGAATATGGGTTCATTGTAAGGTTAATTTCAAGGGAGAAATAAAAAATTTAGAAAAAAATATTTCTTAGAGTCTAGAACTAGGTGTGATGTATACATCATGATGTAGGTGAGCCTCTCTCTCTCTCTCTCTCTCTCTCTATATATATATATATATATATATATATATATATATATATATATATATATATATATATATATATATATATAGGGTCTAGAACGCAATTTAGAAGGGGCATTTCAAAACTTCTACATCATCGAGCACTATTTTAGCTCGGTGTCCTACCCACAAAGTAATGGTTAGGCTGAGGCTTCTAGTAAGATAGTGCTTTACGAGATGAAGAAAAGATTAGAGAAGGCAAAAGGTTCTTGGGTGGACTAGCTTCCTTACATCCTTTGGGAATATCATACTATTCCCAGGAGGTTGACGGGGGAGATTCCCTTCGCCTTAACTTATGGGGTGGAAGGAAACCATTGTCAACCAAGACCTTAAGGGAGAAATATTAAAGATTGAGCTTGGCCTGCAGAAGAACGAAGAGAACAATCCTTAATCAAGTTAGCCTCCTACCAAAAACAATTGGCCAAGTAGTATAACAAGGGTGTCAATCCAAAAAGGTTTTAGGTTGGAGATCGTAACCTCAAAAAAAATGTTGGATAATGCGAAGAAGCCATCAGATAAGAAGTTAGGTCCTAATTAGAAAGGAAGCTTCAAGATTATTAAAAAAGACCTCCAAGGAGCCTACCATTTAGAAAAAATAGAGAGAAGGGAGATCCCTAAGTCTTGGAATATGACCAATCTTAGGAAGTTTTAGTTCTAACAGATTTCATTAAGCATGTTTAGATATTATTTCAAAATTTAAACAATTGTTTCTTAAAATATTTAAAGTTCAATTAATGCAATTAGACTTTTTATTGTTCCAAATCGAAGGCCAATTACTTTTATTTATGACTTATTATTATAACAACGATGTTCGGTCAAAATTTGGTCGTTGGTATGAACAACCTTAGTTGGATTACATTTAGTCAGAATTCAAGGTTACATGTTTTCATAACTCACAAACACGACAACATCAAGAATTGCCCAGGAAAGGAAAGAAAACCTATGGGGGGATCCCTAGGCACTAAGCATTCTGATGCAAGTCGGCTAAAATCTTGAATGGGTGGACATCCCTGCGACCAAGTGCATTTTTTCCATAACTTGTCTTAGCTATAAGATCATGTGACCACACTTTCTAAAAGGTAAGGCAAGTGGCAAATACGTGATCGTCATAAAAAGATGGGAAAATGCAATATATGGAATCAACTAATAATTTCATAAAAACATTTATTTTACAAAAGGCCTACACTAGAAAAATTATAAAGTGAAAATACACAGTATTGGCATATAGAGTCGTCATATCTAGTGTGCTATCATCTCGACGACTTCAACCTTTCGTTTATCTTCGAAATTAGGATGAAACCCGTCATCACTATCATAATATAGTAAATAGTTATATGCTAATTAAATAGTTATGGCATCAAGAGGAGCCCAACTATCGTCGCTACCGAAAGGGGGGATAGATATAAGCAGGGCACTCCACTTGGTACCAATCTCAAAGCTAGGAGTCTTTGGGGACCTTTATGACATCTAGGGCATTAATCCAACCACACTTATAGGCCACCCATTTATCCTCATCCATAAGGATAGGAGAATCCATCCATACCTCATCGTAACCAGCAGCCCAAACAAGGCCAGAACACCTTCTAAAAAGATACTTCAATTTCATTATCTCGCATCCCATGCCCTACTTGATATTACCATCCCTCTAAAGGTCCTCCTCCACCTTTTCAAGCTTATCCCATAGGGAATTATTCTCATTCTTCAGAAGCTCTAAGATATCGTCGATCTCCCTAACTTTTATTTGATGACCAGCAGCCAAACAAGTTTGCTAGTCGTAGGCACTTGTAATTTTTTGGAGAGCTTGGCGAATACAAAAAAGCTCAAAGATCAGCCGTTGCCATCCCAACCAAGAACCATATATAGATCGTTAGTCTCTAGAAATGGTGGCACCATTGCCAACATATTTGTAAGCTATAAAGATTAAGAGAGAGATATTCAAGCACAAGGAAGATAGTAAAAAACTTCTACAAAATGATCAATAATTGTCAAGCAATGACAAAACAAGAGTACAGTTTTTCACTTAGAAATAGATGGGGCACGCCCTTACAACATTCAAAAGATAGGAAAGTACAAGGAGCAAGGAAACTTAGGCTAAATTTAACTAGCTCGGCCTTCTTTTTCCATCACCTTTTATCGAGTGGTTAGAGCTTTACCTTGATCGGTATCCACCATCTCCTAATCGATCACATCCTTCATTTGGACATTTTATGAGGCCTCATCCTATTCCTTATCCTTTGGGGGAGAATCTAGATCATGATCTCCATAGAGTTCGGACTCAAAGGGTACCTCGGTCTTGATCAAGGACGTGTCCCAACCATTATTAAATTTTTACTTACAAATATAATCCAATTGTTTCTTGGCCAGACCAAAGGCATCCATAAACTCTTGGTAGTAGGCCTTGTCTTTAACTGCCAGTGCCTTAAATAACACATTGGCGTTCTCTTTAGCAGCCTTCTTCAGCTACTCATTTTCCATATTCAACTTAGACATATCCAAGTTGATGGATTTCTTTTCGACATCGTATGCCCCCCGATCAGCCCTGAAAGACTCCTAGGACTTATCCAGGGCCTTATTTTGGTCGTCATTTGCTTGTGCCTGGGTGGCCATTCTGTCAACCATATCAATAAAATCTTCCATAAAATGTAAGGCAAGGATGACCATGGGTCAATCCAACCATAAAAACTTTATGAAAATTATTCGAATAGAAGTTCTGGAACTTACCATGGATAACGCCTGTACGGTGTGACAATCAAGATGACTTGAATTTAACCTATTGAACTACTCCTTGTCCAACTCCAGGATGGCCTTCCTCACCTTAAAGAAGGTTTTCTAGCCACCGATATGATCTGGTGTCTCCTCTACAAAATAGGGTCATCCACCTTCTTGGTGGGAACTATGGCAGAGTTCAGAGGAACATCAACACTCTTTCTCTTCTTTTGAGACTTATCCTTATTGGGAGAATATAGAAGAGTAACAATCTCGGATGGCCCTTCGACCTCATTCCTTTTAGAAGTCTTGTCTTTTGAATAGGTGGGGAGGTCTCACTCACCCACCAACGTAAGGGTTCTCTTTCTCGGAGCCATATCTTCCTCTAAGACAAGCAAAGAGGCAGGAATGGCATTCACATCCACAAGCTCAAAGGAGTCTGAAGTAGACGCATGTGAGAACCCTTCACTGGTTAAAGGGATCGATATTTCAAGGATTAAATCAACAGGCTTAGCGATGAAGAAAGTGGTAGTATCTGCATACTTGAGCAGCAATAATACCGATCTCGAATGCTCAGCACAAGAAGACGGTGATCTTATCAGATTTCAGACTTTCCCAAGCTCGGCCCAACTGATGTGAGAAGCGAAAGGTTATTTTTTCTTTGAATCCTCTCCACAAAATAAAAAGAAGAAAGGTCAGCAAGCATTTTACGCAGATACAAATCAATAAAATGTAATTAAGACAACAATCAACCTAACTTGTGCCCCATTATAGGGCATCTAAAACCTCTATAAGTCTCACCACCCTCAGGAATCATTGGATGTTGCCATTTTCTGGAAATAAATCCATGGCTCTAATAACCATTATTGGAATCAGGGAGGTTGGTCACAAGAACACTTCCAGCTTTCATTGCTTATAGATAAAAGGTATTGTCATTATTTTTTACCGATGGATAACCATACCTTTTCTCACGAATTCCAATTCAGGTTTCATATAGTATGATGATTTGATGAACCCCATTAAAAATCCTCCACGTATTTAGAGTGCATTTGGTACAACTTTGAATAAATTACAGAACTCCAAAAATAATTGGTTTGGAAGAAAAGTGATCCCACCTTCGGCTACAGACTGGGTGTGTATCCAATGGCCACTATAAACATTATAAAAATCATCACGTTCGTCAGTGCGTTCGATTTCCACCCAGTCAGGGATTGATATTTTTTCCCTAAACTCTGCAAGGGTTTTCTTGTTCACCACGAATAAGATTTTCAAATTCAAGAAAGAAAAGCACGAGAATATTCGAGGAAAGCAAAAGACAATCCCAAAATAAAATTATAAAGAAAAAATGGAGAACAAGGAAGACTTACAAGTGCAGATAAATGGAGGGAACTTCTCACGCATTAAATAGTTGAAAAGAAATGAGAAATGGCAATAGACGGAAAAGCTTTTGAACCATTTGGTTCAACTTCCAATGTTGCTTGTCATTCGAAATAAGACCAAAGGCAACAGTTAGCGGATGCGACCTAATATTTGGTATTTTCACGTGCTTTTTACCAAGGTATCCTTAGGAAGTGAAGTTAAATTACAAGCGTGACATCAAACACTCAAGGGATATAATAAAGAGGGTTTCTGCTCCAAAAATTTCACAAGTGTTGGTGTACTCCAAAAAATAATTCCCACTTGGCGATAAAGATCCACTGTTGACCAGAATCAGTGCTCACCGTCGATCAAACCTCTTCACCCTTCTCGGGCTATAAAGTTTTGGGGAAAATTATGGGGGAATTATCAGAACAATTCGAGTTATTCAGAATGGGTGACACCTGCCCGTGTGCACGGATAAGCATCATGACTTAAAGACTAGAACAAAGGGGAGTCCGGTCTGCAAGAATCTCGAGGGCAAAATCAATTCGATCAAGGTGAAACCATAACTAGGAATCTTAGGGTCTTACACGATTTAATCATCTTTTGTTACCCATAAATATAATTATCACCCTAAGGAAAAGGGGAATGTAATTTTGATTATTATGAACTAATTAATGAAGGAGATGGTAATACCCCGTGGATGTAGGCACATTGTCAAACCATGTATATTCTTATGTTGTACGATTGTTAGATTTGTCTCTCTTGTTTGGATTTAGATGTTTGGAATTACTCTTTGTAGGATTTTAGCACCTATATTTATCAACAACCAATTCATTCACATATTTTGAGGGTGGTTTTCTAAAGGGTCAATCGTAAAAAATGCATAAACCATGAATAATCGTCTAGGTCATCTACCAATATAAACCACTACCTAAACAATGAATTAATTTCAAATCCATTATGTCTTGGCTAAAAAATGTCATTAAAGAAGTATTTATATGGGGGAAGTTACAAATGAATGGATTACTTCAACGAGTTTTTCGCAAAATTAATAATTTAAAAAAAACTCTAAATTATTATCATATCCTCAAATGGTATAATACAGGTCGGATTTGGCCGGAGAGTTTGTTGTTACTTATTAGATAAATCTAAATCAAGAAGGTCTGGTAAAGAGGCAATGATTGGTGGAATGGATATGGTCAGTTGGTCTCTAGCCAAATTCAACATTGTTAGCGATTTTCAAGACATGATTTTCGATTGAAGTTCATCTATCTAGAAATGAAGTCTTAATATCCAAAATACCTATTAATTTCACCCGAAAACATAATGTTGGTATCATGAAACACAACTTAACTTGTCCAGGGGGAAATTTTGATAGGATTTCCCTACAAAATTAGTTGTACTTATCAATAATCTTTACATATTCAATGCTAATCTACTTGGAAACTCACTGGAATTAAGTTGTGATTTATTTTTTATTATTCAAAACCTCTAAATGTTTTCGTATATTTTATAGTGAATGAAATTTTACTAAAATCAAAAGGCCCGCAAAGAGGCTTTGAGGTTGTTTGTTTTTTTCCTCAAGAGGTAGCAATTAGTGTTTGTTTTTTTAAATGTTCAATAGGTTAACGTATATGTTTACCTCTGAATATAAACTTTTAATATGAATATGTCCAAATACATCCATTGAGAGGTCCATTCAGACCTAAATTAAAATCAGATTTAGATTTCAGACTTTATTTTAAAATTCACACTTTAGATTCAGATAAAAAAAATGCAGCCTTAGCCTCCTATTATTCTTACATTTACAATGGGAATGAAAAAGAGATCAACATAAAGGTCATCACAATAGAGATTTTGATAAAACTGAAGAACATGATTCGTCAAGGCATCCAAATCATAATACAATTTCCATTTCCAATCTAGAGAGTGGTATTATTATTATTATTATTATTATTATTATTATTATTATTATTATTATTATTATTATTATTATTATTTTCCTTCTTGCTATAGAATTGTGGGATCAAGAATTGCACTGGCACATTCTCGACCACGGGCGCCATGGTGAATGAAGACTCTCAATCAATGAAGAGTTGTTCATCGTTCTCACTTGCAGCGAATAATCATGATCGAGGATAAGTTTGGACTATTAGGGATAGATTAGAATGGGGCTTAGGACTCTCCTAAGTTGCCTTATAAATGTAAATTCACCCCACATCAACAGGGCGTACACTATTGTAATAGCAAGTAGTACTACAACCTTGCCGACAAGAGTTCTTGAGTAATAGAGAAAAAATCCTAACACCTCGTGGATGTAGGCACGTTTCTAAACTACGTACATATTACGTTGCATGTGATCTCATTATTTTCTTTCACTATTATTCTTGTTTGGCATGTGTGCACATTGAATATCACTATCTGTAGGAAATTAACACCTACAGCCATATATCTAAAAGAAAAGGCATTATTATATTTATCAATAATCTCGCTTTAAAAAGATTGAATAATAGTAAAATAATAGTTCTCAAAGATTTTCAAATGCCAATAATTATAGCACTAATATATTTTCGGAAAAATTTCTCCTAGCCCTCTCCAAATATCTCGAGTTAATGGGTTCATTCCCTAAAAAAAATGACAAACTCACCCCCTCGACTATCAATTCATTGTAATTAAACCCAAAAGTCAGGTTCCCTTCATTTTTTAGAACAAATTGACTAAAACACACCTCATCCAATTTAAAACCCCAAAACTTTATAAAAAAAACTACATCTATCTCCCGTCAACATCCCACCCTAACCCCATTTGTTCTACCCAAACCTAACCCCATTTCTCTCTTCCCCCCTCTCTCTCTCTCCCTATCTCTCTTGTCTACATCCTACCACCATCCTATTGCCCCTCTTCCCGGAGCCACCATTTCAAACACCAACCATCACCAAAACTTCTGCCCCATCTCCCATCTTCCCGGTGCCACCATTTCAAACCCCACACACACTCACACACATAAAAAAAAAGCACACCAAAAAATAAACCACCACCATGTGTTTTTATGGTTTTGATTTGATGGGTTTGTGTTTGATTTGGTGGATTAGGTTTAATGGCTTTTTTATTTTTTTACAATGTTTTTTTAATTATACGGTGGGTTTTTTCGGTGGTGACAAACCCAAAACTTAGGCATATTGAAGAACAAATCTGAATTTTTAGCGTTTAATAATTAAACTAATTGGTGACAAACTCAAAAATTGGAATCGTGTTAATCTTGAATAATTGAACGATTTGGGGTTGGATTATATTGATAAAATCTGAATTTTAATGGAAGAAGAGAATGAACTTATATGGGAGATAAGATCTTGATGATTAATTTGTTCTATGAGTTTAAATCTTGAATCGATGATGATTTTCACATTACATTTACATATATATCGATGGGATTAGATTATATGGATGATCTATATACCAAAATTCTAGGAGATTAGGTATGAATCCCATTTAAAAAAGAGGGCTTTAGGTCCCATTTTTAGAATCTTGTTAGAAGTTCGTTAGAATCTGGTTCGAAAATGGTAAGGCTTCTCATTCAAACAAGGTTGGTATTCGCTCAAATCACCCATGGGTTTGGGTCAGGAAGATAGATCATTTTCTTACGAACGCGTGGCCACCAGTTTCGTATTTTTCTAATTATTTTTTAATTAGTTATGAATTTTCTACCGAAGGGTGTTCGAGACCAAAATCTTTAGTTGGAAATTTTGGGATGGAATTTGTTTTAGGAAAGATTGTGTTAAGAATGATTATAACACCTTGTTGATGTATGCACTTGATTAATATGAATTCATGGTTGATGAAATTGAAGTATGGTTTCGTTCGAATGACCCTTTTAGGTTTCGGTCAGGTTAGGACCGAGGAATTTTTTGGGTGATTTTTATGAACTCGAGTATGTGGGAGGTTATCCAAGTGAACAGATATTTTATTAAAAATTAATTTGTGTTACTATTTTATTAATTGTGGATATTGATAGAAGATTAAATGGGACTCTTGGGGGTAATTATAGGATTAATTACCTATACATGTTATGTGATAAAAATATGTATTTATTTATTTGTGTGGACATACCCATGTTCGTGGATGTCCTCTCGTCGGGGTTATGTGCATCTCGGGACTGTAGCACGTGTCGACGCAGCTGGGCTAGGCATTGTGTAGGTCATTATTTTAGGTATCACTTGGCTACGCCACTTACAAGTGGTAGGTGTAGATGTTGGGATCCATTGACACCGTCGGGGTATGGACCGTGCAATGGTGTAGGGCATGGAGACCACCCCACTTGTATGTGGATGAGGGACTGCTCCGAACTTACTGATATAGCACGAACGAGACACTAAGGGTACATGCCTTTATGTGTCATAAATATGTAAGGACATATATAATTATATAAATTAATTGACAACTAATGCTTAGTCTAATGATATATAGAGTTGATAATGAACCCAATACTACGTAAAATGCATAATGGATGTTATGTTACTTTTGTGGGTAGTAGAGTAGGGGTACTTTGGGAAATAGAAGCACATGTGTAAATGATTAGCTTCAGTACATGAATTATGCTAGATGCATTGAATATTTTATTATTATAGTTATCAGACTTTCATATTTGGGACTTGGATTGATATGTGTATAGTATTGCATTTAGTTGATGTAATACCCCGTATTTTTATTGACTTTTAAAATGGGATTAATTAGAATTAATTGTGATATAATTGGAAATTAATCCGGATTTAAATATTACTCGAGAATAAAGTAATATGTGATTTATGTTTAATATTACTTAGTGATTAAAGTAATATATATGATTATGACTTTATATATTATCACAAATTATGTGTACGACAATTTCGGTAATTAAGTCGGAACGCGTGAGTATGTCGTGTCGGGACTAGATTTAAATGAAATAAAAGTGAAATATTACTATGTCATCTGAATGGTCATTTTGACTGCGCCAAAGTGTCCGAAAGGGTTCAAATAGTCAAAAAAATCTACTTGGACATTTGTAGGGGCTCGGGGCACTTTGGAGCCGAATAGTCACCCCGGAGGGGTAATATGGTCATTTGACTTGGAAGGTGAATAGTATGCATGAATTTGGGAGATTATTTATAAGTCTAAAGGGTTTAGATTATTGATTCATTCTACAAACTTAGGGAGAAATAAATTGAGAGAGAGTGAGGAGTTTCTCTGGGAAAGGGAAGAGTCATTGTGTGAGAACCAAGAGCCAAAAGTCACCACCACCAACCACCACCGGAAGTTGACCAGAGAAAAGAGAGGACCACCAATAGAGTATCATCCCCAACGGATCAGAACTACAATCTAAAGTCAAGTGATTAATTATTGCAATCTAAGCTTATATATTGTCCATGTTAGGATAGTTAGGAAAATTGTGAAAAGTTGCATGAACAAAGATAAATTTGTGATCATTTTTAAATGGATATTTGAAATGGATATTATCTAGGAGTGATATCTTTTGATTATAGAATAAACTCCATGAATTTTATATTATCTTGTGAAGAAATCTGGGATTTACACTCTTATTGATGATAAAGTCAAAAATTAGAGTTCTTGAGAATAAAATGGAATTTGATTAAATTGATTCATGTTAATGATGTTTAAATGATTTTGGATACGTTAAAACTTATCCATATATAATGGTATATGATCTGGATATCATGAGATTTAAATTGGCAATCATTTTGTGATGAAAAATTGGAGTTTATATGATGTTCATGGATAAATATAAAAATATGAGTTTTCTGGAAATAGTATGTCTTAAATCCAACCTTCTTAATGATTTTAGGTGGTTTAATTATTAGAAATCATTTATATATCTTGGTTTGTCATATGGAATGAATATTGGGGAGTTTGGGATTATTTGATAAATGTTTTTATGATTAAAAAGTATGAAACCCGTAGGTAAAACAATGAAGAAAACTGGGCAATATCTGGTCGATCGACTCAAGACTGTCGATCGATCGACTGATCGATCGATCGATAGACCAGAATCATCGATCGATCAACTCCCCCTGGAAATGGGAAATATTTTTCTTTTTAATTTTTTACTAAATACCAAACTTTGAGGAATCTTTGATAATGATTTTTTTAACATATTGGGACTTAGAGAAGGGCAGTAGGATATACCTAAGACCGAAAAAATATTGTTTTTGGGATTTTTGAATGAGGGGAAATTAACAACTGTTAATTAAACGAGTTATTATCGAGACTTCTGTTACTTAGAATTTAAATTAGATAAATGATAATTTAAGGTTGGAACCAGTACTAAGAGAGTTATTAATTACCGGTATAACCTTAGGAATGGGTGGGATTAACCCTACGAGATAAAATGAAGGGTTAAGAATGAATTAAGGGTTATCGAGAATTAAACCTATATTAAAGATGAGTTTAATTCATAGAATTTCGGAAGTTATGATGACATGGACAAGTAAGGTGTAGACATTTACCTACTGAATTTGGTTAAGGAATACTTATTTAATCTTCGAGTAATGAGTGAGACTCGGGAATATAAAATAAAGAAGTAAAGTCATAATCTTTAATACGTAGGATTTGATAGATAAAAATACTACGTATGGGAATTATCATATGGTTGGGTGAATGCCTTATGGATGTTATATTTATATATAGGTGTAATGAATGCCTATATTATTATTTGTATGTATGACATACCTACGCTGCTTGCTATCGGGGTGGAGGTTTCGCGTTGTGGACGATCTTATCATGTGCGCCCATTTGGGAGGATTTTAGATTCGTACCCTGAGCATAGGACCTTGGACACGTACTGTTGGTGTATATGATAGTTTCGACGGTTGAATGGGAGTGTAGGTATGTGCGTGACCCATTTGGATAGGGATTATGCTCGCCTCCTATATATTTGTGTTATGATATGATTCGTGAGAGATGCCGAATCAATAGTCCTCTATACAGTGACATTATGTATCAGGACATGATAGTAGAGTATGCATGCAGCGCAGTTGTGACTAAAGAGGTGCCGTATTAGTATATATATAATTAGTGTGATATTATATATATACACTGTGATGTAATCTACTGTGTGACATTGTAGATATAGAGATGTAATCTTCTGTGTGAAATTGTATATTAAAAATATAAACTGTGATTTAATCTATTGTATAATGTTGTAGATCAAAGTAAATAATGAAATCTGAATTGAATTAAGTAAGTGAACACTTAATTCCAAGGTTGTAACAAGACTAGTTCATATTTAAGAGAAATGAATATGAATAATTATATTGAGTATGGTATGGGACATACGGTTTTATTATATGGGTTAGAATTATGTTGGGGAAACTAGTTAGGAAGGAACCTTAACTAAGAAGATAATAAGATACGATAGGCGTGCACTCTAGATGAGAGGTGATAATTCTCAAGAGAGAGCCCGAGAAACTAGCATGTACATAATAAAAGCTTATTTGTAATTGTTAAGCACTTGCTATTTTTAAAATCTTTTACAATCGGGCTCTGACCCGTCTCCTTGCATATTCTCTACTCTACTATATCTTGTACATCAAGTATCCAGCAACAGGGATGCCCAGCATAGATTATGGATGTTCTGATGAATTATAGCCACTAGCAGAGATTCGAATTTTGTTTAGATATTTCCTTTCTGTTGATTCACTCATCTGTAGCATCTACTTCATTTAGGGCATGATGCCCAGGATTCTAGAGGTTGTAATTATTTATGTAAGCATAGTGGATATCAGTTTTATTTAGTGCAAAAGTTACAATTTAACTAGAGAGTTATTTCAGTCACATTTATTCTTGTTATAGTTAATTCAGTTGTTATGTGTTGTTGCATATTATTATTCTGTGTCGTGGAATGGTTTTAATTAAATAAAAAAAATGGAAAAAGTTTTGACACTTAGCTTAATTAACTATTAGGTGATTAATAAAGAAATTATTTTCGACAATGATACTGATAATGAACCAACTGGATATTCTAATTTAATTAAATGAAGGACTAATCACCTGATATTTAATTAGGCGGGTTGTTACAACTGAGGGGTGAGATACTTAATGCATGCGAGTGCCAATGGACAGTACATACTTTGAATTAAGTGCTTTATTGCATTTTAATTTTGTAAGATGATTCTTGTAACTCTAGGGCACTGACCCAAATTATAAAAATATTTTTCCACCCTGGTTTACCTAGACAGGAACAGAAGGGCTGACGAGATATCCGACTTCAGTCATCAACTCATTTGATTTTAGTTTAGGTTGTAATTTCCCTTTGAGTTATCTATTATTTTCGATATTGTATGGGCATAATCCCAAAGTTTATTATTCAGTCTTTTGAGACAGTTGTACTAGTGTTGGAGTTTTATTACTATCTGTATGTTGGATTTATTATTTATTATCAGTTATTAATTAGATTAGTTTTATCGTGCATGTTGTTTTAAAAATACAAATGTTTTATTATGGTTTAATGCTGAGAATAATATATATTGATTAACAAGCCCTATGTTTGGTGTATTGTGTCTGGCTAACCTTTACGTGGAAAATGGGGTTATTACAGTTAGTATTAGAGCATCCAGGTTCTAGTGTCCTTTGCATCTAGGTTGCCCTCTTTATGTTCAGCATTGCGTTCATTTGATGTGTAGAGACCTATGTTTAGGAATCATTGAATTCTTTGCGATCTGTTAACTAAGACGAATCTGGTTTGCTTTCAAATGGAAAATGATTGATGGGGTACAGCCGCAACCACACCCACAGCCACCACCAGTCCCACCTGTGGTTACCCTCGCAAATATTGCCACAATCGTGACACAAATAGTCTCTGTGAAAATGGTCACTATGTTATAGCATTTTCATCCACCGCAACAACAACCACAACCACCACCCTCGCAGCAGGTGGTGATACCCGTGCAGACACGGGGTTCCGTATGGGATAGAGCTATGGAGGCCTTCACTAAAGGCCATCGGAGTTTGTTGGGAATCCCGACATTTTGGTGGCTAGTTAGTGGGAAAAGGACATACAGCAAAACTTGAGGATGGTTGAGTGTACGCTAGTGCACAAGCATATGTTAGCCTCATTTCGATTGGTAGGTGCAGTCTTACAGTGATGGGAGTCTATCACCACACTGGAGGAGAGGGACAGGGTGACGATTGACGAGTTTTGGGATAAATTTGAAGGACAAAAATGGATTTGAAACGGGTCAGAGCCCAAGTAAAATAGTTGAAAATTTTTAGCAAGTGTTTAAAATGCATTAAGATAAGATATTATATACATGTTAGTATCGCGTGCTCTCACTTGAGATCCTCACCTCTCAGCTAATGTGCACGCCTAATGTACTATTCTAACCCAAGTTTTGCTACCCGCCTAACTAGTCTGACCTACATCTTTTCTTCTACCTAACAAGTTATAGTGCCCACCTGTATTCCCCATACAATATGATACTACTTTTTCTAATTCTGTATATTCATTTGGAATTACCAGTAAATGATTTAGTTCTCATACACTTTGGTTACTTTAGATATCATTATCTATCTTATCTACTAATACACTCATAGTAGGATCAATCATATGTATATACACTTACATCACTCTTATCATATATACGTATACAGCACCCCTATGTGGAGACCTGCAGTGTGGGCATACTCTTCTATCAAATCCTGGTACATCACGTACTAAATAAGGAAATCGGTTCGGATAATCTCCCTAGAATCATAAATCAAATCACACAATATTTGAGAAGAACATATTTCTAAGACTTTGGGATATGCTCATACCTAACGTGCCCAAATGATCGATCACACCCTTATTCACACAAGTGATGCTTAATCCCTAAGTTCTATGTCCTGAGGTATAAGTCAATATCCCCCCAAATGGGATCATTAGAATAAGACTGTCCACGATGCGAAACGTCCCGTGATAGTAAGTAGCCTAGGTATGATTACACATACAAGTCAAATAATAGGTACACACACGACCCATATATATACAAAATCATTATAGGTATACACGTAAACTATATCATATACCCCATACGTAGTATAGTAACTCTCAAATACTCTACGTATCATAATACTTCTGATTGTATACTACCGAGTGTTTCCCAATACCCAAACGGTTACCAATTGTCCCTTAAGTAAATTCAGTAGGTATCTCATTCAAGGCCTACTGGTCTCGGTCCTACGTACCCATAATTTTCCACAACCCAAAATCATATCCAAATTAGCTTTTATTACTCCATTAAACCTAATCAATTAAACCCTTAAGCTCTCCTTGTGTGACTAACCTCAATCCCCACATTACCCTACTGGTAAATAGAATATCTCTCATTAGGATTTAAAATTACTTCAAAGGTCAACCTAATTGTTTCCCATGAATTCTAAACAAAAAGGGGAAAAGTTATCCAAATATGGGAAACCGAATCGATTCGGCCTTGGTCCGAATCGATTTGCCTTTCGAATCGATTCACTGTAACAGGTAACATCTTATCCATTAAACTGTTGGGACAATTATCCATTTTTAATCCTTTAAAGCACCATTACACCATCCCAAACTCCTAACCAAGGGTCTCAAACATTATAGTAACATGTATAAATGATTTTTAACGTAATAGAATCATTAAAACTTTAAAGAACAACTTCAAATTGTATTAAATCAAGATTAATCTCTAAAAATCCTCGATTATCATTCTTATTCAAGAACTTCAATATAATTCCAGATTTCTTCACAAATTTGTGATATTTATCATCAAATTCATATTACATGTATAAGGGATCGAGTCTATCACCATTCCTACCCAAGAACATGATTTATATCCTCAAATTTAAGTCCAAAAGTCATGAAATTCATAAAGTAATCATCATATTCTAACATGGATAGTATATCAAATCATTAATCAGCAAGATAAACATTTGCCTTAACTCAGAAGTCTGATTTCTATAGAAATGGTGGTGAGATTTGTATTCTACTCTTCCCGATCAACAATCCGGTGGTGGTGGTGGTGCAAGAATGTGATTTTTGGCCGAGGAACACCTTTCCTTCTCCCTCATGTGCTCTCTCTTTGGTTTGGTAACTAATAACCCTAACCCCTCTTACGTGATTAAAGATATAACTCTCTAATTTTCGTAGGTTTATTTGCCCCAAAATTTCAAAAAGACCAAAATACCCCTCTGGGGTGCCGGTTTGGCCCAAAAATGCCTCGGAACCCAAACTAAACCCCTAGGTAAAAAAAATTTACTATTTAGACCCTTTCAGACACACTAGAGCACTCGAAATGGCCGTTTGAATTGTCAAAATTATAATTACATTTTATTTCTTAAATTAAGATCCGACACGACTGACACGCGCGTCCTGGCTAAATTTATCGTAACTGTCGTATTTCTCACTCACGATAATCATAATATTTTCTTATCATTATTACTCATTCACTAAGCAATATTCATTATGAATAAATGTTAACCCTGTAACACCCCGCCCGCCCGGGGAGAGCGAATGGAGTGTTAATGCGATAAAATAAATCCAAATCCACAAGTGACAAGGTATAGAGCATCTAAGTCCCACAACAACAAAAGAGAAACTACAAATCTCAATCTCTTCAAATTAAATACCAAATCTCTCGAATTACATACAACTAACTCGAAAATAAAATACAAATCTCCAAAGCTCTATACATCAAAATAATACAAATTTTTCCCAAACAATCCTCTCTAAAATCAATCTCCATAGCGCCCCAAAATCTGCGCTAAACTGCCACTAAAAGAAAATATGGGGAAGTACACAATACGACAAGAAAGATGCTCAACAAATATAGATTAGCAATGAATAAAACGTAATAACACGAGTACGAATATTCAAATCGAAATGCAAATCTCAAAGAATTTATCAATATAATTTCTCAACAACACTTTAACCGAGTCACCAGGTCTCACCACATCCGTATATGCTTTATCAAGCCATAGCCCGGGAAACAGGAATTTTGGCGGGTACTCAACATCCGTGCCATATTAAAATCTCATGACAACGTGCTCATCAACAATATAATGATACCACATGAATCAAAATAATTTCAACAACTATTTTCCAGATTTCAATGAATTTATCAATTCAAATATGAGTTCAATTAATAAGAAATCAAAGAGAATGACACTCCCGAGATTTAAGGAGCATATTGTGTAAAACCCCATACCTCAAACCATGATGAGAAACCAACGATCACATCCTCAAGATCAACTCAAAAGATCTACAAAAGCTCCTCCAAGAACCTCCAACAAAATAGCCCCAAGAACACCTCTAATCTAAGGTTGGAACTCACAAATCTCAAGGGCCAATGTGTATATAAAAAGAAGAGGAATATAAAATATATTTACTGCCAAAAGTTGTGCCAAAAGTATGTTAAAAAGGTTGCCCACGACTTCCTTTTATAATGCAAAGAAATGAAGAGTTGGAATCCAAAAGACTCCTTTAAATAAGGCAAAGAATTGAAGAGTTGGAAGTCAAAATAACTCCAAGAGTTAAAAACATTTAAAAATCATTTTAAAATTCGTTTTAACTCCGATTTCGAAACCGTTTGAAATTCTCGCCTTTAAAAATAATATTCAACATATTTGAGCAATAAAAATAATTTTATCAAAAACTTTATTTTCCTCCATTTTCCAAAAATTAATTAAAATAGCCCAAAATTACGCGGATTATTACAAACCCTTATCTCGCTAATCAATATTTATTTTACCGAATTAATTTTCTAAATATAATTTAATTAATCCCAATTAATTTTCAATATAAAAATCAATAAAATTACGGAGTGCGACATACTTTCCCCTCAATAACGAAATTTTGTCCCGAAATTCGTAAAATAAATACCTGATATGAATAATTCTGGATATTTTTTGCGCATCACATCCTCGCGCTCCCAAGTGGACTCATCGTCATTATGATGCCGCGACTGGACCAGTACAAGTGGGACTACCTTCGACCGCAGTCTTCTCTCATTATGGTCTAAAATAGCAACTGGCCTATCCTTATATGAAATATCGGGCTGCAAATCAATCTCCTCCAAAGCAATGTGAGTGTGAGCCAATTCATCCCAGAGATATCGCCTCAGCGAAGAAATGTGAAATATATCATGAATTCGATGCAAGTGCTCCGACAATCCAAGTTTATATGCAACTGGCCCAATTCTTTCAATGATAGGTAATGGCCCCACGTACCTTGGCGCTAACTTCCATTTCTTACCGAACCTCATTATCCCCTTCATAGGAGATACACGTAGTAGCACCTTGTCCCCCATATTAAACTCCAGGAAGAACCGCTTAGCATCGGCATAACTCTTCTGTCGGTCATGGGCTATCCGTATACAACTCCGAATCAACTCAATCTTGGCCAACGTATCCTGAATCAACTTCGGTCCGAGAAGCTTGTTGTCCATCACCTCTAATCAACAACCGACTGAACGACAAGGCCTACCGTACAACGCCTTAAATGGTCCCACGCCAATCGTGAACTAATAGGATTTATTATACGTGAACTCCACCAGTGGAAGATACTGCTCCCAACCTCCCCAAAAATCAAGCATACACATCTGTAGCATATCTTCCAACATCTTATTCTTCCTCTCCATCTTCCCGTCCGTTTGCGGGTGATAAGTCGTACTCAATTGCAACTCAGTACTCATGGCCTCCTGGAAACTCTCCCAAAATTGAGACACGAAATCTTATCCTTGTCTGACACAATATCTAATTGCACCCCATGCAACCTCACTATCTCAACAATAAAAATCTAGGCATACTTTCTGATAAGCACCCAAAACTGTACAATTTATACCCCGAATAGACGCACTTTTGTTGCTAATTCTCGACAATATGGGTCTTATGTCCTTAAATGTTTATCTTGTAGGTCAAACGTCTGTTTGCGGTGTCAAAGGCTATATATCGAGGCAAATGCGCGTTTTATGGAGCTAATTACCAATCCCGCAACCCTAGCCTACCAAACCCTAGCCTAATCCTACCCCAAACCATGTGTGCGTTTTGTTTGTCCCTTTTTATTATTTTTTAGATTTTAAGTTTGAGTCATTTTTATTTTTAGAATTTATTTTAGATTTATTTAGTATTTTCTAGGTTTTATTTTCTATTTATCTATTTTATTTCTATTAGTATAATTTTATTTTATTTTGATTTTTATTAATTTTTAGTTTTATTTTATTTTATTTTATTTTATTAGGATTAGTTTTTAGGAATTTAAGTTTTATTAGATTTTACTTTTTTTTAGGACTTTTGTTTTTAAGTTTAATAGGTTTTTAATTTTATATCTTTTTATTTTTAGAGTTAAGAATTTATTTATTTAGTTCTTTTTGTTTTAGTAGATTTTATTTTTTATTTTTTTAGTTGAGTCTTTTTATTATTTTAGTTAGGTACAAATTAAACACACACAAAAAAACATCCTAACTAACCCACTCACCCTCACTTAATTCCCCTAAACTCCCACACACCTTAACACCCTTACACCACTATTCATCATCTTCTTCTCCAACAACACTCATTCTCTCTCTCCTAAACAACCAAAATCACCTCACCCTCTCTCCTCTCTCCTCTCACCTGCCTCATCCCAAAATTCGGCGACCCTTTACCCGGAACCCCCATCATCGGCGTTCCCACCAAGTCCGGCGCTGGCAGCCCCTACCCACCGACCTGCTAAACTCAACCCGCCGGCGGCCAAGCACACCTTATACCCCAAACCGTGACCCACCTAACACCGGCGACCCATGGCCAAGAACCCTACAACCAACGTCGCCCGATCCATCCCACCTACCACGAACCTACCCCCTACCCGCCGGCAACGACTAGCGGCGACCCCTGTCCGGAGCTGTCCCATTCCCGATTGCCCCGGCGACCTCCACATTTCCGACGGCAACTCCCCACCTGCTCGCGTCTACCTCATCCCCTCGCCAGACCCCGTCAGCCACCTCCGTCGGCGTCGCCAGAACCCTGTCATCACCCCTCTGCCTAATACCTCCTCCGGCGCAGTCCACCTGCCTAGACGAAACCTCCGGCGATAACCCCCGCCGGAACTGCAACCCCCATCTACCACCTACCCAAGACCCATTACCCATTTCTTCCCATTAACGATTTCTTCTACCTGCCAACTTCCAAGACTAACCAAAAACCAAAATAAAAACCCATGTGCCAAATCTTAACACATTCAGCCCTAATAACCAAAATGCCCCCCAACTATATCTTTTAACCATTGCCCAAAATAATCCTTATACCAAATCAGATTTTATACCCTCATTCTCCCCACTATCATAACCTCACACCCAAACCACATGCACCATCTATTAATTCCTAAACTAACCCTTACCCGCACCTTATACAACCTCTTGCACCTTAATTCTTCCAAAAATACCCCCATGCTCCATGTGCCTACTATATATTGAACATGAAGACCCCATAGGAAAAAAAGGCTAGATAGATAGGAATTTGTAGAGAGAGAAAACACCATTTTAGTGTAGTTTTAGATTAGAATTTTTATTTTATTATTTTTTAGATAGTGAGGAGAAAATAAATTGTTGTGAGGATTAAATTGAGTGAGATTCTTGATGTAATTGTGTTTGAATCATTTAAATTAAGGGATGTGAATTTCAACTCATGGATTGAAGATCAATTAAGCATCAAGAGATTGGGATTTGATTGTTCTTTTCTCTTCTCATTTATTTTATGACTTTGATTATTAATTTGTCATATTTCATATCATGTTAGGCTAAATCCCCTTTCAAGGGGTGGGGTAAAACCCTTATTTGATGTTATTTTATTTTAATTAGTTTAATTACTTGAAAAGTCCCTTTGAATGTTAATTTTGATCCCTCACCCTTAAATTTACGCCTCGAGAGAGGGTAAATGATTTTAGAGAGAAAATCGAAATTCTAGTGATAATACCCATTTTAGATTCGAACTAGAGATAGGGGTTTCTTAAGTGGGGTATTATAACTTGAATTTCAACTCTAAATTTATTTTCTAAAATTTACATAAATTTTAATTAATCGATCCTAGCGGCTGATTAATTAAAAGGAGTGTAGATTTATTTTTCTAGAGTTGTGAAGTATTAAACTTAATTTTCTAAAATATTACTATTAAAATTACATTTGCAACGAGAGTTGATTTGTAATTTTGATATTAATTTGGAAAAATTCAATTAATTCAATTAATTAATTAGAATAACTAAAATTTGTGGTATTTCCCCATTCCTTGATTGTTCTCAAAATTATTTACCTCATTTATCTCTTATTTTTAGTTTAGACTTTATTATTCATTTAGTCACTTTCTAGTTAGTTATTTTCATCTTAGTTTAGTTTAGTTTAAAACCTCACCTCACCCTATTGTTTTAATATTGAAAAAGCTAAAAAAAGTAGAAAAAGTGAAAAAGCACAAAAAGAAAATTAAAAGTGAATTACAATTGAATTTGTCTCTAGCTTACTCCCTTGGAAGTGGATTGATACCCTTACTTACCTCTACACTTGAGATTGTATTATTTTGTAGGTATTTGAGGTTTTGACTAACTTGGCTTTCAACAACGACACATACGTAAAAGTCACTGTTGATGTAAAAAACTAGATTGCTCTAATTATTCAATCACAGATAAATAAATAAGACAAAGATTTTTAAAGTGGTTCGGCTAGAAATAAAGCCTACGTCCACTGTTATGTTATTGCTGAGTGTTTGTGGAATTCTTGATTACCAGTTCTCTCAAGAAATTCCGGTCCCTTTGAATGGGGTTGATACAAGGTATTTATAGCCTTGAGGCTGTACATGAAAGGTTCGATACATTAAATGATATACATGTGAAAGGGTAATACATTTAATGCAGCGTGCGCGTCAAGAATATAAGCATTCAATGAATATTTGAACTGTTGATTATCTGGCAATTAATGATACGACCGAGGTGCAGCTCGGACCGCCATAGTTGCTCGTTGATCAGGAGTTCCTCGGAGCACTAGAGTACCTCGGAGCGCTAGAGTTCCTCGGTGCGCTAGAGTTCCTCGGTGTATCCTCGTTGCTCGGAAAGAATCATGGTTGGTCGGGAAATGAACTTCCTCGCTGCTATTGTGCCACGTAGATTGACACGTGTCTTCGTATTATTCGTCCACATCAGCATATTAATTTTGGTATCAACAGAAGCCCCCAATGTTTCATATTTCGAATTTTGAGGAGTATGGAACATCCTTTCTCGGTTTATGGCAATATTAAATGACTTTCCTGGGTTTCAGGAACATTGTGTTCAAATTTCCTTCTCATTTCGCAGCTTCCGCCTTTTTTTTGAATTTTTTATAAGCGCTTCGATCTCCGTGCAGTTTTTGTCCTTTTAGCCGCCAGAAGTTCAGTAGTTTCTTTTTGGTAATCATTTCTTTCGCCGTTTCCCAATGCAAAGTATTTAAACTTCTTAGGTAACAATACCGTCTTCTACGTTTTCCAATTTTCTGCCTTCAAGCTTTCTATTCTCTCCTTCTCTCTTGTGCGTTCATCTTTTCCTTCGTTAGTTGTCAGCAGACCTCCTTCCTTCCTGTAAGATTTTCTTCCTTCTTCTTTTATTCATCATGGTTTACATTATTGAATCTCTTGAAAAGTTCCGCTCTGACTTTTCCATCCCATCTTGGGTAATCTTGGAGGAACTTTCTGAACCTCAAAATTATTTTCGTCTGGCTAAGGGACATTGGTTCCCCAGTCTTTTTATTACTGAATGTGGTTTTTCCTTTCCACCAAATCCATTGTGTCTTGAGTTTTGTCAATATTTTGATCTTGTCCCTGCAAAAATAGCCCCCAATTCATGGAGAATAATTAATGGGGTGCACAAATTAAATCTAACTCATGGGACTCGTATTGGGATCCCTGAGATTATGTACTGCTATAAGTGGGCCACTCTAGATAATATTTATTACTTAAAAACTAGGTTTCTGAATAGGGCTCTTGTAGTTAACCTCCCTGACTCAAATAGAGATTATTTTGAACATGGGTTGGTTATAAAAAATTGGCAATATGCCCCTTTAACTGGAGATGAAGTATACAACGGTCCCAGATGCCCCCCATATGGCAATGGGATAGGTTTATTTTTCATTTTATTTTACTTATGAAATTATGCTTTCATCATGTTTGACAAAATGTATGATTGATATCTCGTTATGTATTTATTTGCAGTTGATAGCAAAAGAAGAACTCCAAAAGAATCAGAGGTTAATATCAAGCATCTGAAACTTATCTGGGATTTGCACAAGAACATTGCAGACGAACACATCAGGTCTGCCTCATATCTGCTACAGTATAAGAGTTACACAACCTCTTATACTGCTCGCCCTGTTGAACCAGCTTCAACTCCAGAAGGTTCATCTTCAGATTCTCATCTTCCTTTAAGTCAAAGGATGGGTAAGAAAAGAGCTCCTCCTGCTCTCTTTGATGATGTTACTTCTGTTGTTGGGGCCAAGAAAAGCAAAACTGATGCCCCAGAGGCTGGGTCTTCTAAAGCTACCGAGAAGCCCCCAATGGTTCCGAGCAAGAAAAATTCTCCTGTAGATGTAATTACAATCTCTCCGACCAAGGCTTCTTTGGTTGAAGGTTCTGAACTCCCGTTGAGGAGATTGAGGAAATCATCCTTGGTTATTCCGGCTGAAACTGCCGCCTCTCTACCTGCTGGTGGTACTGATGTTCCAAACATCATTCTTCCGAGTTCTGCAATGAGCTCGGTCGTACCCGAGGTCCATGGTATTGATGAAAGAATTCCTAGGGATATGCTGACATCCTTAGCTGCTCGTCACCTTGCTTCAGTAAATTTCTCATACTTCTGGTTTTTCTTTCTTTCTCTGAAAGCTTGCATTTTGTATTGACTTTGCTATTTTTCTCATCTTTCAGCTGGTGAACTGTTTCAATAATATTGTGAAGAAGGATGAAGCTATTAAAGCTTCAAGCTCCTCGTCAGGTGTAGAGGATGCTCTGTTGGGTTTGACCCAGTCTTTAAAGGAATCTCGTCAACAGTATGTTGACGAAAAAGCTGTTTGGGAGAAAAAGTTAGCTGTGGCTGAAGCTGAGAAGGTGAAAATGGCCGAAACCTCCAAGAATTTGGAGGATAAAGTAAAAGGTTTAGAGGCTAAACATCAGGAATATGATGGCCAGCTGAAAAAGGCAGAGGAATAGTTATCTACCCTGCGAGATATCAAGGTCAAAAAAGAAGAATTGGATGTGAAGCTCTCCTCGGAGAAATTAAGAAGAAAAGCCGCGGTCAAAAAATCCTTCAGCGCAGGCTGGGAGAAAGGATGGGATAAGGGGATTGCTGCTATGACATCCCAAGTCCAATATGGGAAGTTGAAATACTTCCACGATGGTTGGGTAGCTGCACTGCAAGAGTTGAAGGTCAAAGACGATTCTGAGTTATTCCAACAACACCTCCCTGGTCCTCTTCCAGCAATTGTGGAAGAAGAAGAAGATGAGCCTGTCTCAGATGAATCTTCTATGGCTATGGGTGACCCAGTCTCTGCTTCTCAACCCTCTGTCATCGAGGACATTTCTTCTATGCCTCCTCCTGCCGAGAAGATTCCTGTTGATCAAACCGTTGTTACCACCGAGCAACCGAGCTCCTCGTCCCAGCCTCCCGAGAAAGTCTTGGGGGATAAGGAAAAGGTGTGAAGTTGTTCGGTATCATTTCTATATTTCATTACTTGTAATCGAACAATGTAACCTTTTGATGATCTAATAAAATACATCTTCGTTCCTCTTATTTATTGATACTCTGTCTGCTTTTATTTATTAACTCCTGCTTCCTCTTTTTTATTAGTTTTTGGCCAGAATGGAATCGATATCTGCTCCTGATACTGAGTTGATGCGACAATGCAATGGATATTATAAAGCTGGTCATACAGACCTAAGTGTATCAGAGATTGTCGACATCCTTGGTCACGATGCCTCAGAACAAGCAGTTGAGGCTTACCGGTACCTGAAGGATTTACTTGATAGATCTGTGGCCAATAATGTTGCATACTACGAATTGATCGAGGAACTTCATGGTTCCATAGAGGATCTTCAAAATCAACACAATGCAACAATGGCTTCGTTGCACAAGGATTATGAAAATAGATACCAGCAGCTCTCTTCTGAAACAGGCCATAAGAAGATCATTGCTGGATATGATATTAGGGAAAGGACCCTAAAAGGTGAAGTTGAAGCTTGCAGGCAGATTGTCGAGATCCTGGAACAAGAAAATAATAATTTACAAAAAAAGTTGGCTCAATATGAATCTGCAGCGTCATCTTCCACTGCTCTAGTGCCCGTTACTGATGAAGGTTTCTCTTTCTTAGAGGTCGAAAATGCCAAATTAAGGCAAGAACTGGATGATTTAAGAAGATCTGCCGTTTCTGGGACTGCTCGTGGATGAGGAAGAGGTTCTCGGGGGCGAGGAAGAGTTGCTCAAAATGTTGCCGAGGAGCAAAGTTCTCCAGTCGCTTCTCGGAGCCGATCAAGAGTTCTTAGTCGCAATGTTGAAGAGGCTCGTACCCAATCTACTTTGGAAACTCAAGCATTCCAATTAAACGTCAAAGATCGGGCTCTATCAAAAATGTCCAAGAAAAATCTATCCTTGGAGGATCAACTTACTGCAACGAAGTCTGCTCTACATACTAAGGATCTCTTTGCCAAAAACCTTCTCGAACAGTTGGATAGATTAACCTTTCAATTTCATAAGCAACCCAGGGAATTCTGGATGGCAGGATATAATGAAGCTCTTATTCACTTGGATGCTCGCATTGAACATGCCAACAATGAAGGTTATAAGCAAGGGTGGTTGAACGCACTGGGCGTGTTAAAATTAGAGCGAGGGCATTTTTTATGGGATTATCATGCTCCAGGATTACTAGACTTGCCTGTGCCACCTTTCAAATTGGACATGGCCTGGATCCCAGCTCGTTCCATTCCTCGTAGCCTCATTTCAAAATACCTCGGTGATTATAGCCTTCACTCCCAAATCGAAGTATCTCGTCCAGAGCATCTAATGGATACACCTTCAATAATGAATGTCAGAATGCTGAAGGACTTGAACTTTATTAATTCTCCTCTTTGCTTGGAAGATCCTCCTGCTGGCGAAGAGCCTGTCTCAAAAGCAAAGGGCAAGAAACCAATAGAATAGGAATCTTAATGTAATAGTCAGCACATACATGTAATATGTAACTTATTTTGAATTTTTAATGAAAGACTTCATTTTTGTTTGTAAATCTGTATTGGTATTATCTCGTGTTTATCAAACACTTTACACTTATGCATATGTATCTGTTAAAAAGATAACAATAATATTGTTCATTGAGCAACTTAATAAAAAGTTACAAGTATCAAGGTTGTTCAATCACTTAATAATAAAGTAATGAGTATAAATTGTTCCAACTGTTTCCAACCAACCATGATGGATGAATAATGTTTGTCGACCAACTACAGTTGATGGGTCTTTATCCCCGACCAACCATACTTGGTTCAATTTCAAATATTTTCATAAAATGTGTCCGACCAACCAAGGCCAATAATTTATCCTCGTCGACCAACTACAGTTAGTGGGTTTTTATTCCCGACCAGCTATACTTGGTATATTTTGGAATATTTTGTTCTTCAAAGAACTTTTTGTAATAATCTTACCTCCCGACCAACATAAGTTGTAATTTGAGAATATATTTGTATCTTACCAACACCGTAATTGATCATGCTGGTGTACACCTCCTAACCAAAGGAGTAGTAGTGGTAGTAGTAGTGGTTCTTTCAAAAATTTTGGCTCGTTGAGCTGTCCACTAGATATCTTACCAACCGTAGTTGGTCACACTAGTGTCGCCTCCTAACCAAAGGAGTAGTTTTTTGGCTCATACGAGCTTTTTGGCTCTTTCGAGCTGTCCACTAGATATCTTACCAACCGTAGTTGGTCACACTAGTGTCGCCTCCTAACCAAAGGAGTATTTTTTGGCTCATACGAGCTGTCCACTAGATATCTTACCAACCGTAGTTGGTTACACTAGTGTCGCCTCCTAACCAAAGGAGTATTTTTTGGCTCATACGAGCTATCCACTAGATATCTTACCAACCGTAGTTGGTCATACTAGTGTCGCCTCCTAACCAAAGGAGTATTTAAATTATTCTCGCCCTTTTATCAATCGGAATTGATCGTGGGTCTGAACTATAGTCTTCTTCTTATTATCAAGCAGCGTAGTGTACAACACTAGTATTCCCCGAAAAACTTTCAACAGAAAGAAAATGGTGAAACATCCTCGTTTTATTCATAATGAAGGAAATGCTTTACATTTTACATTACTGATAATACTTGCGCAGGTGTTCAGCATTCCATGCATTCTTAAATTCTTCTCCCTCTAGAGTTGCTATTCTGTAAGTTCCTGGACGAACAACCTCTGTAACTCGGTAAGGTCCATGCCAGTTTGCTTCCAACTTATTTTGCTTCTGAATGACTCTCTTTAGCACATAATCCCCTTCTTTTAAATCACATTTCTTCACCCTTTTGTTGTAGAACAGAGCTGTACGTTGTTGGTAAGCAGCATTCCTAATGGCTGCCTCTTCTCTAACCTCCTCGAGCATATCCAAATCCAGTCTTCTCATCAAATCGCTGACTGGGGAATTAAAATTCAGTACTCTATGCGTTGGGAGACCCAACTCGGCAGGTATCACAACCTCACTTCCAAATGCTAGCATATATGGTGATTCTCCAGTTGCTGCTCGGGGAGTTGTTCAGTAAGCCCATAGTACTGATTGGAGCTCATTGATCCAATTTTCTTTAGCTTCACTTAACCTCTTTTTCAAACCATTTAGTAATGTTCTGTTTGTCACCTCAGTCTGTCCATTGCTTTGGGGATGGCCTGGTGCTGAATGATACTTCAAAATGTTCGACTGATGACAATAAGCAGCAAATTCTTCATTATCGAATTGTGTTCCATGGTCTGTGATGAAAGCATGGGGGAGACCATATCGACAAATGATGTTCTTCCAGATGAACTGATATACCTTCTCGTACGTCATATCAATTAGTGGTTCAGCTTCCACCCACTTAGTAAAATAATCCACTGCCACGACGAGATACTTGAACCTTCCTCGGGTCGTCGGCAATGGTCCAACCAGATCAACCCCCCACATGGCAAATGGCCAAGGTGAGGTTATGGGTGTCAACAATGCTTGTGGAGTTCTTCGGATGGAGGAAAAATGTTGGCACTTGTCACACTTCTTGGCATAGGCTATACAATCAGCCCTCATCGTCGGCCAGTAATATCCCTGTGTCATTACCCTTTGCAAAAGTGTCCGACCTGCTACATGAGCTCCACAAGATCCTTCATGGATTTCTTCAACCAATTCTTTGACTTCTGATGGATGCACACATCTCTGCAAACCTGCCATAATTCCTCGTCTATACAAAACACCATTAGTTAACACATACCGAGCAACTTTATACTTCAATTTCTTTGCAGTTAGCTTGTCCTCTGGTAATTCTCCTTCTTCAATGTATGCCCTGATAGGATCCATCCAAGATGGTCCTAAATCAAGGGTTATTATATTCACCATCAGGTCTTCTTCTATGCTCAGACTTTCTAATACTTCAATTGGTATCGTTCTTCACAGCTCGGTGCGCGTAGCTGACGCTAAGCGAGCCAATGCGTCTGCTCTAGCATTCTCCATCCTCGGTATTCTCACCAATTGAATAGCATCAAATTCTGCCAATAACTCCATCACCTTCGCATGGTACTTCACCATTAATTCTCCCTTAACTGCATATACTCCCATCATTTGATTCACAATTAATTGAGAATCACTGAAAGCAATTACTTGCCGTGCTTCCATAACTTTCGCCAAATGAAAACCTGCTATCATGGCCTCATACTCAGCTTCATTATTGGAAGCCTTGAATTGGAATCGCAAGGCATACTCCATGTCAACATCATCAGGGGTGTTTAAAACAATCCCTGCTCCACAACCAGCTGTGCAAGATGATCCATCTACATATAATCTCCATGTAGGTAACTCGTCTTCAAATTTCTTATCTGTTAAAGTTCCTCGGTAAAATATCATCTATTTTCTTTCATCATCACCGGGTATCCTTCGTTCCTCGTCGGTCATCTGTTCGCGCCCTTTTACCAACCGGAGTTGGTCTGGGTTTGAATATGATGATTTTTCTACATCCACAAGTCCTTTTACCAACCTTGGTTGGTCTGGACCTGTGTCTGTTGATCCTGTATCGTCCACAGGTAGGTCAGCAAGTACCTTTTGTTCCTCGGGGGTATCAGGGTATGTGAATTCTGCTATAAAATCTGCTACAGCTTGCCCCTTTAATGATGATCTGGGTTCGTACACAATATCATATTCACCGAGTTCTATTGCCCAATACATCAATCTTCCTGATTTTTCTGGCTTGTGAAGGGCTTGTCTTAATGGCATGTCAGTATATACAATGATTGTATGGGCCTGGAAGTATGGCCTCATTCTTCTACTTGCTTCAATTAATGCCAGTGCCAATTTTTCTAGCTTTGGGTACCTGATTTCTGCACCTCGGAAAGCCTTACTTGTGTAATAAATTGGCTTCTGGACTCCATTCTCCAATCTGATCAACGCCGAGCTGACTGCATTCTCTGATACTGCCAGATACAAGTACAATTTTTCTCCTGTTATTGGCCTAGACAATAATGGTGGGGCTCCCAAATACTTCTTCAAATCTTGAAAGGCCTTCTCACATTCATCAGTCCACTCAAAACTTTTTCGCAGTGTTTTGAATAATGGGAGGCATTTATCAGTTGCTCGGGATACAAATCTGTTGAGCGCTGCAACTCGTCCGGTAAGACTCTGTACTTCTTTCCTCGTCGTTGGAGATCGCAGCCCTAAAAGAGCTTTAATCTTTTCTGGATTTGCCTCAATACCTCGTTGATTGACGATGTATCCGAGGAACATTCCTTCTCGTACTCCAAAGGTACACTTCGTCGGGTTGAGCTTCATTTGGTATTTATCCAGTTGATCAAAGGTCTGGCCTAAGTCAACTAGATGATCAGTAGCTCTCTTGCTTTTGCTGAGCATGTCGTCGACATAGACTTCCATATTGCAACTGATTTGTTCGGCAAAAACCTTGTTCATCAGCCTCTGATATGTTGCACCTGCATTTTTTAAACCAAAAGGCATAACATTATAACAATAAGTTCCCCTTGGGGTAATAAAAGAAGTATTTTCCCTGTCTTCAGGCTTCATTTTGATCTGATTGTAGCCAGAATATGCATCCATGAAGCTGAGTAGCTCATGTCCCGAGGTAGCATCCACTAGCTGATCAATTCTGGGCAATGGAAAATGATCTTTTGGGCATGCCTTGTTAAGATCGGTAAAATCAACACACATTCTCCATTTGTTGTTCTTCTTATTTACCATCACCACATTTGCCAACCAATCTGGATATTTCACATCTTCAATGAATTGGGCTTTCTGGAGTTTCTCGACCTCCTCTTGTATGGCCTGGTTCTTCTCGGGACTAAACACTCTTCTTCTCTGCTTCACAGGCTTGATCTCCTTATTCACATTGAGTTCATGACATAAGAAGTTTGGATCTATTCATGGCATGTCTTCATGACTCCAAGCAAAAGTATTCTTCATGTTTCTCAAGAAAGTTATCAACTCCTGTTTTATTCAAACATCCAACGACGATCCTATCTGGGTTACTCGTTCAGGATGCTCGTCGTCCAGAATAACATTTTCTGTAGATTCCACCACCTGCCCTTTTACGAGTTGAGATTCATCCCTAGGGTCAAGAGTTTCAATTTCTGTACCTTCCTCCACTTGGTAAGTAGTAGTCTTTTTCCTTGACTCTTCAAGTTCCTCTTGCTCGGCAGACGAATAATAGCATTCCCGAGCTACTTTTTGATCACCTTTCATAATTCCGACTCCAAAATTCGTTGGGAATTTCAAACACTGATGTACTGTAGATGGAACTGCCTCGAACTTCTTCAATCCAACTCTTCCCATGATGATGTTGTAGGCTGACTGCACACTCTTATCCATCACAAAGAAGCGTATTCTTTCTGTTCGACAAGCAGGCCAAGTTCCAATGAGTATATCCAACTTGATCGTCCCAAGTGGAAAAACTTTCTCGCCAACAAAACCCAGAAGGGGTCTATGATAAGGTTCCAATTGAGATAATTTCAAATTCAAGCTATCAAAGCATGAGTAATACATGATGTCTGCCGAACTACCGTTGTCTTCTAACACCCTTGAAATGACCACGTCCTTCATCCTCATTTTGATCACCAAAGGATCATCATGAGGGTAAAGAACACCTGCCAGGTCGTTTTTTGAAAAACCAATCACTAACTTTTCTTTGTTTACCTTCCTCGGACGATCATCCTCGGCCAGATTTATTCGCTGAATATATGAACAAGCTTGAGCCTCTCCGAGGTAAGCTTTTCTTTCTGCAGTAAGGTCTCCTCCTCCTGCATCTCCTCCTGTAATAACATTACAATCAAATGACCCAAAACGTATGGAAAATACCTCTCGTTCAGGCTGTCTTGGCTTCTTGGGAAGATCGGGGTCATCATCTGGATCATCTTCATGGTCCCTCTTCTTTTTCTCCTCTGCACGACGAGGAGATCTAGATCTCTCTCTAGTTCTATCATCATTCTTCCTCTCACTCCTGAGATCTACATATTTTGACAATTTTCCTCTTCGGATGAGTGTTTCGATCTCGTTCTGAAGGGCTATACAATTTTTGGTCATATGGCCATGATCTTTGTGAAACTCGCAATATTTGGCCTTATTCCTCAGATCGGGATTTGTCCTCAATTTCTCTGGCCACTTGATTTCCTCGCTATTCTTGATTTCTTCCAAAACATGATTAATACCCATTTTCAATGGAGTATAATTATCGTACTTCTTTAGGACTTCCCACGTCGTCCTATTATTTCTGGAATGCTTGTCACCACCATTACCTTTCTGGTCTTTCTTCTTAGACTTGTCGACCTCCACCTTGGTTTCTTTATCCATATTCTTCTTTGCAGCCATAGCCTCCTCGGCATTCATGATTTTGGCCGCTTTCGCCATCAACTCCGACATATTTTAGGTGGGTCTTTGGCCAAAGTGTAGTATAACTTGTTAGGCAACAATCCACTCATCAAAGCAGTGATCGCTGTCTTTTCTTCGTAATCTATGACTTCCAACTTCTCGTTATTAAAACGAGTTATGTAATCTCTAGTACTTTCACCTCATTTTTGTCTAACACTTAGCAAGTGTGCTACTCACTTTACTGGCTTTGCCCCAAAACAAAAATTGCCAATGAACAACTCGTCTAATTGAATAAAAGTTGAAATCTTACCCCGAGGAAGATTATTATACCATATCTGTGCAGATCCGGTAAGAGTTCCCGAGAATGCTCTACACCTCATCTCGTCGGGGACGGCATAAATATCGGCAGCAGCTTGGTATTGTTCTATATGAAGTACAGGATCTGTCTTTCCATCGTACTTGGGGGTCACCACAGGTGCTTTGAATTTCGATGGTGTAGGAAAATCCACAATGGCTTGCACAAAAGGTGTCCCTTGAACGAAAGTTCTCTGTAAGGGGTTTCTTGTCTTAGCCATTTCGCCCAGTCTATCCTCCAACCGCTGAATGGAACCTTTCCATGCTTCATTTCCTTCCTCAGGCCGCTTAGTCCGAGCAATTGATTGTTCTGACGTAGCTTCCTGAGATTTATCTCGACGAGTAGCTGGTCGTGATTGTGCTGATCCTTCTCTCAAACCTGATGGTGGCCGAAAACTTCTCGATGGAGCTCTAGGTGGACTCATATTCCTCCTTGGTCCTAATCGACTGAAAGGAGACACCCTGCTTAACCTTTCTAAAGCGCTAGTTCTCTCCGGAGAGAGAGTGATACGTTGATCTGTATCCGTAGCCTGTATTGATGAAGTTCGCCCAGGTTGATAAGAAGAATCATTAGACTCCCCATTGCGATATGACGCAGTACGTCTGGATCGTGATTGCCCACGATCACTCCGTTGTCCTGAATAGGTAGGTGCACCGCCTTGAAGGGTTTGAATGAGTTGCCTCATATATTCTTGCATGGCGGTTTGTCCTTGAGCCAGATTTGTCATAATTTTAGTCAGATCTGGAGGTGCAGATGGATTTGGAAGATTTCCAGTATTTCCAGCATTTCGATTACTGGATTCTGGATTATCTGCCATTGATAATAACTGATTTTTGCGAAAAACGATAGTAACAGTCGTTTCCCACAGACGGCGCCAATCTGTTGATGTAAAAAACTAGATTGCTCTAATTATTCAATCACAGATAAATAAATAAGACAAAGATTTTTAAAGTGGTTCGGCTAGAAATAAAGCCTACGTCCACTGTTATGTTATTGCTGAGTGTTTGTGGAATTCTTGATTACCAGTTCTCTCAAGAAATTCCGGTCCCTTTGAATGGGGTTGATACAAGGTATTTATAGCCTTGAGGCTGTACATGAAAGGTTCGATACATTAAATGATATACATGTGAAAGGGTAATACATTTAATGCAGCGTGCGCGTCAAGAATATAAGCATTCAATGAATATTTGAACTGTTGATTATCTGGCAATTAATGATACGACCGAGGTGCAGCTCGGACCGCCATAGTTGCTCGTTGATCAGGAGTTCCTCGGAGCACTAGAGTACCTCGGAGCGCTAGAGTTCCTCGGTGCGCTAGAGTTCCTCGGTGTATCCTCGTTGCTCGGAAAGAATCATGGTTGGTCGGGAAATGAACTTCCTCGCTGCTATTGTGCCACGTAGATTGACACGTGTCTTCATATTATTCGTCCACATCAGCATATTAATTTTGGTATCAACAGTCACGTTATCACTTTCCCATAGTATAATTATTCGGAACTGGCAGGAAGTGAGCTACCTTGGTCAATCGATCCACTATCACCCATATGGAATCGCGACCTCTCCGTGAAGTAGGCAACCCAGTAATAAAATCCATGAAAATGCTCTCCCATTTCCATATCAGGATGTCTAACGGCTATAGAACCCCTGTCGGCTTCTGATGGTCCACTTCCACCAAGTGACAAGTGGTACACATCGAAACAAGCTCGGCAATCTCTCTCTTCATCCCACTCCACCAGTACTTCCATCTCATGTCTTGGTACATCTTATCCCCTCCAGGATGTATTGCAAACTGTGACCCATGTGACTCTGCCATCACCAGGTGTTATAAGTCCTACCCTTTCGAGACAACCAATCTCCCGTTGAATTGTAAACTCCTTCTGAACTCACAAAATATGACTCGGCTCCCCCGAATAAGAGTTGTCTAATCTAATCCTGATGAAAAGAATCTGTCGCCTGAGCCTGTACCGTCCTCGTGACAATCTGGGGAGTGACGGTCATAACTGACATAAATAATCGGGCAACTCAATTCTAATGTCCGGACTCCTTCCATTTCGCCTTCCAAATTTAAGATATATGCCCTACTGACTTGCGGCTCAATGCGTATGCCACCACATTAGCCTTTCTCGAGTGACACTAGATGTCATACTGATAATCTTTCACAAATTCAAGACACCTACGCTGACACATATTCAGCTCTCTCTGAGAGAACAAGTACTGCAGTGACTTATGATCTATGAACATGCAAAATCTCTCCCCCGGCAAATAATGTCTCCAAATTCTCAACGCAAACACGACTGCCGCTAACTACAAGTCATGGGTGGGGTAATTCCTCTCGTGAGGCTTAAGCTTACATGAAGCACAAGCTATAGTCTAATCCTCCTGTTGTAACACACCCCCAATCCCCTATAGGGATGCATCCGTGAAAACTAGATACTCCACTCCTTCCATGGGAAGTGCGAGTACGGATGTTGAAGTCAACTTGTCCTTCAGCTCATCAAAAGCCAACTGACAAGCATCATCCCAAACAAACGGTACACCTTTGCGAGTCAAATTTGTCGACGGACCCGCAATCTTCGAGAATCCCCTAATAAACAGTATATAGTACCCAACTAACCCCAAGAAACTTCGTACCTCTGTGAGTATCGTGCGTTGTCCGCACTCCCTTACAGCTGACACCTTACTCGGGTTTACCAATATCCCCAACTCAGAAACTATATACACTAAAAACTGTACCTCACACATCCAGAACTCGTATTTTTCAAACTTCACATATAACTGATGCTTACGTAGTGTCTACAAAACCCGACGCAAATGCTCGGCATGCTTCTCCTCAGTCCGATAATAAATCAGGTGCCATCAATAAAGACGATTACAAACTGATCCAAGAACTCTTTGTTCACTATATTCATCAAGTCCATAAATACAGCTGGTACGTTGGTTAGCCCAAATGGCATAACCCAAAACTCATGGGACCCATATCTCATCAAAAAGGCAGTCTTTGATGCGTCTACTCTCGGATACATAACTGGTGGTATCTCAACCTCAAGTTAATCTTAAAGAAGTAAGTGGATCCTCCAAACTGGTCGAATAAGTCATCGATTTGGGGAAATGGATACTTATTCTGTATCATGACTTTATTCAACTCCCGGTAATCCACACACAGGTGTAAAGACCCATCTCTCTTCTTCACAAACAATACTGGGGCACCCCAAGGCGAAGTATTCTAACGTATAAAGCCTAGCCCCAACAACTGCTCAATATAATCCCATAGCTCCCTCATCTCCATCGGATCCATAATATACAGTGCATGAGCTATTGGTCGAGTGTCCGGTGCTAAGTCAGTGAGAAACTCATTCTCTCTACTAGGGGCAATCCCGGTATCTCCTGAAACACATCAAAAAACTCACATACAACTGGAATCGAGTCGAGCCGAGGGAAATCACCACCCCCTGAGAGGTCTCCTCTTCTATGTAATACAAATGGGTGGACAATCCTCCTTCAGGACAAGTCATCACCACTAAGAACATCTCCTGATTGGGAATCTCAAACACTATACTCCGACTATAGCATTCATTCATGGGCCTATACTCTGTTAGCCAATCCATGCCTATGATGGCTTCGTACTCTGACATATCTAACACAAGCATATCGACAAGCAAATCTAGTCTCCCAATATCTATACTCACACCCTCGAAAATAAAGAAGATAAGTGTCCCGCTACCCAATGGGGAACCTACACACGTAATTGTACTATCTTCCGTCTCTAACAATCCCGTGGCTCATGAAGACCTAGTGGATAAATGAGTGTGAAGTCCCAATGTCAAATAAAATTCACCCCAAAGTACCATGGATAAGAAACATACCCTCAATAGAGAGTGGATCCTATGGAGTTGCAGCCTGGTGGATGTGATACACACGTCCATACTATAACTGCCCCTGCTGGGGTGCGGATGCTGGAATGGCTGGTGCTACAAGCAAGTCTGGTACGGGAGATGTAAAAGGAATTTCATATACCTTAAGTAGGAAGGTCATACGGTAGAAGAATATGAGGATGACTTTACCGCACTATCCTATTTTGATGGGGACGAGATAAACACTGAAGAGAAGAAGATGGAGAAGTTTATGTCGGTGACAAATTATCACATTAGGAAGTCCTTGTTAGGGAATTCGGTTTTCACCACATATTCTCAGATGGTGAATCCCACTTTACTGCATTGTTAAGATCACAGGTAATTAAAAAGAACAAAGGGGAGAAGAGATCCAGCAAAGAGATGTCGAACCAGCAAGGTAAAATGAATGGGAACAACACTCAGGGGCCCGGTAATTTAGGGGGTCACAATCGGGTGATCCTCATAAGAAGTACCGAGGTTTAGATGATTAAACAAGTAGGCCAATAGGGCCAGCAAAAGAGACGCCACCAGGGCCAATGGAAATAGGGTCAGGGCCAACAGAGGCAACATCTAGATAAGCGTCAATTTTAGGGGAATTGCTACGTCTGTGGAGAGAAGGGACACTTAGCAAGGAAGACCCTCAGGGTAATCAGGAGGCACAGGAGCTGAGAGAACATCAATGGTACTAGGCTAGTGGCGGCAATGCCAGTATTACCAGCACTATTTAACCCACCTCAGGGACAGCAGCCGCAGTTACAATATGGGTGTGTGTATCACGTCGCACCTGGAGAGGGACTAGCACTGGGATCGGCAGTGGAGGGTATGTTCCCTATTCTCAAAAATCTAAGGCATATTTGGTTTGATAATAGTGCATAGTACTCAATTGTTAATACTACTTTGTTAGTGCATTGAGGATGGTAGACTTAACATTTGATATAGTGCTTTGCGTTAATTCACACGTGAGTAGAGGGGAACTTATACATTCCGTGTGTAGAGTTATAGAGATTGACATTGGGAGACTTAAGTTTATGACAGACTTATTTTCATTAGATATGTAGGAGTATGACATTATCCTAGGTTTGGATCAACAAGCCACTTACAAGGCTTGTGTTGATTTTTATGGGATCGTTTAGATTTAGTGGTCAAATGTATAACGATTGGTCGTACAATGGTGATCTCTATAGCTATGAGAACTATTATGGAAATTATGATATTTTGAGTCTAGGTATGGTAAAATGGATTGCAATGTAAATTTGGGTTAGTACGATGACCCTGTGGAAATTGGTGAACTTAAGGGAGAACGACGTGTTAATGCGCCTTAGAAATTGGGAGGAATTCGAGGAAAGATTTGTGTGCGGATTAATACTGATTAAAGAGCATCAAATTGGTGTTGCTCTCTAATTGAGAAAGATTCAGTGGTGCTGTTAAAATGTCCGTGATTTCGGTGAGAATAATATGCGAGTGGTTGGACCTAGGAGTAGGGTCATCAACTGATTTTGGAATATAAAGGGAGATGACTCAATTAGAAAATATGTGTGAGGATTTTGTGATTTGTGCATCATAGGCATGTGTTTTATTGATGTACTAACAATGGATAAGGTTTATGGACAACAGGTGTCCAAATATGAATTTTGGAAATGGTAGCGTAGGACCAATGATGGTTCGATGATGTTTTATAAACTTTATATAGTGAGAGTTTATACGGCCATTGGGGTTATAGTTACGAATTTCGCATGAATTGGGAAGTGTCGCCTTATCGAGAGTAGGCACAACAATGTGAAGATTTCAGGATTGGTTATTGACGTATACCTTAAATTAGGGATATAATGAATTTTCAACTCGGGGTACGTACATAGACTAGATGCTAATGATGCCATATTTTAAAGGATGAATAAATGAGATGTCTATCTAAGGATGAATGTATTTTAGTAAGGATATACATAATGATCAACGATTTTTTTATTGAATTTTTTTATGAAAAATATTGGAGATGATCCTCGCACCGTAGAGATCATATACATAAAGTCTCATCAAAAAATTTATTTTTTTACTATTTTAAAAAAATGGCATGTACCGGGGTATGCAACATAAGGAGTCCTTACAGGAGACTTTATGTATGTATGTATGTATGTGTGTGTGTGTGTGTGTGTGTGTGACACCCAAAAAGTTGGAGGGGACAAAATATGACACCCAAAAACTAAATAAGCTCGAGTTCAACCCAGCCAAACTCATTTTCATTTTCAAAATCGTTTCTTAAGAGTCGAGTAATATATATTTTTGGCAAAATGATAAAAATATAGGCATAATGATGAACTAATCTCATTTATTGGGTCAAAGATGCATAAAATTTCATTAATTTTTCTTTAAGCGAGCGAGTCTTTTTTTTATTATAGAGCATATATATTTAGACAAATATACTCACACATACCCACTTACTCTCTCTCTCTCTCTCTCTCTCTCTCTCTCTCTCTCTCGTACCCCAACCCCACCAAAAACTCGTCAGAACAGTCCATCGTAGAAGCTCGCCAAAGACAGTCGGACATCCTCATCGGAGTGTTTCTCTCTTCTCATTTCTCTCTCTCTCTTTATCAATTTCTTTTATTTTTCTGGTCCATGCTAGCGGCACCATCGTCAATGCTGGAGAAGAAGAGTTTTCGCCTGAAAAAATTAAGGTTTTACAAAAACAGTAAATTTATCTGTTTCAATTTTTCAACAAAAAAATATCGAATATAGGCGTTGTTTGATAGATCTTGATGACTAGATTCCAAATATATAAATTTTGTGACTTTTGAGTTTGGATATTTGAAGTTATGAACTTCTAAAATTTTGATGGATTTTTTTTTACGGAAAAAATGTAGTTAGATGTCAAAAGATAGTTTGAGGGCATGTTGGTTATTTTAATGCGCTCAGTTGACAAAATATGATATTGTACACTATCGACTGAGTCAAATGATCTATGGCATCATTGACAAAATCAATGGGACTTAATACTGTAAGGACACAAATTTCCAATTGAATCCTTTGTAGTTTTGGCTCAATTCCGGACAAAAACATTTGAGTCATAGGATAGAGTTCTTGACCATACTTCAAGCCTATGACATACTAAAGCTGAAGACGTAGCAGCCAAGATTAAAGCTTAATCAAATGCCGAGTTTGTTGTGCCTCGTTTCTACGTCAACAACATTTGTTCCATTTACTCTTAAGGTATGAATGCATTATATATTTATAAAGGATCTTGGAACATTTAGTATTGGGTGTAAGTTTTGTTTAAACTGTTGTTTATTTTTCAGAAGGTTTCTTTAAAACTTTAAAATAAAGTTTTTGGGTTAAACTCGAATTTTTAAGCTTTCTGGTTTTTCGTTCGAACGAAATTTTTGTACGAACGAGAATTTCGTTCGAACGAGGTTTGCCAACGACTTGCCACTGGAACTTCGTTCGATATTATCGTTCTAACGAGTTGTTTTGTTCGAACGATAATGTCGCTCGAACGAGTTTGGCAACGAGATTTCCCATCGGCCACTAGAACTTCGTTAGAAGGGTCGTTCGAACGAGACTTCGTTCGAACGAAAATCTCGTTCGAACGAGATTTCCGGCGGGAAATTAAAATTGGCAGTTTTGGTCAGTTTTTCCCACTACTTTTCTCCACTAACTTTTGACTGACTTATCAAATGCAGGAACCAAGATTTTGAGATTAAATTTTCACATACTATAATCTCCGAGAGAGAGTTTGAGAGCAAAAATTCCAAAAAGAAAGAGTTCATGTTTTGAGTGTTTATTTTTCAAGGAAAAATCTTTAAACACTTTTGTTTTCACCCATAGTTTGTTTATTCCAAGTTTCCATATAAATATCTTGCTTGGAGTGTTTGGAACCGGGTTTGCTCTACCGAGTTGAAGAGTTCATTTGGGTTTGCTTCTACATCTCTCAAAGACGAAGTTCGTTGTTTTGCTACGCCATTCTCACATGGTGAAAGGCACCATGTGTGGTTAACGGTGTTCGTAAAGTCTCATTGGTGGATTCTAAGATTCCGGTGGAGTTTCGGGATTGTCGGCTAGCACTACACCAAAAACAGCAATTTGGCACACCTTAATATTAAAATTTTGCCACACTTTAAAACAGTACCAAATTCTGGCACGGTTTAATGATAATCTGGCACACTTTAAAACAGTGCCAAAATTTGGCACTGTTTTTAAGTGTGCCAAAATTGAGTACACTTACTAAAATATAAAATGCTCTAAAAAAAATTACACTTCCTCACTCTTGAGGCTTCCCGCTCAAACTCAAGCCTTCGTCTCTCCCGCTCTCTCATGCAGGCACTCAGGTAATCGTTTATTGTGATTTATTCATTCCTTCTTCTTGGATTTTTGTTTTCCTTGCATGATTTTCTGCTTAATATTGATTGAAATCATAAATGAGATTTTGTAGAAAATCTAGGGTTTTGTTATGCTCTTTGAACGATTTCGACGACTTCTCTCCCATTACTAGACTTTGATATTAAGCGAATATATATATTAATCTGTCTTGGTTTGATGATAAAGGAAACCAACCGAATCTCTTGGTTGGATGAAAAAGGAAACCAATCGAATCAGATCTAACCTCCTATAAAAAGGATGCAATACTCAAATCGGGTTTACCCCCTTTGTGGGTTTTAGGAATTTTAATGATTTTTTAGGCTTTACTGGTTATTGGGTTTCAATTAGTGTAGGTAGGATTTGTGCACGTGGGTGATGTTTTGTATTGGATATAAATGGTTTTTCAAGGGTTAAGGGTTATCTTGGTTGAAGAACTGAATTATTGTTCATAGGTGTTCTTGCTTAGAAATTCTAGGGTTTGGGTTTTTATCTTTCCCAACTGGTAACAAATGATTTCTGGTGTTTCTCTTTCTAGCTACGAATTTGAGCATATGGTCATGGCCTTTTGAATAGACTCGGGATTTCCCCCTTTGTACCAATTCAATTTGGCCACAACTTCTTTGTCTATCATTGATTACCAATTTTTGTTGTTACGGTCATTTTGTCTTGTGAACTTTGATATTTGGATATGTTTATTTGTGAATGAAGGTTGCGACCAATTACCTTTTGACTTATGAGATTATTGATATGCACTAAATTTATTTGTATATGAGATTGTTGATATGCATTAACTTTATGTTTTGGTGGCTTAGATCTTTTACACCGCTCCCAGGTTGTAGATGACTCATTCAAGGTACCAAAAGACTTAAAAAATAAAATTCATGGGTGAGAAAATATACTCACTGATCCCATTCCTCAAATATTTAAGTAGGGTGATCTGATTATGTAATTATAACTATGAATGGAGGTTCTGCTGATTGTTTAGATATCTCCCGCTTCTCTATTTTTACATTTTTTACTTAGGTTGCTTATTTTTTCCTTCGGTTTAATATAATAGCTTTTTAGGAGATCAGTAAGTTTTAATTAATTATATTATTTCATTCCATTTAATTTGTTGCCTCAACTTTACAACTTTGCAATCATGGTGTTTGATATATTGCCAAAAGGACGTGTCGCCCAAAAAATCATATTTGTCCTTTAACCTTTGAGAGGTAGATTTAATTATACAAGAGGTTTTAGGATGTATTACTATGAATTCGGTAATAGTTTGAGTTACATAAAGTTAGGCATATTTGAATGGTCGTTTTGGTAGAAGTGTTTCTTGAATTGTGCGAGTTTGATTATAATAATGCCAGTCAAGCTTATAGGTGGAAATTTATGTTTTGGCCTCCCGCCACACAACATTGCACGATACGATTATAACAATTCATAGATGACACACAACGCATGACATAGACAAGTATATCGTGTTTGTCCCAAGAAACCCCAACACAAACACACATCTTGAGTGTATTTAACAAAAAATCCTATGAAGTTTTATTTCAATATTTCGGACGCTCAAGTAGTTTAATTTTCCTAATTAACTAATATCAAGCTCCTAATCTTTGTATTTTTCACCCACATTATGATGATATTTATGAGGGTGTGACAAGTACCAATTTATTTTTCTCTCCTTCAAATGATGATTGCTTAATCCAATATATATATCTCTCCTTCAAATGATGATTGCTTAATCCAATATGTAATTTTTTTTTATTTTCCCTTATTTCATACTTAATTATGTTTTAGTGCTTTTACAAAATATATGATTTGAAATTTACTTATATTATCATGAGAGTTAATGTCCATATGTACTTCAAAGTCACTATGGCATATTGGGTATAATGCATCGTGTAGATTACAATGTAACATGTTATTGTACACATACTGGTGCTTATCCCCACACACACCCACACCGATAACCTGATTAATTGTGTTTTTTCAGATATTTATGTTTATGCGTCACATTAAGTAGTATCAGACTCTCTTATAATTTGGGATGTGGATTTTATGGAAACTAAGGACTTATGAACTTGATAAGACTTTCTATGCTGAAAAGACAAATGTCCCCGTCACCTGTAGAATTTTCAATAGTTAATACTATTTATCTTTTGTCAAATGTGCAATCTTATCATGGAGATTTCAGTCCAATTATTTGTGAAGACTTATCTATTTATACGTTGTTTATGTTGAATGTTATGTTTGGATATTAATAGGAAACTCCATAGGAAAATTTGTCGGATAAACAAATTAAGGCTCTCATGAATTAAACAAAGTGAACATAAGATGGTGGGACATAAGTTGTGGAAGCAAAGGCTGGAAAGGGATCAACTTTGGAATGTTTTTGGTTGATAAGATATTTGACAGTTGATTAATGGTCGAATCATATATATTTATTGCTTAAAATTTATACTCCTTAAATATAAACGGCCTTACAAAATGAATCCTTGAACCTTATTATAAACGTGTAACTTGGAGTCATCATATGCTCATTAATCATCGAGGATGCCCTCTTCAACACAGTTTATAGGAGGTTCTTGAATAATTTCTTGAATAGGTTTTTGAGCACTAACCGGAGGTTCTTGAATAGGCTTCTTTATAAACATAGGATTCTTGGAAACTTTAGCTTGAGTTTTTAAGACTTTAGGATTCTTGACGATACAATTATCGATCACATGGCATTTTCTTTGACAGTGGAAGCAATAAAGAAGGGACATTTTCATAAGAAATATATTGTTAAAACCCCTAGCACCTAATCCAATCCAAACTCTGCCAAGGTTTTTTAAGGTGGTATCCATCTCTACACAGACCCTAGCTAAGCTAGGTCTATTTAGAGACACAGTAGACTTGTCCAACTTAAGGAGAATTTGAGTTAAAGTTTTCTTCATTTTTGTTAAAATTTGCTTCATTCTTGAATCTCTTCCTTTTTAAGGAGAATTTGTCCAATATACAATTATGATATTCTGTGACATAGATGTAGCCCCGGATTTAGTGCCATAATATTGGTTAAATATCCATATTGTGTCAATTAGTATATAAAAGTGATAGTAAATATCTTTAATAGGTTCTTGAAATGCATCATAGTTTTAATCATTAGAGAGAATCATAGTGGCTTCGTACATCCTCAATGCAGTATATAAAAGAACTTTTTCCCTCACTTATTCAAAGTTTGGGGTGCTGCCAGATTTTTAAGAAAATTCAGTTATTCTGTTTAAATGAGGGAGAAAGCCATTGTTTGTATTTTTCCTTAAAATTTTGAGATTTCATCTTGAGTGAACCATGCTTTGTGGCAGATGGGAAAACACATTCAGTATCCTGCTTTGTACATTGCGATTAGGAAAGAATAAAATGTTTTGTTTGCATCAAGTAACTGCAACCAATCAATCAAACTGAAAATTCATTATTGATATCCTTAATTGTGCCTTATAAATTGTGCCTTATAATCCATTCTAATGTCATGCATGTGGAATCAATCAGACTGAAAATTCATTATTGATATCCTTAATTACAGGATTAATAAGATCCCGTAGAAATTTATGCTTCCGATCTAGCCTTCTAACATTATAGATATCCTTATTCTTGTATAAAATCAGACAGAAAATTCATTGTTGATATCCTTAATCAGACTGAAAATTCTAATGGCAGCATAAAGGGTGTGTTTCGACTGTTTTGATGAAATGGAATTGGGAAAGCCTCTTGAGGTAATGGATCTTTTACTTAAAATTATACTGTATCTTCAACAATGTCTATGTTATTCTGCATGATACTTTCTATAAGCTTATTACCTTGTCACTTTTTACGATGATCAAGGATGGGAAAGGAGGTCAACTATATGATTATTATACTTTCTATAACTCACTAAACATGTTAATTTGAAATTACATTTTTGCTAATTTATCCATTTGGCAACGAACTTGCACGTTCTTTTATTCTGCTTACGGGTATGATTCCAAATGTAGAGAAACTTCGTATTCATCATATTTAGATACATAATGATTGTGAAAGTTTCTGACACTGGTGGTGAAGCTTGGGTTTCTATTTTCAATGATCAAGAAGATGGACTAATTCGATGCATAATAGATGAGCTTGATAAGAAGAAATCAGAAGTCAACCATACATCCATTTAAAACTCACATCCTTTGTCTACTATGATTACATACATATTCATCATGTTATTCAGTATTCTAGTTCTGTAATATGTTTCTCTTATAGTAACTAGTTTTTTATTTTCTTTTTCTGTCTCAGGATTCTGGTAGTTTGGATGGAAAATCAATTCATGAGCACAAAAGGTATATGATGTTCTTTTACTTTCTCGGATTTTTTAAATAAAAATGATGTCTTCTATTGGATAGGTCCTAAAAAATGTTTCCCTTGATGTTGTAGCATTGGGAAGGAATTAAGAACAAGGGACAATGGAGAAGTTTGTTCCTAGAGCACGTCAAACTGCAAATAGGTTTGAATACATGATAAACTGTGCTTTCATCTCAAATTTCAGATCTGAATCGCTTATTATCCCTTCGTTTATATTTTCAGTATTTCATGAAATTGGAGGAAAAAATTCATGCTAAGGAGGTTGAGATGAGTCAAATCCACGTGAAAACACAGGTAATTGATGTCGTTATATATATCCATTTCTTGCTTTAATTATTGGTGTTAAGAAAATGTTATGTTACTTGCTTTAAACAAACAGCAGCAACAATAGCTCCCATCATTAAACTTAAACTGTTAATCCAGGAAACTGTCTCTCCCTCGGCAAACACTCGCAGCAGCAGTGATTCGCAACAGCAAGCCAGCAGCACCCCTCATATCTTTTTTTTTCTTTCTTTTCTAATGGGCTTAGCCCTTGATTTAATTAAAATAAGGAGAAAAAGCCTCTCCAAGGCGGCGCATACAAGAACTAGAGTAAACTAAAGAAAGAGAACAATATTAGAGCACTCCATATGCCTTATTGATATGCACTAGCTTGGCATCACGAGTGGCAATGATGTTAGCAAAGTGTTTCATGATCTCCGACTCATCCATTTTGGGATCCAAATCAGAGGTAAGGATGGGGAGTGTCCCTCCCTCAAAAGGTTGTCTAATCTTTCACTCACCCTATCAAATTCTTCATCCGCGAGTTCCAAATTAGATTTTGTGTCTACAAAATGGTAAATATCCTCCTTAGCTTTATGGTTGATAGGTCATTTTTGGGACCTACTTAAGGAAAAGGAACTGAGATAATCATTTTGATAATTTTCGGCTTTTCTATAAAGATCATCAAAGTTGATTCCATGAGATTCGAAGAAGTCATTCCCACTATTATAAACCTTGTTTTCATCAATCGTAACGACCAAATCAGGGGCTGAATTTGAAATAGCTGCGTAGTTTCCATGGCTACTGTAATTTGTGGCATCCTAGGCACATTTTGCGAGTCTTGAGAAGGAAAGATAGCCCTCAAAACAGAATGTGCAGACCTGCTGGTGCATATCTCATCAAGTGAAGGGCTGGGAGTTGTAATAGACCTACTTGTTGAAGCAGGAGTCGGACCCACATTGGAGGCATAAGCAAAGTCAAGTGAAGCCTAGTCATTTAAAGACATAAAGTTAGCTCTCTCTCTTTATATTGCCGCCTCGATCACACATCAGTGCATTGTTGCTGCCTCGGTCTACGCAGTCCACGACACAGCCATGGAAACCCCCGCTTTCCCTCACCGACTGCTGCTAAACCATGTCTAGGGGCTGTGCAGCTGCTACCATGGGGTGCTGAAATAGGCCGACGGCCCCCTAAAATGTTTTAGCTCCATTTTCGAACCTTCTAGCCATATTATCCCATACACCAAGAGTTATTTCCTAGGCAATATGTACCTTCTAAATGCAGTCGTGTGCCCAGAATTTCTATACCTTTCTATACCCGATCTCCTGTCATGCCTTGCTTAATGGTGAATATGTAAGATGACATCATTTACTTGTACTGTTATTGCTTGGTAAAGGTGTTATGGTAGTATTTGCAAGTGAGGATTGCATTTTGAGTTTTTTCGAGAGCCGTGATGTGGAAAATCAGTGTCGGGGCTTGAGCCTTAGGTCCTTATTTTAGTTTTTTTTAGATGCTTCCACCTCACTTAGTCGAGGCTATCTGCCTCGGTGCATATGAGGCTTTAGCCTTAGGATTTATCGACATCTGACCTCATGTAAGCATTTGAATAGCTCCCCCATGACTATTATTAAATACGATCAGAATATTGAAAGAATTATGATGATACATGATTACTTTCCTAATGAACAACTTTTATTTGTAGGTTCTTTGTTGAGTCATATAGAATCTCTGATTCCCATATCTTTAGATGAGGATGATGTGCAGCTCCTAAGGTGATTAAGCTTAAACCATGTAGTCATCCACTTCTTGTATCTATATTTTCCTTGTAATTTATTTTTATTTATTGACATTACTTCGATGATTTGTGAACTATCTTTCCAAAGATCAATGTAGGATTGTTGCTAGTGTGGCTAGATGATAAATGGATGCCTAAGTATTAAGATATACAAGAAAATATACAACTAGGATTGCAACAAAGTTTCAAGTCAAGCCCAACAACCGTAACACAACAAATAGCTCCTAACAATTTTTACCACTCCACTCCTTTATTCACTTCAGTCAATTTTTCATTTCCTTCTCATGTCTACATTGGTAAATGCATATCTCCACATATAAGGCATTCTCGTCCCGATCATGCATCACCAACTGTTGTACAACATCTACTCAATAAGTTTCATCTTCCGTTAGAGGGTGAAAACTCAAAACAACTCCCAAACGTCCCCTTAAGAGGCACGGACACCTCGCACGGGACCAATGTAACTCGTAGAAACTCACCGCGTTGTACCAGGACTTCCGATTTGAGAATATGATGAGAATTTTCAAATATGTAGACTTAGGTTTAAAAACACGTCGTTACAGTGAGAAAACTCCAAATAACCCCCAAACGACCCTGCAAGAGGCACGAACACATCATACGGGACCAATAAAACTCGTAGGAACTGACCGCGTAGTCTTGAGACTTCTAGTTTGAGAATATGACGAGATTTTGCAAACATGCGGACTTAGGTATAAAAACACACCGTTAGAGGGCGAAAACTCAAAACAACTCCTAAACGGCCCAGTGAGAGGCACGAACACCTCACACGGGACCAATGTAACTCGTACGAACTGACCACGTAGTCCCGAGTCTCCCGGTTTGAAAATATGACGATAATTTCAAAATACGTAGATTAGGCTTGAAAACAAGTCGTTCGAGGGTGAAAACCCAAACCAGCACCCAAACGGCCCCTTAAGAGGCATGGACACCTCGTACGGGACCAATGTAACTCGTACGAACTGACCGCGTAGTCCTGGGTCTCCTGGTTTGAGAATATGACGGTAATTTCAAAATATGTAGATTAGGCTTGAAAACAAGCCGTTCGAGGGTGAAAACCCAAACCAGCCCCCAAACGGCCCCGTAAGAGGCACGGACACCTCGCACGGGACCAATGTAACTCATACGAACTGACTGCGTAGTCCTGGGTCTCCCGGTTTGAGAATATGACGATAATTTCAAAATACGTAGATTAGGCTTGAAAACAAGTCGTTCGAGGGTGAAAACCCAAACCAGTCCCCAAACGGCCCCGTAAGATGCACGAACACCTCGCACGGGACCAATGTAACTCGTACGAACTGACTCCATAGTCCCGGGTCTCTCGGTTTGAGAATATGACGATAACTTCAAAATACGTAGATTAGGCTTGAAAACAAGCCGTTCGAGGGTGAAAACCCAAACTAGCCCCCAAACAGCCCCTTAAGAGGCACGAACACCTCGCACGGGACCAATGTAACTCGTACGAACTCACCGCGTAGTCTCGGGTCTCCCGGTTTGAGAATATAACGATAATTTCAAAATATGTAGATTATGCTTGAGAACAAGCCGTTCGAGGGTGAAAACCCAAACGGCCCCGTAAGAGGCACGAACATCTCACACGGGACCAATATAACTCGTACGAACTGATCAGGGAATCATAACTTGCATAAGATTTTCAATTTTAGAATATAATAATAATTTCAACTCCTATATGTTATTTTTTTAGCTTGAGTAAGCTTTTTTTGTAAATTACCGGGTTACTAATATCTTCTCTTTTTTGTAGCCCATTTTTTTTGCAGGATAACATTTTATCATTAGCATTTATTCACGTGGAACACACAGAGAACTCAATGGTTTACAACAAGGGGTTTATTCATGATTCTATTTTTTGTGTTATGGTCGTGCGGGCTTTTGTAGTTTTATTGTTAACTTTTATGGCCGTGCGGGCTTTTGTAAGTTAATTGTTATATTTTATGGCCGTATGGGCTTTATGTTACGCAGATTTTGTATTAGCAGGTTTTGGAATGTCCAGAAAATAGAGGAAATTCTGTCCAATTTTTTTTTTGTTTGTGAACTATTAAAGACTTGTAATATTTTGAAGTTTGTATGTATATTAGTTTATCAACAACTTGCAATATTTTCAATTTGTGAATTTTCGTGCTTTCAAATAATTATTTTTTTTTCTTTTTATAAAAAATTTGGCATAGTTCAAAACCGTGCCAAAAGTGTATCAAATTTTGGCACGGTTTTGAACTGTGCTAAATTTTTTTTAAACTGTGCTCAATCTGGCACAGTTAAAAACTGTGCCAAAAGTGTGCCAGAAATATCAAATTCTGGCACGGTTTAAAAGTGTGCCAGAAGTGTTCCTGTTTGGTCAAATCTAGCACACTTTTAAACCGTTCCAGAAAAAAATGGCCATTTTGAAACACCTGATTCTAGCACAGTTCAAAACCGTGCCAGATTTGATCTGGCACAGTTTTAAACCGTGTCAGATTCCTGTTTTTGGTATAGTGTAGGCAGAGGTAGTTACAAGAAGACGCATCGGGGCTTGAAGGAGTCGAGTCGAGTGTTGTAAGTCATCTTACTTGTAATTGTAAATTCCGTACTTAGTGGACTTAAGGCTAGGGCCGTCCGAGATTTTTTCACGTTGTGAGTTTTTCCTCGTACATCGCGGCGTAGTGGTTATTTGTTTATTTTATCTTTTACAAAATCACCTAGAACGCATGCTTAGGTAAAAAGATAAAAATTGGTTTAAATCACTACTCTTGTTTAATTGGTGCAAATTCAATTTGGGTAAATATTAATTTAATTCAAGTCATCACTTAATTTCTTAAAATTAGTTTGGCCTAATTTGGTAATCTTTTACAAAATATTTGTTAGGCAAATATTTGTCTGACCCAAGCATCTACTAATTTCCAACTTCCTCAACAGGGAAGATTAACACCAAAGAAGAAGAAGAAGAATTACTTAACAGACCCCCAGATGATAAATTAAGAAATGGAAAATATCCAATACATGATTGGTGGATACCAACCACATAACAAATAACTATGTATACTCAGTTACACAACAGAGGAGAAAAGCTCTCTACCAGTTGAGACAGCAAATAGTAATAACAAAATTGCCATCTTTAACCACCTTCTCTGTTCCATAATCTGTAGAGATAGAGAGAGTAAATGAAACAATTACAATCAGATAACAAAATTTAAATCGAAATAATTAGGGCAAATTAATAACTGATGATAAAATAACATTGACTGAAATAATAGGAAATTAGCGATAGAATACCGTTTGTGAAATTAAAGATCGAAAATCGACCGGAATGTTATGTTTTACGGAGATGGTAAACGGATTAATGTAAAGACGATGATGATTGATATGAGAGCTTTTTATGTTGGTACACTTTTTGATTCACGTCCACTCACTAAAAATGAGAAGGGGGAGATATGGATTTTTGGATCTCACATGAAAGTCACATATTTTAAGATATTCTTGAAACTGTGCAGTGCCCTCATTAATAAAGGAAGATGTATATACATGTACAAAATCAAACTACTGAGAAGATGGGTTTTAACACAATTAACTGGCTTGCCACCTGGGTTGTGATATTAATTATAAGAGTTTAAGAAGTTGCATTTATGACAGCCACGTGTCAGTCTCACATGATTTTGCTCTACAATTTTTATATAGTTATATAGATTAGATACGTGAAGACAATAAGAATGCATTTTTTGGAATTCTGAGAGTTTTTAAATATCTTGAAAACTCAAAATGGGATCAAATGTTTGATAACTTAAAACACTAGTAATAAAACTTAAAAAGAAAAAGAGAGAGAGAGGTAGAGAGACTAAGCCATTAACCTTAAGGGTTAGAACCTCAAACCCTAAAATAAAATATTCTAATAGTAGTAGTAATAATAATAATAATAATAATAATAATAATAATAATAATAATAATAATAATAATAATAATAATAATAATAATAATAATAATAATAATAATAATAATAATAATAATAATAATAATAATAATAATATAAATAAAAAAAACTTGAGTCTAAAAAACATAAACCATAAATCCTAAAAAAATAAACCCTGAAAATTCCTCTAATGGAAAGGTGCTTGAAAATAGATAAAGAACTTTTTGAAACATTAAAATATTAGTTGAACTAAATGCATAACATAATTATTTCCTAAGGACTAAACATTAATGGCACCTAAAAATAATGTTTCTAAAAATTCAAAATTGTCACAAAAGGCAATGTTGTTTTTTACTAATTAAACCATCTTGAGATGTCAGATGCAATCTGTCACGCCACATAAAAACGGACAACGACTTCTTGCATTTTACTCGCATGCAGAAATCTGAAATTGATGTAAATGCAAGAAAATCTATGTATAGATATAAAATTGTAGCCTTAAAACCTTCTCCTTAAGCCATGAGGACAAGCATTCATTTTAAAATACATAGGCCAGCTCTAGGCATAGGCGAACTAAGCCGCCGCCTAGGGCCCCCGATTAATCGAGGCCCCTTTCGGAAAAAAAAATTAGGTATAAAAAAAATTATTTATGAAAAAAAAATAGTTGTGAAAAAAAAAAAAAAATAATAATAATAATAATAATAATAATAATAATAATAATAATAATAATAAGTTGTGAACAAAATTAGACTTATCACTTAAAAAAATGCCCCAAAAAATAAAATTTGTTTCATTTAAAATAAACACACACACTAAACCCACCAACATAATGACCTAACCCACACACCAAAAAACAAAACCCACACACTAAACCCACTAACATAACCCAACCCAACCCATTTAATTATTCATTTCTAACTCTAACTCTCTCATTTTTCACCCACTTTCTTTTATCACTATCTTCTTCTCTTATCTCTTACACTATTCTCTCTACTACTAACCAAAGCAAAAAAACAACAACCCCCCTCCCTTATCCCCCCCCCCCCCCCCCCCCCTTCCAAACCCTTATTTTCGGGCAGCCTAGCACCCCGCCACTCCCCCTTACCCATCCCCCCACCCCCCCAAACCACCCAACCCCCTCCCCCTCCCAAAATAAAATAAAAAATCAAACAGCCCCCACTCCCCCAAAAAAAAAATCAAGCAACACCCCACCCCACCCCACCCCACCCTTCTTTTTTCTTGAAATAACCTCATCATAATATGGGTTAAACATCTAGGGTTTCAATTTCAGAAAGTTATGGCATGTTTGGAGATTGGTTGGAGTTTGTTTGTGTAAATATATATTATTCATTTGCTTTGTTATATTTTTTCCCACTATATAAATTTGTTTGTGTTACTACTAATATTTGTGGTGTTTTTTTTTAGATTCCAATTTGTTATTTGGACATTTACAAATTATAATTTGAGATTGCTCTCAAATTGGTTACAAATCAGGTTTTATTGTTCCTCTTTAGCATTTTTCTTTAATATTGTCAATATTTTTGTGATTGTGTGATTGATTTTTGTTATTGCAAATTACACTTACTGTTGTGTGAATATGTCAACTAGAATATATCCCTCCGGTCACGAAAAAGGGAAAAGACAAAAACAAATTGAAGAAGAATCATCAAAATTAGTGGGTTCACTAAATAAATATTTTAATAAACCAAAAAAAAATAGAAAAAATAATATATTGATGTTAAACATCAAAATATAAAAGATTTAGATAATGAAATATTGTTGAATATCAAAATTTCGAAGAATTAGATAGTTGTGATATTGATGGAAATCAATTGTTTTGTGAATTGAAAATTATAAAGACGTTTTTACCTAAAGAAATTAAAAATTCAATTGAGGTGTTAGAATATATTAAAAGAGTGGGTTGTATTTTTTCACCCGTTTGGATTGTCTATAGAATAATTTTGACAATACCCGTTACGGTTGCATCTGTCGAGAGAAGTTAAAATTAATAAAATCGTATTTTCGTTCTACCATGTCACAAAAATGATTAAATGGATTAGCCATATCATCAATTGAAAAAGATTTGTTAATAACAATTAAATTTGATGATTTAATTGATAGTTTTGTATCGAAAAATACGAGAACACATTTTCTTTAATTTAATTTTTTTTTAATATAAAGCGTCCCAAATTGATTGTTCGCCTAAGGCCCCTAAAACTTCAGAGTCGTCCCTGTCTGTCATACAGGTTTATTCTCTTGAAGAACATAAATAAAAGTATTAAATTTTATCTGTGTCCCTTCCTACTCTCATTCTCTCTTTTGATATATCTCAAAACCTATATTTTCACTCATGTCCCTTCCTTCTCATTATCAACATATGACTAACGCTGAAAACCCAACATCAACAACTATTGATCGCCTTGACTATCAACATTAATAACACATGATATTTTGAGTAAGTCTTTTGTTTCACTATGACTTACTCTCACTTTCTGAGAATAAACTGTTCATTTTAACGTTTGGTTGAGGGTTGATTTCTTTGATAGTTTTGATTTCACTGTTGAGGTTTTAGCGAGTGTAGGTTGTCTATGGAGACTGGTGGTGGGAGGGGGGAGGTTGACTATTAGGTATGTAATTTGTTTGATTTATTGAGGATTGGTTTAAGGGGAGGTTTGGCGTTACGACTTCACAGCTGTTAGGTGTCACATTGTTGTTTCCATCACTAGGTATTGTCTTCTGACTTGATTGAAACTATGGATAACTTATTTGGAATTTATTAATTTTTTGGATTAAAATGAACTTATGTTTGTTTCCGTTGATAAGTTTTTTTAGTATTAGACATCAACGACGTGAAAGAAACATATCGTACGAGTGATTATATAAAGTGGTTACATAAAAGTGAACATCACATTAAATACATTAAAAATGAGAGTGAAATCTATTAAATAGCGCCCCAAATTGATTGTTCGCCTTGATGATTCCTGTACTTCGTCAATCTCCCCAATGAATTGGATTGTTTGGTGAGATGGGATCAGACCCAAACAAATGAGAGTGAAATCTATGGAATCAGTTAAAGGGCCGATATGTGCACTAAACTTTTCGGTGGGTTTAGTTATATAGAAACTTTTAACTAGGGGCGATACATAGTTATTTATAAAAATTTATATATACTTTCCATGTTAAATACTTCATTTGTTACACTACATGTTTTATATTTGCATTTTTTTTCATGTGATTTGTATTACGGCTGTATAAATATTAACATCAAATTTTTTTTTCCCATTTGTAGTTTCATCTTACAAATCAGCATAAAGTGTACTTCCTCTCAAGTGCTACGATCGGATTTCATATAAATGGTCTTAATGTGAACCACTTGCCAAAGTGTTGGTAACGAGATTCCAAAAACAAAAACATTGACCTAAATGGCTAAAGAATGATATAATTATATAATAAATAAAATGGGAAGAAAAACACCTCCTCCTAAGCATGTATAGTACTAAAAACTGTGAGACTAAGATTTGTAAAGATCGTGGTGACCATTTAATTGAGAAATAAAATTAATTTTAAAATCTTAATGCTCTCCCTACCTGTGTATTTTTTTATCAATTTTTTTATTTCTTCTATGACATTTAATTTTAAGTATTATTTTGTATATTACAAATAAAATTAATGTACTTCTGTCTAGTAGATTGTTATACCATAAATATGAGATGATTCGTGAACCAACTAGAAGGTTACACATGACTTCATTAATAAGTCAGCTAAAGACCTCTTCATACCCAAGGAGCCTAGGAGAGCCAGGGTCGCCAGCTCAATAATAACATTCATCAAAAATAAGGTCCTGGCCTTATTTAAAGACTAAGCAAACAAAAGTCTTAATTCTACCAAGTAAATGATTACCTAATTTATTTGGAGAAAAACCCTAGATATAAGATAATTCCTAAACGAAAGCCTAAAATATCTTCTAATATCTATCCTCCTAACTAAAAATAAATATATATAGATTACAATATCTTCCACCAAAATCCAGAATCCCAAAGCCCACATAATATCAACTGTGATGCAAAGGGTCAGGCAATACACATTCCAGCGACTCTTCAATTGCCGCAACAACACGCGAGATACAATTAAAGTGTCGCATGATCTTGCCATTAAAAAGCATGCCCTATTCCGGACCCTTGTACATAATTTTGCCATTAAAAAACTTTTTTTCCTTATGCTGATATTTCTCATAACAAATTAGCCAAAGAAACAAATTCAGTGTTAATTATTTTCGGGGGGTGTAACAAATAATTCAACGAAACAAAAGTAAATCTTCTCACAGTGATGCAAGGAACTATACAATTTGAATAAAAGATTGCTTATTGTCTACAAATTTCTATAATGAAATAAACTTTAACTTCCAATCTAAGTGACTTTAAATGTAGCTGGATTTCAATTAAACCTCTGCAATTTTACCCTCAGTGAATCAGTTTCTGGGTTTCTCCTCCAGGGAGGTGAACAAGAAGTTGCCAGAGAACATAGCTTCTTTGTCTGCGTATCCAAATCACATTGTCAAACAACAACAACAACAATAATAATAATAATAATAATAATAATAATAATAATAATAATAATAATAAAATCTAGTAGCATTGAATGGTGAAAGTTTCAGCATGTTAAGGAAGCATAGTGTTTTGGAGATGGATAAAGATAGCAAAATTTGCTGAAGCGGCCAGGGGAATTTTCAAAAGATGTTAATAATAAAGTTACATATAAAAGGGAGCAAACATAAATACAAATAAATCCTTTTTTAAGTTTACTGGAACAAAAGATAACAAGTATTGACTACTCGTTGTCCATCATTTGGTCCTCACTTAATGAGAGTCGACAAATTAAGTATTACTTTTTTGTTCAACCTCACTCGAGGGTCACGGAAAACTTGTTTATTCATCCTCCCAAATTAAAGCAACATCCTGGCACAATATCATATCCTTTTAAACAACCTCCCGCTTCCCTGGGCTACCATCAATAGTAATCAAAATACCCTTCCTTACAAAACACTTGTTGATCTATGATTGTATACTGCTAATTCACGAATATGTTCATTTTTAATTTATCCTTTTTAATTTTACCACGCATTCATCTTAACATTTGCATTTTTGCACAGTTGTTTTTTATATGGCTCTACTTGGCTGTCCAATTGTTCAATGGTACTTACCCTTCAACAAATTTACAGGGATACACTTAATAAAGTAGTGGTACTTCACTTGAACCTATTAGAGTTTTATTTAGCATTAAGGGTAGTTTAGTATTTTCCCTTTTATTTTATTATTAAGTGGTTGTAGTAGGACATTTATTCTCTCTTCTTTTCATTTGTATCGTATTCTAGTTTATATCAAGATGAAACCCTAGCCCCTCCTTTTCTCTTTTCCATTTGATTGTATATCTTTGATATATTATCATGGTATTAGAGCGGGATCAAAGCTTAATCTCATCAACGCAGTCCGCGGATCCAACTCCGCGGTGAGTTGGTTGGGGGTTGCAGGGGGCAGCGCCCCCCTATCGGGGTTCTGGGTGGAGGCCCGAAAAAAAAAAATCGGAGGTACGTTTTTTGTTCGCTTGATTGTTTTGAAGGTAATTATGGTCGTTTTCCTCCTACTTGTTTGATTAATTGTTTAGTTCGTTCGATTTGGTTCTGTTTGGGTACTGTTTGATTGTTTATTTTTGCAATGGCTGGTGAAAGAGATGATTCGCTACAATCAATTAGGGTGTGTTTGATAACGCTAATTTTCCATGGAAAATTCAATATATGGAATCATTTTCCATCTTTTTTATGTTTGATAAACAAAATTTTCTGTGGAATTGATTTCTTTAAAATAAATCACGTAACCACATTTTCCACAAAAGATGGAATTAAAAAACCTCCTCCCACCTTGTTATTCATTTTCCAGGGAAAAGAATTACCACACCAAATAAATTAATAAAGAATCCAGAAAATGAATAAAAACCTAAAAATAATGAAAAAAATTCCAGAAAGATAATAAAAACCCAATAATAATAAAATAAAATTCCATAAAGTGAATAAAAACCCCAAAACAATGAAAAATAATCCCGAAAATGAATAAAAATCCAAAAATAATGAAAAAAACACAAAAAGTGAATAAAACTCCAAAAATAATGGGAAAAAAAAGGCAAAAAATAATGAAAAAATTCACAAAGTGAATAAAGCCCAAGAAATAATGAAAAAAATCCAGAAAATGAATAAACATCCAAAGGTAATGAAAAAAATGCAGAAAGTGAAAAAAAATCCAAAAATAATGAAAAAAATACAGAAAGTGAATAAAATCCCAAAAATAATGAAACAAATCCAAAAATGAAAAAAAAAATAATGAAAAAAATACAAAAAGTGGATAAAACTCCAACAATAATGAAAAAAATACATAAAGTGATTAAAACCCCAAAAATAATTAAAAAAAATCCAGAACATGAATAAAACCCAAAAAATAATGAAAAAATACGGAAAGTGAATAAAACTCCAAAAATAATGAAAAAAATCCAGAAATGAAAAAACAAACAAAAATAATAAAAAAATACAGAAAGTGAATAAAACTCCAAAAATATTGAAAAAAATACAGAAAATAAAGGGAAAAAATCCCAAAAATGAAAAAAATCACAAAATGAATAAAAATCCAAAAATAATGAAAAAAAATAAAGAAAGAGGATAAAACCCAAAAATAACGAAAAAAATCCCAAAAGTAAATAAAAGCCCAAAAAAATGGAAAAAATACAGAGAAAGTGAATAAACCCCCCAAAATAATGGAAAAAATCCAAAAAACAAATAAAAACCCAAAAATAATGAAAAAATACAGAAAGTGAATAAAAACCCAAACCCAAAAATAATGAAAAAATCGAGAAAATGAATAAACAAACAAACTAATGAAAAAAATCCAGAAATTTAATAAAAATCCAGAAATAATGAAGAAAATGCAGAAAATTCATTATGGGGTAATATTTATTTTCTGGTTTTTTTATTTATTTTCTGTATTTCTTGTTTTTTTTGGATTTTTATTCTTTTTTTGGATTTTTTAAATTTTATTTTTGGAATTTTATTCACTCTCTGTATTTTTTCATTATTTTTGAATTTGTATTCACTATCTGAAAATTTTTCATTATTTTTGGTATTTTATTCACTTTTTGTATTTTTTTCATTATTTTGGGATTTTTATTCACTTTCTGGATTTTGTTTTCATTATTTTTGGGTTTTTATTCATTTTTCAGATTTTTTCTGTATTTTTCGGGTCTTATTCACTTTATGTATTTTTTTTTTCATTTTTTGGGTTTTTATTCATTTTTTGGATTTTTTTTTCATTATTTTTGGGTCTTTATTCATTTTCTGGATTTTTTTCATTATTTTGGGGGTTTTATTCACTTTTTGGATTTTTTTCATTACTTTTAAGTTTTTATTCACCTCCTGGATTTTTTTTCATTATTTTTGGGCTTTTATTCAATTTCTGTATTTTTTTCATTATTTTTCAGTTTGGATTTTTATTCACTTTCTGTATTTTTTCAGTAGTTATGGGTTTTTATTCATTATTTTTTGTTTTTTATTCATTTTCTAGGATTTTTATTATTTTTCTATTTTATATATATATATATTTTACTTTTTTTTTCCATGAAAAATATTGGGAACCAAACACAAGATGAAAATAGAACATTTTCCACCTGGAAAATAATTGCAATCAAACAACACCAACAAATTTTTTCCATGGAAAATATTTCTAAGTTTTCAATTCCATGGAAATTGACTGTTGGCGCTTATTTTCCATCTTATTTATCAAACACACCCTTAGTGTCAGATTAGATGAAAAAAATTATACGTATTGGAGTTATGTTATGAAGAATTTTTTGAAAGGGAAGAAGCTTTGGGGTTACATTAATGGCGATTTGGAGTGCGATATTCGGGCTCTTTCGCAAAAAAACAGCAGTTGGAGTGCGATATTCGGGCTCTTGAGCAAAAAAATTTGAGTATCCAGGAGTTCTATTCTGCTATGACAGATCTATGGGATCAGTTGGCTCTCACAGAGTCGGCTGAATTGCGGGCCTTTGCACCATGTTGCCAATAGGGAGGAACAACGTCTGGTTCAGTTTCTGATGGCATTGCGTGATGATTTTGAGGGTCTTCGTGGGTCGATTCTTCATCGTAGCCCACTTACAACTGTTGATTCCGTTGTTCACGAGTTGTTAGCCGAGGAGATTCGTCTCAAGACTCAGTCAGGGAAGATAATTCTTCGGACCCTAATCCATCTGTTTTCGCAGCCTCCTCGCGGCCAATTTTCAGTAATCAGAACAAGCCTTATTCGAGAGTTGCAAGTGATGAATGTAGATACTGTAAGGAGAAGGGTCATTGAAAGTCTTAGTGCCCTAAGTTGCGAGCACAACAACAACAATCAAATAGTCGACCACCTCAGCAACAGTTTTCTGGTTGGAAATCCAATAACCAATCTCAGCAGCGTTCATGTAGGCCTTCACAGCCTAATTCTGCAGCAGTTGTACCGCCACCAGACTCATTTGCATCAGGCTCTTCATCATTAACTCCATCCATGTCTTCTCTTGCTGAGCAGTTTCAAAAGTTTCTTGCCACACAGCCTCACGCCATGTCCATCTCTTCACCAGGTAAGTCCTCAGGTATTTGGATTCTAGACTCCGGCGCTTCGAATCACATGTCACCAAATTTTTCCTCTTTTGGTTCTTTTTGTCCCACTTCTTTGTTGCCCGTTACGACTGTTGATGGTACTCCCATGCCCTCAACGGGTGTTGGGACTATTGGCTGACCCAACTTATCTCTCTCTAATGTTTACCACATTCCTAAGCTTACAATGAATCTTGTCTCTATTGGTCAACTATGTGATGTCGGTTACTCAGTTTCCTTTTCTTCTACCTTTTGTCATGTGCAGGATCCACAGTCTCAGAAGGTGATTGGGACAGGCCGTAGGCAAGGTGGATTGTACATCATGGAGAAACTCAATGTACCAATGGTTGCAGCTTCCAGTGTTAACATGTCATCCTTTCGTTTGAGTTCAGATCCGTCTAGCTTTTATTTATAGCACTCTCGTCTTGGTCATGTCTTAGGGTCACGATTAAAATATTTGGCTTCTACAGGAAAATTAAGAAATTTGCATTGTCATGATATCTCTGATTGTAGCGGTTGTAAACTTGCAAAATTTTCAGCTTTACCGTTTAATAGAAGTATTTCCTGTACTTTTGCACCCTTTGATCTTATTCATTCTGATGTGTGGGGACCGTCTCCTATTATTACAAGAGGAAGGTCTAGACATTATGTCTCCTTTATTGATGATTATACACGTTAATGTTGGGTTTTTCTCATGAAACGACGTTCGAATTTTTTTTATATTTATAATAAATTTCATGCCTTTGTCAAAACTCAACATTCTACTATTATCAAATGTTTTAGATGCGATTTGGGTGGGGAATATACTTCTCAAAATTTCGATGAGTTGCTTGATTTAGATGGAACTATTCACCAATCATCTTGTACTGACACTCCTGAGCAAAATGGTGTTGCTGAAAGGAAACATCAGCATATTGTTGAAACTGCTCGCTCTCTTTTATTATCCGCATATGTCCCTTGTGAGTTTTGGGGAGAGGTTGTCCTTACTACTGTCAATCTGATTAATAAGATTCTGATCTCTCATTGCTCAGGTTTGTCACCTTTTGAAAAGGGACATGGGTGTGCCCCTGATTATTCTTCCTTAAAGGTGTTTGGTTGTACTTGTTTTGTTCTTCGACCTCGTGTGGAACGTACCAAATTATCTCTAAAGTTAGCTATTTGTGTCTTTCTTGGTTATGGTCAGAGTCAAAAGGGATATCGTTGTTATGATCCAGTTACAAAAAAATTATATGTCTCTCGCCATGTTGTGTTTCTTGAGCATATCCCTTTATTTTCTATTCGTGATGGCCTTCATGAACTCACTAAATCTGATCTCTTCAATATTGATTCGTTCTCTGATAATGATGAGAGTGTGCCATCTGAAGCACCTTGCACTTGCCATCCGATGTTCCTGATGCTCCCCCTTCTCGTGTGGCCACCCAAGCACCTGAAACAGTGAAACCTCCTTCTCGCTATCCAAAACGTCCACGTAAGTCCACTCAATCACCAGATTTTGTTTATTCTTGTTATTCTGATTCTTTTGCTTCATTTTTATCCTCTGTTCACTGCCTCTCTGAGCCTTTTGTCTTATAAAGAGGCAGTTCTTGATCCTCTTTGGCAACAGGCTATGGCTGAGGAACTCTCTGCTTTGCATCAGACAGATACTTGGAGTTTGGTCCCCTTACCTGCTGGTAAGCGGGAAATTGAATATTGTTGGGTATATAAAATCAAAACCAGGTCAGATGGGTCAATTGAGCATGACAAAGCAAGATTGGTTGCTCAGGATTTTTCTCAGCAATATGGTATGGATTATGACGAAACCTTTGCTCCTGTTGCGAAATTGAATACTATTCGTACTCTTATTACTGTTGCATCTGTCCGTCAGTGGCATATATCGCAAATGGATGTTAAAAATGCATTCTTGAACGGCGATCTTCGTGAGGAGGTTTATATGACTCCTCCGGGTGTTCCACATGGTCCTGGTGAAGTTTGTAGGCTTAAGAAAGCCTTATATGGTCTCAAACAGGCACCACGGGCTTGGTTTGAGAAGTTTTATGCGGTCATTACCTCTCTTGAATTCATTCCAAGTGAGAGTGATTCAGCTCTCTTTATCAGGTGCACCTCGGGTGGTCGTATTCTGGTCTCTTTGTATGTTGATGATATGATTATTACTGGGGATGATGTTGGTGGAATTACAGCGTTGAAGTCTGAATTATCTCGTTGTTTTGAGATGAAGGATTTGGGACCCCTACGTTACTTTTTGGGTATTGAGGTAGCTCATTCTCCAAAGGGTTATCTTCTCTCACAATCTAAGTACATCGGGGACATTCTTGAGCGTGCTCGCCTCACTGATACTAAGATTGTTGATACCCCTCAGAAGCTTAATGTTCATCTTTCCTCGTATGATGGTGTTCTTTTGCCTGATCCCACCTTATATCGCACTATTGTGGGCAGCTTGATTTATCTCACTATTACTCGTCCAGATATAGCTCATGCAGTCCATGTTGTTAGCCAGTTTGTTACTGCTCCTACTACAGTTCCATTGGGCAGCTGTTCATCGTATATTGCGATACTTGAGAAGCACTCGATTTTAGAGTCTTTTACTTCCTGCATCTTCTTCTTTGGAGCTGCGTGCATACTCTGATGCTGATTGGGCCGGTGATCCTACAGATCGCAAATCAGTTACTGGATTGTGTGTTTCTGGGTGATTCTCTTGTTTCTTGGAAGAGCAAAATGCAGGTTGTTGTTTTTGTGCCTTCCACAGAAGCCGAGTATCGTGTTATGGCTTCTACCACTCGCGAGGTTGTTTGGCTACGTCGGTTACTTGCAGATATGGGTGTCTCTCTTTCTCAGCCCACTCCTATGTACTGTGATAATAAGAGTGCTATTCAGATTGCTCACAATTCGATTTTTCATGAGGACTAAGCACATCGAGATTGATTGTCATATCACTCGTCATCATCTTACGCATGGCGCCATCACTTTGCCTTTTGTTTCTTCTTCCGCACAGATAGCTAATTTGTTTACGAAATCGCATCCAGTTCAGCGTTTTCGTTTTTTGGTTGGCAAACTCTCAATGTTTCTCGCTGCAGCATCGTGAGTTTGAAGGGGGATATTAGAGTTTTATTTAGCATTAAGGGTAGTTTAGTATTTTCGCTTTTATTTTATTATTAAGTGGTTGTAGTAAGACATATATTCTCTCTTCTTCTTTTCATTTGTATCGTATTCTAGTTTATGTCAAGATGAAACTCCAGCCCCTCTTTTTCTCTTTTCCATTTGATTGTAGATCTTTGATATATTATCAGAACCAAGTCACTTTAATCATATGAGTAGAATTTTCACTCATGGGATGATCGAGCTATAATAACTGAAATGCTCACTTTTGACCCTCAAGATTCACATCTCTATTTGGTCTACTATGACTCAAATCGCACTTTGATACCTTATTAATTTGCAATTAGGGTTTTATTCCAAACCTACCTCAGGTACACACGCATTTTGCACAAAAAAATTACCTTCAAATTTAAATCCCCACTTTAAGGCCTTATGTCCTTGTGGTCCAAGTGGACAGTGGTCCCATTAATTGAATTGCCTTTATAACGAATAAAAAATAAATAGATAAATATCAACAATTGTCAATGCAATAAGCAGGATTTACTTGTATAACTCGTATGGGTAAGAATACTTAAAGATAATTATACATGGCCGATGAAACAAGTGACCTAACACGACTCAACATACCAACACTATACTGTATTTTATTTTAAAAAGGACACTGTCATGGGACACGTTGAGTAATATTCATATTTCTGTTCATACCACTAAAAGGAAGAATAAACACTTGTTACAATATTTAAAAAATGTAATCTTGTCATCGTATTAATTATAAGGAATACAATTCAATCGACAAAATTACATTTTGAGTCCACGTTTTGTTAAGGTTAATTATATCATAGTCAGTGACCTCTTGCATGTCTCAATGAGCCTTACGGTCTAGGCATTTCAAAAAATAACATAAAATATAACAATGTGTCTGTATGAAAGGTGTCCCAGACAGGGGGGGCCCTGAGCCAAGTGGGCAATCTTACATAGCCCCTGCTAGTCTATTTGTTATAACTTATATGTTTAGGGCCCAATATTTTATATTTATACACATAAAGGGGCTTATTTTCAATTTTTGCATGGGGGGTCTTGTCAGTTTTTATCAATTTCAGAACCGGCCCTGGTCTAAAGTGTCAAAGGTGTTGAATGTAAGCGCAACGGAATTAACTCTTGACAACATTACACAAGAAAAAGTGTCTCTCATTCATCTCTCGTAAATAAAATGATTACAATGGTTGGTCAAAAGCCTTATTTATAGGCTAAGTTATCTTGGAGGTATTGAAGATAACACTCAAAGGTAAGACTAGAGAGGCACAATAGATCATTTTAAGGAAAATAGGAATAATCAAAGGAGACACGTAAATAAAAATACAAAAGCAATCATAACCTCGTGTGCACTTTACTCTCCCCCACTTAAAAAGATTGTCCCAAGCATGGAAGCAAGAGAAGAGACCATCACCCGCACAATCATCGGCAACTCCCCCACTTGAGAGGGAAATCTTCATTGAAAATAACCTACACACCAACTAGCAAAAAGGTGAAAGGGAGTGATTAAAAATCCCAACCATGGTCGACGAACATGAACTCTGGCCCCGAGCTTACCAGCTCATCGAAGGGGGATGGTGATGCCCAAATATGGGTCGAGGCAACGTCTTCAACTCCGAAAGTCGAAAGAAGTATCCAAGAGCAAACATCTTAGCATCTCAAATTCTGGTCCGAGTGACCCAACTATTCTCGACAAAAATATTGAGAAAATCTTACGTTGTGCCCTGCCCCGCCCCGCCCCTCCCTCTCTGAAGATGGGGTAAAAGTTGCCGATATCATAAACCTCCAAGTCTCTGTACCATATATGAGTAATCCAACACTCCTCGAAAATTAAAAGAAATCACAAGCAGGTTTCCATACCATCCTCTGTAAATCCCTCAAAATTCTTAGGTGAATCATCCTTGAGCATAGAATTTGTCATATCTAAAGTCAAGTAGTCAAAATATCGAACCAAGTCTCCCCCTCTCGCATACCTAGAGATCAAGCGTCTCTTCCATCTCATGAAACTTCCCACGACAGCAACTCTCATGGCACTCCTCATATAGCCCAATGGAGATGGGGTTGAATCTATAACTCTGATCCCCTATATATATAGTTAATGGCACATTACAACAATCGATGCGAGCTTGGATCGTCTCGAAGGTTGTTCGGCTTGACCGTTCAAATTTTTGCATAAGCCTCCATCTCTGTTGCAAACTCGAACACCACCTTTGCCCACTTTATTGAGGCCGCATATTAACTTGAGAGGAGAATTGATATCGAGTAATGAAGTTGGGATTGAATTGGGGGTTTAGGAAAGCTCAAAGAATATTCGAAAATTTGAAAGTTATGGGTGAAATGTAATTTTCGTAAGTTGAGGGGAGTGATTATGCTAAGATTTTGAAGGGGCTGAGTAGATTTAGGGAAAGTAAAATCGTTAATGGAGTAATCAGACTTGTGGCCCCCATTAAGAAGCAACCCAATCTCGATCTAGGTTTAAAGGGGCTCCGGCAAGGCTCGTTCTTATCCAGCAACCGGCGCTTGAAATCGACGGCGCCTAGGGGTGTTCAAAAAAACCGCCCGACCCGAAAACCGAACCGAACCGGCCTGGCCCGGCCCGGCCCGAAGCGAAACCGCCGATTTTTTTAGCCCGGTTCGGCCTACGATTTACGGATATAAAAAACCAACCATGTCGGTTCGGTTGTCGGTTTATACTTGGGAAAAACCGACTCAAACCGACCCGAAACCAATATATATATTAAAAAAAACCTAAATAACTTATATTTTTATATCCAAAAACCATTGCCCGCCTTTAAAAACCGACCCAAACCGAAACCGCCATTAAAAAAACCGGCCCAAACATGAAACCGTCGAAAACCGACCCGAAACCGAACCCAACCGAAACCGCCGTGAACCGAAACCGACGGGTTTTTTCATAGTCGGTTCGGTTTCGGTCTAACCTTTTCCAAAACCGAACCGATCGGTTCGGTTTGAATTAGGGTCCAAAACCGACCCGAACCGACCCATGAACACCCCTAACGGCGCCAATAGGGTGTTTGGCCAGTGTCAAGAGCGCATAACCTCGCTATGTCGCTCGGGAACCATCGGCAATGGAATCTCACTCAAAGGGACCAGTAGATGTTGTCCTGTGTCAACGATGATCGCCAAGCGCCTACAAAGGTGAGGGCTCATGCATCTTATATTCGCGCAAGGTGGAAGGCGTTTGGGGGTCGTTTAAAGGAGGCCTACGGTTTTGGTGTTCGTTTAATTCAAATCTAGGGCTCCAATTAAACCAGGGTGACAAGGATTCGAAGGTGATGAGGATTCGAAAGTGGTAAGGATTTGAAGGAAGGAAATTTTGAAGCTGTTAGGGTTATGTAGAACCTTCTTAAACGTCAACAAGGATAATCTAAAGTTGCCAATGTGAAGGCTCTAGTATTTCTTTGTGGTTTAGAGGCCTTAGGGATGGACCAAGGGAAAGGAATGGTGGTCGAGTGTCGTCGGGCATCGAAGCAAATATGGATTAATAACATCGGCAAACACATCAAGAATAGACGTGGCTCTAATACCAATTAGATACAAGTGCAGCGAAACAAACAATATTATTATAGAAGAAAATGTCTCTCATTCATTCATTTCTCAAAACTAAGTGATTAAAAGTTAGGGCTTATTTTGAGGCTAGGTATAAGGGGCAAAAATTAAAAAGACCAAAGAATATTCCAAGGGACTATGACCTCAACCTAAAATAGTAATCAAAATAGGAAATAACCTAAAGGAGACGCGTAAATAAAAATATACAAAAACACAATTAAGCCCTCATGACCTAGCGCGCACATCAGTCGGTGTCCTGCATGTGCCACGAGAGTGTTGGTGTTTCATTGTACATGGCAACTAGGAGTGGCAATTTTTTACACGACATGACACAAAATTGACCCGAAATTGGCTTGCCGTGTTCGTGTCAGAAATTAAACACGAAATTGAACCGAAACAAGACCCAATGAACACGAAATTGACCCAAAAACACAACCCAAATGGCACGAAATTAAGGACACGAATAACAAGGCAGGATGGATCTCTTTTAAACAGGGCACTTTCACCCTTTAATCCACACCCTCCATTTTATGCCACATGTCCCCATCTAAGAAATTATTAAACTTAAAGATAAAACCCAAAACTACTTTCCTCATCCCTCATTTTCATTCTCCCGTTTTTTCTCTCAAGTTAAGAGAAAAAACTCCACACACACACCCTCTTACGGCTCCATCTCCCCTCCACCATCTCCATCTCCAATTCAAACAAAAAGCATCTCCGGCTCCATCTCCGATTGAACTAAAAGTCATCTCCGATTTTAAAAAAGGTTGGCTCCATCTCCATCTCAGACCGAAATGAATAGGGCCACCAATCACCGTGAATGCCAACAAGAAATTTGTGTGATTTAGACTTGGTTTACTTTATTCGAAGTCTTCTTTGTGAATGTTATGTTATTTAAAAAATTTGGTTAAGAATGTTGGAGAATGTTGCAAAATTTTGGTTATGTTATTTACATGGTTTTTATTTATTTTTCTAGTTGTGATTTGTTGCAATTACTATGCAGATTTTTTTAGATTGGGCAAAAAATTGATGAGCTAGGTTAAAATGGAGAGATTGGGAAAAAATGGGGCTTATAGTCATGTTTTTTGTGTTTAATTGGGTGAAAAAAAGTAGTCGTGTTTTCGTGTTTAATTGGGTGGGAAAAAAAATAGTCGTGTTAAGCGTGTCGTGTCGTGTCGTGTCGTGTTTTAGGTGGGTCATGTTTGCGGCAACTAAAAAAAACACAACTTCGTGTCATGTCGTGTCGGTGAAAAACACGACCCAAATACACGATTTGCCACCCCCCTAATGGCAACTAGGTTGCTTTCAGAATCTGAATTCTCAAAACACTATACCATAACAGTTGGAAAGCTTAACGTTCAACCAACACGTGAATTGAGGGAAACTTCTTCCCATACAGTGCTCTGTTCTTTCAAACAGTACACTAAATTGAGCTGACTCACCCTATATTAGACAGCACAACGTATTTTATATAATAACTATGTCATTTTAGCAAGATATGCAAGAAAAAGTATAAAATAGAATCACATCATGGTATGTGAACAAAGTGGCATACCTGTTAGTGACAAGCAACTAGCTTCCCGGCGCACATATCTTGACATAGCCTGCAAATCAAAAATAAAACTACATGTAACAAAATGATATATTGTTTCATTCCTTTATTACAATTCAATTACATATATATGGGTTAATAATGTGCATTAGAGGTGTCTGAAGACACTTTGTGGGATGTTAAGAAAAAATAAAAGAGAATAAAATGCGAGTTTGAACAAAAGATTCTTATCCCAAATTGGGGATAGTGTGTGTGCATGAAGTGTAGGAGCCACAACAGCTTCATGACTAATACTCCGTTCATCTCAAATTAAGTGTCGCACTTTCTTTTCTAAGATGTCTCGAATTAGGAGTCGTGTTGAATGCACCGAATTTCACCATAATTGAACAAGGTGTGATCTCAACTATTACATTAAACTTGGTGTTTCTTAATATATGTGGCTTTCAATAGTGACTCTTGATTGTAACTTGAGGGAGTCCTTTATTATATGAGATCAGAAATCACAATTAAAAGCAGATGTGAGAACTTGCCTGAACTTCAAGCAATGCAGCATCATTTGGTTTCGAGGAACCTTCATCCGGTTTCAAGGAACCTTCATCTGAGAAAACATTCCTGCAACACATTTAAATCACAAGGAAGCATTACGAAGAGGAAAGGGTAATTAGCGACAAAACTTCTCAACCACAATTACAAGTTAGTGACAATCAAACTCAGAAGGACTTTCATACCCACCACTACCATCACTTTTTGGTTACACTTCAATAGAATGGATTCATCTCCCTCCTCAAGTGCTTCTGCAACACACTGACTATGCTAATTGGCTGTTACTTTTCCGTTTTCCTTTTTGCATTCATCAATTGGAATTTTTTTAGATATAACAGGTTCTTTTGAGATACAAAAGGTGGAGGGGTCATTCAGGATACAACGGCCGTCTTTTGGATACAATAGTTGGATAAATTGTGAAGACATATGCAACATTTAGTGCAGATGCTTTATCAATTTATTTATTTATTTTTGGCAAATTAGGGAAATTTGGATATTGCAACTGTTTTCGGACTACTGATGTAACCAGGATGCATGTGATACTGACTAATTTAAATGCAGTCTTTTGTGAAATCACTAATTTCTGGTTAAGTCCTTGAAGGTCTTCTATCCTTAGGCCTTCTTTTCACTCATTCTCTTGATTTGGGCGGTGCAAGGGAAAAAATGTGTTTCACCCTCATCGTTAGTCAAACAATCAGTTTCGACGATTAGCGATTGACCCAAAAATGTGCGAATGTGACTCAATATTTAATATAAGCAGAATTCAAAAATTTTGCCTTGTTCCATCTAGGAGATTGAAACATTTCAGTTTCCTAGGACAGCAATGCAACACGGCAGTAGAAAAACAGATTTGTATCATTCCTAATGCATACAATGAATCATAAACACACGAACACATCAAACTTCATAAAACAAAAAAAGAATTAGTCAAAAAGACCAATTCTTCTACTCTTACTTTTCATTCTTTCAATTGAGCTTGTAAGAGCCACCGAGTAGAAGCTTTTTCTCCTCTAGTAATTAATAAAATCCTCAAGGGTGCTGTCCCCAAAAAGAATTGGTCAAAAAAAGTTCAACAAAGTGAAACTCCATAAAACAAAATCGATTTGGTCAAATTGTGAGTTATTTTCTATAATTTTGAACAGTCGAAAGATTTTAGAGAGAGAGAGAGAGAGAGAGAGATGGCAGAGGACGAGAAAGCGAGTTACCAATATTATTCTATATAGTAACCTTATTTATTTATTTATTAGAATATACCCTTTTTTACCTATTTTGAATAAAAGGAGCTCATCTCCACTGTGGACACCCCATTAACTTTTATTTATATCTTCAACTGCAATAATCTTTCCGCAGATTAAATTTCCATTTCTAAATCTTACTTGATTGGGATTTTAAACCATCACCAGAGGAAATGGAAAACTCAAAATAGCAAAATTGAAGTGAGCTTGACCCCTCTTTAATGGTAGTAGCAAAGCAGCGGATCATATGTGCTACCATTGGGACTTAGCAAAGTTGGTGCAAGACACGGATGCGGGCAAAATGAATATTAAATTCTGGATTAAAATTTGTTAGTTTGTTAGGCTGGTAAGAAGTCACAAACGCGAACACGACAAGTCTCAATTTCGTGTCTATTTCGTGTCTTGTTGTGCCGTGTTATCGTTTCATGTTCGTGTCAAAAATTAAAGACGAAATTGACCCGAAAACACGAGCAATTGACACGACCCAATTAACACGAAATATCTCCATTTGAAACAGCCAACTCCACTTGCCCTTTAATCAAAATCGTTCATTTTATGCCAAATGTCAATATCTAAACCAACTACCACAATTGAACGAGACAAAACCCTAAACTTATTTCCCTCATTTCATTTCCTTTCTCCTGTCATTTTCTCTCAAAGATAAAACCCTCATTTCTTCTCCATCTTTTTCTACCTTATGGCTTAATCTTCTTCCCTCAGCCATCTCCGTCTACATTTCCCTTCCATCATCTCCATCTCCAAGGCTGCTCCCCTCCACCATCTCCATATCCCTTCCGATCGAGAAAAGGCTCCGATTGGAAGAAGAAAAGTTCCGGTTGAAAAACATGTCTCCGATTGAAAAGGTTGAAAAAAAAAAGCTCCGGTTGAAATTGTTGTATATGAAAAACGAGTCTTCTATTTCTGTTTGTTTGTCCATAAGCTAATTAGACCATTTTGTTTAGCAGAATTACGTGTATATAAATTGTTGTTGTGTTGTGTTGTGCATAATTCTTTTATTCTCATAATTTATTTGTGGAGAATTATTTGTGGAGCCTTCGATAATTGACTCGTGTCTGTCATGTTCTCGTGGCAATCGTGTTCCTCGTGTTAAATTGGATGAAAACTTGTAATTCGTGTTAAGCGTGTCGTGTCGTGTTTTATGCGGGTCATGTTCGTGGCACCCTAAAAAAAAGAAGTCGGGCCGTATCGTGTTCGTGTTTAATATTTTCTTGGCGTGGCGTATCAGACCAAAACACGACCCAAATACACAAATTGTCACCCCATATATATATATATATACACACACACACAGAGAGATGATTGCTAATGGGTTTGGTATATATTGTACATTCCCATGTCACTTTCCATGCATGAACCAAATACAAAATTTTGATTCCCAAAAAGAACTCATTGGTTAACCAAACAGAACCAAAGGATTTAGAACCCTGATAAAAGGTTTCCTAGTAATCACAATCCATCCAAAATATTACCGCAAACCAAACGAGGCCTAAGAGTTTCTTTGACGATAAATAAAGATTCCTTTCTTAGGGCCAATGGAATACCAGGTGGCAACATAAGGTAGGAATGATGTGCTATTTGTTGCCTCCTTTCAGAGACAGTTTGTCCCTCCAACAGCTGGGCACATGTCAAGGGTTTATTGGCGCGTGGTACAACTGTACAAGTAGTGGACATGTTACTAACACTAGCAGTGTCACTGCAAAAGGTGTATGATGCAAGAAAAGACAAAAGGGACAATGGTTGTTGTCGAGGAACTTGGGGTTTGAACATGGTGGTTTTTTCTCGATCATAAAGGTTCGAGCCATCTCGAGGCTCAACCAATTATGTCTCCCAACCTCCAAACCAAATATCCTCCAACATGGTTGTTAGTATGACGGCACGATACGTGATACGTATTACATGATACGATACGATACAACACCAAAAGATACATATGGTATGATTGTACCACAGGTAGCACTGCATCATAGCCGTATCAGTCCATTCAGTTCTATCACTCTGTATCGGTCGTATCAGTCTATATAGGCCTGGATCGATCGTATTTTTTTTCTTTATTTTTGGTTTTTCCTTATAAAAATTGTGGACGAGTGATCATATTATCTATTGTACTCTTAATTGTTTATCTTTTATTCTAATAGTTTTAAGACAATGTAAGAATGTCCTAAGATTGTTTCTAGATTATAACATGTTTTATTATTTAATATAATACATTCGTTACACATTTATTTATTTATTTATTACAATAGCTATTATATTTTGCATTGTATTGTATAATATGATAGCTGATATGACACATGATACGCAATACAAAGGTTTTCGATACACGATTTGACAACCATGTCACCCAAGGATCTCAATGTGATGCTAGATTAGATTTCGGGAACCTCGCGGATCCTGCAATCTCCACATTGGTGATTCCAAAACCTTGCGATTTACAATGTAGAGGAGTGTAACTTGTGGCCAAGGTCTTGGTCTTGTTGTCACGAGCCATTCGGACAATGGCCTGATACACACCAATCTGGGTGTTCAGCCACGTAAGGCTGTTCCTTTGGCCACGTATCCCTAGAGGATATAGTACCATACTATACTTACTTCTTTTTGCCGTACATGGAATGTCTTAAATCGAGATCATGAAAGGCATTTTGATTCTGAGGTCGCCTTGCAATCCTTTATTAATCTGTTACTGCATGTTCACCATCATATTGCCAAATAACTTGGCTAACAGTACATTTAATTCATTCTGGAGTTGCTTTGCAATCCTTTATTAATCTGTTTACTGCATGTCCACCATCATATTGCCAAAGAACTTGGCTAACAATACATTGAATTCAAACTCCTTGAATTCCAAGACAAAAGAGTTTGCTCGTCATCCAGATTTTGTATGCCCCCATTCCCATCTTATTTGTCACATACCTGGTCATTCTAGTACCTCAGTACATCATTAATTATTTATAACAAATTATCCACTAATTATTGTAACATTGGCCTTTTTAAGAAAAGTTGACAGTAAATACGTGTAGAACACAAAATATCAGAATTCCATCAGATCACCCACCACTACCACCACCACCACCTTTTTTCCTCCTTCAATAACGACCATCATAGTAGCAAAAAGCTCCATAACATCCAACTGCCAATCCAGGAGCCAAGACCTTGGTAGAAAAGGCCCACACCTGAAATCACATATCCAAAGACTCCAATGATACACATTATGATTTTCTCAATTCATTACAACTTCATTAACAGCCCATGTGATGGAAATAGACCCTTTTTAGGGATTATTTGTTAGTTTTATTTCCTTTTATTTTGTTATTGCATTTTTCTTTCTTTTGCTTTATTATTTAGAGGTAAGGAATAGTCATGGCATTTTTGTAATTAGGGCCTTAGCCTGGAGCCTAAGCTACTCCTACCCTTTAAATACCACATGTAATCTTCATTTGAGGACACTCTCCATTTGAAATATAAGAAATCTCTTGATTCTCTCTCTAAAAGTTAGGGTTTGGTTTATTTTCTTGGCAACTGACGTATAATTTACATCAAATTGGTATCAGATCAGGTGTCGCTCCACAGTGGTGTTGGTGTATCGGTGTATTTTTGTTATCAAAATCGTACGCTACAATCAATGGCTCCAAGGAAATCCGAACAACTATACGAGGAGATTCAAAAACGAACGGGAGAGTGGGTACAATCACAACAACAAATCTATGCACTCTTTCAACCCCATTTCCAAAACCCTAGCCCTAACCCTAGAAATCTCAACCCACAACTTTTACCCTGCCAAGCCCTCTGGCCCGAACCTTATTGCCACCGGGTCTGTCCCAGAAAGGTCTGGACAGACACCCTGCCGAGGCAACCACTTGCCGAACAGTGGCAGGGCGACAGTTCCGCCTCCGACAGAACCCCCCAATCCTATTTGACCCCCATCCACCTCCCCTACCCTACTCCGGCCACCCCCACTACCATGGTTCAAAGTCTCAGTATCGGTCCCGGTATCGGCCACTCGATTTTCAACTCAATCGCGGTATCGATCACGGTATCGGGCGATACGCAAAGATACACTATTTAGAGAGCGCAAAAAATTCAGAAAAAAATCTAGAAAATTTTAAAAAAATACGATTAACAATGTGGACCAATCAGATAAGTTTAAAACTATCCTTTAATATGCATAACATTGTACAATTGATTATATTGACGTGCTGCGAACTTGGCAGATTCAATGTTCCATAATAAATCAATGTTTTTTTTTCACGGAGGATACAAATATTATGTTTTTACAAAGAAAAACAAGTGTTACTTTTTTAGTAAGAGGATAATTTTTTTTTTTTTACAAATAGGATACAACTATTATATTCTTAGTATTATTTTTAGTAAGAGGATACAAATGTGTTTTTTAAGTATGTTATATTTTTCTAAAAAGGATAGAAATGTTTCTTTTTTAGTATTGTTATTTTTTTACAAAGAGGATACAAATAGTGATTTTGACAAAACACTAGATTTTTTTTACAATCGTTTTTTACAAAAAGGATGCAAATGTTATTTTCTTAGAAAAAATGATGCAAATGTTATTTTTTTATAAAAGGAATGTAAATGTTTTTTTTTGTTGTTGGGTTGCAAATGTTTTTTTAAATTGATGGAAATGTTATTTTTTTACAAAGAGGATGCAAATATATTTTTTTCTTGTGTTGCAAATGTTATTTTTACATAAAGGATGCAAGTATTATTTTTACAAATATTTAGAGGATACAAATATTATTTTTACAATAATTATAGTTGTATGTTTGTTTGTAAAAGAATAACATTTACGTTTTTTTTTATAAATAATAACATATTAAAAAATACCATTGGGAACATTATTATAAAAAATAATAACAAATAACATTTGGATCATTTGCATTCTTAAAAAAAAAAAACTGCCACATATACAACGCACTAAATTAAACCCACACGATGACCAAATAACCCACACACACAGCACACTAAATTAAAAAAACAATTAGCATTTCGTAACCCCCCAAAAAAATCACGCTTACCAGCATAACACTAGAGAGAGAGAGAGAGAGAGAGATTAATACCATCTCGGCCGATATATCACCGATATGGGTCGATACTATTGTGATATCGTCGATATGGGCCGATTCCATCGCGATATCGCCGATATGGGCCAATTCTACTGCGATATCGTCGATATGGGCGGATTATACCGCTATATAACCGATACTACCGAGAAATTACCGATATAGGGTCGATTCACATCAATAATTGAAAACTCAACTCGTAACTCGGAATCGGATCGGGGGGCACCGATACCTAATTAACTCGGTCGTATCATCGCGGTATCGACCTTGACTTTGAACCATGCCCACTACCCTTCGCTACCCCCACCAACCAAAACCCTTCCTCCCCCCCCCCCAACCCCTAGCCGTAGCTGTCGCGACTGTCCAAAATGGACAGCCCCAACCTGCTTTTCCACACCCGGACAACCCCGACCTGATTTTCCGACCCATTTTGACACCAAATGAAACCCTAAATCTACCCCATCCAACTTCCGCTCCAAACCCTCAGCTCGTGGGCTCCATCCGAACCATTTTCAAGCCCCACGCATAAAAAAAATTACATTTCCACCCCAATTACCTCTTGAGGCTCATTCAAGCTTATCGGCGGCTAGTCCAAGATTGGTTGCTCCACCCAATCATTCTTCCTCCCTCATCATCCAATCGGGTCAAATCAACGATAAAAACTCCCCTCCCAAGTCGGTTAATTATAAGAACAATAGAAACGACGAAATTTGGTTGTGTATTGGGGATTTTTTGACATTTTTGTTGAGAATGTTTGGGCGACTCGCACGCACTCTCGCGAGTCGGAAACATTTGATTTGAGCGACTTCTTCCCAATCTTTGGGCATGGGGATATGACGATTTTGATGAGGTTGGATCGGTGTTTCTCTCTCCTGGGGATGCGGTGGTGATCTTGGGTGATGTGATAGGTGGTGGGTATGTGGACCCATTTATGATAACTTTTGACATGCACTCGGAGGAAATTTTCCACGGCGTACCATTAAGGAGGTTCATCACGGGAATCTCGGGTCGCGATTTTGTTGGTTGGCTATGTTTGGATTGTGTTCCTATTCTCCCTGGATTTATTGCAAATCGCTACAAGGGAGGTTTCCGAGGACGACTCTTCTTCCTAGTGAGACGCTCTTTGATGGGTGTCTTACTTTCTTACCGTTCATCTCCTACGTTCGAGGACGAGCTTTTCGAAACCAGGGAGAGTGATGGAAATAGGCACTTTTCAAGGATAATTTGTCATTTTTTTTTCTTTTGTATTTTCTTTTATTTTGTTATTCTATTTTTTTTTCTTTTGCTTTATTATTTAGAGGTAAGGAGTAATAACGGCATTTTTGTAATTAGAGACTTAGCTTGGAGCCTAAGCTACTCTTACCCTTTAATTAGCCCATGTAGTCTTCATTTGAGGAGTATTTAATGGTAAGGATTGACGTGTAGTTTACGTCACCATGTGTGCCATTTATAAGTATTTAATGGTAAGCATTAGCAAGATAAAGTTTAAAAATATACATAGAATAGTATATATACATATATTGTTCAAGGAGATGGTATCGGTCATTTATTAACATCACAGAAAGACAATTTAGTTATCAACGGGATTGATTTCTTTGAAGCCTTTTCATCAACCAAAACATATCATATTATTTCCCAATAAACAAGTAAAGTCTAGCCCATGTAGCTAATGCATCTCTAACCTCAACTATATGAGGTAGGTGGACACAAAAATAAGTTTATTGTTATAACCCAACCCATGTGATTTAACCAAAATAGGCTTCATATCACACAAACACACACACACACAAAAAAAAAAAAAAAAAAAAAAAGGATTGGAGTCAGTTTACATGAAACTATATACATGTGTCAAGAACAACAACTCTTTTCATCTATAGATACTTCGATTAAATGTGGATCTCACAAGCTTTGTCATCATTTCTTGAATAGCCTCAAATCAAACAATCATATACCTTTTTTAATAAGTAACACCAGCAGATATCTTTTGCAAACAAAAGCTTCCCATCTCCTTTTACCAAATGGGTTTTAGGAGCAAGGAGAAGGTGGATTCAAAAAATGCATTTTCAGTCAGCTTTTCAGTTCTTGTGAATGGATTGACTGAGGGCTTTTTTCACCAGTTTTGAGGGATCGAGGGCTTTGAGCAGACTCATTTTGAGAGTGGCTGATGGAGGCCAAATCGAGGGTTTTTGTGTTGGTCCTTGTCCAATAGTCATTTCCTGTTCGTTTAGCATCTTTTAAAGAAATTGGGGGAGGAAAAGGAGCAACTGACAACTATAAGCATGATTCTGATCTAGGATGAAGACAAAAGCTGGAAAGACTGAATTTATTCCTGTGAGGTAGGTGCATAATTCTACTGATCTGGTGCACATCTAGGGTTTTGAGTTAGGTTCCCTTTCATGTACATATTTGGGTTTACCTCATGAAACTTCTCACAGGTCCAAGGCTATTTGGGATCCCGTCGAGGTCCTCGTGGAAAAATTTGAAAGGCGTTTGGCAGGTCAGAAGAGAAGTTGTCTATCCAAAAAAGCACGAAAAACACTCACTAAAAGTACTTTGGCCGGAGTTCCTAGATAATTCCTTCGTCCAAATTTAAAAGTCTGCTTTCTTTTCCAGTCTGTCACAAATTAATAGTCCTGTTCCAAGAAAGGAAAATGCTGGGCTTACAACTTTTTTGCACTGATATGGCATCAACTAATAATGAAGAGAAGGAAAGATAAAACCCACAGAATACTTTATTGGTACAACATCAGGTTGTACAGGGAAGTTGTACATTTTATTTGCAAGTATAGCATTACTTTTGTAGAAATAGTATATAAAACTAGGTGAGATTATAAAAATAACACCGGGCATTGGGCAATACCGGTGACCATGAGAGAACATTGATCCAAGTGCCTGCCTTGCATTCAAAGGTATTCATAAATTTTAGGAGGATAAATTTGGAAAGTAAATTTTTTTCTTAGATGTTTGACTTTCAAACGGTGACTACTAATTTGGGATGGAGTGAGTATTACCTTTATATTCTTCCATTCCAATGGGAGTGAAAAGTGGGTCAATAATTGCACATGGAAATTCAATAGCAAGGAATATGAATATTAATTAATGAAATGGGAAGTGTGTCATCGTTCAAGCCAGGGAGTGGCGGGATTATAGATCTGAAGAGCTTCAGCAAAGCTCTCTTAGGTAAAATGGCTCTGGAAATTTGCTTTAACAGAGCTCTCTGTTGCTGTCTTCTTTATCTTTCTGGTTCAGCAAAGATTATCTCATTTGGCTATCTCCTTTGTGTACTTTTTGGTGAGTTTACTTTGACAAATAGAGTTGTCTTTGATTTGTTTTGCTGTTTTCTCCTTTGGTGGATTTTGTTTTTAGTCGGGGGGTACCCTTGGAGTAAAGTTTTTGTGGTCGTCTTTTCTGAAATTCTTTTGTGGGTTGCATACACGACTGTGCCCTCGGTTTCCATCCCGTTTTAGGTGGCCTTGTATATATTTACACGCACACATGAATTTTACTGACTAAAAGAAAAAAAATGCTGAGCAGAAAGGTGGGACCCGATGTGGGCCTCAGCTTGAATCTTCCAATATGATTTAACTCCAAAAATTAAATAACTTTCTCAACTTCCCAATATGACTAGACAAATGTTTTGGAAATAGATTACATTAGTGTCCCTATGTTTACACTACTTCAGTACTGATCAAAGCTAAACCGTGAAAAGTCGAAAAGTGAAAACAAATTATTGATTACCTATTGAGTTGGTTGAGTATGTTCGTTCTGTTCGATGCAAAAAGAAGTAAATTTTTGTATCTTAATAAAAGAGTTCTCCCGAATCAATGCTATCAAACAGACGGAAAAAAGTGTCAAACAATCTGGAGAAAGCTTTACCTCCATATGACATTTTGCAACGCATCCTGTTTAGCTTCTGGAAGCATAGCCTCTTCGTAAGCAACAACATTTCCATAGAATATCTTCTCCAAATCCTTCATCCATTTAGTCAATAGTAAATTAACCTGCATCCCGACAGAAATAGAACAGAGTCACTAATAAAGTGCAGGCCATTCAACCAAATAAGTTCATTTACATATTTGTTTTGTGATCTTGTATAGGTCCAATGAGATCTTTATATTACCAAGCAAATATGTACCACCAATGCAGAACACCAGTAATCAACACAAAATTGTATAAAAAGCTGAGATTTTACCTGATAAACAGTATAGGTAACCTAATATTGTCATACGGATAGCCATGGTAAATACGTGTCGACTGTATTGAGACACAGCAGTCTCAATTCTACTCATGATCTTTTTTAAAACCAAAAGTTTGAATGATAAAAATTCAAGTCAGAGTTTCCTTCTGACCTATTCTGGTGTTCTTTAGGGGGGAAACTGAAAGATAAAATGAGATGGTTATGATCGTGATTTGGGTAAATTTGGGTTTGAGGCAGCGCTCACAAATGTAGATAGTGGAAAGCACCAATACATTTTAAAGAGATCTTGGGCCAGTCACTAAAAAATTAGAATGATAAGATATATTGAACATGTTGCAGCATAATTCTCTCTTCCATTCTTGTTTGATATAATCATACAAAATCTTATTATACATGGCCATGGTTCATTTAATTTTCCTCCCATTTAAAAAAGTCAAACGTGGGAGCAGCCTCTCCATATATGGTTGTAAGGCCCCGACATCCGCCTCTCCCACACCCTGCAGTGCAGTTAGGGGGTGCCTTGTGCACTGGGTACAACATTTACCTTTAAAAAAGTCAAACATCATAGCAACTGAAAAAATTACGCTGAATTTTTTACTCACTCACCATTTATTATGAAAGGTAAGTTGGCCCCGAACATTCCCAGGTCCATCCTACTTTAGCGTCCCATTTAATGCTTGATGTTTAACATAAGCCACTGGTTATGCGACCAAATAGGGTGAATGAGCTATCATAACTTCAGAACTTAAAATATCTGCCACATCAGTTTTCTCTGATTAATGTAGCTTTGGATGTTCACAAGTTATAGTCAATGTTTAAAAAGGCGCGAGGCGAGGATAGGCGTTTTGGCTCCAGCGAGGCGAGGTGTAAGCCTCGAGAAGTATTGAGGCGTAAGCCTCAAAAAAAAAAAAAAAAAAAAAAAAAAAAGAGGGTATAATAATATTAAAAAAAATACTAATAAGACCATAAAAATAACGTTACAAGGAAATATAAAATAAAACTACAAACAAAACATCTTTGACTTGCATAGTTAAGCATTTTTTTTCCCCGAGATGACTTTTTTTTCTTAAATAATTTGATAAAATCACATATTGGTTATTTCGGAATATGGCAATAAATTAATCAATGCAAAATCAAATTGACAAAATCATTTCTTTAAGTTTCATTCACATATTGGTTATTTTATAATATGACATATTGGTTATTTTTTTTAAATTTCTTTTAAGTTAAATAGTAAATAGTACAAGTGCAATTTTAAAACAAAAAAAAAGGAAAAAGGAATAAGAGTTAGTAGATTAAAACAACAATTTTTTTAAATTAAGTGCAATTTTAGAAAAATGAAGAGCTCTTTAACCTTTAAAAAAAGCAGTGACTTTGAAAAAAAAAAAACACAAATCATTAGTATGCATATATAGTTAATTGATTAGTATGTATATATAATCGGAATACATATATATATAGATATAGATATAGATATTTGCATACACATACATGTATGTATGCAATACATACATACATATATATTGTGTGTGTATATATATATATATATATATATATATATATATATATATATATATATATATATATATATGTGTGTGTGTGTGTGTGTATAGCAATGTTTTAAATCGCGGTCGCGCAGGGTGTCGCGTTCTGGCTCCTAAGTAGCGTCACGCTAATCACGTCGCGCATCGCGCAAGCAATTCATGCATTCCCGCTTTTTAATTAAAAAACTTATAAAAAAAAATATAAATAAAAAATAATATTTTAAAATTAAATTTGTAAGAAAGTAACATTTTAAACTGAAATTGGTAAAAAAAGTTATAATTGAAATTGATTTTTTTTATTTTTTTCTAAATTTACTTTTTAAATTGGCAATTAAAAAAATAATAATAATAACATTTTAAACAGAATTCTGAAAATAAGTAACATTCAAAGCTAAAAATAATAAAATAAATAAATTTTTTTCTAAAGTTACTTTTTAAATTGCTAATTAAAAAAATAATAATAATAATAATAATAACATTTTAAACAGAATTCTGAAAATAAGTAACATTCAAAGCTAAAAATAATAAAATAAATAAAATTTTAATATGAAATTTGTAAAATAAGTCAAGTTTAAACTTAAAATTATAATATAATAACATTTTAAACATAAATTTATAAAACAAGTAGTATTTTAAATTGACAAATATAATAATAATAATAATAATAACAACAACAACAACAACAACAACATTTTAAACAGAAATCTGAAAAATAAGTAACATTTAAAGCTGAAAATCATAAAATAAATAACAATTTAAACAGATATTTATGACACGTAGCATTTTAAACTGACAATTATTAAAAAAAAACATTTTGAACTGAGATTTGAAAAATTAGTAACATTTAAAACTGGAAATTATAAAATAAAAAACATTATTTACTGAAAAATGTAAAATAAGTAAACGTTTAAGTAAACCGAGAGTTTGCAATAGAAAATATTAAATAAAAGTAACCTTTTAAGCTAAACTTTTTAAAAAAAGCAAATAACATCATTGACACCTTCGTAAATAAGTAAATTGAGGGTTTGGAACAAAGAATACCTCACCCAAACAAAGTCCGTACGTGAAATAAGGTAACACTTTTCCTCCTCCTTGACTAAACTGTGATTTCTAACAAAAACATGAATAGCGTTCCTGTTGCGCCAAATAGCGCAAAATAGCGCAAAATAACGCACGCTTTTTAAGCATCCCAAATAGCAGCCTTGTTTGCCTTGCTTTTTTCCACCGCAAAACGCAATAGCGCGCTTTTAAAAACACTGGTGTATAGTAAAATAAACATAATTAATTGTTGCACTATCTTCAAAGTATGTATACGTATACCAATTTCGACATATATTAAAATAACAAAAAAAACAGAGTTCGTGATGGAAGATCACGTTTTTTTTCCTTTTCGCCTCAGCAAAAAGGTGTGAGGCGCATCGAGTCGTAAGCCTCAAATTCAACCCTGAGGCTTAAACCTCAAAGCGATTTTTTTGTGATTCGCCTTGAGGCGTACACCTCAAGTGATTTTTAAAACATTGGCCATAATGTCTTGTCATATAAGTTTTCTCTATAAGGCAATTTACAATGCCAAAGTGAACAAGACAAATGCAACACTTCCAATCATGATGACTTAATTTATTCACCTGTTTGCTACTTCTTGTTTACTATTCTTGACAATGTCTATGTAAATCCTCATCCGCTCGATTAAATGATGTGGTAGGGTAACTCATTCAGTTTATTCTTTTGGAAATTTCTTTTCGATCCTTTCTGATTCCGCTTCAATTGCATTTTTGGAATTGTGCAAGACGGTTTAGAAAGTGAGCATTCTCTCTACCATTCAAGTATTTGCATGGTTCTTAGCCATGAAAAGAATCAATATGTGTGACCAAACATCCGGCCATAGTTATGAAATGCACAAGGCGCACTAAAGCGCAAAGGTCTCCATAGAGCCTAGGAACAAGGTGTGCACTTGGATGAAGTGTGGCACACATGGTACAAAAAGTAGATCATATTGTATATTTGTAAAATGTTACTATTTAGATTTGAAATGTATAGCTTAGTTCGCAATTATACACAGTAATAAAGAGACATATAAAATGTATAATTAATAAACCACATGCGAAAATGTAAAATGTAAATAAGTTGTAGGATATTATCCAACATTTCAATTATTAAAATGTCAACAAAAGTAGAAGTACAAATATTCTAAAGAAATGTAACCCAACAACTGGCAAAAGATTAATCAGAGTCGGACATATTAATTGGTCTGAGAACGCTGTACTATTGCAGTTTTTCGATCTTTGTCAACTCTTACGTTTTCTGTAATGCACAAGAGAAGGCATCTTATTTTTCTTTAGTAAACAAGAGAAAGCTATGCTAGGGATTAGAGCTTCTAGTGGTTCGACTTTGATACCTTTAGTGTGGGAGTATAAATAAGGGATAGCTTTGCTAGATCTTAGGGATTCTTATGCTTTGACTTCATTTAGCTTTGGGGTGGGAGTTATCCTGTGATCTATGTTTCATTAGAAAATCATTAAAATCGGTGTTTTAAGTGATCTGTGTTTTATGTAGATGTGGTATGCTAGCAATGATTAGTGAGGTTTAGTTGGAGAGGGATTTAAGAAATGGATTCTTTGACGGCCACATCATGAAAACTCTTCAGGAATCATAATACATTTTGCTTCTTGTTCCCGTAAAGAATTAAAATCTCCTCTTGTAGGAAGGTTCAGTCCTGGCAGTTGATCATTGAAGTGTAAGAGTGATGTATGCAAGCTCTGGAGAGCCTAAGGGCCCATTCGGCAACCCAATTCCAAGCCTTGGAATTGGAATTGGAAGGCCAATTTCAATTGCCTTCCAATTCCATTTCCATGGCTTGGAATTGGGTTGCCAAACGCACCATAATTGTAATTTAGTACTTCCTTATACTATCTATTGCTAGTATAATAAGGGATATCCCTCGTGAATATTCCAATTGAGTAACTTTGGCATCAAAGTCCCTTTGCGCCTATATATGTACTCTTTCCCTCCTTTTTGTAATCACTTATAATATTATAAATGAACGAGAATTAGAGAAAAGAAAGACTAGTTTTCTAGTTCTTTTCGTCCAGATCGATTCCGCTAGTTTACATCACAAGATTTCATAATCACAAAGGGTCTCCGGTGTCAACTTCTAAGGTACATTCAGTAAGAAATACAGGTAAACAGGAATAACCACTGCATAGAAGGTTCATTCATACGGGGTGAAAGGGCTCTATAAATAAACTAAAAACCATTAACCAGACGTTCAGCAGCTGTATCCTTTATTACTGGTAATTCAATAGAGCTTGTCTACCTACAAGGGAATTCAGCTCAAATAACAAAATATTGAAGTTTAAAAATTGAAGGTCAACATTTGGGTACAGATCACTAACCCCGGCCTTGGAAACTCTTAGCTCTACATCGTGATTGTAAATCTCATACAAGTACTGGCCCAACTCAACGCCTTCTTTTCCATCTTCTTTCAGGCGGCGTAAGCAAAGCCACATGTGCAGTACAAGCAAAGAGAACGTTGTTTTAAAGGTTTTCTCCAAGCTAAATACTGCATGTCAACGAGAGCAATTTTGTGTTAATATACTATATAAACCTCAAGATTGCATGGCAGGTATTAAGAAACAGTTACAAAGCTTTATGTACCCTGATAATTCTTATCTCAAACATGGCACAAACATATAGAATGGTTGCAAGTGCCAAACATTTCAGCCCAGCACTGAAAAAAAACAAAATCTTCCGATGAAGTCCCTGTATCTAGCGCAATGGAAAATAACCAAGGAATATAGGTCTTCAAAGAAGAGTGTCTGCAACAGTTATCCATTCAAAAACCTACCCTACTGTCATCCCCTACAAAAAGAGCTCTGTGTCTACCAAATAAATTCCAACCTTTGCTCATAAACCTCGGCAAAGTGAGCGCATCTTAGCACCACTGCTTCTCTTTAGTGCTTTGCCAGGAGAAGAAGTAAAAAATTATGATAATTTAGTGGAAAGGGGAAAGGTTTGTGATTATGTATTATCTTGGCCCTTTTTTGGGTGGGTGGTCTTGGGTGAGAGTAATTGCAGAATTTTTTATTAAAAAGAATAGATATTGAGGCGAAGGTTAAATTTGTAGCTTCTTTGAGGGCTTCTGAAAAAACAGCAGCAGAATATTCATCTCGTCTCTGCCGAAGCTGGAAAATGCCTGAAGTAAGATTGTTGGGGTTTGTAGATCTACTATCATTCCGGGCAGCGGTAAAGGGAGTAGTTACCTTGCAACAACTAGAGGATCTAGGGGCCTGTTTAGTTGTGGAAAACAAGACTGTTTTCCAAAAACAAAATTCCAAAATTTTTCCATAAAAATGGAAAATTAGAAAATGTGTTTAAATTTGATATTTTTCCAAAACAGAAAATTGAAAAATAGTTTTCCAAATTTACCAATTTTTCAGGAAATTGGAAAACAACTTTAGCAAGTTTTCCACCAATTTTCAATATCCCCAAAATTACATTTTAACCCATAACTGTGTATAACTTACATCTAGATTCTTAATCTTTTGGTAAATTACATTTTAATCTTAGTTTTCTAAAAATGACATTTTGGCCTTGAAATTTTTGAAAATTACAGTTCGGCCCCTGAACTTTCTATAAATTTTATTTTGACTCTTTTGACTAACCTTGAACTTTTTGTAATTACATTATAATCCTAAACTTCATGTATTTATATTTGACCCCCTAATTTTCTATAAACTATATTTTGAAAACAATAATCTGTCCACCACATGAAAACATTTTATAGTTTTCTAAAATTTTCCATGGAAAATGAAAATTATAAATGGAGATGAAAATTGAAAATTGAAAATAAAAAATAAAAAATAAAAATTCCACAACTAAACAGGGACTATGTATTTCTGTATACCTTCATTTCTTTTTCAGTTTTGTATCTTTGGATGATTCCTTATTTTCTAAGTTCTAATCCTTCATAACTTTTTGCGAATATAATGTTTTTCTGTTTCTTATTTAAAAAAAATATCTCATAAAATTTAATAAATAGGATCAATTACCAAGCAGTCCCTCAAACATTTTTCAATACACATTTAGTTCAAGCCTTTTTATTTTGTTCCAAAAAATCCCTCAAACACCCATTTAACCAATATTCTCTTATTTTTAAAGATCCACCCTAGAGACATTCCCGCCCCACCTCCCCCACCCCCAACTGCCAGAGCTCCGGTGAGGAATCCCTCAAATACCCATTCTCTCAAATACCCATTTAACCAATGCTAGCGACATTACCAACTGCCGGGGATCCTCAAAATATTCGAGGGACTACTTGGTATATGCTCCAATTAAATATAGGCCACTCAAATACAGTCCATTCCCCTAATATTAAAACTGGAAAAGAATTATACGCTGCAATTGATAACTGATAACAAATGTATAAGATCAAAAGAAAAGTAAAAAACATGAAAGCACGAGGAAAAATATTGGATTGCTTGAGAAGACTAACCATCATAAATGGCAGGCTTATCAACCTGAGAAATGACGCGCCGATAAATCACATTTGCTCCTCGAATAGACCTGCTTTGTTTGCTATAGAATAGCAACAGCTTGAGGATCATATGCCGGACGCCCCCATATTGTGGCTCTTCAACTCTTAGTGGAGAATCAGGTGCCAAAGCCAACGAACAGGGCTTACCCCAAAACATCTTATTCAAATTTACCTGCTCAAACAATGTATTCCAATCTCATCCCATCCAACACTAACTTATTTCAAATTAGTTTTGGAAATGTAAAATAATACCTCCGGTCTAGTACTAGAATCAGCAGCCAAGACTTTTGCATAGAGTCGGAATTGAAAAGCATTTAAATTTGGCCTAATCTCCATTTTAGTACTACTATTTCCAACTCTGTGGATGTGAGATATTGCCCTGCTCCATCTCGCCCACATTTCGGTTTGTTTTGGCTAGAAGGTGAACACTTTTTTACTCAGATTTTCAGTCTCGTGTATATTATTTTGCTTAGCTTGTTTTCTGAGATTTCTTGTTGTGAAATTGTTAAACCCTAACGACAAGTAGGCGAGCTAGTTACGTTCGACTGATTTTTACTTTTGAGTAAATTAATAATTTGCCCCCATAAACTATCCTTGACGTTGCAAAATGGTCCATGAACTATCGAATGTGTCGAAGTGAATTCTTAAACTAATTAGTCCAATTTAACAACACCCTTTTGGCACTTTGGGTCGTTTATGTGTCATGCACATGATTCGTTATAAGGGTAAAATAGTGAAACGTTAATATTGAAAGGTTAAAATAATTAAAGATTCAAAATGAATAAAAAGATTTGTTTCCCTCTATCTCTAACTTCACCAACCCACATTCCCCCCATCCCAACTAGGGGTGGCAATTCGAGATAGTCGTGTCATTTTTGGATCGCGTTGATTTTGATTTGAGTATAAGTTTTGGGTACTCTTAAATCTATATAAGTTAATCGTGTCATTTCGGGTCATTTCGGATTATTATCGTAAACGGATTATTGTGTCAAAAATTTACAGCCTTAACCCCAAACAATTCTCTCTCTCTCTCTCTCTCCACCGGTCGCCTTCTCCCCTCTAACCTTAACCACACAAACACACAAAAACACCATATCGACCCCCCACTACCATCATCCTCCATTGAAATTATCACCAACTGACCCTATTTGCCTTGTGATTTAGTTTCGTTCATCGATGGAGCTTAGGTTTGATTTTGCAACTAAGTGTGATTTGTGATTTAGGGTGAATTGTGATTTGGGTTTCTTTTATTAAAGGCAAGTTTTATTCGGTTTCAAGCGATTTGTGTTAGAGTTTTCGTCCTCTCTCTCTTTGCGCTCTCTAGTGACAATTGCAGTAGTGGGTTATGGAAGACGATGGAGTGTCAATATAGGAAGTGACGGTGTTATAGTGGTAGTGTGCGATTTGTCTTGGGTTCTTCGTTCTCTCTCTCTCTCTCTCTTATGGCAATGGAAGTGTTATGTGAAAATAGGTTATATGTGAATGCAAGGGGGGATGAGATGGTGGTGTGTGTAGGCGATGAGGGGTGGTGAAGTTGGTGGCTGGTGATTGGTGGATGGGGGGAATGTGGGTCGACGGAGTTAGTGAGAAAGGGAAATAGCCGGGAGGTTTTATTCATCTTTGATTTTTAATTATTTTTAACCTTTTAGTATCAATGTTTTACTATTTTACCCTTACAATGTCCCATTTGTATGGCACGTAACTCATTTCCATCTAACATAATAGCCCAAAGTGACAGAATGGTCTTGTTAAATCCGGTTGGTTAATTTTAGGGCTTACATAACAATTTTGATAGTGTAGGGGCATTTTGGAAGAATCGTGATAGTTTAGGGGCCAACTGACTAATTTACTCTTTATTTTTACAAGTTCGAGGGGGTGTTCGATAAAAAAAATGAAAAAGTTTGTCTTAAACAGTGATTTATTTGGACAAGTGTGCTTGGAAAAAAATTCAACCTAAAAAAATGTTTGTTTGATACTAAAGGTGGAAAGAGGTTGTTAAAATATATGTACGCACATTCTACGATTGGGGGGGGGGGGGGGGAGTACAGGTAGTTCACTACAGTGAGGTTCATCACAACCTCATCATGGTCGTAATTAGTTGGAGATGAGTATGGACACGTTGTTGGTGTGGTGACCATGGGTTAGGAGTTAATACTTAGATTGGGGCGAGTTGGTGCAGTTTCAAATCATTGGGCAGAGGGTTATTTTATCTCCCAAAGACGGTATCCATGTATGATATTTTGGGGATCGGTGTCAGCGAAAACACATCCTAAGTGTATCCGTAATATTTTTTAACAAAAAATAAGGCCTAGCCAAAAAATTAGAAAGGTAAAGGGGCTAAGCTCCTCAAATGGAGACATGGACCATCCAGCTACATGAAAAGCATGATAGTTTGCCCATATCTAATGAGTAACGATGTTACTGTACCCATTGAAAGATCACACTCAACTCAAGGTTAATCTCCAAAATGCTAGTAACTATATAATAGATATCTCAAGGAATCTGACTTCTCATAGTACAGTAGTCTATTAAGGCTTTATTATCACACTTAAAAATGACATTGAAGATCCTAATAACCTTAGCAGCATGACATGTTTCTCTGATTGCAAGAGACTCATTGATTAGTGTTAAGTTAATTGATTTAACTACAAAAACCAAGCTAGATTTTTCCTTTGGAATCTCGCAATCTCATCAATTATGACTTTTTGATTTTTAGAAGAAAGGGTAGCATCAGTGTTGAATTAAAACTATTGATAAGCGAAGGGGGCCACCCTCTAGTAGTTGGCTCTTTAAGGCCATCCACAATGGACACGTTAAATCCATTATGGATCCTTCAGTTTGGGCAAAAATGTCTCACAACGGGTCGTATATATACTGTAGTTTGGGGAGAGGAAACATTAGATGTCCTATAGATTTGTGGGAGAGTTGAGGGATCTGGTAGGGGAAGGAATCAGTTTACAAACGTGTAACTGTCACGCGTTTGTAGGGCCAAACGTGGAATAGTTCCACGTTTGTTATAGATGTGGAACTGTGCGTGGAATTGTTCCACGTCTGGCCCTCTAGACGTAGGACTATTACTCGTTTGTAATACCCCCAGCCAATAACCATGTCTCTAAATTCCATCCATTACACAACAGTTACAATATTTTCACTTCTATAAATATTATATTTTGACCCCTAAATAGTTCACAGTATCTTATCCCTTCTCAATAATTTTAAGTTTCTACAACATAAAAAAATTTCCACAATGTCTTCTCCCTCTCAAACTACAAGACTTCATAATTTAAGCGAAGTTGATGAAATTGCATTGTGTCATGCATATTGTAAATTTTCCATATATGGAAAAATGGGCCCAAACCAAAGAGGGGGAATGATGTGGGTAAAAATACAACATGAGTTCAACAATATCGAAGGTGTGTTGTATCAGTGATCAATAAAAGTCTTGCAAGGCAAGCGGCAAGCCACTAATCGTGATTGTATATTGTACGCTGTGAAGGTGGCTCGTGTATTCGGGGTGATCAGAGAAAGCGAAACACCACGCGCTCAATGGGGATGCCTAAACTATATCATTTCGACTTTCTTAATATATAAATTTTAATTTAATACTTTTGTTTTTTAAATCCTGTGGTAATAATGTATTTTTTACCTTCCAAATTTATTTTTGATTAGATTCAAAGTGCTCTCGATAACTTTAAAAATGAAACTGGGAATAAATTTACATATGATCAATGCTATGAAATTTTAAAAGATGTGTAAAAATTACATTTAGCAAACACATCCACTCAGTTCATGGATGAAGATTCAAGACCATTAACATGTGGCAAAGATGTTGATTTGGCTGAGGACTTTGAATCAATGCATACCCCATTATCACGACCATCAGGGCGAAAAGGCGAAAAAACAGAGAGCTAAACGCAAGACAATTTCTAGCAGTCTACAAGCTCACACTGTACTAATACAAAATTTGGAGAATTTTACTAAATCATATAAATAATATTCTACAGTAACACAACCTAGCAAAGACGAGCTCAATACAAAATTGGATGAATTAATTTTAATAAGAAAATAAGGAGTCTAATCCCAACTTATGAGGGATGAAAATGTGATCATTTTTTTGGATAGCTCTCACTTATCTCCAATTCAATTACAACTGCATGAAATGCAAACAAATCAGATACTTGCGAGGAAACATGCAGAAAGTTAGCAAAATCCACCATCCCAATACAAATAATGTTACTATTAGTTCGTTTTGTTTAGTTATGTTTGGTTAATTATTATTGTTGTATTCCTTTTTTTATAATTTTTTTTAATTCCATTTAATAAAAAAAATTATGAACCCTTAGCAATATTCATTACAATTATACGAAACTGAATTACAATATTATTTGTATCGAAACATAGATTTGCAATAACATACACTAGTACAAGGATAATGTAATATGCCTTCTCGGGATACTTGTCAAGATCAACATTCGTGTGCAAATTCCAGATATGTTCCATGAGGTCATCTCATAGTTTATTGTGTTTTTCTTTATTGTACATACTTGGCTCACGCATGTAATAACTCGTATTTTTGCGTATTTTTAATTTAGTTATTTCGGAAATTAATTAGAAAAATACACTTACTAAGTGTGAATAGTAAATAATAAATGATTATTATTATACGGCATAGCGAGTGATATGTGTGTATTCTAGTTTATCTCACCGGGAGTCGCGTGTAGACTATTTTGATGTGAGAAAGAGATATATATTTTTAGTGACACAGATGGGAATTTAGAGGTCACAGATGATTCCGGATGGGTCGAAATAGTTGGAATAGTGTACCTAAAAGTATAGTTTGGGTCCCAGGTCAATTTTGGACCAAACCGACACCTATTAAGGGCATTTCAGTCATTTTTCAAAAAGAGATGAAGGGACCTACGAAATTTAGATCCATATATCTCATATATTAGAGATTGGGGTGTGACACATCTCTTATTAAAATAAGAGGTGGCCAACCCGCTACTCCAATAAAAACAAGAGTCTTAAATGGTCTACTCTTAGCATCACTGTCGCATAATAATAGTACGAGACAACCACCAAATATTTTGAAAACGGATGTCATATAAAATTTTGCCAATTTGATAAAAGAAATTTTCATCACCCAGTTTATAACAAAAGGTTGATATATATAACAATATATAATAGTTTAACAACAATTCTAGAAAGCATAACCGAATAAGTTGTCGGTTAACAGACTAAATACAAATGATTACACTAAGTATGACAGTATGTACGAATACTAAACTTGGGCGACACGCCCGAATATACAGACGGATCATAGCTAGAGTATCAAAAGGAAAGGATACGTCTACTACAAAAATCCTACAACGTCCGCAAAATGTCGTAGCTCCTTAACACTGAGAAGGAAAGTCAAAGCGGGCGCCCATGCGGCGGAGCACCTGAATATATATAAGAATCACATAACAAGGAGAAATATAAATGGGTCTGGGCCCGATTTAATATGATATATATGTGAATAAAATGCATAACAGTTATGAAGGCTATAATTCATAAACAGGTTAAATTCGCTCTTCATTCAAAATATCATCCTCACCTCTCTCCTAAGTGCACATCCTAGCGCGTACAATTCGTGGTAAGTTAAGCTGTCCATATAATTAATAGAAGTAACCTAATTCTATTAAACATGTCAAGTCTATCAATTTAAATATGACCATACGAAACAATAATCATTAGGGTCCATATGCAATTAAAGTTGGTTCACAGTTTCCTTAAATCAATTAATCATTCGCGTGAAATACCATTTCAGTGAGAACGATTACAATTATATAATAACAGTTCTAAGACCATCCTTCCGGGAGTCACCCCAATGGATGCGTCGGTAAATACTATCATCTTCCAGGGCCTATAACCAAGACCACCTGGGTATCCTAAATCGCAACGCATGGGAAGCGACCGTATACCTTCGATAGTGAGTCATAACCATACCCGAAACTACTTCACTTCGAACAATACAATCATACAATGTAACAACCGGTATCATGGCCTAAGAACTATACTCTCCCTGCATTATTATCCAGGGGATTCACCTCTATAGCGTACTTCCCTTATGATAGCATTTAGAGAGGTATGTTTAAATGTGCCAGTCAAAATATATTAACTTAATCATACGATTCTCATTTTTGAAACCATATGTTCATACAAAATTAGTTACAAGAGATAATTACTATCATACTAGCCCCTGAAGGTCCAACACTACACTACTAGACTCTACACTAGTCCTACGCTCGTTTACTAGACAAAAAGAGGCATTATACTCCTATAATTAGTCCCCGAAATGAGCCCGAACACTCCCTTACCATCCTAGAGTACCACTATCCTTATATGAGGTCATTAAAACTCTTTACTACATCCTAAGAGAAGGTTTCTAAACCTTAAATTCAAAATAAAAGGAATATAATCAAAGTTAGAAACAATTAGCAAAACAACAGCTTTTTCGAATGGATTCGCCCTGGCCAAATCGATTCGATCTTGGAAGCGAATCGATTCGCCCCAACCAAATCGATTCGGTCAAGAGAATCAAGCTTCCTGTTTGTTTGACGAATAGATTTGGACTGCCCGAATCGATTCGCCAAACTCATACTTGTAGCCTACCATTTTAGTGAATCGATTCGCCTGGGTCAGATAGCCCAGTTTCGGCTACGGGTATATGAACCCTAAATCTCCAAATCTCTTTTCTTCCAACAACAACCCAATCTCATCAAACAACAACATCACCCAATCATCCCTACATACTAACCCACCAATATACAACCATAATCATGTCTAAATCGAATACCTAAGGGTTTAAACACCAAAATCATCTATAACTTTTTTTTGTTCAAACTCAAGAATACAAACCATAAATGTAAATTATTCAACACAATCATATGTTTATGCAAGTTTAATAATTTGCCTCATGATTGTAGTCCCGGATTCTTCTTCGTTGAAACGATTTCGGGCTCGAAATGGCAAATCTCCTCTTTTCTCTTCTTTCTCTCAAGCTCTCCCTTCTGTCTAACTCTTTAAGTTTATAAATACACAAATGAGATATAAATGCTACTGCAAGACTTAAATGCCCAAATGCATTAAGTCTAACCTCAAATGCTACTACCTACTGAAAATGACTCGTAATATCATAATTAAGTCATAACTAGCTAAAGTACCCCGGAACCCAAAAACACACCTGACACTTATTTTGACTATCTCAACCTTTCTCGGACTAACTGTGCCCTCTAAACTGACATCTGTGATATCGTGAATTAATTTCTATTCCAATGTCATATTAGCAACCTAATAATAACCCAAATGGAATATAAATCATAACTGTCGCTTTAAAGGCCAGTGACTCAACATTACGCAATATTCCACTATTTACATTCGCGTAACGGTAAATATGCAATACTCATAAATATTTACTCTTAAATTACTTAAGTTAATATTTACTTCAATTTCCTTTATTTTTTATAACTAACCCACATGGCAATTTAATATAAAAATAATTACTCAAAAGTAAGAGGTATTACATATTCCCCCCTTACAAGGGAATTTTGCCCTCAAAATTAGGCGTACCTAGTAAAAAGAGGTGTGGGTACTTTCCTCGAATATCCTCCTCTTATTCCCAAGTTGATTCATCGGCCTTGTTGTGTCCCCACTGGACTCGGACCAAGGGCACCACTTTCGATATTAATCTACGCTCATCGTGGTTTAGAATGGCAATCGGTTTTTCCTCATAGGAAATATCGGGTTACAACTCAATATCGTCTAACGGAACATGCCAATGGGCTCCTTCACATATTTTATATTTCTTTAAAGATGAGACATGGAATACATCATGAATTTTCTGCAAGTGTTCTGGCAACGCAAGTTGATTAGCTACGGGGCCTACTTTTGTAATAATGGGAAAATGACCTATATAACGTAGCCCAAGTTTGCCCTTCTTTTCGGATCGCATCACACCTTTCATCGGGACACCCGCACTAAAACTTGATCCCCAACTTCCAATTCCACATGCCTCTGATTTGCATTGGCATAGATCTTCTGGCGATCTTGTGCAATTCGTATGTGATTTTGAATGAGCTCAATCTTTGAAGAGGTGTCTTGGATCATTTCTGGTCCAAGGAACTTATTGTTTCCTACTTCCAACTAATAAGTAGGTGATTGACACGGTCGGCCATACAATGCCTCATACGGTGACATACCTATCGTGAATTGGTATAAATTATTATATTCAAATTCGACTAATGGAATGTATTGTTCCCACCATCCTTTAAAATCAAGTATGCACATACGAAGCATATCCTCCAACATTTAGTTGACCCTCTCCGTTTGCCCATCAGTTTGCAGATGGTATGATGTACTCAACCATAATTCAGTCTCATTGCCTCTTGGAAACTTCACCAAAAATGGGATACGAAAATTTTATCTCGATCTAACACTATATTAATAGGCACCCCGTGAAGTTTCACAATTTATGAAATAAAGAGCTTGGCATAGCATGCCGTATTGTAATCCATCCGCACTGGTAGGAAATGTGTCGATTTGGTCAAACGATCGACAATTACCCAAATAGAAGCACGACCACTTTGCGACGTCGGTAATCCCGTGATAAAATCCATTGAGATACTCTCCCATTTCCACACCGATATTTCTAACGATTGCAATAATCCAGTTGGCCGCTGGTGGTCCACCTTCACCAATTGACAAGTGTCATATTGGGAGACAAATTAAAAAATGTCCCTTTTCATTCCCGTCCAACAATATTGACGACGCATGTCTTGATACATTTTGTCCCCGCGTGGAGGTACTGTAAATATTGAACCATGGGATTCCATCATGATAGCATGTCTCAAGTCTCCCTTGTCCAGGACTATAAGTCTTTCGTGTAAATGTAACCCACCCTTAGAACTAATAGAGTAGGACTCCGCTCCCTCGATTAACAATTGGCGTACTCGGTCTTGACAGTCTTTATCCCCTTATTGTGCTTTTACGACTTGCATCACAATAGCAGGCGTAACAGTCAGCACCGATATGCACGCTCTGGCTACAGCATTATCCTGGCGAAGTTCTTTCCACTTGGCTTTCCATACCTCCGTTAGTTGCCCCACGGGTCTTCAACTCAATGCATCTACTACTATATTTTCCTTGCCTGGATGATAGTGAATATCAAATTGATAGTCCTTTACGAACTCCAACCACCGTCGTTGCCGCATATTTAGATCTTTTTATGAGAACAAATATTGTAACAACTTGTGGTCCGTGAAAAGACTAAATTTCTCACCTAGGAGGTAGTGCCTCCATATCTTCAAAGAAAACACCAATGCATCAAGCTCTAAATTATACGTGGGATAATTCTTTTCACGGGGCTTAAGCTTGCGAGACGCATACACAGTGGCTCTATGCTCCTATTGTTGCACCCCTAGTCCTTGTAGAAAAGCATCCATGAAGACCAAATAGTCTACTCTCGATCTTGGTAACACGAGTACAGGAGCAGGAGTTAATTTATCCTTCAGCTCATCAAAAGCTAACTGACAGGAGTCATCCCATACAAATCGTACTCCCTTCCGGGTCAGGTTCGTCAAAGGGCCAGCAAATTTAGAGAATCCCTTAATGAAACGGTGATAATACCCCGCCAATCCCAGAAAGCTACGGATCTCAGTTGGCGTCGTGGGCTGATCGCATTCCCTCACCGCTACAACCTTGTTTGGGTCTATAGAAATTCCCTCGGTCGTGACGATATGCCCCAAAATTGCACCTCCTGCAACCAAAAGCCACATTTCTCAAACTTGGCATAAAGCTGATGATCATGTAATGTATGCAGGACCAATCGTAAATGTTCGACATGATCAACTTCAGTCCGAGAATAGACTAGAATGTCATCAATAAACACGATTATAAACTGGTCTAGAAAGTCCCAAAATACTCGATTCATAAGGTCCATAAATATCGCAGGAGCATTTGTTACCCCAAAAGGCATGACCAAAAACTCATAGGACCCATACATAGTCAAGAATGCAATTTTCGACACGTCTTGCTCTCGAGTTCGTAACTGGTGGTATCATGTCCTCAAATCTATCTTAGAGAAGTAAGACGTTCCTCTTAATTGATCAAACAAATCGTCTATTCGAGATAGCGTGTATTTATTTCTGATGGTCACCTTATTCAATTCACGATAGTCGATACACAATGGGAGGGAACCATCTCGCTTTCTTACGAATAGTACAGGGGCACCCCATGGCGATGCACTACGCCGAATGAACCCCTGCCCCAATAGTTGCTGAATTTGATCCTTTAACTCCCTCATTTCCAAAAGAGCCATACGGTATGGAGTTCGCGCAATCGGCCTTATTCCCGGTGCTAAGTCAATTATGAATTCGATTTCACGACATGGAGGTAAGCTGTAATACCCCGTGACTTTGGGACTGAGAAATTAAATGTTGGGGAGAAATAAAATTTATTTAAATTGGGGAATTTTAAAATTTGGAAAGTGAGGTCCAAAAATTGAGGACGTTATAAAGTATTCCAGATGACAATTTTAAGTGCGCCATCGATTTCGGATGGGTCGTGATAGTCAAAATGGTTGTCCTTGGGTTTTATTTCGGTTCCGAAATATTTTTAAGTAAGTTTGACTCGAATTGGAGTAAACGAGTCATTTAAAGTGTGTATTATCATTTAAAACTGGGATTTATGTTTTAAAGGTTTAATAGGCTTACGAATTCAACCAATCTCGTTTAAGAGAAAGAGAGAAAAAGAAAGAAGAAGAAAGGAAGAAAGAGAGAGTAGAAAGCTTGGAGATTCCGGTCAATACGCGATCCCGGGGATGATTCAACCCCTACAACTTCGAGGCAAGTGTTTAATCTTGCTAAATATTTCATTTGTGTATTTCATTTCGTAATTTGTGGGTAAAAGAATTGGGTTTACCACAGGTGTCCTACCGCATGGATACCAGATGTTTTTCTATCCAGAGTATTGGGAGCCGTTGCAGTTGCAGACTGTGATGGGATTTAGATTGTAGTCGCTTCCCACTTCTTTAAAAACCTAGGTAGGATTCATGTTGTATATCGGGTTTATACCCAAGGGATATTTGTAACTGTTTATATTTCTTCTTTATGGATGTTGTACTATCTGTGATCCGACAGCTTGTTCGGGTATAGTTCCTTTTGTGTACTCTTTTCATTTTTATTCTAGCACTTTCTTTTATCATGGTACTCGTGTGCATTTTACCTTTTCTAGTAGTTCTATAGTGTTGGCTTGTTGTTCGTTGCATGTTTTATTTAAATTTTGGCATCCGCTTTTATAGTTTTGGGTAGTTAGCCTTATTTATTTTAGTTTTGTCAGTTGATGCTAAGAGTGATCCATTTGAGATTCCTGTTTTAATTTAGTATAGGGCTGGCCACCCGTTATTATTTTAAGCGGGGTATCACATAAGCCAGGGATCTCCTGAAAGACATCTTCAAATTCCATGATAACAGGAATCAAGTCTAAGGAAATCATGATTTCTTGTAACGTCTCCTCCTTCATACAATACAAGTGGGTGCTTGAACCACCCTCCGGAAGAGGCATAGCCACCAAGAACATTTCTTGCCCTAGAATGGCAAAAACTATACTCCTCCCATAATAATTTACCATGGCCCGGTACTTCACTAACCAATTCATTCCCAAAATAACATCATACCCGACCATGTCTAGGACGAGCAAGTTGGCCTCAAAGTGCAATCTACTAAGGTTTATTTCCACCCCTATACAAATAAAAAGTATAAGTGAACCATCACCCACAGAAGACTCGACGCTAGCGAAAGTACTTTCGGCAGACTTAAATAATCCCGTCGAAAGAGAAAATTGCCTAGAAATAAATGAGTGTGTGGCGCCAGTGTCAAATAACACCCGACCCATAAACCCCTGGATGGGAAACTTACCCTCAATAGCTGGCAGTGCTGGAGGAAACAAAGCGTCTTGGATATTGTACATACGTCCAAACTGAAGTTATCCCTATTGCAGTGGGACGACTGGGATAAGTGCTGGAGGTTGTGGAAGTGCCTGCGGATTCTGAGGGCCTCCTGGAAATTGCCCCCTGTTCAACTGTGGACAAGATCTCTTCATGTGACCTGTCTCTCCACGCTGAAAATAACAGCCCACAAAATTCTCTAAACGTCGACCTCGGTTGTTGTCCCGAAACTTCCCCGCACCTTGGCCCTCCTGGCCTCGACCTCCATTATTCCCTCTGCCAGCTTGGCCCGGTTGGCCCAACTGTTATTGTTATTGAGCACCCCGACCATGCTTAAAACCACATCCGCTAAAGTTGAAACCCCTAAAGCGTTGTTTCTTAGCCGAGTCCCCTGGTTAGAGGTCCCACTCTTTTATTTTATTCTCAGACTGCTGTGGTGGTGGTAGTGCTCCACCAGCACCATTCCCTCCTTGTTTACTAAATTGACCAGAATTTCCTATCTTCTTACTCACCTTCAAATGAAGGCGGTGATCCTGGCAATAGAGTAAAGATGCATTCATCGCATCGCCAAAAGTTTGCAAAGTTGGGTTCCCCAACAGATGCTTCCTTGTCCTCCAACTTAAACCCCCAACAAGTTTTGAAATCATCCTTTCTTATGGATTTACCTCGTCTGGCACAAAGTTTGTCAAGCGAGTAAATTCTTCTTTGTATTCCGCCATTGTTCAATCTCCTTGAATAACATCATGTAACTTTCTCCTCATCTCCTTCTGGATTACTAGAGGAAAGTACTTTTGATCAAATAAAGTCCAGAATGCTGAGATAGTCATGATATCCATTTGTTTCGAAATGGTCATCGACTCTCACTATTAGAGAACTGCTGCCACGAGTTTAAAAGTGGCGATAATCCGTTTCCGCTCTTCGCTACATTCCACCATGGGAAGATGGCGTTGAATAACCTTCTTCCATTGATTAGTAACAATTACATCTGCGCCACCCTGAAATTCTGAAAGGTGACCTTTTAGGAAGGATTCTCTAACTCTTTCCCATGCGTAAGGTCCCATATGGGCTTGAGGCACTGGTGCTATCGATTATCGAGCTTGGGGAAATTGTTGCGCCATAGCGGTCATCGCAGTGTTTACTGCCTGGGACATAATATTAGTCACCTCCGTCGCATTTATAGTGCCTTGCGGTAGAGGGGGATATACATCATCTTCTACTTGATTTACCCTTATTGGGCGACCTCGTCTAGGCAACATCCAAGATAAAAAGCAACGAAATTAATATACAGTCAAAACAATTTATCTTTACGGGAAAATCATAAATGCAGATAAGAAAAATAATCCTAATAATAGGGCTCTATATCAAATAACGCTACGGTAGAACGTGATAAGTCCGCATAGATCCAAAGGACTCTAGACCCTGATGCTCTGATACCATTTGTGACACCCCGCTTATTAAAATAAGAGCTGGCCAGCCCGTTACTCCAATAAAAATAGGAGTCTTAAATGGTCCATTCTTAGCATCACTGTCGTTTAATAATAGTACGAGACAACCACCAAATATTTTGAAAACGGATGTCATATAAAATTTTGCAAATTTGATAAAAGCAATTTTCATCATCCAGTTTATAATAAAAGGTTGATATATATAACAATATATAACAGTTTAACAACAATTCTAGAAAGCATAATCGAATAAGCTGTCGGTTAACAGACTAAATACAAATGATTACACTAAGTATGACAGTATGTACGAATACTAAACTTGGGCGACACGCCCGAATATACAGACGGATCATAGCTAGAGTATCAAAAGGAAAGGATACGTCTACTACAAAAATCCTACAACATCCACAAAATGTCGTAGCTCCTTAACACTGGGAAGGAAAGTCAAAGCGGGAGCCCATGCGGCGGAGCACATAAACATATATAAGAACCACACAAGAAGGAGAAATATAAACGGGTCTGGTCCCGGTTTGATATGATATATATATGTGAATAAAATGGATAATAGTTATGAAGGCTATAATTCATAAACAAGTTAAATTCGCTCTTCATTCAAAATATCATCCTCACCTCTCTCCTAAGTGCACATCCTAGCGCGTACAATTCGTGGTAAGTTAAACTATCCATCTACTTAATAGAAGTAACCTAACTCTATTCAACATGCCAAGTCTACCAATTTAAATATGACCATACGAAACAATAATCATTAGGGTCCATATGCAATTAAAGTTGGTTCACAGTTTCCTTAAATCAATTAATCGTTCGCGTGAAATACCATTTCAGTGAGAACGGTTATAATTATATAATAATAGTATGAAGACCATCCTTCCGGGAGTCACCCCACTGGATGCGCCCATAAATACTATCATCTTCCAGGGCCTATAACCAATACCACCTGGGTATCCTAAATCGCAATGCATGGGAAACGGCCATATACCTTCGATAGTGAGTCATAACCATACACGAAACTACTTCACTTCGAACAATACAATCATACAATGTAACAACCGGTATCATGGCCTGAGAACTATACTCTCCCTGCATTATTATCCAGGGGATTCACCTCTATAGCGTACTTACCTTATGATAGCATTTAGAGAGGTATGTTTAAATGTGTCAGTCAAAATATATTAACTTAATCATACGATTCTCATTTCCGAAACCATATGTTCATACAAAATTAGTTACAAGAGATAATTACTATCATACTAGCCCCTGAAGGTCCAACACTACACTACTAGACTCTACACTAGTCCTACGCTCGTTTACTAGATGAAAAGAGGCATTATACTCCTATAATTAGTCCCCGAAATGAGCCCGAACACTCCCTTACTATCCTAGAGTACCATTATCCTTATATGAGGTCATTAAAACTATTTACTACATCCTAAGAGAAGGTTTCTAAACCTTAAACTCAAAAGAAAAGGAATATAATCAAAGCTAGAAACAATTAGCAAAACAACAACTTTTCTGAATTGATTCACCCTGTCCGAATCGATTCAGTTTTGGAAGCGAATCGATTCGCCCCCAACCAAATCGATTCAGTCAAGAGAATCAAGATTCCTATTTGTTTGACGAATCAATTTGGACTGCCCGAATCGATTCGTCAAACTCACACCTATAGCCTACCATTTTAGCGAATCGATTCGCTAGGGGCGAATTGATTCGCCTGGGTTAGATAGCCCAGTTTCGGCTACGAGATTTATGAACCCTAAATCTCTAAATCTCTTTTCTTCCAACAACAACCCAATCTCATCAAACAACAACATCACCTTATCATCCCTACATACCAACCCACCAATATACAACCCTAATCATGTCTAAATCAAATACCTAAGGGTTTAAGCACCAAAATCATCTATAACCATTTTTGATTCAAACTCAAGAATACAAACCATAAATGCAATTTATTCAACACAATCATATGTTTATGCAAGTTTAATAACTTACCTCAAGATTGTAGTCTCAGATTCTTCTTCGTTGAAACGATTTCGGGCTCGAAATGGCAAATCTCCTATTTTCTCTTCTTTCTCTCAAGCTCTCACTTCTCTCTAACTCTCTAAGTTTAGAAATACACAAATGAGATACAAATGCTCTTACAAGAATTAAATGCCCAAATGCATTAAGTCTAACCTCAAATGCTACTACATACTTAAAATGACTCGTAACATCATAATTAAGTCATAACTAGCTAAAAGTACTCCGGAACCCATAAACACACCTGGCACTTATTTTGACTATTTCAACCTTTCTCGGACTAACTGTGCCCTCTAAACTGACATCTGGGATATTGTTAATTAATTTCTATTCCAACGTCATATTAGCAACCTAATAATAACCCAAATGGAATATAAATCATAACTGTCGCTTTAAAGGCCAACGACTTAACATCATGTAATATTACACTATTTACATTCACGTAACGGTAAATATGCAATACTCATAAATATTTACTCTTAAATTACTTAAGTTAATATTTACTTCAATTTCCTTAATTTTATATAACTAACCCACATGGCAATTTAATATAAAAATAATTACTCAAAAGTAAGGGGCATTACATGGGGTTAGGGCTCATAACACAAAAGATTAGAGAGGCCATTAGAGAAAAGAGATAACCATTTTTCCCAAAGCCTAAGGAGTGAATTGTGAAGGTGGTGAAGGGTTTTTTGAACCTCAAGGCAATTGGAAAGGAAGATTGGAGGAGAAGAAATCAATCATCAATCAAGAACCAAGAAATTAGATCAATTAGTTTAAGGCAAGTGTTTATCGCAAATCAAGTTGATGTTATAATACCCATGTGTAGGGATTTCATGAATAGATTGATTTTATATAAAAACCTTTGATGAAAAGTGCCAACTGATTTCATGTTTGGCTGAAGTTGCATGTAGTTAGGGTTTATATCTGTAGAGAATGTTAAATCATAAGAGTTTTGATTATTACTACGAATTTAAATCTGGGTTTTAGATTGAATGAAATGGATGAACACAAAACTAGATTTATGAAGGAGTTTGGGGGGTTTGATTCATTATTAATTGATTCCGGTGAAGTTTTAGTGTGTTTGAAACGTTAGAAATCATCTTAACGCAGGTATAAATAGTTAGGAACAATCGATTATGAATTTGGTGAAGAATTATGAGGTTTAGGTGAATCATAAATGGTGTAAAACGCTGTTGCGAAACAAAGAGAACAAAGTTGTAGAAAAATGGACCGGTCCGACCTTGAAGGGTGCGATTCGGTTCGGCCTGAACTGAATAGCGGACCGATTCGGTCCGAGGAAGTCGGATTGGTTCGGTGCTTTAAATTTTTGAAATTTCCCTTTTTATCTTGTATTCTTAAATGGATGTGGTGGAAAATCCTTAAGCACTTGTGAAAATAAAGTGGGAGACTTATTATTTTATAGTAGGCCTAGGATGGGAGTACGACTTCATCTTAGAAAGAGAATTAAGACTGGAATGGGATTGGTTAAAGTAATTCGTAATTAATCTGAGAGATGAATAAAGAATTACGGGAATCTAATGAAAGTATATACATCAGTAGAGTAAAGATGGTAACTACTGAATTATTATATAACAAGGGGTAACTAGAACCTTGGAGTTGTGTGAACACTCGAATAATTGCGAAAGTGAATTAAATTCATAAATAAATGATAAAGTACGGTGAATATTAGAGAGAAAAATAGTACGTACTAGTATAAATAATTTGGTTGTGTGAATGCCTATTCTATTGATACTTAGGCCTTGTGAAAACCTAAAGTATGCTAAATTTTGTATTGGGGTTGATGATTATCCGGACCTATACATGAAAGCTCGATTTTGGGTCGATGATTATCCGGACCAAATCGAAGATGAATGATATTGGGGTCGATGAGTATCCGGACCAATATACATATGCTTAACATTTACGTTGGGGTCGATGGATATCCAGAGCAATGTAAATGATAGGATGTCCGGACCAATAATCCCATAGTTTATATATTATGTGTGAAATATACACTTCATGATATTCTACTTATGTGCGAAAGTAGACTTGTAGATGATATATATATAGATATACATCTAAATGGTAAATTAAGTAGAGAGAAACTTAATTACAAGATTAAATAGATTGGGGATGATCTACAATAAAGTAAGTCGTGAAGCTTAATATTGGAAGTTGAATGATAAATTCCAAATTACTTTCTAAATTAAGTGGTGAGACTTAATTATGATGCTTAAATGTAACATATGTGAATTTTACCTAAGTAATGAAGGACATTGCGAGATATGTGAATAATGAATCGTACTAGATGGGCATTATAGGAGAGTATTATATTGATAAGATCGATTATATACTTTAATCAAGATAGGTTGGGGTGGTATCTAGGTTGGATAAGTATGGAACGTTAGGCGTGCACATTATATGAGAGGAGAGGAAACTCAAGGGAGTGTGCGTGAACCTAGCATCTGTAATCAATAATCGATTTTAAATTGCGATAAATTACTTATTAAATATTTTAAAAATGTTTTGAGTACTAACTCTTTCTATATGAATGTTTTCAAAAACCCTTTTAGGTGTCTAGGAACAAGGGAGACATACTTTATTCCATTTGAGGGATTTGGAGTTGTAGCACTGTGGATGCTGACAGGATTATCGAGTAGCCGACTCTTTCATTCAGATCTAGCATAGGATCTCATTCTTATATCTCATGTGTAGACATGTTGTCAGTTGACTACATTGCAGTTCCAGTTTTGTATCAGTTTTACTTAGTAGTTGGATTATGGATTGTTGCTTGGTTGTAGTTATAGCCGACGATTATTTGGCATGACTTTGATGCTTTTCCATATTAGTGATGGTTTGGATTTTAGTATCTTGCGAATGTTGTTTTAGTTTTCAAACTGTTCTTTTATCCTATTTATTTGAAAGATAAAATTTGCCACTGGTTTAATTAACTTAGGTGGTTAGTAGTTAACTTGGTTTTTGACAGTGATGCTAAGAATAAACCATATGAAAAAACCTATTTTAATTCGATAAAGGCCTAATCACTCGATATTTAATTAGACGGGGTGTCACAGATTGTATCAGAGCATAAATATCTAGTGTCCATAGGATCTGTACGACTTACTATATTTTCAGCATATCGTTTGTTTTGATATAGAGCCCTATTATAAGGACTATTGCTTATATCTTTGCGTGCTTTGAGATATCGTACTTTTGTTATTAAATTTTTTATAAGTTGTGTGCTCATACAATTTGATCTATTTTCAGATGCCGCCGAGGAGAGAGTGAGCTGAGAGGGCCACAACCAGAGATGAGGTGAGGGAGGATCCTCATGAGCAACAGGTATCACCACCGCCACCACCAGAGATGATTCTACCACTCAGGTGGCAGTGATAGTAGCTCAGGCAGTAGAGACAGCTACGAGGGCCATGGCAACCCACTTCCCTCAGCCTCAGGATCAGGAACATGTAGCACCAGCTATTGCGGCCCAACATGGGCCATCCACTTGGCAAAGCATCAGGGAGACCTTCCAAGAGGGCCATTCGCCCGAGTTTCAGGGTGGCACAAATGTCGTGGAGGCATGCCAATGTAAGAAGAACATTCAACGACACTTGCGCATGTTAGGTTGCAGTGAGGTTCAAAGATAGATATTGGCCACCTTCAGGTTAGCAGGGGCAACCCTTCAGTGGTGAAAGTCAGTGACCACCGTTGAGGAGAGAGAATCGATGACTATTTCGGAGTTCTGGGTGCATTTTGACCACAAGTACTTTCCGCTTGCAGTGGAGTCAGAGATGAGGAAGAAGTTTGGTGAGGTATGTAAAGGTGACCGCTCAATTGCTGATTATGAGGAGGAGTTCACCCGTCTAGAAAATTTTATTCCAAACGAGGTGAGCAACGAAGAGAGGAAGAAGGCATAGTTTATGGATGGCTTGGCTTGGAGGATCAGGCAACATTTGATTAGGAATCCAGCATTAATGATGTATACTGATGTTGTTAATGTGACACTTTTGCACCGTCAGGACTTTTGTTCCCATGGGAAGGGAAGTAAGAGGGGAGCAGAGTTTATGCAGCAGTGCAACACTTGAGGGAACAGTATTAGTGGGGGACCACCCCAGCAGCAGCAGCAGATAGTGGGCACATAGGGGCAAAACTCCCGAAAAGGGAACTCTGCCAAGAGATTCAGATTTGGCGGGCACATATCAGATAGGCAGGGCCAGCAGGGTCCCCAACAACAGTTAGGGGTGTGCAGAAAAATTAACAACCTGAAGAACCGAACCAAACTGACCTTCGTGGGTTGGGTTGGTTCGGGTTTTTTCTCCACGAGTTGGCTCTAGTTCCAAAAAATTGAGAACCGAAGTGTTCGGTTCGGTTCTCGATTTTATACCTGAACCAAATCGAACTGAACCGAGAACCGAACCCATGGAACCAAACCAAAAAACCGAACCGAAGAATAGAACCAAAGAACCGACCCCAAGAACTAACCCATGAACCATAACCATTAACCAACCCGAGACCCGCGAACCAGAACCATTAACGAAAACCGCGAACCAGAACCATGAACTAGAACCGCAAACCAGAACCACGATCCAAACTGCTAACCAGAACTAAGAACCAGAACCATAAATCGACCCGAACCAAATAGAGAATCGATGGTTCAGTTCCAAATCGAACCGACCAATTTCGATTCTTGTTCTGGTTCCAAAACTACGGAACTAATCAATTTCGGTTCTGGTTCTGGTTCCGTAGTGGAACCAAACCGAACCGAACCACGTGCACCCCTAGCAGCAGTAAGTTCCTCAGGTCGTCAGTGCTAACTGAACCAGGGACTAGCCAGCTGAATCAGATCCACCAGGGCCTATGTCAGGGCCAACAGGGCCAGGGTTAGAGGCAGTTCAAGGGGCAGTGTTTCACATGTGGCCAGCAGGGTCACAAGAGTAGGGCGTGTCCATAGCTTATCGAGGTGCACCGTAAGGGTGCCCAACAGGGGTAGCAGGCTCTGTTAGCTCTATCTCCAGCACCAGCCCCACCCCAGTAGCAGGGCCAGATACACTACAGGCGTGTATTCAACGTCCAAGATGTACCTGTGCCTCCAACTCCTCAGACGCCACTTGAATTATCGGGTACGTTTTATATTCATGGATATGAGGGTAGAGTACTTTTTAATATTAGTTCATCTCATTCATTTATTAAGACTAGATTTACACGATCCGCCAATTTATTAGAGATAACCGACAATCTCCTTATGTGTGTAGAGTCACCAATGGGGAGTGGTTCATTAATATATTCGATCTGTAGAGACGTCGACATTATGATTAATAGACTGAGTCTAACGACAGACCTCCCAGTGTTAGATATGGAGGGGTATGACGTGATTCTAGGTATGGATTGGTTGGCATGCTACAGAGCGATGGTATATTGCTATGAGAGGACTATTATATTTTCGATTCCGGGATAGGAGATGTTCCTTGGGGCGATTCCCCTTCCGGAGGGAGGATCGCGCACTCATTTATATTACATGGAGGATGAGACCTCGCAGGAGGTGGCTATTCCCTTAGATTCGATTCCCATAGTGAGGAATTTTGAGGATGTGTTCCAGGAGATACTCGAGTTACCACCGAGCTGAAAAATAGAGTTTGTCATCGACTTAACACCGATGATGAGATCGATTTCTAGAGCACCGTATCGCATGGCTCCCTCAGAGATGCGGGAGCTAAGAGAGCAAATTCAGCAGCTCTTAGGTCAGGGTTTCATTCGGTGGAGTACATCACCCTTGGTTTTTGACAATGATGCTAAGAATGAATTATATGAGAAACCTGTTTTAATTCGATAAAGGCCTGACCACCCGATATTTAATTAGATGGGGTATCACAACGCACTTTGTACTGATATGCCTTAACGAGACTATCTCCATTGATTGGCAACAGTGGAGCTATAGGATCAAACTCAATACGCCAATTAGGATCTCGTCGTTTATCTTCTAGTATCATGTTATGCCTTATTGTACACACTTTCATAATTACCTTCAGTTCTTTTTATTTCCAGAACCTTATCGGGTTCTTTATTAAATGGAACTTTTGTTGTAGTATTTCAAATATGCGTTCAACATCTTTGCGTGCTACTTTTTAAAATTTGGCAATCACACTTTGTTTTTGAGTTGATGGTCATTTAAACTCTTAACAATGGTTTTTAATGGTGGGTATATACAATCGGGTAAGTAATATCCCATGTCATAAGTATTACCATTTATTTTGTATTATATTGTAGTTGTGTTTCCTTCCAATAATTCATCAAATATCGTTGATTTAGCTAAAACATTTAAGTCATTACATGCACCAGGCAGGCCAAAGAATGAATGTCAAATCCATATATCGTAAGAAGCTACTGACTCAAGGATTATAGTGACACCTCCAGCGTGACCATTATATTGTCCCTTCCCAGCATGCGGACAATTGTATCATTCCCAATGCATGCAGTCAATGCTTCGTATCATTCCAGGAAATCCCCTTTTCGCATTCTCTACTTGCATCCGTACGACATCTTTTGCAGTAGTTGGTCGATAATAATCTCTTTGGAAACACCAAATAATTGTGTATGCAAACTTCTTTATATACTCAATGGCAATTGATTCACTAATTCCTATATATTCATCCGTCATGTCAGCAACACAATCATAGGCCAACATGCGTATTCCAGCACAATATTTTTGCAGACAACTTAGCCCTTTTAGATATAGGGCATCACATTTTTTAACTAAGTAATCGTCCTTGTGTTCAACGAATTCCATTATTTGCATAAACAATGGTCCATGCATTCAGAATCAACGATGGAATTGTTTTAGAGAATACACTACAATTTCAGTGAAGTAACCCACCCATATACGGTTGTGAGTAACCTCCCTATCATGGCATATGACTCTTATTTTTGAAATCTCTGTGGCATTGTTTAATATTTCAAATATGGAAATACTTTTTTAGAATTGCATATGTAAACCGACATTTTTACCATGTGATTGTACACGTTGGTTGGTTGATGAAGCTGCGGCCACTACATATTCCTCTCATGTATAGTTTGACATTTTTCAAGAATTGAAGAGTTGAATACTTTTTGTATAGTTTGGTGCTTGTAAAATTAACTTCTTGAGTTTTAAGGACTTGTATAAATGCATGCACAACGTCTCCTTGTTGTAATACCCCGTATTTCTATGGCTTTTAAATTTAGGGATTTTATTAAATTTAATTGAGGTAGATTAATTTAATATTAATCCGAAAATATGTTTCAAATATTTACTAGCGTGACGAGAGTTAGTAGTTATTGGAAATTTGTTGAATATTACTATATGAGTAAAGTAATATGTAAGATTGATTTTATTAAAATTGTCATTAGTGAATAAAATGGCAATTATGAAAATTTAAGTCGGGACGCGCCTGTGTCGTGTCAGGACTAAATTATTATTATATTAAGTGAATAAATTATAAGTTGCTCGTATGGTCATTTCGAGTGCCCCAATGTGTCCGGTAGGGTCGAGATAGTAAAAAAAGTGTACCCGGGGGTTTAGTTTGGGTCTCGGGGCGTTTTTAGGCCTAATTGACATCCCGAGATGGTATTATAGACATCTTGTATTTTTGGGTAATTAAACCCACGAATTTAATTAGGTTATATCAGCCATTTGAAGTTGTCTCTTAGGGTTAGCAAACACAAAATCAAAGAACGTCCATTAGAGAAGGAGTTGGAGAGCTTTCAAAGCAACTCAGGGACAAGGACTCACCCGTTTGCACCGCCACCACCACCAAAACGTAGATCGCGCGACGAGGAACGCAACCATACCAATTCATCCACGAAATCAGAACCTTGAATTTCAGGCAAATATCTATCTTGTTTTTTTGGTTAATGCCTCACCCATGTTAGTTTAGGATTACCAAGATCATGTTTTATGAAAGAAATTGTTAATTTATAGACTTTAAATTGCATGTTTAGAGAGATTCAATATATTCTGGATATACCCATCATATGTAGAGGATTACCAATAAATTATTATGAGTTTAGAAACAAGAAATCTGGGAAATAATTAGAGGAATGTATATTTCTTTCAAAATTAGGGTTCTTAAAGATCATGTCAATTTTACCTCATTAATCCGATATCGTTGATGAATTTGTACATGTTTCACGTAGGAAATCTTGTATATATGTATATAGAACTTGTAGTACTGTTATTTGAGAATTCTAGAGTTGTTAATGACATTTTTGGAGAAATTGGAAGATGAAACCCGTAGGTTTAATTTGCAGTTTCTGGGCAAGAACTGGTTGATCGATCGATCGAGCCAAGAGCATCGATCGATCGACTGATCGATCGATCGACCCCTTTTCTTCGATCGATCGACCCCTCCTGGAAAACTGCATATTTCTCATTTGTTAGTTTAATCCGATTAAGATGTGGGGGAACCCTTGATTATTGTTGTTGGAGTATAATGGGATATAGAGATGACCAGTAGGGCCTAGGTAGACCCCGTTGAGTAAAATTTTAGTGTAGGATGAGATTTTAGGTTAACGAGGAATGATTCATGTGTATAAGAAATCATGCGTATATTTAATAAAAGATCGAGACTCGTAAGGGAGTTAGACCGGAACGTAAGTGAGTGAATGCCTACTTAAATTATACTTAGAATACTTTGAGAGAGGAGAAGTGAATAATAAATGAGAATACAAATAACGAGTCTGTTATACGAAATAATCTAGTAAAATGTGTAATAACGGTTAATTATAATTATGGGTCTTGAGCGCACCTAATTTAGGAATGTGGATGTGTATATATATATATATATATATATATGACTGTGTGATCTTGCATATATTATCTCTGTATAAAAATCATACTCGGGCTACTTGCTATCACGGGGGTTTTCGCGCCGGGACGGTCTTATCTCGATTGGGCCTTTATGGGGGGATATTGACTTGTACCCTAGAACATAGGAATCCTTGATTACAGGCTATCTGAGTGATAGTCAGATGGTCCTAAGAGACGTGAGGGTATGTGCTGACCTCTTAGGACCGGGAACAATGATTCGCCTCCATTTGTATGTGTTTTGTGTTAATACAGTTCGAGTGTGATTCCGAACTAGTATTTCCCTTAGTATGAGCGATACGGGGACTTGATAGCAGAGTATGCCAGCACCATAGATTGTATGTGGGGTGCAGATAGTATATATATATATATATATTATATGAGTGATTGGTATATATATACATATATATATGGAAACCTTGCACCATAGATTTTATGTGGGGTGCCGTTAGTATATATATTATACGTGTAACTAATATATATATACGTATATCTATATTAGAACTTTCTACTGTGCGTAATATGAGAGAGTATGCGCGTGCGTTCAAATGAGGAAATTATATATTAAACACCTTTTAACCCAAACAAACCCTAAACATGCAACAATATGTGATTGAATAAGATAATGAACTAAGCAATAACATTCAAACACATGCTTGTGAGGAAAAATCCCCCAAAGGGGCAAAACCATTTATTTTCATTATAATATTGTAACTGCACAATTCAGATTATAATGAAAATACAAGTGACTAAGAATTACCCTCAGGTGTCGGATTCTGTAGTCAGCGGCTGGAAATATCCCTTTCCAGGAGGGCTGCAACGAAGAAGAAGAACGGTCTTCTCCACAAGGGTTGAACAACAACTGGTTGTGTTCTAGGGTTACAAACAGATTCACAAATGTATGAGAGGTTGTGTGAATCAACAAAAACTGGAGTCTTGGGACTCAACAGGTGAAGACTTAGAGTTTTTGTACTCTGAAAACCGTGTATAGAAGTCTTAGAAAACCACTTCACGTAGTGGGTTTATAAAGGAAACGTTTAGCCTAAAAAATCTGACCACGATCTGCTGAAGTTTATCCCAGGCGGACCGGTCCGGGTCTGAGGCGGATCAGTCCGGGTAGGCGGACCGATTCTTTTTATTTTTGACTTCTTCGGTTCGTTTGCGGTCCGGGGTGTACTGGCTTTTCAGTAGGCGGACCGGTCCGGGTCTGAGGCGGACCGGTTCACAGGAGGATCGGTTCTTTTTCCAGGATGGATCGGTCCGGCCTGTCAGACTTTGATTCCTCTTCTTCTTTTGATATTCGGATCCGTTGATGACTATATGAATCTTTGAATTTTTTCAATGGTGTAACGGCGTATGACATAACAAATTGATAATGGACAAAAAATGTCCTTACATAATAGAAGTTAAGTAATGAATAAATTATTCAACTTCACTATAAGTATTCAGAAACTTTATAACGGTATGGAGTTATTCTAAATAACGTAATAAATCTTGAAGAAATTGATTTTCTAAAGTGAATATCATAACCTTATTTTCAAGAGATAAAACCTTATGGAGAATAAGTTAGAGAGACTTATGAAATTCATTAGTACGGTAGGCGTGCACACTAGATGAGAGGTAAGAATTCTCAAAAGAGTGTCGCATAGTAACATGGTTATTGCATTAGCAGTTAAACATTTTAAATTCTTGCTAAACCATTTTTAAAACTATTTTACAATCGGGCTCTGACCCGTTTTCTGTTATCTCTTCTCTCTTGTATATATATGTATATATTACAGGTGCCCAGCCACAGGGGCGTCATGCATAGGTTCTTTGGATTGGACGCGCTGTAGCTTATGTGGGAGTTGCAAGCCTTTGTTTTAGACGACCTCTTCATTGATTTAGTCCTTGTTATAGTTCTTCATAGTTAGGGCATGTGTCGCCCATTTTCCATTCAGTGTAGATTTGTCAGAGATGTATGTTCATTTATTTTCAGTATTCGGTACTCTTTGGGTATTAACTCTTGTCAGGATGATTTCGTTTATAGTTTAAATTTGGTTTGGTTAATCTAGATGGATTAATTCTTTTGTATTGATTGCTATCTGTAGCACTTATGTGATTCTTAAACTGTTGGTTATTTAAAAAGTTTTCAAATTGGAATTTAATAAAAATGGAAATAAAGTTTTAAATTGTTTTGACACATATCTTAATTATTTAGGGTGTTTAAATTGGAATTTTTTTATTTTGCGACAGTGATGCTAAGAATGAACCAACTGTTCACCTTAATTTTAATTTAATAAAGGATTGATCGCCCGGTATTTAATTAGGTGGGGTGTCACAGGTGGTATCAGAGCATCTGGTTCTAGTGTCCCTTAGGATCTGTGCGGCTTATTATGCTTTCAACATTGCTTTGTTTGATATAGATCCCTATGTTTAGGATTGTTGATTTCTACGATGAGATTTCGTTCTCCTACTATAACGTATGTATCTTAGTGAATTCTATTTGCGTTCGGATATGTGCGTGTGCCGAGCGATGACGGATGTTAGACGAGGGCCGTTAAGCAGACATCAGGAGGCAGGTCTTAGTTGAGGTTGTAAAGTATATTCAAGGATGATGACCGTAGTCGAGGTTACCCCCATTATGGCACGAGAAGCCAGGACAGTAAAGGCGATTAGGGCGCGACCCATGATTCCCAAATGCTACTATAGTCGAAAGAGGTGCATAATTAGACTCACTCATTGTGGTTTGACTGCATGTTCCTTCATCAGATGTTCAGGATAAGAAGTGAACGTTGTTCTGAACTCATCACAGGAGGACCTGACAAAGGTACATTTGTGAATATGAATATAATCCATTAGCGAATCTTGTATCGGAGGATGTAGATACAAATGGAGGAGAGGACTCTAAGTGGGAGATCGACTCGTCAAAATAGTTAATAACACCAAAAAGGGAATTCTGCTCGACGGTCGATTCATAAGTTATCAATGTCGTGCTTTGACAATAGAGATGTTAATGCTTCTTTGTGTGGGAAGCTAAAAGAATCGAAGAAGTTAGTCAAGAATAAGACTGGATGCAACCATGGTAGTGTAGCACCACAAGGGGGTGGGGATACACGTCAGTGGACCCATTTAAATGATTCGAATAGCTGAATTCTTACCAAAGCGATGGAGAATTCAGTAAGGACTATTGTAGCCAGTAGCATGTTTTTTTAGGGTCAACAAGGCTAAGGGAACCACGGGGGGTAGCCAACATGAATTGAGCCTACCAAAGTCCGAGAGAAGGACAATCCTAATATGGATGGTATGACAGGTGATAAGTGGATTATGTGTAGAGGTATTTTGTGGAGAGTGAAATCGTACGCGTTGATGTTTTCCCGAAGTGAGTAAAGGGATAAGAGTATGGTTCCTAGTAAAAGACAATGATTAAAGTAGTTTTGTTTTGGTTGGGCAGGCGTGTTACGTCCGGAGGCCATTTGTGTAATCAAGGCAATAAGCAAGGTAGGAGTATAAGTTTTATCCTCAGAGGATGAGGCGTGTTTTATGTGACACGAGCGAGTCATTATATTTTGTTCATTGCTAGATTAGCATGTGAGACGAGTTTAATGTGTATAACTAGAAACGATATTATTATGTGAATATTTTTCCGTAGTGTAGCGGGATTTTCTTTAGTGCTATCCGCGGAGGATGAGTGAGTATATTAATAGTGTTATATATTTTATTGAGGTTACTCATTTTAGTGATGCGATATACGAGTATAATATGGTATTGATTACAACTTTATAGAAATGGTCAGTACAATAATAGGCAGTTATTGCAAGGCTATCGGAGTGGTTGCATTAATGCATCCTGTTCTGTTTTGGCGAGGCCTCACTTGCAAGAGGGTTGGACTCGCACTTATATTATCTATCCTAGAGACTTAGGAGGTTATAGTGGGCTTGAGATATTCGATACCGGTGTGTGTAGGGACTTTGTTGTTATGATTCAGTATGTATCAGGTTTACTGTTGAGCAAAAAGATTTAGCTCAGTATTATGTTTAGCGCTCATAACTTAATGATAGAAAGAGTGCATTGTGATATCTATCCTTTAGAGATGTGGGAGTTAAGATTTATACCCCTCTGATTGGGGAAAGGTATTTTGAGAATCCTGAGTATATGTATTCGAGGTTTATGGAATGCAATTACCACCAATACTGTACGATAGTGCAATTGGCAAAATGTTCTTTATTAAGTGTAATTTCGGGAGGAGATGTAATTTCTGCCAAGAAACAAGAAAATAGGGGTACATGCTATGGACGGAGGGCTTAAAGGATTTCGATAACCGACAATTCTAGGTAGTAGTGTATCGGGGGGTTCCTTGTTTGGATTTCGCTTTGCGAGACATCCCACGCATGAAACTTAACATAAGGTTGGAAATAGGGAGATGTTTGGTCATTAGTCCATGAGTTCAGTACCTCGATCGTAATAGGAGCAAATAATTATATGTGTAAGTTGGTAGTTGAATTATGATTTAAGGACAGTGGAGCCGGTTGCGTGGTAAGAAAGCATTGAAAGTTTTGTTTTACCACCACGAGTTGAGGGGTGGAATGATGATAAGGAGGATTTAGAATTTCGATTTCTAGGGTGAGTGAGAGTACCCAAGTGTTGCAATCACGTTGTGAGCACTAGGAAAATAAAGAATTGGTTACTAGGTGTGAAGCGTATGTGATGCTTATGCTAGTATGCACAGTTTATAGGGTGTGTAGACATCCTGGTTAGTTGATGTTAAAAATAGTCCGAGCTGAAGGGATGTGGGAATAGACGTGCGGAATATATATATGTGGGACTAACATAACGAAGTGAAAGTGGTAGACTGGATTAAGCACCGTGTGAAAGATGATAAATCCATATATACGTGTGTAATCAGAGTAGCACACCGAATCTGGTTGGAAGGCTGTGGGAAGCCGTTTACAAAGGGGTATTCCTTGAGAAGGATAGAATTTAACTATATGGAGAACACTCAGGACGGAGTTGTAATTAGTCAAATGTTGGGAGCGAGTTGTGCGTACAAAGAGTGACAATGTTATTATGGTATAAAAGATCCAGAAGTGCGCATTGTGGAGAAAAGTGCACGGGTCAAAACTTTCAATATACACCAAGGAAGGAAGGGGAGTATTAAGTGTCACTTAATGTGAGACATTTCAAGGAAAGTCGATGTTGAGCGGGACATAGTGATTAGTCTCCGCGGGCACCACCCATAGATAGAGATGGGTTGGAATAAGAGGATCAACCAGAGAATTTGGTGGCTATCGACAATTCCCATGATGGAGGAGGCCAGTAAAGTTGGTAAAGTCTCTTTGATGGGTTACCAACCTCAAGGCAAGATCAAGGGTTCATTCGAACATGTGTAACAAGTCGCCCAAGAAGGAAGTGATTGATATTCCTTTGGGGTGATTTACAATATTTACTAGTATGCCCCAGTCTTCCTTTGAAATGAAGAATCGCACCGGTACATGATCGTTCTCCTTGGGATGAGACTTTTGAATCCCACCCTTAATATGGAATTTTAGGAAGCAGCGGGGATAACACTCCGAGTGAGCAGGTTGTACCACCCATAATCTGGGTAGTAGGCATTTGGTGATTAACCATTAGTGGAGCAATGAAAGTAAATTTTTGATTCATTGTGATCGTGTCATTTTTCCACAATGGTTATAGCTAGCAAGTGGAGTAGTACGGTAATTGGGGGAGGATATTACCTAATGGTAGAGTTCCATGGAAGCACTCGTACCTGTTTGTCGTGAACGAGGTACTTATTGAAGTTTTGGTGTGGAAAAACCTTAACTATTCTCCCTCTGCGTATGTTTAGAGGTGAGCAGATAATCAGAATTTTGGATCGATCGAGAATAATCCGATGACTATGGTGGAATTCCACGACTGTTTTAGGCGAACAAGAGTGGTCAGAGGTTCGTATGGTTTCTCTCAGAATGGGAGTTTTGTGTTTAGATAAATCCGAGTAGTTGTCATGTAGTGAGGTGCGGCCTCCCAATGATATTGAAATAATGGGAATTAATAGTGTATATGCGTGTCTTATGCGAATGTTGTCGCATTGGAGCACAATGTGAAGTATCTTTAATGAAGAGTATTAAACAAGCTTGCTGTGAGGCGGGGGCTATAGTGATTGAGCACCTTACTATGTGGATAGATTGCGTACTGTTAAGGTATCCAAAATTCGTTTTACCAGGTAGGCCTTATTTTTTCAAATTTTGGGACGAAATTCCATTATTAGGGGGGAAGTATGTAATACCCAGTATTTTTATGGCTTTTAAATTTAGGGATTTTATTAAATTTAATTGAGGTAGATTAATTTAATATTAATCCCAAAATATGTTTTAAATATTTACTAGCGTGACGAGAGTTAGTAATTATTGGAAATTTGTTGAATATTACTAGATGAGTAAAGTAATATGTAAGATTGATTTTATTAAAATTATCACGAGTGAATAAAATGGCAATTATGAAAATTTAAGTCGGGACGCGCCTGTGTCGTGTCAGGACTAAATTATTATTATATTAAGTGAATAAATTATAAGTTTCCCGTATGGTCATTTCGAGTGCGCCTATATGTCCGGTAGGGTCGAGATAGTCAAAAAAGTGTACCCGGGGGTTTAGTTTGGGTCTCGAGGTGTTTTTAGGCCTAATTGACATTCCGAGAGGGTATTATAGACATCTTGTATTTTTGGGTAACTGAACCCACGGATTTAATTAGGTTATATCAGCCATTTGGAGTTATCTCTTAGGGTTAGCAAACACAAAATAAAAGAACGGCCAATAGAGAAGGAGTTGGAGAGCTTTCCAAGCAACTCAAGGCCAAGGACTCACCCGTTTGCACCACCACCAAAACTTAGATCGCGCGACGAGGAACGCAACCATACCAATTCATCCACGAAATCAGAACCTTGAATTTCAAGCAAGTATCTATCTTGATTTTTTTTTGTTAATGCCTCACCCATGTTAGTTTAGGATTACCAAGATCATGTTTTATGAAAGAAATTGTTAATTTAGAGACTTTAAATCGCATGTTTAGAGAGATTCAATATATTCTGGATATACCTATCATATGTAGAGGATTACCAACAAATTATTATGAGTTTAGAAATAAGAAATCTGGGAAATAATTAGAGGAATGTATATTTCTTTCAAAATTAGGGTTCTTAAAGATCATGTCAATTTTACCCCATTAATCCGATATCGTTGATGAATTTATACATTTTTCACATAGGAAATCTTGTATATATGTATATAGAACTTGTAGTAATGTTATTTGAGAATTCTAGAGTTGTTAATGACATTTTTGGAGAAATTAGAAGATGAAACCCGTAGTTTTAATTTGCAGTTTCTAGGCAAGAACTGGTTGATCGATCGATCGAGCCAAGAGCATCGATCGATCGACTGATCGATCGATCGACCCCTCCTGTAAAACTGCATATTTCTCATTCGTTAGTTTAATCCGATTAAGATGTAGGGGAATCCTTGATTGTTGTTGTTGGAGTATAATGGGATATAGAGATGACCAGTAGGGCCTAGGTAGACCCCGTTGAGTAACGTTTTAGTGTAGGATGAGATTTTAGGTTAACGAGGAATGATTCACGTGTATAAGAAATCATGCGTATATTTAATAAAAGATCGAGACTCGTAAGGGAGTTAGACCGGAACGTAAGTGAGTGAATGCCTACTTAAATTATACTTAGAATACTTCGAGAGAGGAGAGGTGAATAATAAATGAGAATACAAATAACGAGTCCGTTATGCGAAATAATCGAGTAAAATGTGTAATAACGGATAATTATAATTATGGGTCGTGAGCGCACCTAATTTAGCAATTTGGATGTGTGTGTGTGTGTGTGTGTATATATATATATATATGAATGTGTGATCGTGCATATATTATATATGTATAAAAATCATACTCGGGCTACTTGCTATCACGGGGGTTTCCGCACCGGGACGGTCTTATCTCGATTGGGCCTTTATGGGGGATATTGACTTGTAGCCTAGAACATAGGAATCCTTGATTACAGGCTATCTGAGTGATAGTCAGATGGTCTTAAGAGACATGAGGGTATGTTCTGACCTCTTAGGACCGGGAACTATGCTTCGCCTCCATTTGTATGTGTTTTGTGTTAATACAGTTCGAGAGTGATTCTGAACTAGTATTTTCCTTAGTATGAGCGATACGGGGACTTGATAGCAGAGTATGCCATCACCATAGATTGTATGTGGGGTGCAGATAGTGTATATATATATATATATTATATGAGTGATTGGTATATATATACATATATATGGAAACCTTGCACCATAGATTTTATGTGGGGTGCCGTTAGTATATATATTATACGCGTAACTAATATATATACGTATATCTATATGAGAACTTTCTACTGTGCGTAATGGAAGTTAAGTAATGAATCAATTCTTCAACTTCACTATAAGTATTCAGAAACTTTATAACGGTACCGAGTTATTCTAAATAACGTAATAAGTCTTGAAGAGATTTATTTTCTAAAGTGAATATCATAACCTTATTTTCAAGAGATAAAACCTTATGGAGAATAAGTTAGAGAGACTTATGAAATTCATTAGTACGGTAGGCATGCACACTAGATGAGAGGTAAGAATTCTCAAGAGAGTGTCGCATACTAACATGGATGTTGCAATAGCAGGTAAGCATTTTAAATACTTGCTAAACTATTTTTAAAACTGTTTTACAATCGGGCTCTGACCCGTTTTCTGTTATCTCTTCTCTCTTATATATATATGTATATATTACAGGTGCCCAGCCACATGGGCGTCATGCATAGGTTTTTTGGATTGGACGCGCTGTAGCTTATGTGGGAGTTGCAGGCCTTTGTTTTAGACGACCTCTTCATTGATTCGGTCCTTGTTATAGTTCTTCATAGTTAGGGCATGTGTCGCCCATTTCCCATTCAGTGTAGATTTGTCAGAGATGTATGTTCATTTATTTTCAGTATTCGGTACTCTTTGGGTATTAACTCTTGTCAGGATGATTTCGCTTGTAGTTTAAATTTGGCTTGGTTAATCTAGATGGAATAATTCTTTTGTGTTGATTGTTATCCGTAGCACTTATGTGATTCTTAAATTGTTGGTTATTTAAAAGGTTTTCAAATTGGAATTTAATAAAAATGGAAATAAAGTTTTAAATTGTTTTGACACTTAGCTTAATTATTTAGGGTGTTTAAATTGGGAAAAATTTATTTTGCGACAGTGATGCTAAGAATGAACCAACTATTCACCTTGATTTTAATTTAATAAATAATTGATCGCCCGGTATTTAATTAGGCGGGGTGTCACACTTGTATAGTTTACGTAGACGTGGAAATGTTTCTCGTCTACACAATCTTGAGATGACTTAACATTTACTAGAAGTGGAAATATTTTTCGTCTGCACAATTATGAAATGACATTTTTCCAGAAGTGGAAATGTTTCCCATCTTCATAATGTTGAAATGACATTTTCCAAAAGTGGAAATGTTTCCCGTCTGCAGAATGTTGAAATTACATTTGTCAGAACTGGAAATGGTTTTCATCTACACAATATTGAATTTAGTGGAAATGCAGTCTATAAATAAAGGATTTCAAAATCCTTCCATGAAAATCCATTATCAATAAATTATTTAGTAAAAAATCTTAGCCTTCACACAATGAATCACCCACAATGATCAACTGTCAACGACTATTATTTCCTCACCGAATTGACTGACATATACTATGACAAGGAAATTGAATTGGCTACCCCTGCTGGAATACATACCATATGTGGAGGTTGGAGGAACAACATGAGATTTGGTCCCCATTTTCGTAATCTAGCATATTTTCAACAACATTGGCACATGTTAAAGTCTACATTTGACCCTTACCAATTAGCGTTAACAATCGGCAGTTGTGGGTTGAATACATTGATCTTCACACTAATTATGCGGAATAATGAGATGTGGTAAAGGTTGTGTCAGTAAGTTCCACGGTATAGGGATATACGTGGAGTGGATTCGTATCTATTTAATGATTTTAAGAGAGCCTTGTATCTCCATCAAACTATTTAAAGCGTATGTGAGTTTTAAGAGGGGCGTATTTCCCATATATGCTTTGAAGCAACCATTTTTCATTTTCAATATAATAAAATGTATGCCAGTATTCAAACATTCACATGTATACAATAGTTTATGATGATATATAAAATTATGGTAACATAAATAAGAGAATGAATTAAGTACTAATTATTGATAAAAAAAAACTTAGACATCATTAATTATCCATCGAAACAAATGTAATAGGTAAGAAGGTTCGTTGGTAATGCCCGACACCTTGGATGATAGCTGCAAAACATTTTCCACGCATCTTCGTCATCAATGACCAAGATGAAGGTTTTTGCATCCCATCCATACTGACCAACAGTTAAATCTTTCTCGTACAAGTCAAATTGGAATTTGTGCATGAACTAACGTGCACGGATCTCATTTTTCGCACATCCTCTACTTGCATTAGGCATCCAACGTTGTCGACCGTTATGAAAGTGCTATGATATACGAATGTGTGGAATAAAAGGTAAATCGGAGTTAGTTATGCAGTTAAGTAGCCAGAAGTCTTCATTTATTAGCCATGGCTGTAAATCCATTTGGTAATGCTAGTACATATTGAGTTGGCAATTAAGTTTTATTTATGTTGTTTCCCTTCTGCAACATTATGATTTGACATGTCAGAGAAGTGGAAATATTTCCCGTCTACGACATTTTGATTATAGCTATCACACCCTGCTTTTGGTATGAATGTACAAGAGAGTATAAATAAAGCAATGAATTAAAGTTAAGGAGAAAAATAGAACTTTTTTCATTAAAACGTCCCATAATATAGTGTATTACCATTGCACGAGTGAATTACATATTATTACCAACACGAACTATAAAGTAGGTAATAAAAAAGTGTCATTCCTTGCTCCCATCTAGTTTAGTCTCTGTCCAAACAATTACATACGCATACAGGTGACTAGCGTGTGTCACAGAAGGGGGAGAGAGACTATCCTCTTCTTCCTGGGCCATCTGGAGGAAAAAACAAGTAGAACAAATATACTAAGCAGCTTTTACCAATTTTATAACAATTATCTGTATAGATGGAATGTGGAGTGTATATAAAATTCTATTGTCTGCATACTTTAATAAGAAATTCAAAGAATTAAAAAATGGATAATCCCATGCTTATCAGATTTCAAAGGGGGTATAGGATTAAATAAGCCATTAGTAAAACCAAATAATAAGTAATCCAAAATATTTGAAAAATAATTAGCTAAGCACACAGTTAAAGTGGCACTCATACGTATGTAACTAAACTCCGGCTCTCAACCATCTGACACCATAGGCCAAGTAGAAAATTCCGTTACACGGAAGTCTACTCCCTAGTTAATATTGATACTTTTAAAATAAATAATAATGCACAAAAGTGCAAGGTGAATTGAATCGTTACAATGAATTGTTATGATATCAGTTATTAGATGAGAAGGGTTCAAATTTGATCGAATTGATCAAAATAATCAATGATATAATAATATATGAGTATGAATTTCTACACATACTTAGAATCAAATAGGCTATCACTGAATGATATCAATAGGAGTTAATAAGCACACAAAATTTACTATTAAAGAGGTAAAAAGACATACTTGAATGGAGTTTTGAACGGATTAAAGATCAAAAGAGGACGTCGAGAGGAGCTGGTATTTGAGTATCTGTATACAAATGTTTGTGTGAATAAGTATTATTGGAATTGAGGTTGATTTTGGCCAATTTATATAAAAAATTATGTATATTAAAGTTTGAGGGGTTTAATTGTAATTAATTTGGGACTTTAAAATCTTAGGCTTAGGGTCAAATCTCGAATTTGGTGTAAGACTTTTTGACTTAAAATGCATCAAAGTACTTATAGAAAAAGTTTAGGGTTGAAATTCATAAGCTGAAAAAGTTAGGAGGGGTCAATTTGCAACTTTGGAAAAATATTTCAAATCTAAAACCCTATTTTTTTCATAACTATGGCTAGGTTTGACCAAAAAAAACCTTACCTTATACTATTTTGACTAGAAAAATAAAATAAAAATATTAGAAAAAATTCAAGATTTTTTGATTGGCTACGCGCCCCACGCGCCTGATTAATGCTCCTAGTTGAAAAGTTCATCTTCAACCTCTTGATGGTTAACTTAGGATTTGGAAAACATTGACCTGAGATAACTTCTTCATTTATAAATAATTTGAGATAATTTTTGAACCAATCCAACCTAATTTTCACAAGGAATCCAAAAATATAAGTTTTATGAATTGAGGTTCAATGTACATCGAGTTATGAAATTGTGTATTTTTTACTAAACTTTCAAAGATCTACTAAATATGGCAGAGGTTCATATGAGTATAGTTGTGTTTCTGCTATCCTAAGGAAGAGTTTGGTTTTCATTTCAAGGGTTGAGGTGGTCTGTGTGAAGAGAATTCAAAGTTTTTAATTTTCTGAAACCAAAAACACCTTTGAGCAATTGAGGACCAAAAGTTATGATTTTTTACAAATGAAATATGTGATAGAGATTCCAAGCTTATAAGAAATCATTTCCTAGCTTAAAAAATGATTTACAATTAAGAAATCAAAATTCACCATTAAAGCTTAAGCTTTAATGGAGTTTTTTTCAAGATTCTTCAAATAGGGACTATTTTCATGTAAACTTCCTACTGTTTTGATTAATATAGACATAATATCAACAAAAAAAATATTTGGTATTCAAAGAATGGAATATAATGCGTAAAATGATAAGGTACCTGGTTTGGAGGAAAATTTTGAGTTTTGTATAAGCTGAAGTGGTGGGTTCTGGAGGCTCTGTTCGTGGGAATTTTATAGGGTAGAAGGAGGAGGTCTTATTGGTTTGGTTTGGAGGTGGATTCCTCCTGGTTTCAAGAAGTTAAGTGCATGTATTCTTATTCCTCACATGTGTTCATGGTCATACCATGTGTTTTTGGACATATTAGCTTATGTGGAAGCTGATGTGGGAGAGGGGAATGTGAAAATAAGTATGGTTTAGGTTTTAGTCCTTGGTTGAAAGTATATACACTTATATGGTTCAAAAGTTTTTCTTTTATAAAGTTTATGGGTATTTTTGTAATTTTAAAAACATATAAGGGCTAAAAATGAAATTTTTAGTTTGTTGATGTTTAGAGGTTTAATTTGATATAAGGTTGAGGTCTAGGGGTTAAGGATAGGTTAAGTAATGTTTCCTTAAAAGTTTAGGGGTATTTTTATAATATATAAAACTTCAAGGGTACTTAGGTAATTTAGTAAAATTATAGGTTTTGTAGATTATTTTATCCTTGTTTTGGATAATTTTGAGTTTATGCATTCTAGAAGGGGGAAAAATGAGATTTAAGTTATCTTGATTCAAGTACGAATATTATAGTCTACCTACATAAAAAAAAAAATCGTCCGCGAATTTACCTTGGAAGAGATCGGGATATTGGTCTTTTATAGACTGAGGGTGACATGACCATGTATGACCTCGTATTAGGATGAGGTCTCTGCCACCAGCAGTCAAGCTTCCATAAGGATCTCACTTAAGTCGTTTCCAAGGCTCGTCCAGAACGTTTCTCTGCCATCCATTTGGCCGAGACCTTAGGGAGCATTTCACCAGCAAGGACACCTATCATCCTTCGCCCCAACCGACACCAGGAAGTGACCTGCATAGTCCACCTCAGCCTGAGCCCTCCGACCGAGACCACACTTGTTAGTACTAGCAAAGTCATTCACTACATCATCAACCTCACACTTGGCCAGGTCGAGACCTTTGTAGACGACACCAAACCGTACGAGGAGTAGAAGGTTCCAAGGTGGCATGTCCCACGTGGGCAATTATGTTACAACTAGATTATCCCCTCACGTGAGGGGATATTGCATCAACATTACTTACATATACTATAGATAACGACCATTATCTTATTGGAAACCTTCATCATCACATGCCTACTATATGCTTAGGGGTGCATTAAACCCCCTAGGCACTATAAATACTTGTCTTCTACCTCTTGTAAAAAAGAGATAAGAAACCCTATAAAAACTCTATCAAACTCACTATAAGAGAGAGAAAACTTGAGTGCTTGTATATACAGGCCACTAGATCCTCATTTAGTGGATTACACACACTACACAGTGGACGTAGGCCATAATTTGGCTGAACCACTTAATTCTAGTGTTCAATCTCTCTTTGCCTCATCTCATTCTCTTACTGTTATATTGCTTATTTACTGCCATTGTTATTCCTATTTGAGCTTATTACCATTATGACCTGGTGGTACCATTTTTGTTATCATCAGTCTGGTGCCATCTGTGGGAACGGGGTTTGTCAACTCTTCCCTTCTCTAGCTTAAACTCACCAGAGTCTCTAGCGGTGAACCAGTTTCCCCCTCTTGTGGAGCTGTTTCACCATTGAAAGAGCTCTTATTGAGCTTCTAAGCTTTTACGCTATAGCTTACAACTCATCCATCTGGCTTGAAACATGGCATCAGAATTTCCACCACCAGCTAACCGTCCTAGTTCCAACCACGTGCCACCTCAGTCAAATATGGTGGAGGTAGCGATAGCGTTGAAGTCAATGGTTGCTAGCCAGTAGGCGATGCAAAAAATACTGGTCACCTTCAGTCATATTATATTGGTGAGACCCGCGGGGATAACATCGGAGATGATTACTCCGGCAGCCATGGACCAGCATCTAGATGCCAGGGGACCACCCCAGGAACCATGCAAGGATCTACCACTTTTAACGGTGGAGAGACATTGCTGACCCTAGGCATTTACGCCTGGGGAGGCAAGGTCAACACTGCTCGGAGGATAGGTATGATGACTATGAGGCTGAAGATGCTCAGGCTGAATGTTAAGATCCATATAAAATATTAGGAAACACTGTAAGCCCCAGTTAGGGTAGTCGAGGACACAACAAGAGGCTTTGTCAAGACGATTAACCAAGGGGCTTAGCTTTTTATCATTTAAGTAAGGCTGAAAGGCTCGACCCAATGGGTGATCTCAGATATTGACCATCTAAATCAAGAAGTACCGGCTGCAGAAGAGAAGGAGCAGGGTGTCAGCCCCAATGCAACCGAGAAAAAAGGTTAGGAGAGGTGAACAACCGGCATAGTGTCGTCTAGGTCGAGGTGGCAGGAAATTGTGTCGTCTAGGCCGATGTTATAGCAGCAGCCGAGAGACCTTGGAACGACTTAATCCAAAGGTTAGAGGATAAGATTATAGACATCCTCAAAAGACAAGATCCCTTACCGAGGGACTATTCATAAGGCTCTCCCTCAATGGATAGGATCGTCAATTTTCTAACCCCGACTAAGTTCAAGCCACCAATGATCACTCCTAAGGAAGGGTAGCCCTCAAGGAATTTTCACCAATCCAGTTCACCACATCGAGATGTACTAGTCATATGCAGATATTTACTCAGTCTCAGATGAGATGAGGTATCGAGACTTTTCAATCACTTTCACTGGAGTCGCCCATATATGGTTTACCTCACTCCCAAAGAAGTCAATCGAAAACTTCAAACAACTTTCAGAGAAATTCATACACAACTTCGGCTTTGGGGTAAGACCCTAAAAGAAGACGACTCACCTATTGTACATTAAGTAGGGGATAAATAAGAGTCTCAGGGAATATATTGTGAGGTTCAACAAGGAAAAGCTAAAAGTCGAAGATTATAATGGAAAGCATTGCAATGACAACTTTGATAGGAGGTTTGCAGAATAGGAAGCTGCTCTGAAAGCTTACCGAAGACCCACCAAAGTCCATGGTCGAGTTATTAGCAATGGTCGGTAAGGTCATGAACGCCGAAGAAGTTATGACAACAGAGTATGAGGATGAGAAGGGTACTAGCAGTGGGGTCAAGTTCCAGAAAAAGAGAAAATATGGAAATGAGAGATTAGCGGACAACAAGTTCACTGACTACACTCTCTTAACTATCAGTTGTGAACATATCTTGAACGAGATCAAGATTGATCGGTCCTTGAGGTGGCCCAAAAAATTAAAAGATCCTACTCACAAGAGGAACAAAAGTCTATGGTGTGAATTCCACTAGGACCATGGGCAATTGACCGATAAATGCTTTGCTCTAAAAGAAAAAAATAGAAAAGATGTTGAAAGCTAAAAAGCTAAGGAAGTACGTAGATAAGAGTGGTTCAAGGGGTGGCCAAGACGACACCCAGAAGAAGCGGAAAAATGACAAGTGTAGACTAGATGCTGCAGCCAACTGAGATAAAGATGAGTCGGATGACTGCGATGAAGATGACCCTAACCTCCCTCCTAAGTTTACTGATCCAAAAGGTCAGCTCAGTATGATATCGCATGAGGTCAAGATGATCTACGGGGGGTTTATTAGAGGAAGAAAGGAAGTCACTGATAGGAAAGTACATGTAGCAGAGGCAAAGGCTCTCCCACCAAAGCCTAAGACTGTCAACTCAGCTGTAATTCAGCCTATCAAATGTAAGAGAACCAAGGTTGATATGGATACTTTAGTAATTGGCTTTTCAAGGTTAGATTTCAAGTGAATTTTAGCTCCCCATGATGACCTTTTGGTCATCACTACTCTGGTTCATGGCTATGAGGTTCCAAGGATTTTAGTAGATGGAGGTAGCTCATCCGATGTTATGTTTTGGGATTGCTACAAAGGTCTAGATTTGAGCAAGAAGAGGTTAATTCCATATCACAAACCACTCATCGACTTTAGTGGGAGAAAGTTCAGCCTCTGGGCATATATGAAATGGAAGTAAGAATGGGGAACACCTGAACGAAATGTCTTACAAGGAAAATCAGCTTCTTTATCATGGATGAAAACGTCTACCTGGCCTACAATATAATTCTCGGAAGGGTAGCCCTCAAAGAATTTGAGGCCGTGCCATCAACAGTCCACCAGATGATTAAATTCTCGACCCTATATGGGGTAGGGGAAGTTCAGGGGGACAGAGTTGAGGCACGCGAATGCTACTTCAACTCAGCAGAGGAGAGATAATTATACAAAAAGGCCACCAAGTTTAGTCTTCCTTGTGAATCAAAGGGGGATCGAGGCCAGCCCCCAAAAGATTAAGGCTTTGCTGGAGATGAAGACTCCCATAATAATAAAGGATGTGCAAAGACTAACTGGAAGAGTGGCAGTATTAAACAGGCTTATGTCTAGAGCCACTGATAAAGGCCTTCCTTTCTTTAAAGTATTGAGAAAAGATTTTGAATGGAATGATGAGTGCGATAGAGCCTTTCAAGATTTGAAGTCCTATCTCGGCTCTGCACTCCTATTGTCCAGACCAGTTCAGAGAGAGAAACTGTAACTGTATTTAGCAATGTCAGAGTCGGCCATTAGTGCCACTATTATAAGAGAAGAGGATAGAGTTCAAAAACCAGTCTACTTTCATAGCAAGGCCCTCCAGGGGGCTGAGCAGAGATACCCAAAAATGGAAAAGTTTGCCTATGCACTGATCCTTGCCTCCAGAAAGATTAAGCTAAATTTTCAGGAACATACCATGATGGTCTTTACAGACTCACCCCTTAGACAAGTCATTCACAAGTCTGAGAAGTCAGGGAGACTGATGGCTTGGGCAATTAAATTCGGAGAGTTCGACATCATCTACCAACCGAGAACGGTTGTTAAGGGGCAATCCCTAGCTGACTTTGTAGCCAAGTTCACCTGGGATGAGGCCGACACTGAAGATGTTGAAGCTACAACTTGTAAGCAAGAAAGTAGAGTTGGTCCTCCCTCGGCCGACGCCTATCGAGACGAGTTCAGCAAGAAATAAAGTGTTTGAGAATGAGGAGGAAGGGCATCTTTTCAAGAATGGAATCCTAAAAGAGGGAAGTTTTTTGTCAAATGGTACTGTGTGGAGCCTCTTTATTAATAGATTTTCATATGAGAATGAAAGTCGAGCAGGATTAATAGTGTTAGTGCCAGATGGGACCAATATTGAGTATGCATTGAGGTTCAACTTCAAAGCTTCCAATAACGAATCTGAGTACGAGGCCCTCTTGGTAGGCCTGTCCTTTGCCCGGGCACTGAATGTTGACCAACTCCTTATCTATAGTGACTCCAGGTTGGTTGTTAATCAAATTTTAGGGGCATACGAGGATATAGATAACAAAATGGAAAAATACATGGGAAAGGTTAAGACAACGTTGAAGCATTTTAGCGAAGTAAAATTAAAGAGGATACATCATTTGGACAATGACCGGGCCGATGCTCTGGCAAGGTTAACTTCAGCCACCAGAACTGAAATTAGAAGAACGGTTCGGGTAGATATTCTCCATTGGTCGATGATCAAGGGAGAAGAAAGCACTATGGAGTTTTGTTTTAATGTGTATAGAAGCCTCTTGGATGGATCCCATCATCTGCTACATCAGAGATGTGGAGCTTCCTCATTCCAAAGCCGAGAAAAAGAAGTTGAGGTATAAAGCTGTTCCCTCATAGGAGACATCTTATACAAGAAGGGGTTCCTGCTTCCTCTACTCAGATGTTCCCACCCATCCGAGGTAGAGTATATCTTAAAGGATGTGCATAAAGGGTCATATTCCAGCCATATTGGAGGAAGGCCGCTGGCTCAGACGATCATCACCCAAGGATATTGCTGGCCAAAGTTGGCCAGAGATGCAACTGCATACGTCAAGAAGTGTGATAAATGCCAAAGGTTTGACACCATACCCCATCAACCTCATCAGCCTCTTACTTCTATTACATCTCCCTAGCATTTTGTAGTCTAGGGGATTGACCTGGTAGGACCACTGCCAAGGGTCGTGAATAATTATCGTTACTTGATTATGCTGATAGATTATTTTTAAAGTGGGTAGAGGCTGAGCTGATGATAACAATCACAGAGAAGAAAGCCTACAAGTTTATTTGGAAAAACATCACTTGTAGGTACGACCTACCCAATACCTTGATTTATGATAATGGGATGCAATTCAAGAACATCTCCCTGGAGAAATATTCTGAACGAGTTGACATTAAGCAGTTTTTCTCCACTCCTGGCCGACCTCAGGCCAATGGGCAGACATAACTAACGAATAAAATTATCTTTAATGGAATCAAGAAGAGGTTGGAAGAATATAAAGGGAGGTAGATTGAGGAGGTTTATGCTGTCCTATGGGCTTACCTAATAATGGAAATGACTCTTACGAGTGAAACTCCATTTATGTTGGCTTATGGATCAGAGGCAGTAGTGTAGACAGAGGTAGGCCTCCCTACCCACAGGGTTCAGACCTATGACCCAAAAGAAAACGTTGCTGAACAAAGACTTGATTTGGACCTTATGGAATAAAGGAGAGAAGATGTTGAGGTTAGGTAAGCTTCCTACCAACAGAGGATAGCGAAGTTCTACAATAAGAGCGTAAAGGCACGCCCACTGAAGATAGAAGACCTGGTATTGAAGAAGACATGGCAGAAGCCTAACAAGCTTCACCTAAATTGGCATGATCCATACAGAGTGGTTGAAGAGGTTATCATGGGGAAGTATCAATTGGAAAATCTGGAAGGAGAGCCATTCTCTAACTAGGCGTGTAAATTGAGCCGTGGAAGTCCGAATCCCGCCCATTCGGCCTACTATTTTCGAATTGAGCTTTATTTAAGTTTGAGCCGAGCTGAGTCTGAGTTAAAATTTTAAGCCTGAATGAATTTTGGTCCGAGCTTGAGCCAAACTTTGCTAAGCCCGAACTGGGCCCGAAGCCCGAACTTTGAATATGTAAATAAATAAATTATTTTATAAAATTTAGCATTTATGTTAAAAAAAATTATATGTATGAAATATAATTATTTTTTTTAGGTTTTCATTCTTACTTACCTTGTTTTAGTTTAATACATTTCATAATTATATACTTTATTTTATGAAATATCAATTATATTTTGGTGTGTACATTTTCTCCATGATGAAAACACAAGGAAAAAAGACTAATTCAAACTTTTTTTAACAAAAAAAATTAAAATCGGGCCTGTCCAAAATATTTGTGAGCCGAGTTTGGACTTAAGTAGAATGGTTTAGTTCGGGCCTAACTAGGGCTTGAGCTTGGGTAAAGTAGTTCGGGCGAAGCCCGAGAAACCTCAAGGCCGACTCACCCAGCTCGATTTACAGCCATATCTCCAACCCATGGAACGTCAACCACCTCAAAAAGTATTACCAGTAAGATTTCAATTTTTCTTATTTCTTTTCCCTCGATCGTAATACATGTATATGAGGTTCAGGTGATGAATGAAATATGAACAAAATTCAATAAAAATCTCAAGTGTTCTCTCATACTTTGTATATTTACTTGAATATTTATTGTTTACTTGTATTTACTCATCTTAAGCTACAAAATATCATTCGTGGTAAAGTAGCCTTAAGTTGCTCTCGATGATACGACAATCCAAATAGGGCCAATCTCATCCATGGACTGACAATAACATCGAGAAGGATTTATCATTAAACATCATTAACTTGATGGTTATACTCTCTCGGCCAAGACGACAGTGCATGGACGAGACGACACTCATCCATACACTCTCAAAACGATGAGAGGGAACTTGTGATAAAACACCTTAATTTGGTGGATTCAAATTTAAAAATACTTGGTTGTGTTTCATTTGTCAAACATCATGAACATTGTGGTTATACTCTCTCAACCGAGATGACAGTGCATGGATGAGACAACACTCATCCATACACTCTCAAAATGACGAGAGGGGACTTATGATAAAACATCATAATTTGGTGGATCCAAAATTATGAATTATATTCCTTAGACACCATTAAGTTGATGAAAGCAGAGACAAGACTTCATTCAATAATGTTACTGAGGGAAATATCAGAGCAATCATAACACAAAGAATTATATAAACAAAACTTCATTCCATTACGAAAAGAGATTACAGATGTTCAGCACAAAAAAGTACAAAGCCATGAAAGGCCTGCTTTCGTAGCAAAAAGAAAAAAAAGCAGTTAAAAGAGATCAAGGCTACAAACTCCCATCACCACCTGTCTGAGTTGCCCCATAAACCCTAGCATTAGTAGTCTTGGCCCAATCATCATTAAGACCCAACTCTACTACATTCTCATTGGTCTTTGTGACCTCAATAGGGTTGGTCTCCATAGGGTCAGTAAGATTTTCAACCTCGGCCAGGGCAATTTCAAGGAGGGGATCATTGAAGTCAAGGCCCAAGAAGTCATCAGGAGATAGAGTACCGCCTTAGCATGCTTTAAGAAGGCCCATAGGGCAGCAATCTTGATGCCTCCTTCGAGATATTCGAAGGCATAACCTCCAAATTCATCAGATTCTTTGAAGTCGGCTATGACTTATACCTTAGCCTTGTCCAAGGCATCTCCATCTGCAGTATCAATTTTGGCCCGTTTACTCTCAGCCAGGGTCTTCAGATTATTAGCACGCTCAATTTTTGGGTTGGTGACCTGATTTGTCGCCTCCTACAGGGTCGACTTTATTATCTGAAGCTCTTCCCTCAGACTATTCTCCATAGCTGCAGCGTCTCTTCCCTTTTAAATTAGGGGAAACATCTTATTAATCCAGTCTCCCATACGGTGAAGTGAGACGGAACCCTGTAGAATAAAGGGGTAACAAGTCCGTAAGAGACATAAATAAGGAAGAGACTACACATAAGTTTTTTAAAAAATACCTAAACAACCCTGTGAATAGTAAATTCAGTCAACAAAGATATGTCCATTACCTGAGGGAAGCAGCTATAGTCCTCAGAGATGAGTGAGCTAATACCATCTATGGATTTCTTGCCATGACCGATGACACTGTCATCATCAATTTTTAATTGCGAAAGGCGGACATCCATAACATCGTTTGTCGAGATTGAAATTTCCTGGTTGGAATGACCATTTTTCGAGGGACGAGTGGTGGTGGTGTCATCGGATCAGCCTTTTCTTTTCTTCCTAACATTATCAGTTCTGTTGGGACCACCCGTACTAGACTTTTTGGTCTAAGCAATATGAAGGTCAGTCTTTTTGTGCTTATTGACAAGCTTGCTCAAGTTGGGGGCCACAATTTCTAAAACTCGTATGATATACCTTTTGGACGATCTGTAATAGGTAAACCTCAGAGTTAATTATGGGCAATTGTAAAGTATAAGACAACAATTGTCAAGGATAATTACTTACGTAGCTCGGCCAGGGGGTCAACCCCTTGACCTGTCTGATCCAAATAATATGGAGTCACTAAATGCTCAAACTTCACGAGACGACGCTTATCACCTTTACTACGAAGCTTATTAACCTTCTGAAAGGCTTCAGGGTTCAATCCAGGGTCAAGTTTGGCTGATGCAGAGACTTTGGCACACCTCAAAGGGGTCCTGGGCGCAGAGGTCGCACATGCTTAGTTAGGACTAAATTCCCAAGCCCTAGAGATACAGAAGTAGCGGGGTTTCCAATTATAGTTTAAAGTTTAGGTAACCATCAAGACCTTCTTCTCGAACTTCCTGGCTACGAGATGATAGTAACCAGGTGGACTCTTGAAAGACATAGGTGTATAACAAGTAAAAAATATGTTAACTGGAGGGTCGGTTTGATGGACAACCTTCCAAATGGCAATGAATCCAAGGATAACCCTCCTAAGAGGGAGCAAGTTTTAGATGGTCCAGAATAACTCGGATCGTAGGGTGAATAGGCAGGCGAAAGTCAAACTTAAACATTTGCTCATAAACACAAACTTCGCCCTCTCGACTATAAAAATCTCTCTAATCCTTAAGAATATTCCTCATGGATATAGAATAATCTATACCGTAGAAATGCCTCCAGACCAAGAGGTCAACTTCAGACACAGTACTCTCATATTATTCAGCAACAGACGTGTCAAGTTCACTCTCCTCACCACTATCTTCTGATGCCTCGACTTGAGGATTGGCAGGGTCACCACTAGGAAATATTTACGTAAACTCGACCCCAGTTACAACCGAAAGGGGAATTGCATTTATTAGAGGAGGGATAACTACATTATACTTAAGTATCTGAACAGAGTCATATTGAGCTGATGTCTCCGCCCCTTGGGAAGACGAGAAGCGAGAGGAAACCTCATCCACTTCAGACCCCTCGGCTTGGGATACAGAATATTCCATGGCTTCCTCGTATAAATCAACACTCTCGGTCGGTTGAGAGGCTGATATAAGGTCATCGATTAATGAGTATGACTCAAACATGGGGTCATAAGGCTCAGTAACTTGGGGGTATATGATAGCTAGGGGAGGTGGATTAATTGGACGAGGGGGAACGGCCTCGGCCTTACGACTCTCGACTTCCTTAGATTCTATCCTCTTAATTTGTTTAAAGCACTTCTCTATTAGGTTGGGAAACTCCAACATCAACAGGATGAGTTTCGACTTGTGAAAAACTGTAAAGAAAGGAACAAACAACTTACAACTTTGACTCGAGTTGACCAAAGATCAAACAAATAAGGTGAATCGATTTCAATGAAGAATACAAAAAGCACAGCTTTATAGCTGGCCGAAAAAGATGATTGGAGATGGACAGAAAAGCCTACAATGGCAAGAAAGTTCCTAAATGCTTGCTAAGGCCACCCTAGCCACCACTATAAGCCTAAAATAACCCCATAGGAGGGTGATTTTATCCCTAATCCTCTCAAAACCCCTCGCCAAAAAAATAAAAATTGCTAAAATCTAATTACCACAATGAAAAGAAATAAGAGCAGAAGGGAGCAACAATTACCTAAAGAGTTTGGTTATTGGATAAACTTAAAGAGAAAGAATGGCTGTCGAAAATGGAAAGAGGGTAGGTTGTGGTCGTAGAAAAATTGAAACGGCTAGAGAGAGAAGAATAGGCGGGAGCTTTGGGTGTAGAGAGGAGAAAGAGATAGTTTTTAGGTTTAACTATCAAGTAAATGATTAAACATGTTTCCCAATACACATCATCATTTGAGGCGTGAAGTCCAAAGCGCTCAGCCGTCGAATTAGTCTTGGGACAAACACTACCCAACTAAAACATTAATATGTGTCACTCACTTATCCATCAAAATGTATCTAATCAACATGTCAAAAACTTCTCATCAGAGGACTAGACTGACTTGTATCCCTTATCCACCTCTTCACATAGATGACTAAGGGTTAGGGGTAATTGATATGACCAAGTATGATCTCATCTTAGGACGAGGTCTCTACCACCAGCAACCAAGATTCCATAAGGAGCTCACTTAGGTAATTTCCAAGTCTTGCCCAGAACATCTCTCATCCATCCATTTGGTCGAGACCATATGGGAGCATTTCATCAGTAAGGACACCTCTTGTCCCTGCCCCAACCGATACCAGGAAGTAACCTGCCTAGTCCACCTTGGCGTGAGCCCTCTGTCCGAGACCACACTTATCAGTACCAGCATAGTCATTCACTGTATCAGTAACCTCGCACTTAGCCAGGCCGAGACCTTTCTAGACGACACCAAACAGTACGAGCACTAGAAGGTTCCATGGTGGCGTATCCCACGTGGGCAATCTATTACAACCATATTATCCCCTCACGCGAGGGGATATTGCATCATCATTAGTCACATGTGCTATGGACCACTGTCATCATCTTATTGGAAGCCTTCATCATCGCATGCCTACTGAATGCTTAGGGGGTGCATTACACCCCCTAGGTACTATAAATACTTATATTCAACCTCTTATAAAAGAGATATTAGGAACCATACCAAAACTCTGCCAAACTCACTATAAGAGAGAGAAAGCTTAAGTGCTTGTATATACAAGCCATTAACGCTTCATTTAGTGGATTACACACACAACACAATGGACGTAGGCCATTGATACGATGCAAATATTGTGTATTTCACCCGTTAACCTACGCGTTATTAGCCCCCTCGGGTATTTTAATCCTTATATTTATGCTCGTTAACCAGAAAATCTTTGATTTGTATTGATATATGCTCTGTAGGGGTTAATTGAGATTTTGTAGGTGTTTCGATGCTTAGTATGAAGTTTGGACGCATTCCGGACAAGTTTCGTATAATTCCGCTCGCGTAAGGGCATTTTAGTCATTTCATAGTTTGGGCATCTAGTTCGACATCTTCACGAAAGTTTTAACCCTCCTTGCAATCTTCCCGTGGCCATGAACGGTGTGCGATTCCGAGTCCGGACAAATAGGTTACGAGGCTTTTCACGGAAGAGAATTATAAAGAAATCACAACAAGGGAGTTTGCATACCTGATCGATCGACCAACGGGGTCAATTGATTGACTCCTTATTTTTTTACTTGGTTCGAAGACAGTGGGCTCAACTCCGTTCGATCAATCGATCGACTTCAGGGTTCGATCGATCGATCCCCAATTTTCAGCTTCTCCTTTATTACAAGTTTGCCATCCTTGGGTTTGTATATAAATAACCTTTCCCTTATTTTGAGGGAGATATTTTTCATTTTAGTTTAGGTTAGGGTTAGGGTTTGAAGATATCCTCTTCTTCTCTCTTTGGTTGTGACCCCTTTGGGTATTGTAAGTTGAACTTTTCACTACCCCTACCATTAATATAGTTGTATTTATTTGTTTATGATTTATTTCCATTGATGTCATTTAAATTTCTTGTCTAGATTAACTTGTATTTCATTTATTTATTTCTTTCCTAGCTTTAAAGTAGTTTAATTTATGTATTGCCCTTAGACAAATAGGGTCGGGGTTGTCTTCCGCCTATAATGGGTTTGAGCTCCAAAAACTAGGTTTTGTGTAAAATTGCGTTTAATTGAAACCACACGTATCAAAGTTGGATTACTATGCATTTATCTTTCTTTATCACGCAACGTTAGATTTTATAGCGACAATCCGAATTTAATCTGTGTGTGACCATTTTCAATTAAATGTTTAATCTCGTAACTTTGGGTTAAATTCCTTATTGTGTGATGTTTATGCTTAATTGATTATGCTCGATTAAATTTCTTTTGAACCAAAATTCCAATTATTAGTTGTTTAGCCCGTGTGGTGGAATGCAATCCCGATCCTCGCTTTACTTTCCTGTAGCATAACTTATTTTTTTCTTTTGCCACCATAACCACCCATCACCTTTTATTCTATTTATTTTAGACTTTTATTCCTGAAGTAGCAAAACAATTAAAATCTAAAATTCAATCACTCCCTGTGGATTCTCGATACCTGACTTACCACTGTGCTTGCTTGTTAGGTGTAGTTGTAGTTTAGGTTTTTGCATCACGGCGGTGAAACACACAACGATTGTGTCCTCACACGAACACACTTTTACAGCTCGATCAACCATAATTTGGCTGAATAACTTAATTATGGTGTTCAATCCTTCTTTGCCTCATCTCATTCTCTTACTGTTATATTGCTTATTTGCTGCCATTGTTATTCCTGTTTGATCTCATTACCATTGTGACCTGGTGGTACCATTTTTTCTATCATCAAAGGGGATTTCTTTAAATTTGAGAAGTTTTACTTAGCGATCCAAAATTTGAATATGGTGTACTTCAAATTCATGATTCGATTGGATATAAATCTCTTGCCACGTAATAGTTTGTGAGGGATCAGGAATATATTGACGTAACTGAGATATATGGAATGCATTATGAATATTGGATAATTCCACTGGTAATTCTAATTTATAGGCTACTGGGCCAACACATTTAGAAATAGTGAAAGGTCCAATATATCTGGGGGCTAATTTCCTTTATTTTCTAAGCATAAAATCCCTTTTCAATGAGAAACTCAACCATTAACTTGAAATTTTAAGGGCTTCTGGCACTGATCTGCATAAATTTTATGACGATCTTGGGTTGTTTTCAATCTCTCTCGGATTTTTTGTATTTTCTTAGTGGGTTCTTGGATTATCTCGGGACCAAATTGTTTACTACTTCCAGATTCCATCCAACATAAAGGTGAATGAAAAGGTCTTCCATATAAAGATTAAAATGGGGGGGGGGGGGGGGGGGGAAGTTTTGATACTTGACTATTAACTATTGTGATAAGAAAACTCAATGAGGGGTAAATGTTCATTCTAGTTGCCGGGCATATCTAAAGTACAAGCTCGTAATATATCTTTTAATGTTTGAATTGTATGTTCAGATTTTACATCCGTTTGAGGGTGAAATGCGGTACTCAAATGAAGTTTAATACCCATTGTGATTTGAAGTGTTTGACAAAATTTTCCTATAAAATGGGAATCTCTGTTTGACACGACGGATAAAGAAATTCCATGCAATTGGAAAATTTCTCAAATTTAGAGTTAACTGAGCTTTTGAAAAGAATTGGTTGTTTTCACTTGCAAAAAATAAGCATATTTGGTAAGTCGATTACTATTACCCATATAAAATTATATCCTTGAGATGTAAAAGGTAGTCCACTGACAAAATTCATGGTAATATGATGCCAATTCCACTCTGGAATTGGTAAGGGTTGAAGAAGTCCACCAAGATGCTAGTGTTCTATCTTTACCTGTTGACAATTAAGACATTTCCTTAAAAAGTTCTCATATTGGGCCATGAATATTACTTCTTTAAGGCGTGGTACATCTTGGAACTTCCGGGGTAAATCATAAATTTAGAACAATGGGCTTCTTGCAATACTTCTTCTTGAAAAGATAAATCATCACATACGTACAATCTATTTCTGAATTGGGATTGTTGGGCTTAGATTTCCTTTCTCAATTCTAGATATGCGATTATATTAGAAAATTTCAAGGAATGGGGTATCAATTGAAGATCATATTGCTCTATGGTAGCAGAAATATCTTAAGAAATTAAAGTATGGAGTCTTCCTACTGAATTACGACTTAAAGCATCGGCTACCATATTTTCTTTTTCTGGATGGTAGTTTGATTTAAATCAGTAATCTTTTAAAAATTCCGTCCAACATCATTTTCTTAAATTTAAATCTTTCAGAGTAAAGATGTATTTCAAACTCTTATGATCAGAAAAGACTTGAAATTCTTCACCATAAAGGTAACAACGCCAGATTTGCAAAGCAAAGACTATAGATGCTAACTCAAGATCACGGATAGGGTAATTATATTCATGGGGTTTGAGTTATTGGGATCCGTACTCTACTACTTTTCCTCTTTACATAAAAACACATCATTAAACTTGTAATGAGGCGTCGGTATGTACATAATAACTTACATCACTAGAAGGAATAGTGAGGACGGGAGTAGTAGTTATTTTTCCTTCAAAATTTGGAATGCTTGATTACATTCATTAGTCCATACAAATGGTACTTCATTCTTATTTAGCTTTAAGAGGGGAAGAGAAATGCGGGAAAATACTTCCACAAAGCGGTGATAATATCCAGCTAATCCTAGAAAACTTTTTATCTCGTTGATATTGGTAGGATTTTTCCATTCCAAAATGGCTAAAATTTTGGTAGTATCGACTTGGATTCCATTTTTAAAAATCACATGTCCTAGAAATTTTATTTCTTTCATCGAAAAATCACATTTTCTCTTCTTAGCATACAAACGATGGTTCCTTAGACGGCCTAATACTGTTTTTAGATGTTGGGCATGCTCTACTAGGTTTCGGGAATAAATGAGAATATCTTCAATGAAAACAATAACGAATTAGTCAAGAAAAGGTCTAAAGATTCTGTGCATAAGATCCACAAAATTTGTGGGTGCATTGGTTAATAAAAAAAGACATGACAGTAAATTCAAAATGTCTATAATGAGTTTGAAAAGCAGTTTTTGAAATATCTTCTTCTTTTACTCGTAATTGATGGTAACCATATCATAAGTCTCTTTTACCCTTGCTCTTCGAAGTTGATCGAATAGAACTCCAATTTGGGGTAGAGTATACTTATTCTTAATTGTCACTAAATTTAACTTATAATAATTTATGCATAATCTAAAGCTTCGATCCTGTTTCTTGACAAATAATACAGGAGCTCCCCAAGGAGATGAACTTAGGTGAATAAAACTCTTTTCAATAAGATCATATAATTGAGTACGAAGTTTGCAAAGTTCTAAAGGATCCATTCGATACGGAGGTATCAAAATAGCGAGAGTAATGGGATAAAGATTTATACTGAACTCTATTTCTCGAGGAGGGGGTATTCCTGGTAATTTTTCTGGGAAAACTTCTTAAAATTGTTCCAAAATTCTAGGAATTAAGGAAGAAGAATTTTGAATTGGGAAAATTGATGGTTCAGACGGACCCGATCCTTGAAATTCAAAGGAACATTTTTTTTGTTTCGAAATAAATTTTCTTGGCATGACAATCAATATAGGCGTGATGTCTCAATAGAACATCCATATATATAATAATATCAAAACCACAAATATATAAAATTATCAAACTAATAAATGGTGTACCTAAACCGAGATGAATTTGACAATTTCTATAGCGTTGAGTTGGTGTGTTGATTTAACCTGTCGGTAATTCAATATCCGATGGATTTGTCAAAGATATAGGTAGTAGTTGTAACAATTTATGTAGTTTAAGACTGATAAAAGAATGTCATGAACCTGAATCAAATAAAATATGTTCAGGAAGACGCTGAAAAAGTATTATACCTTCTATCACATCATGGGAGTTTCATGTAGGTAATATAGCACAATTCTTTCCACGACTAGGGACTGGCACAATTTTCTTAGTAGGATTTGGCTTGGGTTGGTTTTGGATAGGACTTGAGTTTTGATTTCTCGGAGGATTATCTAGCTGATGACGGGTTGGAGGAGTTTTCAATTTAGGACATTATGGTCAAATATGTCCTAGCTCTTGACATTCATGACAACGAATCAATGACTGGGTAGTGTTATGTCGAATCTAAAAATAAGCTCATTTATTTAGATTTGGATATGGTTGAGGTTGAGTTAAAGTCCTAATAACATGATTAATTCTAGTAACGGGGGGGGGGGGGGGGGGGGGGAGGGATATTGTACAACATTGGACGAATTTTGTTACATAATTGTTGCAACATCGATAAGTGGAGAATAATCTCGAATCTTTAAAGGAGTGATAGAAATTTTGATCCTTGGACGTAGTCGTCTTTCAAACTGCTTGCATTTTTTTTTTATCTCAGTTTCCACATACTCAATGGCATAACGAGACAACTCGATAAATTTGGCTTCATACTGGACGACGAACAAATTTACTTTTTGTAATCTTAAGAAATCGACAGTTCGTTGATCTCGTTCGGCTTCGGGTAAATACTTTTTAAAGAAGCTTTCTTCAAATTGTTCCCAAGTAAAATTAGCAACATCCTGGTTTCGTGACACAACTTGGCACCAGAATTCAGTTTCACCTTCGAACATATAACTAGCTAGAATTACTCGAAGATTGGCAGTTATACATATTTCATTAAGAATTTTCATAATTTGACGCATCCATTTCTTAGCTTCACTGGCACCTGGCTTTCTAAGAAATAAAGGAGGTCGTTTTCTCAAAAATTATTTGAGAGCATTCATCCTACGGATTTCTTCTGGGATTTCCTCAGGACCTAGGCGAGGAATTTGTTATTGTCGGACTAAAAGATGTTAATTCCTGAAGACATTGCATGCTTCCTTCAATGTGAGTCTGTTCTGTCTGAGTTCCAGTGGAGGGAATTAGAGTACTAACCATCCTAAAATATGATAGAACAATCACAATAATACACAAGAATATAAAATAAGAATATATCGCAAGTTGTATTATACAAAAGATAGATTTGTATGATACAATAGGGTAGTATTTCACAATAGTCCATATTCTACATAATTTATAGTTAGTCAACCTCGTAAATTGCAGTTGGTCACACTATATACATTACTTTATTTCGCTATGTTACATTAGGAGGGACTATTTTCTTAATTTTAGATTTTCCTAAGGGGAACGAGAACATCATTCTCGAAAGGCACGGAATCTGGATCATTGAAAAAGTCATCTGTCTCGGATGGATCGTCATCGGTGGAATCACTAGAATTTGAAGATAAACCAACGATAATCTCACCATTGGATGTAGCTTCGGGATAGGGTGGTGGAGATAGTGGTGCATTAGCTAAATTAAGATTAATAACTTCCTAAAGTATGATCGGATCATCCATATAATCACTGATTTTTCTCATAACTTTCACTTCTCCAGAAACTCTATTTGTTAATACTAGTCGCTTCACACCACTACTTGAATATCCCCAGTCCTCATCCACAATGCATATCATTTCTCTGAGCCGTGCAAATTCTTATTCTCTGACTGTAGTCTTCCAGAAATTTGTTGATACAATGTCCAAACTAAATATAAGATAATCCCACGTATTCATGCTATAAAATGGAATTTACTATATAATATTTGATAAAAAAGTTACGAAAATATAAAATAACTAATACCTTATAAAGGTTTTTTGTATAAGATTCTAACTCGGCGATATATTAATTTTAAAATATGTTCTGATACCAACTCGTCGCACCCTGCTTTTTAGTATGAATGTACAAGAGGGTATAAAGAAAGTAATGAATTAAAGTTAAGACAAAAAATAGAACTTTATTCATTCAAACATCACATAACATAGTGTATTACCACCGCAAGGGTGAATTACATTTTATTCTCAACACGAAGTATAAATTAGCTAATAGAAAAGTGCCACTCCTTGCTCCCATCTATTTTAGTCTCCGCCCAATTAGTTACATATGCATACAGGTGACTAGTGTGCGTTACATAAGGGGGAGAGTGGCTATCCTATTTTTCTTGGGCCATCTGGAGGAAAAAAGAATTAGCACAAATATGCTAAGTAGGCTTTTTTAAGTTTGTAATAATTATCTGTATAGATGTAAGGTGGAGTGTGTATAGAATTCAGATGTTTGTATACTTTAATAATAAAGTCAGAGAATTAAAAAACAGATAATCCCATACTTATCATATTTCAAAGGGGGTATAATATTAAATAAGCCATCAGTAAAACCAAATAATAAGTAATCCAAAACGTTTGAAAAATAATTGGCTAGGCAAACAATTAAAGTGGCACTCATACGTATGTATCTCAACTCCGACTTTCAATCATCTAAGACCATAGGCCAAGTAGAAAATTTTGTGAGATAACATGGCAGTCTACTTCCAAATTAATATTGATGCTTTTAAAATAAATAACAATACACAAAAGCGCAAGTTGAACTAAATTTTTACAAAGAAATGTTATGATATCAGTTATTAGATGAGAAGTGTTCCAATTTTATCCAATTGATCAAAACGATCAATGATATAATAACATATGAGTATGATAATTTCTATACATACTTAGAATCAAATAGAGATATCATTGAATGATATCAATAACAGTTAACAAGTATGCAAAATTTACTACTAAATAGGTAAAATACCTACTTGAACGGAGTTTTGAATGACTTAAAGATCAAAACAGAATGTTGGGAGGAGCTAGTACTTGAGTTTTTGTATACAAATGATTGTGCGAAGAAGTATTGCAGGAATTGAGGTTGGCCTTGGCCAATTTATACAAAAAAATGTGTGTATTAGAGTTTATGGGGTTAAATTGTAATCAATTTTGGACTTTAATAGAAATTAAAATTCACCATTAAAGCTCAAGCTGTAATAGAGTTTTGTTCAAGTTTCTTCAAACATGAATTGTTTTTCATGTAAACTTCCCACTGTTTTGATTGATACAGACGTAATATCAACACGTAAATCATTAAGTATTCAAAAAATGGAATATAATGCATAAAGGTACCTGGTTTGGAGGAATATTTTGAGTTTTGTATAAGTTGATGTGGTGGGTTTTAGAGGCTCTGTTCATGGAAATTTTATAGGGTAGAAGTAGGAGGTCTTATTGGTTCGGTTTTGAGGTGGATTCCTCCTGGTTTTAAGAAGATAAGTGCATGTATTCTTGTTCCTCACATGTGTGAATGGTCATACCATGTGTTTTTGGAATTATTAGCTTCGGTGGAAGATGATATGGGGAGGGGGGAAAGGTGCAAATAAGTTTGGTTTAGGTTTTAGTCTTTGGTTGAATGTATATACGCTTATATGGTTCAAAAGTGTTACTTTTATAATGTTTAGGGGCATATTTATAATTTTTAAAAACATTTTAGGGCTAAAAATGACATTGTCATTTAGTTGAAGTCTAGAGGTTTAATTTCATATAAGATTGAGGTCTAGGGGTTAAGGATAGGTTAAGTAATATTTCTTTAAAAGGTCTAGGGGATATTTTTATAATATTTGAAACTTCAAGTGTATTTAGGTAATTAGTAAAGTTATAAATTTTGTAGAGTACTTTTATCCTTGTTTTGGATACTTTTAAGTTTATGCATTCTAGAAGGGTTGAAAATCAGATTTAAGGTATCTCGATTCATGTACGAATATTACAATAACAGAATTGGAAATGTTTCCCATATGCACCTTTTTTGATTTGACATATGGAAAAAGTGGAATTGTTTCCCGTCTGCAACATTTTGATTATAGCAAAAGCAGAAATGTTTCCCATTTGCATCTTTTTTGATTTGATGTGTGGCAGAAGTGGAAATGTTTCCTATCTGCACTTTTATAACAGCCACTACTGGCCGTTTAAAATGTATATAAATAACGCCTTTAAGTTTTATTGAGATAAACACTAACGTCTTCTCCCACATATGAACACAAGTGATTTTACCAAAATCACGGTCGTAATGTATGGTATGGAAGGAAATAACTTTTTAATAACGAGGCTATTGACACATACAATAGGTTTGAACATCCTTACACTCATTTTTTACGTCCACCAGCCCTCGCAATTCAATCTGACATGAGACCAAGTTATGTTAGTGGTTTAAGGTGGCCCAAGAAAAACGACGAACGATGCGATCTTGAGGTCTTGTGTTGATATCATCAGATACCTGTACCAAGAGGGCGTGCTACCAAAATTTTTGTTATATCTCCCCACACTGACGATAATGACACAATTGATTTACTAGATGACGAAATTTGGCAAATAGAAAAGAGACTCCAATGATACCTTGATGCCCAATTAGCCCAAAGAGGATAAAAAAAATGTTAGGGAGAAGTTGTTGGAAATATAGTATGATGAGATCTTACAATATAATTGTGAACTATCATACTTTACATATTTTGAACAAGATATATTTGATTAAATTCGATCTGAGAGTTGATGAGGATAACTACGAACTTGTAGCTAAAAATTACAATGCATTATATAACTCCCATGTTGAGAATAAATCATACTTCCCCTTGTGTTTGGTACGAAATGGAAAAGAAATATATTGTACATCACACATCACAGAGTTGCGTTTCATACGCCAATACTTTAGGTCGTAATTTTTAGGTTGTGTTTTGCTTTATGTAATGTGTTTTTCTTTACGTAATATTAACGACCATGTGAGTTATTAATATATTAATAATATTTTAACAGCAAGCCATAATGTAATAAATAATGCTACAACCCATCATAATTTCAATTATAGTGAAACAAATACATCAATATCTTTTACAACCATCCATAATTTTTATAACAGTGTAACAAATACATCAATTTTTTCATACATATCAACGAGGATTATTTGACCAGCTGAAAAAATACTCTACATTCCCCAATTTTTAACGTCGCATAATTTTGTGGGATATGAATATATGAAGAAGATATAATATCTCATGGTATGAAGTCATCTCACATGTTAGGAGTTGGATAAAAATGTTGAGATAAGCTTGGTCCTTGATCATGCAGATTATTAATTTCAGTAGTATGCATTCTTTCTCTCTCAACATAATGCTCCCGAACACTTTCAATAATCTTCGTGCTTAGTTCTCCAATCTTTCTTCATGCATGTATCAACCAGAGGTGCATGACTGCGTTGATTGGGCCTCGCTATTTCCACCACCCTTATCCTACCATTATAATAAATCTCTTAAACTTCCAACCTTAATGGATTAAACGTTGAGATAATTATGTGGTATGTTGTACGTGATAAATCACATTGCCTGGTATCGACGGAGGTGCAGTACAAATTCTATGGTCATTAGGTGCTACAACCACAAATCCAACCCCATCGTGGTTAACCCAACGAAATAATGGAGGCAATATACAACCACGAGAGACACTATTCCAATAATTGTTCCACTCTCATTGGTCAGTATTGATTAAATCATCATCAATAAGATCCCAATTTTTATTTCGATTAAATGAAATGTGAACGTGTTAAGTGGGACAGTTGGTATGGTGGATTCGGTAGAATGGAGATGTTAATTGTTAATTGTGTGTGACACTTATCGCAAAGTACCATGAACCTCCCAATTTTGGATCCAATATATGCGTATTGGCAAGTCTCTATCCACTTGTAGTCAGCCATATTCATTTTGTATGAGCCCGTCAAATGGTTGCCAAGTAATAAACTCACGTGATCGAATCTCTAATTGTTCTTGCATTGTAGTTGCTTTGAACCTCATTTGGTCCGAAACAACCGCCCATTGATATATTCCCTAACAACTCATTTTAGGCCATGTGTCTTCAGCATCGATTAAGCGAAGAGCGTAGTGGTATGTAAGTACTCATAAGCCCAATACTGCAAAATTATAAATTAATTATTAGTACCCAATTTCTCATCCATATAATAATAAATATAAAATATACTAATAAATTTATTACCTCTAAGAATTGCAACATATTATTCAATTGTTTGACCTCTAGACGACTCTTTACATCTAATGCGTAAAATATCCAGGCAAATATAGTAGAGCTCCAGTCCAATAACGCTATATTTTGTAAGTTGTTTAAGTACTCGATCCAATAAATTAAAATAGCGGTATTCAGATTATGAAAGAATGTTGTGCCGACAACAAACATTATAAATATCCTAGATATTTGTAAAGGTGTAGCAGGGTGATTTTCCCTTACAATCCACTATTCTTGTAAATATTTTTTTTTGCCGAAATGATGGCCATCTCTCTGAAAAATATGATAATTAATAATACTGAGAAAATATATTCTAATTTGCAAGTCAACATTCTTAGTGGATTCTGTTGAAAATGAGGGCAATGTGTCTCCCGGACCTATTGTAATTCTTGAAAAATATAAATAATTTTATTTATTCAAATTGTAATTCCAAATGAAATGTAATGAACACAATTTAATTAAATACGCACCTATTAAATGAACAAAATCTAATGGAGTTATTCCAACCTCAACATACGAAAAATGAAACGTTTGGGTCACGGAGGACCATCAGGATGTTAGGTGATTAGGCATAAATTCTTTCGATTTATCCGCTTAATTAAGAGGCACTTATCACCTTATACAATGGAAAATGTGTTGATTTATCTCATATCTTTGCTACTGATATTTCCTATATAGTTCATCGAGTTTTGCATATTCTTCTTGCATTTTTCAGGTATTTTATACAAGTGAATAAAAGAGGAAACTCAAAACCGAGAAACCAAGAAAGAATGAAAAAAAGAAAGTCAGAGGGCAAAAGAGTAATTTTACATCTAGAATTCGGACGAGTAACCGAAATGAAAGTTGAAGATATCGAGTCTGCAAGCACGTAGGAAGAAACGACATCCAAATTCGAGTCCCAGATCGAAAGTTATAAAGCTTTGAAGTTCAGAGAAAATCACAAGAAGAGCAGGAAGAAACATAGTATCGGACCGATTCGGTATCAACCAAAAATGAACCGGTCCGGTGAAGACAAGTTCATGAATAGAGCGGACCTATCCGATATCAACTAAAAATGAATCGGTCCGGTATCTTGAGATTTCATGCATAAAATAAACTACCGGATCGGTCCGATTAGAAGAAAAAATAAACCGGTCCGATGTACCAAACCGAATTGATAACTCGAGATTGGACCGGTTCGGCTATCGATTTTTGAATTATTCTTTTCAAAATTAGAGTTGTACTTAGCTCAAACTCTTGTAAATCCTTAGGGTATTTATTCCAACTGATTACCACACTTTTAGGAGTTCTCTTTTTGTAATTTTTAAAGAACTTTTGAAGTTAAGAACCCTAGGGAATTATTTTCTTCAACAATTGTTCAAGTTTTAAGCATTAATTCAAGAGTTTCTTCATTCCAAGTAATATTTTTTCATGCTTTCATATTTGTGTTTGATGATTCATTAGAAATAGGATACAATTCGCTCGTCCTATTTTTTACTCACTTATGAATTCATGGAAAATAGATTTCGTGTTCAAGCATAGTTTAATCATGTCTAGCTAGATTTCTAAGGGTTGGGGTGCATGAACCCAACCCGATGTAGTTTACATGTATAGAAATTTGGTTTTGAATTAAATATTAAAAGAATCGTGTTGTGTAGTGAATACAAACATCAGAGATCTTTAACCTCATTTGCCCTAGGTAACCGGGGTGTTTAAGGATGCGATGTGCGTGTTGGCTATTGCAGCACCGCTTTATTCTTGCCCTTGATTATGTATGATGCAGGCTAGTACCCTCATATATGTAATGCTTAAGATTAATAAAGACTGGGTCTAATCAACTATCTAATTCAAAAGCTAGTTTTATATCCGGTAAATGTACTAAGGTTTGGGGGATTGTATCCTAACCTGCTTTTTATCATTCATAGTTAATCACCTGCATTAGTTTTTAATTTTGCGCACTTAGTTTAGCTAGTAATTATGATTTCAGTTTGCATTTATCTAGTAGAATTTAATTCCAAAATTTATCACCTTTTCATTTTTTCTCGAATCAGTTTAGGGTTAGTCTCTTTTCCTTCATCGTTACGATCAATCGTCCTAATTCCTTGAGGATCGACCCCGTCTTATCGAGTTTTATTACTTACGCGACAAGATTTCACTTGAGCCTATATAAGCACGCACTTTAGACACATTTTTAGTTGCGTCAAGTTTTTGGCACCATTGCCCGGGAATTTAAGTAGATTTTTCGTTTAGATTGAATTAATCCAAAAATTGATTCCAAATCTTAAAAAGCCAAAAAAATTCAAAAATCCAAAAAAAAAAATCAGAAAATTTAAAAGCAAAAAGTATAACATCTCTCAAAATCCTTTCATGAAAAATCTGCAACAAACCCCTCAATCTACTCCTACACGTATTCACGAAAATCCCATAGTTGAGTACGACCCTGATAGCCCACACACTCCTCGTGTCCCACACTTCTGGGTTCCACCTCCTACACCGCCAAACTCCATCACAAGTCACACGCTGAGTCACACTTCTAGAACACTAATTGAGGATTCTGAGTTAATTGGAGAGAAAGCAATGTCGGATATCGCCAGTTTTGGTACGGGTGAGGGGAATTTTCCATATCGTCCCATGAAAGAACTCTTATTTTCCGAGCGAACAGTCACCACTGGGTGCATTTTACTTCCATACAATGCAGGACAATTCCACTTTCGTAATGGGATGATACAGATTCTTCCCACGTTTCATGACATGCATTCGGAGAAACCATACCTCCACATCCGCGAGTTCGAAGAGGCATGCGAAACATTAAGTGATCAAGCTTGCATGCAAGATGTCGTTCGCCTAAAACTTTTTCCTTTTTCCTTAAAGGATAAAGATAAGACCCGACTTTCGTCTTTACCACCGAAATCCATTATATCATGGAAGGATATGCAATCCAAGTTTCTCTCGAAATTCTTTCCACAAAATAAAACCAACTCCGTCAAGGCTCAAATTCAAGCCTTTCGACAACAAGATATTGAGTCATTTGGTCGGTGTTGGGAACGCTTCCAAGAGTTAGTTAACACTTCCCCACATCATGGATTTGAGAAGCACCACCTTATCTCTTTCTTCCATCAAGGGCTTACTATATCGTCTAAACAACTTGTTCAAACTATATGTGAAAGAATGTTTTGGGAATTAGATGCGAGTGATGCTGAGGCTCATCTTAAGTATGTCACTAAGACTACTCAAGCATGGGACACATCCGATCCCACTGCCCAAAATTGACCTTGACAAGTGCCCACCACTCCTTTTGCTTTCGGTTTGTACCAATTGGACAAAGATACCTTGATAGACCATCGATTTGATCAATTTGAGAAAAGTATGAGAGACATACTCGAGGTACGACTAAGAGAAACTACCGGATCCACCTGGGCCGTGAAAGAGAATATGTGTGCCATTTGTAAGGCGGTCCATTTAATAAAGGAATGTCCGATGGTACCCGCCTACAAAGGCATGCTTAACGAGCAAGTGGAAGCAATTGAGGTATTTAAGGGGAATTTTAACGCCCCTCATGGGAACTCGTACAACCCTTCGTGGAGGAACCATCCTATTTTTAGCTACGGGCAACAACAAGCCGCGTTGAATCCAAATTCGCATGTTGCCCTACCTCCACCCCTTCTCAATTTTAACTAGTGCCACTTATGCAGCCACACATGCAAGCATCACCTCCAGGACCATACATCATCCTACCGTGGAGGACTCTTGAGGATAATTTAAACCAGTTCATCCAAGCTCAAGACGCAACCAATGCCAAGTTTCAGTGCATGTTCACTAAGATGAATACGAGCATATCTAGGTTACAATCCTCGTTAAGTGTCCAAAAGAAGGGCAAGTTTTTGTCTTAAGGCCATAGACCTCTTCAAGGTTAGTCAAATATTAGCTCTACATCTTTCGATCAGCAAGAGAAATTCCAAGCCGTCACCACTTTACATAGTGGGCATGTCATTGATTTATCACCTCCCCCACACGAGGAGCCAAAGGACAATGAGGTTTCGCCCGGCACGAAGGAGACCGAAGATGCCCCTTGAATGAAAGTGACAAAGATGACGCCCCATCACCATTCCATTCCCTCAACGGTTGGCCCCACCCTAAAAGGGAGCCTCCCGTTCGGAAGTGCTAGATGTTTTTAAGCAAGTAAAGCTGAATTTTCCATTTCTTGATGCCATTCAACAAATTCTTGCCTATGACAAAGTCATTAAAGATCTTTTAATGGTGAAAAGATGGCTAAAGGTGAAGAAGAATGTCTTCCTAGCACAGAATGTGAGCTCCATTCTACTTAGTAACCTCCCACCCAAGTTTAAAATTTGGGCACACCCATAATTTCATGTGTTATTGGAGAACGCCGAATTGAGAAAGCCTTGCTAGATTTAGGCGTGAGTGTTAATATCCTTCCCTACTCCATTTATAGGTAGCTTGATTTGGATGACCTTAAGCCCATACGAATCACTCTCCAATTAGTGGATCGTACAGTGAAGGTGCCTCGAGGGATTATCGAGAACGTGATAGTCCAAGTGGACACATTCTACTTTCTGGTAGGCTTTGTCACTTGGGAAACGGAGCCCTCCATCCATTCTAGCAACCATGTTCCCATCATTCTAGGCCGCCCGTTCTTATCCACAACAAACGCTTTAATCAATACACGCAATGGGTAAATGCAGCTCACTTTCGGGACGAACATCTTCAATGTTGCAAACAAAGTGGGTGAAGAAGATGAAATCCACAAGGTCGATCTCATAGAGGAGGTAGTAGAGGAGAAATTTTAGATCACCATGAGTGGGGATGCTTTATAAGCATGTCTAATGAGAGGTGTTGGGAATGAGATTCCATATACTGAGTTTAAGCGAGAGGTCGAAGGGTTGAAAGTGATATTAGACGAGGGAGTGTCAATTGAGGACTTGAGAGATATTCACTGGGTTTCTAGATTCGAGGAGCTACCCTCGAGGGAGTCATGCTTGATCCCCTCCGTAAAGAAATTTTCGACCCTCGAGTTGAAAAAACTACTCTATAATGTAAAATATGCTTATTTAGGAGAGGGCGAGACATTTCCTATTGTTGTCTCCTCTAGCCTAGATAAAGAGTAGGAGGGCAAGATGTTAGACATTTTGAGGAAGCACAGAGGTGCTTTTGGTTAGAGCATAGCATATTTGAAGTGTGTAAGTGCCTTAATTTGTACCCACAAAATCCACCTCGAGGAGGACGTGAAGCTCTCGAGGGAAATGCAAAGACGATTAAACCCAACTATAAAAGAAGTTGTTAGAGTGGAGATCATCACGTTATTATATGCCAGTATTATCTTTCCTTTCTCGGATAGCAAATGGGTAAGCCCAATTCAAGTCGTTCCGAAGAAGTCGGGCATGACTGTGGTAAAAAATTCTAAGGGAGAATTAATTCTTCATTGCACCACCACCGGGTGGCGTGTTTGTAATTATTACTGGAAACTCAATGCCAGAATGAGAAAAGACCACTTTCACTTGTCGTTCATCAACAAAATGCATGAACGCGTAGCGGGTCACCCATATTATTGCTTCCTTGATGGTTATTTCGAATATAACCAAATTGAGGTAGACATACTAGATCAAGAAAAGACGACTTTTACATGTCCATTTGGCATGTTTGCCTACAAATGTATGCCTTTTGGATTGTACAATGCACCCGCGACTATTAAATGGTGCTTGCTTAGTCTCTTTAGCGACATTGTAAAGAAAGGACTTAAGGTTTTCATGGACGATTTTAGCATTTTTGGCCCCTCTTTTGACCATTGTCTCGCGAATCTTGGGAAAGTACTATCCCGATGAGTGGAAAAGAACTTGGTGCTCAGTTGGGAAAATGTCACTTCATGGTTACCGAGGGTATAGTTCTTAGCCATATAATCTCATCTAAAGGCATATAATTTGACCGAGCAAAAATAGATGTTATAACCGAGCTCCCCCTCCCTAATACATTAAAAGACGTGCGCTCTATCTTGGGCCATGCATGATTTTATAAAAGGTTTATCAAGGATTTTAGTGCCATCGCTAGACCCTTGAGTAACCTCCTTAGGAACAATTATCCCATTGAGGGGAATGACTCATGCCAAGAGGCTTTCGATAAATTAAAAAGCATGCTAATTTTCACCCCCATCATGCAAGCTCTAAATTGGTCCCTTCCTTTCGAGCTTATGTGTGATGCGAGTGATTACACGATTGGGGCTGTTTTGGGGTAAAGAAAGGAAAAAAAGTTCATGTTATCTATTACGCTAGCCAGACGTTGACCGGGCCACAACTTAACTACTACACCACGGAAAAAGAGTTGCTAGCGGTAGTTTTTGCTTTGGACAAATTTCGCTCATATCTTGTTGGGTGGACCATTATATACTTTACCGACCACACGTCACTTAAATATCTCCTTACTAAGAAGGATCAAAAGCCATGCCATATAAGGTGGATCCTACTCCTACAAGAGTTCAACCTCTATTATAGAGATAAGAAAGGGGTATAAAACGTCATCGCCGACCATTTGTCACGACTCTCATCCGACGTGCCAAGTGATCTAATACCCATAGACGAGTATTTTCTAGATGTGCAGCTATTTTCCACCTCTTCTCTTCCCTGGTTTGCAAACATAGTTATCTACCTTGTTACGGGAGCCATCCCTCCCGACTGGACGTCGCAAGAAAAGAAGAGGTTCATTACTTAGTCGCGCATGTTTTTCTGCGATGATCCATTCTTATTTAAATATTATGCAGACAAAATTATTCGACGTTGTGTATCGGATGATGAGACTCATAGCGTTATCCATTTCTGTCATACGAAAGCATGTGGAGGCCAATTTTCTACGAACAAGACAACCGCTAAGATCCTTCAAAGCGGCCTTTATTATCCCACAATCTTTAGGGATGTAAATGCATATTGTAAATCTTGTGGTAGGTGTCAACAGATAGGGGCTATCACCTAACGAGACATGATGCCATTAGCCCCTATACTCATCATCGATATCTTTAACTGTTAGGGTATTGACTTCATGGGCCCTTTCCCCCCGTCATTTGACTTCCTATACATCCTGGTTGCGGTTGATTACATGTCCAAATGGGTGGAGGTGATAACGACCAAAATGAGTGACAACAAAGTAGTGATTAAGTTCTTTCAAGAACACATACTCTCTTGTTTCGGTGCTCCAAAAGCGATAATTAGTTATAATGGCCAGCATTTTTGCAACAGACCATTTGAGAAGCTTATGAGAAAGTATGGAGTTGTTCACAAGGTTGGAATAAGTTATCACCCTCAAATAAGTGGGAAAGCCGACCTAGTGAATCGTGAAATAAAAAACATCCTTGAAAAGCCCGTCGACCCTAATAGGAAAGATTGGTCCCTTAGATTGAACGATGCACCATGGGCTTATAGTACTGCATATAAGAACCCCCTTGGGATGTCCCCATTTCACTTTGTCTATGGCAAGACGTGCCATCTCCCTGTGGAGCTACAGCACAAGGCGTATTGAGCAATCAAGAGGCTGAACTACAATTTGGATAAAGCTGGAGAAGCTCGCAAGCTTTAATTAAATGAGTTGGAAGAGATGAGCAATGATGCGTACGAGAATGCCAAGATTTCTAAAAAATGGATGAAACTTGCACATGGTAAGATGATCCGACGCAAAGAGTTTCATTCGGGAGAAAATGTGATTCTCTGAAACTCTCAGCTACATTTGTTTCCGGGAAAATTTTGGTCTAGATGGACAGGCCCATTCGTCATGAGAAATATATTCCCCCACGAACCGGTTGAATTGGAATATCCAAAAGGGGGAGATACATTCAAAGTTAACGGACAATGCCTAAAGCCATATCTAGAGGCATATGTGGAAGAAGCCAACACGATTTGATTGTCGAATCCCGTTTATGGGGTTGAACGAGCTGTAACGATAAGGTCGTCGCACCCCCAACGCGTATGGGGTGATTCTTGTGTATAGTAATTGTGAGTAGGTTATGGTAGTTAGGACTCTGTAGGTATAAGACACGATAGGATAGGAGCAGAAGCACACATTTTGAGAGAGCGTATAGGGTTCTGGAATAAGTGTTGGGAGGTCCAAGGTCAATCTTGCGTAGGAATAATTGTGGGAATACCTGAAAAATCGAGAGAGAAGAGTTCACCCTAAGTTAGGGGGAACAAAAACTCACACATACCGTATTGGTCCACCCCTAAGGACCCGGATCGGTTCGGTTATGAAAAAATTGAAAAAAGAATAAGGACCCAGACCGATCCGGCCCTTGGAATCGGATCGATTCATTGTCTGCAAAAATTAGTCCCTTCCCAAGGTTCACCCCCATCACCCAATCCCCCCATTTCCCTCCCAATTCGACTTCCCCCATTTCCCCATCAATTTTCCCTCCCAAATCCATCCCCCTTTCCCCCCAAAACCATTTCCCTCCAACAATCCCCCCTCCACACACTACCTATAAATACAACTCATTTCCCCCCATTTCCCCCTCACCCCACTCTCTTATTCTCTCTTTCATACTCTCCCATAATCCCCACTCCATTTCCATATGGCGAACAGGGCCCTCCCCAAAAAATACGCCTCTGTCGAAGTTCTCCCCAACGACAATGGGGCATTTCATTCGCGCCAAGAGCAAATATATATAGAGAGCTTTTTCAATCCCTCATGCAAACTCCACATGGAGCGCCAAGTGTGATGGAACGAGATTCCCCCTCCCTCATTAACCTTTTCCTTCCGAGGAGGTGGTGTCATTTTTTCAATGAGCCCCATGGAGCGGTGCGGGAGGCTAAAGTGCGTGCTTTTTACGGCTTTTTTGTTCGTACAACTGCGTATACATCTGAAGACTATGTTGACGCCACTCCCATCCAATTCTCTTTGGATATTTTGACCCGAAAGTTAGCGACCAAAGGCGTTCTGATCCCGATCAAATTTACGTACCCTAATAATCTTGCCCCACTTATGAAAGCTACATACATGGCCCATCTTGCGCCCCACGAGCATTGGCTTACCGAGACCTTTCTGATGGGCAAGCTAAATGACAAGGCCCGCATCACCTTCCAAATTGTATGCGCCAACATACTCTAAACCTTCCAAGACTCAAAAATGTACCTCCGCCAAGCTACCCTTGTTTATCGTCTCTTCGACCCTAACACTCCTATCCACCTGACCCGTATTCTCTACACCGACATCATCAATGCGGCCATGGAAAAGAAGGGTACAACCCCTCTACCCCTCTACCTTATGCCTGACTTGTCACTTCTATTTTAGCTGATGCCGACATTATTCCTCCCCCAGCGGTCCCTCGCCTTCCTAATCCTATTGGAAAGGGAACTCACACTAAAAGTTAAAAACAAAGGAAATCCTACGAGCACGGAGGGAGTAAGATGCTGAGAAAAATGACGAGGATGATGATGAGAAGGATGAGGATGATAATGATGATGATGATGACGAGGAGGAGGAGGAGGAGGAGGAAATGGTTGCGAAGGTTTAAATGGGAGAGGGTGAGGACGAAGAGTACGATGAATAGGCAGATTCTGATTTTGAGCCACCAGGAGCGGAGTTTGATCGATGCATCACTGCGCTAGAATCGCGCTTCGACGGGTTCATCAATAAATACAATGCTGACTGCGAAGAGCATCATCAGGCCTACCAGTGTGATACTAGTATGATGCATCGCCTTCAGGCTGAGTTATATCCCATGACTATGGGGGCGCCACCACCGAGCTATTTTTACGACCCATGTGACCCGAATGCTCCAGTGCATCTCACCTGCCCCCTCAGTAGCATGTTTTGAGTGGTTGTTTTGTGTAATTCTTCGATTTTGCTGTTTATACATTCCCATAATCTGATTATGTATTGGAAGATTTGACATGCCTATCTTTTCGTTTCTTATATTTGCTTATTTTATTTTTGTATTTTGTACTTTGTTTATTACATCTACCTTCTCTATTTAGTTTAGCTTTTAGTCCTTTTGCATCAGGACTTTGCAAAAGTCTAAGTTGGGGGGTACGCATGCGCTTCAAAAATTTCACAAAGTTCAAAATGCCCCCCTAAAAATAATTTAGAAAATTCCAAAAATTTCCAAAAATATTGAAAAATTTGAAAAAAAGCCAAAAATATTTTTCTTCAAAATTAGTATAAATTGGGATTTAATTTTTTTCAAAAATATCACTAAAAATTTGTTTGAAGTCTTAAATTTGTAAAAATCTAATTGCACTAAGCCGAAATTGACCAACGATAGAAATTGTGCGAAAATTAACGATTTTACGAATAAGTTTGGAGATTAACCAACCTCGTGAGATTTCAAGCCTATCACTTTTTGCGAGTCTTTAAATCAATCCGAGTTAACGGTTAACTCAACGTTCAATTCATCATTTTATTAAGTTGTTGAATATTTCAATACCCTTGTTATGATCGGTTATGGGAAATGTGTGAGATGTTGTCTTGAAAAGCGCGCTAAAATATCTCTATACTAAATTAATCTCGAGATGCATATGGTAATATGATTAGTAACTCGGATAAATAAAGTTAGGCCCTCGTTTGTTTACCCAAAAATATTAGCCATAAAAAGTTGTGAAAAATTATCTCATTACAGCCCAAATTGAGCCTAATAAAATTTCCCAATTTCGTTTGTAACTCGAAAAACCCAAATAACTCGGAATTGTGAAAATTGAAAATTGCATCGATATAGTCCAAAAAGTGCAGAAAAAGGGGCAAGAAAAATATAAGAAAAATGCCAAAAAAAATAGTAAGAAAAGAAAAGTGTGAAAAATAGAAAAAAATGGAAAAAGGAAAGAAAAAAAGCAAAAGCCCGAAAAAGCACTAACGGACATCATAAGAACAATTTCCAATTCCGACCTTCCCAACCAATCCTAATTTTACCCAATACACCTTAAACCCAAGAAAGTCCTAACTGAGTCCGAATTGCGAAATTAATTATCGCATGGAGAGATAAGACACAAAAAGATAATAAGAGAGATTAATTGATGTGAAAAGAGGCGATGTTTCCCATTTTCCAAATGACCGTATTCCGTTGAAGAGATCTATTCACCATGAAAATTTCTTCTTTCCAATTTGTATGCGTGAATTTGTGTCCATCATATTTACTCTTTATATCATGCATACTGAGAAAAAAAGCCACAATCCGAATGATTCGTTTGTGAGAGCATCCCGTGAGATTTTGAAATCAAAATGAATTTTCGAAAAGTAATGTAATGATCAATCGATGGAAATTTGCAGTTAAATTTTTGGCTTTGCACACACATGAGATAAATTGAGACTTGAGAATATAAAATTGTGGTGATTATTTTTAGAAAAGTTTGAATTGTACAATTTTTAGGTATTTTGAATTTTTATTAAGTCGAAATCGAATTTTGTGGGTATATTCACTACAAACCCTCACAAGACACCACTCATCCTATTAGGGTAACCTAGGGGTTTAACGGCTTGTTGCATACGCTAAATGCAATCGCTGGCCCACTAAAGAGGTATCATATCCTAATAAAATGTTTTCAAGGGTTGAGCCTTGTTTCGGTTCTTATACATTGCTCGGGATGATCAAAGTTCTAAGTTGGGGGGTTTTGATTAGGCATATATTCTTCCGATTTATACCCTTAATTAAGAGGTTTTATCACCTTATACAATGTAGTATGTGTTGATTTATCTCATTTTTTTTGCTACTGACATTTCTTATATAGTGCATCGAGTTTCGTGTATTCTTCTTGCATTTTTTAGGTATTTTATACAAGTGAAGAAAAGAGGAAACTCAAAACCGAGCAACCAAGAAAGAAAGAAAAAAAAGAAAGTCAGAGGGCAAAAGAGTAATTTTATATCGGGAACTCGGATGAGGAACTAAATAAAAGTTGAAGACCTCGAGTCTACAAGCACTTAGGAAGAAACGACATCCAAATTTGAGTCCCGAATAAAAAGTTATAAAGCTTCGAAGTTGAGAGAAAATCACAAGAAGAGCAGGAAGAAACACATTATCGGACCTATCCGGTATCAACCAAAAATGAACCGATCCGGTGAAGACAAAGTTTTTGAATAGAGCGGACCGATACGATATCAACTAAAAATGAATCGGATTGACAGCTTGATATTTCATGCATAAAACAAACTATCGAACCGATTTAATTAGAAGAAAAAATAAACCGATCTAGTGTACCAAACCGAATCGATGACTCAAGACCGGAACGGTTCAGCTGTCGATTTTTTGAATTATTCTTTTCAAAATTAAAGTGTTACTTATCTCAAACTCTAATAAATCCGTAGCGTATTTATTCCAACTGATTACCAGACTTTTAGGAGTTCTCCTTTTGTAATTTTTAGAGAGCTTTTGAAGCTAAGAACCCTAGGGAATTATTTTCTTCAACAATTGTTCAAGTTTTAAGCATTATTTTAAGATTTTCTTCATTCCAAGTAATATTTTTCACGCTTTCAATTGCTTTCATATTTGTGTTTGATGATTCATTAGAAATAGGTTACAATTCGGTCGTCCCATTTTTTACTCAATTATGAATTCATGCAAAATAGATTTCATGTTCAAGCATAGTTTAATCATATCTATCTAGATTTCTAAGAATTGCGGTGCATAAACGCAACCCGATGTAGTTCACATGTATAAAAAAATTGGTTTGGAATTAAATATTGAATAAATCGTGTTGTTTAGTGAATACAAACATCGTAGATCTTTTAACCTCGTTTGCCCTAGGTAATCGGGGTGCTTAAGGATGCGATGTGCGTGTTCGCTATTGCAGTACAACTTTATTCTTGCCCTTAATTATGTATGATGCGGGCTAGTACCCTCATATATGTAATGCCTGGGATTAATAAAGACTCGGTTTAATTAACTATCTAATTCAAAAGCTAGTTTTCTATCCTGTAAATGTACTAGGGTTTGGGGGATTGTATCCTAACCTGCTTTTTTATCATTTATAGTTAGCACCTGCAGTAGTTTTTAATTTTGCGCACTTAGTTTAGTTAGTAATTTTAATTTTATTTTGCCTTTAGCTAGTATAATTCAATTCCAAAATTTATCACCTTTTCATTTTTTCTCGAATCAGTTTAGGGTTAGTCTCCTTTCCTTCGTTGTTACTAGCAATCGTCCTAATTCCCTGAGGATTGACCCCGTCTTACCGAGTTTATTAATTACGCGATAGGCTTTCAATTGAGCCTATATAAGCATGCATTTTAGACACATTTCCAGTCGCATCGTTAGGCACTCCACTAAACTTATAAGTTCTGATTCTACCAGTAAACTTGGTTAGTGGATTATTATTTAATTTGGTAGAATGTCAAATAAGTTAACTCTGAGAATCAAGGAATAAAAAAGAAGTAGGTCATAATTGATTGGTGACAAATTTATTTGACTAAGCGGGTCTTATATTCAAAATATAGGGAATCATATTATGTACCACATAAACTTTGCAAACAATAGCTCATTATTCCGAGTGCTTTTTAGATAGTTAAATTGGAGTGCAATAAAAATTATTTTGTGGAGTTAATTAAAATTAAATAAAGAGAGGAAATAAATTATGAGGACGTAATCTGTGATTTTTTAGTACTTATTTATAAGTTAATTTTATTATTTAGTCTTGGTCCCTAGTATAGTGCGTTTACCCAAGTAGCATGACCCGACTCTTCGAAAACCCAATTTAACCGAAACTCATGACTTATACCTATATATATTTATGTAAGTTGAGGTTTATATTATGCTTCATATTCATCATTGAGGGTTAGAGAGGGCGAGGAAAATTATTATTAATGTTTTTGTGTATAGGTGTTCAGAAAGAAGGTCATATCTCACTCAAAACTTAAAATATTCATCTCCAAGAGTGCCCACACACATAGTATACTTTGGGGGGATTATATACTAGAAGATCTATAACTTTCATTGCATTTTCTTTAAAGATTTTAGAGGACAATAAAAAGTTATCTCCTTAATCTTCTTCATATCCTATTTCTCCTCATTCGGATCTCCAACAAGATCTGCTAAGGTGTCATTATTCGAAACCGTAGGTTTATGTTTTAAACCTAGCTTTTCTTTTACTTTCTATTGCATGATCAATCAATTTTTTGGGCTGAAAAGTTTTTTTTGCATATATCGATCCCCGACAATTGGTATTAGAGCCCCAATTATAAATTGATTGTGTTTTAGAAAGGTCCATGTGTCCACCCTGAAATCCCTATTTTTGCATATTGTAGGAAAATACATATTTCTATGTTGATTTTTACTAACATGGTTGTTCATGGTTCTAATATTTATATCCTTTCCATCATCGTTCCATGAATTTTGTTTTGTGTGCATGGATAAATTGTAATAATTAGGTTATTTTTAATTATTACATTAATAGATGCATTTGGAGTAGATTATGAGGGGGTGTAATAATATTTACTAGTTATAATCCCATATTAATATAGGTTATGATCTTGGGAAAAGTTCCATGTATTTTGGTGGAGTTTTGACCATGTTTGGGAGGTTTTTGCATGAATATTGCAAACCCGAGATGAAGATGCAGAGCTATAACTCAGATCAATCTGAACCCTTATCGGATCGATTATACCTGGTCTCAGATCGATATGGCCCTAGTAGTTGGTCCATTTTTGCTGCTTTTATTACTAATATCCACTAGTTATGCCACTGATATTTATCATGATAATTCTCGGATTAGAGAGGACTATTTCTCGAGGTTCAATACTTGAAGAGTTACAACTTTTATTGAAATCTACTTTAAAAAAACTCTCGTTCGAAAGGAAATATACTTCAAGTGGGATTCTTAATATTGAAGAACTATACTTGGAGAGAAACTCTTAGCCATGATGGGAAGGGGGATTTGATTCCTATTTGAATTAAGATTGCTTGATTATTCTTTTTTTATTATGACTCTACCATATTACTCGGGTTGATGATTATTGTGCGCTAATTAATTAGTTAATTAGGATCCCACATTATTATGGACAACATGGATTATTATTGTGACCGACTTAAATCACGTTTTTTCGGAAAACCTATTTTTGTTTATTTTGTTCTAAATTTAATTTAATATGGTAAGGTATAAATTAAATTGTGATCTTCAATTTTTATTTTTATTTTAAAATGATTTTATTTTTGGAAATTAAAATAATTAGATCAGGAAATTTAATTTGTACAAGTAAATTGGAAATTACCATGGATTTAATTTAGATATTTCGAAATGAATGAATTATTTTCAAAGTATGTTAAAGTTTAAAAAATTAAGTGGAAGAGGGTTTCAACACAAACCCCATGGGCTCCATCGGTATAAAAAAGTATTATGTGACTAATTCCTCGTGTTAGTATTTTGCTTTCCTCCCCATTGGAGGGAATTAATCATAAAATTTGAAAAATTCTTAAGAGATAGTTACTTGAAATTAAATGTGAGCGAGTATGATCCGCCCTCCTCCAACCGGGAAAGATTTTCATTAGAGGATTTAATTTTAATGAACGAAACTATCGTATACACTTATACACAACTAATAATATCCTCCTCATATGAGTCATTTTCATTATATATGGGACTAAAAGATGCTGGATATTCAATTATATAGGATGGAGTATTCTTGGACTATCCAGAGAAATAATTAAAAGATAAAAACTTATTTGGTTTAGGGCGATGTGATTTTATCTCATGTCGAGGTATCGCAATTCACAAGGGAACTAGGATACTCATCAAGATTAGTTCTAATTGTCAATAGAGGGAAGCCAAATTAAAATTTAATAAAACTTAATTCTCCCATGTTTAATTTAAAATTAATTATGTTTTCACACGATGATTCTCAAATTTCAAAATGGGCTCAACATTCAACCCAATTTCTTCAATCTTAAAGGTTAACAAATTAACCAACATGAACTGTATATACTGATAAAGAATTTTAGACATTGTAGGACTATGAATTTTTTTTAATTGAATCATTACCTATCAAACCGGATGAGGGGGCATCCAAAGAGGATGTCATGGCTTATCAGAAATGGCAGAAAGCCTATCAGTTGGCTTGTTAATATATATTGTCTAATATACCAAGCATGACCTCTTCCAAGGCCGACCAGTGGAAAACTATTAGTTTGAGAGAGCTATGGCTCGTCCATAAATCTACGTTGGATGGTATTGGCCTGACCACGAATCCATCACAAAAGGATTCATTCTCGCCCCAGACATAGTCAACGATATCAATATCAGTGATCTTATAACTTAAGTACCTTCGGCCTCGTCCATCACCTGGAGGTCGGGGGACGAATGAAGACTTAACTCATCATGATAATTACAGTACCATCAAAGAATCGAACTTAATAACTCAACCTCGAATTGGTCCGAATGGTCGACAATTGATAACTGGCAGAGCACGTGGATTGGGTCACACGTGGAAGAGTGCACATGGGTTACAGATCCCACGCACACAAAACCATTCGAATAAGATCTCCCTAATACGTGAGGGAATATTTCATCATCATGATCTACATGTGCCAGTGGCATGTGGCTTAACCTTATTGACAGGAACATTCTACACATGCTTACTACATGCTTGGGGGGTACAGTACACTCCCCAGGCACTGTATAAACTCATATTTCATCAATGTAAAGGATCAAAATATTCAAACCCTAGCCAAATCTTTGTTACTTCTATAATAAAGAGATAAATTAGTGTTAATTGTATAACAAATGCCATTAGATCCCATTTTGATAGTGAAGTTCATGCTCAGCTGCATAGTGGAGTAGGCCAAATGGCCGAACCACTTATATTCTAGTCTATTTCCTCATCGTCTCATATCTTTCTTCATTTAAACACTTGATTTCCACCATTATTGCACCATTAGAAGCTGTTCTGGATTGACCTCATACAGTTTTACTTATTGGTACTTTATCTGGTATCATCAGTTGGCGCCGTCTGTGGGAACGAAGATTTTTCTTCTTTTTCCTAATTTTTTAGCTTATTCCTCACTAGATTCTTTGGTGGTGATCCAGTTCCACACTTTATTGGATCTGTATCACCATTTAAAGAGATCCTCTTGAGTTTCTCAAGCTTTTCTTCAGCTCACGTAGCTCATCCAGTTTACACTTTGTGCTGCTCATTCATCGAAGTTGATGGCCTCCGATTTACCTACTAGTGTTGGCCCTAGCTCCATCCAGGCGCATCCTCAGTCATAAATGACTGAGGTTGTAGCGACACTGTGATCGCTGGTGGCTAGCCAACAGATAATGTATGAACAACTTGCTGCTTTTAGCTAAAATGTACTGACTAGATCCACCGGCACTGAAGCGGAGACGATAACTCCGATCGCCAGGAAAGGTGCGTAATCCAGCTATAGCGAGACCACCCTTGGACCCACATAAAGAAGTGTCGTAGAAGCAAAGGCCCAAGGATATGGCTGACCCAAGGTGTCTATTCCCGGGAAGATAAGGCCAAGAATTCCAGGATGATTAGTGTGATGATAAGGACGAGAGAAACTATTGGGAGCCTAATGAGATCTCTGGAGATACTGTGCATCCAGTCCAAGTTAGTAGAGGAAATAATGGTAGGTCAAGCCGAGATGGCCAAACACGTGTTTGATCACTTGGCAGATTGATTAGGGGGTTAACCTTTGACAAACTCGACCCAGTTGGAGACATACGGGACCTACTCTCCAGGTCGTGTAATATTACAGGCTCCAGGGGAAATGAAGGATGTGTTAAGCGTCTGCTCCCACGTGGCTGAGATGAGGAGAAAAGATAAGTTAACAGTAATCAGAGGGCATCTGGTAGAGAACCTGTGCAACGACCAACGGATAGAGAAGGGGCTGAAGATAATGCTCTCGCAGTTGAGGGAGATGATGTAGCAGCGACCGACAAGCCATGGAACTGCTCCATATAGAGGCTTAAAGAAAAAATTAGTGATATCTTGAAGAGACGAGATCCAATGCAGAGGGGTTACGTGTAGGGGTCTCCATTTATTGCTAGAATAGTGAGCTATCCAACCCTAACCAAGTTCAAGCCGCCGGTTGTCACACCAAAGTATGATGGGAGCCAAAATATTATTCATCACGCGGAAATGTATCAATCGACCGTTGATATTTATTTGGTCTCTAATGAAATAAAATGATTAGATTTCTCAAGCACTCATACAGTTGTTGCACATTTACGGTACACCTCTTTCTCAAAGAACTCCATTGAGAATTTTAAATAGTTGGCCGAGAGGTTCATCCATAATTTTTATTTTCGAGTGAAACCTTGAAAGAAGACCACACACTTATTGAATGTCAAGTAAGGGGAAAATGAGTCTCTAAGAGACTATATAGCCCATTTCAATATAGAAAAGCTAAAAGTAGAAGACTATGAGGAAAACATCGCTCCGACTGCCCTTATGGGTGGATTGTAGAAAGGGAAACTCCTATGGAAGTTGGCTGAAGATCCCACCAAAACCATGCCAAACTCATGGCTACGGTCGGGAGAGTAGTGAATACGGAGGAGGCCATAGCTGCCAAGGGATATGATGATAAATGATAGAGTGGGAGTAAGTACTAAAAATCCAAAGGAAAAGAAAGTAAAAAGAGGTCGGTGGATGACAAGTTCGCTGACTACACCCCACCGACTGTCAATCTAGACATGATACTGAACGAGATCAAAGATCATCGATCTCTAAAATGGCCAAAATTATTGAGATCCCCTACTCACAAGAGGGATAAAATCAAATGGTGTAACTTTCACCAAGATCACGGCCACACTACTGATAAGTGCTTTGCACTTGAGGATGAGATAAAAAAATGTTGAAGCAAGGAAAACTCAAGAAATATGTTACACTAGGAAAAGATGAGATGGAAAGCCTAGATGGGATGTCTTAGCTAACAGAAATGATGACGATGAGGCCAATATTGACCTTTTACCAAAGGTAATTGCACCCAAAAGTTGTCTGGATAGGATCTTTTTAGGGGTGAAGATGATATGTGGTGGCCTAGTGGGTGGTGGCAATGACGTGGCCGACAGGAAGGCCTATGTAGCAGGGACCAAAGCAGTTCCTAACAGTGAAGTGGTACACATATCCAAAGTTGATTCCAAGGAGGGTAAGAGGAAAAAAGTGGATATGGACACCCTGGTGATAAGTTTCTCAAGATTATACTTTAAGGGGATCCTGGCCCATCATGATGAGCCACCAGTGATTACTACGAGGGTGCATGGATATGACGTTCCCAAAACACTCATAGACGAAAGGAGTTTAGCTGACGTGATGTTTTGGCAGTGCTTCAAAAGATTGGGGCTTAATAGGAAAAGACTTGTCCTATACCACCAGCCTTTGATCGACTTCAGTGATGAAAAGGTCCACCCCCTGGAGATATATGAGATGGATGTTTATATAGGGGAGACCTGGCAAAGGTGCCTCATTAAAAAGATAAACTTATTTGTAATGGATGAGACTATCTATTCTGCTTGTAATATCATCATGGGAAGGGTAGCCCTCAAAGAATTTGAGGCAGTGCCCTTTACTGTACACCGGGTGATAAAATTACCAACTCTTTACGGAGTAGGGGATGTTCAGGGTGATCAAGTAGAGGCACAAGAATGCTACTTTGACTCAGACAAAGAGAGAGAAGCTCATAAAAAAGCCACCACAACATATAACATTGATACTCTCAATCCATGGGACGAAACGAAGTTAAAGGAAGATAAAGCCACTAAGGAAGTAGAATTCATCATCCTCAATGAGGACGAGCTGAAAAAAGGGTCCAAATTGGCAAAGCCCTAAAGAAAGAAATCACGGATGACTTGATTAAGCTGCTGAATGAAAAACATAGTATTTTTTCTCGAAGTCACGAGGACATCCCAGGAATAGAACAAAAAATTCTCTGCCACAAGCTGAATGTGAATATGGAAATAAAGCCTATCAGACAGAGGCAAAGAATCTACTCCACAGAGAAATATGAGGTGATAAGAGATGAGGTTAAGAAGTTGGAAAAAGTTGAGTTCATCAGGGAAGTGGTCTACCCAAAGGGGTTATTAACACAAGCATCATGCCAAAGTCGAACGGTAGATGGAGGATGTGTGTAGACTTTATCGACTTGAACAAAGGTTATCTGAAAGATAACTTTCCTTTATCAAGGATTGATAAGATGGTAGATGCTACATCTGGGCACGAACTGATGAGTTTCATGGATGACTATTTAGTCTATAACTAAATCTTTATGAACCCAACCGATGCCGAGAAGACCTCATTCATCACAGATAAAGGAAAGTATTGCTACAAAGTCAAGCCCTTCAACCTAAAAGATGCCAGGGTAACATATCAAAGACTGGTGAAGAAGACGTTTGAGGAATAAATTATAAAAAACATAGAAGTGTACATAGACGACATATTGACCAAAAGCCTCAAGGCCGAGACATATGTGGTCGACCTTGAGTGTAATTTTAAACCCATAAACGAGTACTGGATGAAGCTCAACCCTAAGTGCGTGTTCGGGGTAGGAGAAGATACATTCTTAGGATTCATTATCAACCAAAGGGTAATAGAGGAAAATCCTAAAAAGATCAAAGCTTTAATTGAGATGAAGACCCCGAAGACCATTAAGGACGTTCATAGGCTAACCAGATGAGTAGCTGCATTGAATAATTTTGTATCAAGGTCCATAGATAAATGTCTGCCCTTCTTTAAAATATTGAGGAAAGCCTTTGAATGGAATGAAAAATGAGAAAAATCATTCTAGGAGCTCAAGGCATACTTAGGCTCCTCAATGCTGTTGTCCCGACCAATTCAGGGAGAAAGGTTATATATTTACTTGGCTATATCTGAGTTGGTAATTAATGCAGTGATCATACGAGATGATGATGGGGTGCATAAGCCGATCTACTTTAATAGCAAGGTCCTTTAAGAGGCCGAGTAGAGGTACCTAAAGATGGAAAAACTAGTTTATGCCATAATATATGCCTCGAGAAAAATGAAACCCTATTTCAGGCTCACACAGTGGTTGTCCTCACTGACTCACCTCTAAGATATGTTATCCATAAAATCGATAAATCGAGTAAGTTGATGGCCTAATCGATTGATTTGGAAGAATTTGATATTGTCTACCACTCGAGAACATCAATTAAAGGGCAAGCTTTGGCTGACTTCGTAGTTGAGTTCACTTGGGATGAGGACGGTAATGAAAAGTTTATAGATCCAACGAATGAGCCAGAGGAAGCAAATGGAAGCCTAACTGAGGTGGAGACTAGTATCACAAGGCCTGTCCTTACCGACCCTAAAGAAGAAGAGTTTTTTTTAAATGGAGTCCTAGATGAAGGAGGCTTGTCAAAAGGAGGCACAGTGTGACACTTGTTTATAGACGGATCATTATGTGAAACAGGAAGTGGATCTGACTTGATTGTATTGGCCCCAGATGGAACCAACATAGAGTATGTTCTAAGGTTCAGCTTTAAAGCATCCAATAATGAGTCGGGGTATGAAGCTCTTTTGGCTGGAATCTCCCATGCCAAAGCATTAAATATTGGATAAATAATGGCTCATAGTGACTCCAAGTTAGTGGTAAATAAGATATTTGGAGTATATGAGTCCAAAGATGATAGTATAGCCAAATACCTAACAAGGGTGAAGACAATGTTACATAACTTCAAAGAGATCAAGCTTAAAAGAATCCCTCGACTAGACAACAACTAAGATGACGCCCTGGCTAGGTGGGCATCTGTAACCAGAATGGAGATCAAAAGGTCAGTCCCAGTGGAGATCCTATATCGATCGACCATCGAAGAAGAAAATAATATAATTAAGTTCTATTTAAACCTAAACCCAGGGGCATCATGGATGGATCCCCTCATCCTATACATAAGAGATGATGAATTTCCAGAGTTAAAGGTTAAGAGGAAAAAATTGAGATAACAAGGCGACCAAGTTCATGATAATAGGAGTTGTCTTGTATAAAAAGGGTTCCTCCTCCTTTTATCATGATGTGTTCATCCGACAAATGTGGAGTATATATTAAAAGATGTACATGAGGGCTCCTGTTCAAGCCACATAGGAGGAAGGCCTTTGGTCAAGAAAATAGTTACTCAAGGTACTGGTAGCCGACCTTAGCCAAAGATGCAACTAATTATGTGAAGAGGTGTGACAAGTGTCAAATGTATGCTTGCATCCCTCATCAACCTCATTAACCCTTGTCATTTATCACTTCACCTTAGCCGTTTGCAGTCTAGGGGATTGACTTGGCAGGACAATTACCTAGGCCTATAGGTAATTATAGATACCTAATAATAGTGATTGGCTATTTCTCTAAGTGGGTTAAGGACGAGACCATGATCACTATAACCGAGATGAAAACCTTCAAATTTATTTAGAGTAATATCATCTGCAGGTATGGTTTGCCCAACACTTTGATTTCTAACAGCTAGTTCAAGAACTCATCTCTAGAGGCTTATTATAAAAAGGTCAGCATCAAATAGTTTTATTCAGCACCAGGTCAACCTCAGGAAAATGTCCAGACTGAGGTGACCAACATAACTATCTTAGACGGGATTACGAAGAAATTAGAAGATGCCAAGGGTTTTTGAACTGAAGAAGTACATGCCGTCCTGTGGGATTATAGGACGATAAAGATAACGCTAACAAGGGAGACCTTTTCATGTTTGCCTACGACTCAGAGGCTGTGATACCCACTGAGATTGACCTGCCAAGTCATAGGGTTTAAATATACAACTTGGAGGAAAATACAAAAAAATGCAGATTGTACCTAGATATGATCGAAGAGAGATGAGAAGATGTAGAGGTTGGGCCAACTGCTTAACAGTAGAGGACTACAAAGTTTTACAATAATAGGGTTAAGGCTAGACCGATAGTCATTGGAGATCTAGTTCTGAAGAAGACCTGGCAGAAGCCGAATAAACTCTACACAAATTGGCATAACCCGTACAGAGTTACAGAAGAAGTCGTTCCAGGCACCTATAGACTTGAGAAATTAAAAGGAGAGCCATTATCAAACCCTTAGAATGCCGACCATTTGAAGAAATACTATCAATAGGATTTTATAAATTTTTTTATTTTACCATTGTATGAGAGATGTACTAAAAAGTGATGAATGAATTATCTTGAAGTGTCCCCCCCATATATTTCTCTTGTGTTAAGTGTTCAAATAGCATGTTTCAAGTCATCTTAAGCTACAAAACATCATTCATATGGAGAATTAGCAGTAACTCACTCTCGGTGTCACGAGAAGCCAGATGAGGTTTATCTCGTCCATGGATTCTCAATAACACTGAGAGGGGGAACAGTGTGATAACATCACTAATGTGGTGAAAAACATAAAGAAACTTTGAAAATAATTTAATTATGGTTCATATAAACATCGTTAACTTGTTGGAATCAGATTCAAACTCTCTTAGTGAGATGACGGTGCAGGACGAGACGACTCTCATCTATACACTCTCAAAACGATGAGAGGGGACTTGGTAGTTAAAAACATTAAATTGGTGCATTCAAATTAAAAAATCATTTATTTATGGTTCATATAAACATCATTAACTTGGTGGAATCAGAGTCAAACTCTCTCGGTGAGATATAGTACTGGATGAGACGACTCTCGTCTATACACTCTCAAAACGACGAGAGGGGACTTGGTAGTTAAACACCATTAATTTGGTGCATTCAGATTAAATAATATTTAATTATGGTTCAGATAAACATTATTTACTTGGTGTAATCAGAGTCAAACTCTCTCAGCGAGATGACAGTGCAGGACGAGATGATTCTCCTCCATATACTATCAAAATGACGAGAGGGGACTTGGTAGTTTAATGCCATTAATTTGGTGATTCAAAATTGAAAAATCATTTAATTATGGTTAATTTAAACACCATTTATTTAGTGCATTCAAATTTAAAAATCATTTAGTTATGGTTCCTTTAAACATCATTAATTTTGTGGTATGGTTATAAAAACTCTCTCGGCGAGATGACGGTATAGGATGAGCCAACCCTCGTCCATATACTCTAAAAAACGATGAGAGGGGACTTTCAATCAAACACCATTAATTTGGTGGTTCAGATTTGAAAGTCATTTAATTATGGCTAGCTGACCCCTATGCTAAGGACGAGAGTAGACTTGAGATAAAACATCGTTAACTTAGTGGTCTACCATTTAAAAAATCAATAATTTAGTTATTAACACTCGTTTGAGGATGACGGAGAGCTTGGGATAAGCATCATTAACTTGGTGACCTCTTGTTTAATGAATTAATGATTTGGTTATTATTCCCCGTCTTAAGATGGGGTAGAGCTCAAACATGGAAGCCGAGACAAGAAACAAACTTGACAAAGCCATTACACACATTCAACAAAAAGAAAATGAAAGCTGAAGTATTAGACAACATTTCATTTAAGAAAACATGATATTAAGTTGAATACAAAATATTAAAAATGATCAAATGTTTAGAATAAAAAATTACAATAAAAGGGGTATTGGTCACAGACGACCACCCTACAAAGTTGGTCCGTTATTAACGGCTAACCCCTTAGCACCTGCCTCGGCCTAAATATCCCTAGCAGCAATAGTGGCATTGGTATCAGTTTCAACAGGCACCTCAACTGCAACTTCCTCTCCCTCGGCTGAGGCAATTGATTCAACATACTCCAAGGCCTTTGGGAAAAGAGGATCTGCCAAATCAGGGGCCTCCAATTCTGGACGAATGGATGAGATGGCCTCAAAAAATTTCAAGATGACCCACCGATCGGCCGCCTTAATACCTCTTTCAAGGTATTCAACCCCAAAACTACTGAACTCATTAGATGCTTTATAAGCCTCAATGGCCTCATCCTGGATCTTTTTTATTACCTCATTAGAAATGACATCATCCTTTACCTTCTTGATGGCTGTAGCAAGATCGATTGTATGCTTCGTAAATTAGGCATTAAATGCCTCATTTTTAGCCTTCAAGGCATTGCCATAATCCAATTTCAACTTGTCAAGGGCCTTTTTATACTCATCCTTACACTCATTAAACATCCTCCTTAGATCCACCTCGTCCTGAAGTGTTTTCTCGGTATTATTAATTTTATAGTAGTTCTCAATTACTTATTTGGTAGTTGAGGTAAAGGCGCACGCAGACTGCAGAAAAGTAAATATGTACAGATATTAGAGTAAGATGAAGTAAAAAAATTTATGATACCAGGTTCAAATCAAGGACGAAGCGAATACATGCTCCAAATAATGAAGACCGAAGTCGTAAGTCTTCAGGGGATGCATCTTTCCCATGAATTCGTAATCTCCTCTTGAAGAGACAACAAACATCGTAACCTTTGACCTCGATGCTAATGAAATAATCGAGTTAGGGCATGCCTTAAGCTGGGCTATGTTGGCTGCCCAAAAAGTTTCAAATGAGTCTTGCGAAGATAAACTCGGCTTAGAAGAACTTGGCACAGGATCAAGTGGAGGTGGATTTACTCTCGACCTCGTATCATGATTGTGATGAGTGTCTAAGGGAGCAGTTGCCTCCTTTATTTTATGGACGACCTCATGATGGTTTGACCCACTGATTGTCATCTTCTTGGAGGGTTGCTTGCCTCCCTTCTTTCCAAATTCATTTTGGAGACTTGGAGTCATCATATTACAAAGTTCATATGAGACATGAGGTGGACGGTCTGCAAAGAAGAAAAAAAATGGTTAATAACAAAGCTTTAAAGATAAGGAAAGACTTTATAATCAAAAGAATTCAATAACTCACACAACTAGTCTAAGGGGTCAACCCACGGATCAAATGTCTCTAAAGAGATATGAGACATTAGATCTTCAAACTCAGGAAGGGAACCATTCTTCTGTTGACTCCTTAGAAAGTTAGCCCTCTCCCTGTTCGAAATACTATGACCTGGGTATAACTTAGCAAACAAGGAAGGGTTGGCCCACGCATAAGGAACTCTTATCTCATGAATGATCGACATCGTCTAGAAATTCCCAAGCCCGAGAGATAAAAAAGAACCTCAGCTTTCAATGATGATTAGAGCTTTGGTTGACATAAATGATTTTCTTATCGAGATTTTTAGCCCCTAAGTGGTAGTAGTCGGGTTGAGTCCTTGATGATGAGACATTGTAGGAGGCCTTGAATAGCATAACTAAAGGATCGTCCTCGTACTTGTTCATCTAGAGAGAGAAAAAGTCGAGTATAATCCTCCATAAGTTCGGTGCTAATTGGTAAGGGGCAACTGATACGACGCAAATATCGCATATTTCATCCCTCGAATCTGTGCATTTTAGCCCCCTCGAGTATATTATTCCCTATATTTATGCTCGTTAACTACATAACCTCGGATTTTTACGTTAACATGTTTTGCAGGGGTTAATTGAACTTTATAGGTATTTGGATGCTAAGTATGAAGTTCGGACGCATTTCGCTCGATTTTCATATGCGATCGCACGTTCAAGGGTAATTTATTCAATTCACATTTTGGGAACCTAGCCCATCATCTTCATGAAAGTTGTATCCCTCCTCGCAAGCTTTACGTGGCCGTGAACGGTACACAATTCCAATTCAAAATGAAGAAGTTACGGGAGTTTTGGCGGACGGGAAATGTAAGCATGCAAAAACAGCAATGCAGTGTGCTGTAACCTGCTTGATCGATCGATTGATCAAAAGGATCGATCGATTGATCCTTATCGACAATGGGATATTTCTTCATCATCGATCGATCGACGAAAGGGGTCGATCGATCGATCGATCCCCTGTTTCCAGGTTAAATTTTGCCTTTTCTTTTCTATTTCTTTTCCCACTTGGTATAAATACCAATTTTTGTGTAAATAACAGATATAATTCGTTTTATGTAGGATAGGTTAGGGTTTTGGAGGTTTGAGAGCTCTTTTTTTATTTTCTTCTTGGATTAACACCCATTTGGGCTTGTAATATTGTGCTACTATCTTCCATCTCCATTAATATAATTGTATTTCATTATTTCTTGCTTTGATAATTAGATTTACATGCTTTGTTAATTAGTTTACGTGCTTTCTTCCCGTGCTTTCTAGGTAGATTTACCGCGTTTATTTACCGCATTTCATTTATCACATTTTTAACATGCTTTCTAGCTAATTTAAATTAGGTTGTGTTTGAATGGAACTCAATCGAGTTGATGCATTGCTTGGCTTTGGTGATGGCTTTTACGGGTCTATTTCGGGTGCATTGTCCTAGTTATTGCGCCTAGGAGATTTGACGGGGCATATCATGTATGTTCCGTGCTTACGACCTTGCGTGCGCAATTTTCGAAATATTTGTTGGTGCCAAAATCTTATTAGGCTTTTATGCGGATTTAGGGGCATGACAACCCTTGGTTCAATTAACTGTCAAAAGGACACGCATCCTAAATAACTCGCCGACCCATGTATCCATTTTATATAAATTAACTCGGGTGAGGGATATTCGACGCAACCTATAGTTTTACCGATTTGTTAATCTAGTTTAATTTGCCCTCGCCTAGATTAATATTTTACTTTTATGCATATTTTCCTTTTTAGTTTGTAATTCACCTTTTGCACTTTTATTTCGGAGTATTAGATCATATAAATTCTAGAAACTCGTCCCTGTGGATTTTCGATACCCGACTTACCGCTGTGCTTGCCTCGCAAGTGTAGTCGTAATTTAGGTTTGTTTGTATTATCGCGATGAAACGAAAACAACTACTGTGTCCTTACACGAACACACTTTTCACGCGGAATCAAAATGGCGTCGTTGCCGGGGATGAGTTTGTTTTAGACTTTATTTAATTTAGTATTTCATAGTATTTTCTTTCTATTTGTATTATTTGCTAATCTTTTTGCAGGACTTCCACATTTGAGCACTTTGAAACGCTCGAATTTTTCCCGCGCGCACCTACTTTGTGGAATTCACTACTTGAGCCATTTTTGGGGTAAGCATGTCTTATTCCAATTCTTTTGGTAATCATTGTTATAATTCTCAAAATTCTCGCAAACCAATGAATTTTGGTGAATACTTAGAATCCCAAAGTATAGCAAATTCAAATATGACTTTGGGCGAGTATAACGAAAGTCAAAACTTAGGTTATTGGAATTTTGATGATGATGATAATGATTTTGGGCCTTTACCTCCTTATAATAGGAATTTTGAAACGAATTGCAATATTTTTCAAAATTCCTATAATAATGAGTTTTCGTTTAAGTCCGATAGTAACTTTCAAAGTTCCCATTTTCATGCATCCGCACCTTGACCCATGACGTTCGGCGAGGGCTTACGTATGTACGAAAATGAGAAAGTTGAAAATCGTTATCGGGAAGAAAATCGTTGCTGGGAATATGAATTGGATTTATTATTTGAGTTCGACGACGATTTTGCTTCCGATACTTTCGAAGTCGAGGAATGTTTCATACCAAATGAGGTACTTTTACCTACTTTGGAACAAGCCATTCTAGACTTTGCCCATTGCATAATAGATATTGAAAGTGAGGATGAAAATGACGTAATATCTATCTGCAATGAAATGATTTCTTCTTTGGCTCCCAAAGAATAACATTTCATTGAAAATGATATTATTTCCTTCAAAACTCAAACTTCATGCGATGATGATTTATCTCATGAGTTTGAATTTCTTTCATCCCCATTTTCATTCTCTATTATCACACCGTCTCAAGTACCCGATGATTCGATTTCAAACTTTAATGTTTTAAACTTTTTTACCGATGAGGAGTACTTGCTCGAGTCGCCTTCCATGATCGCATCTTTGCCTTTGTGTGCGCCGCCTCCTATTCCAATTTCAAAATCATTGGGAGGATATTCGGCTTTTCTCGGTCCCTACATGTGTTTGTCACCCGTTCAATCCAAACCCCCCATCGTCCCTCCAAAACTTTTAATTAGCGATGGTTCATTTCTTCCGCCTTACACATGCCTTTCGTTGTGCCAACGGAATTCATATTTTTTGTAAGGCATTCTTGTATGTGAGGGTACACCGATTATCCTCGGAAGTCAAATCATTTTTACGGTTGACCCTCAGTTATTTAGACTTTTAGTGTATAGTTAGTGTGAAGCCTAAATTGTAGGTTGTATATAGTTAGCTTTTTATTCTTTCTTTCTTTTTATTTTTACTTTCCTTTTTAATTTAGTTTAATGTAATTAGTTAACTTTTTTTTATTTGTTTTTGCTATGCTCGGTACTCACTTGTTTTATAGATTCTTTGGACTTGTTCTTATGGGGATCGCTCCAATTTTGGGTAATATCGCTCTTTTCCTCTCTTTGACTTGGTTCTTAATTCACATTGAGGACAATGTCATGTTTTAAGTTAGGGTGTGTGGGATATTCTATCCATTTCTTTATTTAGTCCATGTTTTTGCTCACATGTTAGTTACTTAGTATGCTTTTTTTAGGAAAATTCAAAAATTTTAAAAAGGTTTTCTTTCTTTTTTCTCCTTTTTTTGGGCATTTTGCCTTTGTTTCCGATGATAAATTTCAATAATTGCCTGATCCAATAGACAACCCAACGATGCATGTTCTCGATTTTAGAAGTTATTAGACTTTAGTCTCAATTATTGATATTATGAATACTTCATGAATTAAACTTTAATCCCATGAGCACATGCACTTTTATGGTTCTATTGATTTTGTTTAAGATTTTTATAACTCGGTAATCTTTTGTTGCATTGTATATACTTACATCGAGTAAGGTTTGCACCTTTCGTCGTTTGTGAGTGTATACACTATTCTTTTATCATTGAAAACGTTGAATTCGTCGGTAATCTCCCTATTCTTTCATTTGACCGTTCATTAATTGAGTTCACACTTGAAATGTGTTACTTGAGCATGATTTTCATATATTGTTTTGATTTGAGAATTGCGTAAACTTTGTGAAATGATCATAGGCCCTCTTTGTTATATCATCCATATTAGCCTTGACCTCACCCTTATATGTTTACCCTCGTTAACCCCTTTGAGCCTAAATATAGCCTTTCGTTTCATGACCCCATTCCCATAACCAACTCTAAATTGGAGTTTTAAACCATACATACACTTTCCATACCTTTGTTTGGAATGTTGCTTGGGATTGAATGTTGTTGTTGTGATGTCGCTTGCAATTTAGGCATATGAGAGTTTGAAATGTAAAGAAAAAGAAAGATGTGAAAAAAGTGAAGAAAAAGAGAAAGCAAAAAGCAAAAGAAAAAGAAAGAGAAAGTTGTATGTATTTTATAGTATTCAATAAGCTTTGATTACTCTCCCCGATGATATATCCATTCCTTTTTGGAACTTGTTTTTCAATTTTGATATTGCCCCCATCTTCCCATTATCCCGAGTTTTCATCCCGAACACTTTGAATCTGTACATACATTCCTTCGTTTCTCACCCTAGCCATACCTACATTGCAACCCTATTAAAGTCCTATGTGATCTTAGGTTAATATAATTCAAAAGTCAAAATAGTTGTGATAATATGTGAAAATGCATTTCGCCTCTTTTAGTGTGCGGTATCCTTTCATTGAGATTATAGTTTTTCAGTTTATATATTTTGTTCTTCATCCGTGACATGTGTGCGGCCTAGTTTCCATTTCCATTTACTCTTTATGCCCGCATGTTCCGTGCGTTACCTCCCTATTTCGAGTGAATTCACTTGATGAGCGTAATGCTCGTGAGGATTGAATGTATGCTTGCTTTAATGTTTATCCGGGTTATATAAGTTTTTCGCCAAATCACACTTTACAAGTGCTCGCTCCCCTCCCACATTTTAAGGTTTTAATTTTATGAGGTGCATTCTATAATGTTAATGATTTGGACTTTTGTTTGAAATCATTCAATGTGCTAATAATGCGTATGAAATCTTTTTCGCCATTATTGGGCTTGTCGCATGTTGGTTTAGGCATTTTTTGAGGAAACCATGTGATGTTTGTGGGTACCATCCCTGAAAACCCTCACGAGACAACACTCGTCCACTAGGGTGACCTAGGGGTTTAACGGCTTATTGCATATGCTAAATGCAATCGAATCGCCCGCGAAAGTGGCCTTATGCTTTTATACTATACTTTTGTACTATCTCCTGCTTTTGGTTTGCTTGTAGTTCTTGTTGCATCCTATTTCATTGCTAGGGACTAGCAATGTGTAAGTTAGGGGGTGTGATACGACGCAAATATTGCGTATTTCATCCCTCGAACCTACGCATTTTAGCCCCCACGGGTATCTTATTCCCTATATTTATGCTCGTTAACCAGATAACCTCGGATTTCTATGTTAACATGTTTTGCAGGGGTTAATTGAGCTTTTATAGGTATTTGGATTCTAAGTATGAAGTTTGGATGCATTCCGCTGTGTTTTCGTACGTGACCGCACGTTCAAGGGCAATTTAGTCAATTCACATTTTGGGAACCTAACCCATCATCTTCACGGAAGTTGTAGCCCTCCTCGCAAGCTTCGCGTGGCCGTAAACGGTGCACGATTCTGATTCAGAACGAAGAAGTTACGAGAGTTTTAGCGGACGGGAAATGCAAGCATGCAATAACAGCAATGCAGTGTGCTGTGATCTGCTTGATCGATCGATCGATCAAAAGTATCGATCGATCGATCCTTATCGACAGTGGGATATTTCTTCATCATCGATTGATCGACCAAAGAGGTCGATCGATCGATCCCCTATTTCCAGGAGATATTTTGCCTTTTCTTTTCTTTTCTATTTCTTTTCCCACTTGGTATAAATACCAATTTTTGGTTTCTAATTCATATATATTAGTTTAGGATAGTTGTAGCGTAGGGTTTGAGAGTTTTTGGTTAGTTCTTCTTCATTTCTCTTTGGATTGACACCCTTTTTGGTATGTAAGTTGACTATTCATTACCCTCTTCATTAATTTAACTTGTATTTCATTCTTTCTTGCTTTGATAATTAGGTTTACAAGCTTTCATAATTAAATTCACATGCTTTTATTACTTGCTTTCTAGGTAGATTTATCTCGTTTATTTATCGCATTTTTAATATGCTTTCTAGCTAATTTAAATTAGGTTGTGTTTGAATTGAACTCACTCGAGTTGACGCGTTGCTTGGCTTTGGTGATGGCGTTTATGGGTCTATTTCGGGTGCGTTGTTCTAGTTATTACGCCTAGGAGATTTGATTGGGTATATCATGTATGTCCCGTGCTTACGACCTCGTGTGCACAATTTCTCGGATATTTGTTGACGCCAAAATCATATTAGGCTTTTATGCGGATTTAGGGGCGTGACAACCCTTGATTCAATTAACTGTTGAAATGAGACACATTCTAAATAACTCGTCGACCCATGTATCCATTTATACAAATTAACTTGGGTGAGGAATATTCGATGCAACCTATAGTTTTACTCGCTTTGTTAATCTAGTTTCATTTTCGCTTGCCTAGAATAATCATTTCCCTTTTTCGCATCTTTTCCTTTTTAATTTGTAATCACCTTTTACACTTTTATTTTGGAGCACTAAATCTTATAAATTCTAGCAACTCATCCCTGTGGATTTTCGATACTCGACTTACTGCTGTGCTTGCCTCACAAATGTAGTTGTAATTTAGTTTTTTTTTTGTACTGAGTAGGCGAAACGAAACAATGACCGCGCACCTTACACGCGCCCGCTTTTCACACTCGATCAAAATGGCGCCGTTGCCGGGGATTGTCGCATGTTGGGTGTGTCCCATTTTCATTCTCTATTATGCAATGGGCAAAGTCTAGATTGGTTTGTTCCAAAGTAGGCACAAGTACATCATTTGGTTCAAAACATTCCTCGACTTCGAAAGTCTCGGAAGCAAAATCGTCATCGGATTCAAAAAGTAAATCCAAGTCATGTTCCCACAAACGATTTTCTTCCCGATAGAGTTTCAATTTTCTCATTCTCATACATACGCAAACCCTCACCGAATGTCATAGGTCGATGTGCGGATCCATGAAAATGGGAACTTTGAAAATTACCATCGGACTTAAATGAAAACTCATTATTATAGGAATTTTGAAAACTATTCAAATTCGTTTCAAAATTCCTATTATAAGGAGGTAAAGGCCCAAAATCATTATCATCATCATCATCAAAATTCCAATAACCAAAGTTTTGACTTTCGTTATACTCGCCCAAAGTCATATTTGAATTTGTTATACTTTGGGATTCTAAGTATTCATCGAAAGTCATAGGATTACGAGAATTTTGAGAATTATAACAATGATTTTCGAAAAAATTGGAATAAGACATGCTTACCCCAAAAATGGCTCGAAGTGGCGAATTCCACAAAGTAAGTGCGCGCGGGAAAAATTCGAGCGTTTCAAAGTGCTCAAATGTGGAAGTCCTGCAAAAAGATTAGCAAATAATACAAATAGAAAGAAAATATTATGAAATACTAAATTAAATAAAGTCTAAAACAAACTCGTCCCCGACAACGGCACCATTTTGATCGAGTGCGAAAAGTGCGCGCGTGTAAGGAGTGCGGTCGTTGTTTTCGTTTCTCCTACTCAATACAAACAAACCTAAATTACATCTACACTTGCGAGGCAAGCACAACAGTAAGTCGGGTATCGAAAATCCACAGGGATGAGTTGCTAGAATTTATAAGATTTAGTTCTCCGAAATAAAAGTGTAAAAGGTGATTACAAACTAAAAAGGAAAAGATGCGAAAAAGGGAAATGATTATTCTAGGCAAGGGAAAATGAAAATAGATTAACAAAGCGAGTAAAACTGTAGGTTGCGTCGAATATCCCTCACCCGAGTTAATTTGTATAAAATCGATACATGGGTCGACGAGTTATTTAGAATGCGTCTCATTTCGACAGTTAATTGAATCAAGGGTTGTCATTCCCCTAAATCCGCATAAAAGTCTAATATGATTTTGGCATCAATAAATATCCTAGAAATTGATCATGCAAGGTCGTAAGCACGGGACATACATGATATGTTCCGTCAAATCTCCTAGACACAATAACTAGGACAACGCACCCGAAATAGACCCGTAAACGCCATCACCAAAGCCAAGCAACGTATCAACTCGAGTGAGTTCAATTCAAACACAACCTAATTTAAATTATCTAGAAATCATATTGAAAACGTGATAAATAAACACGGTAAATCTTCCTAGAAAGCAAGTAATAAAAGCATGTGAATCTAATTATGAAAGCTTGTAAACCTAATTATCAAAGAAAGAAAGAATGAAATACAAGTTAAATTAATGGAGAGGGTAATGATTAGTCAACTTACATACAAAAAAGGGTGTCAATCCAAAGAGAAATGAAGAAGAACTAACCAAAAACCCTCAAACCCTAAGCTACAACTATCCTAAAGTAGTATATCTGAATTAGAAACCAAAAATGGGTTTATATAGTAAGTAGGAAAGAAAATAAATAAAAAACAAAAGAAAAGAAAATATCCCAAAATATCTGGCATACGCGGTTGACCGCGTCCAGGGGAGCGATCAAACGGTCCTTCAAGAAAAAGCCTATTGTCTCATTCCCACGACAAAATGGCAAACCGTGGTTGACCGGTCCCAGGGACGCGGTCGACCGGTACTCTGTTTCCTGGAATCCTTTGGTCAATGAAGAGGGGAAAAAGTCCTATAACGGAAACGGGCATAGCTTCTTCGTTCGAACTCTAAATGACGCACTGCTTATGGCCACGTGATGCTAACTCAATGAACTACGCATTCGTGGAATTTCCTAGAGCTGGAGTAGAAATGTGAATTGACTAAAATTCCCTTGAAGTAGCATCTGATGACGGAACTTATCCGAAATGCAACGGATCCTCACTTTTAGCGTTCAAATACCTACAAAATCACAATTAACCCCTGCAAAACATGTATATCTCCAAATCCAAGGTTATCTGATTAATGAGCATAAGTATAGGCATTAGGACCGTAAAATCACTAGAATGCATAAAGATAACTGGCAGAAATATGCAATATTTGATACGAATCAGCAACCTCTATAGTAGACAAAATTTCTCGGACAGAAGGGTGGAATGGGAGTCAAAAGGTGATCCTAAACATCTGTTTATAGACGACAACTATGCCTTCTCGACTGTCATACACTCTCTCGTCGTCGTCTGGGACACACATGATATCTGACTTGATGTCGTATAAATGTCTCCAGAAAAGGAGGTCGGACTCTCTAACATTCGACGAAAAAGTCTGGGCGTATGAGTAATCAAATGGTTCCCCGATCTCAGAATCATCATCGTCGATAACATCTTCAGTGGTTGGGGCCCCATCAAGGTATCTCTCTTATAATTATCTCTCAGTCATAGCCGATAGGGGAATAATTATTAGTGGAATGGATATATTAACACTTGGCTCACCATTGTCCGAGATAAATTGAACTAAAGGGTCGCCCTGTTTGGATGACTCAATATGGTTGGAAGATGGAGATCGAGATAAACTTTTGACTGACTCATACCCTTTAGTATTTGTGGGTAAAAACCTCATTGCCTCTTCAAGAGAATCTCCACTCTCAGCCTGGGTAGAGACCGAGGGGCCAACATCTAAAGTGGGTGAGGCAAAAATATTATCCTCACCAACCTCTGTAGATGAAGGCGGGACTACCTTTAAAGGAATGGGGAAGATTGGATGAGTGAGGTCGGCTCCGGATATATGACGTTCCTCAGCCTCAGTTTCAATTCAACGTATCTCCTAATAATCTCTCTCTCTAAGTGTGGGGTATTGTTCTGCTAACTCGTAAAGGGTTCTTAATATTCAAGTGTCTGAGATTTAAATTGGTTGGACTATGTTGGAGCGCTAGGCCCCCACTTTTTAAAATCTTACTACAAAAGTAATTTCCTTTTTTAAATATATGCAGAAGCGAGATGATGGTTCAAATAAAAAAATTAACAAATTTTAATTTCTATTCAAATTAAAATTAAACCCAAGTGAAATATGATGGAACACACACACAATTTGATTTCACTTAAACATAATTAATTAACCCAAGTCCTAGAAATTTGCCTAAGTCATATTTTAAATTTACTCAAGTTAGGCCAAACCAAATTTTAACACATTAAATTAATGACTTAAATTAACTCCACATTACCCAAATTTAATTTAGCACCAAAATAAACAAGTAGTGATTAAACCAAATTTTATCTTTTTACCTAAGCATGAGTTCTAGGTGATATAGGATGATAAAATTATACAATGAATCACTACACCGCGATGTACGAGGAAAAACCCACAATGACAAAAAACCTCGGATGACCCTAGCCTTAAGTCCACTAAGTATGGTTTTACAAATTACAAGACAGATGACTTACTTCCTCGACTTAACCCCTTTCAAGACTTGACGCGTCTTCTTATAAACACCTTTGCCTAGTAGACAACCCCGGAGCTCCACCGAAATCTTGGAATCCACCAATGAGATAATAGGTACACCGTCAATGACACATGGTGCCTTTCACCATGTGAGAATGCCGTAGCAAAATAATTGACTTATTCTTTGAGGGATGTAGAAGCAAACCCAAACTTCTCTTCTTCAATATGTAGAGATAAACAGGTACCAAACACTCCAAGAAAAGTATATATATGGATGCTTGGAATTAATAAACAATGGGTGTAAACAAAAGTGTTTTTGGAAGAAAATTTTCTTGAAAAATTAACACCTTAAACAATGAACTTTTTCTTGGAAATTTGAACTCTCAAAAACTCTCTCTAGGAGTTGGAATAGTATTAAAAAGTTGAACGATATTTTGTTCGAAAGAAGTCTCATTCGAACGAACCTTCTAACGAAGTTCTAGTGTGTAAAAGTTGAACTCGTTAGAAATCTTGTTGGAATTCTCGTTCGAACGACAATTCGAACGATGTTCCAGTGGGCAATATGGGAACTCGTTGGCAAACCTCGTTCGAACGACAATTCGAACGAACTTACGGAAAGTGTAAATTTTTATTTTTAGCCCAAAAACTTTATATACTTTATTTTAAAGTTTTAATAAAATATTTCTGAAAATAAACAGCAGTTTAAAATAAAATTCACCCAATATAAATTGTTCCAAGCTCCTATATATATATATATATTAAAATGCATTCATACCTTAGGATCAATGGAACCAATGTTGATGATGTAGAAACAAGGCACGTTAAACTCGATATTTGATGAAGCTTTAATATCTTAGCCGCTACATCTTCAACAAACACGTCATAGGCTTGAATGGATACAAATTAAACTATCCTATGACTCAAATATTTTTGTCCGAAATTGTGCCAAAACTACAAAGGACTTAATTGGAAATTTGTGTCCTTACAGACTAAAGGGTGAAAAGGCACAAATAACTTGAAGTTCGACCATTATTGACCTAAAGATTAAAATGGGATACTGAATCATTTTCCTTCAAGAGCAAACCAAGAACACTCAACTTAAGTTTCACCGGAGAAGAAGACAAATGTAACTCCAGATTAGAAGGTTGAGAAAGGACAGATAACCTAAGGTTTGATAATCATCCCTCAAATTCACCAATAAATCACCTAATACCCCTAGAACCTCCAATTACTGTCGTATGAAAAACTTTAAGCACGATAAAAAAGCAAACTATAACTAAAATGGCAGAAAAACCTTGAAATGAATGGGGGAAAGGCGAAAGGAGATTTCATGCGACAGAGGATACGCTTGAAGAGGAGTAAAGGGCCTAAAACCTCGTCAAAAATCCTTCAATGGTGGTGAGAGAAAGAAAAAAATTAGCTCTATTAGATAGAGATATTTTAGCACGAAGAAGAAGAAACAGGAAAGAGAAATGTGTTCAAAACCATTTAAATACTTGTAATCATTATGCAGAACTTTTAAGGTGGTCATCATTAGGGAATAGCCCCTATAAGACACTTAAATCGTCATTCTTGGGCAGCACGCTAACCCACAAGATGACTGCGAAGTGTCAATCCATAGTTCACGTTCAACGTCACAGATCTGGTATATAAAAAGATATATCTGCTGTCAATCAAGGATATCTCATCAACTTTTGCCCTGAGGTACTTTATACCTTAGCCTTCCATTCGCATTGAAGACTCAGGTCTAGGGGGTGATTGATATACCAAGTATGACCTTATCCCTGGACTGTACTCCTCGGCCAAGGCCGATCAGTGATAAACTGTTAGTTTGAGACAGTTATGGCTTGGTCGTAAACCTACGTTGGATGGTCTCAACCTAGGCTATGAATCCATTATGAAAGGACTCGTTCTCATCCCAGACATAGTCATCGATATCAACATTAGTGATCTTATAACTCAAGCCCCCTCGGCCTCGTCCATCACCTGGAGGTCGGGGGACCAATGAAGACTCTGCTCAGTATGATAATTACGTACCATTATAGCATCGAACTTGATAACTCGGCCTCGGCCTGATCCGAATGTTCGACGATTGACAGCTGGCAGAGCACGTGGATTAGGGCATGCATGAAAGAGTGCACATCGATTTCCATTATGGCCTCATCTCCTTCTTCATTTAAACACATGATTTCCACTATTATTGCACCATTAGAAGATGTTATGGATTGAGCTCATATTGTTTTACTTGTTGGTACTATATCTGGTATCATCATTGGCCTCTATGATCAATATGCTGGAACACCAACATCAGAATATGCTAAGTGTTTTCGATATGATTCTGAACCTCCAATATATGTTTGAGGATTAAAATTGTACCGCAAGACCGTATGTTATGGTAGGGATTGTAGACACAAAGATGTTATATGGTACTCCCATTTGTGATCATATTCTTAAGATGATGTCCATCATGAGAGAACTAGATGTGAGTGGTTATGAAATTGATGGGTAAACCCATATCGATTTTATACCCCAATCACTAGCGTAGCCCTTTAAACAATTTCGCCTGAATTATTCTATGAACAAATTTGATTACTCACAGGCGCAACTGTTTGAAAAAAACCCAAGTTGTGGAGAACATCAATTGTTGTTTAAAGGTTAAATTGGAGTGTCTACCTACTCTCATAAAATTAGTTCTTTAGTTTTTGAATTGTTAAAAATTGGACATAATTTTATAAGATACCTCATTCACCCCCTTAGGATATTTTGGAATTTTATAGATCCTAAACGAGCGCACTTTAAAATCATACACTAGGATTAAAAAATATGTGTTATTGATTATGACATTAATGTATTTTGGATTTTTATTTTTAAACGGAATAAGCCAAAGGGGGATACTGAAGATGTAAAAATTTATAGTTGATTTGGATTGACTTTATCATGTGTCAATCCTTTAGTCTTGCATTAATTGGATATATCATCCAATTATTGTTGGGATTTATTCTTGACACTTATTTATCAATAAAAGTGTGTCAAGTTTATTTTAAAATGATAATCATGCTTGTGAGTATGACTTATATTTGTTTTAAATATATATTTTACGAATGTCGATTAATTGAACTTATTAGGAATTTTGGTGAGTTAGGTTTGTCATAATCACAGAATATCGAAGTTTAATCACAGAAGATCGGAGTTTCAGTTCTAGTTCAATGTAACATTTCACAGCCAAGATGTGGAGTTGAATTCCCATTGGTAAAGAAACGAGTACAATCTTGGTAGTTTATTTTGACTACGAGAACTTTTCTGAAGGTTTGAAAACTTTTTTGATAGTTTAAATAGTATCATAGTGGTACATCATGAATATATTGAACGGGATAAGCATTAACCCACCTAGCACCCCCACGTATCCTCTGATCCCTACAAAAATCCATCCTAACATGCACACAATATTTATCCAATGCCAAAGAGTTACATTTGAATACCCTTAATCAATATATGACCATCACCAAAATTACCCATCCTAGCCAAACACTTGTACCTAACACCCTAACCCCAATGTAAACAAGCTAACAAGATGGAAAATAATCACTCTTTCCAAACGAAACCCAAAGAAAACTAGTCAAACCATAAAAGTACATACAATGTACCAAGATTTTGATCAATGTGACATCTATTCATCCGACGATTCTAATCAGCGGATTCATTGAGCAACTCTTGGATAAACTATGAACTAAGCTTATAAATTAATAATAAGAACTGGGCCGTGTAACTTCATTCAAAACTGAAAAAAATTCAAAAAAAAAATTCAATTATCTTTTCTTTATAGATTGTGATTATCAATTTTTTATTTCCATATTATAAAGCCCCATCCTTGTAGTTCCAAGATTTAACTACCACCCTCGTGGAGGAAAAAATATAAGGTAAACTTTGACTTAATAAACATCATTATCTCTGTCAAATGATATATTTGGCAAAAATAGTCGATTGACAAGATTCTAGTAGTTGACTCCTACTTGCATTTGAGTGCCTTAGATTCACATTCACATTCACATTCACATTCACCTCCCCCCCATTTTACATACATTTACTAGTCACATTTTTTTTAGAGTTGAGCATATAATAAATAATGGCAAACTTTCTAGATACACATACGAATATGGTCAATGATATAAACGAGAAATCATATATATATATATATATATATATATATGTATGTATAAACTTTATAAATATGAGTGAAGAACTCACCAAAATCAGAAGAAAAAGTCTGAAAATACCCCCACCCCACTATAACACCCTGACCTAGAGGCTGCGCTGGTGTGAAGTGATGTGAAACAATCCTAGATAATATTTCTACTGCTTTTTATTTAATTAAAGTTCCAATATTTAGCATGAAATTCCGTTTTCTAGCAATATATCACAACATAACAAGTGTAGAACCCATTAGAGTGCCTTAAGGGTTATAGCGATCAGAGCTACTAACGTAAGTGGGTGAAGTTCACTTATGTGAAAATAGTCTTAAATATATAACTGCATTTATCCTTTCATAACAAATGAAGGGTGTGAGCCAATGCCCAATGGGGTTCTCAATAAAATGCAAGATAAAAACGAGCGACAGAAAGAACATATGTTATGACATAGTGCTAACTAAAATGTTCAAGCAATATATATAACCATATATGCAAAGACTTTGTTTAATATCAAAACTTTTACATGTTCTAGTAAAATTATATTAACCCCTTTACATATGCTCGAATATCATTTGCCTGAAATCTTTAATGCCATTATCCCAACCCGGTTAATTTAAGAAAACACATTCTTTATCATCTTCTTAGAACATGTTTTTTAGTTCATAAAAATCACAAAATTATCTAATTATTATTTCCACGCACACAACCGATGTTTTAAGATAAATATTCATACTTCTTAACCTTATTACTCTTAAAGTAAACCTTTGAGAATACATTATTGTATAAACTTGGGTTTGTGTCACTTTAGGGCACTTATTTACCCATACTTTATCCTTTATTAGATACTTCTAATCTACTATTTAAATGGAATTTATTGAATTTAAATTGAATTCTCTTTATTTTTCATTTTAAACCTTTACCCGTAATTACATCGGTATCCACTTACTTTCATTTATCGTTTCTGGAATTTTACCCTATTCCAACTTTTCCTTTATTATCCTAGAGTTAACCGTAATCCCATATATGCTTATGTGCTTTCACCATCGGCCATAAATGTCAAGACCCATTATTTATTGGCCAATTATTTTGGGTCTTTCACCCTAGGACTCCGGGTCCTCCTTAATTATTTCTCTGTACTCTTTTATGAAAACTATTTCACTTTACATTATTTCTTTTTTACACTCGGTACAATCACTGTTTTAATAAAACATCTGACTTGTTGTTGTATTTTACTTGCATAAATGCACATTTATTCACTTCATGTCATTTTAATCGTTTTACCTCACTCGAAGGCCTAAACCCAAAACAAGTATCCCCTTGTTATCTTTGTTATACACATGAACACGTTTTTCCATTTAGTCCTTATCAATCCATTTAGATATATTACCATTATCTTTAATTTTCCAAAATCATATATCACTTCCAAGTTTAAGGACTATTTGCATCACTTAGTTTTCATTTAAGGTCTTGTATAACAAGTCGCCTTAAAAAGGTTTAACAATATTTTTATATCTCCCTTCAATTTAAAGACACATTATTTGGTCTAACATTATCATGAAATTACTGGCATAATAATTTCCCTTAAACTTCATCTTGATATATTACTAGCAACCCAAAATTACAAAAGTAACTTTTGTGATACTTTTACACATAAAATCATAGGTTTTGTGTCTTAAAACTCTTAAATGTAACCCAACATTTTATTAACAGGAGGTAACCTTAAATTTATGTAATATTATCATTCAAGTGTGATTTCTTTACAAATAACTCACTTTTTGTTCCAATTTTTATCCTAACTTGGAAACCCACTTGAAATTCCTCATTTAAAAAATATTCTTCAGTAGTTAAAAATGTGAACATACTTATTACTTTTTGGGCGCAAACTTTATGTTTACCAACAATAAAGTTGACTTTGAAAAGTCATTACTTTCACTCATTGCTTTGAGTTCTACTCATTTTTATGACCAAATTACAACATTCATAATGCCAACTTTTAATCATTTTTAATAACTTTCATTTTTAGAATATTAAACCATGTTTATTAACATCATTTTATGTCAGCTAAATTCTGAAATTATTAGTGCCACAAGTTTATGTCTAAAATCCATTTAACACACATTTCTTCCATATTTTTAATACTTGAATATATATATATATATATTTGTAATCAAATATTCTCAAATAAAACTCAACACTTTTATTACTTGAAAACACTTTATTTAACATCAAATAACAAATTTCCAAATATTTTAATTCCACAAAAATATCCACTATATATTCTGAATATTTAACAACTTTGTGACTTTTTTATATCTCATTTTAACACATATTAACATATGGAATCATACTATATTCAACTAGTATGGTAGCATGTTTGAATCCTACATATATATACATACCATTATATGTAATAATCATGCTCTAAAACTTGAATATAATAGTAAATGAAATAAAGTAAGTTTTTCTACCTTAAATAAGCTCCAATAATCATGGAACTGGCTATAAAGAGGGCAACCCCCACCTCCAAAGGTGGTCTCGAGGGGGTTACAAAGCTATCTCTAGCTTCCTTGAATGATTTCCTTGAAAACCTAACACCAAGACTCCATAAAAATCCACCTTTAAGTTCCATGAAAGTTCATAAAACCCACTTCAATTTCACCCTAAAATAACCCACCTTCATCTCCAAATACACCACTACAGTTTCATATGACCCTTGATAATGGAAGAGGATAGCTTGTGTTGTAATAAGGTTGGAATGTGGGGTATAAATATGGAGGAATAAGAGAACTTGTGTTGTAATAAGGTTGGAATATGGGGTATAAATATGGAGGAACAAGCTTGGAAATGGAGGTCTCGTGGGAGGGGAAAGGGCTGAGTTTTTCTTCCAATGAGAAGAAATGGTAAGAGATGAGTTTGTTCTTCTCTATCTTATAATTTGATAAAAACTATATAATATAATCACTTAACTCCTTTGGGGGTGTTACTTTTGGCAATTGTAGTTAATAGATAAGAGTAATCATAAGAAATATCTTCTTGGATCTATAACACATCCATCTAGACCAACCACAAATTGATAGATCAAAGAAAACTAATCTTGTTGTCTCGGGTATTTTGGATCGATCCAAAAATAATTTTGAATCGCTCTGATCGACTGGGAGGAGACCTTATATTTAGCTCAGACTTTAAATGAATTTCACATTTGGACCCCAACTTCTATATGTTCTAAAAGTAAACTCTCAAATTACTTATGTTACAAATGATCAATTGGTGCTTTGCCCCAAGAAGCTTGTTTATATGAAGGGGACCTCGCTTTCCATTTCAGCAAGCATTAACTTTATGCTTAAATGCTAATCTTTCTGACCAGAAGTTTTTTCTTCTCTAAAAAGTCCCGAAACTCTCTCTATTTGCCTTAAAAAAACTTCCAAGCTTAGATATAGAGTTCTAACCCAAACACCTAGATTCTTCTTTCTCATTCAAACCCAAAAGAAACCAAAAAACCAACATTTTCTCTTTCTTATTTTATTTTCCCTCAAAGGTAATTTATCTTTAAAGTACACCTTAGATACAATCCAAAAAGTTTGATTTTATCTTTCATCCATTTTCACATATTACAGAAGCTCGATCCCTAAAACTCAAGTCAGATCTTAAATATATTCATCCAATTTCATCTCATAAAACACCCAGAAACCAAATAAAAGCTTTTAAAAACATGAAATACTTTCTTGTAGGTTAGAGGATCACTAAATACGTGGATTATATATACTATTTTGTTCTTAATGTAAGTTTGGTTATTTTTTCATCATTAAGTGATTTTATGAGTGAATTAGTCTCATCCAAGTTCTTCCTTGAATACAAAATACCTACATATTCAGATCTAGTCTTGTTTCGCTCTAAAACACCATGAATGATTAAATAAAGCCTATATATATTGCATTAGGCCTATATAAGAAGTAAAATCCCTATTATTTCTTCATGACATGCGTAGACTTTTAATCGATATGTGTGAGTACATAGGCTCACTCAGACTATCGTCCGAGTGAAGAAGTTCAATATATATACCTGTATATATATCCTTTGACTCTATTATTTACACACACATCCACAATGCACTGCACAATATATTTACATACTAACTATTTTCAGTTTATCATTTATTTTTACACCATAACATGTGAGAATAAATGTGTTATATCTACATGTGAGACTGAAAGGGCGGACCAGGTGCTTACACCTTCCCAATCCATAATCCAACCCATATACCTTTGATATTTTAGTCAAAATGTAGATCATTTGCCATCATTAGGTCTCTATGGAGGCCTTCCTGTTTTTTTCCCGTTTTGTGTAAAATAGACAGGTGACTCCATTTCTATTTCCACACCTTCTCAAAAGAGCGCCACCCCGAGGTGGGGACCGCGCATCGTCGGTTGAGCGAGGATAAAAGTTAGGGGCTTTCATAATGTTGACTCTATTGGAGACATTTTTAAGGCGACCAAACACAATTTAATGTATATCTACATTTATTTCATCATGTTATCTTTTTTATATTCCGATATATTTTTTTCATTTATATTTATTTATTTTCTTTTTAGATATTTGATTAGGTAGAAAAACACTGGTATTGCATGATCCCATAAGGATAAGGCTACACCCTAGTCATCCCTTGAACTTTGTTTGTGATGTGTATGCTGAGATACATAATAATCTCAAGTAAAATGACTATTTCCAAAAAAATAAAAGGCTTTCGAAAAAAGACACACACTACTTCACTATATAACATTTGCATATTACTACATTCCCCATTACCTTGTGAAACCTAGCTGTGGGTCTCGAGTCTAACCAACGTGGGTCCCTAATGATAGTTTCCACTCTTATTGGCATTGTACCCTTGGAATATATTGAGTGGTATGTTCTTGGTGAGGATCACTCATGTACCTCGAGTATATCGAGTCAGCTCTCCCATGTACTATTCCCATAAGACATATCGTGGGGGTTAATTCACGTATATTCGGGTATATCAAAATGACCCTCTCACACCTACCCCCAAAGTTATATTTGAGGGGTTATATCCGAAGAAGATGGCCCTTACCCACGCGAAAAACCTCACATAACCTAATGTAGTAGAATTATAGGACACGCCCAAATAAGTAAGTTGAGATATTTGCCAAACAGTGACATCTCTCGAAAGGGTTTTGTATCCCTCAAGAAATGTCCCTAAAATAAAATAACCTTTAGGATTAAAAAATATACTCACTTTTCACAACTTCATACTAGGGGTTGTGAGTTAAGTGAGGAGTACCATAGGAAATGGATCATCACCCGAGCTTACCCCCTCCCCCCCCCCCCACCCCAAAAAAAATATTTATTTATACTCATGCTTATTCTTAGGACAACACTCAACAAAAATTCTAATTCCACGATTTTTGGAACCTTGCAGTCATTATCTTGGAAAAGTTACAGAATGAGAAATGCCAACCCTAGATTAGGAACAAATCGCTCTTCGAAATCGATTAAAGAATGCATATGGACATGGAACAAATTCTCACTCTACCAACATTGTACCCCCACTAACAAGGGTCCAAGATACCAACCCCCCCATGTTGTGGCTACCAAAATCACTATTGTGGCCAATGCAGTCGAGGATCCAACGGATCTTGGATGCCTCATAATGGAGTTCCAAAAAATCTAGCAGAATTTTTAGTAACTCTAACCTACCAATGATCTTACAGACATCCAATGCTTATCTCTTTATCCCAATTCCAAGTTTTTCGTTATGTTCAAAATGCCGAATATTGAGAAGTTCACATGGATGGGTCCACCGACAGTCCACTTAATGTTCTACGTTCGAGCCATGCAAGCTTTAGGTGCTTATGAGGAGGTTATATCTCCAATATTTGGGTACATCTTATTTGAAGCAGTGTTCAATTTAAACCTATCCATAAATAATGGAAGGGCAATAAGCTAGAGTGACATTTGTCGAGAATTCAAAAAGAAGTACTATTACAACGACGAGTTGGAAGTTACTCACTGGGATATAGAAATGATGAAATAAGAGATCAACGAATACGTGGGCACATTAATTGTCTAATGGAGAAACATATCCACCGAGATGGTGAACCGACCCTCAAAAGAAGATCATGTGGCTATCGTAAAGAAGAATCTAATTTCCCCCCATCGACGCCAACTGAATATGCATTACTTACCCCATTTTAAAGCCTTGGTGTACGTGGGATCCCAGCTTGAGGATGACCTCATGAACCGACCATCTAAGACTGAGGTTGATAATTGAAGGAATGTTCCTTTGTACATAAATAGGAGGATCAATAAACCTAACACACTTGCTGATAATGATATTCAAAAACCAACATCCCCACATGAACCCTAGAATACTGAAATAGTTAGATGAATATTCCATCCCTTGTAAGCCCCCATATACCAACATTACACCATATACCCGAGATGGTTATGAACCTCTATCGTGACCACGACCACGATCATAGTCACTTGGTTGTGACCATTTTATCCGTGACAAAAAATGATGGTCATGGACCTTATTCGTGACACTAAATGGGGGTCACGGTCTCTACCGTGATATAATATTGTCTCCATGGTTAGGGACTTAATCGATGACCCCATGGTCATGACCCATATCCATGACTGTCCTAGGATAATATTGCCTCCATGGTTAATGATACCATAATTGGTAGCACCAGATCAAAGTGATGAATAATATCACACCAATACAATAATGGTAAAAATACAACAATGTAACAGTAGAAGGAGATGAGGCAAATAAGAAGATAACGGGATTGGAGCCTACATCCACTGTGTAGTGTGAATGGCGTTCTTTACTATAATAAGGGCACTAATGGCCTGTAAATGCATCTCTCAAGCTTTTCTCTCATTAGTAAGTATTTTGATAGAGTTCTGCTAGGGTTATGAATAATCAATCCCTTATAATGTAGAAGATGAAGTGTATTTATAATGACCTTGCCGCAAGCATGTAATAAGCATGTGTAGAATATTCCTAGCCAATGAGGAAGTGTCAGCTGTCTCTGTTACATGTAGGTCATGATGATAAAATATTTCCTCACGTGTGAGGGAGATATTGTTATAATGATTTTGGTAAATGGGGGATCTATGGCCCACACATATACTCCCATGCATCTCCAAATGTACATGCTGTGCCAGCAATCAGAAATCGACCGTTTATTATGGAGGAGGTCAGATTTTTGACATGTGAACCACTCAGGAATTGACACCTGTCATACTGAGTAATATTGGCATGTCTTTGTCAGCCTGAGGAAGGCCGAGGATGAAGGCATACGATTCATAGCATTAATTTAGCAGACCACAACAACTAATTTTCTAGGTTGAGGTCGATGCCCCTGTGCTGTTCTATCGTTCGAGTCATTCCTGGCCGAGCCATTCTTGGTCGAGTAATTCTGGACGGACTGGTGATGGTCAACCTTGACCGAGGTGTCTGGATCTTGGGTGAGGCTATACTTGGCATATCAATCACCCCTTAGCCCTTAGTCTTTAGTGATAGGGGAAGGCTGATGGATAAAGTGTCCTCCGAGTACTAGTTGCATAAACCTCTTTTCAGATGTCAGGTCTATAGAGTTCGATGATGATTGGTATGACACTTGGAAGTTATCCAGTGGAATGGTGTGCTGCCCAAGAATGATATTTATAAGTGGCGCCTAAGGCTTTGTACCCTAATTATGTCTCTCTTAGAAGTTGTGCTCAATGATTTGAAGAATTTAAACCATTTTGAAAACCGTTTCCATTTCCCACTTCTCTTTCTTCGAGCTCCAACCTTTTCTCTCTAGAACCAACCCATTTTCGTCATTGTTCAAGCGTCTTCTGACGGGTTTTTTTTGTTTCTTGAGATTGTCATCTCCTCAATCACTTACAGGTATTCCATTTCTCCCCTTTAGATAGCTTTTCATTTGACTTTTATCTGTCAAACAGTGTAGTTCATATTTAGCAACTTTGGAATTTTTCGGCGATGGTATTGGGTGGTTTTAGGTTGTTTAAAAGGTCAATTTTGGTAAATTCTTAGGATTTGCTAGTCATTTAGGGTTTTGAGCCACCTATTCCTGGATTTGTTACCCCCTTTTAGGCTTTTTAGTCAAATCCAGTGGGCCTTTGATATCTTCCTCGGTGAAACCCATCTGGTGTTCTTGATGAAAAATGATTCACTTGCCTAGTTGGATCTTTAGATCAAAGTTTGTCAAAGCCCCAAACTGTTTGTTTCATTCAAATTTTATTCCTGGTAGCTTAAGTCTTGCCTTGGCTCTTGGATGTTACAAAGGCTTTATAAGTTAGCCAAAGAGTTCCCCACACTTAGGGAAAATTGCTTCCAAGAGATCCGTAGGATAGAAGAAGAGTACGAGGCTAAATGTAGGGCCGACCCCCATTGGGTATGCCCCATTTTCCCAATTCTTTTAAAGACCATACATCCCTTTTCCTCTAAAGTTAGTAAGGATGGGATGACTGGATCATCCTCGGCTCAGGCCGATAGGCAAGATTCATTTGAGGATGCCATGGGGACGTCCTCTTCTCAAACTGTTGACCTTGAGGCGACCGATGTCTCGATTCTTACCTTATCTCCCATATAGGCCGAGTCTTATAGACGAGATGACTCTTCCATTCAGATTTTGGATGAGAAGACTTCCAGTGGTTCCTCAGTCCAAGTCGTCTCTGAGTCTGTCGATCGGACAATAAATATTGTTATTCCCCCAACTTCCATCCCTCTTAGTGTAATGACCTACATTGAATTTCACAAGCAGTTTTCAGAGGGATTTGCTAATGCTGAGAATGAAGCCGAGGGAGAGTAAGAGAATGAGGTCGAAGATGACAAGACCTTAGATACCGAGGCGCCAGTTGATTATTCCTTTATCGAACGATTCTTGTCTTCTGTGAAAGAGTTTAATCTCCTCATTTGGAGAAACTTCAATGTCATGCAATCTGATATCGCTATGCACCTCCCAATCGATAATGAGAGAGCATATAACGACCAAGAGGGTGAGATTACAGTGTACGAGCAGATGTTCAAGCTCGATTTTTGGTTGCCATTTCATCCGTCTATTTGAGCCATTTTATCTAGTCTAGAGCTTGCTCTGACCCAGCTAGTGACAAACTCTTGGTGAATTATCCTCATCTATAGTACATTATGGATGAACAAATACACAAATGACCTTTCATTTAAGGTTTTCAAAGCTTTTTACAACATATCGTCTTTTAAAAACTACTCATGCTACTATCACTTAGGGGCCATGAAGCCTGACAAAAAAATAATCCAAGTTACCCAAACCTCAAACCAATTTTGGAAGCCAAGGTGCTTTTTCATTTTTGGGGCTTAGGAATTTTCAGCCGATGCTGATCCTTTTAAAGAAGAGCTGAGGGTCCCACATAACTGGGCTAACCCCTCCATGTGGGCGAAATTAGACCCTGACCTCAGCGTGGCTAACCGAGAGAAAGTTGAACACTTGAAGAAATAAGGAAAGGAAGGTCTTCTTCCTAAATTTGAGGATATTATGTCCCCTTCTTATCAAGAGACTGCTGGCCTGGGGATTGAACCTCTAGCCGAGCTGTGTGAGTGATCCTTCTATTGTATTTTCCAAGTATTTTATCGACTCATAATTTTTTGACTAATATATATATATTTTTGTTGTTTTTTACAAATCGTCTCGATTATATCTCAGACGAGTTGTGGGATATGACTGCTCCCAGTTTCAAATCTGTGCCGAAGAAGGGGTAAGAATCCCGTGAAGTAAACAACACCCACTGGTGGGTTGGCCAACACTGAAGCTGGCCATAATAGAAAGGCACCACTACCCCCGGTCGACATCCATCGGGATAGCCAGATGATGCAAAAACTACCACTCTGCCTTAAATAGTCCCATCATATTCTAGCTCTGGCTCATCGTCCAGGGAAACCTTCAACCCTTATCGGTCATCAAATATTGCCCATTTGAGGGCTTACCCTAGCTTTTTCCTTCCATCATCTTCAAGGGATAAGAGAGCCATGTTGCATGTCCCTTCCAAAGAAGACTATGAGTTCTTGGCCAAGGTTCCTCCTCTGCAGATCATCGACTTTCGCCTCCACTCCATGGCCTAGGTACTTTCCTCTTTTTAACAATTTTTTATTTTATCTCTGAATATTAATTTCTAACACTTTTCTTATTATTCTTCAGTCTGTATGCGCTCTTACCTCGGACACCAAGTGGATGGCTGAAAATTACCCCCAAGGTTTAGGAGGACGAAAGGGCATTAAAATCAGAGGAAGAGTTGACGAGCAAGTTAAAGGATTACCGATCTGACTATAAGAAGGGTCTTAACACCCGAAAGGATAGAGACGAGGTATTGAAGACTAAGGATCATTTTCTTAAGTAGAAGGATGAATCTATCACTCCTCTGACCTCCCAGCATTCCAAAGACCTTACAGCTACCATAGCCAAAGCTAAGAACGGGGATCTTTCTGTCGACACTATTTAAATTATAAAAGACGAGACCATAAAAGCTTATAAAATATCTGATGAGTTCCACAACTTCGGTATGGAATACTTTGATAGGGGCCTCAAAACATCTTGTAGGTGGGTCATCACCAAATTTGTTGAAGTCATCTCCTCCATTAAATCTGAGTTGGATGCTCCTGACATAGAAGATCCCTTTATTGAATTGGATCTAGAGTACGCCAATTCCTTACCCATGGTCGGGGAAGAATAGGTGATGGTTGAGGCCCCACTAGTAGTCGATATAAATAATCCTTCCATTTAGGCTTAGGCTAAGGGAAATGCTGACGGGTCGACCATGGTGGTAGAGAAGGTTCAGGTTGATAGAGGAGTTTTAGGGGTTTACTTAATCATGGAGCCAACTTCATATGATGGTCGTCTACGACCAAAACCCTCTTTTATGTAATAGTACTTTTTGAATTTGTACTAAATTTTTTTTGAATTTATATTTGAACTGTTTTGCACTCATACTTGAAATGAATGAATATATCTACTTTTATTTTTATGAATTGTCTTTAGTTTCTTGCATGTCTGAGTGCTATTGACTTGTTTTTAACAAGTAATAATAACTTGGGCTTGGGTGTCACCGAACGATTCGATGGTCTAGTTTTCAACTAAAGAGGGACTAATATTCCATTTACGTAATTTGATAGTCTCCACTACTTAAGATGATGAGGATTACATTTTCACTTTGAAGTTTGACAAAATATTATCCGAGTTCCTCAACCCAGATAATGAGTCTGTTGAAGTTGACCACATTACTTGATCAAAAGATTTTATAAAGACCCGGTCCTTAAACCCATTCCATATAGGGAGAAGGTAAAAAACAAAGGATATAAAGTACTTGAGAAAGACTCATCAGGAGGAATGGAAGAAAATTGAGTTCTAGATCAATTGAAAAAGACACGGTCCAACATCTCCATACGAGGACTCCTCTTGTTCTTCAACCCCATGAGGATTTTATACAGAAGCAATTCTCTCAGAAAGCAGTACCCATTTCCTCTAGTACCGAAGAGCTTATAAAGACAAATGGAAGCCTGAAATGCATGAAAAGTATATCATTTTCCAAAATAAAGTTACCAAATATGGGACCATGTTAAAACTTGAACCTATACATCACTATAAATATCCAAGGGCAAAGGATTCCCATGGTAGTTATCTAACAAATCTGCCTTGAATGTTTCTGCCCTTGAGAACCAACAAATATCTGTGGATTAAGCATGGGGATCTCAACCTTATCCATTCAAACCGTGAGAGACTATGAACGACAAAAGAAAAGTGGTGGGATCTATTAAACTCCATTTTTGGATCGGCTCATTCGAGAGCCTGACTGAGTTTTAAGTGATTGACATACCTGATTCTTTTAATCTCCTCTTAGGAAGATGTAATAACCCTTACTTTTGAGTAATTTATTTTATATTAATTTACCATGTGAGGTAATTATATAAAATATTGCATAATGGAGTAAATATTATTTTAACTGATTTAAAAGATAATATTTACTAGATTCTGCATATTTACTATTGAGTGAATGCAAATGGCATCATGTTATGATTTATAATGTCGTTATGCTTTAAACGACATTTATGGTTTAAAATGAAAATGGAACTTTAAACGATTTATATTATTCCTGATGCCAATTTAGAGGCCGCGGTCAGTCCCAAAATAGTCGAGATAGTCAAAATAAGTGCCATATTGTATTTTTGGGTTCCGGGCACTTTTTACAGGTTATGGCTTAATTATGTAGTTACGAGTCATTTTAATGGTGTATTCACATTTAAAGATGAGACTTAATGCTAAGGGCACGATTAAGTCTTGCAACCCTCTTATTTCTCAAGTGTACGCTTCCTAAACCTAGAGAGAAAGAGAGAGTAAGAGAATTTGGGGAAAAAGAAGAGAAAGAAGGAGAATTGAAGAAATTGGGCTTGATCTTGCATCTACCGGAAGAGAATCTGAGAATAAAACCTTAAGGCAAGTTTCTTACTTGCTAATATATGATTTAAGGTGAATAAAATGTAATGATGGTTGTGTATTGGGAACACTGGAACAATTATGGGTTTTTATGAATTTGTAGTGTTTGAACCCTTAAACATTGTTTTAGATAGATATTGTGTTGATTATAGTAGTTAGTATTTATGTAGGATTGTTTTAGTTGGATTATTGATGGATGGGGTGGTCAAAATGGAAGAAAACTGAGTTTGGGAAAAAATGGGGTATTAACATCCATAGCCGAAACTAGGCATTCTGGCCTAGGCGAATCGATTCCCCCTAGCGAATTGATTCGCTAAAGGGGTAGGCTACAGGTCTGTATTAGGCGAATCGATTCGGATTATCCGAATCGATTCGACAGTAAGCAGAATGTTGGGTCCTCTTGACCGAATCGATTTGCCCTACCTGAATCGATTCTCTTTCAAGATTGAATCGATTCGGACCGGGGCGAATTGATTCGGAATTCCTGCTGTTTTAGGATATGCTTCCAACTTAGTTTGTAACCCTTTTCTTGTAGGTTTAGGACCTAGGAACTTTCTCTTAGGAAGTAATAAAGTGTATTAGAGACTTATAGTAGGTATGTGACCACACTAGATTAGAAAGGGGATACTTGGGCTTATCTCGGGGATTATTTAATAGACGTTAGGGTAGTTATTTCTTGGGTAAACTAGTTTGAGACTAGGAAAGAGTAGGATTATATAATTGTGGAAATTTAGAAACTAATTGAGGTATACTATACTTGGTGGCTTATAGTAACATCATTATTTCTCAGAGACTAATTTGGGGATTTATGAAACGTTGAAGTTTATAATGATGACATTAAACGCTTATGGCTTCGGATAAAAACGTAATGCATACTTTAAAATGGGAATAACTTGTGAATGATAATTTGCTTATACACACCTCTCTAAATTCTATCATAGGGGAAGTTACGCGCATGAGGTGAAGTCCCCCGGCTAGTGAATGCTGGGTGAATATAGTCCTCGGCCATAGGACCGGTTATTATATATTGTGTTATTATTGTTCGAAGTGAGGTAATTCCGGGTGTGGTTATGACTCACTGTTGAAGGTATATGGCCTCTTCCCGACGTCACGCGATGTAGGATGCCCATGTGGTCTTGGTGATAGGCCCTGGAAGATGATAACTATTTATGGGCGCATCCAGTGGGGGAACCCGAAAGGATGGTCTTAGAATCGTTATATGATGTGAATTATAACTATTCTTATTAAAGCGAAGTTTTTTTTTTTATGATAAAGCACTTTCTGAAATAAATTGCTTTGAATAAGTTTCCTAGTGAGAAAAGGAACAGTGCAGTGAAATTTTGTAAAATGGAAATGGAATCTCATTAATTAAGATTTTATATATTCTCATTGAAATCATTATTGATCGTTATCATTGATATTTCGCTAGGTTATGCTTTTAGATTGAGAGGTGAGAATTTTTATCATTATTTGTCGAGGGCGAGACAAGCATAATCATGATGATTAATTGTTCATAACTGTCATGCACTTTATTCACTTAGTGATCATATTAAACCGGGCCCTGACCCATTTATATCTCTTTATTTTGCATGAATCGTATATTCGCCCAGGTGCTCCGCCGCAAGGACCCCCGTATTGACTTTTCTATCCTAGTATCCTGGAGATGTAACACTTTGCGGATGTTATGGGATATTTGATATAGATACTTCTATATTTTTGTATACTAGTTATGATCGGTTACACATTCGGGCATATTGTCCAAGTTTTGTACTTGTATTATATAATGTGATATTGTACTTTAATACTCGGTGTAACCTAATTGTAAAGGTCTGTTAACCGACAACTTATTCGGTTATTTTGATGTATATGGTTACTGATTTAATATCTATCTTTAATTATATCCACCTTCCTTTTAAATTGGATTGTTTAAATGTTTTCATTAACTTACAAAATAAATTTTGGCAATCCATTTTCTAAAATAATTGGTGGTTATCTCGTATACTTATTGTATTATAGTGATGCTAATAATGGACCATATATGATTCCTGAAATTATTGGAGTATCGGGCTGGCCACCTCTTATTTTAATAAGCGGGTTGTCATAGAAGACCATGGCTCCATGATATCAGGGGTGTTGCTTCATCTCTACATCAGAAAAATAAATTATTCAATAGAAAAAATATGATCACAAAATCTGGAGAATCTATCATTCTTAAATCGGTGGGGCCTAGTACCCCCAGTGCTTTGAAATCCAATACGAAAGCAGAGACACGTGCATCAATGGTTTTCAGATAGACTCTCCCATGCAAACCATCAAAATTAAGATAAAAGAATAGATCCCACTGTCGTATTTCAAATCTGGTTATTGTAACGTTAGACACATGATGAAGAAAATGAGATTAGTTCCAAGAATGGGGCTATGGAAATATCAACAAGGGATCAGCAAGCCCATTAAAATACCTCAATAGTCGAGGAAAAAAGGACTGTGATACAAGCATAAGATTTGTGATCTTACCTCTAAATCACTCAAAGTAAAGATGTCATAATTAAAAAGACCAGAGGATGACTATACGATTAATGTCTCTAGCCTTAATGGACACCCTGTCAATGATGGATAAGACTTTCCTTTCTTTGGGTTCCAAAACCATGGGTAAAAGCCAACCCTGGAAGATAGATTCTAGGATGGGAGATCTTCTTCGAGGACCTCCCCATGTGGATGGATGAAGAAGTGCACGAATTAGCAAACCTGATTGGAAACCTGGATAAGACCTCTGTAAGGTGGGATCCTATAAATGATTTGAGAAGTATTGAAATGAGCCGAGAAGTGATGGAAAAGGAGAAGAATTGTACCTTCTCCCAACTACCGATGATTGACAATCCCTTTGAAGACGAGATGGCCAACATGTTTTGGGAGGAACTTTCGGCTACTATCTGTAGCCTCCCTTTTGAGGAGAGGGTCATTACACCAAACTATTTTGATGTAATGAAACATATCAACCTTTTTATTGATGAAATAAACTTTACCTTTGAGAATAATTATATGCAAAATAATAACGATGATAAATACGCTAATTAGGCTCTTCGAATGAGACAAAAGAAATCAAAATATGATATTTTTTAGAGGATATAAAAAGGTTATAACTTTTACATCTCCTTAAAGAATGCATCGATGTCTTTGCCTGGTCTTACGATGATAGGACGAGAACTGGTCCAGACATGGTTGTCCTTCCTATACCCACATATCCAGATTCAAAGCCAGTCAAGATAAATCATAAAAAGCATAGGAGGGTAGCTGTACTGGTGTTTATAAATAACTGGAAAGGGTGAGGCGTGGCCCACTCCAATGGACTCTGCCTTCAAGGTCTTTTAAGAACTTCTAGAGCAGCACCTGATAAAACTTTCTCCTTCTGGTAAAAATGGAAGCAAAATAAGAACTAATCCATGCAAGAAGATGAAATTCACAACAATAATAGTAACTTTTCCTCAAGAGAAACTCCTGAGAATAATGGTTGTCATTGTGGAGTGAAAGAACAAGGCACTCAACACTTAGATAGAGAGCAGGGAGAGAACACTAGGGTTCAGGAGGTGCAAGCCCCCATAATTTTTCTTGAAGGGTCATCCCCCATAATTTTAGGGTGGTCCCGACGTGATAGTTGCTAACTAATGGAAGAAGGATATGCAGCGTCATCTTCTCTTGATAGACTGTAGTGAAGAACAAAAGAAAATCCTTGCTACTTTTAAATTAGTTGGAGCAGCCTTACATTGGTGGGAGTCAATGACCACGCTAGAACAAAGAGATACCATGACTATAACTGACTTTTGGGTTCTGTTCGACCGAAAGTATTTTCCTCTCGCAGTTCAGAAGGATATGAGGAGGAAACTTCAAGATGTATTTCAAGGTGAATGTTCGGTGGCAGAGTATGAGGAGGAATGCACTTGTTTGGCTAGTTTTGTGCCGGATGAGGTAACTCCGGAGGAAAGGAGAATATCAAAGTTTATAGGGTCTTACATTGGAGGATACGGCAACACTTACTGGGAAATCTAGCTTCACAAACATTCGGGGATGTGATGAACACCGCATTACTTCATTATCAGGATCATCGATTGCATGTACAAGGAAGTAAGAAAATTTAAATTATGGGAAAATCGAGTAAGCCGAGAGGCAATGGTGCCGTAGGAGCACTACCCTCGTCCCAATCATCAGGAGGTAAGAAAAAGGAAAGGGACACCCAACAAGGGGGTTTGTCTAAAAGATAATGTTTTAGGGGATTTAGTTTCGGTAGTAGTAGTTTCAGGCACGGTTAGGGTGCCCAGCAACAACAGCAGGTAGGTCAGGCAGGTCAGGGTAATAATGGGGTTCGAGGCCATTCAGGCCAAGGCTTTGGGTAGTTCAGAAATAATAGAGGCCGTAATCAGGAAAATATGGCAGGTCGTTGTTTTTAATGTGGGGAGCCGGGTCATTACAGGAAATTATGTCCGCAGTTGATCGGGGGACAGTTTCCAAGAATTCCATAGCATCAGTAGGCACAACCACCGCCACCACTACCTAATCCAGCTGTCCCTCCACAACAGGTCCAATTATAGTATAGGCACGTTTACCATATATAGGATGCTATGCTTTTTTCAGCCCCGCCAGCACCGCTAACTATCGAGGGTAAGTTTCCCATTCATGGGAATATGGGTCGTGTATTGTTTGATACGGGTGTGACAAACTAGTTTATTTCTAGAAGTTTTGCTCAATCAACAGAGCTAATTAAATATGCGGAAAGTACCTTTACTAGTGTTGAGTCCTCTATGGGTGATGGTTCGCTCGTTTTCTTTGTTGGTAAAAGAGTAGAAATAAATCTTGGTAATTTGTGCTTTGAGGCCGATTTACTCATCCTAGATATGGTCGAGTATGATGTAATCCTGGGTATGGATTAGCTAGTGAAATATCGTGCGATAGTAAATTGTTATGGGAAGAGTATAGTCTTTTCCATTCCGGGGCAAGAGATGTTTGTGGTGGCAATGCCTCTTTCCGAGGGAGGTTCTAGCACATATTTGTATTGCAATACGGAGGAGACTTCTCGTGACATAGTCGTTTCTCTAGATTTGATTTCATGGTGAGAGACTTTCAGGATGTTTTTCAGGAGATACCAGGCTTATCGCCAAGTCGGGAGATTGAGTTTGTGATTGATTTAGCATCGGGAACGCGTCCGATTGCTAGGGATCCGTACCATATAGCTCCTGTTGAGATGAGGGAGTTAAGAGATCAGATTCAGAAGTTATTAGAGCAGGGGTTTATTAGGCATAATACATCGCCGTGGGGATCTCCTGTATTATTTATGAAGAAGATAGATAGTTCCCTCCGATTGTGTGTAGATTATCGAGAATTGAACAAGGTTACCATCAGGAATAAAGACCCACTACCTCGAATTGATGATTTGTTCGATCAACTTAGGGGAGCGTCATATTTCTCTAAAATAGATTTGAGAACGGGTATCACCAGTTGCGGATACGAGAGCAGGACGTGTCCAAAACTGCGTTCTTAACTCGATATGGGTCCTATGAATTTTTGGTCATGCCCTTTGGGCTAACCAATTCTCCTGCAGTGTTTATGGACCTTATGAATAGAGTGTTTCGAGACTTCCTGAACCAGTTTTTTATTGTGTTTATTGATGACATCTTAGTTTATTCTGAGTCAGAAGACGATCACGCAAAGCATTTATGGTTGGTCCTGTAAATGTTACGAGATCATCAGTTATATGCCAAATTTGAGAAGTGTGGTTTTTGGCTACAGGAAGTGCAGTTTCTGGGTCACATTGTGACAACTCGGGGTATTTTGGTAAATTCGAGTAAATTTGTTGCTGTAGAACCCCATTCTGTTACCCCCTAAACTCTCCTTAGGTCCCTAGCACCTCCCTTTATCACTACAAATCAGGTCACACCTCGATACTGACCTAGAAGCCATCGGGCGCTCCTAGGCTCCGTTTGACCCAAAAGTAAAACTCTTCAGATCAACCCAGACTAAATGAATATTCAAAGGGAAATGAATCCCCTTTCCAACGGTCCATTCCGTGCACGATTCTGACTTACCATGCAGACAAATGATCCATTTTCCCCGAAACTCGATCAAGAGGCCACCGGACGCTCTTGGGCTCCGTTTGACCTAAGTCAACTCTTCAGCTCGACCAAGACTAAATGAATCTTAAAAGGACACTGAAACCCCTTTCCAATGGTCTGTCCTGTGCACTGTTCTGACATACGGTGCAGACGAACGATCCGTTTTACTCAGAGAGGTCATCAAATGTTTCCAGGGCCTGGTTGACCAAAGTCAACTCCCCGAACTGGATCAAACTCTTTGGAATGTCGAAGTACATCTCCTAACCTTTCCAATGGTCCACCCCGTGCGCGATTCGGACTTACCATGCGGATGAACGATCCGTTTGTGTCCAAAGTTTTCCTATCCAAAGGACCGACGAGCGCTTTCGAGCCACATTTGACCCAAAGTCAACTCTCGAACCCGGGAGTAGTCCAAAGAACTTTTTAAGGTCTATAAATTACATTTCTAACAGTTTGAACCATGCATGATTCGGATCAATGGTTTGCGCTCAATGACTGATTTTCCAAAAAGGCCTGGAAGACACTACCAAACGGCAGCTCCCAGATCCTGCCTATCGGTAGTGTGCCTAAACGCACCTACCGATTGGAAGGATTGGGGATATGACGATCGGTAATGCCCCGGGCCTATAAAAAGGATGCCTTGACCTCATTACAAAAGGAGCCCAGATCAGAAAGCTATCACTCTCAGCAAATCCAAAAAACCTCTCTCGAAGTCAGCGTGATTTCCACATCCAAAACCCTTTCCAACTTTCAATTCTCATCATCCTTTTCATCAAACTTGGTGAATTCACTACCCTCCATCATCATCCAAGTGCAAGGGCTGCTCTCCAATATCCAAAATCAAGCTCAAGATCTTCAAGAAGGTCCAATTTTCTCAATTCTCTCCTTAAATTCCCATAAATTCATATTAACTTGTTTTATTACTTAACACTTTCATTCCCTCATCTCACATATCTTAATATACTTTTTATCTAGTATTATTGCACATATCTTATTTTTATATAAATAAAACCCAAAAAATAAGAAAAAGAGGGTTTGCTCATAAATTCTAATCGAGAATTCTCACACTTTTCTTACACTTTTCTCATATCTAAAACACTTTTTTACGCACACACACACAAATAAGAGAAGTCCCCCATTGGATTTATAGGATAAACCTACCCCACATTTTTCATACGAACTACGTGCACTTTGATGCCTCTATAGGCTACGTAGGCATCTCGAGGTAAAACCCGAGACTCGAGTCCTATTATTTACTCTTTTTCCATTTTCTATTTTCTCTAAATTCAATTCTCTTAGATTACATATATATGCATACATTTGTTTTCAGTGTCATATTATTCCACACACGTTATTGTTTCATTATAACGATCAACGCATGGATGATCTCACAAATCCTATTTTCTAATATTATCTTTACATTCCTACGGATGACTCCCTTTATCTCTTACATGATACAAGTCGAGGAATCCTATCCCCACTATATATGCACATGCACACATATCATGGGGAGAATAAAGGAAAATAGCAAAAACCCATGAGAGACCGTAAGGGCGGAATGGGTGACTAACACCTTCCCATTTCGTAACTTAGCCTCCAGACCCTTCTGGAATAATTTTGGTTTCGTATGCATCAGTATGTCTTTGGATGCTGTCCTTCGAGATGGATACCTTTCTTTTGTCTATTTTGAGTAAAATAGACTTGCGACTCCATCTCTCTATATTTTTTGAGGAGATACCAGGCTTACCGCCAAGTCGGTAGATTGAGTTTGTGATTGATTTAACATCAGGAATGCGACCGATTGCTAGGGCTCTGTACCATATAACTCCTGTTGAGATGAGGGAGTTAAGAGATCAGATTCAGAAGTTATTAGAGAAGGGGTTTATTAGGCAGAGTACGTTGCCGTGGGGATCTCCTGTATTATTTATGAAGAAGATAGATGGTTCCCTCCGGTTGTGTGTAGATTATCGAGAATTGAACAAGGTTACCATCAGGAATAAATACCCACTACCTCGGATTGATGATTTGTTCGATCAACTTAGGGGAGCGTCATACTTCTCTAAAATAGATTTGAGAACAGGGTATCACCAGTTGCGGATACGAGAGCAGGACGAGTCCAAAACTGCGTTCTTAACTAGATATGGGTCCTATGAATTTTTGGTCATGCCCTTTGGGCTAACCAATTCTCCTGCAGTGTTTATGGACCTTATGAATAGAGTGTTTCGAGACTTCCTGAACTAGTTTGTTATTGTGTTTATTGATGACATCCTAGTTTATTCTGAGTCAGAAGAAGATCACGCAAAGCATTTATGGTTGGTCCTGTAAATGTTACGAGATCATCAGTTATATGCCAAATTTGAGAAGTGTCGTTTTTGGCTACAGGAAGTGCAGTTTCTGGGTCACATTGTGACAACTCGGGGTATTTCGGTAAATTCGAGTAAATTTGTTGCTGTAGAACCCCATTCTGTTACCCCCTAAACTCTCCCTAGGTCCCTAGCACCTCCCTTCATCACTACAAACCAGGTCACACCCCGAGTACTGACCTAGAAGCCATCGGGCGCTCCCAGGCTCCGTTTGACCCAAAAGTAAAACTCTTCAGGTCAATTGAGACTGAATGAATCTTCAAAGGGCATTGAATCCCCTTTCGAACGGTCCATCCCATGAACGATTCCTACTTACCATGCGGACGAACGATCCGTTTTTTGTAAAACTCGATCAAGAGGCCACCAAATGCTCATGGGATCCGTTTGACCTAAGTCAACTCTTCAGATCGATCGATATTAAATGAATCTTAGAAGGTCACTTAAACCCCTTTCTAACGGTCCGTCCCGTGCATAATTTTGGCATATGGTACGGACGAACGATTCGTTTCACTCCGAGAGGTCACCAAATGCTTCCAGGGCCCGGTTGACCAAAGTCAACTCCCCAAACCGGATCAAACTCTTTGGAATGTCGAAGTACATCTCCTAACCTTTCCAACGGTTGACCTAGTGCGTGATTCGAACTTACCATGCGAACGAACGATCCGTTTGCATCCGAAGCTTTCCTGTCCAAAGGACCGACGAGCATTTTCGAGCCACATTTGACCCAAAGTCAACTCCCGAACTTGGGAGTAGTCCAAAGAACTTTTAAACATCTCGTAATTACCTTTCCAACGGTCTACCCCATGCATGATTCGAATCAATAGTTTCCTCTCAACGACCAATTTTCCAAAAAGGTCTGGAAGACACTACCAAACGGCAGGTCCCAGACCCTGCCTATCGACAGTGTGCCTAAACGCACCTATCGATTGGAAGGACCAGGGCTATGCCGATCGGCAATGCCCTGGGCCTATAAAAAGGAGGCCTTGACCTCATTACAAAGGGATCCCAGATCAGAAAGATATCACTCTCAGCAAATCCAGAAAACCTCTGTCAATGTCAGTGTGATTTCCACATCCAAAACCCTTTCCAACTTTCAATTCTCATCATCCTTTTCATCAAATTTAGTGAATTCACTACCCTCCATCATCATCTAAGTGCAAGGACTACTCTCTAACATTCAAAATCAAGCTCAAGATCTTCAAGAAGGTCCAATTTCATCAATTCTCTCCTTAAATTCCCATAAATTCATATTAACTTGTTTTATTACATAGCACTTTCATTCCCTCATATCACATATCTTAATATACTTTTTGTCTAGTATTATTGCACATCTCTAATTTTTATATAAATAAAACCCAAAAAATAAGAAAAAGAGGGTTTGCTCATAAATTCCAAACGGGAATTCCCACACTTTTCTTACACTTTTCTCACAACTAAAACACTTTTTTACACACACACACACACACACACACACACACAAATAAGAGAAGTCCCCGATTGGATTTATGGGATAACCCCACCCCTCATTTTGCATACGAACTACGTGGACTTTGATGCCTCTATAGGCTACGTAGGCATCTTGGGGTAAAACCCGAGACTCGATTCCTATTATTTACTCTTTTTTCATTTTCTATTTTCTATTTTCTCTAAATTCAATTTTCTTAGATTACATATATATGCATATATTTGTTCTCAGTGGATTATTATTCCATATACGTTATCGTTTCATTATAACGATCAACGCATGGATGATCGCGCAAATCCTATATTCTACCCTAAAATTTTATTTCCAACTTCTATTTCCACTAACATGAATTACATCGGGTGGGGTTCATGCACCCCAACCCTTGGAAACTTAGCCGGACATACTAAAACTAGAAGAAAATATGTTTTGAATGATAGAAAATATTTTTACTAGCTATTGAAGATGAAGAATAAGGAAATTACTACTAAATAAGGAACTACTGCAATAATTATAGATAGAATTGGAATAAGTTTACTTGAATTGCAATCTGGAATCAAACTAGGGTTTTTTGCTGTTTCTTCTCTAAGCTAATTACAAAACTTCTCTAAAAAAATGAATTAGAAGCCTCCCTTTTTTCTGGGAGTTCTTTTAAATTTATATCCTACGTAATTTACAAGAGTTGGATTAATGTTAAACTCTAAGAAGAAGAAGATCAGATCAAATCTCAAGCACCGGATCGATCCGGTCAAGACATACCGGACTGATCCATTTTTTAAACAAATTGAATTGGTCCGCTAAACAAGTTGTTATGCAGTAATTTTAAAGGCCAGACCAATCCATTTTTTTGGGATACCGAATTGGTCCGCTAAACATCATTTTATTCAGTGATTTAGGACCCCAGACTGATCCGTTTTTCTAGAAAATCGGATTGGTCCGGGTTACCTTCTTCAACTACTCTTCAATATATCGTTATTATCTCGCATCTTCTGGTCTTCATGACTTTTAATCCAGAACTCAAACTGGGACGCCGTTTCTTCCTATGTGTTCACGAATGTGACATCTTCACCTTTTTATTTTGGGTCCTCGATCGGATTCCTCGTACAAATTATGTTTTTGCCCTTTTTATTCTTCTTCTTTCTTTTCTCTTGCTTCTTCCGATTTCTTTCTTCCTTTCATGTAATAAATACCTGTGAAATTAATAAGAAATACAAGAAACTCGGGGTACTTGTTAGACAAAACCGTTAGCCAAGATATGAGATAAACTAATTCGTTTAACGTTGTCCGAGGTAATAAAAGCCTCTAAATTAAGGGGTGAATTTGGAAGAATTTATGCCTAATCATACCCCCCTAACTTAGAACTTTGATCGTCCCGAGCAATGTAAAAGAATCAAAACATGATCCAACTCAATAAAATGGGATAGAATACCTTTTTCGCGGGAAAAAGATTGCATTTAGCGTATGCAACAAGCCTTTATACCCATAGGTTACCCTAGTAGGATGAGTTGTGTCTCGTGAGCATCTTTCCTGTCGTATTGTGTACTTCCCCATATTTTCTTTTAGTGGCAGGTTAGCGTGGATTTGATTTGTAGAATGGTACTTAGCATGGATTATTATTATGAAGAATATTCGGGAGAATACATATGAGAAGATTGTATTTATTTATGTTGTATAGAGCATTTTATTTCGAGATATATAGTTTTATTATTTTGAGAGACTTTTGGTTGTATTTAATTTTAAGATTGAGATTAGTGGTTTCTCTTATTGCGGGATATGTTTTAGATGCTATATACCTTGTTATTTGTGAATTAGTATAGTTTTTATCGACAGTAGCGCTCCGTTCGCTCTCCCCGGGCGGGCATGGTGTTACAACAGATTCTCATGACCGACAGTGTTAAGTAGTAATGTATCAGGGGCTTCCTTATTTGGATTTTTCTTTGCGAGACATTCCACGCCCGAAACTTAGCGCAATGTTGGGCGTGGGGAGATGTTCGGTCCTTAGTACTTGGGTTTATGTGAAATAGTGGGAGAATATTAGTAGCATTAATGATGATGTGTGATATCTTATGCTAATAACTTGTGAAAGTTAATAATTAGAAACCGATAAACTTATAATTTAGATATATTAATGTACAAGTTTGGGCGTAAACTTAGGAGACGATAGAAGAAGAAGATAAAGGTAATGTTTTAGATCTAGTGGGTTACGCAAACATGGTTATGCATAGATTTAAGACGAATTTTCCTTAGGATGTATCGGGTAGCTTATTTGAGGTTCATATTCATACATTTAGGTGCGCGCTATAGTTGAGGAGTGAGGCTAAGTTCCAAGAGAGTGCGACACCACTTTCTTTTATGAAATTTGTGCATTCATAATTATTATGCATTTTAATTCACTTGATAAAATTATTTTCAAACCTCGGGCTCTGACCGATTTATATCTTTTCTCTTGTTATACATATGTTGTAATATATTATAGGTATCCCACCTCAAGGAGACCAATTATGCCAATTCTGTCCAGAGTCCTTGGAGCAGTAGCAGATGCAGAATTTCGCAGGATTTTTGTTATAGCTGCTTCCTAATTTTTTTGTAAATCTAGCTAAGGACCCATTTTTGTATATCGGGTTTGTAAACCCAAGGGTTGTATATATATGTAGATCTTTTATGCTTTTATCACTGGATGTTGTATTGTCTGTGGCCCAACAACGTATTCTGGTATATCCTTTGTTGTTCATGTGTATATATGAACATGTTTTGTAGTTATTATAAATGTTGGTTTGTCGTTTCTTTTATCTTTCTAGAATTTTGGCATCCGTTTATTTTACTATTGGGTAGTTAGTTATGTTTTTATGCCGAGAATGATACACTTGAGATTCATGTTTTATCTTAGTATAGGGTTGGCCACCCGTTATTATTTGAAGCGGGGTGTGACAACGTTTGGACACATCGATACTATGCTAGTGTGTATGACTTACGTATTTTCTGTCGTGGTTTGTGGTCATTTATACCTATATACGTGTCCCGAATTTTCTTAGATATATTTTGCATATATTATATATAGTATTGCATGTTTTATTTGTGAAATTTGTTTTTGTTTGAAAAAATTGAAAATTTTCAAAAATAGTTGGTGTTTGTCTGCCTTTGAGATTATCATTACTATGGTACCCTTTCGTCGATTAGTCCCATAAGAGCATCCGACCAAGCCCAAATGAGAATAAAAGATGCCCAACCCAAATTATGAGTTCTAGATGACAGTTAGAATAAAAAGATATGGCCAAGTCCATCCCTAAAATCTTGGATGAAATATTCAGGGGATACTCGGCTAATGTGTTATTTACTAACACTCCCTTTTTCTGAACGGAATATATTTTGTACCCTTGGTCCAGGGCAAAGGGCATGTGAAAAACTAACTCGAAAGTTTCTTAATAACAACAGTAGACCTCTCCGTGAACGTAGGAAATTGGCCTAACCACGTATATTCTTGTGATGTGTGATTGTGATTGTGATTTCTGCTGTTTCTATAATATTGGTGATTATTTTCCTTCATAAATTATTTGTGTTGAGATTTTTGTCACCACAATTGGCGCCGTTTATGGGAAACAATTGTTTTTCCTGTGAAAACCTTCACCACTAAGAACTAACAATGTCCCATCACAGCAGTAATGATCCTCAAGCAGCAGTTGAATCCCCAAGGGTAAGGTCTGAAATTCTCCATTCAAACCCAAGACTTTGCCAAGAGAGGCAAGTCTCTAAAGAAAGTCAAGGGCCACCCATATCTACATAGATATCTAGGTTAATTGATGCCTACGAGGTCAGACTCCAAGAGCAGGAGGAGGCCACTCGCCAATGGGAGAACGAGAATGCTCACCTCAAAAGGCGACTGGAAAGACTGGAGAGAGAAATCCATCGAAATACAAGGCGACACCACAGCAAGACTTCTATCCCTCAGGTGAGAAAATCTCGCAATCGAGGAAGAAGCCCAAGATGTGGCTCAAAGAGACCCAATTCAGGTGATAACCATGCTGAATAATATAACCAGCTTGCCGGTACAGGATTCCTGATCGTCTTGATGATGATATAAGAAGTCTGGTCCGGAGAGAGATGGATCATTACCCAGCTCATCGTGGTGCCAGATCAACAAGGGAACTAGAAAGACGAGATCTCAAAATTCAGATGAAGTGCCCTTTTTCAAGGGAAATAGAAGAAGAAGAATCCCCGAAGAAGTTCGCGATTCCCAGGTTAAAGATTTACGATGGAAAAACTGACCCCATCGATTATGTTAGGCAAGCCATGACTATGTAGAGTCACAACGATGCACTCATGTGTCAAATATTCCTTTGAGCTTGCACAATATGGACCAGAAGTGGTTTGAGAATATACCTCACCGATCCATTCAGAGTTTTAAATATTTGGCTGAGCTATTTACAGATCACTTCATTATGAGCAATTCCCATCCAAAGAGGATGGATGCTTTACTTACTATGAAGAAAAATCCATATGAAAACCTCAGAGAGTACGCGAAGAGGTATTGGCAAATGTTGAACGAAGTCGAGGATTGCTCAGAGCAGGGCTCCATAGCATTCTTCAAAATAGGCTTGCTAGCTCTTGCCTCCTGGACCAGTCCTTAACTAAGAAGGAAGCCACAACCATCGAGGGCTTAATGAACCGTATTGAGAAATACACTAAAGTCAAGGATGTGACCCATATTAATGCAAGGGAAAATGGTCGTGCGAATGCTAGAAAAGGGGCTGAGAAGACTGAATCGCCGAAGAAAGGGAATAAGAATGGGGACAAGAATGGCTCTAATAATGGAAATAAGAACGATGCCTTAAAGGCATTTCAGGATGCAAACACAGTCTTCAAGGATCCAATCTACAAGATTCTTATAGAGATCAGGGATGGGCCATTTATCAAATGGCCGAGGAAGATGGGAGGATATCCTTCCAAGTAGAATAATGCACTAAGGTGCACATTCCACAAGGAGGGAAGGCGTTAAACTGAACACTGTAAAGCCTTAAAGTCTCACCTCAAGGAGTTATCCCAAGTCGAGCATCTTAATGATTTTGTAGAGAAGAAGACAGATAAAGAAACAACGAATGGTGAGCAGAGGCTCGATAATGTCCTCGAGGAGGATATTGGCCATGGATTTGCAGTCATACATAGGGCTCCAGACCTCAAAAAGATTCAAGGAAATTTGGATCAAATGGAAAGTAAGAAGCTTACCGCAGTCATACAGACATTCCAGATTGACTCTGCAAAGTCTCAGGCAGGAAAGCGTCGGCGACCAGAGGACGTCGATTATAATGAGCATATTATTTCACAAATAAATATTTGGTGGGAGTGAGAACCCTTCATCATGACGCACTGGTCATTACACTCAGGATATACAATTGGGACGTTGATAGGTTGCTCGTTGACCAAGGTAGCTCATCCAAAGTAATGTACCTTGAATTATTCAGGAAGTTGAAGCTAAGCATAACCGATCTCAAGGAATCCACTGTTCCGTTAGTCGACTTTGCTGGGAAGATCACGATCCCTCTGGGAAAGGTCATACTACCAGTCAGGGAAGGAAATATCTTAAAATTGATTGAGTTTATTATTATTGATATTGAATCGCCATACCAAGCCATCCTCGTCTAGGGATGGCTCCATGCAATGAAGGCCGTTCCATCGACCTATTACTAGAAATTGAAGTGTATAACTGATTGAGGAGTACTTGAGATCCATGGAGACCAGGCTACGGTAAGGAAGTGTTTCATCGTGGCCATATGCCACAAACAGGAGAAGAAAGTGGGAGAATCAAAAGGCAAGGAAGAAACCCAGGAGGGGTTAATTCCCGCCAAAAAGAAGTTAAGGTATGGTTGAATAGGAACGGAGGAGAACAAGCTCCTCCCCTCTGAAAGGGTCGTTGAATGTTTTTTCATGGGAGCCCTACGGGCTGCCTGGGATTGATCCCAGTATTTCTTATCATTGATTACATATAGACCCAGTCTTCAGGCCATTTACATAGAAGGCTCGCCTAACATCCCTGGAGAAGGCTAAGGCTGTAAAGAAGGAGGTCGAGAAGCTACTGGATGTAGGGTCCATACGAGAAGTTCAGTTCCCTAAATGGTTATCCAACCCAGTAGTAGCTCCTAAGATCAAAGGAAAGTGGAGAGTTTGTATCGACTTCACCAACCTCAATAGAGCATGTCCCAAAGGCAGTTTACCCTTCCAAAGATTGATCAACTAGTCGATTCTATAGTAATATATAATTGGACGAGCTTATTAGATGCGTATTGTGGATACCACCAAATCCGCCTACACGTGCTAGATCAAGATAAAACCTCCTTTATAACCACAGTTAGTTTATATGGCTATAAAGTTTTGCCTTTCGGACTTAAGAATGTAAGAGCGACTTATCAGCGGTGAGTCATAAAGATGTTCAAAGACGAGATGAGGGATACCATGGACGTTTACATCGATGACATGCTCGTTAAGAGAAAACTCAAGGATGACCTCCTTTCTGACCTGGCAAGACCTTCAAAATCCTTAGGAAGTACCGAATGAAACTTAACGCCAGTAAGTGTTCTTTCGGTGTCCAGTCAGGATAATTCCTTGGTTAATTGGTCAGTAAGAGAGGAATAGAGGGAAACCCCAACCAGATTGAAGCTATCAAAAAAGTTCATTCCCCTCAAACAGTAAGAGATGTACAGAAGCTTACATAAATGCTCATCATGCTCAATCGGTTCATTTCTAAGTCTTTATAACGGTGTCAACCATTCTTTCAATTGTTAAAAAGTAATAAAGGAGTAACATAGGATGAAGACTGCTCGAGAAATTTAGAATAACTCAAGGTTTACCTTAGTAGGCTGCCTTTGCTTGTAATCCTTATGGTAAATGATCCATTGTAAATCTACCTAGAAGTGTGAGACCATGTTGTAATCTCTACCTTGGTATTTGAGAGAGAAGGAAGCCAACATCCAGTTACTGCGCAAGTAAAACTCTTTTTGAAGCCGAGCAGAGATAACTGCCATTGGAGAAGCACGCCTACGCACTAGCAATAACCTCAAGGAAACTGAAGCATTATTTTGAGGCTCACTCCATTGTCGTAGTTACTTCACATCCCCTCAACGCTGTTATGGGGAAAGCAGAAATCTCTGGCCGACTATCAAAGTGGTCAGCTGAGCTCGAAAGGTTTGGTATTCACTTTCAACCAAGAACAACTATCAAGGGGCAAGTCCAGGCCGATTTCATGACTGAGTTCACAAGGGATCAACCTTATGATCAACCCGAGACTAGTCATTCAAGGGAAGTCATAAATATTTGGACATTATAAGTTGATGGATCCTTTAACTTAAGGGGGCGAGAGTAGCTATCATGCTAGTAACTCTTGAGAATATAATACTTGAGCACGAAATCGAACTTGGATTTGAAGCCTCCAATAACGAGGCATATTACGAGTTGCTGATCACCAGACTATGTAAAGCATATATTCTAGGGGCGAGGCACCTTCAGGTCTTCGCTGATTCATAACTAGTTTCCAACTAAATAAACGGTGACTTGAATGCAAAGGATGAAAGGATGGTAACTAAATAAACGGGGGTAAGAATCTCTTTCACTTTTATCCTGAGCGTAAGTTGTATAAGAGATCCTTCAATGGCCCCTACCTCTAATATGTTCATCCATAGGATGTCGATCCAGTTCTGCACGAGCTTTATGAAGAAATTTATGGAAGTCATGCAGGAGGAAGGTCGATAGACTTTCGAGCAATAAATGAAGGATACTGGTGGCCGTACATGCATAAGGACACTGGAGTTTGCATTTGGAAGTGCAAAAAATGACAAAAACACTCACCCATGGTCGACCAGACTTCTAGCGACCTAAAGTCATTAACCAGCCCGTGGCCCTTCACCTAGTGGAGTTTTACCTACTACGGCGGGCAATCGATATTATCTGTTGGTTGCCACAGACTACTTCACTAAGTGGATAGAGGAAGAACCAGTAGCGAACATCAGGGACACAAACATGATAAGGTTTATATGGAAAAACATCATTACTCGCTTAGGCATACCCATGACACTCATTAGTGACAACAGGATATAGTTTGAGAGTGTCCCCTTCAAAAGTTTTTGCAACAATTATGGAATCAAGCATTACTTCAGGTATGTAGCGTATCCACAGAGCAATGGTCAAGCCGAGGCTTCCAATAAAATAATGATCGATTGACTAAATAAACGCCTGGAACGGGCCAAAGTAGCTTGGGTGAACAAATTTCCCCACATCCTCTGGGCCTATTGCACCACCCCAAGGCAATTAACTGGGGAAACACCCTTTGAACTTACATATAAAATAGGAGCAGTTATTACACTAGAAGTTGGTCTCCCTGCCATGAAGTCTACGTTAGTCAACCAAGGCCACAATGATGAAGCGTTGCTCGATGAACTTGACTTAGTCGATGAGCGGTGAGAATTGGCTCTTGTTAAGTTGGCATCTTATCGACAACAACTAGACAGATAATACAATATAAAAGTCAATCCAAGGAAATTCTAGGTCGAAGACTATGTCTTAAGGACAGTTCTTGGTAGTGATGTGAGACCATCAGATGGAAAGCTAGTACCTAACTGGGAAGGATCATTCAAGGGGATAAGGGACAACCTACAAGGAGCCTACCACATGGAAATGTTGGAGGGTAGGGAGATACCAAGAGCTGGAATGAGGCCAACCTAAAGAAATTTTACTTATGGATTTCTTTATGCACCATTAGTTTAGGCAAATTTTCATTTACAAATTAATATTTCTCTATGTTCCTGACTTTAATCAATAAAACTCGATCAGGCTTGGCATTCTATATATGTTCACTGTCTCGAGTATATTTTATTATATCCACCATTTCTAAGTTACGGGCTTCACTCTTTTAACATATATTATAAAGTGCATGAATTACAGTAAGTTCGTTAACTTGATCCAGTCGAAAGATCTCTTGAGCTAGTCTCTTGTGATTGTACCACAATTGTTGTGTTTATAGCAGCTCAACTTCTCTAAAGCATAGCTAATAGGGTTGATATATAATAACCCTCCTCAGGCCTTTGTTAATAACACACCTAGCCTCCTATGTTGCTCCGACAACAAATAAATACCTATAGTGGACACTTAGGCAATATTTCTTACCCAGGTTGGTCGCCAATATAGCTTGGCTCCAAAACCCTACTCGGGCAGATTGCCCATTGATCAAGTGTATCCTCACCATCGCCCGACTTAGGCATAAGGCAGTGTGAGAACACGACCTAAATGGTAAAGTGTGGTGGAATGGTATGCCTATGGCATATTGGACTGGGGGAATACTCATTTGAAAATAAACTCTAAGTCATATTTAATCGGCAACTGCCCAAAATATAAAATTTTATTGCTAAAGATTACACAATTACACGTACAAAAATGATAAAATAAAAAATAAATTAGATCCTAAGAGTTACCAAGTCACTGAGCGAGGTAATCAGCCACTCGCGCCCTACGACCATCATCTGGGCTTGACTCTAGCAGCTGCCTTGGGATTACATCTATTGGGATCCAGCAGTCATCCTTTCTAAATGGATTTGGATCAAAAGACGAGGGAAAAGGTATAACAAAAGCATATTTTGACTAAACCTAAACTAGTGCCATTGAGTTGGTTTATTCTATGGACGCCATTTACAATCTTCCAAATGTTGGGAGAACACTGGGGCTAGGACTATATTGAAATACTAGACGAAGTGTAAGATTTGGGAGAAAAGTTAAACTCCCTTGATACGACAAAAGAACGTGAATTTGGTGGCCATCCTGAATGTTGTGAACATTACGAGGAACAGGGAAACACTCAATATCCACCCAACCAGGAATATTATAACATTTCCTAAATTCTACCAGAGAATTGTTATCTATCCTATCCATGGGCAAACCCTAGCTATAGTAGAAAGAAAACTAATAAAAGAAAATACAGAAAAAGAAGGGACCGAGAACTTACGAAACATGTATCAAGCCAGGAATGATGAGAGACCACAGGCTAATGAAGATGAAAAGCAGGAAATAGCTTCCAAATGACAAAGAATTAGCTTGAAGGAAAAAATAAGCTTGATAGTGAAAGACCATTTGAAAGCAAGAGGAAACATAGAGTAAAAGTGGCAAAGTGGATCGTCTGAATGCCTCGCTTTAAACTCCTCAATGATAGTGCACGACAATAAAAGAATATTTCTCGCTCAAAACTATTGCAGAATGACGATTCACTCCCATCTCAATCTTAAAAATCACAACAGTATCATCAGAAGCAGGCCAGAAGTGCCATTTAAATTTTTTAGCCCAATTGCTGCCCTGAAATTTTAGGGGCAATTGCGGGTACCCTTTCGTCGACTAGGACCATAAGAGTAGTTCGCCAAGCCCAAATGGGAATAAAAGGTTCACGACCCAAATTATGAGTTCTAGATGACAGTAAGAATAAAAATATATGGCCAAGCCCATCCCTAAAATCTCAGATGAGATATTTAGGGGATACTGGGCTAACGTGTTGGTTACCAACACTCTCTTTTTCTGCATGAAATATATATTTTACCCCTGGTCCAGGGAAAATGGCATGTAAAAAACTAACTTTAGAGTTACTTAATAAGAAGAGTAGACCTCTCCAAGGACGTAAGCAATTGGCCGAACTACGTGTATTCTTGTGCTGTGTGATTGTAATTGTGATTACTGCTATTTCTTTTATATTGGTGATTGTTTTCCTTCATAAATTATTTGTGTTGAGATTTTTGTCACCACAATTACATGTGCTTGATTTACATTTTTGTGATGATATCTTTTCTTCGACGTGATGCTCCGTATTTCATGTTTATTGTCACTACTTCTTTTTATATTTGTCTATTTTAATAAAACAAGGGGGGAAAGGAAATTAAAGTCATGTTTTTTATGAGTTTGAATATGGGGGAGAATTTATTTATGTTTACTTTATTTCAAACTCGATGCGTCAAGAAGGTATATGTTTGTTGTCCATGTGTGTAGGTAACTATTTGCAGATTTCAAGACACATGAATGAAGACAAAGTTTGGAAAAGGGAAGAAGATGAAGTTTGAAGATAAAGAGACTTATGCCATTACGTTGTAGGGTTGGGAAGGATGCTAGTACTTTTTGTAATTTGTAATGGGAGATTTTGATTTTAATTTGGTGTTCGAATAATTGTTTGTTTTGTACCCGAATAGCAAAAGGGGATGATTTGTAAGAATTTTTTTTATGTCATTGTGCATTATATATCATTAGGCTAGTTGGCGTATCCGATTACAAATCATTATGCACCGAGAAGACAAACCGAGCTCAAGCATCTCTATGTTTGAAGACTTCCGGACATCCTAAAAGGTATAGAACGATTTAGAGTTTGAATTAATTCATGGAAATATGTTTGGGATGTTTAATTTTTATCAAAAAATGAACAGGGCTTTTTGTTTTTGAAAATATGATTTCTGACTGTAGGCGGAGTTTTTAAAGTTTTATTTTTCGCTTCATTCGTTCTAACCACATTAAGATGTCGTTCTAACCAAATGGACATGTCGTCCTAACCACATCTCAATGTCATTCTAACCACATCTTGATGTTGTTCTAACCACATGAACGTGTTGTTCTAACCACATCTTAATGTCGTTTGGTGTTACTGACGCGGACAAGAACAAATAAAGAAATAATACCAATTGGTAAAACCAATTTGAATCAATAAATGACGCTAGCCTTGAATTATCTATTTTTTATTACATATTTATTAAACTGAACCAATTGGTAAAACCTATTTTTTTTTAAAAAGGTTCAAGAGATTAAAAAACTTTTTATATATTTATATATGGTCCTTCAAACTTTTCAATTAATTAATAATACTGCTACACTTAATAATGTAGATGCATTTATAATTGTAATGGTAGTGTAACATATACGAGCCTATTGAAATATCTAAAAACATGGGTTTTTATTGTTAATTAATAAAGTTAAAAGAATATTTCACCATCTTTCCTTTTTTTTTGGTTTATTTTTCCTATCATTCATGTATCAATAATATGACTTCGAACACAAGATCCAAACAAGCCAAACATGCGAGTTCTTCAATTTGTAACCTACACAAAACATCCACGAAGGTGACTGGCATTTAAACCTAATCTACATCGAAGCGGAGGGGAAGGTAATGAATGTTTGAACTTTAAAAGTTAAACATACATACCCATACACACCATTGGACATAGAATGACGCACAAGCACTTCTTGATTATTACACACACGGTGTTATACATACACATACATCAACACTAACATTCACCTTCAAATATTAGGATTTTTTTAATTTACTACATTACTAATTCTCAATTGTAAATTTAATACAAATTTATCTGTTTATTAGACTTTAATATATTTTTCGTCGCTAAATGTCCCTAAAAAAAACTTGTAGTGGCAAAATTTTCACATTTAGTGACAAAATAAATTGATAAAGTTATATAGTAAAATTGAAAATAAAATATTATTAATGTTTTAAAGTAAAAAAAAACCAAATATTACTACCTTTATCTTATAGGACTTATTTGAACAGAAATATTTTGCATGGAACCTGTTGGAACAAAAAATATGAATTTTTTTTGGGGGTAATAGTTACCGAGTCTCATTCATTTGGTCAATGAGAAAAGAGATCCTTTAACTAAGTTCATGGTGTCAAAGATCCTGTTTTGCCAACTCAATAAATTAAAATGACAAATACACCATTAAAATATTTTTCACAATTGTTATGTCGTTTTTTTTAGGAAAAAAACATCAAATCTTTAAAAGTCCATAACTTCAAATCTAAAAATCCAAAATTCGTAAAATTTATATATTTGGAATCTAATCCTCAAGATCTATAAAACAACACCCATATTCGATTTTTTTTACGAAAAAATCGAACAGATAAAATTATTGTTTCTATAAAACCTCCATTTTTTTCAAGAAAAATTCCATTTTTTACCAGCAAAAACTCATCTTCCGCAGCTCGAGCGATGGTGCTACTGACGTGAACAAAAAGAAATAAAAAATAATAACAATTGGTAAAACCAATTTGACACAATAAATGGCGCTAGCCTTGAATTATCCATTTTTTATTACATATTTATTAAACAGAACCAATTGGTAAAACCTATTTTTTTTAAAAGGTTCAAGAGATTAAAAAGGTTTTTATATATTTATATATGATCATTCAAACTTTTCAATTAATTAATAATACTTCTACACTTAATAATGTAGATGCATTTATAATTGTAATGGTAGTGTAACATATACGAGCCTATTGAAATATCTAAAAAAACATGGGTTCTTATTGTTAATTAATAAAGTTAAAAGAATATCTCACCATCTTTCCCTTTTTTTTAGATTACATACTTTTAGGACTTAAAATAATATTAATTATGGATATAAGACAACAAACATTTTTTTCCCATTTTTAGTCCATATTTTCAAATTGAAGCCACACGTGGCATGCTGTAATTGGTTGACGTTTTATGAATATGGGTCTGCGCCAGCGACTTTATTCAAAAATAGGGACTAAAACCATAAATAAAATATTTGTTGTTCTATTTCCAAAATACATACTACAATAGGTCCTAAATTTACAAAGTCCCTTTTTTTTCCTAGGTGTCATATGTCAATAATATGACTTCGAACACAATATCCAAACAAGCCAAACATGCGAGTTCTTCAATTTGAAACCTACACAAAACATACACGAAGGCGACTGCCATTTAAACCTAATCTACATCGAAGCAGAGGGAAATGTAATGAATGTTTGATTATTACACACACGGTGTTACAGATATACATACATCAACACTAATATTCACCTTCAAATACAGACAAACCCACACAGTATCCATATCTTATGAAGCCTCTTCATACTTTTTAAGCCCTCGGAGTAGACCGTGGCCCTTAGTATTAAGTCACGATGCCCGTATTGGTCGCATATGTTTTGGTCGTCAGAATAATTAATGAAATAAGCATGACTTAATTAATGTTTACGGGAGATACGCAAAAGGAGACATTTACTCAGTCTGTGAAAAACCCTCTCCCTCAATATAAGAGGCTTAATAAGGAAAGTGGACATGTATGTTTATATTGAGCATATAATTAATAGCTAAGTCCCCTCTCTTAGGGAAATATAATTATTGATAACGGTTCACCAATTTTTCTTTTAAATTGCATCACGGGAAAGGTCATTCATATTTCTTCTTATTCAGAACTCTTGTAGTTAATGGATAAAAGAAAAATGCATTTAGTTCGAGATAACTCAAACTAATGATGGAGTTCCACCAAAAACACAATAATGAGATACATATCCTGCAGTTGAATAATGATACATAGTCCTTTACCCGGGTTCACGCAGAAAGATTTATATGACGAAGGGAGGGATGACGCAATGAAATGAAAGGGCATGACGTAGAAATGTTGCACGAGTTTTGGAAATTAAAAGAAGAAAATAATCCGTCTTTCACTTACCAAATCGTAACGGATAGTGAACAAAGAATTAAGCATTGTTTTTGGGCCGATGCAACTAGCAGACTAGATTACAAGTGTTTCAGTGATGTTGTCGTATTTGATACCACGTACAATACTAACCGGTATGGTATGATTTTTACGCCACTGATGGGAGTGAATAATCATGGGCAAACTATTTTATTTGGTTGTGCTTTTCTGAGTGATGAGACCGTAGATTCATTTATTTGGCTTTTCAGTCATTTTTTGGAATAATGTCGAGCGATGCACCGAAGATGATTATCACAGATCAAGATCCAGATATGATAAGAGCAATATCATAAGCCCTCCCACACACCTATCACAGGGATTGTAGTTGGCACATTTTAATGAAATTTCCTGAAAAAATTGATTCGTTGAAGTTTACTGCCTATTATAAAGAGTTTTCTGATTGCATATGGAATTCAGAAATGAGGGAAGAGTTTGATGCTAAATGGATTGATATTTTTGACAAGAGTGGTTTAACTGATAATAAGTGGCTCCGTTCTATGTTTGAAATACGTTCCCAATGGGTTCCTGCTTATGTGAATCATATTTTCTTCATTGGAATGTCAAGTAGCCAACGAGCTGAAACTGCCCATGCATTTAAAAAAAAATATGTTTCGAAACAGAACTCGCTTGTAGATTTCATGATCCAATTTGGTAGGGGGATTATGCGTCGACATCATGAAGAGTTATTTGCCGATCATAAAGACCTCACCGAGAAGCCGAAACTAAGACTATTTTATGATGCTTTGGTGCAGATGGTTGGTATTTATGCAAATGAAATGTTCTATAAATTCCAAGATGAGATGTGGGAGATAATGAGTTACAAGATTGAACCGGTGAAGGTGAAAGGAAGTAAACGAGTCTATTCAATTCGAAGGAAGACCGGTGACACAAAAAAAGTACAAGAAATTATTTACGACACTAATTTGCAATTTGCCTCGTGTACTTGCAAGATGTTTGAAAGCGCTGGGATCCCATGCCGACATGTTTTTGCTTATTTGCAAAAGTATCATGAAATAGATGCCTTACCGAGGCAATACATTTTGAAGAGATGGACAAAAACAACAAAGTTAGTAAATACAAAGGAGGTGAATCCCAGTGGAATCAATATAACTGATGACAAGTCAATTTTTTCTTCAGCGAAGTCAGTTAGTACAAAGATCGTTGGATGCTGTCGATAAGGCCCTCACTAGTTCCGAAGGAATTAAAATTTACAATGAAGGTATGGATGACATACTTGAGAAAATCAACAAAGTTGTCTGTATTGGTTCGAATGCTCGAGTTTCTGTCAACCCAAGTGCAGGCATTTCGGTGAACATGAGTAGCGATCATGAAATTTTTTACAAAGAACCACAAAAAGTAAGAGCCAAAGGATGTGGCAAAAGTCTTAAAGGAGGGAAAGAAAAAGCAATGGGTAGAGTGAAAAAGTCCAACGTACATCGCTGCAATGGGTGCGGCATGGTTGGACAGCCGCATGATAAAAGAAATTGTCCGTTGATCAATAATAGGTAAATTGTCCGTTAATATTAACTACCATTGTACTTACTGGTTTTATAAATTAATAAACGTAACTAATTTACATTTTATCTTTATTTATTTTGTAGGACCGATGATGACGGAGATGAAAATATTGACGAAGAAAGTGATGATGTAACGAGTTGATGATCCTTTAGTTATGTCCGTCGATGTTGATGAAGAAAGTGATGAAATAACGAAGAAATTGTCGTCGATGTTTCTTTATTTTGTTTCCTTTATTATGAATCAAGGAGTTGATAATCCTTTATTTTGTTATTCGAACTATTGTTGTGTAATTCAAATTGTTGGAGTGTTATTCAGAATGAAATTAGCTTCCTTTAAATGTGATATTGAGAATAACTGATGTTTGAATAACTGATGCTTTAGATGATGTTTAGTAAATGGACTGTAAAATGTTTGAATAACTGATGTTTGGTAAAATGTTTGAATAACTGATGTTTAGCAAATGTTGACTACACAGATGTTTGAATAACTGATGTTTAGTAAAATGTTTAGCTTCCTTTAGATGGACTGTAAAATGAGTAAATGGACTGTAAATGGACTGATGTGCTCATATTTGAAATAACTGTTGCGCTCATATTTGAATAACTGCTGCGCTCATATTTTAACTGAGTAAATGGACTGTAAAATTTGGCTGCGCTCATATTTTAAATGGACTATAAAATGAGTAAACTGATATTTTAACTGATGTTTTAACTGTTATAACTGATGTTTTAACTGATGTTTACATTGTTATAACTCCAATATGTCGGTTACAATTTCAACTCCAATATGTTTACATGTTAGTTCCAACAGTTATAACAGTTAACATGGATGGAGACACAAATACACATGATATCTATTGTTAATGTTATAACAACAGCAAAAGTTAAATGGACCACAACGAAACCTTCTTCATTAATACCAAAATGGAAAATTAATTCGTTGTCCGTTACATATCATAATACAAAATGGGACTTTACATAACTCCTAAACCTATCTCCTAAACCAACATCCTGAAAATCAACACAACTATAATAACCACAACAAGACAACTCCAACAAAAATAGAACTTGTTAAACTTCTTGTCCCACTCGTCAAATTTTTGCGGCAATCTTTATCTTTTGTCGAGTAAATTTTTCGTGAAGCTTCTTCTCTAATTGGATAATTTTCTTGCCCAACTCCATTATCATGACAACAAGATCGTGATATTCAATTTCTTCTGAATTTTTCTTGTCCACCGATGTTTGTGTATCCCCTTGTTTCTCAGCATCAACCCATTGAAAAAACCCGCAAGAATTTATTTTATAATTACGACACGTAATAAAACGTCGCCCCGAATTCTCCCTCGTCTTTGACCTTCGCATCTCCACATGGTCTCCACAATTACATAACATATTAGACTCAAATGAAATTTGTTGGGACTCCATTACCTGAAAATAAAAATACATAATCATTAAAAAAAACTGATATGAAATCTATCAAATTTAGCAGCAAAATTTTTTACATAAGTTCAGCAGCAAAAGTTCATGCCTATACTGAGCAGCAAAAGACCCAACTTCGATTTCATATTCCTAAAATCAATTTGAAACAAAGTTCTTTTTAACAACGAAATTAATTTAATCCCTAGAAAAGTGCTTTTTAATACGAAATTAATTTTGAGCCCTAAAATTAATTTGAAACAAAGTGCTTTTCGTAGACCTTACCACAGTTCGTATGAGTAAAACCCTAGAAAATTGCTTCGGTTTGAGAAGAGAATGGAGAATCAGTATGGTGCGCCCCAGTTGGGATTTTGGAGAAGATAGTGGAGAATCGCCTCAGTTGGGGTTGAGACAAGTTTTTTTTGGTTGGAGCAATTTCGGGTATGAGAAACATGTTTTGGAATGACCCAGTTGGAGGTTTCGTTGTGGCCAGCAAAACGGGCATGAGAGGTGTCATTTTGGGGCTGTCATTTTTGTCCACACAATGGTGTGCACCAAATGGTGCGCATGAGAGCCAATCTCTCTCTCTCTCTCTCTCTCTCTCTCTCTCTCTCTCTCTCTTCACAATCTTCATAACCAAACTCATGCACCTTTTGTTTATGGAATTGAACCACAATAAAATAAGTTTATGGTACAGCTAGTCTTACATAGTAATGGGTCTTAAAATAAAATTTAACATGCTAATAATGAACAATGATATGATATATAATTAATATTAAATTATATATATATTGTGTTTGCTAAAATAATCGTAATAATTTTAGCTAAAAAAATGTTGTACTACTTTTTTCAAATTTATAACCATCCGGTAATGCAAGCTTTAGAACTCTCAAACTACACCTAAACATCTAGGAACGTGATGGATGTTTAAACATGTAGATAGTATTTATTTCATTGTTTATTTTTTTCTCACTGTCCCTTAGAAAACTGAAAATGAACAAACTTCTATTTATACTTACTATTATATTGGTTTTCATGTGCAGTTGCAGCTCTTTCTCTCTATACAAAAAATGAGTAGAAATTACGTGTCCGTCCTTATACCAGCTCAGAAGGGTTGATCAAAAATAGATATCGAATTCTACAGGGTGCAGTCTCAATACCTTCAAAACATCTCGCATTCCTCTCTTGAAAAATAGTCCAAAAATTACAGTCACGGACTAATCGCCACTCTTTGATGTTAACCTTCCACCCCCAAGAGGTTGCCAAACCTATAATAGCTTCCTCACCATCTTAGGCATTACCCATGCAGTTCGGCTAAGGATTAGGAACACATCCCACAGGCCCATTATCACCTTGTATTGCAAGAGGAGATGATTGGTCTTCTATTCTTCCTCCTTACAAAGCCAACAACGGCTAACGATTATCCACATTCTCTTCTGCAAACCCTCGATCATCAAGATGGCATGTCTCATTGCGGTCCACATAAAGAACCTAACCTTAGGCAATGCCTTAACCTTTCATATTTTCTTCCTACGTAAATAAGCTCTCTAGTTCCCAAAACCTCTAAAACTAGAATAGTAAACACTCTCTGTGAACACCCATGACCCGTTGTCCGTACATATCAATACATCATCCCTGGAGTCCATATCAAGCTCTATGGTCACCTCGCCGATGCGAGGTAGCCACTTTGTGAAAAAATTTAGTGTTCTTATCACCCTCTCTCAATGACAATTCCCTTCATTTATGCTTCATGTTGATTTCTTCCTTTAAAAATCTTCTCCCGATCTCCCCCTTTCTTTCCTCCCTCACTCTCTTCTCTTCCTCAGAGCAATCATATCTCATTTCTTTATTATTTTTCCTCTTTAACACTCCATGCACTACACTAAAAAATGAAAATGGTCATAGTAAATGGGTCACGATTTTAGAGCATGACTAGGGGGTCACGATCTGAAAACATGACCCTTAGCAATTTACCGTAACCAAATAAGTCATCATGGTTAAGGGTGACCTCATTATAGGGGTGCCCATGGTCAGGAGCCTTAACTAAAGGGGTAATGAGCCAAAATCATGAATCCACCGTGTCCCATTATGGCGCCAAGTTTCATGCCCGTTTGGTAACACTAGTGGTCTCAGTCTAAAAATGTGACCCACCCGTAACCATATACAGTGACCAAGATTGAGGGTCATGGTCAGGAGATATGAACAAGGGGTCACGGTCCAAAACTATGACTCCTTGTTACCCATTATAGTGCTAAAATTCCCCCACTTTTGGTCACAAAACGTGGTCACGGCCCACAATCGTTACCCAACAATGACATTATCAATGAACACTGGTTACATTTTAGAACTGTGACCCCCCAAATCCTTTTTAAAATGGTCATAGTACATGTTCACGGTCCAAAACTGTGACCATTTCTCGAGTATTTAATTGGTCACATAAGGGGTCACGATCTCGAACCATGACCATGTTTAAGTTATTAATGAGTTATAGGATAGGCAACTGTTTTGGACTATGATTTTATTTCACCCTTATACAAAAAATCATCTCTCTCTCTCTCTCTCTCTCCCGAATCGTAAGCGATAGTCCCTTCCTCTATTATCCATTTCTGGCCATATCTCGTCCATTTCTACAGATAACCCCTACCTCTCTCGACACAAGTATATCTACATTCCTCTCTCGATCTCTCCTCTATTTTCATATGTGTGTGTGTATGTTTATTACATGAGTGTTTCGGTGAGTGTGTGTGTGTGAGAGAGAGAGAGAGAAAGAAAGACGTTTCCAATGTATATGTGAGATTCAGTGGGGGGAGGGGTGTTTTAGTGTGTATGTGTGGCAATGTGTGTGTGTGTGTGTTTAATTTAGTGTGTGTCTGTGTTTCAATGTATGTGTGTGTGACAGTATGAGGGGGGTAACTATGTGGGTTTTGTATATTAAATTTGAAGAATTAAAGAAAATGTCACTCTGGATTTTGTATTTTTGTTATTTCACTGGATTACTCAATGCTTGACTTTGTGAATTTGTTCCATTTTACGTGATAGCTGTAATCTTAATGGATTGGAGAAAAGATTAATGCGGGTTGATATATAACTTATTACTAATCTTGGAAATTGTTAAGTTACTAATGTTGATGTCTAAATTAGTTGGTTACTAATGTTGAACTATATCTGAGTTATAAATTGTTAGGTTAGTATTGTTGATATATAAATTGTTAGGTCAGTAATATTGAACGGAATAAACTTGTGTTGGAAATCAATCAAGTAGACAATTTAGAAGGAGTAAAAGGATAAACTTGTGTTAAATTGTAGGGTTGATGGTAGTTGTGGCTTTCGTTGAATAATCATAGTTTGATATGGATGATGGATATTTGAAATGCTCACTCTATTAATTCTTCATAATAAACCATTAACTAATTATTTATCTTAATGACTGCCCTATATTTACGACTAAATGTTTAGAATACATTCATTTAATTAACTTATTGTGGTTGTGTTCACCCATTCCTTAAATGCTTGTTGTTTAGGTGAACATAAATTGGTGGAAGGGCTTTCACAATAGGTGGACAAACAGTAATTTTAATTTTAATTAAATTAAAATGAACTTAAATTGGAATTGTTGTGTCTGATTGATCATATGAAAAACCATATGTTGTTTAGGATTAATTAGATCCCTAACTTGTTGTATCTTCACCCTTAAGACTCATATTCCTACACTTCTATATATTTTCTCAGGAAAAATGAGTAATTGTAATAATTATTGGAAACAAAAGCTTGAGAGGCGGTAATTTGACCACACTAAAATATATTTCATTAGCGCGCACCATATAGAGGCAACTTTGATTTACAAGAATGGTAATAAAAAAATTGAATAATTTAATTAGTTTACAAATTGTGGAGTTGAAATCTGGCAAGACTACATGTTCAATCGTATTCTCTTTTCATTGCCAGAATACTTTTATAAAATAGTAGAGAATATATTTTGTATGTATAATCTCGACAGTGCACTGACGATGATGACACAGTTAGAAAAGGCTGAAAAAAGTATCCATCCATTATGGATACAATTCTCTAAGTAGAGCCTTCACCCAGATTCTGACATCTCGCGACACATGCATATTAAAAATGATCTTGCAAATAAGTTGAAGAAGAAAGTTTTCCAAGTTCTTTTCATATACCTTTATATGTCAATCATAGACATGCTTTTGCCTAGTTGGCCGCGTGTAAAATTTCATAGATTTTTAAAAACTAATATTAAATGGATGAAAATCATTCAAATAGGGCATCTTTTAAAAGATATCGAAAAGGTATATATACATATATATGTGGTCATAAACCGTATTTTCTTACATATGTCACTACTTCTTAAAGAAATGTTGAAGAGAAACGACAATAATCAATGCTCTTCTACACCCCAAGATTAATTCCCATCTCCTCCAAAATATCAATACTCTACTCCTGGAGATTCATTCTATTCCATCTCTAATTCATCAAATTCAAGAAACCCCTAATAATTTGACACCCCGAATTGTTGTTGTCAAGGGATCCCAAGCTAACCTTAAGAAGTGGATTTGGCTTTCCAGTGGCGGGGATAATCCAACTAATGATAAAGGAGATGTTTAGCTTTTTAAAAACCATTGTCTATCTCTCTAAATGATGATTGTGGGTGTCGAGGGCGAAGATAACTGGAAGAAGGTTGATCATGCCTTAAAGCATAACATTTGGGAGCAACTTAATAAGACATTTCCATTCCCAACTGGTTTGAAGCCAAAGGTTATTTCCAAAGTAGCTGATGCTTTGAAAATCTATCAGAAGAACCTTCAAAAGAATTTTCCCGAAGGAGGGAACGAGTTTTGATATTTTAGGGATGAAAGGCAAAGTTCCCCGTAATATTGAAATGCTCACTAACCAATGGATTGACTTTTTAGAGAATGAGGCTAGGCAGGAAAAACTGAATGAGAGGGTAAAAAATTAGCTGAACATAAAAGGTTGATGCCCACTAACTCAGAGCAAATTCTTATAATGATGTTAAGGTTGAATGGGTACAACAGACGAAGGGGACTCGGGAAAAAGGTAAAGACGTTAATCGGGTCACCTTGAACTTGCATGCCCGACAGGAAAAAGGAACCAATACATTCCAAGTCAAACTAGCACCGACTTTTGTGAGTTTTAATTTAGTTATCATATATATACACATTATAATGTTATTGTTGTTAAAATTTTAGTCCTAAATATAATATTATGTTACATGAAATTATATAGGGCATGTCTAGTAATCAGTCTGAGGGCAGCCCCAATGAAATTCAATCAGATGCATGAACCAAGGTGTTTAGGAGGGGCCATAAGGGGAGGACAAAAGACGTGGTCTCACGTATGCCAAGTACTAGAATACAACGCAATGAACCTTTATTAGACGAGATCTCTTCAGTGAGGGGCGAGGTGGCGAGAGGGCTGGAATATGATGCCAAGATGAAAGGAAAGGTGTCAGATCTTCAGAAGGACATGGCACTCCAAACGAATAAAATCCATGGGTTGGTTCAACTCTTCAATCAATGAAAGGGTTACCCCCTCATAGGCCTTAAACATTCCCCTATCATCCACCTGGAACATTCCCCTCCCAAATGCCTCCTCCTAGAACATTCCCCTCGCAAAGCCTACACCTGGAACATTTCGTACATCATCGTCATCCATAAATGTTAACTTTGGAGGGGCGTATTATATACAAAACTTGACCAATATAAGGGTTACTTCTCGTGTGTTTTAGAGGTATTTTATGAAAGTTAGTGCGAGAGAGAACTCGAAACAGTGAATGAAGCCAAAAATAAAGGGAGTTAAAGGGTATTTTCATAATTTTACAGCCTTAGTTCGAAGGTGGGGCCAACTGGAAAGTTGAAGATGACGAAGTTATAAGAATAATGGAAAAAATGGCACCCCAATCTGAGATTCGGTGAAAGAGTTATTCAAGTTTAAATTTTGAGAAGGAAATCTAAAGTCTAAAAGAAAAGAAGGGGCCAAAACAGTATGAAAAATCAAATCGACCTCCAAACCGGTTTAGGGGAAAACCAGTTCACAAGTACATTCGAACTGGTTTGGGGGGTCTGATACACTAAAATTTATTTATTTGCTGATTGGTTCTAAGAGTTGTATGTGGGTTGGACTCTTTAAAAACAGTGAATGTAATGTTATAGTTTAATTAGACTGAGTTTTAGTAAGTTTTCTTAGAGAATAAAGGAGAGGAAGACCTAAGAACCCTGGTATTCAAATTCCTCATAGAGAATAAACTTTCGTGATTCAATTCTCAAGGTTTTCTTCAATAAAGTTTCTTTATTTCTTCCTTGTTCTTCTCGTTTATATTCTTTGCGTGGGTTGTCTATTTTATGGGTTTACAAGATCTTCATGCATGTTTAGATATAATTTCATTATGATTTTGATTACATGCAACGTAGAAATCAATTGTTTTATTAATCACATCGTGTCCGGCAAGATTTCCAAGGGTTGGAATGCATGAACCCAACCCTAAGTGGTTCTCATGGATATAAAATATGTTTTTGGATTAAATAATTAATTGGAACGCACCATTTCATTAACGCGATCGTCGTAGGATTTTTAACCCCGTTTGCCCTAGGTAACCGGGGTGTTTAAGAATGCAACGAGTGTGATAATCATCTCGTCACGTACTTCATTTTTCTTCTTGATTATGTATTGTGTGGGTTCATTCCTTCATATATGTAATACTTGAAATAAATAAAGTCTTTGTTTCAATTAAATATTTAATTCTTGACAAGTTTTGTATCTGGTGAAAAAACTAGGGATTGGGGGATTGTATTCCGATCTTACCTTTCTTTCATATTAATAATTCGTAGTTTGTTAAATCTTGCATGCGTAGTTAATTTATCTAGGATTTCATTGCTTTCGTAGTAGTAATATACAATCTCATCAAAAATCATCTATTATTCTTGTTTTTGTGAGTCAGTCATTTAGGTTAATAGTTTTCCCTATAAGTCGTTACATATTCTTCATCTTAGTCCTTGTGTTCGATACTTGATTTACCAGATTATTACTTGAGCGACCGGTTTACACTTTAACCGTATATACTTGCACTAAAGACACTTTTTAAGTCGCATTAATATTGACCATGACCCCCCGTAGTATGGTGGTCAAGGATGTTGAACGTGACCCAGGTTCTCCCCTATGGGTCATAACTTTTGATCATGATCGCCAGTTTTATCATGCTTAATATTGTCATAGGTTTGGAACATGACCCATAGGGGTATTCACGGTCCAAAACCGTGACCATTGGTGCTATATGGTGTAGTGATGAATCTCGCAGTAGTCTCACTCACATCACCAAACACTTATATATTCCACTGTCTGATATCTTCCTTGACAAAACCTATCTTGGAAGCCAATCTAAAGCTGGAATTTCCCTCCACCACATAACTTAAAGGGATCCCGCCCTCCCTTTAACCCCCACACACTAGTAGAATTGGTCAATGATTCAATGGAACCCTTGCTAAGAATGACTAAATGATCAAGGAGAGACAAAGAGGGAATGTCTCTATTGCTAGACCATGTTAACAAGCCATCTTCAAGAGGAAGGTACAACAACTCCAACTCGTCAATGAAATCCAATAACTCCCTCATGAATATGCTTCTTTCCCCACCCCTAGTTATTTTAACGTGAATCGCACCTCACTAAAATATCCTCCCAAGCACCAAGGGACCCCCTAAACCCTTCTAACACCCACAAGCTCTTCTCATATCTCCCATATACTCGAGTCCTCCATCGGCCGTAAATCCTTGAGAAACTCTAGGTGAACCCATCATCTACATTTTTGAACAAGAAGGATGATGACCAGACACCTACCAAACTCTTCACTAAATCCACCACTCGGTAATCCCACATAATAATCACTCCTCCCAAAGAACCTGCATTATCGATACTATTCTATTTAAACCTTTTACCTCCTCAAATGGACCTAGCTACCCAATCATCCAACTGACTCAACTTAGTTTCCAATAGGCACAAAATGTTGAGTTTCCATTTTGCAATATCCCCGCTCACAATTCCACATTTATTTACATCATTCTACCCCTCACGTTCCACAAAATTAGCCTAAGTTTCATTAATAAACGAAATTATCTTAATTTTCCTCCTCCTTCGTATCCCCTCCCTTGACACCTCACTTCCTCATCCTAAAGCTACCTATTTTCTTAAATAAACAGATGGCCTTTCTTTTCTCCCCTCATAATCCACCCTCAAGTCCTTGCTAAATTATCCTATCATATGCTCCACCTATCCCTTACGGTCCTCCACCCACTCCTCATCCTCCCTATACCCAAGAGCCACATCATGTCTAGGTATTTCTAGTTTAACCCATAACTTCGAGTTACTTAATTCTATAAAATAACTTTCCTCCCCTATTATTCCCATCCTACTAGTTTCTCCAATGTCAAAAATGAGATAACCCCCATTAAAATTATAATTTGCGTTTACACTTGTAACCACAATGACCAATTTATAAATGTGAGGATTTTTTGTCCTCCCTCTGCTTTCCACGTCTATTTTACTTTTCTCAACATGTTTGATTTTTTACCTTTTTTTACTCTTCCCTTTTCCCACCCCCTTTTTCCCAGGTTTACCCGAATTAACGAAAGACTTGATATTTCATAGACTTATCATGGAATTTCCAAAATAAACCTCATTTCGACCATTAATTATAAGTGTTTTAAGATGTCCTATGACATATGATCAATGTTTGGAAATAGAAATCTCAAAAATAAAAAAAGAGACATGATGTAGAAAAAAGTATTTTAAATCTCTAGAGTGTTAAATGCTTTTAGTCAAATATAAGAATGTATATAAATAACAAAGGCTAAGCCAAATATACAATAGAGAATAAAGGCTAAAAGGCCCAAACCTCTCACAAACAAGAAAAATCCTAAAAAGGCCCACGCCTCTCTCAATAGAGAAGAAGCCTAGTTTAGATCAAACTAATAAACAAACTCCAACCAAGCAAAACTTTATCAACCCTCCATGCATGGGGTTAACAAAAAATAATCTAATGCACGCCTAATAACTAGAAGTTGCTAAAATCCCCTACGAAGCACTCACACAACTCAACTCATAACACCTAAAACATAAATAAAACAGCACAACACAAAAAATCTACCACTATCATCATAAACTACCTAAGCCATGTAACTAAACTCAAGAAGACCCACCACTATCTAAACATCAACCATATGAAAACCCACCATAGATTGATCACCCACTCAGTTATAACTTGTCAGAGTGAGAAACAATAAAGATAGTTTTATATTTCCACATAGACACAACCTGAGTTAAATCATTTGGACAACCACGAACCCCACAGATCAAGCCGCCACTCAAAAACTTGAACTGAGAATCATCTTATAGTTATAAACTCCACACAACCACTTCTCATGTAAAAATTTGATTTCTACCTATTATACTTTAATAAATTAACTTTATTTGAAATAATCATAACCATTGAGATCGTGAATCGGACTTATGGGAGAACTAACATTATAACACTATAAAAACTAGATTGCATGTGCTACGGACTCATTAGAGAACTCCGAATCTACAAAAGTATTCTATAATTTTGCCTTAAAAATTGATATTTCTCATTTTTATTGCATGATACCTAATGAATCAACCTTCAACTAATGAAATCAAAATGCATGGAACAAATAAGATAACGAGACAATCTGAATAGGTGATAGTTCTTACATATCTTCTCATGTTGATCATTTTATTTGCTAAGGCAGAAGAGGGCCAGGTGTGTTGAAAAATCTTTTCATATGCTTTAAGGTGATGTTAAGGCTTCACGTATATGTGGGAAAGTGTGAAATGATCCCGATCGGGGGAGGAGAGAATGTGGAGGGCCTCTCTAGGACACTGGTGTGCAGGATTAGATTTTTCCCTTGTACTTATCTTGGCCTTTCACTTGGGGATAAGTATAAATCTAAAACGTTCCGGGATTTAGTTATGGAGAGAATAAGTAGGAGGTTGGTCGTGTGGAAGAATGGTTATTTATCTGAAAGTGAGAGGTTAATGTTGATCAAAAGCATGATGTCTAGTCTTCCCACCTACTTCTTAACTATCTTTCCACTTCCATGTGTTGTTCATAAGAATATGGAGAAGACGATGATAGATTTTTTTATGGAGAGGCAATTAGGAAAAATTTAAATTTTGTCTGGTGGGGTGGTAGGAGGTTTGTAAACCTTTTGAGGAAGGAGGGACGGGACTTAAGAACCTTGAATATTTTAACAAAGCATTGTTAGGAGACTAGTGGTAGTGAGGTACATGATATGGAGGAGACTAGTGGTAGAGAGGGTGCATGCATTTAGCATGGGATACGGAGTGGGGATTTATGCTCATGGTATAGGTTAGTGGGAGAAAATTTCTAAGGAATGGGTCGACTTCTTTCGATTTATAGTGTCTCAATTGGAGAAAGGCGATAGGATTAGTTTTTGGAAAGATAGGTGGGGAAAGAATGGATCAATGCAGGAACAGTTTCAATTTTTTTAACTGGTTGGGGTTGGCTCCATTTTCATATATGGAGGAGGACATCATGCGATGGAAGGAAAACAAAAAAGGGATGTTTTAGTGAAATAAGTACTCCATTTTGAAGGGTTGAGGGAGCGGGATCCAAATAGCTCATTTTTCATGGAAGAAAATATAAAAGGTTAAGGCGCACCCAAAAGTGATGTTCTTTGCTTGGACCATGACGAAACAGACCATTTTGACATTTGAGGGTTTACAAAAGAGAAGGTATATACTGGCTAGTCATTGCTGGTCATGTAAGGAGGTGGAGGATCATACCAATAACCTGCTTTTACATTACAGGTTAACAAGAGGCCTATGGGAGGTTTTCATGTTAGTTAACCGGGTGGATTGGGTGATGCATGTGTCCTTTAGGGTAGTTTTAGAGGCTTGGAACACCTTATGGGGTGGAAGGTGGATATGAAATTATGAAGGCTGATCCCACACTATATCTTTCGAATATATTGTAGGAAAGGAATATGAAATCTTTTGAAGGGTTTGAGATTGTTCCCTCTACAATTCGTCATATTATTTTGAACACCCTCGTTAGTTGGTATAAGGAGAATCATGTCGCTTATATTCCTAACTTTCTAGAGTTTGTACGGGATCTCCATAGAGGTATGTAGGAGAGGCAGTTGCCTGGTAGGGGCCTCTTTCGGTATGATTTTTTAATATGTTTGTATACTCTTTGTGTACATCTCCCGCCCTCTTGACAGTTGGTTTTCTTGAGATTCATTTATTTATAAAAAATATCCTATTAATCAAACGTCTTTTTCACTCATAGAAAATCCCTTAAACTTTTTTTCTCTCTAGATTTTTTGACAAAATAATAATAATGAGTCAACTCTCTCCATATATATGATATTTCTCCATATGTGGTAAACCACAAGAACCATGAGTGGGAATGATGATCTCATCATCAATATCTCACACTCAAGTGTTTAAACATGAGAAGATATTACGATAACAATATCTTGGTTTGATTCGCAAAGAAAAAAACAAAATCTCTAAAAAAAATCTATTTTATAGAACAAGATCGAGGCCCACAAAGTAGTGTCGCAGTCATGACAAAAGTCTTCTATGATGTGAGGAATACGCGAGGAGGGAAATCACATAGGAAAGTTTGCAAAACTAGTAAAAAATGGTAAGAGCCAGTAACATGCAATGAGAATTTGCTTGTGCAAACTATATTTTTGTTGGCGACCGTGTCCCAATGGATATTAGAATTGAAAGGGAAAAAAAGTTATATAATTTTTTAGCCATAATAAGGAAAACATGATATACTTACCTAATGTACCTTTTTTAAAAAAGTTATATGAATATTTCATTCCATACTTATATCACAAGTACCAAGTCCATATCAAAGTACACGCACACACATAAAATCATTTTGTGATGGGCCTATCGATTAGGGTTGTATTTGACATTGGGATTGCATACCATACGCCAGTTATGATATGCTAGGCGTAATGGAGGTCGTTATATTGGATCATGTATTCAGAAGCACCCCCTTCGTGACGAGAGAATGTTATTTGGACCCCAACCCTTAACCGGGTTAGGTATGGACCCATTAATGGTGTTAGTGTGCACTGATCGCCCTTATATTATGTGTGTTGTGAGTACAAGAATTCACAATTAAATATTTCTAAAAAGCAAAGATATCAAAAGAGTAAAGAAAATGGCCTCAAAATAAGATTTTACGTGGGTCGAAAATCACCTACGTCCATAGAGGGGGTTCAAAGTTCTTTATTAATTTCTCAGAAGTTCGAAATAACATGCCCCTTTGCCCCAAGGTGAGGGTTGTTTTTATAACAGTAAAAAATAGTTGAGTTGTACAACAAAATCACCTAGATCCTTATTGGTCCATTAGTGATTCACATTTATCTCATCCGAGAATATACATAACTAGTTACGCCCGTAATTATCCACATGATCAGCCATGTGACACTATATTTGACTAGGGCGGCATGATAGACCTGCTCAAGATGCCGGGAGTTGGGACTTTATGGTTTAGTCACCATAATTTCCCTTAAAATTGTTTGCCAAAAATGGGCCAAAGAATTTTGTAGACTAGTATATAGTGGGACTTCGAGATTTGTAGACTAGTACATAGTGGGATTTTCATATATAGTCAATACTTATATATATATATATATATATATATATATACTTGTGTGATTGATGTGTATTTGTTTGAACATACGTACTAGGTATTTCTATCATTAGTAGGTTGGGTGTAGTGGTGAGTCCACCCTCGCATTGACTAGTAGGTGTTGGATTGATTCCCAAATCATAGTACTATTGCATGGCCACTACCCATGTGTGAGGTTGTGTTTTTATTTGGAGACTGATTGGGTGCAATGTGGTATGTTTATAACCCCCAAACATATGTTTATGACCGCCTCCATTTGTTTGTGTTTACGTTTAGGTTCGGTGGAAAGATTTCGACCCGGTGGCTCAATGTGATGTGTGATATGCCTGGAGCTTGATAGCACACGAGGGATGCATCCGCGAGGTCCCGACTCTTGGGATGCGGTTATACATATTTAGCGAGTGATATGTATGTATCTATTGCGTGTATATACTTTTATAGCATGGGTATAGCTATGTTATTACATTATGTGTATATTTGCTTATAGCACGTGTGTCATTATGTTATTATTTATGAACGTATACCTAATGAAGGTAGTATATACTTAGGTAATGATGATTATCAGCGGAAAGGTATTTGATAGAGGTTATTGTCCTAGTTAGACTAGGTAATATAATTAGGATAATAGAAATGAATGTGTAAGGTGCGCACTATAGATGAAAGGTGAGAATAAATCTCATCTGAGTGCGATAGGTGAATTAATTATGAGAGTAATACATTCTCTATTTTTAATTAAATCTCTTAAATACTTGAAAACTATTTTCAAATGTAATGCCCCGACCCAGATTTATGGGTTACCCAACAAGGTCCGACCCGAGTGTTAGGTGTGAAGTGCAATAGAACAACCTATATAATGTTGCTAATTCAGTTTTAATTTTAATTATGTTTTAGTTGTTAGCATGCAATTCCACTTTCAATATAAACTACGCGAGGGAGCAATAAGGAGCACCCCAAAGTTCAAGTAAATAGAGCTACTAATGTAAAGATAAATAAAATATATTTACCCGTAAAATGCCCTCAAAATACGAAATCGTTCCCAACCTATCGTAAAAAAGTAGGGATGTGAGCTTATGACCATTGGGATTTATACAAACATTATAGAGACGAACGGAGGAAAGGAATACTCACACGTTAAAACCCCATGTATGCAAAAATATGTATATATCAACATACGTATACCTTTGAAAATGCATATGCCAATGCATTAAGCGTTTTGCATTCAAAAAATCTTACTGATCAAGATTAATTTACCTTAATCTAGTAATGAATTCCTTTATTAATACTTAGCCTTTTTAACTTGCTTAACATACCCAGTTCAACACTTGAAACCATTACACTTTATTTTATTCGAACCCATTCCTTTACCGGAATTTAACCCGTCATTTTCATTTGAAAGTACTTTAGTATTTTCATTAATTTATACAACCATTTCAACACACACATTCGTTGAGTTAGAAAATACATATTTAATTTTTGAAAATCCTTTTTACAATACATTCTTGTGTTAAATATGGGTTTCACCATTTAAGTTTCTTAGCCACCCATTTATCCACTTTCTTTAATCTCTTGCCTTCTCTTATGGACATTATTATATTTACACATTAACTTGTCCATTTCACCTTTACGAAACATTTATTGCATTCATTCAAGTTAGGTTTTATTAACACATTTACAACACAACCCATTTCTTGATATGTTACACATCTTATTTAACTTTTCTCTAAATCTTTATATACCTCATACTTACACGGGCCCCACAATGACGGCTATGTGCAGCATATGCTCTGGCCAGTGGTTTAGGACTTTTCATTCAAGGGCCCCAGGTCCTTCTTGCTTTATCCAAGTGTCGTCCGAGTACCTTTAATGTGTTTTAACATTTGACAAATGTCCACATTATTTCCTTTCCTTTTTACCCAGCTGAAGCCAAACCTCGGGACTTTACCGCCCCAATTTGTGTTACACTTGAAAATTTTCCATTTTGTGTCCTTTATACTTTAACCTTGATTTTTGTTTCGAAAATCATATTCATTTATGACAACTTTGTGTAACACCCTTTCCAACATTTTTATTTCATAAAAATGTTCCACTTTAAGTAAAATTACCATTTTACTCATTTTGTTTCCAAAATCACACTTTACACCATTTCACCCAAAAAATACTATTAAGTTATACACACCAACTTCTTAAGTGTTTTAACCCTTTAACACATTTTACCCTTTAACCCTTTTAATTCCCTAAGTGTTAATATTTCACAACATTAGGAAGACCACTTCATGTTTGCCCATTAACACTTAATTTACTTTTTATCAACTTTCATATTTGTTTGCTTCTTTATTCAAGGAATACATTCACACTTAAGACTACTTCTATAAGATAATTTTCCTTTCTTTTATTTATCATGTAATCATTTAACTTCATACACAATATATCTTTTAGTCCCACTTACACGTCCTTTGAAGACTAAAATTCCAAGTTTTATTATTTCTAGTTTAAACCCAAAAAAATATTCTTTAAACTTGTTCATTCATTCAATATCAAAATACTACAAGTTTATATGCATAAGAAGATGGATTTTGAACCCAAAAATCCTACTACATGGTTTAAATATATTTTTCACCAATTATTTGCATAATAATTGTTTATTTCCAAATATTTTATTCCATAAAATATTCAACACCACTATTTCTAGAACTGCTCATTTCTACAAAATATACTCTCTTTCAATATTCCAAACCTTGATATATTTACTTATTCTTTATTTTCAATAAAATATCATTTTAAAAAAAAACACATTTATCGCTAACATTTTATTCCATAAAATGTTTTTCATCAAAATCACAAGAAAATACCATTTTCATAGAAACATTAACTTTCAATATTTTAAAACCTTGGAATAATTATCCATTCTTTATTTTTAACAAAATAACAAATTTTCTCAACATTTTTATTCTATAAAAATGTTTATTATTTGCTTACATAACAAATAAACCATTAAACTAAATTCACCCTACTCAAATAGTCTAAATACAAAACTAAATGCAAAAATATCATTCTTACACTAAGAGTAAGGGTTACCCACCTCTAATGGCTCTAATGGTGGTGTTGGTGTAGAAGGAACAACCCCCACCTCTAAAGGTGGCCTCAAAGGTGTTGCCAAAAGCTCCTCCAAAATATCCATTGAACTCCCTTATACTCCATTAAAACCCACTTCATCATCTTTAAGAAAAGCTCCATCTTAATTTTCCAAAACCCCCCAACAACAATATATAACCGTGGATGTAGGATTTTTTTCATAGCTAAACCACGTTAGAGCCATTATCAGACTAAGATTAGGTCTATACTAATTTTAGACATCAATAATGGGGAACAATAGTTGCAAAGAACCAAGTATACAGATCTGATAAGGTAAAATGGTGGGAAGTTCAATAAATATTATGTGTCATAATCATGCAAAAGAGATACATGCCATCCATTAAATTACTCTGATCTAGTGGACCCTTGGTGTGATGTGTTAAAAATCTACCGACGAGCTCAGTCCATACCTAAATCACCGTGGGTGTCTCTCGACCATTATGTGGATAGCCGAGAGTGAAGACTAAAGGTAGATTGTTGTGATCTTTAATGACCTCACAAGACATATCCATCTCAAATGGGACCAGTTTTTAACTAGTTATTTAATAACTGGAGGAATTTATGAGTTTATTGTCTATGAATGTTATATTAAAAAAATCACCTCATCATTATCTAGTAAAAGGTTAGGGTTTTGTGTTGTTGTGCTATTAATTATGATCGAGCTATCCTCTCCCTCAACATTAGAGTACATTATGATTATCTTTGCAGATCATTCATCACCTTCATGTTAAAATTTTTTATGAATGATATTAAAAACAAGGATGTACAAATGCCATAATATTTTGATAAATTATAATCCCCAAATGAATGTTGTGGTCCTACAACGATAAGAAAATATACTCTTTACGTGATGATGAGTTAATGCAATTTATGATTCAAGTATTGATTAAATACATGAATTTTCTCTTGGTTCATATAAATGTATTTCACTTTTTGATAGTAAAATACAATGACAGTTGAGCATAATGTCAAACTGATGTTGATTTTCAAAGTTTTTTTATGGAAAAAGTTGTGAAAATTTAATGTTATATGCAAAATTCGTACATATATTAGTTTATAGAAAAAACAAATTCCTTTTTAGTACTTTGTGAATGATTAGAAAAAAGTATCTTATTTGATCCTTTTTTCATTTTTAAATAATTTGTTATTCATTTATTGGGTGCATTATTGTTCCTCAGCATTATTTCACAAGTATTATTATTACGTTCGTCAATATAATAAGTTTTTGGTGGATAGAAATATAAGGTACGAGAAATCGTCCATGTAATATTGAGAAAAGTATTTTCTATATAGTTCACTACAAATTCGTTTTATTATACGCTTTGATTTTTATATGTTGCCCCGTTCGTGCTTAATTTATTTCTTTCGATACAAATGGTGGACCTAAAAATCACGACTTCGGCTCATCTTTCTCACTAGTATTAAATTTATATAGTATTTAGAATATTTTTGAAAATTTGTCTACAAAGCATTATATCAATGTTATTAGAGCAATATGGTAAGTAATTGTCTTAGTTATGGATTTATTATTTAATAAAATTAGTTTTTTTTGTTTTAATGTGAACCTATGACCATAGTGTTTGCATTATTTTATATATTGCTAATATCTTTTCATAAGAACCTAAGCTATTATAATTAAAATTTAAATAGACCGAATTTAGTTGTTAGTTTATGTTAAAATTTGTCGTATATATGAAATTTTTGAATTTTTAGGTTAACATGCATTTGCGATTGAAAAAACTTTAGTTCAAGGAATTTGAGATAAAAATGTGACCAAAAGTGTCCATACATATTTTATATGTCATGTGACACCAAATTCCTAATGAAGCGGTGATCGTATCCATTTCCAAAAACCTTCCTCAAATGCCCCCCGGATGTGTGTTTGTGTGTGTTTTGTTAGTATATTAGTATTATACATGTATATTTCTCTGTGTTTTGTGTGTAGTTTTGTTTCATGTAATTATGTGTGGTTACTTACCTAATCATATTTGTGTCTAATGTTTAGTGCTTCTTATGTTTAGTTGGGTATTAATTTATATAAGTCTAATTATGAGTAAATGTTACTTTATATGTTCTAATCACCAAGGAGAGTGAGGTTCGTAGGGAGATCAATCAGTTCTATGAGAGGCTGTATACGAAGGTGGAGACATGGCGACCGAAGATCGATGGGCTTCCAGTGGCGAGCATATCTAGGGATGAGGCGATTCAGTTGGAAAGGCAGTTCACAGAGGAAGAAGTGGTCCAGGTTCTGAGGTCGATGTCCGGAGATAAGGATCCTGGTACGGATGGTTTCACTACGACTTTTTTCCAGCATTGTTGGGAGGTTATCAGGGTGGTTGTGATGGTTGTTTTCAGCGAGTTCTATGATAGGGGTTACTTTTTGAGGAGCCTGAATGCCACATTCATTACTTTGGTTCCCAAGAAAGGGGGGGGGGGGGGGGGCTATGGATGTGAGAGATTTCAGGCCAATTAGTTTGGTTGGTAGCGTGTATAAGCTCATTTCTAAGGTCTTGTCGGTTAGACTTAGAAGTGTGATGGATCCTCTTATTTCATATGCTTAGAGTGCGTTTGTGGGTGGTCGTCAGATCCTTGATGATGCGCTAGTAGCGAATGAGTGCATCGAGTCCAGGATGAAAGGTGGGGATCCTGGTATTCTATGCAAGCTTGATATTGAGAAAGCGTACGATCATGTGAGCTGGGAGTTTCTTCTTTATTTGCTCAGGAGGATGAGTTTTGGGGAGCGGTGGTGCAGGTGGATTAAGAGGTGTATTTCTTCTATCAAATTCTCAATTCTTGTTAATGGGGTGCCTGAGGGGTTCTTCAAGAGTTCGCGTGGGCTTAGGTAGGGTGACTCATTGTCTCCATTCCTCTTTATTCTGGTTATGGAGGTGTTTTCTAGGATGATGAGCAGGACGATGGAGAGGGGTTTTGTATCAGGGTTTTCTATTCGGAGCTCTGTTTCTGATCTAGTTGAGGTCTCTCATCTTCTATTTGCGAATGATACTATTATTTTTTGTGGGGCGTCTGTGGATGAGGTGGGGTCTCTGCGATTGCTTCTGGTATGCTTTGAGGATGTGTCGGGTTTACGTATCAGTGTCGGGAAGAGTGAGATGATTGTCGTGGGTGAGGTTGGAAATGTGGGTTACTTGGCCCGTGTTCTTGGTTATCGGGTCGGATCTCTCCCTTCTACTTATCTTGGCCTCCCTTTAGGGGTTATGTTTAAGTCTTCTTTGATGTGGAATCCGGTCCTTGAGAGGGTTCAGAGGAGGTTAGCAGGTTGGAAGAATGGTTTCCCATCTAAAGGTGGTCGGTTGACTTTGATCAAAAGCGGTTTTTCTAGCCTTCCGACATATTTTATGTCCGTTCTCCCTTTGCCTGGGTCTGTTGGCAAAAGGCTTGACAAGAGTTGGGATGAGATGTGTAGGCCGCTGATTGAGGGTGGGGCTAGGGTTAGGAGCTTAACCCATTTCAATATGACTTTACTAGGGAAGTGGTTGTGGCGCTTTAATAGGGATGGATGAAGATTGTGGAGGAGAGTGGTGGTCACTAGGCATGGGGCGGGAACGTATGGTTGGGATCCTATTTTGGGGCGGGCTGCTCATGGGGTGGGGTGGGGGAGGTTTATAGCGCGTGGGTGGGGGAGGTTCTCCCTGATCACCTCCTTCCAGCTTGGGAGTGGGAGTAGGATCAGGTTTTGGAAGGATAAATGGGGTGAGGGGGGATCTTTGGAGGCTCTCTTCTCGGGGATGTTTAGACTTGGGATTGACAAAGATGGGTTAGTTGAGAATCATAGGCGAAGGGAGGGGATTAGTGAGGTGTGGGATCCAAAGTTTAGGAGGGGACTCCGAGATTGGGAACTGGAGGAGGCAGATATGTTCTTCGAATGACTGAGATTGGCATCGGTTCCGTCTATGGGGGAAGATGGGTTGGGGTGGTCGTACTCTCAGTATGGCATGTTTTCAGTTCGGAGTTACTATACTATCCTAAGGGGTCGCGGTGGTGCTTTTTTCCTGTGGAAGTCTATTTGGAAGTGCCATGCGCCTCCAAAGGTTTGCTTCTTTGTGTGGACAGCGGCCAGACATGCCATCTTGACTATTGATGGGCTTCAGCAAAGAGGTAGGAGGATGGCCAGTAGATGTTGGTTGTGTAAAAAGGAGGAGGAGACGACCAATCACCTTCTTCTACACTGTGAGGTTACTAGGGGTCTTTGGGATTTGTTTTTGTCTTTATGCCAGATTGCTTGGGTCATGCCTCGTTCAATGATCGAAGTGCTAGTGGCGTGGAGGAGGCCTAGGGGTTGGTCAGGACCGAGGGTGGTCTGGATGTTGGTCCCCCACTGTATATTTTGGACTATGTGGTTGGAGAGGAACAGGAGATGCTTCGAGGGGGTTGATCTTTATCCTCCTCGAATTCGGTACAGTTTTCTGTGCCATCTTCTTACTTGGTATAGGAAAAGACATGATTCGTCTTTGTCTATCCTTTTTGAGTTTTTGGAGGAATTCTAGGGGCTTGTGTTGATTGTGTTGGGTCTCGTTCCTTCGCTTGTTTGCTTTGTATACTTCCTGTATACGGGATTCCTCCCCCCTAGGCGTGTTGTTTTATTAAATCATTTACTTATAAAAAAAAAAAATATTTGCAATTTTATTTATGTGCCTATATTTTATAAAAATATCTGTTAATATATACATTTTTACTATTTCTATTTTTCTTTCATTTTTATTCTTCTCTCATGTCCCACACTCCTCTCTCACTCTCCATTCCACTTCTCCTCTGAGTTTTCCCAAACCCGTAAACCCAGCAACTCCATCTGTAAACCCTTAATATTTTGTTCTAATTCAAATTTTCCCCCAAAACCCTTTCCTAAACCATATGCTCACATTATATAAGGAAACATCAATAAATATAGAGGAAGAGGATTCTACAAATTTTGAGAGTTGTTTATTTTCTTCAATTTCACGAGTAGTGTGTAGGATTAATTTCGCGTGTAGATTTTCTTCTTGTGTCTTATTTTAGAGTGTTTGAGATTTTTTTAAATTGCTCCAAAGAAGATAATATTTTATGGATAAAATAAAAATAGTGGATGAGTAAGCCCACCACCAAGGCATATAGACCAAAAATCCGAATGAGGAAGTGTTATATAAAGAGGCTTTATTGCCCACTTGTTAGCGCGAGAACCCTTGCAAAGGGTGATTTCAATAAAAATCGCAATGCCAAATTTAATTTTGTGGAAGCAACTTATAAATTGATTTTATCCTTTTATCCTAAGCATGCATCTATGGTGATAAAACAGATAAATCAAACATGCAAATATGATAAGGCCAAGTTTCAGAAGAAAAAAATAAAAAACTTTATTTCACTATGAACAGTAAATCGCAACTTACAAAGAACACAATGAAATATGCAATGGATTGACTGCAACAAATCCACAAGAACACGCAATTTTCTCTTTATCAAGGAACACACGCAAGCACTTCCAATGACCGCAGTTGTCCGTCAGCCTCATCCTTCATCTTTCAACAATGAATCCCTGCAGGTATTATAAGGTCAACAATGGATATCCTCTCCACCAAGGTGTATGAACAGATATAAAACTTTCTAGTATTATAAATTAATTCACAAGAATCATATTCTAGGATGCTTTGTTGTGAATGAAAAAGTGTTTTGGAACACAAAAACTTGAAGAAATTTTGTACCACATATGAGGAAATGTACTTTGCAAAAGTCTTGAACAAATTCAATCACGAAATGGGTATTTATAAAAAACTTGAGTCGACGGGGTCGTTCGAACGACATGCAAAGTCGTTCAAACGACATCAAGATGTGGTTATAACGACATGTTCATGTGGTTCAAAGGACATCAAGAGGTGGTTAGAACGACATGTCCATGTGGTTAGAAGGACATCTTAATATGGTTAGAACGAGTGAAGTGAAAAATAAAATTTTAAAAACTCCATCTACAGTAAACTTAAAAATCATATTTTTGAAAATGAAAAGCCAAGTTCGTATTTTGATAAAAATTAAAAATCCCAAACATATTTCCATAAATTAATTCAAACTCTAAATCGTTTCATACCTTTTTGAGATGTTGGGAAGTCTTCAAACTTTGAGATGCTTGAGTTCAGTTCGTCTGCTCGGTGCATAATCATTTGTAACGGGATACGCCAAACTAACCTAACACTATACTATGAAAAATGATAGAAAAATTGGTCTTACAGATTTTTCTTGTAATCATTATGAGTATTATTAAATGAAATAAAATGTTTTTTCATTTTAGGTTTTTTCCTGAAATTTGTGAATTAGAAATTTTCTGTTATGGCATGACTTGGATACCTAGATGTTTGTTTAGGAATTAATTAAAATTGGGTTTAATTGATATAATTTAAAATGGACAATTTATTAATTTAGGGTTTAATTAGAATTTATAAATCACCGCACAATCGATATCACATAACTTCGACTCTAGCGAGTGGTGTTAGAGCGGGTTGCACTAATTTACTGTGTTTGATCTTGTTTACCTGCTTTTGGGGAGATTTTTTTCATTGCTCTTGTGATTATATTCATTTCTCTCAATGGATTCTCCTTGTTTCAACGATTTAAATAGTTTGATTTTGACGTTTGCAAAAGGAATTCAATTTTTTTAAAAAGAAAATTCTCATTTTAAATCTGCTATGAATATTTTGCAAACAATTCAAAATCAAGAAGATTTTTATTGTGAGAAATTTGTTGCTTTCGACCATAACTTTAATGCTTTAAAATTGTCCAAAAATGAGAGTGATGAAAGAGTCCTATTTTTAGAAAAAGAATTGGAGGACTTTAAAAATTCTAGGATTTGTGTTTTTGCCAAAGAGGATAAAAATATTTTAATCGATGATTTTTTGCTAGATGAGAAGGCTCTTAGGGAAAAGTTTATTTCATTGAGGGGGAGAGATTTACCCTTTTAGGAATCGTTGAAAATTTCAAAAAGGCGTCCCTAAAATTGGAAGAGTCTAATTCTTTGCTTGAGTAAAAAAAATTGTAGTTGAAAAATAATTTAAAAGACTCAAGTAGTTTGTGTAGTGATGGTAATGGCTCGTATTATTATCATGTTTCTAGTGTTAAAGCCAAAATCATTGTTTGTTTTAGAGGGTCAGCCAAGTTCAAGGACATTAAAAAATCTCACACCATATGAACCATTCCCCTTGTCTACACTATGGTAGGAAAGGTAACCTTAGGTGTTTTTGTTTTAATCTTCGAAAAGTTCCTAGGAATTTGAAGTCTAGTGTTCCCATGGCTCCCAAAATCCCTATCTGACATTTCATATATAATTGGGCTAGAAAATCACTTTTAGAGTCGCTAGATGGTAAACTAGTTGATTCTCACATGCTTGCACATGATTCGTCTCTTGTTATATCATATAGTTGATTTCTTGCATGATTTGTTTGTCATACGCTAGTTTTGCTTCATGATATTTTTTTTGCCATTGTTATGACATGTGTGCCTTTTGTATTATATTTTTCTTTTATTGAGTCATATTTGAAAAATACAAAAATATTTTTGGTTTTATATATATTTTTTAAATATAAAAGATTTTGTTTCTCGAAAAATATTTGGAAAAATAAAAAAAGATTTTCGATTTTTTGTGTATTTTATTTTTACTCATTGGTAGGGCATATTGGTGTGTTTGACTAGAATTCACTACGCAACTTCATGTGGATAGGACATTTGGTTATGTCTTTAGATACTTGAATTGATCTTAACCATATTTATGGAGTTATTTCGACAATGACTTGCTTTATGGATTCGACTTTGGGTATGCCTCCACACACATATGCACGAGCTTATTGAATTTTAACTTCGCGATGTACATTTGATCTTGGTGAGATGTTCTCTAATCAATCTTTTCATCTACATATTTGTTTGATTATGGAGGATTTATGTAGGTAAGAACCGTTGCTCGTGAGGATTTGTTTTGAATTGAAAATATCATGAGTAAAAACAGTAAAGGGCTATGAAAGGAACACTTATCTTTTATGATTAAGCCAGCATTTAAATCGGACCTAAAAAAGTGTGGCATAGTATAAATAGACAAAGTCCAAAGATGTTTAAAAGAACCCGAAAAAACTAAGGCAATAAAAATAAAGATATGCCAAAAGGGACAAAATTTGTTTAGTGTGATATATTCATTCATTCAAAAGAAAAGAAAACAAATATTTTGAGGGAGTTCGATGGAAACATCAACGGGTTTGCACAGTGAAAATTTATCCTAATTAAGAATATTTTGTCATGATGCTATTGATTTGTAGAACCATTAAAATTCTAGGCTTGTGTGCATTGTGCTTGTTTTGTTCATTAAGTATAACTTTATTTGTCACGAAGGGATAAAACTTAGTTTGATAAAGTTTTATGGTCAACTAGAACTTCTTGAAAAAATTTGAGTGTTTGGGTTGTAATTCTTTTATTTCTAGTTCACACCCACTCATTCCATTCCACACATTTGTTACACCTCGTGTGTTCGAAGACATTGGAATTTAATCTTTGTGGTGAAATAAATCTATTTTATTAGGACTGTCGGATGAAAATTTAGGGTGCATGATTGCTCTCGGGTGGGTCGAGATAGTCAGAATGACTGTTCGGGGGTTGAATTTGGGTTCTGGAGTATTTATGATCTAGTTTGACCCGAATATGGGTAAACGACTCATTTTAAGTGTGTATTATCATTTAAAGTTGGGTGTTGTTAGAGATAAGGGTTATTTAGTCTGAAAAGATTTAGGCTAATATCATTTTGAGAAAACCCTGGAGAGAGAGAGACAATAAAGGAAGAAGAGGAAGAGAAGAAAAGAGGAGAAAACCTGGAGCTTTGGAAATTTTTGGCTCAAATATGCGTATTAAAGGAATATTCAACCTCTAAAACTTTTAAGCAAGTGATTAAACTTGCTAAATTATTGTGTGTGTGAGTTATCTCAGAATTTTGTTGGTGATTTAGTTGATTTTGAGCTTGAATAATTAAACTATAGAATTTGTTGTTAAGTTCTTGAATTCGAAAATATATATACATATATGTGTTGGTTAGTTGATGAAAATGGTGGGTATAATATATGGGATGGGTTTTGATGTTAGGGTATTCTTGGAGTTAATTATAATTGGGTTTTAGATATGTAGGGAAAATCTTGTAAAGTTTAGAACTAATGGTTTTGAGTATAAATCTTGTAGGATTAAAGCTGCACAGCACCGGGCCGGTTCGGGTAGAAGACCATCGGATCGGTTCGTTTTAGTATTCTGGACCAATTCATTTTCAGAGGATATAGGATCAATTCGGTCATCTAAAGTTTTCTGTTATTTCTAAAGGACCGGGCCGGTTCATTTTTGGGGACCTTCGGTTCGGTCCGGTCACTGCAGTTTGTAAATTCTTGTGTTCCTCTTTTCTAATTGGGTTTAGGGCTTGGAAACCCTCTAGTATGATACAATATGTATGTTTTTGAGATAAACGTTGGGTATATGACATGACGCAATAGTTGAGATACATCGAGGATATTATGGAGGTATATTTAGGAATTTAACATATCGAATCCTTTCGTAAATTCTTCGGGTAGTAGGAATTTACTTCACGCCGAATATGGAGTGGATGCGAGAGGAATATCGTGTGTCCTTAGTGTTGTTAAATTGGGTGACTATTCATATCATAGGTGTGATGGATTAGTAAGTTTCAAGTGAGGGATTGAATAATAAAATGAATTGGGAAGGTATGCGAGAGTGTTTGGTTAGTATATGAGATTTACATACATATAGCTAGATTCATTACTTTTTACATGCGGGCGTGAGATGGTAAGTATATATATATATATGGCATGAATGTATATACCTTGTGTGATGGTTTGTATATATGATGTGCATGTGTATATGTTTCTAGTGTATATGATATATATTATGTGGTACATACCCCTCTAGTGCTATCATGGGAAGTTGCGCGATGTGGTTGAATCCCCCTGGCTTGAGGAGCAGGGAAAGTATAGTCCCCAGGTCATGACGTCCAGTAGTTTACCGTGTGCGAGGTAGGGGTAAGACGTCTTGGGTATGATTCGTCTTACCTTTAGGTGAATAACTATGGCCTTTTCCCGTACCCTTGTGATTTGGTTTATATCAAGCCGGTGTGAGAGTCTGACCACTGGTAACCCAGGATATGTGAGTAATTCCCTAAAAGATGATAGCATTGTAGAGACTGTTAGTATACATATATTGTGTGTGTTATGTATGTGTACTTGTTAGAGAATGATAAGTTATGTATAATACGTGGGAATAATATTATACAAGCTTTATAGATAGTGTGTGATATCTTAATATTATAACTAGAGCATGTTATAAAGATGTGTATTATGTTTTGTCTTTTGTAGCATGAGAGTGGATGAGCATACTTTTATGTCGATAGACGGGAAGTAAGGGGTACGTACTATGGATTGAGGGCCTAACAGATTCTCACGACTGACAGTGTTAGGTGGTAATGTATCGGGGGCTTCCTTATTTGTATTTCTATTTTCGAGACGTCCCACGCACGAAACTTAACGCAATGTTGGGCGTGGGGAGATGTTCGGTGCGGTCCTTAGTACTCAGATTTATGTGAAATAACGGGAGAATATTAGTAGCATTAATGATAATGTGTGATATCTAATGCTAATAACTCGTGAAAGTTAATAATTAGAAACCCATAAACTTATAATTTAGATATATTAAGGTACAAGTTTGGGCGTAAACTTAGAAGACGATAGAAGAAGAAGATAAAGATTATGTTTTAGATCTAGTGGGTTACGCGAAGGTGGTTATGCATAGATTTAAGACGAATTTTCCTTAGGATGTATCGGGTACCTTATTTGAGGTTCATATGCTTATGTTTAGGTGCGCGCTATAGTTGAGGAGTGAGGATAAGTTCCAAGAGAGTGCGACACCTCTTTAATTGTGAAATTGGTGCATTCATAATTATTATGCATTTTAATTCACTTGCTAAAATTATTTTCAAACCTCAGGCTCTGACCCATTTATATCTTTTCTCTTGCTATACATATATTGTAATATATTATAGGTATCCCACCGCAAGGACACCAATGATGCCTATTATGTCCAGAGTCCTTGGAGCTGTAGCAGATGCAGAATTTTGCAGGATTTTTGTTGTAGCCGCTTCCTATTTTTTTTGTAAATCTTGTTAAGGACCCATTTTTGTATATCGGGTATGTAACCCCAAGGGTTATATATATATGTAGCTCTTTTATGCTTTTATCACTGGATGTTGTATTTTTTATGGCCCGACAACATATTCGGGCATATCCTTTGTTGTTCATGTGTATATATTAACATGTTTTGTAGTTATTATAAATGTTGGTTTGTCGTTTCTTGTATGTTTCTGGAATTTTAGCATCCATTTATTTTATTATTGGGTAGTTTGTTATGTTTTTTATTAGATTCTATAGTTGATGTTGAGAATGATCCACTTGAGATTCATTTTTTATCTTAGTATAGGGTTGGCCACCCGTTATTATTTTCAGCGGGGTGTCACAAGATTTGGTCACATCGATACTATGCTAGTGTGTATGACTTATGTATTTTATGTCGTAGTTTATGGTCGTTTATACCTATAGATGCGTGTCGAATTTTCTTAGATATATTTTGCATATATTATATATGGTATTGCATGTTTTATTTCTGAAATTTGTTTTTGTTTGAAAAAATTGAAAATTTTCAAAAATAGTTGGTGTTTGTCTGCCTTTGAGATTATCATTACCGTGGGTACCCTTTCATTGACTAGGCCCATAAGAGTAGCCGACCAAGCCCAAATGAGAATAAAAGATGCCCGACCCAAATTTTGAGTTCTATATGACGGTTAGAATAAAGAGAAATGGCCAAGTCCATCCCTAAAATATCGGATGAGATATTAAGGGATACTGGGCTAACGTGTTGGTTATCAACACTCACTTTTTCTGAACGGAATATATATTATACCCCTGGGCCAGGGCAAAGGGCATGTGAAAAACTAAGTCAAGATTTACTTAATAAGAATAGTAGACCTCTCCGTGAATGTGGGAAATTATCCTAACCACATATATTCTTGCGATGTGTGATTGTGATTGTGATTGCTGCTGTTTCTTTCATATTAGTGATTGTTTTCCTTCATAAATTGTTTGTGTTGAAATTTTTGTCACCACAATTGGCGCCGTGTATGGGAAACAATTATTTTTCCTGTGAAAACCTTAACCAATAAGAACCAACGATGTCCCATCACAGAAGTAATCATCCTCAAAAAGGAGATATTCAGCAGCAGTCGGATCCCCCGAGGGTAAGGTGTGAAATGCGCCATTCAAACCCAAGACTTCGTCAGGAGAGGCAAGTCTCTGAAGAAAGTTGAGGGCCACCCATGTCTACATACATATCTAGGTTAATTGATGCCTATGAGGCCAGACTCCAAGAGCAGGAGGAGGCCACTCGCCAATGGGAGAACTATAATGCTCACCTTAAATGGCGACTGGAAAGACTGGAGAGAGAACTCTATCGAAATACAAGGCGACGCCACACCAGGACTCCTCGCCCTCAGGTGAGAAAATATCACAACCGAGTAGGAAACCCAAGACGTGGATCAGAGATAACTGAGAGACCCATGTCACCTGATAACCGTTCTGAATAATTGTAACCAACTCTCCGGTATAGGAGTTCTGATCGTCATGATGATGATATACAAAGTATGGTTCGAAGAGAGATGGACTAGCACCCAGCTCACTGTGGTGCCAGGTCAACAAGGGAGCTAGAAAGACGAGCTCTCAAAACTCAGATGAAGTGCCCTTTTTCAAGGGTAATAAAAGAAGAAGAAGCCCCGAAGAAGTTTGCGATTCCCAGGTTTAATATTTATGATGGAAAAACTGACCCCATCGATCATGTTAGGCAAGCCACGACTCCGTAGAGTCACAACGATGCACTCATGTGTCGAATATTTCCCTTGAGCTTGCACGATATGAACCAGATGTGGTTCGAGAATCTACCTTATCGATCCATCTGGAGTTTTAAATCTCTGGCCGAGCTACTTACAACTCACTTCATTACGAGTAGTACCCATCCGAAGAGGATGGATGCTTTGCTTACTATGAAGAAAAATCCATAGGAAAACCTCAGAGAGTAAGCGAAGAGGTATTGGTAAATGTTCAACGAAGTCGAGGATTGCTCGGAGCATGTCTCCATAACATTCTTCAAAATAGGCTTGCTAGATCTTGCCTCCTGCACCAGCCTTTAACTAAGAAGGAGGCCACAACCATCGACGATTTGATGGACCGTAATGAGATATACACTATAGTCAAGGATCTTAATACAATGGAAAATGTTCGTGCAAAGGCTAGAAAAGGGGCCGAGAAGACTGAACCGCCGAAGAACGAGAATAAGAACGGAGGCAAGAATGGCTCTAAGAATGTAAACAAGAATGATGCCTCAAAGGAATTTCAAGCTGCAAACACAGTCTTCCAATATATAATATTCTTATAGAGATCAAGGATGAGCCATTTATCAAATGGTCGAGGAAGATAAAAGGAGATCCTTACAAGCGGAATAACGCACTAAAGTGAGCATTCCACAAGGAGGACAGGCATTAAACTGAACACTGTAAATCCCTAAAGACTCACCTCAAGGAGTTGGACCATGTAGGGCATCTTAATGATTTTGTAGAGAAGAAGACAGATAAAGCAGCAGCGAATGGTGAGCACAGGCCTGATAATGTCCTTGAGGAGGGTATTGACCATGTATTTGCGATCATACATGGGACGTTAGAACTCAAAAAGATTCAAAGAAATGAAGCTTGAATGGAAGTTAAGAAGCATACCGTAGTCATCCAAACATTCCAGATTGACCTTGCTACGTCTCAGGAAGGAAAGCGTCGGCGGTCAGAGGACGTCGATTACAATAAGCATATTATTTCACAGATGAAGATTTGGTGGGAGTGAGAACCCCTCATCAAGACGCACTAGTCATTACACTCAGGATATCCAATTATGATGTCGACAGGTTGCTCGTCGACCAAGGTATCTCATCCAAAGTAATGCACCTCAAATTATTCAGTAAGTTGAAGCATAGACGATCTCAAGGAAGCCACTGTTCCGTTGATCGACTTCATTGGGAAGATCACAATCCCTCTAGGAAAGATTGTACTGCCAGTCAGGGAAGGAAACATCTTAAAATTGATTGAGTTTCTTATTGTTGATATTGAATCGTCATACCAAGCCATCCTCGGATAGGGATGGCTCCATGCATTGAAGGACGTTCCATCAACCTATCACCAGAAATTAAAGTGTGTAACTGATCGAGGAGTAGTTGAGATCCATGGAGACCTGGCTACGGCAAGGAAGTGTATCATCGTGGCCATACGCCACAAACAGGAGAAGAAAGTGGGAGAATAAAAAGGAAACGAAGAAGCCCAAGAGGGATTAATGCCCTCCAAATAGAAGTTAAGGTATGGTCGAATAGGAATGGAGGAGACCAGGCTCCTCCCCTCTGAAAGGGTCATTGAAGATATGGAAGAGGTCTCAGCTGGGAGTAGCTCGTCGAACATCCCCGGAGAAGGCTAAGGCCAGTTACACAGAAGGCTCGTCGAATATCCCCGTAGAAGGCTAAGGCAGTAGAGAAGGAGGTCGATAAGCTACTGGATGCAGGGTTCATACGAGAAGTTCAGTTCCCTAAATGGTTATCCAACCCAGTAGTAGTTCCTAAGAGCAATGGAAAATGGAGAGTTTGTATCGACTTCACCAACTGATAGGCAGGATTTCGCTGCGGCGCGAGAGTCACCTACGCGCTGCCCGTTTTATGTTAGGTTCACCTGCTCTATACAAAAACCTAAACTTATAACTACACTCAATAGGTGAGTATAGCGGCCAAGTTCGAGTATCGAAAAATCCACAGAGACGAGTTGCTAGAATTTATATGGTTTAATATTCCTAAAATAAAAGTGTAAAAGATAAATATGAACAAAAAGGAAAAGATGCAAAAAGGGAAATGATTAATCTAGGCGAGTGTATTGAAACTATATTAACAAAGCGGTAAAAACTTTAGGCTGCGTAGAATATCCCTCACCCGATTTGATTAGTATAAAATGGTTACATGGGTCGACGAGTTGTTACGAATGCGTCTCATTTTGACAGTTAATTAAATCAAGAGTTGTCACACCCTTAAATTCACATTAATGTCTAATACGATTTTGGCGTCAACAAATACCCTGAAAATTATGCATGTAAGGTCGTAAGTACGGAGCATACATGATATGCCCCGTCAAATATTCTAGGCATAATAACTAGGACAACGCACTCAAAATAGCCCCATAAACTCCATCACCAAAGCAAAGCAACATGTCAACTCGAGTGAGTTCAATCCGACACAACCTAGACTAATTTATCTAGAAAGCATATTAAAAATGCGCTAAATAAATGCAATAAATCTACATTAGAAAGCAACAAATGAAAGCATGTAAACCTAATTATGAAAGAAAGTAAATTGACTACAAAGCAAGAATTAAAGAAATACAAACTATATTAATTGGAGAGGATGATGAATAGTGCACACTTACAAACCCAAATGGACGTCAAACCAAGAGAGGAAGAAGAATGAGCTCTCCACCGCCAAACCCTAACCTAAACTATCTTCTAAAACTAAGTATATCTGTCTATTACAATAAAAATCCTTTATATAGTAAGTTTGAATAAAAATAGAAAAGAAAAGGAAAAAGAAAAGAAAAGGAATGATTTGCCAAATATCTGGCAGGATCGATCGATCGACCAAGACCATCGATTGATCGATCGAGCAGGTCCCCACCTTCTGTCTCCCTTCATAGACTTAAATTTGAACCGCGATCAATTGGGGGCCAAGGTCTGTCGACTGACACTCTATTTCTAGCAGCTATTGGTCCATGAAGAGGGGGAAAGTGTTGCAAATGGAAATGGCCATATCTTCTTCGTTTGAACTCCAAACGATGCACCATTTGTGGCCACGCGATGCTAACTAAACCAACTAAGCATTCGTTAAATTTTCATGAGTTGGAGAAGAAATGTGAATTGACTAAAATGCCCTTGAAGTAGCGTCCAGTGATGAAATTTCTCTGAAATGCAACATTTCCTCACTTTTAGCATTCCAATACCTACAAAAGCACAATTCACCCCTGCAAAGCATGTATATATCCAAATCCATGGTTTTCTGGTTAATGAGCATAAATATAGGCATTTAGGACCGTAAAAGTGCTAGAATGCATAAAAATAAAGGGCAGAAATATGCAATATTCGATACGAATCACCAACCTTAATAGAGCTTGTCCCAAAGTCAGTTTCTCCCTTCCAAAGATTGATCAACTAGTCGATACTATAGCTGGACATGAGAGGATTATCTTCTTAGATGCATATTATGGATACCACCAAATCCTCCTTCACGTTCTAGATCAAGATAAAACCTCCTTTATAACCACTATTAATTTATATTGCTATAAAGTTATGCCTTTTGGCTTTAAGAATGCAAGAGCGACTTGTCAGTGGCTAGTCACAAAGATATTCAAAGACCAGATAAGGTATACCATAGAAGTTTACATCGATGACATGATCGTTAAGAGAAAACTCAAGGATGACCACCTTTCTGACCTGGCAAGGACCTTCAAAATCCTTAGAAGTACCGAATGAAACTTAATGCAAGTAAGTGTTCTTTCGATGTCCAGTCAGGAAAATTCCTTGGATAATTGGTCAATAAGAGAGGAATAGAGGCAAACCCCTACCAGATCGACACTATCAATAAAGTTCATCCCCTTTAAACAGTAAGAGATGTATAGAATCTCATAGAAATGCTCGTCGCGCTCAATCGATTCATTTCTAAGTCTTCAAAATGGTGTCAATAATTCTTTCAATTGTTAAAAAGAAATAAAATACTAACATGGGATGAAGACTGCTCGAGACCTTTAGGATAACTCAAGGTTTACCTTTGTAAGCCGCCTTTTCATGTAATCCTAAGGTAAATGATCCATTGTACCTCTACCTAGAAGTGTCAGACCATGCTGCAAGCTCTACCTTGGTATGTGGGAGAGAAGGAAGCTCGAATCCAGTCTACTACACAAGTAAAACTCTTTTGGAAGCCGAGCAGAGATACCCGCTATTGGAGAAGCTTGCCTATGAACTAGTGATAGCCTCAAGGAAACTAAAGCATTATTTTGAGGCTCATTCCATTGTCGTAGGTTCTTCATATCCCCTCAAGGCTGTTTTGAGGAAAGCAAATTTCTCTGGCCGACTATCAAAGTGGTCAGCTGAGCTCGAAAGGTTTGACATTTACTTTCAACCAAGAATAGCCGTCAAGGGGATAGTCCTGGCTGATTTCATTACTGAGTTCACAGGGGAACAACCTTGTGATCAGACCGAGACTACTCATTCAAGGGAAGTCATAAATGTTTGGATATTATACATTGATGGAGCCTCCAACTCAAGGGGGAAGGAGTAGGTATCGTGCTAGTAACTCCTGAGAATATAGTACTCAAGCAGGGAATCAAACTTAGATCTGAAGCCTCCAACAACGAGGAAGAATACGAGTTGATGATCGCTAAACTACGTAAAGCACAGCTGCTAGGGGATAGGCACCTTCAGGTCTTTGACGATTCATTACTAGTTTCCAACTAAATAAACGGTGACTTCAATGCAAAGGATGAAAGGATGGAAACTTATCTCGCCATTATAATGGGATTAATGGCCAACTTCGATCAAGTAGATGTTCAACAATTACACAGGGAACATAACAACTATGGAGATATCCTAGCAGCTCTAAGCTTATCAATAGACTCAAACTTGAGAAGGACAATCCAAATTGATTTCCTTGTGTAACCTAAAATTCATCATGCTACTGAATTATGGGACCCCGAGCAAATTCTCCATAATAAAAAAGATCCCAGATGGATGGATCTCGTTATAAATTACTAATAAAATGATAAATTACGATGTGATAGGAAGACAGCTCATCAAATAAGAGTCAAAGTCACTCGCTTTCACTTATCTCATGAGGGTAAGTTGTATAAGAGATCCTTTAATGGCCCCTACCTTCAATGTGTTCATACACAGGATGTCGAGCAAGTTCTGCACGAGCTTCAAGAAGAAATTTATGAAAGTCACGTAGGAGGAAGGTCGATAGCCTTTCGAGCAATAAAGTAAGGATACTAGTGGCCCTACATGCAGAAGGACACTGGAGTCTACGTTCGGAAGTGCAAAAAATGAAAAAAACACTCACCCATGGTTGAACAGCCTTCCAGCGACCTAAAGTCATTAACCAACCATGTCCCTTCACCCAGTGGAGTTCTGCCTACTGCGGTAGGCAACCGAAAGTATCTACTAGTCGCCAAAAACTACTTCATTAAGTGGATAGAGGCTGAACCACTAACGAACATCAGGGAGATAGATATGATAAGGTTTATATGGAGAAACATCATTACCTTTTTAGGCATACCCAGGACAATCATTAATGATAACGGGACATAGTTCGAGAGTGGCCCCTTCTAAAGTTTTTACAACAATCATGGAATCAAGCATTAATTTAGCTCTGTAGCGTATCCACAGAGCAAAGGTCAAGCTGAGGCTTCCAACAAAATAGTTATCGATGGACTAAAGAAACGCCTGGAACGTGCCAAAGGAGCTTGGGCGAACGAATTGCCCCACATCCTCTGGACATATTGCACCACCCCAAGGAAATCAACTGGGGAAACACCATTTGCACTTACATATGGAATAGAAGCAGTTATTCCACTAGAAACTGGTCTCCCTACCATGAAGTCAACGTTAGTCGACCAAGGCCACGATGATGAAGCGTTGCTCGCTGAACTTGACTTAGCCGATGAGCGGTGATAATTGGCTTTAGTTAAGTTGGCATCTTACCAGCAATAACTAGCCAGATAATATAATTATAAAGTTAATACAAGGAAATTTCAGGTCAGGGACTATGTCCTAAGGAAAGTTCTTGGTAGTGATGTGAGACCATCAAATGGAAAGCTAGGACCTAACTGGGAAGGACCATTCAAGGTGATAAGGGACGACCTATAAGTATCCTGCCACTTGGAAATGTTGGAGGGTAGGGAGATACCAAGAGCTTGGAATGAGTCCAACCTAAATAAATTCTACTTCTGGATTTCTTTATGCACCATTAGTTTAGGCAACTTTTCATTTACAAATTAATGTTGCTCTATGTTCCTTTGATCAATAAAACATGATTGGGCTTGGAATTCTAGATATGTTGGTTATCTCAAGTATATTTTATTATATCCACCCTTTCCAAGTTAGAGGCTTCACTCTTTTAACATATATTATAAAGAGCATAGATTACAGTAAGTTGGTTAACTTGATCCAATCGAAAGATCTCTTGAGCTAGCCTCTTGTGATTGTACCACAGTGGTTGGGTTTATACCAGCTCAACTTCTCTAAAGCATAGCTAGCAAGGTTGACGTATAATAACCCTCCTTAGGCCTTTGTTCGTAACACAACTAGCCTCATATGTTTCTCCGACAATAAATGAAGATCTACAGGGTACCCTTAGGTAATATAGCTAACCCAGGTTGGTCTCTAACATAGCTTGGCTCCAAAACCCTGCTCGGGAAGATTGCCCATTGATCAAGAGTATCCTCACCATCGCCCTACTTAGGCATAAGGCAGTGTGATGACACGACCTAAAAGGTAAAGTGAGGTGGAATGGTAAGCCAATGGCATATTAGACTGGGGGAATACTCATTTGAAAATAAACTCTAAGTCATATTTAGTCGGCTAAGAAGCCCAAAACATTTGTTTAGTCGGCAACTACAAAAAACATAAAATTTTATTACTAAAGATTATACAATTACACCTACAACAGTGATAAAATAAAAAATAAATTAGATTCTAAGAGGGACCAGGTCACTCAGCAAGGTAATCAACCACTCGCGCCCTACGACCGTTGTCTGGATAAGGGGAAAACTCCTCCTCAACCTCCTCTGGGCTTGACTTTAGTAGCTGCTTAGGGATTACATCTATTGGGATCCATCGATCATCCTTTCTAAATGGATTTGGCTCATGAGAACAGGGGAAAGTTATAACCAAAGCAGATTTTGACTAAACCTAAATTAGTGCCATAGAGTTGGTTTATTCTATGGACGCCATTTACAATCTTCCAAATGTTTGGAGAACATTGGGCTAGGACTATATCAAAATACTTGAAGAAGTGTAAGATTTGGGAGAAAAGTTAAACTCCCTTGATACGACAAAAAAACATGAATCCAGTGGCAATCCTCAATGTCGCGAACATTACGAGGAATAAGGGAACACTCAATATCAACCCAACCAGGAATATTATAACATTTCCTAAATTCTACGAGAGATTTGTTATCTATCCTAGCCATGAGCAAACCCTAGATACAGTAGAAAGAAAAATGATGAAAGGAAATATAGAAAAAGAAGGAACTAAGAACTTACGAAGCAGGTATCAATCCAGGAATGATGTGAGACCCCAGGTCACTGAAGATGAAAAGCAGGAAATAACTTTCAAATGACGAAGAATAAGCTTGAAGGAAAAAAGAATATTAAGAGTGAAAGATAATTTGGAAGCAAGAGGAAACACAAAGTAAAAGTGGTAAAGTGGATTGTTTGAACGCATCGGTTTAAACCCCTCAATGATAGCGCACGACAATCAAAGAAATTTTTTTCTCAAAACTATTGCAGAATGACGATTCACTCCCATCTCAATCTTAAAAATCAAAACAGTGCCATCAAAAGCAGGCCAAAAGGGCCAATTAAAATTTTTGAGTCCAACTACGACCCTAAAATTTTAGGGGCAATTATGAGTACCTTTTCGTCGACTAAGCCCATAAGAGTAGCTAGCCAAGCCTAAATGAGAATAAAAGGTTCCCGACCCAAATTATAAGTTCTAGATGACGGTAAGAATAAAAATATATGGCCAAGACCATCCCTAAAATCTAGGATGAGATATTCAGGATATATTGGGCTTACGTGTTGGTTACCATCACTCTTTTTTCTAAATGAAATATATATTGTACCCCTGGTCCAGGGAAAATGGCATGTAAAAAACTAACTTCAGAGTTACTTAATAAGAAGAGTAGACCTCTCCGAGGACGTAGGCAATTGGTCGAACCACGTATATTCTTGTATTATGTGATTGTGATTGCTTCTATTTTTTTCATATTAGTGCTTGTTTTCCTTCATAAATTATTTGTGTTGAGATTTTTGTCACCACAATTACATGTGGTTGATTTACATTTTTTGTGATGATATCTTTTCTTTGACGTGATGCTCCGTATTTCATGTTTATTGTTACTACTTCTTTTTATATTTGTCTATTTTGATAAAACAGGGAGGGAGAGCAAATTAAAGTGGTGTTTTTTTATGAGTTTGAATTATGGGGGAGAATTTATTTATGTTTACATTGTTTCAAACTCGATGCGTCAAGAGGGTATATGTTTGTTGTCCATCTGTGTAGGTAACTATTTACAGATTTCACGACACATGGATGAAGACAAAGTTTAAAAAAGGGAAGAAGATGAAGTTTGAAGACAAAGAGACTTATGCCATTCCGTTGTAGGGTTGGGAAGGACTAGTACTTTTTGTGATTTATAATAGGAGATTTTGATTTTAATTTGGTGTTCGACCAATTTGTTTGTTTCGTACCGGAATAGCCAAATAGATAGATTTGTAAGAAAATTGTTTATGTCATTGTTTATAATATATCATTAGGCTAGTTTGGCGTATCCCATTACAAATCATTATGCACCGAGAAGACAAATCCAACTCAAGCATCTCAAAGTTTGAAGACTTACGGACATCCTGAAAGGTATAGAACGATTTAGATCTTGAATTAATTCGTGGAAATATGTTTGGGATGTTTAATTTTTATAAAAAATGAACAGGGATTTTTGTTTTTGAAAATATGATTTCTGAGTTTAGTGTAGGCGGAGTTTATAAAGTTTTGTTTTTCGCTTCGGTCGTTCTAACCATATTAAGATGTCGTTCTAACCACATGGATATGTTGTCCTAACCACATCTTGATGTCACTAACCACATCTTGATGTCGTTCTAACCACATGAACATGTCGTTATAACCACATCTTGATGTCGTTTGAACGACTTTGCATGTCATTTCAGCGACCCCGTCGACTTACGTTTTTTTTATAAATAAAGTGTTAAAGGTTTTCCCTTTTTTTTTCCTGAAATCTATGAATTTGCAATTTTATGTGATGGCATGGCTTGGACACCTAGATGTTTTTTTACGGATTAACTCAAATTGGGTTTAATTGATTTAGTTTAAAATTGACAATATATTAAATAAGGTTTTAATTGGAATTTTTGAATCACTGCACAATCGATATCACATAACTCCGACTTTCACAAACAAGACAACATACGGGACACACACATTTACCATATGTTAACTAGAATTGCAAAAGTCAAAGAGCACAAAATTTACCCTTTCAGATCTTCACACCAATTTCTAGAAGATTGAATTTTATTTTAATATTTCAACTCCAAAATCTCAATATTTTGGGGCTTTTGTCATGAACTGCACAATTTGGATCTCTTCTTCAATTGTATTTTAGCGTTTATCTTCAGACTTTTTTGCAGAAGGTTTCAGTTTTTGAGTGCATATTATCTTCCAAATAGAGTGTCATATAAGTTTATCTTATATTCATACTTTATCGGTACTGAACTTATACTTTATGGGGGGAGTGATTCATGTACAAGATTAGATGTTCACAAGACTTATACATCACAATGACTCGAATAATTCTCGGCAAACAAGACCAATCCTCCAATCTAACAAATTCTCAATCAAGATACACACTTTACACTTGGGTTTACCCTTTAAATTAATAATTTCCCCTAATATCCAAGTACCCCAAATATCAATTTCCATCAATTAAATTCATAAGAATATATCTTTATTCAATTAGTACATGAAAACTATAAGAAGAAAAATCCTAACCCTAGGCCTAAGAGCCAAAATTCCCAACTAAATACACACAAACTCAAACTATGCCATATCTGATACCACCGGTTGATCGGTGTCCTAAGATAACAAAACACATTTAAAAGATAATTCACATGTTCATCCTTTTAAAAACACATTTTGAAAATTGTGAAAGTGTATGTAGCCAAAATATGTAATCACAAAACTATGAAAGGATACGTCTTCTAAATAAGTGGCAATATAAGTTTTGTGTTATAGAGCGTCTTGAATGATCTTTAATGTCCAAAATTTCATGTAATCTAAATAAACACACCTCACTCTAAGATTCATTATTATGTATCTCGAATAACTCAATGAATCATTGCTATGTCACGAAATTTATTCAACTTTTAAATAGTATAAATGTTTACATTTTCAGTATAGAACTATGTTTTTCTCATAATTTAGAGGGTTGAAGCACACTCGGAGCGGAGTTGTTATTAGTCAAGTGTGAGAGCGACTTGCGCATGCAAAGAGTAATGATGTTAGTATAGTATAAGAGATCCAGAAGTGCGCTTCGTGGAGAGAAGAGCACGGGTCGGAACTTTCGGCATACTCCAAGGAAGGAAGGGGAGTATTACGTGTCACTTAATGTGAGACATTTCAGGGAAGAATCGATGTTTAGCGAGACGTAGTGAGTAGTCTCTACATGCACTGCCCATAGGTAAGGTTTGGTCGAAAGAGGAGAATCAACCAAAGAATTTTGTGTTTATCGAAAATTCCTGAAATTGGAAGAGGTTGGTAAAGTCGGTAAAGTTCTTGGATGGGTTGCCATCCTCAAAACAAGATCAAAGGGTTTATCCCGAACATGTGAATTAAGTTGCCGAGAAGGAAGTGATTGATATTCCTTTGGGCTGGCTTACAATATTAACTAGTATGCCCCAGACTTCCTTTGAAAGGAAGGATCGCGCCAGTGCATGGTCCGGCGCAGTATAAATTTCTGAATCAGGATGAGATTGGTGAATCCCACCTTTGATATGAGATTTCAGGAACCAACGGAGATAAGATTTCATTTCGAGTAGGATGTATCAATCTTAGCCAGGGAATAAGCGCATGGTGATTAAAGATTAGTGGAGCCATGTGAAGGAGATTTTGGAATCTTGGTACGATGATTTCAAGAATGCTATGTAGAAGCACTCGTACCTGTTTGTCGCGTACGAGGTACTTATTAAGGTTTTGTTATGGAAGAACCTCGACTATTCTCCTTCCGTATGTTTAGAGGAGAGTAGATAATCAGAATTTTTGGATCAGTCGAGAAAATATCCGATAACTATGGTGGAATTCCACGACTGTTTTAGGCAGTCAAGATTGGTCAAATGTTCGTATGATCTTCTCAGAATGGGAATTTTGTGTATGAATAAATCCGAGTAGTTGTCATGTAGTGAGGTGCGACCTCCTAATGATAGTGAGATAATGGAATTTATAACGTATAGACGTAATCTATTCAAATGTTGTCAGTTGGGAGTGCAATGTGAATGTAAAACAAAGTTGCTGTGAGGAAAAAGCTATAGTGATTGAGCGCCGTACTATGTAGATAGTTTGCGTACTGACAAGGATATCCAGAATTGTGCTACCTGGTAGGACTTATTTTCCGAATTTTGGGACGAAATTCCGTTATTAGGGGGAATTATGTAATACCCTGTATTTTCATGGCTTTTAAATTTAAGGATTTATTAAATTTAATTGAGATAAATTAATTTAATTTTAATCCGAAATGTTGTTTTAAATATTTACTAGCATGACAAGAGTTAGTAATTATTGGGAATATATTATTTGTTGCATATTACTGGATGAGTATAGTAATATATGAGATTTATTTTTATAATATTGTCACGTGTGAATAAAATGACAATTGTGGAAATTTAAGTCGGGACGCGCCTGTGTCGTGTCGGGACTAAATGTGGATTAATAAAAGTGAATATTTTATAGGTTGCTCGTATGTTCATTTTGAGTGCGCCAACGCGTCTGAAAGGGTCGAGATAGTCAGAAAAGTATACCCGGGGGTTTGATTTGGGTCTCGGGGCGTTTTTAGGCCCAATTATTACCCCGGGAGGACATTTTAGTCATTTTGTATTTTTGGGTAATTAAACCCACAAAAATTAAAGGGGTTATATCAGATGGTTAGGTCATATCCTAGGGTTAGAAAACTCTAAACACAAGAATGGCCATTGGAGAGGAGAGGAGAGAGCTCTCAAGACATTCCAAGGCTCAAAACTCACCCGATTGCACCGCCGTCACCACCAACGCATAGATCGCGCGACGGGGAACACAACCACACCAAAATCATCCGCAAATCAGAAATGAAATTTTCTAGGCAAGTATCTATCTTTCTTTTATCAAGTTAATGCATCCTTTTATATTAGTCTTAGGTTTATTAGATTAGTATTCTTGAAGAAAAACATAAATTGGAGACACAAATTGCATGTTATAATGTTAGAGATCATATTTCTGAAAACCCATTTCACATATAGAGGATGAGCCATGAAATTCCATGATATTAGAGATAGAAAATCTGGAAAAAGAATGAAAGATTAAGTTAAAGTAAAGATTAGGGTTCATAAGAATTATGTAGAATTTGTCTCTTTTAAACCCATGATTATTGAGGAAAATTCGCATGTGTTAGGTAGGAAATGGTTTAAATGGGTATACAACACTTATAGTATAATTGATTGGGAGTTTGGGACTGTAACATGATGATTTGGAGGAGTTTGGGGTGAGAATCCCGTAACTGGGTTAGCTGCAGAATCTGCATAACTGCTTGATCGATCGATCGATCCCATAGCATCGATCGATCGAAGGTTTGATCGATCGACCCCTTTCATCGATCGATCGACCCTCCTGGGAAAACTGCATTTTTGCTCGTGTTAGCTTAATCCGATTTTATGCGTATTAAACCTTGGTTAGGGTTGCTAGAATATAATGGAACATAAAGAGGACCAGTAGGGTCAAGAGAAATCCCATAAAGTGGAACTTTAATGTGAATGGGAATAAAGGGTAAACGGGGAGACTTTCTGACTTAAGAAATCATACGTGTGGTGATTAAATAATTGGAACATCTATTAAGTTGGATTAGAAGGAAAGAGAGGGCCTACTGAAATTGCACTTAGATAAAGGAAATACTTCGAGAGACGAGAAATGAGTTAAAAAAATGACTTAATTACGGGAATAAAGAAGAATGAGCCGTTATACGATATAATTGAGTAAAACGTGTAATAACGGATAATGATAATTTTGGGTCGTGAGAGTACCTAATTTAATAATGTGGATGTGAATACATATTTATATATGACGGTGTGATTGTGCATATATATTATTTTTGTGGAAAAATCGTACCCGCGCTACTTGCTATCCCTGAGGTTACCGCGCTGGGACAGTCTTATCTCGATGTGACCTTTATGGGGGATATTGACTCGTACCCTAGAAGATAGACATCCTTGGTACAGGCTATCGAATCGATAGTTCAGACGGTCCTAAGAGGCGTGAGGGTATGTACTGACCTCTTAGAGACTTGGAATATATGCTTCGCCTCAATGTTGTTTGTGTTTGTGTTAATACAGTTCGAGAGTGATTCCGAACTAGTATTTCCCTTAGTTTGTGTGATACGGGGACTTGATAGCAGAGTATGCCAGCACCATAGATTTTATGTGGGGCGCCATTAGTATATATATAATTTATGAGTGAATGGTATATATATACTTATATACGGAAGTCTAGCACCATAGATTTTATGTGGGGTGCTGTTGGTATATATATATATATTATTCGAGAAACAAATATATATATGCGTGTAACTATATGAGAACTTTCTACTGAGTAAAATAGTAGTTAAGTAAAGTATGAAATTCATCAACTTCACTGTAATTATTCAGAAACGTTATAACAATACGGAATTTTTCTAAATAACGTAAGAACTCTTGAAGAGTTAGATTTTCTAAATGTGAATATCATAACCTTAATTGCACGTGTTAAAACTTATGGAGAATAAGTTAGAGAGAGAGACGGGGTTCATTAGTACGATAGATGTGCACACTAGATGAGAGGTGAGAATTCTCAAGAGAGTGTCGCATACTAATATGACTGTTGCATTAGCCGATAGCATTTTAAATACTTGCTAAACTATTTTCAAACTGCTTTACATTCGGGCTCTGACCCGTTTGTTGTCACCTCTTCTCTCTTGTGTGTATATATATATATATATATATATATATATATATATATATATATATATATATATATATATATATATATATATATATATTACAGGTGCCCAGCCACAGGGGCGTCTTACTTGGAATTCTTGGGATGGAACGCGCTGTAGCTTTTGCGGGAGTTGCAGGCCATTACTATCGATAGAACTAAACAAATCCACAAGTAACAAGGTATAGAGCATCTAAAATAATACCACAATAATATAAATTCACAAATCTCAATACTCAAATTTAAATACAATAATTGTCTCTCGAAATAATACAACTATCTATCTCGAAATAAAAATAAATCACCAAATGCTCTATACAATAAAAAATAAATACAAATCTTCTCTCTCGAATATTCTTCCCAAAATATCCAAGCTAAAAATCAATGTCCAATAAATCCATAGCGCCCAAATCCGCGCTAACATGCCACTAAAAGAAAATATGGGGAAGTACGCAATACGACAGGAAAGATGCTCAACAAATATATGTTAGCGATGAATAAAACGTAACAACACGAGTACGAATATTCAAATCAAAATGAAAAACTCAAAGCATTTATCAATATAATTTCTCAACAACACTTTAACCGGGTCACTAGGCCTCACCACATCCGTAGATGCTTTATCAAGCCATAGCCCGGGAAACAGGAATTTTGGCGGGTGCCCAACATCCGTGCCATATTAAAATCTCATGACAACGTGATCATCAACAATATAATGATATCACATGAATCAAAATAATTTCAACAATTATTTTCCAGATTTCAATAAATTTATCAATTCAAATATGAGTTCAATTAAACAAGAATTCTAAGAGAATGATACTCGCGAGATTTAAGGAGCATATTGTGTAAATCCCCATACCTTAAAATCATTGCATGAATCCTCACATAAAAATCAGCCTCAAAATATGATTGCACCATCACGTTCCTCTGGCGAAAATAATCAAATCACGTTCTAAACCCAATACGAGATAACTCCAAATAGTCCTCTTTTAAAAACCCAAAAAAATCAGATCCAAAAATTATTCGAATCGTCAATCCAACTTCAGATCTGGATTCTAGACGAAAAATTGAGTTAGGTATGTGTTTTGAGTTTTTCTTAAATCTCATCCGAATGCACTCAAAAAGAAGATCTAAACATTCCAAATTGTCTCTTCTACTTCCACTCGTTTTTGCCTCTTTAGATTTCGTTTTTGACCTCTCTTTTTCATCTCCCTTTACTTATAATCACCCATAATATTCCTTATATAGCCCCTCTCTCAAACCCTAGCTTGGAGCCTAAGCTAACGCATATTACCATTTAATTCAAAATTATAAACTTTACATATTTAAACCATTACAAAATGTCCAAAAATAATTTAAATTTGAATTTAAATATTCGATTCATTTCAAATAAAATAAATATAATATCAATATCCCGATTAATAAAATAATAATATTATTAAAACTATATACCATATTCATAAATAAAGATCTCAAAATTATCGGGTATTACATACTTCCCCCCTTGAAAAGGAATTTCGTCCTCGAAATTCAACAAAACCTAATACTCAAAAAAATGCTACTCGATTCTATTTCCCAAAAATCTCATACTAAAGTGCTCAAATTAATTCTAAACATCCTCACCACGATACCTAACACATCCTCAAAAAATTTCTATCTCCAAGAAAACATATCTAAGCCGCATGCTAGACCCAATATCCAAGACCCGAGGGTTGTCGTATACCTAAGCTCTGATACCATTCTGTAACACCCTGCTCGCCCGGGGAGAGCGAACGGAGTGCCACCATCGATAGAAAGTTGCTACAAAACCCTAGTTTGAAGATTTCTTGCAATTTGAATTCCAAGATTGAAGTTTGTTCAGATTTATGTGATTACAAGTAATTTTAGTTGATGCTTTTAGTGCTTTGGTAAGTTAGTTGATTACTTTCTTCTGTCTAATCTTCCTTCTACATCATTCTTCAATTCTCCCTTAGTTTAATCATGATTTCCTGCAATTCAACAATCATTTTCATTAATTTCACCATGTTAGGCTAGGTTTTTAAGGGTCGGGATGCATGAACCCAACCCGATGTGGTAGTTGCATGTGTATAAAATTAATCCTCTAAATTTAATGATTTATTATGACTGTATTGTGTAGCAACACAACCATTGTAGATCTTTAGATCCCATTTGCTTCCGGGTAACCGGGATGCTTTAGATTGCAATGCGAGTGTTTCTATCTCATGTACCGATTACTCGTCCTCTGATTAAGTATGGTGCGGGCTTGAACCTCATATACGTAATGCTTGGGAGTACTAAATACTGGGTCTAATTAATCACTTAAATTTACGATTAGTTTTATACCATCAATACACTAGGGTTGAGGGATTGTATTCTCGTCCTGTTTTCTTCATCATATAGTTCGAGTTTTAAATTATTAATTGTTAGTATTTTAGGGAATTTAGAATAGTTGCATTTCTTTCATAATTTCAAAATTTCATTTAGTTGTAGTTAATTTTCAAATTAAATCATCTTTTCCTTTTTCTTTAGATTCAGAGTTAGGATTTCTTCGTCTATCCAACGTCGTTACAACCCTGTTGTCCTATTTCCCCGAGGATCGATACTTGACCTATCAAATTATTACTTGAGCGACAGGCTTGCACTTGAGCCTAGAGAGTACGTACTTTTGAGACACATTCTTAGTCGCGTCAAGTTTTTGGTGCCGTTGCCGGGGACTTAGGTAGACTTAGGATTAGATCAAGTCAATCTAAAACTTTGACCAAAAAAAAAAAAATTCTAAAAAGCACAAAAATATTCATCATCATCTCTCATAAGCCCGTTAATGCAAAATTTTAAACACACTCAAACTCCCCATAATACTCCAACCCACATTCACGAAAACCCGATTGTTGAGTACGACCCTGATAGCCCTCACAGTCCTAACGCTCCATAATTCTGGGTTCCACCTCCCACACCGTCACACTCAATCGCAAACAACACTCCATTTTCCCTATTAGGACACACTTTAGAGCGCGCTCCAAGTATACCAAGTAAAGACACATAGTCTTTGAGTGAGAGAAATATGTAAAAACATGGTAGTGAAGCCGCCGGTGAAGGATAGGCCCCATATTACCCTTTGAGAGACGTCTTATATCCCGAGCACACTATCACTCCGAGATGCATTTTTCTCCCGTATAATGCAGGGCAATTTCTCTTTAAGAATGCGATGATCCAGATATTTCCCACTTACCATGTAATGGATTCAGGAAAACCATATGCCCACATCATGGAATTTAAGGAGGCGTACGAGACTCTCAGTGATCAAACTTTCACAAAAGATGTGCTCCGCCTTAAACTCTTCCCATTCTCGCTAAAGGATAAGGATAAGACCTGGCTATGGTCTTTACCTCCGAATTTGATTTCATCATGGAACGAGATACAATCTAAATTTCTTAAGAAATTCTTTCCTCCACATCGAACGAACTCCATCAAGGATCAAATTCAAACTTTTTGGTAATTAGAAAATGAGTTGTTCGATCGATGCTACGAGCATTTCAATGAGTTAATTGCTTCATGTCCCCATCATGGTTTTGATAGAACGCAAATAATTTCCTTCATCCATAATGGGCTGAATATTAATTCCAAGCAACTCGTTGAAACCATGTGCGATGGTCCATTTGGTGACTTAGACGCCAATGATGCTGAGCTTCACTTGAGGTATGTCACCGAGACTACCCAATACTGGGATACATCTGACCCTAATACTCAAAATTGAAATCTCCAAGTGACCACCACTCCATCAGTGTCTGACCTATTTCACGTAGAAAAGAATTCTATGACGGACAGTCTACACGATGTACTTGAGAAAGGACTGCGAGTCCTATGTGAGGTATATGGAGGAGGACTAACTGGATCCATCCCAAACCCCATTGAGAAGGTGTGTGCTATTTGTGAGGCGGGTCATTCAACTGAGGAATGCCCGACTATACCCGCCTACAGAGTTATGCTTCAAGAACAAGTGAGTGGTATAGGAGGATTCAAGGGTAATTTTGGTGCACCGCACGGGTATTCTTACAACTCTTCATGGAAAAACCATCCTGGTTTTAGCTATGGGCAACAACATGCTGCGATGAATGTTAGTTCACCTGTTTCCCCTTCTCCACAATCGCACTTTCAATAAGCACGACCACCTCAAGGAGCATATATCACTCCACCGCGGAAAAATCTCGAGGATACGATCAACCACTTTATCAATACCCAGAATGCAACTAATGCTAGGCATGAGCGCATGATCTACGATATGAATGCGAACATTTCAAAGTTGTAATCATCGTTGAGTATCCAAGAGAAGGGTAAGTTTCCTGTCGAGGGCCAAAGACTTCTCCAAGGTTAAACTAGTGTTAACTCGACACCCCATGATCATCCTGAGCAATGTAGCACAATTATCACTCTACGTAGTGGGAGAGTAATTCACTTGTCACCTCCCCCACAAGACGTACCTAAAGATAAGGAGATTTCGCCCGGCACGAAAGAGGCCGAAGATGTCCCCTTGAAAGAGAGTGATAAAGAAGACACTAGTGGGCCCGAGGTAGTAGTGAAACCACCCTCAGCGGCACCATTTACTCAAAGGCTAATTCCTTCCCATAAAGGAAATGCCCGTGACGATGTGCTGGATGTGCTAAAGCATGTAAAGTTAAATTTACCTTTCCTCGATCCCAGTAAGCAAATTCCAGCTTATGAAAAAGTCATCAAAGACTTGTTAATAGTGGATAGGAAGATGAAGGTAAAGAAAAATGTCTTTCTAGCATATAACGTGAGCTCCATCCTACTCAATGATCTCCTGCCAAAATTCAAAGATCCCGGTGCACCCACCATTTCCTGTATAATTGGAGAAAATAAAATTGAAAAAGCCTTACTTGACTTGGGAGTAAGTGTCAATATCCTCCTTTACGCCATCTATAGGCAACTTGATCTGGACGACCTTAACCCCACAAAGATCACTCTTCAGTTAGAAAATCGAACTATGAAGATCCCAAGAGGTATAGTTGAGGACGTGATCATCCAAGTTGACACTTTCTACTTCCCGGTAGACTTTGTCATTTGGGACACGGATCCCTACTTCTCCTCGAGCAATCATGTTCCCATCATTCTTGGATGCCCATTCTTAGCTACGGCTAATGCAATTATCAATACTCAAAATGGGCAGATGCAACTCACCTTTGGGAACACGACCTTAGAGACTAACATCTTCCATATAGCCCAACATACGGGGGAAGAAGATGATCTTCACGCAGTGAGCTTCATCGATGAGATCGTGGAGGAGTATTGTGACAACCCGAATATAATTATGATGAATTATATTTAAATCATGCTTATCTTATGTGATATGAATAATGTGATATTAGTATATCTAATGTTAAGTGATTATGGTTATTATAATCCTACTTTCATAAATCATGAAAGGTCGAATTATTTACAAACACAAATTTTGTTATTTTCGGTAGAAATGTTCCTTTTAGAGACTAGTTTTGACCTTTATAACATTATAAATGACTTGAGGTGAAAACTAGATAGTTGTAGACATGTGAGTTAGGGTTGTAACACAATAAACAGATCATGAAATGGATTCCCGAGTAAAGAGTTATACCGACTTTACGAACAAAGGGCAAAGCTGTCCATTCCCTTTAAGTGGTAAGTTGTCTTTTATTAAACCAAATGTTTTAAATTGATTGGTTGGCTTGGGAGGCAGCCTTGGACGACTTAAAACCCTCCCTCTAACATATTTCTTCAGCAAAAACAAACACTAGGTTCAGTTTCAAGTGTTGTTAGCTTGAGGAAATAGGAAGTTGATATTTAGGAAGAAAAAGTGAGGAGACAAAGTGTGGAAAAATCTGTGGAAATTACGTAAAAGCCCTGAAGGTAATCCTAATTGAAATTCTAGTTATTTATCTTATATTACTGATTTATATGATATAAATAATCATAGGTTTACGAAAGTTTCAGCCCTTTATATGTATGTATGGTTAGATGCAAGTTTAAGTTAAGTTGAATGCATAAACCCTTAAAAATTGCTTTGTATTGAAACCCCTTGTATTCAAACTTACATATCTCTTTGTGTGCTTACTATAATTGAGAAATTCAAATTGGACATGAAATTAGACTCATATATTCATATCATATCTGAAAATTAGAGTTTATCTCCTTGTGGTTAGTTCGTAATGATGATTTCAAGTTGGTACATGGTTTCTGTTTTTATACTTCATTTCGGTATGCCCTGAGTTTAGTCAAGCTTTTGAGATAGTAAATGAAGTCAAACAATTATGAAACTTTAATTCTGTACTATTCAGTATGTGTAATGAAAATGGGTTGAAAATAATGGAAAGTTATGCTGGATAAAAATTATGAAAATTCTTGGAAGTTGAAGGAACAATAGAGGAGCTTGTAGGGAAGATTTCTTGTGTTGTAGAGAAATGGTCATAACTTGCCCTAGGAAGCTTGAAAAATTACACCGTCACTTGTAATGGATAGTATATTCATATATGTTTTCATATTGATGAGTTTGGACCCCTGTATTTGTACAATTTAGGAATATAGGATGGTGAAGTATGTAAGACAATAATTTCAGTCCATACTGGTTACCCCTTGAATGAATGTTTATATTTCGTCCTTACAAAGAGTACTTTGAGTACATGTTTCATGTGTATATACCTTTAGAAGTATAATTTCATGTTTACTTGACTTTGGTTATAAATTCCTTATAAGGTATTTCCTACGGTTGAATGTCCGTAACTTTATCAACACGTATATCATTGTGTTGCCTTTACCTATGTTTTATGGAATGTGACTTAATTGGAATTATATTGTTGATGTATAGTCATGGAAAGTTACATAATTATGTTTGGATAATATTTATGATTGAGGTTCAGTACTGATTTAGTTGGATTGACAGGTGTAAGGTCTAATCAACCCAGTTCAGCTCCACCAGAAGAAAACGTGAATACATAGTTGTCAACCAAGGTGAGTGTACTCACTGGAATGATGTATTTGTATACTGTTACGAATATGATCATAATGTTATGAATATAAAATTGTTCATTTCGGTTTACCGAAATGAGGGGTTACTCCTCGACCAAGAATGGGGGAGATTTTTCTATTAATGACAAGGGGTTACTCCTCGACCAGGAATGGGGGAGAATTGTCTATTTAGACAGCATATGTGAATCATGATTCGGAAAAGTTGGTCATTCATTATGAATGAGATGGATAAGTTAATACATAAGTATATGGACATGATTTATTGCATTTAAATTCATGAAGTAGTTTAGTAGTGATGCATTCACTGGCTATTTTTGCTCATGGTTCCTATGTTCACATTTTTCAGGTAATACGATGTCACTGCCAAATCTAGGAAGTCGGGCTGGGTTAGCCAGGAATGGGAGAAACAAAGATTTTGTTTAAATGTAAATGATGTAATTAAGTTAACTTATCCTTCAAGAAAGTTTTTATGGGCATGATTACTCTGATGTTGTAAAAAGGTTTTCAATTATATGGATTTACAATGATGACTCTGAAATTAAAACTCGTGTTTATGGTTTGGTTAGATTAATTATGGTTTGACTCACTTTGACTTTCAGACTTAATTATAAGTAACTGGGTTGGGGTGTGTCAGCTTTTGGTATCAGAGCTTAGGTTTTAGAGGTTCTGGAGTGAGAAGAGTCTAGATTTGGCAGTGAATGTCAGAAATCTATTTTATTTGATACTAACGATCATGTTAGGAAATATATGTATATCTGCATGTTGTTATATCTTTGATACATTTCAGATATAAAAGAATGGAAGGAGGGAATGTGAATGTGGAAATAGAAGATGAGGCTTCAAACATGGCAGCAGAGGCAGAGGTTGAGCAACCTGTTCATGGAAATATAGAACCTGACCCAAAACAATTGACAGACATGCAAAAAATAGCACGTGCTATGACTCTAATGGCAGAGCAAAAAGCTAGATTTATGGCTTATGTGGAAGAAAAACAAACCAGGCAACTAGAGGCACAAGCCTTGGCTAGGGCTGAGGAGGTGATACACCGGGAAGAAAGAAGTACTTCACATGAGAAATTTATTAAGATGAACCCACCATCGTTCGAAGGAGCAGTTGATCCCGCAGAGGCAGAAGTCTGGGTTAAAGAGATTGAACTTATCTTTGGGGTGATGAAGATGCCTGAAAATCAACGAGTGACCTTGGCGACGTATATGCTGAAAGGAGAAGCTAAATATTGGTGGGATGCCACAAAACATTTTTTGATTACTCCAGAAGGTGGGAATGTGATCTCATGGAATGCTTTTGTCAAAGCTTTGTATAATAAGTATTTCCCCCCAATGTATCAAAAACAAAAGGAGAAGGAATATTTCCTGTTGAATCAAGGGAGTATGACAGTTAGAGAATACGAAGCTAAATTTACAGCTTTATCTCGATTTGCTTCGAGGTTTATACGGAATGAGGAAGATATGTGCAGTCGATTTCTCGATGGGCTTGAGTTAGTCATTAAATCTAGATTGTCGGCTTTAGAGACTTCTAACTATTCCTCCTTGGTGAACAAAGCCATGCTAGTAGAAAGGGACGTGAATGAAGCTAAAGGGAATCGAGAGCGAGGTGTAAAGAGAAGCAGATTTGATCCAAATTATTAAAAGAGTAGTGGTACAGAATATTCGAGGTTTGGAGGGCAGAAATTCCAACAGGGTAGAGGTGGAAGTAGTTTGCAAGGGGGTGAAGCTAGTGGTGGAAGAGGTTCAGGAGTTTCAGCACAAGGAGATCCGAATGTTTGTTTCTTTTGTGGGGCATCAGGTCATATAAAGAGAAATTGCCCAAAGTTACTGAATATAGAATGTTTAACTGCCACCAGAAGGGTCATTTGAGAAAGAATTGTCCTATGTTGGCGAGAACAGTTTCAGTCAGTAGTGTGGGGACTCATAAAAGATCTTCTCCAGGCAGTGCCACCAGGGGGAGAGGTACAGAACAAGCAACTGGATCGAGGGCAGGAGGAAGAGTGTTTGCGATGACGCTACAAGATGCCTATGCTACACCTGAAGTGGTTACAGGTAAACTCTCTATTGCGAACAAAGATTTATATGCGCTCATTGATCCTGGATCTACGCATTCATTTGTGGCATTAGATATTGTTTCATATTTGGGTAGACCATGTTCATTCCTCAATTGTGCCTTATATATTTCTACCCCAATGGAAAGTGTAATTCTAGTTGAGCATGTTTATAAAGATTGTGTCTTACGAATGGGTGAGAGAGATTTCTATGTTGACTTGATACCGTTGGCCATTCGGGATTTTGATATTATACTGGGGATGGATTGGTTATCATCGTATCACGCTTCCATTTATTGTTTTCGAAAGGAAGTTACATTTCATCTTCCTGGTGAACCCGAGTTCCAGTTTACAGGGGAAAGGAATGTTGTCCCTAATTGTCTTATATCAGCAGTAAAGAGTAGAAAGTTATTGAGTAAGGGTTGTATGGGGTATTTAGCATATGTGGTTGATGTTAGTAAGGAAGCACTTAAAGTTGAAGATATACCAGTGGTTAGAGAATTTTCTGATGTCTTCCCAGGGGAATTGCCAGGACTGCCACCCGATAGGGAAGTAGAGTTCTCCATTGAATTAATTCCAGGTACTGGTCCGATTTCCCTTGCTCCTTATAGAATGGCACCAATAGAGTTGAAGGAATTGAAAGTGCAATTACAAGATCTGATAAGCAGAGGGTTCATTCGGCCTAGTGTTTCACCATGGGGAGCCCCAGTGTTATTTGTGAAAAAGAAAGATGGGACAATGCGATTATGTATTGATTATCGGCAATTGAATAAGGTGACCATTAGAAACAAGTACCCTCTACCCCGTATCGATGACTTGTTTGACCAATTACAGGGGGCCACATTATTTTCGAAGATTGATTTGAGATCGGGTTACCACCAACTAAAAGTGAAGGATAATGATATTTCCAAAACAACTTTTCGGACTCGATATGGGCACTATGAGTTTTTGGTGATGCCATTTGGATTGACTAATGCTCCGGCAGTTTTTATGGATTTGATGAACCGGGTATTCCACCCTTTCATTGATTCATTTGTTATTGTATTCATAGATGATGTGTTGATTTACTCGCGTAGCATGGAGGAATATGAGAAACATTTGAGACTTGTATTGCAGATTTTGAGAGAGAAGAAATTGTTTGCTAAATTCAGCAAGTGTGAGTTTTTGTTGAATGAAATTGTGTTTTTAGGGCACGTTGTCTCGGGAAATGGGATATATGTTAATCCAAAGAAGGTGGAAGCAATTGTTGAATGGGAGAGTCCTAAGAATGTGAAAGAAATTAGGAGTTTCCTAGGATTGGCAGGCTACTATCGCAGATTTATTAAAGGGTTCTCATCAATAGCATTACCATTGACGAAGTTGACTCGTAAAGAAGTGAAGTTTGTATGGGATGAAGAATGTGAGAGGAGTTTTAAAGAATTGAAGAATCGATTGGTTTCAGCCCCTATACTTACTAGTCCATGTGGGAATGAGTCTTTTGTGATCTATACAGATTCTTCATTTCAAGGTTTAGGATGTGTTCTTATGCAGAATGGGAAGGTAATAGCATATGCTTCTAGACAATTAAAGCCGCATGAACGAAATTACCCTACACATGATTTGGAGCTAGCAGCCATTGTGTTTGCTTTAAAGTTGTGGCGACATTACTTGTATGGAGAAACTTGTGAGATATTTACAGATCATCAAAGTTTGAAATACTTGTTTACACAGAAAGAACTGAATTTGAGACAGAGGCGTTGGATAAAGCTGATTAAAGACTATGACTGTACCATTCATCATCATCCTAGGAAGGCCAATGTGGTAGCAGATGCTTTGAGCCGAAAATCATCAGGGATGCTTGGTTGCATACGGTGTGCCCGTGTTGGAAATATTCTTGACTTGGAATCGATGGGGATTGAATTTAAGTTTTCAAAAAGCGGAGGATTATTAGCACATGTCACAGTGAGACCTTTATTGGCAGAACGCATACGAAGTTTGCAGATCAGTGATCCATTCCTTGAAAAGAAGAAATAAGAAGTTCAGGATGGTAGAGAGAGTGACTTTGAAATTAAGAATGATGAATCGTTGTGTTATAAAAATAGGATTTGTGTACCTAATGATCCACCTTTAAAGAAAGATATATTAGAAGAGGCACATAGTTCTATTTACTCTATGCATCCGGGAGGTACCAAAATGTACAGAGATTTGAAAGAGTATTACTGGTGGAACAATATGAAACGTGAGATTGCAGAGTTCGTAGCTAAATGTTTAGTGTGCCAGCAAGTAAAGGCGGAGCATCAGAAGCCGACAGGATTATTACAGTCGTTGCCTATTCCGGAATGGAAGCGGGAGCATATAACGATGGACTTTGTTACAGGATTACCCCGATCACCAAAGGGGCATGATTCTATTTGGGTGATTGTAGACCGATTGACGAAGTCAGCTCATTTTCTCCCAGTTAAGACCACCTACACTGTTGACAAGTATGCACATATGTACGTTGATGAGATTATCCGTTTACATGGGGCACCAGTGTCAATTGTATCAGATAGAGATCCAACGTTCACTTCTAAGTTTTGGCCTCGTCTCCAGAATGCCATGGGCACAAGTTTGAAGTTCAGCACTGCGTTTCATCCATAAACTGATGGGCAATCAGAAAGAACGATTCAAATATTAGAAGATATGTTACGAGCCTGTGTATTTGACTTCAAAGGTAGTTGGGATGATCATTTGCCATTAATGGAATTTTCATATAATAATAGTTATCAGTCGACTATTGGTATGGCTCCTTATGAAGATTTATATGGGAAGAGATGTAGAACGCCTTTGTGTTGGGATGAAGTGGGTGAAAGGAAAATGTTGGGTCTTGAATTAATAGATGTGACGACTGAAAAGATCAAAATTATTCGGGAACGGATAAAGATAGCACAAAGTAGGAAAAAATTTTGTGCAGATAAGAGGAAGTATCCATTAGAATTTCAGAAGGGAGATTTTGTATTCCTGCGTATTTCACCATGGAAAGGTGTTATGAGATTTGGGAAAAAGGGGAAACTAAGTCCAAGATACATTGGACCATTTGAAGTGTTGGAAAGAATTGGGCCCCTGGCTTATAGATTAGCTTTACCTCCAGATTTATCTCGGTTATATGATGTGTTTCACGTATCGATGCTTCATAAGTATTTGGCAGATCCATCTCACCAGTTGAAAACTCAACCAATTGAACTGAAGGAAGACTTATCGTACATCGAGGAACCAAATGAAATTATTGATCGTAAGGACCAATTATTGAGAAATAAAGTTATTCCCTTAGTTAAGGTTACGTGGATGAGCTATGGAGTTAAAGAAGCAACTTGGGAAACGGAGGATAGCATGAGGAAACAGTATCCCCATTTGTTTGGTAAGTGACCTTCATATTAAAATTCGGGGATGAAATTTTCTAAAGGAGGGAAGTTGTGACAACCCGAATATAATTATGATGAATTATATTTAAATCATGCTTATCTTATGTGATATGAATAGTGTGATATTAGTATATCTAATGTTAAGTGATTATGGTTATTATAATCCTAATTTTATAAATCATGAAAGGTCGAATTATTTACAAACACAAATTTTGTTATTTTCGGTAGAAATGTTCCTTTTAGAGACTAGTTTTGACCTTTATAACATTATAAATGACTTGAGGTGAAAACTAGATAGTTGTAGACATGTGAGTTAGGGTTGTAACACAATAAACAGATCATGAAATGGATTCCCGAGTAAAGAGTTATACCGACTTTACGAACAAAGGGCAAAGCTGTCCATTCCCTTTAAGTGGTAAGTTGTCTTTTATTAAACCAAATGTTTTAAATTGATTGGTTGGCTTGGGAGGCAGCCTTGGCCGACTTAAAACCCTCCCTCTAACATATTTCTTCAGAAAAAACAAACACTAGGTTCAGTTTCAAGTGTTGTTAGCTTGAGGAAATAGGAAGTTGATATTTAGGAAGAATAAGTGAGGAGAAAAAGTGTGGAAAAATCTGTGGAAATTACGTAAAAGCCCTGAAGGTAATCCTAATTGAAATTCTAGTTATTTATCTTATATTACTGATTTATATGATATAAATAATCATAGGTTTACGAAAGTTTCAGCCCTTTATATGTATGTATGGTTAGATGCAAGTTTAAGTTAAGTTGAATGCATAAACCCTTAAAAATTGCTTTGTATTGAAACCCCTTGTATTCAAACTTGCATATCTCTTTGTGTGCTTACTTTAATTGAGAAATTCAAATTGGACATGAAATTAGACTCATATATTCATATCATATCTAGAAATTAGAATTTATCTCCTTGTGGTTAGGCTGTAATGTTGATTTCAAGTTGGTACATGGTTTCTGTATTTATACTTCATTTCGGTATGCCCTGAGTTTAGTCAAGCTTTTGAGATAGTAAATGAAGTCAACAAATTATGAAACTTTAATTATGTACTATTAAGTATGTGTAATGAAAATGGGTTGAAAATCATGGAAAGTTATGGTGGAGAAAAATTATGAAAATTCTTAGAAGTTGAAGGAACACTAGAGGAGCTTGTAGGGCAGATTTCTTGTGTTGTAGAGAAATGGTCATAACTTGCCCTAGGAAGCTTGAAAAATTACACCGTCACTTGTACTGGATAGTATATTCATATATGTTTTCATATTGATGAGTTTGGACCCCTGCATTTGTACAATTTAGGAATATAGGATGGTTAAGTATGTAAGACAATAATTTCAGGCCATACTGGGTACCCCTTGAATGAATGTTTATATTTCCTCCTTACAAAGAGTACTTTGAGTACATGTTTTATGTGTATATACCTTGAGAAGTATAATTTCATGTTTACTTGACTTTGGTTATAAATTCCTTATAAGGTATTTCCTACGGTTGAATGTCCGTAACTTTATCAACACATATATCATTGTGTTGCCTTTACCTATGTTTTATGGAATGTGACTTAATTGGAATTATATTGTTGATGTATAGTCATGGAAAGTTACATAATTATGTTTGGATAATATTTATGATTGAGGTTCAGTACTGATTTAGTTGGATTGACAGGTGTAAGGTCCATGAATACATAGTTGTCAACCAAGGTGAGTGTACTCACTGGAATGATGTATTTGTATACTGTTACGAATATGATCATAATGTTATGAATATAAAATTGTTCATTTCGGTTTACCGAAATAAGGGGTTACTCCTCGACCAGGAATGGGGGAGATTTGTCTATTAATGACAAGGGGTTACTCCTCGACCAGGAATGGGGGAGAATTGTCTATTTAGACAGGATATGTGAATCATGATTCGGAAAAGTTGGTCATTCATTATGAATGAGCCGGATAAGTTAATACATAAGTATATGGACATGATTTATTGCATTTAAATTCATGAAGTAGTTTAGTAGTGATGCATTCACTGGGCTATTTTTGCTCATGGTTCCCATGTTCACATTTTTCAGGTAATACGATGTCATTGCCAAATCTAGGAAGTCGGGCTGGGTTAGCCAGGAATGGGAGAAACAAAGATTTTGTTTAAATGTAAATGATGTAATTAAGTTAACTTATCCTTCAAGAAAGTTTTTATGGGCATGATTACTCTGATGTTGTAAAAAGATTTTCAATTATATGGATTTACAATGATGACTCTGAAATTAAAACTCGTGTTTATGGTTTGGTTAGATTAATTATGGTTTGACTCACTTTGACTTTCAGACTTAATTATAAGTAACTGGGTTGGGGTGTGTCAAGTATTTTGAGGAAAATTATTGTGGAGACGCCCTAGGGTCGTGTTTAGTGTCGATCCACGAGAATGAGGGGTCCCACAAGAGAGAGCCATTAGGGGTGTGCCTTATTTCATCAAGTAATAGCGATAGTTGTGACGATGAGAGAAAAGCATGGGAGATGGGTGTAGTGACCGTGATTGAGAGAGAGAATGAGAGGTTAAAAGAGAGAAAAATAGTGGAGTTAGAGATCGAGCAAGTAAGGGACGACGTAGGCACTACTCGAGAGAGAGATCTAGGGGACATGAGCATGGAAGAATTTGAAAAAGAATTCGGTCTGGTGGATGAGAGCCTTACTATTGAAGTCCAATCCCTATTAGGCTCTTGTAGTCACTTAGAAGAAAGCGAATGGAAAGATAAAATCGAGGAATTCCTTCTTTATGACCATACACCCATACCACTAGAGGTCCCGAAGGCTATTGAGGAGAAAAGTTGTGTTTCGTCCGACTTAGAGTCCGACCCATGCGTTCCAAAATTTAAAAGAAACTTAGGTGTTCCCTCCGAATCGGTGCACGGAGGCCATTCTTTGAGTAAGCATCATAGAGATCCCTTTCTAAGTAGTCACGATACGTCTCCCGGTCTTCCCCTTATCTATGGGTGAGGTCCCAACTTGTTCCAATTTTTGGTTTACGTTATGAAGAGGGGAGAGACGAGGAGAGCACCGAACCCCGTGAGTGGGGTATTTATGTATTTAAAATATTTGTTTGTTTTATTTTTCCGCACTTTTCATTCGCTTTGAGTTAGATTTTAGTCCTTTTTGCTTGAGGACAATGAAAAAGTCTAACTTAGGGGGGGTGACAAGTGCGTATTTCTAAAACTTCACAAATTTGCAAAAATGCCCAAAATTTTCAAAAAAAAAATCATAAAATTTTGAAAAATTCAAAAATATTTTTCTTTAAAATAAATAAAAATTGGAATTCAAATTTTTCAAAAATAGCATTAAATGTCGGTTTAAAGTCTCAAATTGTAAAAACCCAATGCACAAAACCGAAATTGACCAAAGATGGAAATTGTGCGAAAATTGACGACTTAATGAATACGTGTGGAGATTAACAAAACCCGGTTAGATTTCGAGCCTATCGATCTTTTTGAGTTTTCAAATCAATCCGAGTTAATAGTTAACTCGTAGTTCTAATTCAGCGTTTTAAACAAATCGTTGATGATCTCAATTCTTTATTTTGATTGGTTATGGGAAATGGAATGTTGTCTCGAAAAGCGCACTACAAATTTCTAAATTAAATTAATCTCGAGACGCATATGGTAAATTAATAAGTAATTTAGACAATGAAGTAGGCCATCGTTTGTTACCCAAAAATATTAGCCATAAAAAGATGTGAAAAATTATCCATTTGATAACCCAATTGAGCCGGATAAAATTTATCCTTTTCGTTTGGTAACCCGAAAAACCCAAGTAGCCCGGAATGGCAAAAATGGAATATTCATTAAAGTACGGAAAGTGCATAAGAAGGAGCAAGAAAAAGAATAGAAATGATCAATAAAAATAGCAAGAAAAGAAAAGATGTGAAAATAGAAAAAAATAGAGAAAAGGAATAGAAAATGAGCAAAAGCCTGGAAAAGCACTAACGGACATCATAAGCAAAATTTTCCAATTTCGAAATTCTTAACCTTTTCGAATTTTACTCAATACACCTTTTACCCGAAAAAGTCCTAATCGAGTCCAAATTACGAAATTAGTTACCGCATCGAGAGTTAAAACACAAAAGATAATAAAAGAGCTAAAACATACGCATAAGAGGCAATGTTCCCATGTTTCAAACCGTATTCCGTTAATGAGATCCAATCACTACAAAAATTTTCGTCATTCTACTTATGTGTGTGAACTTGGTTCCACTACATTTACTCTTATAAATCACACACAACGAGATAATAGCCACATTCCGAGCGATTCGTTTATGAGAGCATCCCGTGAGCATTTGAATCAAAATGAATTTTCAGAAAGTAACGTAATGGCCAAACGGTGGAAGTTAGCGGTTCAATTTTTGGCTTCGCACACACACACACACACACTATGACTTGAGACTCTTGAACATGACTTGATGATGATTATTTTTTGGGGAAGTTTGAATTATATAATTTTTGCATATTTTGAAATTTCTTTGAGTCGAATTTTGTGGGTATATTCACAGTAAACCCTCACGAGACACAACTCGTCCTACTAGGGTAACCTAGGCATTTAAAGGCTTGTTGCATATGCTAAATGCAATCTCTTGCCCGCGAAAAAGGTATTCTATCCCAATAAAGTGATTTTCGAGAGTTGAGCCTTGATAGGATTCTTTTACATTGATCGGGACGCGCAAAGTTCTAAGTTAGGGGGGTTTGATTAGGCATAAATTCTTCCAAATTTATCCCTTTAATTTAGTTACTTTTAGCACCCCGAACAACGTAATCGATTTGATTTTATCTCATAATCTTCCTAATGGCTTATTCTAATGAGTACCCTGAGTTTCTGGTATTTTGTACTAATTTTACAGGTATTTGATGTCAATAAAGAAAGAAAGAAGCCGGAAGAATAAAGAAAGAAAAGAAGGAAATTCAAAAGGGAAAAGTTACAATTTTTATCCAAAATTTGGATGAGGCATCTCAAGAAAAGTTGAAGATATCTAGTTTACGAGTACATAGGAAGAAACAATACCTCAATCGGAGTCCCGGTATGAAAGTTACGAGCAGTCAAAGATAGAAGAAAAAGTCAAAGAAGAATCAGACCGATCCAAAATGCAAAGTTCTAGAAAACCCCAGACCGAAGACGGATCAAAGTTGATAAAAATTAAACGAACCGATCCGTATACGAACAATCCGGTCAGAAATTAAAAGAATCGATCCAGATCCAAGCGGAATCGAACCGAATCGAAGGAGGACTAGACCTGTCCGACTGTCGTAATTTTAGTTTTTCACTCTTCCTCCAATGGAGAGTCCTGGTTAAGCTAAAACTCTTGTAGTCTTGTAGGGTATTTAAACCCGATTTATTATCATTTTAAATGATGGACAATTCATCTAATTTTTCCCTTTTTGAGTTAAAAACTTTTAGAGGTAGTTGGAGAGAGAAAGTTGCTACAAAACCCTAGTTTGAAGATTTCTTGCAATTTTAATTCCAAGATTGAAGTTTGTTCAGATTTATGTGATTACAAGTAATTTTAGTTGATGCTTTTAGTGCTTTGGTAAGTTAGTTGATTACTTTCTTCTGCCTAATCTTCCTTCTACATCATGCTTCAATTCTCCCTTAGTTTAATCACGATTTCCTGCAATTCAATAATCGTTTTCATTAATTTCACCATGTTAGGTAAGGTTTTTAAGGGTCGGGATGCATGAACCCAACCCGATGTTGTAGTTGCAACTCTATAAAATTAATCCTCTAAATTTAATAATTTATTAAGATCGTATTGTGTAGCAACACAACCATTGTAGATCTTTGGATCTCGTTTGCTTCTGGGTAACCAGGATGCTTTAGAATGCAATGCGAGTGTTGCTATCGCGTGTACCGATTTACTCGTCCTCTGATTAAGTATGGTGCGGGCTTGAACCTCATATACGTAATGCTTGGGAGTAATAAATTTTGGGTCTAATTAATCAATTAAATTTACGATTAGTTTTATACCATCAATACACTAGGGTTTCGGGTTTCCACGCGGTAACCAATTTCACACGTTGGACTCGGTAAGGACTTTCTTTGGTTTAGGGTGTATGGGGTAAAATGGGGGTGATTGGGAATTTCGGAATTGGAAAATTTTCTTATGATGTCCATTAGTGCTTTTTTCGGGCTTATTCTCCTTTTACTGATTTTTTTTCTTCTGTTTTTCACACTTTTCTTTCTTGCTGTTTTTGTTGAGCATAGCTATTCTTTTCTCGCCCCTTTTTATGCACTTTTCGGACTTAATTTCTGGAATTATAAATTTTCACAATTTCGGGTCAATTGGGGTTTTTTGGGCTGTCAAAAGAAAGGGAAAAATTTATTTGGCTCAATTTTGGGTTTACAAAAGGGGTAATTTTTCGCTACTTTTTCTGGACAATATTTTTGGGTGACAAACGAGGGCCTACTTCATTGTACAAAATACTAATTGTGTTACCATATGCGTCTCGAGATTAATTTAATTTAGAGATCTATTTAGAACATTTTTCAAGGATATATCACACACATTTTTCATAACCGATCAAAGTGAAAGAATTGAGATCCTTGACGACTTGTTTGAACACTGAAGAGAACTTTGATTTAACATTTAACTAGGATTGGTTTATAAATTCACAATAATGAAAGGCTCGAATCATACCGGGTTTGTTAATCTCCATATTTATTTGCTAGGTCGTCTACGTTCGCTCAATTTCCATCTTTGGTCAATTTTGGCTTTCTGTATTATGTTTTTACAATTTGAAACTTTAAACCATCTTTTAATGTTAATTTCAAAAAATTTGAATATCAATTTTTATTTATTTTGAAGAAAAATATATTTGGCTTTTTCAAAAATTTTCAATTTTTTTGAAATTTCTGGGTATTTTTGAAAATTTGTGAAGTTTTAGAAAGACGCACTTGTGCCCCCCCCCCCTAACTTAGACTTTTGCATTGTCCTCAAGAAAAAATGACTAAAATCTAACTCAAAATGAATTAAAAGTGCGAGTAAATAAAATGAACAAATAAAGAAGAAATTCGATTTTTTTTTATAGATAACCGAAAACTTGTGTTACAAGGGAGAGGGTGGAGAACATAGAACCACCATTTTAAATAACAACCAACAACACAAAACAGCAACCAACAGAAATTGGTGTCACTGGGGCAGTGGATTTGAAGGTCCGGGTGCATTGGGATCATATGGATCATAGAAGAAGGTTGGAGGGGGTCCACCAAAGTTGAGCGCATATAAGTGGGTTTAGAGATGATGCATCGTGCTCGTATCCCTTCGGTAGGCCTCTTGATCCCGTTAATATGCCGCTTGATCAGTATTTTATTGTGTGATGAAACCGTCAACGCGGGTTTCCACCCTCGAGAGACGGAGATTAATTTTAGCATTGGCGGGTGAGAAATCAGAATCTTCACCACTGTCATAATCTTCGTTTCCCTCGCCCATCTCAATATCTTCCTCCTCTTCGTCACTGCTCGCTTCGTCACCGCTCCCTTTATCACTACTTTCCTCGTCATCGCTTCTCTCTTGTTCCAGTCGAGCTTTGATGCAGGCTCGTTGGCATTCCCATTTGGTCCGGGTGGTGGACGCAAACGGAGTTGGGAGGCGCTAGAAATCTTGTGGTGGGGCAATGCCAGCGTCATCTAACATGGATGTGATGAGCCGGGGAAAGGTAAGAGGGGTGACACCCTTTTTATCCGTGGCGGCGAAGAATATATCTTTGTAAATGCACGCATCCAGATTAATGGGGGTGGTGTGGTCGAAAAGGTGGTAGACGAGGGTGGCTTGACGCGGGAGCATCACCGACTTTTTGCTCGTGGGGAGAATGTTGGCGCACACTATTTTGAAAATGAGGCTCGATTTGTCACTTAGTTGGCCCACCGGGTAGATTTTGGTGTTCCAAAGAGCATTGGGGTCGATACGAGACATGCACACATCTTTTTCAAGCGGAGCAAGAGGGTTTGGGTAAATGTGTGGTTGTGGGTTTGGGACATCTTTGGCAACCAACTTCTGGGATAGAAGTTCCAAAGAGAAGGGAACGCGGACACCGCTAATGTAAGCTTCAGCCGTGTGGTGACCTGTGCGAACAAGAGAGCCATAGAAAGTAGGCACCGCGTCATGGGGTTCATTAAGGAAACAACACCAACCTTGGGCCATGAAGAGGGCGGTGACAGCATTAGGCATGTAATTCCCAATGACTTGTTGCTCTATTTGGAGTTTGCGAGGTTGATCGAAAAAATGTTCGCACCACCGTTGCTCTTGACGGGAGCGGTAGTCGGCGGTTCCATTGCTGAGAATTGTGATGGAATCGTATTTTTAGGGAGGTGGTTGGTTGGCCATGGTCATGGGATGGGGTAAGAGTGTTTGGGTAGAATAAGGGAAAGAGAGGAGAGGAGTGAGTGGTGGTGGTGAAATGGGGTGGGGAAAGGTGGAATTTATAGGTGTTGAGGGGAGAGGGTTGGGTAAGATTTGGAGGGAAAAGGGGAAGGGATTTGGACGAAAAATGGTTGGTGGGAAGGAAGGGGACGAAAATGAAGGGAAAAGGAGGGATTAGGGGAAAAGGAGGTGAACCTAGGGAAGGGGAAGAGTTACAGACACCGGACCAATCCGGGTCTCCAGGACCGGATCGGTCTGATCCCTATATTTTTTATTTCAAAAATTTCCAAATCGGACCGATCCGGGTGCCCAGGACCGCACTGGTCCGGTCCCCAGACATGTTCTAGTTCCCCTATGGGCTGGTATAACCACCTCCGATGACTTTCGGTTGCTCCTACTTACGATCCGACACCTGTTTGACCTGATTACCTCTCTCCTCAAAATTTACGGCTCTAAAATTCTCGCCTCGTAAGACTTGTTGGTGCTCGATTTCCTCTCCGCTTGTGATGTGATCCAACGGACTCCACTCATCCTATCCTACGTGCAACTACTATACACAAGACTTCACCCCATACACGTCGGGGGTGCGACGACCTCTCAATTTAAGCTCACTCGACCCCGTAAACGGGGTCTGACAACTAGATGGCGTCGATTTCTTCTACGCACGCTTCAACATATAGCTTTAGGTGTTGTCCATTGACTTTGAACGCATCCCCCCCTTTGGGATCTTCCAATTATACTGCTCTATGAGGGAATACGCTCTTCACAACGAATGGGCCAGTCTATTGAAACAACAGTTTACCCAAAAATAGATGAAGCCGGGAGTTATAGAGGAGCACCTTTTATCCCGGATGAAACTCTTTTCGATGAATAATCTTATCATATTGTAGTTTCATCCGGGCTTTTGAAATCTTGGCATTCTCACACGCGCATTGCATATCTCCTCTAACTCATTAAGTTGAAGCTTGCGAGCCTCACCGGCTTTGTCCATATCATAATTTAGTCTCTTAATGGCCCAATATGATTTGTGCTCTAACTCGATGGGAATATGGCAAGGTTTTCCATACACAAAGCGAAATGGGACATTCCGAGTGGGTTCTTGTATGCGGTACGGTAGGCCCAAAGTGAATCGTTCAATCGAAGGGACCAATCTTTTCGGTCGGGATTGACGGTCTTCTCTAGTATGTGTTTGATTTCACGATTGGCCAACTCGGCCTGCCCATTCATTTGTGGGTGATATGTCGTTCCAACCTTATGAATGACACCATACTTTTTCATAAGTCTTTCAAACGGCTTGTTGCAAAAGTGTGTGCCATTATCACTGATTATCGCTCTAGGTGCACCGAAGTGAGAAAGTATGTGTTTACAGAAACGTTATCACCAATTTATTTTCATTGGTCTTGGTAGCTACAACTTCCACCCATTTAAAAACATAGTCTACCGTGACTAGGATGTATAGGTATCCAAAGGACGGGGGAAAAGGGCCCATGAAGTCAATATCTCAGCAGTCGAAAATCTTAATGAGGAGAATCGGGGTTAATGGCATCATGTCTCGTCGGGTGATCGCTCCCATCCATTGACACTTGTCGTAAGATTTGCAATAATTGTTAACATCTCGGAACATTGTGGGATAGTACAAAACGCATTGGATAATTTTTATGGTTGTCTTTTTCACAGAAAAGTGTCCTCCACATGCTTTCGAATGACAGAATTGGATGACTTTTGGAATTTTGTCATCCGGTACACATCGTCGGATGACTTGATCGGGATAATATTTAAAAACAAATGGATCATCATAGAAAAACATGTGCGGCCAAGTGATGAACCTCTTCTTATCTTGCGGTGTCTAATCGGGAGGGACGACTCCCGTGACAAGATAGTTCACTATATTCACAAATCAGGGCAAAGAAGAGGTGGCAAAGAGTTGCTCATCCAGAAAGTATTCGTCTATGGTTGTGGGATCAATAGGTACGTCGGATGAAATCCGTGATAAATGGTCGGCAACGACATTTTCTACTCATTTTTTTGTCTTTAATGGAGAGATTGAACTCTTGTAGGAGTAGGATCCACCTTATGAGGCGCGGCTTTACATCCTTCTTCGCAAGTAGATATTTGAGAGCCGCGTGGTCGGTGAAACAAGTGATGGGGGAACCGATAAAATAGGACCTAAATTTGTCAAGAGAGAATACTAAAGCTTTCAATTCCTTCTCCGTGGTGGATTAATTGAGTTGTGGTTTGGTGAGAGTCCGTCTAGTGTAGTAGATGACATGATCCTTGTTATCTTTTCTTTGGCCCAAAATAGCCCCTATCGTATAATCGTTAGCATCACACAGAAGCTCGAATGGTAAGGACCAATCCGGAGCTTGCATAATGGGGGCGGACACAAACATATTTTTCAATTTTTTAAAAGCACTTTGGCATGCTTCCGTCCACTCAAATCGGGTGTCATTCATAAGAAGATTGCTTAAGGGTTTAGCGAGGGTGCTAAAGTCCTTAATGAACCTTCTATAAAATCCCGCGTGGCCCAAGAAAGAGGTCACGTCTTTCAGCGATTTAGGCGGGGGTAGGTGACGCGACTGAAAATGTGTCTCAGGAATGCGTTCACTCTAGGATCAAGTGCAAGCCTGTTGCTCAAGTAATAATCCCAGTAAGTCGTGTATCGATCCTCAGGGAAAAAGGACAACAGAGTTGTGACGACGGGAAGAGACGGAGAGACCCTAATTTTGACTCTAAAAAGAAAAGGAAAAATTGATTTGATTTTGAGATTGATTACAACTAAATGTGATATTGAAAATAAGAAAAGATGCAACTATACTAATCTATCGAAATTAGGAGTGAATGATGATTTGAAACTTTTTTGTTTAAATGATGAGAGAAATAGGACGGGAATACAATCCCCCAACCCTAGTGTAGTGAAGTTATAATATTAATCATAAATTTATCTGATTGATCTGACCCAAAATTTAGTACTCCCAAGCATTACGTATACGAGGTTCAAGCCCGCATCATACCTAATCTGTGGATGAGTAAATCAGTATCGCGATAGTGACACTCAAATTGCACTCTAAATCATCACGAGTACCCAGAGGCAAACGAGATATAAAGATCTACAATTATTGTGTAACTACGCAATACGATCATAATCAATCACTAAATTCATTGGATTAATTTTATACGCACACATTAACACATCAGGCTGGGTTCATATACCCTGGCCTTAGAAAATCTAGCCTAACATGTTGAATTTAATAAAAACAATGATTGATGTGCAGGAATTCATAATTACTCTAATGAAAATGGTAATTAGATGAAGAAAAGAATTAGAATTAAGAATTACACACTAAAATTAATCAAACAATAAATGAAACAATGAATGAAACTGATACTCACAAAAATCACTGAATAATCTTCAATCTTTGAATTAAAACTGCAGTTGTTAACTAAACTAGGGTTTTTGGATAAAGAGAGGCAAAATCCTACTAATTCTCCGTTTCAATAACAATAATAAATTGGGTTTTTATACCCTACAACAAATTCAGAGTTCAGCTGCACTGGGAGTCTTTTTAGAAAGAGATAGGATTTGCAAATCTCGAAGCCCGGACCGGTTCGGGCCTTAGGCGGATCGGTTCTTTTTATTTTGGGGCGGACCGGTTACTTTTATTTTTGCCTTCTTCGGTTTGCATGCGATCCGGGGTCTTCTGGAGTTTGGCAAGGCGGACCGGTCCGGGGTAGGGGCGGACGGGTCCGATTATTTGACTTTTTGGTTCCTCTTTGACTGCTCATAACGTTTGTTCCAGGATTCCGATTGAGGTGTCGTTTCTTCCACTGTGCTCGTGAATGTGATATCTTCAACTTCTCTTTAGATACCTCATTCGAATTCCGAGTGAAAATTACGCTTTTTCCCTTGAGACTTTTCCTTCTTTCGTTTCTTGACATCAAATACCTGTAAAATCACTACGAAATACCAGAAACTCGGTGTACTCATTAGGATCAGTCAGTAGCAAGATTATTAGATAAAGTCAACTCAATTACGTTGTTCGAGGTACTAAAAGTAACTAAATCAAATGATAAATTTGGAAGAATTTATGCCTAATCAAACCCCCCTAACTTAGAACTTTGCACGTCCCGATCAATGTAAAAGAATCCTAGCAAGGCTCAACTCTTGAAAATTATTTTATTGGGATAAAATACCTTTTTTGCGGGCAAGCGATTGCATTTAGCGTATGCAACAAGCTTTAAACCCCTAGGTTACCCTAGTAGGACGAGTGTTGTCTCGTGAGGGTTTGCAGAGAATATACCCACAAAATTTGGCTCAAAGAAAATTCAAAATACGCAAAAATTGTATAATTCAATCCTTTCCAGAAAATAATCCTCATCAAGTCATGTTCAATTGTCTCAAATCATAGTGCGTGTGTGCGAAGCCGAAAATTTAACTGCGGATTTTCACCGATTGATCATTACGTTACTTATTCGAAAATTCATTTTGATTTCAATTTCTCACGGGATGCTCTCACAAACGAATCTCTCGGATTGTGGCTATTCTCTCGGTATGCGCGATATAAAGAGTAAATGTAATGGATGCAAAGTCACGCATACAAGTAGAATGACGGAAATTTCATAATGATAGGATCTCATCAATGGGTTACGGTTTTAAAAACAGGAACATTGCCTCTTTTTCCGCGCACTTAATCTCCCTTATTATCTTTTGGTGTATTAGCTCTCCACGCGATAACCAATTTCGCAATTTAGACTCGGTTAGGAATTTTTCGGGTTTTAAGGTATATTGGGTAAAATGATAATTGTAGGGAGGCTGGAATTGGAAAAGTCCTTAATGATGTCCATTTGTGCTTTTTCCGGGCTATTGCTCATTTTTTTTTTCTATTTTTTTTTTCTGTTTTCACTTTTTTTTATATTTTTTTTATATTTTTGTTGAGCATATCTCTTTTTTTCTTGCCCCTTTATATGCACTTTTTGGACTTAAATTCTGAATTTTCTCATTTTTCACAATTTCGGGCTATTTGGGTTTTTCGGGTTACCAAACGAAAAGGATAAATTTTATTCGGCTCAATTGGGTTATCAAAGGGATAATTTTTTGCACATCTTTTTATGGCTAATATTTTTGGGTGACAAACGATGGCCTACTTCATTGTCCAAAATGCCAATTGCGTTACCATATGCGTTTCGAGATGAATTTACGTTTAGAGATTAATTTGGCATGTTTTTCTAGGCAATATTGCACACATTTTTTTCAAAACCGATCAAAATGAAAGGATTGAGATCCTTAAAACTTTTTAGGCGCTGAAAAGAACTTTGAGTTAACAATTAACTCGGATTGATTTAAAAACTCGCAAAACGTGATAGGCTCGAATCTCACCGGGTTTGTTAATCTCCACACTTATTCGTTAAGTCGTCAATTTTCGCTCAATTTCCATCCTTGGTCAATTTCGGCTTTGTGTATGTTGAATGTATACAACTTGAGACTTTAAACCGACTTTTAATGATATTTTTGAAAAATTTGAATTCCAATTTTTATTTATTTTGAAAAAAATATTTTTGGATTTTTCAAAATTTTATGATTTTTTTGGAAATTTCTGGGCATTTTTGAAAATTTGTGAAGTTTTAGAGATACGCACTTGTGACCCCCCCTAACTTAGACTTTTGCATTGTCCTCAAGAAAAAATGACTAAAATCTAAATATGGCAAAATAAGAAGTGCGATAAATAAAACAAACAAATAGAGAAAATGCAGTTCTTATTACAAAAGGACTGTGTTACATGTGCAGGGAAAAAACGTACAAATGTGAACAGGAAGAAAAATAAAAAGCTGCCAGAACCATATAGAGCTTCACCGGGGTGGGGGATGGGAGGAACCGAGCGCGGTGGGGTCATAAGGGTTATGGTAGTAGGAAGGTAGTGGCTCATTCGGATCTCCGAGGCGACGATAGATGTCCGCTTGGAAGCGGAGGACTACGCCCATGTCGCACTCGTAGTTGGTCTGAAAGGTGTTGAAATTTGTTTCAAGTGCCGACATACGCGCGGATAGGTTCCTGCCCGCCCACTCGAAATCTGGGTCATCCTCCTCGTCGGCCGACTCCTCGTCCGCACCGAGATCTCCCATCTCGACATCCTCACCGACTGGCCCTGCTTCTTCCTCTCTCTCGCTCGAGGCAGCCTCTTCTTCAACATCATTACCCCGCCTAGGCCGGAGGACAGCTAGCTGTTTGGCGCTTTTGGTGCGGGTCCCTTGTCCAAAAGGACCGGGGAGGCGCGTATGGTCGCTCGGCACCGCTATGCCAACATCTTTAAGGATGGAAGTGATCAATCGAGAATAAGTAAGTGGGGCGATGCCCTTCTCATCCAAGGATGCGTTAATGATGTCCGCGTATAAAGTGCGGCCCAAATGGATGGAAGTTTGGGGGTCGAAGAGATGATATGTCAAAGTAGCTTGCCGAGGCCGCATGGAAGAATCGTTGGACGTTTGCAATAAGTTGGCGCACACAATCTGAAATATGAGCCGCGCCTTCTCGTTTAGGTGTCCAACGGCGACGGTTTGCCCCGTCCAAGCCACGTTCGGTGCAATTCGGGCCATGATAATGTCCTTATCGATCGGGGGACGTTTTGGGGATATGTAAATTCTTGAACGTCCGGGACATCAAACTCGGCCAACTTGGCCGTGAGACGGGCCAAGGAAAAGGGAATGGGAGTCCCATCCACGAAAGCTTCGGCCTCGAATTGGCCCGTCTGGATGAGTGTACCATAGAATGAGCGGACTTCAGTTGCCCAAACCTCTTCGTGAGGTTGGTTGAGGAATCGACACTAGCCCCGAGCCATGAATATGGCGGTGACGGAGTTGGGCAGGGCTTCCCATTGGACAGCGCGCTCCATATGGAGTTTGTGGCCCAAACCGAAGTATTGAGTGCACCACCGCTCCTCTTGGCGGGAGCGGAATTCACGGTGACTAGAGGGTTGGATCACGGTGGAGTCGTATTTGGTCGGGGCAACACGGGGGGCCATGGAAACAGTAGGGGTTTATTGCTTGAAACACTAGAGAGGAAGAAGAGAGTATTTGGGTTGAAGGTGTGAGGAGAAGGGGGGGGGGGTTGGAGGTGTATTTATAGTGGAAAGGGGAGGGGAGGGGGTTGGTTTTGGAGGGAAGGGGTTTGGAGGGAAAAGGGGATGGATTTGGGAGGGAAAGGTTGGGGTTGGGAAGAGGAAAAAACGGATTGGAGGGAATGAATGGGATTGGGGGTAAAGGGTGTGAATCTTGGGAAGGGGAGAAGGCAGATCTGCAGAAGGCGGACCGGTCCGGGGTAGGGGCGGACCGGTCTGGCCCTTTGACTTTTTAATCCCTCGACAGGCGAACCGGTTCCTTTAAAAATAAAAGGAACCAGTCCGGGGTCGGACCGGTCCGCCTTAAAAAGGAACCGGTTCACCCCAGGGCTTTTGGGCTGGAATTCTCCTAACTTAGTTTCGAGCTCTCTTCTTCAAAAGATTTCACTTTCCCGATATACTCTCTATCCAGTTGGACTAAAAACCCTCTCGATTTCACTAGTCAACACCCTTTGACTCAAAATTCCCAAAACACACGAATGCTTCTCCCGAACGAAACCTAGTCCTAACGACTCTCACACACACGACTCTCACCCCATACGCTTCGGGGGTGCGACGACCTCACTTTAATAGCTCACTCGACCCCGTAAACGGGGTCCGACAACCAGACGGTGTCGACTTCTTCTGCACACGCCTCTAAATATGGCTTTAGGCGTTGTCCATTCACTTTGAATGTATTTCCCCCTTTTAAATCGTCCAATTCAACAGCTCCATGGGGGAAAACATTCTTCACAACGAACGGGCCAGACCATCGTGACCGCAACTTGCCCGAAAAGAGGTGATGCCGAGAGTTTTAGAGGAGAACTTTTTGCCCGGGGAGAAACTCCTTTCGTCGAATGATGCTATCATGAGCGAGTTTCATCCTTTCTTTCGAAATGTTGGCATTCTAATACGCATCATTGCGTAGTTCTTCTAACTCATTCATTTGAAGCTTGCGGGCTTCACCGGCCTTGTCCATGGCATAGTTCAATTGCTTAATTGCCCAATACGCTTTGTGTTCAAGCTCAACGGGAAGATGGAAAGGTTTGCCATATACAAAGAAGAAAGGGGACATGCCAAGTTTATTCTTAAATGCGGTACGGCAGGCCCATAGCGAATCGTTTAATCTAAGTGACCAATCTTTCCGGATAGGATTGACGGTCTTTTCGAGAATGTTTTTGATTTCTCGATTCGTTAGTTCGGCCTGTCCATTCATTTGTGGGTTCTAATTCGTTCCCACCTTGTGAACGACACCATACTTTCTCATGAGCTTCGCGAATGGCTTATTGCAAAAGTGGGTGCCATTATCGCTAATTATTGCTTTCGGTGCACCGAAGTGGGAAAGTACGTGTTCCTGCAGGAACTTTATCACCACTTTGTTGTCATTAGTCTTGGTAGCTATAGCTTCCACCCATTTGGAAATGTAGTCTACCGAGACAAGGATGTATAGGAATTCAAAGGACGGGGGGAAGGGTCCCATGAAGTCAATACCCTAACAGTCGAATATCTCAATGATGAGTATGGGGGTAAGAGGCATCATGTCTCGTCGAGTAATGGCTCCCATTCGTTGGCACCTATTACATGATTTGCAAACATCGTTCACATCCCAGAAGATTGTGGGCCAATAGAGGCCGCATTGCAGAATTTTAGCGGTCGTCTTTTTCATTGAAAAGTGGCCTCCACAAGCTTCCAAATGACAAAAATGGATGACTTTTGGGATTTCGTCATCCGGTACACATCGTCGGATGATTTGGTCGGCGCAATATTTAAAAAGGAATGGATCATAGTAAAAGAACATGCGTGATCAAGTAAGAAACCTCTTCTTATCTTGCGGTGTCTAGTCGGGAGGGACGGCTCCCGTGACAAGATAGTTCACTATGTTCGCAAACCAGGGATACGAAGAGGTAGCAAAAAGTTGGTCATCTGGAAAGTATTCGCTTATGGGTATGGGATCACTAGGTACGTCAGACGAAAGCCGAGATAAATGGTCGGCAACGACCTTTTCTACTCCTTTCTTATCTTTGATGGAGAGATTGAACTCTTGTAGGAGTAGGATCCACCTTATGAGGCGCGGCTTGACATCTTTCTTTGCAAGTAGGTATTTCAAAGCCGCATGGTCGGTGAAAACAGTAATAGGGGAACCAATGAGATACGACCGGAATTTATCAAGGGCAAAGACTACCGCTGGCAACTCCTCCGTGGTAGAGTAGTTGAGTTGAGGTCCGGTAAGAGTCCGACTAGCATAGTAGATGCCATGAGCTTGCTTATCTTTTCGTTGGCCCAAAACATCCCCGATCGCGTAATCGCTTGCATCACACATAAGTTCGAATGGTAAGGACCAATTCGAAACTTGCATGATGGGAGCGGACACAAGCATGTTCTTCAATTTGTCAAAAGATCTTTGGCATGCTTCCGTCCACTCAAATGGGGTGTGCTTCATGAGTAGGTTGCTCAAGGGCCTAGCGATGTCGCTAAAGTCCTTAATGAACCTTCGATAAAACCCCACGTGGCCCAAGAATGAGCGCACGTCCTTCAATGATTTTGGTGGGGGAAGATCAGCTATGACATCTATCTTTTCCCTATCAACCTCTATTCCTTTGGATGATACTATGTGGCTAAGAACTATTCTCTCGGTGACCATGAAATGACACTTTTCCCAATTCAGCACTAAGTTCTTTTCCACACATCGGGTAAGTACTTTTTCCAGCTTTTCTAAACAATGATCGAAAGAGGTGCAAAAAATGCTGAAATCATCCATGAACACTTCGAGTCCTCTCTCGACCATGTCGCTAAATAAGCTCAACATGCACCTTTGAAAGGTCACGGGTGCATTACACAAGCCAAATGGCATACGTTTGTAGGCAAACGTACTAAAAGGGCAAGTGAAGGTCGTCTTCTCCTAGTCAAGTACATCTACCTCAATTTGGTTATATTCGGAATAACCATCAAGGAAGCAATAGTAAGGGTGGTCCGCCACTCTTTCAAGCATTTGATCAATAAATGGCAAGGGGAAATGGTCTTTCCTAGTTCCCGCATTGAGTTTCCGATAATCAATGCAAATGCGCCACACGGTGGTGGTACGTTGGGGAACTAGCTCTCCCTTGGCATTCTCAATCACAGTCATACCCGACTTTTTCGGGATGACTTGAATAGGGCTTACCCACTTGATATCCGAGATTGGGTAGATGATACCGACATCCAACAATTTGATTATTTCAGTTCTCACAACTTCTTTCATGTTGGGATTCAGTCTTCTTTGCATTTCTCTAGAGGGTTTGACATCCTCTTCGAGATGGATCTTATTAGTGCAAATCAAAGGACTTATCCCCTTCAAATCAGCTATGCACCAACCAAAAGCACCTTGGTGCTTCCTCAGAATTTTCAATAATTTACCCTCCTTCCCTTCATCTAGGCTAGAGGAGATAATAACATGAAATGTCTCATCCTCTCCTAGGTAGGCATATTTAATATGGGAGGGGAGTTTCTTTAATTCGAGTGTTGGAAATTTTTCACTGGAGGGAACCATGTGTGTATCCCTTGGAGGTAATTCCTCGAATCTAGAAACCCAATTAACCTCTCTCACGTCCTCGTCCGATGCACTCTCATCGAGTAGCTCTCTCAACTCCCCAAACTCCCTCTCGAAGTCAGTGTACGTCCCCTCACCCTCGTGTCTCGCTGCTAAACAGGACTCTAAAGCGTCTCCACAATAATTCTCCTCAAAATACTCCTCTACTATCTCATCTATGAGGCTCACCTCGTGAAGATCATCTTCCTCCCCTGCATTTTAGGCTATGTGGAAGATGTCGGTTTCCAAGGTCATGTTCCCAAAGGTGAGTTGCATTCTCCCATTCCTAGTATTGATGATTGCGTTAGCCGTAGCTAGGAAAGGACGCCCAAGGATGATGGGAACATGGTTACTTAAGTTGAAGGAGGGTTCTGTGTCCCAAATGACAAAGTGTACCGGGAAGTAGAAAGTGTCAACTTGGACGATCACGTCCTCGACTATGCCTCGTGGAATCTTCACTGTTTGATCTGCTAATTGGAGAGTGACCTTTGTGGGCTTGAGGTCTCCCAAATATAGTTGCCTATAGATGGAGTAAGGGAGGATATTAACGCTTGCTCCCAAGTCGAGTAAGGCTTTTTTGATTTTATTCTCTCCAATGATGCAGGATATGGTGGGTGCACCGGGATCTTTGAATTTAGGCGAGAGACCACTTAGTAGAATGGAGCTCATGTTCTGGGATAGAAAGACGTTCTTCTTTACCTTCATCTTCCTTTTTACCGTCAATAAATCTTTGATGACTTTGCCATAAGCTGGAATTTGTTTAATGGCATCGAGGAAAGGTATATTCAGCTTTACTTGCTTTAGCACTTCTAGCACATCTTCACGTGGGTTTCCTCTATGGGAGGGAATCAACCTTTGAGGAAACGGTGCCGCGGAGGGTGGTTTTACTACTACCTCTGGATCACTAGTGTCTTCTAGGTCACTCTTATTCAAGGGGACATCTTCGGCCTCTTTCGTGCCGGGCGAAATCTCCTTGTCTTTTGTTGTGTCGGGTGGGGGAGGTGATAAATCAACGACTCTCCCACTATGAAGCGTGGTCACAGCTTGACATTGCTCCTGATGTTCAGTGGAAGTGGAGCTAACACTAGTTTGACCTTGGGGAGGTCTTTGGCCTTGGGCAGGAAACTTTCCCTTCTCTTGAACACTCAATGAGGATTGTATTTTTGACAGATTCGCATTTATATCGCTAATCAGACGATCATATTTGGCATTAGTAGCGATCTGGCTTGCGATGAATTGATTCATGGTATCCTCGAGAGTTCTCCGCTGTGTCGGGATATAATTTCCTTGAGGTGGTGGTGATTGCACATGTCCTTACATGTGTGGAGCTTGTTGAAAATGTTGTGGTGGAGGAGGGGCAACATGAGAAGGAGGGTTCATTGCAGCATGTTATTGCCCATAGATAAAACCGAGATGATTTTTCCATGAAGGGTTATAGGAATTCCCGTGCGGGGCACCGAAATTACCCTTAAATCCTCCTATACCACTAACTTGCTCCTGAAGCATTACTTTGTAGGCGGGTATCGTCGGACATTCCTCAGTTGAATGGACCGCCTCACAAATAGCACACACCTTCTCGACGGGGATCGGTATGGATCCAGTTAGCCCTCTCCCACATATCCCTCGTAGGTCTCGCATCTTTTTGTCAAGTATATCAATCCGACTGTCCGCTATAGAATTCTTTTCTACATGATATAGGACGGATGCTGACGGAGTGGCGGTTTCTTGACGATTTCGATTTTGTGCATTAGGGTCGGAGGTATCCCATGATTGGGTAGTCTCGGCAACATACCTCAAATGAAGCTCTGCATCTTGGGCGTCTAAATCGACAAAGGGACCACTTCCCATGGTTTCAACAAGTTGCTTGGAATTGAGATTCATCCCATTATAGAGAAGATATGATTTGTGATGCATCAAATCCGTGATGTGGGGATGAAGTAACCCACTCATTGAAGCGCTCATGACATCGATGAAATGGCTCATTTTCAGACTGTCTGAATGATTGAATTTGAGCCTTTATGGAAATTGTTCGATGTGGTGGGAAGAATTTCTTGAGAAATCTCGATTGTAACTCGTTCTAAGATGGGATCGAGCTCGGAGGTAAAGACCATAGCCAGGTCTTAGCTTTATCTTTGAGCAAGAAAGGGAAGAGTTTGAGGAGAATCACCTCTTGGGTGCAGGTTTGATCATTGAGCGTATCGCACACATCCTCAAATTCCCTAATATGGAGGTATGGCTTTTCAGAATACATACCGTAGTAATGTGGTAGCATCTGGATCATTCCATTTTTGAAACGGAATTTCTCGGCATTATACGGGAGTATAATGCATCCCGGAGTGACAGTGCGCTCGGGATATAGAAATTCTCTCAGCGGGCGGTACGGGGGCTCTTTCTCACCGGCGGGTGCATTACTGTGTTGCGACATCTCTCTCTCACTTAACGACTTGGTGCTCTCACTGGGTGTGCTCGAAGTGTGCTCGGACGAGTGTCCTAAGAAGGTAAACGAAGTGTTATTGGAGATTGAGTGTGACGGTGTGGGAGGCGGGATCCAGAACTGTGGGGCATTTGGAGTGTGGGGACTATCTGGGTTATACTCAACTATTGGATTTTCGTGAATGCTAGTTGGAGTATTATGGGGAGTGGGATTTTGCATTAAAAGTTTGTGAGAGATGATGGCGAATCTTTTTGTGCTTTTTGAAATTTTTTATATGTTTTTGGATTTTTGGAGATTTTTGGTCAAAGCTTTGGGTTGACTCGATCTAATCCTAAGTCTACCTAGTTCCCCGGCAACGGCGCCAAAAACTTGACGCGACTGAAAATGTGTCTCAGGAATGCGTTCACTCTGGGCTCAAGTGCAAGCCTGTCGCTCAAGTAATAATCCCAGTAAGTCGGGTATCGATCCTTAGGGAAAAAGGACAACAGAGTTGTGACGACGGGAAGAGACGGAGATACCCTAATTTTGACTCTAAAAAGAAAAGGAAAAATTGATTTGATTTTGAGATTGATTACAACTAAATGTGATATTGAAAATAAGAAAAGATGCAACTATACCAATATACCGAAATTATGAGTGAATGATGATTCAAAACTTTTTTGTTTAAATGATGAGAGAAATAGGACGGGAATACAATCCCCCAACCCTAGTGTAGTGAAGTTATAATATTAATCATAAATTTATCTGATTGATCTGACCCAGAATTTAGTACTCCCAAGCATTACGTATACGAGGTTCAAGCCCGCATCATACCTAATCTGTGGATGAGTAAATCAGTATCGCGATAGTGACACTCAAATTGCACTCTAAATCATCACGAGTACCCAGAGGCAAACAAGATATAAAGATCTACAATTATTGTGTAACTACGCAATACGATCATAATCAATCACTAAATTCATTGGATTAATTTTATACGCACACACTAACACATCAGGCTGGGTTCATATACCCCGACCTTAGAAAATCTAGCCTAACATGTTGAATTTAATAAAAACAATGATTGATGTGCATGAATTCATAATTACTCTAATGAAAATGGTAATTAGATGAAGAAAAGAATTAGAATTAAGAATTACTCACTAAAATTAATCAAACAATAAATGAAATAATGAATGAAACTGATACTCACAAAAATCCCTGAATAATCTTCAATCTTTGAATTAAAACTGCAGTTGTTAACGAAACTAGGGTTTTTGGATAAAGAGAGGCAAAATCCAACTAATTCTCCATTTCAATAACAATAATAAATTGGGTTTTTATACCCTACAACAAATTCGGAGTTCAGCTGCACTAGGAGTCTTTTTAGGAAGAGATAGGATTTGCAAATCTCGAAGTCCGGACCGGTACGGGCCTTAGGCAGACTGGTCTGCCCCCAAGGCAGATCAGTTCTTTTTATTTTGGGGCGGACCAGTCCGGGGGCGAACCGGTTCCTTTTATTTTTGCCATCTTCGGTTTGCATGCGATCCGAGGTCTTCTGGAGTTTGGCAAGGCGGACCGGTCCAGGGTAGGGGCGGACCGGTCCGGTTATTTGACTTTTTGGTTCCTCTTTGACTGCTCATAACTTTTATTCCGGGACTCCGATTGAGGTGTCATTTCTTCCAATGTGCTCGTGAATGTGATATCTTTAACTTCTCTTTAGATACCTCATCCGAATTCCGAGCAAAAATTACGCTTTTGCCCTTGAGACTTTTCCTTCTTTCTTTCTTTATTCTTCCGGTTTCCCTATTTCGTTTCTTGACATCAAATACCTGTAAAATCACTACGAAATACCAGAAACTCAGTGTACTCATTAGGATTATTCAGTAGCAAGATTATGAGATAAAGTCAACTCAATTACTTTATTCGAGCTAGTTCCCGCGTTGAGTTTTCGGCAATCAATGCAAACGTTCCACCCAGTGGTGATACGTTGGGGAACTAGCTCTCCCTTGTAATTTTTAATCACAGTTATGCCCGACTTCTTCAGGACGACTTGAATGGGGCTCACCCATTTTCTATCCGATATTAGGTAGATAATCTCGGCATCCAACAACTTTATAATTTCATCTCTTATCACATCTTTCATCGTGGGATTTAGTTGTCTTTGCATTTCTCTAGAGGGTTTAACGTCCTCTTCGAGGTGAATCTTGTGGGTGCAAATTAGAGATATTATCCCCTTCAAATTATCTATACACCAACCAAAAACACTTTGGTTCTTCCTCAAAATCTTTATTAGTTTACCCTCCTGCTCTTCATCGAAGCTAGAGGAGATAATAACAAGAAATGTCTCACTTTTACCTAGGAAAACATATTTCACATTGGAGGGTAGTTTCTTTACCTCGAGAGTCGGGAATGTGTCGCTAGAGGGCACCATGCGTGCGTATCTTGGAGGTAACTCTTCGAATCGAGAAACCCAATTAGCATCTCTCGCGTCCTCGTCCATCGCTCTCTCATCGAGTAAGCCTCTCAACTACTCTATCTCCCTCTCAAACTCGATGTAGGCTCCTTCACTCTCATAACTAGAAGCTAGGCAAGCTTCTAAGGCGTCTCCACTGTAATTTTCCTCAAAGTTCTCTTCTACAATCTCCTCAATTAAACTCATCATGTGAATATCATCTTCTTCCCCTGCCTGTGGGGCTATGTTGAAGATGTTTGTTTCTAATGTCATATTCCCAAAAGTGATTTGCATCTGCCCATTTCTAGTATTGATGACTGCGTTAGCCGTGGTTAAAAATGGGCATCCAAGGATGATGGGAACATAATTTTTCGAGGCGAATGAGGGATCTGTGTCCCAAATGACAAGATCTATCGGGAAGTAGAAAGTGTCCACTTTGACTATTACGCCCTCAACTATACCCCGTGCTATCTTCACGGTTTGATCCTCTAACTGGAGAGTGATCCTTGTGGGCTTAAGGTCACCCAGATTAAGTTTCCTATAAATCGAATAGGGGAGGATATTGACACTTGCCCCTAAATCGAGTAAGGCTTCTTCGAATTTGTTCTCTCCAATGGTGCAAGAAATGGTGGGGGCACCGGGATCTTTATATTTAAGCGGGAGATCATTAAAAAGGACTGGGCTCACGTTTTTTACTAGAAACACGTTCTTCTTTACCTTCATCCTCCTCTTGATTGTCAATAAGTCTTTTATGACTTTTTCATAGGATGGAGTTTTCCTTATTGCATCGAGGAAAAGTAAGTTCAACATTACATTCTTAAGCACTTCTAGCACTTCTTCACTTATGGTCACTTTATGGACAGGAACCAATCTTTGAGGAAATGGCGCAGCGGAGGATGGTTTCACAACTACCTCGGGCTCACTAGTGTTTTAGTTTTCACTCTCATTCAAAGAGATATATTCGGCCTCTTTTGTGCCGGGCGAATTCTCATTGTCTTTTGAAATGGCATGTGGGGGAGGTGATAAATCAACAACCCTCCCACTACGAAGAGTGGTTATCGCTTGACAGTGCTCTTGTTGTTCGGTAGAAGTGGAGCTTTCACTAGGTTGACCTTGGGGAGGTCTTTAGCCTTGGGCAGGAAACTTACCCTTCTCTTGCATGCTCAATGCAGCTTACATCTTGGAGATGTTTGCATTTATTTCGGTGAACAAGCGTTCATATCGAGCATTGTGCGAACCTTTAGAATTTATGAATTGGTTCATTGTATCCTCGAGGATCCTCCGCGGTGGGGCTACATATGGTACTGGAGGTAGTGGCGCTTGTTGGTATTGAGGAGGTAGTGGAGTTGGAACAACCTGTGAATATGGGTTCATCGCAGTTTCTGGTTGTCCATAGTTGAAACCAGGATGGTTCCTCCACGAAGGGTTGTATGAATTTCCATGCGGGGCATTAAAATTCCCCTTGAATCCTCCTATAGCATCCACCTGCTCAGTGTTCATGGACTTGTAGGCAGAGATCATTAGCGAGGACTTTGTGGAGTGGCCCGCCTCACAGATAATACACACTTTTTTCTTTAGAACCATAGCTGGATCCGAAGATATTCCTTAACCGACCATCAAACCACTCCTTCATATCTCTTTAAAACTGATCAAATCGACGGTTTATTAAGTTATTGCTATCCAAATGGTATAGACCGAAGGTAGTTTGATTGGTAGATGGTTGTCTAGGTCGAGCTTGGTTAGGATCAGATGTGTCCCATACTTAAGTAGTCTCTGTGACATACTTAAGGTGGAACTCAACATCGCATGCGTCTAAATCGTAAAAGGGTCTTTCACACATCGCTTGAACAAGTTATTTGGAAGCTATTATCAACTCCTTATAGAATAAAGATATCACTAGGTGTTTGTCAAAACCATGATGGGGGCATGCACTTACTATCTCTTGGAACCGTTCCCAACATTTGTCAAAAGACTCATTATCGTGTTATCGAAAAGCTTGGATTTGAGTCTTGGCAGAGTTGGTCTTGTGATGCAGATAGAATTTTGAGACAAACTTGGGCTGCATATCTCTCCACGAAGTGACGGAGTTCGGGGGTAGAGACCATATCCAGGTCTTGGATTTATCCTTTAAGGAGAAAGGAAAAAGCTTTAGGCGAGTGACATCTTATGTGCAAGTTTGATCACCAAATGTGTCACATGCCTCTTCGAACTCACAAATATGCAGGTAAGGTTTCTCGAAATCCATGCCATGAAACGTAGGGAGAATCTGTATCATCCCATTGCGAAAGTGGAACTGACCAACAGTATACGAAAGTAAAATGCAACAAGGGGTGACAGTTTGCTCAGGAATGAGTAAGTCTTTCATGGGACGATAGGGGAGATCTCCCTCTCCAGTACCGAAACTATCTGCGTTAGATATTGCGCTCACACTCTCTTCAAATGATTCTGTGTACTCACTCGGTGTCCTAAATGTGTTACTCGAAGTTCGACTCAGGGTGTAGCTACCGATAGAGTGCTCGGGAGTAGGAATTGGAAACCAGAATTGTGTGACACGAGGTGTGTGGGGGATTTCAGAGTTATATTCAATTATAGGATTTTTGTGGATTCTGACTGGAGTATTATGAGGAGTCTGAGTGTGTTCAGGGTTTTGCATTAAAGGCTTTGAGAGATGATGAGAATTTTTTTTATATTTTCAAATTTTTTCGTTTTTGGAAATTTTTCGTCAAAGTTTTAGATTGACTTGATCCAACCTAAGTCTACCTAATTCCCTGGTAAAGGCGCCAAAAACTTGACGCGACCACAAATTTGTCTAGTGTGCGTTCTATTTAGGCTCAAGTGTAAGCCTTGTCGCTCAAGTAATAATCCAATAAGTCGGGTATCGATCCTCAGGGAAACAGGACGAACGGAGTCGTAACGACGTTAGAAAGAAGAAGGTAACCTAACTTTGAATTCTCAAAAAGAACGAAAAGGTGATTTTGAATTGTGGAATGACTATAACTAGATGCAATTATGAAAATGATTAACTACTGAAGTTATGAATGAATGAAATGCAACTACTTCTAATTAACCTAAAGATGAATGACGATTTAATTAAAACTTTAACTATAAGATGAGAAAGATAGGTCGGGTTACAATCCCCTTCACCCTAGTAATTCACTTCATTGGATACTAGATTCAGAATTAAAACTCAAAATGAATCCGAATTTTTATTTCTCCTAAGTATTACATATATGAGGGATCGTAGCCCGCACATTATGTAAGTAAAGGTTGAATTAAAGTAGTATCGTACGAACTATGATACAATTCACCTAAAGTTTTATTTAGAACTTCTATTTCCACTAACATGAATTACATCGGGTGGGGTTCATGCACCCCAACCCTTGAAAACTTAGCCGGACATACTAAAACTAGAAGAAAATATGTTTTGAATGATATAAAACATTTTTACTAGCTATTGAAGATGAAGAACAAGGAAATTACCACTAAAGAAGGAACTACTGCAATAATTAAAGAAAGAATTGGAACGAATTTACTTGAATTGCAATCTGGAATCAACCTAGGTTTTTTTTGTTGTTTCTTCTCTAAGCTAATTACAAAGGTTCTCTAATAAAAAGAATTAGAAGCCTCCCTTTCTCTAGTAGTTCTTTTAAATTTATATCCTACGTAACTTACAAGAGTTGGATTGATGCAAAACTCTAAGAAGAAGAAGATCAGATCAAATCTTGAGCACCGGATCGATCCGGTCAAGACATACCGGACTTGTTCGATCAGCAACCGGACTAATCCGTTTTTCAAATAAATCGAATTAGTCCACTAAACAAGTTGTTATGCAGTGATTTTAAGGGCCGGACCAATCCATTTTTTTCGAATACCGGATTGGTATGCTAAACATCATTTTATTCAGTGATTTAGGACCTTGAACTGGTCCGTTTTTCTAGTAAACTGGATTGGGCCGGTTTGCCTTCTTTATCTTCTCTACAATTTCTCTTCAATATCTCGTGATTATCTCGCATCTTCGGGTCTTCATAACTTTTAATCCAGAACACAGATTGGGACGCCGTTTCTTCTTATGTGTTCATAAATGTGAGATCTTCGACTTTTATTTTGGGTCCTCGACTGGATTCCTGGTAAAAATTACGCTTTTACCCTTTTGATTCGTCTTCTTTCTTTTCTCTTGCTTCTTTCGGTTTCTTTCTTCCTTTCATGTATTAAATACCAGTGAAATTAATAAGAAATACACGAAACTTGGGGTAGTTGTTAGATGAAACCTTTAGCCAAGATATGAGATAAACTAATTCGTTTTACGTTGTTCGAGGTAATAAAAACCTCTAAATTAAGGGGTAAATTTGGAAGAATTTATGCCTAATCATTGGACACCCGCCAAGATTCCTGTTCTGGCAACTTGATAAAGTATGGTGCGGTATGGTGAGGCCTGGTGACTCGGTTAATGTGTTATTGAGAAATTGTATTGATAAAAATTCTTATGAGATTCGCATTTGATTTGAATACTTGTACTCGTATTGTTACGCTTTATTCACCGCTAATATTTATTGAGCATCTTTCCTGTCGTATTGTGTACTTCCCATCACAACAGTAATGATCCTCAAGCAGGACATATTAAGCAGTAGCCGAATCCCCCAAGGGTAGGTATGAAATTCTCCATTCAAACCCAAGACTTTGCCAAGAGAGGCAAGTGTCTGAAGAAAGTCAAGGGCCACCCAGGTCTACATAGATCTCTAGGTTAATTGATGCCTACGAGGCCAGACTCCAAGAGCAGGAGGAGGCCACTCGCCAATGGGAGAACGAGAATTCTCAACTCAAAAGGCGACTGGAAAGACTGGAGAAAGAACTCCATCGAAATATAAGGCGACACCACATCAGGACTCCTAGCCCTTAGGTGAGAAAATCTCGCAGTCGAGGAAGAAGCCCAAGAGTGGCTCAGAGAGAACAGATAGACCTAGGTTAGGGGATAATCATTTTGAATATTAACAACCATCTTGTCGGTACAGGAGTCCTGATCGTCTTGATGATGATATAAGAAGTCCGATCCGGAGAGACATGGACTAGTACTCAGCTCATAGTGGTGACAGATCAACAAGGGAGCTAACAAGACGAGATTTCAAAACTCAGATGAATTGCCCTTTTTCAAGGGCAATAGAATAAGAAGAATCCCCGAAGAAGTTCGCGATTCCCAGGTTCAAGATTTACGATGGAAAGACGGACCCCATCGATCATGTTAGGCAAGCCATGACTCTGTAGAGTCATAACGATGCACTCATGTGTCAAATATTTCCTTTGAGCTTACATGATGTGGACCATAAGTGGTTTTAGAATATACCTCACCGATCCATTCAGAGTTTTAAATCTCTGGCCGAGATATTTACAGCTCACTTCATTACGAGCAATTCCCATCCGAAGAGGATGGATGCTTTGCTTACTATAAAGAAAAATCCATATGAAAACCTCAGAGAGTAAGCGAAGAGGTATTAGGAAATGTTCAATGAAGTCGAGGATTGCTCGGAGCATGTCTCCATAGCATTCTTCAAAATAGGCTTGCTAGCTCTTGCTTCCTGGACCAGCCCTTAACTAAGAAGGAGGCCATAACCATTGATGACTTGATGGCCCGTATTGAGAAATACACTAAAGTCAAGGATGTGATCCATCTTAATGCAAGGGAAAATGGTCATGCGAATGCTAAAAAAGTGCCCGAGAAGACTGAACCGCCGAAGAAAGGGAATAAGAACGGGGGAAAGAATGGCTCTAAGAATGGAAATATGAACGATGCTTCAAAGGTATTTTAGGATGCAAACACAGTCTTCAAGGATCCAATCTATAAGATTCTTACAGAGATCAGGGATGAGCCATTTATCAAATGTCCGTGGAATATGGGAGGATATCCTTCCAAGTAGAATAATGCACTAAGGTTCGCATTCCACAAGGAGGACAAGCATTTAACTGAACACTGTAAATCCCTAAAGTCTCACCTCAAGGAGTTGGTCCAAGTCGAGCATCTTAATGATTTTATAGAGAAAAAGACAGATAAAGCAACAACGAATGGTGAGCAGAGGCCCAACAATGTCCTCGAGGAGGATATTAGCCATGGATTTACAATCATATATAGGGTGTCAAACCTCAAATAGATTCAAGTAAATAAGGCTCGAATGGAGAGTAAGAAGATTATTGCAGTCAACCAGACATTCCAGATTGACCATAGTTAGTCTCAGGCTGGAAAGCGTCGGCGACCAGAGGATTTCGATTACAATAAGCATATTGTTTCACACATGAATATTTGGTGGGAGTGATAACCCTTCATCATGACACACTGGTCATTAAACTCAGGATATCCAATTGGGATGTCGAAAGGTTGATCGTCAACCAAGGTAGCTCATTCGAAGTAATGTACCTCGAATTATTCAGGAAGTTGAAGCTAAGCATAACCGATCTCAAGGAAGCCACTGTTCCGTTAGTCGACTTTGCTGGGAAGATCACGATCCCTCTGGGAATGATCGTACTACCAGTCATGGAAGGAAACATCTTAAAATTGATTGAGTTTCTTGTTGTTGACATTAAATCTCCATACCAAGCCATCCTCGTCTAGGTATGGCTCCATGTAATGAAGGTCGTTCCATCGACCTATCACTAGAACTTGAAGTGTGTAACTGATTGAGGAGTAGTTGAGATCCATGGAGACCAGGCTATGGCATGGAAGTGTTTCATCGTGGCCATACGCCCTAAACAGGAGAAGAAAGTGGGATAATCAAAAGGCAAGGAAGAAGCCCAGGAGGGGTTAATGCCCTCCAAGTAGAATTTAAGGTATGGTTAAATAGGAATGGAGGAGACTAGGCTCCTCCACTCTAAAAGGGTCGTTGAATACCTGAAAGAGGTCACAGAAGGGAGTAGCTCAACTGAAAATAAGTTTTTAATTGGCACCTCCTTGACAGATCGTGAGAAGAAAGAACTAGTTACCCTTCTCCGGAGAAACTTGAATGTTTTTGCATTGGAGCCCTAAGAGCTGCCTGGGACTGATCCCAGTATTGGTTGTCATTTATTACATGTAGACCCAACCTTCAGGCCAAGTACACAGAAGGCTCTTCGAACATCCCAGGAGAAGGCTAAGGTAGTAAAGAAGGAGGTCGAGAAGCTACTAGATGTAGGGTCCATACGAGAAGTTCAGTTCCCTAAATGGTTATCCAACCCAGTAGTAGTTCTTAAGAGCAATGGAAAGTGGAGAGTTTGTATCGACTTCACCAACATCAATAGAGCATGTCCCAAAGACAGTTTCCCCTTCCAAAGATTGATCAACTAGTCGATGCTATAGCAACACATGATAGGATGAGCTTTTTATATGCGTATTGTGGATACCACCAAATCCCCCTTCACGTGCTAGATTAAGATAAAACCTCCTTTATAACCGCAGTTAGTTTATATTTCTATAAAGTTATGCCTTTCGTCCTTAAGAATGTAAGAGAGACTTATCAGCGGCGAGTCACAAAGATGTTCAAAGACCAGGTGAGGGATACTATGGACGTTTACATCAATGACATTCTCGTTAAGAGCAAACTCAAGGATGACCTCCAAATCCTCAGGAAGTACCGAATGAAACTTAACGCAAGTAAGTGTTCTTTCGGTGTCTAGTCAAGAAAATTCCTTGGATACTTGGTCAGTAAGAGAGGAATAGAGGAAAACCTCTACTAGATCGACGCTATCAATAAAGTTAATCCCCCTCAAACAGTAAGAGATGTACATAAGCTTATAGAAATGCTAGTCGCGCTCAATCGGTTTATTTTTAAGTCTTCATAACGGTGTCAACCGTTCTTTTAATTGTTAAAAAGAAATAAAGGAGTAACATAGGATGAAGACTGCTCGAGAGATTTAGAATAACTCAAGGTTTACCTTAGTAAGCTTCCTTTGCTAGTAATCCCTAAGGTAAATGATGCATTGTACCTCTACTTAGCAGTGTGAGACCATGTTGTAAGCTCTACCTTGGTATGTGAAAGAGAAGGAAGCCAGCATCCAGTCTACTGCGCAAGTAAAACTCTTTTGGAAGCCGAGCAGAGATAACTTCCATTGGAGAAGCTCTCCTACGCACTAGTGATAGTCTCAAGGAAACTGAAGCATTATTTTGAGGCTCACTCCATTATCATAGTTACTTCACATCCCCTCAACACTGTTCTGAGGAAAGCAGATTTCTCTGGCCGACTATCAAAGTGGTCAGCTGAGCTCGAAAGGTTTGCTATTCACTTTCAACTAAGAACAGCTATCAAAGGGTAATTCCTGGACGATTTCATTACTGAGTTCACAGGGGATCAACCTTGCGATCAGCCCGAGAGTAGTCGTTCAAGGGAAGTCATAAATGTTTGGACATTATACCTTTATGGAGCCTACAACTCAAGGGGGAAGGAGTAGGTGTCGTGATAGTAACTCTTGAGAATATAATACTCGAGCAGGGAATGAGTTTTGGATTTCAAGCCTCCAACAACGAGGCAGAATACGAGTTGCTGATCGCTGAACTATGTAAAACACATATGCTAGGGGCGAGGCACCTTCAGGTCTTTGGTGATTCATAAATAGTTTCCAACTGAATAAACGATGACTTGAATGCAAATGATGAAAGGATGGAAGCTTATCTCGCCATTGTAAAGGGATTAATGGACAACTTTGATCAAGTAGATGTTCAGTAATCCCCTAGGGAACAGAACAACCATGAAAATACCCTAGCAGCTCTAAGCTTAGCAATAGACTCCAACTTGAGAAGGACAATCCAAATTGATTTCCTTGCGTAACCCAACATTTATCAGGCTACTGAATTATAGGACCCCGAGCAAATTCTCTATATTAAAAAATCTCTGAGCTGGATGGATCTTGTTATAGATTACTAACGAAATAATAAATTACCAAGTGATAGGAAGATAACTCATCAAATAAGAGTCAAGGCCGCTCGCTTTCACTTATCTCCTGAGGGAAAGTTGTATAAGAGATCCTTTAATGGCCCCTACCTCCAATACGTTCATCCACAGGATGTCGAGCCAGTTTTGTACAAGCTTTATGAAGAAATTTATGGAAGTCACGCAGGAGGAAGGTCGATAGACTTTAGAGCAATAAAGGAAGGACACTGGTGGCCGTACATGCATAAGGACACTGGAGTTTACATTTGGAAGTGTAAAAAATCACAAAAACACTCACCCATGGTCGACCAACCTTCCAATGACCTCAAGTCATTAACCAACCCATGGCCCTTCACCCAGTGGAGTTCTACCTACTGCGGCAGGCAACCGAAAGTATCTGTTGGTTTCCACAGACTACTTCACTAAGTGGATAGAGTAAGAACCCGTAGCGAACATTAGGGACACAGACATGATAAGGTTTATATGGAAAAACATCATTACCCGCTTAGGCATACCAAGGACACTCATTACTGACAACGGGATATAGTTCGAGAGTGTCCCCTTCAAAAGTTTCTGCAATAATTATGGAATCAGTAATTACTTCATCTCTGTAGTGTATCCACAGAGCAATGGTCAAGCTGAGGCTTCCAATAAAACAATGATCAATGGACTAAAGAAGCACCTGGAACGGGCCAAAGGAGCTTGGGTGAACGAATTTCCCCACATCCTCTGGGCCTATCGCACCACCTCAAGGAAATCAACTAGGGAAACACCCTTTGAACTTACATATGGAATATAAGCAGTTATTCCACTAGAAGTTGGCCTCCCTACCATAAAGTCTGCATTAGTCGACCAAGGCCACAATGATGAAGTGTTGCTCTATGAACTTGACTTAGCCGACGAGCGGTGAGAATTGGCTCTAGTTAAGTTGGAATCTTATCGACAACATCTGGCCAGATAATACAATTAGAAATTCAATCCAAGGAAACTCCAGGTTGGAGACTATGTCCTAAGGAAAGTTCTTGGTAGTGATGTGAGACCATCAGATGGCAAGCTAGGACCTAACTAGGAAGGATCATTCAAGGTGATAAGGGAAAACCTACAAGGAGCCTACCACTTGGAAACGTTGGAGGGTAGGGAGATACCAAGAGCTTGGAATGAGTCCAACCTAAAGAAATTTTGCTTATGGATTTCTTTATGCACCATTAGTTTAGGTAAATTTTCATTTACAAATTAATGTTGCTCTATGTTCCTGACTTTGATCAATAAAACTCGATTGAGCTTGGCATTCTATATATCTTCGTTGTCTCGAGTATATTTTATTATATCCACCCTTTCTAAGTTACAGGCTTCACTCTTTTAACATATATTATAAAGAGCATGGATTACAGTAAGTTGGTTAACTTGATCCAGTCGAAAGTTCTCTTGAGATAGTCTCTTGTGATTGTATCACAGTGGTTGTGTTTATAGCAACTCAACTTCTCTAAAGCATAGCTAGAAGGGTTGACATATAATAACCCTCCTCAGGCCTTTATTAATAACACAACTAGCCTCTTATGTTGCTCCGACAACAAACGAATACGTCCAGGGGACCCTTAGGCAATATTGCTTACTCAAGTTGGTCGCCAACATAGCTTGGCTCAAAAACCCTGCTCGGACAGATTGCCCATTGATCAAGTGTATCCTCACCATCGCCCGACTTAGGCATAAGGCAGTGTGACGATACGACCTAAAAAGTAAAGTGAGGTGGAATGGTATGCCTATGGCATATTGGGCTGGGGGAATACTCATTTGAAAATATACTCTAAGTCATATTTAGTCGGCAACTGCCCAAAACATAAAATTTTATTGCTAAAGATTACACAATTACACGTACAATAGTGATAAAATAAAAAATAAATTAGATCCTAAGAGGGACCAAGTCACTGAGCAAGGTAATTAGCCACTCGCGCCCTACGACCATCGTCTGGATAAGGGGCAAACTCCTCCTCGACCTCTTCTGGGCTTGACTCTAGCAGCTGCCTTGGGATTACATCTATTGGGATCCATCGGTCATCCTTTATAAATGGATTTGGCTCCAAAGACGAGGGAAAGGTATAAAAAAAGCATATTTTGACTTAACCTAAATTAGTGCCATAGATTTGGTTTATTCTATGGACACCATTTACAATCTTCCAAACATTGGGAGAACACTGGGGCTAAGACTATATCGAAATACTGGAAGAAGTGTAAGATTTGGGAGAAAAGATAAACTCCCTTGATATGACAAAAGAAGTGAATTCGGTGGCCATCCTCAATGTCGCGAACATTACGAGGAACAGGGAAACACTCAATATCCACCTAACCAGGAATATTATAACATTTCCTAAATTCTACCAGAGATTTGTTATCTATCCTATCCATGAGCAAACCCTAGCTACAGTAGAAAGAAAACTGATGAAAGGAAATACAGAAAAGAAGGGACTGAGAACTTACGAATTAGGTATCAAGCTAGGAATGATGAGAGACCACATGCCAATGAAGATGAAAAGCAAGAAATAATTTTCAAACGACGAAGAATGAGCTTGAAGGAAAAAATAAGCTTGAGAGTGAAAGATAATTTGAAAGCAAGAGGAAACATAGAGTAAAAGTTGAAAAGTGGATTGTTTGAACGCCTCGGTTTACACTCCTCAATGATAGTTCACGATAATAAAACAATATTTTTTGCTCAAAACTATTGCAGAATGACGATTCACTCCCATCTCAATCTTAAAATAACAACAGTACCATCAGAAGCAGGCCAGAAGCGCCATTTAATTTTTTTTTATCCCAATTGCTGCCCTAAAATTTTAGGGGAAATTGCAGGTACCCTTTCGTCGACTAGGACCATCAGAGTAGTTGGCCAAGCCCAAATGAGAATAAAAGGTTCACGACCCAAATTATGAGCTCTAGATGATAGTAAGAATAAAAATATATAGCCAAGTCCATCCCTAAAATCTCGGATGAGATATTCAGGGGATACTGGGCTAACGTGTTGGTTACCAACACTCTCTTTTTCTGAATGAAATATATATTGTACCCCTGGTCCACGACAAATGGCATGTAAAAAACTAACTCTAGAGTTACTTAATACGAAGAGCAGACCTCTCCAAGGATGTAGGCAATAGGCCGAACCACGCATATTCTTGTGTTGTGTGATTATAATTGTGACTACTGTTATTTCTTTCATATTGGTGATTGTTTTCCTTCATAAATTGTTTGTGTTGAGAATTTTGTCACCGCAATTACATGTTCTTGATTTACATTTTTTTTATGATATCTTTTCTTCGACGTGATGCTCTGTATTTCATGTTTATTGTCACTACTTCTTTTTTATATTTGTCTATTTTGATAAGATAAGGGGGGAGAGCAAATTAAAGTCGTGTTTTTTTAGTTTGAATTATGGGGGAGAATTTATTTATGTTTACTTTGTTTCAAACTCGATGCGTCAAGAAGGTATATGTTTGTTGTCCATGTGTGTAAGTTACTATTTGTAGATTTCAAGACACACGGATGAAGAGAAAGTTTGGAAAAGGGAAGAAGATGAAGTTTGAAGGCAAAGAGACTTATGCCATTCCGTTGTAGGGTTGGGAAGGATGCTAGTACTTTTTGTAATTTGTAATAGGAGATTTTGATTTTAATTTGGTGTTCGGATAATTGTTTGTTTTGTACCAGAATAGACTTGTAAGAATTTTTTTTTTGTCACTGTTCATAATATATCATTAGGCTAGTTGGCTTATCCCATTACAAATCATTATGCACCGAGAAGAAAAATCGATCTCAAGCATCTCCAAGTTTGAAGACTTCCGGACATCCCAAAAGGTATAAGACGATTTAGAGTTTGAATTAATTCATGAAAACATGTTTGGGATGTTTAATTTTTATCAAAAAATGAACATGGCTTTTTGTTTTTAAAAATATGATTTCTGAATTTACTGTAGGCAGAGTTTTTAAAGTTTTATTTTTCGCTTCAGTCATTCTAACCACACTAAGATGTCGTTCTAACCACATGGACATGTCGTCCTAACCACATCTTGATGTCGTTCTAACCACATCTTGATGTCATTATAACCACATGAACATGTTGTTCTAACCACATCTTAATGTCGTTTGAACGACTTTGCATGTCATTCGAGCGACCCCTCCGACTTAAGTTTTTTTATAAATAACGTGTTAAAGGTTTTTCCCTTTTGGTTTTTTTTCCTGAAATTTGTGAATTTGCAATTTTCTGTGATGGCATGATTTGGACACCTAGATGTTTTTTTAGGGATTAACTGAAATTGGGGTTAATTGATTTAGTTTAAAATTGACAATATATTAAATAAGGTTTTAATTGGAATTTTTTAATCACCGCACAATCGATATCACATAACTCTAAATTTCACAAATAAGACAACATACGGGGCACACAAATTTACCATAAGTTAACTAGAATTGCAAAAGTCAGAGAGCACATAATTTACCCTTTCGGATCTTCACTCCACTTTCTAGAAGATTGAATTTTATTTTAATTTTTCAACTCCGGAATCTCAATATTTTGGGGCTTTTGTCATAAACTGCACAATTTGGATCACTTCTTCAATTGTATTTTAGCGTTTATCTTCAGAGTTTTTTGCAGAGGGTTTCAGTTTTTGAGTGCATATTATCTTCCAAATAGAGAGTCATCGAAGTTTATCTTATATTCATACTTTATCGGTATTAAACTTATACTCTAACGGGGGGGGGGGGGGGGGGGGGGAATGATTCATGTATAAGATTAGATGTTCACAAGACTTATACATCACAATGACTCGAATAATTCCCGACAAACAAGTGCAATCCTCTAATCTAAAAAATTCTCAATCAAGATACCCATTTTACACTTGGGTTTACCCTTTAAATTAGTAATTTTCCCTAATATCCAAATACCCCAAATATCAATCTCCATCAATTAAATTCGTAAGAATATATCTCTATTCAATTAGTACTTGAAAACTATAAGTGGAAAAATCCTAGCCCTAGGCCTAAGAACCAAAATTCCAAATTAAATACACAAAGACTCAAACTATGCCATATCGGATACCACCGGTTGATCAATGTCCTATGATAACAAAACACATTTAAAAGATAATTCACGTGTTCAACCTATTCCCATTCACTGGGTCAATGAGCGAAAGATCCTATTTGTCCAACTCAACAAATTAAAGTGACAAATACACCCTCAAAATATTTTCACAGATGTTATGTCGTTTTTTTTAAACCATCAAATTTGTAAAAGTCCATAACTTCAAATCTAAAAATCCAAAATTCACAAAATTTATATATTTGGAATCTACTCGTCGAGATCTATTAAACAACACACATATTTAATTTTTTTTGACGAAAAAATCGAAACAAATTAATTTACTGTTTTTGTAAAACCTCCATTTTTTTCAGGAAAGACTCCATTTTTTACCCGAAAAAGCTCGTCTTCTTCAGCTCGAGCGATGGTGTTACTGACGCGGACAAGAACAAATAAAGAAATAATTCCAATTGGTAAAACCAATTTGAATCAATAAATGACGCTAGCCTTGAATTATCTATTTTTTATTAAATATTTATTAAACAGAACCAATTGGTAAAACCTATTTTTTTTTAAAAAGGTTCAAGAGATTAAAAAACTTTTTTATATATTTATATACGATCATTCAAACTTTTCAATTAATTAATAATACTTCTACACTTAATAATGTAGATTCATTTATAATTGTAATGGTAGTGTGACATATACGAGCCTATTGAAATATCTAAAAACATGGGTTCTTATTGTTAATTAATAAAGATAAAAGAATATTTCACCATCTTTCCTTTTTGTTTTTGGTTTATTTTTTCTATCTTTCATGTATCAGTAATATGACTTCGCACACAAGATCCAAACAAGCCAAACATGCGAGTTCTTCAATTTGAAACCTACACAAAACATCCACGACGTTGACTAGCATTTAAACCTAATCTACATCAAAGCGGAGGGGAAGGTAATGAATGTTTGAACTTTAAAAGTTAAACATACATTCCCATACACACCATTGGACATAGAATGACACACAAGCACTTCTTGATTATTACACGCACGGTGTTATACATTCAAATACATCAACACTAATATTCACCTTCAAATAATAGGATTTTTTTAATTTACTACATTACTAATTCTCAATTGTAAATTTAATACAAATTTATCAGTTTATTAGACTTTAATATATTTTTCGTCGCTAAATGTTCCAAAAAAACACTTGTGGTGGCGAAATTTTCACATTTAGTGACAAAATAATCTGATAAAGTTATATAGTAAAATTGAAAATAAAATATTATTAATGTATTAACGTAACAATAAATAAATATTACTACCTTTATCTTATAGGACTTATTTGAACAGAAATATTTTTCATGGAACTTGTTGGAACAAAAAATATGATTTTTTTTAGGGCTAGTAGTTACCGAGTCTCATTCACTTGGTCAATGAGGGAAGAGATCCTTTAACTAAGTTCATGGTGTCAAAGATCCTATTTTCCCAACTCAATAAATTAAAATGACAAGTACACCATCAAAATATTTTTCACAATTGTTATGTCGTTTTTTTTAGGGAAAAAAATCAAATCTTTAAAAGTCCATAACATCAAATCTATAAATCCAAAATTCGTAAAATTTATATATTTGGAATCTACTCCTCAAGATCTATAAAACAACACCCATATTCGATTTTTTTTACGAAAAAACCAAACGGATAAATTTGCTGTTTCTATAAAACCTCCATTTTTTTCTGAAAAAATTCTATTTTTTACCGGCAAAAACTTCTCTACTTCAGCTCGAGCGATGATGCTACTGACGCGAACAAAAAAAAATAAAAAAATAATAAGAATTGGTAAAACCAATTTGACACAATAAATGGCGCTAGCCTTGAATTATCCATTTTTTTATTACATATTTATTAAATAGAACCAAGTGGTAAAACCTATTTTTTTTTAAAAGGTTCAAGAGATTAAAAAGCTTTTTATATATTTATATATGATCATTCAATCTTTTCAATTAATTAATAATACTGCTGCACTTGATAATGTAGATGCATTTATAATTGTAATGGTAGTGTAACATATACGAGCCTATTGAAATATCTAAAAAAACATGGGTTCTTATTGTTAATTAATAAAGTTAAAAGAATATCTCACCATCTTTTCCTTTTTTTAGATCACGTACTTTTAAGACTATCAAAATATTTTTCAAAATTGTTATGTCACTTTTTTAGGGAAAAAAACATCAAATCTTTAAAAATTCATAACTTCAAATCTACAAATCCAAAATTCACAAAATTTATATATTTGGAATCTACTCATCAAGATATATAAAACGACACCCATATTCGATTTTTAATGTAGATGCATTTATAATTGTAATGGTAGTGTAACATATACGAGCCTATTGAAATATCTTAAAAAAGAGGGGTTCTTATTGTTAATTAATAAAGTTAAAAGAATATTTCACCATCTTCGCACACAATATCCAAACAAGCCAAACATGCGAGTTCTTCAATTTGAAACCTACAAAAAACATCCACGAAGGTGAGTGGCATTTAAACCTAATCTACATCGAAGCATAGGGGAAGGTAATGAAGGTTTGAAGTTTAAAAGTTAAACATATAACAATTGTATTGATCGTTTCTCTCTTTTCCCAGTTCCATTTCAGAAGAAACTTCCATGTCACAATCTCTTTCACACGTACATAAACATACACACCCATACACACCATTAGACATAGAATGACACACAAACACTTCTAGATTATTACACACACAGTGTTATACATACACATTCATCAACACTAATATTCACCTTCAAATACAGACACACCCACACACACAGACAAAAAATTTCCTATAAATATCATCAAATTGTTATCGTTAGAAGCACCACAACTCACATTTATATACATAGAGAGAGAGAGAGAGAGAGAGAGAGAGAGAGATGACAGACAAGGGAGCGGGGAAAAGCAAGGCCGATGGGGAGACCTACGAAAGATTTAAACGGAAGAGTGGGATAATAAATCCGCCAAAGAAGAAAATGGTGCAGGACATGATGTTCGAGTACATGAGGGACTCAGCTGCTTCTGCTATTACCAAATTGAAGAACAAGTCCAAGGTCAAACCTGCAGATGATGGCTCATCTTAGCTAATCTCCCATTCTCTTCCGTCGTATACATATAAACATATATCTGTGTAATGTTATTGTGATTTTCCTGTTGTTGTATGATCCATTAATAAATGAAATTTCCTTCAATTCGTTTTCATGTATTGTGTGCTACACGTTACATTCAAATTCCAAATACAGTTACTACAACCACCGCTCAAACTTGCATGGGTATGGACAGTTGGTAATATCCTACCAGTTCATATACTAAGGGAATATATCTGGCAAATAATGGAATCCCAATCTCTCTCTCTCTCTCTCTCTATTTACAATCTTCCTCACCAAACTCATGCACCTTTTGTTTATGGATCTCTCTCTATTTACAATCTTCCTCACCAAACTCATTCACCTTTTGTTTATGGAATTGAACCACAATAAAATAAGTTTATGGTACAGGTAGTCTTACATAGTAATGGGTCTTAAAATAAAATTTAACATGCTAATAATGAACAGTGATATGATATATAATTAATATCAAATTATATAAATATTGTGTTCGCTAAAATAATCGTAATAATTTTAGCTAAAAAAATGTTGAACTATTTTTTTCAAATTTATAAACATCCGGTAATGCAAGCTTTATAACTCTCAAACTACACCTAAACATCTAGGAACGTGACGGATGTTTAAACATGTAGATAGTATTTATTTCATTACTAATTTTTTTTTCACTGTTCCTTAGAAAACTGAAAATGAACAAACTTCTATTTGTACTCACTATTATGTAGGTTTTCATGTGTACTTCCAGCTCTTTCTCTTTATACAAAAAATGAGTAGAAATTACGTGTCTGTCCTTATACCAGCTCAGAAGGGTTGATCAAAACTAGATATCGAATTCTACTAGGTGCAGTCTCAATACCTTCAAAACATCTCGCATTCCTCTCTTGAAAAATAGTTTAAAAATTACAGTCTCGGACCAACTGCCACTCTTTGATGTTAACCTTCCACCCCCAAGAGGTTGCCAAACCTCTAATAGCTTCCTCACCATTTTGGGCATTACCCATGCAGTTCGGCTAAGGACTAGGAACACATCCCACAGGCCTATTATCACCATGTATTGGAAGAGGAGATGATTGGTCTTCTATTCTGCCTCCTTACAAAGCCAGCAACGACTAACGATTAACCACATCCTCTTCTACAAACCCTCGGTAATCAAGATGGCATGTCTCATTGCGGTCCACACAAAGAACCTAACCTTAGGCAATTCCTTAACCTTTCATATTTTCTTCCTAGGTAAATAAGCTCTCTAGTTCCCAAAACTTTAAAAAATGGAATAGTAACCACTCTCTGTGAACACCCATGCCCCGTTCTCCGTACATATCAATACATTGTCCCTGGAGTCCATATCAAGCTCTGTGGTTACCTCGCCGATGCGAGGTAGCCACTTTGTAAAAAAAATTAGTGTTCTTATCACCCTCTCTTAATGACAATTCCCTTAATTTCTGCCTCCTGTTGTTTTCTTCCTTTAAAAATCTTCTCCCGATCTCCCCCTTCCTTTCCTCCCTCACTTTCTTCTCTTCCTCAGAGCGGTCGTATCTCCTTTCTTTATTATTTTGCCGCTTGACCACTCCCTGCACTACACTAAAAAATGAAAATGGTCATAGTAAATGGGTCACGATTTTGGAGCGTGATCGGGGGTCACGATCTGAAATCATGACCCTTTGCAATTTACCGTAACCAAATAAGTCATCATGGTTAAGGGTGACCTCATTACATGGGTGCCCATGGTCAGGAGACTTAACTAAAGGGGTAATGAGCCAAAATTATGACTCCAGCGTGACCCATTATGGCGCCAAGTTTCATGCTCATTTGGTCACACTAGTGGTCACAGTCTAAAAACGTGACCCACCCGTAACCATATACAGTGACTAGGATTGAGGGTCATGGTCAGGAGATATGAACAAGGGGTCACGATCCAAAACTATGACTCCCTGTGACCCATTATAGTGCTAAAATTCCCCCACTTTTGGTCACAAAAGTTTGTCACGGTCCACAATCGTTACCCAACCATGACAATATCAATGAACACTGGTTACATTTTAGAACTGTGACCCCCAAAATCTTTTTCAAAATGGTCATATTACATGTTCACGGTCCAAAACTTTGACCATTTCTCGAGTATTTAATTGATCACATAAGGGGTCACGATCTCGAACGATGACCATGTTTAAGTTATTAATGAATTATAGAATAGTCAACTGTTTTGGAACATGATTTTATTTCACCCTTATACCAAAAATCATCTCTCTCTCTCTCTCTCTCTCTCTCTCTCTTTGCCGAATCATCGACGATAGTCTCTTCCTCTATTAACCATTTTTGGCCATATCTCGTCCATTTCTAGAGGTAACCCCTACCTCTCTCGACACAAGTACATCTACATTCCTTTCTCGATCTCTCCTCTGTTTTCATGTGTGTGTGTGTATGTTTATTACATGAGTGTTTCGGTGTGTGTGTTTGTGTGTGTGTGTGTGTGTGAGAGAGAGAGAGAGAAAGAAAGATGTTTCCAATGTGTATGTGTGATTCAGTGGGGGGAGGGGTGTTTTAATGTGTGTGTGTGTGTGTGTGTAATTTAGTGTGTGTGTGTGTTTCAATGTATGTGTTTGTGTGACAATATGTGGGGGGAAACTATGTGGGCTTTGAATATTAAATTTGAAGAATTAAAGAAAATGTCACTATGGATTTTGAATTTTTGTTATTTCACTGGATTACTCAATGCTTGACTTTGTGGATTTGTTCCATTTTACGTGATAGCTGTAATCTTAATGGATTGGAGAAAATATTAATGTGGGTTGATATATAACTTATTACTAATCTTGGAAATTGGTAAGTTACTAATGTTGATGTCTAAATTAGTTGGTTACTAATGTTGAACTATATCTGAGTTGTAAATTGTTAGGTTAGTATTGTTGATATATAAATTGTTAGGTCAGTAATATTGAATGGAATAAACTTGTGTTGGAAATCAATCAAGTAGATGATTTAGAAGGAGTAAAAGGATAAACTTGTGCTGAATTGTTAGGTTGATGGTAGTTGTGGCTTTCATGGAATAATCATAGTTTGATATGGATGATGGATACTTGAAATGCTCACTGTATTAATTATTCATAATAAACCATTAACTAATTATTTATCTTAATAACTACCCTATATTACCGACTAAATGTTTAGAATACATTCATTTAGTTAACTTGTTGTTGTTGTGTTCACCCATTCCTTAAATGCTTGTTGTTTGGGTGAACATAAATTGGTGGAAGGGCTTTCACAATAGGTGGACAAACAGTTTTTTCAGTTTTAATTAAATTAAAATGAACTTAAATTTGAATTGTCGTGTCTGATTGATCAGATGAAAAACCATAATTTGTTTAGGATTAATTAGATCCATAACTTGTTGTATCTTCACCCTTAAGACTCATATTCACACCCTTCTATATATTTTCTCAGGAAAAATGAGTCATTGTAATAATTATTGGAAACAAAAGCTTGAGAGGGGGTAATTTGACCACAATAAAATATATTTAATTAGCGCGCACCATATAAAGGAAACTTCGATTTACAAGAATGGTAATAAGAAAATTGAACAATTTAATTACTTTACAAATTGTGGAGTTGAAATTTGGCAAGACTACATGTTCAATCGTATTCTGTTTTCATTACCAGAATACTTTTATAAAGTAGTAGAGAATATATTTTGTATGTATAATCTCGACAGTGCACTGACAGTGATGACACAGTTAGAAAAGGCTGAAAAAATATCCATCCATTATGGATACAATTCTCTAAAGAGAGCCTTCACCCAGATTGTGACATCTCGCGGAACATGCATATTAAAAATGAGCTTGCAAATAAGTTTAAGAAGAAAGGATTACAAGTTCTTTTCATATACCTTTATAAGTCAATCATAGACATGGTTTTGCCTAGTTGGCCGCGTGTAAAATTTCATAGATTTTTAAAAACTAATATTAAATGGATGAAAATTAGACACATAGAGCATCTTTTAAAAGATATCAAAAGGTATATATATATATATATATATATATATATATATATATATATGTGGTCATAAACCGTATTTTCTTACATAGGTCACTATTTTATAAAGAAATGTTGAAGAGAAATGACAATAATCAACAAATAATGGAACACTGAAACAGTGAAAGCAACAAACCAAAAACAAAGGGAGTTAAAGGGTATTTTCATAATTTTACAGCCTTAGTCCGGAGGTGGGGCCAACTGGAAAGTTGAAGACGACGAAGTTATAAGAATAATGGAAAAAATGGAACCCCAATCTCAGATTCGGTGAAAGAGTTATGCAAGTTTAAATTTTTGAGAAGGTAATCCAAAGTCTAAAAGAAAAAAAGGGGCCAAAACAGTATGAAAAATCAAACCGGCCTCCAAACCGGTTTAGGGGCAAACCAGTTCCCAAGTACATTCGAACCAGTTTGGGGGGTCTGATAGGCTAAAATTTATTTCTTTGCTAATTGGTTCTAAGAGTTGTATGTGGGTTGGACTCTTTAAAAATCGTGAATGTAATGTTATAGTTTAATTAGAGTGAGTTTTAGTAAGTTTTCTTAGAGAAGAAACGAGAGGAAGACCTAATAACCCTAGTATTCAAATTCTTCATAGAGAATATACTTTCGTGATTCAATTCTCAAGGTTTTCTTCAATAAAGTTTGTTTTTTTTCTTCCTTGTTCTTCCGTTTATATTATTTGCGTGGTTTGTCTATTTTCTGGGTTTACAAGATCTTCATGCATGCTTAGATATAATTTCATTATGGTTTTGATTACATGAAACGTAGAAATCAATTGTTTTATTAATCATGTCATGTCTGACAAGATTTCCAAGCGTTGGAATGCATGAACCCAAACCTAAGTGGTTCTCATGAATATAAAAATATGTTCTTAGATTAAATAATTAATTGGAACGCATCATTTCAATAACGCGACCGTCGTAGGACTTTTAACCCCATTTGACCTTAGTAATCGGGGTGTTTAAGAATGCAATGAGTGTGATAATCATCTCATCACGTACTTCATTTTTCTTCTTGATTATGTATTGTGCAAGTTCATTCCTTCATATATGTAATACTTGAAATAAATAAAGTCTTTGTTTCAATTAAATATTTAATTCTTGACTAGTTTTGTGTCTGGTGAAAAAACTAGAGATTGGGGGATTGTATTGCGATCTTACCTTTCTTTCATATTAATAAATTCGTAGTTAATTTCGCTAGGATTTCATTTCTTTTGTAGTAGTAATATATGATCTCATAAAAAATCACATATTCTTCTTGTTTTTGTGAGTCAGTCATTTAGGTTAATCGTTTTCCCTATAAGTCGTTACATATTCTTCATCTTAGTCCTTGTGTTCGATACTCGGTTTACCAGATTATTACTTGAGCGATCGGTTCACACTTTAACTGTATATACTTGAACTAAAGACACTTTTTAAGTCGCTTTAATATTGACAATGACCCCCCGTAGTATGGTGGTCCATGATGTTGAACGTGACCGAGGTTCTCCCCTATGGGTCATAACTTTTGATCATGATCGCCAGTTTTGTCACGCTTAATATCGTCATAGTTTTGGAACATGACCCATAGGGGTAATCATAGTCCAAAACCATGACCATTGGTGCTATATGGTGTAGTGATGAATCTCGTGGTAGTCTCCTTTACATCACCAAACACTTATATATTCCACTGTCTGATATCTTCCTTAAAAAAACCTATCTTTGAAGCCAATCTAAAGCTAGAATTTCCCTCCACCACGTAATTTACCTCAACTATGTCTACGAATTTTGCCTCCTTGAGGCACATATTCTTAAATCTTAAAGGGATCCTGCCTTCCCTTTAACCCCCCCAACCCCCACTAGTAGAATTAGTCAATGATTCAATGTAACCCTTGCTACGAACGACTAAATCACCCATAGAAAATTCCCTTCCTAACCCTGAGAACTAAGGAAATGATCAAGGAGAGACAAAGAGGGAATGTCTCTATTGCTAGACCATGTTAACAAGCCATCTTCAAGAGGAAGGTACAACAACTCCAACTCGTCAATGAAATTCGATAATTCCCTCATGAATCTGTTGGTTCCCCCACCCCTAGTTCTTTTAAGGTGAATCGCACCTCACTAAAATATCCTCCTAAGCACCAAGGGACCCCCTAAACCCTACTAACACCCGCAAACTCTTCTCATATCTCCCATATACTCGAGTCCTCCATCGGCCTGTAAATCCCTGAGAACTCTAGGTGGACCCATCATCTACATTTTTGAACAAGAAGGATGATGACTAGACACCTACCAAACTCTTCACTAAATCCTCCACTCGGTAATCCCACATAATAATCACTCCTTCCAAATCACCTGCATTATCAATAATATTCTATTCAACCCTTTTACCTCCGTAAATAGAACTAGCTACCCTTACCTTACCAAAGTAAACTTCGCAGAGCCTTGAATGATGAAGAACTTGAGTAATTTGGATCCGTCTTTGATGTAGATGTCTATTGAATGCTCTTCGACGGTGTAGCAGTATATGACATAATAAATTGATAACGGACCTATGAAAATATGTCCTTACAAATCTCCCCCTATGTCTATGCCGGTACATACATAAAAATATTCGAATTATCAAACACCAAAATACCTATACAAATCTACCCTCCCATGAATAAATTTACAAGATCTCAAACTATTCTTCAAAAATCTTCATCAAATATCAAAGCTTTTCTCATCAGGGTGTGCAACATCATAATCTTTAGTTTTTGTACCTACACATATGAGATAAAGCAAAATACATTCGTGACGCATCGAGTTTGAAACGATATAAGAATAAAGCTTTAATAAATCAAATCTCACCCATAACATGATATTTCTTTCTCCCCTTTTAAAATGTCCCCAAATAGACAAATAAGAAGAAAAAAAATCAAAACATGGAGTGTCACAAAATAATGCATAGCAAACAAAGATCAAGCTACACGCATGCAAAGTTATGTCCCAAAAATATCCACAAACTATTTTTGATTTTTCAATTTTTTCATACAAAAATAGGATACAAAAAAAATCACACCGTGGATTTAAACTCAAAGAAACGAGTCGTGGAAACGGAATGTATGGGTGTTAACACATTCGATAGGTAAATAAACTCAATCAATCATATGTGCATGATGCATACATGTACCCCTAACGAATGAACATCAAAAGTATTCTTAGGTGTAAAATTTGTTGAATTTAAATGACATCGTCTTATACAAATCAACAAATTAAAGTCAAGTGATTTCCACACCAATAACGTCCAAAACTATTTAGCGCATTTTCAGGACTTTTAAGGACGTGCAAACACGTTTTAATTCTCCATTCAAACTCTCTCATATATATTTTCTTCTATAGGTGAATAAACTAAATTCTCAAACTTTGGATAATTGGTGCAAAATCCTAAATGGCCCATAATTGGAATGAATTTATTTTTATTGCCTTTAAATTTTTTTCGGGCTCTTTTAAACCTATTTGGACCCCAGATAATAAAATTCCTCCATTTTTTAGGTCCAATTTAACAGTGGCTTAGTATTCACAAAGGCAAAATGAACCTTTCATAGCCCTTCCCCGTTTTCAAAAGAGGCACACAAACTCACAAAACGGTTCTTATATGCACAATTTTCTTATCAAAATTTATCGCGCTTGGTTCGTTTTAAGGATAGGATTGAAGTCAAAACACCCAACCAACATGTGATAAGACAAGCAAAATAATCAAAAAAATCCGTGCATGTGTGCAATAAAGGAAATCATGAGTCAAACATGTAGGAAGTAACACGTAATTACATCTTAATGACTCCAAACATTATAAAGAACAAGGATGAATTGACCTATTGTCTCAAAACACTATCAAATAGTCACATGAAAATAATGGAATGATATTGTGACTCGGTCATCCTAAGTGTCAATCCATAACTGGTGTAAACAAAATACAAAAATCTTTTTAAATTTTCAAAAAATTTATCAAAATAAATATTTTTATATTTTTCAAAATTTTTCAAAAGTACATGTCAACACACTAGGAAATATATATCATGAAACCACAACTAGTGTATGATAAACATCCAACACAATTAACCAAAACATTTCACATAGGGTGAATCACGTGCAAGCAAACGGGAATCGTGGACAAATAAACCATAAGCCTCTAAATCCGATTTTCTAACCTAAATTGATGTGTAAAGGAGTGTGGGGGTTCGGGAAATCGAATTTATTCTTTTATTAATCTTCCTAGGACCAAATTGACGACGTGAGAAGTCAAATTGTATCAGGGAAAAAACTTTAAAAATCAAGATCACTCGATAATTTAGAGTTACCCGCTCTGATACCAATTTGACGACGTGAGAAGTCAAATTGTATAAAAAAAATCCTTGTAAAATCAGGATCACGCGATAAAATAGTGTAACCCGCTGTGATACCAATTTGTAGAATAGCTACAGCGAAAATATTGTGACTTCTCAAATAAAATCCAATTTTAATCAATTCCAAATTTTAGTTAAAACCTAAAACATGCATCTAGATGATTTATCCAATAAAATAAAGCATGCAGGATAAAACAAACAATTTCAGGAAAAATCCCCCAGAGGGGCAAAACCTTTTATTTTCACTATAATTTTGTAAGATACGATTACACGGATTACAATGAATATAAGTGTGACACAGAAATACCCGCAGGTGTCGGTTCCTATGTCGTCGGCTGAAATCTCCCGCAGGATCTCCAGGTGGTCAGTAATGAAGAAGAGAAACGGCTTCTCCACAAGTTCGTCGACTGGAACTTTCCCTTTCCAGGAAGGCAACAATGAAGAAGAGAGACGACTTCTCCACAATTTTGAACAAAAGAAAAAGTTGTGTTCTTGGGAGTTTTTTGAATTGAAAACAAAAAGGGATTAAAACCTTAAATGAAGAAGCCAAAAAGGATTCTGCTTTCGCAGTTTTTTTGTTCGTCAAAACACTGTGACTTCTTAATGAAAATATTACCATTTAATGAGTATTTATACAAAAACGCACCGCCTCAAAAAATGAGCTCGTTCGAACGAGAAGCATATGTCTCTCAAACGAAGGACGCGTGTCATTCAAACGACATCGCGCGAATTCCAATCTCATTCGAACGAGATGTTGATCTCACGCGAACGACCTGGGCGTCAAAATCGAGGTCCACTTCAAAACTTAGAAAAAATACTCATTCTTAAACTTTCACGAAAAAGTCCTCTCCAACACTTAGAAAATATTTTGTAAAAATCTCCCAAAAGCTCTAAGTGAAAAGTAAAGGTATTTAAAACATAACCTTACCAAAGTAAACTTCGCGGAACCTTGAATGATGATGAACTTGAGTAATTCGGATCCGTCTTTGATGTAGATGTCTCTTGAATGCTCTTTGACAGTGTAGCGGTATATGACATAATAAATTGATAACGGGCCTATGAAAATATGTCCTTACAAATAGAAATCTCAAAAATCAAAAGAGAGACATGATGTAGAAAACAATATTTTTAATCTCTAGAGTGTTAAATGCTTTCTGTCAAATATAAGAATGTATATAAATCACAAAGGCTAAGCCAAATAAACAATAGAGTATAAAGCCTAAAAGGCCCAAACCTCTCACAAACAAGAAAAATCCTAAAAAGGCCCCGCCTCTCTCAAAAGAGTATAAGCCTAATTCAGATCAAACTAATAAACAAACCCCAACCAAGCAAAACTTTATCAACCCTCCATGCATGGGGTTAACAAAAAACAACCCAATGCATGCATAATAACTATAAGTTTCTATAATCCCCTACGAAGCACTCACACAACTCAACTCATAACACCTAAAAAATAAACAAAACAGCACAACGCACAAAATCTACCACTATCATCATAAACTACCTAAGCCATGCAACCAAACTCAAGAAGACCCACCACTATCTAAGCATCAACCATATGAAAACCCACCATAGATCGATCACTAACTCAGTTATAACTTGTCAGAGTGAGAAACAATAAAGATAGTTTTATATTTACACATAGACAAAACCTGAGTTAAACCATTTGGGCAACCATGAACCCCACAGATCAAGCCGCCACTCAAAAACTTGAACTGAGAATCATCTGACAGTCATAAACTCCACACAACCACTTCTCATGTAAAAATTTAATTTCTACCTATTATACTTTAATACATTAACTTTATTTGAAATAACCATAGCCATTGAGATCTTAAATCATACTTATGGGAGAACTAACATCATAACACTATAAAAACTAGATTGCATGTGCTACGAACTCATTAGATAAGTCTGAATCTACAAAAGTATTAGTAATTTTGCCTTAAAAAATGATCTTTCTCATTTTTATTGCATGATACCTATTGAATCAACCTTCAACTAAGGAAATCAAAATGCATGGAACAAACGAGATAACATGACAATCTGAATAGGTGATTATTTGTTACATATTTTCTCATGTTGATCATTTTATTTGGTAAGGCAGAAGAGGGCCAGGTGTGTTGAAAATTATTTTCATATGCTTTAAGGCGATGTCAAGGCTTCACGTACATGTGCAAAAGTGTGAAATGATCCCGATCGAGGGAGGAGAGAATGTGGAGGGCCTGTCTAGGACATTGGTGTGCAGGATTAGATTTTTCCCTTGTACTTATCTTGGCCTTTCGCTTGGGGATAAGTATAAATGTAAAATGTTCTGTGATTTAGTTATGGAGAGAATGAGTAGGAGGTTGGTCGTGTGGAAGAATGGTTATTTATCTGAAGGTGAGAGGTTAACATTGATCAAAAGCATGATGTCTAGTCTTCCCACCTACTTCTTAACTATCTTTCCACTTCCATGTGTTGTTCATAACAAGATGGAGAAGACGATGATAGATTTTATTGTGGAGAGGCAATTAGGAAAAATTTAAATTTTGTCTGGTGGGGTGGTAGGAGGTTTGTAAACCTTTTGAGGAAGGAGGGGCGGGAGTTAAGAAGCTTGAATATTTTAACAAAGCATTGTTAGGAGATTAGTGGTAGAGAGGGACAAGATATGGAGGAGACTACTGGTAGAGAGGGGGTATGCATTTAGAATGGGGGCCGGGGTGGGGATTTATGCTCATGGTATAGGTTAGTGGAAGAAAATTTCTAAGGAATGGGTCGACTTCTTCCGGTTTATAGTGTTTCGATTGGATAAAGGCGATAGGATTAGTTTTTGGAATGATAGGTGGGGAAAGAATGGATCAATGCAGGAGCAGTTTCAATTTTTTTAACTGGTTGGGGTTGGCTCCATTTTCATCTATGGAGGAGGACATCATGTGATGAAAGGAAAACAAAAAAGTGATGTTTTGGTGAAATAACTACTCCATTTTGAAGGGTTGAGGGAGCGGGATCCAAATAGCTCATTTTTCATGGAAGAAAATATAGAAGGTTAAGACGCACCCAAAAGTGGAGTTCTTTGCTTGGACCATAACGAAACGGACCATTTTGACATTTGAGGGTTTGCAAAAGAGAAGGTTTATACTGGTTAGTCATCGCTAGTCATGTAATGAGGTGGAGGATCATACCAATAACCTGATTTTACATTACAGGTTAACAAAAGGCCTATGGGAGATTTTCATGTTGCTTAACCGGGTGGATTGGGTGATGTATGAGCTCTTTAGGGTAGTTTTAGAGGCTTAGAACACCCTATGGGATGGAAGGAGGATATCAAATTGTGGAAGTTGGTCCTACACTATATCTTTCGAATATATTGTGGGAAAGGAATATGAAATCTTTTGAAGGGTTTGAGATTGTGCCCTCTACAATTCGTTATATTATTTTGAACACCCTCCTCAGTTGGTATAAGGAGAATCATGTCGATTCTATTCCTAACTTTCTAGAGTTTTTACGGGATCTCCATAGAGGTATGTAGGAGAGGTAGTTGCTTAGTAGGGGCCTCTTTCGGTATGATTTTGTAATATGTTTGTATACTCCTTGTGTACAGCTCCCGCCGTCTTGGCGGTTGGTTTTATTGAGATTCGTTTATTAATAAAAAAATATACTATTAATCAAACATCTTTTTCACTCATAGAAAATCCCTTAAACTTTTTCTCTCTCTAGATTTTTTGACAAAATAATAATAATGAGTCAACTCTCTCCATATATATGATATTTCTCCATGTGTGGTAAACCACAAGAACCACGAGTGTGAATGGTGATCTCATCATGAATACCTCACAATCAAGTGTTTAAACATGAGAAGATATTATGATAACAATATCTTGCTTGGATTGGCAAAGAAAAAAACAAGATCTCTAAAAAAAGATCTATTTTATAGAACAAGATCGCGACCCACAAAGTAGTGTCACGGTCATGCCAAAAGTCTTCTCTGATGTGAGCAATACGCGAGGAGGGAAATCACACAGGAAAGTTTGCAAAACTAGTAAAAAATTGTAAGAGCCAGTAAACTATATTTTTGTTGACGACCGCGTCCCAATGGATATTAGAATTGAAAGGGAAAAAAATTTATATAATTTTTTAACCATAATAAGGAAAACATGATATACTTACCTAATGTACCTTTTTTAAAAAAATTATATGAATATTTCATTCCATACTTATATCACAAGTACAAGGTCCATATCAAAGTACACGCACACAGATAAAATCATTTTGTGATGGGCCTATGGATTTGGGTTTCATTTGACATCGGGATTGCATACCATACACCAGTTATGATATGCTAGGCGTAGTGGAGGTCGTTATATTGGATCATGCGTTTAGAAGTGCCCCCTTCGTGACGAGAGAATGTTATTTGGACCGCAACCATTAATCGGGTTGGGTATGGACCCATTAATGGTGTTAGTGTGCACTGATCGCCCTTATATTATGTGTATTGTGAGTACAAGAACTCACAATTAAATATTTCTAAAAAGCAAAGATATCAAAAGTGTAAAGAAAATGGCCTCAACATAAGAATTTATGCGGTTCGACAACTGCCTACACCCATAGAGGGTGTTCACAGTTCTTTCTTAATTTCTCAGAAGTTCGAAATAACATGCCGTTTTGCCCCGAGGTGAGGGTTGTTTTTTATAACAATGAAAAGTAGTTGAGTTGTACAACAAACTCACGTAGCTCCTTATTGGTCCATTGGTGATTCACATTTATCTCATCCGAGAATATACGTAACTAGTTGCGCCCCTAATTATCCACATGATCTGCCATGCGACACTAAATTTGACTAGGGCAACATGCTAGACCTACTCAAGCTGCCGAGAGTTGTGCCTTTATGGTTTAGTCACAATAATTTCCCCTAAAATTATTTGCCAAAAATTGGCCAAAGAATTTTGCAGACAAGTACATAATCGGATTTTTGTATATAGTCAATACTCTTATATATATATATATATATATAGAGAGAGGCAGACTCCTATGCACACTAAATTTGCACACTAAGTTTACACATTACCTTTTATATATAGAAAAAAAATATTTTTGAGTTGATTTTTTTTGTGTGATATTTAAACATTTCAAGGAACCCATATAAAAAAAATCAGCTCAAAAAAACTTTTTTTGCTATTTTTAAAAAATCGGTCAAACTTTCGCAGATTTTAAGCCCTTTAAAAACTGCAAAAGTTTGACTGATTTTTTAAAAATAGCAAAAAAAGTTTTTTTGAGCTAATTTTTTTTATGTGAGTCCGTTGAAATGTTAAAATATCACATAAAAAAATTGGTGTGCGCCAGCACTAAGTTTGCACACTTTTAAAAGGTAATGTGCAAACTTAGTGTACAAACTTAGTGTGCACAGGAGCCTGCCTCTCTCTCTCTATATATATATATATATATATATATATATATATACTTGTGTGATTGATGTGTATTTGTTTGAACATACGCACTCGGTATTTCTATCATTAGTAGGTTACGTGTAGTGGTGAGTCCACCCTCGCATTGACCAGTAGGTGTAGGATTGATTCCCAAATCATAGTACTATTGCATGGCCACTACCCATGTGTGAGGTTGTGTGTTTATTTGGAGACTGATTGGGTGCAATGTGGTATGTTTATAACCCCCAAACGTATGTTTATGACCGCCTCCGTTTGTTTGTGTTTACGTTTAGGTTCGGTGGAATGATTTCGACCCGGTGGCTCAGTGTGATGCGTGATATGCCTGGAGCTTGATAGCAGACGAGGGATGCATCCACGAGGTCCCGACTCTTGGGATGCAGTTATACGTATTTAGCGAGTGATATGTATGTATCTATTACATGTATATACTTTTATAGCATGGGTATAGCCATGTTATTATATTATGTGTATATTTCCTTATAACACGTGTGTCGTTATGTTATTATTTATGAACGTATACCTAATGAAGGTAGTATATACTTAGGTAATGATTATCAGCGGAAAGGTATTTGATAGTGGTTATTGTCCTAGTTAGACTAGGTAGTATAATTAGGATAATAGAAATGAATGTGTTAGGTGCGCACTATAGATAATAGGTGAGAATAAATCTCATCTCAGTGAAATAGGTGAATTAATTATGAGAGTAATACATTCTCTATTTTTAATTAAATCTCTTAAATACTTGAAAAATATTTTCAAATGTATTGCCCCGACCTAGATTTATGGGCTACCCGACAAGGTCTGACCCGAGTGTTAGGTGTGAAGTGCAATAGAACAACCTATATAATGTTGCTAATTCAATTTTAATTCTAATTATGTTTTAGTTGTTAGCATGCTATTTTATTTTCAATATAAACTACGTGAGGGACCAATAAGGAGCACCCCAAAGTCCAAGTAAATAGAGCTACTAATGTAAAGATAAATAAAATATATTTACCCGTAAAACGCCCTCAAAATACGAAATCGTTCCCAACCTGTCGTAACAAAGTGGGGATGTGAGGTTATGCCCATTGGGATTTATACAAACATTATAGAGACGAATGGCAGAAAGGAATACTCACATTCTAAAACCACATGAATGAAAAAATATGTATATATCAACATAGGTATACCTTTGAAAATGCATATGCCAATGCATTAACCGTTTTGCATTCGAAAAATCTTACTGATCAAGATTAATTTACCTTAATCTAGTAATGAATTGCTTTGTTAATAGTTAGCCTTTTCAACTTGCTTAACATACCCAGTTCAACAATTCAAACCATTACACTTTATTTGATTCGAACCCATTCCTTTACCGGAATTTAACCCATCATTTTCATTTGAAAGTACTTTAGTATTTTCATTGATTTATACAACCATTTCAACGCACACATTCATCGAGTTAGAAAATACTTCTTTAATTTTTGAAAATTCTTTTTACAACACATTCTTGTGTTAAATATGGGTTTCACCATTTAAGTTGCTTAGCCACCCATTTATCCACTTTCTTTAACCTCTTTCCTTCTCTTATGGAAATTATTATATTTACGCATTAACTTGTTGTGACACCCAGCCTAATTAAATACCGGGTGATCGGTCATATATCCAATTAAAACAGGTTTCTCATCTGGTTCATTCTTAGCATCACTGTAGAAAACTTTTTAAAACATTACTAACCACCTAGTATTCAAAAAGCCGATGTCAAAATTTTTATCTTTTTATTTAACAATCGACAAAAAAACATTATTACATAAATACATCCCATGCAATAGTAATATAAATCCATCCACAATATAAAAGACTGGAATGAAATAATACCGAATAGACCATCGGTTACAAAATCCAATATAAAGTCCAACCTCAATAAAAGTCTGAATACAAGGTCTGACTGTCATAAATGAAATAACTGTGGGTAACATGCCTGAATAAAGTACTGCCCTGCACCCTACAGTAGGAGTGAAGTAACTGAATCGTCTAAGTCCAAATACTGCAAGCATCCAAAAGTGCTACAGCTACGCATCCCTATAATAGATCATCCTGCTTGGCGTCCCTGTGGCTGGACACCTAAAAGGTTTTCGAAAAAGGTTTTGCAAGTACGGGTCACAGCCCAAGTAAAAATCATTTAAAAATATCTAGCAAGTAATTAAATAACAGTTTAAATGAACAGTTATTAGATACACATGTTAGGTTGCGAACACTCCCTTCAGTTCCTCATCTCTCATCTATAATGCGCACCTAACGTTTGCTACTCAACCCCACCTAGTCAATTCTAGCCAATCTAATTTTGGCAGTCATTATATAATAATCCAGATCAATATAGCTCCTCCGTACCACCCATACAGTACGCTATCGAATACCCTTAATAATTAACATCTCTCTTATGTTATTATTAAACCCCAGTTACCCTTTCTACGTAGGTTATTGTTCAAACTTTACCATTTAAGTTTCTCTACTTAAACTTTATTGTAGATATTCACTAACTATCTTCCTACTATTCACACATTAGTAGCTTCATCATTATATAGATATACCCTATCTAAGATCCCTATTAATTACTCTTTAGTAGATTAATCGTTCTTTGGATACATACTATCTCGTCTATCTTCTAGCACACATAAGTAGATTATTCGTGTTGTATATATATTTTACACACCATATATAATATAAGTACACACTCTGCTATTATATCCCTGTATCACACATTAAGGGCTATTGGTTCGTAATGTTACACTGACCCCAATAGTTATTCTATATGTATTGGTTCAGAATGTTACCATGACCCCAATATTCAGATTACTTTTAGTTTAGATACACACAACTAACTAGTTTGAAATCATAAGTCTGCTACCCATAACTCATAGCGTCCACCAGTATTTCCATGCAAATACATTTATTAAATATATATCCATTTCTCTTTAATATGGGCAAGGCTTTTCAAATTTTAGGATTAAGTGTTCAGATACTTAAGTCAAATAAGATTTCACTATCTTTCTCGTCCATTAATTTTACACAGTAGATAACATAACAATTATATATATATATATATATATATATATATATATATATATATATATATATATATATATATATAACACGGCACCTCCAAGACCCAGCTGTGGTGCATACTGTAAAACATATCAAAGGTATATATATTTATCATCCATTATATCTATACTAGCACAGCACCCCTAAGCACAGCTTCGGTGCATGCATACTCTGCTATCATATCCGGGTACATCTCTCATTGTACAAAGGACTATTGGTTCGTCTTCTCTCGCGAACCATATATATCAAATCATACATATTGGAGGCGAACATAGTTCACATATCCATGGGTCACACACATACCTACGCTCCCACAATCAGCAGACTTATCGACTCACAAATAAGCCCTTCACAGTCCTATGTTCTTGAGGTACCAAATATAAAATCCCCCTAAAGGCAACACATGATAAGATTGTCCTCTTTCAAACGCCAACCTCCCGTGATAGCAAGTATGGTAGGTATGTCATACACATAATAAACAATAATATAGGTACACATTCCACCTATATAAATAAAACATCAGCGAGGTATTCACACAATCATATAAAAACGATAGGTATTCACTCCACCTATGTATATATAATAACAATAGGGAATACACACATCCCATATCACAAGCCTCATACATAGCATTTTTATATCCCGAATATTCTACGTATTCCATAATTTATAACTTCGTTTATTACAGTACATTCCCGAGTATTTCTCACAACTCGAAGGGTATCCTTTATTCCACATATAATATCAGAAGGTAAACTCTCTACCCCCTAATGGTCTAAGTCCTAGTTCCTCTAGAATTCTCTTAACTCAAATTATCCTTCAATTTAGATTTTTCCTCTCTATTAATCCAAATTAATTTAGCCCTTAAACTTCTCTCATAGTCCCCGCCAAAAACGCAAAATAGGCCTACTAGTGTTTCAATATAATTGCCCTATATTAGAAATTAAATCCCACAAATTAATTCCAAATGATTTCCAAACGTCCTAAACAAAAAGGAAATTATTGGCCAAAACTGGGCAACCGAATCGATTAGGAAATTTTCTGGCAGATTAAACACCCTGTAGTAAAATATCGATTACTCCCTTTACAGAACTCCGATTGACCTGATTCAAAGCTCATTTGAAAGATAAGACATATATATTTATAATAATGTATGGATATCACTGTAATTCTAAGTACAATTTAAATGGAATATGTTTAAAGTTACGTAAAAAATTCTGGCAGTTACTATGCTGGCAGATCAAACACCCTATAGTAAAACATTGATTTCTCCCTCTGCGGAACTCCTAATCAACTGATTCAAATATCATTAGAAATACAAGAAAAAGAACTTTCCAAACATGTATGGATCTCACTTTAATTCTAAGTAAAATTAAAATGGCATACGTTTAAATTTACATTAATAATTCTGGGAGATTGACATCTTGTGTTCATTAATTAAACCCTAAGTCATTCAAGATTCATATTCTTCAATCAATAACCCATCAAGATTCAATATTAATCATAAAATATATTCTAATATCAGTTTATCTTCGTATAGAGATAAATTTCTAATGAAAATTTACATGAAAACATCAAAGATTCAACCCAAGAATCAAATTCTCCTTTAATTAACATAAAACCCAAATTTTCTCATGTTCATCAACTTTATAAATCAAGAACTCAGATTTCGCTCTTATTAATCAACCCAAACCCACTAATTTCATATTATCATCATTAAGGAATATCTCTACATGCATTCCCACTTTAGTTTATGAATTAAACCCTCCCAAATTCATATAAAACTTCCAAAAGCATGAAATCAAACCCTATCCCACATGGGGATTATAACATGATTGATATAAATTGACATTTAAATACTTGCCTCTCAATAGCAGGTCTGAAATTCATTGATAAGATGGTGTGGTAGTTCTCCCCTCGCTCCGTTCTCGATTTCATTGTGTTCGGGGCGAAAAACTGGGTATGAAGCTTAGTTCTCCTCTCCTTTTCCTCTCCTATAGCTTCTATCCCTTTTGATTTATGTTAACCCTATCCCCTATCTCCAATGTGAAGATATACACTTACAATTTTCTGAGTTTTCTAAATCCCAAACTCCCGAATGACCGACATGCCCTTAAACGATGCCGGGATGGTCTAAAATCATCCCGGGACCCAAACTATACACCCGAGTACACTTTTTTGACTATTTCGACCCTTACGGAACCAACCGTGACCTCAAAATCACCATTCGAGTCACTTTATAAAATCCTCTTATTTTACCTCCAAATACGCCAAGTGTAAAATTAAATTTAGAGTGAATTAATTTAATCTGAATCATCAAATTAAATAATTTCTCCTAATTAAATAAATTCTTAGGTCATTAATTTAATTAATTTCTATTTTCTCCAAAAATATGGGTCGTTACACTTGTCCATTTCACCTTTACAAAACATTTATTGCATTAATTCAAGTTAGGTTTTATTAATACATTTATCACACAACCCATTTCTTGATATGTGCCACATCTTATTTAACTTTTTTCTAAATCTTCATGTACCTCATATTTACACGGGCCCCACAATGACGGCTATGTGCAACATATGCTCTGGTTAGTGGTTTTGGACTTCATTCAAGGGCTCCGGATTCTTCTTTCTTTACCCCAGTGTCATCCGAGTACCTTTAATGTGTTTTAACACTTGACAAATATCCACATTATTTCCTTTCCTTTTTTACCCAGCCGAAGCCAAAACTCGGGACTTTACCGCCCTAATTTGTGTTACACTTGAAAATTTATCATTTTGTGTCCTTTATACTTTAACCATGGTTTTTATTCCGAAAATCATATTCATTCACGAAAAGTTTGTGTAACACCCTTTCCAACATTTTTATTTCATAAAAATGTTCCACTTCAAGTAAAATTATCATTTTACCCCTTTTTAAAAAAAAATCACACTTTACACCTTTTCACAAGTGTTAATTTCACCCAAAAAATACTATTATTATACACACCAACTTCTTAAGTGTTTTAACCATTTTACACATTTTACACTTGGAGTAATTTTTTACTTGATTGGAAACATCTTTCATACCTTTGGTTCCTTTTAAGTGTTAATATTTCACAACATTAGGAAGTTACACTCACTAACCATTTCATGTTTGCCCATTAACACTTAATTTACTTTTTTATCAACTTTCATATTTCTTTGCTTCTTTGTTCAAGAAATACGTTCACACTTAAGACTAATTCTATAAGAGAATTTTCCTTTCTTTTATTTAACATGTAATCGTTTAACTTCATACACAATATATCTTTTAGTCCCACTTACACGTACTTTGAAGACTAAAATTGCAAGTTTTATTATTTCTAGTTTAAACCCAACAAAATCTTCTTTAAACTTGTTTATACGTTCTATGTCAAAATACTACAAGTTTATATGCATACGAAGATGGATTTTAAACCCCAAAATCCTACAACATGGTTTAAATATATTTTTCACCAATTATTTGCATAATAATTATTTATTTCCAAATATTTTATTCCATAAAATATTTAACACCACTATTTCTAGAACTGCCCATTTCTACAAAATATACTCTCTTTCAATATTCCAAACCTTGAAATATTTACTTATTCTTTATTTTCAATAAAATATCATTTTTCAAAAAAATCACATTTATTATTAACATTTTATTCCATAAAATGTTTTTCATCAAAATCACAAGAAAATACCATTTTCATAGAAACATTAACTTTTAATATTTTAAAACCTTGGACTAATTATCTATTCTTTATTTTTAACAAAATAACAAATTTTCTCAATATTTTTATTCTATAAAAATGTTTATTATTTTCTTAGATAACAAATAAACCATTAAACTAAATGTACCCTACTCAAATAGTCTAAATACAAAACTAAATGCAAAAATATCATTCTTACACTAAGAGTAAGGGTTACCCACCTCTAATGGCTCTAATGGTGGTGTTGGTGTAGAAGGAACAACCCCCACCACCAAAGGTGGCCTCAAAGGGGTTTCCAAAAGCTCCTCCAAAATCTCCATTGAACTCCCTTTTACTCCATTAAAACCCACTTCATCATCTTTAAGAAAATCTCCATCTTCATTTTTCGAAAACCCCCAACAACAATATATAATCATGGATGTAGGATTTTTCTCATAGCTGAACCACATTAGATCCATTGTCAGACTAAGATTAAGTCTATACTAATTTTAGATATCAACAATGGGGAATAATAGTTGCAAAGAACCAAGTATACACATTTTATAAGGTAAAATGGTGGGAAGTTCAATAAATATTACATGTCATAATCATGCAAAAGAGATACATGCCATCCATTAAATTACTCTGATCTAGTGGACCCTTGGTCTGATGCGTTAACAATCTACAGACGAGCTCAGTCCATACCTAAATCATCGTGGGTGTCTGTCGACCATTATGTGGATAGCCTAGAGTAAAGACTAAAGGTAGATTATAGTGATCTTTAATGACCTCACAAGACATATCCATCTCAAATGGGACCAGTTTTTAACTAGTTATTTATTAACTGGAGGAATTTATGAGTTTATTGTCTATGAATGTTATATTAAAAAAATCACCTCATCATTATCTAGTAAAAGCTTAGGGTTTTGTGTTGTTGTGCTATTATATATGATCGAGTTATCCTCTCCCTCAACATTAGAGTATATTATGATTATCTTTGCAGGCCATTCATCACCTTCATGTTAACATTTTTTATGAATGATATTAAAAAAGGGGATGTACAAATGCCATAATATTTTGATAAATTATAATTCCCAAATGAATGTTGTGGTCCTACAATGATAAGAAAATATTCTCTTTACGTGATGACGAGTTAATGCGATTTATGATTCAAGTATTGATTAAATACATGAATTTATTGTTTACTCTTGGTTCATATAAATGTATTTTACTTTTTGATAGTAAAATACAGTGACAGTTGAGCATAATGTCACACTGATGTTGATTTTCAAAGTTTTTTTTATGGAAAAGGTTGTGATAATTTAATGTTATATGCAAAATTCGTACATATATTAGTTTATAGAAAATACAAATTCCTTTTTAATACTTTGTGAATGATTGGCAAAAGTATCTTATTTTATCCTTTTTTTCATTTTTATATAATTTGTTATTCATTTATTGGGTGCATTATTGTTCTTCAGCATTATTTCACAAGGATTATTATTATGCTCTTCAATATAATAAGTGTTTGGTAGAGAGCAATATAAGGTAAGAGAATTGGTCCATGTAATATTGATAAAAGTATTTTCTATATAGTTCACTACAAATTCATTTTATTATAAGCTTTGATTTTTATATGTTGCCCCGTTCATGCTTAATTTATTTCTCCCAATACAAATGGTGGACCTAAAAATCATGACTTCGGATCATCTTTATCACTAGTATTAAATTTATATAGTATTTAGAATATTTTTGAAAATTTATCTACAAAGCATTATATCACTGTTATTAGGACAATAGGGTAAGTAATTGTCTTAGTTATGGATATATTATTTAATAAAATTAGTTTTTTGTTTGTTTTAGTGTGAACCTATGACCATAGTGCTTCCATTATTTTATATATTGCTAATATCTTTTCATAAGAACCTAAACTATTATAATTTAAATTTAAATAGACTGAATTTAGTTGTTAGTTTATGTTAAAATTTCTCGTATATATGAAACTGTTGAATTTATAGGTTAACATGCATTTGCGATTGACAAAACTTTAGTTCAAGAAATTTGCGATAAAAATGCGACCAAAAGTGTCCATACGTATTTTATGTGTCATGTGACACCAAATTCCTAATTAAGCGACGATCGTATCCATTTCCAAAAATCTTCCTCAAATGCCCCCCCCTCCCCGATGTGTGTTTGTGCGTGTTTTGTTAGTATATTAGTATTATATATATATATATATATATATATATATATATATATATATATATATATATATATTTCTCTGTGTTTTTTGTGTAGTTTTGTTTCATGTAATTATGTGTGGTTACTTACCTAATCATATTTGTGTCTAATGTTTAGTGCTTCTTATGTTTAGTTGAGTATTAATTTATATAAGTCTAATTATGAGTCAATGTTACTTTATATGTTCTAATATTTGTAATTTTATTTATGTGCCTGTATTTTATAAAAATATATGTTACTATATACGTTTTTACTATTTCTATTTTTCTTTCATTTTTATTCTCTCCTTTTCTCTCTCATGTGCAACACTCCTCTCTCACTCTCCATTCCACTTCTCCTATGAGTTTTCCCAAACCTGTAAACCTAGCAACTCCATCTGTAAACCCTTAATATTTTGTTCTAATTCAAATTTTCCCCAAAAACCCTTTCCTAAACCATATGCTCACCTATATATATACATATAAGGAAAAATCAATAAATATAAAGGGATAGGATTCTACAAATTTTGAGGGTTGTTTATTTTCTTCAATTTTAGGAGTAGCCTGTAGGATTAATTTCGAGTGTAGGTTTTCTTCATGTGTCATATTTTAGAGTGTTTGAGATTTTTTTAAATTTCTCCAAAGAAGATAATATTTTATGGATAAAATAAAAATATTGGATGAGCAAGCCCGCCACTAAGGCATATTGCCCACTTGTTAGAGCGAGAACCCTTGCAAAGGGTGATTTCAATAAAAATCGCAATGCCAAATTTAATTTTACGGAAGCAACTTATAAATTTATTTTATCCTTTTATCCCAAGCATGCATCTATAGTGATAAAACAGATAAATTAAACATGAAAATATGACAAGGCCAAGTTTCAGAAGAAAAAAATAAAAAAATTTATTTCACTATGAATAGTAAATCGCAACTTACAAAGAACACAATAAAATATGCAATGGATTGACTACAACAAACCCACAAGAACACCCAGTTTTGTCTTCAGCAAGGAACACACGCAAGCACTCCCAATGACCGCAGTCGTCCGTCAGCCTCTGCCTTCATCTTTCAACAATGAATTCCCGCAGGTATCACAAGGTCAACAATGGATATCCTCTCCACCAAGGTGTATGAACAGATATAAAACTTTCTAGTATTATAAATTAATTCACAAGAATCATATTCTAGGATGCTTTGTTGTGAATGAAAAAGTGTTTTGGAACACAAAAACTTGAAGAAATTTTGTACCACATATGCGGAAATGTACTTTGCAAAAGTCTTGAACAAATTCAATCACGAAACAGGTATTTATAAAAAAACTTGAGTCGATGGGGTCGTTCGAATGGCATGCAAAGTTGTTCAAACGACATCAAGATGTGGTTAGAACAACATGTTCATGTGGTTAGGAGGATATCAAGAGGTGGTTGGAACGACATGTCCATGAGGTTAGAGCGACATATTAATACGGTTAGAACGACTAAAGTGAAAAATAAAACTTTACAAACTCCACCTACAGTAAACTTAGAAATCATATTTTTGAAAACTAAAAGCCAAGTTCGTATTTTGATAAAAATTAAACATCCCAAACATATTTCCATGAATTAATTCAAACTCTAAATCGTTTTATACCTTTTTGCGATGTTGGGAAGTCTTCAAACTTGGAGATGCTTGAGTTCAGTTCGTCTACTCGGTGCATAATCATTTGTAATGGGATACGCCAAACTAGCCTAACACTATACTATGAACAATGATAGAAAAATTGGACTTACAAATTTTTCTTGTAATCATTATGAGTATTATTAAATGAAATAAAATGTTTTTCCTTTTTGGTTTTTTTACTGAAATTTATGAATTAGCAATTTTCTGTTATGACATGATTTGGATACCTAGATGTTTGTTTAGGAATTAATTAAAATTGGGGTTAATTGATTTAATTTAAAATTGGCAATTTATTAAGTTAGGGTTTAATTAGAAGTTATGAATCACCACACAATCGATATCACATAACTTCGACTCTAGCGAGTGGTGTTAGAGCGGGTTGCACTAATTTACCGTGTTTGATCTTGTTTACCTGCTTTTGGGGTGATTTTTTTCATCGCTCCTGTGATTATATTTTTTTTTCTCGATGGATTCTCCTTGTTTCAAAGATTTAAATAGTTTTAATTTGACGTTTGCAAAAGGAATTCAATTTTTTCAGAAGAAAATTCTCATTTTAAATCTGCTATGAATATTTTGCAAACAGTTCAAAATCAAAAAGACTTTTATTATGAGAAATTTGTTGCTTTGGACCATAACTTTAATGCTTTAAAATTGTCCAAAAATGAGAGTGATGAAAGAGTCCTATTTTTAGAAAAAGAATTGGAGGACTTTAAAAATTCTAGGGTTTGTGTTTGTGCCAAAGAGGATAAAAATATTTTAATCGATGATTTTTTGCCAGATGAGAAGGCTCTTAGGGAAAAGTTTATTTCATTGAGGGGTAGAGAGTTACCCTTTTAGGAATCGTTGAAAATTTCAAAAAGGCTTCCCTAAAATTGGAAGAGTCTAATTCTTTGCTTGAGTAAAAAAATTTATAGTTGAAAAATAATTTAAAAGACTCGAGTAGTTTGTGTAGTGATGGTAATGGCTCGTATTATTCTCATATTTCTAGTGTTAAATCCAAAACCATTGTTTTTTAGAGGGTCAACCAAGTTTAAGGACGTTAGAAAATGTCATGCCATATGAACCATTCCCTCTGTCTACACATATTCACACTGTGGTAGGAAAGGTCACCTTAGGCAATTTTGTTTTGATCTTCGAAAAGGTCCTAGAAAGTTGAAGTCCAGTGTTTCGGTGGTTCTCCAAATCCCATCTGATGTTTCACATATATTTGGGCTAGGAAATCACTTTTAGAGTGGCTATATGGTAAACTAGTTGATTATCACATGCTTGCACATGATTCATCTCTTGTTATATCATATAGTTGATTTCTTGCATGTTTTGTTTGTCATACGCTAGTTGTGCTTCATGATATTTGTTTTCTAGTGTTATGACATGTGTACCTTTTCTATTATATTTTTCTTTAATTGAGTTATATTTGAAAAATATAAAAATATTTTTGGTTTTATATATTTTTTTAAATAGAATAGATTTTGTTTCTTAAAAAATATTTGGAAACATCCAAAAAGATTTTCAGTTCTTTGTGTATTTTATTTTTACTCATTGGTGGGGCATATTTGTGTGTTTGAATAGAATTCACTACGCAATTTTTATGTGGATGGGATAGTTGGTTATGTATTTAGATACTTGAATTGATCTTAGCCATGTTTATGAAGTTTCTTCGACATTGACTTGCTTTATGGATTCAACTTTGGGTATGCCTCCACACACATATGCACGAGCGTATTGAATTTTAACTTCATGATGTATATTTGATCTTGGTGAGATGTTCTCCAATCAATCTTTTCATCTACATATTTGTTTGATTATGGAGGATTTATGTAGGTAAGAACCGTTGCTCGTGAGGATTTTTTTTAATTGAAAATATGATGAGTAAAAATGGTAAAGGTCTATGAAAGGAACACTTGTCTTTTATGATTAAGCCAACATTTAAATCGGACCTAAAAAAGTGTGGCATAGTCAAAATAGCCAAGGTCCAGAGATGTTTAAAAGAACCCAAAAAAACGAAGGCAATAAAGATAAAAATATGCCAAAAGGGTCAAAATTTGTTTAGTGCGATATATTCATTCACAAGAAAAGAAAACAAATATTTTGAGGGAGTTCCGATGGGAACATCAACGGGTTTGCACAATGACAATGTATCCTAGTTAAGATTATTTTGTCATGACGCTATTGATTTGTAAAACTATTAAAATTCTAGGCTTGTATGCATTGTGCTTGTTTTGTTCTTTAAGTTAAAATTTATTTATCACTAAAGGATAAAACATAGTTTGATAAAGTTTTATGGTCAATTAGAACTTCTTGAACAAATTTGAGTGTTTGGGTTGTAATTCTTTTATTTCTAGTTCACACCCACTCATTCTATTCTACATGTTTGTAACACCCCGTGTGTTCGAAGACATTGGAATTTAATCTTTGTGGTGAAATAAATTTATTTTATTAGGAGTATTAGATGAAAATTTAGAGTGCACGGTGGCTCTGGGATGGGTCGAGAGAGTCAGAATGAGTGTTCGGGGGTTGAATTTGGGTTCCAGAGTATTTATGATCTAGTTTGACCCGAATATGGGTAAACGACTCATTTTAAGTGTGTATTATCATTTAAAGTTGGGAGTTGTTAGAGATAAGGGTTATTTAGTCTTAGAAGAGTTAGGCTAATATCATTTTGAGAAAACCATGGAGAAAGAGAGAGAGATAGCAAAGGAAGAAGAGGAAGAGAAGAAAAGAGGAGAAAACTTGGAGCTTTGGAAATTTTCGACTCAAATATGAGGATTCAAGGAATATTCAACCTCTAAAACTTTTAAGAAAGTGATTAAACTTGCTAAATTATTGTGTGTGTGAGTTATCTCATAATTTTGTTTGTGATTTAGTTGATTTTGAGCTTGAATAGTAAAACCCTAAAATTTGTTGTTAAGTTCTTGAATTTGAAGATATATATACATATATGTGTTGGTTAGTTGATGAAAATGGTGGGGATAATATATGGGATCGGTTTTGATGTTAGGATATTATTGGAGTGAATTATAATTGGGTTTTAGATATGTAGGGAAAATCTTGTAAAGTTTAGAACTAATGGTTTTGAGTATAAATCTCGTAGGATTAACGCTGCACAACACCGGACCGGTCCGGGTAGAAGACCATCGAATCGGTTATTTTTAGCATTCCGGACCAATTCATTTTCATAGGCTATCAGATTGATCCGGTCATCTAAAGTTTTTTGTTATTTCTAAGGGACCGGGCCGATTCATTTTTGGGGACCTTCGGTCTGGTCATTGCAGTTTGTAAATTCTTGTCTTCCTCTTTTCTAATTGGGTTTAGGGCTTGGAAACCCTCTAATATGATACAATAGTTATGTTTTTGAGATAAACGTTGGGTATATGACATGACCCAATGGTTGAGTTACATCGAGGATAGTATGGAGGTATATTTGGTAATTTAACATATCAAATCCTTTCGTAAATTCTCCGGGTAATAGGAATTTACTTCACGCCGAATATGGAGTGGATGCGAGAGGAATATCGTGTATCCTAAGTGTTGTTAAATTGGGTGACTATTCATATCATAGGTTTGATGGATTAGTAAGCTTCAAGAGAGGGATTGAATAATAAAATGAATTGGGAAGGTATACGAGAGTGTTTGGTTAGTATATGAGATTTAACTACATATAGCTAGATTCATTACTTTTTACATGCGGATGTGAGATGGTAAGTATATATATATATATATATATATATATATATATGGCATGAATGTATATACCTTGTGTGATGGTTTGTATATATGATGTGCATGTGTATATGTTTCTGGTATATATGATATATATTATGTTGTGCATACCCCATTAGTTCTATCATGGGAAGCTGCGCCATATGGGTGAATCCCCCTGGCTTGAGGAGAAGGGAAAGTATAGTCCCCAGGTTATAACATCCAGTATTTTACCATGCGCGAGGTAGGGGTAAGATGTCTTGGGTACGATTCGTCTTATCTTTAGGTGAAGAACTATTGCCGTTTCCCGTACGCTTGTGATTTGGTTTATACCAAGTTAGTGTGAGAGTCCGACTACTGGTAACCCAAGATGATATGTGAGAAATTCCCTAGAAGATGATAGCATTATAGAGACTGTTAGTATACATATATTATGTGTGTTATGTATGTGTACTTGTTAGAGAATGATAAATTATGTATTATACGTGCGAATAATATTATACAAGCTTTATAGATAGTGTGTGATATCTTAATATTATAACTAGAGAAAGTTATAAATATGTGCATTATGTTTTGTCTTTTGTACCATGAGAGTGGATGAACATACTTTTATGTCGATAGACGAGAACTAAGGGGTACGTACTATGGACTGAGGGCCTAATAGGTTCTCATGACCGACAGTGTTAGGTGGTAATGTATCGGAGGATTCCTTATTTGGATTTCACTTTTCGAGACGTCCCACGCACGAAACTTAGCGCAATGTTGGGCGTGGGGAGATGTTCGGTCCGATCCTTAGTACTTCGATTTATGTGAAATAGTGGGAGAATGTTAGTAGCATTAATGATGATGTGTGATATCTTATGCTAACAACTTGTGAAAGTTAATAATTAGAAACCGATAAACTTATAATTTAGATATATTAATGTACAAGTTTGGGCGTAAACTTAGGAGACGATAGAAGAAGAAGATAAAGGTTATGTTTTAGATCTAGTGCGTTACGGGAATGTGGTTATGCATAGATTTAAGACGAATTTTCCTTTGGATGTATCGGGTAGCTTATTTAAGGTTCATATGCTTACGTTAAGGTGTGTGCTATAGTTGAGGAGTGATGCTAAGTTCCAAGAGAGTGCGACACCACTTTAATTATGAAATTTGTGCATTCATAATTATTATGCATTTTAATTCACTTGCTAAAATTATTTTCAAACCTCGGCCTCTGACCCATTTATATCTTTTCTCTTGCTATACATATATTTTAATATATTATATATGTGTCCCACCGCAAGGACACCAATGATGCCCATTCTGTCCAGAGTCCTTGGAGTTGTAACAGATGCATAATTTTGCAGGATTTTTATTGTAGCCGCTTCCTATTTTTTTTTTGTGAATCTACTTAAGGGCCCATTTTTGTATATCGGGTGTGTAAACCCAAGGGTTATATATATATATATATATATATATATATATATATATATATATATATATATATATATATATATATATCTGTTTTATTCTTTTATCACTCGATGTTGTATTGCTTGTGGCAAGACAACATATTCGGGTATATCCTTTGTTGTTCATGTGTATATATTAACATGTTTTGTAGTTATTATAAATGTTGGTTTGTCGTTTCTTGTATGTTTCTAGAATTTTAGCTTCCATTTATTTTATTATTGGGTAGTTAGTCATGCTTTATCTTAGTATAGGGTTGGCCACTCATTATTATTTTAAGCGGGGTGTCACAACATTTGGTCACATCGATACTATGCTACCGTGTATGACTTATGTATTTTATGTCATGGTTTGTGGTCGTTTATACCAATATATGTGTGCCGAATTTTCATAGTCCCTTTGAGATTATCATTACTGTGGGTACCCTTTCGTTAATTAGGCCCATAAGAGTAGCCGACCAAGCCCAAATGAGAATAAAAGATACCCGAACCAAATTATGAGTTCTATATGCTGGTTAGAATAAAAAGATATGGCCAAGTCCATCCCTAAAATCTCGGATGAGATATTCGGGGGATACTGGGCTAACGTGTTGGTTACCAACACTCACTTTTCTAAACGGAATATATATTATACTCCTAGGCGAAGTCAAAGGGCATGTGAAAAACTAAGTCGAGATTTACTTAATAAGAATAGTAGACCTCTCCATGAACGTAGGAAATTGGCCTAACCATGTATATTCTTGCGATGTGTGATTGTGATTGTGATTGCTGCTATTTCTTTCATATTGGTGATTGTTTTCCTTCATAAATTGTTTGTGTTGAGATTTTTCTCACCACAATTTGCGTCTTTTGTGGGAAACGATTATTTTTCCTATGAAATCCTTCACCACCAAGAACCTACGATGTCCCATCACAAAAGTAATGATCCTCAAGAAGGAGATATTTAGCAGCAGTTGAATCCCCCAAGGGTAAGGTCTGAAATGCTCCAATCAAACCCAAGACTTCGTCATGAGAGGTAAGTCTCTGAAGAAAGTTGAGGCCACCCAGGTCTACATAGATCTCTAGGTTAATTGATGCCTACGAGGCCAGACTCCAAGAGTAGGAGGAGGCCACTCGCCAACGGGAGAACTAGAATGCTCACCTCAAAAGGCGACTTGAAAAACTGGAGAGGGAACTCCATCGAAATACAAGGCGACGCTAGAGCAGGACTCCTTGTCCTCAGGTGAGAAAATCTCACAGCCGAGGAACAAGCCCAAGATGTGGCTCGGAGATAACAGAGAGACCCAGGTCACCTGATAACCGTTCTGAATAATTGCAACCATCTCTTTGGTACAAGAGTCCTGATTGTCATGATGATGATAAACGAAGTATGGTCCGGAGAGAGATGGATTAGCACCCAGCTCACCGTGGTGCCAGATCAACAAGGGATCTAGCAATACAAGTTCTCAAAACTCAGATGAAGTGCCCTTTTTCAAGGGTAATAAAAGAAGAAGAAGCCCCGAAGAAGTTCACGATTCCAAGGTTCAAGATTTACGATGGAAAGACTGACTCCATTGATCATGTTAGGCAAGCCATGACTCTATAGAGTCACAACGATGCACTCATGTGCCAAATATTTCCTTTGAACTTATACGATGTGGACCAGATGTGGTTTGAGAATCTACCTCACCGATCCATCTAGAGTTTTAAATCTTTGGTCGAGCTACTTACACCTCACTTCATTACGAGTAGTACCCATCCGAAGAGGATGGATGCTTTGCTTACTATGAATAAAAATCCAGAGGAAAACCTCAGAGAGTAAGAAAAGAGGTATTGGTAAATGTTCAATGAAGTTGAGGATTGCTCGGAGCATGTCTCCATAGCATTCTTCAAAATAAGCTTGCTAGCTCTTACCTCCTGCGCCAGTCCTTAACTAAGAAGTAGGCCATAACCATCGACGGCTTGATGGACCATATTAAGAAATACACTAAAGTCAAGGATGTGACCCATCTTAATACAGGGGAAAATGGTCGTGCAAACGCTAACAAAAGGCCAAAGAAGACTGAACCGCCGAGGAATGGGGAAAATAATGGCTCCAAGAATATAAACAAGAATGATGTCTCAAAGGCATTTTAGGCTGCAAACACAGTCTTCAAGGATCCAATATATAAGATTCTTACAGAGATCAAGGATGAGCCATTTATCAAATGGCCAAGGAAGATTGGAGGAGATCCTTATAAGCGGAATAACGCACTAAGGTGAGGATTCCACAAGGAGTGTAGACATTAAACTAAACACTGTAAATCCTTGAAGACTCACCTCAAGGAGTTGGCCCAAGTCGGGCATCTTAATGATTTTGTAGAGAAAAAGATAGATAAAGTAGCAACGAATGGTGAGCAGAGGCTCGATAATGTCCTTGAGGAGGATATTGGCCATGGATTTGCGATCATACATGGGGCGTCAGACCTCAAACATATTCAAAGAAATGCAGCTCGAATGGAAGTTAAGAAGCTTACCGCAGTCATCCAGACATTCCAGACCAAGTCCCAGGAAGGAAAGCGTCGACGACCAGAGGATGTCGATTACAATAAGCATATTGTTTCAGAGATGAAGATTTGGTGGGAGTGAGAACCCCTCATCATGACGCACTAGTCATTACACTTAGGATATCTAATTAGGACGTCGACAGGTTGCTCGTCGACCAAGGTAGGTCATCCGAAGTAATGTACCTTGAATTATTTAGTAAGTTGAAGCATAACCGATCTCTAAGAAGCCACTGTTCCGTTGGCCGACTTTGTTGGGAAGATCACAATCCCTCGGGGAAATATAGTACTACCAGTCAGGGAAGGAAACATCTTAAAATTTATTGAGTTTATTATTGGTGATATTGAATTTCCATACCAATCCATCCTCTGTGAGTGATGGATCCATGCAATGAAGGCCGTTCCATCAACCTATTACCAGAAATTGTAGTGTGTAACTGATGGAGCAGTAGTTGAGATCCATGAAGACTAGGCTACGGTAAGGATGTGTTTCATCGTGATGATACTCCACAAATAGGAGAAGAAAGTGGGATAATAAAAAGGCAAGGATGAAGCCCAATAGGGGTTATTGCCCTCCATATAGAAGTTAAGGTATGGTTAAATAAGAATGGAGGAGACCAGGCTCCTACCCTCTGAAAGGGTTGTTGAAGACCTGGAAGAGGTCACAACTGGGAGTAGCTCGACTGAAAAGAAGTTTTTGATTGGCACATCCTTGACCGATCGCGAGAAGAAAGAACTGCTTACCTTTACCCAGAGTAACTTGAATGTTTTTGCATGGGAGCCCTACGAGCTGCTTGTGATTAATCCTCGTATTGCTTGTCATCGATTACATGTAGATCCAGCCTTAAGGCTAGTTACACAGAAGGCTCATCGAACATCCCTGGAGAAGGCTAAGGCAGTGGAGAAGGAGGTCGAAAAGCTACTGGATGCAGGGTCCATATGAGAAGTTCAGTTCCCTAAATGGTTATCCAACACAGTAGAAGTTCCTAAGAGCAATGGAAAGTGGAGAGTTTGTATCGACTTCACCAACTAATAGGCAGGGTTTCACCGCGGTGCAAGAGTCACCTACGCGCTGGCCATTTTATGTTCGGCTCACGTGCTCTATACAAAAACCTAATCTTATGACTACACTCAACAGGTGAGACTAGCGGCGAAGTTCGGGCATCGAAAAAATCCACAAAGACGAGTTGCTAGAATTTATATGGTTTAATATTCCTAAAATAAAAGTGTAAAAGATAAATATGAACAAAAAGGAAAAGATGCAAAAATGGAAATGATTAATCTAGGTGAGTGTATTGAAACTAGATTAACAAAGTGGTAAAAACTATAGATTACGTAGAATATCCCTCACCCGAGTTGATTAGTGTAAAATGGTTACATGGGTCGATGAGTTATTACGAAGGCCTCTCGTTTCGACAGTTAATTAAATCAAAAGTTGTTACACCCCAAAATTCGCATAAATGTCTAATACGATTTTAGCGTCAAGAAATACCCCAAAAATTATGCACGCAAGGTCGTAAGTGCGGAGCATACACGATATGCCCCGTCAAATCTCCTAGGCGTAATAACTAGGACAACACACTCGAAATAGTCCTGTAAACTCCATCACCAAAGAAAAGCAACACGTCAACCCGAGTGAGTTCAATCCGATACAACCTAGACTAATTTAGCTAGAAAGAATATTAAAAACTCGGTAAATAAACATAATAAATATACACTAGAAATCAACAAATGAAAGCATGTAAACCTAATTACGAAAGAAAGTAAATTGACTACAAAGCAAGAATTAAAGAAATACAAACTATATTGATGGAGAGGATGACGAATAGTGCACACTTACATACCCAAATGGGTGTAAAACCAAGAGTGGAAGAAGAATGAGCTCTCCACCTCCAAACCCTAACCTAAACTATCTTCTAAAACTAATTATATCTGTCTATTACAACAAAAATCCTTTATATAGCAAGTTGGAATAAAAATATAAAAGAAAAGGAAAAAGAAAAGAAAAGGAACGATTTGCCAAATATCTGGCAGGATCGATCGATCGACCAAGACCATCGATCAATCGATCGAGCAGGTCACCACCTTCTGTCTCCCGTCGTAGGACTAAATTCAAACCGCGGTCGATCGGAGGCCAAGGACGGTCGACCGGCACTCTGTTTCTGGCAGCTATTGGTCCTTGACGAGGGGGAAAGGGTTACAAACGAAAATGTCCATATCATCTTCGTCCGAACTCCAAACGACGTACCGTTTGTGGCCACGCGATGCTAACTCAATGAACTACGCATTCGTGGAATTTTCATGAGCTGGAGAAGAAATGTGAATTGACTAAAATTCCCTTGAAGTACTGTTCAGCGACGAAACTTCTCTGAAATACAACGTTTCCTCACTTTTAGCATTCCAATACCTACAAAAGCACAATTCACCCCTGCAAAGCATGTGTGTATCCAAATACAAGGTTGTTTGGTTAATGAGCATAAATATAGGCATTTAGGACCATAAAAGTGCTAGAATGCATAAATATAAAGGGCGGAAATATGCAATATTCGATACGAAATCACCAACCTTAATAGAGCCTGTCCCAAAGACAGTTTCCCCCTTCCAAAGATTGATCAACTAGTCGATGCTATAGCGGGACATGAGAGGATGAACTTCTTAGATGCGTATTGTGGATACCAACAAATCCCCCTTCATGTTCCAAATTAAGATAAAGCCTCCTTTATAACCACTGTTAATTTATATTGCTATAAAGTTATGCCTTTCGGCCTTAAGAATGCAAGAGCGATTTGTCTGCGGCTAGTCACAAAGATGTTCAAAGACCAGATGAGGGATACCATGAAAGTTTACATTGATAACTTGCTCGTTAAGAGAAAACTCAAGGATGACCACCTTTATGACCTGGTAAGGACCTTCAAAATCCTTAGGAAGTACCGAATGAAACTTAACGCAAGTAAGTGTTCTTTCAGCATCCAGTCAGGAAAATTCCTTGGTTACTTGGTCAGTAAGAGAGGAATAGAAGCAAACCCCGATCAGATCGATGCTATTAATAAAGTTCACCCTCTTAAATAGTAAGAGATGTACTGAAGCTCATAGAAATGCTCGTCGCACTCAATCGGTTCATTTCTAAGTCTTCAGAACGGTGTCAACAATTCTTTCAATTGTTAAAAAGAAATAAAGGACTAACATGGGATAAATAATTCTCGACAGCTTTAGAATAACTCAAGGTTTACCTTTGTAGGGCGCCTTTCCTTGTAATCCCTAAGGTAAATGATCCATTTTACCTCTACCTAGCAGTGTCAGACCATGCTATAAGCTCTACCTTGGTATGTGGGAGAGAAGGAAGCTAGCATCCAGTCTACTGCACAAGTAAAACTCTTTTGGAAGCCGAGCAAAGATACCTTCTATTGGAGAAGCTTGACTATGCACTAGTGATAGCCTCAAGGAAATTGAAGCATTATTTTGAGGCTCACTCCATCGTCGTAGTTACTTCACATCCCCTCAAGCTGTTTTGAGGAAAGCAAATTTCTCTGATCGACTATCAAAGTGGTCAGCTGAGGTTTGACATTCACTTTCAACCAAGAACATCCATCAAGGGGCAAGTCCTGGCTGATTTCATAAGGGAACAACCTTGCGATCGTCCCGAGACTACTCGTTCAAGGGAAGTCATAAATATTTGGGCATTATACGTTAATGGAGCCTCCAACTCAAGGGGGGAGGAGTAGGTATCGTGCTAGTAACTCCTGAGAATATAGTACTTAAGCAGGGAATCAAACTTGGATTTGAAGCCTTGAACAATGAGGCAGAATACGAGACGATAATCGCCGAACTATGTAAAGCACAACTGCTAGAGCTAGGCACCTTCAGGTCTTTGACGATTCATAACTAGTTTCCAACTAAATAAACGGTGACTTTAATGCAAAAGATGAAAGGATGGCAGATTATCTCGCCATTGTAAAATGGATTAATGGCCAACTTCGATCAAGTAGATGTTCAGCAGTTCCTTGGGGAATGGAACAACCATGCAGATACCCTAGCAGCTCTAATCTCATCAATAAACTCCAACTTGATAAGGATAATCCAAATAGATTTCCTTACATAACCTAACATTCATCAGGCTACTGAATTATGGGACCCCGAGGAAATTCTCCGTATTAAAAAAGCTCCCAGGTGGGTGGATCTCATTATAGATTACTAATGAAATGATAAATTACCATGTGATAGGAAGACAACTCATCAAATAAGAGTCCAAGTCTCTCTTTTTCACTTATCCCATAAGGGTAAGTTGTATAAGAGTTCCTTCAGTGGGCCCCACCTCCAATGTGTTCATCCACTGGATGTCGAGCAAGTTCTGCACGAGCTTCAAGAAGAAATTTATGGAAGTCACGCAGGAGGAAGGTCGATAGCCTTTAGAGAAATAAAGTAAGGATACTAGTGGCCCTACATGCAAAAGGACGTTGGAGTCTACATTCAGAAGTGCAAAAAATGACAAAAACACTCACCCATGGTCGAATAGGCTTCCAGTGACCTAAAGTCATTAACCAGCCCGTGGCCCTTCGCCCAGTGGAGTTATACCTACTGCGGCTTGAAACCGAAAGTATCTACTGGTCTCCACAAACTACTTCACTAAGTGGATAGAGGCAGAACCACTAACGAACATTATGGAGATAGACATGATAAGGTTTATATGGAGAAGCATCATTACCCTTTTAGGCATACCCAGGATAATCATTACTGACAACGGGACATAGTTCGAGAGTGGACCCTTCCAAAGTTTTTACAATAATCATGGAATCAGGCATTGCTTCAGCTCTGTAGCGTATCCACGGAGCAATGGTCAAGCTGAGGCTTCCAACAAAACAGTGATCGATGGAATAAAGAAACGCGTGGAATGGGCCAAAGGAGCTTGGGCGAACGAATTGTCCCACATCCTCTGGACCTATCGCACCACCCCAAGGCAATCAACTGGGGAAATACCATTTGCACTTACATATGGAATAGAAGTAGTTATTCCACTGGAAACTGGTCTCCCTACGATGAAGTCTACGTTAATCGACCAAGGCCACGATGATGAAGCGTTGCTCGCTGAACTTTACTTAGCCGACGAGCGATGATAATTGGCTTAGTTAAGCTAGCATCTTACCAGCAACAACTAGCCAGAAAATACAATTAGAAAGTCAATCCAAGGAAATTTCAGGTCAGAGACTATGTCCTAAGGAAAGTTCTTGGCAGTGATGTGAGACCATCAGATGTCAAGCTAGGACCTAACTGGGAAGGACAATTCAATGTGATAAGGGACGACCTACAAAGTTCCTACCACTTGGAAACATTGGAGGGTAGGGAGATACCAAGAGCTAGGAATGAGGACAACCTAAAGAAATTCTACTTCTAGATTTCTTTATGCACCATTAGTTTAGGCAAATTTTCATTTACAAATTAATGTTGCTCTATGTTCCTGACTTTGATCAACAAAACTTGATTAGGCTTGGAATTCTAGATATGTTGGTTATCTCAAGTATATTTTATTATATCCACCCTTTCCAAGTTACATGGTTCACTCTTTTAACATATATTATAAAGAGCATAGATTACAGTAAGTTAGTTAACTTGATCCAGTCGAAAGATCTCTTGAGCTAACCTCTTGTAATTGTACCACAGTGGTTGGGTTTATACCAGCTCAACTTCTCTAAAACATAGCTAATAGGGTTGGCAAATAATAACCCTCCTCAGTCCTTTGTTCGTAACACAACTAGCCTCATATGTTGCTCCGATAACAAACGAAGACCTACAGGGGGCCCTTAGGTAATATGTCTAACCCATGTTGGTCGCTAACATAGCTTGGCTCCAAAACCCTACTCGGCCAGATTGCCCACTGATCAAGTATATCCTCACCATCTCCCTACTTAAACATAAGGCAGTGTGATGACACGACCTAAAGGTAAAGTGAAGTGGAATGGTATGCATGTGGCATATTAGACTGGGGGAATACTCATTTGAAAATAAAATCTAAGTCATATTTAGTCGGCTAAGAAGCCCAAATAATTTGTTTAGTCGGCAACTGCAAAAAAACATAATTTTTTTTACCTAAAGATTATGCAATTACACATACAACAGTGATAAAATAAAAAATAAATTAGATCCTAAGAGGGACCAGGTCACTGAGCAAGGTAATCAGCCACTCGCGCCCTACGGCCATTGTCTGGATAAGGGGAAAACTCCTCCTCAACCTCCTCTGGGCTTGACTCTAGCAGATGCCTTGGGATTACATCTATTGGGATCCAACGATCATCCTTTCTAAATGGATTTGGCTCAAGAGAACAAGGGAAAGGTATAACCAAAGCTGATTTTGACTAAACCTAAATTATTGCCATAAAGTTGGTTTATTCTATGGACTCTATTTACAATCTTTCAAACATTTGGAGAACATTGGGCTAGGACTATATTAAAATACTGAAAGAAGTGTAAGATTTGGGAGAAAAGTTAAACTCCCTTGATACAACAAAAGAATGTGAATCCAGTGGCCATCCTCAATGTCGCAAACATTACGAGGAACAGGGGAACAGTCAATATCCACCCAACCAGCAATATTATAACATTTCCTAAATTCTACCAGAGATTTGTTATCTATCCTAGCCATGAGCAAACCCTACCTATAGTAGAAAGAAAAACGATGAAAGGAAATACAGAAAACGAAGGGACTGAGAACTTACGAAGCATGTATCAAGCCAGGAATGATGTGAGACCACAGGTCAATGAAGATGAATAGCAAGAAATAGCTTCCAAACGACGAAAAATGAGCTTGAAGGAAAAAAGAATCTTAAGAGTGAAAGATAATTTGGAAGCAACAGGAAACACAGAGTAAAAGTGGCAAAGTGGATTGTTTGAATGCCTCGGTTTAAACCCCTCAATGATAACACACAACAATCAAAGAATATTTTTTTCTCAAAACTATTACAGAATGACGATTCACTCCCATCTCAATCTTAAAAATCAAAACAGTGCCATCAGAAATAGGCCAGAAGTGACAATTAAACTTTTTGAGTCCAACTGCGCCCCTAAAATTTTAGGGGCAATTGCGAGTACCCTTTCATCGACTAGGCCCATAAGAGTAGCTGGCCAAGCCTAAATGAGAATAAAAGGTTCCCGACCCAAATTCTAAGTTCTAGATGACGGTAAGAATAAAAATTTATGGACAAGTCCATTCCTAAAATCTCGGATGAGATATTTAGGAGATATTGGGCTAACGTGTTGGTTACCATCACTCTCTTTTCCTGAATGAAATATATATTGTAACCCTGGTCCAGGGTAAAGGGCATGTAAAAAACTAACTTCAGAGTTACTTAATAAGAAGAGTATACCTCTCCGAGGACGTAGGCAATTGGTCGAACCACGTATATTCTTGTGTTGTGTGATTGTGATTGTGATTGCTTCTATTTTTTTCATATTGGTGATTTTTTTCCTTCATAAATTGTTTGTGTTGAGATTTTTGTCACCACAATTACATGTGCTTGAATTACATTTTTTGTGATGATATCTTTTCTTTGACGTGATGCTCCGTATTTCATGTTTATTGTTACTACTTCTTTTTATATTTGTCTATTTTGATAAAACAAGGGGGGAGAGAAAATTAACGTGGTGTTATTTTATGAGTTGGAATTTTGGGGGAGAATTAATTTATGTTTACATTGTTTTAAACTCGATGCGTCAAGAAGGTATATGTTTGTTATCCATGTGTGTAGGTAAGTATTTGCAGATTTAAAGACACATTGATGAAGACAAAGTTTAAAAAAGGGAAGAAGATGAAGTTTGAAGACAAAGAGACTTATGCCATTCCGTTGTAGGGTTGGGAAGGATGCTAGTACATTTTGTAATTTCTAATAGGAGATTTTGATTTTAATTTGGTGTTCAGCCAATTTATTAGTTTTGTACCGGAATATCCAAATGGAGAGATTTGTAAGAAAATTGTTTACGTCTTTGTTCATAATATATCATTAGGCTAGTTTGGCGTATCCCATTACAAATCATTATGCACCGACAAGACAAACCGAACTCAAGCATCTCCAAGTTTGAAGACTTACGGACATCCCAAAAGGTATAGAATGATTTAGAGCTTGAATTAATTTGTGGAAATATGTTTGGGATGTTTAATATTTATCAAAAAAATGAACAGGGCTTTTTGTTTTTGAAAATATGATTTCTGAGTTTACTGTAGGAGGAGTTTTTAAAGTTTTGTTTCTCACTTCAGTCGTTCTAACCACATTAAGATGTCGTTCTAACCACATGGACATGTTGTCCTAACCACATCTTGATGTCGTACTAACCACATCTTGATGTCGTTCTAACCACATGAACATGTCGTTATAACCACATCTTGATGTCGTTTGAACGACTTTGCATGTCATTCGAGCGACCCCGCCGACTAAAGTTTTTTATAGATAACATGTTAAAGGTTTTCCCCTTTTTTTTCCTGAAATCTGTGAATGTGCCATTTTATGTGATGGCATGACTTGGACACCTAGATGTTTTTTTACGGATTAACTAAAATTGGGTTTAATTGATTTAGTTTAAAATTGAAAATATATTAAATAAGGTTTTAATTGGAATTTTTGAATCACCGCACAATAGATATCACATAACTCCGACTTTCACAAATAAGACAACATACGGGCACACAAATTTACCATAAGTTAACTAGAATTGCAAAAGTCAAAGAGCACATAATTTAACCTTTTGGATCTTCACACCAATTTCTATAAGATTGAATTTTATTTTAATTTTTCAACTCCGGAATCTCAATATTTGGGGGCTTTTGTCATAAACTGCACAATTTGGATCTCTTCTTCAATTGAATTTTAGAGTTTATCTTCGGATTTTTTTGCAGAGGGTTTCAGTTTATGAGTGCATATTATCTTCCAAATAGAGTGTCATAGAAGTGTATCTTATATTCATACTTTATCGGTATTAAACTTATATTTTAAGGGGGGGGGGGGGGGGAGTGATTCATGTACAAGATTAGATGTTCACAAGACTTATACATCATAATGACTCGAATAATTCCCGGCAAACAAGCCTAATCCTCTAATCTAACAAATTCTCAATTAAGATACCCATTTTACACTTGGGTTTACCCTTTAAATTAATAATTTCCCCTAATATCTAAATACCCAAAATATCAATCTCCATCAATTAAATTCGTAAGAATATATGTCTATTCAATTAGTACATGAAAACTATAAGCAGAAAAATCCTAGCCCTAGGCCTAAGAACCAAAATTCCCGACTAAAAACCCACAAACTCAAACTATGCCATATCCGATACCACCGATTGATCGGTGTCCTAAGATAACAAAACACAATTAAAAGATAATTCACATGTTCATCCTTTTGAAAACACATTTTGAAAATTGTGATAGTGTATGTCGCCAAAATATGTAATCACAAAACTATGAAAGGATACGTCTTCGAAATAAGTGGCAATAGAGGTCTTGTGTTATAGAGCGTCTTGCATGATCTTTAATGTCCAAAATTTCATGTAATCTAAATAAACACACCTCACTCTAAAATTCATTATTATGTATCTCGAATAACTCAATGAATCAATGCTATGTCACGAAATTTATTCAACTTTTAAATAATATAAATGTTTACATTTTCAGTATAGAACTATGTTTTTCTCACAATGTAGAGGGAACAAGGGAATTTGAAAATACAAACACAAAGTAAAATATCTCAACCTTGAAAATACTCTTTATGATGTTTTAAAGTAATAAGGAATTTCGATTTTTGAAAAGAGGAGGAAAATGATCTATTTATAGGATTTCAGAAAAATTCTTATCCACTTTACGCACGATTTTAAATATTATGCAAGAATACGCATACCCGTGCACCTGGGTCAAATCTTGACCATGCAAATGGTGTTATGCATACGATTCCAAATGGGACCATTAACGGTATACACAACATATCAATATCAAAATCACTTCTCAGACCTTTAAAATCCATTTATGAAAAACGTGCAAATGTGTGAATAAATAATAACATTCAATCATAAAACTAACAAAATTAATATATCTTCAAATAGATAATGAAAATCTTGTGATGTAGAGTTGATTTAGTAGATCTTCAAATCCCTAAAAGTCTATATAGTCTAAATGCATGAGCATTACTCTACTCAGACATCTCACATATATTCAAGCCTAAGTAGCTTGAATAACGAAAGGATTTTATATGTAATTTAGCCAATGCTTATATAATTACAAACATTTACATTTTCAATAGGCTTGCCTACCATTAGATACCCCTTGGATATTCATGTACCCCCTCGTTTGTAGTGTCCTTACGGGCAGGCAGAGGCTAGACCCTGCCCGTAAGCACCTCATCTCAAATTTTGTTACAAAAGCCCTCTAAAAATTCCAAAAAAAATCATAAAAAGTTCCAAAAATCAAATATATTCAAAATTCGACAAAAATACACATATATGATAAAAGTCATCAAAATTAAAGATTACACAAATATTCAACAATCATCAAATATGTTAAAAAATATCTCAAAATAATTCAAAACCTTTCAAAATATTCTTATATCATCACACATATCTTACGAAGCCCTTTCATACTTTTTAAGCCCTCGGAGGAGACCGTGACCCTTAGGATTAAGTCACGATGCCCGTATTGGTCGCATATATTTTGGTCGTCAGAATAATTAATGAAATAAGCATGACTTAATTAATGTTTACGGGAGATACGCGAAAGGAGACATTTACTCACTCTGTGAAAAACCCTCTCCCTCAATATAAGATGCTTAATAAGGAAAGTGGACATGTATGTTTATATTGAGCATATAATTAATAGCTAAGCCCTCCCTCTTAGGGAAATATAATTATCTATAAGGGTTCCCCAAGTTTTCTTTTAAATTGCATCATGGGAAAGGTCATTCAGATTTCTTCTTATTTCGAACTATTGTAGTTAATAGATAAAAGAAAAATACATTTAGTTCGGAACAACTCAAACTAATGACGTAGTTCTAGCAAAAACACAATAATGAGATACAAATTATCCTGCTGTTGAATAATGATACATAGTCCTTTACCCGAATGGATTACCTTGTTTTGAAGAAATCTAATTGAAGAAGAACTGGACGTTAGGATCGTGCGAGAGATCAAATAGAGGATAAACATGGTGTGAAACATGGCATGCACAACAAATGTGATCATGAACCTTGAGCACTAAATACAAATCATTTGTTCAAGCGTATCGACATTGGGTGACAATTTTAATTTTCATATTCATGGTCGTTAATCTTAAATACAAAAATTATAGGCATAGAAATGTTAAATAGCATCCTCGTTATATTCGATAAATTTAAGACACAAAAAGTGCATGGTAGTGTTCTTACAGAGCCATCATGACGCCCTCATGTGTCATGTTTTTCCTTCACTTTGGGAGAAATCAATTTTTAGGGGACTTGTGGAGTAGTTCACATCTCGTTTAATCATCAATAGCAAAACAATTAAGGAAGTTGACTCCTTAATGGCCCTAAAATGAAGGAAAGTAGAGTTTCTCACGAAGTGTAATAGTTTCATCATTTATTAATCCAAATAAATTTTCCTCAATAGGTCATATCCATAAATGTATTAAATATTAGAATTTTTGTACTTTAGTACATTACGAATTCTTAATTGTCGATTTAATACAATTTATCAGTTTATTAGACTTTAATATATTTTTCGTCGCTAAATGTCACTAAAAAAAATACTTGTAGTGGCGAAATTTTCACATTTAGTGATGAAAAATGTAGTAAAGTCTAATAAACTGATAAAGTTATATAGTAAAATTGAAAATAAAATATTTCTAACGTAAAAATAAATAAATATTACTACCTTTATCTTATAGGACTTATTTGACCAGAAATATTTTTCATGGAATTTGTTGGAACAAAAAATATGATTTTTTTTAGGGCTAGTAGTTACTGAGTCTCATTCACTTGGTCAATGAGGGAAGAGATCCTTTAACTGAGTTCATGGTGTCAAAGATCCTATTTTACCAACTCAATAAATTAAAATGACAAGTACACCATCAAAATATTTTTCACAATTGTTATGTCATTTTTTTTAGGAAAAAAAATCAAATCTTTAAAAGTCCATAACTTCAAATCTATAAATCCAAAATTCGTAAAATTTATATATTTGGAATCTACTCCTCAAGATCTATAAAACAACACCCATATTCGATTTTTTTTACGAAAAAATCAAACGGATAAATTTACTGTTTCTATAAAACCTCCATTTTTTTTCTGAAAAATTTCTATTTTTTACCTGCAAAAACTTCTCTACTTCAGCTCGAGCGATGGTGCTACTAACGCGAACAAAAAAATAAATAAAAAAATAATAAGAATTGGTAAAACCAATTTGACACGATAAATGGTGCTAGCCTTGAATTATCCATTTTTTTATTACATATTTATTAAACAGAACCAATTGGTAAAACCTATTTTTTTTTTAAAAAAGGTTCAAGAGATTAAAAAGCTTTTTATATATTTATATATGATCATTCAATCTTTTCAATTAATTAATAATACTGCTGCACTTGATAATGTAGATGCATTTATAATTGTAATGGTAGTGTAACATATACGAGCCTATTGAAATATCTAAAAAAAACATGGGTTCTTATTGTTAATTAATAAAGTTAAAAGAATATCTCACCATCTTTTCCTTTTTTTTAGATTACGTACTTTTAAGACTTAAAATAATATTGATTATGGATATAGGACAACAAACATTTTTATTTTTATTTTTAGTCCCTATTTTCAAATTGAAGCGACACGTGGTATGCTGTGATTGGTTGACATTTTATGAATATGGGTTCGTGCCAACGGCTTTATTCAGAAATAGGGACTAAAACCATAAATAAAATATTTGTTATTCTATTTCCGAAATACATACTACAATAAGTCCTAAATTTACAAATTTCTTATTTTTTTTCCTTTGTGTCATGTATTAGTAATATGACTTCACACACAAGATCCAAACATGCGAGTTCTTCCATTTGAAACCTACACAAAACATCCACGAAGGTGAGTGGCATTTAAACCTAATCTACATCGAAGCATAGGGGAAGGTAATGAAGGTTTGAAGTTTAAAAGTGAAATATATAACAATTGTATTGATCGTTTCTCTCTTTTCCCAGTTCCATTTCATAAGAAACTTCCATGTCACAATCTCTTTCACACGTACATAAGCATACACACCCATACACACCATTAGACATAGAATGACACACAAACACTTCTAGATTATTACACACACAGTGTTATACATACACATTCATCAACACTAATATTCACCTTCAAATACAGACACACCCACACACATAGACAAAAAATTTCCTATAAATATCATCAAATTGTTATCGTTAGAAGCACCACAACTCACATTTATATACATAGAGAGAGAGAGAGAGAGAGAGATGACAGACAAGGGAGCGGGGAAAAGCAAGGCCGATGGGGAGACCTACGAAAGATTTAAACGGAAGAGTGGGATAATAAATCCGCCAAAGAAGAAACTGGTGCAGGAGATGATGTTCGAGTACATGAGGGACTCAGCTGCTTCTGCTACTACCAAATTGAAGAACAAGTCCAAGGTCAAACCTGCAGATGATGGCTCATCTTAGCTAATCTCCCATTCTCTTTCGTCGTATACATATAAACATATATTTGTGTAATGTTGTTGTGATTTTCCTGTTCTTGTATCATCCATTAATAAATGAACTTTCCTTTCATTCGTTTTGATGTATTGTATGCTATACGTTACATTCAAATTCAAAATATAGTTACTACAACCACCGCTCAAACTTGCATGGGTATGGACAGATGGTAATATCCTACCATTTCATATATTCCCGGAATATATTATATAATAATGCTCATGTGCGGACTAGTCCGCATTTTAAGAATGCCAACCGAACATGTGTCACTTAACGGTGCCCCTAGAAATTATTGCCTAAATTATAAGCACAATCTCTCTCTTTTCTGGGCTCACCGCAAGGTGACACATGTCCGGTCCGCATTTTTAAAATGCGGATTAGTCCGCACAAGAGCAGGACTATATATATATATATATTTTAGAAACAAAACATCTAGCAAATAATGGAATCCCAATCTCTCTCTCTCTCTCTCTCTCTCTCTCTCTCTCTCTCTCTCTCTCTCTCTCTCTCTCTCTCTCTTACAATCTTCATCACAAAACTCATGCACCTTTTGTTTATGGAATTGAACCACAATAAAATAAGTTTATGGTACAGCTAGTCTTACATAGTAATGGGCCTTAAAATAAAATTTAACATGCTAATAATGAACAGTGATATGATATATAATTAATATTAAATTATATAAATATTGTGTTCGCTAAAATAATCGTAATAATTTTAGCTAAAAAATTGTTGAACTACTTTTTTACAAATTTATAAACATTTGGTAATGCAAGCTTTATAACTCTCAAACTACACATAAACATCTTGGAATGTGATGGATGTTTAAACATGTAGATAGTATTTATTCATTATTAATTTTTTTTCTCACTGTCCCTGAGAAAACTGAAAATGAACAAACTTCCATTTGTACTCAGTATTATGTAGGTTTTCATGTGTACTTACAGCTCTTTCTCTCTATACAAAAAATGAGTAGAAACTACGTGTCTCTACTTATACCAGCTAACAAGGTTTGATAAAAAATAGATATCGAATTCTACAGGGTGCAGTTTCAATACCTTCAAAACATTTTGCATTCCTCTCTTGAAAAATAGTCCAAAAATTACAGTCTGGGACCAACCCCCACTCTTTGATGTTAACCTTCCACCTCCAAGAAGTTCCCAAACCTCTAATAGCTTCCTCACCATCTTAGGCATTACCCATGCAGTTCGACTAAGCACAAGGAACACATCCCACAAGCCTCTTATCACCCTGTATTGCAAGAGGAGATGATTGGTCTTCTATTCTGCCTCCTTACAAAGCCAGCAACGGCTAATGATTAACCACATTCTCTTCTGCAAACATTCGGTCATCAAGATGTCATGTCTCGTTGCGATCCACACAAAGAACCTAACCTTAGGCAATGCCTTGACATTTCATATTTTATTCCTGGGTAAATAAGCTCTCTGTTTCCCAAAACCTCTAAAAATGGAATAGTAGCCACTCTCTGTGAACACCCATGCCCCGTTCTCCGTCCATATCAAGACATCGTCCCTGGAGTCCATATCAATCTCTATGGTTACCTCGCCGATGCGACGTAGCCACTTTGTGCAAAAAATTAATGTTCTTATCACCCCCTCTTAATGAAAATTCCCTTAATTTCTGCCTCCTGTTGATTTCTTCCTTTAAAAATCTTCTCCCGATCTCACCCTTCCTTTCCTCCCTCACTCTCTTCTCTTCCTCAGAGCGATCGTATCTCCTTTCTTTATTAATTTCTTCATAAAACATATGCTTTCATGATTCAATTCTCAAGGTTTTCTTCAATAAAGTTTGTTTCTTTCTTCCTTGTTCTTTCCATTTATATTCTTTGCGTGGTTTGTCTATTTTCTAGGTTTACAAGATCATCATGCATGTTTAGATATAATTTCATTATTGTTTTGATTACATGCAACGTAGAAATGAATTGTTTTATTAATCACGTCATGTCCGACATTCCAAGGGTTGGAATGCATGAACCCAACCCTAAGTGGTTCTCATGGATATAAAAATATGTTCTTGGATTAAATAATTAATTGGAACGCGTCATTTCATTAACACGGCCGTCGTAGAACTTTTAACCCCATTTGCCCTAGGTAACCGGGGTGTTTAAGAATGCAACGAGTGTGATAATCATCTCGTCACGTACTTCATTTTTCTTCGTGATTATGTATTATGAGGGTTCATTCCTTCATATATGTAATACTTGAAATAAATAAAGTCTTTGTTTCAATTAAATATTTAATTCTTGACTAGTTTTGTATCTGGTGAAAAAACTAGGGATTGGGGGATTGTATTTCGATCTTACCTTTCTTTCATATTAATAAATTCGTAGTTTGTTAAATCTTGCATGCGTAGTTAATTCAGCTAGGATTTCATTGCTTTCGTAGTAGTAATATATAATCTCATCAAAAATCATCTATTCTTCTTATTTTCGTGAGTCAGTCATTTAGGTTAATCGTTTTCCCTATAAGTCGTTACATATTCTTCATCTTAGTCCTTGTGTTCGATACTCGGTTTACCAGATTATTACTTGAGAGACCGGTTTACACTTTAACCGTATATACTGGCACTAAAGACACTTTTTAAGTCGCTTTAATATTGACCATGACCCCCCGCAGTATGGTGGTCAAGGATGTTGAACGTGACCCAGGTTCTACCCTATGGGTCATAACTTTTGATCATGATCGCCAGTTTTGTCACTCTTAATATTGTTATAGGTTTGGAACATGACCCATAGGGGTAGTCACGGTCCAAAATCGTGACCATTGGTGCTATATGGTGTAGTGATGAATCTCGCGGTAGTCTCCCTCACATCACCAAACACTTATATATTCCACTGTCTGATATCTTCCTTGACAAAACCTATCTTGGAAGCCAATCTAAAGATGGAATTTCCCTCCACCACGTAACTTACCTTAACTATGTATACGAATTTTGCCTCCTTGAGACACATATTCTAAAATCTTAAAGGGATCCTGCCTTACCTTTACCCCCCCCCCACACTAGTAGAATTGGTCAATGATTCAATGTAACCCTTGATAAGAACGACTAAATCACCCCTAGAAAATGCCCTTTACAACCCTGAGAAATAAGGAAATGATCAAGGAGAGACAAAGAGGGATGCCTCTATTACTAGACCATGTTAACAAGCCATCTTCAAGAGGAAGGTACAAAACCTCCAACTCGTCAACGAAATCCGATAATTCCTAATGAATCTGTTAGTTCCCCCACCCCTAGTTCTTTTAAGGTGAATCGCACCTCACTAAAATATCCTCCCAAGCACCAAGGGACCCCCTAAACCCTGCTCACACCCGCAAGCTCTTCTCATATCTCCCATATACTCGAGTCCTCCATCGGTCTCCAAATCCCTGAGGAACTCTAGGTGGACCCATCATCTACATTTTTGAACAAGAAGGATGATGACCAGACACCTACGAAACTCTTCACTAAATCTACCACTCGGTAATCCCACATAATAATCACTCCTCCCAAAGCACCTATATTATCGATACTATTCTATTCAACCCTTTTACCTCCTCAAATAGACCTACCTACCGAATCATCCAACTGACTCAACTTAGTTTCCAATAGGAACAAAATGTTGAGTTTCCACTTTGCAATATCCCCGCTCACAATTCCACATTTGTTGACATCATTCAACCCCTTCACGTTCCAAAAATTTATCCTAAGTTTCAGTAACAAACGAAATTATCTTAATCTTCTTCCTCCTTCGTATCCCATCCCTTGACACCTCACCTCCTCGTGCTACAGCAACCCATTTTCTCAAATAAACACATGGCCTTGCTTTTCTCCCCTCATAATCTACCCCCAAGTTCTTGCTAAATTATCCTATCATATTCTCCACCCATCCCTTATGGTCCTCCACCCACTCCTCGTCCTCCCTACACCCAAGAGCCACATCATGTCTAGATATTTATAGGTCAACCCATAACTTCAAGTTACTTAATTCTATAAAATAAATGTCCTCCCTTCTTATTCCCATCCTACTAGTTTCTCCTATGTCAAAAACGAGATAACCCCCATTAAAATTACAATTTGCGTTTTCACTTGTAACCACAATGACCAATTTATAAATGTGAGGATTTTTAGTCCTCCCTCTTCTTTCCACGTCTATTTTACTTTTCTCAACATGTTTGATTTTTTTACCTTTTTACACTTCCCTCTTCCCACGCCCTTTATACAAGATTTACCCGAATTAATGAAAGACTTGATATTTCATAGACTTATCATGGAATTTCCAAAATAAACCTCCTTTCGACCATTAATTATAAGTGTTTTTAGATTTCCTAGGACATATGATCAATGTTTGGAAATAGAAATCTCAAAAATCAAAAGAGAGACGTGATGTAGAAAACAATATTTTTAATCTCTAGAGTGTTAAATGCTTTCAGTCAAATATAAGAATGTATATAAATCACAAAGGCTAAGCCAAATATACAATAGAGTATAAAGCCTAACATGCCCAAACCTCTCACAAGCAAGAAAAAGCTTAAAAAGGCCCACGCCTCTCTCAATAGAGAAGAAACCTAATTCAGATCAAACTAATAAACAAACCCCAACCAAGCAAAACTTTATCAACCATCCATGCATGGGGTTAACAAAAAAAAACTAATGTACGCATAATAACTATAAGTTGCTATAATCCCCTACGAAGCACTTATACAACTCAACTCATAACACCTAAAAAATAAACAAAACAGCACAACGCACAAAATCTACCATTATCATCATAAACTACCTAAGCCATGTAACCAAACTCAAGAAGACCCACCACCCATGTGTTGGATTGATTCCCAAGTCATAGTACTATTGCATGGACACTACCCATGTGTGAGGTTGTGTGTTTATTTGGAGACTGATTGGGTGCAAACGAATGTTTATGACCGCCTCCGTTTGTTTGTGTTTACGTTTAGGTTCGGTGGAAAGATTTTGACCTGGTGGCTCAGTGTGATGCGTGATATGCCTAGAGCTTGATAGCACACGAGGGATGAATCCGCGAGGTCCCGACTCTTGGGATGCGGTTATACGTATTTAGCGAGTGATATGTATGTATCTATTGTGTGTATATACTTTTATAGCATGGGTATATCCATGTTATTACATTATGTGTATATTTACTTATAACATGTGTGTCGTTATGTTATTATTTATGAATGTATACCTAATGAAGGTAGTATATACTTAGGTAATGATGGTTATCAGCGGAAAGGTATTTGATAGTGGTTATTGTCGTAGTTAGACTAGCTAGTATAATTAGGATAATAGAAATGAATGCGTTAGGTGTGCACTATAGATAAAAGGTGAGAATAAATCTCATCTGAGTGCGATATGTGAATTAATGAGAGTAATAAATTCTTTATTTTTAATTAAATATATTAAATACTTGAAAAATATTTTCAAATGTATTGCCCCGACCCATATTTATGGGTTACCCGACAAGGTCCGACCCGAGTGTTAGGTGTGAAGTGCAATAGAACAACCTATATAATGTTGCTAATTCAGTTTTGATTTTAATTACGTTTTAGTTGTTAGCATGCAATTCCACTTTCAATATAAACTACGTGAGGGACCAATAAGGAGCACCGCAAAGTCCAAGTAAATAAAGCTAATAATGTAAAGATAAATAAAATATATTAACCCGTAAAACGCCCTCAAAATACGAAATCGTTCCCAACCTATCGTAACAAAGTGGAGATGTGAGCTTATGCCCATTGGGATTTATACAAACATTATAGAGACGAACAACAGAAAGGAATACCCACGCGCTAAAACCCCATGCATGAAAAAATATGTATATATCAACATACGTATACCTTTGAAAATTCATATGCCAATGCATTAACCGTTTTACATTCGAAAAATGTTACTGATAAAGATTAATTTACCTTAATCTAGTAATGAATTCCTTTATTAATACCTAGCCCTTTCAACTTTCTTAACATACCCAGTTCAACACTTGAAATCATTACACTTTATTTGATTCGAACCCCTTCCTTTACCGGAATTTAACCCGTTATTTTCATTTGAAACTACTTTAGTATTTTCATTGATTTATACAACCATTTCAACACACATATTCGTCGCGTTAGAAAATACTTATTTAATTTTCGAAAATCCTTTTTACAACACATTCTTGTGTTAAATATGGGTTTCACCATTTAAGTTGCTTAGCCACCCATTTATCCACTTTCTTTAACCTCTTTCCCTCTCTTATGGACATTATTATATTTACGCATTAACTTGTCCATTTCACCTTTACGAAACATTTATTGCATTCATTCAAGTTAGGTTTTATTAACACATTTACCACACAGCCCATTTCTTGATATGTTCCACATCTTATTTAACTTTTCCCTAAATCTTCATATACCTCATACTTACACGCCCCCCACAATGACGTCTATGTGCAGCATATGCTCAGGCTAGTGGTTTAGCACTTTTCATTCAAGGGACCCGGGTCCTTCTTGATTTATCCCAGTGTCATCCGAGTACCTTTAATGTGTTTTAACATTTGACAAATGTCCACATTATTTCCTTTTCTTTTTACCCAGCCGAAGCAAAAAATCAGAACTTTACCACACGTTAATAATTATAACATAATTAATAATTATAACATAATTAATTATAACATATTCAACAAATTTAACAAATTACTAACTCCACGTTAATAATTATAACATAATTAATTTTCGGATTTATATTAAATAATCAATTCACATTAAATTTAATAAATCCCCAAATTAATATAGCATAAAAATACGGGGTATTACACTCACAAGACATATCCATCTCAAATGGGACCAGTTTTTAACTAGTTATTTATTAACTGGAGGGATTTATGAGTTTATTATCTATGAATGTTATATTAAAAAAATCACCTCATCATTATCTAGTAAAAGGTCAGGGTTTTGTGTTGTTGTCCTATTATATATGATCGAGTTATCCTCTCCCTCAACATTAGAGTATATTATGATTATCTTTGCAGATCATTCATAACCTTCATGTTAACATTTTTTATGAATGATACTAAAAAAGAGGATGTACAAATGCCATAATATTTTGATAAATTATAATCCCCAAAATGAATGTTGTGGTCCTACAATGATAAGAAAATATACTCTTACGTGATGATGAGTTAATGAAATTTATGATTCAAGTATTGATTAAATACATGAATTTATTGTTTACTCTTGGTTCATATAATTGTATTTTACTTTTTGATAGTAAAATACATTGACAGTTGAGCATAATGTCATACTGATGTTGATTTTCAAAGTTTTTTATGGAAAAAGTTGTGAAAATTTAATGTTATATGAAAAATTCATACATATAGAAAAAACAAATTCCTTTTTAATACTTTGTGAATGATTAGCAAGAGTATCTTATTTGATCCTTTTTTCATTTTTAAATAATTTGTTATTAATTTATTGGGTGCATTATTGTTCCTGAGCATTATTTCACAAGGATTATTATTACGTTCTTTAATATAATAAGTGCTTGGTAGAGAGCAATATAAGGTAAGAGAATTAATCCATGAAAAGTATTTTCTATATAGTTCACTACAAATTCGTTTTATTATAAGCTTTGATTTTTATGTGTTGTCCCGTTCGTGCTTAATTTATTTCTTCCGATACAAATGGTGGACCTAAAAATCAAGACTTCGGCTCATCTTTCTCACTAGTATTAAATTTATATAGTATTTAGAATATTTTTGAAAATTTATCGACAAAACATTATATCAATGTTATTAGAGCAATAGGGTAAGTTATTGTCTTAGTTATGGATTTATTATTCAATAAAATTAGTTTTTTTTGTTTTAGTGTGAACCTATGACCATAGTGTTTGCATTATTTTATATATTGCCAATATATTTTCATAAGAACCTAAACTATTATAATTAAAATTTAAATAGACTGAATTTAGTTGTTAGTTTATGTTAAAATTTGTCGTATATATGAAATTGTTGAATTTGTAGGTTAACATGCATTTGCGATTGACAAAACTTTAGTTCAAGGAATTTGCGGTAAAAATGCGACCAAAAGTGTCCATACATATTTTATGTGTCATGTGACACCAAATTCCTAATTAAGCGACGATCGTATCCATTTCCAAAGACCTTCCTCAAATCCCCCCCCCCCCCCCCCCGATGTGTGTTTGTGCATGTTTTGTTAGCGTATATATATGTGTGTGTGTGTGTGTGTGTGTTGTGTGTAGTTTTGTTTCATGTAATTATGTGTGGTTACTTAACTAATCATATTTGTGTCTAATGTTTAGTGCTTCTTATGTTTAGTTGGGCATTAATTTATATAAGTCTAATTATGAGTCAATGTTACTTTATATGTTCTCATATTTGTAATTTTATTTATGTGCCTGTATTTTATAAAAATATGTGCTACTATATACGTTTTTACTATTTCTATTTTTCTTTCATTTTTATTCCCTCTTTTTATCTCTCATGTCCCACACTCCTCTATCACTCTCCATTCCACTTCTCCTCTGAGTTTTCCCAAACCCGTAAACCCAGCAACTCCATCTGTAAACCCTTAATATTTTGTTCTAATTCAAATTTTCCCCAAAAACCCTTTCCTAAACCATATGCTCACCTATATATAGAGGGAGAGGATTCTACAAATTTTGAGAGTTGTTTATTTTCTTCAATTTCAGGAGTAGTGTGTAGGATTAATTTTGAGTGTAGGTTTTCTTCTTGTGTCTTATTTTAGAGTGTTTGAATTTTTTTTAAATTTCTCCAAAGAAGCTAATATTTTTTGGATAAAATAAAAATATTGGATGAGTAAGCCCACCACTAAGGCATATAGACCAAAAATCCTAACGAGGAAGAGTTATATAAAGAGGCTTTATTGCCCACTTGTTAGCGAGAGAACCCTTACAAAGGGTGATTTCAATAAAAATCGCAATGCCAAATTTAATTTTGCGGAAGCAACTTATAAATTGATTTTATCCTTTTATCCTAAGCATGCATCTATGGTGATAAAACAGATAAATCAAAAACAAAAATATGACAAGGCCAAGTTTCAAAAGAAAAAAAATAAAAACTTTATTTCACTATGAACAGTAAATCGCAACTTAAAAAGAACACAATGAAATATGCAATGGATTGACTCAACAAACCCACAAGAACACGCAGTTTTGTCTTTAGCAAGGAACACACGCAAGCACACCCAATGACCGTAGTCGTCCGTCAGCCTCAGCCTTCATCTTTGAACAATGAATTCTCGCAGGTATCACAAGTTCAGCAATGGATATCCTCTCCACCAAGGTGTGTGAACAGATATAAAACTTTCTAGTATTATAAATTAATTCACAATAATCATATTCTAGGATGCATTTTTGTGAATAAAAAATGTTTTGGAACACAAAAACTTGAAGAAATTTTGTACCACATATGCGGAAATGTACTTTGCAAAAGTCTTGAACAAATTCAATCATGAAACAGGTATTTATAAAAAACTTGAGTCGACCGGGTCGTTCGAACGACATGCAAATTCGTTCAAACGACATCAAGATGTGGTTAAAACGATGTGTTCATGTGGTTAGAAGGACATCAAAAGGTGGTTAGAACGACATGTCCATGTGGTTAGAACGACTGAAGTGAAAAATAAAATTTTAAAAACTCCACTTACAGTAAACTTAGAAATCATATTTTTTAAAATGAAAAGCCAAGTTCGTATTTTGAAAAAAATTAAACATCCCAAGCATATTTCCATGAATAATTCAAACTCTAAATAGTTTTATACCTTTTTGCGATGTTGGGAAGTCTTCAAACTTGGAGATGCTTGAGTTTAGTTCGTCTACTCGGTGCATAATCATTTGTAATTGGATACACCAAACTAGCCTAACACTATTCTATGAATAATGATAGAAAAATTGGTCTTACAAATTTTTCTTGTAATCATTTTGATTATTATTAAATGAAATAAAATGTTTTTCCTTTTTGTTTTTGTTTTTCCTGAAATTTGTGAATTAGCAATTTTCTGTTATGGCATGATTTGGATACCTAGATGTTTGTTTAGGAATGAATTAAAATTGGGTTTAATTGATTTAATTTAAAATTGACAATTTATTAAATTAGGTTTAATTAGAATTTATGAATCACCGCACAATCGATATCACATAAATTTGACTCTAGCAAGTGGTGTTATAGCGGGTTCCACTAATTTACTGTGTTTGATCTTGTTTACCTACTTTTGGGGTGATTTTTTTCATCGCTCCTGTGATTATATTTTTCTCTCTCGATGGATTCTCCTTGTTTCAATGATTTAAATAGTTTGAATTTGATGTTTGCAAAAGGAATTTAATTTTTTGAAAAAGAAAATTCTCATTTTAAATCTGTTATGAATATTTTGCAAACAGTTCAAAATCAAAAAGATTTTTATTGTGAGAAATTTGTTGATTTGGACCATAACTTTAATGCTTTAAAATTGTCCAAAAATGAGAGTCATGAAAGATTCCTATTTTTAGAAAAAAGAATTGGAGGACTTTAAAAATTCTAGGGTTTGTGTTTGTGCCAAAGAGGATAAAAATATTTTAATGGATGACTTTTTGCCAGATGAGAGGGCTCTTAGGGAAAAGTTTGTTTCATTGAGGGGGAGAGAGTTACCCTTTTAGGAATTGTTAAAAATTTCAAAAAGGTGTCCCTAAAATTGAAAGAGTCTAATTCTTTGTTTGAGTAAAAAAAATTGTAGTTGAAAAATAATTTAAAAGACTCGAGTATTTTGTGTTGTGATGGTAATGGCTCACATTATTCTCATGTTTCTAGTGTTAAAGCCAAAACCATTGTTTGTTTTAGAGGGTCATCCAAGTTCAAGGATGTTAGAAAATCTCACACCATATGAACCATTCCCCCTGTCTACACATATTCACACTGTGGTAGGAAAGGTCACCTTATGTGTTTTTATTTTGATCTTCAAAAAGGTCATAGGAATTTGAAGTCTAGTGTTTCCGTGGTTCCCAAAATCCCTATCTCACGTTTCACATATATTTGGGCTAGAAAATCACTTTTAGAGTCGCTAGATGGTGAACTAGTTGATTCTCACATGCTTGCACATGATTCGTCTCTTATTATATCATATAGTTAATTTCTTGCATGATTGGTTTGTCATACGCTAGTTGTGCTTCATGATATTTGTTTTTTAGTGTTATTACATGTGTACCTTTTGTATTATATTTTTCTTTTATTGAGTCATATTTGAAAATTACAAAAATATTTTTGGTTTTATATATTTTTTTAAATAGAAAATATTTTGTTTCTTAAAAAATATTTGAAAAAATCCAAAATTTTTTTCTGTTCTTTATGTATTTTATTTTTACTCATTGGTGGGGGCATATTGTTGTGTTTGAATAGAATTCACTACGCAATTTCCATGTGGATAGGACAGTTGGTTATGTCTTTAAATACTTGAGTTGATCATAACCATGTTTATGAAGTTGTTTCGACATTGACTTTCTTTATGGATTCGACTTTGGGTATGCCTCCACACACATATGCACGAGATTATTGAATTTTAACTTCATGATGTACATTTGATCTTGGTGAGATGTTCTCTAATCAATCTTTTCATCTAAATATTTGTTTGATTATGGAGGATTTATGTAGGTAAGAACCGTTGCTCGGGAGGATTTGTTTTGAATTGAAAATATAATGAGTAAAAATGGTAAAGGGCTATGAAAGGAACACTTATCTTTTATGATTAAGCCACCATTTAAATCGGACCTAAAAAAGTGTGGCATAATAAAAATATCCAAGGTCTAAAGATGTTTAAAAGAATCCGAAAAAACTAAGGCAATAAAAATAAAAATATGCCAAAAGAGGAAAAATTTGTTTAGTGTGATATATTCATTCAGAAGAAAAGAAAACAAATATTTTGAGGGAGTTTCGAAGGGAATATGAACGGGTTTGAACAATGACAATGTATCCTAGTTAAGATTATTTTTTCATGACGATATTGATTTGTAGAACCATTAAAATTCTAGGCTTCTATGCATTGTGTTTGTTTTGTTCATTAAGTTAAACTTTATTTGTCACTAAAGGATAAAACTTAGTTTGGTAAAGTTTTATGGTCAATTAGAACTTCTTGAACAAATTTGAGTGTTTGGGTTGTAATTATTTTATTTCTAGTTCACACCCACTCATTCCATTCCACACGTTTGTAACACCCCGTGTGTTCGAAGACATTAGAATTTAATCTTTGTGGTGAAATAAATTTATTTTATTAGGAGTCTCGGATGAAAATTTAGAGTGCACGGTGGTCGTGGGATGGGTCGAGAGAGTCAGAATGACTGTCTGGGGTTGAATTTGGGTTTCGAAGTATTCATGATCTAGTTTGACCCGAATATGGGTAAACGAGTTGGGAGTTGTTAGAGATAAGGGTTATTTAGTCTTAGAAGAGTTAGGATAATATCATTTTGATAAAACACTGGAGAGAGAGAGAGAGACAACAAAGGAAGAAGAGGAAGAGAAGAAAAGAGGAGAAAACTTGGAGCTTTGAAAATTTTCGGCTCAAATATATGGATTCAAGGAATATTCAACCTATAAAACTTTTAAGCAAGTGATTAAACTTGCTAAATTATTGTGTGTGAGTTATCACATAATTTTGTTGGTGATTTAGTTGATTTTGAGCTTGAATAGTTAAACCCTAAAATTTGTTGTTAAGTTCTTGAATTTGAAGATATATATACATATATGTGTTGGTTAGTTGATGAAAATGGGTGTGGGGGGGGGGGGGGGGGGGATAATATATGGGATGGGTTTTGATGTTAGGATATTGTTGGGGTGAATTATAATTGGATTTTAGATATGTTGGGAAAATCTTGTAAAGTTTAGAACTAATGGTTTTGAGTATAAATCTCATAGGATTAAAGCTGCACAGCACCGGACTGGTCCGGGTAGAAGACCATCAGATCGGTTCGTATTATCATTACGGACCAATTCATTTTCAGAGGATATCGGATCGATCTGGTCATCTAAAGTTTTATGTTATTTCTAAGGGATCGAGCCGGTTCATTTTTGGGGACCTTCGGTTCGGTCCGATCATTGCAATTTGTAAATTCTTGTGTTCCTCTTTTCTAATTGGGTTTAGAGCTTGGAAAACCTCTAATATGATACAATAGGTACGTTTTTGAGACAAACGTTGGGTATATTACATGACATAATTGTCGAGTTACATCGAGGATATTATGGAGGTATATTTAGGAATTTAACATATCGAATCCTTTCATAAATTCTCCGAATAGTAGGAATTTATTTCACGCTGAGTATGAACAGGATGCGAGAGGAATATCGTGTGTCCTTAGTGTTGTTAAATTGGGTGACTATTCATATCATAAGTGAGATGGATTAGTAAGTTTCAATTAAGGGATTGAATAATAAAATGAATTGGGAAGGTATGCGAGAGTGTTTGGTTAGTATATGAGATTTATCTACATATAGCTAGATTCATTACTTTTTATATGCGGACGTGAGATGGGAAGTATATATATATATATATATATATATATATATATATATGGCGTGAATGTATATACCTTGTGTGATGGTTTGTATATATGATGTGCACGTGTATATGTTTCTGGTGTATATATATATATATATGTATGGTGCATAGCCCTCTAGTGCTATTATGGGAAGTTGCGCGATGGGGGTGAATCCCTCTGGCTTGAGGAGCAGGGAAAGTATAGTCCCCAGGTCATAACATTCATTATTTTACCGTGCGCGAGGTAGGGGTAAGACGTCTTGGGTATGATTCATCTTACCTTTAGGTGAAGAACTATGGCTGCTTCCCGTACCCTTGCGATTTGGTTTATACCAAGTCGGTGTGAGAGTCCGACCACCGGTAACCCAGGATCATATGTGAGAAATTCCCTAGAAGATGATAACATTGTATATACAGTTAGTATACATATATTATGTGTGTTATGTATGTGTACTTTTTAGAGAATGATAAATTATGTACAATACGTGCGGATAATATTATACAAGATTTATAGATATTGTGTGATATCTTAATATTATAACTAAAGCAAGTTATAGATATGTGTATTATGTTTTGTCTTTTGTAGCATGAGAGTGGATGAGCATGCTCTTATGTCGATAGATGGGAAGTAAGGGGTACGTACTATGGACTGAGGGCCTAACATATTCTCACGACCAACAATGTTAGGTGGTAATGTATCGAGGGTTTCCTTATTTGGATTTCGCTTTTCGAGACGTCCCATGCACAAAACTTAGCGCAATGTTGGGCGTGGGGAGATGTTCGGTCCAGTCCTTAGTACTTCGATTTATGTGAAATAGTGGGAGAATATTAGTAGCATGAATGATGATGTGTGATATCTTATGCTAATAACTTGTGAAAGTTAATAATTAGAAATCGATAAACTTATAATTTAGATATATTAATGTACAAGTTGGGGCGTAAAATTAGGAGACGATAGAAGAAGAAGATAAAGGATATGTTTTAGATCTAGTGGGTTATGCGAACGTGGTTATGCATAGAACTTTGTTTTTCTCACAATGTAGAGGGAACAAGGGAATTCGAAAATACAAACAAAAAGTAAAATATCTCAACCTTGAAAATACTCTTTATGATGTTTTAAAGTAATAAGGAATTTCGATTTTTGAAAAGAGGAGGAAAATGATCTATTTATAGGATTTCAGAAAAATTCTTATCCGCTTTACGCACGATTTTAAATATTATGCAAGAATACGCATACCCGTGCACCTGGGTCAAATCTTGATCATGCAAACAGTGTCATGCATACGATTCCAAATGGGACCATTAACGGTATACACAGCATATCAATATCAAAATCACTTCTCAGACCTTTAAAAATCCATTTATGAAAAACGTGCAAATGTGTGAATAGATAATAACATTCAATCATAAAACTAACAAAATTAATATATCTTCAAATAGATAATGAAAATCTTGTGATGTAGAGTTGATTTAGTAGATCTTCAAATCCCTAAAAGTCTATATAGTCTAAATGCACGAGCATTACTCTACTCAGACATCTCACATATATTTAAGCCTAAGTAGCTTGAATAACGCAAGGATTTTATATGTAATTTAGCCAATGCTTATATAATTACAAATATTTACATTTTCAATAGGCTTGCCTACCATTAGATACCCCTTGGATATTCATGTACCCCCTCGTTTGTAGTGTCCTTACGGGCAGGCAGAGGCTAGACCCTGCCCGCAAGCACCTCATCTCAAATTTTGTTACAAAAGCCCTCTAAAAATTCCAAAAAAAATCATAAAAAGTTCCAAAAATCAAATATATTCAAAATTCGACAAAAATACACATATATGATAAAAGTCATCAAAATTAAAGATTACACAAATATTCAACAATCATCAAATATGTTAAAAAATATCTCAAAATAATTCAAAACCTTTCAAAATATTCTTATATCATCACACATATCTTACGAAGCCCTTTCATACTTTTTAAGCCCTCGGAGGAGACCGCGACCCTTAGGATTAAGTCACGATGCCCATATTGGTCGCATATATTTTGGTCGTCAGAATAATTAATGAAATAAGCATGACTTAATTAATGTTTACGGGAGATACGCGAAAGGAGACATTTACTCACTCTGTGAAAAACCCTCTCCCTCAACATAAGATGCTTAATAAGGAAAGTGGACATATATGTTTATATTGAGCATATAATTAATAGCTAAGCCCTCCCTCTTAGGGAAATATAATTATGTATAAAGGTTCCCCAAGTTTTCTTTTAAATTGCATCATGGGAAAGGTCATTCAGATTTCTTCTTATTTCGAACTATTGTAGTTAATTGATAAAAGAAAAATACATTTAGTTCGGGACAACTCAAACTAATGACGTAGTTCTAGCAAAAACACAATAATGAGATACAAATTATCCTGCTGTTGAATAATGATACATAGTCCTTTACCCGAATGGATTACCTTGTTTTGAAGAAATCTAATTGAAGAAGAACTGGACGTTAGGATCGTGCTAGAGATCAAATAGAGGATAAACATGGTGTGAAACATGGCATGCACAACAAATGTGATCATGAACCTCGAGCACTAAATACAAATCATTTGTTCAAGCGTATCGACATTGGGTGACAATTTTAATTTTCATATTCATGGTCGTTAATCTTAAATACAAAAATTATAGGCATAGAAATGTTAAATAGCATCCTCATTATATTCGATAAATTTAAGACACAAAAGTGCATGGTTTTGTCCTTACAGAGCCATCATGACGCCCTCATGTGTCATGTTTTTCCTTCACTTTGGGAGAAATCAATTTTTAGGGGACTTGTGGAGTAGTTCACATCTCGTTTAATCATCAATAGCAAAACAATTAAGGAAGTTGACTCCTTAATGGCCCTAAAATGAAGGAAAGTAGAGTTTCTCACGAAGTGTAATAATTTCATCATTTATTAATCCAAATAAATTTTCCTCAATAGGTCATATCCATAAATGTATTAAATATTAGAATTTTTGTACTTTACTACATTACGAATTCTTAATTGTCGATTTAATACAATTTTATCAGTTTATTAGACTTTAATATATTTTTCGTCGCTAAATGTCACTAAAAAAATACTTGTAGTGGCAAAATTTTCACATTTAGTGATGAAAAATGTAGTAAAGTCTAATAAACTGATAAAGTTATATAGTAAAATTGAAAATAAAATATTTTTAATGTATCAAAGTAAAAGAAACTAAATATTACTACCTTTATCTTATAGGACTTCTTTGAACATAAATATTTTTCATGGAACCCGTTGGAACAAAAAATATGAAATTCTTTTTAGGGGTAATAGTTACCGAGTCCCATTCACTTGGTCAATGAGGGAAGAGATTATTTAACTGAATTCATGGTGTCAAAGATCTTATTTTGCTAACTCAATAAATTAAAATGACAAATACACCATCAAAATATTTTTCAAAATTGTTATGTCACTTTTTTAGGGAAAAAACATCAAATCTTTAAAAATTCATAACTTCAAATCTACAAATCCAAAATTCACAAAATTTATATATTTGGAATCTACTCATCAAGATATATAAAACGACACCCATATTCGATTTTTAATGTAGATGCATTTATAATTGTAATGGTAGTGTAACATATACGAGCCTATTGAAATATCTTAAAAAAGAGGGGTTCTTATTGTTAATTAATAAAGTTAAAAGAATATTTCACCATCTTCGCACACAATATCCAAACAAGCCAAACATGCGAGTTCTTCAATTTGAAACCTACACAAAACATCCACGAAGGTGAGTGGCATTTAAACCTAATCTACATCGAAGCATAGGGGAAGGTAATGAAGGTTTGAAGTTTAAAAGTTAAACATATAACAATTGTATTGATCGTTTCTCTCTTTTCCCAGTTCCATTTCAGAAGAAACTTCCATGTCACAATCTCTTTCACACGTACATAAACATACACACCCATACACACCATTAGACATAGAATGACACACAAACACTTCTAGATTATTACACACACAGTGTTATACATACACATACATCAACACTGTTATTCACCTTCAAATACAGACACACCCACACACACACACAGAGACAAAAAATGTCCTATAAATATCATCAAATTGTTATCGTTAGAAGCACCACAACTCACATTTATATACATAGAGAGAGAGAGAGAGAGAGAGAGAGAGAGAGAGATGACAGACAAGGGAGCGGGGAAAAGCAAGGCCGATGGGGAGACCTACGAAAGATTTAAACGGAAGAGTGGGATAATAAATCCGCCAAAGAAGAAAATGGTGCAGGACATGATGTTCGAGTACATGAGGGACTCAGCTGCTTCTGCTATTACCAAATTGAAGAACAAGTCCAAGGTCAAACCTGCAGATGATGGCTCATCTTAGCTAATCTCCCATTCTCTTCCGTCGTATACATATAAACATATATCTGTGTAATGTTATTGTGATTTTCCTGTTGTTGTATGATCCATTAATAAATGAAATTTCCTTCAATTCGTTTTCATCTATTGTGTGCTACACGTTACATTCAAATTCCAAATACAGTTACTACAACCACCGCTCAAACTTGCATGGGTATGGACAGTTGGTAATATCCTACCAGTTCATATACTAAGGGAATATATCTGGCAAATAATGGAATCCCAATCTCTCTCTCTCTCTCTCTCTCTCTCTCTATTTACAATCTTCCTCACCAAACTCATGCACCTTTTGTTTATGGATCTCTCTCTATTTACAATCTTCCTCACCAAACTCATTCACCTTTTGTTTATGGATCTCTCTCTATTTACAATCTTCCTCACCAAACTCATTCACCTTTTGTTTATGGAATTGAACCACAATAAAATAAGTTTATGGTACAGCTAGTCTTACATAGTAATGGGTCTTAAAATAAAATTTAACATGCTAATAATGAACAGTGATATGATATATAATTAATATCAAATTATATAAATATTGTGTTTGCTAAAATAATCGTAATAATTTTAGCTAAAAAAATGTTGAACTATTTTTTTCAAATTTATAAACATCCGGTAATGCAAGCTTTATAACTCTCAAACTACACCTAAACATCTAGGAACGTGACGGATGTTTAAACATGTAGATAGTATTTATTTCATTACTAATTTTTTTCTCACTGTTCCTTAGAAAACTGAAAATGAACAAACTTCTATTTGTACTCACTATTATGTAGGTTTTCATGTGTACTTCCAGCTCTTTCTCTTTATACAAAAAATGAGTAGAAATTACGTGTCTGTCCTTATACCAGCTCAGAAGGGTTGATCAAAACTAGATATCGAATTCTACTAGGTGCAGTCTCAATACCTTCAAAACATCTCGCATTCCTCTCTTGAAAAATAGTCCAAAAATTACAGTCTCGGACCAACTGCCACTCTTTGATGTTAACCTTCCACCCCCAAGAGGTTGCCAAACCTCTAATAGCTTCCTCACCATTTTGGGCATTACCCATGCAGTTCGGCTAAGGACTAGGAACACATCCCACAGGCCTATTATCACCATGTATTGCAAGAGGAGATGATTGGTCTTCTATTCTGCCTCCTTACAAAGCCAGCAACGACTAACGATTAACCACATCCTCTTCTACAAACCCTCGGTAATCAAGATGGCATGTCTCGTTGCGGTCCACACAAAGAACCTAACCTTAGGCAATTCCTTAACCTTTCATATTTTCTTCCTAGGTAAATAAGCTCTCTAGTTCCCAAAACTTTAAAAAATGGAATAGTAACCACTCTCTGTGAACACCCATGCCCCGTTCTCCGTACACATCAATACATTGTCCCTGGAGTTCATATCAAGCTCTGTGGTTACCTCGCCGATGCGAGGTAGCCACTTTGTGAAAAAATTTAGTGTTCTTATCACCCTCTCTTAATGACAATTCCCTTAATTTCTGCCTCCTGTTGTTTTCTTCCTTTAAAAATCGTCTCCCGATCTCCCCCTTCCTTTCCTCCCTCACTTTCTTCTCTTCCTCAGAGCGGTCGTATCTCCTTTCTTTATTATTTTGCCGCTTGACCACTCCCTACACTACACTAAAAAATGAAAATGGTCATAGTAAATGGGTCACGATTTTGGAGCGTGATCGGGGGTCACGATCTGAAATCATGACCCTTTGCAATTTACCGTAACCAAATAAGTCATCATGGTTAAGGGTGACCTCATTACATGGGTGCCCATGGTCAGGAGCCTTAACTAAAGGGGTAATGAGCCAAAATTATGACTCCAGCGTGACCCATTATGGCACCAAGTTTCATGCTCATTTGGTCACACTAGTGGTCACAGTCTAAAAACGTGACCCACCCGTAACCTTATACAGTGACTAGGATTGAGGGTCATGGTCAGGAGATATGAACAAGGGGTCACGGTCCAAAACTGTGACTCCCTGTGACCCATTATAGTGCTAAAATTCCCCCACTTTTGGTCACAAAAGTTTGTCACGGTCCACAATCGTTACCCAACCATGACAATATCAATGAACACTGGTTACATTTTAGAACTGTGACCCCCAAAATATTTTTCAAAATGGTCATATTACATGTTCACGGTCCAAAACTTTGACCATTTCTCGAGTATTTAATTGATCACATAAGGGGTCACGATCTCAAACGATGACCTTGTTTAAGTTATTAATGAATTATAGAATAGGCAACTGTTTTGGAACATGATTTTATTTCACCCTTATACCAAAAATCATCTCTCTCTCTCTCTCTCTCTCTCTCTCTCTCTCTCTCTCTCTCTCTCTTTGCCGAATCATCGACGATAGTATCTTCCTCTATTAACCATTTTTGGCCATATCTCGTCCATTTCTAGAGGTAACCCCTACCTCTCTCGACACAAGTACATCTACATTCCTTTCTCGATCTCTCCTCTGTTTTTATGTGTGTGTGTGTATGTTTATTATATGAGTGTTTCGGTGTGTGTGTTTGTGTGTGTGTGTGTGTGTTTGTGTGTGTGTGTGAGAGAGAGAGAAAGAGAGAGAGAAAGAAAGATGTTTCCAATGTGTATGTGTGATTCAGTGGGGGGAGGGGTGTTTTAATGTGTGTGTGTGTGTGTGTGTGTGTGTGTAATTTAGTGTGTGTGTGTGTTTCAATGTATGTGTTTGTGTGACAATATGTGGGGGGCAACTATGTGGGCTTTGTATATTAAATTTGAAGAATTAAAGAAAATGTCACTATGGATTTTGAATTTTTGTTATTTCACTGGATTACTCAATGCTTGACTTTGTGGATTTGTTCCATTTTACGTGATAGCTGTAATCTTAATGGATTGGAGAAAATATTAATGTGGGTTGATATATAACTTATTACTAATCTTGGAAATTGGTAAGTTACTAATGTTGATGTCTAAATTAGTTGGTTACTAATGTTGAACTATATCTGAGTTGTAAATTGTTAGGTTAGTATTGTTGATATATAAATTGTTAGGTCAGTAATATTGAATGGAATAAACTTGTGTTGGAAATCAATCAAGTAGATGATTTAGAAGGAGTAAAAGGATAAACTTATGCTGAATTGTTAGGTTGATGGTAGTTGTGGCTTTCATGGAATAATCATAGTTTGATATGGATGATGGATACTTGAAATGCTCACTCTATTAATTCTTCATAATAAACCATTAACTAATTATTTATCTTAATAACTACCCTATATTACCGACTAAATGTTTAGAATACATTCATTTAGTTAACTTATTGTTGTTGTGTTCACCCATTCCTTAAATGCTTGTTGTTTGGGTGAACATAAATTGGTGGAAGGGCTTTCACAATAGGTGGACAAACAGTTTTTTCAGTTTTAATTAAATTAAAATGAACTTAAATTTGAATTGTTGTGTCTGATTGATCAGATGAAAAACCATAATTTGTTTAGGATTAATTAGATCCATAACTTGTTGTATCTTCACCCTTAAGACTCATATTCACACCCTTCTATATATTTTCTCAGGAAAAATGAGTCATTGTAATAATTATTGGAAACAAAAGCTTGAGAGGGGGTAATTTGACCACAATAAAATATATTTAATTAGCGCGCACCATATAAAGGAAACTTCGATTTACAAGAATGGTAATAAGAAAATTGAACAATTTAATTACTTTACAAATTGTGGAGTTGAAATTTGGCAAGACTACATGTTCAATCGTATTCTGTTTTCATTACGAGAATACTTTTATAAAGTAGTAGAGAATATATTTTGTATGTATAATCTCGACAGTGCACTGACAGTGATGACACAGTTAGAAAAGGCTGAAAAAATATCCATCCATTATGGATACAATTCTCTAAAGAGAGCCTTCACCCAGATTGTGACATCTCGCGGAACATGCATATTAAAAATGAGCTTGCAAATAAGTTTAAGAAGAAAGGATTACAAGTTCTTTTCATATACCTTTATAAGTCAATCATAGACATGGTTTTACCTAGTTGGCCGCGTGTAAAATTTCATAGATTTTTAAAAACTAATATTAAATGGATGAAAATTAGACACATAGAGCATCTTTTAAAAGATATCAAAAGGTATATATATATATATATATATATATATATATATATGTGGTCATAAACCGTATTTTCTTACATAGGTCACTATTTTATAAAGAAATGTTGAAGAGAAATGACAATAATCAACAAATAATGGAACACTGAAACAGTGAAAGCAACAAACCAAAAACAAAGGGAGTTAAAGGGTATTTTCATAATTTTACAGCCTTAGTCCGGAGGTGGGGCCAACTGGAAAGTTGAAGACGACGAAGTTATAAGAATAATGGAAAAAATGGAACCCCAATCTCAGATTCGGTGAAAGAGTTATGCAAGTTTAAATTTTTGAGAAGGTAATCCAAAGTCTAAAAGAAAAAAAGGGGCCAAAACAGTATGAAAAATCAAACCGGCCTCCAAACCGGTTTAGGGGCAAACCAGTTCCCAAGTACATTCGAACCAGTTTGGGGGGTCTGATACGCTAAAATTTATTTCTTTGCTAATTGGTTCTAAGAGTTGTATGTGGGTTGGACTCTTTAAAAATCGTGAATGTAATGTTATAGTTTAATTAGAGTGAGTTTTAGTAAGTTTTCTTAGAGAAGAAACGAGAGGAAGACCTAATAACCCTAGTATTCAAATTCTTCATAGAGAATATACTTTCGTGATTCAATTCTCAAGGTTTTCTTCAATAAAGTTTGTTTTTTTTCTTCCTTGTTCTTCCGTTTATATTATTTGCGTGGTTTGTCTATTTTCTGGGTTTACAAGATCTTCATGCATGTTTAGATATAATTTCATTATGGTTTTGATTACATGCAACGTAGAAATCAATTGTTTTATTAATCATGTCACGTCTGACAAGATTTCCAAGCGTTGGATTGCATGAACCCAAACCTAAGTGGTTCTCATGAATATAAAAATATGTTCTTAGATTAAATAATTAATTGGAACGCATCATTTCAATAACGCGACCGTCGTAGGACTTTTAACCCCATTTGACCTTAGTAATCGGGGTGTTTAAGAATGCAATGAGTGTGATAATCATCTCGTCACGTACTTCATTTTTCTTCTTGATTATGTATTGTGCAAGTTCATTCCTTCATATATGTAATACTTGAAATAAATAAAGTCTTTGTTTCAATTAAATATTTAATTCTTGACTAGTTTTGTGTCTGGTGAAAAAACTAGAGATTGGGGGATTGTATTGCGATCTTACCTTTCTTTCATATTAATAAATTCGTAGTTAATTTCGCTAGGATTTCATTTCTTTCGTAGTAGTAATATATGATCTCATTAAAAATCACATATTCTTCTTGTTTTTGTGAGTCAGTCATTTAGGTTAATCGTTTTCCCTATAAGTCGTTACATATTCTTCATCTTAGTCCTTGTGTTCGATACTCGGTTTACCAGATTATTACTTGAGCGATCGGTTCACACTTTAACTGTATATACTTGAACTAAAGACACTTTTTAAGTCGCTTTAATATTGATAATGACCCCCCGTAGTATGGTGGTCCATGATGTTGAACGTGACCGAGGTTCTCCCCTATGGGTCATAACTTTTGATCATGATCGCCAGTTTTGTCACGCTTAATATCGTCATAGTTTTGGAACATGACCCATAGGGGTAGTCATAGTCCAAAACCGTGACCATTGGTGCTATATGGTGTAGTGATGAATCTCGTGGTAGTCTCCTTTACATCACCAACACTTATATATTCCACTGTCTGATATCTTCCTTAAAAAAACCTATCTTTGAAGCCAATCTAAAGCTAGAATTTCCCTCCACCACGTAATTTACCTCAACTATGTCTACGAATTTTGCCTCCTTGAGGCACATATTCTTAAATCTTAAAGGGATCCTGCCTTCCCTTTAACCCCCCCAACCCCCACTAGTAGAATTAGTCAATGATTCAATGTAACCCTTGCTACGAACGACTAAATCACCCATAGAAAATTCCCTTCCTAACCCTGAGAACTAAGGAAATGATCAAGGAGAGACAAAGAGGGAATGTCTCTATTGCTAGACCATGTTAACAAGCCATCTTCAAGAGGAAGGTACAACAACTCCAACTCGTCAATGAAATTCGATAATTCCCTCATGAATCTGTTGGTTCCCCCACCCCTAGTTCTTTTAAGGTGAATCGCACCTCACTAAAATATCCTCCTAAGCACCAAGGGACCCCCTAAACCCTACTAACACCCGCAAGCTCTTCTCATATCTCCCATATACTCGAGTCCTCCATCGGCCTGTAAATCCCGGAGAACTCTAGGTGGACCCATCATCTACATTTTTGAACAAGAAGGATGATGACTAGACACCTACCAAGCTCTTCACTAAATCCACCACTCGGTTATCCCACATAATAATCACTCCTTCCAAATCACCTGGATTATCAATAATATTCTATTCAACCCTTTTACCTCCGTAAATAGAACTAGCTACCCTTACCTTAACAAAGTAAACTTCGCAGAGCCTTGAATGATGAAGAACTTGAGTAATTCGGATCCGTCTTTGATGTAGATGTCTCTTGAATGCTCTTCGACGGTGTAGCAGTATATGACATAATAAATTGATAACGGACCTATGAAAATATGTCCTTACAAATCTCCCCCTATGTCTATGCCGGTACATACATAAAAATATTCGAATTATCAAACACCAAAATACCTATACAAATCTACCCTCCCATGAATAAATTTACAAGATCTCAAACTATTCTTCAAAAATCTTCATCAAATCTCAAAGCTTTTCTCATCAGGGTGTGCAACATCATAATCTTCAGTCTTTGTACCTACACACATGAGATAAAGAAAAATACATTCGTGACGCATCGAGTTTGAAACGATATAAGAATACAGCTTTAATAAATCAAATCTCACCCATAACATGATATTTCTTTCTCCCCTTTTAAAATGTCCCCAAATAGACAAATAAGAAGAAAAAATTAAAACATGAAGTGTCACAAAATAATCCATAGCAAACAAAGATCAAGCTACGCGCATGCAAAGTTATGTCCCAAAAATATCCACAAACTATTTTTTATTTTTCAATTTTTTCATACAAAAATAGGATACAAAAAAAATCACACCGTGGATTTAAACTCAAAGAAACGAGTCGTGGAAACGGAATGTATGGGTGTTAACACATTCGATAGGTAAATAAACTCAATCAATCATATGTGCATGATGCATACATGTACCCCTAACGAATGAACATCAAAAGTATCCTTAGGTGTAAAATTTGTTGAATTTAAATGACATCGTCTTATACAAATCAACAAATTAAAGTCAAGTGATTTCCACACCAATAACGTCCAAAACTATTTAGCGCATTTTCAGGACTTTTAAGGACATGCAAACACGTTTTAATTCTCCATCCAAACTCTCTCATACATATTTTCTTCTATAGGTGAATAACTAAATTCTCAAACTTTGGATAATTGGTGCAAAATCCTAAATGGCCCATAATTGGAATGAATTTATTTTTATTGCCTTTAAATTTTTTTCGGGCTCTTTTAAACCTATTTGGACCCCAGATAATAAAATTCCTCCATTTTTTAGGTCCAATTTAACAGTGGCTTAGTATTCGCAAAGGCAAAATGAACCTTTCATAGCCCTTCCCCGTTTTCAAAAGAGGCACACAAACTCACAAAACGGTTCTTATATGCACAATTTTCTTATCAAAATTTATCGCGCTTGGTTCGTTTTAAGGATAGGATTGAAGTCAAAACACCCAACCAACATGTGATAAGACAAGCAAAATAATAAAAAAAATCCGTGCATGTGTGCAATAAAGGAAATCATGAGTCAAACATGTAGGAAGTAACACGTAATTACATCTTAATGACTCCAAACATTATAAAGAACAAGGATGAATTGACCTATTGTCTCAAAACACTATCAAATAGTCACATGAAAATAATGGAATGATATTGTGACTCGGTCATCCTAAGTGTCAATTCATAACTGGTGTATACAAAATACAAAAATCTTTTTAAATTTTCAAAAAATTTATCAAAATAAAATATTTTTATATTTTTCAAAATTTTTCAAAAGTACATGTCAACACACTAGGAAATATATATCATGAAACCACAACTAGTGTATGATAAACATCCAACACAATTAACCAAAACATTTCACATAGGGTGAATCACGTGCAAGCAAACGGGAATCGTGGACAAATAAACCATAAGCCTCTAAATCCGATTTTATAACCTAAATTGATGTGTAAAGGAGTGTGGGGGTTCGGGAAATCGAATTTATTCTTTTATTAATCTTCCTAGGACCAAATTGACGACGTGAGAAGTCAAATTGTATCAGGGAAAAAACTTTAAAAATCAAGGTCACTCGATAATTTAGAGTAACCCGCTCTGATACCAATTTGACGACGTGAGAAGTCAAATTGTATAAAAAAAAATCCTTGTAAAATCACGATCACGCGATAAAATAGTGTAACCCGCTCTAATACCAATTTGTAAAATAGCTACAGCGAAAATATTGTGACTTCTCAAATAAAATCCAATTTTAATCAATTCCAAATTTTAGTTAAAACCTAAAACATGCATCTAGATGATTTATCCAATAAAATAAAGCATGCAGGATAAAACAAACAATTTCAGGAAAAATCCCCCAGAGGGGCAAAACCTTTTATTTTCACTATAATTTTATAAGATACGATTACACGGATTACAATGAATATAAGTGTGACACAGAAATACCCGCAGGTGTCAGTTCCTATGTCGTCGGCTGAAATCTCCCGCAGGATCTCCAGGTGGTCAGTAATGAAGAAGAGAAACGGATTCTCCACAAGTTCGTCGACTGGAACTTTCCCTTTCCAGGAAGGCAACAATGAAGAAGAGAGACGACTTCTCCACAAGTTTGAACAAAAGAAAAAGTTGTGTTCTTGGGAGTTTTTTGAATTGAAAACAAAAAGGGATTAAAACCTTAAATGAAGAATCCAAAAAGGATTCTGCTTTCGCAGTTTTTTTGTTCGTCAAAACACTGTGACTTTTTAATGAAAATATTACCATTTAATGAGTATTTATACAAAAACGCACCGCCTCAAAAAATGAGCTCGTTCGAACGAGAAGCATATGTCGCTCAAACGAAGGACGCGTGCCATTCAAACGACATCGCGCGAATTCCAATCTCATTCGAACGAGATGTTGATCTCACGCGAACGACTTGGGCGTCAAAATCGAGGTCCACTTCAAAACTTAGAAAAAATACTCATTCTTAAACTTTCACGAAAAAGTCCTCTCCAACACTTAGAAAATATTTTGTAAAAATCTCCCAAAAGCTCTAAGTGAAAAGTAAAGGTATTTAAAACATAACCTTACCAAAGTAAACTTCGCGGAACCTTGAATGATGATGAACTTGAGTAATTCGGATCCGTCTTTGATGTAGATGTCTCTTGAATGCTCTTTGACAGTGTAGCGGTATATGACATAATAAATTGATAACGGGCCTATGAAAATATGTCCTTACAAATAGAAATCTCAAAAATCAAAAGAGAGACATGATGTAGAAAACAATATTTTTAATCTCTAGAGTGTTAAATGCTTTCTGTCAAATATAAGAATGTATATAAATCACAAAGGCTAAGCCAAATAAACAATAGAGTATAAAGCCTAAAAGGCCCAAACCTCTCACAAACAAGAAAAATCCTAAAAAGGCCCCGCCTCTCTCAAAAGAGTATAAGCCTAATTCAGATCAAACTAATAAACAAACCCCAACCAAGCAAAACTTTATCAACCCTCCATGCATGGGGTTAACAAAAAACAACCCAATGCATGCATAATAACTATAAGTTTCTATAATCCCCTACGAAGCACTCACACAACTCAACTCATAACACCTAAAAAATAAACAAAACAGCACAACACACAAAATCTACCACTATCATCATAAACTACCTAAGCCATGCAACCAAACTCAAGAAGACCCACCACTATCTAAGCATCAACCATATGAAAACCCACCATAGATCGATCACTAACTCAGTTATAACTTGTCAGAGTGAGAAACAATAAAGATAGTTTTATATTTACACATAGACAAAACCTGAGTTAAACCATTTGGGCAACCATGAACCCCACAGATCAAGCCGCCACTCAAAAACTTGAACTGAGAATCATCTGACAGTTATAAACTCCACACAACCACTTCTCATGTAAAAATTTAATTTCTACCTATTATACTTTAATACATTAACTTTATTTGAAATAACCATAGCCATTGAGATCTTAAATCGTACTTATGGGAGAACTAACATCATAACACTATAAAAACTAGATTGCATCTGCTACGAACTCATTAGATAAGTCTGAATCTACAAAAGTATTAGTAATTTTGCCTTAAAAAATGATCTTTCTCATTTTTATTGCATGATACCTATTGAATCAACCTTCAACTAAGGAAATCAAAATGCATGGAACAAACGAGATAACATGACAATCTGAATAGGTGATTATTTGTTACATATTTTCTCATGTTGATCATTTTATTTGGTAAGGCAGAAGAGGGCCAGGTGTGTTGAAAATTATTTTCATATGCTTTAAGGCGATGTCAAGGCTTCACGTATATATGCAAAAGTGTGAAATGATCCCGATCGAGGGAGGAGAGAATGTGGAGGGCCTGTCTAGGACATTGGTGTGCAGGATTAGATTTTTCCCTTGTACTTATCTTGGCCTTTCACTTGGGGATAAGTATAAATCTAAAATGTTCTGTGATTTAGTTATGGAGAGAATGAGTAGGAGGTTGGTCGTGTGGAAGAATGGTTATTTATCTGAAGGTGAGAGGTTAACATTGATCAAAAGCATGATGTCTAGTCTTCCCACCTACTTCTTAACTATCTTTCCACTTCCATGTGTTGTTCATAACAAGATGGAGAAGACGATGATAGATTTTATTGTGGAGAGGCAATTAGGAAAAATTTAAATTTTGTCTGGTGGGGTGGTAGGAGGTTTGTAAACCTTTTGAGGAAGGAGGGGCGGGAGTTAAGAAGCTTGAATATTTTAACAAAGCATTGTTAGGAGATTAGTGGTAGAGAGGGACAAGATATGGAGGAGACTACTGGTAGAGAGGGGGTATGCATTTAGAATGGGGGCCGGGGTGGGGATTTATGCTCATGGTATAGGTTAGTGGAAGAAAATTTCTAAGGAATGGGTCGACTTCTTCCAGTTTATAGTGTTTCGATTGGATAAAGGCGATAGGATTAGTTTTTGGAATGATAGGTGGGGAAAGAATGGATCAATGCAGGAGCAGTTTCAATTTGTTTAACTGGTTGGGGTTGGCTCCATTTTCATCTATGGAGGAGGACATGATGTGATGAAAGGAAAACAAAAAAGGGATGTTTTGGTGAAATAACTACTCCATTTGAAGGGTTGAGGGAGCGTGATCCAAATAGCTCATTTTTCATGGAAGAAAATATAGAAGGTTAAGACGCACCCAAAAGTGGAGTTCTTTGCTTGGACCATAACGAAACGGACCATTTTGACATTTGAGGGTTTGCAAAAGAGAAGGTTTATACTGGTTAGTCATCACTAGTCATGTAATGAGGTGGAGGATCATACCAATAACCTGATTTTACATTACAGGTTAACAAAAGGCCTATGGGAGGTTTTCATGTTGCTTAACCGGGTGGATTGGGTGATGTATGAGCTCTTTAGGGTAGTTTTAGAGGCTTGGAACACCCTATGGGATGGAAGGGGGATATCAAATTGTGGAAGTTGGTCCTACACTATATCTTTCGAATATATTGTGGGAAAGGAATATGAAATCTTTTGAAGGGTTTGAGATTGTGCCCTCTACAATTCGTTATATTATTTTGAACACCCTCCTCAGTTGGTATAAGGAGAATCATGTCGATTTTATTCCTAACTTTCTAGAGTTTTTACGGGATCTCCATAGAGGTATGTAGGAGAGGTAGTTGCTTAGTAGGGGCCTCTTTCGGTATGATTTTGTAATATGTTTGTATACTCCTTGTGTACATCTCCCGCCGTCTTGGCGGTTGGTTTTATTGAGATTCGTTTATTAATAAAAAAATATACTATTAATCAAACATCTTTTTCACTCATAGAAAATCCCTTAAACTTTTTCTCTCTCTAGATTTTTTGACAAAATAATAATAATGAGTCAACTCTCTCCATATATATGATATTTCTCCATGTGTGGTAAACCACAAGAACCACGAGTGCGAATGGTGATCTCATCATGAATACCTCACAATCAAGTGTTTAAACATGAGAAGATATTATGATAACAATATCTTGCTTGGATTGGCAAAGAAAAAAACAAGATCTCTAAAAAAAGATCTATTTTATAGAACAAGATCGCGACCCACAAAGTAGTGTCACGGTCATGCCAAAAGTCTTCTCTGATGTGAGCAATACGCGAGGAGGGAAATCACACAGGAAAGTTTGCAAAACTAGTAAAAAATTGTAAGAGCCAGTAACATGCAATGACAATTTCCTTGTGCAAACTATATTTTTGTTGACGACCGTGTCCCAATGGATATTAGAATTGAAAGGGAAAAAAATTTATATAATTTTTTAACCATAATAAGGAAAACATGATATACTTACCTAATGTACCTTTTTAAAAAAAATTATATGAATATTTCATTCCATACTTATATCACAAGTACCAAGTCCATATCAAAGTACACGCACACAGATAAAATCATTTTGTGATGGGCCTATGGATTTGGGTTTCATTTGACATCGGGATTGCATACCATACACCAGTTATGATATGCTAGGCGTAGTGGAGGTCGTTATATTGGATCATGCGTTTAGAAGTGCCCCCTTCGTGACGAGAGAATGTTATTTGGACCGCAACCATTAATCGGGTTGGGTATGGACCCATTAATGGTGTTAGTGTGCACTGATCGCCCTTATATTATGTGTATTGTGAGTACAAGAACTCACAATTAAATATTTCTAAAAAGCAAAGATATCAAAAGTGTAAAGAAAATGGCCTCAACATAAGAATTTACGCGGTTCGACAACTGCCTACACCCATAGAGGGTGTTCACAGTTCTTTATTAATTTCTCAGAAGTTCGAAATAACATGCCGCTTTGCCCCGAGGTGAGGGTTGTTTTTTATAACAATGAAAATTAGTTGAGTTGTACAACAAACTCACGTAGCTCCTTATTGGTCCATTGGTGATTCACATTTATCTCATCCGAGAATATACGTAACTAGTTGCGCCCCTAATTATCCACATGATCTGCCATGCGACACTAAATTTGACTAGGGCAACATGCTAGACCTACTCAAGCTGCCGAGAGTTGGGCCTTTATGGTTTAGTCACAATAATTTCCCCTAAAATTATTTGCCAAAAATTGGCCAAAGAATTTTGCAAACAAGTACATAATCGGATTTTCGTATATAGTCAATATATATATATATATATATATATATATATATATATATATATATATATATATATATATATATATATATATATATATATATAACTTGTGTGATTGATGTGTATTTGTTTGAACATACGTACTGGGTATTTCTATCATTAGTAGGTTGCGTGTAGTGGTGAGTCCACCCTCGCATTGACCAGTAGGTGTTGGATTGATTCCCAAATCATAGTACTATTGCATGGCCACTACCCATGTGTGAGGTTGTGTGTTTATTTAGAGACTGATTGGGTGCAATGTGGTATGTTTATAACCCCCAAACGTATGTTTATGACCGCCTCCGTTTGTTTGTGTTTACGTTTAGGTTCGGTGGAATGATTTCGACCCGGTGGCTCAGTGTGATGCGTGATATGCCTGGAGCTTGATAGCAGACGAGGGATGCATCCACGAGGTCCCGACTCTTGGGATGCAGTTATACGTATTTAGCGAGTGATATGTATGTATCTATTACGTGTATATACTTTTATAGCATGGGTATAGCCATGTTATTATATTATGTGTATATTTCCTTATAACACGTGTGTCGTTATGTTATTATTTATGAACGTATACCTAATGAAGGTAGTATATACTTAGGTAATGATTTTCAGCGGAAAGGTATTTGATAGTGGTTATTGTCCTAGTTAGACTAGGTAGTATAATTAGGATAATAGAAATGAATGTGTTAGGTGCGCACTATAGATAAAAGGTGAGAATAAATCTCATCTCAGTGAAATAGGTGAATTAATTATGAGAGTAATACATTCTCTATTTTTAATTAAATCTCTTAAATACTTGAAAAATATTTTCAAATGTATTGCCCCGACCTAGATTTATGGGCTACCCGACAAGGTCTGACCCGAGTGTTAGGTGTGAAGTGCAATAGAACAACCTATATAATGTTGCTAATTCAATTTTAATTTTAATTATGTTTTAGTTGTTAGCATGCTATTTTATTTTCAATATAAACTACGTGAGGGACCAATAAGGAGCACCCCAAAGTCCAAGTAAATAGAGCTACTAATGTAAAGATAAATAAAATATATTTACCCGTAAAACGCCCTCAAAATACGAAATCGTTCCCAACCTGTCGTAACAAAGTGGGGATGTGAGGTTATGCCCATTGGGATTTATACAAACATTATAGAGACGAATGGCAGAAAGGAATACTCACATTCTAAAACCACATGAATGAAAAAATATGTATATATCAACATAGGTATACCTTTGAAAATGCATATGCCAATGCATTAACCGTTTTGCATTCGAAAAATCTTACTGATCAAGATTAATTTACCTTAATCTAGTAATGAATTCCTTTGTTAATACTTAGCCTTTTCAACTTGCTTAACATACCCAGTTCAACACTTCAAACCATTACACTTTATTTGATTCGAACCCATTCCTTTACCGAAATTTAACCCATCATTTTCATTTGAAAGTACTTTAGTATTTTCATTGATTTATACAACCATTTCAACACACACATTCATCGAGTTAGAAAATACTTCTTTAATTTTCGAAAATCTGTTTTACAACACATTCTTGTGTTAAATATGGGTTTCACCATTTAAGTTGCTTAGCCACCCATTTATCCACTTTCTTTAACCTCTTTCCTTCTCTTATGTAAATTATTATATTTACGCATTAACTTGTTGTGACACCCAGCCTAATTAAATACCGGGTGATCGGTCATATATCCAATTAAAACAGGTTTCTCATCTGGTTCATTCTTAGCATCACTGTAGAAAACTTTTTAAAACATTACTAACCACCTAGTATTCAAAAAGCCGATGTCAAAATTTTTATCTTTTTATTTAACAATCGACAAAAAAACATTATTACATAAATACATCCCATGCAATAGTAATATAAATCCATCCACAATATAAAAGACTGGAATGAAATAATACCGAGTAGACCATCGGTTACAAAATCCAATATAAAGTCCAACCTCAATAAAAGTCTGAATACAAGGTCTGACTGTCATAAATGAAATAACTGTGGGTAACATGCCTGAATAAAGTACTGCCCTGCACCCTACAGTTGGAGTGAAGTAACTGAATCGTCTAAGTCCAAATACTGCAAGCATCCAAAAGTGCTGCAGCTACGCATCCCTATAATAGATCATCCTGCTTGGCGTCCCTGTGGCTGGACACCTAAAAGGTTTTCGAAAAAGGTTTTGCAAGTACGGGTCACAGCCCAAGTAAAAATCATTTAAAAATATCTAGCAAGTAATTAAATAACAGTTTAAATGAACAGTTATTAGATACACATGTTAGGTTGCGAACACTCCCTTCAGTTCCTCATCTCTCATCTATAATGCGCACCTAACGTTTGCTACTCAACCCCACCTAGTCAATTCTAGCCAATCTAATTTTGGTAGTCATTATATAATAATCCAGATCAATATAGCTCCTCAGTACCACCCATACAGTACGCTATCGAATACCCTTAATAATTAACATCTCTCTTATGTTATTATTAAACCCCAGTTACCCTTTCTACGTAGGTTATTGTTCAAACTTTACCATTTAAGTTTCTCTACTTAAACTTTATTGTAGATATTCCCTAACTATCTTCCTACTATTCACACATTAGTAGCTTCATCATTATATAGATATACCCTATCTAAGCTCCCTATTAATTACTCTTTAGTAGATTAATCGTTCTTTGGATACATACTATCTCATCTATCTTCTAGCACACATAAGTAGATTATTCGTGTTGTATATATATTTTACACACCATATATAATATAAGTACACACTCTGCTATTATATCCCTGTATCACACATTAAGGGCTATTGGTTCGTAATGTTACACTGACCCCAATAGTTATTCTATATGTATTGGTTCAGAATGTTACCATGACCCCAATATTCAGATTACTTTTAGTTTAGATACACACAACTAACTAGTTTGAAATCATAAGTCTGCTACCCATAACTCATAGCGTCCACCAGTATTTCCATGCAAATACATTTATTAAATATATATCCATTTCTCTTTAATATGGGCAAGGCTTTTCAAATTTTAGGATTAAGTGTTCAGATACTTAAGTCAAATAAGATTTCACTATCTTTCTCGTCCATTAATTTTACACAGTAGATAACATAACAATTATATATATATATATATATATATATATATATATAACACGACACCTCCAAGACCCAGCTGTGGTGCATACTGTAAAACATATCAAAGGTATATATATTTATCATCCATTATATCTATACTAGCACGACACCCCTAAGCACAGCTTCGGTGCATGCATACTCTGCTATCATATCCGGGTACATCTCTCATTGTACAAGGGACTATTGGTTCGTCTTCTCTCGCGAACCATATATATCAAATCATACATATTGGAGGCGAACATAGTTCACATATCCATGGGTCACGCACATACCTACGCTCCCACAATCAGCAGACTTATCGACTCACAAATAAGCCCTTCACAGTCCTATGTTCTTGAGGTACCAAATATAAAATCCCCCTAAAGGCAACACATGATAAGATTGTCCTCTTTCAAACGCCAACCTCCCGTGATAGCAAGTATGGTAGGTATGTCATACACATAATAAATAATAATATAGGTACACATTCCATCTATATAAATAAAACATCAGCGAGGTATTCACACAATCATATAAAAACGATAGGTATTCACTCCACCTATGTATATATAATAACAATAGGGAATACACACATCCCATATCACAAGCCTCATACATAGCATTTTTATATCCCGAATATTCTACGTATTCCATAATTTATAACTTCGTTTATTACAGTACATTCCCGAGTATTTCTCACAACTCGAAGGGTATCCTTTATTCCACATATAATATCAGAAGGTAAACTCTCTACCCCCTAATGGTCTAAGTCCTAGTTCCTCTAGAATTCTCTTAACTCAAATTATCCTTCAATTTAGATTTTTCCTCTCTATTAATCCAAATTAATTTAGCCCTTAAACTTCTCTCGTAGTCCCCGCCTAAAACGCAAAATAGGCCTACTAGTGTTTCAATATAATTGCCCTATATTAGAAATTAAATCCCACAAATTAATTCCAAATGATTTCCAAACGTCCTAAACAAAAAGGAAATTATTGGCCAAAACTGGGCAACCGAATCGATTAGGAAATTTTCTGGCAGATTAAACACTCTGTAGTAAAATATCGATTACTCCCTTTACAGAACTCCGATTAACCTGATTCAAAGCTCATTTGAAAGATAAGACATATATATTTATAATAATGTACGGATATCACTGTAATTCTAAGTACAATTTAAATGGAATATGTTTAAAGTTACGTAAAAAATTCTGGCAGTTACTATGCTGGCAGATCAAACACCCTATAGTAAAACATTGATTTCTCCCTCTGCGGAACTCCTAATCAACTGATTCAAATCTTATTAGAAATAAAAGAAAAAGAACTTTCCAAACATGTATGGATCTCACTTTAATTATAAGTAAAATTAAAATGGCATACGTTTAAATTTACATTAATAATTCTGGGAGATTGACATCTTGTGTTCATTAATTAAACCCTAAGTCATTCAAGATTCATATTCTTCAATCAATAACCCATCAAGATTCAATATTAATCATAAAATATATTCTAATATCAATTTATCTTCGTATAGAGATAAATTTCTAATGAAAATTTACATGAAAACATCAAAGATTCAACCCAAGAATCAAATTCTCCTTTAATTAACATAAAACCCAAATTTTCTCATGTTCATCAACTTTATAAATCAAGAACTCAGATTTCGCTCTTATTAATCAACCCAAACCCACTAATTTCATATTGTCATCATTAAGGAATATCTCTACATGCATTCCCACTTTAGTTTATGAATTAAACCCTCCCAAATTCATATAAAACTTCCAAAAGCATGAAATCAAACCCTATCCCACATGGGGATTATAACATGATTGATATAAATTGCCATTTAAATACTTGCTTCTCAATAGCAGGTCTGAAATTCATTGATAAGATGGTGTGGTAGTTCTCCCCTCGCTCCGTTCTCGATTTCATTGTGTTCGGGGCGAAAAACTGGGTAGGAAGCTTAGTTCTCCTCTCCTCTTCCTCTCCTATAGCTTCTATCCCTTTTGATTTATGTTAACCCTATCCCCTATCTCCAATGGGAAGATATACACTTACAATTTTCGGAGTTTTCTAAATCCCAAACTCCCGAATGACCGACATGCCCTTAAACGATGCCGGGATGGTCTAAAATCATCCCGGGACCCAAACTATACACCCGAGTACACTTTTTCGACTATTTCAACCCTTACGGAACCAACCGTGACCTCAAAATCACCATTCGAGTCACTTTATAAAATCCTCTTATTTTACCTCCAAATACGCCAAGTGTAAAATTAAATTTAGAGTGAATTAATTTAATCTGAATCATCAAATTAAATAATTTCTCCTAATTAAATAATTTCTTAGGTCATTAATTTAATTAATTTCTATTTTCTCCAAAAATATGGGTCGTTACACTTGTCCATTTCACCTTCACAAAACATTTATTGCATTAATTCAAGTTAGGTTTTATTAATACATTTATCACACAACCCATTTCTTGATATGTGCCACATCTTATTTAACTTTTTTCTAAATCTTCATGTACCTCATATTTACACGGGCCCCACAATGACGGCTATGTGCAACATATGCTCTGGTTAGTGGTTTTGGACTTTTCATTCAAGGGCCCCAGATCCTTCTTTCTTTACCCCAGTGTCATCCGAGTACCTTTAATGTGTTTTAACACTTGACAAATATCCACATTATTTCCTTTCCTTTTTACCCAGCTGAAGCCAAAACTCGGGACTTTACCGCCCTAATTTGTGTTACACTTGAAAATTTATCATTTTGTGTCCTTTATACTTTAACCATGGTTTTTATTCCGAAAATCATATTCATTCACGAAAAGTTTGTGTAACACCCTTTCCAACATTTTTATTTCATAAAAATGTTCCACTTCAAGTAAAATTATCATTTTACCCCTTTTTAAAAAAAAAATCACACTTTACACCTTTTCACAAGTGTTAATTTCACCCAAAAAATACTATTAAGTTATACACACCAACTTCTTAAGTGTCTTAACGATTTAACACTTTTTACACCTGGAGTAATTTTTACTTGATTGGAAACATCTTTCATACCTTTGGTTCCTTTTAATTCTGTAAGTGTTAATATTTCACAACATTAGGAAGTTACACTCACTAACCATTTCATGTTTGCCCATTAACACTTAATTTACTTTTTTATCAACTTTCATATTTCTTTGCTTCTTTGTTCAAGAAATACGTTCACACTTAAGACTAATTCTATAAGAGAATTTTCCTTTCTTTTATTTAACATGTAATCGTTTAACTTCATACACAATATATCTTTTAGTCCCACTTACACGTACTTTGAAGACGAAAATTCCAAGTTTTATTATTTCTAGTTTAAACCCAACAAAATCTTCTTTAAACTTGTTTATACGTTCTATGTCAAAATACTACAAGTTTATATGCATAAGAAGATGGATTTTAAACCCCAAAATCCTACAACATGGTTTAAATATATTTTTCACCAATTATTTGCATAATAATGATTTATTTCCAAATATTTTATTCCATAAAATATTTAACACCACTATTTCTAGAACTGCCCATTTCTACAAAATATACTCTCTTTCAATATTCCAAACCTTGAAATATTTACTTATTCTTTATTTTAAATAAAATATCATTTTTCAAAAAAATCACATTTATTATTAACATTTTATTCCATAAAATGTTTTTCATCAAAATCACAAGAAAATACCATTTTCATAGAAACATTAACTTTTAATATTTTAAAACCTTGGACTAATTATCTATTCTTTATTTTTAACAAAATAACAAATTTTCTCAATATTTTTATTCTATAAAAATGTTTATTATTTTCTTAGATAACAAATAAACCATTAAACTAAATGTACCCTACTCAAATAGTCTAAATACAAAACTAAATGCAAAAATATCATTCTTACACTAAGAGTAAGGGTTACCCACCTCTAATGGCTCTAATCGTGGTGTTGGTGTAGAAGGAACAACCCCCACCACCAAAGGTGGCCTCAAAGGGGTTTCCAAAAGCTCCTCCAAAATCTCCATTGAACTCCCTTTTACTCCATTAAAACCCACTTCATCATCTTTAAGAAAATCTCCATCTTCATTTTTCGAAAACCCCCAAAAACAATATATAATCATGGATGTAGGATTTTTGTCATAGCTGAACCACATTAGATCCATTGTCAGACTAAGATTAAGTCTATACTAATTTTAGATATCAACAATGGGGAATAATAGTTGCAAAGAACCAAGTATACACATTTTATAAGGTAAAATGGTGGGAAGTTCAATAAATATTACGTGTCATAATCATGCAAAAGAGATACATGCCATCCATTAAATTACTCTGATCTAGTGGACCCTTGGTGTGATGCGTTAACAATCTACAGACGAGCTCAGTCCATACCTAAATCATCGTGGGTGTCTGTCGACCATTATGTGGATAGCCTAGAGTAAAGACTAAAGGTAGATTATAGTGATCTTTAATGACCTCACAAGACATATCCATCTCAAATGGGACCAGTTTTTAACTAGTTATTTATTAACTGGAGGAATTTATGAGTTTATTGTCTATGAATGTTATATTAAAAAAATCACCTCATCATTATCTAGTAAAAGCTTAGGGTTTTGTGTTGTTGTGCTATTATATATGATCGAGTTATACTCTCCCTCAACATTAGAGTATATTATGATTATCTTTGCAGACCATTCATCACCTTCATGTTAACATTTTTTATGAATGATATTAAAAAAGAGGATGTACAAATGCCATAATATTTTGATAAATTATAATTCCCAAATGAATGTTGTGGTCCTACAATGATAAGAAAATATTCTCTTTACATGATGACGAGTTAATGCAATTTATGATTCAAGTACTGATTAAATACATGAATTTATTGTTTACTCTTGGTTCATATAAATGTATTTTACTTTTTGATAGTAAAATACAGTGACAGTTGAGCATAATGTCACACTGATGTTGATTTTCAAAGTTTTTTTATGGAAAAGGTTGTGATAATTTAATGTTATATGCAAAATTCGTACATATATTAGTTTATAGAAAATACAAATTCCTTTTTAATACTTTGTGAATGATTGGCAAAAGTATCTTATTTTATCCTTTTTTTCATTTTTATATAATTTGTTATTCATTTATTGGGTGCATTATTGTTCTTCAGCATTATTTCACAAGGATTATTATTATGCTCTTCAATATAATAAGTGTTTGGTAGAGAGCAATATAAGGTAAGATAATTGGTCCATGTAATATTGATAAAAGTATTTTCTATATAGTTCACTACAAATTCATTTTATTATAAGCTTTGATTTTTATATGTTGCCCCGTTCATGCTTAATTTATTTCTCCCAATACAAATGGTGGACCTAAAAATCATGACTTCGGATCATCTTTATCACTAGTATTAAATTTATATAGTATTTAGAATATTTTTGAAAATTTATCTACAAAGCATTATATCACTGTTATTAGGGCAATAGGGTAAGTAATTGTCTTAGTTATGGATATATTATTTAATAAAATTAGTTTTTTGTTTGTTTTAGTGTGAACCTATGACCATAGTGCTTCCATTATTTTATATATTGCTAATATCTTTTCATAAGAACCTAAACTATTATAATTTAAATTTAAATAGACTGAATTTAGTTGTTAGTTTATGTTAAAATTTCTCGTATATATGAAACTGTTGAATTTATAGGTTAACATGCATTTGCGATTGACAAAACTTTAGTTCAAGAAATTTGCGATAAAAATGCGACCAAAAGTGTCCATGCGTATTTTATGTGTCATGTGACACCAAATTCCTAATTAAGCGACGATCGTATCCATTTCCAAAAATCTTCCTCAAATGCCCCCCCCCCCCCCCGATGTGTGTTTGTGCGTGTTTTGTTAGTATATTAGTATTATATATATATATATATATATATATATATATATATATATATATATATATATATATATATATATATATATATTTCTCTGTGTTTTTTGTGTAGTTTTGTTTCATGTAATTATGTGTGGTTACTTACCTAATCATATTTGTGTCTAATGTTTAGTGCTTCTTATGTTTAGTTGAGTATTAATTTATATAAGTCTAATTATGAGTCAATGTTACTTTATATGTTCTAATATTTGTAATTTTATTTATGTGCCTGTATTTTATAAAAATATATGTTACTATATACGTTTTTACTATTTCTATTTTTCTTTCATTTTTATTCTCTCCTTTTCTCTCTCATGTGCAACACTCCTCTCTCACTCTCCATTCCACTTCTCCTATGAGTTTTCCCAAACCTGTAAACCTAGCAACTCCATCTGTAAACCCTTAATATTTTGTTCTAATTCAAATTTTCCCCAAAAACCCTTTCCTAAACCATATGCTCACCTATATATATACATATAAGGAAAAATCAATAAATATAAAGGGATAGGATTCTACAAATTTTGAGGGTTGTTTATTTTCTTCAATTTTAGGAGTAGTGTGTAGGATTAATTTCGAGTGTAGGTTTTCTTCATGTGTCATATTTTAGAGTGTTTGAGATTTTTTTAAATTTCTCCAAAGAAGATAATATTTTATGCATAAAATAAAAATATTGGATGAGCAAGCCCGCCACTAAGGCATATTGCCCACTTGTTAGCGCGAGAACCCTTGCAAAGGGTGATTTCAATAAAAATCGCAATGCCAAATTTAATTTTACGGAAGCAACTTATAAATTTATTTTATCCTTTTATCCCAAGCATGCATCTATAGTGATAAAACAGATAAATTAAACATGAAAATATGACAAGGCCAAGTTTCAGAAGAAAAAAATAAAAAAATTTATTTCACTATGAATAGTAAATCGCAACTTACAAAGAACACAATAAAATATGCAATGGATTGACTACAACAAACCCACAAGAACACCCAGTTTTGTCTTCAGCAAGGAACACACGCAAGCACTCCCAATGACCGCAGTCGTCCGTCAGCCTCTGCCTTCCTCTTTCAACAATGAATTCCCGCAGGTATCACAAGGTCAACAATGGATATCCTCTCCACCAAGGTATATGAACAGATATAAAACTTTCTAGTATTATAAATTAATTCACAAGAATCATATTCTAGGATGCTTTGTTGTGAATGAAAAAGTGTTTTGGAACACAAAAACTTGAAGAAATTTTGTACCACATATGCGGAAATGTACTTTGCAAAAGTCTTGAACAAATTCAATCACGAAACAGGTATTTATAAAAAACTTGAGTCGATGGGGTCGTTCGAATGGCATGCAAAGTTGTTCAAACGACATCAAGATGTGGTTAAAACAACATGTTCATGTGGTTAGGAGGATATCAAGAGGTGGTTGGAACGACATGTCCATGAGGTTAGAGCGACATCTTAATACGGTTAGAACGACTAAAGTGAAAAATAAAACTTTACAAACTCCACCTACAGTAAACTTAGAAATCATATTTTTGAAAACTAAAAGCCAAGTTCGTATTTTGATAAAAATTAAACATCCCAAACATATTTCCATGAATTAATTCAAACTGTAAATCGTTTTATACCTTTTTGCGATGTTGGGAAGTCTTCAAACTTGGAGATGCTTGAGTTCAGTTCGTCTACTCGGTGCATAATCATTTGTAATGGGATACGCCAAACTATCCTAACACTATACTATGAACAATGATAGAAAAATTGGACTTACAAATTTTTCTTGTAATCATTATGAGTATTATTAAATGAAATAAAATGTTTTTCCTTTTTGGTTTTTTTACTGAAATTTATGAATTAGCAATTTTCTGTTATGACATGATTTGGATACCTAGATGTTTGTTTAGGAATTAATTAAAATCGGGGTTAATTGATTTAATTTAAAATTGGCAATTTATTAAGTTAGGGTTTAATTAGAATTTATGAATCACCACACAATCGATATCACATAACTTCGACTCTAGCGAGTGGTGTTAGAGCGGGCTGCACTAATTTACCGTGTTTGATCTTGTTTACCTGCTTTTGGGGTGATTTTTTTCATCGCTCGTGTGATTATATTTTTTTTTCTCGATGGATTCTCCTTGTTTCAAAGATTTAAATAGTTTTAATTTGACGTTTGCAAAAGGAATTCAATTTTTTTCAGAAGAAAATTCTCATTTTAAATCTGCTATGAATATTTTGCAAACAGTTCAAAATCAAAAAGATTTTTATTGTGAGAAATTTGTTGCTTTGGACCATAACTTTAATGCTTTAAAATTGTCCAAAAATGAGAGTGATGAAAGAGTTCTATTTTTAGAAAAAGAATTGGAGGACTTTAAAAATTCTAGGGTTTGTGTTTGAGCCAAAGAGGATAAAAATATTTTAATCGATGATTTTTTGCCAGATGAGAAGGCTCTTAGGGAAAAGTTTATTTCATTGAGGGGTAGAGAGTTACCCTTTTAGGAATCGTTGAAAATTTCAAAAAGGCTTCCCTAAAATTGGAAGAGTCTAATTCTTTGCTTGAGTAAAAAAATTTATAGTTGAAAAATAATTTAAAAGACTCGAGTAGTTTGTGTAGTGATGGTAATGGCTCGTATTATTCTCATATTTCTAGTGTTAAAGCCAAAACCATTATTTTTTTAGAGGGTCAACCAAGTTTAAGGACGTTAGAAAATGTCATGCCATATGAACCATTCCCTCTGTCTACACATATTCACAATGTGGTAGGAAAGGTCACCTTAGGCAATTTTGTTTTGATCTTCGAAAAGGTCCTAGAAAGTTGAAGTCCAGTGTTCCCGTGGTTCCCCAAATCCCATCTGATGTTTCACATATATTTGGGCTAGGAAATCACTTTTAGAGTGGCTATATGGTAAACTAGTTGATTATCACATGCTTGCACATGATTCATCTCTTGTTATATCATATAGTTGATTTCTTGCATGTTTTGTTTGTCATACGCTAGTTGTGCTTCATGATATTTGTTTTCTAGTGTTATGACATGTGTACCTTTTTTATTATATTTTTCTTTTATTGAGTTATATTTGAAAAATATAAAAATATTTTTGGTTTTATATATTTTTTTAAATAGAATAGATTTTGTTTCTTAAAAAATATTTGGAAACATCCAAAAAGATTTTTAGTTCTTTGTGTATTTTAGTTTTACTCATTGGTGGGGAATATTTGTATGTTTGAATAGAATTCACTACGCAATTTCTATGTGGATGGGATAGTTGGTTATGTATTTAGATACTTGAATTGATTTTAGCCATGTTTATGAAGTTTCTTCGACATTGACTTGCTTTATGGATTCAACTTTGTGTATGCCTCCACACACATATGCACGAGCGTATTGAATTTTAACTTCATGATGTATATTTGATCTTGGTGAGATGTTCTCCAATCAATCTTTTCATCTACATATTTGTTTGATTATGGAGGATTTATGTAGGTAAGAACCGTTGCTCGTGAGGATTTTTTTTAATTGAAAATATGATGAGTAAAAATGGTAAAGGGATATGAAAGGAACACTTGTCTTTTATGATTAAGCCAACATTTAAATCGGACCTAAAAAAGTGTGGCATAGTCAAAATAGCCAAGGTCCAGAGATGTTTAAAAGAACCCAAAAAAACGAAGGCAATAAAGATAAAAATATGCCAAAAGGGTCAAAATTTGTTTAGTGCAATATATTCATTCACAAGAAAAGAAAACAAATATTTTGAGGGAGTTCCGATGGGAACATCAACGGGTTTGCACAATGACAATGTATCCTAGTTAAGATTATTTTGTCATGACGCTATTGATTTGTAAAACTATTATAATTCTAGGCTTGTATGCATTGTGCTTGTTTTGTTCCTTAAGTTAAAATTTATTTGTCACTAAAGGATAAAACATAGTTTGATAAAGTTTTATGGTCAATTAGAACTTCTTGAACAAATTTGAGTGTTTGGGTTGTAATTCTTTTATTTCTAGTTCACACCCACTCATTCTATTCCACATGTTTGTAACACCCCGTGTGTTCGAAGACATTGGAATTTAATCTTTGTGGTGAAATAAATTTATTTTATTAGGAGTATTAGATGAAAATTTAGAGTGCACGGTGGCTCTGGGATGGGTCGAGAGAGTCAGAATGAGTGTTCGGGGGTTGAATTTGGGTTCCAAAGTATTTATGATCTAGTTTGACCCGAATATGGGTAAACGACTCATTTTAAGTGTGTATTATCATTTAAAGTTGGGAGTTGTTAGAGATAAGGGTTATTTAGTCTTAGAAGAGTTAGGCTAATATCATTTTGAGAAAACCATGGAGAAAGAGAGAGAGATAGCAAAGGAAGAAGAGGAAGAGAAGAAAAGAGGAGAAAACTTGGAGCTTTGGAAATTTTCGACTCAAATATGAGGATTCAAGGAATATTCAACCTCTAAAACTTTTAAGAAAGTGATTAAACTTGCTAAATTATTGTGTGTGTGAGTTATCTCATAATTTTGTTTGTGATTTAGTTGATTTTGAGCTTGAATAGTAAAACCCTAAAATTTGTTGTTAAGTTCTTGAATTTGAAGATATATATACATATATGTGTTGGTTAGTTGATGAAAATGGTGGGGATAATATATGGGATCGGTTTTGATGTTAGGATATTATTGGAGTGAATTATAATTGGGTTTTAGATATGTAGGGAAAATCTTGTAAAGTTTAGAACTAATGGTTTTGAGTATAAATCTCGTAGGATTAACGCTGCACAACACCGGACCGGTTCGGGTAGAAGACCATCGAATCGGTTATTTTTAGCATTCCGGATCAATTCATTTTCATAGGCTATCAGATTGATCCGGTCATCTAAAGTTTTTTGTTATTTCTAAGGGACCGGGCCGATTCATTTTTGGGGACCTTCGGTCCGGTCACTGCAGTTTGTAAATTCTTGTCTTCCTCTTTTCTAATTGGGTTTAGGGCTTGGAAACCCTTTAATATGATACAATAGTTATGTTTTTGAGATAAACGTTGGGTATATGACATGACCCAATGGTTGAGTTACATCGAGGATAGTATGGAGGTATATTTGGGAATTTAACATATCAAATCCTTTCGTAAATTCTCCGGGTAATAAGAATTTACTTCACGCCGAATATGGAGTGGATGCGAGAGGAATATCGTGTATCCTAAGTGTTGTTAAATTGGGTGACTATTCATATCATAGGTTTGATGGATTAGTAAGCTTCAAGAGAGGGATTGAATAATAAAATGAATTGGGAAGGTATACGAGAGTGTTTGGTTAGTATATGAGATTTATCTACATATAGCTAGATTCATTACTTTTTACATGCGGATGTGAGATGGTAAGTATATATATATATATATATATATATATATATATATATATATATATATATATATATATATATATATATATATATATATATATATATGGCATGAATGTATATACCTTGTGTGATGGTTTGTATATATGATGTGCATGTGTATATGTTTCTAGTATATATGATATATATTATGTTGTGCATACCCCATTAGTTCTATCATGGGAAGCTGCGCCATATGGGTGAATCCCCCTGGCTTGAGGAGAAGGGAAAGTATAGTCCCCAGGTCATAACATCCAGTATTTTACCATGCGCGAGGTAGGGGTAAGATGTCTTGGGTACGATTCGTCTTATCTTTAGGTGAAGAACTATTGCCATTTCCCGTACGCTTGTGATTTGGTTTATACCAAGTTAGTGTGAGAGTCCGACTACTGGTAACCCAAGATGATATGTGAGAAATTCCCAAGAAGATGATAGAATTATAGAGACTGTTAGTATACATATATTATGTGTGTTATGTATGTGTACTTGTTAGAGAATGATAAATTATGTATTATACCTGCGAATAATATTATACAAGCTTTATAGATAGTGTGTGATATCTTAATATTATAACTAGAGAAAGTTATAAATATGTGCATTATGTTTTGTCTTTTGTACCATGAGAGTGGATGAACATACTCTTATGTCAATAGACGAGAACTAAGGGGTACGTACTATGGACTAAGGGCCTAATAGGTTCTGATGACCGACAGTGTTAGGTGGTAATGTATCGGAGGATTCCTTATTTGGATTTCGCTTTTCGAGACGTCCCACGCACGAAACTTAGCGCAATGTTGGGCGTGGGGAGATGTTCGGTCCGGTCCTTAGTACTTCGATTTATGTGAAATAGTGGGAGAATGTTAGTAGCATTAATGATGATGTGTGATATCTTATGCTAACAACTTGTGAAAGTTAATAATTAGAAACCGATAAACTTATAATTTAGATATATTAATGTACAAGTTTGGGCGTAAACTTAGGAGACGATAGAAGAAGAAGATAAAGGTTATGTTTTAGATCTAGTGGGTTACGGGAATGTGGTTATGCATAGATTTAAGACGAATTTTCCTTTGGATGTATCGGGTAGCTTATTTAAGGTTCATATGCTTACGTTAAGGTGTGTGCTATAGTTGAGGAGTGATGCTAAGTTCCAAGAGAGTGCGACACCACTTTAATTATGAAATTTGTGCATTCATAATTATTATGCATTTTAATTCACTTGATAAAATTATTTTCAAACCTCGGCCTCTGACCCATTTATATCTTTTCTCTTGCTATACATATATTTTAATATATTATATATGTGTCCCACCGCAAGGACACCAATGATGCCCATATTGTCCAGAGTCCTTGGAGTTGTAACAGATGCAGAATTTTGTAGGATTTTTATTATAGCCGCTTCCTATTTTTTTTTTTTTTTTGTGAATCTACTTAAGGGCCCATTTTTGTATATCGGGTGTGTAAACCCAAGGGTTATATATATATATATCTGTTTTATTCTTTTATAACTCGATGTTGTATTGTTTGTGGCAAGACAACATATTCGGGTATATCCTTTGTTGTTCATGTGTATATATTAACATGTTTTGTAGTTATTATAAATGTTGGTTTGTCGTTTCTTGTATGTTTCTAGAATTTTCGAAAATAGTTGGTGTTTGTCTCCCTTTGAGATTATCATTACTGTGGGTACCCTTTCGTTAATTAGGCCCGTAAGAGTAGCCGACCAAGCCCAAATGAGAATAAAAGATACCCGAACCAAATTCTGAGTTCTATATGCCGGTTAGAATAAAAAGATATGGCCAAGTCCATCCCTAAAATCTCGGATGAGATATTCGGGGGATACTGGGCTAACGTGTTGGTTACCAACACTCACTTTTCTGAACGGAATATATATTATACTCCTAGGCGAATTCAAAGGGCATGTGAAAAACTAAGTCGACATTTAATTAATAAGAACAGTAGACCTCTCCATGAACGTAGGAAATTGGCCTAACCATGTATATTCTTGCGATGTGTGATTGTGATTGTGATTGCTGCTATTTCTTTCATATTGGTGATTGTTTTCCTTCATAAATTGTTTGTGTTGAGATTTTTCTCACCACAATTTGCGTCTTTTGTGGGAAACGATTATTTTTCCTGTGAAATCCATCACCACCAAGAACCTACGATGTCCCATCACAAAAGTAATGATCCTCAAGAAGGAGATATTTAGCAGCAGTTGAATCCCCCAAGGGTAAGGTCTGAAATGCTCCAATCAAACCCAAGACTTCATCATGAGAGGCAAGTCTCTGAAGAAAGTTGAGGCCACCCAGGTCTACATAGATCTCTAGGTTAATTGATGCCTACGAGGCCAGACTCCAAGAGTAGGAGGAGGCCACTCGCCAACGGGAGAACTAGAATGCTCACCTCAAAAGGCGACTGGAAAAACTGGAGAGGGAACTCCATCGAAATACAAGGCGACGCTAGAGCAGGACTCCTTGCCCTCAGGTGAGAAAATCTCACAGCCGAGGAAGAAGCCCAAGATGTGGCTCGGAGATAACAGAGAGACCCAGGTCACCTGATAACCGTTCTGAATAATTGCAACCATATCTTTGGTACAAGAGTCCTGATTGTCATGATGATGATAAACGAAGTATGGTCCGGAGAGAGATGTATTAGCACCCAGCTCACCGTGGGGCCAGATCAACAAGGGAGCTAGCAGTACAAGCTCTCAAAACTCAGATGAAGTGCCCTTTTTCAAGGGTAATAAAAGAAGAAGAAGCCCCGAAGAAGTTCACGATTTCCAGGTTCAAGATTTACGATGGAAAGACTGACTCCATTGATCATGTTAGGCAAGCCATGACTCTATAGAGTCACAACGATGCACTCATGTGCCAAATATTTCCTTTGAACTTATACGACGTGGACCAGATGTGGTTTGAGAATCTACCTCATCGATCCATCTAGAGTTTTAAATCTTTGGTCGAGCTACTTACACCTCACTTCATTACGAGTAGTACCCATCCGAAGAGGATGGATGCTTTGCTTACTATGAATAAATATCCAGAGGAAAACCTCAGAGAGTAAGCAAAGAGGTATTGGTAAATGTTCAATGAAGTTGATGATTGCTCGGAGCATGTCTCCATAGCATTCTTCAAAATAAGCTTGCTAGCTCTTACCTCCTGCACCAGTCCTTAACTAAGAAGTAGGCCATAACCATCGACGGCTTGATGGACCATATTGAGATATACACTAAAGTCAAGGATGTGACCCATCTTAATACAGGGGAAAATGGTCGTGCAAACGCTAACAAAAGGCCAAAGAAGACTGAACCGCCGAGGAATGGGGAAAATAATGGCTCCAAGAATATAAACAAGAATGATGTCTCAAAGGAATTTCTGGCTGCAAACACAGTCTTCAAGGATCCAATATATAAGATTCTTATAGAGATTAAGGATGAGCCATTTATCAAAGGGCCAAGGAAGATTGGAGGAGATCCTTATAAGCGGAATAACGTACTAAGGTGAGGATTCCACAAGGAGTGTAGGCATTAAACTAAACACTGTAAATCCTTGAAGACTCACCTCAAGGAGTTGGCCCAAGTCGGGCATCTTAATGATTTTGTAGAGAAAAAGATAGATAAAGTAGCAACGAATGGTGAGCAGAGGCTCGATAATGTCCTTGAGGAGGATATTGGCCATGGATTTGCGATCATACATGGGGCGTCAGACCTCAAACATATTCAAAGAAATGCAGCTCGAATGGAAGTTAAGAAGCTTACCGCAGTCATCCAGACATTCCAGACCAAGTCCCAGGAAGGAAAGCGTCGACGACCAGAGGATGTCGATTACAATAAGCATATTGTTTCAGAGATGAAGATTTGGTGGGAGTGAGAACCCCTCATCATGACGCACTAGTCATTACACTTAGGATATCTAATTAGGACGTCGACAGGTTGCTCGTCGACCAAGGTAGGTCATCCGAAGTAATGTACCTTGAATTATTTAGTAAGTTGAAGCATAACCGATCTCTAAGAAGCCACTGTTCCGTTGGCCGACTTTGTTGGGAAGATCACAATCCCTCGGGGAAATATAGTACTACCAGTCAGGGAAGGAAACATCTTAAAATTTATTGAGTTTATTATTGGTGATATTGAATTTCCATACCAATCCTTCCTCTGTGAGGGATGGATCCATGCAATGAAGGCCGTTCCATCAACCTATTACCAGAAATTGTAGTGTGTAACTGATGGAGAAGTAGTTGAGATCCATGAAGACTAGGCTACGGCAAGGATGTGTTTCATCGTGATGATACTCCACAAATAGGAGAAGAAAGTGGGATAATAAAAAGGCAAGGAAGAAGCCCAATAGGGGTTATTGCCCTCCATATAGAAGTTAAGGTATGGTTGAATAAGAATGGAGGAGACCAGGCTCCTACCCTCTGAAAGGGTTGTTGAAGACCTGGAAGAGGTCACAACTGGGAGTAGCTCGACTGAAAAGAAGTTTTTGATTGGCACATCCTTGACCGATCGCGAGAAGAAAGAACTGCTTACCTTTACCCAGAGTAACTTGAATGTTTTTGCATGGGAGCCCTACGAGTTGCTTGTGATTAATCCTCGTATTGCTTGTCATCGATTACATGTAGATCCAGCCTTAAGGCTAGTTACATAGAAGGCTCATCGAACATCCCTGGAGAAGGCTAAGGCAGTGGAGAAGGAGGTCGAAAAGCTACTGGATGCAGGGTCCATATGAGAAGTTCAGTTCCCTAAATGGTTATCCAACACAGTAGAAGTTCCTAAGAGCAATGGAAAGTGGAGAGTTTGTATCGACTTCACCAACTAATAGGCAGGGTTTCACCGCAGTGCAAGAGTCACCTACGCGCTGGACATTTTATGTTCGGCTCACGTGCTCTATACAAAAACCTAATCTTATGACTACACTCAACAGGTGAGACTAGCGGCGAAGTTCGGGCATCGAAAAAATCCACAAAGACGAGTTGCTAGAATTTATATGGTTTAATATTCCTAAAATAAAAGTGTAAAAGATAAATATGAACAAAAAGGAAAAGATGCAAAAATGGAAATGATTCATCTAGGTGAGTGTATTGAAACTAGATTAACAAAGTGGTAAAAACTATAGATTACGTAGAATATCCCTCACCCGAGTTGATTAGTGTAAAATGGTTACATGGGTCGATGAGTTATTACGAAGGCCTCTCGTTTCGACAGTTAATTAAATCAAAAGTTGTTACACCCCAAAATTCGCATAAATGTCTAATACGATTTTAGCGTCAAGAAATACCCCAAAAATTATGCACGCAAGGTCGTAAGTGCGGAGCATACACGATATGCCCCGTCAAATCTCCTAGGCGTAATAACTAGGACAATGATTCGTCACTTTTATTGTATTTTATACCCCGTTAATTTGTACATTCTAGCTTTCCCGTGCATGTATTTCCCGGTTCTTATACTCATTTATTGACTAACCCCTAAATTCATCATATATACTTTGTCTGTGTCTTTATTGAGCTTTTATAGGTCTCGGGAATGCATTTTGGGAAGTTTGGTTTTGATTCGGAAAGTTCCGTTGACACTTGCACAGTCGGGGGCATTTTAGTAATTTCAGCACGCGGGCTTTGTTCCCGATTTCTTCACGGAAGTTGTAGACCTTCTTCTCCTCTTCGCGTGGCCTCCGACGGTGCGTGAATCCGATCTCGAACGCAAAAGTTACGGAAGTTTCGGTGAAGCATGGAACAATTAATGCCTATATAGGCAACTCTTCTTTCTGCAGAAGGCCCGAATCGATTCGCCATTACCACCGAATCGATTCGGTCACTTGCAGGGGCTTTTCTCTCCACTTCCGAATCGATTCGGATTCACCACCGAATCGATTCGGCCCTGCATTTTCAGCTTTCTTCTTATTACTAGTTTGCCATTTTGGTGGATTTTTGGGGATTTATCCCTTGTTTTTCCTCTTTTGTAGGGGATTACTTTTGTTGGATTTTTAGTAAGATAGAAAAACACTCTCTTCTCTCTCCTAGGTCAATCTCATTTATGGCTTTCCCCAACTTGTAAGGCTTTGATTGCTTGTTGAATAGTTGTGATTAATGCAAGATAAGTTCAATTACTCCATCTCTTCTTGTTCCATTAGCTTTAAATTGCATTGAATTCCATCCTTTGAATTGATTTGAGTTTTAACTAGATAACTAATTCAAGTATGATGTTAACTAGCATGTGTAGTTTAGTTTTAATTATGAGTAGCTAGACTTGTGATTGGGGATCAATATCCCACCTTGGATGCTTGAACTTAATATCTAGGGTTTGGTTTTAATTGTTCTAATGGAACTTCATGTGTTGGTTTTGGAGTATCATAGTTTCTTAACTTCCCTTGTCATGCAAGGGCTAGTGTTTGAAGCTTTACTACAAACTCAACCCATCTAGCAATAATTAATTAAACCCTAATCCTCCATTGTTGAGTTCATTCTCTACATGGTTGATGTTCGGACTTAATTAGTTATGCTCGATTAGAATTAATTTAATCAAGCCCTATAATCCCCTTCCTTGTGAATCCGAGGTGGGAGAATGATCCTCAATCCCCTTAATTTCTTGAACTCAAGCTTACCTTAGTTCTTTTCATCAGTTCCGTAATTAGTTGTTAATCATCTGTTCATTAATAGCATGTTAGTTTAGAGGTTGCATCTCAATCACCTTTCCAAATCACAAATCATCTTTTACACTTTAACATTTTGTGACGTTTAGAGAATCTCATTGCCCCAATTTAGTTCTCTTAGGAGCGTTCAATCCCTGTGGATCACGATTCCGTACTTACCGGATTCTACTTGTTGCGATTAGATTTGCACTTGAATCACAAGCCATATTTAGGGCGCACCAGACAACACACTCGAAATAGTCCTGTAAACTCCATCACCAAAGAAAAGCAACACGTCAACCCGAGTGAGTTCAATCCGACACAACCTAGACTAATTTAGCTAGAAAGCATATTAAAAACGCGGTAAATAAACATAATAAATCTACACTAGAAATCAACAAATGAAAGCATGTAAACCTAATTACGAAAGAAAGTAAATTGACTACAAAGAAAGAATTAAAGAAATACAAACTATATTGATGGAGAGGATGACGAATAGTGCACACTTACATACCCAAATGGGTGTAAAACCAAGAGTGGAAGAAGAATGAGCTCTCCACCTCCAAACCCTAACCTAAACTATCTTCTAAAACTAAGTATATCTGTCTATTACAACAAAAATCCTTTATATAGCAAGTTGGAATAAAAATAGAAAAGAAAAGGAAAAAGAAAAGAAAAGGAACGATTTGCCAAATATCTGGCAGGATCGATCGATCGACCAAGACCATCGATCAATCGATCGAGCAGGTCACCACCTTCTGTCTCCCGTCGTAGGACTAAATTCAAACCGCGGTCGATCGGAGGCCAAGGACGGTCGACCGACACTCTGTTTGTGGCAGCTATTGGTCCTTGAAGAGGGGGAAAGGGTTACAAACGAAAATGTCCATATCTTCTTCGTCCGAACTCCAAACGACGTACCGTTTGTGGCCACGCGATGCTAACTCAATGAACTACGCATTCGTGGAATTTTCATAACCTGGAGAAGAAATGTGAATTGACTAAAATTCCCTTGAAGTAGTGTTCAGCGACGAAACTTCTCTGAAATACAGCGTTTCCTCACTTTTAGCATTCCAATACCTACAAAAGCACAATTCACCCCTGCAAAGCATGTATGTATCCAAATACAAGGTTGTTTGGTTAATGAGCATAAATATAGGCATTTAGGACCATAAAAGTGCTAGAATGCATAAATTTAAAGGGCAGAAATATGTAATATTCGATACGAAATCACCAACCTTAATAGAGCCTGTCCCAAAGACAGTTTCCCCCTTCCAAAGATTGATCAACTAGTCGATGCTATAGCGGGACATGAGAGGATGAACTTCTTAGATGCGTATTGTGGATACCAACAAATCCCCCTTCATGTTCCAAATTAAGATAAAACCTCCTTTATAACCACTGTTAATTTATATTGCTATAAAGTTATGCCTTTCGGCCTTAAGAATGCAAGAGCGATTTGTCTGCGGCTAGTCACAAAGATGTTCAAAGACCAGATGAGTGATACCATGAAAGTTTACATTGATAACTTGCTCGTTAAGAGAAAACTCAAGGATGACCACCTTAATGACCTGGTAAGGACCTTCAAAATCCTTAGGAAGTACCGAATGAAACTTAACGCAAGTAAGTGTTCTTTCAGCATCCAGTCAGGAAAATTCCTTGGTTACTTGGTCAGTAAGAGAGGAATAGAAGCAAACCCCGATCAGATCGATGCTATTAATAAAGTTCACCCTCTTAAATAGTAAGAGATGTACTGAAGCTCATAGAAATGCTCGTCGCGCTCAATCGGTTCATTTCTAAGTCTTCAGAACGGTGTCAACAATTCTTTCAATTGTTAAAAAGAAATAAAGGACTAACATGGGATAAATAATTCTCGAGAGCTTTAGCATAACTCAAGGTTTACCTTTGTAGGGCGCCTTTCCTTGTAATCCCTAAGGTAAATGATCCATTTTACCTCTACCTAGCAGTGTCAGACCATGCTATAAGCTCTACCTTGGTATGTGGGAGAGAAGGAAGCTAGCATCCAGTCTACTGCACAAGTAAAACTCTTTTGGAAGCCGAGCAAAGATACCTTCTATTGGAGAAGCTTGACTATGCACTAGTGATAGCCTCAAGGAAACTGAAGCATTATTTTGAGGCTCACTCCATCGTCGTAGTTACTTCACATCCCCTCAAGCAGTTTTGAGGAAAGAAAATTTCTCTGATCGACTATCAAAGTGGTCAGCTGAGGTTTGACATTCACTTTCAACCAAGATCATCCATCAAGGGGCAAGTCCTGGCCGATTTCATAAGGGAACAACCTTGCGATCGTCCCAAGACTACTCGTTCAAGGGAAGTCATAAATATTTGGGCATTATACGTTAATGGAGCCTCCAACTCAAGGGGGAAGGAGTAGGTATCGTGCTAGTAACTCCTGAGAATATAGTACTTAAGCAGGGAATCAAACTTGGATTTGAAGCCTCGAACAATGAGGCAGAATACGAGACGATAATCGCCGAACTATGTAAAGCACAACTGCTAGGAGCTAGGCACCTTCAGGTCTTTGACGATTCATAACTAGTTTCTAACTAAATAAACGGTGACTTTAATGCAAAAGATGAAAGGATGGCAGATTATCTCGCCATTGTAAAATGGATTAATGGCCAACTTCGATGAAGTAGATGTTCAGGAGTTCCTTGGGGAATGGAACAACCATGCAAATACCCTAGCAACTCTAATCTCATCAATAAACTCCAACTTGATAAGGATAATCCAAATAGATTTCCTTACATAACCTAACATTCATCAGGCTACTGAATTATGGGACCCCGAGGAAATTCTCCATATTAAAAAAGCTCCCAGGTGGGTGGATCTCATTATAGATTACTAATGAAATGATAAATTACCATGTGATAGGAAGACAACTCATCAAATAAGAGTCCAAGTCACTCTTTTTCACTTATCTCATAAGGGTAAGTTGTATAAGAGTTCCTTCAATGGGCCCCACCTCCAATGTGTTCATCCACTGGATGTCGAGCAAGTTTTGCACGAGCTTCAAGAAGAAATTTATGGAAGTCACGCAGGAGGAAGGTAGATAGCCTTTAGAGAAATAAAGTAAGGATACTAGTGGCCCTACATGCAAAAGGACATTGGAGTCTACATTCAGAAGTGCAAAAAATGACAAAAACACTCACCCATGGTCGAATAGGCTTCCAGTGACCTAAAGTCATTAACCAGCCCGTGGCCCTTCGCCCAGTGGAGTTATACCTACTGCGGCTTGAAACCGAAAGTATCTACTGGTCTCCACAAACTATTTCACTAAGTGGATAGAGGCAGAACCACTAACGAACATTATGGAGACAGACATGATAAGGTTTATATGGAGAAGCATCATTACCCTTTTAGGCATACCCAGGATAATCATTACTGACAACGGGACATAGTTCGAGAGTGGACCCTTCCAAAGTTTTTATAATAATCATGGAATCAGGCATTGCTTCAGCTCTATAGCGTATCCACGGAGCAATGGTCAAGCTGAGGCTTCCAACAAAACAGTGATCGATGGACTAAAGAAACGCCTGGAATGGACCAAAGGAGCTTGGGCGAACGAATTGTCCCACATCCTCTGGACCTATCGCACCACCCCAAGGCAATCAACTGGGGAAATACCATTTGCACTTACATATGGAATAGAAGTAGTTATTCCACTGGAAACTGGTCTCCCTACGATGAAGTCTACGTTAATCGACCAAGGCCACGATGATGAAGCGTTGCTCGCTGAACTTGAATTAGCCGACGAGCGATGATAATTGTCTTAACAACTAGCCAGAAAATACAATTAGAAAGTCAATCCAAGGAAATTTCAGGTCAGAGACTATGTCCTAAGGAAAGTTCTTGGCAGTGATGTGAGACCATCAGATGTCAAGCTAGGACCTAACTGGGAAGGACAATTCAATGCGATAAGGGATGACCTACAAAGTTCCTACCACTTGGAAACATTGGAGGGTAGGGAGATACCAAGAGCTAGGAATGAGGACAACCTAAAGAAATTCTACTTCTAGATTTCTTTATGCACCATTAGTTTAGGCAAATTTTCATTTACAAATTAATGTTGCTCTATGTTCCTGACTTTGATCAACAAAACTTGATTAGGCTTGGAATTCTAGATATGTTGGTTATCTCAAGTATATTTTATTATATCCACCCTTTCCAAGTTACATGGTTCACTCTTTTAACATATATTATAAAGAGCATAGATTACAGTAAGTTAGTTAACTTGATCCAGTCGAAAGATCTCTTGAGCTAGCCTCTTGTAATTGTACCACAGTGGTTGGGTTTATACCAGCTCAACTTCTCTAAATCATAGCTAATAGGGTTGGAAAATAATAACCCTCCTCAGTCCTTTGTTCGTAACACAACTAGCTTCATATGTTGCTCCGATAACAAACGAAGAGCTACAGGGGGCCCTTAGGTAATATGTCTAACCCATGTTGGTCGCTAACATAGCTTGGCTCCAAAACCCTACTCGGCCAGATTGCCCACTGATCAAGTATATCCTCACCATCTCCCTACTTAGGCATAAGGCAGTGTGATGACACGGCCTAAAAGGTAAAGTGAAGTGGAATGGTATGCATGTGGCATATTAGACTGGGGGAATACTCATTTGAAAATAAAATCTAAGTCATATTTAGTCGGCTAAGAAGCCCAAATAATTTGTTTAGTCGGCAACTGCAAAAAAACATAAATTTTTTTTACTAAAGATTATGCAATTACACATACAACAGTGATAAAATAAAAAATAAATTAGATCCTAAGAGGGACCAGGTCACTGAGCAAGGTAATCAGCCACTCGCGCCCTACGGCCATTGTCTGGATAAGGGGAAAACTCCTCCTCAACCTCCTCTTGGCTTGACTCTAGCAGATGCCTTGGGATTACATCTATTGGGATCCAACGATCATCCTTTCTAAATGGATTTGGCTCAAGAGAACAAGGGAAAGGTATAACCAAAGCTGATTTTGACTAAACCTAAATTATTGCCATAAAGTTGGTTTATTCTATGGACTCTATTTACAATCTTTCAAACATTTGGAGAACATTGGGCTAGGACTATATTAAAATACTGAAAGAAGTGTAAGATTTGGGAGAAAAGTTAAACTCCCTTGATACGACAAAAGAATGTGAATCCAGTGGCCATCCTCAATGTCGCAAACATTACGAGGAACAGGGGAACAGTCAATATCCACCCAACCAGCAATATTATAACATTTCCTAAATTCTACCAGAGATTTGTTATCTATCCTAGCCATGAGCAAACCCTACCTATAGTAGAAAGAAAAATGATGAAAGGAAATACAGAAAACGAAGGGACTGAGAACTTACGAAGCATGTATCAAGCCAGGAATGATGTGAGACCACAGGTCAATGAAGATGAATAGCAAGAAATAGCTTCCAAACGACGAAAAATGAGCTTGAAGGAAAAAAGAATCTTAAGAGTGAAAGATAATTTGGAAGCAACATGAAACACAGAGTAAAAGTGGCAAAGTGGATTGTTTGAATGCCTCGGTTTAAACCCCTCAATGATAGCACACAACAATCAAAGAATATTTTTTTCTCAAAACTATTACAGAATGACGATTCACTCCCATCTCAATCTTAAAAATCAAAACAGTGCCATCAGAAATAGGCCAGAAGTGACAATTAAACTTTTTGAGTCCAACTGCGCCCCTAAAATTTTAGGGGCAATTGCGAGTACCCTTTCATCGACTAGGCCCATAAGAGTAGCTGGCCAAGCCTAAATGAGAATAAAAGGTTCCTGACCCAAATTCTAAGTTCTAGATGACGGTAAGAATAAAAATTTATGGCCAAGTCCATCCCTAAAATCTCGGATGAGATATTTAGGAGATATTGGGCTAACGTGTTGGTTACCATCACTCTCTTTTCCTGAATGAAATATATATTGTAACCCTGGTCCAGGGTAAAGGGCATGTAAAAAACTAACTTCAGAGTTACTTAATAAGAAGAGTATACCTCTCCGAGGACGTAGGCAATTGGTCGAACCACGTATATTCTTGTGTTGTGTGATTGTGATTGTGATTGCTTCTATTTTTTTCATATTGGTGATTGTTTTCCTTCATAAATTGTTTGTGTTGAGATTTTGGTCACCACAATTACATGTGCTTGAATTACATTTTTTGTGATGATATCTTTTCTTTGACGTGATGCTCCGTATTTCATGTTTATTATTACTACTTCTTTTTATATTTTTCTATTTTGATAAAACAAGGGGGGAGAGAAAATTAACGTGGTGTTATTTTATGAGTTGGAATTTTGGGGGAGAATTAATTTATGTTTACATTGTTTTAAACTCGATGCGTCAAGAAGGTATATGTTTATTATCCATGTGTGTAGGTAAGTATTTGCAGATTTAAAGACACATTGATGAAGACAAAGTTTAAAAAAGGGAAGAAGATGAAGTTTGAAGACAAAGAGACTTATTCCATTCCGTTGTAGGGTTGGGAAGGATGCTAGTACATTTTGTAATTTCTAATAGGAGATTTTGATTTTAATTTGGTGTTCAGCCAATTTATTTGTTTTGTACCGGAATATCCAAATGGAGAGATTTGTAAGAAAATTGTTTACGTCTTTGTTCATAATATATCATTAGGCTAGTTTGGCGTATCCCATTACAAATCATTATGCACCGACAAGACAAACTGAACTCAAGCATCTCCAAGTTTGAAGACTTACGGACATCCTAAAATCTGTGAATGTGCCATTTTATGTGATGGCATGACTTGGACACCTAGATGTTTTTTTACGGATTAACTAAAATTGGGTTTAATTGATTTAGTTTAAAATTGAAAATATATTAAATAAGGTTTTAATTGGAATTTTTGAATCACCGCACAATCGATATCACATAACTCCGACTTTCACAAATAAGACAACAGACGGGCACACAAATTTACCATAAGTTAACTAGAATTGCAAAAGTCAAAGAGCACATAATTTACCCTTTTGGATCTTCACACCAATTTCTAGAAGATTGAATTTTATTTTAATTTTTCAACTCCGGAATCTCAATATTTGGGGGCTTTTGTCATAAACTGCACAATTTGGATCTCTTCTTCAATTGAATTTTAGAGTTTATCTTCGGATTTTTTTGCAGAGGGTTTCAGTTTATGAGTGCATATTATCTTCCAAATAGAGTGTCATAGAAGTGTATCTTATATTCATACTTTATCGGTATTAAACTTATATTTTAAGGGGGGGGGGGGGGGGGGAGTGATTCATGTACAAGATTAGATGTTCACAAGACTTATACATCATAATGACTCGAATAATTCCCGGCAAACAAGCCTAATCCTGTAATCTAACAAATTCTCAATTAAGATACCCATTTTACACTTGGGTTTACCCTTTAAATTAATAATTTCCCCTAATATCTAAATACCCAAAATATCAATCTCCATCAATTAAATTCGTAAGAATATATCTCTATTCAATTAGTACATGAAAACTATAAGCAGAAAAATCCTAGCCCTAGGCCTAAGAACCAAAATTCCCGACTAAAAACCCGCAAACTCAAACTATGCCATATCCGATACCACCGGTTGATCGGTGTCCTAAGATAACAAAACACAATTAAAAGATAATTCACAAGTTCATCCTTTTGAAAACACATTTTGAAAATTGTGATAGTGTATGTCGCCAAAATATGTAATCACAAAACTATGAAAGGATACGTCTTCGAAATAAGTGGCAATAGAGGTCTTGTGTTATAGAGCGTCTTGCATGATCTTTAATGTCCAAAATTTCATGTAATCTAAATAAACACACCTCACCCTAAAATTCATTATTATGTATCTCGAATAACTCAATGAATCAATGCTATGTCACGATATTTATTCAACTTTTAAATAATATAAATGTTTACATTTTCAGTATAGAACTATGTTTCTCTCACAATGTAGAGGGAACAAGGGAATTCGAAAATACAAACACAAAGTAAAATATCTCAACCTTGAAAATACTCTTTATGATGTTTTAAAGTAATAAGGAATTTCGATTTTTGAAAAGAGGAGGAAAATGATCTATTTATAGGATTTCAGAAAAATTCTTATCCACTTTACGCACGATTTTAAATATTATGCAAGAATACGCATACCCATGCACCTGGGTAAAATCTTGACCATGCAAATGGTGTCATGCATACGATTCCAAATGGGACCATTAACAGTATACACAACATATCAATATCAAAATCACTTCTCAGACCTTTAAAAATCCATTTATGAAAAACGTGCAAATGTGTGAATAAATAATAACATTCAATCATAAAACTAACAAAATTAATATATCTTCAAATAGATAATGAAAATCTTGTGATGTAGAGTTGATTTAGTAGATCTTCAAATCCCTAAAAGTCTATATAGTCTAAATGCATGAGCATTACTCTACTCAGACATCTCACATATATTCAAGCCTAAGTAGCTTGAATAACGCAAGGATTGTATATGTAATTTAGCCAATGCTTATATAATTACAAACATTTACATTTTCAATAGGCTTTCCTACCATTAGATACCCCTTGGATATTCATGTACCCCCTCGTTTGTAGTGTCCTTACGGGCAGGCAGAGGCTAGACCCTGCCCGCAAGCACCTCATCTCAAATTTTGTTACAAAATCCCTCTAAAAATTCCAAAAAAATCATAAAAAGTTCCAAAAATCAAATATATTCAAAATTCGACAAAAATACACATATATGATAAAAGTCATCAAAATTAAAGTTTACACAAATATTCAACAATCATCAAATATGTTAAAAAACATCTCAAAATAATTCAAAAGCTTTCAAAATATTCTTATATCATCACACATATCTTACGAAGCCCTTTCATACTTTTTAAGCCCTCGGAGGAGACCGCGACCCTTAGGATTAAGTCACGATGCCCGTATTGGTCGCATATATTTTGGTCGTCAGAATAATTAATGAAATAAGCATGACTTAATTAATCTTTACGGGAGATACGCGAAAGGAGACATTTACTCACTCTGTGAAAAACCCTCTCCCTCAATATAAGATGCTTAATAAGGAAAGTGGACATGTATGTTTATATTGAGCATATAATTAATAGCTAAGCCCTCCCTCTTAGGGAAATATAATTATGTATAAGGGTTCCCCAAGTTTTCTTTTAAATTGCATCATGGGAAAGGTCATTCAGATTTCTTCTTATTTCGAACTATTGTAGTTAATAGATAAAAGAAAAATACATTTAGTTCGGGACAACTCAAACTAATGACTTAGTTCTAGCAAAAACACAATAATGAGATACAAATTATCTTGCTGTTGAATAATGATACATAGTCCTTTACCCGAATGGATTACCTTGTTTTGAAGAAATCTAATTGAAGAAGAACTGGACGTTAGGATCGTGCGAGAGATCAAATAGAGGATAAACATGGTGTGAAACATGGCATGCACAACAAATGTGATCATGAACCTCGAGCACTAAATACAAATCATTTGTTCAAGCGTATCGACATTGGGTGACAATTTTAATTTTCATATTCATGGTCGTTAATCTTAAATACAAAAATTATAGGCATAGAAATGTTAAATAGCATCCTCGTTATATTCGATAAATTTAAGACACAAAAAGTGCATGGTAGTGTCCTTACAGAGCCATCATGACGCCCTCATGTGTCATGTTTTTCCATCACTTTGGGAGAAATCAATTTTTAGGGGACTTGTGGAGTAGTTCACATCTCGTTTAATCATCAATAGCAAAACAATTAAGGAAGTTGACTCCTTAATGGCCCTAAAATGAAGGAAAGTAGAGTTTCTCACGAAGTGTAATAGTTTCATCATTTATTAATCCAAATAAATTTTCCTCAATAGGTCATATCCATAAATGTATTAAATATTAGAATTTTTGTACTTTAGTACATTACGAATTCTTAATTGTCGATTTAATACAATTTTATCAGTTTATTAGACTTTAATATATTTTTCGTCGCTAAATGTCACTAAAAAAATACTTGTAGTGGCGAAATTTTCACATTTAGTGATGAAAAATGTAGTAAAGTCTAATAAACTGATAAAGTTATATAGTAAAATTGAAAATAAAATATTTTTAACGTAAAAATAAATAAATATTACTACCTTTATTTTATAGGACTTATTTGACCAGAAATATTTTTCATGGAATTTGTTGGAACAAAAAATATGATTTTTTTAGGGCTAGTAGTTACCGAGTCTCATTCACTTGGTCAATGAGGGAAGAGATCCTTTAACTGAGTTCATGGTGTCAAAGATCCTATTTTGCCAACTCAATAAATTAAAATGACAAGTACACCATCAAAATATTTTTCACAATTGTTATGTCGTTTTTTTTAGGAAAAAAAATCAAATCTTTAAAAGTCCATAACTTCAAATCTATAAATCCAAAATTCGTAAAATTTATATATTTGGAATCTACTCCTCAAGATTATAAAACAACACCCATATTCGATTTTTTTTACGAAAAAATCAAACGGATAAATTTACTGTTTCTATAAAACCTCCATTTTTTTCTGAAAAATTTCCATTTTTTACCTGCAAAAACTTCTCTACTTCAGCTCGAGCGATGGTGCTACTGACGCGAACAAAAAAATAAATAAAAAAATAATAAGAATTGGTAAAACCAATTTGACACGATAAATGATGGTAGCCTTGAATTATCCATTTTTTTATTACATATTTATTTAAACAGAACCAATTGGTAAAACCTATTTTTTTTAAAAAAGGTTCAAGAGATTAAAAAGCTTTTTATATATTTATATATGATCATTCAATCTTTTCAATTAATTAATAATACTGCTGCACTTGATAATGTAGATGCATTTATAATTGTAATGGTAGTGTAACATATACGAGCCTATTGAAATATCTAAAAAAAACATGGGTTCTTATTGTTAATTAATAAAGTTAAAAGAATATCTCACAATCTTTTCCTTTTTTTTAGATTACGTACTTTTAAGACTTAAAATAATATTGATTATGGATATAGGACAACAAACATTTTTATTTTTATTTTTAGTCCCTATTTTCAAATTGAAGCGACATGTGGTATGCTGTGATTGGTTGACATTTTATAAATATGGGTTCGTGCCAACGGCTTTATTCAGAAATAGGGACTAAAACCATAAATAAAATATTTGTTATTCTATTTCCGAAATACATACTACAATAAGTCCTAAATTTACAAATTTCTTATTTTTTTTCCTTTGTGTCATGTATTAGTAATATGACTTCGCACACAAGATCCAAACATGCGAGTTCTTCCATTTGAAACCTACACAAAACATCCACGAAGGTGAGTGGCATTTAAACCTAATCTACATCGAAGCATAGGGGAAGGTAATGAAGGGTTGAAGTTTAAAAGTGAAATATATAACAATTGTATTGATCGTTTCTCTCTTTTCCCAGTTCCATTTCGGAAGAAACTTCCATGTCACAATCTCTTTCACACGTACATAAACATACACACCCATACACACCATTAGACACAGAATGACACACAAACACTTCTAGATTATTACACACACAGTGTTATACATACACATTCATCAACACTAATATTCACCTTCAAATACAGACACACCCACACACACACACACAGACAAAAAATGTCCTATAAATATCATCAAATTGTTATCGTTAGAAGCACCACAACTCACATTTATATACATAGAGAGAGTGAGAGAGAGGTGACAGACAAGGGAGCAGGGAAAAGCAAGGCCGATGGGGAGACCTACGAAAGATTTAAACGGAAGAGTGGGATAATAAATCCGCCAAAGAAGAAACTGGTGCAGGAGATGATGTTCGAGTACATGAGGGACTCAGCTGCTTCTGCTACTACCAAATTGAAGAACAAGTCCAAGGTCAAACCTGCAGATGATGGCTCATCTTAGCTAATCTCCCATTCTCTTTCGTCGTATACATATAAACATATATTTGTGTAATGTTGTTGTGATTTTCCTGTTCTTGTATCATCCATTAATAAATGAACTTTCCTTCCATTCGTTTTGATGTATTGTATGCTATACGTTACATTCAAATTCAAAATATAGTTACTACAACCACCGCTCAAACTTGCATGGGTATGAACAGATGGTAATATCCTACCATTTCATATATTCCGGGAATATATTATATAAAAATGCTCATGTGCGGACTAGTCCGCATTTTAAGAATGCGAACTGAACATGTGTCACTTAGCGGTGCCCCTAGAAATTATTGCCTAAATTATAAGCACAATCTCTCTCTTTTCTGGGCTCACCGCAAGGTGACACATGTCCGGTCCGCATTTTTAAAATGCGGATTAGTCAGCACAAGAGCAGGACTATATATATATATATATATATTTTAGAAACAAAACATCTAGCAAATAATGGAATCCCAATCTCTCTCTCGCTCTCTCTTTACAATCTTCATCACAAAACTCATGCATCTTTTGTTTATGGAATTGAACCACAATAAAATAAGTTTATGGTACAGCTAGTCTTACATAGTAATGGGTCTTAAAATAAAATTTAACATGCTAATAATGAATAGTGATATGATATATAATTAATATTAAATTATATAAATATTGTGTTCGCTAAAATAATCGTAATAATTTTAGCTAAAAAATTGTTGAACTACTTTTTTACAAATTTATAAACATTTGGTAATGCAAGCTTTATAACTCTCAAACTACACATAAACATCTTGGAATGTGATGGATGTTTAAACATGTAGATAGTATTTATTCATTATTAATTTTTTTTCTCACTGTCCCTGAGAAAACTGAAAATGAACAAACTTCCATTTGTACTCAGTATTATGTAGGTTTTCATGTGTACTTGCAGCTCTTTCTCTCTATACAAAAAATGAGTAGAAACTACGTGTCTCTACTTATACCAGCTAACAAGGTTTGATAAAAAATAGATATCGAATTCTACAGGGTGCAGTTTCAATACCTTCAAAACATTTTGCATTCCTCTCTTGAAAAATAGTTCAAAAATTACAGTCTGGGACCAACCCCCACTCTTTGATGTTAACCTTCCACCTCCAAGAAGTTCCCAAACCTCTAATAGCTTCCTCACCATCTTAGGCATTACCCATGCAGTTCGACTAAGCACAAGGAACACATCCCACAATCCTCTTATCACCCTGTATTGCAAGAGGAGATGATTGGTCTTCTATTCTGCCTCCTTACAAAGCCAGCAACGGCTAACGATTAACCACATTCTCTTCTGCAAACATTCGGTCATCAAGATGTCATGTCTCGTTGCGATCCACACAAAGAACCTAACCTTAGGCAATGCCTTGACATTTCATATTTTATGCCTGGGTAAATAAGCTCTCTGTTTCCCAAAACCTCTAAAAATGGAATAGTAGCCACTCTCTGTGAACACCCATGCCCCGTTCTCCGTCCATATCAAGACATCGTCCCTGGAGTCCATATCAAGCTCTATGGTTACCTCGCCGATGCGACGTAGCCACTTTGTGAAAAAAATTAATGTTCTTATCACCCTCTCTTAATGAAAATTCCCTTAATTTCTGCCTCCTGTTGATTTCTTCCTTTAAAAATCTTCTCCCGATCTCACCCTTCCTTTCCTCCCTCACTCTCTTCTCTTCCTCAGAGCGATCGTATCTCCTTTCTTTATTAATTTCTTCATAAAGCATATACTTTCATGATTCAATTCTCAAGGTTTTCTTCAATAAAGTTTGTTTCTTTCTTCCTTGTTCTTTCCATTTATATTCTTTGCGTGGTTTGTCTATTTTCTAGGTTTACAAGATCTTCATGCATGTTTAGATATAATTTCATTATTGTTTTGATTACATGCAACGTAGAAATCAATTGTTTTATTAATCACATCATGTCCGACATTCCAAGGGTTGGAATGCATGAACCCAACCCAAAGTGGTTCTCATGGATATAAAAATATGTTCTTGGATTAAATAATTAATTGGAACGCGTCATTTCATTAACACGACCGTCGTAGGACTTTTAACCCCATTTGCCCTAGGTAACCGGGGTGTTTAAGAATGCAACGAGTGTGATAATCATCTCGTCATGTACTTCATTTTTCTTCATGATTATGTATTGTGAGGGTTCATTCCTTCATATATGTAATACTTGAAATAAATAAAGTCTTTGTTTCAATTAAATATTTAATTCTTGACTAGTTTGTATCTGGTGAAAAAACTAGGGATTGGGGGATTGTATTTCGATCTTACCTTTCTTTCATATTAATAAATTCGTAGTTTGTTAAATCTTGCATGCGTAGTTAATTCAGCTAGGATTTCATTGCTTTCGTAGTAGTAATATATAATCTCATCAAAAATCATCTATTCTTCTTATTTTCGTGAGTCAGTCATTTAGGTTAATCGTTTTCCCTATAAGTCGTTACACATTCTTCATCTTAGTCCTTGTGTTCGATACTCGGTTTACCAGATTATTACTTGAGAGACCGGTTTACACTTTAACCGTATATACTGGCACTAAAGACACTTTTTAAGTCGCTTTAATATTGACCATGACCCCCCGCAGTATGGTGGTCAAGGATGTTGAACGTGACCCAGGTTCTACCCTATGGGTCATAACTTTTGATCATGATCGCCAGTTTTGTCACTCTTAATATTGTTATAGGTTTGGAACATGACCCATAGGGGTAGTCACGGTCCAAAATCGTGACCATTGGTGCTATATGGTGTAGTGATGAATCTCGCGGTAGTCTCCCTCACATCACCAAACACTTATACATTCCACTATCTGATATCTTCCTTGACAAAACCTATCTTGGAAGCCAATCTAAAGCTGGAATTTCCCTCCACCACGTAACTTACCTTAACTATGTATACGAATTTTGCCTCCTTGAGACACATATTCTAAAATCTTAAAGGGATTCTGCCTTACCTTTACCCCCCCCCCCCCCCCCCACACTAGTAGAATTTGTCAATGATTCAATGTAACCCTTGATAAGAACGACTAAATCACCCCTAGAAAATGCCCTTTACAACCCTGAGAAATAAGGAAATGATCAAGGAGAGACAAAGAGGGATGTCTCTATTACTAGACCATGTTAACAAGCCATCTTCAAGAGGAAGGTACAAAACCTCCAACTCGTCAACGAAATCCGATAATTCCTAATGAATCTGTTAGTTCCCCCACCCCTAGTTCTTTTAAGGTGAATCGTACCTCACTAAAATATCCTCCCAAGCACCAAGGGACCCCCTAAACCCTGCTCACACCCGCAAGCTCTTCTCATATCTCCCATATACTCGAGTCCTCCATCGATCTCCAAATCCCTGAGGAACTCTAGGTGGACCCATCATCTACATTTTTGAACAAGAAGGATGATGACCAGACACCTACGAAACTCTTCACTAAATCTACCACTCGGTAATCCCACATAATAATCACTCCTCCCAAAGCACCTATATTATCGATACTATTCTATTCAACCCTTTTACCTCCTCAAATAGACCTACCTACCGAATCATCCAACTGACTCAACATAGTTTCCAATAGGAACAAAATGTTGAGTTTCCACTTTGCAATATCCCCGCTCACAATTCCACATTTGTTGACATCATTCAACCCCTTCACGTTCCAAAAAATTATCCTAAGTTTCAGTAACAAACGAAATTATCTTAATCTTCTTCCTCCTTCGTATCCCATCCCTTGACACCTCACCTCCTCGTGCTACAGCAACCCATTTTCTCAAATAAACACATGGCCTTGCTTTTCTCCCCTCATAATCGACCCCCAAGTCCTTGCTAAATTATCCTATCATATTCTCCACCCATCCCTTATGGTCCTCCACCCACTCCTCGTCCTCCCTACACCCAAGAGCCACATCATGTCTAGATATTTATAGGTCAACCCATAACTTCAAGTTACTTAATTCTATAAAATAAATGTCCTCCCTTCTTATTCCCATCCTACTAGTTTCTCCTATGTCAAAAACGAGATAACCCCCATTAAAATTACAATTTGCATTTTTACTTGTAACCACAATGACCAATTTATAAATGTGAGGATTTTTAGTCCTCCGTCTTCTTTCCACGTCTATTTTACTTTTCTCAACATGTTTGATTTTTTTACCTTTTTACACTTCCCTCTTCCCACTCCCTTTTTACAAGATTTACCCGAATTAATGAAAGACTTGATATTTCATAGACTTATCATGGAATTTCCAAAATAAACCTCCTTTCGACCATTAATTATAAGTGTTTTAAGATTTCCTAGGACATATGATCAATGTTTGGAAATAGAAATCTCAAAAATCAAAAGAGAGACGTGATGTAGAAAATAATATTTTTAATCTCTAGAGTGTTAAATGCTTTCAGTCAAATATAAGAATGTATATAAATCACAAAGGCTAAGCCAAATATACAAAAGAGTATAAAGCCTAACAGGCCCAAACCTCTCACAAGCAAGAAAAAGCTTAAAAAGGCCCACGCCTCTCTCAATAGAGAAGAAACCTAATTCAGATCAAACTAATAAACAAACCCCAACCAAGCAAAACTTTATCAACCATCCATGCATGGGGTTAACAAAAAAAAACTAATGTACGCATAATAACTATAAGTTGCTATAATCCCCTACGAAGCACTTATACAACTCAACTCATAACACCTAAAAAATAAACAAAACAGCACAACGCACAAAATCTACCATTATCATCATAAACTACCTAAGCCATGTAACCAAACTCAAGAAGACCCACCACCCATGTGTTGGATTGATTCCCAAGTCATAGTACTATTGCATGGACACTACCCATGTGTGAGGTTGTGTGTTTATTTGGAGACTGATTGGGTGCAAACGAATGTTTATGACCGCCTCCGTTTGTTTGTGTTTACGTTTAGGTTCGGTGGAAAGATTTTGACCTGGTGGCTCAGTGTGATGCGTGATATGCCTAGAGCTTGATAGCACACGAGGGATGAATCCGCGAGGTCCCGACTCTTGGGATGCGGTTATACGTATTTAGCGAGTGATATGTATGTATCTATTGTGTGTATATACTTTTGTAGCATGGGTATAGCCATGTTATTACATTATGTGTATATTTACTTATAACATGTGTGTCGTTATGTTATTATTTATGAATGTATACCTAATGAAGGTAGTATATACTTAGGTAATGATGGTTATTAGCGGAAAGGTATTTGATAGTGGTTATTGTCCTAGTTAGACTAGCTAGTATAATTAGGATAATAGAAATGAATGTGTTAGGTGTGCACTATAGATAAAAGGTGAGAATAAATCTCATCTGAGTGCGATATGTGAATTAATGAGAGTAATAAATTCTTTATTTTTAATTAAATATATTAAATACTTGAAAAATATTTTCAAATGTATTGCCCCGACCCATATTTATGGGTTACCCGACAAGGTCCGACCCGAGTGTTAGGTGTGAAGTGCAATAGAACAACCTATATAATGTTGCTAATTCAGTTTTAATTTTAATTACGTTTTAGTTGTTAGCATGCAATTCCACTTTCAATATAAACTACGTGAGGGACCAATAAGGAGCGCCGCAAAGTCCAAGTAAATAAAGCTAATAATGTAAAGATAAATAAAATATATTAACCCGTAAAACGCCCTCAAAATACGAAATCGTTCCCAACCTATCGTAACAAAGTGGAGATGTGAGCTTATGCCCATTGGGATTTATACAAACATTATAGAGACGAACAACAGAAAGGAATACCCACGCGCTAAAACCCCATGCATGAAAAAATATGTATATATCAACATACGTATACCTTTGAAAATTCATATGCCAATGCATTAACCGTTTTACATTCAAAAAATGTTACTGATAAAGATTAATTTACCTTAATCTAGTAATGAATTCCTTTATTAATACCTAGCCCTTTCAACTTTCTTAACATACCCAGTTCAACACTTGAAATCATTACACTTTATTTGATTTGAACCCCTTCCTTTACCGGAATTTAACCCCTCATTTTCATTTGAAACTACTTTAGTATTTTCATTGATTTATACAACCATTTCAACACACATATTCGTCGCGTTAGAAAATACTTATTTAATTTTCGAAAATCCTTTTTACAACACATTCTTGTGTTAAATATGGGTTTCACCATTTAAGTTGCTTAGCCACCCATTTATCCACTTTCTTTAACCTCTTTCCCTCTCTTATGGACATTATTATATTTACGCATTAACTTGTCCATTTCACCTTTACGAAACATTTATTGCATTCATTCAAGTTAGGTTTTATTAACACATTTACCACACAACCCATTTCTTGATATGTTCCACATCTTATTTAACTTTTCCCTAAATCTTCATATACCTCATACTTACACGCCCCCCACAATGACGTCTATGTGCAGCATATGCTCAGGCTAGTGGTTTAGCACTTTTCATTCAAGGGACCCGGGTCCTTCTTGATTTATCCCAGTGTCATCCGAGTACCTTTAATGTGTTTTAACATTTGACAAATGTCCACATTATTTCCTTTTCTTTTTACCCAGCCGAAGCCAAAAATCAGAACTTTACCACACGTTAATAATTATAACATAATTAATTATAACATATTCAACAAATTTAACAAATTACTAACTCCACGTTAATAATTATAACATAATTAATTTTCGGATTTATATTAAATAATCAATTCACATTAAATTTAATAAATCCCCAAATTAATATAGCATAAAAATACGGGGTATTACACTCACAAGACATATCCATCTCAAATGGGACCAGTTTTTAACTAGTTATTTATTAACTGGAGGGATTTATGAGTTTATTATCTATGAATGTTATATTAAAAAAATCACCTCATCATTATCTAATAAAAGGTTAGGGTTTTGTGTTGTTGTGCTATTATATATGATCGAGTTATCCTCGCCCTCAACATTAGAGTATATTATGATTATCTTTGCAGATCATTCATAACCTTCATGTTAACATTTTTTATGAATGATACTAAAAAAGAGGATGTACAAATGCCATAATATTTTGATAAATTATAATCCCCAAAATGAATGTTGTGGTCCTACAATGATAAGAAAATATACTCTTACGTGATGATGAGTTAATGCAATTTATGATTCAAGTATTGATTAAATACATGAATTTATTGTTTACTCTTGGTTCATATAATTGTATTTTACTTTTTGATAGTAAAATACATTGACAGTTGAGCATAATGTCATACTGATGTTGATTTTCAAAGTTTTTTATGGAAAAAGTTGTGAAAATTTAATGTTATATGAAAAATTCATACATATAGAAAAAACAAATTCCTTTTTAATACTTTGTGAATGATTAGCAAGAGTATCTTATTTGATCCTTTTTTCATTTTTAAATAATTTGTTATTCATTTATTGGGTGCATTATTGTTCCTGAGCATTATTTCACAAGGATTATTATTACGTTCTTTAATATAATAAGTGCTTGGTAGAGAGAAATATAAGGTAAGAGAATTAATCCATGAAAAGTATTTTCTATATAGTTCACTACAAATTCGTTTTATTATAAGCTTTGATTTTTATGTGCTGTCCCGTTCGTGCTTAATTTATTTCTTCCGATACAAATGGTGGACCTAAAAATCAAGACTTCGGCTCATCTTTCTCACTAGTATTAAATTTATATAGTATTTAGAATATTTTTGAAAATTTATCGACAAAACATTATATCAATGTTATTAGAGCAATAGGGTAAGTTATTGTCTTAGTTATGGATTTATTATTCAATAAAATTAGTTTTTTTTTTTGTTTTAGTGTGAACCTATGACCATAGTGTTTGCATTATTTTATATATTGCCAATATCTTTTCATAAGAACCTAAACTATTATAATTAAAATTTAAATAGACTGAATTTAGTTGTTAGTTTATGTTAAAATTTGTCGTATATATGAAATTGTTGAATTTGTAGGTTAACATGCATTTGCGATTGACAAAACTTTAGTTCAAGGAATTTGCGGTAAAAATGCGACCAAAAGTGTCCATACATATTTTATGTGTCATGTGACACCAAATTCCTAATTAAGCGACGATCGCATCCATTTCCAAAGACCTTCCTCAAATCCCCCCCCCCCCCCCCGATGTGTGTTTGTGCATGTTTTGTTAGCGTATATATATGTGTGTGTGTGTGTGTGTGTGTGTGTTGTGTGTGTAGTTTTGTTTCATGTAATTATGTGTGGTTACTTAACTAATCATATTTGTGTCTAATGTTTAGTGCTTCTTATGTTTAGTTAGGCATTAATTTATATAAGTCTAATTATGAGTCAATGTTACTTTATATGTTCTCATATTTGTAATTTTATTTATGTGCCTGTATTTTATAAAAATATGTGCTACCATATACGTTTTTACTATTTCTATTTTTCTTTCATTTTTATTCCCTCTTTTTATCTCTCATGTCCCACACTCCTCTATCACTCTCCATTCCACTTCTCCTCTGAGTTTTTCCAAACCCGTAAACCCAGCAACTCCATCTGTAAACCCTTAATATTTTGTTCTAATTCAAATTTTCCCCAAAAACCCTTTCCCAAACCATATGCTCACCTATATATAGAGGGAGAGGATTCTACAAATTTTGAGAGTTGTTTATTTTCTTCAATTTCAGGAGTAGTGTGTAGGATTAATTTTGAGTGTAGGTTTTCTTCTTGTGTCTTATTTTAGAGTGTTTGAAATTTTTTTAAATTTCTCCAAAGAAGCTAATATTTTTTGGATAAAATAAAAATATTGGATGAGTAAGCCCACCACTAAGGCATATAGACCAAAAATCCTAACGAGGAAGAGTTATATAAAGAGGCTTTATTGCCCACTTGTTAGCGAGAGAACCCTTACAAAGGGTGATTTCAATAAAAATCGCAATGCCAAATTTAATTTTGCGGAAGCAACTTATAAATTGATTTTATCCTTTTGTCCTAAGCATGCATCTATGGTGATAAAACAGATAAATCAAAAACAAAAATATGACAAGGGCAAGTTTCAGAAGAAAAAAATAAAAAACTTTATTTCACTATGAACAATAAATCGCAACTTAAAAAGAACACAATGAAATATGCAATGGATTGACTCAACAAACCCACAAGAACACGCAGTTTTGTCTTTAGCAAGGAACACACGCAAGCACACCCAATGACCGTAGTCGTCCGCCAGCCTCAGCCTTCATCTTTGAACAATGAATTCTCGCAGGTATCACAAGGTCAGCAATGGATATCCTCTCCACCAAGGTGTGTGAACAGTTATAAAACTTTCTAGTATTATAAATTAATTCACAATAATCATGTTCTAGGATGCATTTTTGTGAATAAAAAATGTTTTGGAACACAAAAACTTGAAGAAATTTTGTACCACATATGCGGAAATGTACTTTGCAAAAGTCTTGAACAAATTCAATCATGAAACAGGTATTTATAAAAAACTTGAGTCGACCGGGTCGTTCGAACGACATGCAAATTCGTTCAAACGACATCAAGATGTGGTTAAAACGATGTGTTCATGTGGTTAGAAGGACATCAAAAGGTGGTTAGAACGACATGTCCATGTGGTTAGAACGACTGAAGTGAAAAATAAAATTTTAAAAACTCCACTTAAAGTAAACTTAGAAATCATATTTTTTAAAATGAAAAGCCAAGTTCGTATTTTGAAAAAAATTAAACATCCCAAGCATATTTCCATGAATAATTCAAACTCTAAATAATTTTATACCTTTTTGCGATGTTGGGAAGTCTTCAAACTTGGAGATGCTTGAGTTCAGTTCGTCTACTCGGTGCATAATCATTTGTAATTGGATACACCAAACTAGCCTAACACTATACTATGAATAATGATAGAAAAATTGGTCTTACAAATTTTTCTTGTAATCATTATGATTATTATTAAATGAAATAAAATGTTTTTCCTTTTTGTTTTTGTTTTTCCTGAAATTTGTGAATTAGCAATTTTCTGTTATGGCATGATTTGGATACCTAGATGTTTGTTTAGGAATGAATTAAAATTGGGTTTAATTGATTTAATTTAAAATTGACAATTTATTAAATTAGGTTTAATTAGAATTTATGAATCACCGCACAATCGATATCACATAAATTTGACTCTAGCAAGTGGTGTTATAGCGGGTTCCACTAATTTACTGTGTTTGATCTTGTTTACCTGCTTTTGGGGTGATTTTTTTCATCGCTCATGTGATTATATTTTTCTCTCTCGATGGATTCTCCTTGTTTCAATGATTTAAATAGTTTGAATTTGATGTTTGCAAAAGGAATTTAATTTTTTGAAAAAGAAAATTCTCATTTTAAATCTGTTATGAATATTTTGCAAACAGTTCAAAATCAAAAAGATTTTTATTGTGAGAAATTTGTTGATTTGGACCATAACTTTAATGCTTTAAAATTGTCCAAAAATGAGAGTCGTGAAAGATTCCTATTTTTAGAAAAAAGAATTGGAGGACTTTAAAAATTCTAGGGTTTGTGTTTGTGCCAAAGAGGATAAAAATATTTTAATGGATGACTTTTTGCCAGATGAGAAGGCTCTTAGGGAAAAGTTTGTTTCATTGAGGGGGAGAGAGTTACCCTTTTAGTAATTGTTAAAAATTTCAAAAAGGTGTCCCTAAAATTGAAAGAGTCTAATTCTTTGTTTGAGTAAAAAAAATTGTAGTTGAAAAATAATTTAAAAGACTCGAGTATTTTGTGTTGTGATGGCAATGGCTCACATTATTATCATGTTTCTAGTGTTAAAGCCAAAACCATTTTTTGTTTTAGAGGGTCATCCAAGTTCAAGGATGTTAGAAAATCTCACACCATATGAACCATTCCCCCTGTCTACACATATTCACACTGTGGTAGGAAAGGTCACCTTATGTGTTTTTATTTTGATCTTCAAAAAGGTCATAGGAATTTGAAGTCTAGTGTTTCCATGGTTCCCAAAATCCCTATCTGACGTTTCACATATATTTGGGCTAGAAAATCACTTTTAGAGTCGCTAGATGGTGAACTAGTTGATTCTCACATGCTTGCACATGATTCGTCTCTTATTATATCATATAGTTAATTTCTTGCATGATTGGTTTGTCATACGCTAGTTGTGCTTCATGATATTTGTTTTCTAGTGTTATGACATGTGTACCTTTTGTATTATATTTTTCTTTTATTGAGTCATATTTGAAAATTACAAAAATATTTTTGGTTTTATATATTTTTTTAAATAGAAAATATTTTGTTTCTAAAAAAATATTTGAAAAAATCCAAAATTTTTTTCTGTTCTTTATGTATTTTATTTTTACCCATTTGTGGGGGCATATTGTTGTGTTTGAATAGAATTCACTACGCAATTTCCATGTGGATAGGACAGTTGGTTATGTCTTTAGATACTTGAATTGATCTTAACCATGTTTATGGAGTTGTTTCGACATTGACTTTCTTTATGGATTCGACTTTGGGTATGCCTCCACACACATATGCACGAGATTATTGAATTTTAACTTCATGATGTACATTTGATCTTGGTGAGATGTTCTCTAATCAATCTTTTCATCTAAATATTTGTTTGATTATGGAGGATTTATGTAGGTAAGAACCGTTGCTCGGGAGGATTTGTTTTGAATTGAAAATATGATGAGTAAAAATGGTAAAGGGCTATGAAAGGAACACTTATCTTTTATGATTAAGCCACCATTTAAATCGGACCTAAAAAAGTGTGGCATAGTAAAAATATCGAAGGTCTAAGGATGTTTAAAAGAATCCGAAAAAACTAAGGCAATAAAAATAAAAATATGCCAAAAGAGGAAAAATTTGTTTAGTGTGATATATTCATTCAGAAGAAAAGAAAACAAATATTTTGAGGGAGTTTCGAAGGGAATATCAACGGGTTTGAACAATGACAATGTATCCTAGTTAAGATTATTTTTTCATGACGATATTGATTTGTAGAACCATTAAAATTCTATGCTTCTATGCATTGTGTTTGTTTTGTTCATTAAGTTAAACTTTATTTGTCACTAAAGGATAAAACTTAGTTTGGTAAAGTTTTATGGTCAATTAGAACTTCTTGAACAAATTTGAGTGTTTGGGTTGTAATTATTTTATTTCTAGTTCACACCCACTCATTCCATTCCACACGTTTGTAACACCCCGTGTGTTCGAAGACATTAGAATTTAATCTTTGTGGTGAAATAAATTTATTTTATTAGGAGTCTCGGATGAAAATTTAGAGTGCACGGTGGCCGTGGGATGGGTCGAGAGAGTCAGAATGACTGTCTGGGGTTGAATTTGGGTTTCGAAGTATTCATGATCTAGTTTGACCCGAATATGGGTAAACGAGTTGGGAGTTGTTAGAGATGAGGGTTATTTAGTCTTAGAAGAGTTAGGCTAATATCATTTTGATAAAACACTGGAGAGAGAGAGAGAGACAACAAAGGAAGAAGGGGAAGAGAAGAAAAGAGGAGAAAACTTGGAGCTTTGGAAATTTTCGGCTCAAATATATGGATTCAAGGAATATTCAACCTATAAAACTTTTAAGCAAGTGATTAAACTTGCTAAATTATTGTGTGTGAGTTATCACATAATTTTGTTGGTGATTTGGTTGATTTTGAGCTTGAATAGTTAAACCTTAAAATTTGTTGTTAAGTTCTTGAATTTGAAGATATATATACATATATGTGTTGGTTAGTTGATGAAAATGGGTGGGGGGGGGGGGGGGGGGATAATATATGGGATGGGTTTTGATGTTAGGATATTGTTGGGGTGAATTATAATTGGGTTTTAGATATGTTGGGAAAATCTTGTAAAGTTTAGAACTAATGGTTTTGAGTATAAATCTCATAGGATTAAAGCTGCACAGCACCGGACTGGTCCGGGTAGAAGACCATCGGATCGGTTCGTTTTATCATTATGGACCAATTCATTTTAAGAGGATATCGGATCGATACGGTCATCTAAAGTTTGATGTTATTTCTAAGGGATCGAACCGGTTCATTTTTGGGGACCTTCGGTTCGGTCCGATCATTGCAATTTGTAAATTCTTGTGTTCCTCTTTTCTAATTGGGTTTAGAGCTTGGAAAACCTCTAATATGATACAATAGGTACGTTTTTGAGACAAACGTTGGGTGTATTACATGACATAATTGTCGAGTTACATCGAGGATATTATGGAGGTATATTTAGGAATTTAACATATCGAATCCTTTCATAAATTCTCCGGATAGTAGGAATTTATTTCACGCTGAGTATGAACAGGATGCGAGAGGAATATCGTGTGTCCTTAGTGTTGTTAAATTGGGTGACTATTCATATCATAAGTGAGATGGATTAGTAAGTTTCAATTAAGGGATTGAATAATAAAATGAATTGGGAAGGTATGCGAGAGTGTTTGGTTAGTATATGAGATTTATCTACATATAGCTAGATTCATTATATATATATATATATATATATATATATATATATATATATATATATATATATATATATATATATATATATATGGCGTGAATGTATATACCTTGTGTGATGGTTTGCATCTATGATGTGCACGTGTATATGTTTCTGGTGTATATATATATATATATATATATATATATATATATATATATATATATATATATATATATATATATATATGTATGGTGCATACCCCTCTAGTGCTATTATGGGAAGTTGCGCGATGGGGGTGAATCCCTCTGGCTTGAGGAGCAGGGAAACTATAGTCCCCAGGTCATAACATTCATTATTTCACCGTGCGCGAGGTAGGGGTAAGACGTCTTGGGTATGATTCATCTTACCTTTAGGTGAAGAACTATGGCCGCTTCCCGTACCCTTGCGATTTGGTTTATACCAAGTCGGTGTGAGAGTCCGACCACCGGTAACCCAGGATCATATGTGAGAAATTCCCTAGAAGATGATAACATTGTATATACAGTTAGTATACATATATTATGTGTGTTATGTATGTGTACTTTTTAGAGAATGATAAATTATGTACAATACGTGCGGATAATATTATACAAGATTTATAGATATTGTGTGATATCTTAATATTATAACTAAAGCAAGTTATAAATATGTGTATTATGTTTTGTCAATTTGTAGCATGAGAGTGGATGAGCATGCTCTTATGTCGATAGATGGGAAGTAAGGGGTACGTACTATGGACTGAGGGCCTAACATATTCTCACGACCGACAGTGTTAGGTGGTAATGTATCGAGGGCTTCCTTATTTGGATTTCACTTTTCGAGACGTCCCATGCACAAAACTTAGCGCAATGTTGGGCGTGGGGAGATGTTCGGTCCAGTCCTTAGTACTTCGATTTATGTGAAATAGTGGGAGAATATTAGTAGCATTAATGATGATGTGTGATATCTTATGCTAATAACTTGTGAAAGTTAATAATTAGAAATCGATAAACTTATAATTTAGATATATTAATGTACAAGTTGGGGCGTAAAATTAGGAGACGATAGAAGAAGAAGATAAAGGATATGTTTTAGATCTAGTGGGTTATGCGAACGTGGTTATGCATAGAACTTTGTTTTTCTCACAATGTAGAGGGAACAAGGGAATTCGAAAATACAAACAAAAAATAAAATATGTCAACCTTGAAAATACTCTTTATGATGTTTTAAAGTAATAAGGAATTTCGATTTTTGAAAAGAGGAGGAAAATGATCTATTTATAGGATTTCAGAAAAATTCTTATCCGCTTTACGCACGATTTTAAATATTATGCAAGAATACGCATACCCGTGCACCTGGGTCAAATCTTGATCATGCAAACAGTGTCATGCATACGATTCCAAATGGGACCATTAACGGTATACACAGCATATCAATATCAAAATCACTTCTCAGACCTTTAAAAATCCATTTATGAAAAACGTGCAAATGTGTGAATAGATAATAACATTCAATCATAAAACTAACAAAATTAATATATCTTCAAATAGATAATGAAAATCTTGTGATGTAGAGTTGATTTAGTAGACCTTCAAATCCCTAAAAGTCTATATAGTCTAAATGCATGAGCATTACTCTACTCAGACATCTCACATATATTTAAGCCTAAGTAGCTTGAATAACGCAAGGATTTTATATGTAATTTAGCCAATGCTTATATAATTACAAATATTTACATTTTCAATAGGCTTGCCTACCATTAGATACCCCTTGGATATTCATGTACCCCCTCGTTTGTAGTGTCCTTACGGGCAGGCAGAGGCTAGACCCTGCCCGCAAGCACCTCATCTCAAATTTTGTTACAAAAGCCCTCTAAAAATTCCAAAAAAAAATCATAAAAAGTTCCAAAAATCAAATATATTCAAAATTCGACAAAAATACACATATATGATAAAAGTCATCGAAATTAAAGATTACACAAATATTCAACAATCATCAAATATGTTAAAAAATATCTCAAAATAATTCAAAACCTTTCAAAATATTCTTATATCATCACACATATCTTACGAAGCCCTTTCATACTTTTTAAGCCCTCGGAGGAGACCGCGACCCTTAGGATTAAGTCACGATGCCCATATTGGTCGCATATATTTTGGTCGTCAAAATAATTAATGAAATAAGCATGACTTAATTAATGTTTACGGGAGATACGCGAAAGGAGACATTTACTCACTCTGTGAAAAACCCTCTCCCTCAATATAAGATGCTTAATAAGGAAAGTGGACATGTATGTTTATATTGAGCATATAATTAATAGCTAAGCCCTCCCTCTTAGGGAAATATAATTATGTATAAGGGTTCCCCAAGTTTTCTTTTAAATTGCATCATGGGAAAGGTCATTCAGATTTCTTCTTATTTCGAACTATTGTAGTTAATAGATAAAAGAAAAATACATTTAGTTCGGGACAACTCAAACTAATGACGTAGTTCTAGCAAAAAACACAATAATGAGATACAAATTATCCTGCTGTTGAATAATGATACATAGTCCTTTACCCGAATGGATTACCTTGTTTTGAAGAAATCTAATTAAAGAAGAACTGGACATTAGGATCATACGAGAGATCAAATAGAGGATAAACATGGTGTGAAACATGGCATGCACAACAAATGTGATCATGAACCTCGAGCACTAAATACAAATCATTTGTTCAAGCGTATCGACATTGGGTGACAATTTTAATTTTCATATTCATGGTCGTTAATCTTAAGTACAAAAATTATAGGCATAGAAATGTTAAATAGCATCCTCATTATATTCGATAAATTTAAGACACAAAAAGTGCATGGTTTTGTCCTTACAGAGCCATCATGACGCCCTCATGTGTCATGTTTTTCCTTCACTTTGGGAGAAATCAATTTTTAGGGGACTTGTGGAGTAGTTCACATCTCGTTTAATCATCAATAGCAAGGACACCAATGTGCATTCATAATTATTATGCATTTTAATTCACTTGATAAAATTATTTTCAAACCTCGGGCTCTGACCCATTTATATCTTTTCTCTTGCTATACATATGTTGTAATATATTATAGGTGTACCATCGCAAGGACACCAATGATGCCTATTCTGTCTAGAGTCCTTGGAGCTGTAGCAGATGCAAAATTTCGTAGGATTTTTGTTGTAGCCGCTTCCTAATTTTTTTGTAAATCTTGTTCAGGACCCATTTTTGTATATCGGGTGTGTAAACCTAAGGGTTGTATATATATGTAGCTCTTTTATGATTTTATCACTGGATGTTGTATTGTCTGTGGCCCGACAGCATATTCGGGTATATCCTTTGTTGTTCATATGTATATATTAACATGTTTTGTAGTTATTATAAATGTTGGTTTGCCGTTTCTTTTATGTTTCTAGAATTTTGGCACCCGTTTATTTTACTATTGGGTAGTTAGTTATGTTTTTATTAGATTCTACAGTTGATGCCGAGAATGATACACTTGAGATTCATGTTTTATCTTAGTATAGGGTTAGCCACCTGTTATTATTTTAAGCGGGGTGTGACAACGTTTGGACACATCGATACTATGCTAATGTGTATGACTTATGTATTTTCTGTCGTGGTTTGTGGTCGTTTATACCTATATATGTGTCCTGAATTTTCTTAGATATATTTTGCATATATTATATATATTATTGCATGTTTTATTTGTGAAATTTGTTTTTGTTTGAAAAATTGAAATTTTTTAAAAATAGTTGGTGTTTTTCTGCCTTTGAGATTATCAATATTGTGGGTACCCTTTCGTCGACAGGTCCAATAAGAGTAGCCGACCAAGCCCAAATGAGAATAAAAGATGCCCAACCCAAATTATGAGTTCTAGATGACAGTTAGAATAAAAAGATATGACCAAGTCCATCACTAAAATCTCGGATGAAATATTCAGGGGATACTGGGCTAACGTGTTATTTACCAACATTCCCTTTTCTGAACGGAATATATTTTGTACCCTTAGTCCAGAGAAAAGGGCATGTGAAAAACTAACTCGAAAGTTACTTAATAAGAATAGTAGACCTCTCCGTGAACGTAGGAAATTGGCCTAACCACGTATATTCTTGCGACGTGTGATTGTGACTGTGATTGCTGCTGTTTCTTTCATATTGGTGATTGTTTTCCTTCATAAATTGTTTATGTTGAGATTTTTGTCACCACAATTGGCGCCGTTTGTGGGAAACAATTGTTTTTCCTGTGAAAACCTTCACCACTAAGAACCAACGATGCCCCATCACAACAGTAATGATCCTCAAGCAGGACATATTAAGCAGTAGCCGAATCCCCCAAGGGTAGGTATGAAATTCTCCATTCAAACCCAAGACTTTGCCAAGAGAGGCAAGTGTCTGAAGAAAGTCAAGGGCCACCCAGGTCTACATAGATCTCTAGGTTAATTGATGCCTACGAGGCCAGACTCCAAGAGTAGGAGGAGGCCACTCGCCAATGGGAGAACGAGAATGCTCAACTCAAAAGGCGACTGGAAAGACTGGAGAAAGAACTCCATCGAAATATAAGGCGACACCACATCAGGACTCCTAGCCCTTAGGTGAGAAAATCTCGCAGTCGAGGAAGAAGCCCAAGAGTGGCTCAGAGAGAACAGATAGACCTAGGTTAGGGGATAATCATTCTGAATATTAACAACCATCTTGTCGGTACAGGAGTCCTGATCGGCTTGATGATGATATAAGAAGTCCGATCCGGAGAGACATGGACTAGTACTCAGCTCATAGTGGTGACAGATCAACAAGGGAGCTAACAAGATGAGATTTCAAAACTCAGATGAATTGCCCTTTTTCAAGGGCAATAGAATAAGAAGAATCCCCGAAGAAGTTCGCGATTCCCAGGTTCAAGATTTACGATGGAAAGACGGACCCCATCGATCATGTTAGGCAAGCCATGACTCTGTAGAGTCATAACGATGCACTCATGTGTCAAATATTTCCTTTGAGCTTACATGATGTGGACCATAAGTGGTTTTAGAATATACCTCACCGATCCATTCAGAGTTTTAAATCTCTGGCCGAGATATTTACAGCTCACTTCATTACGAGCAATTCCCATCCGAAGAGGATGGATGCTTTGCTTACTATAAAGAAAAATCCATATGAAAACCTCAGAGAGTAAGCGAAGAGGTATTAGGAAATGTTCAATGAAGTCGAGGATTGCTCGGAGCATGTCTCCATAGCATTCTTCAAAATAGGCTTGCTAGCTCTTGCTTCCTGGACCAGTCCTTAACCAAGAAGGAGGCCATAACCATTGATGACTTGATGGCCCGTATTGAGAAATACACTAAAGTCAAGGATGTGATCCATCTTAATGCAAGGGAAAATGGTCATGCGAATGCTAAAAAAGTGCCCGAGAAGACTGAACCGCCGAAGAAAGGGAATAATAATGGGGGAAAGAATGGCTCTAAGAATGGAAATATGAACGATGCTTCAAAGGTATTTTAGGATGCAAACACAATCTTCAAGGATCCAATCTATAAGATTCTTACAGAGATCAGGGATGAGCCATTTATCAAATGTCCGTGGAATATGGGAGGATATCCTTCCAAGTAGAATAATGCACTAAGGTTCGCATTCGACAAGGAGGACAAGCATTTAACTGAACACTGTAAATCCCTAAAGTCTCACCTCAAGGAGTTGGTCCAAGTCGAGCATCTTAATGATTTTATATAGAAAAAGATAGATAAAGCAACAACGAATGGTGAGTAGAGGCCCAACAATGTCCTCGAGGAGGATATTAGCCATGGATTTACAATCATATATAGGGTGTCAGACCTCAAATAGATTCAAGTAAATAAGGCTCGAATGGAAAGTAAGAAGATTATTGCAGTCAACCAGACATTCCAGATTGACCATAGTTAGTCTCAGGCTGGAAAGCGTCGGCGACCAGAGGATTTCGATTACAATAAGCATATTGTTTCACACATGAATATTTGGTGGGAGTGATAACCCTTCATCATGACACACTGGTCATTAAACTCAGGATATCCAATTGGGATGTCGAAAGGTTGATCGTCAACCAAGGTAGCTCATTCGAAGTAATGTACCTCGAATTATTCAGGAAGTTGAAGCTAAGCATAACCGATCTCAAGGAAGCCACTGTTCCATTAGTCGACTTTGCTGGGAAGATCACGATCCCTCTGGGAATGATCGTACTACCAGTCATGGAAGGAAACATCTTAAAATTGATTGAGTTTCTTGTTGTTCATATTAAATCTCCATACCAAGCCATCCTCGTCTAGGTATGGCTCCATGTAATGAAGGTCGTTCCATCGACCTATCACTAGAACTTGAAGTGTGTAACTGATTGAGGAGTAGTTGAGATCCATGGAGACCAGGCTATGGCATGGAAGTGTTTCATCGTGGCCATACGCCCTAAACATGAGAAGAAAGTGGGATAATCAAAAGGCAAGGAAGAAGCCCAGGAGGGGTTAATGCCCTCCAAGTAGAATTTAAGGTATGGTTAAATAGGAATGGAGGAGACTAGGTTCCTCCACTCTAAAAGGGTCGTTGAATACCTGAAAGAGGTCACAGAAGGGAGTAGCTCAACTGAAAATAAGTTTATAATTGGCACCTCCTTGACAGATCGTGAGAAGAAAGAACTAGTTACCCTTCTCCGGAGAAACTTGAATGTTTTTGCATTGGAGCCCTAAGAGCTGCCTGGGACTGATCCCAGTATTGGTTGTCATTGATTACATGTACACCCAACCTTCAGGCCAAGTACACAGAAGGCTCGTCGAACATCCCAGGAGAAGGCTAAGGTAGTAAAGAAGGAGGTCGAGAAGCTACTAGATGTAGGGTCCATACGAGAAGTTCAGTTCCCTAAATGGTTATCCAACCCAGTAGTAGTTCTTAAGAGCAATAGAAAGTGGAGAGTTTGTATCGACTTCACCAACATCAATAGAGCATGTCCCAAAGACAGTTTCCCCTTCCAAAGATTGATCAACTAGTCGATGCTATAGCAACACATGATAGGATGAGCTTTTTATATGCGTATTGTGGATACCACCAAATCCCCCTTCACGTGCTAGATTAAGATAAAACCTCCTTTATAACCGCAGTTAGTTTATATTTCTATAAAGTTATGCCTTTCGTCCTTAAGAATGTAAAAGAGACTTATCAGCGGCGAGTCACAAAGATGTTCAAAGACCAGGTGAGGGATACTATGGACGTTTACATCAATGACATTCTCGTTAAGAGCAAACTCAAGGATGACCTCCTTTCTGACCTGGCAAGGACCTCCAAATCCTCAGGAAGTATCGAATGAAACTTAACGCAAGTAAGTGTTCTTTCGGTGTCTAGTCAGGAAAATTCCTTGGATACTTGGTCAGTAAGAGAGGAATAGAGGAAAACCTCTACTAGATCGACGCTATCAATAAAGTTCATCCCCCTCAAATAGTAAGAGATGTACATAAGCTTATAGAAATGCTAGTCGCGCTCAATCGGTTTATTTTTAAGTCTTCATAACGGTGTCAACCGTTCTTTCAATTGTTAAAAAGAAATAAAGGAGTAACATAGGATGAAGACTGCTCGAGAGATTTAGAATAACTCAAGGTTTACCTTAGTAGGCTTCCTTTGCTAGTAATCCCTAAGGTAAATGATGCATTGTACCTCTACTTAGCAGTGTGAGACCATGTTGTAAGCTCTACCTTGGTATGTGAAAGAGAAGGAAGCCAGCATCCAGTCTACTGCGCAAGTAAAACTCTTTTGGAAGCCGAGCAGAGATAACTTCCATTGGAGAAGCTCTCCTACGCACTAGTGATAGTCTCAAGGAAACTGAAGCATTATTTTGAGGCTCACTCCATTATCATAGTTACTTCACATCCCCTCAACACTGTTCTGAGGAAAGCAGATTTCTCTGGCCGACTATCAAAGTGGTCAGCTGAGCTCGAAAGGTTTGATATTCACTTCAACTAAGAACAGCTATCAAGGGGTAATTCCTGGACGATTTCATTACTGAGTTCACAGGGGATCAACCTTGCGATCAGCCCGAGAGTAGTCGTTCAAGGGAAGTCATAAATGTTTGGACATTATACCTTTATGGAGCCTACAACTCAAGGGGGAAGGAGTAGGTGTCATGATAGTAACTCTTGAGAATATAATACTCGAGCAGGGAATCAGTCTTGGATTTCAAGCCTCCAACAACGAGGCAGAATACGAGTTGCTGATCGCTGAACTATGTAAAACACATATGCTAGGGGCGAGGCACCTTCAGGTCTTTGGTGATTCATAAATAGTTTCCAACTGAATAAACGATGACTTGAATGCAAATGATGAAAGGATGGAAGCTTATCTCGCCATTGTAAAGGGATTAATGGACAACTTTGATCAAGTAGATGTTCAGTAATCCCCTAGGGAACAGAACAACCATGAAAATACCCTAGCAGCTCTAAGCTTAGCAATAGACTCCAACTTGAGAAGGACAATCCAAATTGATTTCCTTGCGTAACCCAACATTTATCAGGCTACTGAATTATAGGACCCCGAGCAAATTCTTTATATTAAAAAATCTCTGAGCTGGATGGATCTTGTTATAGATTACTAACGAAATAATAAATTAGCAAGTGATAGGAAGATAACTCATCAAATAAGAGTCAAGGCCGCTCGCTTTCACTTATCTCCTGAGGGAAAGTTGTATAAGAGATCCTTCAATGGCCCCTACCTCCAATACGTTCATCCACAGGATGTCGAGCCAGTTTTGCACAAGCTTTATGCAGAAATTTATGGAAGTCACGCAGGAGGAAGGTCGATAGACTTTAGAGCAATAAAGGAAGGACACTGGTGGCCGTACATGCATAAGGACGCTGGAGTTTACATTTGGAAGTGTAAAAAATCACAAAAACACTCACCCATGGTCGACCAACCTTCCAATGACCTCAAGTCATTAACCAGCCCGTGGCCCTTTACCCAGTGGAGTTCTACCTACTGCGGCAGGCAACCGAAAGTATCTGTTGGTTTCTATAGACTACTTCACTAAGTGGATAGAGTAAGAAACCGTAGCAAACATTAGGGACACAGACATGATAAGGTTTATATGGAAAAACATCATTACCCGCTTAGGCATACCAAGGACACTCATTACTGACAACGGGATATAGTTTGAGAGTGTCCCCTTCAAAAGTTTCTGCAATAATTATGGAATCAGTAATTACTTCATCTCTGTAGTGTATCCATAGAGCAATGGTTAAGCTGAGGCTTCCAATAAAACAATTATCAATGGACTAAAGAAACACCTGGAACGGGCCAAAGGAGCTTGGGTGAACGAATTTCCCCACATCCTCTGGGCCTATCGCACCACCTCAAGGAAATCAACTAGGGAAACACCCTTTGAACTTACATATAGAATATAAGCAGTTATTCCACTAGAAGTTGGCCTCCCTACCATAAAGTCTGCATTAGTCGACCAAGGCCACAATGATGAAGCGTTGCTCTATGAACTTGACTTAGCCGACGAGCGGTGAGAATTGGCTCTAGTTAAGTTGGAATCTTATCGGCAACATCTGGCCAGATAATACAATTAGAAATTCAATCCAAGGAAACTCCAGGTTGGAGACTATGTCCTAAGGAAAGTTCTTGGTAGTGATGTGAGACCATCATATGGCAAGCTAGGACCTAACTAGGAAGGATCATTCAAGGTGATAAGGGAAAACCTACAAGGAGCCTACCACTTGGAAACGTTGGAGGGTAGGGAGATACCAAGAGCTTGGAATGAGTCCAACCTAAAGAAATTTTGCTTATGGATTTCTTTATGCACCATTAGTTTAGGTAAATTTTCATTTACAAATTAATGTTGCTCTATGTTCCTGACTTTGATCAATAAAACTCGATTGAGCTTGGAATTCTATATATCTTCGTTGTCTCGAGTATATTTTATTATATCCACCCTTTCTAAGTTACAGGCTTCACTCTTTTAACATATATTATAAAGAGCATGGATTACAGTAAGTTGGTTAACTTGATCCAGTCGAAAGTTCTCTTGAGATAGTCTCTTGTGATTGTATCACAGTGGTTGTGTTTATAGCAGCTCAACTTCTCTAAAGCATAGCTAGAAGGGTTGACATATAATAACCCTCCTCAGGCCTTTATTAATAACACAACTAGCCTCTTATGTTGCTCCGACAACAAACGAATATGTCCAGGGGACCCTTAGGCAATATTTCTTACTCAAGTTGGTCACCAACATAGCTTGGCTCAAAAACCCTGCTCGGACAGATTGCCCATTGATCAAGTGTATCCTCACCATCGCCCGACTTAGGCATAAGGCAGTGTGACGATACGACCTAAAAGGTAAAGTGAGGTGGAATGGTATGCCTATGGCATATTGGGCTGGGGGAATACTCATTTGAAAATATACTCTAAGTCATATTTAGTCGGCAACTGCCCAAAACATAAAATTTTATTGCTAAAGATTACACAATTACACGTACAATAGTGATAAAATAAAAAATAAATTAGATCCTAAGAGGGACCAAGTCACTGAGCAAGGTAATTAGCCACTCGCGCCCTACGACCATCGTCTGGATAAGGGGCAAACTCCTCCTCGACCTCTTCTGGGCTTGACTCTAGCAGCTGCCTTGGGATTACATCTATTGGGATCCAACGGTCATCCTTTATAAATGGATTTGACTCCAAAGACGAGGGAAAGGTATAAAAAAAGCATATTTTGACTTAACCTAAATTAGTGCCATAGATTTGGTTTATTCTATGGACACCATTTACAATCTTCCAAACATTGGGAGAACACTGGGGCTAAGACTATATCGAAATACTGGAAGAAGTGTAAGATTTGGGAGAAAAGATAAACTCCCTTGATATGACAAAAGAAGTGAATTCGGTGGCCATCCTCAATGTCGCGAACATTACGAGGAACAGGGAAACACTCAATATCCACCTAACCAGGAATATTATAACATTTCCTAAATTCTACCAGAGATTTCTTATCTATCCTATCCATGAGCAAACCCTAGCTACAGTAGAAAGAAAACTGATGAAAGGAAATACAGAAAAGAAGGGACTGAGAACTTACGAATTAGGTATCAAGCTAGGAATGATGAGAGACCACAGGCCAATGAAGATGAAAAGCAAGAAATAGTTTTCAAACGACGAAGAATGAGCTTGAAGGAAAAAATAAGCTTGAGAGTGAAAGATAATTTGAAAGCAAGAGGAAACATAGAGTAAAAGTTGAAAAGTGGATTGTTTGAACGCCTCGGTTTACACTCCTCAATGATAGTGAACGATAATAAAATAATATTTTTTGCTCAAAACTATTGCAGAATGACGATTCACTCCCATCTCAATCTTAAAATAACAACAGTACCATCAGAAGCAGGCCAGAAGCGCCATTTAATTTTTTTTTATCCCAATTGCTGCCCTAAAATTTTAGGGGAAATTGCAGGTACCCTTTCGTCGACTAGGACCATCAGAGTAGTTGGCCAAGCCCAAATGAGAATAAAAGGTTCACGACCCAAATTATGAGTTCTAGATGATAGTAAGAATAAAAATATATAGCCAAGTCCATCCCTAAAATCTCGGATGAGATATTCAGGGGATACTGGACTAACGTGTTGGTTACCAACACTCTCTTTTTCTGAATGAAATATATATTGTACCCCTGGTCCACGACAAATGGCATGTAAAAAACTAACTCTAGAGTTACTTAATACGAAGAGCAGACCTCTCCAAGGATGTAGGCAATAGGCCGAACCACGCATATTCTTGTGTTGTGTGATTATAATTGTGATTACTGTTATTTCTTTCATATTGGTGATTATTTTCCTTCATAAATTGTTTGTGTTGAGAATTTTGTCACCGCAATTACATGTTCTTGATTTACATTTTTTTTATGATATCTTTTCTTCGACGTGATGCTCTGTATTTCATGTTTATTGTCACTACTTCTTTTTATATTTGTCTATTTTGATAAGACAAGGGGGGAGAGAAAATTAAAGTCGTGTTTTTTTAGTTTGAATTATGGGGGAGAATTTATTTATGTTTACTTTGTTTCAAACTCGATGCGTCAAGAAGGTATATGTTTGTTGTCCATGTGTGTAAGTAACTATTTGTAGATTTCAAGACACACGGATGAAGAGAAAGTTTGGAAAAGGGAAGAAGATGAAGTTTGAAGGCAAAGAGACTTATGCCATTCCGTTGTAGGGTTGGGAATGATGCTAGTACTTTTTGTAATTTGTAATAGGAGATTTTGATTTTAATTTAGTGTTCGGATAATTGTTTGTTTTGTACCAGAATAGACTTGTAAGAATTTTTTTTTTGTCACTGTTCATAATATATCATTAGGCTAGTTGGCTTATCCCATTACAAATCATTATGCACCGAGAAGAAAAATCGATCTCAAGCATCTCCAAGTTTGAAGACTTCCGGACATCCCAAAAGGTATAAGACGATTTAGAGTTTGAATTAATTCATGAAAATATGTTTGGGATGTTTAATTTTTATCAAAAAATGAACCTGGCTTTTTGTTTTTAAAAATATGATTTCTGAATTTACTGTAGGCAGAGTTTTTAAAGTTTTATTTTTCGCTTCAGTCATTCTAACCACACTAAGATGTCGTTCTAACCACATGGACATGTCGTCCTAACCACATCTTGATGTCGTTCTAACCACATCTTGATGTCATTATAACCACATGAACATGTTGTTCTAACCACATCTTAATGTCGTTTGAACGACTTTGCATGTCATTCGAGCGACCCCTCCTACTTAAGTTTTTTTATAAATAACGTGTTAAAGGTTTTTCCCTTTTGGTTGTTTTTTCCTGAAATCAGTGAATTTGCAATTTTCTGTGATGGCATGATTTGGACACCTAGATGTTTTTTTAGGGATTAACTGAAATTGGGTTTAATTGATTTAGTTTAAAATTGACAATATATTAAATAAGGTTTTAATTGGAATTTTTTAATCACCGCACAATCGATATCACATAACTCTAAATTTCACAAATAAGACAACATACGGGGCACACAAATTTACCATAAGTTAACTAGATTTGCAAAAGTCAGAGAGCACATAATTTACCCTTTCGGATCTTCACTCCACTTTCTAGAAGATTGAATTTTATTTTAATTTTTCAACTCCGGAATCTCAATATTTTGGGGCTTTTGTCATAAACTGCACAATTTGGATCACTTCTTCAATTGTATTTTAGCGTTTATCTTTAGACTTTTTTGCAGAGGGTTTCAGTTTTTGAGTGCATATTATCTTCCAAATAGAGTGTCATCGAAGTTTATCTTATATTCATACTTTATCGGTATTAAACTTATACTTTAACGGGGGGGGGGGGGGGAATGATTCATGTACAAGATTAGATGTTCACAAGACTTATACATCACAATGACTCGAATAATTCCCGACAAACAAGTGCAATCCTCTAATCTAAAAAATTCTCAATCAAGATACCCATTTTACACTTGGGTTTACCCTTTAAATTAGTAATTTTCCCTAATATCCAAATACCCCAAATATCAATCTCCATCAATTAAATTCGTAAGAATATATCTCTATTCAATTAGTACTTGAAAACTATAAGTGGAAAAATCCTAGCCCTAGGCCTAAGAACCAAAATTCCAAACTAAATACACAAAGACTCAAACTATGCCATATCGGATACCACCGGTTGATCAATGTCCTATGATAACAAAACACATTTAAAAGATAATTCACGTGTTCAACCTATTCCCATTCCCTGGGTCAATGAGCGAAAGATCCTATTTGTCCAACTCAACAAATTAAAGTGACAAATACACCCTCAAAATATTTTCACAGATGTTATGTCGTTTTTTTTAAACCATCAAATTTGTAAAAGTCCATAACTTCAAATCTAAAAATCCAAAATTCACAAAATTTATATATTTGGAATCTACTCGTCGAGATCTATTAAACAACACACATATTTAATTTTTTTTGACGAAAAAATCGAAACAAATTAATTTACTGTTTTTGTAAAACCTCCATTTTTTTCAGGAAAGACTCCATTTTTTACCCGAAAAAGCTCGTCTTCTTCAGCTCGAGCGATGGTGTTACTGACGCGGACAAGAACAAATAAAGAAATAATTCCAATTGGTAAAACCAATTTGAATCAATAAATGACACTAGCCTTGAATTATCTATTTTTTATTAAATATTTATTAAACAGAACCAATTGGTAAAACCTATTTTTTTTTAAAAAGGTTCAAGAGATTAAAAAACTTTTTTATATATTTATATACGATCATTCAAACTTTTCAATTAATTAATAATACTTCTACACGTAATAATGTAGATGCATTTATAATTGTAATGGTAGTGTGACATATACGAGCCTATTGAAATATGTAAAAACATGGGTTCTTATTGTTAATTAATAAAGATAAAAGAATATTTCACCATCTTTCCTTTTTGTTTTTGGTTTATTTTTTCTATCTTTCATGTATCAGTAATATGACTTCGCACACAAGATCCAAACAAGCCAAACATGCGAGTTCTTCAATTTGAAACCTACACAAAACATCCACGATGTTGACTAGCATTTAAACCTAATCTACATCGAAGCGGAGGGGAAGGTAATGAATGTTTGAACTTTAAAAGTTAAACATACATACCCATACACACCATTGGACATAGAATGACACACAAGCACTTCTTGATTATTACACACACGGTGTTATACATTCACATACATCAACACTAATATTCACCTTCAAATAATAGGATTTTTTTAATTTACTACATTACTAATTCTCAATTGTAAATTTAATACAAATTTATCAGTTTATTAGACTTTAATATATTTTTCGTCGCTAAATGTTCCAAAAAAACACTTGTGGTGGCGAAATTTTCACATTTAGTGACAAAATAAACTGATAAAGTTATATAGTAAAATTGAAAATAAAATATTATTAATGTATTAACGTAAAAATAAATAAATATTACTACCTTTATCTTATAGGACTTATTTGAACAGAAATATTTTTCATGGAACTTGTTGGAACAAAAAATATGATTTTTTTTAGGGCTAGTAGTTACCGAGTCTCATTCACTTGGTAAATGAGGGAAGAGATACTTTAACTAAGTTCATGGTGTCAAAGATCCTATTTTCCCAACTCAATAAATTAAAATGACAAGTACACCATCAAAATATTTTTCAAAATTGTTATGTCGTTTTTTTTAGGGAAAAAAATCAAACTTTAAAAGTCCATAACATCAAATCTATAAATCCAAAATTCGTAAAATTTATATATTTGGAATCTACTCCTCAAGATCTATAAAACAACACCCATATTCGATTTTTTTTACGAAAAAACCAAACGGATAAATTTGCTGTTTCTATAAAACCTCCATTTTTTTCTGAAAAAATTCTATTTTTTACCGGCAAAAACTTCTCTACTTCAGCTCGAGCGATGATGCTACTGACGCGAACAAAAAAAAATAAAAAAATAATAAGAATTGGTAAAACCAATTTGACACAATAAATGGCGCTAGCCTTGAATTATCCATTTTTTTTATTACATATTTATTAAATAGAACCAAGTGGTAAAACCTATTTTTTTTAAAAGGTTCAAGAGATTAAAAAGCTTTTTATATATTTATATATGATCATTCAATCTTTTCAATTAATTAATAATACTGCTGCACTTGATAATGTAGATGCATTTATAATTGTAATGGTAGTGTAACATATACGAGCCTATTGAAATATCTAAAAAAACATGGGTTCTTATTGTTAATTAATAAAGTTAAAAGAATATCTCACCATCTTTTCCTTTTTTTAGATCACGTACTTTTAAGACTATCAAAATATTTTTCAAAATTGTTATGTCACTTTTTTAGGGAAAAAACATTAAATCTTTAAAAATTCATAACTTCAAATCTACAAATCCAAAATTCACAAAATTTATATATTTGGAATCTACTCATCAAGATATATAAAACGACACCCATATTCGATTTTTAATGTAGATGCATTTATAATTGTAATGGTAGTGTAACATATACGAGCCTATTGAAATATCTTAAAAAAAGAAAAACAGGGGCTCTTATTGTTAATTAATAAAGTTAAAAGAATATTTCACCATCTTCGCACACAATATCCAAACAAGCCAAACATGCGAGTTCTTCAATTTGATACCTACACAAAACATCCACGAAGGTGAGTGGCATTTAAACCTAATCTACATCGAAGCATAGGGGAAGGTAATGAAGGTTTGAAGTTTAAAAGTTAAACATATAACAATTGTATTGATCGTTTCTCTCTTTTCCCAGTTCCATTTCAGAAGAAACTTCCATGTCACAATCTCTTTCACACGTACATAAACATACACACCCATACACACCATTAGACATAGAATGACACACAAACACTTCTAGATTATTACACACACAGTGTTATACATACACATTCATCAACACTAATATTCACCTTCAAATACAGACACACCCACACACAGACAAAAAATTTCCTATAAATATCATCAAATTGTTATCGTTAGAAGCACCACAACTCACATTTATATACATAGAGAGAGAGAGAGAGAGATGACAGACAAGGGAGCGGGGAAAAGCAAGGCCGATGGGGAGACCTACGAAAGATTTAAACGGAAGAGTGGGATAATAAATCCGCCAAAGAAGAAAATGGTGCAGGAGATGATGTTCGAGTACATGAGGGACTCAGCTGCTTCTGCTATTACCAAATTGAAGAACAAGTCCAAGGTCAAACCTGCAGATGATGGCTCATCTTAGCTAATCTCCCATTCTCTTCCGTCGTATACATATAAACATATATCTGTGTAATGTTATTGTGATTTTCCTGTTGTTGTATGATCCATTAATAAATGAAATTTCCTTCAATTCGTTTTCATGTATTGTGTGCTACACGTTACATTCAAATTCCAAATACAGTTACTACAACCACCGCTCAAACTTGCATGGGTATGGACAGTTGGTAATATCCTACCAGTTCATATACTAAGGGAATATATCTGGCAAATAATGGAATCCCAATCTCTCTCTCTCTCTCTCTCTCTCTCTCTCTCTCTCTCTCTCTCTCTCTATTTACAATCTTCCTCACCAAACTCATGCACCTTTTGTTTATGGATCTCTCTCTATTTACAATCTTCCTCACCAAACTCATTCACCTTTTGTTTATGGAATTGAACCACAATAAAATAAGTTTATGGTACAGCTAGTCTTACATAGTAATGGGTCTTAAAATAAAATTTAACATGCTAATAATGAACAGTGATATGATATATAATTAATATCAAATTATATAAATATTGTGTTCGCTAAAATAATCGTAATAATTTTAGCTAAAAAAATGTTGAACTATTTTTTTCAAATTTATAAACATACGGTAATGCAAGCTTTATAACTCTCAAACTACACCTAAACATCTAGGAACGTGACGGATGTTTAAACATGTAGATAGTATTTATTTCATTACTAATTTTTTTCTCACTGTTCCTTAGAAAACTGAAAATGAACAAACTTCTATTTGTACTCACTATTATGTAGGTTTTCATGTGTACTTCCAGCTCTTTCTCTTTATACAAAAAATGAGTAGAAATTACGTGTCTGTCCTTATACCAGCTCAGAAGGGTTGATCAAAACTAGATATCGAATTCTACTAGGTGCAGTCTCAATACCTTCAAAACATCTCGCATTCCTCTCTTGAAAAATAGTTTAAAAATTACAGTCTCGGACCAACTGCCACTCTTTGATGTTAACCTTCCACCCCCAAGAGGTTGCCAAACCTCTAATAGCTTCCTCACCATTTTGGGCATTACCCATGCAGTTCGGCTAAGGACTAGGAACACATCCCACAGGCCTATTATCACCATGTATTGGAAGAGGAGATGATTGGTCTTCTATTATGCCTCCTTACAAAGCCAGCAACGACTAACGATTAACCACATCCTCTTCTACAAACCCTCAGTAATCAAGATGGCATGTCTCGTTGCGGTCCACACAAAGAACCTAACCTTAGGCAATTCCTTAACCTTTCATATTTTCTTCCTAGGTAAATAAGCTCTCTAGTTCCCAAAACTTTAAAAAATGGAATAGTAACCACTCTCTGTGAACACCCATGCCCCGTTCTCCGTACATATCAATACATTGTCCCTGGAGTCCATATCAAGCTCTGTGGTTACCTCGCCGATGCGAGGTAGCCACTTTGTGAAAAAAATTAGTGTTCTTATCACCCTCTCTTAATGACAATTCCCTTAATTTCTGCCTCCTGTTGTTTTCTTCCTTTAAAAATCTTCTCCCGATCTCCCCCTTCCTTTCCTCCCTCACTTTCTTCTCTTCCTCAGAGCGGTCGTATCTCCTTTCTTTATTATTTTGCCGCTTGACCACTCCCTGCACTACACTAAAAAATGAAAATGGTCATAGTAAATGGGTCACGATTTTGGAGCGTGATCGGGGGTCACGATCTGAAATCATGACCCTTTGCAATTTACCGTAACCAAATAAGTCATCATGGTTAAGGGTGACCTCATTACATGGGTGCCCATGGTCAGGAGCCTTAACTAAAGGGGTAATGAGCCAAAATTATGACTCCAGCGTGACCCATTATGGCGCCAAGTTTCATGCTCATTTGGTCACACTAGTGGTCACAGTCTAAAAACGTGACCCACCCGTAACCATATACAGTGACTAGGATTGAGGGTCATGGTCAGGAGATATGAACAAGGGGTCACGGTCCAAAACTGTGACTCCTTGTGACCCATTATAGTGCTAAAATTCCCCCACTTTTGGTCACAAAAGTTTGTCACGGTCCACAATCGTTACCCAACCATGACAATATCAATGAACACTGGTTACATTTTAGAACTGTGACCCCCAAAATCTTTTTCAAAATGGTCATATTACATGTTCACGGTCCCAAACTTTGACCATTTCTCGAGTATTTAATTGATCACATAAGGGGTCACGATCTCGAACGATGACCATGTTTAAGTTATTAATGAATTATAGAATAGGCAACTGTTTTGGAACATGATTTTTTTTCACCCTTATACCAAAATTCATCTCTCTCTCTCTCTCTCTCTCTCTCTCTTTGCCGAATCATCGACGATAGTCTCTTCCTCTATTAACCATTTTTGGCCATATCTCGTCCATTTCTAGAGGTAACCCCTACCTCTCTCGACACAAGTACATCTACATTCCTTTCTCGATCTCTCCTCTGTTTTCATGTGTGTGTGTGTATGTTTATTACATGAGTGTTTCGATGTGTGTGTTTGTGTGTGTGTGTGTGTGTGTGTGTGTGTGAGAGAGAGAGAGAGAGAGAGAGAGAGAGAGAAGAAAGATGTTTCCAATGTGTATGTGTGATTCAGTGGGGGGATGGGTGTTTTAGTGTGTGTGTGTGTGTGTGTAATTTAGTGTGTGTGTGTGTTTCAATGTATGTGTTTGTGTGACAATATGTGGGGGGCAACTATGTGGGCTTTGTATATTAAATTTGAAGAATTAAAGAAAATGTCACTATGGATTTTGAATTTTTGTTATTTCACTGGATTACTCAATGCTTGACTTTGTGGATTTGTTCCATTTTACGTGATAGCTGTAATCTTAATGGATTGGAGAAAATATTAATGTGGGTTGATATATAACTTATTACTAATCTTGGAAATTGGTAAGTTACTAATGTTGATGTCTAAATTAGTTGGTTACTAATGTTGAACTATATCTGAGTTGTAAATTGTTAGGTTAGTATTGTTGATATATAAATTGTTAGGTCAGTAATATTGAATGGAATAAACTTGTGTTGGAAATCAATCAAGTAGATGATTTAGAAGGAGTAAAAGGATAAACTTGTGCTGAATTGTTAGGTTGATGGTAGTTGTGGCTTTCATGGAATAATCATAGTTTGATATGGATGATGGATACTTGAAATGCTCACTCTATTAATTCTTCATAATAAACCATTAACTAATTATTTATCTTAATAACTACCCTATATTACCGACTAAATGTTTAGAATACATTCATTTAGTTAACTTAATGTTGTTGTGTTCACCCATTCCTTAAATGCTTGTTGTTTGGGTGAACATAAATTGGTGGAAGGGCTTTCACAATAGGTGGACAAACAGTTTTTTCAGTTTTAATTAAATTAAAATGAACTTAAATTTGAATTGTTGTGTCTGATTGATCAGATGAAAAACCATAATTTGTTTAGGATTAATTAGATCCATAACTTGTTGTATCTTCACCCTTAAGACTCATATTCACACCCTTCTATATATTTTCTCAGGAAAAATGAGTCATTGTAATAATTATTGGAAACAAAAGCTTGAGAGGGGGTAATTTGACCACAATAAAATATATTTAATTAGCGCGCACCATATAAAGGAAACTTCGATTTACAAGAATGGTAATAAGAAAATTGAACAATTTAATTACTTTACAAATTGTGGAGTTGAAATTTGGCAAGACTACATGTTCAATCGTATTCTGTTTTCATTACCAGAATACTTTTATAAAGTAGTAGAGAATATATTTTGTATGTATAATCTCGACAGTGCACTGACAGTGATGACACAGTTAGAAAAGGCTGAAAAAATATCCATCCATTATGGATACAATTCTCTAAAGAGAGCCTTCACCCAGATTGTGACATCTCGCGGAACATGCATATTAAAAATGAGCTTGCAAATAAGTTTAAGAAGAAAGGATTACAAGTTCTTTTCATATACCTTTATAAGTCAATCATAGACATGGTTTTACCTAGTTGGCCGCGTGTAAAATTTCATAGATTTTTAAAAACTAATATTAAATGGATGAAAATTAGACACATAGAGCATCTTTTAAAAGATATCAAAAGGTATATATATATATATGTGGTCATAAACCGTATTTTCTTACATAGGTCACTATTTTATAAAGAAATGTTGAAGAGAAATGACAATAATCAACAAATAATGGAACACTGAAACAGTGAAAGTAACAAACCAAAAACAAAGGGAGTTAAAGGGTATTTTCATAGTTTTACAGCCTTAGTCCGGAGGTGGGGCCAACTGGAAAGTTGAAGACGACGAAGTTATAAGAATAATGGAAAAAATGGAACCCCAATCTCAGATTCGGTGAAAGAGTTATGCAAGTTTAAATTTTTGAGAAGGTAATCCAAAGTCTAAAAGAAAAAAAGGGGCCAAAACAGTATGAAAAATCAAACCGGCCTCCAAACCGGTTTAGGGGCAAACCAGTTCCCAAGTACATTCGAACCAGTTTGGGGGGTCTGATACGCTAAAATTTATTTCTTTGCTAATTGGTTCTAAGAGTTGTATGTGGGTTGGACTCTTTAAAAATCGTGAATGTAATGTTATAGTTTAATTAGAGTGAGTTTTAGTAAGTTTTCTTAGAGAAGAAACGAGAGGAAGACCTAATAACCCTAGTATTCAAATTCTTCATAGAGAATATACTTTCGTGATTCAATTCTCAAGGTTTTCTTCAATAAAGTTTGTTTTTTTTCTTCCTTGTTCTTCCGTTTATATTATTTGCGCGGTTTGTCTATTTTCTGGGTTTACAAGATCTTCATGCATGTTTAGATATAATTTCATTATGGTTTTGATTACATGCAACGTAGAAATCAATTGTTTTATTAATCATGTCATGTCTGACAAGATTTCCAAGCGTTGGAATGCATGAACCCAAACCTAAGTGGTTCTCATGAATATAAAAATATGTTCTTAGATTAAATAATTAATTGGAACGCATCATTTCAATAACGCGACCGTCGTAGGACTTTTAACCCCATTTGACCTTAGTAATCGGGGTGTTTAAGAATGCAATGAGTGTGATAATCATCTCGTCACATACTTCATTTTTCTTCTTGATTATGTATTGTGCAAGTTCATTCCTTCATATATGTAATACTTGAAATAAATAAAGTCTTTGTTTCAATTAAATATTTAATTCTTGACTAGTTTTGTGTCTGGTGAAAAAAATAGAGATTGGGGGATTGTATTGCGATCTTACCTTTCTTTCATATTAATAAATTCGTAGTTAATTTCGCTAGGATTTCATTTCTTTCGTAGTAGTAATATATGATCTCATAAAAAATCACATATTCTTCTTGTTTTTGTGAGTCAGTCATTTAGGTTAATCGTTTTCCCTATAAGTCGTTACATATTCTTCATCTTAGTCCTTGTGTTCGATACTCGGTTTACCAGATTATTACTTGAGCGATCGGTTCACACTTTAACTGTATATACTTGAACTAAAGACACTTTTTAAGTCGCTTTAATATTGACAATGACCCCCCGTAGTATGGTGGTCCATGATGTTGAACGTGACCGAGGTTCTCCCCTATGGGTCATAACTTTTGATCATGATTGCCAGTTTTGTCACGCTTAATATCGTCATAGTTTTGGAACATGACCCATAGGGGTAGTCATAGTCCAAAACCATGACCATTGGTGCTATATGGTGTAGTGATGAATCTCGTGGTAGTCTCCTTTACATCACCAAACACTTATATATTCCACTGTCTGATATCTTCCTTAAAAAAACCTATCTTTGAAGCCAATTTAAAGCTAGAATTTCCCTCCACCACGTAATTTACCCAACTATGTCTACGAATTTTGCCTCCTTGAGGCACATATTCTTAAATCTTAAAGGGATCCTGCCTTCCCTTTAACCCCCCCAACCCCCACTAGTAGAATTAGTCAATGATTCAATGTAACCCTTGCTACGAACGACTAAATCACCCATAGAAAATTCCCTTCCTAACCCTGAGAACTAAGGAAATGATCAAGGAGAGACAAAGAGGGAATGTCTCTATTGCTAGACCATGTTAACAAGCCTTTTTCAAGAGGAAGGTACAACAACTCCAACTCGTCAATGAAATTCGATAATTCCCTCATGAATCTGTTGGTTCCCCCACCCCTAGTTCTTTTAAGGTGACTCGCACCTCACTAAAATATCCTCCTAAGCACCAAGGGACCCCCTAAACCCTACTAACACCCGCAAACTCTTCTCATATCTCCCATATACTCGAGTCCTCCATCGGCCTGTAAATCCCTGAGAACTCTAGGTGGACCCATCATCTACATTTTTGAACAAGAAGGATGATGACTAGACACCTACCAAACTCTTCACTAAATCCACCACTCGGTAATCCCACATAATAATCACTCCTTCCAAATCACCTGCATTATCAATAATATTCTATTCAACCCTTTTACCTCCGCAAATAGAACTAGCTACCCTTACCTTACCAAAGTAAACTTCGCAGAGCCTTGAATGATGAAGAACTTCAGTAATTCGGATCCGTCTTTGATGTAGATGTCTATTGAATGCTCTTCGACGGTGTAGCCGTATATGACATAATAAATTGATAACGGACCTATGAAAATATGTCCTTACAAATCTCCCCCTATGTCTATGCCGGTACATACATAAAAATATTCGAATTATCAAACACCAAAATACCTATACAAATCTACCCTCCCATGAATAAATTTACAAGATCTCAAACTATTCTTCAAAAATCTTCATCAAATCTCAAAGCTTTTCTCATCAGGGTGTGCAACATCATAATCTTTAGTTTTTGTACCTACACACATGAGATAAAGCAAAATACATCCGTGACGCATCGAGTTTGAAACGATATAAGAATAAAGCTTTAATAAATCAAATCTCACCCATAACATGATATTTCTTTCTCCCCTTTTAAAATGTCCCCAAATAGACAAATAAGAAGAAAAAAATCAAAACATGGAGTGTCACAAAATAATGCATAGCAAACAAAGATCAAGCTACGCACATGCAAAGTTATGTCCCAAAAATATCCACAAACTATTTTTGATTTTTCAAATTTTTCATACAAAAATAGGATACAAAAAAAATCACACCGTGGATTTAAACTCAAAGAAATGAGTCGTGGAAACGGAATGTATGGGTGTTAACACATTCGATAGGTAAATAAACTCAATCAATCATATGTGCATGATGCATACATGTACCCCTAACGAATGAACATCAAAAGTATCCTTAGGTGTAAAATTTGTTGAATTTAAATGACATCGTCTTATACAAATCAACAAATTAAAGTCAAGTGATTTCCACACCAATAACGTCCAAAACTATTTAGCGCATTTTCAGGACTTTTAAGGACGTGCAAACACGTTTTAATTCTCCATCCAAACTCTCTCATATATATTTTCTTCTATAGGTGAATAAACTAAATTCTCAAACTTTGGATAATTGGTGCAAAATCCTAAATGGCCCATAATTGGAATGAATTTATTTTTATTGCCTTTAAATTTTTTTCGGGCTCTTTTAAACCTATTTGGACCCCAGATAATAAAATTCCTCCATTTTTTAGGTCCAATTTAACAGTGGCTTAGTATTCGCAAAGGTAAAATGAACCTTTCATAGCCCTTCCCCGTTTTCAAAAGAGGCACACAAACTCACAAAACGGTTCTTATATGCACAATTTTCTTATCAAAATTTATCGCGCTTGGTTCGTTTTAAGGATAGGATTGAAGTCAAAACACCCAACCAACATGTGATAAGACAAGCAAAATAATCAAAAAAATCCGTGCATGTGTGCAATAAAGGAAATCATGAGTCAAACATGTAGGAAGTAACACGTAATTACATCTTAATGACTCCAAACATTATAAAGAACAAGGATGAACTGACCTATTGTCTCAAAACACTATCAAATAGTCACATGAAAATAATGGAATGATATTGTGACTCGGTCATCCTAAGTGTCAATCCATAACTGGTGTAAACAAAATACAAAAATCTTTTTAAATTTTCAAAAAATTTATCAAAATAAATATTTTTATATTTTTCAAAATTTTTCAAAAGTACATGTCAACACACTAGGAAATATATATCATGAAACCACAACTAGTGTATGATAAACATCCAACACAATTAACCAAAACATTTCACATAGGGTGAATCACGTGCAAGCAAACGGGAATCGTGGATAAATAAACCATAAGCCTCTAAATCTGATTTTCTAACCTAAATTGATGTGTAAAGGAGTGTGGGGGTTCGGGAAATCGAATTTATTCTTTTATTAATCTTCCTAGGACCAAATTGACGACGTGAGAAATCAAATTGTATCAGGGAAAAAACTTTAAAAATCAAGATCACTCGATAATTTAGAGTAACCCGCTCTGATACCAATTTGACGACGTGAGAAGTCAAATTGTATAAAAAAAATCCTTGTAAAATCAGGATCACGCGATAAAATAGGGTAACCCGCTCTAATACCAATTTGTAGAATAGCTACAGCGAAAATATTGTGACTTATCAAATAAAATCCAATTTTAATCAATTCCAAATTTTAGTTAAAACCTAAAACATGCATCTAGATGATTTATCCAATAAAATAAAGCATGCAGGATAAAACAAACAATTTCAGGAAAAATCCCCCAGAGGGGCAAAACCTTTTATTTTCACTATAATTTTGTAAGATACGATTACACGGATTACAATGAATATAAGTGTGACACAGAAATACCCGCAGGTGTCGGTTCCTATGTCGTCGGCTGAAATCTCCCGCAGGATCTCCAGGTGGTCAGTAATGAAGAAGAGAAACGGCTTCTCCACAAGTTCGTCGACTGGAACTTTCCCTTTCCAGGAAGGCAACAATGAAGAAGAGAGACGACTTCTCCACAAGTTTGAACAAAAGAAAAAGTTGTGTTCTTGGGAGTTTTTTGAATTGAAAACAAAAAGGGATTAAAACCTTAAATGAAGAAGCCAAAAAGGATTCTGCTTTCGCAATTTTTTTGTTCGTCAAAACACTGTGACTTCTTAATGAAAATATTACCATTTAATGAGTATTTATACAAAAACGCACCGCCTCAAAAAATGAGCTCGTTCGAACGAGAAGCATATGTCTCTCAAACGAAGAACGCGTGTCATTCAAACGACATCGCGCGAATTCCAATCTCATTCGAACGAGATGTTGATCTCACGCGAACGACCTGGGCGTCAAAATCGAGGTCCACTTCAAAACTTAGAAAAAATACTCATTCTTAAACTTTCATGAAAAAGTCCTCTCCAACACTTAGAAAATATTTTGTAAAAATCTCCCAAAAGCTCTAAGTGAAAAGTAAAGGTATTTAAAACATAACCTTACCAAAGTAAACTTCGCGGAACCTTGAATGATGATGAACTTGAGTAATTCGGATCCGTCTTTGATGTAGATGTCTCTTGAATGCTCTTTGACGGTGTAGCGGTATATGACATAATAAATTGATAACGGGCCTATGAAAATATGTCCTTACAAATAGAAATTTCAAAAATCAAAAGAGAGACATGATGTAGAAAACAATATTTTTAATCTCTAGAGTGTTAAATGCTTTCTGTCAAATATAAGAATGTATATAAATCACAAAGGCTAAGCCAAATAAACAATAGAGTATAAAGCCTAAAAGGCCCAAACCTCTCACAAACAAGAAAAATCCTAAAAAGGCCCCGCCTCTCTCAAAAGAGTATAAGCCTAATTCAGATCAAACTAATAAACAAACCCCAACCAAGCAAAACTTTATCAACCCTCCATGCATGGGGTTAACAAAAAACAACCCAATGCATGCATAATAACTATAAGTTTCTATAATCCCCTACGAAGCACTCACACAACTCAACTCATAACACCTAAAAAATAAACAAAACAGCACAACGCACAAAATCTACCACTATCATCATAAACTACCTAAGCCATGCAACCAAACTCAAGAAGACCCACCACTATCTAAGCATCAACCATATGAAAACCCACCATAGATCGATCACTAACTCAGTTATAACTTGTCAGAGTGAGAAACAATAAAGATAGTTTTATATTTACACATAGACAAAACCTGAGTTAAACCATTTGGGCAACCATGAACCCCACAGATCAAGCCGCCACTCAAAAACTTGAACTGAGAATCATCTGACAGTTATAAACTCCACACAACCACTTCTCATGTAAAAATTTAATTTCTACCTATTATACTTTAATACATTAACTTTATTTGAAATAACCATAGCCATTGAGATCTTAAATCGTACTTATGGGAGAACTAACATCATAACACTATAAAAACTAGATTGCATGTGCTACGAACTCATTAGATAAGTCTGAATCTACAAAAGTATTAGTAATTTTGCCTTAAAAAATGATCTTTCTCATTTTTATTGCATGATACCTATTGAATCAACCTTCAACTAAGGAAATCAAAATGCATGGAACAAACGAGATAACATGACAATCTGAATAGGTGATTATTTGTTACATATTTTCTCATGTTGATCATTTTATTTGGTAAGGCAGAAGAGGGCCAGGTGTGTTGAAAATTATTTTCATATGCTTTAAGGCGATGTCAAGGCTTCACGTATATGTGCAAAAGTGTGAAATGATCCCGATCGAGGGAGGAGAGAATGTGGAGGGCCTGTCTAGGACATTGGTGTGCAGGATTATATTTTTCCCTTGTACTTATCTTGGCCTTTCGCTTGGGGATAAGTATAAATCTAAAATGTTCTGTGATTTAGTTATGGAGAGAATGAGTAGGAGGTTGGTCGTGTGGAAGAATGGTTATTTATCTGAAGGTGAGAGGTTAACATTGATCAAAAGCATGATGTCTAGTCTTCCCACCTACTTCTTAACTATCTTTCCACTTCCATGTGTTGTTCATAACAAGATGGAGAAGACGATGATAGATTTTTTTGTGGAGAGGCAATTAGGAAAAATTTAAATTTTGTCTGGTGGGGTGGTAGGAGGTTTGTAAACCTTTTGAGGAAGGAGGGGCGGGAGTTAATAAGCTTGAATATTTTAACAAAGCATTGTTAGGAGATTAGTGGTAGAGAGGGACAAGATATGGAGGAGACTACTGGTAGAGAGGGGGTATGCATTTAGAATGGGGGCCGGGGTGGGGATTTATGCTCATGGTATAGGTTAGTGGAAGAAAATTTATAAGGAATGGGTCGACTTCTTCCGGTTTATAGTGTTTCGATTGGATAAAGGCGATAGGATTAGTTTTTGGAATGATAGGTGGGGAAAGAATGGATCAATGCAGGAGCAGTTTCAATTTTTTTAACTGGTTGGGGTTGGCTCCATTTTCATCTATGGAGGAGGACATCATATGATGAAAGGAAAACAAAAAAAGGGATGTTTTGGTGAAATAACTACTCCATTTTGAAGGGTTGAGGGAGCGGGATCCAAATAGCTCATTTTTCATGGAAGAAAATATAGAAGGTTAAGACGCACCCAAAAGTGGAGTTCTTTGCTTGGACCATAACGAAACGGACCATTTTGACATTTGAGGGTTTGAAAAAGAGAAGGTTTATACTGGTTAGTCATCGCTAGTCATGTAATGAGGTGGAGGATCATACTAATAACCTGATTTTACATTACAGGTTAACAAAAGGCCTATGTGAGGTTTTCATGTTGCTTAACCGGGTGGATTGGGTGATGTATGAGCTCTTTAGGGTAGTTTTAGAGGCTTGGAACACCCTATGGGATGGAAGGGGGATATCAAATTGTGGAAGTTGGTCCTACACTATATCTTTCGAATATATTGTGGGAAAGGAATATGAAATCTTTTGAAGGGTTTGAGATTGTGCCCTCTACAATTCGTTATATTATTTTGAACACCCTCCTCAGTTGGTATAAGGAGAATCATGTCGATTCTATTCCTAACTTTCTAGAGTTTTTACGGGATCTCCATAGAGGTATGTAGGAGAGGTAGTTGCTTAGTAGGGGCCTCTTTCGGTATGATTTTGTAATATGTTTGTATACTCCTTGTGTACAGCTCCCGCCGTCTTGGCGGTTGGTTTTATTGAGATTCGTTTATTAATAAAAAAATATACTATTAATCAAACATCTTTTTCACTCATAGAAAATCCCTTAAACTTTTTCTCTCTCTAGATTTTTTGACAAAATAATAATAATGAGTCAACTCTCTCCATATATATGATATTTCTCCATGTGTGGTAAACCACAAGAACCACGAGTGTGAATGGTGATCTCATCATGAATACCTCACAATCAAGTGTTTAAACATGAGAAGATATTATGATAACAATATCTTGCTTGGATTGGCAAAGAAAAAAACAAGATCTCTAAAAAAAGATCTATTTTATACAACAAGATCGCGACCCACAAAGTAGTGTCACGGTCATGCCAAAAGTCTTCTCTGATGTGAGCAATACGCGAGGAGGGAAATCACACAGGAAAGTTTGCAAAACTAGTAAAAAATTGTAAGAGCCAGTAACATGCAATGAGAATTTCCTTGTGCAAACTATATTTTTGTTGACGACCGCGTCCCAATGGATATTAGAATTGAAAGGGAAAAAAATTTATATAATTTTTTAACCATAATAAGGAAAATATGATATACTTACCTAATGTACCTTTTTAAAAAAAATTATATGAATATTTCATTCCATACTTATATCACAAGTACAAGGTCCATATCAAAGTACACGCACACAGATAAAATCATTTTGTGATGGGCCTATGGATTTGGGTTTCATTTGACATCGGGATTGCATACCATACACCAGTTATGATATGCTAGGCGTAGTGGAGGTCGTTATATTGGATCATGCGTTTAGAAGTGCCCCCTTCGTGACGAGAGAATGTTATTTGGACCGCAACCATTAATCGGGTTGGGTATGGACCCATTAATGGTGTTAGTGTGCACTGATCGCCCTTATATTATGTGTATTGTGAGTACAAGAACTCACAATTAAATATTTCTAAAAAGCAAAGATATCAAAAGTGTAAAGAAAATGGCCTCAACATAAGAATTTACGCGGTTCGACAACTGCCTACACCCATAGAGGGTGTTCACAGTTCTTTATTAATTTCTCAGAAGTTCGAAATAACATGCCGCTTTGCCCCGAGGTGAGGGTTGTTTTTTATAACAATGAAAAGTAGTTGAGTTGTACAACAAACTCACGTAGCTCCTTATTGGTCCATTGGTGATTCACATTTATCTCATTCGAGAATATACGTAACTAGTTACGCCCCTAATTATCCACATGATCTTCCATGCGACACTAAATTTGACTAGGGCAACATGCTAGACCTACTCAAGCTGCCGAGAGTTGGGCCTTTATGGTTTAGTCACAATAATTTCCCCTAAAATTATTTGCCAAAAATTGGCCAAAGAATTTTGTAGACAAGTACATAATCGGATTTTCGTATATAGTCAATACTTATATATATATATATATATACTTGTGTGATTGATGTGTATTTGTTTGAACATACGCACTCGGTATTTCTATCATTAGTAGGTTACGTGTAGTGGTGAGTCCACCCTCGCATTGACCAGTAGGTGTTGGATTAATTCCCAAGTCATAGTACTATTGCATGGCCACTACCCATGTGTGAGGTTATGTGTTTATTTGGAGACTGATTGGGTGCAATGTGGTATGTTTATAACCCCCAAACGTATGTTTATGACCGCCTCCGTTTGTTTGTGTTTACGTTTAGGTTCGGTGGAATGATTTCGACCCGGTGGCTCAGTGTGATGCGTGATATGCCTGGAGCTTGATAGCAGACGAGGGATGCATCCACGAGGTCCCGACTCTTGGGATGCAGTTATACGTATTTAGCGAGTGATATGTATGTATCTATTACGTGTATATACTTTTATAGCATGGGTATAGCCATGTTATTATATTATGTGTATATTTCCTTATAACACGTGTGTCGTTATGTTATTATTTATGAACGTATACCTAATGAAGGTAGTATTTACTTAGGTAATGATTATCAACGGAAAGGTATTTGATAGTGGTTATTGTCCTAGTTAGACTAGGTAGTATAATTAGGATAATAGAAATGAATGTGTTAGGTGCGCACTATAGATAAAAGGTGAGAATAAATCTCATCTCAGTGAAATAGGTGAATTAATTATGAGAGTAATAAATTCTCTATTTTTAATTAAATCTCTTAAATACTTGAAAAATATTTTCAAATGTATTGCCCCGACCTAGATTTATGGGCTACCCGACAAGGTCTGACCCGAGTGTTAGGTGTGAAGTGCAATAGAACAACCTATATAATGTTGCTAATTCAATTTTAATTTTAATTATGTTTTAGTTGTTAGCATGCTATTTTATTTTCAATATAAACTACGTGAGGGACCAATAAGGAGAACCCCAAAGTCCAAGTAAATAGAGCTACTAATGTAAAGATAAATAAAATATATTTACCCGTAAAACGCCCTCAAAATACGAAATCGTTCCCAACCTGTTGTAACAAAGTGGGGATGTGAGGTTATGCCCATTGGGATTTATACAAACATTATAGAGACGAATGGCAGAAAGGAATACTCACATTCTAAAACCACATGAATGAAAAAATATGTATATATCAACATAGGTATACCTTTGAAAATGCATATGCCAATGCATTAACCGTTTTGCATTCGAAAAATCTTACTGATCAAGATTAATTTACCTTAATCTAGTAATGAATTCCTTTGTTAATACTTAGCCTTTTCAACTTGCTTAACATACCCAGTTCAACACTTCAAACCATTACACTTTATTTGATTCGAACCCATTCCTTTACCGGAATTTAACCCATCATTTTTATTTGAAAGTACTTTAGTATTTTCATTGATTTATACAACCATTTCAACGCACACATTCATCGAGTTAGAAAATACTTCTTTAATTTTCAAAAATCCTTTTTACAACACATTCTTGTGTTAAATATGGGTTTCACCATTTAAGTTGCTTAGCCACCAATTTATCCACTTTCTTTAACCTCTTTCCTTCTCTTATGGAAATTATTATATTTACGCATTAACTTGTTGTGACACCCAGCCTAATTAAATACCGGGTGATCGGTCATATATCCAATTAAAACAGGTTTCTCATCTGGTTCATTCTTAGCATCACTGTAGAAAACTTTTTAAAACATTACTAACCACCTAGTATTCAAAAAGCCGATGTCAAAATTTTTATCTTTTTATTTAACAATCGACAAAAAAACACTATTACATAAATACATCCCATGCAATAGTAATATAAATCCATCCACAATATAAAAGACTGGAATGAAATAATACCGAATAGACCATCCGTTACAAAATCCAATATAAAGTCCAACCTCAATAAAAGTCTGAATACAAGGTCTGACTGTCATAAATGAAATAACTGTGGGTAACATGCCTGAATAAAGTACTGCCCTGCACCCTACAGTAGGAGTGAAGTAACTGAATCGTCTAAGTCCAAATACTGCAAGCATCCAAAAGTGCTGCAGCTACGCATCCCTATAATAGATCATCCTGCTTGGCGTCCCTGTGGCTGGACACCTAAAAGGTTTTCGAAAAAGGTTTTCGAAAAAGGTTTTGCAAGTACGGGTCACAGCCCAAGTAAAAATCATTTAAAAATATCTAGCAAGTAGTTAAATAACAATTTAAATGAACAGTTATTAGATACACATGTTAGGTTGCGAACACTCCCTTCAGTTCCTCGTCTCTCATCTATAATGCGCACCTAACGTTTGCTACTCAACCCCACCTAGTCAATTCTAGCCAATCTAATTTTGGCAGTCATTATATAATAATCCAGATCAATATAGCTCCTCCGTACCACCCATACAGTACGCTATCGAATACCCTTAATAATTAACATCTCTCTTATGTTATTATTAAACCCCAGTTACCCTTTCTACGTAGGTTATTGTTCAAACTTTACCATTTAAGTTTCTCTACTTAAACTTTATTGTAGATATTCACTAACTATCTTCCTACTATTCACACATTAGTAGCTTCATCATTATATAGATATACCCTATCTAAGCTCCCTATTAATTACTCTTTAGTAGATTAATCGTTCTTTGGATACATACTATCTCGTCTATCTTCTAGCACACATAAGTAGATTATTCGTGTTGTATATATATTTTACACACCATATATAATATAAGTACACACTCTGCTATTATATCCCTGTATCACACATTAATGGCTATTGGTTCGTAATGTTACACTGACCCCAATAGTTATTCTATATGTATTGGTTAAGAATGTTACCATGACCCCAATATTCAGATTACTTTTAGTTTAGATACACACAACTAACTAGTTTGAAATCATAAGTCTGCTACCCATAACTCATAGCGTCCACCAGTATTTCCATGCAAATACATTTATTAAATATATATCCATTTCTCTTTAATATGGGCAAGGCTTTTCAAATTTTAGGATTAAGTGTTCAGATACTTAAGTCAAATAAGATTTCACTATCTTTCTCGTCCATTAATTTTACACAGTAGATATCATAACAATTATATATATATATATATATATATATATATATATATATATATATATATATATATATATAACACGGCACCTCCAAGACCCAGCTGTGGTGCATACTGTAAAACATATCAAAGGTATATATATTTATCATCCATTATATCTATACTAGCACGGCACCCCTAAGCACAGCTTCGGTGCATGCATACTCTGCTATCATATCCGGGTACATCTCTCATTGTACAAGGGACTATTGGTTCGTCTTCTCTCGCGAACCATATATATCAAATCATACATATTGGAGGCGAACATATTTCACATATCCATGGGTCACGCACATACCTACGCTCCCACAATCAGTAGACTTATCGACTCACAAATAAGCCCTTCACAGTCCTATGTTCTTGAGGTACCAAATATAAAATCCCCCTAAAGGCAACACATGATAAGATTGTCCTCTTTCAAACGCCAACCTCCCGTGATAGCAAGTATGGTAGGTATGTCATACACATAATAAACAATAATATAGGTACACATTCCACCTATATAAATAAAACATCAGCGAGGTATTCACACAATCATATAAAAACGATAGGTATTCACTCCACCTATGTATATATAATAACAATAGGGAATACACACATCCCATATCACAAGCCTCATACATAGCATTTTTATATCCCGAATATTCTACGTATTCCATAATTTATAACTTCGTTTATTACAGTACATTCCCGAGTATTTCTCACAACTCGAAGGGTATCCTTTATTCCACATATAATATCAGAAGGTAAACTCTCTACCCCCTAATGGTCTAAGTCCTAGTTCCTCTAGAATTCTCTTAACTCAAATTATCCTTCAATTTAGATTTTTCCTTTCTATTAATCCAAATTAATTTAGCCCTTAAACTTCTCTCATAGTCCCCGCCTAAAACGCAAAATAGGCCTACTAGTGTTTCAATATAATTGCCCTATATTAGAAATTAAATCCCACAAATTAATTCCAAATGATTTCCAAACGTCCTAAACAAAAAGGAAATTATTGGCCAAAACTGGGCAACCGAATCGATTAGGAAATTTTCTGGCAGATTAAACACCCTGTAGTAAAATATCGATAACTCCCTTTACAGAACTCCGATTGACCTGATTCAAAGCTCATTTGAAAGATAAGACATATATATTTATAATAATGTACGGATATCACTATAATTCTAAGTACAATTTAAATGGAATATGTTTAAAGTTACGTAAAAAATTCTGGCAGTTACTATGCTGGCAGATCAAACACCCTATAGTAAAACATTGATTTCTCCCTCTGCGGAACTCCTAATCAACTGATTCAAATCTCATTAGCAATACAAGAAAAAGAACTTTCCAAACATGTATGGATCTCACTTTAATTCTAAGTAAAATTAAAATGGCATACGTTTAAATTTACATTAATAATTCTGGGAGATTGACATCTTGTGTTCATTAATTAAACCCTAAGTCATTCAAGATTCATATTCTTCAATCAATAACCCATCAAGATTCAATATTAATCATAAAATATATTCTAATATCAGTTTATCTTCGTATAGAGATAAATTTCTAATGAAAATTTACATGAAAACATCAAAGATTCAACCCAAGAATCAAATTCTCCTTTAATTAACATAAAACCCAAATTTTCTCATGTTCATCAACTTTATAAATCAAGAACTCAGATTTCGCTCTTATTAATCAACCCAAACCCACTAATTTCATATTATCATCATTAAGGAATATGTCTACATGCATTCCCACTTTAGTTTATGAATTAAACCGTCCCAAATTCATATAAAACTTCCAAAATCATGAAATCAATCCCTATCCCACATGGGGATTATAACATGATTGATATAAATTGCCACTTAAATACTTGCCTCTCAATAGAAGGTCTGAAATTCATTGATAAGATGGTGTGGTAGTTCTCCCCTCGCTCCGTTCTCGATTTCATTGTGTTCGGGGCGAAAAACTGGGCAGGAAGCTTAGTTCTCCTCTCCTCTTCCTCTCCTATAGCTTCTATCCCTTTTGATTTATGTTAACCCTATCCCCTATCTCCAATGGGAATATATACACTTACAATTTTTCGGAGTTTTCTAAATCCCAAACTCCCGAATGACCGACATGCCCTTAAACGATGCCGGGATGGTCTAAAATCATCCCGGGACCCAAACTATACACCCGAGTACACTTTTTCGACTATTTCGACCCTTATGGAACCAACCGTGACCTCAAAATCACCATTCGAGTCACTTTATAAAATCCTCTTATTTTACCTCCAAATACGCCAAGTGTAAAATTAAATCTAGAGTGAATTAATTTAATCTGAATCATCAAATTAAATAATTTCTCCTAATTAAATAAATTCTTAGGTCATTAATTTAATTAATTTCTATTTTCTCCAAAAATATGGGTCGTTACACTTGTCCATTTCACCTTTACAAAACATTTATTGCATTAATTCAAGTTAGGTTTTATTAATACATTTATCACACAACCCATTTCTTGATATGTGCCACATCTTATTTAACTTTTTTCTAAATCTTCATGTACTTCATATTTACACGGGCCCCACAATGACGGCTATGTGCAACATATGCTCTGGTTAGTGGTTTTGGACTTTTCATTCAAGGGCCCCGGATCCTTCTTTCTTTACCCCAGTGTCATCCGAGTACCTTTAATGTGTTTTAACACTTGACAAATATCCACATTATTTCCTTTCCTTTTTACCCAGCCGAAGCCAAAACTCAGGACTTTACCGCCCTAATTTGTGTTACACTTGAAAATTTATCATTTTGTGTCCTTTATACTTTAACCATGGTTTTTATTCCGAAAATCATATTCATTCACGAAAACTTTGTGTAACACCCTTTCCAACATTTTTATTTCATAAAAATGTTCCACTTCAAGTAAAATTATCATTTTACCCCTTTTTAAAAAAAAATCACACTTTACACCTTTTCACAAGTGTTAATTTCACCCAAAAAATACTATTAAGTTATACACACCAACTTCTTAAATGTTTTAACCATTTAACACATTTTACACTTGGAGTAATTTTTTACTTGATTGGAAACATCTTTCATACCTTTGGTTCCTTTTAATTCCGTAAGTGTTAATATTTCACAACATTAGGAAGTTACACTCACTAACCATTTCATGTTTGCCCATTAACACTTAATTTACTTTTTTATCAACTTTCATATTTCTTTGCTTCTTTGTTCAAGAAATACGTTCACACTTAAGACTAATTCTATAAGAGAATTTTCCTTTCTTTTATTTAACATGTAATCGTTTAACTTCATACACAATATATCTTTTAGTCCCACTTACACGTACTTTGAAGACTAAAATTCCAAGTTTTATTATTTCTAGTTTAAACCCAACAAAATCTTCTTTAAACTTGTTTATACGTTCTATGTCAAAATACTACAAGTTTATATGCATAAGAAGATGGATTTTAAACCCCAAAATCCTACAACATGGTTTAAATATATTTTTCACCAATTATTTGCATAATAATTATTTATTTCCAAATATTTTATTCCATAAAATATTTAACACCACTATTTCTAGAACTGCCCATTTCTACAAAATATACTCTCTTTCAATATTCCAAACCTTGAAATATTTACTTATTCTTTATTTTCAATAAAATATCATTTTTCAAAAAAATCACATTTATTATTAACATTTTATTCCAAAAAATGTTTTTCATCAAAATCACAAGAAAATACCATTTTCATAGAAACATTAACTTTTAATATTTTAAAACCTTGGACTAATTATCTATTCTTTATTTTTATCAAAATAACAAATTTTTTCAATATTTTTATTCTATAAAAATGTTTATTATTTTCTTAGATAACAAATAAACCATTAAACTAAATGTACCCTACTCAAATAGTCTAAATACAAAACTAAATGCAAAAATATCATTCTTACACTAAGAGTAAGGGTTACCCACCTCTAATGGCTCTAATGGTGGTGTTGGTGTAGAAGGAACAACCCCCACCACCAAAGGTGGCCTCAAAGGGGTTTCCAAAAGCTCCTCCAAAATCTCCATTGAACTCCCTTTTACTCCATTAAAACCCACTTCATCATCTTTAAGAAAATCTCCATCTTCATTTTTCGAAAACCCCCAACAACAATATATAATCATGGATGTAGGATTTTTCTCATAGCTGAACCACATTAGATCCATTGTCAGACTAAGATTAAGTCTATACAAATTTTAGATATCAACAATGGGGAATAATAGTTGCACAGAACCATGTATACACATTTTATAAGGTAAGATGGTGGGAAGTTCAATAAATATTACATGTCATAATCATGCAAAAGAGATACATGCCATCCATTAAATTACTCTGATCTAGTGGACCCTTGGTGTGATGCGTTAACAATCTACAGACGAGCTCAGTCCATACCTAAATCATCGTGGGTGTCTGTCGACCATTATGTGGATAGCTTAGAGTAAAGACTAAAGGTAGATTATAGTGATCTTTAATGACCTCACAAGACATATCCATCTCAAATGGGACCAGTTTTTAACTAGTTATTTATTAACTGGAGGAATTTATGAGTTTATTGTCTATGAATGTTATATTAAAAAAATCACCTCATCATTATCTAGTAAAAGCTTAGGGTTTTGTGTTGTTGTGCTATTATATATGATCGAGTTATACTCTCCCTCAACATTAGAGTATATTATGATTATCTTTGCAGACCATTCATCACCTTCATGTTAACATTTTTTATGAATGATATTAAAAAAGGGGATGTACAAATGCCATAATATTTTGATAAATTATAATTCCCAAATGAATGTTGTGGTCCTACAATGATAAGAAAATATTCTCTTTACGTGATGACGAGTTAATGCAATTTATGATTCAAGTATTGATTAAATACATATATTTATTGTTTACTCTTGGTTCATATAAATGTATTTTACTTTTTGATAGTAAAATACAGTGACAGTTGAGCATAATGTCACACTGATGTTGATTTTCAAAGTTTTTTTTATGGAAAAGGTTGTGATAATATATGCAAAATTCGTACATATATTAGTTTATAGAAAATACAAATTCTTTTTTAATACTTTGTGAATGATTGGCAAAAGTATCTTATTTTATCCTTTTTTTCATTTTTATATAATTTGTTATTCATTTATTGGGTGCATTATTGTTCTTCAGCATTATTTCACAAGGATTATTATTATGCTCTTCAATATAATAACTGTTTGGTAGAGAGCAATATAAGGTAAGAGAATTGGTCCATGTAATATTGATAAAAGTATTTTCTATATAGTTCACTACAAATTCATTTTATTATAAGCTTTGATTTTTATATGTTGCCCCGTTCATGCTTAATTTATTTCTCCCAATACAAATGGTGGACCTAAAAATCATGACTTCGGATCATCTTTATCACTAGTATTAAATTTATATAGTATTTAGAATATTTTTGAAAATTTATCTACAAAGCATTATATCACTGTTATTAGGGCAATAGGGTAAGTAATTGTCTTAGTTAAGGATATATTATTTAATAAAATTAGTTTTTTGTTTGTTTTAGTGTGAACCTATGACCATAGTGCTTCCATTATTTTATATATTGCTAATATCTTTTCATAAGAACCTAAACTATTATAATTTAAATTTAAATAGACTGAATTTAGTCGTTAGTTTATGTTAAAATTTCTCGTATATATGAAACTGTTGAATTTATAGGTTAACATGCATTTGCGATTGACAAAACTTTAGTTCAAGAAATTTGCGATAAAAATGCGACCAAAAGTGTCCATACGTATTTTATGTGTCATGTGACACCAAATTCCTAATTAAGCGACGATCGTATCCATTTCCAAAAATCTTCCTCAAATGCCCCCCCCCCCCCGATGTGTGTTTGTGCGTGTTTTGTTAGTATATTAGTATTATATATATGTATATATATTTCTCTGTGTTTTTTGTGTAGTTTTGTTTCATGTAATTATGTGTGGTTACTTACCTAATCATATTTGTGTCTAATGTTTAGTGCTTCTTATGTTTAGTTGAGTATTAATTTATATAAGTCTAATTATGAGTCAATGTTACTTTATATGTTCTAATATTTGTAATTTTATTTATGTGCCTGTATTTTATAAAAATATATGTTACTATATACGTTTTTACTATTTCTATTTTTCTTTCATTTTTATTCTCTCCTTTTCTCTCTCATGTCCAACACTCCTCTCTCACTCTCCATTCCACTTCTCCTATGAGTTTTCCCAAACCTGTAAACTTAGAAACTCCATCTGTAAACCCTTAATATTTTGTTCTAATTCAAATTTTCCCCAAAAACCCTTTCCTAAACCATATGCTCACCTATATATATACATATAAGGAAAAATCAATAAATATAAAGGGATAGGATTCTACAAATTTTGAGGGTTGTTTATTTTCTTCAATTTTAGGAGTAATGTGTAGGATTAATTTCGAGTGTAGATTTTCTTCATGTGTCATATTTTAGAGTGTTTGAGATTTTTTTAAATTTCTCCAAAGAAGCTAATATTTTATGGATAAAATAAAAATATTGGATGAGCAAGCCCGCCACTAAGGCATATTGCCCACTTGTTAGCGCGAGAACCCTTGCAAAGGGTGATTTCAATAAAAATCGCAATGCCAAATTTAATTTTACGGAAGCAACTTATAAATTTATTTTATCCTTTTATCCCAAGCATGCATCTATAGTGATAAAATAGATAAATTAAACATGCAAATATGACAAGGCCAAGTTTCAGAAGAAAAAAATAAAAAAAATTATTTCACTATGAATAGTAAATCGCAACTTACAAAGAACACAATAAAATATGCAATGGATTGACTACAACAAACCCACAAGAACACCCAGTTTTGTCTTCAGCAAGGAACACACGCAAGCACTCCCAATGACCGCAGTCGTCCGTCAGCCTCTGCCTTCATCTTTCAACAATGAATTCCCGCAGGTATCACAAGGTCAACAATGGATATCCTCTCCACCAAGGTGTATGAACAGATATAAAACTTTCTAGTATTATAAATTAATTCACAAGAATCATATTCTAGGATGCTTTGTTGTGAATGAAAAAGTGTTTTGGAACACAAAAACTTGAAGAAATTTTGTACCACATATGCGGAAATGTACTTTGCAAAAGTCTTGAACAAATTCAATCACGAAACAGGTATTTGTAAAAAAACTTGAGTCGATGGGGTCGTTCGAATGGCATGCAAAGTTGTTCAAACGACATCATGATGTGGTTAGAACAACATGTTCATGTGGTTAGGAGGATATCAAGAGGTGGTTGGAACGACATGTCCATGAGGTTAGAACGACATCTTAATACGGTTAGAACGACTAAAGTGAAAAATAAAACTTTACAAACTCCACCTACAGTAAACTTAGAAATCATATTTTTGAAAACTAAAAGCCAAGTTCGTATTTTGATAAAAATTAAACATCCCAAACATATTTCCATGAATTAATTCAAACTCTAAATCGTTTTATACCTTTTTGCGATGTTGGGAAGTCTTCAAACTTGGAGATGCTTGAGTTCAGTTCGTCTACTCGGTGCATAATCATTTGTAATGGGATACGCCAAACTAGCCTAACATTATACTATGAACAATGATAGAAAAATTGGACTTACAAATTTTTCTTGTAATCATTATGAGTATTATTAAATGAAATAAAATGTTTTTCCTTTTTGGTTTTTTTACTGAAATTTATGAATTAGCAATTTTCTGTTATGACATGATTTGCATACCTAGATGTTTGTTTAGGAATTAATTAAAATTGGGGTTAATTGATTTAATTTAAAATTGGCAATTTATTAAGTTAGGGTTTAATTAGAATTTATGAATCACCACACAATCGATATCACATAACTTCGACTCTAGCGAGTGGTGTTAGAGCGGGTTGCACTAATTTACCGTGTTTGATCTTGTTTACCTGCTTTTGGGGTGATTTTTTTCATCGCTCCTGTGATTATATTTTTTTTTCTCGATGGATTCTCCTTGTTTCAAAGATTTAAATAGTTTTAATTTGACGTTTGCAAAAGGAATTCAATTTTTTCAGAAGAAAATTCTCATTTTAAATCTGGTATGAATATTTTGCAAACAGTTCAAAATCAAAAAGACTTTTATTGTGAGAAATTTGTTGCTTTGGACCATAACTTTAATGCTTTAAAATTGTCCAAAAATGAGAGTGATGAAAGAGTCCTATTTTTATAAAAAGAATTGGAGGACTTGAAAAATTCTAGGGTTTGTGTTTGTGCCAAAGAGGATAAAAATATTTTAATCGATGATTTTTTGCCAGATGAGAAGGCTCTTAGGGAAAAGTTTATTTCATTGAGGGGTAGAGAGTTACCCTTTTAGGAATCATTGAAAATTTCAAAAAGGCTTCCCTAAAATTGGAAGAGTCTAATTCTTTGCTTGAGTAAAAAAATTTATAGTTGAAAAATAATTTAAAAGACTCGAGTAGTTTGTGTAGTGATGGTAATGGCTCGTATTATTCTCATATTTCTAGTGTTAAAGCCAAAACCATTGTTTTTTTAGAGGGTCAACCAAGTTTAAGGACGTTAGAAAATGTCATGCCATATGAACCATTCCCTCTGTCTACACATATTCACACTGTGGTAGGAAAGGTCACCTTAGGCAATTTTGTTTTGATCTTCGAAAAGGTCCTAGAAAGTTGAAGTCCAGTGTTCCGGTGGTTCCCCAAATCCCATCTGATGTTTCACATATATTTGGGCTAGGAAATCACTTTTAGAGTGGCTATATGGTAAACTAGTTGATTATCACATGCTTGCACATGATTCATCTCTTGTTATATCATATAGTTGATTTCTTGCATGTTTTGTTTGTCATACGCTAGTTGTGCTTCATGATATTTGTTTTCTAGTGTTATGACATGTGTACCTTTTCTATTATATTTTTCTTTTATTGAGTTATATTTGAAAAATATAAAAATATTTTTGGTTTTATATATTTTTTTAAATAGAATAGATTTTGTTTCTTGAAAAATATTTGGAAACATCCAAAAAGATTTTCAGTTCTTTGTGTATTTTATTTTTACTCATTGGTGGGGCATATTTGTGTGTTTGAATAGAATTCACTACGCAATTTCTATGTGGATGGGATAGTTGGTTATGTATTTAGATACTTGAATTGATCTTAGCCACGTTTATGAAGTTTCTTCGACATTGACTTGCTTTATGCATTCAACTTTGGGTATGCCTCCACACACATATGCACGAGCGTATCGAATTTTAACTTCATGATGTATATTTGATCTTGGTGAGATGTTCTCCAATCAATCTTTTCATCTACATATTTGTTTGATTATGGAGGATTTATGTAGGTAAGAACCGTTGCTCGTGAGGATTTTTTTTAATTGAAAATATGATGAGTAAAAATGGTAAAGGTCTATGAAAGGAACACTTGTCTTTTATGATTAAGCCAACATTTAAATCGGACCTAAAAAAGTGTGGCATAGTCAAAATAGCCAAGGTCCAGAGATGTTTAAAAGAACCCAAAAAAACGAAGGCAATAAAGATAAAAATATGCCAAAAGGGTCAAAATTTGTTTAGTGCGATATATTCATTCACAAGAAAAGAAAACAAATATTTTGAGGGAGTTCCGATGGGAACATCAACGGGTTTGCACAATGACAATGTATCCTAGTTAAGATTATTTTGTCATGACGCTATTGATTTGTAAAACTATTAAAATTCTAGGCTTGTATGCATTGTGCTTGTTTTGTTCTTTAAGTTAAAATTTATTTGTCACTAAAGGATAAAACATAGGTTGATAAAGTTTTATGGTCAATTAGAACTTCTTGAACAAATTTGAGTGTTTGGGTTGTAATTCTTTTATTTCTAGTTCACACCCACCCATTCTATTCCACATGTTTGTAACACCCCGTGTGTTCGAAGACATTGGAATTTAATCTTTGTGGTGAAATAAATTTATTTTATTAGGAGTATTAGATGAAATTTAGAGTGCACGGTGGCTCTGGGATGGGTCGAGAGAGTCAGAATGAGTGTTCGGGGGTTGAATTTGGGTTCCAGAGTATTTATGATCTAGTTTGACCCGAATATGGGTAAACGACTCATTTTAAATGTGTATTATCACTTAAAGTTGGGAGTTGTTAGAGATAAGGGTTATTTAGTCTTAGAAGAGTTAGGCTAATATCATTTTGAGAAAACCATGGAGAAAGAGAGAGAGATAGCAAAGGAAGAAGAGGAAGAGAAGAAAAGAGGAGAAAACTTGGAGCTTTGGAAATTTTCGACTCAAATATGAGGATTCAAGGAATATTCAACCTCTAAAACTTTTAAGAAAGTGATTAAACTTGCTAAATTATTGTGTGTGTGAGTTATCTCATAATTTTGTTTGTGATTTAGTTGATTTTGAGCTTGAATAGTAAAACCCTAAAATTTGTTGTTAAGTTCTTGAATTTGAAGATATATATACATATATGTGTTGGTTAGTTGATGAAAATGGCGGGGATAATATATGGGATCGGTTTTGATGTTAGGATATTATTGGAGTGAATTATAATTGGGTTTTAGATATGTAGGGAAAATCTTGTAAAGTTTAGAACTAATGGTTTTGAGTATAAATCTCGTAGGATTAACGCTGCACAACACCGGACCGGTCCGGGTAGAAGACCATCGAATCGGTTATTTTTAGCATTCCGGACCAATTCATTTTCATAGGCTATCAGATTGATCCGGTCATCTAAAGTTTTTTGTTATTTCTAAGGGACCGGGCCGATTCATTTTTGGGGACCTTCGGTCCGGTCACTGCAGTTTGTAAATTCTTGTCTTCCTCTTTTCTAATTGGGTTTAGGGCTTGGAAACCCTCTAATATGATACAATAGTTATGTTTTTGAGATAAACGTTGGGTATATGACATGACCCAATGGTTGAGTTACATCGAGGATAGTATGGAGGTATATTTGGGAATTTAACATATCAAATCCTTTCGTAAATTCTCCGGGTAATAGGAATTTACTTCACGCCGAATATGGAGTGGATGAGAGAGGAATATCGTGTATCCTAAGTGTTGTTAAATTGGGTGACTATTCATATCATAGGTTTGATGGATTAGTAAGCTTCAAGAGAGGGATTGAATAATAAAATGAATTGGGAAGGTATACGAGAGTGTTTGGTTAGTATATGAGATTTATCTACATATAGCTAGATTCATTACTTTTTACATGCGGATGTGAGATGGTAAGTATATATATATATATATATATATATATATATATATATATATATATATATATATATGGCATGAATGTATATACCTTGTGTGATGGTTTGTATATATGATGTGCATGTGTATATATTTCTGGTATATATGATATATATTTTGTTGTGCATACCCCATTAGTTCTATCATGGGAAGCTGCGCCATATGGGTGAATCCCCCTGGCTTGAGGAGAAGGGAAAGTATAGTCCCCAGGTCATAACATCCAGTATTTTACCATGCGCGACGTAGGGGTAAGATGTCTTGGGTACGATTCGTCTTATCTTTAGGTGAAGAACTATTGCCGTTTCCCGTACGCTTGTGATTTGGTTTATACCAAGTTAGTGTGAGAGTCCGACTACTGGTAACCCAAGATGATATGTGAGAAATTCCCTAGAAGATGATAGCATTATAGAGACTGTTAGTATACATATATTATGTGTGTTATGTATGTGTACTTGTTAGAGAATGATAAATTATGTATTATACCTGCGAATAATATTATACAAGCTTTATAGATAGTGTGTGATATCTTAATATTATAACTAGAGAAAGTTATAAATATGTGCATTATGTTTTGTCTTTTGTACCATGAGAGTGGATGAACATACTCTTATGTCGATAGACGAGAACTAAGGGGTACGTACTATGGACTGAGGGCCTAATAGGTTCTCATGACCGACAGTGTTAGGTGGTAATGTATCGGAGGATTCCTTATTTGGATTTCGCTTTTCGAGACGTCCCACGCACGAAACTTAGCGCAATGTTGGGCGTGGGGAGATGTTCGGTCCGGTCTTTAGTACTTCGATTTATGTGAAATAGTGGGAGAATGTTAGTAGCATTAATGATGATGTGTGATATCTTATGCTAACAAATTGTGAAATTTAATAATTAGAAACCGATAAACTTATAATTTAGATATATTAATGTACAAGTTTGGGCGTAAACTTAGGAGACGATAGAAGAAGAAGATAAAGGTTATGTTTTAGATCTAGTGGGTTACGGGAATGTGGTTATGCATAGATTTAAGACGAATTTTCCTTTGGATGTATCGGGTAGCTTATTTAAGGTTCATATGCTTACGTTAAGGTGTGTGCTATAGTTGAGGAGTGATGCTAAGTTCCAAGAGAGTGCGACACCACTTTAATTATGAAATTTGTGCATTCATAATTATTATGCATTTTAATTCACTTGCTAAAATTATTTTCAAACCTCGGCCTCTGACCCATTTATATCTTTTCTCTTGCTATACATAAATTTTAATATATTATATATGTGTCCCACCGCAAGGACACCAATGATGCCCATTCTGTCCAGAGTCCTTGGAGTTGTAACAGATGCAGAATTTTGCAGGATTTTTATTGTAGCCGCTTCCTATTTTTTTTTTTTTTTTTGTGAATCTACTTAAGGGCCCATTTTTGTATATCGGGTGTGTAAACCCAAGGGTTATATATATATATATCTGTTTTATTCTTTTATCACTCGATGTTGTATTGTTTGTGGCAAGACAACATATTCGGGTATATCCTTTGTTGTTCATGTGTATATATTAACATGTTTTGTAGTTATTATAAATGTTGGTTTGTCGTTTCTTGTATGTTTCTAGAATTTTAGCTTCCATTTATTTTATTATTGGGTAGTTAGTCATGCTTTATCTTAGTATAGGGTTGGCCACCCATTATTATTTTAAGCGGGGTGTCACAACATTTGGTCACATCGATACTATGCTACCGTGTATGACTTATGCATTTTATGTCATGGTTTGTGGTCGTTTATACCAATATATGTGTGCCGAATTTTCATAGATATATTTTGCATATATTATATATGGTATTGCATGTTTTATTTGTGAAGTTTGTTTTTGTTTGAAAAAATAGAAAATTTTCGAAAATAGTTGGTGTTTGTCTCCCTTTGAGATTATCATTACTGTGGGTACCCTTTCGTTAATTAGGCCCATAAGAGTAGTCGACCAAGCCCAAATGAGAATAAAAGATACCCGAACCAAATTCTGAGTTCTATATGCCGGTTAGAATAAAAAGATATGGCCAAGTCCATCCCTAAAATCTCGGATGAGATATTCGGGGGATACTGGGCTAACGTGTTGGTTACCAACACTCACTTTTCTAAACGGAATATATATTATACTCCTAGGCGAAGTCAAAGGGCATGTGAAAAACTAAGTCGAGATTTACTTAATAAGAACAGTAGACCTCTCCATGAACGTAGGAAATTGGCCTAACCATGTATATTCTTGCGATGTGTGATTGTGATTGTGATTGTGATTGCTGCTATTTCTTTCATATTGGTGATTGTTTTCCTTCATAAATTGTTTGTGTTGAGATTTTTCTCACCACAATTTGCGTCTTTTGTGGGAAACGATTATTTTTCCTGTGAAATCCTTCACCACCAAGAACCTACGATGTCCCATCACAAAAGTAATGATCCTCAAGAAGGAGATATTTAGCAGCAGTTGAATCCCCCAAGGGTAAGGTATGAAATGCTCCAATCAAACCCAAGACTTCGTCATGAGAGGCAAGTCTCTGAAGAAAGTTGAGGCCACCCAGGTCTACATAGATCTCTAGGTTAATTGATGCCTACGAGGCCAGACTCGAAGAGTAGGAGGAGGCCACTCGCCAACGGGAGAACTAGAATGCTCACCTCAAAAGGCGACTGGAAAAACTGGAGAGGGAACTCCATCGAAATACAAGGCGACGCTAGAGCAGGACTCCTTGCCCTCAGGTGAGAAAATCTCACAGCCGAGGAAGAAGCCCAAGACGTGGCTCGGAGATAACAGAGAGACCCAGGTCACCTGATAACCGTTCTGAATAATTGCAACCATCTCTTTGGTACAAGAGTCCTGATTGTCATGATGATGATAAACGAAGTATGGTCCGGAGAGAGATGGATTAGCACCCAGCTCACCGTGGTGCCAGATCAACAAGGGAGCTAGCAATACAAGCTCTCAAAACTCAGATGAAGTGCCCTTTTTCAAGGGTAATAAAAGAAGAAGAAGCCCCGAAGAAGTTCACGATTTCCAGGTTCAAGATTTACGATGGAAAGACTGACTCCATTGATCATGTTAGGCAAGCCATGACTCTATAGAGTCACAACGATGCACTCATGTGCCAAATATTTCCTTTGAACTTATACGATGTGGACCAGATGTGGTTTGAGAATCTACCTCACTGATCCATCTAGAGTTTTAAATCTTTGGTCGAGCTACTTACACCTCACTTCATTACGAGTAGTACCCATCCGAAGAGGATGGATGATTTGCTTACTATGAATAAAAATCCAGAGGAAAACCTCAGAGAGTAAGCAAAGAGGTATTGGTAAATGTTCAATGAAGTTGAGGATTGCTCGGAGCATGTCTCCATAACATTCTTCAAAATAAGCTTGCTAGCTCTTACCTCCTTCACCAGTCCTTAACTAAGAAGTAGGCCATAACCATCGACGGCTTGATGGACCATATTGAGAAATACACTAAAGTCAAGGATGTGACCCATCTTAATACAGGGGAAAATGGTCATGCAAACGCTAACAAAAGGCCAAAGAAGACTGAACCGCTGAGGAATGGGGAAAATAATGGCTCCAAGAATATAAACAAGTATGATGTCTCAAAGGCATTTCTGGCTGCAAACACAGTCTTCAAGGATCCAATATATAAGATTCTTACAGAGATCAAGGATGAGCCGTTTATCAAATGGACAAGGAAGATTGGAGGAGATCCTTATAAGCGGAATAACGCACTAAGGTGAGGATTCCACAAGGAGTGTAGGCATTAAACTAAACACTGTAAATCCTTGAAGACTCACCTCAAGGAGTTGGCCCAAGTCGGGCATCTTAATGATTTTGTAGAGAAAAAGATAGATAAAGTAGCAACGAATGGTGAGCAGAGGCTCGATAATGTCCTTGAGGAGGATATTGGCCATGGATTTGCGATCATACATGGGGCGTCAGACCTCAAACATATTCAAAGAAATGCAGTTCGAATGGAAGTTAAGAAGCTTACCGCAGTCATCCAGACATTCCAGACCAAGTCCCAGGAAGGAAAGCGTCGACGACCAGAGGATGTCGATTACAATAAGCATATTGTTTCAGAGATGAAGATTTGGTGGGAGTGAGAACCCCTCATCATGACACACTAGTCATTACACTTAGGATATCTAATTAGGACGTCGACAGGTTGCTCGTCGACCAAGGTAGGTCATCCGAAGTAATGTACCTTGAATTATTTAGTAAGTTGAAGCATAACCGATCTCTAAGAAGCCACTGTTCCGTTGGCCGACTTTGTTGGGAAGATCACAATCCCTCGGGGAAATATAGTACTACCAGTCAGGGAAGGAAACATCTTAAAATTTATTGAGTTTATTATTGGTGATATTGAATTTCCATACCAATCCATCCTCTGTGAGGGATGGATCCATGCAATGAAGGCCGTTCCATCAACCTATTACCAGAAATTGTAGTGTGTAACTGATGGAGCAGTAGTTGAGATCCATGAAGACTAGGCTACGGTAAGGATGTGTTTCATCGTGATGATACTCCACAAATAAGAGAAGAAAGTGGGATAATAAAAAGGCAAGGAAGAAGCCCAATAGGGGTTATTGCCCTCCATATAGAAGTTAAGGTATGGTTGAATAAGAATGGAGGAGACCAGACTCCTACCCTCTGAAAGGGTTGTTGAAGACCTGGAAGAGGTCACAACTGGGAGTAGCTCGACTGAAAAGAAGTTTTTGATTGGCATATCCTTGACCGATCGCGAGAAGAAAGAACTGCTTACCTTTACCCAGAGTAACTTGAATGTTTTTGCATGGGAGCCCTACGAGCTGCTTGTGATTAATCCTCGTATTGCTTATCATCGATTACATGTAGATCCATCCTTAAGGCTAGTTACACAGAAGGCTCATCGAACATCCCTGGAGAAGGCTAAGGAAGTGGAGAAGGAGGTCGAAAATCTACTGGATGCAGGATCCATATGAGAAGTTCAGTTCCCTAAATGGTTATCCAACACAGTAGAAGTTCCTAAGAGCAATGGAAAGTGGAGAGTTTGTATCGACTTCACCAACTAATAGGCAGGGTTTCACCGCGGTGCCTACGCGCTGGCCATTTTATGTTCGGCTCACGTGCTCTATATAAAAACCTAATCTTATGACTACACTCAACAGGTGAGACTAGCGGCGAAGTTCAGGCATCGAAAAAATCCACAAAGACGAGTTGCTAGAATTTATATGGTTTAATATTCCTAAAATAAAAGTGTAAAAGATAAATATGAACAAAAAGGAAAAGATGCAAAAATGGAAATGATTAATCTAGGTGAGTGTATTGAAACTAGATTAACAAAGTGGTAAAAACTATAGATTACGTAGAATATCCCTCACCCAAGTTGATTAGTGTAAAATGGTTACATGGGTCGATGAGTTATTACGAAGGCCTCTCGTTTCGACAGTTAATTAAATCAAAAGTTGTTACACCCCAAAATTCGCATAAATGTCTAATACGATTTTAGCGTCAAGAAATACCCCAAAAATTATGCACGCAAGGTCGTAAGTGCGGAGCATACACGATATGCCCCGTCAAATCTCCTAGGCGTAATAACTAGGACAACACACTCGAAATAGTCCTGTAAACTCCATCACCAAAGAAAAGCAACACGTCAACCCGAGTGAGTTCAATCCGACACAACCTAGACTAATTTAGCTAGAAAGAATATTAAAAACTCGGTAAATAAACATAATAAATCTACACTAGAAATCAACAAATGAAAGCATGTAAACCTAATTACGAAAGAAAGTAAATTGACTACAAAGCAAGAATTAAAGAAATACAAACTATATTGATGGAGAGGATGACGAATAGTGCACACTTACATACCCAAATGGGTGTAAAACCAAGAGTGGAAGAAGAATGAGCTCTCCACCTCCAAACCCTAACCTAAACTATCTTCTAAAACTAATTATATCTGTCTATTACAACAAAAATCCTTTATATAGCAAGTTGGAATAAAAATAGAAAAGAAAAGGAAAAAGAAAAGAAAAGGAACGATTTGCCAAATATCTGGCAGGATCGATCGATCGACCAAGACCATCGATCAATCGATCGAGCAGGTCACCACCTTCTGTCTCCCGTCGTAGGACTAAATTCAAACCGCGGTCGATCAGAGGCCAAGGACGGTCGACCGGCACTCTGTTTCTGGCAGCTATTGGTCCTTGAAGAGGGGGAAAGGGTTACAAACGAAAATGTCCATATCTTCTTCGTCCGAACTCCAAACGACGTACCGTTTGTGGCCACGCGATGCTAACTCAATGAACTACGCATTCGTGGAATTTTCATGAGCTAGAGAAGAAATGTGAATTGACTAAAATTCCCTTGAAGTAGTGTTCAGCGATGAAACTTCTCTGAAATACAAGGTTCCTCACTTTTAGCATTCCAATACCTACAAAAGCACAATTCACCCCTCCAAAGCATGTGTGTATCCAAATAAAAGGTTGTTTGGTTAATGAGCATAAATATAGGCATTTAGGACCATAAAAGTGCTAGAATGCATAAATATAAAGGGCGGAAATATGCAATATTCGATACGAAATCACCAACCTTAATAGAGCCTGTCCCAAAGACAGTTTCCCCCTTCCAAAGATTGATCAACTAGTCGATGCTATAGCGAGACATGAGACGATGAACTTCTTAGATGCGTATTGTGGATACCAACAAATCCCCCTTCATGTTCCAAATTAAGATAAAACCTCCTTTATAACCACTGTTAATTTATATTGCTATAAAGTTATGCCTTTCGGCCTTAAGAATGCAAGAGCGATTTATCTGCGGCTAGTCACAAAGATGTTCAAAGACCAGATGAGGGATACCATGAAAGTTTACATTGATAACTTGCTCGTTAAGAGAAAACTCAAGGATGACCACCTTTATGACCTGGTAAGGACCTTCAAAATCCTTAGGAAGTACCGAATGAAACTTAACGCAAGTAAGTGTTCTTTCAGCATCCAGTCAGGAAAATTCCTTGGTTACTTGGTCAGTAAGAGTGGAATAGAAGCAAACCCCGATCAGATCGATGCTATTAATAAAGTTCACCCTCTTAAATAGTAAGAGATGTACTGAAGCTCATAGAAATGCTCGTCGCGCTCAATCGGTTCATTTCTACGTCTTCAGAACGGTGTCAACAATTCTTTCAATTGTTAAAAAGAAATAAAGGACTAACATGGGATAAATAATTCTCGACAGCTTTAGAATAACTCAAGGTTTACCTTTGTAGGGCGCCTTTCCTTGTAATCCCTAAGGTAAATGATCCATTTTACCTCTACCTAACAGTGTCAGACCATGCTATAAGCTCTACCTTGGTATGTGGGAGAGAAGGAAGCTAGCATCCAGTCTACTGCACAAGTAAAACTCTTTTGGAAGCCGAGCAAAGATACCTTCTATTGGAGAAGCTTGACTATGCATTAGTGATAGCCTCAAGGAAACTGAAGCATTATTTTGAGGCTCACTCCATCGTCGTAGTTACTTCACATCCCCTCAAGCTGTTTTGAGGAAAGCAAATTTCTCTGATCGACTATCAAAGTGGTCAGCTGAGGTTTGACATTCACTTTCAACCAAGAACATCCATCAAGGGGCAAGTCCTGGCCGATTTGATGAGGGAACAACCTTGAGATCGTCCCGAGACTACTCATTCAAGGGAAGTCATAAATATTTGGGCATTATACATTAATGGAGCCTCCAACTCAAGGGGGAAGGAGTAGGTATCGTGCTAGTAACTCCTGAGAATATAGTACTTAAGCAGGGAATCAAACTTGGACTTGAAGCCTCGAACAATGAGGCAGAATACGAGACGATAATCGCCGAACTATGTAAAGCACAACTGCTAGGAGCTAGGCACCTTCAGGTCTTTGACGATTCATAACTAGTTTCCAACTAAATAAACGGTGACTTTAATGCAAAAGATGAAAGGATGGCAGATTATCTCGCCGTTGTAAAATGGATTAATGGCCAACTTCGATTAAGTAGATGTTCAGCAGTTCCTTGGGGAATGGAACAACCATGCAGATACCCTAGCAGCTCTAATCTCATCAATAAACTCCAACTTGATAAGGATAATCCAAATAGATTTCCTTACATAACCTAACATTCATCAGGCTACTGAATTATGGGACCCCGAGGAAATTCTCCATATTAAAAAAGCTCCCAGGTAGGTGGATCTCATTATAGATTACTAATGAAATGATAAATTACCATGTGATAGGAAGACAACTCATCAAATAAGAGTCCAAGTCGCTCTTTTTCACTTATCCCATAAGGGTAAGTTGTATAAGAGTTCCTTCAATGGGCCCCACCTCCAATGTGTTCATCCACTGGATGTCGAGCAAGTTCTGCACGAGCTTCAAGAAGAAATTTATGGAAGTCACGCAGGAGGAAGGTCGATAGCCTTTAGAGAAATAAAGTAAGGATACTAGTGTCCCTACATGCAAAAGGACGTTGGAGTCTACATTCAGAAGTGCAAAAAATGACAAAAACACTCACCCATGGTCGAATAGGCTTCCAGTGACCTAAAGTCATTAACCAGCCCGTGGCCCTTCGCCCAGTGGAGTTATACCTACTGCGGCTTGAAACCGAAAGTATCTACTGGTCTCCATAAACTACTTCACTAAGTGGATAGAGGCAGAACCACTAACGAACATTATGGAGACAGACATGATAAGGTTTATATGGAGAAGCATCATTACCCTTTTAGGCATACCCAGGATAATCATTACTGACAACGGGACATAGTTCGAGAGTGGACCCTTCCAAAGTTTTTATAATAATCATGGAATCAGGCATTGCTTCAGCTCTATAGCGTATCCACGGAGCAATGGTCAAGCTGAGGCTTCCAACAAAACAGTGATCGATGGACTAAAGAAACGCCTGGAATGGACCAAAGGAGCTTGGGCGAACGAATTGTCCCACATCCTCTGGACCTATCGCACCACCCCAAGGCAATCAACTGGGGAAATACCATTTGCACTTACATATGGAATATAAGTAGTTATTCCACTGGAAACTGGTCTCCCTACGATGAAGTCTACGTTAATCGACCAAGGCCACGATGATGAAGCGTTGCTCGCTGAACTTGACTTAGCCGACGAGCGATGATAATGGTCTTAACAACTAGCCAGAAAATACAATTAGAAAGTCAATCCAAGGAAATTTCAGGTCAGAGACTATGTCCTAAGGAAAGTTCTTGGCAGTGATGTGAGACCATCAGATGTCAAGCTAGGACCTAACTGGGAAGGACAATTCAATGTGATAAGGGACGACCTACAAAGTTCCTATCACTTGGAAACATTGGAGGGTAGGGAGATACCAAGAGCTAGGAATGAGGAAAACCTAAAGAAATTCTACTTCTAGATTTCTTTATGCACCATTAGTTCAGGCAAATTTTCATTTACAAATTAATGTTGCTCTATGTTCCTGACTTTGATCAACAAAACTTGATTAGGCTTGGAATTCTAGATATGTTGGTTATCTCAAGTATATTTTATTATATCCACCCTTTCCAAGTTACATGGTTCACTCTTTTAACATATATTATAAAGAGCATAGATTACAGTAAGTTAGTTAACTTGATCCAGTCGAAAGATCTCTTGAGCTAGCCTCTTGTAATTGTACCACAGTGGTTGGGTTTATACCAGCTCAACTTCTCTAAAGCATAGCTAATAGGGTTAGCAAATAATAACCCTCCTCAGTCCTTTGTTCGTAACACAACTAGCCTCATATGTTGCTCCGATAACAAACGAAGACCTACAGGGGGCCCTTAGGTAATATGTCTAACCCATGTTGGTCGCTAACATAGCTTGGCTCCAAAACCCTACTCGGCCAGATTGCCCACTGATCAAGTATATCCTCACCATCTCCCTAGTTAAACATAAGGCAGTGTGATGACACGACCTAAAAGGTAAAGTGAAGTGGAATGGTATGCATGTGGCATATTAGACTGGGGGAATACTCATTTGAAAATAAAATCTAAGTCATATTTAGTCGGCTAAGAAGCCCAAATAATTTGTTTAGTCGGCAACTGCAAAAAAACATAAATTTTTTTTACTAAAGATTATGCAATTACACATACAACAGTGATAAAATAAAAAATAAATTAGATCCTAAGAGGGACCAGGTCACTGAGCAAGGTAATCAGCCACTCGCGCCCTACGGCCATTGTCTGGATAAGGGAAAAACTCCTCCTCAACCTCCTCTGGGCTTGACTCTAGCAGATGCCTTGGGATTACATCTATTGGGATCCAACGATCATCCTTTCTAAATGGATTTGGCTCAAGAGAACAAGGGAAAGGTATAACCAAAGCTGATTTTGACTAAACCTAAATTATTGCCATAAAGTTGGTTTATTCTATGGACTCTATTTACAATCTTTCAAACATTTGGAGAACATTGGGCTAGTACTATATTAAAATACTGAAAGAAGTGTAAGATTTGGGAGAAAAGTTAAACTCCCTTGATACGACAAAAGAATGTGAATCCAGTGGCCATCCTCAATGTCGCAAACATTACGAGGAACAGGGGAACAATCAATATCCACCCAACCAGCAATATTATAACATTTCCTAAATTCTACCAGAGATTTGTTATCTATCCTAGCCATGAGCAAACCCTACCTATAGTAGAAAGAAAAATGATGAAAGGAAATACAGAAAACGAAGGGACTGAGAACTTACGAAGCATGTATCAAGCCAGGAATGATGTGATACCACAGGTCAATGAAGATGAATAGCAAGAAATAGCTTCCAAACGACGAAAAATGAGCTTGAAGGAAAAAAGAATCTTAAGAGTGAAAGATAATTTGGAAGCAACAGGAAACACAGAGTAAAAGTGGCAAAGTGGATTGTTTGAATGCCTCGGTTTAAACCCCTCAATGATAGCACACAACAATCAAAGAATATTTTTTTTCTCAAAACTATTACAGATTGACGATTCACTCCCATCTCAATCTTAAAAATCAAAACAGTGCCATCAGAAATAGGCCAGAAGTGACAATTAAACTTTTTGAGTCCAACTGCGCCCCTAAAATTTTAGGGGCAATTGCGAGTACCCTTTCATCGACTAGGCCCATAAGAGTAGCTGGCCAAGCCTAAATGAGAATAAAAGGTTCCCGACCCAAATTCTAAGTTCTAGATGACGGTAAGAATAAAAATTTATGGACAAGTCCATCCCTAAAATCTCGGATGAGAAATTTAGGAGATATTGGGCTAACGTGTTGGTTACCATCACTCTCTTTTACTGAATGAAATATATATTGTAACCCTGGTCCAGGGTAAAGGGCATGTAAAAAACTAACTTCAGAGTTACTTAATAAGAAGAGTATACCTCTCCGAGGACGTAGGCAATTGGTCGAACCACGTATATTCTTGTGTTGTGTGATTGTGATTGTGATTGCTTCTATTTTTTTCATATTGGTGATTGTTTTCCTTCATAAATTGTTTGTGTTGAGATTTTTGTCACCACAATTACATGTGCTTGAATTACATTTTTTGTGATGATATCTTTTCTTTGACGTGATGCTTCGTATTTCATGTTTATTGTTACTACTTCTTTTTATATTTGTCTATTTTGATAAAACAAGGGGGGAGAGAAAATTAACGTGGTGTTATTTTATGAGTTGGAATTTTGGGGAAGAATTAATTTATGTTTACATTATTTTAAACTCGATGCGTCAAGAAGGTATATGTTTGTTATCCATGTGTGTAGGTAAGTATTTGCAGATTTAAAGACACATTGATGAAGACAAAGTTTAAAAAAGGGAAGAAGATGAAGTTTGAAGACAAAGAGACTTATGCCATTCCGTTGTAGGGTTGGGAAGGATGCTAGTACATTTTGTAATTTCTAATAGGAGATTTTGATTTTAATTTGGTGTTCAGCCAATTTATTTGTTTTGTACCGGAATATCCAAATGGAGAGATTTGTAAGAAAATTGTTTACGTCTTTGTTCATAATATATCATTAGGCTAGTTTGGTGTATCCCATTACAAATCATTATGCACCGACAAGACAAACCGAACTCAAGCATCTCCAAGTTTGAAGACTTACGGACATCCCAAAAGGTATAGAATGATTTAGAGCATGAATTAATTTGTGGAAATATGTTTGGGATGTTTAATATTTATCAAAAAAACGAACAGGGCTTTTTGTTTTTGAAAATATGATTTCTGAGTTTACTGTAGGAGGAGTTTTTAAAGTTTTGTTTCTCACTTCAGTCGTTCTAACCACATTAAGATGTCGTTCTAACCACATGGACATGTTGTCCTAACCACATCTTGATGTCGTACTAACCACATCTTGATGTCGTTCTAACCACATGAACATGTCGTTATAACCACATCTTGATGTCGTTTGAACGACTTTGCATGTCATTCGAGCGACCCCGCCGACTTAAGTTTTTTATAGATAACATGTTAAAGGTTTTCCCCTTTTTTTCCTGAAATCTGTGAATGTGCCATTTTATGTGATGGCATGACTTGGACACCTAGATGTTTTTTTACGGATTAACTAAAATTGGGTTTAATTGATTTAGTTTAAAATTGAAAATATATTAAATAAGGTTTTAATTGGAATTTTTGAATCACCGCACAATCGATATCACATAACTCCGACTTTCACAAATAAGACAACATACGGGCACACAAATTTACCATAAGTTAACTAGAATTGCAAAAGTCAAAGAGCACATAATTTACCCATTTGGATCTTCACACCAATTTCTAGAAGATTGAATTTTATTTTAATTTTTCAACTCCGGAATCTCAATATTTGGGGGCTTTTGTCATAAACTGCACAATTTGGATCTCTTCTTCAATTGAATTTTAGAGTTTATCTTCGGATTTTTTTGCAGAGGGTTTCAGTTTATGAGTGCATATTATCTTCCAAATAGAGTGTCATAGAAGTGTATCTTATATTCATACTTTATCGGTATTAAACTTATATTTTAAGGGGGGGGGGGGGGGGGGGGGGAGTGATTCATGTACAAGATTAGATGTTCACAAGACTTATACATCATAATGACTCGAATAATTCCCGGCAAACAAGCCTAATCCTCTAATCTAACAAATTCTCAATTAAGATACCCATTTTACACTTGGGTTTACCCTTTAAATTAATAATTTCCCCTAATATCTAAATACCCAAAATATCAATATCCATCAATTAAATTCGTAAGAATATATCTCTATTCAATTAGTACATGAAAACTATAAGCAGAAAAATCCTAGCCCTAGGCCTACGAACCAAAACTCCCGACTAAAAACCCACAAACTCAAACTATGCCATATCCGATACCACCGGTTGATCGGTGTCCTAAGATAACAAAACACAATTAAAAGATAATTCACATGTTCATCCTTTTGAAAACACATTTTGAAAATTGTGATAGTGTATGTCGCCAAAATATGTAATCACAAAACGATGAAAGGATACGTCTTCGAAATAAGTGGCAATAGAGGTCTTGTGTTATAGAGCGTCTTGCATGATCTTTAATGTCCAAAATTTCATGTAATCTAAATAAACACACCTCACTCTAAAATTCATTATTATGTATCTCGAATAACTCAGTGAATCAATGCTATGTCACGAAATTTATTCAACTTTTAAATAATATAAATGTTTACATTTTCAGTATAGAACTATGTTTTTCTCACAATGTAGAGGGAACAAGGGAATTCGAAAATACAAACACAAAGTAAAATATCTCAACCTTGAAAATACTCTTTATGATGTTTTAAAGTAATAAGGAATTTCGATTTTTGAAAAGAGGAGGAAAATGATCTATTTATAGGATTTCAGAAAAATTCTTATCCACTTTACGCACGATTTTAAATATTATGCAAGAATATGCATACCCGTGCACTTGGGTCAAATCTTGACCATGCAAATGGTGTCATGCATACGATTCCAAATGGGACCATTAACGGTATACACAACATATCAATATCAAAATCACTTCTCAGACCTTTAAAAATCCATTTATGAAAAACGTGCAAATGTGTGAATAAATAATAACATTCAATCATAAAACTAACAAAATTAATATATCTTCAAATAGATAATGAAAATCTTGTGATGTAGAGTTGATTTAGTAGATCTTCAAATCCCTAAAAGTCTATATAGTCTAAATGCATGAGCATTACTCTACTCAGACATCTCACATATATTCAAGCCTAAGTAGCTTGAATAACGCAAGGATTTTATATGTAATTTAGCCAATGCTTATATAATTACAAACATTTACATTTTCAATAGGCTTGCCTACCATTAGATACCCCTTGGATATTCATGTACCCCCTCGTTTGTAGTGTCCTTACGGGCAGGCAGAGGCTAGACCCTGCCCGCAAGCACCTCATCTCAAATTTTGTTACAAAAGCCCTCTAAAAATTCCAAAAAAAATCATAAAAAGTTCCAAAAATCAAATATATTCAAAATTCGACAAAAATACACATATATGATAAACGTCATCAAAATTAAAGATTACACAAATATTCAACAATCATCAAATATGTTAAAAAATATCTCAAAATAATTCAAAACCTTTCAAAATATTCTTATATCATCACACATATCTTACGAAGCCCTTTCATACTTTTTAAGCCCTCGGAGGAGACCGCGACCCTTAGGATTAAGTCACGATGCCCGTATTGGTCGCATATATTTTGGTCGTCAGAATAATTAATGAAATAAGCATGACTTAATTAATGTTTACGGGAGATACGCGAAAGGAGACATTTACTCACTCTGTGAAAAACCCTCTCCCTCAATATAAGATGCTTAATAAGGAAACTGGACATGTATGTTTATATTGAGCATATAATTAATAGCTAAGCCCTCCCTCTTAGGGAAATATAATTATGTATAAGGGTTCCCCAAGTTTTCTTTTAAATTGCATCATGGGAAAGGTCATTCAGATTTCTTCTTATTTCGAACTATTGTAGTTAATAGATAAAAGAAATTACATTTAGTTCGGGACAACTCAAACTAATGACGTAGTTCTAGCAAAAACACAATAATGAGATACAAATTATCCAGCTGTTGAATAATGATACATAGTCCTTTACCCGAATGGATTACCTTGTTTTGAAGAAATCTAATTGAAGAAGAACTGGACGTTAGGATCGTGCGAGAGATCAAATAGAGGATAAACATGGTGTGAAACATGGCATGCACAACAAATGTGATCATGAACCTCGAGCACTAAATACAAATCATTTGTTCAAGCGTATCGACATTGGGTGACAATTTTAATTTTCATATTCTTGGTCGTTAATCTTAAATACAAAAATTATAGGCATAGAAATGTTAAATAGCATCCTCGTTATATTCGATAAATTTAAGACACAAAAAGTGCATGGTTTTGTCCTTACAGAGCCATCATGACGCCCTCATGTGTCATGTTTTTCCTTCACTTTGGGAGAAATCAATTTTTAGGGGACTTGTGGAGTAGTTCACATCTCGTTTAATCATCAATAGCAAAACAATTAAGGAAGTTGACTCCTTAATGGCCCTAAAATGAAGGAAAGTAGAGTTTCTCACGAAGTGTAATAGTTTCATCATTTATTAATCCAAATAAATTTTCCTCAATAGGTCATATCCATAAATGTATTAAATATTAGAATTTTTGTACTTTAGTACATTACGAATTCTTAATTGTCGATTTAATACAATTTTATCAGTTTATTAGACTTTAATATATTTTTCGTCGCTAAATGTCACTAAAAAAAATACTTGTAGTGGCGAAATTTTAACATTTAGTGATGAAAAATGTAGTAAAGTCTAATAAACTGATAAAGTTATATAGTAAAATTGAAAATAAAATATTTTTAACGTAAAAATAAATAAATATTACTACCTTTATCTTATAGGACTTATTTGACCAGAAATATTTTTCATGGAATTTGTTGGAACAAAAAATATGATTTTTTTTAGGGCTAGTAGTTACCGAGTCTCATTCACTTGGTCAATGAGGGAAGAGATCCTTTAACTGAGTTCATGGTGTCAAAGATCCTATTTTGCCAACTCAATAAATTAAAATGACAAGTACACCATCAAAATATTTTTCACAATTGTTATGTCGTTTTTTTTAGGAAAAAAAATCAAATCTTTAAAAGTCCATAACTTCAAATCTATAAATCCAAAATTCGTAAAATTTATATATTTGGAATCTACTCCTCAAGATCTATAAAATAACACCCAGCTGATAGACAAGGGAGCGGGGAAAAGCAAGGCCGATGGGGAGACCTACGAAAGATTTAAACGGAAGAGTGGGATAATAAATCCGCCAAAGAAGAAACTGGTGCAGGAGATGATGTTCGAGTACATGAGGGACTCAGCTGCTTCTGCTACTACCAAATTGAAGAACAAGTCCAAGGTCAAACCTGCAGATGATGGCTCATCTTAGCTAATCTCCCATTCTCTTTCGTCGTATACATATAAACATATATTTGTGTAATGTTGTTGTGATTTTCCTGTTCTTGTATCATTCATTAATAAATGAACTTTCCTTCCATTCGTTTTGATGTATTGTATGCTATACGTTACATTCAAATTCAAAATATAGTTACTACAATCACCGCTCAAACTTGCATGGGTATGGACAGATGGTAATATCCTACCATTTCATATATTCCGGGAATATATTATATAATAATGCTCATGTGCGGACTAGTCCGCATTTTAAGAATGCGAACCGAACATGTGTCACTTAACGGTGCCCCTAGAAATTATTGCCTAAATTATAAGCACAATCTCTCTCTTTTCTGGGCTCACCGCAAGGTGACACATGTCCGGTCCGCATTTTTAAAATGCGGATTAGTCCGCACAAGAGGAGGACTATATATATATATATATATATTTTAGAAACAAAACATCTAGCATATAATGGAATCCCAATCTCTCTCTCTCTCTCTCTCTCTACAATCTTCATCACAAAACTCATGCACCTTTTGTTTATAGAATTGAACCACAATAAAATAAGTTTATGGTACAACTAGTCTTACATAGTAATGGGTCTTAAAATAAAATTTAACATGCTAATAATGAACAGTGATATGATATATAATTAATATTAAATTATATAAATATTGTGTTCGCTAAAATAATCGTAATAATTTTAGCTAAAAAATTCTTGAACTACTTTTTTACAAATTTATAAACATTTGGTAATGCAAGCTTTATAACTCTCAAACTACACATAAACATCTTGGAATGTGATGGATGTTTAAACATGTAGATAGTATTTATTCATTATTAATTTTTTTTTCTCACTGTCCCTGAGAAAACAGAAAATGAACAAACTTCCATTTGTACTCAGTATTATGTAGGTTTTCATGTGTACTTGCAGCTCTTTCTCTCTATACAAAAAATGAGTAGAAACTACGTGTCTCTACTTATACCAGCTAACAAGGTTTGATAAAAAATAGATATCGAATTCTACAGGGTGCAGTTTCAATACCTTCAAAACATTTTGCATTCCTCTCTTGAAAAATAGTCCAAAAATTACAGTCTGGGACCAACCCCCACTCTTTGATGTTAACCTTCCACCTCCAAGAAGTTCCCAAACCTCTAATAGATTCCTCGCCATCTTAGGCATTACCCATGCAGTTCGACTAAGCACAAGGAACACATCCCACAAGCCTCTTATCACCCTGTATTGCAAGAGGAGATGATTGGTCTTCTATTCTGCCTCCTTACAAAGCCAGCAACGGCTAACGATTAACCACATTCTCTTCTGCAAACATTCGGTCATCAAGATGTCATGTCTCGTTGCGATCCACACAAAGAACCTAACCTTAGGCAATGCCTTGACATTTCATATTTTATTCCTGGGTAAATAAGCTCTCTGTTTCCCAAAACCTCTAAAAATGGAATAGTAGCCACTCTCTGTGAACACCCATGCCCCATTCTCCGTCCATATCAAGACATCGTCCCTGGAGTCCATATCAAGCTCTATGGTTACCTCGCCGATGCGACGTAGCCACTTTGTGAAAAAAATTAATGTTCTTATCACCCTCTCTTAATGAAAATTCCCTTAATTTCTGCCTCCTGTTGATTTCTTCCTTTAAAAATCTTCTCCCGATCTCACCCTTCCTTTCCTCCCTCACTCTCTTCTCTTCCTCAGAGCGATCGTATCTCCTTTCTTTATTAATTTCTTCATAAAGCATATACTTTCATGATTCAATTCTCAAGGTTTTCTTCAGTAAAGTTTGTTTCTTTCTTCCTTGTTCTTTACATTTATATTCTTTGCGTGGTTTGTCTATTTTCTAGGTTTACAAGATCTTCATGCATGTTTAGATATAATTTCATTATTGTTTTGATTACATGCAACGTAGAAATCAATTGTTTTATTAATCACGTCATGTCCGACATTCCAAGGGTTAGAATGCATGAACCCAACCCTAAGTGGTTATCATGGATATAAAAATATGTTCTTGGATTAAATAATTAATTGGAACGCGTCATTTCATTAACATGGCCGTCGTAGGACTTTTAACCCCATTTGCCCTAGGTAACCGGGGTGTTTAAGAATGCAACGAGTGTGATAATCATCTCGTCATGTACTTCATTTTTCTTCGTGATTATGTATTGGGAGGGTTCATTCCTTCATATATGTAATACTTGAAATAAATAAAGTCTTTGTTTCAATTAAATATTTAATTCTTGACTAGTTTTGTATCTGGTGAAAAAACTAGGGATTGGGGGATTGTATTTCGATCTTACCTTTCTTTCATATTAATAAATTCGTAGTTTGTTAAATCTTGCATGCGTAGTTAATTCAGCTAGGATTTCATTGCTTTCGTAGTAGTAATATATAATCTCATCAAAAATCATCTATTCTTCTTATTTTCGTGAGTCAGTCATTTAGGTTAATCGTTTTCCCTATAAGTCGTTACATATTCTTCATCTTAGTCCTTGTGTTCGATACTCGGTTTACCAGATTATTACTTGAAAGACCGGTTTACACTTTAACCGTATATACTGGCACTAAAGACACTTTTTAAGTCGCTTTAATATTGACCATGACCCCCCGCAGTATGGTGGTCAAGGATGTTGAACGTGACCCAGGTTCTACCCTATGGGTCATAACTTTTGATCATGATCGCCAGTTTCGTCACTCTTAATATTGTTATAGGTTTGGAACATGACCCATAGGGGTAGTCACGGTCCAAAATCATGACCATTGGTGCTATATGGTGTAGTGATGAATCTCGCGGTAGTCTCCCTCACATCACCAAACACTTATATATTCCACTGTCTGATATCTTCCTTGACAAAACCTATCTTGGAAGCCAATCTAAAGCTGGAATTTCCCTCCACCATGTAACTTACCTTAACTATGTATACGAATTTTGCCTCCTTGAGACACATATTCTAAAATCTTAAAGGGATCCTGCCTTACCTTTACCCCCCCCCCCCCCCCCACACACACACACTAGTAGAATTGGTCAATTATTCAATGTAACCCTTGCTAAGAACGACTAAATCACCCCTAGAAAATGCCCTTTCCAACCCTGAGAAATAAGGAAATGATCAAGGAGAGACAAAGAGGGATGTCTCTATTACTAGACCATGTTAACAAGCCATCTTCAAGAGGAAGGTACAAAACCTCCAACTCGTCAATGAAATCCGATAATTCCTAATGAATTTGTTAGTTCCCCCACCCCTAGTTCTTTTAAGGTGAATCGCACCTCACTAAAATATCCTCCCAAGCACCAAGGGACCCCCTAAACCCTGCTCACACCCGCAAGCTCTTCTCATATCTCCCATATACTCGAGTCCTCCATCGGTCTCCAAATCCCTGAGGAACTCTAGGTGGACCCATCATCTACATTTTTGAACAAGAAGGATGATGACCAGACACCTACGAAACTCTTCACTAAATCTACCACTCGGTAATCCCACATAATAATCACTCCTCCCAAAGCACCTATATTATCGATACTATTCTATTCAACCCTTTTACCTCCTCAAATAGACCTACCTACCGAATCATCCAACTGACTCAACTTAGTTTCCAATAGGAACAAAATGTTGAGTTTCCACTTTGCAATATCCCCGCTCACAATTCCACATTTGTTGACATCATTCAACCCCTTCACGTTCCAAAAAATTATCCTAAGTTTCAGTAACAAACGAAATTATCTTAATCTTCTTCCTCCTTCGTATCCCATCCCTTGACACCTCACCTCCTCGTGCTACAGCAACCCATTTTCTCAAATAAACAAATGGCCTTGCTTTTCTCCCCTCATAATCTACCCCCAAGTCCTTGCTAAATTATCCTATCATATTCTCCACCCATCCCTTATAGTCCTCCACCCACTCCTCATCCTCCCTACACCCAAGAGCCACATCATGTCTAGATATTTATAGGTCAACCCATAACTTCAAGTTACTTAATTCTATAAAATAAATGTCCTCCCTTCTTATTCCCATCCTACTAGTTTCTCCTATGTCAAAAACGAGATAACCCCCATTAAAATTACAATTTGCGTTTTCACTTGTAACCACAATGACCAATTTATAAATGTGAGGATTTTTAGTCCTCCCTCTTCTTTCCACGTCTATTTTACTTTTCTCAACATGTTTGATTTTTTTACCTTTTTACACTTCCCTCTTCCCACGCCCTTTTTACAAGATTTACCCGAATTAATGAAAGACTTGATATTTCATAGACTTATCATGGAATTTCCAAAATAAACCTCCTTTCGACCATTAATTATAAGTGTTTTAAGATTTCCTAGGACATATGATCAATGTTTGGAAATAGAAATCTCAAAAATCAAAAGAGAGACGTGATGTAGAAAATAATATTTTTAATCTCTAGAGTGTTAAATGCTTTCAGTCAAATATAAGAATGTATATAAATCACAAAGGCTAAGCCAAATATACAATAGAGTATAAAGCCTAACAGGCCCAAACCTCTCACAAGTAAGAAAAAACTTAAAAAGGCCCACGCCTCTCTCAATAGAGAAGAAACCTAATTCAGATCAAACTAATAAACAAACCCCAACCAAGCAAAACTTTATCAACCATCCATGCATGGGGTTAACAAAAAAAAAACTAATGTACGCATAATAACTATAAGTTGCTATAATCCCCTATGAAGCACTTATACAACTCAACTCATAACACCTAAAAAATAAACAAAACAGCACAACGCACAAAATCTACCATTATCATCATAAACTACCTAAGCCATGTAACCAAACTCAAGAAGACCCACCACCCATGTGTTGGATTGATTCCCAAGTCATAGTACTATTGCATGGACACTACCCATGTGTGAGGTTGTGTGTTTATTTGGAGACTGATTGGGTGCAAACGAATGTTTATGACCGCCTCCATTTGTTTGTGTTTACGTTTAGGTTCGGTGGAAAGATTTTGACCTGGTGGCTCAGTGTGATGTGTGATATGCCTAGAGCTTGATAGCACACGAGGGATGAATCCGCGAGGTCCCGACTCTTGGGATGCGGTTATACGTATTTAGCGAGTGATATGTATGTATCTATTGTGTGTATATACTTTTATAGCATGGGTATAGCCATGTTATTACATTATGTGTATATTTACTTATAACATGTGTGTCGTTATGTTATTATTTATGAATGTATACCTAATGAAGGTAGTATATACTTAGGTAATGATGGTTATCAGCGGAAAGGTATTTGATAGTGGTTATTGTCCTAGTTAGACTAGCTAGTATAATTAGGATAATAGAAATGAATGTGTTAGGTGTGCACTATAGATAAAAGGTGAGAATAAATCTCATCTGAGTGCGATATGTGAATTAATGAGAGTAATAAATTCTTTATTTTTAATTAAATATATTAAATACTTGAAAAATATTTTCAAATGTATTGCCCCAACCCATATTTATGGGTTACCCGACAAGGTCCGACCCGAGTGTTAGGTGTGAAGTGCAATAGAACAACCTATATAATGTTGCTAATTCAGTTTTAATTTTAATTACGTTTTAGTTGTTAGCATGCAATTCCACTTTCAATATAAACTACGTGAGGGACCAATAAGGAGCACCGCAAAGTTCAAGTAAATAAAGCTAATAATGTAAACATAAATAAAATATATTAACCCGTAAAACGCCCTCAAAATACGAAATCGTTCCCAACCTATCGTAACAAAGTGGAGATGTGAGCTTATGCCCATTGGGATTTATACAAACATTATAGAGACGAACAACAGAAAGGAATACCCACGCGCTAAAACCCCATGCATGAAAAAATATGTATATATCAACATACGTATACCTTTGAAAATTCATATGCCAATGCATTAACCGTTTTACATTCGAAAAATGTTACTGATAAAGATTAATTTACCTTAATCTAGTAATGAATTCCTTTATTAATACCTAGCCCTTTCAACTTTCTTAACATACCCAGTTCAACACTTGAAATCATTACACTTTATTTGATTCGAACCCCTTCCTTTACCGGAATTTAACCCGTCATTTTCATTTGAAACTACTTTAGTATTTTCATTGATTTATACAACCATTTCAACACACATATTCGTCGCATTAGAAAATACTTATTTAATTTTCGAAAATCCTTTTTACAACACATTCTTGTGTTAAATATGGGTTTCACCATTTAAGTTGCTTAGCCACCCATTTATCCACTTTCTTTAACCTCTTTCCCTCTCTTATGGACATTATTATATTTACGCATTAACTTGTCCATTTCACCTTTACGAAACATTTATTGCATTCATTCAAGTTAGGTTTTATTAACACATTTACCACACAGCCCATTTCTTGATATGTTCCACATCTTATTTAACTTTTCCCTAAATCTTCATATACCTCATACTTACACGCCCCCCACAATGACGTCTATGTGCAGCATATGCTCAGGCTAGTGGTTTAGCACTTTTCATTCAAGGGCCCCGGGTCCTTCTTGATTTATCCCAGTGTCATCCGAGTACCTTTAATGTGTTTTAACATTTGACAAATGTCCACATTATTTCCTTTTCTTTTTACCCAGCCGAAGCCAAAAATCAGAACTTTACCACACGTTAATAATTATAACATAATTAATAATTATAACATAATTAATTATAACATATTCAACAAATTTAACAAATTACTAACTCCACGTTAATAATTATAACATAATTAATTTTCGGATTTATATTAAATAATCAATTCACATTAAATTTAATAAATCCCCAAATTAATATAGCATAAAAATACGGGGTATTACACTCACAAGACATATCCATCTCAAATGGGACCAGTTTTTAACTAGTTATTTATTAACTGGAGGGATTTATGAGTTTATTATCTATGAATGTTATATTAAAAAAATCACCTCATCATTATCTAGTAAAAGGTCAGGGTTTTGTGTTGTTGTGCTATTATATATGATCGAGTTATCCTCTCCCTCAACATTAGAGTATATTATGATTATCTTTGCACATCATTCATAACCTTCATGTTCACATTTTTTATGAATGATACTAAAAAAGAGGATGTACAAATGCCATAATATTTTGATAAATTATAATCCCCAAAATGAATGTTGTGGTCCTACAATGATGAGAAAATATACTCTTACGTGATGATGAGTTAATGCAATTTATGATTCAAGTATTGATTAAATACATGAATTTATTGTTTACTCTTGGTTCATATAATTGTATTTTACTTTTTGATAGTAAAATACATTGACAGTTGAGCATAATGTCATACTGATGTTGATTTTCAAAGTTTTTTATGGAAAAAGTTGTGAAAATTTAATGTTATATGAAAAATTCATACATATAGAAAAAACAAATTCCTTTTTAATACTTTGTGAATGATTAGCAAGAGTATCTTATTTGATCCTTTTTTCATTTTTAAATAATTTGTTATTCATTTATTGGGTGCATTATTGTTCCTGAGCATTATTTCACAAGGATTATTATTACGTTCTTTAATAAAATAAGTGCTTGGTAGAGAGCAATATAAGGTAAGAGAATTAATCCATGAAAAGTATTTTCTATATAGTTCACTACAAATTCGTTTTATTATAAGCTTTGATTTTTATGTGCTGTCCCGTTCGTGCTTAATTTATTTCTTCCGATACAAATGGTGGACCTAAAAATCAAGACTTCAGCTCATCTTTCTCACTAGTATTAAATTTATATAGTATTTAGAATATTTTTGAAAATTTATCGACAAAACATTATATCAATGTTATTAGAGCAATAGGGTAAGTTATTGTCTTAGTTATGGATTTATTATTCAATAAAATTAGTTTTTTTTGTTTTAGTGTGAACCTATGACCATAGTGTTTGCATTATTTTATATATTGCCAATATCTTTTCATAAGAACCTAAACTATTATAATTAAAATTTAAATAGACTGAATTTAGTTGTTAGTTTATGTTAAAATTTGTCGTATATATGAAATTGTTGAATTTGTAGGTTAACATGCATTTGCGATTGACAAAACTTTAGTTCAAGGAATTTGCGGTAAAAATGCGACCAAAAGTGTCCATACATATTTTATGTGTCATGTGACACCAAATTCCTAATTAAGCGATGATCGTATCCATTTCCAAAGACCTTCCTCAAATCCCCCCCCCCCCCCGATGTGTGTTTGTGCATGTTTTGTTAGCGTAAATATATGTGTGTGTGTGTGTGTGTGTGTGTGTTGTGTGTAGTTTTGTTTCATGTAATTATGTGTGGTTACTTAACTAATCATATTTGTGTCTAATGTTTAGTGCTTCTTATGTTTAGTTGGGCATTAATTTATATAAGTCTAATTATGAGTCAATGTTACTTTATATGTTCTCATATTTGTAATTTTATTTATGTGCCTGTATTTTATAAAAATATGTGCTACTATATACGTTTTTACTATTTCTATTTTTCTTTCATTTTTATTCCCTCTTTTTATCTCTCATGTCCCACACTCCTCTATCACTCTCCATTCCACTTCTCCTCTGAGTTTTCCCAAACCCGTAAACCCAGCAACTCCATCTGTAAACCCTTAATATTTTGTTCTAATTCAAATTTTTCCCAAAAACCCTTTCCTAAACCATATGCTCACCTATATATAGAGGGAGAGGATTCTACAAATTTTGAGAGTTCTTTATTTTCTTCAATTTCAGGAGTAGTGTGTAGGATTAATTTTGAGTGTAGGTTTTCTTCTTGTGTCTTATTTTAGAGTGTTTGAAATTTTTTTAAATTTCTCCAAAGAAGCTAATATTTTTTGGATAAAATAAAAATATTGGATGAGTAAGCCCACCACTAAGGCATATAGACCAAAAATCCTAACGAGGAAGAGTTATATAAAGAGGCTTTATTGCCCACTTGTTAGCGAGAGAACCCTTACAAAGGGTGATTTCAATAAAAATCGCAATGCCAAATTTAATTTTGTGGAAGCAACTTATAAATTGATTTTATCCTTTTATCCTAAGCATGCATCTATGGTGATAAAACAGATAAATCAAAAACAAAAATATGACAAGGCCAAGTTTCAGAAGAAAAAAATAAAAAACTTTATTTCACTATGAACAGTAAATCGCAACTTAAAAAGAACACAATGAAATATGCAATGGATTGACTCAACAAACCCACAAGAACACACAATTTTGTCTTTAGCAAGGAACACACGCAAGCACACCCAATGACCGTAGTCGTCCGTCAGCCTCAGCCTTCATCTTTGAACAATGAATTCTCGCAGGTATCACAAGGTCAGCAATGGATATCCTCTCCACCAAGGTGTGTGAACAGATATAAAACTTTCTAGTATTATAAATTAATTCACAATAATCATATTCTAGGATGCATTTTTGTGAATAAAAAATGTTTTGGAACACAAAAACTTGAAGAAATTTTGTACCACATATGCGGAAATGTACTTTGCAAAAGTCTTGAACAAATTCAATCATGAAACAGGTATTTATAAAAAACTTGAGTCGACCGGGTCGTTCGAACGACATGCAAATTCGTTCAAACGACATCAAGATGTGGTTAAAACGATGTGTTCATGTGGTTAGAAGGACATCAAAAGGTGGTTAGAACGACATGTCCATGTGGTTAGAACGACTGAAGTGAAAAATAAAATTTTAAAAACTCCACTTACAGTAAACTTAGCAATCATATTTTTTAAAATGAAAAGCCAAGTTCGTATTTTGAAAAAAATTAAACATCCCAAGCATATTTCCATGAATAATTCAAACTCTAAATAGTTTTATACCTTTTTGCGATGTTGGGAAGTCTTCAAACTTGGAGATGCTTGAGTTCAGTTCGTCTACTCGGTGCATAATCATTTGTAATTGGATACACCAAACTAGCCTAACACTATTCTATGAATAATGATAGAAAAATTGGTCTTACAAATTTTTCTTGTAATCATTTTTATTATTATTAAATGAAATAAAATGTTTTTCCTTTTTGTTTTTGTTTTTCCTGAAATTTGTGAATTAGCAATTTTCTGTTATGGCATGATTTGGATACCTAGATGTTTGTTTAGGAATGAATTAAAATTGGGTTTAATTGATTTAATTTAAAATTGACAATTTATTAAATTAGGTTTAATTAGAATTAATGAATCACCGCACAATCGATATCACATAAATTTGACTCTAGCAAGTGGTGTTATAGCGGGTTCCACTAATTTACTGTGTTTGATCTTGTTTACCTGCTTTTGGGGTGATTTTTTTCATCGCTCCTGTGATTATATTTTTCTCTCTCGATGGATTCTCCTTGTTTCAATGATTTAAATAGTTTGAATTTGATGTTTGCAAAAGGAATTTAATTTTTTGAAAAAGAAAATTCTCATTTTAAATCTGTTATGAATATTTTGCAAACAGTTCAAAATCAAAAAGATTTTTATTGTGAGAAATTTGTTGATTTGGACCATAACTTTAATGCTTTAAAATTGTCCAAAAATGAGAGTCGTGAAAGATTCCTATTTTTAGAAAAAAGAATTGGAGGACTTTAAAAATTCTAGGGTTTGTGTTTGTGCCAAAGAGGATAAAAATATTTTAATGGATGACTTTTTGCCAGATGAGAAGGCTCTTAGGGAAAATTTTGTTTCATTGATGGGGAGAGAGTTACCCTTTTAGGAATTGTTAAAAATTTCAAAAAGGTGTCCCTAAAATTGAAAGAGTCTAATTCTTTGTTTGAGTAAAAAAAATTGTAGTTGAAAAATAATTTAAAAGACTCGAGTATTTTGTGTTGTGATGGTAATGGCTCATATTATTCTCATGTTTCTAGTGTTAAAGCCAAAACCATTGTTTGTTTTAGAGGGTCATCCAAGTTCAAGGATGTTAGAAAATCTCACACCATATGAACCATTCCCCCTGTCTACACATATTCACACTGTGGTAGGAAAGGTCACCTTATGTGTTTTTATTTTGATCTTCAAAAAGGTCATAGGAATTTGAAGTCTAGTGTTTCCGTGGTTCCCAAAATCCCTATCTGACGTTTCACATATATTTGGGCTAGAAAATCACTTCTAGAGTCGCTAGATGGTGAACTAGTTGATTCTCACATGCTTGCACATGATTCGTCTCTTATTATATCATATAGTTAATTTCTTGCATGATTGGTTTGTCATACGCTAGTTGTGCTTCATGATATTTGTTTTCTAGTGTTATGACATGTGTACCTTTTGTATTATATTTTTCTTTTATTGAGTCATATTTGAAAATTACAAAAATATTTTTGGTTTTATATATTTTTTTAAATAGAAAATATTTTGTTTCTTAAAAAATATTTGAAAAAATCCAAAAAAAATTTATGTTCTTTATGTATTTTATTTTTACTCATTGGTGGGGGCATATTGTTGTGTTTGAATAGAATTCACTACGCAATTTCCATGTGGATAGGATAATTGGTTATGTCTTTAGATACTTGAATTGATCTTAACCATGTTTATGAAGTTGTTTCGACATTGACTTTCTTTATGGATTCGACTTTGGGTATGCCTCCACACACATATGCACGAGATTATTGAATTTTAACTTCATGATGTACATTTGATCTTGGTGAGATGTCCTCTAATCAATCTTTTCATCTAAATATTTGTTTGATTATGGAGGATTTATGTAGGTAAGAACCGTTGCACGGGAGGATTTGTTTTGAATTGAAAATATGATGAGTAAAAATGGTACAGGGCTATGAAAGGAACACTTATCTTTTATGATTAAGACACCATTTAAATCGGACCTAAAAAAGTGTGGCATAGTAAAAATATCCAAGGTCTAAAGATGTTTAAAAGAATCCGAAAAAACTAAGGCAATAAAAATAAAAATATGCCAAAAGAGGAAAAATTTGTTTAGTGTGATATATTCATTCAGAAGAAAAGAAAACAAATATTTTGAGGGAGTTTCGAAGGGAATATCAACGGGTTTGAACAATGACAATGTATCCTAGTTAAGATTATTTTTTCATGACGATATTGATTTGTAGAACCATTAAAATTCTAGGCTTCTATGCATTGTGTTTGTTTTGTTCATTAAGTTAAACTTTATTTGTCACTAAAGGATAAAACTTAGTTTGGTAAAGTTTTATGGTCAATTAGAACTTCTTGAACAAATTTGAGTGTTTGGGTTGTAATTATTTTATTTCTAGTTCACACCCACTCATTCCATTCCACACGTTTGTAACACCCCGTGTGTTCGAAGACATTAGAATTTAATCTTTGTGGTGAAATAAATTTATTTTATTAGGAGTCTCGGATGAAAATTTAGAGTGCACGGTGGCCGTGGGATGGGTCGAGAGAGTCAGAATGACTGTCTGGGGTTGAATTTGGGTTTCGAAGTATTCATGATCTAGTTTGACCCGAATATGGGTAAACGAGTTGGGAGTTGTTAGAGATAAGGGTTATTTAGTCTTAGAAGAGTTAGGCTAATATCATTTTGATAAAACACTGGAGAGAGAGAGAGAGACAACAAAGGAAGAAGGGGAAGAGAAGAAAAGAGGAGAAAACTTGGAGCTTTGGAAATTTTCGGCTCAAATATATGGATTCAAGGAATATTCAACCTATAAAACTTTTAAGCAAGTGATTAAACTTGCTAAATTATTGTGTGTGAGTTATTACATAATTTTGTTGGTGATTTGGTTGATTTTGAGCTTGAATAGTTAAACCCTAAAATTTGTTGTTAAGTTCTTGAATTTGAAGATATATATACATATATGTGTTGGTTAGTTGATGAAAATGGGTGGAGGGGGGGGGGGGGGGGGGATAATATATGGGATGCTTTTTGATGTTAGGATATTGTTGGGGTGAATTATAATTGGGTTTTAGATATGTTGGGAAAATCTTGTAAAGTTTAGAACTAATGGTTTTGAGTATAAATCTCATAGGATTAAAGCTGCACAGCACCGGACTGGTCCGAGTAGAAGACCATCGGATCGGTTCGTTTTATCATTACGGACCAATTCATTTTCAGAGGATATCGGATCGATCCGGTCATCTAAAGTTTTATGTTATTTCTAAGGGATCGAGCCGGTTCATTTTTGGGGACCTTCGGTTCGGTCCGATCATTGCAATTTGTAAATTCTTGTGTTCCTCTTTTCTAATTGGGTTTAGAGCTTGGAAAACCTCTAATATGATACAATAGGTACGTTTTTGAGAGAAACGTTGGGTATATTACATGACATAATTGTCGAGTTACATCGAGGATATTATGGAGGTATATTTAGGAATTTAACATATCGAATCCTTTCATAAATTCTCCGGATAGTAGGAATTTATTTCACGCTGAGTATGAACAGGATGCGAGAGGAATATCGTGCGTCCTTAGTGTTGTTAAATTGGGTGACTATTCATATCATAACTGAGATGGATTGGTAAGTTTCAATTAAGGGATTGAATAATAAAATGAATTGGGAAGGTATGCGAGAGTGTTTGGTTAGTATATGAGATTTATCTACATATAGCTAGATTCATTACTTTTTATATGCGGACGTGAGATGGTAAGTATATATATATATATATATATATATATATATGGCGTGAATGTATATACCTTGTGTGATGGTTTGTATATATGATGTGCACGTGTATATGTTTCTGGTGTATATATATATATATATGTATGGTGCATACCCCTCTAGTGCTATTATGGGAAGTTGCGCGATGGGGGTGAATCCCTCTGGCTTGAGGACCAGGGAAAGTATAGTCCCCAGGTCATAACATTCATTATTTTACCGTGCGCGAGGTAGGGGTAAGACGTCTTGGGTATGATTCATCTTACCTTTAGGTGAAGAACTATGGCCTCTTCCCGTACCCTTGCGATTTGGTTTATACCAAGTCGGTGTGAGAGTCCGACCACCGGTAACCCAGGATCATATGTGAGAAATTCCCTAGAAGATGATAACATTGTATATACAGTTAGTATACATATATTATGTGTGTTATGTATGTGTACTTTTTAGAGAATGATAAATTATGTACAATACGTGCGGATAATATTATACAAGATTTATAGATATTGTGTGATATCTTAATATTATAACTAAAGCAAGTTATAAATATGTGTATTATGTTTTGTCTTTTGTAGCATGAGAGTGGATGAGCATGCTCTTATGTCGATAGATGGGAAGTAAGGGGTACGTACTATGGACTGAGGGCCTATCATATTCTCACGACCGACAATGTTAGGTGGTAATGTATCGAGGGCTTCCTTATTTGGATTTCGCTTTTCGAGACGTCCCATGCACAAAACTTAGCGCAATGTTGGGCGTGGGGAGATGTTCGGTCCAGTTCTTAGTACTTCGATTTATGTGAAATAGTGGGAGAATATTAGTAGCATTAATGATGATGTGTGATATCTTATGCTAATAACTTGTGAAAGTTAATAATTAGAAATCGATAAACTTATAATTTAGATATATTAATGTACAAGTTGGGGCGTAAAATTAGGAGACGATAGAAGAAGAAGATAAAGGATATGTTTTAGATCTAGTGGGTTATGCGAACGTGGTTATGCATAGAACTTTGTTTTTCTCACAATGTAGAGGGAACAAGGGAATTCGAAAATACAAACAAAAAGTAAAATATCTCAACCTTGAAAATACTCTTTATGATGTTTTACAGTAATAAGGAATTTCGATTTTTGAAAAGAGGAGGAAAATGATCTATTTATAGGGTTTCAGAAAAATTCTTATCCGCTTTACGCACGATTTTAAATATTATGCAAGAATACGCATACCCGTGCACCTGGGTCAAATCTTGATCATGCAAACAGTGTCATGCATACGATTCCAAATGGGACCATTAACGGTATACACAGCATATCAATATCAAAATCACTTCTCAGACCTTTAAAAATCCATTTATGAAAAACGTGCAAATGTGTGAATAGATAATAACATTCAATCATAAAACTAACAAAATTAATATATCTTCAAATAGATAATGAAAATCTTGTGATGTAGAGTTGATTTAGTAGATCTTCAAATCCCTAAAAGTCTATATAGTCTAAATGCATGAGCATTACTCTACTCAGACATCTCACATATATTTAAGCCTAAGTAGCTTGAATAACGCAAGGATTTTATATGTAATTTAGCCAATGCTTATATAATTACAAATATTTACATTTTCAATAGGCTTGCCTACCATTAGATACCCCTTGGATATTCATGTACCCCCTCGTTTGTAGTGTCCTTACGGGCAGGCAGAGGCTAGACCCTGCCCGCAAGCACCTCATCTCAAATTTTGTTACAAAAGCCCTCTAAAAATTCCAAAAAAAATCATAAAAAGTTCCAAAAATCAAATATATTCAAAATTCGACAAAAATACACATATATGATAAAAGTCATCAAAATTAAAGATTACACAAATATTCAACAATCATCAAATATGTTAAAAAATATCTCAAAATAATTCAAAACCTTTCAAAATATTCTTATATCATCACACATATCTTACGAAGCCCTTTCATACTTTTTAAGCCCTCGGAGGAGACCGCGACCCTTAGGATTAAGTCACGATGCCCGTATTGGTCGCATATATTTTGGTCCTCAGAATAATTAATGAAATAAGCATGACTTAATTAATGTTTACGGGAGATACGCGAAAGGAGACATTTACTCACTCTGTGAAAAACCCTCTCCCTCAATATAAGATGCTTAATAAGGAAAGTGGACATGTATGTTTATATTGAGCATATAATTAATAGCTAAGCCCTCCCTCTTAGGGAAATATAATTATGTATAAGGGTTCCCCAAGTTTTCTTTTAAATTGCATCATGGGAAAGGTCATTCAGATTTCTTCTTATTTCGAACTATTGTAGTTAATAGATAAAAGAAAAATACATTTAGTTCGGGACAACTCAAACTAATGACGTAGTTCTAGCAAAAACACAATAATGAGATACAAATTATCCTGCTGTTGAATAATGATACATAGTCCTTTACCCGAATGGATTACCTTGTTTTGAAGAAATCTAATTGAAGAAGAACTGGACGTTAGGATCGTGCGAGAGATCAAATAGAGGATAAACATGGTGTGAAACATGGCATGCACAACAAATGTGATCATGAACCTCGAGCACTAAATACAAATCATTTGTTCAAGCGTATCGACATTGGGTGACAATTTTAATTTTCATATTCATGGTCGTTAATCTTAAATACAAAAATTATAGGCATAGAAATGTTAAATAGCATCCTCGTTATATTCGATAAATTTAAGACACAAAAAGTGCATGGTTTTGTCCTTACAGAGCCATCATGACGCCCTCATGTGTCATGTTTTTCCTTCACTTTGGGAGAAATCAATTTTTAGGGGACTCATGGAGTAGATCACATCTCGTTCAATCATCAATAGAAAAACAATTAAGGAATTTGACTCTTTAATGGCCCTAAAATGAAAGAAAGTAGAGTCTCTCACGAAGTGTAATAATTTCATCATTTATTAATCCAAATAAATTTTCCTCAATAGGTCATATCCATAAATGTATTAAATATTAGAATTTTTGTACTTTAGTACATTACAAATTCTCAATTGTAAATTTAATACAAATTTATTAGTTTATTAGACTTTAATATATTTTTCGTCGCTAAATGTCACTAAAAAAATACTTGTAGTGGCGAAATTTTCACAGTTAGTGACGAAAAATGTAGTAAAGTCTAATAAACTGATAAAGTTATATAGTAAAATTGAAAATAAAATATTTTTAATGTATCAAAGTAAAAGAAACTAAATATTACTACCTTTATCTTATAGGACTTCTTTGAACATAAATATTTTTCATGGAACCCGTTGGAACAAAAAATATGAAATTCTTTTTAGGGGTAATAGTTACCGAGTCCCATTCACTTGGTCAATGAGGGAAGAGATTATTTAACTGAATTCATGGTGTCAAAGATCTTATTTTGCTAACTCAATAAATTAAAATGACAAATACACCATCAAAATATTTTTCAAAATTGTTATGTCACTTTTTTAGGGAAAAAACATCAAATCTTTAAAAATTCATAACTTCAAATCTACAAATCCAAAATTCACAAAATTTATATATTTGGAATCTACTCATCAAGATATATAAAACGACACCCATACTCGATTTTTAATGTAGATGCATTTATAATTGTAATGGTAGTGTAACATATACGAGCCTATTGAAATATCTTAAAAAAGAGGGGTTCTTATTGTTAATTAATAAAGTTAAAAAATATTTCACCATCTTCGCACACAATATCCAAACAAGCCAAACATGCGAGTTCTTCAATTTGATACCTACACAAAACATCCACGAAGGTGAGTGGCATTTAAACCTAATCTACATCGAAGCATAGGGGAAGGTAATGAAGGTTTGAAGTTTAAAAGTTAAACATATAACAATTGTATTGATCGTTTCTCTCTTTTCCCAGTTCCATTTCAGAAGAAACTTCCATGTCACAATCTCTTTCACACGTACATAAACATACACACCCATACACACCATTAGACATAGAATGACACACAAACACTTCTAGATTATTACACACACAGTGTTATACATACACATACATCAACACTGTTATTCACCTTCAAATACAGACACACCCACACACACACACACAGACAAAAAATGTCCTATAAATATCATCAAATTGTTATCGTTAGAAGCACCACAACTCACATTTATATACATAGAGAGAGAGAGAGAGAGAGAGAGAGAGAGAGAGATGACAGACAAGGGAGCGGGGAAAAGCAAGGCCGATGGGGAGACCTACGAAAGATTTAAACGGAAGAGTGGGATAATAAATCCGCCAAAGAAGAAAATGGTGCAGGACATGATGTTCGAGTACATGAGGGACTCAGCTGCTTCTGCTATTACCAAATTGAAGAACAAGTCCAAGGTCAAACCTGCAGATGATGGCTCATCTTAGCTAATCTCCCATTCTCTTCCGTCGTATACATATAAACATATATCTGTGTAATGTTATTGTGATTTTCCTGTTGTTGTATGATCCATTAATAAATGAAATTTCCTTCAATTCGTTTTCATGTATTGTGTGCTACACGTTACATTCAAATTCCAAATACAGTTACTACAACCACCGCTCAAACTTGCATGGGTATGGACAGTTGGTAATATCCTACCAGTTCATATACTAAGGGAATATATCTGGCAAATAATGGAATCCCAATCTCTCTCTCTCTCTCTCTCTATTTACAATCTTCCTCACCAAACTCATGCACCTTTTGTTTATGGATCTCTCTCTATTTACAATCTTCCTCACCAAACTCATTCACCTTTTGTTTATGGAATTGAACCACAATAAAATAAGTTTATGGTACAGCTAGTCTTACATAGTAATGGGTCTTAAAATAAAATTTAACATGCTAATAATGAACAGTGATATGATATATAATTAATATCAAATTATATAAATATTGTGTTCGCTAAAATAATCGTAATAATTTTAGCTAAAAAAATGTTGAACTATTTTTTTCAAATTTATAAACATCCGGTAATGCAAGCTTTATAACTCTCAAACTACACCTAAACATCTAGGAACGTGACGGATGTTTAAACATGTAGATAGTATTTATTTCATTACTAATTTTTTTCTCACTGTTCCTTAGAAAACTGAAAATGAACAAACTTCTATTTGTACTCACTATTATGTAGGTTTTCATGTGTACTTCCAGCTCTTTCTCTTTATACAAAAAAATGAGTAGAAATTACGTGTCTGTCCTTATACCAGCTCAGAAGGGTTGATCAAAACTAGATATCGAATTCTACTAGGTGCAGTCTCAATACCTTCAAAACATCTCGCATTCCTCTCTTGAAAAATAGTCCAAAAATTACAGTCTCGGACCAACTGCCACTCTTTGATGTTAACCTTCCACCCCCAAGAGGTTGCCAAACCTCTAATAGCTTCCTCACCATTTTGGGCATTACCCATGCAGTTCGGCTAAGGACTAGGAACACATCCCACAGGCCTATTATCACCATGTATTGCAAGAGGAGATGATTGGTCTTCTATTCTGCCTCCTTACAAAGCCAGCAACGACTAACGATTAACCACATCCTCTTCTACAAACCCTCGGTAATCAAGATGGCATGTCTCGTTGCGGTCCACACAAAGAACCTAACCTTAGGCAATTCCTTAACCTTTCATATTTTCTTCCTAGGTAAATAAGCTCTCTAGTTCCCAAAACTTTAAAAAATGGAATAGTAACCACTCTCTGTGAACACCCATGCCCCGTTCTCCGTACATATCAATACATTGTCCCTGGAGTCCATATCAAGCTCTGTGGTTACCTCGCCGATGCGAGGTAGCCACTTTGTGAAAAAATTTAGTGTTCTTATCACCCTCTCTTAATGACAATTCCCTTAATTTCTGCCTCCTGTTGTTTTCTTCCTTTAAAAATCTTCTCCCGATCTCCCCCTTCCTTTCCTCCCTCACTTTCTTCTCTTCCTCAGAGCGGTCGTATCTCCTTTCTTTATTATTTTGCCGCTTGACCACTCCCTGCACTACACTAAAAAATGAAAATGGTCATAGTAAATGGGTCACGATTTTGGAGCGTGATCGGGGGTCACGATTTGAAATCATGACCCTTTGCAATTTACCGTAACCAAATAAGTCATCATGGTTAAGGGTGACCTCATTACATGGGTGCCCATGGTCAGGAGCCTTAACTAAAGGGGTAATGAGCCAAAATTATGACTCCAGCGTGACCCATTATGGCGCCAAGTTTCATGCTCATTTGGTCACACTAGTGGTCACAGTCTAAAAACTTGACCCACCCGTAACCATATACAGTGACTAGGATTGAGGGTCATGGTCAGGAGATATGAACAAGGGGTCACGGTCCAAAACTGTGACTCCCTGTGACCCATTATAGTGCTAAAATTCCCCCACTTTTGGTCACAAAAGTTTGTCACGGTCCACAATCGTTACCCAACCATGACAATATCAATGAACACTGGTTACATTTTAGAACTGTGACCCCCAAAATCGTTTTCAAAATGGTCATATTACATGTTCACGGTCCAAAACTTTGACCATTTCTCGAGTATTTAATTGATCACATAAGGGGTCACGATCTCGAACGATGACCATGTTTAAGTTATTAATGAATTATAGAATAGGAAACTGTTTTGGAACATGATTTTATTTCACCCTTATACCAAAAATCATCTCTCTCTCTCTCTCTCTCTCTCTCTCTCTCTCTCTCTCTCTCTCTCTCTCTCTCTCTCTTTGCCGAATCATCGACGATAGTCTCTTCCTCTATTAACCATTTTTGGCCATATCTCGTCCATTTCTAGAGGTAACCCCTACCTCTCTCGACACAAGTACATCTACATTCCTTTCTCGATCTCTCCTCTGTTTTCATGTGTGTGTGTGTATGTTTATTATATGAGTGTTTCGGTGTGTGTGTTTGTCTGTGTGTGTGAGAGAGAGAGAAAGAGAGAGAGAAAGAAAGATGTTTCCAATGTGTATGTGTGATTCAGTGGGGGGAGGGGTGTTTTAATGTTTGTGTGTGTGTGTGTGTGTAATTTAGTGTGTGTGTGTGTTTCAATGTATGTGTTTGTGTGACAATATGTGGGGGGCAACTATGTGGGCTTTGTATATTAAATTTGAAGAATTAAAGAAAATGTCACTATGGATTTTGAATTTTTGTTATTTCACTGGATTACTCAATGCTTGACTTTGTGGATTTGTTCCATTTTACGTGATAGCTGTAATCTTAATGGATTGGAGAAAATATTAATGTGGGTTGATATATAACTTATTACTAATCTTGGAAATTGGTAAGTTACTAAGGTTGATGTCTAAATTAGTTGGTTACTAATGTTGAACTATATCTGAGTTGTAAATTGTTAGGTTAGTATTGTTGATATATAAATTGTTAGGTCAGTAATATTGAATGGAATAAACTTGTCTTGGAAATCAATCAAGTAGATGATTTAGAAGGAGTAAAAGGATAAACTTGTGCTGAATTGTTAGGTTGATGGTAGTTGTGGCTTTCATGGAATAATCATAGTTTGATATGGATGATGGATACTTGAAATGCTCACTCTATTAATTCTTCATAATAAACCATTAACTAATTATTTATCTTAATAACTACCCTATATTACCGACTAAATGTTTAGAATACATTCATTTAGTTAACTTATTGTTGTTCTGTTCACCCATTCCTTAAATGCTTGTTGTTTGGGTGAACATAAATTGGTGGAAGGGCTTTCACAATAGGTGGACAAACAGTTTTTTCAGTTTTAATTAAATTAAAATGAACTTAAATTTGAATTGTTGTATCTGATTGATCAGATGAAAACCATAATTTGTTTAGGATTAATTAGATCCATAACTTGTTGTATCTTCACCCTTAAGACTCATATTCACACCCTTCTATATATTTTCTCAGGAAAAATGAGTCATTGTAAAAATTATTGGAAATAAAAGCTTGAGAGGGGGTAATTTGACCACAATAAAATATATTTAATTAGCGCGCACCATATAAAGGAAACTTCGATTTACAAGAATGGTAATAAGAAAATTGAACAATTTAATTACTTTACAAATTGTGGAGTTGAAATTTGGCAAGACTACATGTTCAATCGTATTCTGTTTTCATTACCAGAATACTTTTATAAAGTAGTAGAGAATATATTTTGTATGTATAATCTCGACAGTGCACTGACAGTGATGACACAGTTAGAAAAGGCTGAAAAAATATCCATCCATTATGGATACAATTCTCTAAAGAGAGCCTTCACCCAGATTGTGACATCTCGCGGAACATGCATATTAAAAATGAGCTTGCAAATAAGTTGAAGAAGAAAGGATTACAAGTTCTTTTCATATACCTTTATAAGTCAATCATAGACATGGTTTTGCCTAGTTGGCCGCGTGTAAAATTTCATAGATTTTTAAAAACTAATATTAAATGGATGAAAATTAGACACATAGAGCATCTTTTAAAAGATATATATATATATATATATATATATATATATATGTGGTCATAAATCGTATTTTCTTACATAGGTCACTATTTTATAAAGAAATGTTGAAGAGAAATGACAATAATCAACAAATAATGGAACACTGAAACAGTGAAAGCAACAAACCAAAAACAAAGGGAGTTAAAGGGTATTTTCATAATTTTACAGCCTTAGTCCGGAGGTGGGGCCAACTGGAAAGTTGAAGACGACGAAGTTATAAGAATAATGGAAAAAATGGAACCCCAATCTCAGATTCGGTGAAAGAGTTATGCAAGTTTAAATTTTTGAGAAGGTAATCCAAAGTCTAAAAGAAAAAAAGGGGCCAAAACAGTATGAAAAATCAAACCGGCCTCCAAACCGGTTTAGGGGCAAACCAGTTCCCAAGTACATTCGAACCAGTTTGGGGGGTCTGATACGCTAAAATTTATTTCTTTGCTAATTGGTTCTAAGAGTTGTATGTGGGTTGGACTCTTTAAAAATCGTGAATGTAATGTTATAGTTTAATTAGAGTGAGTTTTAGTAAGTTTTCTTAGAGAAGAAACAAGAGGAAGACCTAATAACCCTAGTATTCAAATTCTTCATAGAGAATATACTTTCGTGATTCAATTCTCAAGGTTTTCTTCAATAAAGTTTGTTTTTTTTCTTCCTTGTTCTTCCGTTTATATTATTTGCGTGGTTTGTCTATTTTCTGGGTTTACAAGATCTTCATGCATGTTTAGATATAATTTCATTATGGTTTTGATTACATGCAACGTAGAAATCAATTGTTTTATTAATCATGTCATGTCTGACAAGATTTCCAAGCGTTGGAATGCATGAACCCAAACCTAAGTGGTTCTCATGAATATAAAAATATGTTCTTAGATTAAATAATTAATTGGAACGCATCATTTCAATAACGCGACCGTCGTAGGACTTTTAACCCCATTTGACCTTAGTAATCGGGGTGTTTAAGAATGCAATGAGTGTGATAATCATCTCGTCACGTACTTCATTTTTCTTTTTGATTATGTATTGTGCAAGTTCATTCCTTCATATATGTAATACTTGAAATAAATAAAGTCTTTGTTTCAATTAAATATTTAATTCTTGACTAGTTTTGTGTCTGGTGAAAAAACTAGAGACTGGGGGATTGTATTGCGATCTTACCTTTCTTTCATATTAATAAATTCGTAGTTAATTTCGCTAGGATTTCATTTCTTTCGTAGTAGTAATATATGATCTCATAAAAAATCACATAATCTTCTTGTTTTTGTGAGTCAGTCATTTAGGTTAATCGTTTTCCCTATAAGTCGTTACATATTCTTCATCTTAGTCCTTGTGTTCGATACTCGGTTTACTAGATTATTACTTGAGCGATCGGTTCACACTTTAACTGTATATACTTGAACTAAAGACACTTTTTAAGTCGCTTTAATATTGACAATGACCCCCCGTAGTATGGTGGTCCATGATGTTGAACGTGACCGAGGTTCTCCCCTATGGGTCATAACTTTTGATCATGATCGCCTGTTTTGTCATGCTTAATATCGTCATAGTTTTGGAACATGACACATAGGGGTAGTCATAGTCCAAAACCGTGACCATTGGTGCTATATGGTGTAGTGATGAATCTTGTGGTAGTCTCCTTTACATCACCAACACTTATATATTCCACTGTCTGATATCTTCCTTAAAAAAACCTATCTTTGAAGCCAATCTAAAGCTAGAATTTCCCTCCACCACGTAATTTACCTGAACTATGTCTACGAATTTTGCCTCCTTGAGGCACATATTCTTAAATCTTAAAGGGATCCTGCCTTCCTTTTAACCCCCCCAACCCCCACTAGTAGAATTAGTCAATGATTCAATGTAACCCTTGCTACGAACGACTAAATCACCCATAGAAAATTCCCTTCCTAACCCTGAGAACTAAGGAAATGATCAAGGAGAGACAAAGAGGGAATGTCTCTATTGCTAGACCATGTTAACAAGCCATCTTCAAGAGGAAGGTACAACAACTCCAACTCGTCAATGAAATTCGATAATTCCCTCATGAATCTGTTGGTTCCCCCACCCCTAGTTCTTTTAAGGTGAATCGCACCTCACTAAAATATCCTCCTAAGCACCAAGGGACCCCCTAAACCCTACTAACACCCGCAAGCTCTTCTCATATCTCCCATATACTCGAGTCCTCCATCGGCCTGTAAATCCCTGAAAACTCTAGGTGGACCCATCATCTACATTTTTGAACAAGAAGGATAATGACTAGACACCTACCAAGCTCTTCACTAAATCCACCACTCGGTAATCCCAAATAATAATCACTCCTTCCAAATCACCTGCATTATCAATAATATTCTATTCAACCCTTTTACCTCCGTAAATAGAACTAGCTACCCTTACCTTACCAAAGTAAACTTCGCAGAGCCTTGAATGATGAAGAACTTGAGTAATTCGGATCCGTCTTTGATGTAGATATCTCTTGAATGCTCTTCGACGGTGTAGCAGTATATGACATAATAAATTGATAACGGACCTATGAAAATATGTCCTTACAAATCTCCCCCTATGTCTATGCCGGTACATACATAAAAATATTCGAATTATCAAACACCAAAATACCTATACAAATCTACCCTCCCATGAATAAATTTACAAGATCTCAAACTATTCTTCAAAAATCTTCATCAAATCTCAAAGCTTTTCTCATCAGGGTGTGCAACATCATAATCTTCAGTCTTTGTACCTACACACATGAGATAAAACAAAATACATTTGTGACGCATCGAGTTTGAAACGATATAAGAATAAAGCTTTAATAAATCAAATCTCACCCATAACATGATATTTCTTTCTCCCCTTTTAAAATGTCCCCAAATAGACAAATAAGAAGAAAAAATCAAAACATGGAGTGTCACAAAATAATGCATAGCAAACAAAGATCAAGCTACGTGCATGCAAAGTTATGTCCCAAAAATATCCACAAACTATTTTTGATTTTTCAAATTTTTCATACAAAAATAGGATACAAAAAAAATCACACCGTGGATTTAAACTCAAAGAAACTGTAACACCCCACGACTTTGAGACTGAGAAATTTAATTTTGGGAAAATTAAATTTAATTAAATTGGAGAATTTTAAAATTTGGGAATTTAAGTCCAAAAATAGAAAATATTTTAAAGTATTCCGGATGATGATTTTGAGGGTACCATCGATCCCGGAAGGGTCGAGATAGTCAAAATGACTGTCATTGAGTCTTATTTCGGCTCCGGAATGTTTCTAAGCTGTTTTGACTTAAATTGGAGTCAACGAGTCATTTAAAGTGTGTATTAACATTTAAAAACTGGGTTTGTTGTTTTAAAGGATTTAAGGCTTACGGATGAAGCCTTCTCAAATAGAGAAAGAGAGAAAGAAAAATGAAGAAAGAAAGAAGAAGGAAAAGAAGAGAGAGAGGAAGAAAGCTTGGGATTTCCGGTCCAACCGCGACATCAAGGACGATTCAACCTCTACAAATCTGAGGCAAGTGTTTAATCTTGCTAAATAGCTATTTGTGTATTTCATTTCATAAATTGTGGGGTAAAGAATGGTTTTTGGGTATTAATGTCAAAACCTAGATTTTTAGGTTTAATCTTGAAATCAATGATTAAATATGGATTTAATGGAATAGAAATGGTTGGAATCAACTTTGGGTTGATTAATGGGCTTGAAATCATAAATTGTTGAAGGTTTAGGGGTTAGAAATGGAAAATTAGGGTTTTAAATTCGTGGGTTTTGAAGAAACAGATGAAACCTTCAAAAATTGCAGGTCCGAATCGATTCGCCCCCTCAAGCGAATCGATTCGGTTTGGTAAAAGTAGCAGGTCTGCATTGATCGAATCGATTCGGACCCCAAGCCGAATCGATTCGGCCTATTGCAGAAGCCCAGGTCTTTGGACCCGAATCGATTCGCCTTGGAGGCCGAATCGATTCGCTAGTCCGAATCGATTCGGAACAGGGCCGAATCGATTCGGAAACAGGGCATTTTGAGGTATTTTTCTCCATAGTGATTTCAAACCCTTTTTGGTTGGGTTTATTGATTTGGGGGCTTTCTCTTAGGATGTAAAAGATATATTCTTGGAGTCATATAAGGAGTTTCTCACATATTGGGATTTGGGGACTCCTTAGGGTAACTTGGGAGAAATGTACCCATGTACGTATTGGAGTTTCATATGGATATTGGGGGAAAACTCTTTGAGGTCGGAATTTACCAATTATAGATAAAGGTATATATATATATATATGTTTGAGGTTGAGAACTCTTAGAGAGTGAGAGGTCTCCTATCCTTAGAAATATTTAGACTAAGGAATAAACGATAACCCGATAGGGGTAAGGATTCATAAAATACAATTGAACCATAAGTAAAAATGGGAAACAACTTGGTGGTGTACTATCGACTAGGATAAGCGGTAGCGTAAATTCTAGTTAGGATAGTTTTTTCGCAATTATGGGGATATGGCCATTGAGATTTCCAATACTTGAAATGAGGTTGGAATAAATTGAGGTTTTTAGACTATTAAGTCATGTTTACGCCTATGGTTAGATAGTACTAAAGATAATTATGTACTTTCACATTTAGAGGTGAAAGGTGTAGTGATGGATTCCTACACAAACTCTTGGGTGATAGCCCTAATGTTGAATATATATATATGTATAGATATATACATATGGTTTTGGGATACTATTCATCATAGGAAGATGATTGAAAATGTTTCAAGTATGGAATTATATTCACACATCAAGGTAAATTTAATGGAAATGGTAGTGACGGCTTGTATATCGAGGACTATGTATACTTATAGCCAGTTATATATATCTTATACATATGAACGAGGATTAGTTTATATCTATAGATAAGGATATGTGAATATGTGTTGATATATATATATATATCTGTATGTATATAGATATACGGATATCTTTATGTTGTGGACATACATGGTATGGATACTTAAACCGTATATGGTGGTTTATTATTTGATCCTATAATTGGATCATATGGATGTATACATATTGTGTATGTGAATAATACATATACTTATTTGGTTAAGCATACCCCGCTCATGCTATCATTGGGAAGTTGCGCGCGTAGAGGGTGAGCATCCTGGCATATAATGCAGGGTGTGGATATTCCCCAGGTCATAGTCGTCCCTTGTGATTATTATACATATAGATATATATTTTTGGGATGAGACGTGGTGGGTATGTTTCGTCTCATTGCCGGTTGGAACTATGACCGCTTCCCGGGACGTCGTGTGCGTGTGTTTACCACGAGATGGGTGTCGTTTAGTCCCACCACGGTGGCCCCAGTATTGCTACGTGAGCCGGGCACTGGGAAGATGATAGCATTGATGCAGTCTATCGGCGATATATATATAGCCGGGTACATTATGTGCATGGCCTTGTACATCATATGTAGTATGTACACTTGGCTATTGGATGGATGTAGATATATATATACGGTTAGAAATAAATACCTATATATATATACTTATATATATATCCTATAAATGAAAGGATTTGGACTTTTATGAAGTACATCTCAGATGATTATGGTGTACTAGATTGATGGGGGTTGATGCATCGTACATAAGGAATTATTCGGTTACATCATCCCAAGGATATTATTGGAGGTTCTTTTACTTTATTTTATTTGTTTTCTTTTTTCTTTTCTTCTTTCTTTCTTTAGTAGTTATAGTTTAGTAATAATGGTTGTATTTACTAGTATGATAAGGATTATGGATCTCTAGGATCGACATTGCCCAGGAGTAGTGTAACGAGGGGGTTCCTTGTTTGGATTTCGCTTTGCGAGACGCCTCACGCACGAAACGCAGTGCTATGTCGAGAGTCGAGAGAAGTAATTCTATTTGTGGCATCTCGGATCTCTGGTCTTGACCTTGTCAGGAGTAGTGTAACGGGGCGGTTCCTTGTTTGGATTTCGCTTTGCGAGACTCCCCACGCATGAAACGTAGTACAAGTTTGAGATTAGAGAGAGGTTTTGCCAATATTCCATGTGCGTGATATTAAGTATATAGATTATTAATTCTTTAATTATATATCGGAATTCATTAAGCCTTTTATGGCATATTTGTTGTAATCATAATCTAATAGGATTAGAAATGGGTGGATCCTTGGATTATGACGGGAAGGTAGCTCTCGTGGATATAGGCTAGGCCTGATAAGTTAGGTTGTCCTAAAATCAATGGGGGTAATTTAACTAAAATTTGAGGACGCGAATAGGTGCGCGCCTTTAGATGAGAGGTGAGTTGGGGTTCCACGAGAGTGCGGTCTCACTTATTTATGAAATTAAGTACACCGGTATTTATTATGCACGGTTAACACACTTGCTAAATATTTTACACATTTGGGGCTCTGACCCGTTTACTTCTCCCTCCTTCTTGTATATACATATATATTTCCACAGGTATCCTACCGCATGGATGCCGAATGACCTTCTATCCAGAGTCTTGGGAGCCGTGACAGGTGCGGACTGTTGCGGGATGTTTCATGTAGCCGCTTCCTACTTTTTTAAAATTCTAGGTAGGATTCATGTTGTATATCGGGTTTGTATCATAGGGATATTTATATACATGTTTATATTTATTCCATTTCAGCTATTGTATTTGCTGTGACCCGACAGCTTATTCGGGTTCATTTATTTATGGCATATTCATGTATTGAGATTCCTTTCATTTCTTATAGTTCTTTCTTGCATCTCTCTTATTTATTAGAAATTTTGTAGTGTTGGGTTATTGTATGTTGCAAGTTTTAAATTTTTATAACCTCTCGCTTATATGATTTCGGGTAGTTAGTCCTATATTATATAGTACCGTTAGTTGATGTTGAGACTGGACCATCTGGAATTCCTGATTTAATGTAGTATAGGGCTGGCCACCCGTTATTATTTTAAGCGGGGTGTTACAGATGGTATCAGAGCATCAGGTTCTAGAGTCCTTAGGATCTGTGCGAGTTTCTGCATTCTTCCGTTAACGTTCTTGACATAAAGCCCTAAAAATAGGACTGTTGTGTTCACTGCGTTGTTTTCTTCTGTGAAGTATACTCACTTGATTGGCGTTCTGATAACAGTTGCTCTTGTTTCGTTTCAGACGTCGCCTAGATTTTTGTCGTCTAGGAAAGAATAGATTTAGAAATACGGAACCCATAGTATATTTTGGGTACACTTTAATCGGGGGTATTTGTTTTTCCCCGATTTAAGAGGAAATATTGAGGATATTTCTAGCAGTGGTTCGAGGTGATTTATCGACGGTTGAGTAAGAAAGGAAAATTTACTCGAATGGTGGACCTTGGACTTAGTAAAGTAAGTCTGAGGAGAGGTTGTTGTAGTCTTTGGGAGGTTTGGATTTAGAAACCCGTCAACCTTCGCTAGGAAGGATTTTGAGGAAGATGTTTCTCTTATGGAGAAATAGGCTTAGGAGTAATGATTGTCCTGGAAGAAGTAGAGGGTCTTGAATTGAGATCCTTGGATGAGGTGAAACCATTAGATTATGGAAGTATAAGGTAGAATACCTTTCTTTGGGTTTAAGTCATACTTTGTGCGATACCGGGAACGTCGAGAGTTATAACATTGAATTCCGGAGGTGAGGAATGTTAAGGTTCGCTGAATAGTGACTATAAGACTATTGTCTTATGGGTAGGTAGGGCATGTGATTATTTTGCGCCTAAGAAGGGAGACTTATATTGTGGAAAGCCGTTAATGTATGTGAAAGAGTTTTAGAGTTGTGAGATTTAAAGTTTAGTAGGGGTATGTCGAGCGGATAATTTAGCTCATAGTTGTGCTAGTTTTGAGAACTAGATATTGGCTAGAGTATTGTATTTGTTTAGGCCTTGTGTCCTAAACATAAGGTGTTTGTTTGGCGTGTCGAAAGACGCGAAATATATTTATATTGTATTATTGTATAGGCCCTCGGGCAATATCTAAATATGTAAATCTTTCTTTTATAAAACCTTAACCTTGGTTCAACTAATCTCAATCCCCGACCTAGCTACGCAGTAGTGTATTGGGAGGGTTCCTTGTTTGGATTTCGCTTGCGAGACCTCCCCCGCACGAAGGTGGCTAGCGTCAGGAATTGAGGAGAGTTCAACCAGTGGAAAATTTCAAACTTTTATATATTTAGTATATTGTTATAGATTATATTACCGAGGGTTATCTTACAATTTGAGGCTAATGGAGCCTGATTAGGATTTTACGAGTGGAAACTCGGGTACGGGGTGTATGGGCGCCCTGGGTAGCTAGTTGATTTTTAGACCGGTAAAGATCTATGTAGTTCGACGTGAGAACTAGAAAGGATCGGCATAGTGATCTTGAGGATTGATGTAGGTACTAGATGATATTGAGGTCCTAGGCATGTCTTAAATTTCGCGGACGAAATTCTTGTAAGGGGGGAAGATTGTAACACCCCACGACTTTGAAGACTGAGAAATTTAATTTTGGGAAAATTAAATTTAATTAAATTGGAGAATTTTAAAATTTGGGAATTTAAGTCCAAAAATAGAAAATATTTTAAAGTATTCCGGATGATGATTTTGAGGGTACCATCGATCCCGGAAGGGTCGAGATAGTCAAAATGACTGTCATTGAGTCTTATTTCGGCTCCGGAATGTTTCTAAGCTGTTTTGACTTAAATTGGAGTCAACGAGTCATTTAAAGTGTGTATTAACATTTAAAAACTGGGTTTGTTGTTTTAAAGGATTTAAGGCTTACGGATGAAGCCTTCTCAAATAGAGAAAGAGAGAAAGAAAAATGAAGAAAGAAAGAAGAAGGAAAAGAAGAGAGAGAGGAAGAAAGCTTGGGATTTCCGGTCCAACCGCGACATCAAGGACGATTCAACCTCTACAAATCTGAGGCAAGTGTTTAATCTTGCTAAATAGCTATTTGTGTATTTCATTTCATAAATTGTGGGGTAAAGAATGGTTTTTGGGTATTAATGTCAAAACCTAGATTTTTAGGTTTAATCTTGAAATCAATGATTAAATATGGATTTAATGGAATAGAAATGGTTGGAATCAACTTTGGGTTGATTAATGGGCTTGAAATCATAAATTGTTGAAGGTTTAGGGGTTAGAAATGGAAAATTAGGGTTTTAAATTCGTGGGTTTTGAAGAAACAGATGAAACCTTCAAAAATTGCAGGTCCGAATCGATTCGCCCCCTCAAGCGAATCGATTCGGTTTGGTAAAAGTAGCAGGTCTGCATTGACCGAATCGATTCGGACCCCAAGCCGAATCGATTCGGCCTATTGCAGAAGCCCAGTTCTTTGGACCCGAATCGATTCGCCTTGGAGGCCGAATCGATTCGCTAGTCCGAATCGATTCGGAACAGGGCCGAATCGATTCGGAAACAGGGCATTTTGAGGTATTTTTCTCCATAGTGATTTCAAACCCTTTTTGGTTGGGTTTATTGATTTGGGGGCTTTCTCTTAGGATGTAAAAGATATATTCTTGGAGTCATATAAGGAGTTTCTCACATATTGGGATTTGGGGACTCCTTAGGGTAACTTGGGAGAAATGTACCCATGTACGTATTGGAGTTTCATATGGATATTGGGGGAAAACTCTTTGAGGTCGGAATTTACCAATTATAGATAAAGGTATATATATATATATATATATATGTTTGAGGTTGAGAACTCTTAGAGAGTGAGAGGTCTCCTATCCTTAGAAATATTTAGACTAAGGAATAAACGATAACCCGATAGGGGTAAGGATTCATAAAATACAATTGAACCATAAGTAAAAATGGGAAACAACTTGGTGGTGTACTATCGACTAGGATAAGCGGTAGCGTAAATTCTAGTTAGGATAGTTTTTACGCAATTATGGGGATATGGCCATTGAGATTTCCAATACTTGAAATGAGGTTGGAATAAATTGAGGTTTTTAGACTATTAAGTCATGTTTACGCCTATGGTTAGATAGTACTAAAGATAATTATGTACTTTCACATTTAGAGGTGAAAGGTGTAGTGATGGATTCCTACACAAACTCTTGGGTGATAGCCCTAATGTTGAATATATATATAGGTATAGATATATACATATGGTTTTGGGAGACTATTCATCATAGGAAGATGATTGAAAATGTTTCAAGTATGGAATTATATTCACACATCAAGGTAAATTTAATGGAAATGGTAGCGACGGCTTGTATATCGAGGACTATGTATACTTATAGTCAGTTATATATATCTTATACATATGAACGAGGATTAGTTTATATCTATAGATAAGGATATGTGAATATGTGTTGATATATATATATATATATATATATATATATATATATATATATATATATCTGTATGTATATTGATATATGGATATCTTTATGTTGTGGACATACATGGTATGGATACTTAAACCGTATATGGTGGTTTATTATTTGATCCTATAATTGGATCATATGGATGTATATATATTGTGCATGTGAATAATACATATACTTATTTGGTTAAGCATACCCCGCTCATGTTATCATTGGGAAGTTGCGCGCGTAGAGGGTGAGCATCCTGGCATATAATGCAGGGTGTGGATATTCCCCAGGTCATAGTCGTCCCTTGTGATTATTATACATATAGATATATATTTTTGGGATGAGACGTGGTGGGTATGTTTCGTCTCATTGCCGGTTGGAACTATGACCGCTTCCCGGGACGTCGTGTGCGTGTGTTTACCACGAGATGGGTGTCGTTTAGTCCCACCACGGTGGCCCCAGTATTGCTACGTGAGCCGGGCACTGGGAAGATGATAGCATTGATGCAGTTTATCGGCGATATATATATAGCCGAGTATATTATGTGCATGGCCTTGTACATCATATGTAGTATGTACACTTGGCTATTGGATGGATGATGATATATATATACGGTTAGAAATAAATACCTATATATATATATTTATATATATATCCTATAGATGAAAGGATTTGGACTTTTATGAAGTACATCTCAGATGATTATGGTGTACTAGATTGATGGGGGTTGATGCATCGTACATAAGGAATTATTCGGTTACATCATCCCAAGGATATTATTGGAGGTTCTTTTACTTTATTTTATTTGTTTTCTTTTTTCTTTTCTTCTTTCTTTCTTTACTAGTTATAGTTTAGTAATAATGGTAGTATTTACTAGTATGATAAGGATTATGGATCTCTAGGATCGACATTGCCCAGGAGTAGTGTAACGAGGGGGTTCCTTGTTTGGATTTCGCTTTGCGAGACGCCTCACGCACGAAATGCAGTGCTATGTCGAGAGTCGAGAGAAGTAATTCTATTTGTGGCATCTCGGATCTCTGGTCTTGACCTTGTCAGGAGTAGTGTAACGGGGCGGTTCCTTGTTTGGATTTCGCTTTGCGAGACTCCCCACGCATGAAACGTAGTACAAGTTTGAGATTAGAGAGAGGTTTTGCCAATATTCCATGTGCGTGATATTAAGTATATAGATTATTAATTCTTTAATTATATATCGGAATTCATTAAGCCTTTTATGGCATATTTGTTGTAATCATAATCTAATAGGATTAGAAATGGGTGGATCCTTGGATTATGACGGGAAGGTAGCTCTCGTGGATATAGGCTAGGCCTGATAAGTTAGGATCTCCTAAAATCAATGGGGGTAATTTAACTAAAATTTGAGGACGCGAATAGGTGCGCGCCTTTAGATGAGAGGTGAGTTGGGGTTCCACGAGAGTGCGGTCTCACTTATTTATGAAATTAAGTACACCGGTATTTATTATGCACGGTTAACACACTTGCTAAATATTTGACACATTCGGGGCTCTGACCCGTTTACTTCTCCCTCCTTCTTGTATATACATATATATTTCCACAGGTATCCTACCGCATGGATGCCGGATGACCTTCTATCCAGAGTCTTGGGAGCCGTGACAGGTGCGGACTGTTGCGGGATGTTTCATGTAGCCGCTTCCTACTTCTTTAAAATTCTAGGTAGGATTCATGTTATATATCGGGTTTGTATCATAGGGATATTTATATACATGTTTATATTTATTCCATTTCAGCTATTGTATTTGCTGTGACCCGACAGCTTATTCGGGTTCATTTATTTATGGCATATTCATGTATAGAGATTCCTTTCATTTCTTATAGTTCTTTCTTGCATCTCTCTTATTTATTAGAAATTTTGTAGTGTTGGGTTATTGTATGTTGCAAGTTTTAAATTTTTATAACCTCTCGCTTATATGATTTCGGGTAGTTAGTCCTATATTATATAGTACCGTTTGTTGATGTTGAGACTGGACCATCTGGAATTCCTGATTTAATGTAGTATAGGGCTGGCCACCCGTTATTATTTTAAGCGGGGTGTTACAGAAACGAGTCGTGGAAACGGAATGTATGGGTGCTAACACATTTGATAGGTAAATAAACTCAATCAATCATATGTGCATGATGCATACATGTACCCCTAACGAATGAACATCAAAAGTATCCTTATGTGTAAAATTTGTTGAATTTAAATGACATCGTCTTATACAAATCAACAAATTAAAGTCAAGTGATTTCCACACCAATAACGTCCAAAACTATATAGCGCATTTTCAGGACTTTTAAGGACGTGCAAACACATTTTAATTCTCCATCCAAACTCTCTCATATATATTTTCTTCTATAGGTGAATAAACTAAATTCTCAAACTTTGGATAATTGGTGCAAAATCCTAAATGGCCCATAATTGGAATGAATTTATTTTTATTGCCTTTAAATTTTTTTCGGGCTCTTTTAAACCTATTGGACCCGAGATAATAAAATTCCTCCATTTTTTAGGTCCAATTTGACAGTGGCTTAGTATTCGCAAAGGCAAAATGAACCTTTCATAGCCCTTCCCCGTTTTCAAAAGAGGCACACAAACTCACAAAACGGTTCTTATATGCACAATTTTCTTATCAAAATTTATCGCGCTTGGTTCGTTTTAAGGATAGGATTAAAGTCAAAACACCCAACCAACATGTGATAAGACAAGCACAATAATAAAAAAAATCCGTGCATGTGTGCAATAAAGGAAATCATGAGTCAAACATGTAGGAAGTAACACGTAATTACATCTTAATGACTCCAAACATTATAAAGAACAAGGATGAATTGACCTATTGTCTCAAAACACTATCAAATAGTCACATGAAAATAATGGAATGATATTGTGACTCGGTCATCCTAAGTGTCAATCCATAACTGGTGTATACAAAATACAAAAATCTTTTTAAATTTTCAAAAAATTTATCAAAATAAAATATTTTTATATTTTTCAAAAAATTTCAAAAGTACATGTCAACACACTAGGAAATATATATCATGAAACCACAACTAGTGTATGATAAACATCCAACACAATTAACCAAAACATTTCACATAGGGTGAATCACGTCGAAGCAAACGAGAATCGTGGACAAATAAACCATAAGCCTCTAAATCTGATTTTATAACCTAAATTGATGTGCAAAGGAGTGTGGGGGTTCGGGAAATCGAATTTATTCTTTTATTAATCTTCCTAGGACCAAATTGACGACGTGAGAAGTCAAATTGTATCAGGGAAAAAACTTTAAAAATCAAGATCACTCGATAATTTAGAGTAACCCGCTCTGATACCAATTTGACGACGTGAGAAGTCAAATTGTATAAAAAAAATCCTTGTAAAATCAGGATCACGCGATAAAATAGTGTAACCCGCTCTGATACCAATTTGTAGAATAGCTACAGCGAAAATATTGTGACTTCTCAAATAAAATCCAATTTTAATCAATTCCAAATTTTAGTTAAAACCTAAAACATGCATCTAGATGATTTATCCAATAAAATAAAGCATGCAGGATAAAACAAACAATTTCAGGAAAAATCCCCCAGAGGGGCAAAACCTTTTATTTTCACTATAATTTTGTAAGATACGATTACACGGATTACAATGAATATAAGTGTGACACAGAAATACCCGCAGGTGTCGGTTCCTATGTCGTCGGCTGAAATCTCCCGCAGGATCTCCAAGTGGTCAGTAATGAAGAAGAGAAACGGATTCTCCACAAGTTCGTCGACTGGAACTTTCCCTTTCCAGGAAGGCAACAATGAAGAAGAGAGACGAATTCTCCACAAGTTTGAACAAAAGAAAAAGTTGTGTTCTTGGGAGTTTTTTGAATTGAAAACAAAAAGGGATTAAAACCTTAAATGAAGAAGCCAAAAAGGATTCTGCTTTCGCAGTTTTTTTGTTCGTCAAAACACTGTGACTTCTTAATGAAAATATTACCATTTAATGAGTATTTATACAAAAACGCACCACCTCAAAAAATGAGCTCGTTCGAACGAGAAGCATATGTCGCTCAAACGAAGGACGCGTGTCATTCAAACGACATCGCGCGAATTCCAATCTCATTCGAACGAGATGTTGATCTCACGCGAACGACCTGGGCGTCAAAATCGAGGTCCACTTCAAAACTTAGAAAAAATACTCATTCTTAAATTTTCACGAAAAAGTCCTCTCCAACACTTAGAAAATATTTTGTAAAAATCTCCCAAAAGCTCTAAGTGAAAAGTAACGGTATTTAAAACATAACCTTACCAAAGTAAACTTCGCGGAACCTTGAATGATGATGAACTTGAGTAATTCGGATCCGTCTTTGATGTAGATGTCTCTTGAATGCTCTTTGACAGTGTAGCGGTATATGACATAATAAATTGATAACGGGCCTATGAAAATATGTCCTTACAAATAGAAATCTCAAAAATCAAAAGAGAGACATGATGTAGAAAACAATATTTTTAATCTCTAGAGTGTTAAATGCTTTCTGTCAAATATAAGAATGTATATAAATCACAAAGGCTAAGCCAAATAAACAATAGAGTATAAAGCCTAAAAGGCCCAAACCTCTCACAAACAAGAAAAATCCTAAAAAGGCCCCGCCTCTCTCAAAAGAGTATAAGCCTAATTCAGATCAAACTAATAAACAAACCCCAACCAAGAAAAACTTTATCAACCCTCCATGCATGGGGTTAACAAAAAACAACCCAATGCATGCATAATAACTATAAGTTTCTATAATCCCCTACGAAGCACTCACACAACTCAACTCATAACACCTAAAAAATAAACGAAACATCACAACGCACAAAATCTACCACTATCATCATAAACTACCTAAGCCATGCAACCAAACTCAAGAAGACCCACCACTATCTAAGCATCAACCATATGAAAACCCACCATAGATCGATCACTAACTCAGTTATAACTTGTCAGAGTGAGAAACAATAAAGATAGTTTTATATTTACACATAGACAAAACCTGAGTTAAACCATTTGGGCAACCATGAACCCCACAGATCAAGCCGCCACTCAAAAACTTGAACTGAGAATCATCTAACAGTTATAAACTCCACACAACCACTTCTCATGTAAAAATTTAATTTCTACCTATTATACTTTAATACATTAACTTTATTTGAAATAACCATAGCCATTGAGATCTTAAATCGTACTTATGGGAGAACTAACATCATAACACTATAAAAACTAGATTGCATGTGCTACGAACTCATTAGATAAGTCTGAATCTACAAAAGTATTAGTAATTTTGCCTTAAAAAATGATATTTCTCATTTTTATTGCATGATACCTATTGAATCAACCTTCAACTAAGGAAATCAAAGTGCATGGAACAAACGAGATAACATGACAATCTGAATAGGTGATTATTTGTTACATATTTTCTCATGTTGATCATTTTATTTGGTAAGGCAGAAGAGGGCCAGGTGTGTTGAAAATTATTTTCATATGCTTTAAGGCGATGTCAAGGCTTCACGTATATGTGCAAAAGTGTGAAATGATCCCGATCGAGGGAGGAGAGAATGTGGAGGGCCTGTCTAGGACATTGGTGTGCAGGATTAGATTTTTCCCTTGTACTTATCTTGGCCTTTCTCTTGGGGATAAGTATAAATCTAAAATGTTCTGTGATTTAGTTATGGAGAGAATGAGTAGGAGGTTGGTCGTGTGGAAGAATGGTTATTTATCTGAAGGTGAGAGGTTAACATTGATCAAAAGCATGATGTCTAGTCTTCCCACCTACTTCTTAACTATCTTTCCACTTCCATGTGTTGTTCATAACAAGATGGAGAAGACGATGATAGATTTTTTTGTGGAGAGGCAATTAGGAAAAATTTAAATTTTGTCTGGTGGGGTGGTAGGAGGTTTGTAAACCTTTTGAGGAAGGAGGTGCGGGAGTTAAGAAGCTTGAATATTTTAACAAAGCATTGTTAGGAGATTAGTGGTAGAGAGGGACAAGATATGGAGGAGACTACTGGTAGAGAGGGGGTATGCATTTAGAATGGGGGCCGGGGTGGGGATTTATGCTCATGGTATAGGTTAGTGGAAGAAAATTTCTAAGGAATGGGTCGACTTCTTCCGGTTTATAGTGTTTCGATTGGATAAAGGCGATAGGATTAGTTTTTGGAATGATAGGTGGGGAAAGAATGGATCAATGCAGGAGCAGTTTCAATTTTTTTAACTGGTTGGGGTTGGCTCCATTTTCATCTATGGAGGAGGACATGATGTGATGAAAGGAAAACAAAAAAGGGATGTTTTGGTGAAATAACTACTCCATTTTGAAGGGTTGAGAGAGCGTGATCCAAATAGCTCATTTTTCATGGAAGAAAATATAGAAGGTTAAGACGCACCCAAAAGTGGAGTTCTTTGCTTGGACCATAACGAAACGGACCATTTTGACATTTGAGGGTTCGCAAAAGAGAAGGTTTATACTGGTTAGTCATCGCTAGTCATGTAATGAGGTGGAGGATCATACCAATAACCTGATTTTACATTATAGGTTAACAAAAGGCCTATGTGAGGTTTTCATGTTCCTTAACCGGGTGGATTGGGTGATGTATGAGCTCTTTAGGGTAGTTTTAGAGGCTTGGAACACCCTATGGGATGGAAGGGGGATATCAAATTGTGGAAGTTGGTCCTACACTATATCTTTCGAATATATTGTGGGAAAGGAATATGAAATCTTTTGAAGGGTTTGAGATTGTGCCCTCTACAATTTGTTATATTATTTTGAACACCCTCCTCAGTTGGTATAAGGAGAATCATGTCGATTCTATTCCTAACTTTCTAGAGTTTTTACGGGATCTCCATAGAGGTATGTAGGAGAGGTAGTTGCTTAGTAGGGACCTCTTTCGGTATGATTTTGTAATATGTTTGTATACTCCTTGTGTACAGCTCCCGCCATCTTGGCGGTTGGTTTTATTGAGATTCATTTATTAATAAAAAAATATACTATTAATCAAACATCTTTTTCACTCATAGAAAATCCCTTAAACTTTTTCTCTCTCTAGATTTTTTGACAAAATAATAATAATGAGTCAACTCTCTCCATATATATGATATTTCTCCATGTGTGGTAAACCACAAGAACCACGAGTGTGAATGGTGATCTCATCATGAATACCTCACAATCAAGTGTTTAAACATGAGAAGATATTATGATAACAATATCTTGCTTGGATTGGCAAAGAAAAAAACAAGATCTCTAAAAAAAGATCTATTTTATAGAACAAGATCGCGACCCACAAAGTAGTGTCACGGTCATGCCAAAAGTCTTCTCTGATGTGAGCAATACGCGAGGAGGGAAATCACACAGGAAAGTTTGCAAAACTAGTAAAAAATTGTAAGAGCCAGTAACATGCAATGAGAATTTCCTTGTGCAAACTATATTTTTGTTGACGACCGCATCCCAATGGATATTAGAATTGAAAGGGAAAAAAATTTATATAATTTTTTAACCATAATAAGGAAAACATGATATACTTACCTAATGTACCTTTTTAAAAAAAATTATATGAATATTTCATTCCATACTTATATCACAAGTACCAAGTCCATATCAAAGTACACGCACACAGATAAAATCATTTTGTGATGGGCCTATGGATTTGGGTTTCATTTGACATCGGGATTGCATACCATACACCAGTTATGATATGCTAGGCGTAGTGGAGGTCGTTATATTGGATCATGCGTTTAGAAGTGCCCCCTTCGTGACGAGAGAATGTTATTTGGACCGCAACCATTAATCGGGTTGGGTATAGACCCATTAATGGTGTTAGTGTGCACTGATCGCCCTTATATTATGTGTATTGTGAGTACAAGAACTCACAATTAAATATTTCTAAAAAGCAAAGATATCAAAAGTGTAAAGAAAATGGCCTCAACATAAGAATTTACGCGGTTCGACAACTGCCTACACCCATAGAGGGTGTTCACAGTTCTTTATTAATTTCTCAGAAGTTCGAAATAACATGTCGCTTTGCCCCGAGGTGAGGGTTGTTTTTTATAACAATGAAAAGTAGTTGAGTTGTACAACAAACTCACGTAGCTCCTTATTGGTCCATTGGTGATTCACATTTATCTCATCCGAGAATATACGTAACTAGTTGCGCCCCTAATTATCCACATGATCTGCCATGCGACACTAAATTTGACTAGGGCAACATGCTAGACCTACTCAAGCTGCCGAGAGTTGGGCCTTTATGGTTTAGTCACAATAATTTCCCCTAAAATTATTTGCCAAAAATTGGCCAAAGAATTTTGCAGACAAGTACATAATCGGATTTTCATATATAGTCAATACTTATATATATATATATATATATACTTGTGTGATTGATGTGTATTTGTTTGAACATACGCACTCGGTATTTCTATCATTAGTAGGTTGCGTGTAGTGGTGAGTCCACCCTCGCATTGACCAGTAGGTGTTGGATTGATTCCCAAATCATAGTACTATTGCATGGCCACTACCCATGTGTGAGGTTGTGTGTTTATTTGGAGACTGATTGGGTGCAATGTGGTTTGTTTATAACCCCCAAACGTATGTTTATGACCGCCTCCGTTTGTTTGTGTTTACGTTTAGGTTCGGTGGAATGATTTCGACCCGGTGGCTCCGTGTGATGCGTGATATGCCTAGAGCTTGATAGCAGACGAGGGATGCATCCACGAGGTCCCGACTCTTGGGATGCAGTTATACGTATTTAGCGAGTGATATGTATGTATCTATTACGTGTATATACTTTTATAGCATGGGTATAGCCATGTTATTATATTATGTGTATATTTCCTTATAACACGTGTGTCGTTATGTTATTATTTATGAATGTATACCTAATGAAGGTAGCCATGGTATTTGATAGTGGTTACTGTCCTAGTTAGACTAGGTAGTATAATTAGGATAATAGAAATGAATGTGTTAGGTGCGCACTATAGATAAAAGGTGAGAATAAATCTCATCTCAGTGAAATAGGTGAATTAATTATGAGAGAAATACATTCTCTATTTTTAATTAAATCTCTTAAATACTTGAAAAATATTTTCAAATGTATTGCCTCGACCTAGATTTATGGGCTACCCGACAAGGTCTGACCCGAGTGTTAGGTGTGAAGTGCAATAGAACAACCTATATAATGTTGCTAATTCGATTTTAATTTTAATTATGTTTTAGTTGTTAGCATGCTATTTTATTTTCAATATAAACTACGTGAGGGACCAATAAGGAGCACCCCAAAGTCCAAGTAAATAGAGCTACTAATGTAAAGATAAATAAAATATATTTACCCGTAAAACGCCCTCAAAATACGAAATCGTTCCCAACCTGTCGTAACAAAGTGGGGATGTGAGGTTATGCCCATTGGGATTTATACAAACATTATAGAGACGAATGGCAGAAAGGAATACTCACATTCTAAAACCACATGAATGAAAAAATATGTATATATCAACATAGGTATACCTTTGAAAATACATATGCCAATGCATTAACCGTTTTGCATTCGAAAAATCTTACTGATCAAGATTAATTTACCTTAATCTAGTAATGAATTCCTTTGTTAATACTTAGCCTTTTCAACTTGCTTAACATACCCAGTTCAACACTTCAAACCATTACACTTTATTTGATTCGAACCCATTCCTTTACCGGAATTTAACCCATCATTTTCATTTGAAAGTACTTTAGTATTTTCATTGATTTATACAACCATTTCAACGCACACATTCATCGAGTTAGAAAATACTTCTTTAATTTTCGAAAATCCTTTTTACAACACATTCTTGTGTTAAATATGGGTTTCACCATTTAAGTTGCTTAGCCACCCATTTATCCACTTTCTTTAACCTCTTTCCTTCTCTTATGGAAATTATTATATTTACACATTAACTTGTTGTGACACCCAGCCTAATTAAATACCGGGTGATCGGTCATATATCCAATTAAAACAGGTTTCTCATCTGGTTCATGCTTAGCATCACTGTAGAAAACTTTTTAAAACATTACTAACCACCTAGTATTCAAAAAGCCGATGTCAAAATTTTTATCTTTTTATTTAACAATCGACAAAAAAACATTATTACATAAATACATCCCATGCAATAGTAATATAAATCCATCCACAATATAAAAGACTGGAATGAAATAATACCGAATAGACCATCGGTTACAAAATCCAATATAAAGTCCAACCTCAATAAAAGTCTGAATACAAGGTCTGACTGTCATAAATGAAATAAATGTGGGTAACATGCCTGAATAAAGTACTGCCCTGCACCCTACAGTTGGAGTGAAGTAACTGAATCGTCTAAGTCCAAATACTGCAAGCATCCAAAAGTGCTGCAGCTACGCATCCCTATAATAGATCATCCTGCTTGGCGTCCCTGTGGATGGACACCTAAAAGGTTTTCGAAAAAGTTTTTGCAAGTACGGGTCACAGCCCAAGTAAAAATCATTTAAAAATATCTAGCAAGTAATTAAATAACAACTTAAATGAACAGTTATTAGATACACATGTTAGGTTGCGAACACTCCCTTCAGTTCCTCATCTCTCATCTATAATGCGCACCTAACGTTTGCTACTCAACCCCACCTAGTCAATTCTAGCCAATCTAATTTTGGCAGTCATTATATAATAATCCAGATCAATATAGCTCCTCCGTACCACCCATACAGTACGCTATCGAATACCCTTAATAATTAACATCTCTCTTATGTTATTATTAAACCCCAGTTACCCTTTCTACGTAGGTTATTGTTCAAACTTTACCATTTAAGTTTCTCTACTTAAACTTTATTGTAGATATTCACTAACTATCTTCCTACTATTCACACATTAGTAGCTTCATCATTATATAGATATACCCTATCTAAGCTCCCTATTAATTACTCTTTAGTAGATTAATCGTTCTTTGGATACATACTATCTCGTCTATCTTCTAGCACACATAAGTAGATTATTTATGTTGTATATATATTTTACACACCATATATAATATAAGTACACACTCTGCTATTATATCCCTGTATCACACATTAAGGGCTATTGGTTCGTAATGTTACACTGACCCCAATAGTTATTCTATATGTATTGGTTCAGAATGTTACCATGACCCCAATATTCAGATTACTTTTAGTTTAGATACACACAACTAACTAGTTTGAAATCATAAGTCTGCTACCCATAACTCATAGCGTCCACCAGTATTTCCATGCAAATACATTTATTAAATATATATCCATTTCTCTTTAATATGGGCAAGGCTTTTCAAATTTTAGGATTAAGTGTTCAGATACTTAAGTCAAATAAGATTTCACTATCTTTCTCGTCCATTAATTTTACACAGTAGATAACATAACAATTATATATATATATATATATATATATATATATATATATATATATATATATATATATATATAACACGGCACCTCCAAGACCCAGCTGTGGTGCATACTGTAAAACATATCAAAGGTATATATATTTATCATCCATTATATCTATACTAGCACGGCACCCCTAAGCACAGCTTCGGTGCATGCATACTCTGCTATCATATCCGGGTACATCTCTCATTGTACAAGGGACTATTGGTTCGTCTTCTCTCGCGAACCATATATATCAAATCATACATATTGGAGGCGAACATAGTTCACATATCCATGGGTCACGCACATACCTACGCTCCCACAATCAGCAGACTTATCGACTCACAAATAAGCCCTTCACAGTCCTATGTTCTTGAGGTACCAAATATAAAATCCCCCTAAAGGCAACACATGATAAGATTGTCCTCTTTCAAACGCCAACCTCCCGTGATAGCAAGTATGGTAGGTATGTCATACACATAATAAACAATAATATAGGTACACATTCCATCTATATAAATAAAACATCAGCGAGGTATTCACACAATCATATAAAAACGATAGGTATTCACTCCACCTATGTATATATAATAACAATAGGGAATGCACACATCCCATATCACAAGCCTCATACATAGCATTTTTATATCCCGAATATTCTATGTATTCCATAATTTATAACTTCGTTTATTACAGTACATTCCCGAGTATTTCTCACAACTCGAAGGGTATCCTTTATTCCACATATAATATCAGAAGGTAAACTCTCTACCCCCTAATGGTCTAAGTCCTAGTTCCTCTAGAATTCTCTTAACTCAAATTATCCTTCAATTTAGATTTTTCCTCTCTATTAATCCAAATTAATTTAGCCCTTAAACTTCTCTCGTAATCCCCGCCTAAAACGCAAAATAGGCCTACTAGTGTTTCAATATAATTGCCCTATATTAGAAATTAAATCCCACAAATTAATTCCAAATGATTTCCAAACATCCTAAACAAAAAGGAAATTATTGGCCAAAACTGGGCAACCGAATCGATTAGGAAATTTCCTGGCAGATTAAACACCCTGTAGTAAAATATCGATTACTCCCTTTACAGAACTCCGATTGACCTGATTCAAAGCTCATTTGAAAGATAAGACATATATATTTATAATAATGTACGGATATCACTGTAATTCTAAGTACAATTTAAATGGAATATGTTTAAAGTTACGTAAAAAATTCTGGCAGTTACTATGCTGGCAGATCAAATGCCCTATAGTAAAACATCGATTTCTCCCTCTGCGGAACTCCTAATCAACTGATTCAAATCTCATTAGAAATAAAAGAAAAAGAACTTTCCAAACATGTATGGATCTCACTTTAATTCTAAGTAAAATTAAAATGTCATACGTTTAAATTTACATTAATAATTCTGGGAGATTGACATCTTGTGTTCATTAATTAAACCCTAAGTCATTCAAGATTCATATTCTTCAATCAATAACCCATCAAGATTCAATATTAATCATAAAATATATTCTAATATCAGTTTATCTTCGTATAGAGATAAATTTCTAATGAAAATTTACATGAAAACATCAAAGATTCAACCAAAGAATCAAATTCTCCTTTAATTAACATAAAACCCAAATTTTCTCATGTTCATCAACTTTATAAATCAAGAAATCAGATTTCGCTCTTATTAATCAACCCAAACCCACTAATTTCATATTATCATCATTAAGGAATATCTCTACATGCATTCCCACTTTAGTTTATGAATTAAACCCTCCCAAATTCATATAAAACTTCCAAAAGCATGAAATCAAACCCTATCCCACATGGGGATTATAACATGATTGATATAAATTGCCATTTAAATACTTGCCTCTCAATAGCAGGTATGAAATTCATTGATAAGATGGTGTGGTAGTTCTCCCCTCGCTCTGTTCTCGATTTCATTGTGTTCGGGGCGAAAAACTGGGTAGGAAGCTTAGTTCTCCTCTCCTCTTCCTCTCCTATAGCTTCTATCCCTTTTGATTTATGTTAACCCTATCCTCTATCTCCAATGGGAAGATATACACTTACATTTTTCGGAGTTTTCTAAATCCCAAACTCCCGAATGACCGACATGCCCTTAAACGATGCTGGGATGGTCTAAAATCATCCCGGGACCCAAACTATACACCCGAGTACACTTTTTCGACTATTTCGACCCTTACGGAACCAACCGTGACCTCAAAATCACCATTCGAGTCACTTTATAAAATCCTCTTATTTTACCTCCAAATATGCCAAGTGTAAAATTAAATTTAGAGTGAATTAATTTAATCTGAATCATCAAATTAAATAATTTCTCCTAATTAAATAAATTCTTAGGTCATTAATTTAATTAATTTCTATTTTCTCCAAAAATATGGGTCGTTACACTTGTCCATTTCACCTTTACAAAACATTTATTGCATTAATTCAAGTTAGGTTTTATTAATACATTTATCACACAACCCATTTCTTGATATGTGCCATTTAACTTTTTTCTAAATCTTCATGTACCTCATATTTACACGGGCCCCACAATGACGGCTATGTGCAACATATGCTCTGGTTAGTGGTTTTGGACTTTTCATTCAAGGGCCCCGGATCCTTCTTTCTTTACCCCAGTGTCATCCGAGTACCTTTAATGTGTTTTAACACTTGACAAATATCCACATTATTTCCTTTCCTTTTTACCCAGTCGAAGCCAAAACTCGGGACTTTACCGCCCTAATTTGTGTTACACTTGAAAATTTATCATTTTGTGTCCTTTATACTTTAACCATGGTTTTTATTCCGAAAATCATATTCATTCACGAAAAGTTTGTGTAACACCCTTTCCAACATTTTTATTTCATAAAAATGTTCCACTTCAAGTAAAATTATCATTTTACCCCTTTTTAAAAAAAAAATCACACTTTACACCTTTTCACAAGTGTTAATTTCACCCAAAAAATACTATTAAGTTATACACACCAGCTTCTTAAGTGTCTTAACCATTTAACACATTTTACACTTGGAGTAATTTTTTACTTGATTGGAAGCATCTTTCATACCTTTGGTTCCTTTTAATTCCGTAAGTGTTAATATTTCACAACATTAGGAAGTTACACTCACTAACCATTTCATGTTTGCCCATTAACACTTAATTTACTTTTTTATCAACTTTCATATTTCTTTGCTTCTTTGTTCAAGAAATACGTTCACACTTAAGACTAATTCTATAAGAGAATTTTCCTTTCTTTTATTTAACATGTAATCGTTTAACTTCATACACAATATATCTTTTAGTCCCACTTACACGTACTTTGAAGACTAAAATTCCAAGTTTTATTATTTCTAGTTTAAACCCAACAAAATCTTCTTTAAACTTGTTTATACGTTCTATGTCAAAATACTACAAGTTTATATGCATAAGAAGATGGATTTTAAACCCCAAAATCCTACAACATGGTTTAAATATATTTTTCACCAATTATTTGCATAATAATTATTTATTTCCAAATATTTTATTCCATAAAATATTTAATACCACTATTTCTAGAACTGCCCATTTCTACAAAATATACTCTCTTTCAATATTCCAAACCTTGAAATATTTACTTATTCTTTATTTTCAATAAAATATCATTTTTCAAAAAAATCACATTTATTATTAACATTTTATTCCATAAAATGTTTGTCATCAAAATCACAAGAAAATACCATTTTCATAGAAACATTAACTTTTAATATTTTAAAACCTTGGACTAATTATCTATTCTTTATTTTTAACAAAATAACAAATTTTCTCAATATTTTTATTCTATAAAAATGTTTATTATTTTCTTAGATAACAAATAAACCATTAAACTAAATGTACCCTACTCAAATAGTCTAAATACAAAACTAAATGCAAAAATATCATTCTTACACTAAGAGTAAGGGTTACCCACATCTAATGGCTCTAATGGTGGTGTTGGTGTAGAAGGAACAACCCCCCCCCCCCCCACCAAAGGTGGCCTCAAAGGGGTTTCCAAAAGCTCCTCCAAAATCTCCATTGAACTCCCTTTTACTCCATTAAAACCCACTTCATCATCTTTAAGAAAATCTCCATCTTCATTTTTCGAAAACCCCCAACAACAATATATAATCATGGATGTAGGATTTTTCTCATAGCTGAACCACATTAGATCCATTGTCAGACTAAGATTAAGTCTATACTAATTTTAGATATCAACAATGGGGAATAATAGTTGCAAAGAACCAAGTATACACATTTTATAAGGTAAAATGGTGGGAAGTTCAATAAATATTACGTGTCATAATCATGCAAAAGAGATACATGCCATCCATTAAATTACTCTGATCTAGTGGACCCTTGGTGTGATGCGTTAACAATCTACAGACGAGCTCAGTCCATACCTAAATCATCGTGGGTGTCTGTCGACCATTATGTGGATAGCCTAGAGTAAAGACTAAAGGTAGATTATAGTGATCTTTAATGACCTCACAAGACATATCCATCTCAAATGGGACCAGTTTTTAACTAGTTATTTATTAACTGAAGGAATTTATGAGTTTATTGTCTATGAATGTTATATTAAAAAAATCACCTCATCATTATCTAGTAAAATCTTAGGGTTTTGTGTTGTTGTGCTATTATATATGATCGAGTTATACTCTCCCTCAACATTACAGTATATTATGATTATCTTTGCAGACCATTCATCACCTGCATGTTAACATTTTTTATGAATGATATTAAAAAAGAGGATGTACAAATACCATAATATTTTGATAAATTATAATTCCCAAACGAATGTTGTGGTCCTACAATGATAAGAAAATATTCTCTTTACGTGATGACGAGTTAATGCAATTTATGATTCAAGTATTGATTAAATACATGAATTTATTGTTTACTCTTGGTTCATATAAATGTATTTTACTTTTTGATAGTAAAATACAGTGACAGTTGAGCATAATGTCACACTGATGTTGATTTTCAAAGTTTTTTTATGGAAAAGATTGTGATAATTTAATGTTATATGCAAAATTCGTACATATATTAGTTTATAGAAAATACAAATTCCTTTTTAATACTTTGTGAATGATTGGCAAAAGTATCTTATTTTATCCTTTTTTTCATTTTTATATAATTTGTTATTCATTTATTGGGTGCATTATTGTTCTTCAGCATTATTTCACAAGGATTATTATTATGCTCTTCAATATAATAAGTGTTTGGTAGAGAGCAATATAAGGTAAGAGAATTGGTCCATGTAATATTGATAAAAGTATTTTCTATATTGTTCACTACAAATTCATTTTATTATAAGCTTTGATTTTTATATGTTGCCCCGTTCATGCTTAATTTATTTCTCCCAATACAAATGGTGGACCTAAAAATCATGACTTCGGATCATCTTTATCACTAGTATTAAATTTATATAGTATTTAGAATATTTTTGAAAATTTATCTACAAAGCATTATATCACTGTTATTAGGGCAATAGGGTAAGTAATTGTCTTAGTTATGGATATATTATTTAATAAAATTAGTTTTTTGTTTGTTTTAGTGTGAACCTATGACCATAGTGCTTCCATTATTTTATATATTGCTAATATCTTTTCATAAGAACCTAAACTATTATAATTTAAATTTAAATAGATTGAATTTAGTTGTTAGTTTATGTTAAAATTTCTCGTATATATGAAACTGTTGAATTTATAGGTTAACATGCATTTGCGATTGATAAAACTTTAGTTCAAGAAATTTGGAATAAAAATGCAACCAAAAGTGTCCATACGTATTTTATGTGTCATGTGACACCAAATTCCTAATTAAGCGACGATCGTATCCATTTCCAAAAATCTTCCTCAAATGCCCCCCCCCCCCCCCCCCCGATGTGTGTTTGTGCGTGTTTTGTTAGTATATTAGTATAATATATATATATATATATATTTCTCTATGTTTTTTGTGTAGTTTTGTTTCATGTAATTATGTGTGGTTACTTACCTAATCATATTTGTGTCTAATGTTTAGTGCTTCTTATGTTTAGTTGAGTATTAATTTATATAAGTCTAATTATGAGTCAATGTTACTTTATATGTTCTAATATTTGTAATTTTATTTATGTGCCTGTATTTTATAAAAATATATGTTACTATATACGTTTTTACTATTTCTATTTTTCTTTCATTTTTATTCTCTCCTTTTCTCTCTCATGTGCAACACTCATCTCTCACTCTCCATTCCACTTCTCCTATGAGTTTTCCCAAACCTGTAAACCTAGCAACTCCATCTGTAAACCCTTAATATTTTGTTCTAATTCAAATTTTCCCCAAAAACCCTTTCCTAAACCATATGCTCACCTATATATATACATATAAGGAAAAATCAATAAATATAAAGGGATAGGATTCTACAAATTTTGAGGGTTGTTTATTTTCTTCAATTTTAGGAGTAGTGTGTAGGATTAATTTCGAGTGTAGGTTTTCTTCATGTGTCATATTTTAGAGTGTTTGAGATTTTTTTAAATTTCTCCAAAGAAGCTAATATTTTATGGATAAAATAAAAATATTGGATGAGCAAGCCCGCCACTAAGGCATATTGCCCACTTGTTAGCGCGAGAACCCTTGCAAAGGGTGATTTCAATAAAAATCGCAATGCCAAATTTAATTTTACGGAAGCAACTTATAAATTTATTTTACCCTTTTATCCCAAGCATGCATCTATAGTGATAAAACATATAAATTAAACATGAAAATATGACAAGGCCAAGTTTCAGAAGAAAAAAATAAAAAAATTTATTTCACTATGAATAGTAAATCGCAACTTACAAAGAACACAATAAAATATGCAATGGATTGACTACAACAAACCCACAAGAACACCCAGTTTTGTCTTCAGCAAGGAACACACGCAAGCACTCCCAATGACCGCAGTCGTCCGTCAGCCTCTGCCTTCATCTTTCAACAATGAATTCCCGCAGGTATCACAAGGTCAACAATGGATATCCTCTCCACCAAGGTGTATGAACAGATATAAAACTTTCTAGTATTATAAATTAATTCACAAGAATCATATTCTAGGATGCTTTGTTGTGAATGAAAAAGTGTTTTGGAACACAAAAACTTGAAGAAATTTTGTACCACATATGCGGAAATGTACTTTGCAAAAGTCTTGAACAAATTCAATCACGAAACAGGTATTTATAAAAAACTTGAGTCGATGGGGTCGTTCGAATGGCATGAAAAGTTGTTCAAACGACATCAAGATGTGGTTAAAACAACATGTTCATGTGGTTAGGAGGATATCAAGAGGTGGTTGGAATGACATGTCCATGAGGTTAGAGAGACATCTTAATACGGTTAGAACGACTAAAGTGAAAAATAAAACTTTACAAACTCCACCTACAGTAAACTTAGAAATCATATTTTTGAAAACTAAAAGCCAAGTTCGTATTTTGATAAAAATTAAACATCCCAAACATATTTCCATGAATTAATTCAAACTCTAAATCGTTTTATACCTTTTTGCGATGTTGGGAAGTCTTCAAACTTGGAGATGCTTGAGTTCAGTTCGTCTACTCGGTGCATAATCATTTGTAATGGGATACGCCAAACTAGCCTAACACTATACTATGAACAATGATAGAAAAATTGGACTTACAAATTTTTCTTGTAATCATTATGAGTATTATTAAATGAAATAAAATGTTTTTCCTTTTTGGGTTTTTTACTGAAATTTATGAATTAGCAATTTTCTGTTATGACATGATTTGGATACCTAGATGTTTGTTTAGGAATTAATTAAAATTGGGGTTAATTGATTTAATTTAAAATTGGCAATTTATTAAGTTAGGGTTTAATTAGAATTTATGAATCACCACACAATCGATATCACATAACTTCGACTCTAGCGAGTGGTGTTAGAGCGGGTTGCACTAATTTACCGTGTTTGATCTTGTTTACCTGCTTTTGGGGTGATTTTTTTCATCGCTCCTGTGATTATATTTTTCTCTCTCGATGGATTCTCCTTGTTTCAATGATTTAAATAGTTTGAATTTGATGTTTGCAAAAGGAATTTAATTTTTTGAAAAAGAAAATTCTCATTTTAAATCTGGTATGAATATTTTGCAAACAGTTCAAAATCAAAAAGATTTTTATTGTGAGAAATTTGTTGCTTTGGACCATAACTTTAATGCTTTAAAATTGTCCAAAAATGAGAGTGATGATAGACTCCTATTTTTAGAAAAAGAATTGGAGGACTTTAAAAATTCTAGGGTTTGTGTTTGTGCCAAAGAGGATAAAAATATTTTAATCGATGATTTTTTGCCAGATGAGAAGGCTCTTAGGGAAAAGTTTATTTCATTGAGGGGTAGAGAGTTACCCTTTTAGGAATCGTTGAAAATTTCAAAAAGGCTTCCCTAAAATTGGAAGAGTCTAATTCTTTGCTTGAGTAAAAAAATTTATAGTTGAAAAATAATTTAAAAGACTCGAGTAGTTTGTGTAGTGATGGTAATGGCTCGTATTATTCTCATATTTCTAGTGTTAAAGCCAAAACCATTATTTTTTTAGAGGGTCAACCAAGTTTAAGGACGTTAGAAAATGTCATGCCATATGAACCATTCCCTCTGTCTACACATATTCACAATGTGGTAGGAAAGGTCACCTTAGGCAATTTTGTTTTGATCTTCGAAAAGGTCCTAGAAAGTTGAAGTCCAGTGTTCCCGTGGTTCCCCAAATCCCATCTGATGTTTCACATATATTTGGGCTAGGAAATCACTTTTAGAGTGGCTATATGGTAAACTAGTTGATTATCACATGCTTGCACATGATTCATCTCTTGTTATATCATATAGTTGATTTCTTGCATGTTTTGTTTGTCATACGCTAGTTGTGCTTCATGATATTTGTTTTCTAGTGTTATGACATGTGTACCTTTTCTATTATATTTTTCTTTTATTGAGTTATATTTGAAAAATATAAAAATATTTTTGGTTTTATATATTTTTTTAAATAGAATAGATTTTGTTTCTTGAAAAATATTTGGAAACATCCAAAAAGATTTTCAGTTCTTTGTGTATTTTATTTTTACTCATTGGTGGGGAATATTTGTATGTTTGAATAGAATTGACTACGCAATTTCTATGTGGATGGGATGGTTGGTTATGTATTTAGATACTTGAATTGATCTTAGCCATGTTTATGAAGTTTCTTCGACATTGACTTGCTTTATGGATTCAACTTTGGGTATGCCTCCACACACATATGCACGAGCGTATTGAATTTTAACTTCATGATGTATATTTGATCTTGGTGAGATGTTCTCCAATCAATCTTTTCATCTACATATTTGTCTGATTATGGAGGATTTATGTAGGTAAGAACCGTTGCTCGTGAGGATTTTTTTTAATTGAAAATATGATGAGTAAAAATGGTAAAGGGCTATGAAAGGAACACTTGTCTTTTATGATTAAGCCAACATTTAAATCGGACCTAAAAAAGTGTGGCATAGTCAAAATAGCCAAGGTCCAGAGATGTTTAAAAGAACCCCAAAAAACGAAGGCAATAAAGATAAAAATATGCCAAAAGGGTCAAAATTTGTTTAGTGCGATATATTCATTCACAAGAAAAGAAAACAAATATTTTGAGGGAGTTCCGATGGGAACATCAACGGGTTTGCACAATGACAATGTATCCTAGTTAAGATTATTTTGTCATGACGCTATTGATTTGTAAAACTATTAAAATTCTAGGCTTGTATGCATTGTGCTTGTTGTGTTCTTTAAGTTAAAATTTATTTGTCACTAAAGGATAAAACATAGTTTGATAAAGTTTTATGGTCAATTAGAACTTCTTGAACAAATTTGAGTGTTTGGGTTTTAATTCTTTTATTTCTAGTTCAGACCCACTCATTCTATTCCACATGTTTGTAACATCCCGTGTGTTCGAAGACATTGGAATTTAATCTTTGTGGTGAAATAAATTTATTTTATTAGGAGTATTAGATGAAAATTTAGAGTACACGGTGGCTCTGGGATGGGTCGAGAGAGTCAGAATAAGTGTTCGGGGGTTGAATTTGGGTTCCAGAGTATTTATGATCTAGTTTGACCCGAATATGGGTAAACGACTCATTTTAAGTGTGTATTATCATTTAAAGTTGGGAGTTGTTAGAGATAAGGGTTATTTAGTCTTAGAAGAGTTAGACTAATATCATTTTGAGAAAACCATGGAGAAAGAGAGAGAGATAGCAAAGGAAGAAGAGGAAGAAGAGGAAGAGAAGAAAAGAGGAGAAAACTTGGAGCTTTGGAAAATTTCGACTCAAATATGAGGATTCAAGGAATATTCAACCTCTAAAACTTTTAAGAAAGTGATTAAACTTGCTAAATTATTGTGTGTGTGAGTTCTCTCATAATTTTGTTTGTGATTTAGTTGATTTTGAACTTGAATAGTAAAACCCTAAAATTTGTTGTTAAGTTCTTGAATTTGAAGATATATATACATATATGTGTTGGTTAGTTGATGAAAATGGTGGGGATAATATATGGGATCGGTTTTGATGTTAGGATATTATTGGAGTGAATTATAATTGGGTTTTAGATATGTAGGGAAAATCTTGTAAAGTTTAGAACTAATGGTTTTGAGTATAAATCTCGTAGGATTAACGCTGCACAACACCGGAACGGTCCGGGTAGAAGACCATCGAATCGGTTATTTTTAGCATTCCGGACCAATTCATTTTCATAGGCTATCAGATTGATCCGGTCATCTAAAGTTTTTTGTTATTTCTAAGGGACCGGGCCGATTCATTTTTGGGGACCTTTGGTCCGGTCACTACAGTTTGTAAATTCTTGTCTTCCTCTTTTCTAATTGGGTTTAGGGCTTGGAAACCCTCTAATATGATACAATAGTTATGTTTTTGAGATAAACGTTGGGTATATGACATGACCCAATGGTTGAGTTACATCGAGGATAGTATGGAGGTATATTTGGGAATTTAACATATCAAATCCTTTCGTAAATTCTCCGGGTAATAGGAATTTACTTCACGCCGAATATGGAGTGGATGCGAGAGGAATATCGTGTATCCTAAGTGTTGTTAAATTGGGTGACTATTCATATCATAGGTTTGATGGATTAGTAAGCTTCAAGAGAGGGATTGAATAATAAAATGAATTGGGAAGGTATACGAGAGTGTTTGGTTAGTATATGAGATTTATCTACATATAGCTAGATTCATTACTTTTTACATGCGGATGTGAGATGGTAAGTATATATATATATATATATATATATATATGGCATGAATGTATATACCTTGTGTGATGGTTTGTATATATGATGTGCATGTGTATATGTTTCTAGTATATATGATATATATTATGTTGTGCATACCCCATTAGTTCTATCATGGGAAGCTGCGCCATATGGGTGAATCCCCCTGGCTTGAGGAGAAGGGAAAGTATAGTCCCCAGGTCATAACATCCAGTATTTTACCATGCGCGAGGTAGGGGTAAGATGTCTTGGGTACGATTCGTCTTATCTTTAGGTGAAGAACTATTGCCGTTTCCCGTACGCTTGTGATTTGGTTTATACCAAGTTAGTGTGAGAGTCCGACTACTGGTAACCCAAGATGATATTTGAGAAATTCCCTAGAAGATGATAGCATTATAGAGACTGTTAGTATACATATATTATGTGTGTTATGTATGTGTACTTGTTAGAGAATGATAGATTATGTATTATACCTGCGAATAATATTATACAAGCTTTATAGATAGTGTGTGATATCTTAATATTATAACTAGAGAAAGTTATAAATATGTGCATTATGTTTTGTCTTTTGTACCATGAGAGTGGATGAACATACTCTTATGTCGATAGACGAGAACTAAGGGGTACGTACCATGGACTGAGGGCCTAATAGGTTCTCATGACCGACAGTGTTAGGTGGTAATGTATCGGAGGATTCCTTATTTGGATTTCGCTTTTTGAGACGTCCCACGCACGAAACTTAGCGCAATGTTGGGCGTGGGGAGATGTTCGGTCCGGTCCTTAGTACTTCGATTTATGTGAAATAGTGGGAGAATGTTAGTAGCATTAATGATGATGTGTGATATCTTATGCTAACAACTTGTGAAAGTTAATAATTAGAAACCGATAAACTTATAATTTAGATATATTAATGTACAAGTTTGGGCATAAACTTAGGAGACGATAGAAGAAGAAGATAAAGGTTATGTTTTAGATCTAGTGGGTTACGGGAATGTGGTTATGCATAGATTTAAGACGAATTTTCCTTTGGATGTATCGGGTAGCTTATTTAAGGTTCATATGCTTACGTTAAGGTGTGTGCTATAGTTGAGGAGTGATTCTAAGTTCCAAGAGAGTGCGACACCACTTTAATTATGAAATTTGTGCATTCATAATTATTATGCATTTTAATTCACTTGCTAAAATTATTTTCAAACCTCGGCCTCTGACCCATTTATATCTTTTCTCTTGCTATACATATATTTTAATATATTATATATGTGTCCCACTGCAAGGACACCAATGATGCCCATATTGTCCAGAGTCCTTGGAGTTGTAACAGATGCAGAATTTTGTAGGATTTTTATTGTAGCCGCTTCCTATTTTTTTTTTTTTTTGTGAATCTACTTAAGGGCCCATTTTTGTATATCGGGTGTGTAAACCCAAGGGTTATATATATATATATATATATATATCTGTTTTATTCTTTTATCACTCGATGTTGTATTGTTTGTGGCAAGACAACATATTCGGGTATATCCTTTGTTGTTCATGTGTATATATTAACATGTTTTGTAGTTATTATAAATGTTGGTTTGTCGTTTCTTGTATGTTTCTAGAATTTTAGCTTCCATTTATTTTATTATTGGGTAGTTAGTCATGCTTTATCTTAGTATAGGGTTGGCCACCCATTATTATTTTAAGCGGGGTGTCACAACATTTGGTCACATCGATACTATGCTACCGTGTATGACTTATGTATTTTATGTCATGGTTTGTGGTCGTTTATACCAATATATGTGTGCCGAATTTTCATAGATATATTTTTCATATATTATATATGGTATTGCATGTTTTATTTGTGAAGTTTGTTTTTGTTTGAAAAAATAGAAAATTTTCGAAAATAGTTGGTGTTTGTCTCCCTTTGAGATTATCATTACTGTGGGTACCCTTTCGTTAATTAGGCCCATAAGAGTAGCCGACCAAGCCCAAATGAGAATAAAAGATACCCGAACCAAATTCTGAGTTCTATATGCCGGTTAGAATAAAAAGATATGGCCAAGTCCATCCCTAAAATCTCGGATGAGATATTCGGGGGATACTGGGCTAACGTGTTGGTTACCAACACTCACTTTTCTAAACGGAATATATATTATACTCCTAGGCGAAGTCAAAGGGTATGTGAAAAACTAAGTCGAGATTTACTTAATAAGAACAGTAGACCTCTCCATGAACGTAGGAAATTGGCCTAACCATGTATATTCTTGCGATGTGTGATTGTGATTGTGATTGCTGCTATTTCTTTCATATTGGTGATTGTTTTCCTTCATAAATTGTTTGTGTTGAGATTTTTCTCACCACAATTTGCGTCTTTTGTGGGAAACGATTATTTTTCCTGTGAAATCCTTCACCACCAAGAACCTACGATGTCCCATCACAAAAGTAATGATCCTCAAGAAGGAGATATTTAGCAGCAGTTGAATCCCCCAAGGGTAAGGTCTGAAATGCTCCAATCAAACCCAAGACTTCGTCATGAGAGGCAAGTCTCTGAAGAAAGTTGAGGCCACCCAGGTCTACATAGATCTCTAGGTTAATTGATGCCTACGAGGCCAGACTCCAAGAGTAGGAGGAGGCCACTCGCCAACGGGAGAACTAGAATGCTCACCTCAAAAGGCGACTGGAAAAACTGGAGAGGGAACTCCATCGAAATACAAGGCGACGCTAGAGCAGGATTCCTTGCCCTCGGGTGAGAAAATCTCACAGCCGAGGAAGAAGCCCAAGACGTGGCTCGGAGATAACAGAGAGACCCAGGTCACCTGATAACAGTTCTGAATAATTGCAACCATCTCTTTGGTACAAGAGTCCTGATTGTCATGATGATGATAAACGAAGTATGGTCCGGAGAGAGATGGATTAGCACCCAGCTCACCGTGGTGCCAGATCAACAAGGGAGCTAGCAATACAAGCTCTCAAAACTCAGATGAAGTGCCCTTTTTCAAGGGTAATAAAAGAAGAAGAAGCCCCGAAGAAGTTCACGATTTCCAGGTTCAAGATTTACGATGGAAAGACTGACTCCATTGATCATGTTAGGCAAGCCATGACTCTATAGAGTCACAACGATGCACTCATGTGCCAAATATTTCCTTTGAACTTATACGATGTGGACCAGATGTGGTTTGAGAATCTACCTCACCGATCCATCTAGAGTTTTAAATCTTTGGTCGAGCTACTTACACCTCACTTCATTACGAGTAGTACCCATCCGAAGAGGATGGATGCTTTGCTTACTATGAATAATAATCCAGAGGAAAACCTCAGAGAGTAAGCAAAGAGGTATTGGTAAATGTTCAATGAAGTTGAGGATTGCTCGGAGCATGTCTCCATAGCATTCTTCAAAATAAGCTTGCTAGCTCTTACCTCCTGCACCAGTCCTTAACTAAGAAGTAATCCATAACCATCGACGGCTTGATGGACCATATTGAGAAATACACTAAAGTCAAGGATGTGACCGATCTTAATACAGGGGAAAATGGTCGTGCAAACGCTAACAAAAGGCCAAAGAAGACTGAACCGTCGAGGAATGGGGAAAATAATGGCTCCAAGAATATAAACAAGAATGATGTCTCAAAGGCATTTATGGCTGCAAACACAGTCTTCAAGGATCCAATATATAAGATTCTTATAGAGATCAAGGATGAGCCATTTATCAAATGGCCAAGGAAGATTGGAGGAGATCCTTATAACCGGAATAACGTACTAAGGTGAGGATTCCACAAGGAGTGTAGGCATTAAACTAAACACTGTAAATCCTTGAAGACTCACCTCAAGGAGTTGGCCCAAGTCGGGCATCTTAATGATTTTGTAGAGAAAAAGATAGATAAAGTAGCAACGAATGGTGAGCAGAGGCTCGATAATGTCCTTGAGGAGGATATTGGCCATGGATTTGATTTCATACATGAGGCGGCAGACCTCAAACATATTCAAAGAAATGCAGCTCGAATGGAAGTTAAGAAGCTTACCGCAGTCATGCAGACATTCCAGACCAAGTCCCGGGAAGGAAAGCGTCGACGACCCGAGGATGTCGATTACAATAAGCATATTGTTTCAGAGATGAAGATTTGGTAGGAGTGAGAACCCCTCATCATGACGCACTAGTCATTACACTTAGGATATCTAATTAGGACGTCGATAGGTTGCTCGTCGATCAAGGTAGGTCATCCGAAGTAATGTACCTTGAATTATTTAGTAAGTTGAAGCATAACCGATCTCTAAGAAGCCACTGTTCCGTTGGCCGACTTTGTTGGGAAGATCACAATCCCTCGGGGAAATATAGTACTACCAGTCAGGGAAGGAAACATCTTAAAATTTATTGAGTTTATTATTGGTGATATTGAATTTCCATACCAATCCATCCTCTGTGAGGGATGGATCCATGCAATGAAGGTCGTTCCATCAACCTATTACCAGAAATTGTAGTGTGTAACTGATGGAGCAGTAGTTGAGATCCATGAAGACTAGGCTACGGAAAGGATGTGTTTCATCGTGATGATACTCCACAAATAGGAGAAGAAAGTGGGATAATAAAAAGGCAAGGAAGAAGCCCAATAAGGGTTATTGCCCTCCATATAGAAGTTAAGGTATGGTTGAATAAGAATGGAGGAGACCAGGATCCTACCCTCTGAAAGGGTTGTTGAAGACCTGGAAGAGGTCACAACTGGGAGTAGCTCGACTGAAAAGAAGTTTTTGATTGGCACATCCTTGACCGATCGCGAGAAGAAAGAACTGCTTACCTTTACCCAGAGTAACTTGAATGTTTTTGCATGGGAGCCCTACGAGCTGCTTGTGATTAATCCTCGTATTGCTTGACATCGATTACATGTAGATCCAGCCTTAAGGCTAGTTACACAGAAGGCTCATCGAACATCCCTGGAGAAGGCTAAGGCAGTGGAGAAGGAGGTCGAAAAGCTACTGGATGCAGGGTCCATATGAGATGTTCAGTTCCCTAAATGGTTATCCAACACAGTAGAAGTTCCTAAGAGCAATGGAAAGTGGAGAGTTTGTATCGACTTCACCAACTAATAGGCAGGGTTTCACCGCGGTGCAAGAGTCATCTACGCGCTGGCCATTTTATGTTCGGCTCACGTGCTCTATACAAAAACCTAATCTTATGACTACACTCAACAGGTGAGACTAGCGGCGAAGTTCGGGCATCGAAAAAATCCACAAAGACGAGTTGCTAGAATTTATATGTTTAATATTCCTAAAATAAAAGTGTAACAGATAAATATGAACAAAAAGGAAAAGATGCAAAAATGGAAATGATTAATCTAGGTGAGTGTATTGAAACTAGATTAACAAAGTGGTAAAAACTATAGATTACATAGAATATCCCTCACCCGAGTTGATTAGTGTAAAATGGTTACATGGGTCGATGAGTTATTACGAAGGCCTCTCGTTTCGACAGTTAATTAAATCAAAAGTTGTTACACCCCAAAATTCGCATAAATGTCTAATACGATTTTAGCATCAAGAAATACCCCAAAAATTATGCACGCAAGGTCGTAAGTGCGGAGCATACACGATATGCCCCGTCAAATCTCCTAGGCATAATAACTAGGACAACACACTCGAAATAGTCCTGTAAACTCCATCACCAAAGAAAAGCAACACGTCAACCCGAGTGAGTTCAATCCGACACAACCTAGACTAATTTAGCTAGAAAGCATATTAAAAACGCGGTAAATAAACATAATAAATCTACACTAGAAATCAACAAATGAAAGCATGTAAACCTAATTACGAAAGAAAGTAAATTGACTACAAAGCAAGAATTAAAGAAATACAAACTATATTGATGGAGAGGATGACGAATAGTGCACACTTACATACCCAAATGGGTGTAAAACCAAGAGTGGAAGAAGAATGAGCTCTCCACCTCCAAACCCTAACCTAAACTATCTTCTAAAACTAAGTATATCTGTCTATTACAACAAAAATCCTTTATATAGCAAGTTGGAATAAAAATAGAAAAGAAAAGGAAAAAGAAAAGAAAAGGAACGATTTGCCAAATATCTGGCAGGATCGATCGATCGACCAAGACCATCGATCAATCGATCGAGCAGGTCACCACCTTCTGTCTCCCGTCGTAGGACTAAATTCAAACCGCGGTCGATCGGAGGCCAAGGACGGTCGACCGGCACTCTGTTTTTGGCAGCTATTGGTCCTTGAAGAGGGGGAAAGGGTTACAAACGAAAATGTCCATATCTTCTTCGTCCGAACTCCAAACGACGTACCGTTTGTGGCCACGCGATGCTAACTCAATGAACTACGCATTCGTGGAATTTTCATGAGCTGGAGAAGAAATGTGAATTGACTAAAATTCCCTTGAAGTAGTGTTCAGCGACGAAACTTCTCTGAAATACAACGTTTCCTCACTTTTAGCATTCCAATACCTACAAAAGCACAATTCACCCCTGCAAAGCATGTATGTATCCAAATACAAGGTTGTTTGGTTAATGAGCATAAATATAGGCATTTAGGACCATAAAAGTGCTAGAATGCATAAATATAAAGGGCGGAAATATGCAATATTCGATACTAAATCACCAACCTTAATAGAGCTTGTCCCAAAGACAGTTTACCCCTTCCAAAGATTGATCAACTAGTCGATGCTATAGCGGGACATGAGAGGATGAACTTCTTAGATGCGTATTGTGGATACCAACAAATCCCCCTTCATGTTCCAAATTAAGATAAAACCTCCTTTATAACCACTGTTAATTTATATTGCTATAAAGTTATGCCTTTCGGCCTTAAGAATGCAAGAGCGATTTGTCTGCGGCTAGTCACAAAGATGTTCAAAGACCAGATGAGGGATACCATGAAAGTTTACATTGATAACTTGCTCGTTAAGAGAAAACTCAAGGATGACCACCTTTATGACCTGGTAAGGACCTTCAAAATCCTTAGGAAGTACCGAATGAAACTTAACGCAAGTAAGTGTTCTTTCAGCATCCAGTCAGGAAAATTCCTTGGTTACTTGGTCAGTAAGAGAGGAATAGAAGCAAACCCCGATCAGATCGATGCTATTAATAAAGTTCACCCTCTTAAATAGTAAGAGATGTACTGAAGCTCATAGAAATGCTCGTCGCGCTCAATCGGTTCATTTCTAAGTCTTCAGAACGGTGTCAACAATTCTTTCAATTGTTAAAAAGAAATAAAGGACTAACATGGGATAAATAATTCTCGAGAGATTTAGAATAACTCAAGGTTTACCTTTGTAGGGCGCCTTTCCTTGTAATCCCTAAGGTAAATGATCCATTTTACCTCTACCTAGCAGTGTCAGACCATGCTATAAGCTCTACCTTGGTATGTGGGAGAGAAGCAAGCTAGCATCCAGTCTACTGCACAAGTAAAACTCTTTTGGAAGCCGAGCAAAGATACCTTCTATTGGAGAAGCTTGACTATGCACTAGTGATAGCCTCAAGGAAACTGAAGCATTATTTTGAGGCTCACTCCATCGTCGTAGTTACTTCACATCCCCTCAAGCTGTTTTGAGGAAAGCAAATTTCTCTGATCGACTATCAAAGTGGTCAGCTGAGGTTTGACATTCACTTTCAACCAAGAACATCCATCAAGGGGCAAGTCCTGGCCGATTTCATAAGGGAACAACCTTGCGATCGTCCCGAGACTACTCGTTCAAGGGAAGTCATAAATATTTGGGCATTATACGTTAATGGAGCCTCCAACTCAAGGGGGAATGAGTAGGTATCATGCTAGTAACTCTTGAGAATATAGTACTTAAGCAGGGAATCAAACTTGGATTTGAAGCCTCGAACAATGAGGCAGAATACGAGATGATAATCGCCGAACTATGTAAAGCACAACTGCTAGGAGCTAGGCACCTTCAGGTCTTTGACGATTCATAACTAGTTTCTAACTAAATAAACGGTGACTTTAATGCAAAAGATGAAAGGATGGCAGATTATCTCGCCATTGTAAAATGGATTAATGGCCAACTTCGATCAAGTAGATGTTCAGCAGTTCCTTGGGGAATGGAACAACCATGCAGATACCCTAGCAGCTCTAATCTCATCAATAAACTCCAACTTGATAAGGATAATCCAAATAGATTTCCTTACATAACCTAACATTCATCAGGCTACTGAATTATGGGACCCCGAGGAAATTCTCCATATTAAAAAAGCTCCCAGGTGGGTGGATCCCATTATAGATTACTAATGAAATGATAAATTACCATGTGATAGGAAGACAACTCATCAAATAAGAGTCCAAGTCGCTCTTTTTCACTTATCTCATAAGGGTAAGTTGTATAAGAGTTCCTTCAATGGGCCCCACCTCCAATGTGTTCATCCACTGGATGTCGAGCAAGTTCTGCACGAGCTTCAAGAAGAAATTTATGGAAGTCACGCAGGAGGAAGGTCGATAGCCTTTAGAGAAATAAAGTAAGGATACTAGTGGCCCTACATGCAAAAGGACGTTGGAGTCTACATTCAGAAGTGCAAAAAATGACAAAAACACTCACCCATGGTCGAATAGGCTTCCAGTGACCTAAAGTCATTAACCAGCCCGTGGCCCTTCGCCCAGTGGAGTTATACCTACTGCGGCTTGAAACCGAAAGTATCTACTGGTCTCCACAAACTACTTCACTAAGTGGATAGAGGCAGAACCACTAACGAACATTATGGAGACAGACATGATAAGGTTTATATGGAGAAGCATCATTACACTTTTAGGCATACCCAGGATAATCATTACTGACAACGGGACATAGTTCGAGAGTGGACCCTTCCAAAGTTTTTACAATAATCATGGAATCAGGCATTGCTTCAGCTCTGTAGCGTATCCACGGAGCAATGGTCAAGCTGAGGCTTCCAACAAAACAGTGATCGATGGACTAAAGAAACGCCTGGAATGGGCCAAAGGAGCTTGGGCGAATGAATTGTCCCACATCCTCTGGACTTATCGCACCACCCCAAGGCAATCAACTGGGGAAATACCATTTGCACTTACATATGGAATAGAAGTAGTTATTCCACTGGAAACTGGTCTCCCTATGATGAAGTCTACGTTAATCGACCAAGGCCACGATGATGAAGCGTTGCTCGCTGAACTTGACTTAGCCGACGAGCGATGATAATTGGCTTAGTTAAGCTAGCATCTTACCAGCAACAACTAGCCAAAAAATACAATTAGAAAGTCAATCCAAGGAAATTTCAGGTCAGAGACTATGTCCTAAGGAAAGTTCTTGGCAGTGATGTGAGACCATCAGATGTCAAGCTAGGACCTAACTAGGAAGGACAATTCAATGTGATAAGGGACGACCTACAAAGTTCCTACCACTTGGAAACATTGGAGGGTAGGGAGATACCAAGAGCTAGGAATGAGGACAACCTAAAGAAATTCTACTTCTAGATTTCTTTATGCACCATTAGTTTAGGCAAATTTTCATTTACAAATTAATGTTTCTCTATGTTCCTGACTTTGATCAACAAAACTTGATTAGGCTTGGAATTCTAGATATGTTGGTTATCTCAAGTATATTTTATTATATCCACCCTTTCCAAGTTACATGGTTCACTCTTTTAACATATATTATAAAGAGCATAGATTACAGTAAGTTAGTTAACTTGATCCAGTCGAAAGATCTCTTGAGCTAGCCTCTTGTAATTGTACCACAGTGGTTGGGTTTATACCAGCTCAACTTCTCTAAAGCATAGCTAATAGGGTTGGCAAATAATAACCCTCCTCAGTCCTTTGTTCGTAACACAACTAGCCTCATATGTTGCTCCGATAACAAACGAAGACCTACAGGGGGCCCTTAGGTAATATGTCTAACCCATGTTGGTCGCTAACATAGCTTGGCTCCAAAACCCTACTCGGCCAGATTGCCCACTGATCAAGTATATCCTCACCATCTCCCTACTTAGGCATAAGGCAGTGTCATGACACGACCTAAAAGGTAAAGTGAAGTGGAATGGTATGCATGTGGCATATTAGACTGGGGGAATACTCATTTGAAAATAAAATCTAAGTCATATTTAGTCGGCTAAGAAGCCCAAATAATTTGTTTAGTCGGCAACTGCAAAAAAACATAAATTTTTTTACTAAAGATTATGCAATTACACATACAACAGTGATAAAATAAAAAATAAATTAGATCCTAAGAGGGACCAGGTCACTGAGCAAGGTAATCAGCCACTCGCGCCCTACGGCCATTGTCTGGATAAGGGGAAAACTCCTCCTCAACCTCCTCTGGGCTTGACTCTAGCAGATGCCTTGGGATTACATCTATTGGGATCCAACGATCATCCTTTCTAAATGGATTTGGCTCAAGAGAACAAGGGAAAGGTATAACCAAAGCTGATTTTGACTAAACCTAAATTATTGCCATAAAGTTGGTTTATTCTATGGACTCTATTTACAATCTTTCAAACATTTGGAGAACATTGGGCTAGGACTATATTAAAATACTGAAAGAAGTGTAAGATTTGGGAGAAAAGTTAAACTCCCTTGATACGACAAAAGAATGTGAATCCAGTGGCCATCCTCAATGTCGCAAACATTACGAGGAACAGGGGAACAATTAATATCCACCCAACCAGCAATATTATAACATTTCCTAAATTCTACCAGAGATTTGTTATCTATCCTAGCCATGAGCAAACCCTACCTATAGTAGAAAGAAAAACAATGAAAGGAAATACAGAAAACGAAGGGACTGAGAACTTACGAAGCATGTATCAAGCCAGGAATGATGTGAGACCACAGGTCAATGAAGATGAATAGCAAGAAATAGCTTCCAAACGACGAAAAATGAGCTTGAAGGAAAAAAGAATCTTAAGAGTGAAAGATAATTTGGAAGCAACATGAAACACAGAGTAAAAGTGGCAAAGTGGATTGTTTGAATGCCTCGGTTTAAACCCCTCAATGATAGCACACAACAATCAAAGAATATTTTTTTCTCAAAACTATTACAGAATGACGATTCACTCCCATCTCAATCTTAAAAATCAAAATAGTGCCATCAGAAATAGGCCAGAAGTGACAATTAAACTTTTTGAGTCCAACTGCGCCCCTAAAATTTTAGGGGCAATTGCGAGTACCCTTTCATCGACTAGGCCCATAAGAGTAGCTGGCCAAGCCTAAATGAGAATAAAAGGTTCCCGACCCAAATTCTAAGTTTTAGATGATGGTAAGAATAAAAATTTATGGCCAAGTCCATCCCTAAAATCTCGGATGAGATATTTAGGAGATATTGGGCTAACGTGTTGGTTACCATCACTCTCTTTTCCTGAATGAAATATATATTGTAACCCTGGTCCAGGGTAAAGGGCATGTAAAAAACTAACTTCAGAGTTACTTAATAAGAAGAGTATACCTCTCCAAGGACGTAGGCAATTGGTCGAACCACGTATATTCTTGTGTTGTGTGATTGTGATTGTGATTGCTTCTATTTTTTTCATATTGGTGATTGTTTTCCTTCATAAATTGTTTGTGTTGAGATTTTTGTCACCACAATTACATGTGCTTGAATAACATTTTTTGTGATGATATCTTTTCTTTGACGTGATGCTCCGTATTTCATGTTTATTGTTACTACTTCTTTTTATATTTGTCTCTTTTGATAAAACAAGGGGGGAGAGAAAATTAACGTGGTGTTATTTTATGAGTTGGAATTTTGGGGGAGAATTAATTTATGTTTACATTGTTTTAAACTCGATGCGTCAAGAAGGTATATGTTTGTTATCCATGTGTGTAGGTAAGTATTTGCAGATTTAAAGACACATTGATGAAGAAAAAGTTTAAAAAAGGGAAGAAGATGAAGTTTGAAGACAAAGAGACTTATGCCATTCCGTTGTAGGGTTGGGAAGGATGCTAGTACATTTTGTAATTTCTAATAGGAGATTTTGATTTTAATTTGGTGTTCAGCCAATTTATTTGTTTTGTACCGGAATATCCAAATGGAGAGATTTGTAAGAAAATTGTTTACGTCTTTGTTCATAATATATCATTAGGCTAGTTTGGCGTATCCCATTACAAATCATTATGCACCAACAAGACAAACCGAACTCAAGCATCTCCAAGTTTGAAGACTTACGGACATCCCAAAAGGTATAGAATGATTTAGAGCTTGAATTAATTTGTGGAAATATGTTTGGGATGTTTAATATTTATCAAAAAAATGAACAGGGCTTTTTGTTTTTGAAAATATGATTTCTGAGTTTACTGTAGGAGGAGTTTTTAAAGTTTTGTTTCCCACTTCAGTCGTTCTAACCACATTAAGATGTCGTTCTAACCACATGGACATGTTGTCCTAACCACATCTTGATGTCGTACTAACCACATCTTGATGTCGTTCTAACCACATGAACATGTCGTTATAACCACATCTTGATGTCGTTTGAATGACTTTGCATGTCATTCGAGCGACCCCGCCGACTTAAGTTTTTTATAGATAACATGTTAAAGGTTTTCCCCTTTTTTTTCCTGAAATCTGTGAATGTGCCATTTTATGTGATGGCATGACTTGGACACCTAGATGTTTTTTTACGGATTAACTAAAATTGGGTTTAATTGATTTAGTTTAAAATTGAAAATATATTAAATAAGGTTTTAATTGGAATTTTTGAATCACCGCACAATCGATATCACATAACTCCGACTTTCACAAATAAGACAACATACGGGCACACAAATTTACCATAAGTTAACTAGAATTGCAAAAGTCAAAGAGCACATAATTTACCCTTTTGGATCTTCACACCAATTTCTAGAAGATTGAATTTTATTTTAATTTTTCAACTCCGGAATCTCAATATTTGGGGGCTTTTGTCATAAACTGCACAATTTGGATCTCTTCTTCAATTGAATTTTAGAGTTTATCTTCGGATTTTTTTGCAGAGGGTTTCAGTTTATGAGTGCATATTATCTTCCAAATAGAGTGTCATAGAAGTGTATCTTATATTCATACTTTATCGGTATTAAACTTATATTTTAAGGGGGGGGGGGGGGGGGGAGTGATTCATGTACAAGATTAGATGTTCACAAGACTTATACATCATAATGACTCGAATAATTCCCGGCAAACAAGCCTAATCCTCTAATCTAACAAATTCTCAATTAAGATACCCATTTTACACTTGGGTTTACCCTTTAAATTAATAATTTCCCCTAATATCTAAATACCAAAAATATCAATCTCCATCAATTAAATTCGTAAGAATATATCTCTATTCAATTAGTACATGAAAACTATAAGCAGAAAAATCCTAGCCCTAGGCCTAAGAACCAAAATTCCCGACTAAAAACCCACAAACTCAAACTATGCCATATCCGATACCACCGGTTGATCGGTGTCCTAAGATAACAAAACACAATTAAAAGATAATTCACATGTTCATCCTTTTGAAAACACATTTTGAAAATTGTGATAGTGTATATCGCCAAAATATGTAATCACAAAACTATGAAAGGATACGTCTTCGAAATAAGTGGCAATAGAGGTCTTGTGTTATAGAGCGTCTTGCATGATCTTTAATGTCCAAAATTTCATGTAATCTAAATAAACACACCTCACTCTAAAATTCATTATTATGTATCTGGAATAACTCAATGAATCAATGCTATGTCACGAAATTTATTCAACTTTTAAATAATATAAATGTTTACATTTTCAGTATAGAACTATGTTTTTCTCACAATGTAGAGGGAACAAGGGAATTCGAAAAAAAAAAAAAAAAAGTAAAATATCTCAACCTTGAAAATACTCTTTATGATGTTTTAAAGTAATAAGGAATTTCGATTTTTGAAAAGAGGAGGAAAATGATCTATTTATAGGATTTCAGAAAAATTCTTATCCACTTTACGCACGATTTTAAATATCATGCAAGAATACGCATACCCGTGCACCTGGGTCAAATCTTGACCATGCAAATGGTGTCATGCATACGATTCCAAATGGGACCATTAACGGTATACACAACATATCAATATCAAAATCACTTCTCAGACCTTTAAAAATCCATTTATGAAAAACGTGCAAATGTGTGAATAAATAATAACATTCAATCATAAAACTAACAAAATTAATATATCTTCAAATAGATAATGAAAATCTTGTGATGTAGAGTTGATTTAGTAGATCTTCAAATCCCTAAAAGTCTATATAGTCTAAATGCATGAGCATTACTCTACTCAGACATCTCACATATATTCAAGCCTAAGTAGCTTGAATAACGCAAGGATTTTATATGTAATTTAGCCAATGCTTATATAATTACAAACATTTACATTTTCAATAGGCTTGCCTACCATTGGATACCCCTTGGATATTCATGTACCCCCTCGTTTGTAGTGTCCTTACGGGCAGGCAGAGGCTAGACCCTGCCCGCAAGCACCTCATCTCAAATTTTGTTACAAAAGCCCTCTAAAAATTCCAAAAAAAATCATAAAAAGTTCCAAAAATCAAATATATTCAAAATTCGACAAAAATACACATATATGATAAAAGTCATCAAAATTAAAGATTACACAAATATTCAACAATCATCAAATATGTTAAAAAATATCTCAAAATAATTCAAAACCTTTCAAAATATTCTTATATCATCACACATATCTTACGAAGCCCTTTCATACTTTTTAAGCCCTCAGAGGAGACCGCGACCCTTAGGATTAAGTCACGATGCCCGTATTGGTCGGATATATTTTGGTCGTCAGAATAATTAATGAAATAAGCATGACTTAATTAATGTTTACGGGAGATACGCGAAAGGAGACATTTACTCACTCTGTGAAAAATCCTCTCCCTCAATATAAGATGCTTAATAAGGAAAGTGGACATGTATGTTTATATTGAGCATATAATTAATAGCTAAGCCCTCCCTCTTAGGGAAATATAATTATGTATAAGGGTTCCCCAAGTTTTCTTTTAAATTGCATCATGGGAAAGGTCATTCAGATTTCTTCTTATTTTGAACTATTGTAGTTAATAGATAAAAGAAAAATACATTTAGTTCGGGACAACTCAAACTAATGACGTAGTTCTAGCAAAAACACAATAATGAGATACAAATTATCCTGTTGTTGAATAATGATACATAGTCCTTTACCCGAATGGATTACCTTGTTTTGAAGAAATCTAATTGAAGAAGAACTGGACGTTAGGATCGTGCGAGAGATCAAATAGAGGATAAACACGGTGTGAAACATGGCATGCACAACAAATGTGATCATGAACCTCGAGCACTAAATACAAATCATTTGTTCAAGCGTATCGACATTGGGTGACAATTTTAATTTTCATATTCATGGTCGTTAATCTTAAATACAAAAATTATAGGCATAGAAATGTTAATTAGCATCCTCGTTATATTCGATAAATTTAAGACACAAAAAGTGCATGGTAGTGTCCTTACAGAGCCATCATGACGCCCTCATGTGTCATGTTTTTCCTTCACTTTGGGAGAAATCAATTTTTAGGGGACTTGTGGAGTAGTTCACATCTCGTTTAATCATCAATAGCAAAACAATTCAGGAAGTTGACTCCTTAATGGCCCTAAAATGAAGGAAAGTAGAGTTTCTCACGAAGTGTAATAGTTTCATCATGTATTAATCCAAATAAATTTTCCTCAATAGGTCATATCCATAAATGTATTAAATATTAGAATTTTTGTACTTTAGTACATTACGAATTCTTAATTGTCAATTTAATACAATTTTATCAGTTTATTAGACTTTAATATATTTTTCGTCGCTAAATGTCACTAAAAAAATACTTGTAGTGGCGAAATTTTCACATTTAGTGATGAAAAATGTAGTAAAGTCTAATAAACTGATAAAGTTATATAGTAAAATTGAAAATAAAATATTTTTAACGTAAAAATAAATAAATATTACTACCTTTATCTTATAGGACTTATTTGACCAGAAATATTTTTCATGGAATTTGTTGGAACAAAAAATATGATTTTTTTAGGGCTAGTAGTTACCGAGTCTCATTCACTTGGTCAATGAGGGAAGAGATCCTTTAATTGAGTTCATGGTGTCAAAGATCCTATTTTGCCAACTCAATAAATTAAAATGACAAGTACACCATCAAAATATTTTTCACAATTGTTATGTCGTTTTTTTTAGGAAAAAAAATCAAATCTTTAAAAGTCCATAACTTCAAATCTATAAATCCAAAATTCGTAAAATTTATATATTTGGAATCTACTCCTCAAGATCTATAAAACAACACCCATATTCGATTTTTTTTACGAAAAAACCAAACGGATAAATTTACTGTTTCTATAAAACCTCCATTTTTTTCTAAAAAATTTCTATTTTTTACCTGCAAAAACTTCTCTACTTCAGCTCGAGCGATGGTGCTACTGACGCGAACAAAAAAATAAATAAAAAAATAATAAGAATTGGTAAAACCAATTTGACACAATAAATGGTGCTAGCCTTGAATTATCCATTTTTTTTATTACATATTTATTAAACAGAACCAATTGGTAAAACCTATTTTTTTTTAAAAAGGTTCAAGAGATTAAAAAGCTTTTTATATATTTATATATGATCATTCAATCTTTTCAATTAATTAATAATACTGCTGCACTTGATAATGTAGATGCATTTATAATTGTAATGGTAGTGTAACATATACGAGCCTATTGAAATATCTAAAAAAACATGGGTTCTTATTGTTAATTAATAAAGTTAAAAGAATATCTCACCATCTTTTCCTTTTTTTTAGATTACGTACTTTTAAGACTTAAAATAATATTGATTATGGATATAGGACAACAAACATTTTTATTTTTATTTTTAGTCCCTATTTTCAAATTGAAGCGACACGTGGTATGCTGTGATTGGTTGACATTTTATGCTGTGATAGGAAAAAACATCAAATCTTTAAAAATTCATAACTTCAAATCTACAAATCCAAAATTCACAAAATTTATATATTTGGAATCTACTCATCAAGATATATAAAACGACACCTTTATTCGATTTTTAATGTAGATGCATTTATAATTGTAATGGTAGTGTAACATATACGAGCCTATTGAAATATCTTTAAAAAAAAAAAACAGGGGTTCTTATTGTTAATTAATAAAGTTAAAAGAATATTTCACCATCTTCGCACACAATATCCAAACAAGCCAAACATGCGAGTTCTTCAATTTGATACCTACACAAAACATCCACGAAGGTGAGTGGCATTTAAACCTAATCTACATCGAAACATAGGGGAAGGTAATGAAGGTTTGAAGTTTAAAAGTGAAATATATAACAATTGTATTGATCGTTTCTCTCTTTTCCCAGTTCCATTTCAGAAGAAACTTCCATGTCACAATCTCTTTCACACGTACATAAACATACACACCCATACACACCATTAGACATAGAATGACACACAAACACTTCTAGATTATTACACACACAGTGTTATACATACACATACATCAACACTGTTATTCACCTTCAAATACAGACACACCCACACACATAGACAAAAAATTTCCTATAAATATCATCAAATTGTTATCGTTAGAAGCACAACAACTCACATTTATATACATAGAGAGAGAGAGAGAGAGAGAGAGAGATGACAGACAAGGGAGCGGGGAAAAGCAAGGCCGATGGGGAGACCTACGAAAGATTTAAACGGAAGAGTGGGATAATAAATCCGCCAAAGAAGAAACTGGTGCAGGAGATGATGTTCGAGTACATGAGGGACTCAGCTGCTTCTGCTACTACCAAATTGAAGAACAAGTCCAAGGTCAAACCTGCAGATGATGGCTCATCTTAGCTAATCTCCCATTGTCTTTCGTCGTATACATATAAACATATATTTGTGTAATGTTGTTGTGATTTTCCTGTTCTTGTATCATCCATTAATAAATGAACTTTCCTTCCATTCGTTTTGATGTATTGTATGCTATACGTTGCATTCAAATTCAAAATATAGTTACTACAACCACCGCTCAAACTTGCATGGGTATGGACAGATGGTAATATCCTACCATTTCATATATTCCCGGAATATATTATATAATAATGCTCATGTGCGGACTAGTCCGCATTTTAAGAATGCGAACCGAACATGTGTCACTTAACGGTGCTCCTAGAAATTATTGCCTAAATTATAAGCACAATCTCTCTCTTTTCTGGGCTCACCGCAAGGTGACACATGTCCGGTCCGCATTTTTAAAATGCGGATTAGTCCACACAAGAGGAGGACTATATATATATATATATGAGGAGGACTATATATATATATATATTTTAGAAACAAAACATCTAGCAAATAATGGAATCCCAATCTCTCTCTCTCTCTCTCTCTCTCTCTCTCTCTACAATCTTCATCACAAAACTCATGCACCTTTTGTTTATGGAATTGAACCACAATAAAATAAGTTTATGGTACAACTAGTCTTACATAGTAATGGGTCTTAAAATAAAATTTAACATGCTAATAATGAACAGTGATATGATATATAATTAATATTAAATTATATAAATATTGTGTTCGCTAAAATAATCATAATAATTTTAGCTAAAAAATTGTTGAACTACTTTTTTACAAATTTATAAACATTTGGTAATGCAAGCTTTATAACTCTCAAACTACACATAAACATCTTGGAATGTGATGGATGTTTAAACATGTAGATAGTATTTATTCATTATTAATTTTTTTTTTCTCACTGTCCCTGAGAAAACTAAAAATGAACAAACTTCCATTTGTACTCAGTATTATGTAGGTTTTCATGTGTACTTGCAGCTCTTTCTCTCTATACAAAAAATGAGTAGAAACTACGTGTCTCTGCTTATACCGGCTAACAAGGTTTGATAAAAAATAGATATCGAATTCTACAGGGTGCAGTTTCAATACCTTCAAAACATTTTGCATTCCTCTCTTGAAAAATAGTCCAAAAATTACAGTCTGGGACCAACCCCCACTCTTTGATGTTAACCTTCCACCTCCAATAAGTTCCCAAACCTCTAATAGCTTCCTCACCATCTTAGGCATTACCCATGCAGTTCGACTAAGCACAAGGAACACATCCCATAAGCCTCTTATCACCATGTATTGCAAGAGGAGATGATTGGTCTTCTATTCTGCCTCCTTACAAAGCCAGCAACGGCTAACGATTAACCACATTCTCTTCTGCAAACATTCGGTCATCAAGATGTCATGTCTCGTTGCGATCCACACAAAGAACCTAACCTTAGGCAATGCCTTGACATTTCATATTTTATTCCTGGGTAAATAAGCTCTCTGTTTCCCAAAACCTCTAAAAATGGAATAGTAGCCACTCTCTGTGAACACCCATGCCCCGTTCTCCGTCCATATCAAGACATCGTCCCTGGAGTCCATATCAAGCTCTATGGTTACCTCGCCGATGCGACGTAGCCACTTTGTGAAAAAAATTAATGTTCTTATCACCCTCTCTTAATGAAAATTCCCTTAATTTCTGCCTCCTGTTGATTTCTTCCTTTAAAAATCTTCTCCTGATCTCACCCTTCCTTTCCTCCCTCACTCTCTTCTCTTCCTCAGAGCGATCGTATCTCCTTTCTTTATTAATTTCTTCATAAAGCATATACTTTCATGATTCAATTCTCAAGGTTTTCTTCAATAAAGTTTGTTTCTTTCTTCCTTGTTCTTTCCATTTATATTCTTTGCGTGGTTTGTCTATTTTCTAGGTTTACAAGATCGTCATGCATGTTTAGATATAATTTCATTATTGTTTTGATTACATGCAACGTAGAAATCAATTGTTTTATTAATCACGTCATGTCCGACATTCCAAGGGTTGGAATGCATGAACCCAACCCTAAGTGGTTCTCATGGATATAAAAATATGTTCTTGGATTAAATAATTAATTGGAACGCGTCATTTCATTAACACGGCCGTCGTAGGACTTTTAACCCCATTTGCCCTAGGTAACCGGGGTGTTTAAGAATGCAACGAGTGTGATAATCATCTCGTCACGTACTTCATTTTTCTTCGTGATTATGTATTGTGAGGGTTCATTCCTTCATATATGTAATACTTGAAATAAATAAAGTCTTTGTTTCAATTAAATATTTAATTCTTGACTAGTTTTGTATCTGGTGAAAAAATTAGGGATTTGGGGATTGTATTTCGATCTTACCTTTCTTTCATATTAATAAATTCGTAGTTTGTTAAATCTTGCATGCGTAGTTAATTCAGCTAGGATTTCATTGCTTTCGTAGTAGTAATATATAATCTCATCAAAAATCATCTATTCTTCTTATTTTCGTGAGTCAGTCATTTAGGTTAATCGTTTTCCCTATAAGTCGTTACATATTCTTCATCTTAGTCCTTGTGTTCGATACTCGGTTTACCAGATTATTACTTGAGAGACCGGTTTACACTTTAACCGTATATACTGGCACTAAAGACACTTTTTAAGTCGCTTTAATATTGACCATGACCCCCCGCAGTATGGTGGTCAAGGATGTTGAACGTGACCCAGGTTCTACCCTATGGGTCATAACTTTTGATCATGATCGCCAGTTTTGTCACTCTTAATATTGTTATAGGTTTGGAACATGACCCATAAGGGTAGTCACGGTCCAAAATCGTGACCATTGGTGCTATATGGTGTAGTGATGAATCTCGCGGTAGTCTCCCTCACATCACCAAACACTTATATATTCCACTGTCTGATATCTTCCTTGACAAAACCTATCTTGGAAGCCAATCTAAAGCTGGAATTTCCCTCCACCACGTAACTTACCTTAACTATGTATACGAATTTTGCCTCCTTGAGACACATATTCTAAAATCTTAAAGGGATCCTGCCTTACCTTTACCCCCCCACCCCCCCCACCCCCCCCCCCCCCACACACACACACTAGTAGAATTGGTCAATGATTCAATGTAACCCTTGCTAAGAACAACTAAATCACCCATAGAAAATGCCCTTTCCAACCCTGAGAAATAAGGAAATGATCAAGGAGAGACAAAGAGGGATGTCTCTATTACTAGACCATGTTAACAAGCCATCTTCAAGAGGAAGGTACAAAACCTCCAACTCGTCAACGAAATCCGATAATTCCTAATGAATCTGTTAGTTCCCCCACCCCTAGTTCTTTTAAGGTGAATCGCACCTCACTAAAATATCCTCCCAAGCACCAAGGGACCCCCTAAACCATGCTCACACCCGCAAGCTCTTCTCATATCTCCCATATACTCGAGTCCTCCATCGGCCTCCAAATCCCTGAGGAACTCTAGGTGGACCCATCATCTACATTTTTTAACAAGAAGGATGATGACCAGACACCTACGAAACTCTTCACTAAATCTACCACTCGGTAATCCCACATAATAATCACTCCTCCCAAAGCACCTATATTATCGATACTATTCTATTCAACCCTTTTACCTCCTCAAATAGACCTACCTACCGAATCATCCAACTGACTCAACTTAGTTTCCAATAGGAACAAAATGTTGAGTTTCCACTTTGCAATATCCCCGCTCACAATTCCACATTTGTTGACATCATTCAACCCCTTCACGTTCCAAAAAATTATCCTAAGTTTCAGTAACAAACGAAATTATCTTAATCTTCTTCCTCCTTCGTATCCCATCCCTTGACACCTCACCTCCTCGTGCTACAGCAACCCATTTTCTCAAATAAACACATGGCCTTGCTTTTCTCCCCTCATAATCTACCCCCAAGTCCTTGCTAAATTATCCTATCATATTCTCCACCCATCCCTTATGGTCCTCCACCCACTCCTCGTCTTCCCTACACCCAAGAGCCACATCATGTCTAGATATTTATAGGTAAACCCATAACTTCAAGTTACTTAATTCTATAAAATAAATGTCCTCCCTTCTTATTCCCATCCTACTAGTTTCTTCTATGTCAAAAACGAGATAACCCCCATTAAAATTACAATTTGCGTTTTCACTTGTAACCACAATGACCAATTTATAAATGTGAGGATTTTTAGTCCTCCCTCTTCTTTCCACGTCTATTTTACTTTTCTCAACATGTTTGATTTTTTTACCTTTTTACACTTCCCTCTTCCCACGCCCTTTTTACAAGATTTACCCGAATTAATGAAAGACTTGATATTTCATAGACTTATCATGGAATTTCCAAAATAAACCTCCTTTCGACCATTAATTATAAGTGTTTTAAGATTTCCTAGGACATATGATCAATGTTTGGAAATAGAAATCTCAAAAATCAAAAGAGAGACGTGATGTAGAAAACAATATTTTTAATCTCTAGAGTGTTAAATTCTTTTAGTCAAATATAAGAATGTATATAAATCACAAAGGCTAAGCCAAATATACAATAGAGTATAAAGCCTAACAGGCCCAAACCTCTCACAAGCAAGAAAAAGCTTAAAAAGGCCCACGCCTCTCTCAATAGAGAAGAAACCTAATTCAGATCAAACTAATAAACAAACCCCAACCAAGCAAAACTTTATCAACCATCCATGCATGGGGTTAACAAAAAAAAACTAATGTACGCATAATAACTATAAGTTGCTATAATCCCCTACGAAGCACTTATACAACTCAACTCATAACACCTAAAAAATAAACAAAACAGCACAACGCACAAAATCTACCATTACCATCATAAACTACCTAAGCCATATAACCAAACTCAAGAAGACCCACCACCCATGTGTTGGATTGATTCCCAAGTCATAGTACTATTGCATGGACACTACCCATGTGTGAGGTTGTGTGTTTATTTGGAGACTGATTGGGTGCAAACGAATGTTTATGACCGCCTCCGTTTGTTTGTGTTTACGTTTAGGTTCGGTGGAAAGATTTTGACCTGGTGGCTCAGTGTGATGCGTGATATGCCTAGAGCTTGATAGCACACGAGGGATGAATCCGCGAGGTCCCGACTCTTGGGATGCGGTTATATGTATTTAGCGAGTGATATGTATGTATCTATTGTGTGTATATACTTTTATAGCATGGGTATAGCCATGTTATTACATTATGTGTATATTTACTTATAACATGTGTGTCGTTATGTTATTATTTATGAATGTATACCTAATGAAGGTAGTATATACTTAGGTAATGATGGTTATCAGCGGAAAGGTATTTGATAGTGGTTATTGTCCTAGTTAGACTAGCTAGTATAATTAGGATAATAGAAATGAATGTGTTAGGTGTGCACTATAGATAAAAGGTGAGAATAAATCTCATCTGAGTGCGATATGTGAATTAATGAGAGTAATAAATTCTTTATTTTTAATTAAATATATTAAGTACTTGAAAAATATTTTCAAATGTATTGCCCCGACCCATATTTATGGGTTACCCGACAAGGTCCGACCCGAGTGTTAGGTGTGAAGTGCAATAGAACAACCTATATAATGTTGCTAATTCAGTTTTAATTTTAATTACGTTTTAGTTGTTAGCATGCAATTCCACTTTCAATATAAACTACGTGAGGGACCAATAAGGAGCACCGCAAAGTCCAAGTAAATAAAGCTAATAATGTAAAGATAAATAAAATATATTAACCCGTAAAACGCCCTCCAAATACGAAATCGTTCCCAACCTATCGTAACAAAGTGGAGATGTGAGCTTATGCCCATTGGGATTTATACAAACATTATAGAGACGAACAACAGAAAGGAATACCCACGCGCTAAAACCCCATGAATGAAAAAATATGTACATATCAACATACGTATACCTTTGAAAATTCATATGCCAATGCATTAACCGTTTTACATTCGAAAAATGTTACTGATAAAGATTAATTTACCTTAATCTAGTAATGAATTCCTTTATTAACACCTAGCCCTTTCAACTTTCTTAACATACCCAGTTCAACACTTGAAATCATTACACTTTATTTGATTCGAACCCCTTCCTTTACCGGAATTTAACCCGTCATTTTCATTTGAAACTACTTTAGTATTTTCATTGATTTATACAACCATTTCAACACACATATTCATCGCGTTAGAAAATACTTATTTAATTTTCGAAAATCCTTTTTACAACACATTCTTGTGTTAAATATGGGTTTCACCATTTAAGTTGCTTAGCCACCCATTTATCCACTTTCTTTAACCTCTTTCCCTCTCTTATGGACATTATTATATTTACGCATTAACTTATCCATTTCACCTTTACGAAACATTTATTGCATTCATTCAAGTTAGGTTTTATTAACACATTTACCACACAACCCATTTCTTGATATGTTCCACATCTTATTTAACTTTTCCCTAAATCTTCATATACCTCATACTTACACGCCCCCCACAATGACGTCTATGTGCAGCATATGCTCAGGCTAGTGGTTTAGCACTTTTCATTCAAGGGACCCGGGTCCTTCTTGATTTATTCCAGTGTCATCCGAGTACCTTTAATGTGTTTTAACATTTGACAAATGTCCACATTATTTCCTTTTCTTTTTACCCAGCCGAAGCCAAAAATCAGAACTTTACCACACGTTAATAATTATCACATAATTAATAATTATAACATAATTAATTATAACATATTCAACAAATTTAACAAATTACTAACTCCACGTTAATAATTATAACTTAATTAATTTTCGGATTTATATTAAATAATCAATTCACATTAAATTTAATAAATCCCCAAATTAATATAGCATAAAAATACGGGGTATTACACTCACAAGACATATCCATCTCAAATGGGACCAGTTTTTAACTAGTTATTTATTAACTGGAGGGATTTATGAGTTTATTATCTATGAATGTTATATTAAAAAAATCACCTCATCATTATCTAGTAAAAGGTTAGGGTTTTGTGTTGTTGTGCTATTATATATGATCGAGTTATCCTCTCCCTCAACATTAGAGTATATTATGATTATCTTTGCGGATCATTCATAACCTTCATGTTAACATTTTTTATTAATGATACTAAAAAAGAGGATGTACAAATGCCATAATATTTTGATAAATTATAATCCCCAAAATGAATGTTGTGGTCCTACAATGATAAGAAAATATACTCTTACATGATGATGAGTTAATGCAATTTATGATTCAAGTATTGATTAAATACATGAATTTATTGTTTACTCTTGGTTCATATAAATGTATTTTACTTTTTGATAGTAAAATACATTGACAGTTGAGCATAATGTCATACTGATGTTGATTTTCAAAGTTTTTTATGGAAAAAGTTGTGAAAATTTAATGTTATATGAAAAATTCATACATATAGAAAAAACAAATTCCTTTTTAATACTTTGTGAATGATTAGCAAGAGTATCTTATTTGATCCTTTTTTCATTTTTAAATAATTTGTTATTCATTTATTGGGTGCATTATTTTTCCTGAGCATTATTTCACAAGGATTATTATTACGTTCTTTAATATAATAAGTGCTTGGTAGAGAGCAATATAAGGTAAGAGAATTAATCCATGAAAAGTATTTTCTATATAGTTCACTACAAATTCGTTTTATTATAAGCTTTGATTTTTATGTGTTGTCCCGTTCGTGCTTAATTTATTTCTTCCGATACAAATGGTGGACCTAAAAATCAAGACTTCGGCTCATCTTTCTCACTAGTATTAAATTTATATAGTATTTAGAATATTTTTGAAAATTTATCGACAAAACATTATATCAATGTTATTAGAGCAATAGGGTAAGTTATTGTCTTAGTTATGGATTTATTATTCAATAAAATTAGTTTTTTTTGTTTTAGTGTGAACCTATGACCATAGTGTTTGCATTATTTTATATATTGCCAATATCTTTTCATAAGAACCTAAACTATTATAATTAAAATTTAAATAGACTGAATTTAGTTGTTAGTTTATGTTAAAATTTGTCGTATATATGAAATTGTTGAATTTGTAGGTTAACATGCATTTGCGATTGACAAAACTTTAGTTCAAGGAATTTGCAGTAAAAATGCGACCAAAAGTGTCCATACATATTTTATGTGTCATGTGACACCAAATTCTTAATTAAGCGACGATCGTATCCATTTCCAAAGACCTTCCTCAAATCCCCCCTCCCCGATGTGTGTTTGTGCATGTTTTGTTAGCGTATATATATATGTGTGTGTGTGTGTGTGTGTGTGTGTGTGTTGTGTGTAGTTTTGTTTCATGTAATTATGTGTGGTTACTTAACTAATCATATTTGTGTCTAATGTTTAGTGCTTCTTATGTTTAGTTGGGCATTAATTTATATAAGTCTAATTATGAGTCAATGTTACTTTATATGTTCTCATATTTGTAATTTTATTTATGTGCCTGTATTTTATAAAAATATGTGCTACTATATACGTTTTTACTATTTCTATTTTTCTTTCATTTTTATTCCCTCTTTTTATCTCTCATGTCCCACACTCCTCTATCACTCTCCATTCCACTTCTCCTCTGAGTTTTCCCAAACCCGTAAACCCAGCAACTCCATCTGTAAACCCTTAATATTTTGTTCTAATTCAAATTTTCCCCAAAAACCATTTCCTAAACCATATGCTCACCTATATATAGAGGGAGAGGATTCTACAAATTTTGAGAGTTGTTTATTTTCTTCAATTTCAGGAGTAGTGTGTAGGATTAATTTTGAGTGTAGGTTTTCTTCTTGTGTCTTATTTTAGAATGTTTGAATTTTTTTTAAATTTCTCCAAAGAAGCTAATATTTTTTGGATAAAATAAAAATATTGGATGAGTAAGCCCACCACTAAGGCATATAGACCAAAAATCCTAACGAGGAAGAGTTATATAAATAGGCTTTATTGCCCACTTGTTAGCGAGAGAACCTTTACAAAGGGTGATTTCAATAAAAATCGCAATGCCAAATTTAATTTTGCGGAAGCAACTTATAAATTGATTTTATCCTTTTATCCTAAGCATGCATCTATGGTGATAAAACAGATAAATCAAAAACAAAAATATGACAAGGCCAAGTTTCAGAAGAAAAAAATAAAAAACTTTATTTCAATATGAACAATAAATCGCAACTTAAAAAGAACACAATGAAATATGCAATGGATTGACTCAACAAACCCACAAGAACACGCAGTTTTGTCTTTAGCAAGGAACACACGCAAGCACACCCAATGACCGTAGTTGTCCGTCAGCCTCAGCCTTCATCTTTGAACAATGAATTCTCGCAGGTATAACAAGGTCAGCAATGGATATCCTCTCCACCAAGGTGTGTGAACAGATATAAAACTTTCTAGTATTATAAATTAATTCACAATAATCATATTCAAGGATGCATTTTTGTGAATAAAAAATGTTTTGGAACACAAAAACTTGAAGAAATTTTGTACCACATATGCGGAAATGTACTTTGCAAAAGTCTTGAACAAATTCAATCATGAAACAGGTATTTATAAAAAACTTGAGTCGACCGGGTCGTTCGAACGACATGCAAATTCGTTCAAACGACATCAAGATGTGGTTAAAACGGTGTGTTCATGTGGTTAGAAGGACATCAAAAGGTGGTTAGAACGACATGTCCATGTGGTTAGAACGACTGAAGTGAAAAATAAAATTTTAAAAACTCCACTTACAGTAAACTTAGAAATCATATTTTTTAAAATGAAAAGCCAAGTTCGTATTTTGAAAAAAATTAAACATCCCAAGCATATTTCCATGAATAATTCAAACGCTAAATAGTTTTATACCTTTTTGCGATGTTGGGAAGTCTTCAAACTTGGAGATGCTTGAGTTCAGTTCGTCTACTCGGTGCATAATCATTTGTAATTGGATACACCAAACTAGCCTAACACTATTCTATGAATAATGATAGAAAAATTGGTCTTACAAATTTTTCTTGTAATCATTTTGATTATTATTAAATGAAATAAAATGTTTTTCCTTTTTGTTTTTGTTTTTCCTGAAATTTGTGAATTAGCAATTTTCTGTTATGGCATGATTTGGATACCTAGATGTTTGTTTAGGAATGAATTAAAATTGGGTTTAATTGATTTAATTTAAAATTGACAATTTATTAAATTAGGTTTAATTAGAATTTATGAATCACCGCACAATCGATATCACATAAATTTGACTCTAGCAAGTGGTGTTATAGCGGGTTCCACTAATTTACTGTGTTTGATCTTGTTTACCTGCTTTTGGGGTGATTTTTTTCATCGCTCCTGTGATTATATTTTTCTCTCTCGATGGATTCTCCTTGTTTCAATGATTTAAATAGTTTGAATTTGATGTTTGCAAAAGGAATTTAATTTTTTGAAAAAGAAAATTCTCATTTTAAATCTGTTATGAATATTTTGCAAACAGTTCAAAATCAAAAAGATTTTTATTGTGAGAAATTTGTTGATATGGACCATAACTTTAATGCTTTAAAATTGTCCAAAAATGAGAGTCGTGAAAGATTCCTATTTTTAGAAAAAAGAATTGGAGGACTTTAAAAATTCTAGGGTTTGTGTTTGTGCCAAAGAGGATAAAAATATTTTAATGGATGACTTTTTGCCACATGAGAAGGCTCTTAGGGAAAAGTTTGTTTCATTGAGGGGGAGAGAGTTACCCTTTTAGGAATTGTTAAAAATTTCAAAAAGGTGTCCCTAAAATTGAAAGAGTCTAATTCTCTGTTTGAGTAAAAAAAATTGTAGTTGAAAAATAATTTAAAAGACTCGAGTATTTTGTGTTGTGATGGTAATGGCTCACATTATTCTCATGTTTCTAGTGTTAAAGCCAAAACCATTGTTTGTTTTAGAGGGTCATCCAAGTTCAAGGATGTTAGAAAATCTCACACCATATGAACCATTCCCCCTGTCTACACATATTCACACCGTGGTAGGAAAGGTCACCTTATGTGTTTTTATTTTGATCTTCAAAAAGGTCATAGGAATTTGAAGTCTTGTGTTTCCGTGGTTCCCAAAATCCCTATCTGACGTTTCACATATATTTGGGCTAGAAAATCACTTTTAGAGTCGCTAGATGGTGAACTAGTTGATTCTCACATGCTTGCACATGATTCGTCTCTTATTATATCATATAGTTAATTTCTTGCATGATTGGTTTGTCATAAGCTAGTTGTGCTTCATGATATTTGTTTTCTAGTGTTATGACACGTGTACCTTTTGTATTATATTTTTCTTTTATTGAGTCATATTTGAAAATTACAAAAATATTTTTGGTTTTATATATTTTTTTAAATAGAAAATATTTTGTTTCTTAAAAAATATTTGAAAAAATCCAAAAAAAATTTCTGTTCTTTATGTATTTTATTTTTACTCATTGGTGGGGGCATATTGTTGTGTTTGAATAGAATTCACTACGCAATTTCCATGTGGATAGGACAGTTGGTTATGTCTTTAGATACTTGAATTGATCTTAACCTTGTTTATGAAGTTGTTTCGACATTGACTTTCTTTATGGATTCGACTTTGGGTATGCCTCCACACACATATGCACGAGATTATTGAATTTTAACTTCATGATGTACATTTGATCTTGGTGAGATGTTCTCTAATCAATCTTTTCATCTAAATATTTGTTTGATTATGGAGGATTTATGTAGGTAAGAACCGTTGCTCGGGGGGATTTGTTTTGAATTGAAAATATGATGAGTAAAAATGGTAAAGGGCTATGAAAGGAACACTTATCTTTTATGATTAAGCCACCATTTAAATCGGACCTAAAAAAGTGTGGCATAGTAAAAATATCCAAGGTCTAAAGATGTTTAAAAGAATCCGAAAAAACTAAGGCAATAAAAATAAAAATATGCCAAAAGAGGAAAAATTTGTTTAGTGTGATATATTCATTCAGAAGAAAAGAAAACAAATATTTTGAGGGAGTTTCGAAGGGAATATCAATGGGTTTGAGCAATGACAATGTATCCTAGTTAAGATTATTTTTTCATGACGATATTGATTTGTAGAACCATTAAAATTCTAGGCTTCTCTGCATTGTGTTTGTTTTGTTCATTAAGTTAAACTTTATTTGTCACTAAAGGATAAAACTTAGTTTGGTAAAGTTTTATGGTCAATTAGAACTTCTTGAACAAATTTGAGTGTTTGGGTTGTAATTATTTTATTTCTAGTTCACACCCACTCATTCCATTCCACACATTTGTAACACCCCGTGTGTTCGAAGACATTAGAATTTAATCTTTGTGGTGAAATAAATTTATTTTATTAGGAGTCTCGGATGAAAATTTAGAGTGCACGGTGGCCGTGGGATGGGTCGAGAGAGTCAGAATGACTGTCTGGGGTTGAATTTGGGTTTCGAAGTATTCATGATCTAGTTTGAGCCGAATATGGGTAAACGAGTTGGGAGTTGTTAGAGATAAGGGTTATTTAGTCTTAGAAGAGTTAGGCTAATATCATTTTGATAAAACACTGGAGAGAGAGAGAGAGACAACAAAGGAAGAAGGGGAAGAGAAGAAAAGAGGAGAAAACTTGGAGCTTTGGAAATTTTCGGCTCAAATATATGGATTCAAGGAATATTCAACCTATAAAACTTTTAAGCAAGTGATTAAACTTGCTAAATTATTGTGTGTGAGTTATCACATAATTTTGTTGGTGATTTAGTTGATTTTGAGCTTGAATAGTTAAACCCTAAAATTTGTTGTTAAGTTCTTGAATTTGAAGATATATATACATATATGTGTTGGTTAGTTGATGAAAATGGGTGTGTGTGTGGGGGGGGGGGGGGATAATATATGGGATGGGTTTTGATGTTAGGATATTGTTGGGGTGAATTATAATTGGGTTTTAGATATGTTGGGAAAATCATGTAAAGTTTATAACTAATGGTTTTGAGTATAAATCTCATAGGATTAAAGCTGCACAGCACCGGACTGGTCCGGGTAGAAGACCATCAAATCGGTTCGTTTTATCATTACAGACCAATTCATTTTCAGAGGATATCGGATCGATCCAGTCATCTAAAGATTTATGTTATTTCTAAGGGATCGAGCCGGTTCATTTTTGGGGACCTTCGGTTCGGTCCGATCATTGCAATTTGTAAATTCTTGTGTTCCTCTTTTCTAATTGGGTTTAGAGCTTGGAAAACCTCTAATATGATACAATAGGTACGTTTTTGAGACAAACGTTGGGTATATTACATGACATAATTGTCGAGTTACATCGAGGATATTATGGAGGTATATTTAGGAATTTAACATATCGAATCCTTTCATAAATTCTCCGGATAGTAGGAATTTATTTCACGCTGAGTATGAACAGGATGCGAGAGGAATATCGTGTGTCCTTAGTGTTGTTAAATTGGGTGACTATTCATATCATAAGTGAGATGGATTAGTAAGTTTCAATTAAGGGATTGAATAATAAAATGAATTGGGAAGGTATGCGAGAGTGTTTGGTTAGTATATGAGATTTATCTACATATAGCTAGATTCATTACTTTTTATATGCGTACATGAGATGGTAAGTATATATATATATATATATATATATATATATATATATGGCGTGAATGTATATACCTTGTGTGATGGTTTGTATATATGATGTGCATGTGTATATGTTTCTGGTGTATATATATATATATATATATATATATATATATATATATGTATGTATGGTGCATACCCCTCTAGTGCTATTATGGGAAGTTGCGCGATGGGGGTGAATCCCTCTGGCTTGAGGAGCAGGGAAAGTATAGTCCCCAGGTCATAACATTCATTATTTTACCGTGCGCGAGGTAGGGGTAAGACGTCTTGGGTATGATTCATCTTACCTTTAGGTGAAGAACTATGGCCGCTTCCCGTACCCTTGCGATTTGGTTTATACCAAGTCGGTGTGAGAGTCCGACCACCGGTAACCCAGGATCATATGTGAGAAATTCCCTAGAAGATGATAACATTGTATATACAGTTAATATACATATATTATGTGTGTTATGTATGTGTACTTTTTTGAGAATGATAAATTATGTACAATACGTGCGGATAATATTATACAAGATTTATAGATATTGTGTGATATCTTAATATTATAACTAAAGCAAGTTATAAATATGTGTATTATGTTTTGTCTTTTGTAGCATGAGAGTGGATGAGCATGCTCTTATGTCGATAGATGGGAAGTAAGGGGTACGTACTATGGACTGAGGGCCTAACATATTCTCACGACCGACAATGTTAGGTGGTAATGTATCGAGGGCTTCCTTATTTGGATTTCGCTTTTCGAGACGTCCCATGCACAAAACTTAGCGCAATGTTGGGCGTGGGGAGATGTTCGGTCCAGTCCTTAGTACTTCGATTTATGTGAAATAGTGGGAGAATATTAGTAGCATTAATGATGATGTGTGATATCTTATGCTAATAACTTGTGAAAGTTAATAATTAGAAATCGATAAACTTATAATTTAGATATATTAATGTACAAGTTGGGGCGTAAAATTAGGAGACGATAGAAGAAGAAGATAAAGGATATGTTTTAGATCTAGTGGGTTATGCGAACGTGGTTATGCATAGAACTTTGTTTTTCTCACAATGTAGAGGGAACAAGGGAATTCGAAAATACAAACAAAAAGTAAAATATCTCAACCTTGAAAATACTCTTTATGATGTTTTAAAGTAATAAGGAATTTCGATTTTTGAAAATAGGAGGAAAATGATCTATTTATAGGATTTCAGAAAAATTCTTATCCGCTTTACGATTCCAAATGGGACCATTAACGGTATACACAACATATCAATATCAAAATCACTTCTCAGACCTTTAAAAATCCATTTATGAAAAACGTGCAAATGTGTGAATAGATAATAACATTCAATCATAAAACTAACAAAATTAATATATCTTCAAATAGATAATGAAAATCTTGTGATGTAGAGTTGATTTAGTAGATCTTCAAATCCCTAAAAGTCTATATAGTCTAAATGCATGAGCATTACTCTACTCAGACATCTCACATATATTTAAGCCTAAGTAGCTTGAATAACGCAAGGATTTTATATGTAATTTAGCCAATGCTTATATAATTACAAATATTTACATTTTCAATAGGCTTGCCTACCATTAGATACCCCTTGGATATTCATGTACCCCCTCGTTTGTAGTGTCCTTACGGGCAGGCAGAGGCTAGACCCTGCCCGCAAGCACCTCGTCTCAAATTTTGTTACAAAAGCCCTCTAAAAATTCCAAAAAAAATCATAAAAAGTTCCAAAAATCAAATATATTCAAAATTCGACAAAAATACACATATATGATAAAAGTCATCAAAATTAAAGATTACACAAATATTCAACAATCATCAAATATGTTAAAAAATATCTCAAAATAATTCAAAACCTTTCAAAATATTCTTATATCATCACACATATCTTACGAAGCCCTTTCATACTTTTTAAGCCCTCGGAGGAGACCGCGACCCTTAGGATTAAGTCACGATGCCCATATTGGTCGCATATATTTTGGTCGTCAGAATAATTAATGAAATAAGCATGACTTAATTAATGTTTACGGGAGATACGCGAAAGGAGACATTTACTCACTCTGTGAAAAACCCTCTCCCTCAATATAAGATGCTTAATAAGGAAAGTGGACATGTATGTTTATATTGAGCATATAATTAATAGCTAAGCCCTCCCTCTTAGGGAAATATAATTATGTATAAGGGTTCCCCAAGTTTTCTTTTAAATTGCATCATGGGAAAGGTCATTCAGATTTCTTCTTATTTCGAACTATTGTAGTTAATAGATAAAAGAAAAATACATTTAGTTCGGGACAACTCAAACTAATGACGTAGTTCTAGCAAAAACACAATAATGAGATACAAATTATCCTGCTGTTGAATAATGATACATAGTCCTTTACCCGAATGGATTACCTTGTTTTGAAGAAATCTAATTGAAGAAGAACTGGACGTTAGGATCGTGCGAGAGATCAAATAGAGGATAAACATGGTGTGAAACATGGCATGCACAACAAATGTGATCATGAACCTCGAGCACTAAATACAAATCATTTGTTCAAGCGTATCGACATTGGGTGACAATTTTAATTTTCATATTCATGGTCGTTAATCTTAAATACAAAAATTATAGGCATAGAAATGTTAAATAGCATCCTCGTTATATTCGATAAATTTAAGACACAAAAAGTGCATGGTTTTGTCCTTACAGAGCCATCATGACGCCCTCATGTGTCATGTTTTTCCTTCACTTTGGGAGAAATCAATTTTTAGGGGACTTGTGGAGTAGTTCACATCTCGTTTAATCATCAATAGCAAAACAATTAAGGAAGTTGACTCCTTAATGGCCCTAAAATGAAGGAAAGTAGAGTTTCTCACGAAGTGTAATAATTTCATCATTTATTAATCCAAATAAATTTTCCTCAATAGGTCATATCCATAAATGTATTAAATATTAGAATTTTTGTACTTTAGTACATTACGAATTCTTAATTGTCGATTTAATACAATTTTATCAGTTTATTAGACTTTAATATATTTTTCGTCGCTAAATGTCACTAAAAAAATACTTGTAGTGGCAAAATTTTCACATTTAGTGATGAAAAATGTAGTAAAGTCTAATAAACTGATAAAGTTATATAGTAAAATTGAAAATAAAATATTTTTAATGTATCAAAGTAAAAGAAACTAAATATTACTACCTTTATCTTATAGGACTTCTTTGAACATAAATATTTTTCATGGAACCCGTTGGAACAAAAAATATGAAATTCTTTTTAGGGGTAATAGTTACCGAGTCCCATTCACTTGGTCAATGAGGGAAGAGATTATTTAACTGAATTCATGGTGTCAAAGATCTTATTTTGCTAACTCAATAAATTAAAATGACAAATACACCATCAAAATATTTTTCAAAATTGTTATGTCACTTTTTTAGGGAAAAAACATCAAATCTTTAAAAATTCATAACTTCAAATCTACAAATCCAAAATTCACAAAATTTATATATTTGGAATCTACTCATCAAGATATATAAAACGACACCCATATTCGATTTTTAATGTAGATGCATTTATAATTGTAATGGTAGTGTAACATATACGAGCCTATTGAAATATCTTTAAAAAAAAAACAGGGGTTCTTATTGTTAATTAATAAAGTTAAAAGAATATTTCACCATCTTCGCACACAATATCCAAACAAGCCAAACATGCGAGTTCTTCAATTTGATACCTACACAAAACATCCACGAAGGTGAGTGGCATTTAAACCTAATCTACATCGAAGCATAGGGGAAGGTAATGAAGGTTTGAAGTTTAAAAGTTAAACATATAACAATTGTATTGATCGTTTCTCTCTTTTCCCAGTTCCATTTCAGAAGAAACTTCCATGTCACAATCTCTTTCACACGTACATAAACATACACACCCATACACACCATTAGACATAGAATGACACACAAACACTTCTAGATTATTACACACACAGTGTTATACGTACACATTCATCAACACTAATATTCACCTTCAAATACAGACACACCCACACACACAGACAAAAAATTTCCTATAAATATCATCAAATTGTTATCGTTAGAAGCACCACAACTCACATTTATATACATAGAGAGAGAGAGAGAGAGAGAGAGAGAGAGATGACAGACAAGGGAGTGGGGAAAAGCAAGGCCGATGGGGAGACCTACGAAAGATTTAAACGGAAGAGTGGGATAATAAATCCGCCAAAGAAGAAAATGGTGCAGGACATGATGTTCGAGTACATGAGGGACTCAGCTGCTTCTGCTATTACCAAATTGAAGAACAAGTCCAAGGTCAAACCTGCAGATGATGGCTCATCTTAGCTAATCTCCCATTCTCTTCCGTCGTATACATATAAACATATATCTGTGTAATGTTATTGTGATTTTCCTGTTGTTGTATGATCCATTAATAAATGAAATTTCCTTCAATTCGTTTTCATGTATTGTGTGCTACACGTTACATTCAAATTCCAAATACAGTTACTACAACCACCGCTCAAACTTGCATGGGTATGGACAGTTGGTAATATCCTACCAGTTCATATACTAAGGGAATATATCTGGCAAATAATGGAATCCCAATCTCTCTCTCTCTCTCTCTCTCTCTCTCTCTCTCTCTCTCTCTCTCTCTTTACAATCTTCCTCACCAAAGTCATGCACCTTTTGTTTATGGATCTCTCTCTATTTACAATCTTCCTCACCAAACTCATTCACCTTTTGTTTATGGAATTGAACCACAATAAAATAAGTTTATGGTACAGCTAGTCTTACATAGTAATGGGTCTTAAAATAAAATTTAACATGCTAATAATGAACAGTGATATGATATATAATTAATATCAAATTATATAAATATTGTGTTCGCTAAAATAATCCTAATAATTTTAGCTAAAAAAATGTTGAACTATTTTTTTCAAATTTATAAACATCCGGTAATGCAAGCTTTATAACTCTCAAACTACACCTAAACATCTAGGAACGTGACGGATGTTTAAACATGTAGATAGTATTTATTTCATTACTAATTTTTTTCTCACTGTTCCTTAGAAAACTGAAAATGAACAAACTTCTATTTGTACTCACTATTATGTAGGTTTTCATGTGTACTTCCAGCTCTATCTCTTTATACAAAAAATGAGTAGAAATTACGTGTCTGTCCTTATACCAGCTCAGAAGGGTTGATCAAAACTAGATATCGAATACTACTAGGTGCAGTCTCAATACCTTCAAAACATCTCGCATTCCTATCTTGACAAATAGTCCAAAAATTACAGTCTCGGACCAACTGCCACTCTTTGATGTTAACCTTCCACCCCCAAGAGGTTGCCAAACCTCTAATAGCTTCCTCACCATTTTGGGCATTACCCATGCAGTTCGGCTAAGGACTAGGAACACATCCCACAGGCCTATTATCACCATGTATTGCAAGAGGAGATGATTGGTCTTCTATTCTGCCTCCTTACAAAGCCAGCAACGACTAACGATTAACCACATCCTCTTCTACAAACCCTCGGTAATCAAGATGGCATGTCTCATTGCGGTCCACACAAAGAACCTAACCTTAGGCAATTCCTTAACCTTTCATATTTTCTTCCTAGGTAAATAAGCTCTCTAGTTCCCAAAACTTTAAAAAATGGAATAGTAACCACTCTCTGTGAACACCCATGCCCCGTTCTCCGTACATATATATACATTGTCCCTGGAGTCCATATCAAGCTCTGTGGTTACCTCGCCGATGCGAGGTAGCCACTTTGTGAAAAAATTTAGTATTCTTATCACCCTCTCTTAATGACAATTCCCTTAATTTTTGCCTCCTGTTGTTTTCTTCCTTTAAAAATCTTCTCCCGATCTCCCCCTTCCTTTCCTCCCTCACTTTCTTCTCTTCCTCAGAGCGGTCGTATATCCTTTCTTTATTATTTTGCCGCTTGACCACTCCCTGCACTACACTAAAAAATGAAAATGGTCATAGTAAATGGGTCACGATTTTGGAGCGTGATCGGGGGTCGCGATCTAAAATCATGACCCTTTGCAATTTACCGTAACCAAATAAGTCATCATGGTTAAGGGTGACCTCATTACATGGGTGCCCATGGTCAGGAGCCTTAACTAAAGGGGTAATGAGCCAAAATTATGACTCCAGCGTGACCCATTATGGCGCCAAGTTTCATGCTCATTTGGTCACACTAGTGGTCACAGTCTAAAAACGTGACCCACCCGTAACCATATACAGTGACTAGGATTGAGGTTCATGGTCAGGAGATATGAACAAGGGGTCACGGTCCAAAACTGTGACTCCCTGTGACCCATTATAGTGCTAAAATTCCCCCACTTTTGGTCACAAAAGTTTGTCACGGTCCACAATCGTTACCCAACCATGACAATATCAATGAACACTAGTTACATTTTAGAACTGTGACCCCCAAAATCTTTTTCAAAATGGTCATATTACATGTTCACGGTCCAAAACTTTGACCATTTCTCGAGTATTTAATTGATCACATAAGGGGTCACGATCTCGAACGATGACCATGTTTAAGTTATTAATGAATTATAGAATAGGCAACTGTTTTGGAACATGATTTTATTTCACCCTTATACCAAAAATCATCTCTCTCTCTCTCTCTCTCTCTCTCTCTCTCTCTCTTTGCCGAATCATCGACGATAGTCTCTTCCTCTATTAACCATTTTTGGCCATATCTCGTCCATTTCTAGAGGTAACCCCTACCTCTCTCGACACAAGTACATCTACATTCCTTTCTCGATCTCTCCTCTGTTTTCATGTGTGTGTGTGTATGTTTATTATATGAGTGTTTCGGTGTGTGTGTTTGTGTGTGTGTGTGTGAGAGAGAGAAAGAGAGAGAGAAAGAAAGATGTTTCCAATGTGTATGTGTGATTCAGTGGGGGGAGGGGTGTTTTAATGTTTGTGTGTGTGTGTGTGTGTTTCAATGTATGTGTTTGTGTGACAATATGTGGGGGTCAACTATGTGGGCTTTGTATATTAAATTTGAAGAATTAAAGAAAATGTCACTATGGATTTTGAATTTTTGTTATTTCACTGGATTACTCAATGCTTGACTTTGTGGATTTGTTCCATTTTACGTGATAGCTGTAATCTTAATGGATTGGAGAAAATATTAATGTGGGTTGATATATAACTTATTACTAATCTTGGAAATTGGTAAGTTACTAATGTTGATGTCTAAATTAGTTGGTTACTAATGTTGAACTATATCTGAGTTGTAAATTGTTAGGTTAGTATTGTTGATATATAAATTGTTAGGTCAGTAATATTGAATGGAATAAACTTGTGTTGGAAATCAATCAAGTAGATGATTTAGAAGGAGTAAAAGGATAAACTTGTGCTGAATTGTTAGGTTGATGGTAGTTGTGGCTTTCATGGAATAATCATAGTTTGATATGGATGATGGATACTTGAAATGCTCACTCTATTAATTCTTCATAATAAACCATTAACTAATTATTTATCTTAATAACTACCCTATATTACCGACTAAATGTTTAGAATACATTCATTTAGTTAACTTATTGTTGTTGTGTTCACCCATTCCTTAAATGCTTGTTGTTTGGGTGAACATAAATTGGTGGAAGGGCTTTCACAATAGGTGGACAAACAATTTTTTCATTTTTAATTAAATTAAAATGAACTTAAATTTGAATTGTTGTGTCTGATTGATCAGATGAAAAACCATAATTTGTTTAGGATTAATTAGATCCATAACTTGTTGTATCTTCACCCTTAAGACTCATATTCACACCCTTCTATATATTTTCTCAGGAAAAATGAGTCATTGTAATAATTATTGGAAACAAAAGCTTGAGAGGGGGTAATTTGACCACAATAAAATATATTTAATTAGCGCGCACCATATAAAGGAAACTTCGATTTACAAGAATGGTAATAAGAAAATTGAACAATTTAATTACTTTACAAATTGTGGAGTTGAAATTTGGCAAGACTACATGTTCAATCGTATTCTGTTTTCATTACCAGAATACTTTTATAAAGTAGTAGAGAATATATTTTGTATGTATAATCTCGACAGTGCACTGACAGTGATGACACAGTTAGAAAAGGCTGAAAAAATATCCATCCATTATGGATACAATTCTCTAAAGAGAGCCTTCACCCAGATTGTGACATCTCGCGGAACATGCATATTAAAAATGAGCTTGCAAATAAGTTTAAGAAGAAAGGATTACAAGTTCTTTTCATATACCTTTATAAGTCAATCATAGACATGGTTTTGCCTAGTTGGCCGCGTGTAAAATTTCATAGATTTTTAAAAACTAATATTAAATGGATGAAAATTAGACACATAGAGCATCTTTTAAAAGATATCAAAAGGTATATATATATATATATATATATATATATATGTGGTCATAAACCGTATTTTCTTACATAGGTCACTATTTTATAAAGAAATGTTGAAGAGAAATGACAATAATCAACAAATAATGGAACACTGAAACAGTGAAAGCAACAAACCAAAAACAAAGGGAGTTAAAGGGTATTTTCATAATTTTACAGCCTTAGTCCGGAGGTGGGGCCAACTGGAAAGTTGAAGATGACGAAGTTATAAGAATAATGGAAAAAATGGAACCCCAATCTCAGATTCGGTGAAAGAGTTATGCAAGTTTAAATTTTTGAGAAGGTAATCCAAAGTCTAAAAGAAAAAAAGGGGCCAAAACAGTATGAAAAATCAAACCGGCCTCCAAACCGGTTTAGGGGCAAACCAGTTCCCAAGTACATTCGAACCAGTTTGGGGGGTCTGATACGCTAAAATTTATTTCTTTGCTAATTGGTTCTAAGAGTTGTATGTGGGTTGGACTCTTTAAAAATCGTGAATGTAATGTTATAGTTTAATTAGAGTGAGTTTTAGTAAGTTTTCTTAGAGAAGAAACGAGAGGAAGACCTAATAACCCTAGTATTCAAATTCTTCATAGAGAATATACTTTCGTGATTCAATTCTCAAGGTTTTCTTCAATAAAGTTTGTTTTTTTTCTTCCTTGTTCTTCCGTTTATATTATTTGCGTGGTTTTTCTATTTTCTGGGTTTACAAGATCTTCATGCATGTTTAGATATAATTTCATTATGGTTTTGATTACATGCAACGTACAAATCAATTGTTTTATTAATCATGTCATGTCTGACAAGATTTCAAAGCATTGGAATGCATGAACCCAAACCTAAGTGGTTCTCATGAATATAAAAATATGTTCTTAGATTAAATAATTAATTGGAACACATCATTTCAATAACGCGACCGTCGTAGGACTTTTAACCCCATTTGACCTTAGTAATCGGGGTGTTTAAGAATGCAATGAGTGTGATAATCATCTCGTCAGGTACTTCATTTTTCTTATTGATTATGTATTGTGCAAGTTCATTCCTTCATATATGTAATACTTGAAATAAATAAAGTCTTTGTTTCAATTAAATATTTAATTCTTGACTAGTTTTGTGTCTGGTGAAAAAACTAGAGATTGGGGGATTGTATTGCGATCTTACCTTTCTTTCATATTAATAAATTCGTAGTTAATTTCGCTAGGATTTCATTTCTTTCGTAGTAGTAATATATGATCTCATAAAAAATCACATATTCTTCTTGTTTTTGTGAGTCAGTCATTTAGGTTAATCGTCTTCCCTATAAGTCGTTACATATTCTTCATCTTAGTCCTTGTGTTCGATACTCGGTTTACCAGATTATTACTTGAGCGATCGGTTCACACTTTAACTGTATATACTTGAACTAAAGACACTTTTTAAGTCGCTTTAATATTGATAATGACCCCCCGTAGTATGGTGGTCCATGATGTTGAACGTGACCGAGGTTCTCCCCTATGGGTCATAACTTTTGATCATGATCGCCAGTTTTGTCACGCTTAATATCGTCATAGTTTTGGAACATGACCCATAGGGGTAGTCATAGTCCAAAACCGTGACCATTTGTGCTATATGGTGTAGTGATGAATCTCGTGGTAGTCTCCTTTACATCACCAACACTTATATATTCCACTGTCTGATATCTTCCTTAAAAAAACCTATCTTTGAAGCCAATCTAAAGCTTGAATTTCCCTCCACCACGTAATTTACCTCAACTATGTCTACGAATTTTGCCTCCTTGAGGCACATATTCTTAAATCCTAAAGGGATCCTGCCTTCCCTTTAACCCCCCCAACCCCCACTAGTAGAATTAGTCAATGATTCAATGTAACCCTTGCTACGAACGACTAAATCACCCATAGAAAATTCCCTTCCTAACCCTGAGAACTAAGGAAATGATCAAGGAGAGACAAAGAGGGAATGTCTCTATTGCTAGACCATGTTAACAAGCCATCTTCAAGAGGAAGGTACAACAACTCCAACTCGTCAATGAAATTCGATAATTCCCTCATGAATCTGTTGGTTCCCCCACCCCTAGTTCTTTTAAGGTGAATCGCACCTCACTAAAATATCCTCCTAAGCACCAAGGGACCCCCTAAACCCTACTAACACCCTCAAGCTCTTCTCATATCTCCCATATACTCGAGTCCTCCATCGGCCTGTAAATCCCTGAGAACTCTAGGTGGACCCATCATCTACATTTTTGAACAAGAAGGATGATGACTAGACACCTACCAAGCTCTTCACTAAATCCACCACTCGGTAATCCCACATAATAATCACTCCTTCCAAATCACCTGCATTATCAATAATATTCTATTCAACCCTTTTACCTCCGTAAATAGAACTAGCTACCCTTACCTTACCAAAGTAAACTTCGCAGAGCCTTGAATGATGAAGAACTTGAGTAATTCGGATCCGTCTTTGATGTAGATGTCTCTTGAATGCTCTTCGACGGTGTAGCAGTATATGACATAATAAATTGATAACGGACCTATGAAAATATGTCCTTACAAATCTCCCCCTATGTCTATGCCGGTACATACATAAAAATATTCGAATTATCAAACACCAAAATACCTATACAAATCTACCCTCCCATGAATAAATTTACAAGATCTCAAACTATTCTTCAAAAATCTTCATCAAATCTCAAAGCTTTTCTCATCAGGGTGTGCAACATCATAATTTTCAGTCTTTGTACCTACACACATGAGATAAAGCAAAATACATTCGTGACGCATCGAGTTTGAAACGATATACGAATAAAGCTTTAATAAATCAAATCTCACCCATAACATGATATTTCTTTCTCCCCTTTTAAAATGTCCCCAAATAGAAAAATAAGAAGAAAAAATCAAAACATGGAGTGTCACAAAATAATGCATAGCAAACAAAGATCAAGCTACGCGCATGCAAAGTTATGTCCCAAAAATATCCACAAACTATTTTTGATTTTTCAAATTTTTCATAGAAAAATAGGATACAAAAAAAATCTCACCGTGGATTTAAACTCAAAGAAACGAGTCGTGGAAACGGAATGTATGGGTGTTAACACATTCGATAGGTAAATAAACTCAATCAATCATATGTGCATGATGCATACATGTACCCCTAATGAATGAACATCAAAAGTATCCTTAGGTGTAAAATTTGTTGAATTTAAATGACATCGTCTTATACAAATCAACAAATTAAAGTCAAGTGATTTCCACACCAATAACGTCCAAAACTATTTAGCGCATTTTCAGGACTTTTAAGGACGTGCAAACACGTTTTAATTCTCCATCCAAACTCTCTCATATATATTTTCTTCTATAGGTGAATAAACTAAATTCTCAAACTTTGGATAATTGGTGCAAAATCCTAAATGGCCCATAATTGGAATGAATTTATTTTTATTGCCTTTAAATTTTTTTCGAGCTCTTTTAAACCTATTTGGACCCCAGATAATAAAATTCCTCCATTTTTTTAGGTCCAATTTAACAGTGGCTTAGTATTCGCAAAGGCAAAATGAACCTTTCATAGCCCTTCCCCATTTTCAAAAGAGGCACACAAACTCACAAAACGGTTCTTATATGCACAATTTTCTTATCAAAATTTATCGCGCTTGGTTCGTTTTAAGGATAGGATTGAAGTCAAAACACCCAACCAACATGTGATAAGACAAGCACAATAATAAAAAAAATCCGTGCATGTGTGCAATAAAGGAAATCATGAGTCAAACATGTAGGAAGTAACATGTAATTACATCTTAATGACTCCAAACATTATAAAGAACAAGGATGAATTGACCTATTTTCTCAAAACACTATCAAATAGTCACATGAAAATAATGGAATGATATTGTGACTCAGTCATCCTAAGTGTCAATCCATAACTGGTGTATACAAAATACAAAAATCTTTTTAAATTTTCAAAAAAATTATCAAAATAAAATATTTTTATATTTTTCAAAATTTTTCAAAAGTACATGTCAACACACTAGGAAATATATATCATGAAACCACAACTAGTGTATGATAAACATCCAACACAATTAACCAAAACATTTCACATAGGGTGAATCACGTGCAAGCAAACGGGAATCGTGGACAAATAAACCATAAGCCTCTAAATCCGATTTTATAACCTAAATTGATGTGTAAAGGAGTGTGGGGGTTCGGGAAATCGAATTTATTCTTTTATTAATCTTCCTAGGACCAAATTGACGACGTGAGAAGTCAAATTGTATCAGGGAAAAAACTTTAAAAATCAAGATCACTCGATCATTTAGAGTAACCCGCTCTGATACCAATTTGACGACGAGAGAAGTCAAATTGTATAAAAAAAATCCTTGTAAAATCAGGATCACGCGATAAAATAGTGTAACCCGCTCTGATACCAATTTGTAGAATAGCTACAGCGAAAATATTGTGACTTCTCAAATAAAATCCAATTTTAATCAATTCCAAATTTTAGTTAAAACCTAAAACATGCATCTAGATGATTTATCCAATAAAATAAAGCATGCAGGATAAAACAAACAATTTCAGGAAAAATCCCCCAGAGGGGAAAAACCTTTTATTTTCACTATAATTTTGTAAGATACGATTACACGGATTACAATGAATATAAGTGTGACACAGAAATACCCGCAGGTGTCGGTTCCTATGTCATCGGCTGAAATCTCCCGCAGGATCTCCAGGTGGTCAGTAATGAAGAAGAGAAACGGATTCTCCACAAGTTCGTCGACTGTAACTTTCCCTTTCCAGGAAGGCAACAATGAAGAAGAGAGACGACTTCTCCACAAGTTTGAACAAAAGAAAAAGTTGTGTTCTTGGGAGTTTTTTGAATTGAAAACAAATAGGGATTAAAACCTTAAATGAAGAAGCCAAAAAGGATTATGCTTTCACAGTTTTTTTGTTCGTCAAAACACTGTGACTTCTTAATGAAAATATTACCATTTAATGAGTATTTATACAAAAACGAACCGCCTCAAAAAATGAGCTCGTTCGAACGAGAAGCATATGTCGCTCAAACGAAGGACGCGTGTCATTCAAACGACATCGCGCGAATTCCAATCTCATTCGAACGAGATGTTGATCTCACGCGAACGACCTGGGCGTCAAAATCGAGGTCCACTTCAAAACTTAGAAAAAATACTCATTCTTAAACTTTCACGAAAAAGTCCTCTCCAACACTTAGAAAATATTTTGTAAAAATCTCCCAAAAGCTCTAAGTGAAAAGTAAAGGTATTTAAAACATAACCTTACCAAAGTAAACTTCGCGGAACCTTGAATGATGATGAACTTGAGTAATTCGGATCCGTCTTTGATGTAGATGTCTCTTGAATGCTCTTTGACAGTGTAGCGGTATATGACATAATAAATTGATAACGGGCCTATGAAAATATGTCCTTACAAATAGAAATCTCAAAAATCAAAAGAGAGACATGATGTAGAAAACAATATTTTTAATCTCTAGAGTGTTAAATGCTTTCTGTCAAATATAAGAATGTATATAAATCACAAAGGCTAAGCCAAATAAACAATAGAGTATAAAGCCTAAAAGGCCCAAACCTCTCACAAACAAGAAAAATCCTAAAAAGGCCCCGCCTCTCTCAAAAGAGTATAAGCCTAATTCAGATCAAACTAATAAACAAACCCCAACCAAGCAAAACTTTATCAACCCTCCATGCATGGGGTTAACAAAAAACAACCCAATGCATGCATAATAACTATAAGTTTCTATAATCCCCTACGAAGCACTCACACAACTCAACTCATAACACCTAAAAAATAAACGAAGCATCACAACGCACAAAATCTACCACTATCATCATAAACTACCTAAGCCATGCAACCAAACTCAAGAAGACCCACCACTATCTAAGCATCAACCATATGAAAACCCACCATAGATCGATCACTAACTCAGTTATAACTTGTCAGAGTGAGAAACAATAAAGATAGTTTTATATTTACACATAGACAAAACCTGAGTTAAACCATTTGGGCAACCATGAACCCCACAGATCAAGCCGCCACTCAAAAACTTGAACTGAGAATCATCTGACAGTTATAAACTCCACACAACCACTTCTTATGTAAAAATTTAATTTCTACCTATTATACTTTAATACATTAACTTTATTTGAAATAACCATAGCCATTGAGATCTTAAATCGTACTTATGGGAGAACTAGCATCATAACACTATAAAAACTAGATTGCATGTGCTACGAACTCATTAGATAAGTCTGAATCTACAAAAGTATTAGTAATTTTGCCTTAAAAAATGATCTTTCTCATTTTTATTGCATGATACCTATTAAATCAACCTTCAACTAAGGAAATCAAAATGCATGGAACAAACGAGATAACATGACAATCTGAATAGGTGATTATTTGTTACATATTTTCTCATGTTGATCATTTTATTTGGTAAGGCAGAAGAGGGCCAGGTGTGTTGAAAATTATTTTCATATGCTTTAAGGCGATGTCAAGGCTTCACGTATATGTGCAAAAGTGTGAAATGATCCCGATCGAGGGAGGAGAGAATGTGGAGGGCCTGTCTAGGACATTGGTGTGCAGGATTAGATTTTTCCCTTGTACTTATCTTGGCATTTCGCTTGGGGATAAGTATAAATCTAAAATGTTCTTTGATTTAGTTATGGAGAGAATGAGTTGGAGGTTGGTCGTGTGGAAGAATGGTTATTTATCTGAAGGTGAGAGGTTAACATTGATCAAAAGCATGATGTCTAGTCTTCCCACCTACTTCTTAACTATCTTTCCACTTCCATGTGTTGTTCATAACAAGATGGAGAAGACGATGATAGATTTTTTTGTGGAGAGGCAATTAGGAAAAAATTAAATTTTGTCTGGTGGGGTGGTAGGAGGTTTGTAAACCTTTTGAGGAAGGAGGGGCGGGAGTTAAGAAGCTTGAATATTTTAACAAAGCATTGTTAGGAGATTAGTGGTAGAGAGGGACAAGATATGGAGGAGACTACTGGTAGAGAGGGGGTATGCATTTAGAATGGGGGCCGGGGTGGGGATTTATGCTCATGGTATAGGTTAGTGGAAGAAAATTTCTAAGGAATGGGTCGACTTCTTCCGGTTTATAGTGTTTCGATTGGATAAAGGCGATAGGATTAGTTTTTGGAATGATAGGTGGGGAAAGAATGGATCAATGCAGGAGCAGTTTCAATTTTTTTAACTGGTTGGGGTTGGCTCCATTTTCATCTATGGAGGAGGACATGATGTGATGAAAGGAAAACAAAAAAGGGATGTTTTGGTAAAATAACTACTCCATTTTGAAGGGTTGAGGGAGCGTGATCCAAATAGCTCATTTTTCATGGAAGAAAATATAGAAGGTTAAGACGCACCCAAAAGTGGAGTTCTTTGCTTGGACCATAACGACACGGACCATTTTGACATTTGAGGGTTTGCAAAAGAGAAGGTTTATACTGGTTAGTCATCGCTAGTCATGTAATGAGGTGGAGGATCATACCAATAACCTGATTTTACATTACAGGTTAACAAAAGGCCTATGGGAGGTTTTCATGTTGCTTAACCGGGTGGATTGGGTGATGTATGAGCTCTTTAGGGTAGTTTTAGAGGCTTGGAACACCCTACGGGATGGAAGGGGGATATCAAATTGTGGAAGTTGGTCCTACACTATATCTTTCGAATATATTGTGGGAAAGGAATATGAAATCTTTTGAAGGGTTTGAGATTGTGCCCTCTACAATTCGTTATATTATTTTGAACACCCTCCTCAGTTGGTATAAGGAGAATCATGTCGATTCTATTCCTAACTTTCTAGAGTTTTTACGGGATCTCCATAGAGGTATGTAGGAGAGGTAGTTGCTTAGTAGGGGTCTCTTTCGGTATGATTTTGTAATATGTTTGTATACTCCTTGTGTACAGCTCCCGCCGTCTTGGCGGTTGGTTTTATTGAGATTCGTTTATTAATAAAAAAATATACTATTAATCAAACATCTTTTTCACTCATAGAAAATCCCTTAAACTTTTTCTCTCTCTAGATTTTTTGACAAAATAATAATAATGAGTCAACTCTCTCCATATATATGATATTTCTCCATGTGTGGTAAACCACAAGAACCACGAGTGTGAATGGTGATCTCATCATGAATACCTCACAATCAAGTGTTTAAACATGAGAAGATATTATGATAACAATATCTTGCTTGGATTGGCAAAGAAAAAAACAAGATCTCTAAAAAAAGATCTATTTTATAGAACAAGATCGCGACCCACAAAGTAGTGTCACGGTCATGCCAAAAGTCTTCTCTGATGTGAGCAATACGCGAGGAGGGAAATCACACAGGAAATTTTGCAAAACTAGTAAAAAATTGTAAGAGCCAGTAACATGCAATGAGAATTTCCTTGTGCAAACTATATTTTTGTTGACGACCGCGTCCCAATGGATATTAGAATTGAAAGGGAAAAAAATTTATATAATTTTTTAACCATAATAAGGAAAACATGATATACTTACCTAATGTACCTTTTTTAAAAAAATTATATGAATATTTCATTCCATACTTATATCACAAGTACCAAGTCCATATCAAAGTACACGCACACAGATAAAATCATTTTGTGATGGGCCTATGGATTTGGGTTTCATTTGACATCGGGATTGCATACCATACACCAGTTATGATATGCTAGGCGTAGTGGAGGTCGTTATATTGGATCATGCGTTTAGAAGTGCCCCCTTCGTGATGAGAGAATGTTATTTGGACCGCAACCATTAATCGGGTTGGATATGGACCCATTAATGGTGTTAGTGTGCACTGATCGCCCTTATATTATGTGTATTGTGAGTACAAGAACTCACAATTAAATATTTCTAAAAAGCAAAGATATCAAAAGTGTAAAGAAAATGGCCTCAACATAAGAATTTACGCGGTTCGACAACTGCCTACACCAATAGAGGGTGTTCACAGTTCTTTATTAATTTCTCAGAAGTTCGAAATAACATGCCGCTTTGCCCCGAGGTGAGGGTTGTTTTTTATAACAATGAAAATTAGTTGAGTTGTACAACAAACTCACGTAGCTCCTTATTGGTCCATTGGTGATTCACATTTATCTCATCCGAGAATATACGTAACTAGTTGCGCCCCTAATTATCCACATGATCTGCCATGCGACACTAAATTTGACTAGGGCAACATGCTAGACCTACTCAAGCTGCCGAGAGTTGGGCCTTTATGGTTTAGTCACAATAATTTCCCCTAAAATTATTTGCCAAAAATTGGCCAAAGAATTTTGCAGACAAGTACATAATCGGATTTTCGTATATAGTCAATATATATATATATATATATATATATATATATATATATATATATATATATATATATATATACTTGTGTGATTGATGTGTATTTGTTTGAACATACGCACTTGTAACAACCCGTCCTTTTTGGAGACGATTAAATTCCATAATTAAATATAAATTGGCAATTTGGAGAATTTCTCGAAATAGTGATTTTTGGGATTTTCGAGGATTTAATGATTTTCGAAGGGTGTTATAAATTATTTTGGGACCATATAGGTCGAGATATTTTATTTATATGTCGCCACGGAGTATAGCGACAAAAGAAGTGAGATTTTGAGTAGAACACCGCATTTAATTATTTTGGGTTGGAATAGTGATTTGCGGTCAAGTACCTCGGATGAGAATTTCGACTGCGCCATAATTCTCGGAATGGTTGAGATAGTCGGAAAAGAGTGTCCGATTGTCGAAAATGAGTTTCGGGTAATTTTAGAGGTAAAAGTAACTCGTAATTGGGTAAACGAGTCGTTTTTGGGTTTAAAGGGTTAAAACCCTTTTCTCTATATATAAAGAGGAAGAGAGGGAGAAAAAGAGAAAGAAAAGAGAGAGAAGAGAGAGAGGAGGAAGAAAAGAAGAAAAAGGGGGAGATTCCGGCCGGCCTCCGCGGGATTCGGCTCGAGGACGTCGGATTGTATCCACGAGGCAAGTGTTTACTTGCTTTATTTGTTTTTTATGCATAAATATCTCATATCATTGTTGGTATAACAAACCCTAATGATTTTGGGTTGGGTATTCGTGGATAAAACGGGTTTTCGGGAGTTAAAACGAATAAACCCCTAAAATTGGTAAATTGGAGATTTTAGTAATTAACCAAATATATTGGGTGATTCTGGGTCCTGGGATGTTTAGGACCCGTATTATAGGTGTATTTATTGTTGGTGGAAGTTGTAGGCCGTTGGGTGAAGAGATGGAAGCTTGGGGAAAGCTTCCATGGCCGAACAGCTTCTCGGAGAAGAAGCTGCCCGACTTGATCGATCGATCGAGCCTCGGGGATCGATCGATCGAAGCCTTCGATCGATCGACGGTCACAGGTCGATCGATCGACCTCTGCTGAAAAGGAACAATTTCTTTAGGGTGATTCGGATGGGATAAATTCCATTCCATTTTGCTTTGAGGAAATTTAGGTGATAACCTAAGGGACCTTTTAGGACTTCAGGGTCCATAAATTAAGATAATTGAGGAGGGTAAAGTTAGGGTTTTAAGTATATGACCCTTAATCTATATTTTCGAGGAAAATAGAGTAATTGTAGAATTTGATGGATTAGGGTTCCCAACTTTAATTGGGGACTTCTAAATGATTATTTAGACTAGGTATAGTCTTGGGGTTTAAGGAAATGAAATCCTTAACCTATTAAGTTTAAAGTTGTTCGGGTGAGAGAAATCCTGAGGATATTTCTCGTAGGCTTATAAGCCTATATAATTATGCTTATAGAAGGCATAATTATATCGATTATCGTTAAGTATATCCTAAGAGATAATTAGGATAATTTGGGGGTATATATATATATACATACTTCACTTTGAGGAGAATAGTATCATTGGAGATATCCAATAAATCCTTAGAATAGGATTTAAAGTATATAGTGATTATTAAAGTAAGAAATACTTTGGATTTATAATCATGCTAATATCAATGCATGATTATGATTCTCGGAGGGAATCTTTGGGATTATTATCATCGTTAGATGCTATAGGCCACTAAGGCCATTTATATATATATTCTAGGAAGAATATATAGGATATGTATATACTGTGTGTTTTAGGTATATATATATATATATGATGATGGTAATGATTTTGAAAATACGTAAATGAATATTTTCAAAATGGAAAAATAAATGTTTTTCATAATTAATAAAATATGGATTACACACCTCTCTAAATCGCTATCATAAGGGAAGTTGCGTTCGTATGGTGAAGCCCCCTGGCTAATGATGCAGGGTGGATATAGTCCTAGGCCATGGGAGCGGTTATGGTTGTATATTTTTTCTGCGGGGGTAGGGAGATTCCGGGTGTGGTCTTGGCTACCACGCAGGCTCATGGACGCTTCCCGACGTGTTTCGATATAGGATCCCAGGTTGTTGGAGGCCCTGGAAGATGATAGCCATTTAGGGGCGCGCACAGTGGAGAAATCCGGACGTGCGGTCTTAGAACGCGTTTATTAAAGCAGTTCATAATAATGGATTTGCTTTAATTACATTTCCTGGATATAGGAAGGGAAATGGGTTATATATAAATTGGCTTCGGTAACACTTCCCGGATGGAAGAAGGGATGTGGAAGCATATGTTTTGATCAAAGCATTTTTATGATAATGAAAATGTCTTTGAATACATTTCCTGAGTATAAAAAGGGAAATGGGATATTTTGATAAGGAAAAGCATTTTATGTTAATAAAACTGGCTTTTAAAAGGTATATGATTTATTAAAGAAATTCATGATAATGAATTGGCTTTTATAAATACATTTCCTGGATATGAGAAGGGAAATGGAAGTTTTGAAATAAAAAGGATAAGTATTTATAAATACTTTATATATCAAGTAATCCTCAGTCCGGGAGATATTTATATTATCCGGAAGTATATTGTAGATGTATGTATATGTATAAATTGGGTGCCAAGGGTCTAATGAATCCCGACGATCGACCGTGCCGCATAGTAGTGTATCGGGGGGGTTCCTTGTTTGGATTTCGCTTCGCGAGACACCCCACGCACGAATATGGCACTGTGTTGAGACTGGGGAGAAGTTTAATCCTTAGTTCTCTTATATCATTAAATGTTTATGGTATATATATATTATATATCTTTCTGTACTGAGGGACTGGCGGATCTCAAAGATCGACCTTGCTGCATAGTAGTGTATCGGGGGGGTTCCTTGTTTGGATTTCGCTTCGCGAGACACCCCACGCACGAACATGGCATAGCGCCGAGATTAAAGTGAAGTTAGCCCTTAGTACATCTATTTGACTATCTAGGTTAGATAGTGGTTGTGTATTAGACTAGTTTAGCAGGGTAGCTTGACTAGGATGTTTTTCGGGATGCGCTAGGTGTGCACTGTTAGAGGAGAGATGAGGGGTATCTCATGAGAGTGCGATACCAATTTAAATATGAGATAAAACTATTTTTCTAAAAATAAAGCATTTATGCACTTGCAAAATATTTTCAAAACATTCGGGCCCTGACCCGTTTGTCTACTTTTCCTTTCTTGCTATATTATATATATACATAGGTGTCCAGACACAGGGCCGCCTGGATGGAAACTCTTTCGAGTCAGACGTCTGCTGCAGCAGCTGTGGATGCTTGCAGGTTATCGGTAGACGTTTCTTTCCTTGTACTCTAGATAGGAGTTATTGTATAAACACTCAAGCCAATGGCTCAATTGCATTTATTTATTCTTTCAGTACATCATTCGATATGGTTGTATTATTTGGACCGAGTGTTCGGTTATTTTAGTTCCTTTCTTTTCCATTTCAGTTCATTACGCATTTAATTGTGAATGTTTTTAATTTATTCGTTAAAAAGAGTAGTTAAGTAAAAGTTTTTAACGGACACCTAATAGGATATTAGTAATTAAATGGATTTTCGACAGTGATGCTAAGGATGATCCATATGTGACTCCTGTTTTAATTTAATATTGGAGTGATCGCCCGGTATCTTATTAGGCGGGTTGTTACAGATGGTATCAGAGCATCAGGTTCTAGTGTCTTTAGGAATCTGTGCGGACGTACTACGCTTTCAGCGTTGCTCTCGATTTGTATAGAGCCCCAGGATTAGGATTGTTGATATCTCTTGTGAGATTTCGTTCTCCTGCCATATTATGAGATTATAGAAATCTTTTGCGCGCTCGTTTGAGAATCGTGTGCGGAGCTTGGATGGCAGCAGGAGGTGAGGCTTAGCTGGTGCAGCTGGCAGAAGGTTGGGATGAGTACCTTAGTAGAGGTCACTCTCTCTATGGTAATTGTTAAGAATTATGTCAATGACTACTAAAGCATAGTAGTTACGAGTACCATAGTGCCTCCGTAATAGAGTGTGGTACTAAAGTTGGATTACCCCGTGGAGATAAGGATTCCAAAGGGATCTTACGGATAGTTCTAACCGTGAGTCCCCATGAATCAGCAGGATGAGAAGAATGCAGCTTTGGGAATTATTCGCCTAAGGTTCAGCAGAGGTATATGGTGTTAATATTTGGCGTGACTAGATATAGTCGCAGTATTAGTTATCCCTAGACTCGTGTGTGTATTTTGAGTTGTGGCGGTCTCGATAACATTTTAATGTATGACTATGTGTTTTCCGCAATAGCGGAATTTTATTTCCCTTCATTCTCCATAGAGGGGGGTGATTATATTTTGTATATATACGTATATGGTATATGGTGTAACGGAGCGATAGCTGGCTAATGATGGCAAGTCTATCGTGTCCGCAATTCCTGGAGGGAACATATTGTTATTGTGGTGTCTCACCTTTATACAGGTTGAGTGCACCTTTGTTATATTGGACTTATGGAACCTCGATGAGCAGAGGCTTCCTTATTTTGGATGGTATATGTGGCAACCTTATAGATATAATTTAAGGCCCACATAATCGTTGTTGAGCGGTAAGGTTTAGCTCAGTATTAGCTTGCGCAAGGACTTAGGAATGAGTGCGAGCGCAGGGTGGTATGACTCTTAGTTAGAGATAGGAGTTCAGATCACCTTTTGTTGGATTAGGGGATGGGGTTATCCCGGTTGCATGTTGAAATGACTGAACTCCACAACCAACGAAGTCAAGGGTTAATGTGTGGAGGGGTTCCTTGTTTGGATTTCGCTTTGCGAGACACTCCACACATGACTCTTAACGGCGTCGGGAGTGGGGAGCTATTATGGGATGCAAGGATGTTGATCTTGTGGAAAGGTCTTATAGTGTGGATGAACCACTATAGGCTATGAGCCACATAATGTTAATATGCTTATGGAAGTATTGTGCTATGGAAAAGCACTAAAGTGGTCCCTTCGCCACAAATGGGTGGGTGAGGTTGGACTTAGAGAAATTTATTTGAGGACAATAGTCAGGCCTTAATGAAAAGGCAAGTTTTGAGGAGCTACATTTTGGGTATTATGTTCGTGACACTTTCTACAGAAAGTGGGCACTTGATTAGTTAGGTTTCCTTCTGTATGGGCGGAAGGATAAGATAGTAGGAATGCGTTCATAGGCTAGCCTAGTAGGATTTAGGACGTCCCGCTTCTGTGCCTTGGGTCGTTATATCTCGATGACCGACTACGCGAGGGAGTAGTGTAACGGGAGGGTTCCTTGTTTGGATTTCGCCTTGGCGAGACGTCCCACGCATGAAACCAAGCACTTGTCGGGAGTTGGGAGAGGCCTTGGGCACTAGGGACATACTTAGGACTATATTAGTTTCGAATAGGTAGGGTAACGCATAGATCGTAGCATTTTTAGGATATAGGTTCACTAGTATTAGCAGCGCCGAGGTTAGGAATATTGAAATGCGCGGGTTCGGAGGACCCATAGATGAGTATTACACCGAGGAAAGGAGATCTATTAGGAGAGAGTGATACGTGTCAGACGTTCATAATGTATGTGCTGATATGCACAAGTTAGAAAGGTGGATGGGCACCTTGGTAAGGTAGGTTGATGTACCGCCTAGCTAAGATAGGAGTAGTACACAAGATTGAAATCCATGCCAAGAGGCATTTTAGAGGATGGGTATTAAGTGACGTATTGGAGTTACCTTATGATTGCGGTAGCCGCACAGTGTATGGTTCGGAACCATTAGGTTAGTATTTTTCCTTGAGGTTTTAGGATTTGTAGTAATCCTCGTTAGAGGGTGTAGGTTACATCTGAATTTCGAGGACGAAATTCCGTTATAAGGGGGGGAGTGTAACAACCCGTCCTTTTTGGAGACGATTAAATTCCATAATTAAATATAAATTGGCAATTTGGAGAATTTCTCGAAATAGTGATTTTTGGGATTTTCGAGGATTTAATGATTTTCGAAGGGTGTTATAAATTATTTTGGGACCATATAGGTCGAGATATTTTATTTATATGTCGCCACGGAGTATAGCGACAAAAGAAGTGAGATTTTGAGTAGAACACCGCATTTAATTATTTTGGGTTGGAATAGTGATTTGCGGTCAAGTACCTCGGATGGGAATTTCGACTGCGCCATAATTCTCGGAATGGTCGAGATAGTCGGAAAAGAGTGTCCGATTGTCGAAAATGAGTTTCGGGTAATTTTAGAGGTAAAAGTAACTCGTAATTGGGTAAACGAGTCATTTTTGGGTTTAAATGGTTAAAACCCTTTTCTCTATATATAAAGAGGAAGAGAGGGAGAAAAAGAGAAAGAAAAGCGAGAGAAGAGAGAGAGGAGGAAGAAAAGAAGAAAAAGGGGGAGATTCCGACCGGCCTCCGTGGGATTCGGCTCGAGGACGTCGGATTGTATCCACGAGGCAAGTGTTTACTTGCTTTATTTGTTTTTTATGCATAAATATCTCATATCATTGTTGGTATAACAAACCCTAATGATTTTGGGTTGGGTATTCGTGGATAAAACGGGTTTTCGGGAGTTAAAACGAATAAACCCCTAAAATTGGTAAATTGGAGATTTTAGTAATTAACCAAATATATTGGGTGATTCCGGGTCCTGGGATGTTTAGGACCCGTATTATAGGTGTATTTATTGTTGGTGGAAGTTGTAGGCCGTTGGGTGAAGAGATGGAAGCTTGGGGAAAGCTTCCATGGCCGAACAGCTTCTCGGAGAAGAAGCTGCCCGACTTGATCGATCGATCGAGCCTCGGGGATCGATCGATCGAAGCCTTCGATCGATCGACGGTCACAGGTCGATCGATCGACCTCTGCTGAAAAGGAACAATTTCTTTAGGGTGATTCGGATGGGATAAATTCCATTCCATTTTGCTTTGAGGAAATTTAGGTGATAACCTAAGGGACCTTTTAGGACTTCAGGGTCCATAAATTAAGATAATTGAGGAGGGTAAAGTTAGGGTTTTAAGTATATGACCCTTAATCTATATTTTCGAGGAAAATAGAGTAATTGTAGAATTTGATGGATTAGGGTTCCCAACTTTAATTGGGGACTTCAAAATGATTATTTAGACTAGGTATAGTCTTGGGGTTTAAGGAAATGAAATCCTTAACCTATTAAGTTTAAAGTTGTTCGGGTGAGAGAAATCCTGAGGATATTTCTCGTAGGCTTATAAGCCTATATAATTATGCTTATATAAGGCATAATTATATCGATTATCGTTAAGTATATCCTAAGAGATAATTAGGATAATTTGGGGGTATATATATATATACATACTTCACTTTGAGGAGAATAGTATCATTGGAGATATCCAATAAATCCTTAGAATAAGATTTAAAGTATATAGTGATTTTTAAAGTAAGAAATACTTTGGATTTAGAATCATGCTAATATCAATGCATGATTATGATTCTCGGAGGGAATCTTTGGGATTATTATCATCATTAGATGCTATAGGCCACTAAGGCCGTTTATATATATATTCTAGGAAGAATATATAGGATATGTATATACTGTGTGTTTTAGGTATATATATATATATGATGATGGTAATGATTTTGAAAATACATAAATGAATATTTTCAAAATGGAAAAATAAATGTTTTTCATAATTAATAAAATATGGATTACACACCTCTCTAAATCGCTATCATAAGGGAAGTTGCGTTCGTATGGTGAAGCCCCCTGGCTAATGATGCAGGGTAGATATAGTCCTAGGCCATGGGAGCGCTTATGGTTGTATATTTTTTCTGCGGGGGTAGGGAGATTCCGGGTGTGGTCTTGGCTACCACGCAGGCTCATGGCCGCTTCCCGACGTGTTTCGATATAGGATCCCAGGTTGTCTTGGAGGCCCTGGAAGATGATAGCCATTTAGGGGCGCGCACAGTGGAGAAATCCGGACGTGCGGTCTTAGAACGCGTTTATTAAAGCAGTTCATAATAATGGATTTGCTTTAATTACATTTCCTGGATATAGGAAGGGAAATGGGTTATATATAAATTGGCTTCGGTAACACTTCCCGGATGGAAGAAGGGATGTGGAAGCATATGTTTTGATCAAAGCATTTTTATGATAATGAAAATGTCTTTGAATACATTTCCTGAGTATAAAAAGGGAAATGGGATATTTTGATAAGGAAAAGCATTTTATGTTAATAAAACTGGCTTTTAAAAGGTATATGATTTATTAAAGAAATTCATGATAATGAATTGGCTTTTATAAATACATTTCCTGGATATGAGAAGGGAAATGGAAGTTTTGAAATAAAAAGGATAAGTATTTATAAATACTTTATATATCAAGTAATCCTCAGTCCGGGAGATATTTATATTATCCGGAAGTATATTGTAGATGTATGTATATGTATAAATTGGGTGCCGAGGGTCTAATGAATCCCGACGATCGACCGTGCCGCATAGTAGTGTATCGGGGGGGTTCCTTGTTTGGATTTCGCTTCGCGAGACACCCCACGCACGAATATGGCACTGTGTTGAGACTGGGGAGAAGTTTAATCCTTAGTTCTCTTATATCATTAAATGTTTATGGTATATATATATTATATATCTTTCTGTACTGAGGAACTGGCGGATCTCAAAGATCGACCTTGCTGCATAGTAGTGTATCGGGGGGTTCCTTGTTTGGATTTCGCTTCGCGAGACACCCCACGCACGAACATGGCATAGCGTCGAGATTAAAGTGAAGTTAGCCCTTAGTACATCTATTTGACTATCTAGGTTAGATAGTGGTTGTGTATTAGACTAGTTTAGCATGGTAGCTTGACTAGGATGTTTTTCGGGATGCGCTAGGTGTGCACTGTTAGAGGAGAGGTGAGGGGTATCTCATGAGAGTGCGATACCAATTTAAATATGAGATAAAACAATTTTTCTAAAAATAAAGCATTTATGCACTTGCAAAATATTTTCAAAACATTCGGGCCCTGACCCGTTTGTCTACTTTTCCTTTCTTGCTATATTATATATATACATAGGTGTCCAGACACAGGGACGCCTGGATGGAAACTCTTTCGAGTCAGACGTCTGCTGCAGCAGCTGTGGATGCTTGCAGGTTATCGGTAGACGTTTCTTTCCTTGTACTCTAGATAGGAGTTATTGTATAAACACTCGAGCCAATGGCTCAATTGCATTTATTTATTCTTTCAGTACATCATTCGATATGGTTGTATTATTTGGACCGAGTGTTCGGTTATTTTAGTTCCTTTCTTTTCCATTTCAGTTCATTACACATTTAATTGTGAATGTTTTTAATTTATTCGTTAAAAAGAGTAGTTAAGTAAAAGTTTTTAACGTCCACCTAATAGGATATTAGTAATTAAATGGATTTTCGACAGTGATGCTAAGGATGATCCATATGTGACTCCTGTTTTAATTTAATATTGGAGTGATCGCCCGGTATCTTATTAGGCGGGTTGTTACAGCACTCAGTATTTCTATCATTAGTAGGTTACGTGTAGTGGTGAGTCCACCCTCGCATTGACCAGTAGGTGTTGGATTGATTCCCAAATCATAGTACTATTGCATGGCCACTACCCATGTGTGAGGTTGTGTGTTTATTTGGAGACTGATTGGGTGCAATGTGGTATGTTTATAACCCCCAAACGTATGTTTATGACCGCCTCCGTTTGTTTGTGTTTACGTTTAGGTTCGGTGGAATGATTTCGACCCGGTGGCTCAGTGTGATGCACGATATGCCTGGAGCTTGATAGCAGACGAGGGATGCATCCACGAGGTCCCGACTCTTGGGATGCAGTTATACGTATTTAGCGAGTGATATGTATGTATCTATTACGTGTATATACTTTTATAGCATGGGTATAGCCATGTTATTATATTATGTGTATATTTCCTTATAACACGTGTGTCGTTATGTTATTATTTATGAACGTATACCTAATGAAGGTAGTATATACTTAGGTAATGATTATCAGTGGAAAGGTATTTGATAGTGGTTATTGTCCTAGTTAGACTAGGTAGTATAATTAGGATAATAGAAATGAATGTGTTAGGTGCGCACTATAGATAAAAGGTGAGAATAAATCTCATCTAAGTGAAATAGGTGAATTAATTATGAGAGTAATACATTCTCTATTTTTAATTAAATCTCTTAAATACTTGAAAAATATTTTCAAATGTATTGCCCCGACCTAGATTTATGGGCTACCCGACAAGGTCTGACCCGAGTGTTAGGTGTGAAGTGCAATAGAACAACCTATATAATGTTGCTAATTCAATTTTAATTTTAATTATGTTTTAGTTGTTAGCATGCTATTTTATTTTCAATATAAACTATGTGAGGGACCAATAAGGAGCACCCCAAAGTCCAAGTAAATAGAGCTACTAATGTAAAGATAAATAAAATATATTTACCCGTAAAACGCCCTCAAAATACGAAATCGTTCCCAACCTGTCGTAACAAAGTGGGGATGTGAGGTTATGCCCATTGGGATTTATACAAACATTATAGAGACGAATGGCAGAAAGGAATACTCACATTCTAAAACCACATGAATGAAAAAATATGTATATATCAACATAGGTATACCTTTGAAAATGCATATGCCAATGCATTAACCGTTTTGCATTCGAAAAATCTTACTGATCAAGATTAATTTACCTTAATCTAGTAATGAATTGCTTTGTTAATACTTAGCCTTTTCAACTTGCTTAACATACCCAGTTCAACAATTCAAACCATTACACTTTATTTGATTCGAACCCATTCCTTTACCGGAATTTAACCCATCATTTTCATTTGAAAGTACTTTAGTATTTTCATTGATTTATACAACCATTTCAACGCACACATTCATCGAGTTAGAAAATACTTCTTTAATTTTCGAAAATCCTTTTTACAACACATTCTTGTGTTAAATATGGGTTTCACCATTTAAGTTGCTTAGCCACCCATTTATCCACTTTCTTTAACCTCTTTCCTTCTCTTATGGAAATTATTATATTTACGCATTAACTTGTTGTGACACCCAGCCTAATTAAATACCGGGTGATCGGTCATATATCCAATTAAAACAGGTTTCTCATCTGGTTCATTCTTAGCATCACTGTAGAAAACTTTTTAAAACATTACTAACCACCTAGTATTCAAAAAGCCGATGTCAAAATTTTTATCTTTTTATTTAACAATCGACAAAAAAACATTATTACATAAATACATCCCATGCAATAGTAATATAAATCCATCCACAATATAAAAGACTGGAATGAAATAATACCGAATAGACCATCGGTTACAAAATCCAATATAAAGTCCAACCTCAATAAAAGTCTGAATACAAGGTCTGACTGTCATAAATGAAATAACTGTGGGTAACATGCCTGAATAAAGTACTGCCCTGCACCCTACAGTTGGAGTGAAGTAACTGAATCGTCTAATTCCAAATACTGCAAGCATCCAAAAGTGCTGTAGCTACGCATCCCTATAATAGATCATCCTGCTTGGCGTCCCTGTGGCTGGACACCTAAAAGGTTTTCGAAAAAGGTTTTGCAAGTACGGGTCACAGCCCAAGTAAAAATCATTTAAAAATATCTAGCAAGTAATTAAATAACAGTTTAAATGAACAGTTATTAGATACACATGTTAGGTTGCGAACACTCCCTTCAGTTCCTCATCTCTCATCTATAATGCGCACCTAACGTTTGCTACTCAACCCCACCTAGTCAATTCTAGCCAATCTAATTTTGGCAGTCATTATATAATAATCCAGATCAATATAGCTCTTCCGTACCACCCATACAGTACGCTATCGAATACCCTTAATAATTAACATCTCTCTTATGTTATTATTAAACCCCAGTTACCCTTTCTACGTAGGTTATTATTCAAACTTTACCATTTAAGTTTCTCTACTTAAACTTTATTGTAGATATTCACTAACTATCTTCCTACTATTCACACATTAGTAGCTTCATCATTATATAGATATACCCTATCAAAGCTCCCTATTAATTACTCTTTAGTAGATTAATCGTTCTTTGGATACATACTATCTCGTCTATCTTCTAGCACACATAAGTAGATTATTCGTGTTGTATATATATTTTACACACCATATATAATATAAGTACACACTCTGCTATTATATCCCTGTATCACACATTAAGGGCTATTGGTTCGTAATGTTACACTGACCCCAATAGTTATTCTATATGTATTGGTTCAGAATGTTACCATGACCCCAATATTCAGATTACTTTTAGTTTCGATACACACAACTAACTAGTTTGAAATCATAAGTCTGCTACCCATAACTCATAGCGTCCACCAGTATTTCCATGCAAATACATTTATTAAATATATATCCATTTCTCTTTAATATGGGCAAGGCTTTTCAAATTTTAGGATTAAGTGTTCAGATACTTAAGTCAAATAAGATTTCACTATCTTTCTTGTCCATTAATTTTACACAGTAGATAACATAACAATTATATATATATATATATATATATATATAACACGGCACCTCCAAGACCCAGCTGTGGTGCATACTGTAAAACATATCAAAGGTATATATATTTATCATCCGTTATATCTATACTAGCACGGCACCCCTAAGCACAGCTTCGGTGCATGCATACTCTGCTATCATATCCGGGTACATCTCTCATTGTACAAGGGACTATTGGTTCGTCTTCTCTCGCGAACCATATATATCAAATCATACATATTGGAGGCGAACATAGTTCACATATCCATGGGTCACGCACATACCTACGCTCCCACAATCAGCAGACTTATCGACTCACAAATAAGCCCTTCACAGTCCTATGTTCTTGAGGTACCAAATATAAAATCCCCCTAAAGGCAACACATGATAAGATTGTCCTCTTTCAAACGCCAACCTCCCGTGATAGCAAGTATGGTAGGTATGTCATACACATAATAAACAATAATATAGGTACACATTCCATCTATATAAATAAAACATCAGCGAGGTATTCACACAATCATATAAAAATGATAGGTATTCACTCCACCTATGTATATATAATAATAATAGGGAATACACACATCCCATATCACAAGCCTCATACATAGCATTTTTATATCCCGAATATTCTACGTATTCCATAATTTATAACTTCGTTTATTACAGTACATTCCCGAGTATTTCTCACAACTCGAAGGGTATCCTTTATTCCACATATAATATCAGAAGGTAAACTCTCTACCCCCTAATGGTCTAAGTCCTAGTTCCTCTAGAATTCTCTTAACTCAAATTATCCTTCAATTTAGATTTTTCCTCTCTATTAATCCAAATTAATTTAGCCCTTAAACTTCTCTCGTAGTCCCCGCCTAAAACGCAAAATAGGCCTACTAGTGTTTCAATATAATTGCCCTATATTAGAAATTAAATCCCACAAATTAATTCCAAATGATTTCCAAACGTCCTAAACAAAAAGGAAATTATTGGCCAAAACTGGGCAACCGAATCGATTAGGAAATTTTCTGGCAGATTAAACACCCTGTAGTAAAATATCGATTACTCCCTTTACAGAACTCCGATTGACCTGATTCAAAGATCATTTGAAAGATAAGACATATATATTTATAATAATGTACGGATATCACTGTAATTCTAAGTACAATTTAAATGGAATATGTTTAAAGTTACGTAAAAAATTTTGGCAGTTACTATGCTGGCAGATCAAACACCCTATAGTAAAACATCGATTTCTCCCTCTACGGAACTCCTAATCAACTGATTCAAATCTCATTAGAAATAAAAGAAAAAGAACTTTCCAAACATGTATGGATCTCACTTTAATTCTAAGTAAAATTAAAATGGCATACGTTTAAATTTACATTAATAATTCTGGGAGATTGACATCTTGTGTTCATTAATTAAACCCTAAGTCATTCAAGATTCATATTCTTCAATCAATAACCCATCAAGATTCAATATTAATCATAAAATATATTCTAATATCAGTTTATCTTCGTATAGAGATAAATTTCTAATGAAAATTTACATGAAAACATCAAAGATTCAACCCAAGAATCAAATTCTCCTTTAATTAACATAAAACCCAAATTTTCTCATGTTCATCAACTTTATAAATCAAGAACTCAGATTTCGCTCTTATTAATCAACCCAAACCCACTAATTTCATATTATCATCATTAAGGAATATCTCTACATGCATTCCCACTTTAGTTTATGAATTAAACCCTCCCAAATTCATATAAAACTTCCAAAAGCATGAAATCAAACCCTATCCCACATGGGGATTATAACATGATTGATATAAATTGCCATTTAAATACTTGCCTCTCAATAGCAGGTCTGAAATTCATTGACAAGATGGTGTGGTAGTTCTCCCCTCGCTCCGTTCTCGATTTCATTGTGTTCGGGGCGAAAAACTGGGTAGGAAGCTTAGTTCTCCTCTCCTCTTCCTCTCCTATAGCTTCTATCCCTTTTGATTTATGTTATCCCTATCCCCTATCTCCAATGGGAAGATATACACTTACAATTTTCGGAGTTTTCTAAATCCCAAACTCCCGAATGACCGACATGCCCTTAAACGATGTCGGGATGGTCTAAAATCATCCCGGGACCCAAACTATACACCCGAGTACACTATTTCGACCCTTACGGAACCAACCGTGACCTCAAAATCACCATTCGAGTCACTTTATAAAATCCTCTTATTTTACCTCCAAATACGCCAAGTGTAAAATTAAATTTAGAGTGAATTAATTTAATCTGAATCATCAAATTAAATAATTTCTCCTAATTAAATAAATTCTTAGGTCATTAATTTAATTAATTTCTATTTTCTCCAAAAATATGGGTCGTTACACTTGTCCATTTCACCTTTACAAAACATTTATTGCATTAATTCAAGTTAGGTTTTATTAATACATTTATCACACAACCCATTTCTTGATATGTGCCACATCTTATTTAACTTTTTTCTAAATCTTCATGTACCTCATATTTACACGGGCCCCACAATGACGGCTATGTGCAACATATGCTCTGGTTAGTGGTTTTGGACTTTTCATTCAAGGGCCCCGGATCCTTCTTTCTTTACCCCAGTGTCATCCGAGTACCTTTAATGTGTTTTAACACTTGACAAATATCCACATTATTTCCTTTCCTTTTTACCCAGCCGAAGCCAAAACTCGGGACTTTACCGCCCTAATTTGTGTTACACTTGAAAATTTATCATTTTGTGTCCTTTATACTTTAACCATGGTTTTTATTCCGAAAATCATATTCATTCACGAAAAGTTTGTGTAACACCCTTTCCAACATTTTTATTTCATAAAAATGTTCCACTTCAAGTAAAATTATCATTTTACCCCTTTTTAAAAAAAAATCACACTTTACACCTTTTCACAAGTGTTAATTTCACCCAAAAAATACTATTAAGTTGTACACACCAACTTCTTAAGTGTCTTAACCATTTAACACATTTTACACTTGGAGTAATTTTTTACTTGATTGGAAGCATCTTTCATACCTTTGGTTCCTTTTAATTCCGTAAGTGTTAATATTTCACAACATTAGGAAGTTACACTCACTAACCATTTCATGTTTGCCCATTAACACTTAATTTACTTTTTTATCAACTTTCATATTTCTTTGCTTCTTTGTTCAAGAAATACGTTCACACTTAAGACTAATTCTATAAGAGAATTTTCCTTTCTTTTATTTAACATGTAATTGTTTAACTTCATACACAATATATCTTTTAGTCCCACTTACACGTACTTTGAAGACTAAAATTCCAAGTTTTATTATTTCTAGTTTAAACCCAACAAAATCTTCTTTAAACTTGTTTATACGTTCTATGTCAAAATACTACAAGTTTATATGCATAAGAAGATGGATTTTAAACCCCAAAATCCTACAACATGGTTTAAATATATTTTTCACCAATTATTTGCATAATAATGATTTATTTCCAAATATTTTATTCCATAAAATATTTAACACCACTATTTCTAGAACTGCCCATTTCTACAAAATATACTCTCTTTCAATATTCCAAACCTTGAAATATTTACTTATTCTTTATTTTCAATAAAATATCATTTTTCAAAAAAATCACATTTATTATTAACATTTTATTCCATAAAATGTTTTTCATCAAAATCACAAGAAAATACCATTTTCATAGAAACATTAACTTTTAATATTTTAAAACCTTGGACTAATTATCTATTCTTTATTTTTAACAAAATAACAAATTTTCTCAATATTTTTATTCTATAAAAATGTTTATTATTTTCTTAGATAACAAATAAACCATTAAACTAAATGCACCCTACTCAAATAGTCTAAATACAAAACTAAATGCAAAAATATCATTCTTACACTAAGAGTAAGGGTTACCCACCTCTAATGGCTCTAATGGTGGTGTTGTTGTAGAAGGAACAACCCCCACCACCAAAGGTGGCCTCAAAGGGGTTTCCAAAAGCTCCTCCAAAATCTCCATTGAACTCCCTTTTACTCCATTAAAACCCACTACATCATCTTTAAGAAAATCTCCATCTTTATTTTTCGAAAACCCCCAACAACAATATATAATCATGGATGTAGGATTTTTCTCATAGCTGAACCACATTAGATCCATTGTCAGACTAAGATTAAGTCTATACTAATTTTAGATATCAACAATGAGGAATAATAGTTGCAAAGAACCAAGTATACACATTTTATAAGGTAAAATGGTGGGAAGTTCAATAAATATTACGTGTCATAATCATGCAAAAGAGATACATGCCATCCATTAAATTACTCTGATCTAGTGGACCCTTGGTGTGATGCGTTAATAATCTACAGACGAGCTCAGTCCATACCTAAATCATCGTGGGTGTCTGTCGACCATTATGTGGATAGCCTAGAGTAAAGACTAAAGGTAGATTATAGTGATCTTTAATGACCTCACAAGACATATCCATCTCAAATGGGACCAGTTTTTAACTAGTTATTTATTAACTGGAGGAATTTATGAGTTTATTGTCTATGAATGTTATATTAAAAAAATCACCTCATCATTATCTAGTAAAAGCTTAGGGTTTTGTGTTGTTGTGCTATTATATATGATCGAGTTATACTCTCCCTCAACATTAGAGTATATTATGATTATCTTTGAAGACCATTCATCACCTTCATGTTAACATTTTTTATGAATGATATTAAAAAAGTGGATGTACAAATGCCATAATATTTTGATAAATTATAATTCCTAAATGAATGTTGTGGTCCTACAATGATAAGAAAATATTCTCTTTACGTGATGACGAGTTAATGCAATTTATGATTCAAGTATTGATTAAATACATGAATTTATTGTTTACTCTTGGTTCATATAAATGTATTTTACTTTTTGATAGTAAAATACAGTGACAGTTGAGCATAATGTCACACTGATGTTGATTTTCAAAGTTTTTTTATGGAAAAGGTTGTGATAATTTAATGTTATATGCAAAATTCGTACATATATTAGTTTATAGAAAATACAAATTCCTTTTTAATACTTTGTGAATGATTGGCAAAAGTATCTTATTTTATCCTTTTTTTCATTTTTATATAATTTGTTATTCATTTATTGGGTGCATTATTGTTCTTCAGCATTATTTCACAAGGATTATTATTATGCTCTTCAATATAATAAGTGTTTGGTAGAGAGCAATATAAGGTAAGAGAATTGGTCCATGTAATATTGATAAAAGTATTTTCTATATAGTTCACTACAAATTCAATTTGTTATAAGCTTTGATTTTTATATGTTGCCCCGTTCATGCTTAATTTATTTCTCCCAATACAAATGGTGGACCTAAAAATCATGACTTCGGATCATCTTTATCACTAGTATTAAATTTATATAGTATTTAGAATATTTTTTAAAATTTATCTACAAAGCATTATATCACTGTTATTAGGGCAATAGGGTAAGTAATTGTCTTAGTTATGGATATATTATTTAATAAAATTAGTTTTTTGTTTGTTTTAGTGTGAACCTATGACCATAGTGCTTCCATTATTTTATATATTGCTAATATCTTTTCATAAGAACCTAAACTATTATAATTTAAATTTAAATAGACTGAATTTAGTTGTTAGTTTATGTTAAAATTTCTCGTATATATGAAACTGTTGAATTTATAGGTTAACATGCATTTGCGATCGACAAAACTTTAGTTCAAGAAATTTGCGATAAAAATGCGACCAAAAGTGTCCATACGTATTTTATGTGTCATGTGACACAAAATTCCTAATTAAGCGACGATCGTATCCATTTCCAAAAATCTTCCTCAAATGCCCCTCCCCCCCCCCCCCCCGATGTGTGTTTGTGCGTGTTTTGTTAGTATATTAGTATTATATATATATATATATATATATATACTAGTATATGCCCGTGCCTGAAGGCACGACGAAAATTTTTCAAAATACTTAATCGCAAAAAAGCAAAAGGCTTCAAAGTAGGTAATCACAAAACGGAGAAAAAAAATCAATGTAAACAATTGCAAAATGGCGAAAATTCCATTCCCCAACAAAACATAGTGCAATCTAATGTATTGAATGTGTAAACAATTTGCGTTAATTTAACACAAATATGAAAACAATTCAGAAAATTTAGGTAAAATTTCCTTTATTTATAAGACTATCCACCCTGTTAAGGAAAAAAAATAGTCCACAATACAGATAAAAAAAGTCTATCTTAGACCTCGCATAAACACCATAGACATCAAATACAAATTTAAACATCGCACAAACAAAATCATCAATTCAATGCAATTCATAAAATATACAATATTAATCAACCCAATTCACATTGTATCTGAAATAAATAAAATGTCAATTTAAAAAAAAATGGACATAATCTCCTTTGTTTATTGTACTATCCACCCTTTTTTAAGGGACAACGGCACTTCCAACAATATTCAAAGAGCCCAAGAAAAAATTCACAAAAATAATAGTTCAAAAGATGAAATCAATTAACTGCTTGTTGAAAATGTTCCAAGGAAACTCCAAGCACTCATAATATCGGCATAGTCGACATCTCACGTTTCTACCCGGCATTGCCATGATGTGGCGGTTGTAGTGTCTGCAATCACGCAAGTTTAACATGAAACAATGTTTTAATTCAAGGAAATACCTTATTATACACTATTTAAGATGCGCACAATAAATTACTCACCCTTGAGTAGCTTCATTAGTTTCATTTATCAATCGAAGAAGCTCTCCATTATGCTCCTGGATTAGACTCTGAACCTGCAATATTTGCAAATTTGATTACACCATTGAACGCAATATTTGGAACTCAAATGTGAATAATGGAAAAAAGTCAATAAAACATCTTATGATGAGTCATAGCATTTAAAATTTGATTAAAAACAAACACAAACCATTGAACAATTTCATCGCCTCTATGAAATGACACCATTCTTGAGCCCTGGTGTGGTGAGGACTCGAGACTCTGTAGTGCATAAAATTTCCTTCTCTGTGTAGCTGATGAACTCTAGAGTGCTTATTAATCAAATCCTTGAGACGACGCTCTTCTAGGTATTCAAACTGGTCCTCTTTAGTTCCCCTACCGAGGCTCTCACCAGAGGTGTCTCTGGTGATGGTGAATAACCCACCAGCTTGAGATTCCCATACATACTGCTCATCATCATTGTTCTTTGTGGTGACAATGACCTTCTCGGAAACCAAATAGGCTGAGTAGAAACCAACACAAAACTGCCCAATCATGCTAACATCAGCACCAACTGCAAGGGCTTCCATGAAATCCTTAGTCCCAGACCTTGCAATGGTACCCAAATTGTTGACCAAATCTGAAATTTGGAATAACACAATTACTCTTATAAGCATGTCTAAGCAGTAATATGTACTATACACTGATGACTGCTGAGAATTACAACTTACCAACCTTTATCATGCCAACACCACTGTCAACAATAGTCAAGGTGGTATTGGTCTTGGCAGGAATAATGTGGATGAAGAATTCTGGCTGTCCATCAAGCTCTCAAAATGGATTTTTTCCAAGGCCTGAAGATAGGTAGCCAATTAAAAACATGAGCATAGTAACCTTCATTATCTAAACATAGTATGGAATAATGAGCAGACTTACTGCTGCTCTTTATTGAAGGAACTTTCACTGCTGCAATCCATGCCTTTTTTTAGGGCTGCTACCTCATGGAACAATGAGGAGACCTACTGCAATCCATGCCCTCTTAAATGTGCAATCATTTTCGTCCGGTGGCCGCTCAGGTAGCACCGGTATTTATCTCAACTTGGAACACTGGTGCTTCTACGACCTCTTACCCGTGTGCTCGTATCCACAACAAAGTCATCTGGCCTAGCAACGACAGCTCCCATAGCAGCAGGTAATCCAAGTCCCAAGGTCCTCCTCCAAGCGCTGTTATCTTTGTCCATGGGATTGAATGTGGAACAATCTGCAATCTGCAGTCTACACTCTTTGTCCAGGCATGTACAAAAATAAAGTACAAAAAAATTATAGAATGTGGAATTAATAGGAATGCAATACTCATAAAGAAAATAAGAATTAATAGGAATGCAATACTCATAAAATAAAAAAAGTAGTGCCTAAAAAACCAAGAGCAAATGCTCTGTAAACCAAGAGAAAAAAGCTCTATATTCATTTGAAACTCCAAACATACACCATCCTAATTTATATTAATACAATTTATATTAATACAGGTTATGCTATTAAGGAACTCAATTAAGGAATATATGTTATAAGTAAAATAAAACTGGTGAGTTTAAACATGGACCTGTTTGAGGAAAATGAAAGAGATCAGCACAGCACAGTCATGGCGCATCCCTCTATTCTCTTCACTAAGGAGCCCCAGGTATTCGGATTCCTTTGCATTTCATGCTCTTTAGCTGCAAGAAGATGATAAAGAAACCTAATATACAGTGCTCAAAAATCAAATAATATATTGAACACCAAATCACCTTCAAATCAGAACTCAAATCTTGAAAACAAAATTCAAAGTTGCATAGTCTTTTCAATTCCCCTTCTATCGGCAATGGCTTATTTGGAACTGGTACATACTATTTTAGCCAAAAAGAAGTAAACACGATTTTTAGAACATATCAAAACTGAAATGAAAAGGAATTAGTCTTCATCAGCACCAATCATAATAACATAAATGAACACGTCATACACCCCCCAAAATCACATGCGTATAATTAAAGAAGTTTGATTATTATGCAATAAGTTCCAATTAATCTGATTACTGAGATAGGTACGCCTACAATGCATAAGCCAAAAACAAAACAAACTAAAAACTATTGAATATGTGCCATAAGAAATAAACTTCAAAAATTGAATGCCAAGCTTAAGAAAATAATGAATGGTGCCATCTCTATGATAACCTACAATATGAATAAGCCCCCCCCCCCCCCCCCCCCCCCATATCTTCTTATAATCCACCTTCAAAATGGACTTATTATTGCAAAACATCAACAGGTGTTTAAAATGTATTTGAAGTTTAAAACAACACAGTTAAATGATTATACAGAGAACCAAATATATTTGTAAAGAGATGTTTAAAATAATATTTGACACGTAATAAATTTAAAACATTCTAAATTTATAGCAAAACAACAACACGTGTTTAAAATACAATATTAGTATGAAGTTTATCCGAGGCTAGTGTCAACGCTTTTAAATATAGAGAAGGTAAGCCATCATTTTCCAAAAACAACAAACTTGTGTGTAACTAATTTTTAATTCAAAATAGTTCCCAAATAGTTGAAGATATAGTTAAAGCCAAACTCGATTCAAACGAATTAGTCTGTACATTGAATATGACTAAAAAGGTAGAAAAGAATACAGTACAAAACATGATCCGTAACAATTTAGAATGTTCCTAGAGAAAATGATTTATAGACTATAAGCCATTGCTAAACACATAAATCAGTAACTAAATAATCTCAACTAAAAAAAGCAATCAAAAAAGAGTAAAATGCATTTCTCCCACTTCTTTTCATAATAAAATTTATAACAACAAAGCATGTACGTAAAATGATGTACTAGAACATGTACAAAATCTTAATTCCATTAAAATTATTTAAAAGAACATACCAAATTAGTTGTGTGCAACTAATTTTCAATCCAAAATACTGATGGATGCAACTAAATTTGCCAAAAAAAATGCCAAAGATGTTGATGGATGCAACTAATTTTTAATTCAAAATAGTTCCCAAATAATTGAAGATATAGTTAAAGCCAAACTCGATTCAAACGAATCTGTACATTGAATATGACTAAAAAGGTAGAAAAGAATAAAGTACAAAACATGATCCGTAACAATTGAGAATGTTGAGTATAAGCCATTGCTAAACACATAAATCAGTAACTAAATAATCTCAACTAAAGAAATCAATCAAAAAATAGTAAAATGCATTTCTCCCACTTCTTTTCATAATAAAATTTATAACAACAAAGCATGTACGTACAATGATGTGCTAGAACATGCACAAAATCTTAATTTCATTAAAATAATTTAAAAGAACATACCAAAGGCACCCACCTCATCTCATAACCTCGGTCATATAACTCATATGGTCTCATCTTTACCCATTTTAACACGCATCCTGCACTTAACAACGCACAAAGGCTCAATTCACATTCAGGGATTCAATGGATCAAAGCCAAGTATAATAAAACTTCACTCATATTGCTATATTTGGTAATCAGCAAACCATTGAACTTTGTAACCAAAGAGGAAATAACTAATTACCATATCATGTATTCCAAAATAAAGAAATCATATGTTCTTAAGTTGGCCTTTTTATTCATATTACAAAGATTCAAATGGGAAAAAAAAACTAATACCAAATAACCTAATACGAATGTCAATCTTTAGCAACAACCTCATTCCTATTATTTCATAACATGAAGGAAAATTAAGTATTAAAATATTATTTTATTACCACATCAATGCAAACCACTACTTAAATATTACACCACCACAACGTCAGACCCGTAAATGTTAACATGCATAAATCACACAACCACATCGATGACCACCACTAAAATATCCCTTAGAAGCTACAAAATTTCTATAAACATAATTGGGGAAATATAAAATTTGAAATTATATAGTCAAAGGTCTAAAAAACACGTTCGATTTAGTAAAGAATACAAAGTTAGAACCAATATATATATCAAACCCAAATCGTAAATCTAAAATTATTTTACCTCTAAATCGTAAACCTGAAGAAGAGAGATCTAACCTTGGGAGTTTACCCAAAAATCATACATCTGAAATCCTAAATCATAACCGTTAACCTGAAATCGTGGGAACCCAAATCTCAAATCATTAGTGTATATATAGACATAAAAATCAAATAAAGAAGATCTTAACAATCACAAATCGTACCATCAAGAAATCAAAAAATGCACAGTCAGGCCCAAATCTTAAATCTGCGATCATACATGTAAACAAATTGAAAACCCCAAATCGTAAATCTGAGGGCATACATGTAAACAAATCGAAAACCCCAAATCATAAATCTGAGCATACAGGTCTAAAAAACACGTTCGATTTAGTAAACAATACAAAGTTAGAACCCAAATAGTAAATCTGAAATTGTTTTACCCCTAAAACCCCAAATCGTAAATCTGAGCATACAGGTCTAAAAAACACATTCGATTTAGTACAGAATACAAAGTTAGAACCGAAATCGTAAATCTGAAACCCAAATCGTAAATATGAAACCCAAATCTGAAACCCATTCAGTTTTACCCCTAAATTGTAAATATGAAGAAGAGAGATCTAACCTTGCATACATGTAAACAAATCGAAAATAAAAACGTTCAATATTAACGAATCACAAAACACAAATAAAATTCTTAACAGCTTTTAGATGGAGAGAGAGAACCTGGTGTGGTGAGAGTGAGAGATAGGAACTTTGTGCTTGTGTTAACCGTGCTTGTGTTGGTGTGTCGTGTGTGGTGGACCTAAAATTATGTATTTTACCATTCCATCCCTTCTTTTGAATTTTGAGTAAGAGGGGGAGAGGAAATGAAGTGATAAAAAAGAGGGGGAAACCAAATATGTAAAGGACAAACTTGTCTTCCAAATTTGTGAATAGTGAAAACACCATCCTACTTTATTATATATATATATATATTTCTCTGTGTTTTTTGTGTAGTTTTGTTTCATGTAATTATGTGTGGTTACTTACCTAATCATATTTGTGTCTTATGTTTAGTGCTTCTTATGTTTAGTTGAGTATTAATTTATATAAGTCTAATTATGAGTCAATGTTACTTTATATGTTCTAATATTTGTAATTTTATTTATGTGCCTGTATTTTATAAAAATATATGTTACTATATACGTTTTTACTATTTCTATTTTTCTTTCATTTTTATTCTCTCCTTTTCTCTCTCATGTGCAACACTCCTCTCTCACTCTCCATTCCACTTCTCCTATGAGTTTTGCCAAACCTGTAAACCTAGCAACTCCATCTGTAAACCCTTAATATTTTGTTCTAATTCAAATTTTCCCCAAAAACCCTTTCCTAAACCATATGCTCACCTATATATATACATATAAGGAAAAATCAATAAATATAAAGGGATATGATTCTACAAATTTTGAGGGTTGTTTATTTTCTTCAATTTTAGGAGTAGTGTGTAGGATTAATTTCGAGTGTAGGTTTTCTTCATGTGTCATATTTTAGAGTGTTTGAGATTTTTTTAAATTTCTCCAAAGAAGCTAATATTTTATGGATAAAATAAAAATATTGGGTGAGCAAGCCCGCCACTAAGGCATATTGCCCACTTGTTAGCGCGAGAACCCTTGCAAAGGGTGATTTCAATAAAAAGCGCAATGCCAAATTTAATTTTACGGAAGCAACTTATAAATTTATTTTATCCTTTTATCCCAAGCATGCATCTATAGTGATAAAACAGATAAATTAAACATGAAAATATGACAAGGCCAAGTTTCAGAAGAAAAAAATAAAAAAATTTATTTCACTATGAATAGTAAATCGCAACTTACAAAGAACACAATAAAATATGCAATGGATTGACTACAACAAACCCACAAGAACACCCAGTTTTGTCTTCAGCAAGGAACACATGCAAGCACTCCCAATGACCGCAGTCGTCCGTCAGCCTCTGCCTTCATCTTTCAACAATGAATTTCCGCAGGTATCACAAGGTCAACAATGGATATCCTCTCCACCAAGGTGTATGAACAGATATAAAACTTTCTAGTATTTTAAATTAATTCACAAGAATCATATTCTAGGATGCTTTGTTGTGAATGAAAAAGTGTTTTGGAACACAAAAACTTGAAGAAATTTTGTACCACATATGCGGAAATGTACTTTGCAAAAGTCTTGAACAAATTCAATCACGAAACATGTATTTATAAAAAACTTGAGTCGATGGGGTCGTTCGAATGGCATGCAAAGTTGTTCAAACGACATCAAGATGTGGTTAAAACAACATGTTCATGTGGTTAGGAGGATATCAAGAGGTGGTTGGAACGACATGTCCATGAGGTTAGAGCGACATCTTAATACGGTTAGAATGACTAAAGTGAAAGATAAAACTTTACAAACTCCACCTACAGTAAACTTAGAAATCATATTTTTGAAAACTAAAAGCCAAGTTCGTATTTTGATAAAAATTAAACATCCCAAACATATTTCCATGAATTAATTCAAACTCTAAATCGTTTTATACCTTTTTGTGATGTTGGGAAGTCTTCAAACTTGGAGATGCTTGAGTTCAGTTCGTCTACTCGGTGCATAATCATTTGTAATGGGATACGCCAAACTAGCCTAACACTATACTATGAACAATGATAGAAAAATTGGACTTACAAATTTTTCTTGTAATCATTATGAGTATTATTAAATGAAATAAAATGTTTTTCCTTTTTGGTTTTTTTACTGAAATTTATGAATTAGCAATTTTCTGTTATGACATGATTTGGATACCTAGATGTTTGTTTAGGAATTAATTAAAATTGGGGTTAATTGATTTAATTTAAAATTGGCAATTTATTAAGTTAGGGTTTAATTAGAATTTATGAATCACCACACAATCGATATCACATAACTTCGACTCTAGCGAGTGGTGTTAGAGCGGGTTGCACTAATTTACCGTGTTTGATCTTGTTTACCTGCTTTTGGGGTGATTTTTTTCATCGCTCCTGTGATTATATATTTTTTTTCTCGATGGATTCTCCTTGTTTCAAAGATTTAAATAGTTTTAATTTGACGTTTGCAAAAGGAATTCAATTTTTTCAGAAGAAAATTCTCATTTTAAATCTGCTATGAATATTTTACAAACATTTCAAAATCAAAAAGATTTTTATTGTGAGAAATTTGTTGCTTTGGACCATAACTTTAATGCTTTAAAATTGTCCAAAAATGAGAGTGATGAAAGAGTCCTATTTTTAGAAAAAGAATTGGAGGACTTTAAAAATTCTAGGGTTTGTGTTTGTGCCAAAGAGGATACAAATATTTTAATCGATGATTTTTTGCCAGGTGAGAAGGCTCTTAGGGAAAAGTTTATTTCATTGAGGGGTAGAGAGTTACCCGTTTAGGAATCGTTGAAAATTTCAAAAAGGCTTCCCTAAAATTGGAAGAGTCTAATTCTTTGCTTGAGTAAAAAAATTTATAGTTGAAAAATAATTTAAAAGACTCGAGTAGTTTGTGTAGTGATGGTAATGGCTCGTATTATTCTCATATTTCTAGTGTTAAAGCCAAAACCATTATTTTTTTAGAGGGTCAACCAAGTTTAAGGACGTTAGAAAATGTCATGCCATATAAACCATTCCCTCTGTCTACACATATTCACAATGTGGTAGGAAAGGTCACCTTAGGCAATTTTGTTTTGATCTTCGAAAAGGTCCTAGAAAGTTGAAGTCCAGTGTTCCCGTGGTTCCCCAAATCCCATCTGATGTTTCACATATATTTGGGCTAGGAAATCACTTTTAGAGTGGCTATATGGTAAACTAGTTGATTATCACATGCTTGCACATGATTCATCTCTTGTTATATCATATAGTTGATTTCTTGCATGTTTTGTTTGTCATACGCTAGTTGTGCTTCATGATATTTGTTTTCTAGTGTTATGACATGTGTACCTTTTCTATTATATTTTTCTTTTATTGAGTTATATTTGAAAAATATAAAAATAGTTTTGGTTTTATATATTTTTTTAAATAGAATAGATTTTGTTTCTTGAAAAATATTTGGAAACATCCAAAAAGATTTTCAGTTCTTTGTGTATTTTATTTTTACTCATTGGTGGGGAATATTTGTATGTTTGAATAGAATTCACTACGCAATTTCTATGTGGATGGGATAGTTGGTTATGTATTTAGATACTTGAATTGATCTTAGCCATGTTTATGAAGTTTCTTCGACATTGACTTGCTTTATGGATTCAACTTTGGGTATGCCTCCACACACATATGCACGAGCGTATTGAATTTTAACTTCATGATGTATATTTGATCTTGGTGAGATGTTCTCCAATCAATCTTTCATCTACATATTTGTTTGATTATGGAGGATTTATGTAGGTAAGAACCGTTGCTCGTGAGGATTTTTTTTTAATTAAAAATATGATGAGTAAAAATGGTAAACGGATATGAAAGGAACACTTGTCTTTTATGATTAAGCCAACATTTAAATCGGACCTAAAAAAGTGTGGCATAGTCAAAATAGCCAAGGTCCAGAGATGTTTAAAAGAACCCAAAAAAACGAAGGCAATAAAGATAAAAATATGCCAAAAGGGTCAAAATTTGTTTAGTGCGATATATTCATTCACAAGAAAAGAAAACAAATATTTTGAGGGAGTTCTGATGGGAACATCAACGTGTTTGCACAATGACAATGTATCCTAGTTAAGATTATTTTGTCATGACGCTATTGATTTGTAAAACTATTAAAATTCTAGGCTTGTAGGCATTGTGCTTGTTTTGTTCTTTAAGTTAAAATTTATTTGTCACTAAAGGATAAAACATAGTTTGATAAAGTTTTATGGTCAATTAGAACTTCTTGAACAAATTTGAGTGTTTGGGTTGTAATTCTTTTATTTCTAGTTCACACCCACTCATTCTATTCCACATGTTTGTAACACCCCGTGTGTTCGAAGACATTGGAATTTAATCTTTGTGGTGAAATAAATTTATTTTATTAGGAGTATTAGATGAAAATTTAGAGTGCACGGTGGCTCTGGGATGGATCGAGAGAGTCAGAATGAGTGTTCGGGGGTTGAATTTGGGTTCCAGAGTATTTATGATCTAGTTTGTGTAATACCCCGTACTTTTGGCTATATTTATTTTTGGGATTAATTAATTAAATGCGTATTAATTGGAAATTAATCCGGGTTATAAATACTAATGAGATGCGAGTTGGTATTTGATTATGTGCATATATGATTATATATGTATTTGGTATTATGAAATTTGTCGTGGGATTCATATACGGCATTTTAGAAATTTTGTTGAGACGCGTGAGACCGCCGCGTCACGGTATAATATTTTGATAATAAAAAGTGAATTTAAAATCTATAATCCGTATGGTCATTTTGAGTGCGCCAACGCGTCCGGAAGGGTCGAGATAGTCCGAAAACACTAGCCGGGGGTATGGTTTGGGTCCCGGGGTATTTTTAGGCCATACCGACAACTTAAAGGGTATTTTGGTAATTTTACATTTTTACGAATTAAAAGTGACGAAAATTGGGTAATTAAATCTGATGTGGATATTGACCCACTAAGCCCATAACCAATCCATATTAACCCTTTAAGCTACGGAGGCTAACATTAGGTTTACAATCTTCCCCAAATCAAACCCTAGCCACCTTAAGCCACCATTGGACAAGGAGCTTAGAGAGAGAGGAAACTCTGCAGAATCTTCACCAAACCTACACCAAAATCAGAAATCAAACCAAGGCAAGTGATTTAAATTACATTCCTTTTGCAGAGAATGCTTTTTCCATGTTAGAAAACTTGTTAATCAATCTTATATAAGAGTTAAAAGAAAACCCATGAAATTGGAAGTTGTTATTTAATTTTGGGATAGGTTTGCATGTAGAAACTTTGTTTGAAGATTTAAATTCAAAGATTTCATATCTATGTGATGTATAAACGGATTAAAATCTGGGAAATTATGATGAGAAGAACCTAGGGTTTATGTTCTTGAAGAAAATTGGGAATTAATGTAGAAATTTGTGATTTAATGATGTTTAGAAGGTATTAAACCCTTTAAAGATGTTAGTATAGCACCTTAGCATGTTTGAGGATGATTAGAGAACTCAACATATTGTTGGAACGAATTTTAGATGAGATTGAGGAGTAAAAATGGATGAAAAAACGAATTGGGAAAAATCTGGGCCGAAGCTGGTAGCTCGTTAGAAGCAACCCCCAGGTCGTTCGAACGAACTCGTTCGAACGAGCTTCTAATGAGTTGACCAGTCGTTACTAACGAGTAAGGATTTCGTTCGATATCTCGTTCGAACGAGATATCGTTAGAAGGTACAGTTCGTTCGAACGAACTGGTACCTCGTTCGAACGAGTCTTCTAACGAGTTGGCAGAGGAATCTCGTTCGAACAGTCTCGTTCGAACGAGACTTCTAACGAGTTGACAGTTTGGTCCTTTTTGGACTGTTTTGACTTTTGGAGTTCCGTAAACTTGTTCGAGGAGATAGATATCATTCCGTAGATGTAGTAATGATAGAATTGAGACATTTGGGTATTTATGAGAAGGAATTTACATACGAGAGTGTATTACATAGACGGTTTGGGTTGAGACGTGAGTGACTACTACGACGTGAGATAATTATGGCGCGTATAATTACAAACCGGAATAGTATGAATTGTGATTATTATAGTTAGTACGAGAGTGCAATATGTACTACGATTAAAATACAGTATTACTAAGATGTGTGTTTATTTAGTATTGGTATATGGATTGTGTGTATGACATACCTACCATACTTGCTATCACGGGAGGTTGCGTTCGCTTAGGACCCTCTAATCCGTGTGTGCCTACGGGGGGGATATAGACTGGTACCTCGATGAACATAGGTCATAGAAAGACTTATTGGGATATTAATAAGTTCGCTGATCATGGGAGCGTAGGTATGTGCGTGACCCATGTGATGGTGACTGTGTTCGCCTCCACTATTTGTGATTCGTGTTATCTGAACTATTCCTGAGAGATTCGGAATATGTGATGCTCATGTACGTGATGTACCGGGATGGATAGCAGAGTATGTGTGCACCACAGCTTAGTTCTCGGGGTGCTTGTATTGTATATTTATGATGTGAATAATAGACACTTAATTAATAAGAACCTTCATGTAAATGTTGTGAATATATTTATTGTTTCGAGAATAACATAATGGGTTAGTGATATATATATATTATGCATATTGAGCATCCGAGTTTACATTAAGTCCCTTTCTTATTACGAGCGTTATATGTTAATAGGACCGGGTAATAAGGGTAGGAACTATTACTGTCTAGCTGGTTATGGTGTCATTTAGCTAGTGGTTTATATCGTTATAGATGGGTACTTACGTTAGGAGTGCACAGTTAGACGAGAGGTGAGAATATCATGTGAGTGTACGTCCTAACATGTACTTTGCATTTAATGTTTTAAATGTTTTTAAAGCACTTACAGGTTTTTAAAATATAACTCCACATTCGGGCTCTGACCCGTTTGCTTTTCAAATCTTTTTCTTGTAAAATCATTTTAGGTGCCCAGCCACAAGGACACCAAGCATAGGCTACTCATTCAGGTGATGAGCTGTAGCTGCTTGTGGAAGCGACAGGGATTTGCATGTAGACGCTTCTATCTTTTGGAATCCAGAGTCGCTATCTATCAGTTGTAGGGCATGTTGCCCATTTCTTTAGAGACATCTTTTACATTTCAGTTTTCAGACTTTAGCATGTATTTTTTCAGTTTATTTATTTCAGTTATGGGATTGTAGTGAGGAGTTTTCCTCCAGACTTTATTTACTATATTGTGATGGTTACTCGTTTGTTTCAGTATGGTGAATGGTGTTATTTATTTATTCATTACACTTGTTGCATGTTAATCAGAATTAAATTAAAATTTGGCAACTTACTTTTTAAATACTAGGTGGTTAGTAATAATAAAATGTTTTCGACAGTGATGCTATTAACTGAGCCAACTGGGCATTTTGAATTAATTTAATAAAGGAGTAGCTACCCGGTATTTAATTAGTCGGGGTGTCACAGGTGGTATCAGAGCATCAGGTTCTAGTGTCCTTTAGGATCTGTACGGCTATTATGTTTCCGCTACGTTTCTTTGATATAGAGCCCTATATTTTAGGACTGTTGTACTCTTATTGTGTATGCTTCGTTCTTCAGCTTTATTAAGTTTATAACCGTGAACTTATAAACTTTGTTCTTATTTCAGATGCCTCCACGACGTGCACGACGAGTTCCCAGGGATGCAACGCCCGAACCCCAGCCCGCTCCAGTTCAGGGCATGTTGAACGCCGCTGAGGTTGCAGCTATAGTAGCTCAAGCGGTGAATGCCGCCATTGCCGTTGTTCAGCAGGCACCACCTCAGGCGCCGGTTGTCGCGCCAGTACAGGTTAATGCATTTCCGTCTCCTTGGGAGCGTGTACGAGATGCTTTTCAGAAAGCGCATCCGCCAGAGTTTGCAGGTAGCTCAGATGTGGTAGTCTCGAGCCAATGGAGGAAAGACATGCAGAGGCATTTGAGGATGCATGAGTGCACTGATGTTCAGAAACAGGTGCTAGCTACTTTCAAGCTAGTGGGATTTGCACTACAGTGGTGGGAGTCGATTACCACCGCAGAGGAGAGGGATACTCTCACGATTCAGGAGTTCTGGGTGCGATTCGACCGCAAGTACTTTCCGTCCGCAGTTCATACAGAGATGAGGAGGAAGCTGATGAGTTTGAAGAAGGAGGGCAAGACAGTGGCCGAGTATGAGGCCGAGTTTACTAACCTATTGAATATCGTTCCAGACGAGATACCAACAGAGAAGAAGAAGATTGAGAAGTTCACCGACGGGTTGAATTGGAGGATCCGTCAGCATCTTCTAGGGAACCTATCGTTGGCCACGTATTCTGATGTGGTTAACGCTGCATTGTTGCACTGCCAGGACCACCGTTTTCATATGGCCGAGGGCAAGCGGTCGGGGGAGTCTAGCCATCAAGGCAGGACCGGAGGACATGGTGCCAGCGGGGCACAATCGGGTCAGGGGCAGAGACAGACTGAGCAGGGCTCCCCGCAGGGGGATAACAAGAGGTTCCGGTCAGGGAACTATAGGCAGGGATAGGGAGGTTTCCGTCAGGGCCATCAGGGTCCAAACGGCCATCAGGGACAGAATGGGCAGCAGTTTCACCAGGGCCAGCAGGGCCAAGGGAGGAATGGTAACGGCCACCAGGGCTGGGGACAACAGGGGCAGAGGGGAGGGAACTTCCCAGGGAAGTGCTTTGTTTGTGGCAAGACTGGACATAAGAAGCAGGATTGTCCTGATAGGGGCAGGGCCCCACAGCAGCAGCAACAGGGTGCTCGTCAGGAGCCACAGAAGCCTATGTTTCCCGCCGCTCTTCCCGCACCACCACAGATGGCAGCATTGCCACCCATTCCAGCAGTCCCAGCTCAGCAGGGGCAACTACAGTATGGACGTGTCTACAACGTTCACCAGGCTGCAGTTCCACAGGCACCGTCAGCGATCGAGGGTACGTTTCCTATCCATGGCACTATGGGTCGGGTGTTATTTGATACGGGTGCTACACATTGTTTCATAGCTACACACTTCGCGAAAGCTTTAGGATTGTTAGCTACGGCAGAGAGCACAATGACGTGTGTCGACTCACCATTGGGGAGTGGGTCACTCATTTTCTTTATATGTCGGGGAGTGGGGGTAGAGATTGGTGGTTTGGTATTGCCTGCAGACATGTTAGTGTTAGACATACACGTTCACGATGTGATCATCGGTATGGACTGACTCGTAGCATATAGGGCCATGATTGATTGCTTCAGCGGGAGCATTGTTTTTGCCATTCCGGGGCAAGAGATGTTTATAGTGGCGATGCCTCGCCCAGAGGGAGGATCGACCGCTCATCTGTATTACATAGAGGAGGATACCTCTAAGGAGGTTGTGATTCCTTTAGACTCTATCCTAGTCGTCAGGGAGTATTCGGATGTGTTTCGGGAGATACCAGGCTTACCACCCAGTCGAGAGATAGACTTCGTCATAGATTTGCTACCGGGTACGAGACCTATAGCACGTGCACCGTACCGTATGGCTCCAGCTGAGATGCGAGAGTTACGGGATCAGATAGAGAAGCTGTTAGGTCAGGGCTTTATTCGCAGGAGTACCTCACCTTGGGGCGCTCCAGTTTTGTTTGTGAAGAAGAAGGACGGTTCACTGAGATTGTGTGTGGACTACCGAGAGTTGAATAAGGTCACGATACGGAATAAGTATCCGTTGCCTCGAATCGATGACTTGTTCGACCAGTTGAGAGGAGCTTCTTTCTTCTCAAAGATTGACTTGAGATCGGGATACCATCAGTTGCGTATCAGGGAGGAGGATGTCTCGAAGACTGCGTTCTTGTCGAGATATGGTTCTTATGAGTTTCGGGTTATGCCTTTCGGCTTGACCAACGCTCCGGCAGTGTTTATGGACTTGATGAACAGGGTGTTCAGGGATTTCTTAGATCAGTTTGACATTATCTTCATTGATGACATTCTGGTTTACTCTCAGACAGAAGAGGAGCACGCCGAGCATTTGAGGCAGGTCTTGCAGACACTTCGTCAGAACGAGTTGTATGCAAAATATGAGAAGTGCGGGTTTTGGCTGAAGGAAGTCCAGTTCTTGGGTCACATTATTTCCGACCAAGGAATATCAGTTGATCCGGGGAAAGTATCAGCGGTGAGGGAGTGGGGACAACCCACGACACCAACGGAGATTCGTAGTTTCTTGGGCTTAGCAGGATACTACAGGAGGTTTATTTGGGGTTTCTCGGAGATAGCAGGTCCTTTGACACACCTTACTCGTAAGGGTGTGCCATACATTTGGAGTGATGCCTGTCAGTTGGCATTCGATGAGTTGAAGGACAAATTGACCTCAGCACCTGTGTTAGCATTGCCGAGACCGGGAGTTGAGTATTTGGTTTACACCGATGCGTCTTTTCAAGGGCTTGGAGGTGTTTTGCAGCAAGAGAGACAGGCCATAGCTTATGCTTCCCGTAAGCTTAAGCCTCATGAGAAGAATTACCCCACGCATGATTTGGAGTTGGCAGCGGTAGTATTTGCCTTACGAATTTGGAGGCACTATCTTTTGGGGGAGAAGTTCCAGCTGTTCACGGACCACAAGTCCCTACAGTACCTGTTCACGCAGAAAGAGTTGAATATGCGGCAACATAGGTGGCTTGAGTTTGTGAAAGACTACCAGTTTGACATCCAGTACCACCCGGGTAAGGCTAACGTGGTAGCAGACGCGTTGAGCCGTAGGCCAGTAGATGAGGTGGCAGAGGTATGGAAGGCTAAGTGGAAGGAATTCGGACACCAGGATGCAGTGGCCCGATCTTTCATGTCTGTGATGACCGTTACACCGCAGATTGTCACGAAGGTAGTACGGGCACAGGCTAATGACTCGTTCTGTCAGGAGCAGATAGTTTGATTGTTAGCAGAGGGAGCCGAGTCCTATACCGTTAGCTCAGACGGGGGATTATGCTTCAATGGGAGGTTGGTAGTCCCGGAAGGAGAAGAATTGCGACACGATGTTATGACAGAGCCGCACGGCTCACGGTTCGTGGTACATCCCGGAGGGGACAAAATGTACCAAGACATGAGACGACAGTATTGGTGGAGCGGTATGAAGAGATATATCGCTGAGTTTGTCTCGAAATGCTCCACTTGTCAGTTTGTAAAAGTGGATCATCAGAGACCAGCATGATTGCTACAACTGTTGGAGGTTCTGGTGTGGATGTGGGAGAGCATATCCATGGACTTTATCACTGGGTTGCCTACGTCGCAGAGGGGTCACGACTCCGTTTGGGTAATTGTGGATAGGTTGTCCAAGGTCGCTCACTTCTTACCCGTAAGGACTGACTACACTACGGGACAGTATGCCCAGCTCTTCATTTCAGAGATTGTGAGACTTCACGGTGTGCCCCTGAATATCGTGTCTGACAGAGACAAGATATTTATTTCGCGGTTTTGGGAGAGTTTCCAGGAGGCCATGGGCACGGAATTGCGGTTGAGTACGGCTTACCATCCACAGACCGATGGGCAAACAGAGCGCACCAATCAGATGTTGGAGGACATGCTACGCATGTGCATTATTGACTTCGGGGGTGGATGGGAGCAGTACCTTCCACTGGTGGAGTTTGCTTACAACAACTCCTATCAGTTCACTATTGGCATGGCTCCGTTTGAGGCATTGTACGGTAGGCCTTGTCGTTCCCCAGCATGTTGGTTAGAGGTGGGGGACAACAAACTACTTGGGCCGGAAGTGATTCAGGATACTTCGGCAAGGATTGAGTTGATTCGGAGTTGCATTCGGGTAGCTCAAGACCGGCAGAAGAGTTATGCTGATGCGAAGAGATATTTCAGGGAGTTCCAAGTCAGGGACCAGGTTTTGCTCAGAGTATCTCCTATGAAGGGGATTATGCGTTTCGGGAAGAAGGGGAAGTTGGCACCGAGTTATGTGGGGTCGTTTCCTATTATTGAGCGGATAGGACCGGTTGCGTAAAGACTTGGACTACCGGAACACTTGCATCGGATTCACGACGTGTTCCATATTTCCTCGCTGAGGAAATACCTTAGAGATAATTTGGCCCATTCTCACATTGCTGTGGAGGACATCGATCTCCAGCCGGATAGCTCTTACGAGGAGGGGCCAATTGCTATTTTGGACCAAAGCGAGAGGAAACTGCGGTCAAAGATAGTTCCGTTAGCGTGTTCAGTGGCGACATCACAATGTCGAGGAGTCCACATGGGAGCGCGAGGATGAGATGCACGAGCGTTATCCAGAGCTATTTTTAGCAGGTACTTTCTAGTTTCAAATTTCGGGACGAAATTCAGTTATTAGGGGGGAAGTATGTAATACCCCGTACTTTTGGCTATATTTATTTTTGGGATTAATTAATTAAATGCGTATTAATTGGAAATTAATCCGGGTTATAAATACTAATGAGATGCGAGTTGGTATTTGATTATGTGCATATATGATTATATATGTATTTGGTATTATAAAATTTATCGTGGGATTCATATACGGCATTTTAGAAATTTTGTTGAGACGCGTGAGACCGCCGCGTCACGGTATAATATTTTGATAATAAAAAGTGAATTTAAAATCTATAATCCGTATGGTCATTTTGAGTGCGCCAACGCGTCCGTAAGGGTCGAGATAGTCAGAAAACACTAGCCGGGGGTATGGTTTGGGTCCCGGGGTATTTTTAGGCCATACCGGCAACTTAAAGGGTATTTTGGTAATTTTACATTTTTACGAATTAAAAGTGACGAAAATTGGGTAATTAAATCTGATGTGGATATTGACCCACTAAGCCCATAACCAACCCATATTAACCCTTTAAGCTACGGAGTCTAACATTAGGTTTACAATCTTCCCCAAATCAAACCCTAGCCACCTTAAGCCACCATTGGAGAAGGAGCTTAGAGAGAGAGGAAACTCTGCAGAATCTTCACCAAACCTACACCAAAATCAGAAATCAAACCAAGGCAAGTGTTTTAAATTACATTCCTTTTGCAGAGAATGCTTTTTCCATGTTAGAAAACTTGTTAATCAATCTTATATAAGAGTTAAAAGAAAACCCATGAAATTGGAAGTTGTTATTTAATTTTGGGATAGGTTTGCATGTAGAAACTTTGTTTGAAGATTTAAATTCAAAGATTTCATATCTATGTGATGTATAAACGGATTAAAATCTGGGAAATTATGATGAGAAGAACCTAGGGTTTATGTTCTTGAAGAAAATTGGGAATTAATGTAGAAATTTGTGATTTAATGATGTTTAGAAGGTATTAAACCCTTTAAAGATGTTAGTATAGCACCTTAGCATGTTTGAGGATGATTAGAGAACTCAACATATTGTTGGAACGAATTTTAGATGAGATTGAGGAGTAAAAATGGATGAAAAAACGAATTGGGAAAAATCTGGGCCGAAGCTGGTAGCTCGTTAGAAGCAACCCCCAGGTCGTTCGAACGAGCTTCTAACGAGTTGACCAGTCGTTACTAACGAGTAAGGATTTCGTTCGATATCTCGTTCGAACGAGATATCGTTAGAAGGTACAGTTCGTTCGAACGAACTGGTACCTCGTTCGAACGAGTCTTCTAACGAGTTGGCAGAGGAATCTCGTTCGAACAGTCTCGTTCGAACGAGACTTCTAACGAGTTGACAGTTTGGTCCTTTTTGGACTGTTTTGACTTTTGGAGTTCCGTAAACTTGTTCAAGGAGATAGATATCATATCGTAGATGTAGTAATGATAGAATTGAGACATTTGGGTATTTATGAGAAGGAATTTACATACGAGAGTGTATTACATGGACGGTTTGGGTTGAGACGTGAGTGACTACTACGACGTGAGATAATTATGGCGCGTATAATTACAAACCGGAATAGTATGAATTGTGATTATTATAGTTAGTACGAGAGTGCAATATGTACTACGATTAAACTACGGTATTACTAAGATGTGTGTTTATTTAGTATTGGTATATGGATTGTGTGTATGACATACCTACCATACTTGCTATCACGGGAGGTTGCGTTCGCTTAGGACCCTCTAATCCTTGTGTGCCTACGGGGGGGATATGGACTGGTACCTCGATGAACATAGGTCATAGAAAGACTTATTGGGATATTAATAAGTCTGCTGATCATGGGAGCGTAGGTATGTGCGTGACCCATGTGATGGTGACTGTGTTCGCATCCACTATTTGTGATTCGTGTTATCTGAACTATTCCTGAGAGATTCGAAATATGTGATCCTCATGTACGTGATGTACCGGGATGGATAGCAGAGTATGTGTGCACCGCAGCTTAGTTCTCGGGGTGCTTGTATTGTATATTTATGATGTGAATAATATACACTTAATTAATAAGAACCTTCATGTAAATGTTGTGAATATAACTACAGTATTGTTTCGAGAATAACATAATGGGTTAGTGATATATATATATATATATATATTATGCATATTTAGCATCCGAGTTTACATTAAGTCCCTTTCTTATTACGAGCGTTATATGTTAATAGGACCGGGTAATAAGGGTAGGAACTATTACTGTCTAGCTGGTTATGGTGTCATTTAGCTAGTGGTTTATATCGTTATAGATGGGTACTTACGTTAGGAGTGCACAGTTAGACGAGAGGTGAGAATATCATGTGAGTGTATGTCCTAACATGTACTTTGCATTTAATGTTTTAAATGTTTTTAAAGCACTTGCAGGTTTTTAAAATATAACTCCACATTCGGGCTTTGACCCGTTTGCTTTTCAAATCTTTTTCTTGTAAAACCATTTTAGGTGCCCAGCCACAAGGACACCAAGCATAGGTTACTCATTCAGGTGACGAGCTGTAGCTGCTTGTGGAAGCTACGGGGATTTGCATGTAGACGCTTCTATCTTTTGGAATCCAGAGTCGCTATCTATCAGTTGTAGGGCATGTTGCCCATTTCTTTAGAGACATCTTTTACATTTCAGTTTTCAGACTTTAGCATGTATTTTTTTAGTTTATTTATTTCAGTTATGGGATTGTAGTGAGGAGTTTTCCTCCAGACTTTATTTACTATATTGTGCTGGTTACTCGTTTGTTTCAGTATGGTGAATGGTGTTATTTATTTATTCATTACACTTGTTGCATGTTAATCAGACTTAAATTAAAATTTGGCAACTTACTTTTTAAATACTAGGTGGTTAGTAATAATAAAATGTTTTCGACAGTGATGCTATTAACTGAGCCAACTGGGCATTTTGAATTAATTTAATAAAGGAGTAGCTACCCGGTATTTAATTAGTCGGGGTGTCATAGTTTGACCCGAATATGGGTAAACGACTCATTTTAAGTGTGTATTATCATTTAAAGTTGGGAGTTGTTAGAGATAAGGGTTATTTAGTCTTAGAAGAGTTAGGCTAATATCATTTTGAGAAAACCATGGAGAAAGAGAGAGAGATAGCAAAGGAAGAAGAGGAAGAGAAGAAAAGAGGAGAAAACTTGGAGCTTTGGAAATTTTCGACTCAAATATGAGGATTCAAGGAATATTCAACCTCTAAAACTTTTAAGAAAGTGATTAAACTTGCTAAATTATTGTGTGTGTGAGTTATCTCATAATTTTGTTTGTGATTTAGTTGATTTTGAGCTTGAATAGTAAAACCCTAAAATTTGTTGTTAAGTTCTTGAATTTGAAGATATATATACATATATGTGTTGGTTAGTTGATGAAAATGGTGGGGATAATATATGGGATCGGTTTTGATGTTAGGATATTATTGGAGTGAATTATAATTGGGTTTTAGATATGTAGGGAAAATCTTGTAAAGTTTAGAACTAATGGTTTTGAGTATAAATCTCGTAGGATTAACGCTGCACAACACCGGACCGGTCCGGGTAGAAGACCATCGAATCGGTTATTTTTAGCATTCCGGACTAATTCATTTTCATAGGCTATCAGATTGATCCGGTCATCTAAAGTTTTTTGTTATTTCTAAGGGACCGGGCCGATTCATTTTTGGGGACCTTCGGTCCGGTCACTGCAGTTTGTAAATTCTTGTCTTCCTCTTTTCTAATTGGGTTTAGGGCTTGGAAACCCTCTAATATGATACAATAGTTATGTTTTTGAGATAAACGTTGGGTATATGACATGACCCAATGGTTGAGTTACATCGAGGATAGTATGGAGGTATATTTGGGAATTTAACATATCAAATCCTTTCGTAAATTCTCCGGGTAATAGGAATTTACTTCACGCCGAATATGGAGTGGATGCGAGAGGAATATCGTGTATCCTAAGTGTTGTTAAATTGGGTGACTATTCATATCATAGGTTTGATGGATTAGTAAGCTTCAAGAGAGGGATTGAATAATAAAATGAATTGGGAAGGTATACGAGAGTGTTTGGTTAGTATATGAGATTTATCTACATATAGCTAGATTCATTACTTTTTACATGCGGATGTGAGATGGTAAGTATATATATATATATATATATATGGCATGAATGCATATACCTTGTGTGAAGGTTTGTATATATGATGTGCATGTGTATATGTTTCTAGTATATATGATATATATTATGTTGTGCATACCCCATTAGTTCTATCATGGGAAGCTGCGCCATATGGGTGAATCACCCTGGCTTGAGGAGAAGGGAAAGTATAGTCCCCAGGTCATAACATTTAGTATTTTACCATGCGCGAGGTAGGGGTAAGATGTCTTGGGTACGATTCGTCTTATCTTTAGGTGAAGAACTATTGCCGTTTCCCGTACGCTTGTGATTTGGTTTATACCAAGTTAGTGTGAGAGTCCGACTACTGTTAACCCAAGATGATATGTGAGAAATTCCCTAGAAGATGATAGCATTATAAAGACTGTTAGTATACATATATTATGTGTGTTATGTATGTGTACTTGTTAGAGAATGATAAATTATGTATTATACCTGCGAATAATATTATACAAGCTTTATAGATAGTGTGTGATATCTTAATATTATAACTAGAGAAAGTTATAAATATGTGCATTATGTTTTGTCTTTTGTACCATGAGAGTGGATGAACATACTCTTATGTCGATAGACGAGAACTAAGGGGTACGTACTATGGACTGAGGGCCTAATAGGTTCTCATGACCGACAATGTTAGGTGGTAATGTATCGGAGGATTCCTTATTTGGATTTCTCTTTTCGAGACGTCCCACGCACGAAACTTAGCGCAATGTTGGGCGTGGGGAGATGTTCGGTCCGATCCTTAGTACTTCGATTTATGTGAAATAGTGGGAGAATGTTAGTAGCATTAATGATGATGTGTGATATCTTATGCTAACAACTTGTGAAAGTTAATAATTAGAAACCGATAAACTTATAATTTAGATATATTAATGTACAAGTTTGGGCGTAAACTTAGGAGACGATAGAAGAAGAAGATAAAGGTTATGTTTTAGATCTAGTGGGTTACGGGAATGTGGTTATGCATAGATTTAAGACGAATTTTCCTTTGGATGTATCGGGTAGCTTATTTAAGGTTCATATGCTTACGTTAAGGTGTGTGCTATAGTTGAGGAGTGATGCTAAGTTCCAAGAGAGTGCGACACCACTTTAATTATGAAATTTGTGCATTCATAATTATTATGCATTTTAATTCACTAGCTAAAATTATTTTCAAACCTCGGCCTCTGACCCATTTATATCTTTTCTCTTGCTATACATATATTTTAATATATTATATATGTGTCCCACCGCAAGGACACCAATGATGCCCATATTGTCCAGAGTCCTTGGAGTTGTAACAGATTCAGAATTTTGTAGGATTTTTATTGTAGCCGCTTCCTATTTTTTATTTTTTTTGTGAATCTACTTAAGGGCCCATTTTTGTATATCCGGTGTGTAAACCCAAGGGTTATATATATATATCTGTTTTATTCTTTTATCACTCGATGTTGTATTGTTTGTGGCAAGACAACATATTCGGGTATATCCTTTGTTGTTCATGTGTATATATTAACATGTTTTGTAGTTATTATAAATGTTGGTTTGTCGTTTCTTGTATGTTTCTAGAATTTTAGCTTCCATTTATTTTATTATTGGGTAGTTAGTCATGCTTTATCTTAGTATAGGGTTTGCCACCCATTATTATTTTAAGCGGGGTGTCACAACATTTGGTCACATCGATAATATGCTACCGTGTATGACTTATGTATTTTATGTCATGGTTTGTGGTCGTTTATACCAATATATGTGTGCCGAATTTTCATAGATATATTTTGCATATATTATATATGGTATTGCATGTTTTATTTGTGAAGTTTGTTTTTGTTTGAAAAAATAGAAAATTTTCGAAAATAGTTGGTGTTTGTCTCCCTTTGAGATTATCATTACTGTGGGTACCCTTTCGTTAATTAGGCCCATAAGAGTAGCCGACCAAGCCCAAATGAGAATAAAAGATACCCGAACCAAATTCTGAGTTCTATATGCCGGTTAGAATAAAAAGATATGGCCAAGTCCATCCCTAAAATCTCGGATGAGATATTCGGGGGATACTGGGCTAACGTGTTGGTTACCAACACTCACTTTTCTGAACGAAATATATATTATACTCCTAGGCGAAGTCAAAGGGCATGTGAAAAACTAAGTCGAGATTTACTTAATAAGAACAGTAGACCTCTCCATGAACGTAGGAAATTGGCCTAACCATGTATATTCTTGCGATGTGTGATTGTGATTGTGATTGCTGCTATTTCTTTCATATTGGTGATTGTTTTCCTTCATAAATTGTTTGTGTTGAGATTTTTCTCACCACAATTTGCGTCTTTTGTGGGAAACGATTATTTTTCCTGTGAAATCCTTCACCACCAAGAACCTACGATGTCCCATCACAAAAGTAATGATCCTCAAGAAGGAGATATTTAGCAGCAGTTGAATCCCCCAAGGGTAAGGTCTGAAATGCTCCAATCAAACCCAAGACTTCGTCATGAGAGGCAAGTCTCTGAAGAAAGTTGAGGCCACCTAGGTCTACATAGATCTCTAGGTTAATTGATGCCTACGAGGCCAGACTCCAAGAGTAGGAGGAGGCCACTCGCCAACGGGAGAACTAGAATGCTCACCTCAAAAGGCGACTGGAAAAACTAGAGAGGGAACTCCATCGAAATACAAGGCGACGCTAGAGAAGGACTCCTTGCCCTCAGGTGAGAAAATCTCACAGCCGAGGAAGAAGCCCAAGACGTGGCTCGGAGATAACAGAGAGACCCAGGTCACCTGATAACCGTTCTGAATAATTGCAACCATCTCTTTGGTACAAGAGTCCTAATTGTCATGATGATGATAAACGAAGTATGGTCCGGAGAGAGATGGATTAGCACCCAGCTCACCGTGGTGCCAGATCAACAAGGGAGCTAGCAATACAAGCTCTCAAAACTCAGATGAAGTGCCCTTTTTCAAGGGTAATAAAAGAAGAAGAAGCCCCGAAGAAGTTCACGATTTCTAGGTTCAAGATTTACGATGGAAAGACTGACTCCATTGATCATGTTAGGCAAGCCATGACTCTATAGAGTCACAACGATGCACTCATGTGCCAAATATTTCCTTTGAACTTATACGATGTGGACCAGATGTGGTTTGAGAATCTACCTCACCGATCCATCTAGAGTTTTAAATCTTTGGTCAAGCTACTTACACCTCACTTCATTACGAGTAGTACCCATCCGAAGAGGATGGATGCTTTGCTTACTATGAATAAAAATCCAGAGGAAAACCTCAGAGAGTAAGCAAAGAGGTATTGGTAAATGTTCAATGAAGTTGAGGATTGCTCGGAGCATGTCTCCATATCATTCTTCAAAATAAGCTTGCTAGCTCTTACCTCCTGCACCAGTCCTTAACTAAGAAGTAGGCCATAACCATCGACGGCTTGATGGACCATATTGAGAAATACACTAAAGTCAAGGATGTGACCCATCTTAATACAGGGGAAAATGGTCGTGCAAACGCTAACAAAAGGCCAAAGAAGACTGAGCCGCCGAGGAATGGGGAAAATAATGGCTCCAAGAATATAAACAAGAATGATGTCTCAAAGGCATTTCTGGCTGCAAACACAGTCTTCAAGGATCCAATATATAAGATTCTTATAGAGATCAAGGATGAGCCATTTATCAAATGGCCAAGGAAGATTGGAGGAGATCCTTATAAGCGGAATAACGTACTAAGGTGAGGATTCCACAAGGAGTGTAGGCATTAAACTAAACACTGTAAATCCTTGAAGACTCACCTCAAGGAGTTGGCCCAAGTCGGGCATCTTAATGATTTTGTAGAGAAAAAGATAGATAAAGTAGCAACGAATGGTGAGCAGAGGCTCGATAATGTCCTTGAGGAGGATATTGGCCATGGATTTGCGATCATACATGGGGCGTCAGACCTCAAACATATTCAAAGAAATGCAGCTCGAATGGAAGTTAAGAAGCTTACCGCAGTCATCTAGACATTCCAGACCAAGTCCCAGGAAGGAAAGCGTCGACGACCAGAGGATGTCGATTACAATAAGCATATTGTTTCAGAGATGAAGATTTGGTGGGAGTGAGAACCCCTCATCATGACGCACTAGTCATTACACTTGGGATATCTAATTAGGACGTCGACAGGTTGATCGTCGACCAAGGTAGGTCATCCGAAGTAATGTACCTTGAATTATTTAGTAAGTTGAAGCATAACCGATCTCTAAGAAGCCACTGTTCCGTTGGCCGACTTTGTTGGGAAGATCACAATCCCTCGGGGAAATATAGTACTACCAGTCAGGGAAGGAAACATCTTAAAATTTATTGAGTTTATTATTGGTGATATTGAATTTCCATACCAATCCATCCTCTGTGAGGGATGGATCCATGCAATGAAGGCCGTTCCATCAACCTATTACCAGAAATTGTAGTGTGTAACTGATGGAGCAGTAGTTGAGATCCATGAAGACTAGGCTACGGAAAGGATGTGTTTCATCGTGATGATACTCCACAAATAGGAGAAGAAAGTGGGATAATAAAAAGGCAAGGAAGAAGCCCAATAGGGGTTATTGCCCTCCATATAGAAGTTAAGGTATGGTTGAATAAGAATGGAGGAGACCAGGCTCCTACCCTATGAAAGGGTTGTTGAAGACCTGGAAGAGGTCACAACTGGGAGTAGCTCGACTGAAAAGAAGTTTTTGATTGGCACATCCTTGACCGATCGCGAGAAGAAAGAACTGCTTACCTTTACCTAGAGTAACTTGAATGTTTTTGCATGGGAGCCCTACGAGCTGCTTGTGATTAATCCTCGTATTTCTTGTCATCGATTACATGTAGATCCAGCCTTAAGGCTAGTTACACAGAAGGCTCATCGAACATCCCTGGAGAGGTCTAAGGAAGTGGAGAAGGAGGTCGAAAAGCTACTGGATGCAGGGTCCATATGAGAAGTTCAGTTCCCTAAATGGTTATCCAACACAGTAGAAGTTCCTAAGAGCAATGGAAAGTGGAGAGTTTGTATCGACTTCACCAACTAATAGGCAGGGTTTCACCGCGGTGCAAGAGTCACCTACGCGCTGGCCATTTTATGTTCGGCTCATGTGCTCTATACAAAAACCTAATCTTATGACTACACTCAACAGGTGAGACTAGCGGCGAAGTTCGGGCATCGAAAAAATCCACAAAGACGAGTTGCTAGAATTTATATGGTTTAATATTCCTAAAATAAAAGTGTAAAAGATAAATATGAACAAAAAGGAAAAGATGCAAAAATGGAAATGATTCATCTAGGTGAGTGTATTGAAACTAGATTAACAAAGTGGTAAAAACTATAGATTACGTAGAATATCCCTCACCCGAGTTGATTAGTGTAAAATGGTTACATGGGTCGATGAGTTATTACGAAGGCCTCTCGTTTCGACAGTTAATTAAATCAAAAGTTGTTACACCCCAAAATTCGCATAAATGTCTAATACGATTTTAGCGTCAAGAAATACCCCAAAAATTATGCACGCAAGGTCGTAAGTGCGGAGCATACACGATATTCCCCGTCAAATCTCCTAGGCGTAATAACTAGGACAACACACTCGAAATAGTCCTGTAAACTCCATCACCAAATAAAAGCAACACGTCAACCCGAGTGAGTTCAATCCGACACAACCTAGACTAATTTAGCTAGAAAGCATATTAAAAACGCGGTAAATAAACATAATAAATCTACACTAGAAATCAACAAATGAAAGCATGTAAACCTAATTACGAAAGAAAGTAAATTGACTACAAAGCAAGAATTAAAGAAATACAAACTATATTGATGGAGAGGATGACGAATAGTGCACACTTACATACCCAAATGGGTGTAAAACCAAGAGTGGAAGAAGAATGAGCTCTCCACCTCCAAACCCTAACCTAAACTATCTTCTAAAACTAAGTATATCTGTCTATTACAACAAAAATCCTTTATATAGCAAGTTGGAATAAAAATAGAAAAGAAAAGGAAAAAGAAAAGAAAAGGAACGATTTGCCAAATATCTGGCAGGATCGATCGATCGACCAATACCATCGATCAATCGATCGAGCAGGTCACCACCTTATGTCTCCCGTCGTAGGACTAAATTCAAACCGCGGTCGATCGGAGGCCAAGGACAGTCGACCGGCACTCTGTTTCTGGCAGCTATTGGTCCTTGAAGAGGGGGAAAGGGTTACAAACGAAAATGTCCATATCTTCTTCGTCCGAACTCCAAACGACGTACCGTTTGTGGCCACGCGATGCTAACTCAATGAACTACGCATTCATGGAATTTTCATGAGCTGGAGAAGAAATGTGAATTGACTAAAATTCCCTTGAAGTAGTGTTCAGCGACGAAACTTCTCTGAAATACAACGTTTCCTCACTTTTTCCATTCCAATACCTACAAAAGCACAATTCACCCCTGCAAAGCATGTATGTATCCAAATACAAGGTTGTTTGGTTAATGAGCATAAATATAGGCATTTAGGACCATAAAAGTGCTAGAATGCATAAATATAAAGGGCGGAAATATGCAATATTCGATACGAAATCACCAACCTTAATAGAGCCTGTCCCAAAGACAGTTTCCCCCTTCCAAAGATTGATCAACTAGTCGATGCTATAGCGGGACATGAGAGGATGAACTTCTTAGATGCGTATTGTGGATACCAACAAATCCCCCTTCATGTTCCAAATTAAGATAAAACCTCCTTTATAACCGCTATTAATTTATATTGCTATAAAGTTATGCCTTTCGGCCTTAAGAATGCAAGAGCGATTTGTCTGCGGCTAGTCACAAAGATGTTCAAAGACCAGATGAGGGATACCATGAAAGTTTACATTGATAACTTGCTCGTTAAGAGAAAACTCAAGGATGACCACCTTTATGACCTGGTAAGGACCTTCAAAATCCTTAGGAGGTACTGAATGAAACTTAACGCAAGTAAGTGTTCTTTCAGCATCCAGTCAGGAAAATTCCTTGGTTACTTGGTCAGTAAGAGAGGAATAGAAGCAAACCCCGATCAGATCGATGCTATTAATAAAGTTCACCCTCTTAAATAGTAAGAGATGTACTGAAGCTCATAGAAATGCTCGTCGCGCTCAATCGGTTCATTTCTAAGTCTTCAGAACGGTGTCAACAATTCTTTCAATTGTTAAAAAGAAATAAAGGACTAACATGGGATAAATAATTCTCGAGAGCTTTAGAATAACTCAAGGTTTACCTTTGTAGGGCGCCTTTCCTTGTAATCCCTAAGGTAAATGATCCATTTTACCTCTACCTAGCAGTGTCAGACCATGCTATAAGCTCTACCTTGGTATGTGGGAGAGAAGGAAGCTAGCATCCAGTCTACTGCACAAGTAAAACTCTTTTGGAAGCCGAGCAAAGATACCTTCTATTGGAGAAGCTTGACTATGCACTAGTGATAACCTCAAGGAAACTGAAGCATTATTTTGAGGCTCACTCCATCGTCGTAGTTACTTCACATCCCCTCAAGCTGTTTTGAGGAAAGCAAATTTCTCTGATCGACTATCAAAGTGGTCAGCTGAGGTTTGACATTCACTTTCAACCAAGAACATCCATCAAGGGGCAAGTCCTGGCCGATTTCATAAGGGAACAACCTTGCGATCGTCCCGAGACTACTCGTTCAAGGGAAGTCATAAATATTTGGGCATTATACGTTAATGGAGCCTCCAACTCAAGGGGGAAGGAGTAGGTATCGTGCTAGTAACTCCTGAGAATATAGTACTTAAGCAGGGAATCAAACTTGGATTTGAAGCCTCGAACAATGAGGCAGAATACGAGACGATAATCGCCAAACTATGTAAAGCACAACTGCTAGGAGCTAGGCACCTTCAGGTCTTTGACGATTCATAACTAGTTTCTAACTAAATAAACGGTGACTTTAATGCAAAAGATGAAAGGATGGCAGATTATCTCGCCATTGTAAAATGGATTAATGGCCAACTTCGATCAAGTAGATGTTCAGCAGTTCCTTGGGGAATGGAACAACCATGCAGATACCCTAGCAGCTCTAATATCATCAATAAACTCCAACTTGATAAGGATAATCCAAATAGATTTCCTTACATAACCTAACATTCATCAGGCTACTGAATTATGGGACCCCGAGGAAATTCTCCATATTAAAAAAGCTCCCAGGTGGGTGGATCTCATTATAGATTACTAATGAAATGATAAATTACCATGTGATAGGAAGACAACTCATCAAATAAGAGTCCAAGTCGCTCTTTTTCACTTATCTCATAAGGGTAAGTTGTATAAGAGTTCTTGGCAGTGATGTGAGACCATCAGATGTCAAGCTAGGACCTAACTAGGAAGGACAATTCAATGTGATAAGGGACGACCTACAAAGTTCCTACCACTTGGAAACATTGGAGGGTAGGGAGATACCAAGAGCTAGGAATGAGGACAACCTAAAGAAATTCTACTTCTAGATTTCTTTATGCACCATTAGTTTAGGCAAATTTTCATTTACAAATTAATGTTTCTCTATGTTCCTGACTTTGATCAACAAAACTTGATTAGGCTTGGAATTCTAGATATGTTGGTTATCTCAAGTATATTTTATTATATCCACCCTTTCCAAGTTACATGGTTCACTCTTTTAACATATATTATAAAGAGCATAGATTACAGTAAGTTAGTTAACTTCATCCAGTCGAAAGATCTCTTGAGCTAGCCTCTTGTAATTGTACCACAGTGGTTGGGTTTATACCAGCTCAACTTCTCTAAAGCATAGCTAATAGGGTTGGAAAATAATAACCCTCCTCAGTCCTTTGTTCGTAACACAACTAGTCTCATATGTTGCTCCGATAACAAACGAAGACCTACAGGGGGCCCTTAGGTAATATGTCTAACCCATGTTGGTCGCTAACATAGCTTGGCTCCAAAACCCTACTCGGCCAGATTGCCCACTGATCAAGTATATCCTCACCATCTCCCTACTTAGGCATAAGGCAGTGTGATGACACGACCTAAAAGGTAAAGTGAAGTGGAATGGTATTCATGTGGCATATTAGACTGGGGGAATACTCATTTGAAAATAAAATCTAAGTCATATTTAGTCGACAACTGCAAAAAAGCATAAATTTTTTTTACTAAAGATTATGCAATTACACATACAACAGTGATAAAATAAAAAATAAATTAGATCCTAAGAGGGACCAGGTCACTGAGCAAGGTAATCAGCCACTCGCGCCCTACGGCCATTGTCTGGATAAGGGGAAAACTCCTCCTCAACCTCCTCTGGGCTTGACTCTAGCAGATGCCTTGGGATTACATCTATTGGGATCCAATGATCATCCTTTCTAAATGGATTTGGCTCAAGAGAACAAGGGAAAGGTATAACCAAAGCTGATTTTGACTAAACCTAAATTATTGCCATAAAGTTGGTTTATTCTATGGACTCTATTTACAATCTTTCAAACATTTGGAGAACATTGGGCTAGGACTATATTAAAATACTGAAAGAAGTGTAAGATTTGGGAGAAAAGTTAAACTCCCTTGATACGACAAAAGAATGTGAATCCAGTGGCCATCCTCAATGTCGCAAACATTACGAGGAACAGGGGAACAGTCAATATCCCCCCAACCAGCAATATTATAACATTTCCTAAATTCTACCAGAGCTTTGTTATCTATCCTAGCCATGAGCAAACCCTACCTATAGTAGAAAGAAAAACGATGAAAGGAAATACAGAAAACGAAGGGACTGAGAACTTACGAAGCATGTATCAAGCCAGGAATGATGTGAGACCACAGGTCAATGAAGATGAATAGCAAGAAATAGCTTCCAAACGACGAAAAATGAGCTTGAAGGAAAAAAGAATCTTAAGAGTGAAAGATAATTTGGAAGCAACATGAAACACAGAGTAAAAGTGGCAAAGTGGATTGTTTGAATGCCTCGGTTTAAACCCCTCAATGATAGCACACAACAATCAAAGAATATTTTTTTCTCAAAACTATTAGAGAATGACGATTCACTCCCATCTCAATCTTAAAAATCAAAACAGCGCCATCAGAAATAGGCCAGAAGTGACAATTAAACTTTTTGGGTCCAACTGCGCCCCTAAAATTTTAGGGGCAATTGCGAGTACCCTTTCATCGACTAGGCCCATAAGAGTAGCTGGCCAAGCCTAAATGAGAATAAAAGGTTCCCGACCCAAATTCTAAGTTCTAGATGACGGTAAGAATAAAAATTTATGGCCAAGTCCATCCCTAAAATCTCGGATGAGATATTTAAGAGATATTGGGCTAACGTGTTGGTTACCATCACTCTCTTTTCCTGAATGAAATATATATATTGTAACCATGGTCCAGGGTAAAGGGCATGGAAAAAACTAACTTCAGAGTTACTTAATAAGAAGAGTATACCTCTCCGAGGACGTAGGCAATTGGTCGAACCACGTATATTCTTGTGTTGTGTGATTGTGATTGTGATTGCTTCTATTTTTTTCATATTGGTGATTGTTTTCCTTCATAAATTGTTTGTGTTGAGATTTTTGTCACCACAATTACATGTGCTTGAATTACATTTTTTGTGATGATATCTTTTCTTTGACGTGATGCTTCGTATTTCATGTTTATTGTTACTACTTCTTTTTATATTTGTCTATTTTGATAAAACAAGGGGGGAGAGAAAATTAACGTGGTGTTATTTTATGAGTTGGAATTTTGGGGGAGAATTAATTTATGTTTACATTGTTTTAAACTCGATGCGTCAAGAAGGTATATGTTTGTTATCCATGTGTGTAGGTAAGTATTTGCAGATTTAAAGACACATTGATGAAGTCAAAGTTTAAAAAAGGGAAGAAGATGAAGTTTGAAGACAAAGAGACTTATGCCATTCCGTTGTAGGGTTGGGAAGGATGCTAGTACATTTTGTAATTTCTAATAGGAGATTTTGATTTTAATTTGGTGTTCAGCCAATTTATTTGTTTTGTACCGGAATATCCAAATGGAGAGATTTGTAAGAAAATTATTTACGTCTTTGTTCATAATATATCATTAGGCTAGTTTGGCGTATCCCATTACAAATCATTATGCACCGACAAGACAAACCGAACTCAAGCATCTCCAAGTTTGAAGACTTACGGAGCTTGAATTAATTTGTGGAAATATGTTTGGGATGTTTAATATTTATCAAAAAAATGAACAGGGCTTTTTGTTTTTGAAAATATGATTTCTGAGTTTACTGTAGGAGGAGTTTTTAAAGTTTTGTTTCTCACTTCAGTCGTTCTAACCACATTAAGATGTCATTCTAACCACATGGACATGTTGTCCTAACCACATCTTGATGTCGTACTAACCACATCTTGATGTCGTTCTAACCACATGAACATGTCGTTATAACCACATCTTGATGTCGTTTGAACGACTTTGCATGTCATTCGAGCGACCCCGCCGACTTAAGTTTTTTATAGATAACATGTTAAAGGTTTTCCCCTTTTTTTTCCTGAAATCTGTGAATGTGCCATTTTATGTGATGGCATGACTTGGACACCTAGATGTTTTTTTACGAATTAACTAAAATTGGGTTTAATTGATTTAGTTTAAAATTGAAAATATATTAAATAAGGTTTTAATTGGAATTTTTGAATCACCGCACAATCGATATCACATAACTCCGACTTTCACAAATAAGACAACATACGGGCACACAAATTTACCATAAGTTAACTAGAATTGCAAAAGTCAAAGAGCACATAATTTACCCTTTTGGATCTTCACACCAATTTCTAGAAGATTGAATTTTATTTTAATTTTTCAACTTCGGAATCTCAATATTTAGGGGCTTTTGTCATAAACTGCACAATTTGGATCTCTTCTTCAATTGAATTTTAGAGTTTATCTTCGGATTTTTTTGCAGAGGGTTTCAGTTTATGAGTGCATATTATCTTCCAAATAGAGTGTCATAGAAGTGTATCTTATATTCATACTTTATCGGTATTAAACTTATATTTTAAGGGGGGGGGGGGGGGGGGGGGAGTGATTCATGTACAAGATTAGATGTTCACAAGACTTATACATCATAATGACTCGAATAATTCCCGGCAAACAAGCCTAATCCTTTAATCTAACAAATTCTCAATTAAGATACCCATTTTACACTTGGGTTTACCCTTTAAATTAATAATTTCCCCTAATATCTAAATACCCAAAATATCAATCTCCATCAATTAAATTCGTAAGAATATATCTCTATTCAATTAGTACATGAAAACTATAAGCAGAAAAATCCTAGCCCTAGGCCTAAGAACCAAAATTCCCGACTAAAAACCCACAAACTCAAACTATGCCATATCCGATACCACCGGTTGATCGGTGTCCTAAGATAACAAAACACAATTAAAAGATAATTCACATGTTCATCCTTTTGAAAACACATTTTGAAAATTGTGATAGTGTATGTCGCTAAAATATGTAATCACAAAACTATGAAAGGATACGTCTTCGAAATAAGTGGCAATAGAGGTCTTGTGTTATAGAGCGTCTTGCATGATCTTTAATGTCCAAAATTTCATGTAATCTAAATAAACACACCTCACTCTAAAATTCATTATTATGTATCTCGAATAACTCAATGAATCAATGCTATGTCACGAAATTTATTCAACTTTTAAATAATATAAATGTTTACATTTTCAGTATAGAACTATGTTTTTCTCACAATGTAGAGGGAACAAGGGAATTCGAAAATACAAACACAAAGTAAAATATCTCAACCTTGAAAATACTCTTTATGATGTTTTAAAGTAATAAGGAATTTCGATTTTTGAAAAGAGGAGGAAAATGATCTATTTATAGGATTTCAGAAAAATTCTTATTCATTTTACGCACGATTTTAAATATTATGCAAGAATACGCATACCCGTGCACCTGGGTAAAATCTTGACCATGCAAATGGTGTCATGCATACGATTCCAAATGGGACCATTAACGGTATACACAACATATCAATATCAAAATCACTTCTCAGACCTTTAAAAATCCATTTATGAAAAACGTGCAAATGTGTGAATAAATAATAACATTCAATCATAAAACTAACAAAATTAATATATCTTCAAATAGATAATGAAAATCTTGTGATGTAGAGTTGATTTAGTAGATCTTCAAATCCCTAAAAGTCTATATAGTCTAAATGCATGAGCATTACTCTACTCAGACATCTCACATATATTCAAGCCTAAGTAGCTTGAAAAACGCAAGGATTTTATATGTAATTTAACCAATGCTTATATAATTACAAACATTTACATTTTCAATAGGCTTGCCTACCATTAGATACCCCTTGGATATTCATGTACCCCCTCGTTTGTAGTGTCCTTACGGGCAGGCAGAGGCTAGACCCTGCCCGCAAGCACCTCATCTCAAATTTTGTTACAAAAGCCCTCTAAAAATTCCAAAAAAATCATAAAAAGTTCCAAAAATCAAATATATTCAAAATTCGACAAAAATACACATATATGATAAAAGTCATCAAAATTAAAGATTACACAAATATTCAACAATCATCAAATATGTTAAAAAATATCTCAAAATAATTCAAAACCTTTCAAAATATTCTTATATCATCACACATATCTTACGAAGCCCTTTCATACTTTTTAAGCCCTCGGAGGAGACCGCGACCCTTAGGATTAAGTCACGATGCCCGTATTGGTCGCATATATTTTGGTCGTCAGAATAATTAATGAAATAAGCATGACTTAATTAATGTTTACGGGAGATACGCGAAAGGAGACATTTACTCACTCTGTGAAAAACGTTCTCCCTCAATATAAGATGCTTAATAAGGAAAGTGGACATGTATGTTTATATTGAGCATATAATTAATAGCTAAGCCCTCCCTCTTAGGGAAATATAATTATGTATAAGGGTTCCCCAAGTTTTCTTTTAAATTGCATCATGGGAAAGGTCATTCAGATTTCTTCTTATTTCGAACTATTGTAGTTAATAGATAAAAGAAAAATACATTTAGTTCGGGACAACTCAAACTAATGACGTAGTTCTAGAAAAAACACAATAATGAGATACAAATTATCCTGCTGTTGAATAATGATACATAGTCCTTTACCCGAATGGATTACCTTGTTTTGAAGAAATCTAATTGAAGAAGAACTGGACGTTAGGATTGTGTGAGAGATCAAATAGAGGATAAACATGGTGTGAAACATGGCATGCACAACAAATGTGATCATGAACCTCGAGCACTAAATACAAATCATTTGTTCAAGCGTATCGACATTGGGTGACAATTTTAATTTTCATATTCATGGTCGTTAATCTTAAATACAAACATTATAGGCATAGAAATGTTAAATAGCATCCTCGTTATATTCGATAAATTTAAGACACAACAAGTGCATGGTAGTGTTCTTACAGAGCCATCATGACGCCCTCATGTGTCATGTTTTTCCTTCACTTTGGGAGAAATCAATTTTTAGGGGACTTGTGGAGTAGTTCACATCTCGTTTAATCATCAATAGCAAAACAATTAAGGAAGTTGACTCCTTAATGGCCCTAAAATGAAGGAAAGTAGAGTTTCTCACGAAGTGTAATAGTTTCATCACTTATTAATCCAAATAAATTTTCCTCAATAGGTCATATCCATAAATGTATTAAATATTAGAATTTTTGTACTTTAGTACATTACGAATTCGTAATTTTCGATTTAATACAATTTTATCAGTTTATTAGACTTTAATATATTTTTCGTCGCTAAATGTCACTAAAAAAAATACTTGTAGTGGCGAAATTTTCACATTTAGTGATGAAAAATGTAGTAAAGTCTAATAAACTGATAAAGTTATATAGTAAAATTGAAAATAAAATATTTCTAACGTAAAAATAAATAAATATTACTACCTTTATCTTATAGGACTTATTTGACCAGAAATATTTTTCATGGAATTTGTTGGAACAAAAAATATGATTTTTTTTTAGGGCTAGTAGTTACCGAGTCTCATTCACTTGGTCAATGAGGGAAGAGATCCTTTAACTGAGTTCATGGTGTCAAAGATCCTATTTTACCAACTCAATAAATTAAAATGACAAGTACACCATCAAAATATTTTTCACAATTGTTATGTCGTTTTTTTTAGGAAAAAAAATCAAATCTTTAAAAGTCCATAACTTCAAATCTATAAATCCAAAATTCGTAAAATTTATATATTTGGAATCTACTCCTCAAGATCTATAAAACAACACCCATATTCGATTTTTTTTACGAAAAAATCAAACGGATAAATTTACTGTTTCTATAAAACCTCCATTTTTTTCTGAAAAATTTCTATTTTTTACCTGCAAAAACTTCTCTACTTCAGCTCGAGCGATGGTGCTACTGACGCGAACAAAAAAATAAATAAAAAAATAATAAGAATTGGTAAAACCAATTTGACACGATAAATGGTGCTAGCCTTGAATTATCCATTTTTTTATTACATATTTATTAAACAGAACCAATTCGTAAAACCTATTTTTTTTTTTAAAAAGGTTCAAGAGATTAAAAAGCTTTTTATATATTTATATATGATCATTCAATCTTTTCAATTAATTAATAATACTGCTGCACTTGATAATACTGGTGCAGGAGATGATGTTCGAGTACATGAGGGACTCAGCTGCTTCTGCTACTACCAAATTGAAGAACAAGTCCAAGGTCAAACTTGCAGATGATGGCTCATCTTAGCTAATCTCCCATTCTCTTTCGTCGTATACATATAAACATATATTTGTGTAATGTTGTTGTGATTTTCCTGTTCTTGTATCATCCATTAATAAATGAACTTTCCTTCCATTCGTTTTGATGTATTGTATGCTATACGTTACATTCAAATTCAAAATATAGTTACTACAACCACCGCTCAAACGTGCATGGGTATGGACACATGGTAATATACTACCATTTCATATATTCCCGGAATATATTATATAATAATGCTCATGTGCGGACTAGTCCGCATTTTAAGAATGCGAACCGAACATGTGTCACTTAACGGTGCCCCTAGAAATTATTGCCTAAATTATAAGCACAATCTCTCTCTTTTCTGGGCTCACCGCAAGGTGACACATGTCCGGTCCGCATTTTTAAAATGCGGATTAGTCCGCACAAGAGCAGGACTATATATATATATATATATTTTAGAAACAAAACATCTAGCAAATAATGGAATCCCAATCTCTCTCTCTCTCTCTCTCTCTCTCTCTCTCTCTCTCTCTCTCTCTCTCTCTCTCTTACAATCTTCATCACAAAACTCATGCACCTTTTGTTTATGGAATTGAACCACAATAAAATAAGTTTATGGTACAGCTAGTCTTACATAGTAATGGGTTTTAAAATAAAATTTAACATGCTAATAATGAACAGTGATATGATATATAATTAATATTAAATTATATAAATATTGTGTTCGCTAAAATAATCGTAATAATTTTAGCTAAAAAATTGTTGAACTACTTTTTACAAATTTATAAACATTTGGTAATGCAAGCTTTATAACTCTCAAACTACACATAAACATCTTGGAATGTGATGGATGTTTAAACATGTAGATAGTATTTATTCATTATTAATTTTTTTTTCTCACTGTCCCTGAGAAAACTGAAAATGAACAAACTTCCATTCGTACTCAGTATTATGTAGGTTTTCATGTGTACTTGCAGCTCTTTCTCTCTATACAAAAAATGACTAGAAACTACGTGTCTCTACTTATACCAGCTAACAAGGTTTGATAAAAAATAGATATCAAATTCTACAGGGTGCAGTTTCAATACCTTCAAAACATTTTGCATTCCTCTCTTGAAAAATAGTCCAAAAATTACAGTCTGGGACCAACCCCCACTCTTTGATGTTAACCTTCCACCTCCAAGAAGTTCCCAAACCTCTAATAGCTTCCTCACCATCTTAGGCATTACCCATGCAGTTCGACTAAGCACAAGGAACACATCCCACAAGCCTCTTATCACCCTCTATTGCAAGAGGAGATGATTGGTCTTCTATTCTCCCTCCTTACAAAGCCAGCAACGGCTAACGATTAACCACATTCTCTTCTGCAAACATTCGGTCATCAAGATGTCATGTCTCGTTGCGATCCACACAAAGAACCTAACCTTAGGCAATGCCTTGACATTTCATATTTTATTCCTGGGTAAATAAGCTCTCTGTTTCCCAAAACCTCTAAAAATGGAATAGTAACCACTCTCTGTGAACACCCATGCCCCGTTCTCCGTCCATATCAAGACATCGTCCCTGGAGTCCATATCAAGCTCTATGGTTACCTCGCCGATGCAACGTAGCCACTTTGTGAAAAAAATTAATGTTCTTATCACCCTCTCTTAATGAAAATTCCCTTAATTTCTGCCTCCTATTGATTTCTTCCTTTAAAAATCTTCTCCCGATCTCACCCTTCCTTTCCTCCCTCACTCTCTTCTCTTCCTCAGAGCGATCGTATCTCCTTTCTTTATTAATTTCTTCATAAAGCATATACTTTCATGATTCAATTCTCAAGGTTTTCTTCAATAAAGTTTGTTTCTTTCTTCCTTGTTCTTTCCATTTATATTCTTTGCGTGGTTTGTCTATTTTCTAGGTTTACAAGATCTTCATGCATGTTTAGATATAATTTCATTATTGTTTTGATTACATGCAACGTAGAAATCAATTGTTTTATTAATCACGTCATGTCCGACATTCCAAGGGTTGGAATGCATGAACCCAACCCTAAGTGGTTCTCATGGATATTAAAATATGTTCTTGGATTAAATAATTAATTGGAACGCGTCATTTCATTAACACGGCCGTCGTAGGACTTTTAACCCCATTTGCCCTAGGTAACCGGGGTGTTTAAGAATGCAACGAGTGTGATAATCATCTCGTCACGTACTTCATTTTTCTTCGTGATTATGTATTGTGAGGGTTCATTCCTTCATATATGTAATACTTGAAATAAATAAAGTCTTTGTTTCAATTAAATATTTAATTCTTGACTAGTTTTGTATCTGGTGAAAAAACTAGGGATTGGGGGATTGTATTTCGATCTTACCTTTCTTTCATATTAATAAATTCGTAGTTTGTTAAATCTTGCATGCGTAGTTAATTCAGCTAGGATTTCATTTCTTTCGTAGTAGTAATATATAATCTCATCAAAAATCATCTATTCTTCTTATTTTCGTGAGTCAGTCATTTAGGTTAATCATTTTCCCTATAAGTCGTTACACATTCTTCATCTTAGTCCTTGTGTTCGATACTCGGTTTACCAGATTATTACTTGAGAGACCGGTTTACACTTTAACCGTATATACTGGCACTAAAGACACTTTTTAAGTCGCTTTAATATTGACCATGACCCCCCGCAGTATGGTGGTCAAGGATGTTGAACGTGACCCAGGTTCTACCCTATGGGTCATAACTTTTGATCATGATCGCCAGTTTTGTCACTCTTAATATTGTTATAGGTTTGGAACATGACCCATAGGGGTAGTCACGGTCCAAAATCGTGACCATTGGTGCTATATGGTGTAGTGATGAATCTCGCGGTAGTCTCCCTTACATCACCAAACACTTATATATTCCACTGTCTGATATCTTCCTTGACAAAACCTATCTTCGAAGCCAATCTAAAGCTGGAATTTCCCTCCACCACGTAACTTACCTTAACTATGTATACGAATTTTGCCTCCTTGAGACACATATTCTAAAATCTTAAAGGGATCGTGCCTTACCTTTACCCCCCCCCCCCCCCCACACACACACACACTAGTAGAATTGGTCAATGATTCAATGTAACCCTTGCTAAGAACGACTAAATCACCCCTAGAAAATGCCCTTTCCAACCCTGAGAAATAAGGAAATGATCAAGGAGAGACAAAGAGGGATGTCTCTATTACTAGACCATGTTAACAAGCCATCTTCAAGAGGAAGGTACAAAACCTCCAACTCGTCAACGAAATCCGATAATTCCTAATGAATCTGTTAGTTCCCCCACCCCTAGTTCTTTTAAGGTGAATCGCACCTCACTAAAATATCCTCCCAAGCACCAAGGGACCCCCTAAACCCTGCTCACACCCGCAAGCTCTTCTCATATCTCCCATATACTCGAGTCCTCCATCGGTCTCCAAATCCCTGAGGAACTCTAGGTGGACCCATCATCTACATTTTTGAACAAGAAGGATGATGACCAGACACCTACGAAACTCTTCACTAAATCTACCACTCAGTAATCCCATATAGTAATCACTCCTCCCAAAGCACCTATATTATCAATACAATTCTATTCAACCCTTTTACCTCCTCAAATAGACCTACCTACCGAATCATCCAACTGACTCAACTTAGTTTCCAATAGGAACAAAATGTTGAGTTTCCACTTTGCAATATCCCCGCTCACAATTCCACATTTGTTGACATCATTCAACCCCTTCACGTTCCAAAAAATTATCCTAAGTTTCAGTAACAAACGAAATTATCTTAATCTTCTTCCTCCTTCGTATCCCATCCCTTGACACCTCACCTCCTCGTGCTACAGCAACCCATTTTCTCAAATAAACACATGGCCTTGCTTTTCTCCCCTCATAATCTACCCCCAAGTCCTTGCTAAATTATCCTATCATATTCTCCATCCATCCCTTATGGTCCTCCACCCACTCCTCGTCCTCCCTACACCCAAGAGCCACATCATGTCTAGATATTTATAGGTCAACCCATAACTTCAAGTTACTTAATTCTATAAAATAAATGTCCTCCCTTCTTATTCCCATCCTACTAGTTTCTCCTATGTCAAAAACGAGATAACCCCCATTAAAATTACAATTTGCGTTTTCACTTGTAACCACAATGACCAATTTATAAATGTGAGGATTTTTAGTCCTCCCTCTTCTTTCCACGTCTATTTTACTTTTCTCAACATGTTTGATTTTTTTACCTTTTTACACTTCCCTCTTCCCACTCCCTTTTTACAAGATTTACCCGAATTAATGAAAGACTTGATATTTCATAGACTTATCATGGAATTTCCAAAATAAACCTCCTTTCGACGATTAATTATAAGTGTTTTAAGATTTCCTAGGACATATGATCAATGTTTGGAAATAGAAATCTCAAAAATCAAAAGAGAGACGTGATGTAGAAAATAATATTTTTAATCTCTAGAGTGTTAAATGCTTTCAGTCAAATATAAGAATGTATATAAATCACAAAGGCTAAGCCAAAGATACAATAGAGTATAAAGCCTAACAGGCCCAAACCTCTCACAAGCAAGAAAAAGCTTAAAAAGGCCCACGCCTCTCTCAATAGAGAAGAAACCTAATTCAGATCAAACTAATAAACAAACCCCAACCAAGAAAAACTTTATCAACCATCCATGCATGGGGTTAACAAAAAAAAACTAATGTACGCATAATAACTATAAGTTGCTATAATCCCCTACGAAGCACTTATAGAACTCAACTCATAACACCTAAAAAATAAACAAAACAGCACAACGCACAAAATCTACCATTATCATCATAAACTACCTAAGCCATGTAACCAAACTCAAGAAGACCCACCACCCATGTGTTGGATTGATTCCCAAGTCATAGTACTATTTCATGGACACTACCCATGTGTGAGGTTGTGTGTTTATTTGGAGACTGATTGGGTGCAAACGAATGTTTATGACCGCCTCCGTTTGTTTGTGTTTACGTTTAGGTTCGGTGGAAAGATTTTGACCTGGTGGCTCAGTGTGATGCGTGATATGCCTAGAGCTTGATAGCACACGAGGGATGAATCCGCGAGGTCCCGACTCTTGGGATGCGGTTATACGTATTTAACGAGTGATATGTATGTATCTATTGTGTGTATATACTTTTATAGCATGGGTATAGCCATGTTATTACATTATGTGTATATTTACTTATAACATGTGTGTCGTTATGTTATTATTTATGAATGTATACCTAATGAAGGTAGTATATATTTAGGTAATGATGGTTATCAGCGGAAAGGTATTTGATAGTGGTTATTGTCCTAGTTAGACTAGCTAGTATAATTAGGATAATAGAAATGAATGTGTTAGGTGTGCACTATAGATAAAAGGTGAGAATAAATCTCATCTGAGTGCGATATGTGAATTAATGAGAGTAATAAATTCTTTATTTTTAATTAAATATATTAAATACTTGAAAAATATTTTCAAATGTATTGCCCCGACCCATATTTATGGGTTACCCGACAAGGTCCGACCCGAGTGTTAGGTGTGAAGTGCAATAGAACAACCTATATAATGTTGCTAATTCAGTTTTAATTTTAATTACGTTTTAGTTGTTAGCATGCAATTCCACTTTCAATATAAACTACGTGAGGGACCAATAAGGAGCACCGCAAAGTCCAAGTAAATAAAGCTAATAATGTAAAGATAAATAAAATATATTAACCCGTAAAACGCCCTCAAAATACGAAATCGTTCCCAACCTATCGTAACAAAGTGGAGATGTGAGCTTATGCCCATTGGGATTTATACAAACATTATAGAGACGAACAACAGAAAGGAATACCCACGCGCTAAAACCCCATGCATGAAAAAATATGTATATATCAACATACGTATACCTTTGAAAATTCATATGCCAATGCATTAACCGTTTTACATTCGAAAAATGTTACTGATAAAGATTAATTTACCTTAATGTAGTAATGAATTCCTTTATTAATACCTAGCCCTTTCAACTTTCTTAACATACCCAGTTCAACACTTGAAATCATTACACTTTATTTGATTCGAACCCCTTCCTTTACCGGAATTTAACCCGTCATTTTCATTTGAAACTACTTTAGTATTTTCATTGATTTATACAACCATTTCAACACACATATTCGTCGCGTTAGAAAATACTTATTTAATTTTCGAAAGTCCTTTTTACAACACATTCTTGTGTTAAATATGGGTTTCACCATTTAAGTTGCTTAGCCACCCATTTATCCACTTTCTTTAACCTCTTTCCCTCTCTTATGGACATTATTATATTTACGCATTAACTTGTCCATTTCACCTTTACGAAACATTTATTTCATTCATTCAAGTTAGGTTTTATTAACACATTTACCACACAGCCCATTTCTTGATATTTTCCACATCTTATTTAACTTTTCCCTAAATCTTCATATACCTCATACTTACACGCCCCCCACAATGACGTCTATGTGCAGCATATGCTCAGGCTAGTGGTTTGGCACTTTTCATTCAAGGGCCCCGGGTCCTTCTTGATTTATCCCAGTGTCATCCGAGTACCTTTAATGTGTTTTAACATTTGACAAATGTCCACATTATTTCCTTTTCTTTTTACCCAGCCGAAGCCAAAAATCAGAACTTTACCACACGTTAATAATTATAACATAATTAATAATTATAACATAATTAATTATAACATATTCAACAAATTTAACAAATTACTAACTCCACGTTAATAATTATAACATAATTAATTTTCGGATTTATATTAAATAATCAATTCACATTAAATTTAATAAATCCCCAAATTAATATAGCATAAAAATACGGGGTATTACACTCACAAGACATATCCATCTCAAATGGGACCAGTTTTTAACTAGTTATTTATTAACTGGAGGGATTTATGAGTTTATTATCTATGAATGTTATATTAAAAAAATCACCTAATCATTATCTAGTAAAAGGTTAGGGTTTTGTGTTGTTGTGCTATTATATATGATCGAGTTATCCTCTCCCTCAACATTAGAGTATATTATGATTATCTTTGCAGATCATTCATAACCTTCATGTTAACATTTTTTATGAATGATACTAAAAAAGAGGATGTACAAATGCCATAATATTTTGATAAATTATAATCCCCAAAATGAATGTTGTGGTCCTACAATGATAAGAAAATATACTCTTACGTGATGATGAGTTAATGCAATTTATGATTCAAGTATTGATTAAATACATGAATTTATTGTTTACTCTTGGTTCATATAATTGTATTTTACTTTTTGATAGTAAAATACATTGACAGTTGAGCATAATGTCATACTGATGTTGATTTTCAAAGTTTTTTATGGAAAAAGTTGTGAAAATTTAATGTTATATGAAAAATTCATACATATAGAAAAAACAAATTCCTTTTTAATACTTTGTGAATGATTAGCAAGAGTATCTTATTTGATCCTTTTTTCATTTTTAAATAATTTGTTATTCATTTATTGGGTGCATTATTGTTCCTGAGCATTATTTCACAAGGATTATTATTACGTTCTTTAATATAATAAGTGCTTGGTAGAGAGCAATATAAGGTAAGAGAATTAATCCATGAAAAGTATTTTCTATATAGTTCACTACAAATTCGTTTTATTATAAGCTTTGATTTTTATGTGTTGTCCCGTTCGTGCTTAATTTATTTCTTCCGATACAAATGGTGGACCTAAAAATCAAGACTTCGGCTCATCTTTCTCACTAGTATTAAATTTATATAGTATTTAGAATATTTTTGAAAATTTATCGATAAAACATTATATCAATGTTATTAGAGCAATAGGGTAAGTTATTGTCTTAGTTATGGATTTATTATTCAATAAAATTAGTTTTTTTTGTTTTAGTGTGAACCTATGACCATAGTGTTTGCATTATTTTATATATTGCCAATATCTTTTCATAAGAACCTAAACTATTATAATTAAAATTTAAATAGACTGAATTTAGTTGTTAGTTTATGTTAAAATTTGTCGTATATATGAAATTGTTGAATTTGTAGTTTAACATGCATTTGCGATTGACAAAACTTTAGTTCAAAGAATTTGCGGTAAAAATGCGACCAAAAGTGTCCATACATATTTTATGTGTCATGTGACACCAAATTCCTAATTAAGCGACGATCGTATCCATTTCCAAAGACCTTCCTCAAATCCCCTCCCCCCCCCCCCCCCCCCCCCGATGTGTGTTTGTGCATGTTTTGTTAGCGTATATATATGTGTGTGTGTGTTGTGTGTAGTTTTGTTTCATGTAATTATGTGTGGTTACTTAACTAATCATATTTGTGTCTAATGTTTAGTGCTTCTTATGTTTAGTTGGGCATTAATTTATATAAGTCTAATTATGAGTCAATGTTACTTTATATGTTCTCATATTTGTAATTTTATTTATGTGCCTGTATTTTATAAAAATATGTGCTACTATATACGTTTTTACTATTTCTATTTTTCTTTCATTTTTATTCCCTCTTTTTATCTCTCATGTCCCACACTCCTCTATCACTCTCCATTCCACTTCTCCTCTGAGTTTTCCCAAACCCGTAAACCCAGCAACTCCATCTGTAAACCCTTAATATTTTGTTCTAATTCAAATTTTCCCCAAAAACCCTTTCCTAAACCATATGCTCACCTATATATAGAGGGAGAGGATTCTACAAATTTTGAGAGTTGTTTATTTTCTTCAATTTCAGGAGTAGTGTGTAGGATTAATTTTGAGTGTAGGTTTTCTTCTTGTGTCTTATTTTAGAGTGTTTGAAATCTTTTTAAATTTCTCCAAAGAAGCTAATATTTTTTGGATAAAATAAAAATATTGGATGAGTAAGCCCACCACTAAGGCATATAGACCAAAAATCCTAACGAGGAAGAGTTATATAAAGAGGCTTTATTGCCCACTTGTTCGCGAGAGAACCCTTACAAAGGGTGATTTCAATAAAAATCGCAATGCCAAATTTAATTTTGCGGAAGCAAATTATAAATTGATTTTATCCTTTTATTCTAAGCATGCATCTATGGTGATAAAACAGATAAATCAAAAACAAAAATATGACAAGGCCAAGTTTCAGAAGAAAAAAATAAAAAAACTTTATTTCACTAAGAACAGTAAATCGCAACTTAAAAAGAACACAATGAAATATGCAATGGATTGACTCAACAAACCCACAAGAACACGCAGTTTTGTCTTTAGCAAGGAACACACGCAAGCACACCCAATGACCGTAGTCGTCCGTCAGCCTCAGCCTTCATCTTTAAACAATGAATTCTCGCAGGTATCACAAGGTCAGCAATGGATATCCTCTCCACCAAGGTGTGTGAACAGATATAAAACTTTCTAGTATTATAAATTAATTCACAATAATCATATTCTAGGATGCATTTTTGTGAATAAAAAATGTTTTGGAACACAAAAACTTGAAGAAATTTTGTACCACATATGCGGAAATGTACTTTGCAAAAGTCTTGAACAAATTCAATCATGAAACAGGTATTTATAAAAAACTTGAGTCGACCGGGTCGTTCGAACGACATGCAAATTCGTTCAAACGACATCAAGATGTGGTTAAAACGATGTGTTCATGTGGTTAGAAGGACATCAAAAGGTGGTTAGAACGACATGTCCATGTGGTTAGAACGACTGAAGTGAAAAATAAAATTTTAAAAACTCCACTTACAGTAAACTTAGAAATCATATTTTTTAAAATGAAAAGCCAAGTTCGTATTTTGAAAAAAATTAAACATCCCAAGCATATTTCCATGAATAATTCAAACTCTAAATAGTTTTATACCTTTTTGCGATGTTGGGAAGTCTTCAAACTTGGAGATGCTTGAGTTCAGTTCGTCTACTCGGTGCATAATCATTTGTAACTGGATACACCAAACTAGCCTAACACTATACTATGAATAATGATAGAAAAATTGGTCTTACAAATTTTTCTTGTAATCATTATGATTATTATTAAATGAAATAAAATGTTTTTCCTTTTTGTTTTTGTTTTTCCTGAAATTTGTGAATTAGCAATTTTCTGTTATGGCATGATTTGGATACCTAGATGTTTGTTTAGGAATGAATTAAAATTGGGTTTAATTGATTTAATTTAAAATTGACAATTTATTAAATTAGGTTTAATTAGAATTTATGAATCACCGCACAATCGATATCACATAAATTTGACTCTAGCAAGTGGTGTTATAGCGGGTTCCACTAATTTACTGTGTTTGATCTTGTTTACATGCTTTTGGGGTGATTTTTTTCATCGCTCCTGTGATTATATTTTTCTCTCTCGATGGATTCTCCTTGTTTCAATGATTTAAATAGTTTGAATTTGATGTTTGCAAAAGGAATTTAATTTTTTGAAAAAGAAAATTCTCATTTTAAATCTGTTATGAATATTTTGCAAACAGTTCAAAATCAAAAAGATTTTTATTGTGAGAAATTTGTTGATTTGGACCATAACTTTAATGCTTTAAAATTGTCCAAAAATGAGAGTCGTGAAAGATTCCTATTTTTAGAAAAAAGAATTGGAGGACTTTAAAAATTCTAGGGTTTGTGTTTGTGCCAAAGAGGATACAAATATTTTAATGGATGACTTTTTGCCAGATGAGAGGGCTCTTAGGGAAAAGTTTGTTTCATTGAGGGGGAGGGAGTTACCCTTTTAGTAATTGTTAAAAAATTCAAAAAGGTGTCCCTAAAATTGAAAGAGTCTAATTCTTTGTTTGAGTAAAAAAAATTGTAGTTGAAAAATAATTTAAAAGACTCGAGTATTTTGTGTTGTGATGGTAATGGCTCACATTATTCTCATGTTTCTAGTGTTAAAGCCAAAACCATTGTTTGTTTTAGAGGGTCATCCAAGTTCAAGGATGTTAGAAAATCTCACACCATATGAACCATTCCCCCTGTCTACACATATTCACACTGTGGTAGGAAAGGTCACCTTATGTGTTTTTATTTTGATCTTCAAAAAGGTCATAGGAATTTAAAGTCTAGTGTTTCCGTGGTTCCCAAAATCCCTATCTGACGTTTCACATATATTTGGGCTAGAAAATCACTTTTAGAGTCGCTAGATGGTGAACTAGTTGATTCTCACATGCTTGCACATGATTCGTCTCTTATTATATCATATAGTTAATTTCTTGCATGATTGGTTTGTCATACGCTAGTTGTGCTTCATGATATTTGTTTTCTAGTGTTATGACATGTGTACCTTTTGTATTATATTTTTCTTTTATTGAGTCATATTTGAAAATTACAAAAATATTTTTGGTTTTATATATTTTTTTAAATAGAAAATATTTTGTTTCTTAAAAAATATTTGAAAAAATCCAAAAAAAATTTCTGTTCTTTATGTATTTTATTTTTACCCATTGGTGGGGGCATATTGTTGTGTTTTAATAGAATTCACTACGCAATTTCCATGTGGATAGGACAGTTGGTTATGTCTTTAGATACTTGAATTGATCTTAACCATGTTTATGGAGTTGTTTCGACATTGACTTTCTTTATGGATTCGACTTTGGGTATGCCTCCACACACATATGCACGAGATTATTGAATTTTAACTTCATGATGTACATTTGATCTTGGTGAGATGTTCTCTAATCAATCTTTTCATCTAAATATTTGTTTGATTATGGAGGATTTATGTAGGTAAGAACCGTTGCTCGGGAGGATTTGTTTTGAATTGAAAATATGATGAGTAAAAATGGTAAAGGCTTATGAAAGGAACACTTATCTTTTATGATTAATCCACCATTTAAATCGGACCTAAAAAAGTGTGGCATAGTAAAAATATCCAAGGTCTAAAGATGTTTAAAAGAATCCGAAAAAACTAAGGCAATAAAAATAAAAATATGCCAAAAGAGGAAAAATTTGTTTAGTGTGATATATTCATTCACAAGAAAAGAAAACAAATATTTTGAGGGAGTTTCTAAGGGAATATCAACGGGTTTGAACAATGACAATGTATCCTAGTTAAGATTATTTTTTCATGACGATATTGATTTGTAGAACCATTAAAATTCTAGGCTTCTATGCATTGTGTTTGTTTTGTTCATTAAGTTAAACTTTATTTGTCACTAAAGGATAAAACTTAGTTTGGTAAAGTTTTATGGTCAATTAGAACTTCTTGAACAAATTTGAGTGTTTGGGTTGTAATTATTTTATTTCTAGTTCACACCCACTCATTCCATTCCACACGTTTGTAACACCCCGTGTGTTCGAAGACATTAGAATTTAATCTTTATGGTGAAATAAATTTATTTTATTAGGAGTCTCGGATGAAAATTTAGAGTGCACGGTGGCCGTGGGATGGGTCGAGAGAGTCAGAATGACTGTCTGGGGTTGAATTTGGGTTTTGAAGTATTCATGATCTAGTTTGACCCGAATATGGGTAAACGAGTTGGGAGTTGTTAGAGATAAGGGTTATTTAGTCTTAGAAGAGTTAGGCTAATATCATTTTGATAAAACACTGGAGTGAGAGAGAGAGAGAGACAGCAAAGGAAGAAGGGGAAGAGAAGAAAAGAGGAGAAAACTTGGAGCTTTGGAAATTTTCGGTTCAAATATATGGATTCAAGGAATATTCAACCTATAAAACTTTTAAGCAAGTGATTAAACTTGCTAAATTATTGTGTGTGAGTTATCACATAATTTTGTTGGTGATTTAGTTGATTTTGAGCTTGAATAGTTAAACCCTAAAATTTGTTGTTAAGTTCTTGAATTTGAAGATATATATACATATATGTGTTGGTTAGTTGATGAAAATGGGTTGGGGGGGGGGGGGGGGGGATAATATATGGGATGGGTTTTGATGTTAGGATATTGTTGGGGTGAATTATAATTGGGTTTTAGATATGTTGGGAAAATCTTGTAAAGTTTAGCACTAATGGTTTTGAGTATAAATCTCATAGGATTAAAGCTGCACAGCACCGGACTGGTCCGGGTAGAAGACCATCGGATCGGTTCGTTTTATCATTACGGACCAATTCATTTTCAGAGGATATCGGATCGATCCGGTCATCTAAAGTTTTATGTTATTTCTAAGGGATCGAGCCGGTTCATTTTTGGGGACCTTCGGTTCGGTCCGATCATTGCAATTTGTAAATTCTTGTGTTCCTCTTTTCTAATTGGGTTTATTGCTTGGAAAACCTCTAATATGATACAATAGGTACGTTTTTGAGACAAACGTTGGGTATATTACATGACATAATTGTCGAGTTACATCGAGGATATTATGGAGGTATATTTAGGAATTTAACATATCGAATCCTTTCATAAATTCCCCGGATAGTAGGAATTTATTTCACGCTGAGTATGAACAGGATGCGAGAGGAATATCGTGTGTCCTTAGTGTTGTTAAATTGGGTGACTATTCATATCATAAGTGAGATGGATTAGTAAGTTTCAATTAAGGGATTGAATAATAAAATGAATTGGGAAGGTATGCGAGAGTGTTTGGTTAGTATATGAGATTTATCTACATATAGCTAGATTCATTATATATATATATATATATATATATATATATATATATATATATATATATATATATATATATATGGCGTGAATGTATATACCTTGTGTGATGGTTTGTATATAGGATGTGCACGTGTATATGTTTCTGGTGTATATATATATATATATATGTATGGTGCATACCCCTCTAGTGCTATTATGGGAAGTTGCGCGATGGGGGTGAATCCCTCTGGCTTGAGGAGGAGGGAAAGTATAGTCCCCAGGTCATAACATTCATTATTTAACCGTGCGCGAGGTAGGGGTAAGACGTCTTGGGTATGATTCATCTTACCTTTAGGTGAAGAACTATGGCCGCTTCCCGTACCCTTGCGATTTGGTTTATACCAAGTCGGTGTGAGAGTCCGACCACCGGTAACCCAGGATCATATGTGAGAAATTCCCTAGAAGATGATAACATTGTATATACAGTTAGTATACATATATTATGTGTGTTATGTATGTGTACTTTTTAGAGAATGATAAATTATGTACAATACGTGCGGATAATATTATACAAGATTTATAGATATTGTGTGATATCTTAATATTATAACTAAAGCAAGTTATAAATATGTGTATTATGTTTTGTCTTTTGTAGCATGAGAGTGGATGAGCATGCTCTTATGTCGATAGATGGGAAGTAAGGGGTACGTACTCTGGACTGAGGGCCTAACATATTCTCACGACCGACAATGTTAGGTGGTAATGTATCGAGGGCTTCCTTATTTGGATTTCGCTTTTCGAGACGTCCAATGCACAAAACTTAGCGCAATGTTGGGCGTGGGGAGATGTTCGGTCCAGTCCTTAGTACTTCGATTTATGTGAAATAGTGCGAGAATATTAGTAGCATTAATGATGATGTGTGATATCTTATGCTAATAACTTGTGAAAGTTAATAATTAGAAATCGATAAACTTATAATTTAGATATATTAATGTACAAGTTGGGGCGTAAAATTAGGAGACGATAGAAGAAGAAGATAAAGGATATGTTTTAGATCTAGTGGGTTATGCGAACGTGGTTATGCATAGAACTTTGTTTTTCTCACAATGTAGAGGGAACAAGGGAATTCGAAAATACAAACAAAAAGTAAAATATCTCAACCTTGAAAATACTCTTTATGATGTTTTAAAGTAATAAGGAATTTCAATTTTTGAAAAGAGGAGGAAAATGATCTATTTATAGGATTTCAGAAAAATTCTTATCCGCTTTACGCACGATTTTAAATATTATGCAAGAATACGCATACCCGTGCACCTGGGTCAAATCTTGATCATGCAAACAGTGTCATGCATACGATTCCAAATGGGACCATTAACGGTATACACAGCATATCAATATCAAAATCACTTCTCAGACCTTTAAAAATCCATTTATGAAAAGCGTGCAAATGTCTGAATAGATAATAACATTCAATCATAAAACTAACAAAATTAATATATCTTCAAATAGATAATGAAAATCTTGTGATGTAGAGTTGATTTAGTAGATCTTCAAATCCCTAAAAGTCTATATAGTCTAAATGCATGAGCATTACTCTACTCAGACATCTCACATATATTTAAGCCTAAGTAGCTTGAATAACGCAAGGATTTTATATGTAATTTAGCCAATGCTTATATAATTACAAATATTTACATTTTCAATAGGCTTGCCTACCATTAGATACCCCTTGGATATTCATGTACCCCCTCGTTTGTAGTGTCCTTACGGGCAGGCAGAGGCTAGACCTTGCCCGCAAGCACCTCATCTCAAATTTTGTTACAAAAGCCCTCTAAAAATTCCAAAAAAAATCATAAAAAGTTCCAAAAATCAAATATATTCAAAATTCGACAAAAATACACATATATGATAAAAGTCATCAAAATTAAAGATTACACAAATATTCAACAATCATCAAATATGTTAAAAAAATATCTCAAAATAATTCAAAACCTTTCAAAATATTCTTATATCATCACACATATCTTACGAAGCCCTTTCATACTTTTTAAGCCCTCGGAGGAGACCGCGACCCTTAGGATTAAGTCACGATGCCCGTATTGGTCGCATATATTTTGGTCGTCAGAATAATTAATGAAATAAGCATGACTTAATTAATGTTTACGGGAGATACGCGAAAGGAGACATTTACTCACTCTGTGAAAAACCCTCTCCCTCAATATAAGATGCTTAATAAGTAAAGTGGACATGTATGTTTATATTGAGCATATAATTAATAGCTAAGCTCTCCCTCTTAGGGAAATATAATTATGTATAAGGGTTCCCCAAGTTTTCTTTTAAATTGCATCATGGGAAAGGTCATTCAGATTTCTTCTTATTTCGAACTATTGTAGTTAATAGATAAAAGAAAAATACATTTAGTTCGGGACAACTCAAACTAATGACGTAGTTCTAGCAAAAACACAATAATGAGATACAAATTATCCTGCTGTTGAATAATGATACATAGTCCTTTACCCGAATGGATTACCTTGTTTTAAAGAAATCTAATTGAAGAAGAACTGGACGTTAGGATCGTGCGAGAGATCAAATAGAGGATAAACATGGTGTGAAACATGGCATGCACAACAAATGTGATCATGAACCTCGAGCACTAAATACAAATCACTTGTTCAAGCGTATCGACATTGGGTGACAATTTTAATTTTCATATTCATGGTCGTTAATCTTAAATACAAAAATTATAGGCATAGAAATGTTAAATAGCATCCTCGTTATATTCGATAAATTTAAGACACAAAAAGTGCATGGTTTTGTCCTTACAGAGCCATCATGACGCCCTCATGTGTCATGTTTTTCCTTCACTTTGGGAGAAATCAATTTTTAGGGGACTTGTGGAGTAGTTCACATCTCGTTTAATCATCAATAGCAAAACAATTAAGGAAGTTGACTCCTTAATGGCCCTAAAATGAAGGAAAGTAGAGTTTCTCGCGAAGTGTAATAATTTCATCATTTATTAATCCAAATAAATTTTCCTCAATAGGTCATATCCATAAATGTATTAAATATTAGAATTTTTGTACTTTAGTACATTATGAATTCTTAATTGTCGATTTAATACAATTTTATCAGTTTATTAGACTTTAATATATTTTTCGTCGCTAAATGTCACTAAAAAAATACTTGTAGTGGCAAAATTTTCACATTTAGTGATGAAAAATGTAGTAAAGTCTAATAAACTGATAAAGTTATATAGTAAAATTGAAAATAAAATATTTTTAATGTATCAAAGTAAAAGAAACTAAATATTACTACCTTTATCTTATAGGACTTCTTTGAACATAAATATTTTTCATGGAGCCCGTTGGAACAAAAAATATGAAATTCTTTTTAGGGGTAATAGTTACCGAGTCCCATTCACTTGGTCAATGAGGGAAGAGATTATTTAACTGAATTCATGGTGTCAAAGATCTTATTTTGCTAACTCAATAAATTAAAATGACAAATACACCATCAAAATATTTTTCAAAATTGTTATGTCACTTTTTTAGGAAAAAAACATCAAATCTTTAAAAATCCATAACTTCAAATCTACAAATCCAAAATTCACAAAATTTATATATTTGGAATCTACTCATCAAGATATATAAAACGACACCCATATTCGATTTTTAATGTAGATGCATTTATAATTGTAATGGTAGTGTAACATATACGAGCCTATTGAAATATCTTAAAAAAGAGGGGTTCTTATTGTTAATTAATAAAGTTAAAAGAATATTTCACCATCTTCGCACACAATATCCAAACAAGCCAAACATGCGAGTTCTTCAATTTGAAACCTACACAAAACATCCACGAAGGTGAGTGGCATTTAAACCTAATCTACATCGAAGCATAGGGGAAGGTAATGAAGGTTTGAAGTTTAAAAGTTAAACATATAACAATTGTATTGATCGTTTCTCCCTTTTCCCAGTTCCATTTCAGAAGAAACTTCCATGTCACAATCTCTTTCACACGTACATAAACATACACACCCATACACACCATTAGACATAGAATGACACACAAACACTTCTAGATTATTACACACACAGTGTTATACATACACATTCATCAACACTAATATTCACCTTCAAATACAGACACACCCACACACACAGACAAAAAATTTCCTATAAATATCATCAAATTGTTATCGTTAGAAGCACCACAACTCACATTTATATACATAGAGAGAGAGAGAGAGAGATGACAGACAAGGGAGCGGGGAAAAGCAAGGCCGATGGGGAGACCTACGAAAGATTTAAACGGAAGAGTGGGATAATAAATCCGCCAAAGAAGAAAATGGTGCAGGACATGATGTTCGAGTACATGAGGGACTCAGCTGCTTCTACTATTACCAAATTGAAGAACAAGTCCAAGGTCAAACCTGCAGATGATGGCTCATCTTAGCTAATCTCCCATTATCTTCCGTCGTATACATATAAACATATATCTGTGTAATGTTATTGTGATTTTCCTGTTGTTGTATGATCCATTAATAAATGAAATTTCCTTCAATTCGTTTTCATGTATTGTGTGCTACACGTTACATTCAAATTCCAAATACAGTTACTACAACCACCGCTCAAACTTGCATGGGTATGGACAGTTGGTAATATCCTACCAGTTCATATACTAAGGGAATATATCTGGGAAATAATGGAATCCCAATCTCTCTCTCTCTCTCTCTCTCTCTCTCTCCCTCTCTCTCTATTTACAATCTTCCTCACCAAACTCATGCACCTTTTGTTTATGGAATTGAACCACAATAAAATAAGTTTATGGTACAGCTAGTCTTACATAGTAATGGGTCTTAAAATAAAATTTAACATGCTAATAATGAACAGTGATATGATATATAATTAATATTAAATTATATAAATATTGTGTTCGCTAAAATAATCGTAATAATTTTAGCTAAAAAATTGTTGAACTACTTTTTACAAATTTATAAACATTTGGTAATGCAAGCTTTATAACTCTCAAACTACACATAAACATCTTGGAATGTGATGGATGTTTAAACATGTGGGTAGTATTTATTCATTATTAATTTTTTTTTCTCACTGTCCCTGAGAAAACTGAAAATGAACAAACTTCCATTTGTACTCAGTATTATGTAGGTTTTCATGTGTACTTGCAGCTCTTTCTCTCTATACAAAAAATGAGTAGAAACTACGTGTCTCTCCTTATACCAGCTAAGAAGGTTTCATAAAAAATAGATATCGAATTCTATAGGGTGCAGTTTCAATTCCTTCAAAACATTTTGCATTCCTCTCTTGAAAAATAGTCCAAAAATTACAGTCTGGGACCAACCGTCACTCTTTGATGTTAACCTTCCACCTCCAAGAAGTTCCCAAACCTCTAATAGCTTCCTCACCATCTTAGGCATTACCCATGCAGTTCGACTAAGCACAAGGAACACATCCCACAAGCCTCTTATAACCCTGTATTGCAAGAGGAGATGATTGGTCTTCTATTCTGCCTCCTTACAAAGCCAACAACGGCTAACGATTAACCACATTCTCTTCTGCAAACATTCGGTCATCAAGATGTCATGTTTCGTTGCGATCCACACAAAGAACCTAACCTTAGGCAATGCCTTGACATTTCATATTTTATTCCTGGGTAAATAAGCTCTATGTTTCCCAAAACCTCTAAAAATGGAATAGTAGCCACTCTCTGTGAACACCCATGCCCCGTTCTCCGTCCATATCAAGACATCCTCCCTGGAGTTCATATTAAGCTCTGTGGTTCCCTATGTGGTTACCTCGCCGATGCGAGGTAGCCACTTTGTGAAAAAACTCATTATTCTTGTCACCCTCTCTTAACGAAAATTCTCTTAATTTGTGCCTCCAGTTGATTTTTTCCTTTAAAAATCTTTTCCCGTTCTCCCCCTTCCTTTCCTTCCTCACTCTCTTCTCTTCGTCAGAGCGATCGTATCTCCTTTCTTTATTATATAGCCAGTTGACCCCTCCATGCACTACACTAAAAAATGAAAATGGTCATAGTAAATGGGTCACGATTTTGGAGCGTGACCATGGGGTCACAATCTAAAATCATGACCCTTAGCTATTTATCGTAACCAAATAAGTCATCATCGTTTAGGGTGACCTCATTACAGGGGTGCTCATGGTCAGGAGCCTTAACCAAGGGGGTAATAAACCAAAACCATGACTCCACCGTGACCCATTATGGCGTGAAGTTTCATGCCTCTTTGGTCACACTAGTGTTCATAGTCTAAAAACATGACCCACCCGTAACCATATACAATGACCAGGATTAAGGGTCATGGTTAGGATATATGAACAATGGGTCACGATCCAAAACTGTGACTCCCTGTGACCCATTAGAGTGCTAAAATTCACACACTTTTGGATACAAAAGGTGGTCACGGTCCATAATCGTTACCCACCCAAGACAGTATCAATGAACAGTGGTTACATTTTAGAACTGTGACCCCCCAAATTCTTTTGAAAATGGTCACAGTACATGTTCACGGTCCAAAGCTGTAACCATTTCTCGAGTATTTAATTGGTCACATAAGGTCGTCACGATCTCGAACCATGACTATGTTTAAGTTATTAATGAGTTATAGAATAGGCAACTGTTTTGGACCATGATTTTATTTCACCCTTATACCAAAAATCATCTCTCTCTCTCTCTCTCTCTCTCTCTCTCTCTCTCTCTCGAACCGTCAGCGATAATCCCTTCCTCCATTCTCCATTTCTGGCCATATCTTCTCCATTTCTAAAGATAACCCCTTCATCTCTCGACACAAGTACATCTAAATTACTCTCTCGATCTCTCATCTATTTTCATGTGTGTGTGTGTCTGTGTGCGTATCTGTATATTTATTACATGAGTGTTTTGTTGTGTGTATGTGTGTGTGTGTGAGAGAGAGATGGTTCCAATGTGTATGTGTGATTTAGGGGGGGAGGGGTGTTTCAGTGTGTATGTGTGGCAATGTGTGTGTGTGTGTGTGTAATTCAGGGGTGTGTGTGTGTGTTTCAATGTATGTGTGTGTGTGTGTGACAGTATGTGGGGGGGGGGGGGGGGCAACTATGTGGGTTTTGTATATTAAATTTGATGAATTAAAGAAAATGTCACTATGGATTTTGTATTTTTGTTATTTCACTGGACTCAATGCTTGACCTTGTGGATTTGTTCCATTATACGTCATAGTTGTAATCTTAATGGATTGGAGAAAAGATTAATGCGGGTAAGTTAGTAATGTTGATGTATAAATTAGTTGGTTACTAATGTTGAACTATATCTGAGTTGGAAATTGTTAGGTTAGTATTGTTGATATATAAATTGTTAGGTCAGTAATATTGAACGGAATAAACTTGTGCTGAATTGTTGGGTTGATGGTAGTTGTGGCTTTCGTTGAATGATCATAGTTTCATATGGATGATGGATACTTGAAATGCTCACAATATTAATTCTTTATAATAAACCATTAACTAATTGTTTATCTTAATGATTACCCTATATTAACGACTAAATGTTTAAAATACAGTCATTTAGTTAACTTATTGTGGTTGTGTTCACCCATTCCTTAAATGCTTGTCGTTTGTGTGAACATAAATTGGTGGATAGGCTTTCACATTTGGTGGACAAACAGTAATTTTAGTTTTAATTAAATTATAATGAACTTAAATTGGAATTGTTGTGTCTGATTGATCAGATGAAAAACCATAATTTTCTTAGGATTAATTAGATCCATAACTTGTTGTATCTTCACCCTTATGACTCATATTCACACCCTTCTATATATTTTCTCAGGAAAAATGAGTTATATTAATAATTATAGGAAGCAAAAGCATGAGAGGGGGTAATTTGACTACATTAAAATATATTTCATTAGTGCACACCATATAGAGGAAACTTCGATTTACAAGAATCGTGATAAGAAAATTGAACAATTTAATTACTCTACAAATTGTGGAGTTGAAATCTGGCAAGACTACCTGTTCAATCGTATTTTGTTTTCATTGCCAGAGTACTTTTATAAAGTAGTAGAGAATATATTTCGTATGTATAATCTTGATAGTGCACTGATGTTGGTGACACAATTAGAAAAGGCTGAAAAAAATATCCATCCATTATGGATACAATTCTCTAAAGAGAGCCTTCACCTAGATTGTGACATCTCGCGACACATGCATATTAAAAATGAGCTTGCAAATAAGTTGAAGAAGAAATCATTCCAAGTTCTTTTCATATACGTTTATACGTCAATCATAGGCATGCTTTTGCCTAGTTGGCCACGTGTAAAATTTCATAGATTTTTAAAAACTAATATTAAATGTATGGAAATCAAACGCATAAAGCATCTTTTAAAAGATATCGAAAAGGTATATATACATACATATGTGTTCATAAACCATATTTTCTTACATATATCACTATTTTATTTCAAAATGTTGAAGATAAACGATAATAATCAACAAAATAATGGAACACCGCGAACTGAGTGCTTTCCTACACCCCAAGCTCAATTCCCATCTCCTCCAGAATATCATCACTCTACTCCTTGAGATTCATTCTGATCCATCTCTAAGTCATCAAACTCAAGAAAACCCTACTAATTTGACACCCCCAATTGTTGTTGTCAAGGGATCCCAACTAACCCTAAGAAGTGGATGGTGTCTCCGTTGGCGGGGATAATCCAACCGATGATAAAGGAGATGTTTAGCATTTTAAAAATCATTGTTTATCTCTCTAAATGATGATTGTGGGTGTCGAGGGAGCAGATAACTGGAAGACGGTTGATCTTGACTTAAAGGATGACATTTGGGCGCAACTTAATATGACATTTCCATTCCCAACTGGTTTGAAGCCAAAGGTTATTTCCAAAGTAGCTGATGCTTTGAAAATCTATTGGAAGAACCTTCGAAAGAATTTTCCTGAAGGACGCAACGAGTTTTGATTTTTTAGGGATGAAAGGAAAAGTTTCCCCTAATATTGAAATGCTCACTGACCAATGGATTGACTTTTTGGAGAATGAGCCTAGGGAGGAAAAACTAAATGAGAGGGTAAAAATCAGCCGAACAGATTAAAAAAGGCTGATGCCCACAAACTCAGAGCACATTCTTATTATGATGTTAAGGGTGAATGGGTAGAACAGACGAAGGGGAATCGAGAAAAAGGTAAATACGCTAATCGGGTCACCTTGAACTTGCATGTCCGACAGGAAAAAGGAACCAATAAATTCTAAGACAAAATAGCACCGACTTTTGTGAGTTTTAATTTAGTTGTCATATATATACACGTTATAATATTATTATTGTTAAAATTATAGTCCTAAATATAATATTATGTTACAGGAAATTATAGAGGGCAAGTCCAGTAGTCAGTCTGAGTGCATCCCCAATGAAATTAAATTATATGCACTAACTAAGGTGTTCAGGAGGGACCATAAGGGGAGGACAAGTGGCGTGGACTCACTTATGCCAAGTACTAGAATACAGCACAGTGAACCCTTATTAGACGAGATCTCTTCAGTGAGAGGAGAGGTGGCGAGATGTTTGGAATATCATGCCAATATGAAAGGAAAGGTGTCAAGTCTTCAGAAGGACATCGCACTCGAGACGAATAAAATCTATGGTTTGGTCCAAATCTTCAATAGATGAAAGGGTTACCCCCTCAAAGTCCCCAAACATTCCCCTATCATCCCCCCTAGAACATTACCCTCCCAAATGCCTCCTCCTAGAACATTCCCCTCGCAAATGCCTACACCTAGAACATTTCGTGCATCATCATCATCCACGCATGTTAACTTTGGAGGGGCATATTATATACGAAACTTGACCAATATAAGGGTTATTTGTGTGTTTTAGAGGCATTTCATGAAAGTTAGTGCGAGAGAGAACTCGAAATGATGAAATAAACCAAAAATAAGGGAGTTAAAGGGTATTTCATAATTTTACAGCCTTATTCCAGAGGTGGGGCCAACTAGAAAGTTGAAGACGACTAAGTCATAAGAATAATGGAAAAAAATAGAACCCCAATCCGAGATTCGGTAAAAGAGTTATGCAAGATTAAATTTTGAGAAGGAAATCCAAAGTCTAAAAGAAAAGGAGGGGCCAAAACAGTATGAAAAATCAGACAGACCTCCAAACCAGTTTAGGGGCAAACCAGTTCACAAGTACATCCGAACCAGTTTGGAGGGTCTGATACGCTAAAATTTATTTCTTTGCTGATTGGTTCTAAGAGTTGTATGTGGGTTGGACTCTTTAAAAATCGTGAATGTAATGTTATAGTTTAATTAGACTAAGTTTTAGTAAGTTTTCTTAGAGAACAAAAAAGAGGAAGACCTAAGAACCTTAGTATTCAAATTCTTCATAGAGAATATACTTTCATGATTCAATTCTCAAGGTTTTCTTAAATAAAGTTTCCTTGTTCTTGGCGTTTATATTCTTTGTGTGGTTTGTCTATTTTCTAGGTTTACAATATCTTCATGCATGTTTAGATATGATTTCATTATGGTTTGATTACATGCAACGTAGAAATCAATTTTTTTACTAATCACGTCATGTTCGGCAAGATTTCCAAGGGTTTGAATGCATGAACCCACCCTTAAGTGGTTCTCATGGACATAAAAATTTGGTCTTAGATTAAATAATTAATTGGAACGCGTCATTTCATTAACGCGACCGTCATAGAACTTTTAACCCCATTTGCCCTAGGTAACCGGGGTGTTTAAGAATGCGATGTGTGTGTTAATCATCTCATTACGTACTTCATTTTTCTTCTTGATTATATATTGTGCGGGTTCATTCCTTCATATATGTAATACTTGAAATAAATAAAGTCTTTGTTTCAATTAAATATATAATTCTTGACTAGTTTTTTATTCGATGAAAAAACCAGGAATTAGGGGATTGTATTCCGATCTTACCTTTCTTTCATATTAATAAACTCGTAGTTTGTTAAATATTGTGTGCGCGGTTAATTTAGCTAGGATTTCATTGCTTTCGTAGTATTAATATATAATCAAATTAAAAATCATCTATTATTCTTGTCTTCGTGAGTCAGTCTTTTAGGTTAATCGTTTTCCCTATAGGTCATTACATATTCTTCATCTTAGTCCTTGTGTTCGATACCCGATTTACCAAATTATTACTTGAGCAACTGGTTTACACTTTGATCGTATTTACTTGCACTAAAGACACTTTTTAAGTTGCGTTAATATTGACCATGACCCCCCCTCCCCCCGTAGTATGGTGGTCAAGGTTGTTGAATGTGAACGAGGTTCTCCCCTATGGGTCATGACTTTTGATCATGATCGCCAGTTTTATCATGCTTAATATTTTCTGAGGTTTGGAACATGACCCATAGGGATAGTCACGGTCCAAAACCGTGACCATTTGTGCTATATGGTGTAGTGATGAATCTCGCGGTAGTCTCCCTCACATTACCAAACACTTATACATTCCACTATCTGATATCTTCCTTGGCAAAAACCCATCTTGGAAGCCAATCTAAAGCTGGAATTTCCCTCCACCACATAACTTACCATAACTATGTCTATGAATTCTGCCTCCTTGAGACACATCTTCTTAAATCTTAAAGGGATCCTGACTTCCCTCTAACCCCCAAACACTAGTAGAATTTGTCAATGATTCAATGTAACCCCGGGTAAGAACAACTAAATCACCCCTTGAAAATCCCCTTCCCAACCCTGAGAAATAAGGAAATAATCAAGGAGAGACAAAGAGGGAATATCTCTATTGCTAGACCATGTTAACAAGCCATCTTCAAGAGGAAGGTACAACAACTCCAACTCGTAAATAAAATGCGAGAATTACCTCATGAATATGTTGGTTCCCCCAGCCCTAGTTCTATTAAGGTGAACCGCACCTCACTAAAATATCCTCCCAAGCACCAAGGTACCCCCTAAATCCTATTAACACCTGTAACATCTTCTCATATTTCTCCCATATACTCGAGTCCTCCATCGGCCTATAAATCCCTGAGAAACTATAGGTGGACCCATCATCTACATTCTTAAACAAGCAGGATGATGACCAGACACCTACCAAACTCTTAACTAAATCCACCACTCGATAATCCCACATAATAATCACTCCTCCCGAAGAACCTGCATTATCAATACTATTCTATTTAACCCTTTTACCTCCTCAAATATAAATGGCTACCCTATCATCCAACAGACTAAACTTAGTTTCCCATAGGAACAAAATGTTGAGTTTCCACTTCGCAATATCCCCGCTCACAATTCCACATTTGTTGGCATCATTCAACCCCCTCACGTTCCACAAAATTAGCCTATGTTTCATTAACAAACGAAATTATCTTAATCTTCTTCCTCCTTCGTATCCCCTCCATTAAACCCTCACTTCCCCGTCGTAAATCTACCTATTTTCTTAAATAAACACAAGGCCTTACTTTTCTCCCCTCATAATCCACCCCCAAGGCCTTGCTAAATTTTCCTATCATATTCTCCACCATCCCTTACGGTCCTCCACCCACTCCTCGTCCTCCCTATCCCCAATAGCCACATCATGTCTAGGTATTTCGAGTTCAATCCATAACTTCGAGTTACTTAATTCTATAAAATAACTTTCCTCCCCTCTTCTTCCCATCCTACTAGTTTCTCCTATGTCAAAAACGAGATAACCCCCATTAAAATTACAATTTTCGTTTTCACTTGTAACCACAATGACCAATTTATCAATGTGAGGATTTTTTTGTCACCCCTCTTCTTTCCACATCTATTTTACTTTTCTTAACATGTTTGACTTTTTATCCTTTTTTACACTTCTCTCTTTCGACCCTTTCTTACTATATTTATGTAATACGCCGTATTTTTATGGCTTTTAAATTTAGGGATTTATTAAATTTAATTGAGATAAATTAATTTAATTTTAATCCAAAAAGTTTTTTTAAATATTTACTAGCATGACGAGAGTTAGTAATTATTGGAAATTTGTTGAATGTTACTGGATGAGTATAGTAATATATGAGATTTTTCTTATAAAAAAGTGTCACGTGTGAATAAAATGGCAATTATCGAAATTAAGTCGGAACGCGCCTGTATCGTGTCGGGAATAATTATTATTATATAAAGTGAATAAATTATAAGTTTCCTGTATGGTCATTTTGAGTGCGCCAAAGTGTTCGGAAGGGTCGAGATAGTCAGAAAAGTGTACCCGGGGGTTTAGTTTGGGTCTCGGGGCGTTTTTAGGCCTATTTAGTACCCCAGGAGGGAGTTTTAGATATTTTGTAATTATGAGTAATTAAACCCACGAATTATCTAGGGTTATATCAGATGGAAAGTGTTGTCTTATAGGGTTAACATAACCAAAAACTAATGACGGCCATTGGAGAGGAAAAGGAGAAGCTTTCCAAGGAGTTCTAGGCCAAGAACTCCTCTGATTGCACCGCCGTCACCGCCGTCACCGCCAGATGGTAGATCGCACGACCAGGATCTCAACCACACCAAATTCATCCACAAAATCAGAACTTTGAATTTCAGGCAAGTATCTATCTTCCTTTAATCAAGTTAATGATCTTTTATATTAGTTTAGGGTTGATTAGAATTAGTGTTCTTGAAAGAAAACATTAATTGGAGACAAAAAAATTCATGTTGTAGAGGTAAAGATCATATTTTGGAAATCCATTTCACATGTAGAGGTTGAACCACGAATTTCTATGGTATTAGTGATAGAAAATCTGGAAGAAAAATGGAAGAAACTAAGTTAAATAAAATTATTAGGGTTCTTGAGATTTATAAAGATTGTCACCCTTTTATCTTGTTATAGATGATGAAAATTCGCATGTGTTATGTAGGATATTGTTTATATGGGTATAAAACACTTGTAGTATAAGTGGTTGAGAGTTTGGGACTGAAACATGATGATTTGGAGGAGTTTGGGGTAAGATTTCCGTAGCTGGGTATCCTGGAGTTTCGCCACAACTTCTTGATCGATCGATTGAGCCCAGAGCATCGATCGATCGATCGACCCCCTTTCATCGATCGATCGACCCCTCCTAGAAAACTGCATTTTTGCTCGTGTTAGCTAAATCCGATTTTATGCGTAGTAAACCTTGATTAGGGTTTCTAGAACATAATGGAACATAAAAAGGACCAGTAGGGTCAAGATAAACCTTGTTAAGTGGACCTTTAATGTGAAGGGAAATAAAGGGTAAACGGGGAGACATTCATACTTAAGGAATCATACGTGCATTGATTAAATAATCGAAATATCTAGAAAGTTGGATTAGAAGGTGAGTGAGGGCCAACTGAAATTGTACTTAGGTAAAGATAATACTTCGAGAAACGAAAAGTGAATTTAGAATGAATAAATTACGAGAATAAAATGAACGGGTCCGTTATTCGAGATAATTGAGTAAAATGTGTAATAACGGATAATTATAATTATGGGTCGTGAGCGTACCTATTTTAATAATGTGGATGTGAATACATATATATATATGTATATATATATATATATATGATGGTGTGATAGTGCATATATTATTTCTGTGTAAAAATCGTACCCGAGCTACTTGCTATTACCGGGGTTTTCGCACCGGGGCAGTCTTATCTCGATGGGACCTTTATGGGGGATATTGACTTGTACCCTAGAACATATGATTCCCTAGTACAGGCTATCTGATTGATAGTCAGATGGTCCTAAGAGACGTGTGGGTATGTGCTGACCTCTTAGGACGGGGAACTATGCTTCGCCTCCATTTGTATGTGTTTGTGTTAATGCAGTTCGAGAGTGATTTCGAACTAGCGTTTCCCTAAATATGTGTGATACAGGGACTTGATAGCAGAGTATGCCAGCACCATAGTTTTATGTGGGGTGTCGTTAGTATATATATATTATATGAGTGATTAGTATATATATACACTTATTTAAGGAAACTTTGCGCCATAGATTTTATGTGGGGTGCCGTTTGTATATATATTAGATCTGTAACTAGTATATATAAGTATATCTATATGAGAACTTTCTACTGGGAGAAATAGTAGTTAAGTAATGTATAAATTTTTCAACTTCACTATAACCATTCAGAAACATTATAACGATACGGAATCATTCCAAATAACGTAAGAAATCTTGAAGAGATAGATTTTTTTCTAAAAGTGAATATCATAACCTTAATTTCACATGTTAAGACTTATGGAGAATAAGTTAGGGAAATATATGGGATTCAGTAGTAGGGTAGACGTGCACACTAGATGAGAGGTGAGAATTCTCAAGAGAGTATCGCATACTAATATGACTGTTGCATTAGCCGGTAAGCATTTTAAATACTTGCTAAACTATTTTAAAAACTGTTTTACATTCGGGCTCTGACCCGTTTGTTGTTATCTCTACTCTCTTGTGTGTATATATATATATGTATTACAGGTGCCCAGCCATAGGGTATTCTTGCTTAGGATTCTTTGGATGGAACGTACTGTAGCTTTTGTGGGAGTTGCAGGCCATTGCTTAGACGACCTCATTGTTGACTCCACTTCTAGTTCAGTTTTATTCAGTGGGGGCATGTGTCGCCCTTTTCCATTATTTAGTTGGTTTTGTCAGATATTGAAATTCTTTTACTTCCAGTATCTTTATTTCGGGATTTATTACTGTCAGGATGTTTTCCTTTAGTGTTTCAATGTTGGGATTTATTATTGATGGTTAAACTCTTGAATGTTCATTTTTATGCTTATACTTAATGGGTGACTCTTAAAATGTTAATGGTTAAAGGTTTTATAATTGGATTTAATAAAATGGAAATAAGGTTTTTAAATGGTTTAACACTTAGCTTAATAAATCAGGGTGTTTGAATTTGAAAATTTTCATTTGCTACAGTGATGCTAAGAATGAACCAACTGTTCACCTTGATTTTAATTTGATAAATAAGTGATCGCCCGGTATTTAATTAGGCAGTGTGTCACAGGTGGTATTAGAGCATCAGGTTCTAGTGTCCTTTAGGATCTATACGGTTTATTATGCTTTCAGCGTTGCTTTGTTTGATATAGAGCTCTATGTTTAGGATTGTCGATTTCTGTGATGAGATTTCGTTCTCCTGCTATGACGTATATACATTAGTGAATTCTAATTTCATTCGGATGTGTGCGTGTACCGAGCGATAACGGATGTCAGAAGAGGACCGTTAAGCGGACATCAGGAGGCCGGGCTCAGTTGAGGTTGTAAAATATATTCGAGGATGATGATCATAGTAGAGGTCGCCTCCATTATGGCACGAGAAGCCAAGACTAGAAAGGTGACTAGGGCATAGCCATGATTTCCAAATGCTGCTATAGTCGAATGAGGTGCGAAAGTAAACTCACCCAACGTATTACAAAATGTGTAGAGAACTGTCAGTGGGAATTCTAGAAACACGGGAATTGTGTGTTTTTACCAAAGGAGGTAAAGTATCCAAAGGTTTAGATATAGGACGGATTGTGGCTAACTGAAAGTGAAAATTTAGAGAAAATTTTCTTGGCTTTCGGGACGAAGTTATAATGATGGGAGTCAACCACCAAGTTTATAAGTGGAATGCTATGTATATAGGAGAACCTTAGGTACAGTGTTGACTGTACGTTCCTTCCTCAGCTGTTCAGGATTAGAAGTGAACGTTGTCCAGAACTCATCGCAGGAGGGCATGACAGAAGTCCATTTGTGAATATAAATCTTAACCGTTAGCCAATTTTGTATCGGAAGATGTAGATACAAGTGGAGGAAACGACTCCAAGTGGGAGATCGACTCGTAATAATAGTTGATAACACTCAAAGAGGAAATTCTAATGGACGGCCGAATCAGGGGTTGACAATGACGTATTTTGTCAATAAAGATGGTAATGCTCCTTTGTGTGGGAAGCTAAAAGAATCGAAGAATTTAGTCGAGAATAAAACTCAATACAAGGGTGGTGCTGTAGCACCACAAAAGGGTGTGGATACACATCAGGGGACCCATTTAAATGATTCGGATAGTTGAATTCTTACCAAGTGATGGTAAATTAAATAAAGACTATTATAGACAGAGACATGTTTTTTAGGTCCTAAAAGGCTAAGGGAATAACCGGGGTAGCCAACCGAAAATCGAGTCTACTAAAGTCCGACAGAAGGAAAATCCCAACATGGTTAGTAGGACAGGTGACAAGTGGATTATGTGTTGAGGTATTTTGTGGGGAGTGAGATTGCACGCGATAATATTTTTCGAAGTGAGTAAAGGGACAAGAATACGGTGCCTAGTAAAAGACAACGATTAAAGTAGTTTTGCTTTGGTTTGGGTAGTCGTGTTACGTAAGGAAACCATTTGTGCAGTCAAGACGATTGCCAAGGTGGAAGTATAAGTTGTATCCTCAGGGGATGAGGTGTGTTTATGTGGCACGAACGAGCCACTATATTTTGTTCATTGCTAGATTAGCATGTGAGACGAGTTTAATGCGTATAATTATAAACGTTATTATTATGTGAATATTTTCCCCTAGTGTAGCGCGATTTTTCTTTAGTGCTATCCGTGGAGGATGAATGAGTATATTGACAGTGTTATGTACTTTATTTAGGTTACTCGTTGTAGTGATGCGTTATGCGAGTATAATATTATCTTTGTTACAACGTTATAGAAATGGTTAGTACGATAGTGGGCAATTATTGCAAGGCTATCGGAGTGGTTGCATTAGTACAATATGTTTTTGTTCTGGCAAGGCTTCACCTGCAAGAAGGTCAGACTCGCACTTATATTATCTATCCTAGAGACTTTGGAGGGGATAGTGTGCTCGAGATATTCGATGCCAATGTATGTATAGACTTTGTCAGTATAATTCAGTATGTATCGGGTTTACTGTTGAGCGAAAAGATTTGACTCAGTATTATGTTTAGCACTCCGGACTTAGTGATAAGAAGAGTGCGTTGTTATATCTATCCTCTAGAGATGTGGGAGTTAAGAGTTATACCCCTATTATTAGGGAAAGGTATTTTGAGAATTTCAATTGTATGTATTCGAGGTTTATGGAATCCAATTACCACTAACCAATACTGAACGATAGTGCAATTGGTGAAACGTTCTCTGTTGAATGTAATTACGGGAAAAAGTGTAACTTTTTCGTCAAGGGACGGAATAAAGGGGTACATGCTATGGACGGAGGACCTAACGGACTTCGATAACCGACAATGCTAGGTAGTAGTGTATCGGGGGGTTCTTTGTTTGGATTTTTCTTTGCGAGACATCCCACGCATGAAACTTAGCGTAAGGTTGGAATTAGGGAGATGTTTGGTCACTATTCCATGAGTTCGGTACCCCGGTCGAAATGGGATCAAGTAATTATATCTGTAAGTTGGAAGTCAAATTTTAATTTAAGGCCAGTGGAGCCGTTTGTGTGGTAAGAAAGCATTAAAAGTTTTGTTTTATCCCCACGAGTTGAGGGGTGGGACGACGATAAAGAGGATTTAGAAATTTCGATTTCTAAGGTGATTGAGAGTACCCAAGTGTTGTAACCGCGTTCATAACACAAGGTAAATAAAGAGTAGGGATGATTTTTTTTAGCATGGATTATCTGGAAAGAATTTTATTAAACAAAAGAGATGACTTGTATTTATTTTGATGAATAGAGCATTAGTGATTTATTTTGGTTGTTGTACCTATTTGGGAAAATTTTTGTACGTATTTGAAGAAGTTTGAGATTTGTTATTCCTCTTTTGTTGTCATGGAATTTGAATGCCCTATTCCTTATATTTTGTTGGATTTAGTTAGTTCTACAGATGAGTAACGCTTCATTCGCTCTCCTATGGTGGTCGGGGTGTTACACAAATGTGGGAATCTTGGTTAGCTGATGTTAAAATCGTCTGAGTTGAAGGGATGTGGTAATAGACGTGTGAAGTATATGTTTATGGGACTATCATAACGAAGTGGAAGTGATGGATTGGATTAAACGTCACATGAGGGGAGATAATCCATACATAAGTGTGCAATTAGAATAGCACACCCTAATTTGATTGGAAGGCTGTGGGAAGCTATTTAAGAAGGGAGAGTGACTTGCGCATAAAAAGAGTGATGATGTTAGTGTGAAATAAAAGATCCGAAAGTGGGCATCTTGGAGAAAGGCACGGGCCAGAACTTTTGGTGCACGCCAAGGAAAGAAGGGAGCATTAAGTGTCACCTAATTTGAGACATTTCTAGGAAAATACTATGTTTAGCAGGACATGGTGAGTAGTCTCTGCATGCACCACTCATAGATAGAGATCGGTTGAAATAAGAAGATAAACTAGAGAATTTTTTGTTTATCAACAATTCCTGTAATTGGAAGAGGTCGGTAAGGTCGGTAAAGTTCTTGGATGGGTTACCATCCTCAAAACAAAATCAAGGGTTCATCCGAACATGTGAAATAAGTCGCCCAAGAAGGAAGTGATTGATATTCCTGTGGGGTGGTTTACAATATTAACTAGTGTGCCCCAGACTTCCTTTGAAAGGAAGGATTGCGCCAGTACATGGTACGGCACAATATTAATTTCTGAATCGGGATGAGATTTGTGGAGCCCACCTTTAATATGGGATTTCAGGAACTAGCGGAGATAAGGTTTCATTTCGAGTAGGATGTATCACCCTTAGCCAGGGAATAGGCGCACAATGATTAAAGATTAGTGGAGCCACGTGAAGGAAATTTCGGAATCTTTATACGGTGATTTCAAAAGTACTCTATAGAAGCACTCGTACCTATTTGTCCCGTACGATGTGCTTATTAAGGTTTTGGTGTGGAAGAACCTCGACTATACTCCTTCCGTACGTTTAGAGGTGAGTGGATAATCAAAATTTTGGATCGGTCGAGAATAATCCAATAACTATGGTGGAATTCCACGACTGTTTTAGGCGAACAAGAGTGGTCAAATGTTCGTATGGTTTTCTCAGAATGGGATTTTTGTATATGAATAAATCCGAGTAGTTGTCATGTAGTGAGTTGCGTCCTCCCAATGATAGTGAGATAATAGAAATTTATAATGTATAGGCCTGACCTATGTGAATATTGTCGGTTGGGAGCACCATGTGAAGTGTCTCCAATGAGAATGTTAATCATGCTTGCTGTGAGGTGGAGGCTATAGTGATTAAATGCCTTACTATGTAGATAGTTTGTCTACTGAAAGGATATCCAGAATTGTTCTACCAGGTAGGCCTTATTTTTCGAATTTCGGGATGAAATTCCGTTATTAGGGGGGGAGTATGTAATACCCCGTATTTTTTATGGCTTTTAAATTTAGGGATTTATTAAATTTAATTGAGATAAATTAATTTAATTTTAATCCGAAAAGTTGATTTAAATAATTACTAGCGTGACGAGAGTTAGTAATTATCGGAAATTTGTTGAATGTTACTGGATGAGTATAGTAATATATGAGATTTATCTTATAAAAAAAGTGTCACGTGTGAATAAAATGGCAATTATGAAAATTAAGTCGGGATGCGCCTGTGTCATGTCGGGACTAAATTATTATTATATAAAGTGAATAAATTATAAGTTTCCCGTATGGTCATTTCAAGTGCGCCAAAGTGTCCGAAAGGGTCGAGATAATAAAAAAAGTGTATCCAGGGGTTTAGTTTGAGTCTCGGGGCGTTTTTAGGCCTATTTAGTACCCCGAGAGGGCGTTTTAGACATTTTGTATTTATGAGTAATTAAACCCATGAATTTTGCTAGGGTTATATCAGATGGAAAGTGTTGTCTTCTAGGGTTAACATAACCAAAAACTAATGACGGCCATTGGAGAGGAAGAGGAGAAGCTTTCAAGGGAGTTCTAGGCCAAGAACTCCTCTGATTGCACCGACGTCACCGCCAAATAGTAGATCGCGCAACGAGGATCTCAACCACACCAAATTCATCCACAAAATCATAACTTTGAATTTCAGGAAAGTATCTATCTTTCTTTAATCAAGTTAATTCTCTTTTATATTAGTCTAGGGTTTATTAGAATTAGTGTTCTTGAAAGAAAACATTAATTGGAGACAAAAAAATTCATGTTGTAGAGGTAAAGATCATATTTTGGAAATCCATTTCACATGTAGAGTTTGAACCACAAATTTCCATGGTATTAGTGATAGAAAATCTGGAAGAAAAATGGAAGAAATTAAGTTAAAGAAAATTATTAGGGTTCTTGAGATTTATAAATATTATCACCCTTTTATCTTGTTATAGATGATGAAAATTCGCATGTGTTATGTAGGATATTGTTTATATGGGTATAAAACACTTGTAGTATAAGTGGTTGAGAGTTTGGGACTGCACATGATGATTTGGTGGAGTTTGGGGTAAGATTTCTGTAGCTGGGTTTTCTGCAGTTTCGGAATAACTACTTGATCGATCGATCGAGCCCAGAGCATCGATCGATCGATCGACCCCCTTTCATCGATCGATCGACCCCTCCTGGAAAACTGCATTTTAGCTCGTGTTAGCTAAATCCGATTTTATGCATAGTAAACCTTGATTAGGGTTGCTATAACATAATGGAACATAAAAAGGACCAGATGGGTCAAGATAAACCATGTTAAGTGGAATTTCAATGTGAAGGGAAATAAAGGGTAAACGAGGAGACATTCATACTTAAGGAATCATACGTGCATTGATTAAATAATCAAAATATCTAGGAAGTTGGATTATACGGTGAGTGGGGGCCTACTGAAATTGTACTTAGGTAAAGATAATACTTCGAGAGACGATAAGTGAATTTAGAATGAATAAATTACGAGAATAAAATGAACGGGTCCGTTATTCGAGATAATTGAGAAAAATGTGTAATAACGGATAATTATAATTATGGGTCGTGTGCGTACCTAATTTAATAATATGGATGTGAATACATACATATATATATATATATATATATATATATATATATATATATATATATATATGATGGTGTAATAGTGCATATATTATTTCTGTGTAAAAATCGTACCCGGGCTACTTGCTATCACGGGGATTTCCGCACTGGGTCAGTCTTATCTTGATGGGACCTTTATGGGGGATATTGACTTGTACCCTAGAACATATGATTCCTTAGTACAGGCTATCTGATTGATAGTCAGACGGTCCTAAGAGATGTGTGGGTATGTGCTGACCTCTTAGGACTGGGAACTATGCTTCGCCTCCATTTGTATGTGTTTGTGTTAATGAAGTTCGAGAGTAAGTTCGAACTAGCATTTCCCTAAATATGTGTGATACAGGGATTTGATAGCAGAGTATGCCAGCACCATAGTTTTATGTGGGGTACCGTTAGTATATATATATTATATGAGTGATATATATTTATATATACTTATTTATGGAAACTTTGCACCATAGATTATATGTGGGGTGCCGTTTGTATATCTATTAGATATGTAACTAGTATATATACGTATATCTATACGAGAACTTTCTACTAGGCGAGATAGTAGTTAAGTAATGTATAAAATTTTCAACTTCACTATAAGCATTCGGAAACATTATAACGATACAGAATCATTCCAAATAACGTAAGAAATCTTGAAGAGATAGATTTTTTTCTAAAAGTGAATATCATAACCTTAATTTCACATGTTAAGACTTATGGATAATAAGTTAGGAAAATATATGGGATTCAGTAGTACAGTAGACGTGCACACTAGATTAGAGGTGATAATTCTCAAGAGAGTGTCGCATAGTAATATGACTGTTGCATTAGGCGGTAAGCCTTTTAAATACTTGCTAAACTATTTTAGAAACTATTTTACATTCGGGCTCTGACCCGTTTGTTGTTATCTCTACTCTCTTGTGTGTGTGTATATATATATATATATATGTGTGTGTGTGTGTGTGTGTGTGTGTGGGTGTGTGTATTACAGGTACCCAGCCACAGGGGCGTCTTGCTTAGGATTCTTTGGATGGAACGTGCTGTAGCTTTTGTGGGAGTTGCAGGCTATTGCTTAGACGACCTTATTGTTGACTCCACTTCTAGTTCATTTTTATTCAGTGGTGCATGTGTCGCCCTTTTCCATTAATTAGTTGGTTTTGTCAGAGATTGTAATTATTTTACTTCCAGTATCTTTATTTCGGGATTTATTACTGTCAGGATGTTTTCCTTTAGTGTTTCAATGTTGGGATTTATTATTGATGCGTAAACTCTTGAATGTTCATTTTTATTCTTATAGTTAATGGGTGACTCTTAAAATGTTAATGGTTAAAGGTTTTATAATTGGATTTAAAAGAATGGAAATAAGGTTTTTAAATGGTTTGACACTTAGCTTAATTAATCAGGTGTTTGAATTTGAAGATTTTCATTTGCGACAGTGATGCTAAGAATGAACCAACTGTTCACCTTGATTTTAATTTGATAAAGGAGTGATCGCCCGGTATTTAATTAGGCGGGGTGTCACAATTTACCCGAATTAATGAAAGACTTGATATTTCATAGACTTATCATGGAATTTCCAAAATAAACCTCCTTTCGACCATTAATTATAAGTGTTTTAAGATTTGCTATGACATATGGTCAATGTTTGGAAATTGAAATCTCATAAATCAAAAGGAAAACGTGATGTAGAAAATAGTATTTTTAATCTCTAGAGTGTTAAATGATTTCAGTCAAATATAAGAATTTATATAAATCACAAAGGCTAACCCAAATATACAAGTGAGTATAAATCCTAAAAGGCCCAAACCTCTCACAAAAAAGAAAAAGCCTGAAAAGGCCCATGACTCTCTTAATAGAGAAGAAGCCTAATTCATATCAAACTAATAAACAAACCCCAAACAAGCAAAACTTTATCAACCCTCCATGCATGGGGTTAACAAAAAAAAAACTAATGCACGCATAATAACTAGAACTTGATATAATCCCATACGAACCACTCACACAACTCAACTCAAAACACCTAAAACACAAACAAAATAAGACAACAAACACAACCTACCACTATCATTATAAACTACCTAAGCCATATAACCAAACTCAAGAAGACCCACCACTATCTAAGCATCAACCATATGAAAACCCACCATAGATCGATCACCCACTCAGCTATAACTTGTCAGAGTGTGAAACAATAAAAAGAGATTTAGATTCCCACATAGACACTACCTGAGGTAAAACATTTGGGCAACCACGAACCCCACAGATCAAGCCGCCACTCAAAAACTTGAATTGAGAATCATCTAACAGTTATAAACTCCACACAACCACTTCTCATGTAAAAATTTGATTTTTACCTATAATACTTTAATACATTAACTTTATTTGAAATAACCATAACCATTGACATCTTAAATTGGACTTATGGGAGAACTAACATAATAACACTATAAAAACTAGATTTCACATGCTACGGACTCATTAGAGAACTCCAAATCTGCAAAAGTATTCTGTAATTTTGCCTTAAAAATTAATCTTTATCATTTTTATTGTGTGATACCTAATTAATCATCCTTCAACTAAGGAAATCAAAATGCATGGAACAGACAAGCTAACGAAACAATCTGAATAGGTGATTATTTGTTACATATCTTCTCATGTTAATCATTTTATTTGCTAAGGCAGAAGAGGGCCAGGTGTGTTGAAAATGCTTTTCCTATGCCTTAAGGCGATGTCAGGACTTCACGTAAAGATCGGGGGAGGAGAGAATGTGGAGGCCTGTTTAGGAGACTGGTGTGTAGGATTAGTTTTTCCCTTATACTTATATTGGTCTTTCGCTTGGGGATAAGTATGAATCTAAAATGTTCGGGGATTTAGTTATGGAGAGAATGAGTAGGAGGTTGGTCATGTGGAATAATGGTTATTTATCTGAAGGTGAGAGGTTAACATTGATCAAAATCATGATGTCTAGTCTGCCCACCTACTTATTAACTATCTTTCCACTTTCATGTGTTGTTCATAAGAAGATGAAGAAGATGGTGATAGATTTTTTTGTGGAGAGGTAATGAGGAAAAATTTAAATATTGTCTGGTGGGGTGGTAGGAGGTTTGTAAACCTTTTGAGGAAGAAGGGGCGGGAGTTAAGAACCTTGAATATTTTAACAAAGCGTTGTTAGGCAATTGGTTATGGAGATTTTCTCGGGATAAGGAAGGGATATAGAGGAGACTAGTGGTAGCGAGGGTTCATGCATTTAGCATGGGGGCCGGGGTGGGGATTTATGCTCATGGTATAGGTTAGTGGAAGAACATTTCTAAGGAATGGGTCGACTTCTTTCGTTTTACAGTGTCCCAACTGGGGAAAGGCGAAAGGATTAGTTTTTGGAAAGATAGGTGTGGAAAGAATGGTTCAATGAAGGAATAGTTTCAATTTTTTTAACTGGTTGGGGTTGGATCCATTTTCATCTATGGAGGAGGACATCATACGATGGAAGGAAAACAAAAAAGGGATTTTTTGTTGAGATCACTACTCCATTTTGAAGGGTTAAGGGAGCGGGATCCAAATAGCTCATTTTACATGAAATAAAATATGGAAGGTTAAGGCTCCCCCAAAAGTGAAGTTCTTTACTTGAACCATAACGAAAGGGACCATTTTGACATTTGATGGTTTGCAAAAGAGAAGGTGTATACTGCCTAGTCATTGCTGGTCATGTAAGGAGGTGGAGGATCATACCAATAACCTTCTTTTACATTACAAGTTCACAAGAGGCTAATGGGAGGTTTTCATGTTGCTTAACCGGGTGGATTGGGTGATGCCTGAGTCCTTTAGGGATGTTTTAGAGGCTTGGAACACCTTAAGGGGTGGAAGGGGGATATCAAAGTGTAGCAGCTGGTCCCACACTATATCCTTCAAATATATTGTAGGAAAGGAATATGAAATATTTTAAAAGGTTTGAGATTGTGCCCTCTACGATTCGTCATATTATTTTGAAAACCCTCATGAGTTGGTATAAGGAGAATCATGTCTCTTCTTTTCCTAACTTTCTAGAGTTTGTAGGGGATCTCCATGGAGGTATGTAGGAGAGGCAATTGCCTGGTAAGGGCCTCTTTCAGTCTGATTTTGTAATATGTTTGTATACTCCTTGTGTACAACTCCCTCCCTCTTGACGGTTTGTTTTATTGAGATTCATTTATTTATCAAAAAAATCCTATTAATGAAACGTCTTTTTCACTCTTAGAAAATCCATTAAACTCTTTTGATCTCTAGATTTTTTGATAAAATAATAATAATGAGTCAACTATCTCCATATATATGATATTTCTCCACGTGTGGTAAACCACAAGAACCATGAGTGGTAATGGCGATCTCATCATCAATACCTTACACTCAAGTTTTTAAAAATGATACTATATTACGATAACAATATCTTTCATGGATTCACAAAGAAAAAAATGAGATCTCTAAATAAAGATCTATTTTAGAGAACAAGATCGTGACCCACAAAGCAGTGTCGCAGTCACGACAAAAGTTTTCTCTGATGTGAGCAATACGCGAGGAGGGAAATCACATAGGAAAGTTTGCAAAAACTAGTAAAAAATTGTAAGACGCAGTAACATGCAATGAGATTTTGCTTGTGCAAACAATATTTTCATTGGCGACCGTGTCCCAATGGTTACTAGAATTGAAAGGCAAAAAAAGTTATGTAATTTTTTAACCATAATAAGGAAAACATGATATACTTATGTAATGTAATTTTTTAAAAAAATTATATGAATATTTCATTCCATACTTATATCACAAATATCAAGTCGATATCAAAGTACACACACACACATAAAATCATTTTGTGATGGGACTATCAATTGGGGTTGCATTTGACGTCGGGATTGCATACCATATGCCAATTATGATATGCTAGGCATAGTGGAGGTCATTATATTGGATCATGCATTCAAAAGCGTCCCATCCGTGATGAGAGAATGTTATTTGGACCGCAGCCATTAACCGGGTTTGGTATGGACACATTAATGGTGTTATTGTGCACTGATCGCCCTTATATTATGTGTGTTGTGAGTACAAGAATTCATAATTAAATATTTCCAAAAAGAAAAAAATATCAAAAGAGAAAAAAAAGGCCTCAACAGAAGATTTTACGTGGTTCGACAACTACCTACGTCCATAGAGGGAGTTCACAGTTCTTTATTAATTTCTCAGAAGTTCGAAATAACATGCCCCTTTGCCCCGAGGTGAGGGTTATTTTTATAATAGTGAAAAGTAGTTGAGTTGTACAACAAACTCACCTAGCTCCTTATTAGTCCATTGGTGATTCACATTTATCTCATCCGATAATATAAGTAACTTGTTGCACCCGTAATTATCCATGTGATCAGCCATACACCACTAAATTTGACTGGGGCGGCATGTTGGACCTACTCGAGCTTCCGGGAGTTGGGCCTTTATAGTCACCATAATTTCCCCTAAAATTGTTTGGCAAAAATGGGCCAAAAAATTTTAAATCCTTTTTAGGAAAAATAAGAAAGATAAATCCCCCATGGCCCTTTAACCCTCCAAGAAGGGTGATGTCCCTCCACCTATGAGGTATTCATAGGTTATGCCTGTGACTAGGAATCCATCCTTGGCCTTTAGCTGCTAAAAGAATTTGTGCTCGCGAATGATTGCAATCAGGTCAAGTAGTTATCTTGTGAGAAAATTACATCCTATGCCACTCAGGCACTATCACTAGTAAGATAAGAATTCCCTATTTATCTTTGATGTCCTGCTTTGAGATGGATGGATTCCTCCTTTGTGACTAATATCTTATTTGTTTGTTTGTTTACAGTTTGTTGTCGATTTTGTTTCTATCTTGGATGGTTGCCTGGACCAATCCAAAGTTAATGATGAACTAAGTGAGTCACTTCAAAAATCTAAGAAAGCTCTGGACTCTACCAAGAATGACTATGATGACGAGAAGAAGTTCATTAGTGATACCTTGGGCATAATAACGATCAAGCATGACCAGTTAAAGGTGGATAATTAATCGCTGAGGGTCGAACGCAATCGATTAATAAAGGAATTCTAAGACCTCTCCTCAACCAAAGAGACAAGTTATGAGAAAGGCTAGATTGAAGCCTTAGAGGAAACCAAATGCCAGTTGGTCTTAATATCCAGAAATCAAACTTCAAGGTAAGCTAGGATGATGCCTTGGTGAGGACAAATGTCCCGACCGAATCAGAACTCTTTGGAGAGCATAAGTCAGACTCTCCACCAAGAGTTGAGGAAATGGACACCACCAGTGCCATAGGCTATCAAAGTGGGGATGCTGCATCCAAGGGCAAGTCCCCAAAGAGTGAAGAGTAGGTGAAGAGCAAAGTAACTTAGTATCGGACTTATTATTCATTTATGTTATTGTATATTTCTCTTATCCTCCTATGTATGGGCTTTGGCTACTTTGGTGTTATCAATGTAAAAGATTTTTCCATTAATTACAACATTATCCAGGCACTTTGTCGAATGTTCTTATTTTCTTTTTACTTTTTGTAGATTGTTAATATTACCGAGGACGTTCCTTCTTTCCCTGGAAACTTAAATGTCCTCCTTGGTTGGGACACTAGTGCCCAGTCCCATCGAGCATTTATTTTTATTCGTAATGCCCTTAATAAGAAGACTGTTGCTTACAAGAACCAGTCAGTTATCCAATCTAAAGGATGATGTAAAGGACATAGGGGGTGTGGAGACCCTTATACAAGAGAGGGTGAATAATTTGAAGGCCCAGCTTGTTGAGGCAAAGGATATGAGGGATTTTTGGGACCTTCTTTATTCCGAGAAGGATGAGCTCAAGAAGAAGCTTGCCAATGTAGAGGATAGTAGCTGAAGATCTCATGTAATGGTTATGGGACTCATCCATGATATTTTTTAGCTTCCCTACTTATTCAAAATCGATTCCCGAACAGCATGGATGGCGGGCTATGACGAAGGTTGGTTGGATGCTCCTATCAGATTGGAGGAGGCAAAGTGTGCAGCTTACAAACATTGTTGGTTGAATGCCTTGGGGATTTTAAAAGTTTCCAAGGACTCTAAACTTTGGTATATATACCAAGTTTATTATCTGTCTTACAAACATCCTCCTCTTGGCAGTGAAGAGTGTAACACCCCGCTCAAAATAATAACAGATGGCCAACCCTATACTACATTAAATCAAGAGTTTCAGATGGCTCAGTCTCAACATTAACTGGCAGTACTAAATAGTACAAGACTCACTACCCGATATCATATAAGCGAGATGTTAATATTAAATAAAATATGCAACAGACAACAAACCAACACTATAACACTACTAATAAAGGAAATAAGGATGCATGAAAGAACTATGATAAATGAAATGTTAAAATAAAATGAAATAAATAACTACAATTGAATATACCACAAGGAAGTAAACCCGAATAAGTTGTCAGGTCACAACCAATACAATAACTGAAATGGAATAAATATACACATCTATAAATATCCCTTGGGTATAAACCCGATATACAACATGAATCCTACCTAGATTTTTAGAAGTAGGAAGCGACAAATTATACATCCCGCAACAGTCCGCACCTGTCACGGCTCCCAAGACTCTAGATAGGAGGTCATCCGACATCCATGCGGTAGGACACCTGTAGTAATCTATATAATAAGGAGTAGAAGTATAAACACTATTCAATAAAATGATAACTTAATTAGAGGCTAGGATTGAATGGGGCAAAATTGAATCCAACGGCTCACGTTTTGTTTCCCCTCTTTTCCCATTCTCACCATCACTTTGTTTCAGATTAATGGGTATTTTTGTAAAAAACCATACTCTCCTCTCAATCACCTCACGATCAAATGTCACTCAACCTCATACTACACTCAACCTCTGCACTCAACTTCATACCGTACCCACCCATGCCTGAAGCCACTCAACCCTACCTCTCTCGATTTCTTCTCTCGCTCTTGCAAGATTGTGGAGGTAAATCTCGATGATTTATCTTCTCTTTACTCTCTCCTCTATTAATATTTTTAGAGTTTGTTTGGTTGGTTTTGTGGGATTTCTGTATTGTGCAATATCGTGGAGGTAAATCTCGATGATCTATCTTCTCTCTACTCTCTCGTCTATTAATTTTTTTTCAGAGTTTGTTTGGTTAGTTTTGTGGGATTTCTGTATGGTGCGATCTCTGTATTATGCGATTACTGTGTATGTGTTTCAGAACCTTAATGCCATACTGTGTGTTTACATGAAAATGGCCTCTTGTGTGGGTAGGTATCACTCTATAATAGGATTTTTTGCAATGACATTTGTGCGTGTTTACACTAAAATGGCCTCCTGTATTACTTATTTTATAATGCGACTTTTGAAATGACCTAATTATTATTGTTGTCTATACTTTATTGGTTAAATATGTATGATAAATTTTTGACCTAACTTTATTGCTTTAATATGTATGATACATTTTTGTGGTAGTTCCACAAGAGTTTTCATGTCTTTATTCCCCATGTGTTTGAAAAAATGCCTAAAATAACCTTCTCATTAATGGTAGCATGTGTACCTTTTGTTTACAACAGGTGTCTTCATTTTTAGATCTAAATTACTGAAGGTATCTTCATTAATGGTAGCATGTGAACCTTTTATTGATCGTAAATGGGGTTGTTGTTCGTACTGTTTCTTCCCCAGGTTAGATTTATTGATTATGCATAAACAGTTATGTAGGCTAATTAAAATAGTCATGGAATTACCAATTCAGCAATTTGCGGTTTGCCTAGGAGAGGCGGTGTGAAGTGCATAATATGTCTGATGTGAGAAGTGCCCGATAGGTTATCAGAGACATCATGACCTACACTGATTACTCTCCCCGAAATATCTCTACCGATTCGGTCTGGAGTTCTCCTCTGACTTGGATTGAAACTCATACGCAGGTAACAAAGGAAACCAACAAACCTATGATAAAATAAATCATTTATTACAAGATTCAATTTCCTTTCTGAGCTTTGATTAGAATGCCAAGGAGTTGATTGACTGCGAGCATCTGAGCGCGCCAGCTCCAGTGTCCGTTCAGTTGGTGTGGCTGCATATATATTTTCTTTATCCCATCCGATCATCAACCGAACCAATCCCTGCAGATTTCTATCACCTAGGCCAAAGATGATCATATCCCAGATGTGAATGTCAAGTGAATATCTCAGGCGGTTCTCTCCTGATCTCATCTTAATTGTTCAAACTACTAACACCAAAGGCTTCTTTTGAATGTCGAGTTTTTGGGTCTAATAATTAGAGGGGATATTTTATTATCTCTGTTTCTTTTGTTCTCACGTTGACATGAAATGAATCGTTGCATATGAATTGATTTACTGCAATATGCTTTATGTTATTCATTTAACGTTAGCAAACAAACGTGCATGGAAGATGTATTTCCTTCATTTCGATCTTTTGTGTTTTCTCCTTATGGTACTTTTCATGTTTTAACTTAGTTGTTTTCATCTCCATATATACATGCCCATGAACATGCTTTGAAATTGGAACAGAATAGGCATTAAAACAGGTGTACATGCTTGAGTAGTTGGAACATAATAAGCATTACAACAAGTGTATCAATATAATAATTTGATTTTTTAATGAAATGAGACCCTTATTTTAAGGCTTCAATTTCTGAAGTGAATGCTAAATTGACTTTTAAACCGGAATTAATACTTTCTTTCTTTCTTATTTGTTTGTTTCTATATTTAATTGATTTGAAGGAAACTTTTTCAGTTACATTTTTTTGCATTCTGAAATTAGTATATGAACTAGAATAGAATCTAACACACACCTCCACCGCCCCTCCTACTCTTCCTCCCCATCTCCTTTAATCGCATACCACAGTCACTGGTTAACATATCATTATCTTCTCTCAGTCTTTCGAGAGTCACACTACGAAACCTCAGGCGCTGATGGTAAATGTTTAAAATTCTTCTTTTTTATGTGGATCTCAAGAGAGTGTTGAAACCGGAGTCAATCCCCCAAGGTATACTCTCTTTTCATCTCCCTCATTTATGATTCATATGAGTTGTAGTGTTACATTTTTTGGGTCCAACAAATAGGTGTTTAAATCGGTTGTAATGGTGTTTAGTTAGGGATTATTTATGCTTCTTCTGCCATGTTTAAATTTTTTGTTTAATTAGGGGTTTCAAGTACCGATTTTGATTTTGCAAAGTATCATTCTTTTATTCGTGTGTGCAGGTTTGATTGAGGTTCAGCGATGTACGATTGAGTTTAGATGGCGTTGGGGTTTGATAGTGTTGTTGGTGCTTACATTATACAATGTGGGGTTTTCGTTTTCCCACTTTTAGGTAGGATTTTCAATATTCTTTTTTATTTTAGTTATGTTTTTTGCAGTTCATTAGCATTTCATTTTTTTCTTGCACAATATTTATACAGGAATCACAGAGGAAAACCTATCTGTCAATGGAGCATTTGTGGTTTTTATATTGATGATCCACGTGAATTATTTTGTAGAGAATACTTGGCTGACTGACTCCCCTAGTCCAGTAGTCCATTTGACTGAGTCTAAAGAAACGAGTGAGGATAAGCCAATCGCTCCTTCGATAATTGAAGAGGAGCTGAAGAAAGATGATGAGGTCGAAAAGTCAAAAATTGACTTACCGAGCCCAAAAGTAATTTTGGCCAAGTCTAAAGAAAGTAATTTTGGTCATACTAATTAGAAATTGAATACGGTGTTGCACACGGGAGTATTTGTGTTGCAACTACCCCTTTAATTGGAAATAACAAAATTGTCAGGTATATTTTTTCCTATTATGTTTTATGATTCTCGAGCTTTACGTTGGCATTCTTAAATTTTAGGATCTGAACTATAATTAGGTCGTCTTTTAAGCCCTCCTGATAATGACCACAAAATGAGTGAGCCTTTTTTCGGTGATTGGGTAATTGTTTTCCATGGTTGTCGTGTTATTTGATCCGTCAGCAAGAAAACGTTCTTTTTGTGATGCTCAAATTTCTTTTCTTTGTTTGATATAATGCCGTTGATATGAGATTATCATCGTTGGTATGAAGAATTCTCTCTCATGCGGTGAAGGTATTGGCGGGCAAAAATCCTCTAAAGGCAAAGAGATTGGGTTTGTTGTTCCACATTAATATTGTTGGTACTCCTTTTATCTTTTCCATGTCATGCGTAAATTTTTTATGGTTTCATAATAGGAAAAACTGCATTTCAACTTTTAGGGTTTATTTCTGCTTCTCTTTTTTATTTTCATATATCTATTTTGGTTTTACAGGTACTGATTTGGTATTGATTTTCATGTAATGATTTTCATATTTCGTGTTTTTGTTTTACTAATCAAGTATACTCTCATATTTATGACGAGTATATTTATGTACGTTGGTTTATCAATCGTCACTTTAATTACAAGTCTTTGATTAATGGATTATTAATGAGAGGTCGTGTGTTATGTTTTTGATTGTCAATGCATTAACGCTAATGATTTTTACTTTATGTTTTTGGCTATGGATATTAATGATTGGAGACATGTGCCTACAGATTTTAAATGAACATTCATTTCTTTTTGTATACTTGCTGATGTTTTTATTTTGAATTTATTTTCTTATTTGGTTTCACTTTTGTGGTTGGATAATCAGTGCGCTCCTCACCGTTATTAGTTTCACTTTGATTCTAATGTGCATATGTTGATTGCAATATGGTTCTCGATTTCATTAATTAGTATACAATTAATTCTTATGACATGAGTACATACATTGCAAGCAAAAGATAATAGATGTTGGTTTGAAATCAATCTATTTCATTTTACAATCTGAAGATTGAGGTTTTTTCTTTTTCATCTTGATGAACCATTAATGAATCCCATTACTTTTATTTAGCATTTACACTCCATTCTTAGACTTTCTTTTGAGAAAACAAAAACTATTTCAAGTTTCATTACTTCAAGTCCTTGGATGTAAATAATGCATTTGATTATATTACTTATTTGTGATTCTTCTCAACGTAAGGTGTTGAGTGTTGATATAATCCTCAGTGTATAAAAATATTGCCTTTTCAAATTTGATTATGTTATTTTTGGAAGCTTATTCACTGGAAGGCGTCGCCAAGTAGCCATTAAGGTTCAGTCCTACAAGGAAATATCACTAAACGTTATTATGCGCAAGCAGAAACATGAGGAACCAAGACGCTCGGAAGAGTTCTATAAGACAAATAATACCAAACATCACGTATGCCAGACATCATGTATTCTGTTTTCCTTTGCATTTGTCGTACTTTTTTTATTCAATTAGTAATTTTGATTTGTAGCTCTGTGAAGTTTGAAATGGAGTTCTCTGTGTCATTTACGCGATGCTACATGCTATATTCGGTACACAAAGTAGAGGTTAGGTTTTAATTATTCGTTTCTCATAAAAAAATGTCAAATAAGTTGTGGGTGAACGTACTTAAAATTTGATCATGAATTCATATGGAGCCAAAATTTGCAGTTTTCTATTTTGGATGTAGATGTTTAGTTGGCATAGGTCTGAATATAAGCTGGGAAATATAAGTTGAGGTTTTATTTGTTGATGTTTAGTTTGGAATCTAAACTCAGCAATTTAGACCTGATTATAGTTGGGGATCCATTTTCCATTTTTTTATCTCTATGTATACTGTTACTTTAGTTACGACATACAACTAGGAATGAGTTAAATTTAGAGTGTTGGATCTTAAAGATGACATATTTCTACTTTTAATTATGTCTTCACACCTATAATATATTGTTGTGGACTTTTTTCATTTCTTAACAGGATGGTGTTGTGAACTATATTTTTGTTTTCAGATATGAAGTGATTAAAGATAAATAACTCAGTTCTTAGTAATTGCACAAGTACTTGGTGGATCCATACATTTTGGCGTTTAATCAATAAAGTTAGTATATTGTTTCTTTTTATTTTGTTATGTTTAGAATGTCTACCGATGACTATGAAAGAGTGTGTATGATGCTATTAACTCATCAACATTGGCTTTGTATTGCAGCAGGTGGGTGTGGGGGTGTGGAGGGGGGGGGGGGGGGGGCAGCAGCAGCAAGTAGGGGTGATGGGCAGCAGGGGGTAGGGGTGATGGGCAGTAGGTGGGCGTGGGGGCAGCCGCAGGTGGACGTGGGGCAGCAGCAGGGGTGTGGGGGGGGGGGAGGGGCAATAGGATAACTGTTTTTTGGTAGTTTTAGTAACCTAAACTATAGGGTGTGACCGTGTGAGCATCACCGCAATTCCAATTTTCAGAGGGTCAACAAATTTGAATGTGAATTTGATAAATAATTTACAACAATGTGCAGGCGGGTCAAATGTTATACAGACAACTTGAGCTTGAATATGGTGTGAATGCAATGGTTACTAATGGAAGGGTGAGTTATATTTGGGCTATTTCTACCTTACTATAAATAAGGTCATGTTTAATTTTTTATTATTATAAATTAATTCTTTTACTTTGCTTCTCATCGATTCCCCCCCCCCCCCCCCCCCCCCACCCCCCGAAAAAAAAATGGAAAAAAAAGAGAAGGAAATAAATAATTGTAGTAGAGATGCTTAATATTTAGGGGAAAGTGCAACCCCACTGAAATTTTAACTTTTTGCAAAAAAAACCCTGTATTGATCAATTAATGCAAGAACTTTAAACTTTTTGCAAATAACCCCTGTATTGTTGAACTGTGTATTTTGCTTCAAAAACCCATTATAAGGACTTTTTAGGGACATTTTTTAACGACGCGTAGGGTGCTCTTGGTAAGAAGATGAATTGTTCAAGGAGGTTTATTTCATTAAAAAAATTTAAGGGGGTTTCCAATAATTCACCCATATATTTATGAAGTTTTTGTAAACATCTTTGTTCTTACTATTTACATCATATTTGGCATTTAATAGGTGATCCGCCTTATTGATAGTACTACTTTTTTAAGCCACGATTTGCATTTTCTAGAATCTTTGGAGTTTTAAGTAGAGAAGAAAACATATTGTGGAAATTATTGAAGAAGTGAAGTGGGAGGGCATAGATCCTGACATGCTGCTGATGAGGTTTGTTGTTTCTGTGCTCTTTTGTGTTGCTTCATATGCTGTTTTCTTCACCTTTCCATTTATTTGATTTGGAGGTGGTTGGTAGTTATCTCCTTGCTGATCTTAGATACTTTTTTTTGTAGTAAAAAAAAGAGAGATTACATTTGTGCTACGTGGATGCCATGAGGTTCATGGTGAGGCCCTCTTTTCATGATGAATTATTGGTAATTCTCATTTTTTTTACTGAAGTCGTATTTTGGCATATGTACTTTGGATTATTTTGGCATATGCTGCTTATACGAGGTCCAAAATGGGAATTTCAGATAATTTACTTGATTCGTGTTAATCCCATAGTATGCCAATCTTTCCTAACAATTATTACCTGTATAGAAGATATATGGGAATTTTTAGCATTTGGTTCCAACATTTAGAGACATGGCGTATTTGCTATATAATTAATAATTGGCTTTGTTTATTTAATATTTGACTAGATATTTCAATTGATTAACTATATTTTCTGTTTTGTATCAGGTCGCATTTTGAAAAGGACAGACAATCATTATAGTGGAACATGTGGGATGACCTCGATTGATATATATTTATGTTTTTAAGAAATTTGTTTCATTGAAGCTTTTGTTAGACGAATTTGAGATTTTTTTATATTGTTGGATTTGTTGTTATCCCTTAAGTAGGGTGGATATCCCAATAAACAAAGGAGATTATGTCCATTTTTTTTTTAAATTTAACACTTTTTTTTAGACAGGATGTGAATTAGATTGATGAATATTGTATATTTCATATTATATGTGAATGTGTTAGATGGATTTAGACTATTTGAATGTTGTTGGACTATTTGTTATTCTATTTAGACTATTTGAATGTTGTTAGACTATTTAAATTTAGACTATTATATGTGAATTTGTTATTTGTTTGCCGTTTTGCATTTACAAATTTTGAAATTTTTTGCCGTTTTGTAATTACGTTCTTTCAAATTTTTTGTCGTGCCTTCAGGCACGGGCATTCCGCTAGTATATATATATATACTGGCAGGAAAGAAAAGTAAACCAGTCAGAGCCCATGCTGTAAAAAATATTTAGCAAGTGTGTTAGCCATGCATATTAAATATCGGTGCACTGATTTCATAATTAAAGTGGAATCGCACTCTCATGAAACCCCAACTCACCTCTCATCTAGCGGGGCGCACCTATTCACGTCCTGAATTTTTAGTTAAATTACCCCCATTTATTAGGACAACCTAACTGAACATAGGCCTAGCCTATACCCACGAGATTTGTCTTCCTATCACAACCCAAGAATCCACTCTTTCTAAACACACTTAATTATTTTTACAAACACGTATGCCATATTAGGCTTAATGGATTCCAGTTTATAATTTATTCAATTGTAATTCTCAATACGTTAACCATATACATTTGGTTTAATGATATGATTTAATTACTAATTAACATGCATAGAAATTATTATTGACAAAACTTCTCTTCAATCTCAACACTGCACTACGTTTCGTGCGTGGGATGTCTCGCAAAGCGAAATCCAAACAAGGAACCACCCCGTTACACTACTCCTTGACAATGTTGATCCTAGAGATCCATTATGCCATACATACAATATTATATTACTACAACTACTAAATTTAGGTTACAATATAAAAACAACTTAAAATTCTCCAATAATATCCTTGGGATGATGTAACCGAAATATTCCTTAGATGTGATATATCAACCCCCATCAATCTAGTACATCATAATCATCCAAGATGTACTCAACAGTGATTCCATATCCTTCCATCTATAGGATATGTAAATATACATATAGGCATTCATTCTAACCATATATATATATATACCAGCATCCATACCCATGACCAAGTGTACATATCACATCTGATGTACAATGGCCATGCACAATAATATACCCGACTATATATAGCGCCGATAAACTACACCATGCTATCATCTTCCCAGTTCCCGTCTCACGTAGCAATACTGGGGACCACCATGGTGGGACTCAACGACACCCATCTCGTGGTAAACTCACACACACGACGTCCCGGGAAGCGATCATAGCTCCTAATCGGAAATGAGACGAAACATACCCATCACGTCTCATCCCAAAAATATAAATCACATAATAACACACGGGACGACTATGATCTGGGGAATATCCACACTCTGCTCCTCGAGCCAGGATGCTCACCCTCTGCGCGGAAACTTCCCAATGATAGTATGAGCGGGGTCTATCTTGACCCTACTTATACATATGAATGAGATTGTATTCAAGTGAGGTATTGTATTCAAGTGAGGGATTGTATACCTATATTTATGATATTCACTTTAGAAAAATCTATCTCTTCAAGATTTCTTACGTTATTTAGAATAATTCCGTATCGTTATAATGCTTTCGAATGCTTATAGTGAAGTTGAAGAATTTCATACTTTACTTAACTACTATTTCACTCAGTAGAAAGTTCTCATATAGATATACATATATATATATATATATATATATATATATATTAGTTACACTTATAATATATATACAAACGGCACCCCACATAAAATCTATGGTGCAAAGTTTCCATAAATAAGTATATATATACTAATCACTCATATAATACATATATACTAACGACACCCCACATAAAAACTATGGTGCTGGCATAATCTGCTATCTAGTCCCTATATCACACATATTTAGGGAAATGCTCATTCGGAGTCACTCTCGAACTGCATTAACACAAACACATACAAATGGAGGCGAATCATAGATCCCGATACTAAGAGGTCAGTACATACCCACGCGTCTCTTAGGCCCGTCTGAACTATCAATCAGATAGCCTGTACCAGGGAATTCTATGTTCTAGGGTACAAGTCAATATCCCCCATAAAGGTCACATCGAGATAAGACTGTCCCGGTGCGGAAACCCCCCGTGATAGCAAGTAGCCCGGGTACGATTTTTACACAGAAATAATATATGCACAATCACACTGCCATATATGTATTCACATCCACATTATTAAATTAGCTACTCTCATGAACCATAAGTATCATTATCCGTTATTACACATTTTACTCAATTATCTCATATAACGGACTCATTCCTTTTATTCTCGTAATTAAGTTATTCTAAACCCACTCCTCATCTCTCGGAGTATTCTCTTTACCTAAGTACAATTTCAGTAGGCCCTCACTCGCCTTCTAATCCAACTTCTTAGACATTTCGATTATTTAATCAACGCGCGTATGATTTCTTAAGTATGAATGTTTCCCCGTTTACCCCTTTATTTTCCTTCACATTAAAGTTCCACTTAACGGGGTCTATCTTGACCCCACTAGTCCTTTTTATGTCCCATTATGTTCTAGCAACCCTAATCAAGGTTTTCTACATATAAAATCGGATTAAGCTAACACGAGAAAAAATGCAGTTTTCCAGGAGGGGTCGATCGATCGATAGAAAGGGGTCGATCGATCGAGCCGTCGATCGATCGATGCTCTGGGCTCGATCGATCGATCAAACAGGTATGGCGAAATCTGCAAAATACCAGTTACGGGTTCTATCATCTAAACTCATCCAATTCCAAATTTTTAACTACCAAACTCCCGAAAATTGATACCACAAACATTATAAACCAAAATGAGTAATAATCTACGTAAGGCATGCGCGTTTTCATCAAGAATCATGGGTTAAAAGGGCAAAATCTATATAATTGTCAAGAACCCTAATATTTTCCTTTAACTTAGTTTCTTCCATTTTTCTTCCAGATTTTCTATCACTAATACCATGGAAATTCATGGTTAAACCTCTACATGTGAAATGGATTTCCAAAATATGATCTTTACCTCTACAACATGTAATTTTTTGTCTCCAATTAATGTTTTTCTTCAAGAACACTAATTCTAATCAACCTTAGACTAATATAAAAGGATGCATTAACTTGATTAAAGAAAGACAGATACTTTCCTGGAAATTTAGTCTTAGATTTGTGGAAGAAAAAGGTGTGATTGTGATCCCCTTCGCGCGATCTATGATTTAGCGGCGACAGCGGTGCAACCGGAGGAGTTCTTGGCCTAGATCTCCTTGGAAAGCTCCTCCCCTTCCTCTCCCATGGCCGTAATTAGTCTTTGGTTGTTTTAACCCTAGAAGATAACACTTAACATCTGATATAACCCTTGCAAATTCGTGGGTTTAATTACCCAAAATTACGAAATGTCCAAAACGCCCTCCCGGGGTACTAATTAAGCATAAAAACGCCCCGAGACCCAAACTAAACCACCCGGGTACACTTTTCTGACTATCTCGACCCTTCCGGACACTTTGACTCACTCAAAACGACCATACGAGCAACTTATAATTTATTCACTTTATATAATAATAATTTAGTCCCGACACGACACAGGCATGTCCCGACTTAATTCTCCATATTTGCCATTTTATTCACACGTGACAATTTTATAAAATAAATCTCATATATTACTATACTCATCTAGTAACATTCAACAAATTTCAGTAATTACTAACTCTCGTCACGCTAGTAAATATTTAAAACATCTTTCCGGATTAAAATTAAATTAATTTATCTCAATTAAATTTAATAAATCCCTAAATTTAAAAGCCAAAAAAATAAGGGGTATTACATACTTCCCCTTTAATAACGGAATTTCGTCCCGAAATTCCGAAAATAAGGCCTACCTGGTAGCACAATTTTGGATATCCTTTTTTTTACGCAAACTATCTACATAGTAAGGCGCTCAATCACTATAGACCCTTTCTCACGGCAAGCTTGTTTAAAACACTCATTGGAGACAATTTACATGGTGCTCCTAATCGACAACATTCGCATAGGTCACGTCTACACATTATAAATTCCCATTATCTCACTATCATTGGGAGGTCGCACCTCAATACGTGACAACTACTCGGATTTCTTTATATACAAAAACTCCCATTCTGAGAAAAACCATACGAACATTTGACCACTCTTGTTCGCCTAAAATAGTCAGGGAATTCCACCATAGTTATCGAATTATTCTCGACCGATCCCAAAATTCGATTATCCACTCACCTCTAAAATACGGAAGGAGAATAGTCGAGGTTATTCCATGCCAAAACCTTAATAAGCACCTCGTACGTGACAAACAGGTGCGAGTTCTTCTATAGAGCATTTCTGAAATCACCGTACCAATATTTCAAAATTTCCTTCACGTGGCTCCACTAATCTTTAATCAGCGTGCGCCTATTCCCTGGCTAAGTGTGGTTCATCCTACTCAAAATGAAACTTTATCTCTGCTGGTTCCTGAAATCCCATATTAACGGTGGGATTCACAAATCTCATCCCGATTCAGGAATTAATACTGTGTCGGACCATGCACTGGCACGATCCTTCCTTTCAAAGGAAGTCTGGGCACACTAGTTAACATTGCTTTGACCTTGTTTTGAGGATGGTAACCCATCCAAGAGCTTTATCGACTTTACCAACCTGTTCCCATTTCAGGAATTGTCGATAAACACAAAAATTCTCTGGTTGATTCTCCTCTTCCAATCGAACCCTACCTATGGGCGGTGCATGTAGAGATTACTCACTACGTACCGCTAAACATCGATCCTTCCTTGAAATGTCTCACATTATGTGACACGTAATACTCCCCTTCATTCCTTGAAAGTTCCGACCCGTGCTCTTTTCTCCACGAAGCGCACTTCTGAATCTTTTACACCGTGCCAACATTATCACTCTTTGTATGCGCAAGTTCGTTCTCACACTTGACTAATAACAACTTCGATCCCAGTGTTCTTCATAATAACTAAATTCTACTCTATTCAAGGAATACCCCCTTCTTAAATGGTTTCCCACAGCCTTCCCATCAAATTAGGTTGCGTTATTCTAGTTTCACACTTATGTATGGATTATCGCCCCTCATGTGACATTTAATCCACTCTATCACTTCCACTTCGTTTTGTTAGTCCCACAAACATATTTTTCACACGTCCATTACCATGTCCCTTCAACTCGGACGGTTTTTAACATCAGTTAACCAAGATGCCCACATTATTGTAACACCCCGATCGCCCTGGGAGAGCGAACGGCACGCTACTCATCTGTAGAACTAACTCAATCCAATAGAATATAAGGAATAGGGCATTCAAATTCCAAGATAACAAAAGAGGAACACCAAATCTCTAATTTCTTCAGATAAGTACAACAATTTTTCCCAAATAGGTACAACAGCCAAAATAAATCACTAATGCTCTATTCATCAAAATAAGTACAAGTCATCTCACTTGTATAATAAAAATTCTTTCCAGATTATTCATGCTAAAATTATCCCAACTCTTTATTTACCTTGTGTTCTAAACGCGGTTACAACACTTGGATGCTCTCAATCACCCTAGAAATAAAAATTTTAAATCATCCTTATCATCGTTTCACCTCTCAACTCGTGGGGATAACTTTCAATGCTTTCTTACCACATAACCGGATCCACTGGCCTTAAATCGTGATTCAACTTCTAACTTATAGATGTAATTACCTACCCCTAGTACGACCGAGGTACCGAACTCACGGACTAGTGACCAACATCTCCCTAATTCCAATCTAACGCTAAGTTTCATGCGTGGGATGTCTCGCAAAGCGAAATCCAAACAAGGAACCCCCTGATACACTACTACCTAGCATTGTCGGTTATCTAAATCCGTTAGGTCCTCCATCCATAGCATGTACCCCTTTATTCCGTCTTTTGACAGAAAATTTACATTTCCTCCCGTAATTACACTTAACAAAGAACATTTTTGCCAATTGTACTATCGTTCAGTATTGGTTGGTGGTAATTGGATTCCATGAACCTCGAACACATACAATCCGAATTCTTGAAATTCCTTTCCCTAATAATAGGGGTATCACTCTTAACTCCCACATCTCTAGAGGATAGATATAACAATGCACTCTTCCTATCACCAAGTCCTGAGTGCTTAACATAATACTGAATTAAATCTTTTCGCTCAACGGTAAGCCCTGATACATACTAAATGATAATGATAAAGTCCATACGTACATTAGCATCGAATATCTCCAGCCCACTATTCCCTCCGAAGTCTCTTGGATAGATAATATAAGTGCGAGTCCGACCTTCTTACAGGTGAAGCCTCGCCAGAACAAAAACATGTTGCATTAATGCAACCACTCCGATAGCCTTGCAATAATTGCCCACTATCGTACTAACCATTTCTATAACGTTGTAACAAAGGTAATATCATACTCGCATATCGCATCACTACAATGAGTAACCTCAATAAAGTACATAACTCTTTTAATATACTCATTCATCCTCCGCGGATAGCACTACAGAAAAATCCCACTACACTAGGGAAGAATATTCACATAATAATAACGTTTATAATTACATGCATTAAACTTGTCTCACATGCAAATCTAGCAATGAACAAAATATAGTGACTCGTTCATGTCACATAAACGCGCCTCCTCCTCTGAGGATACAACCTATACATCCACCTTGCCAATCGTCTTGACTGCACAAATGGTTTTCGGACGTAACACGTCTGCCCAAACCAAAACAAAACTACTTTAATCGTTGTCTTTTACTAAGCACCGTGTTCTTGTCTCTTTACTCACTTCGAAAAATATTATCGCGTGCGATCACACTCCCCGCAAAATACCTCAACACATAATCCACTTATCACATGTCCTACTAACCAGGTTAGGATTTTCCTTCTCTCAGACTTTAGTAGACTCGATTCCTATTGACTATCCCGGTTATTCCCTTAGCCTTTTAGGCCCTAAAGAACATGTCACTATCTATAATAGTCCTTATTGAATTTACCATCATTTGTTAAGAATTTAACTATTCGAATCATTTAAATGGGTCCCCTGATGTGTATCCACACCCTTTTGTGGTGTTACACCACCACCGTTGTATTCAGTCTTATTCTTGACTAAATTCTTCTATTCTTTTAGCTTTCCACACAAAGGAGCATTACCATCTTTATTGACAAAATACAACATTGTCAACCCCTGATTCAACCGTCCATCAGAATTTCCTCTTTGAGTGTTATCAAATATTATTACGAGTCGATCTCCCACTTGGAGTCGTTTCCTCCACTTGTATCTACATCTCCCGATACAAAATTTTGCTAGCGGTTAAGATTCTTATTCACAAATGGACCTCTGTCACGTCCTCCTGTGATGAGTTCAGGACAATGTTCACTTCTAATCCTGAACATCTGGCGAAGGAACATGCGGTCAACACTTTACCTAAGGTTCTCCTATAGACATAACATTCCAATTCTAAATTGGTGGTTGACTCCCATCATTATAACTTCGTTCCGATAACCAAGATTTTTTTTTTAAATTTTCACTTTCAGTTAGCCATATTCCGTCAGATTGCTAATCGTTGGATACTTTACCTCCTTTGGTAAACACATACAATTCCCTCATTTCTAGAATTCTCAGTGACAGTTCTCTACATGTTTTGTAACACGTTGGGTGAGTTTACTCTCTCACCTCATTCGACTATAGCAGTACTTGGAAATCATGGTTGCGCCTTAGTCACCTTTCTAGTCTTTTCTTATCATGCCATAATGGAGGAGACCCCGACTACGGTCATCATCCTCGAATATATTTTGTAACCTCAACTGAGCCCTGTCTCCTGATGTCAGCTTAACGGTCCTCTTCTGACATTTGTCATCGCTCGGCACACGTAAACATCCGAACAAAATTAGAATTCACTAAGATACATACATTATAGAAGGAGACCGAAATCTCATCAAAGAATTCTACAATCCTAAACATAGGGATCTATATCAAACAAAGCAATACTGAAAGCATAATAAGCCGTACAGATCCTAAGGACACTAGAACCTGATGCTCTGATACCACCTGTGACACCCCGCCTAATTAAATACCGACGATCACTCCTTTATTAAATAAAACATTAAGGTGAACAATTGGTTCATTCTTAGCATCACTGTCGCAAAAGAGAATTTTCAAAATTTAAACATTCAGATTAATTAAGCTAAGTGTCAAAATCATTTAAAACCTTATTTCCATTTTATTAAATCCAATTATAAAACATTTAACCATTAACATTTTAAGAGTCACACATTAAGTATGAGAATAAAAATGAACATTTAAGAGTTTAACCATCAATAATAAATTCCAACATTAAAATACTAAAGGAAAACATCCTGACAGTAACAAATCCCGAAATAAAGATACTGAAAGTAAAAGAATTACAATCTCTGACAAAACTAACAAAATAATGGAAAAAGGGCGACACATGCCCCCACTGGATAAAGCTGAACTAGAAGTAGAATCAACAATGAAGTCGTCTAAGCAGTGCCTCGCAACTCCCACAAAGGCTACAGCACGTTCAATCCAAAGAATCCTAAGCATGACGCCCCTGTGGCTGGGCTCCTGTAGTACATATATATACACACGTAAGAGAGAAGAAATAACAACAAACGGGTCAGAGCCCGAATGTAAAACAGTTTTAAAAATAGTTTAGCAAGTATTTAAAATGCTTACTGGCTAATGCAACAGTCATATTAGTATGCGACACTCTCTTGAGAATTCTCACCTCTCATCTAGTGTGCACGTCAACCGTACTAAAGAATCCCATATATCTTTCTAACTTATTCTCCATAAGTCTTAACACGTGAAATTAAGGTTATGATATTCACTTTAGCAAAATCTATCTCTTCAAGATTTCTTACGTTATTTAGAATAATTCCGTATCGTTATAATGCTTCCGAATGCTTATAGTGAAGTTGAAGAATTTCATACTTTACTTAACTACTATTTCACTCAGTAGAAAGTTCTCATATAGATATACGTATATATATTAGTTTCACTTATAATATATATACAAACGGCACCCCACATAAAATCTATGGTGCAAAGTTTCCATAAATAAGTATATATATACTAATCACTCATATAATACATATATACTAACGGCACCCCACATAAAAACTATGGTGCTGGAATACTCTGCTATCTAGTCCCTATATCACACATATTTAGGGAAATGCTCATTCGGAGTCACTCTCGAACTGCATTAACACAGACACATACAAATGGAGGCGAATCATAGATCCCGGTCCTAAGAGGTCAGTACATACCCACACATCTCTTAGGACCGTCTGAACTATCAATCAGATAGCCTATACCAGGGAATTCTATGTTCTAGGGTATAAGTCAATATCCCCCATAAAGGTCACATCGAGATAAGACTGTCCCGGTACGAAAACCCCCCGTGATAATAAGTAGCCCGGGTACGATTTTTACACAAAAATAATATATGCACAATCACACTCTCATATATGTAATATATGTATTCACATCCACATTATTAAATTAGGTACTCTCACGACCCATAAGTATCATTATCCGTTATTGCACATTTTACTCAATTATCTCGTATAAAGGACTCATTCCTTTTATTCTCGTAATTAAGTTATTCTAAACCCACATCTCATCTCTCGGAGTATTCTCTTTACCTAAGTACAATTTCAGTAGGCCCTCACTCGCCTACTAATCCAACTTCCTAGACATTTCAATTATTTAATCAACGCGCGTATGATTTCTTAAGTATGAATGGTTCCCCGTTTACCCCTTTATTTTTCTTCACATTAAAGTTCCACTTAAAGGGGTCTATCTTGACCCTACTGGTCCTTTTTATGTCCCATTATATTCTATCAACCCTAATCAAGGTTTTCTAGGTATAAAATCGGATTAATCTAACACGAGCAAAAATGCAGTTTTCCAGGAGGGATCGATCGATCGATAGAAAGGGGTCGATCGATCGAGCCGTCGATCGATCGATGCTCTGGGATCGATTGATCGATCAAATAGGTATGGAAAAATCTGCAGAATACCAGTTACGGGTTCTATCATCTAAACTCATCCAATTCCAAATTTTTAACTCCCAAACCCCCAGAAATTGATACCACAAACATTATAAACACAAATGAGTAATAATCGACGTAAGGCATGCGCATTTTCATCAAGAATCATGGGTTAAAAGGGAAAAATCTATATAATTCTCAAGAACCCTAATATTTTCCTTTAACTTAGTTTCTTCCATTTTTCTTCTAGATTTTCTATCACTAATACCATCGAAATTCGTCGTTAAACCTCTACATGTGAAATGGATTTCGAAAATATGATCTTTACCTCTACAACATGTAATTTTTTGTCTCCGATTAATGTTTTTCTTCAAGAACACTAATTCTAATCAACCTTAAATTAATATAAAAGGGTGCATTAACTTGATTAAAGCAAGATAGATTCTTGCCTGGAAATTTAGTCTCAGATTTGTGGAAGAAAAAGGTGTGGTTGTGATCCTCTTCGAGCGATCTACGATTTGGCGGCGACGGCGGTGCAACCGGAGGAGTTCTTGGCCTAGATCTCCTTGGAAAGCTCCTCCCCTTACTCTCCCATGGCCATCATTAGTCTTTGGTTGTGTTAACCCTAGAAGATAACACTTAACATATGATATAACCCTTGCAAATTCGTGGGTTTAATTACCCAAAATTACGAAATGTCCAGAACTCCCTCCCTCGGTACTAATTAAGCCTAAAAACATCCGGAGACCCAAACTAAACCCCCTGGTACACTTTTTTGACTATCTCGACCCTTCCGGACACTTTGACTCACTCAAAATGACCATACGAGCAACTTATAATTTATTCACTTTATATAATAATAATAATGTAGTCCCGACACGACACAGGCGTGTCCCGACTTAAATTTCCATAATTGCCATTTTATTCACACGTGACAATTTTATAAAATAAATCTCATATATTACTATACTCATACAGTAACATTCAACAAATTTCAATAATTACTAACTCTCGTCACGCTAGTAAATATTTAAAACATCTTTCCGGATTAAAATTAAATTAATTTATCTCAATTAAATTTCATAAATCCCAAAATTTAAAAGCCAAAAAAATATGGGGTACTACAACCCGTTGTAAATCACACACCGATAAACAACATCTACCCCAACTAGATTTACACACTCTACTCTAGATGGTAATATGATCCTAATGCTCTCGATTTCGACTATGGTTCAATCACTTTTGTGAATCCCCTCGCCTAAGACCTCTCGGATTTATTTCTTAAAGTTATTCATTACTAAGGGTATGCAACCACTCTCTTTAATTGGGCCCCAAATTGTATCTTAATAAAATCCTATCTCTATAAGGATTCGACATAAATGTTGGCCTAGAATTTCACAACATACCCTCGTAACTCTCTCTAAGAGTTCTTAGCCTCCCATCACATCTATACTTACATTTGAACTACAATTAGGATCCTCAATCCCAATGAGGTTTCCCCACAATCTCTATATACAGCTCCAAGAGCATACATGGATATATTTTTCCCAAATTGTCCCAAGAAGTCCCCATAATCACCATGTGTGAGAAACCCCCTTATATGTCTCCAAAACATATCTCTTACATTTTAAGAGAAAGCCCCGAATCAATAAACCTAACCAAAAAGGGTTTGAAATCACCATAGAGAAAATTCCTCAAAATGCCCGGTTCCCGAATCGATTCGGTCCTGTTCCGAATCGATTCGGCCCACCGAATCGATTCGTCCTCAGAGGCGAATCGATTCGGGTCCAAAGACCTGGGCTTCTGTCTCAGGCCGAATCGATTCGGCTTGGGTCCGAATCGATTCGGTCAATGCAGACCTGCCAATCTTCCTAGGGTGAATCGATTCGCTTATGGGCCGAATCGATTCGGTTCTGCAGATTTAGAAAAGTTCTTCTTCAATAAAACCCACGAATTTTAAACCCTAAAATTTTATTTCTAACTCCTAAACCTTAATCATAACATGATTCTAATCCAATAAATCAACCCAAAGTTGACCCCAACCATTTCTACACCATTAAACCCATATTTAAACATTGATTTCAAGATTAAACCCAAAAATCTACGTTTTGATATTAATACCCAAAATCAATTTCTTTAACCCACAGATTATGAAATCAAATACACAAATGACTTATTTATCAAGATTAAACACTTGCCTCGATTTTGTAGAGGTTGGATCGTCCTCGATGTCGCGTTTGGGCCGGAATCTCCAAGCTTTTCTTCCTCTCTCTCTTCTTTTCTTCTTCTTTTCTCTCTTCTCTTCTCTTTTCTTTCTCTTTCTCTCTTTCTCTAAATGACAAGTCTTGTCCCGTAAGCCTCTTAAACCTTAAAACATAAGTCCCAATTTTAAATGTTAATACACACTTTAAATGACTCGTTTATTCCAATTCGAGTCAAACTGACTTAAAAACATTCCGGAGCCGAAATAAAACCCAATGACAGTCATTTTGACTATCTCGACCTTTCCGGGATCAATGGTACACTCAAAATCATCATCCGGAATACTTTGAAATGTTCTCTATTTTTGGACCTCAATTCCCAAATTTTAGAATTCTACAATTTAATTAAATTTTATTTTCCCAAAAATTTAATTTCTTAGTCTCCAAAGTCAAGGGTTGTTACATACTCCCCCACTTACAAAAATTTTGCCCACAAAATTCTAAGATATGCCTAGGACCGCAATCTCATCTAGTCCTTACATCAATCCTCAGGATCATTATACCGGTCCTTTCTAATTCTCACGTCGACCATATAGATTTTAAAGCAAACTACTACCCAGGGTGCCCATACACCCCGTACCCGAGTTTCCACTCGTAAAATTACAATTAGGCTCCATTAGCCTCAAATCGCAACATAACTATCACCAATATAATCTATAATAACATATTAATTATATAAAAGTTTGAAAATTCCCAATGGTTGAACTCTCCTCAATTCTTAACACTAGCTACCTTCGTGCAGGGGAGGTCTCGCAAGCAAATTCCAAACAAGGAACCCTCCCAATATACTACTGTGTAGCTAGGTCGGGGATTGAGATTAGTTGAACCAGGGCTAAGGTTTTATAAAAGATTTTCATATAATAAATATTTCCCGAAGGCCTATATAACAATATGATATAAATAAATTCCGCGTCTTTCGACACGCCAAACAAACACCGTATGTTTAGGATACAAGTTCTCAACAAATAAAATACTCTAACCAATACCTAGTTCTCAAAACTAGCATAACTATGAGAAAAATCCTCGCTCAAATTAAATCCCCTGAACTCTAAACCTCTCACTCATACATATCCCTTGCATTGCATCAAAGCATTTTCCATAAGGTATGTCCTCCTCTCAATGGAATACTACAATTACACTCCCTAACCTATCTCTATCCATAAGACAATAGGCTTAAAACCACAACTCAATAAACTCCAATTGTCCTCACTTCCGGAGCTCAATATTATAACTCTCGACTATCTCCTCACGAGATGATTTATTTTCTCAAAAGATTTCATACAAAGGCCATACTTACTCACTCCTTCCTCCAAGGAAATTCTATACACCCTAATGGTGTAACGGCTACTACTCATCATACCTTACGCTCGACGTTCCATAATCCAATGGTTTCACCTCATCCTTGGATACTTATTTAAAGTCCTTTACTTAATCCAGGACAATCATTATTCCTAAGCCTATATCTCCACAAGAGAAATATCTTCCTCAAAATCCTTCCTAACCATTATGAAGGACAAAACGCGATTGCAACTACCGAAAACTCTCTCAGTCCTACTCAACGAACCTGAGTCTCCAATTTCTTTCTCCCTCATCCCAGAAGGCGATACTCCTGAGATTGGTATAACTCCACCTATCTCACATCGGCAAAATTCGTCAACACCAGGTTTCCTAACGAAGGTTGATGGGTTTCTCAATCTAAACCTCTAATCAAAGCATACCCAAAATCTGTTATGGGTATTATATCTTTAATCTTATCCTTTCCTAGACGACATAATCTAGGTGACATCTGAAACAAAAACAACTGTTATCAGAACGTCGATCAAGTGAATACACTTCACAGAAGAAGATAAACGCAGTGAACACAACAATCCTAATAATAGGGCTTTATATCAAGAACGTTAACGGAAGAACGCAGAAAACTCGCACAGACCCTAAGGACTCTAGAACCTGATGCTCTGATACCATCTGTAACATCCCGCTCAAAATAATAACGGGTGGCCATCCCTATACTACATTAAATCAAAAATTTCAAATGGCTCAGTCTCAACATCAACTGGTAGTACTAAATAGTACAAGACTCACTACCCGATATCATATGAGCGAGATGTTAATATTAAATAAAATATGCAACAGACAACAAACCAACACTATAACACTACTAATAAAGGAAAGAATGATGCACGAAAGAACTATGATAAATGAAATGTTAGAATAAAATGAAATAAATAACTACAACTGAATATACATCAAGGAAGTAAACCCGAATAAGCTGTCGGGTCACAACCAATACAATAACTGAAATGGAAGAAATATACACAACTATAAATATCCCTTGGGTATAAACCCGATATACAACATGAATCCTACCTAGATTTTTAGAAGTAGGAAGCGACTACATTCTACATCCCGCAACAGTCTGCACTTGTCACGGCTCCCAAGACTCTGGATAGGAGGTCATCCGGCATCCATGCGGTAGGACACCTGTAGCAATATATATATATATATATACAGGCAGGAAAGAAAAGTAAATGGGTCAGAGCCCGAGTTGTGAAAAATATTTAGCAAGTGTGTTAACCATGCATAATAAATATCAGTGCACTTATTTTATAATTAAAGTGGAATCGCACTCTCGTGAAACCCCAACTCACCTCTCATCTAGCAGCGCGCACCTATTCGCGTCCTGAATTTTTAGTTAAATTACCCCCATTTATAAGGACAACCTAACTTAACATAGGCCCGGCCTATACCCACGAGATCTGTCTTCCTATCACAACCCAAGAATCCACTCTTTCTAAACACACTTAATTATTTTTACAAACATGTATGCCATATTAGGCTTAATGGATTCTAGTTTATAATTTATTCAATTGTAATTCTAAATACGTTAACCATATAAATTTGGTTTAATCATATGATTTAATTACTAAGTAACATGCATAAAAATTATTATTGACAAAACTTTTCTCCAATCTCAACACTGCACTAGGTTTCGTGCGTGGGGTGTCTAGCAAAGCGAAATCCAAACAAGGAACCACCCCGTTACACTACTCCTTGACAATGTCGATCCTAGAGATCCATTATGCCATACATACAATATTATATTACTACAACTACTAAATTTAGGTTACAATATAAAAACAACTTAAAATTTTCCAATAATATCCTTGGGATGATGTAACCGAAATATTCCTTAGATGCGATACATCAACCCCCATCAATCTAGTACATCATAATCATCCAAGATGTACTCCACAACGATTTCATATCCTTTCATCTATAGGATATGTAAATATATATATAGGCATTCATTCTAACCATATATATATATATATACCATCATCCATACCCATGACCAAGTGTACATATCACATCTGATGTACAATGGCCATGCACAATAATATACCTGGCTATATATAGGGCCGATAAACTGCACCGTGCTATCATCTTCCTAGTTCCCGACTCACGTAGCAATACTGGGGACCACCATAGTGGGACTCAACGACACCCATCTCGTGGTAAACTCACACACACGACGTCCCGGGAAGCAGTTATATCTCCTAACCGGCAATGAGACAAAATATACCCACCACGTCTCATCCCAAAACTATAAATCACATAATAACACACGGGATGACTATGACCTGGGGAAACTTACCAATGATAGCATGAATGGGGTATGCTTAACCACTTAAGTATATATATCATTCACATGCATAATATACATACATCCATATGATCCAATCATAGGATCAAACATTAAACCATCATTTACGGTTTAGATATACATACCATGTATATGCACAACATAAATATATCCATATATTCATATCTATATAGATATATATACGTATATTAACATATCCCTATATTTATATACACAAACTAATTCTCGTTCATATGTATAAGATATATAAACTCAGCTATAAGTATATATAATCCTCAATATATAGGCCGTCACCACAACTCATTTAATTTACCTCGATATGTAAATAAATCCCTCACTTGAAGCATATTCATCCATTTTTCCCATGATTAATAGTCTCACAAACAACGTACGGATATATATATATCCAACATTAGGGTTATCACCCAAAGTTTAGTGTAGGAAACCATCACTACACATACCATCTATATCCGAGAGCACATTGAAGAATTTAGTAATAATTTCAACTATTGGTATACACATAACTAATAGTCTATAAGCCTCAAGCTCAATCTTACATTCATCAAACAATCCCATTACTTAGGGAAAATACCCGTTGTGAATCACACACTGATAAACAACATCTACCCCAACTAGATTTACACACTCTACTCTAGTTGGTAATATGAACCCAACGCTCTCGATTTCGACTATGGTTCAATCACTTTTGTGAATCCCCTAGTCTAAGACCTCTCGGATTTATTTCTTAAAGTTATTCATTACTAAGGGTATGCAACCACTCTCTTTCATTGGGCCCCAAATTGTATCTTAATAAAATCCTATCTTTATAAGGATTCGACATAAATATTGGCCTAGAATTTCACAACATACCCTCGCAACTCTCTCTAAGAGTTCTTAGCCTCCCATCACATCTATACTTACATTTTATCTACAATTAGGATCCTCAATCCCAATGAGGTTTCCCCACAATCTCTATATACAGCTCCAAGAGCATACATGGATATATTTTTCCCAAATTGTCCCAAGAAGTCCCCATAATCACAATGTGTGAGAAACCCCCTTATATGTCTTCAAAAAATATCTCTTACATCTTAAGAGAAAGCCCTGAATCAATAAACCCAACCAAAAAGGGTTTGAAATCACCATCGAGAAAATTCCTCAAAATGCCCTGTTCTTGAATCGATTCGGTCCTGTTCCGAATCGATTCGGCCCAGCGAATCAATTCGTCCTTAGAGGCAAATCGATTTGGGTCCAAAGACCAGGGCTTATGTCTCAATCCGAATCGATTCGGCTTGGGTCCAAATCGATTCGGTCAATGCAGGCCTGCCAATCTGCCTAGGCCGAATCGATTCACTTAGGGGGAGAATTGATTCGAGTCTGCAGATTTATAAGGGTTCTTCTTCAACAAAACCCACGAATTTTGAACCCTAAAGCTTCATTTCTAACTCCTAAACCTTAATCACAACATGATTCTAAGACAATAAATCAACCCAAAGTTGACCCCAACCATTTCTACACCATTAAACCCATATTTAAACATTGATTTTAAGATTAAACCCAAAAATCTAGGTTTTGATATTAATACCCAAAATCCATTTCTTTAATCCACAAATTATGAAATCAAATACACAAATGACTTATTTAGCAAGATTAAACACTTGCCTCGATTTGTAGAGGTTGGATCGTCCTCAATGTCACGTTTGGGCCGAAATCTCCAAGCTTTTCTTCCTCTCTCTCTTCTTTTCTTCTTCTTTTCTCTCTTCTCTTCTCTTTTCCTTCTCTTTCTCTCTTTCTCTAAATGAGAAGGCTTGTCCCGTAAGCCTCTTAAACCTTAAAACATAAGTCCCAATTTTAAATGTTAATACACACTTTAAATGACTCGTTTACTCCAATTCGAGTCAAACTGACTTAAAAACATTAGGGAGCCTAAAATAAAACCTAATGACAGTCATTTTGACTATCTCGACCCTTTCGAGATCGATGGTACCCTCAAAATCATCATTCAGAATACTTTGAAATGTTCTCTATTTTTGGACCTCAATTCCCAAATTTTAGAACTCTCCAATTTAATTAAATTTTATTTTTCCAAAAATTTAATTTCTCAGTCTCCAAAGTCAAGGGTTGTTACAAAGAGTCACCACAACAAAACAGATAATTAGTGGCAAAAAAATTCACCACCAAATGAAAAACATTCGTCACCAAAATCATTTTGTGATGAAAAAAATTTGTCAATCGTCCGTCATGAAAGCCCTGTCGCTAAAGGTTTATTGAGTAAATACAAATTTCATCATCAAATAGTACACCTTTTGGTGACAAAATATTCTCTATCACGTAATTACAGGCTTTTAATGACAAAATTATTTGTAGCCAAAGATCTTTTTTTGGTCACAAAAATGCAATTTTTTTCACCTAATGTATATGATAATATACAAAATGATAACTATTTCGTGAAAAAATTAATATACTTCGAGGATAAAATATTTTTGTCACGAAATGAATTTTATCATCAAAAAAATTATAAATTTAGAACTCCTAATTTTTTCATTTCAATTTCATTTGTCATATAGATATTCGATCAAATAAATATTAATTATAGAATCGACTAAATTTTATCATCATTATATAATTAATCAACTTCCATCATATACAGACTCAGAATTAAGTTCAAAAGATTATATAATTGATACAAAAGCATTCGTACAAATATCTCAAAACCATTGATCAATTACAAAGTATCCTACATCGTTTGTTTTAACACATCAACTAAGACATTAGTTTCTAACTTTATATTTCCTAAGCCATTAATTTCTAATCAATTACAAAGTATCCTCCAAATAACAATTCCCAACAAATTTGTTAAGTTCTCTTTCCATCTTCATCATCACCCCAAAAATAATTTCCAAAAAAGCGTCCTCACAACGTCCCAATCTTCAATTCAAAAAGTACCAAGGCATTGGTTTCTAACTTTATAAGTATATTAACAATTGATAAATAAAATAACATCAACTAAGAAATAACACACATTGAGCTAAACACCAAAAAATTTACGAAATTCAATTTTATTTTTAATGTATTAAAAACTCTTGCCAGAATGTCCTATGTTTATAGACTAAAACCCCCATGTTAAATTAAAAAAATAAAAAAGTCAAGAACACAATGACAATCCACCAAAATAATCCTTCCACCGATTCAAAAGATAAGGTAATAACATTGCCAATATTTAAAAAAAATCGATAGAGTTTCCTTTGCTTATACACCTTGTTAAATTAAAAATTAAAAATTAAAAAAGTCAAGAAATCCAATGATAAATCACCAAAATACCCCTTCCACCGATTCAACAATTAAGGTAATAGCATCAGCAATATAGATATTAAATAAGTTAATGGATGTGAATCCAACAATGTAATTTCAATAAATTCAGCATTGAAATTATTAAAACATACTATATAGTAAATGTGGGAGGAAGGGAACCTGATGCTTTTAAAACATCACACATATTGTCGAATCCATGTTGATGAGCCTCTAAATGTTCCAGATTCTCATCACGAGATTGTACTTGTTCCTTTAAATCATGATTCGCTCTATGAGTTTCCATAAGGGCCTCGTTTAACTATGTGTCTCTTCATAGTGTTTTAAATTTGGTAGATTTCGATCCATGCCTGAGACCTATCATATATCCTGATTTAGTACCAAGTACTCGATCATCTATCTCATTGGGAGTGAAAGGTTCACTACCCTCGAGAGTAGGCTCAACATGTAACTATTTCATCTCAATCTGTAAAACAAATTAGTATATATCATTTCACAAAATTAATGTTTTAGTATTTTCTAACATATGTTATATTCTTACATAAATACTTAGCTTTGGGAGAATACCATTTTTCATTAGCGTAGTGGGTTTTCTTGTAGAACTGAATTCGATTTAGCTCCTCATTCACCACATCATTCTTCATAAAAGACAATCATTATCATCAATATTTATGAAAGATAAGATAAACTTTAGAAAAAACAAATATATAAAAATATATACCAAGTGATAACGAGTTCCTACAAATGCCCACAACACTTGTTTGTGTTGGATAATTTTCATTGCTCGATTATTCTTGTTGACGTAACATTGATGCTTCAATAATTGTTAATGGATAATTAGTATGTTATGTGTCAATTAAAATAACATAACTATTATATTTTATGAATTTATTATACTTGATGCTCAGAGCTAGAGAACAAATCACAAAGAGCATTCCAACTTGCTTGACTCTTGTTTTTTGGATTATCACACGTTCCTCTTAAATTGATTTATGTTTTTTAAACCTTAGTCGATGTCTACATCCTGCACCCCTGCTTCAACTGATAAAAAAAAAATTGACATTGTTTTTAACATACTAGTCCTCTATTTTAATGTCAAATTTTACTAAAAAATCATAATTTATAAAACTTAGTATATAAAATAAATTGATTACTCAAGCACATTTAATAACATAGTAGTTTTTACTTATATCGAGTCATTTGAAGGCTTATCCTTTTTGTTGCGGTGGAAGCTTCAATTAAAGGATATATGAGTTCATCGAATACAACTTACAATTAGGCGCGACACTATTTTTATATCCTATTTTTAAAAACACAACTATTAATTTTGGATGGATTAAAACGGAAATTGGGACAATTAATTTGCAAAGAGGGTTTTATCCCTAAAAAACTTACAGATTATATTTATGAAATTTATTCATGAAATACATAGTTCTTTAAAAAATTCTCTGATGCAACTTTACATACTTCTATACATACAACAGTTAGATATAAATACAATCACAAAGTTAGATAAATACAATCATGCTATCTAAAAGAGACTTTCAGCAAAACAAAGGCTCCTGAACCAAGCTTTAAGTATTGCTTTACTTTGAGAGAACTTCGAATTTTGATAGAACATCAAATTTTGTTGACAACTTCAAATTTTGACATAAATACAATCACTATTTTGTTACAATCACTATTTTGTTTCATTGAATTTCAACAGACTTTCATCGAAACAAAGGCTCCTAAATCAAGCTAGATATAAATACAATCATTATTTTTTTTATAGAACTTTGAATTTTGAAGTAATATTTGTATCTCTTTGATTAATGGAATTTGAGAGTAATGAGACTTAAATGAATAGATAGAGCCATAGAACATAGATGAAATTGTAGAATAAACTAACTATTTCAACCAACTGGAAGTCAGATTTTTGAAAAGCTGGATAGTTCCCTCGATTAAAGGTCCACAAAAGAAGTTTGGTAATTCAGTGACTTGATTATGTTAAAAGATTAGGAACCTAAGGCTTTCAGTCCTATTTTTTTCCGTTCCATCTGTCGACATCATAACAAATAGTTATGATGACTATATACAAAACACTAATTATATTTTTGTTTGAATCCCAAAAAAATATAATTATACTCTTATACAAAATAAAATTTCTTTAGATATAATTATAAAAAAGAGTGATAAGAAAATTTTATGCACCGCAGAAGTCCCACATGATTAGAGTTGGGTGTGGTGATGTTATACAGTAGTAATAAAATACGTATGACCAAGATATCAGATGCGTTACTAAGATCATTGGTGCATCCACCTTACATAATGCACTTTAATAATAATTTTGGGATTTTTTTAGACTCGTATCATTATTGTGTAGAACATGTCAGACCATACATACCTAGTCCATCACCATTGTGTTTATATATATATATGCATTCAGATTGTAATACTTTTGAACCAATAACTTAAGATCCATCATGGCATTTCGGGTCTCAGCTGCTGTAATAATCTTTGTTGTTTATTTTTTCCATTTTAGTTGGGGCTGCGGATATGCCTGGTATGTCTATATACCTAGTATGCCTGACATGCCAAGTATGCCTAAGATGCCTGACATGCCACCACTCCCTCACCCAAATGGAAGCACCCGCTCTTCTTTACCATGGACAATGGTTGGATGTGACACCTTTCCTATTTTAAGCACGGGTGATTAGTCCTTCATTAAAACAAACAAGAATGTCATCTGGATCATCCTTAGCATCACGGTTGAAAAACTTATTAATTTCCTTAACCACCTATGTTAAATTAAGCGTGTGTTAAATTTTATCTTTCATTAATAATAATAATGAAAATCAAAATATTAAACAAACCATCAAAATAGTAATAATCAATATGAATCCATCACAAGATAAATAATCAATTACATAATACCAAAAAACTCATCAGTTTACAATATAAAGTCAAATTATGAGTCCGTGAAATAAAACTTAATCCACTAATACATAGTCCAATACAACTGATTTAAATGAAATAACTCGAGGGGCGACATGCCCAAATGAAATAACTAAAATAAAAATCCTACTCTGGGAATGAAACAACAGAAGCGCCTAATCCAAATCCTGCAAGCATCCACAAGTGTTGCAGCTACGTTTCTCTGGAATAGATCATTAAGTTTGGCGTCCCTGTGGATGGACACGTAAAAGATGTTAAAAATATTTTGCAAGATGGTTCAGAGTCCAAAACATTTGAAAATATTTAGCATAATTGAAAATTAAATAATGAGATTTAAGTTGTGTTTAATATCTAATAATAATCGAGATTCGATGATGACGAATAAGTAAGAATTTCATGATTAAAATTCTGGGTTTATGATTAAGAAAGTGAGATTATTGAAAGGGTGTTAGAAATCAATAAACTTCAAGGTTAGATTCATTTTGAGTTGTTATAATTGAATTATGGTTCAGAATCCTTGTGTTGTGATTATGGATTCGGGAATATTTTAATGTTAGAATGCTTCTGGAATAGTTATATAATGGTATGGGAAATCAGTTTGAGCTTTTGGAAGGCTTGGGAAAATCATTGAAGGGTTTTAGAGGAGAAAACCCGAGGAAGAAGAGGATTGGCAACCCAGCAAACCGAACCAATTTTCTAGGGGAGAGAATCGATTCGGTTGACCTAATTGATTCATCCTGCTAAGCGAGCCAGTTTAGTTTTTAGGCCTGCCTAGATTTTTGTTATGCGTTGTTTCGACCCATTAGAGCTTGGAGAATGGGCGTATGGCTTTTCAGGGTTGAGTGGGACTACTGAGAATATTTCCAGGGCTTGGTACGTGTTTAGGCCAACAGTTAGATGGGTTCGAGGCAAAGAATTGGGAATGTAAGTAAGTGAAAACTTATATTATATAATCAAGAAGTTTGTTCGGACTTCGGGATTTGTAGACTAGTATATAGTTGGATTTTCGTATATAGTCAATACTTATATATATATATATATATACTCTTGTGTGATTGATGTGTACTTGTTTAAATATATGTACTCGATATTGCTATCATTAGTAGGTTGTGTGTAGTGGCCTCCACCATGGCATTGACTAGTAGGTGTTGGATTGATTCCCAAGTCATAGTACTATTGCATGGCCACTACCCATATGTGAGGTTGTGTGTTTATTTGGATACTGATTGGGTAAAATGTGGTATTTTTATGACACCCAAACGTATGTTTATGACCCCCTCAGTTTATTTGTGCTTACATTTAGGTTCGATGGAAAGATTTTGACCCGATGGCTCAGTGCGATGCCTGATATGCCTAGAGATTGATAGCACACGAGGTATGCATCCGCGAGGACCTGACTCTGGGGATGGGGTTATACATATTTAGCGAGTGATTTGTATGTATGCATTGCATGTATATACCTTTATAGAATGGGTATAGCAATGTTATTACATTATGTATGTATTTACTTATAACACGTGTGTTGTTATGTTATTATTTATGAACGTATACCTAATGAAGGTAGTATACACTTAGGTAATGATGATTATCAGTGGAAAGGTATTTGACAGTGGTTATTGTCCTAGTTAGACTAGGTAGTATAATTAGGATAATAGAAATGAATGCGTTAGGTACGCATTATTAATGAAAGGTGAGAATAAATCTCATCTGAGTGCGATAGGTGAATTAATTATGAGAGTAATACATTCTCTATTTTTAATTAAATATCTTAAATACTTGAAAAATATTTTCAAATGTAATGCCACGACCCAGATTTATGGGTTACCCGATAAGGTCTGACCCGAGTGTTAGGTGTGAAATGTAATAGATCAACCTATATAATGTTACTAATTGAGTTTTAATTTTAATTACGTTTTAGTTGTTAGCATGAAATCCCATTTTCAATATAAAATACACGAGGGACCAATAAGGAGCACCCCGAAATTCAAGTAAACAGGGATACTAATGCAAAGATAAATAAAATATACTTACTAGTAAAACGCCCTCAAAAATATGAAATCTCTCCCAACCTATCGTAACAAAGTGGGGATGTGAGCTTATGCCTAGTGGGATTTATACAAACATTATAGAGACAAACGTCAGAAAGGAATACTCACACGCTAAAACCCCATGCATGCGAAAATATGTATATATCAACATATGTATACCTTTGAAAATTCTTTTGAGAATGCATTAACCGTTTTGCTTTCGAAAAATCTTACTGATCAAGATTAATTTACCTTAATCTACTAATGAATTCCTTTATTCATACTTAGCCTTTCCAACTTGCTTAACACACCCAGTTAAACACTTGAAACCATTACACTTTATTTGATTCGAACCCATTCCTTTACCTAAATTTAACCCGTCATTTTCATTTGAAAGTACTTTAGTATTTTCATTGATTTATACAACCATTTCAACACACACATTCGTCGAGTTAGAAAATACTTATTTACTTTTCGAAAATCCTTTTTACAACACATTCTTGTGTTAAATATGGATTTCGCCATTTAAGTTGCTTAGCCACCCATTTATCCACTTTCTTTAACCTATTTCCTTCTCTTATGGACATTATTATATTTACGCATTAACTTGTCCATTTCACCTTTACAGAATATTTATTGCATTCATTGAAGTTAGGCTTTATTAACACATTTACCACACAACCCATTTCTTGATATGTTCCACATATTATTTAATGTTTCTCTAAATCTTCATATACCTCATACTTAGGCGAGCCCCACAATGACGGCTATGTGCAGCATATGCTTTGGCTAGTGGTTTAGGACTTTTCATTCAAGGGCCCCGAGTCCTTCTTGCTTTATCCCAGTGTCATCTGAGTAACTTTAATTTATTTTAACATTTGACATATGTCCACATTATTTCCTTTCCTTTTACCCGACCAAAGTCAAAACTCGAGACTTTACCGCCCCAATTTGTGTTACACTTGAAAATTTACCATTTTGTGTCCTTTATACTTTAACCTTGATTATTATTCCGAAAATCATTTTCATTTAGGACATTATTGTGCAACACCCTTTCGAACATTTTTATTTCATTAAAATGTTCCACTTTAAGTAAAATTACCATTTTACCCTTTTATTTCCAAAATAACACTTTACACCATTTCACAAGTGTTAATCACACCTAGAAAACACTATTAAGTTACACACACCAACTTTTTAAGTGTTTCAACCCTTTAACATATTTTACACTTGGAGTGATTTTTTACTTGATTGGAAACATCTTTTATACCTTTGGTTCCTTTTAATTCCATAAGTGTCAATATTTCACAACATTAGGAAGTTACACTCACTAACCATTTCACGTTTGCCTATTAACACTTAATATACTTTTTATCAACTTTCATATATCTTTGCTTCTTTATTCAAGAAATATGTTCACACTTAAGACTACTTCTATAAGAGAATTTTCATTTCTTTTATTTAAAATGTAATCTTTTAACTTCATACACATTATATCTTTTAGTCCCAATTACACGTACTTTGAAGACTAAATTCAAAGTTTTATTATTTCTAGTTTAAACCCAACAAAATCTTCTTTACACTTGTTTATACATTCTATGTCAAAATACTACAAGTTTATGTTCATAAGAAGATTGATTTTAAACCCAAAAATCCTACTACATGGTTTAAATTTATTTTTCACCAATTATTTGCATAATAATTAATTATTTCCAAATATTTTATTCCGTAAAATATTTAACAGCGCTAAGTCTAGAACTTCCCATTTCTACAAAATATACTCTCTTTCAATATTCCAAATATTGAAATATTTACTTATTCTTTATTTTCAATTAAATATCTTTTTTTATAAAAAAAATCACATTTATTGCCAACATTTTATTCCAATAAATGTTTTTCATCAAAATCACAAGAAAATACCATTTTCATAGAAACATTAACTTTCAATTGTAACAACCCGTCCTTTTGGAGACCATTAAATTCCATAATTGGATATAAATTGGAATTTGGGGAATTTTCCTAAATAGTAAATTTTGGGATTTTCGAGGATTGAATGATTTTCGATGGGTGCTGTAATTATTTTTGGGACTATATAGGTCGAAATATTTTAATTATATGTCGTCGTTGAGTAAAGCGACACGAGGTAAGATTTTTAATTGGAAAACCAGGCATTTAATTATTTTGGGTTGGAATAGTGATTTGCGGTCAAGTACCTCGGATGGGAATTTCGACTGCGCCATAATTCTCGGAATGTCCGAGATAGTCGGAAAAGAGTGTCCGATTGTCGAAAATGAGTTTCGGGTAAGTTTAGAGGTAAAAGTAACTCGTATTTGGGTAAACGAGTCGTTTTTGGGTTTTAAGGGTTTAAAACCCTTTTCTCCTTATAAAAGGAGGAAGAGAGGGAAAGAAAAGAAAGAAAGAAAAGAGAGAGAAGAGAGAGAGGAAGAAGAAAAGAGGAGGAAAAGGGAGATCTCGGGCAAACTCCGCCCGATTCGACTCGAGGTCGTCGGATTTTATCCACGAGGCAAGTGTTTACTTGCTTTATTTGATTTTGTGCAATCCTCTCATATCACTTTTGGTATAAACATGATTTTAGGGTTAGAACCCTTAAAATAAATTGGGTAAAAGTTGATTATGAGTTTACACATTGATGTAGTGTAAACTCTTAATGATTTTTAGTATCAAAACTATGTTAATGGAGTATAAAATGGGTTGAAATGCTAAGTTGGGGTTTTTATGGTTTTAGGGTTTAAAACTAAGAGAAATGATTTCATACCCCAAAATAATTGATGTGTTAGTTGTAAAACATAGATTAGATGTTAATTGAGTTGTTGGGTGAGGTTAGAACCAACAAAAATGGAGAAACATGGAGTTTGGGATTTTGGTAGGGACAATGAATAGTAATCCGTAAGCTTGTGGGGTTATTTTGACTAGGAAAAGTATTGATTTAGATTTCGTCCAAAACACGAAAGTTGTAGATCTTTTCGATACGGTCGCGTAGGCGCCGACCGCGTATTTTTCTGATGTTTCTACGATTTGATATGATTTTTACAAGATGACAGCTCCCGGTTGAAAGTACCAACTCGGAAATCAAATCGGGAATTGGAAAAATAAAGGCTAGAAATTATTGTGTAGATGTTTGGGATGATTTTTGGTGTAGAGTAGAAACCATGAAAATGAATTTGGATTAATTTTTGGGTATTTTGGAGTTTGAGAAATCGCCAAACTGTGACCCTCGAACAGGCCGAATCGATTCGGGTACAGGCCGAATCGATTCGCCTAAGGGGAATTGAGTTTCTGCAATGGGCCGAATCGATTCGGGTACAGACCGAATCGATTCGCCATTTACAGACCTGTTTGCAGAATACTTTTCGAATCGATTCGGATTGGGAACCGAATCGATTCGCCCATCCGAATCGATTCGCTAAAGAGGCGAATCGATTCGCTTAGGCCAAAATTTCTAGTTTTCTCCCTTTAAGAGTATGGGGAGTTGAATTACCATTTGGGATTTTTATGGGGATTCCTAAATAAGGGTTTTGAGGATAAATAAACCTTTAAGAGATGATTGAGGTAATTAGTATTGAACAAAGTAAGGAAATCTTTGGGATTAATGGTCATCGCTATATATAGTTGGCAAATATGGCCATTTATGTATATTCAAGGATGAATATATGGTATATGTATATACTATGTGATTAAAGTATATATATGATATGATGAAAATGATTTTGAAAATAATATATAAATGTTTTCCAAATGGAAAGACAAATGATTTTCATAAATAATAAAAATGAGGATACACACCTCTCTAAATCGCTATCATAAGGGAAGTTGCGTTCGTATGGTGAAGCCCCCTGGCTAGTGATGCAGGGTGGATATAGTCCTATAGGCCATGTGAGCGTTTGTTGTTATATTTTCTGCGCTGGTTAGGAGATTCCGGGTGTGGTCTTGACTATCCCGCAGGCACATGGTCGCTTCCCGACGTCTTTCGATATAGGATCCAAGGTTGTCTTGGAGGCCCTGGAAGATGATAACCATTTAGGGGCGCGCACAGTGGAGAAATCCGGACGGGCGGTATTAGAACGCGTTTATTAAAGAAGTTCATAATAATGGATTTGCTTTAATTACATTTCCTGGATATAGGAAGGGAAATGGGTTATATTATTTGGCTTCGGTAACGCTTCCCGGATGGAAGAAGGGATGTGGAAGCATATGTCATGATCAAAGCATTTTTATGATAATGAAAATGTCATTGAATACATTTCCTGAGTATAAAAAGGGAAATGGGATAATTGATAAAGGAAAAGCATTTTTATGTTAATAAAATTGGCTTTCAAAAAGTATATGATTTGTTAAAGAAATTCATGATAATGAATTGGCTTCTATAAATACATTTCCTAGATATGAGAAAGGAAATGGAATTTTTTGAAATGAAAAGGATAAGTATTTATAAATACTATATGTATCAAGTAATCCTCAGTCCGGGAGATATTATCCGGACGTATATTGTAGATGTACGTATATGTATAAATCGAGTGCCGAGGGTCTAATGGATCCCGACGATCGACCGTGCTGCATAGTAGTGTATCGGGGGGGTTCCTTGTTTGGATTTTGCTTCGCGAGACACCCCACGCACGAATATGGCATTGTGTTGAGACTAGGGAGAAGTTTAATCCTTAGTGCTCTAATATTATTAAATGTTTATGGTATATATATTATATATATCTTTCTGTACTAAGGGACTGGCGGATCTCAAAGATCGACCTTGCTGCATAGTAGTGTATCGGAGGGGTTCCTTGTTTGGATTTCGCTTCGCGAGACACCCCACGCACGAACATGGCATAGCGTCGAGATTAGAGTGAAGTTTAGCCCTCAGTACACCTGTTTGACTATCGAGGTTAGATAGTGGTTGGGTATTAGACTAGTTTAGCAGGGTAGCTTGACTAGGATGTTTATAGGGATGCGCTAGGTGTGCACTGTTAGAGGAGAGGTGAGGGGTATCTCATGAGAGTGTGATACCAATTTAAATATGAGATAAAAACTATTTTTCTAAAAATAAAGCATTTATGCACTTGCAAAATATTTTCTAAACATTCGGGCTCTGACCCGTTTGTCTACTCTCCTTTCTTTCTCTATACTGTATATATATAGGTGTCCAGACACAGGGACGCCTGGATGAAAATTCTTTCGAGTCAGACGTCAGCTGCAGCAGTTGTGGATGCGTGCAGGTTTTTGATAGCCGCTTCCATCCTTGTACTCTAGATAGGAGGTACTGTATAAACATTCGAGCTAATGGCTCAATTGCATTTATTTATTCTTTCAGTACAGCATTCGATATGGTTGTATTTTTTGACCGAGTGTTCGGTTATTTTAGTTCCTTTCATTTCCATTTCAGTTCATTACGCATTTAATTGTGGATGTTTTAATTTATTTGCTAAAAAGAGTAGTTAAGTAAAAGTTTTTAACGGCCACCTAATAGGATATTAGTAATTAAATGGATTTTCGACAGTGATGCTAAGGATGATCCATATGTGACTCCTGTTTTAATTTAATATTGGAGTGATCGCCCGGTATCTTATTAGGCGGGTTGTGATATCAATATTTTAAAACCTTGGAATAACTATCCATTCTTTATTTTTAACAAAATAACAATTTTTCTCAACATTTTTATTCTATAAAAATGTTTATTATTTTCTTACATAACAAATGAACCATTAAACTAAATGTACCCTACTCAAATAGTCTAAATAGTAAACTAAATGAAAACATATCATTCTGACACTAAGAGTAAGGGTTACCCACCTCTAATGGTTCTAACGGTGGTGTTGGTGTAGGAGGAGCAACCCCCTCCTCTAATGGTGGCCTCAAAAGGGTTGCCAAAAGCTCCAAAAAAATATCCATTGAACTCCCTTCTACACCATTAAAACCCACTTCATCGCCTTTAAAAAAAGCTTCATCTTCATTTTTTGAAAACCCCCCAAAACAATATATAACCGTGGATGTAGGATTTTTTTCATAGCTGAACCACGTTAGAACCATTGTTAGACTAAGATTATGTGTATACAAATTTTAGACATCAACAATAGGGAACAATAGTTGTCAAGAACTAAGTATACAGATCTGATAAGGTAAAATGGTGGGAAGTTTAATAAATATTATGTGTCATAATAATGCGAATGAGATACATGTCATCCATTAAATTACTCTGATCTAGTGGACCCTTTGTGTGATGTGTTAACAATCTACCGAAGAGCTCAGTCCATACATAAATCATCGTGCGTGTCTGTCGACCATTATGTGGATAGCCGAGAGTGAAGACTAAAGGTAGATTATAGTGGTCTTTAATGACCTTATAAGACATATCAATCTCAAATGGGACCATTTTTTACTAGTTATTTTGTAACTCACGGAATTTATGAGTTTATTGTGTATGAATGTTATATTAAGAAAATCACCTCATCATTATCTGGTAAAAGGTTAGGGTTTTGTGTTGTTGTGCTATTAGATATGATCGAGTTATCCTCTCCTTCAACATTAGATTATACTATGATTATCTTTGCAGATCATTCATCACCTTCATGTTCACATTTTTTATGAATGATATTAAAAAAGGGGATGTACAAATTCCATAATATTTTGATAAATTATAATCCCCAAATGAATGTTGTGGTCCTATAATGATAAGAAAATATACTCTTTACGTGATGATGAGTTAATGCAATTTATGATTCAAGCCTTGATTAAATACATAAATTTATTGTTTACTCTTAGTTCATCTAAATTTATTTTACTTTTTGATAGTAAAATACAATGACAGTTGAGCATAATGTCACACTGATGTTGATTTTCAAAGTTTTTTTATGGAATAAGTTGTGAAATTTTAATGTTATATGCAAAATTCGTACATATATTAGTTTATAAAAAAAACCAAATTCCTTTTTAATACTTTGTGAATGATTAGTAAAAGTATCTTATTTGATCCTTTTTTCATTTTTAAATAATTTCTTATTCATTTATTGGGTGCATTATTGTTCCTCATCATTATTTCACCAGGATTATTATTACATTCTTCAATAAAATAGGTGTTTGGTAGAGAGGAATATAAGGTAAGAGAATTCGTCCATGTAATATTGAGAAAAATATTTTCTATATAGTTCACTGCAAATTCGTTTCATTATAAGCTTTGGTTTTTACATGTTGCCCCGTTCGTGCTTAATTTATTTCTTCCGATACAAATGGTGGACCAAAAAATCATGACTTCGGATCATCTCTCTCACTACTATTTAATTTATATAGTATTTAGAATATTTTTAAAAATTTATCTACAAAGCATTATATCAATGTTATCAGAGCAATATGGTAAGTAATTGTCTTAGTTATGGATTTATTATTTAATAAAATTAGTTTTTTTTTTTTGTTTTAGTGTGAACCTATGACCATAGTGTTTGCATTATTTTATATGTTGTTAATATCTTTTCATAAGCACCTAAACTATTATATTTATAATTTAAATAAACGTAATTTAGTTGTTAGTTTATGTTAAAATTTGTCGTATATATGAAATTGTTGAATTTGTAGGTTAACATGCATTTGCGATTGACAAAACTTTAGTTCGAGGAATTTGCGGTAAAAATGTGGCCAAAAGTGTCCATACATATTTTATGCATATTTTATGTGTCATGTGACACCAAATTCCTAATGAAGCGACGATCGTATCTATTTCCAAAAACCTTCCTGAAAGGCCTCTGCCCCCCCCCCCCCCCCCCTCCGATGTGTGTTTTGTTAGTATATTAGTATTATATATATATTTCTCTATGTTTTTTATGTAGTTTTGTTTCATGTAATTATGTGTGGTTACTTACCTAATCAGATTTTTGTCTAATGTTTTGTGCTTCTTATGTTTAGTTGAGTATTAATTTATATAAGTCTAATTGTGAGTCAATGTTACTTTATATGTTCTAATATTTGTAATTTTATTTATGTGCCTGTATTTTATAAAAATATATGTTACTATATACGTTTTTACTATTTCTATTTTTCTTTCATTTTTATTCTCTCTTTTTGTCTCTCATGTCCAACACTCCTCTCTCACTCTCCATTCCACTTCTCCTATGATTTTTCCCAAACCTGTAAACCTAGCAACTCCATCTGTAAACCCTTAATATTTTGTTCTAATTCAAATTTTCTCCAAAAACCCTTTCCTAAACCATATGCTCACTTATATATATATATATACATATAAGGAAAAATCAATAAATATAGAGGGACAAGATTCTACAAATTTTGAGAGTTGTTTATTTTCTTCAATTTCAGGAGTAGTGTGTAGGATTAATTTCGAGTGTAGGTTTTCTTCTTGTGTCTTATTTTAGAGTGTTTGAGATTTTTTTAAATTTCTCCAAAGAAGATAATATTTTGTGGATAAAATAAAAATAGTGGATGAGTAAGCCCACCACTAAGGCATACAGACCAAAAATCCTAACGCGAAAGAGTTAGATAAAGAGGCTTTATTGCCGACATGTTAGCGCAAGAACCTTGGCAAAGGGTGATTTCAATAAAAATTGCAACACCAAATTTAATTATGAGGAAGCAACTTATAAATTGATGTTATCATTTTATCCTAAGCATGCATATATGGTGATAAAATGGATAAGTCAAACACGCAAATATGACAAGGCCGAGTTTCAAAAGAAAAAAAAACTTTCGGATTAAAACCTTTATTTCAGTATGAACAGTAAATCAAAACTTACAAAGAACACAATTTAATATGCGATGGATTGACTGCAGCAAACCCACAAGAACACGCAGTTTTGCCTATAGCAAGGAACACCCGCAAGCACTCCCAATGACTGCAGTCGTCCGTCAGCCTCACCCTTCATCTTTCAACAATGAATCCTTGTAGGTATCACAAGGTCATCAATGGATATCCTCTCCACCAAGGTGTATGAACATATATGAAACTTTCTATCATTATAAATTAATTCACAAGAATCATATTCTATGATGCTTTGTTGTGAATTAAAAAGTGTTTTGGAACACAATAACTTGAAGAAATTTTGTACCATATATGCGGAAACTTACTTTGCCAAACTCTTGAACAAATTCAATTACGAAACAGGTATTTATAAAAAACTTGAGTCGGCGGGGTCGTTCGAACGACATGCAAAGTCGTTCAAACGACATCAAGATGTGGTTAGAACGACATGTTCATGTGGTTAGAAGGACATCATAGGGTGGTTAGAACGACATGTCCATGTAGTTAGAATGACATTAAGATGTGGTTAGAACGACATGCCCATGTGGTTAGAACGACACCTTAATATGGTTAGAACGACTGAAGTGAAAAATAAAAATTTAAAAACTCCGCCTAGAGTAAACTTAGAAATCATATTTTTGAAAATGAAAAACCAAGCTTGTATTTTGATAAAAATTAAACATCCCAAACATATTTCCATGAATTAATTCAAACTCTAAATCGTTTTGTACCTTTTGCGATGTTGGGAAGTCTTCAAACTTTGAGATTCTTGAGTTCAGTTCGTCTTCTTGGTGCATAATGATTTGTAATGGGATACGCCAAACTAGCCTAACACTATGCTATGAATAGTGATAGAAAAATTGGTCTTACAGATTTTTCTTGTAACCATTATGAGTATTATTAAGTGAAATAAAATATTTTTCCTTTTTATTTTTTTTCTAAAATTTGTGAATTGGTAATTTTCTGTCATGGCATGATTTGGATACCTAGATACTTGTTTAGGAATTAATTATAATTGGGTTTAATTGATTTAATTTAAAATTGACAATTTATTATATTAGGGTTTAATTAAAATTTATGAATCACCTCACAATCGAGATCACATAAGTTCGACTCTAGTGAGTGGTGTTAGAGCGGGTTGCACTAATTTACTGTGTTTGATCTTGTTTACCTGCTTGTTGGGTTATTTTTTTCATCGCTCCTATGATTATATTTTTTTCTTTCGATGGATTATCCTTGTTTCAACGATTTAAATAGTTTAATTTGATGTTTGCAAAAGGAATTCAATTTTTTAAAAAAGAAAATTCTAATTTTAAGTCTGCTACTAATCTTTTGCAAATAGTTTAAAATCAAAAAGATTTTTATTGCGAGAAATTTTTTTCTTTGGAACATAACTTTAATGCTTTAAAATTGTCCAAAAATGATAGTGATGAAAGATTCCTATTTTTAGAAAAAGAAATGGAGAACTTTAAAAATTCTAGGGTTTGTGTTTGTGCGAAAGAGGATATAAATATTTTAATTGATGATTTTTTGCTAGATGATAAGACTCTTAGGGAAAAGTTTGTTTTATTGACGGGGAGAGAGGTACCCTTTTAGGAATCGTTGAAAATTTCAAAAAGGCGTCCCTAAAATTGGAAGAGTCTAATTATTTTTCTTGAGTAAAAAAAATTGTGTTGAATAATAATTTAAAAGACTCTAGTAGTTTATGTAGTGATGGTAATGGATCGTCTTGTTCTCATGTTTTGAGTGTTAAAGCCAAACCCATTGTTTACTTTAGAGGGTCAGTCAAGTTCAAGGACATTAGAAAATCTCACACCATATGAACCATCCCCCCTGTCCACACATATTCACACTATGGTAGGAAAGGTCACCTTAGGCGTTTTTGTTTTGATCTTCGAAAAGGTCCTAGGAAGTTGAAGTCTAGTGTTCCCGTGGTTCCAAAAATCCCTATATGACGTTTCAAATATATTTTGGCTAGGAAATCACTTTTTGAGTCGTTAGATGGTAAACTTGTTGATTCTCACATGCTTGCACATGATTCGTCTCTTGTTATATCATATAGTTGATTTCTTGCATGATTTGTTTTTCATATGCTAGTTGTGATTCATGATATATGTTTGCTAGTGTTATGACATGTGTACTTTTTGTATTATATTTTTCTTTGGTTGAGTCATAATTGAAAATTACTAAAATATTTTTGGTTTTATATATTTGTTTTAAATACAATAGATTTTGTTTCTCGAAAAATATTTTGAAATATCCAAAAAGATCTTCGGCTCTTTGTGTATTTTATTTTTACGCATTGGTGAGGCATATTGGTGTGTTTGAAAAGAATTCACTATACAATTTCCATGTGGATAGGACATTTGTTTGACTTTAGATACTTGAATTGATCTTAAACATGTTTATGAAGTTGTTTCGACATTGACTTGGTTTTTGGATTCAACTTTGGGTATGCCTCCACACACATATGCACGAGCTTGTAGAATTTTAACTTCATAATGTACATTTGATCTTGGTGAGATGCTATCCAATCAATCATTTCATCTATATATTTGTTTAATTATGGAGGACTTATGTACGTAAAAACCGTTCCTCATGAGGATTTGTTTTAAATTGAAAATATGATGAGTAAAAAAGGTAAAGGGCTATGAAAAAAAACTTATTCTTTATGATTAAGCCACCATTTAAATCGGACGTAAAAAAGTGTGGCATAGTAAAAATAGCCATGGTCCAAAGATGTTTAAAAGAACCCGAAAAAACTAAGGCAATAAAAATATGACAAAAGGGGCAAAATTTGTTTAGTGTGATATATTCATTCAAAAGAAAAAAAATTATTTTGAGGGAGTTTTGATGGAAATATCAACGGGTTTTCACAATGACAATGTATCCTAGTTAAGATTATTTTGTCATGACGCTATTGATTTGTAGAACCATTAAAATTCTAGGCCTATGTGCATTGTGTTTGTTTTTTTCATTAAGTTTAACTTTATTTGTCACTAAAAAATAAAACTTAGTTTGATAAAGTTTTATGGTCAATTAGAACTTCTTGAACATATTTTGACTGTTTGGGTTGCGATTATTTTATTTCTAGTTCACATCCACGCATTCCATTCCACACATTTGTAACACCCCGTGTGTTCGAGGACATAATAATTTAATCTCTATGGTGAAATAAATTTATTTTATTAGGAGTCTTGGATGAAAATTTAGAGTGCACATTTGGTCCAGGATGGGTCGATATAGTCAAAATGACTGTCCGGGGGTTGAATTTAGGTTCCGAAGTATTTATGCTCTAGTTTGACCCAAATATGGGTAAACGAGTCATTTTAAGTGTGTATTGTCATTTAAAGTTGGGAGTTGTTAGATATAAGGGTTATTTATGCTTAGAAGAGTTAGGCTAATCTCATTTTGATAAAACTCTGGAGAGAGAGAGAGACAACAAATGAAGATGAGGAAGAGAAGAAAAGAGGAGAAAACTTGGAGCTTTGGAGATTTTCGGCTCAAATATATGGATTCAATGAATATTCAACCTCTACAACTTTTACGCAAGTGATTAAACTTGCTAAATGATTGTGTGTGTCAGTTATCTCATAATTTTGTTGGTAATTTAGTTGATTTTGATCTTGAAGAGTTAAACCCTAGAATTTGTTGTTAGGTTGTTAAATTTGAAGATATATATACATACATGTGTTGATTGGTTGATGAAAATGGTGGGGATAATATATGGGATGGGTTTTGATGTTAGGATATTGTTGGAGTGAATTAGAATTGAGTTTTAGAGTTGTAAGGAAAATCTTGTGAAGTTTAGAACTGATGGTTTTGAGTATAAATCTCGTAGGATTAAAGCTACACAACACCAGACCGGTCCGGTTAGAAGACCACCAGATCGTTTTGTCTTAGCATTCTGGGCCGATCTGTTTTTAAAGGATATCAGATCGATCCGGTCATCTAAAGTTTTATGTTATTTTTAAGGGATCGAAACGGTTCATTTTTGGGGACCTTCGGTTCGGTCCGGTCATTGCAGTTTGTAAATTCTTGTGTTCCTCTTTTCTAATTGGGTTTAGGGTTTGGAAACCCTATAATATGATACAATTGGTATATTTTTTAGATAAATGTTGGCAATATGACATGACTCAATGGTGGGGTTACATCAAGGCTATCATGGAGGTGTCTTTGGGAATTTGACATATCAAATCCTTTCGTAAATTCTCCGGGTAGTAGGAATTTACTTAACGCCGAATATGGACTAGATGCGAGACGAATATCGTGTGTCCTTAGTGTTGTTAAATTGGGTGACTATTCATACCATATGTGTGACGAATTAGTAAGTTGTAACAACCCACGATCCGAAGTAAGGGGTGGCCAGCCCGATACTCCAACATAACGGAATCATGGATGGAAATCATCCTCAGAATCAACATCAATATGAAGAGTAAACGGGAAAGCCACCCAATAATTCAGAAAACGGGTTGCCAAAAAATTATTTTAATTTAGTTTAATTTTAAGTAAAAGAAAACAATTTGAACAACCCAAATCTGAAGAGAAAGTGGAATTCCAAAAGAGCTGATATATATTACATCCTTAACAACGATACAATATAGGACCGAATATTCTGTCGGTCAACAGTTATATACAATGTATCACAACAGTTTAATAAAAAACATAATACATTCATTAAAAATTTACAAAACTTGGGTCACACGCCCGAGTGAAAGACCCGGTCATATCTAGAATACAAAGATGAGGGCATCTAACAAAACATCCTGTAATATCCGTAAAATCTTACAGCTCCTCGAAAGCATAAGAGTAGGAATATCAACACGGGTGTCCTTGCAGAGGAGCACCTGAACGGATACGAATTCATGCACAACATGGAGAAAAATGAACGGGTCAGGGCCCAGTTTTTATATGATTCCCAGATGAATAAGAAGCGTGATAGATATGAACAATTAATCACGAATGATGAAGATGAGAATCTAACAATCTACTCACAAAGCATAATAAAGCAGTTTAAATGATATGTCTTTTATTAATTTATGCAAGAGAATAAAATTAGACATTATAAATTTAAAATCCTCCATCATTATTTACCACTTTATTCCAATTTCCATTCCTTAACAGGAATATAATACCATCATTTATTCTTATGGTATTACCATAACTCAAGTCCCACTTGATTTAGAAAGGTCATATTCTTATATATATATAACGATTCTAAGACCGCCCCTACGAGTTTTCTCACTGGGTGCGCCCCTAAATGACTATCATCTTCCAGGGAACTATCAAACAAGGCAGCCTGGGCACCTAACGCACGTCGGGAAGTGTCCATATGCCTGCGAGTGAGTCATAACCACACCCGGAATTACCTCACTAGCGCAGAATAAAAAACATAACAAACCCGCATATGGCCGAGGACTATAGTCTCCCTGCATTCACAAGCCAGGCGACTATAGTCTCCCTCCCAATGTACACATCTTTAAATGATAATTTAAGTGCGTTTGACTCGAATTAAAGTTACCGGGTCATTTAAAGTGTGTATTATCATTTAAACATGTGTACATTGGGAGACAAGGCTTAAAAATCCTACGGGAGATATTTCTCCCAAGAAAGAGAGAGAAATAGAAAGAAAGAAAGAGGAAAGAAGAAAGAAGAAGAAAAGGAAGGAGAAAAGATATAGAGAGTGGAGATTTTCGGCCAATACGTGATCTCAAGGTGGATTCAGACCCTACAAACTCGAGGCAAGTGATTAAACTTGCTAAATAATTGTTGTGTACATTTATTACATGATTTGTGGATTGATATTTTGGGTTTTAGGTTTAATTTAACAAAACCTAACTTTTGGGTATAATCTTGGATTTAATTTGTAGATCTTAGATTTGTTGATAGAAATTAGTTTAAATGTATTCTAGGATGAATATTAAGGTTATATATGCGATTGGGTTGAAGAGAAATGACATACACTTGCTATAATTAGTTTAAATGTATTCTAGGATGAATACGTATATGGGCTGCTGGAAGATGATAGCATGTGAGCCTGCGTCCTTCGAGTTATAGCTCGGTTATATGGTTATTATTGATTGTGCTTGTATTTGAGTATCAATGGCATAATGTACCTCAACGACCTACATTACCAGGATTAGTGTATCGAGGGGGTTCCTTGTTTGGATTTCGCTTTTGCGAGACGTACCACGCATGAACCGCAGTGTAATGTTGGAACTTGGGGATAAGTTTAGTCCTTAATGCTCATAATTATTTATATATATATCACCTATCCCGACAATCGACAGTGCCAGAAGTAGTGTAACGGGGGGGTTCCTTGTTTTCATTTCGCTTCGGCGAGACGTCCCACGCATGAAATGCCGTGTACTGTTGAGAATTGGGAATATTAATTAATTAAAATTGGAAAATAATTTGGGTTACATGCATCATGCATTGAGGGCATAGTGAGCCTCGAGGATTAATACGGTCAGGAGTAGTGTAACGGGAGGTTCCTTATTTGGATTTCGTTTCAGCGAGACATCCCACGCACGAAATGCATTGTCGTGTTGAGAATCGAGAGGAGTTTAGTCTTTAATTTCATGATGCTAATAACTCATATATAATTACTATAATAATTATATATATGGTTTCCTTCCTTATAAAAAGGGCATCACTAGAATACAAAATTCTAGTAAATGAGATTATTGATATATTGTGATGATGTGGACATGATTGGATCATGTAACTTTATATGTTCAACAAATGAACATTATAAAGAAAACTATAACTATTGCATTAAAGTTAATGTATATAACTTAAAGATAATTGAAATAAATGTAGATTGGGAGATAGGTTAGATGGTTTCACTTAAACACTTCACTTGGATTTAAGTTATAATCCTCTTACCTAAAATAGAATCGGGCATCCATTTGGAGATCATGTGCATACGCTTAGTGCGCGCTTAAGTTGAGAGGTGAGTTGAATTTTATGGAGAGTTCGATTCCAACTAAATCATGTAATAATGCATTTATAATTATTATGCATTTTAATACACTTGCTATAAAATGTTTTTCACACTTGGGCTCTGACCCATTTATATTTTCTCCTCCATGTATATATTGTACTACTCCAGGTGTTCCTCTGCAAGGACGCCTTTGATGTTATCCATCCAGGGTATTCGTGGAGCTGTGGCAGTAGCGGACTGTTGCGACACTTTTCTTTATTCGATTCCTATCTTTGTACCTCTAGATTGGGATTCAGTTTGTATATTGAGTTAGTATTCAAGTGTTGTAGATTAACACTTCCATATTTCATTTCTCAAATTATTGTATTGTTTGTTACCCGACAGCATATTCGGGTATTTCATGTTGAGATTTTGTTGTACAATGTATTGTACTCTTTCATATTATTGGGCATGCACATTTCACTCATCATAGTTAGATGTATAATGTTGGTTATGTGCATTATTGGTTTTGTTGTTGTTGTTAAATATAAAAAGTTTTAAGTTTTTGACAATCTACTTTTAATGATTTCGTGTATTTGGCCTTATATTATTAGTATTATCAGTTGATGTTGAGACTCTGCCATCTAAGATACCTGATTTAATTTAATATAGGGCTGGTAACCCGTTATTATTTAGAGCGGGTTGTCATAGATGGTATCAGATCATCAGGTTCTAATGTCTTTAGGATCTGTGTGCGTTACTACGATCTTCCGTAAGCGTTCTTGATATAGAGCCTTATTATTAGGATGATTACATTCATACGTCCATATCTTTCTGTGATTCAAAAATATTTGAAAGGCGTTCTAATACAATTATTCTTGTTTCAGATGCTACCGAAGGGAGGTCGTTCAGTCAGGGCAGACAAAGGGCAACCCCAAATGCCTCAAAGGAACATAACTATGGATGATGTTGCTAATATTGTGGCAAGAGTAGTAACTGCTGCCGTTTCTATGATGGCTTAGCAATCTGCCGCTCAAGCAGCCCGACCCCATTTAGGATTGTCTTTATGGGAGAGAGTGAAGGAAGATTTTTTTATAGGGCATCCTCCCGAGTTTGCAGGGGGAGTTGATGCATTGGCTGCAAGTCAATGGAAAAATAGTATAGAGAGGCACCTTCGTATGGTTGAGTGTAGTGAAGTGCATAAACAATTTTTAGCCACCGTTAGGTTGTCGGGTGTAGCTCTCCATTGGTGGGTGTCTGTCACCACATCGGAACAGAGAGATACTGTACCTATAAAAGAATTTTGGGAACTTTTTGATCGAAGGTATTTTCTTTCCTCTACTAGGAATATAAATATTTTTGAAGGAAATAGGACGGTGGCAGAATATGAAGAAGATTTTTCTCTATGGGCAAGATTAGTACCTAATGGGGTAAATACGCAAAAGAAACGTATATCGAAGTTTGTTCGAGGTTTAGATTGGAAAATCCAACAACATTTTTTAGAGAGTCCTAAGTTAACGACTTTTGTCGAGGTAGTAAATGCGGCACCATTAAAGTGTCAAGAATATCATTTTCGTTCGCAAGAGAGTAAGAACTTTGGAGATTCTAGTTCATCAAGTAAGTTTGGCAAAGAGAGTGCCAGTAATGCAAGTGGGTAGAAAGGATTTGTGGGTTAGTGTTTCTTTTGTAAAGAAATAGGTCATAAAAAGAGAGATTGTCCTCAAAGAGGTAAAAGACCACAGTTTGATGAAATTTTGGAAGTACAACCCCTATAGAAGATTCGAGGTCGCTTTAGACCGGAGGACTATGTTTGGGAGCCCATTGATGAAGAAGGGCAATCAGACTAGAGATGGATGTTGTAAGTTAATTTTCCTTTATAAATAGGATAATTACTAAAATGAGTTTTTGGAATATCATATGAGAGATATTTGTAAATGGGTTGTGCTATAGCCCTGTTATGTATGTAATGACCCTAAGGGGAATTTTGAGCAAGAGAGGCTCTTATTTTATTAGTTTGTAAAAGGATAGATGATTTTGCAAGGTGCTCAAAAAGAGCTTTAAACCTTGTGGTAAATGTAAGTAAGGTAATGGTGATAAGTATCAATGATAAAGCTACTTATTTTATATAGTCATGATAGACTATTATGATTGTGGTATTCCAGATATGGACGAGCCTTATAAAAAGGCTATATATATTGAAATGGTGTAAGATGTTGTTTATGTATGAAAGTTGAGATTGTGGTTTGTTGGGACGCAGGTAAAATTTTAGCTCATGGGTATGATAATATTTGTGAGCTACATGTTATATAGATGATGATCTAAAAAGTCCCTGTGTTGGACATATGGCATTTTATATTATATTATAATATATAAACCGCTTTCAAAATAAATTATTTTTCAAAATAAAACTTTTACCGGCCTTCGGGCCCTTTCAAAATGATTTTCATAAAATAATTTTTTTTCAAATTCTAGTCCGTATTTAACAAACTCTCAATCCCCGACGTCGCCACACAGTAGTGTATTGGGAGGGTTCCTTGTTTGGATTTCGCTCTTACGAGACGTCCCCCGCACGAAAGTGGCGAATGTCAGGAATTGAGAGGATTTATTTCCTTGGACCATTCAAAATTCTTCTAACTATTAAAATGTTAGTATTATATTTATGGTGATGTGGAACTTTGGAGGCAAATAAATCCTCATTATGATTGGTACGAGTGCTAACTCGAATATAAAGGGTGTAAGGGCGTCCTAGTTGTGGAAGTTGGTTTTTATTTAACTCATAATTAACTTAAAATAAAATAAATTAAAAATTAATTCATCGTGGGAAGTTAGAAGTTTGGAGATAGGATTAGTAATTATGGGTAGATTAGAAGTAGTTGAGCTTTGGAGAATTACGCTTAGCTAAATTTCGAGGATGAAATTTTTTTAAGTGGGGAAGATTATAACACCCAAGACTTTTGGAACATTAATAAATTTATTTTGGGAGAAATAAATAATATTCTATTGGAGAATAATTAAATTGGCAATTGAGGTCAAAATTTAGAGTCATTGGAAAGTGTCTTGAATGGAAATTCTGAGCGTACCATCGTTTCCGGAAGGGTCGAGAAAGTCGAAATGACTGTACTTGGGGTCTATTTGGGTTTCGAAATAATTTAAGTGCGTTTGACTCGAATTAAAGTTACCGGGTCATTTAAAGTGTGTATTATCATTTAAAGATGTGTACATTGGGAGACAAGGCTTAAAAAGCCTACGGGAGATATTTCTCCCAACAAAGAGAGATAAATAGAAAGAAAGAAAGAGAGAATAAGAAAGAAGAACAAAAGGAAGGAGAAAAGAGAGAGAGTGGATATTTCTGGCCAATACGCGATCTCAAGACGGATTCAGACCCTAAAAACTCGAGGCAAGTGATTAAACTTGCTAAATAATTGTTGTGTACATTTATTGTATGATTTGTGGATTGATATTTTGGGTTTTAGGTTTAATTTAACAAAACATAACTTTTGGGTATAATCTTGGATTTAATTTGTAGATCTTAGATTTGATGATAGAAATTAGTTTAAATGTATTCTAGGATGAATATTAAGGTTATATATGTGATTGGGTTGAAGAGAAATGAGGAGAAAATCATTAAAATGAATTTTGGGTATTTTGGCTTACTTAAAAAGTAGCCATTTTCGAGATTCTGAAGGGCCGAATCGATTCGGCCTCCTACCGAATCGATTCGGAATTATGCAGGTGCCCAGGTCTGAGTGACCGAATCGATTCAGACTCCAGCCGAATCGATTTGTCCTGAGACAGAATCCTAGGTCTGATGACCCGAATCGATTCGCCTTCCTGGACGAATCGATTCGCTGGGCCGAATCGATTCGGAATTGGCCCGAATCGATTCGGAATTTGGGCTTTTGAGGGATTATTTTTCTAAATGGGATTTTATCCCATTTTGTTCGAGGTTATCAATTGGGGATCTCTATAGGATATATTTGGAGTATGTTTTGGAGACTTTTAGCAAGTTTCCCCTATAAGAAATTTTGGAGTCATATTGACTAAATTTGAGGAATACCGATTAGGGACTTTGGTATTTTTCTAAGTGGGGAAGCCCACTTTTATTTCGGGTTTTATTTGGTGATAATAACAATTTCACGATTTGAGAATGAGAAGAACTTAGAGATACCGGATCTTAGGATCCAATCCCAAATGGGATAACTTTAATGGTTCATTAAATGAATTGAACCCTATAATGGATGGAGAATTATGAATGCTATTTGAGGTGCATACGGATATAGAAATATCCTTATTGATGTTTGATTTGGGAGATATCTCACACGTTGAGAAATGCTAATAGAAGCGATATGTGAGCTTCAAGTGAGAAATAGTATCAAGTATACCAAGTGGGGAAATGTGTGAGAATTGACGATTAGTATATCTTGAGAGTAATACACTAAACAATGATGTTAATCAAATTGTGCCAAAGAGCGTATAATGAAAATGAAAATGATTGTTGCAGGTATACCTTATATAATGGTATATCTTTATTATCTGGGATGTATGTATACCTTATATGATGGTTTATATACATGTTAAGCATACCCCCTCCTAGCTACCATTGGGAAGTTTCGTGCGTAGAGGGTGAGCATTTTGACTAGAAAAGCAGGATGTGGATATTCCCCAGGTCATAGTCGTCGAGGGTGGTCAGCAAATGACATACATATATACATTTATTTATTTTGGGGGTGAGAGGTCGTGGGTATGTGTCGCTCTCACTTGCCGGTTAGGAGCTATGACCGCTTTCCGGGATGTTGTGTGCGTGAGTTGATCATGAGGTGGGTGTCGTGGAACCCCATGAGGTGACCCCAGTTTGCTACGTATATGGGATGCTGGAAGATGATAGCATGTGAGACTGCGTCCTTCGAGTTATAGCTCGGTTGGATGGTTATTATTGATTGTGCTTGTATTTGAGTATCAAGGGCATAATGGACCTCAACGACCTACATTACCAGGATTAGTGTATCAGGGGGGTTCCTTGTTTGAATTTCGCTTTTGCGAGACGTCCCACGCATGAACCGCAGTGTAATATTGGAACTTGGGGATAAGTTTAGTCCTTAATGCTCATAATTATTTATATATATATCACCTATCCCGATAATCGACAGTGCCAGAAGTAGTGTAACGGGGGGTTCCTTGTTTGGATTTCGCTTCGGTGAGACGTCCCATGCATGAAATGCCGTGTACTGTTGAGAATTGGGAATATTAATTAATTAAAATTGGAAAATAATTTGGGTTACATGCATCATGCATTGAGGGCATAATGATCCTCGAGGATTAATACGGTTAGGAGTAACGGGGGGGTTCCTTGTTTGGATTTCGCCTCAGCGAGACGTCCCACGCACGAAATGCAGTGCCGTGTTGAGAATTGAGAGGAGTTTAGTCTTTAATTTCATGATGCTAATAACTCATATATAATTACTATAATAATTATATATATGGTTTCCTGCCTTATAAAAAGGGCATCACTAGAATACAAAATTCTAGTAAATGAGATTGTCGATATATTGTGATGATGTGGACATGATTGGATCATGTAACTTTATATGTTCAACAAATGAACATTATAAAGAAACCTATAACTACTGCATTAAAGTTAATGTATATAACTTAAAGATAATTGAAATAAATGTAGATTGGGATATAGGTTAGATGGTTTCACTTAAATACTTCACTTGGGTTTAAGTTAGAATCCTCTTACCAAAAATAGAATCGGGCATCCATTTGGAGATCACGTGCATACGCTTGTTGCGCGCTTTAGTTGAGAGGTGAGTTGAATTTTATGGGGAGTTCGATTCCAACTAAATCATGTAATAATGCATTTTTAATTATTATGCATTTTAATAGACTTGCTATAAAATGTTTTTCAAACTCAGGCTCTGACCCATTTATATTTTCTCCTCCATGTATATATTGTACTATTCCAGGTGTTCCTCCGCAAGGACGCCTTTGATGTTATCCATCCAGGGTATTCGTGGAGCTGTGGCAGTAGCAGACTGTTGCGACACATTGCTTTAGTCGATTCCTATTTTTGTACCTCTAAATTAGGATTCAGTTTATATATTGAGTTAGTATTCAAGTGTTGTAGATTAACACTTCCATATTTCATTTCTTAAATTATTGTATTGTCTGTTACCCGACAACATATTCGGGTGTTTCATGTTGAGATTTTGTTGTACAATGTATTGTACTCTTTCATATTATTGGGCATGCACATTTCACTCATCATAGTTAGATGTATAATGTTGGTTATGTGCATTATTGGTTTTGTTGTTGTTATTAAATATAAAAAGTTTTAAGTTTTTCACAATCTAATTTTAATGATTTTGGGTAGTTAGCCTTATATTATTAGTATTGTCAGTTGATGTTGAGACTGTGCCATCTGAGATACCTGATTTAATGTAGTATATGGCTGGCCACCTGCTATTATTTAGAGCGGGTTGTCACATTAACCTACACATATGGTAAGTATGCAACATTTTAGTAAATATTAACTTATCTCATTAAATTAATAATTACTCCACATTCCAACATTTTATATATAATTACTCCACATAGTAAATAAATATAAAATAGGCTCTCAAAAGTGAGGGTTGTTACATAAGTTTCAAGTGAGGGATTGAATAATAAAATGAATTGTGAGGGTATGTGAGAGTGTTTGGTTGGTATATGATATTTATATATGATAGCCAGATTCATTACTTTTTACATGTGGACATGAGAAGGTATGCATATATATACATGGCGTGAATGTATATACCTTGTGTGATGGTTTGTATATATGATGTGCATGTGTATATATTTCTAGGTGCATACGCCTCTAGTGCTATTATGGGAAGTTGCGCGATGTGGGTGAATCCCCTTGGCCTGAGGAGAAGGGAAAGTATAGTCCCCAGGTCATAGCGTCCAGTATTTTACAGTGCGTGAGGTAAGGGTAAGACGTCTTGGGTATGATTCGTCTTACCTCTAGGTGAGGAACTATAATCGCTTCCCGTACGCTTGTGATTTAATTTATACCAAGTCGGTGAGACAGTCCAACCACCGATAATCCAGGATGATATGTGAGAAATTCCCTAAAAGATGATAGCATTGTAGAGACTGCTAGTATACATATATTATGTGTGTTATGTATGCGTACTTGTTAGAGAATGATAAATTATGTATAATACGTTCGAATAATATTATACAAGCTTTATAGATAGTGTGTGATACCTTAATATTATAACTAGAGCAAGTTATAAAGATGTGTATTATGTTTTATATATAGTAGCATGAGAGTGGATGAGCATACTCTTATGCAGATAGACAGGAAGTAAGGAGTACGTACTATGGACTGAGGGCCTAACACATGTAACAACCAAGATTTTTTTAAATGGAAATTTATAAATTAATTTTGGAAATCAGAGAAAAATGAAATTTTGGATTTTATAAATTTTATAATTTAAAGTGTTGGTTTTTATATTTGAAAAATAAATTTTCAAACGGAATTGGAATCGAAATTAAAATGGAGTTTTAATTGAATTCTTATTATATAGAAGAGTCCTCAAAACATAAAAGTCTCAAGAAAAAAACATATTTAAAAATATTTAACGGTCCGATCGAGCTGAAATTTTTTGGACATCTTCCTCTCTTCTTCAGCTAATTTTTCTCCAAATTTCATCCAATTCCAACGGTGTGATCGTCCGGAATAATTTTTTTAGTGTTTGTATCTTATTAGAACTATTTTCTTAATCAAACTCTTAATCCTTTAAATATCAACAAATTCGTGGCTTGGCTTTTCAAATCACTTTTTCTTAACCTTTTTAACTAGAAGACCTCTCCAAAATTACTCCCTTTCTTCTACAAACCATAGCCCCAAACTTAAGTAAGATTTCAACCTTAGATTAGAAGGCTTATTTGGTGTTTTCTACAGTTTGGGCTAGAACGAGATTTGATTATTTTCGCGAGAAGAACATGATGTTGTGTTTATATTTTGAGGCTGAAATTATGTGATGATTCATGTGATAATTTTGAGGTATGGGGTTTTACACAATATGCTCCTCTAAATCTCTCAAGAGTTTGTTCCGTTGATTTCATGTTTAATTGGGCCCATGTTTGAATTGATAAATTCCTTGAAATCTTGAAAAATAATTGTTGGAATTATTTTGATTCATGAGGTATTATATTTGTGTTGGGCATGTTGTCATGAAATTTTAATATGGCACTGATGTTGGGTGACGTGGTCACAAATGTGTCTAGTGTGCATGCTATTTAGGCTCAAGTGCAAGCCTTATCGCTCAAGTAATAATCCGATAAGTCGGGCATCGATCCTCAGGGTAACGGGATGAACGGAGTCGTAACGACGTTAGAAAGACGAAGGTAACCTAAGAACGAAAAAGGTGATTTTGAATTGTGGAATGACTACAACTAAATGAAATTATGAAAATGATTAACTGCTGAAGTTATGAATGAATGAAATGCAACTACTTGTAATAAACCTAATTATGAATGACGATTTAATTAAAACTTTAACTATAAGATGAGAAAGATAGGTCAGGTTACAATCCCCCACACCTTAGTAATTCACTTCGTTGGATACTTGATTCAGAATTAAAACTCCAAATGAATCCGACTTTTTATTTATCCTAAGTGTTACATATATGATGGATCGCAACCCACAGAGTACGTAAGCAAAGGTTGAATTAAAATTCGGTCTTTATTTCTCCTAAGTATTACATATATGAGGGATCATAGCCTGCACAGTATGTAAGCAAAGGTTGAATTAAAGTAGTGTCGTAGGAACTACGATACAATTCATCTAAAATTTTATTTTCAACTTCTATTTTCACTAACATGAATTATATCGGGTGGGGTTAATGCACCCCAACCCTTGAAAACTTAGTCGGGCATACTAAAACTAGAAGAAAATATGTTTTGAATGATAAAAAATATTTTTACTAGCTGTTGAAGATGAAGAATAAAGAAATTACTACTAAAGAATGAACTACTACAATAATTAAAGAAATAATTGGAATGGGTTTACTTGAATTGCAATCTGGAATCAAACTAGGTTTTTTTTTATTGTTTCTTCTCTAAGCTAATTACAAAGCTTCTCTAAAAAAACGAATTAGAAGCCTGCCTTTTTTCTAGGAGTTCTTTTATATTTACATCCTACGTAATTTACAAGAGTTGGATTGATGCAAAACTATAAGAAGAAAAAGATCAGATCAAATCTCAAGCACCGGATCGATCCGGTCAAGACATACCAGACTGGTCCGATCAGTAACCGAACATATCCATTTTTTCAACAAATCGAATTGGTCCGATAAACAAGTTGTTATGCAGTGATTTTAAGGGCCGAACCAATCCATTTTTTCGAATACCGGATCGGTCCGCTAAATATCATTTTATTCAGTGATTTAGTACCCCAGACTGGTCCGTTTTTCTAGTAAACCGGATTGGTCCGGGTTGCCTTCTTCAACTTCTCTTCAATATCTCCCATCTTCGGGTTGTCATAACTTTTAATCCAGAACTCAGATTGCAACGGCATTTGTTCCTATGTGTTCATGAATGTGAGATCTTCGACTTTATTTTGGTTCCTCGACCAGATTCTTGGTAGAAATTATGCTTTTGCCCTTTTGATTCATCTTCTTTCTTTTCTCTTTCTTCTTCCGATTTCTTTCTTCCTTTCATGTATTAAATACCTGTGAAATTAATAAGAAATACACGAAACTCGGGATACTTGTTAGACAAAACCGTTAGCCAAGATATGAGATAAACTAATTCATTTTAAGTTGTCCGAGGTAATAAAAGCCTCTAAATTAAGGTGTAAATTTGGAAGAATTTATGCCCAATCAAACCCCCTAATTTAGAACTTTGATCGTCCCGAGCAATGTAAGAGAATCAAATCATGATCCAACTCAATAAAATGGGATAGAATACTTTTTTCGCGGAAAAACAATTGCATTTAGTGTATGCAATAAGCCTTTAATCCCCTAGGTTAACCTAGTAGGACGAGTTGTGTCGCGTAAGGGTTTGTAGCTAATATACCCACAAAATTCTTTATGCCTCTTCCTTTAGGGTTTTAATCCCTTTTTGTTTTCAATTCACAAAACTCCCATATGCTTTAGTGAATTGCTTTGGTGTTCAAGAACATCTTGCTTTTGTTCATCTTTCGTGGAGTGCGTCTCTACACCGTATGACTGCGTGTCATTGAGGATCTTGCTGCGTCAAGATTCTTTGCTGAAGTTTGGGCTGCGAGTCCTTGGAGGGTGCTGCGTGTATTCTCTTGCTGAGTTCAAGACTGTGTGTCTTTGTGGGTTAGCTGTGCGTTGATCCATTGCAGATTTCTCTATGTAATTGTAAGTTGCGATTTATATATTCATAGTGAAATCAAGGTTTTACCCAAAAGGTTTTTTTTCCTGAAATCTGTGCCTGGGCATATTTTTGTGTCACATGCTTTATTTATTTATGGGTTGACACATGCACCTTAGATGCATGTTTAGGGGCTGAATTAAATAAAGGTTGATTGGAAACTTGCGAATTTAATTTAATCAATTATCACACAATCTCACTTTTCAGAAGTTTAATAAATATTATGTGTCATAATCATGCGAAGGAGGTACATGCCATCCATTAAATTGCTCCGATCTAGTGGATCCTTTGTGTGATGTGTTAACAATCTACCGACGAGCTCAGTCCATACCTAAATCATCGTGCGTGTCTCTCGACCATTATGTGGATTGTCGAGAGTGAAGACTAAAGGTAGATTATAGTGATCTTTAATGACCTTAGAAGACATATCAATCTCAAATGGGACCATTTTTTACTAGTTATTTTTTAACTCGAGGAATTTATGAGTTTATTGTGTATGAATGTTATATTAAAAAAATCACCTCATCATTATCTAGTAAAAGGTTAGGGTTTTGTGTTATTGTGCTATTAGATATGATCGAGTTATCCTCCCCCTTAACATTAGAGTGTATTATGATTATCTTTGCAGATCATTCATCACCTTCATGTTGACATTTTTTATGAATGATATTAAAAAAGAGGATGCACAAATTCCATAATATTTTGATAAATTACAATCCCCAAAATAATGTTGTGGTCCTACAATGAAAAGAAAAATATACTCTTTACGTGATGATGAGTTAATGCAATTTATGATTCAAGTCTTGATTAAATACATGAATTTATTATTTAATCTTGGTTCATCTAAATGTATTTTACTTTTTGATAGTAAAATACAACGACAATTGAGCATAATGCCACACTGATGTTGTTTTTCAAAGTTTTTTTATGGAAAAAGTTGTGAAAATTTAATGTTATATGCAAAATTCGTACATATATTAGTTTATAGAAAAAAAAATTCCTTTTTAATACTTTGTGAATGATTAGTAAAAGTATCTTATTTGATCCTTTTTACATTTTTAAATAATTTGTTATTCATTTATTGGGTGCATTATTGTTCCTCATCATTATTTCACAAGGATTGTAAGTACATTCTTCAATATAATAAGTGTTTGGTAGAGAGGAATATAAGGTAAGAGAATTCGTCCATGTAATATTGAGAAAAGTATTTTCTATATAGTTCACTGCAAATTCGTTTTATTATAAGCTTTGGTTTTTATATGTTTTCCCGTTCGTGCTTAATTTATTTCTTCCAGTACAAATGGTGGACCAAAAAATCATGACTTCGGCTCATCTCTCTCACTACTATTAAATTTTTATAGTACTTAGAATTTTTTTTAAAATTTATCTACAAAGCATTATATCAATGTGATTAGAGCAATAAGGTAAGTAATTGTCTTAGTTATGGATTTATTATTTAATAAAATGAGTTTTTTTTTTTGTTTTAGTGTGAACCTATGACCATAGTGTTTGCATTATTTTATATGTTGCTAATATCTTTTCATAAGCACCTAAACTATTACATTTATAATTTAAATAGACGTAATTTAGTTGTTAGTTTATGTTAAAATTTGTCGTATATATGAAATTGTTGAATTTGTAGGTTAACAAGCATTTGCGATTGACAAAACTTTAGTTCAAGGAATTTGCGGTAAAAATGTGGCCAAAAGTGTCCATACATATTTTATGTGTCATGTGACACCAAATTCCTAATGAAGTGACGATCGTATCCAATTCCAAAAACCTTTCTGAAATGCCCCTCCCCCTCCGGATGTGTGTTTTGTTAGTATATTAGTATTATATATATTTCTCTGTGTTTTGTGTGTAGTTTTGTTTCATGTAATTATGTGTGGTTACTTACCTAATCATATTTGTGTCTAATGTTTTGTGCTTCTTATGTTTAGTTGGGTATTAATTTACATAAGTCTAATTATGAGTCAATGTTACTTTATATGATCTAATGTTTGTAATTTTATTTATGTGCCTGTATTTTAAAAAAATATGTGTTACTATATACCTTTTTACTATTTCTATTTGTCTTTCATTTTTATTCTCTCTTTTTGTCTCTCATGTCCCACACTCCTCTCTCTCTCCATTCCACTTCTCCTCTGAGTTTTCCCAAATTCCTAAACCCAGCAACTCCATCTGTAAACCCTTAATATTTTGTTCTAATTCAAATTTTCCCCCTAAACCCTTTCATAAACCATCTGCTCATCTATATATATATATATATATATATATATATAAAATAAAACATCAATAAATATAGAGGGAGAGGATTCTGCAAATTTTGAGGGTTGTTTATTCTCTTCAATTTTATGAGTAGTGTATAGGATTAATTTCAAGTGTATGTTTTCGTCTTGTGTCGTATTCTAGAGTGTTTGTGATTTTTTTTTTAAATTTCTCCAAAGAAGTTAAGATTTTATTGATAAAATTAAAATAGTGGATGAGTAAGCCCACCACTAAGGCATATAGACCAAAAATCCTAACGCGGAAGAGTTATATGAAGAGGCTTTATTGCCCACTTATTAGCGCGAGAACCTTTGCAAAGGGTGATTTCAATAAAAATTGCAACATCAAATTTAATTATGTGGAAGAAACTTATAAATTGATTTTATCCTTTTATCCTAAGCATGAATCTATGGTGATAAAATAGATAAATCGAACACGCAAATATGGCAAGGCCGAGTTTGAGAAGAAAAAAGACTTTCGAATAAAAACCTTTATTTCACTATGAATAGTAAATCGCAACTTATAAAGAACACAATGAAATATGCAATGCATTGAGTGCATCAAACCCACAAGAAAATGCAGTTTTGTCTTTAGAAAGGAACATCCGCAAGCACTCCTAATGATTGTAGTCGTCCGTCAGCCTAAGCCTTCATCTTTCAACAATGAATCCCTGCAGGTATCACAAGGTCATCAATGGATATCCTCTCCACCAAGGTGTATGAACATATATGAAACTTTCTATCATTATAAATTAATTCACAAGAGTCATATTCTAAGATGCTTTATTGTGAATTAAAAAGTGTTTTGGAACACAAAAACTTGAAGAAATTTTGTACCACCTATGCGAAAATGTACTTTGCAAAGCTCTTTAACAAATTCAATTACGAAACATGTATTTATAAAAAACATGAGTCGGCGGGGTCATTCGAATGACATGCAAAGTTGTTCAAATGACATCAAGATGTGGTTAGAACGACATGTTCATGTGTATAGAAGGACATCAAGATGTGGTTATAACGACATGTCCATGTGGTTAGAACGACATGTCCATGTGGTTAGAATGACTTTAAGACGGGGTTAGAACGACATGTCCATGTGGTTAGAACGACACCTTAATATGGTTTGAACGACAGAAGTGAAAAATAAAATTTTGAAAACTCCGCCTACAGTAAACATAGGAATCATATTTTTGAAAACGAAAATCCAAGCTTGTATTATTAAGTGAAATAAAATATTTTTCCTTTTTGGGTTTTTTTCTAAAATTTGTGAAATGGCAATTTTCTATCATGGCATGATTTGGATACCTAGATACTTGTTTAGGAATGAATTAAAATTGGGTTTAATTAATCTAATTTAAAATTGAAAATTTATTAAATTAGGGTTTAATTAAAATTTATGAATCACTGCACAATCGATATCACATAACTTCGACTCTAGCGAGTAGTGTTAGAACAGGTTTCACTAATTTACTATGTTTGATCTTGTTTACTTGCTTTTTTGGTTATTTTTTTCATTGCTCCTGTGATTATATTTTTTTCTCTCGATGGATTCTCCTTGTTTTAACAATTTAAATAGTTTGAATTTGATGTTTGCAAAAGGAATTCAATTTCTTAAAAAAGAAATTTCTCATTTTAAGTCTGCTAGGAATCTTTTGCAAAAAGTTTAAAATCAAAAAGATTTTTATTGTGATAAATTTGTTGTTTTGGACCATAACTTTAATGCTTTAAAATTGTTCGAAAATGAGAGTGACGAAAGAGTCCTATTTTTGGAAAAAGAATTGGAGGACTTTAAAAATTCTAGGGTTTACGTTTGTGCGAAAGAGGATAAAAATATTTTAATCGATGATTTTTTTTCAAATGAGAAGACTCTTAGGGAAAAGTTTGTTTTTATTTATGGGGAGAGAGTTACCCTTTTACGAATCGTTGAAAATTTCAAAAAGGCATCCCTAAAATTGGAAGAGTCTAATTCTTTGCTTGAGTAAAAAAAAAATGTGTTGAAAAATAATTTAAAAGACTCGAGTAGTTTTTGTAGTGATGGTAATGGATCGTCTTGTTCTCATGTGTCGAGTGTTAAAGACAAAACCATTGTTTATTTTAGAGGGTCAGCCAAGTTCAAGGATGTTAGAAATCTCACACCATATGAACCATTCCCCCTGTCCACACATATTCACACTCTGGTAGGAAAGGTCACCTTAGGCATTTTCGTTTTGATCTTCGAAAAGGTCCTAGGAAGTTGAAGTCTACTATTCTTGTGGATCCTAAAACCCCTATCTGACGCTTCACATCTATTTGGGCTAGGAAATCACTTTTTGAGTCGTTAGATGGTAAACTTGTTGATTCTCAAATGCTTGCACATGATTCGTCTCTTGTTATATCATATAGTTGATTTCTTGCATTATTTGTTTTTCATATGCTGGTTTTGCTTCATGATATTTGTTTGCTAGTGTTATGACATGTGTACTTCTTGTATTATAGTTTTCTTTGATTGAGTCATAACTGAAAACTACAAAAATATTTTTGGTTTTATATATTTGTTTAAATAGAAAAGATTTTGTTTCTTGAAAAATATTTTGAAATTTCCAAAAAGACCTTCGGTTCTTTGTGTATTTTATTTTTACGCATTAGTGGGGCATATTGGTGTGTTTGAATAGAATTCATTACACAATTTTCATGTGGATTGGACATTTGTTTGACTTTAGATACTTGAATTGATCTTAACCATGTTTAAGGAGTTGTTTCGACATTAACTTTGTTTATGGATTCGACTTTGGTTGTGCCTCCACACACATATGCATGAGCTTATGGAATTTTAACTTCATGATGTACATTTGATCTTAGTGAGATGTTATCCAATAAATCATTTCATCTATATATTTGTTTGATTATGGAGGCATTATGTAGGTTAAAACCGTTGCCCGTGAGGATTTATTTTGAATTGAAAATATGATGAGTAAAAAGGTAAAGGGCTATGAAAGAAACACTTATTCATTATGATTAAGCCACCATTTAAATCAGACCTAAAAAAGTGTGGCATAGTAAAAATAGCCAAGGTCCAAATATGTTTAAAAGAACCCAAAAAAACTAAGCAAATAAAAAAAAAATATGCCAAAAGGGGTAAAATTTGATTAGTTTGATATATTCATTCAAAAGAAAAGAAAATAAATATTTTGAGGGAGTTTCGATGGAAATGTCAACGGGTTTTCACAATGACAACGTATTGTAGTTAAGATTATTTTGTCATGAGGCTATTGATTTGTATAACCATTAAAATTCTAGGCCTGTGTGCATTATGTTTATTTTGTTCATTAAGTTTTACTTTATTTGTCACTAAAGGATAAAACTGAGTTTGATAAAGTTTTATGGTCAATTAGAACTTCTTGAACATATTTGAGTGTTTGGGTTGTGATTCTTTTAATTCTAGTTCACATCCACTCATTCCATTTCACACGTTTATAACACCCCGTGTGTTCCAGTACATAAGAATTTAATCTTTGTGGTGAAATAAATTTATTTTATTAGGAGTCACGAATGAAAATTTAGAGTACACGGTTGGTCCGAGATGCGCCGAGATAGTCAAAATGACTGTCCGGGGGTTGAATTTGGGTTCCAAAGTATTTATGCTCTAGTTTGACCCGAATATGGGTAAACGAGTCATTTTAAGTGTGTATTGTCATTTAAAGTTGGGAGTTGTTAGATATAAGGGTTATTTAGGCTTAGAATAGTTAGGCCAATCTCATTTTGAGAAAACTCTGGAGAGAGAGTGACTGCAAAGGAAGAAGAGGAAGAGAAGAAAAGAGGAGAAAACTTGGAGCTTTGGAGATTTTAGGCTCAAATATGCAGATTCAAGGAATATTCAACCTCTATAACTTTTAAGCAAGTGATTAAACTTGCTAAATGATTGTGCGTGTAATTTATCTCATAATTTTGTTGGTGATTTAGTTGATTTTGATCTTGAAGAGATAAACCATAGAATTTGTTGTTAAGTTCTTGAATTTGAAGATATATATATACATACATGTGTTAATTGGTTGTGGAAAATGGTGGGGATAATATATGGGATGGTTTTTGATGTTAGGATATTGTTGGAGTGAATTAGAATTGGGTTTTAGAGATGTAGGGAAAATCTTGTAAAGTTTAGAACTAATGCTTTTGAGTATAAATCTCGTAGGATTAAAGCTATACAGAACCGGACCGGTCCGGGTAGAAGACCGCCGGATCGATTCATTTTAGCATTCCGGACCTATCCATTTTCAAAGGATATCGGATCGATCCAATCATCTAAAGTTTTTTGTTATTTTTAAAGGACCAGTATGGTTCGTTTTTGGGGACCTTCGGTTCGGTTCGGTCACTCCAGTTTGTAAATTCTCATGTTCCTCTTTTCTAATTGGGTTTAGGGCTTGGAAACCCTCTAATATGATACAATAGGTATATTTTTTAGATAAATGTTGGCTATATGACATGACGCAATGGTGGGGTTACAACGAGGCTATTATGGAGGTGTATTTGGGAATTTAACACCTCGAATTCTTTCGTTAATTCTCTGGGTAGTAGGAATTTACTTAACGCCGAATATGGACTGGATGGGAGAGGAATGTCGTGTGTCCTTAGTGTTGTCAAATTGGGTGACTATTCATATCATAGGTGTGACGGATTAGTAAGTTTCAAGTGAGGGATTGAATAATAAAATGAATTGGGAGGGTATGCTAGAGTGTTTGGTTATTATATGAGATATATGTACATATAGCCAGATTCATTACTTTTTACATGTGGATGTGAGAAGGTATGTGTGTGTGTATATATATATATATATATATATATATATATATTTGGCGTGAATGTATATTCCTTGTGTGATGGTTTGTATATATGATGTGCATGTGAATATATTTTTAGTGTATATGATATATATTATGTGGTGCATACCCCTCTAGTGCTATTATGGAAGTTGCGCGATGTGGGTGAATCCCCTTGGCTTGTGGAGAAGGGAGAGTATAGTCCCCAGGTCATAGCGTCCAGTATTTTACCGTGTATGAGGTAAAGGTAAGACATCTTGGGTATGATTCGTCTTACCTTTAGGCGAGTAACTATGACCGCTTCTCGTACGCTTGTGATTTAATTTATACCAAGTTGGTGTGAGAGTCCGACCACAGGTAACCCATGATGATATGTGAGAAATTCCCTAAAAGATGATAGCATTGTTGAGACTGCTAGTATACATATATTATGTGTGTTATGTATGTGTACTTGTTAGAGAATGATAAATTATGTATAATACATGCGAATAATATTATACAATCTTTATAGATAGTGTGTGATATCTTAATATTATAACTAGAGCAAGTTATAAAGATGTGTATTATGTTTTGTATTTTTTAGCATGAGAGTGGATGAGCATACTCTCATGCTGATAGACGGGAAGTAAGGGGTATGTACTACAGACTGAGGGCCTAACAGAAGTAACAACCCAGATTTTTTTAAATGGGAATTTTCAAATAAATTTTGGAAATCAGAGAAAAATGAAATATATGATTTTATAAATTTCATAATTTAAAGTGTTGGTTTTTATATTGGAAAAATAAATTTTCAAACGTAATTGGAATCAAAATTAAAATGGAGTTCTAATTGAATTTTTATTATATAGAGGAGTCCTCAAAACATAAAACTCTCTAAGAGCTCTCAAATCATAAAACTCTCTAGAAAAAAATATATTTAAAAATATTGAACGGTCTGATTGAGCTAAAAATTTTTGAACAGCTTCCTCTCATCTTCAGCTAATTTTTTGCCAAATTTCATCCAATTTCAACGGTACGATCGTATGGAATGATTTTTTTAGTGTTTGTATCTTATTTGAACTATTCTCTCAATGAAACTCTTATTCCTTTATATATCAACAAATTCGTGGCTTGGCTTTTCAAATCACTTTTTTCTCAAACTTTTTAACCAGAAGACCTCTCCGAAATTACTCCCTTTCATCTACAAACTATTTCCCCAAACATATTCAAGATTTCAACCTTAGATTAGAAGGCTTATTTGGTGTTTTCTCGAGTTTGGGCTAGAACGAGATTTGATTATTTTCGCGAGAAGAACGTCATGGTGTGTTTATATTTTGAGGCTGAAATTATGTGATAATTAATGTGACGATTTTGAGGTATGGGGTTTTACACAATATGCTCCTTTAAATCTCTCGAGAGTTTATGTTGTTGATTTCATGTTTAATTGGACTCGAGAGTTTATTTTGATTCATGTGGTCTTATATTTGAATTGGGCATGTTGTCATAAGATTTTAGTATGGAACTGATGTTGGGTGACACGATCACAAATGTGTCTAGTGTGCGTGTTATTTAGGCTCAAGTGAAAGCCTTGTCGCTCAAGTAATAATCCGATAAGTCGGGTATCGATCCTCAGGGAAATAGGACAAATGGAGTCGTAACGACATTAGAAAGACGAAGGTAACCTGAACAAAAAGGTGATTTTGAATTGTGGAATGAAGACAACTAGATGCAATTATGAAAATGATTAACTACTGAAGTTATGAATGAAAGAAATGAAACTACTTCTAATTAACCTAAATTTGAATGACGATTTAATTAAAACGTTAACTATAAGATGAGAAAGATAGGTCAGGTTACAATCCCCCACACCCTATTAATTCACTTCATTGGATACTAGATTCATAATTAAAACTCCAAATGAATCCGACTTTTTATTTCTCCTAACTATTACATATATGAGAGATCGTAGCCCGCACAGTACGTAAGCAAAGGTTGAATTAAAATTCGGTCTTTATTTGCCCTAATTATTACATATATGAGGGATCATAGCCCGCGTAGTATGTAAGCAAAGGTTGAATTAAAGTAGTATCATAGGAACTACGATACAATTCACCTAAAATTTTATTTCCAACTTCTATTTCCATTAACATGAATTACATCGGGTGGGGTTCATGCACCCCAACCCTTGAAAACATAGCAGGACATACTAAAACTAGAAAAAAATATGTTTTGAATGATAGAAAATATTTTTACTAGCTATTGAAGATGAAGAATAAGGAAATTACTACTAAAGAAGGAACTACTGCAATAATTAAAGAAATAATTGGAATGAGTCTACTTGAATTGCAATCTAGAATCAAACTAGGGTTTTTTTGTTGTTTCTTCTCTAAGCTAATTACAAAGCTTCTCTAAAAAATGATTTAGAAGCCTCCCTTTTTTCTGGGAGTTCTTTTAAATTTATATCCTACATATTTTCCAAGAGTTGGTTTGATGCAAAACTCTAAGAAGAAGAAGATCAGATCAAATCTCAAGCACCGGATCGATCCGGTCAAGACATACCTGACTGGTCCGGTCAGTAACTGGACTGATCTGTTTTTCAAACAAATCGAATTGGTCTGCTAAACAAGTTGTTATGCAGTGATTTTAAGGGCCAGACCAATCCGTTTTGGTGGGATATTGGATTGGTTCGCTAAACATCATTTTATTCAGTGATTTAGGACCCCGGACTGGTCCATTTTTCTAGTAATTCGGATTGGTCCGGGTTTCCTTTTTCAAATTCTCTTCAATTTCTTTTCAATATCTCGTGATTATCTCGCATCTTCAGGTATTCATAACTTTTAATCCAGAATCATATTGGGACGCCGTTTCTTCCTTTGTGTTCACAAATGTGAGATCTTCGACTTTTATTTTGGGTCCTTAACCGGATTCCTGATAGAAATTACGCTTTTCCCCTTTTGATTCATCTTCTTTCTTTTCTCTTGCTTCTTACGATTTATTTCTTTCTTTCATGTAATAAATACATGTGAAATTAATAAGAAATACATGAAACTGGGGGTACTTGTTAGACGAAATCGTTAGCCAAGATATGAGATAAACTAATTCGTTTTACGTTGTCCGAGGTAATGAAAGCCTCTAAATTAAGGGGTAAATTTTGGAAGAATTTATGCCGAATCAAACCCCCCTAACTTAAAACTTTTATCATCCCGAGCAATGTAAAAGAATAAAACATGATCCAACTCAATAAAATGGGATAACATACCTTTTTCGCGGGTAAACGGTTGCATTTAGAGTATGCAACAAGCCTTTAAACTCCTAAGTTACCCTAGTCTGACGAGTTGTGTCTTGTGAAGGTTTGCAGCGAATATACCCATAAAATTTGACTCAAAGAAAACTCAAAATACGCAAAAATCGTAAAGTTGGAACTTTTCCAGAAAATAGTCATAATCAATTCATGTTCAAGAGTCTCAAATCATAGTGCATCTGTGTGAAGCCATAAATTGAATCTTGAATTTCCACCGGTTGATCATTACGTTACTTATCCGAAAATTCTTTTTGATATCAAAATCTCTCGGGATGATCTCAGAAACAAATCTCTCAAAAGGGTGGCTATTTTCTCTCGGTATGCGTAATTTATAAGAGTAATTGTGTTGGAATCGAGTTCACGCACACAAGTAGAAAGACGAAAATTTTATGATAAATGGATGTGATCATTGGATTACAGTTATAAAAAAACGGGAACATTGCCTCTAATTCATATTTATAGTCTCTTTTATTATCTTTTTGTGTTGTAGCTCTCCACGCGATAACCAATTTCGCATTTTGGACTCGGTTAGGACTTTCTTTGGTTTAGGGTGTATTGGGTAAAATGGGGGTGATTGGGAATTTTGTAATTGGAAAATTTTCTTATGATGTCTATTAGTTCTTTTTCCGGGCTTTTTCTCCTTTTACTGATTTTTTTATTTTTTCTATTTTTCACACTTTTCTTTCTTGCTATTTTTGTTGAGCATAGCTATTCTTTTCTTGCACCTTGTTATGCACTTTTCGGACTTAATTTCTAGAATTATAAATTTTCACAATTCCGAGCCAATTGGGGCTTTTTGGGTTGTCAAACGAAAGGCAAAAATTTCTTTGGTTCAATTTTGGGTTTACAAAACGGGTAATTTTTTGCTACTTTTTCTGGCCAATATTTTTGGGTGACAAACGAGGTCCTACTTCATTGTACGAAATACTAATTGCATTACCATACGCATCTCGAGATTAATTTAATTTAGAGATCTATTTAGCACGTTTTTCAAGGCAATATCACACACATTTTCCATAACCGATCAAAGTGAAAGAATTGAGATCCTTGACGACTTGTTAGAACGCTAAAGAGAACTTTGAGTTAACAATTAACTCGGATTGATTTATAAATTCATAATAATGAAAGGCTCGAATCTCACCGGGCTTGTTAATCTCCACATTTATTCGCTAGGTCGTCTACGTTCGCCTAATTTCCATCTTTGGTCAATTTCGGCTTTGTTTATTATGTTTTTACAATTTGAGACTTTAAACCATCTTTTAATGATATTTTCAAAAAATTTGAATCCCAATTTTTATTTATTTTGAAGAAAAATATTTTTGGCTTTTTCAAAATTTTTCAATTTTTTTGAAATTTATGGGCATTTTTGAAAATTTGTGAAGTTTTAGAAAGACGCACTTGTGACCCCCCCCCCCCCCCCTTAACTTAGACTTTTGCATTGTCCTCAAGCAAAAAATGACTAAAATCTAACTCAAAGCGAATTAAAAGTGCGAGAAAATAAAACGAACAAATAAAGCAGAAATGCAATTTTTTTATAGATAACAGAAAACTTGTGTTACAAGGGAGAGGGTGGAGAACATAGAACCTCCATTTTAAATAACAATCAACAATACAAAACAGCAACGAATAGAAATGAGTGTCACCGGGGCAGTGGATTTGAAGGTCCGGGCACGCTGGGATCATATGGATCATAGAAGAAGGTTGGAGGGGGTCCACCGAAGTTGAGCTCATATAAGTGGGTTTGGAGACGATGCATCATGCTCGTATCCCTTCGGCAGGCCTCCTGATCCTGTTAATATGCCGCTTGATCCCTATTGTATTGTGTGATGAAACCGTCGATGCGGGTTTCCACCAGCGAGAGACGGAGATTAATTTCAGCATTCGTGGGTGAGAAATCATAATCTTCACCACTGTCATAATCTTCGTCGCCCGAACCCATCTCAATATTTTCCTCCTCTTCATCGCTACTCGCTTCGTCACCGCTCTCGTCATCACTACTTTCCTTGTCATCGCTTCTCTCTTGTGCCAATCGAGCTTGGATGCAGGCTTGTTAGCATTCCCATTTGGTCCGGGTGGTGGACGCAAACGGAGTTGGGAGGCGCAAGAAATCTTGTGGTGGGGAAATACCGACGTCTGCTAGCATGGATATGATGAGCCGCGAAAAGGGAAGAGGGGTGACGCCCTTTTTATTCGTGGCGGCGAAGAATATATCTTTGTAAATTCACGCAACCAGGTTAATATGGGTGGTGTGGTAAAAAAGGTGGTAGACGAGGGTGGCTTGGCGCGAGTGCATTGCCGACTTATTGCTCGTGGGGAGAATGTTGTCGCACACTATTTTGAAAGTGAGTCTCGCTTTGTCACTTAGCTGGCCCACTAGGTAGGTTTCGGTGTTCCAAAGAGCATTGGGGTCGATGCGAGACATGAACGCATCTTTTTCAAGCGGAGCGAGAGGATTTGGGTAAATGTGTGGTTATGGGTTCGGTACATCTTTGGCAGCCAACTTTTGGGGCAGAAGTTCCAAAGAGAAGGGAACGTGGACGCCGCCAATGTAAGCTTCAGTCGTGTGGCGGCTGGTGGGAACAAGAGAGCCATAAAAAATGCGCACCGCATGGGGCCATACTGTGTCATGGGGTTCGTTAAGGAAACAACACCAACCGCGAGCCATGAAGAGGTAGGTGACAGCATTAGGCACGTCATTCGAAATGACTTGTCCCTCTATTTGGATTTTGCGAGGTTGATCGAAAAAACGTTCGCACCACCATTGCTCTAGAGGGGAGCGATAGCCGACGGCTCCATCGCCGAGAATTGTGATGGAATCGTATTTTTAGGGAGGTGGTTGGTTTTCCATAGTCATGGGATGGGGTAAGATTGTTTGGGTAGAATAAGGGAAAGAGAGGAGAAGAGTGAGTGGTGGTGGTGAAATGGGGTGGGCAAAGGTGGAATTTATAGGTGGTGAGGGGAGAGGGTTAGGTAAGATTTGGAGGGAAAAGGGGAAGGGATTTGGACGAAAAATGGTTGGTGGGAAGGAAGGGGATGAAATGAAGGGAAAAGGAGGGATTGGGGGAAAAGAAGGTGAACCTAGGGAAGGGGAAGAGTTGCAAACACCGGACCAATCCGGGTCTCCAGGACCGGATCGGTCCGATCCCTGTATTTTTTATTTTAAAAATTGCCAAACCGGACCAATTCGGGTTCCCAGGACCTCACTGGTCCGGTCCCCAGAAATGTTCTAGTTCCCCTATGGGTTGGTATAACCACCTCCGATGACTTTCGATTTCCCTTACTTACAATCCGACACCTGTTTGAACTGATTACATGTCTCCTCAAAATTTACGGCTCTAAAATTCTCGCCTCGTAAGACGTGTTGGTGCTCGATTTCCTCTCCGCTTGTGATGTGATCCTACAGACTCCTCTCATCCTATACTACGTGAAACTACTATACACAATACTTCACCCCATACACGTAGGGGGTGCGACGACCTCTCAATTCAAGCTCACTCGACCCCATAAATGACATCCGACAACCAGATGGTGTCGATTTCTTCTACGCACGCCTCGACATATAGATTTAGGCTCTGTCCATTGACTATGAACATATCCCCCCTTTGGGATCTTCCAATTCTACTGCTCCATGGGGGAATACGCTCTTCACAACGAATGGGCCAGTCCATTGAAATCGCAATTTACCCAGAAATAGATGAAGCTGGGAGTTATAGAGGAGCACCTATTATCCCGGATGAAACTTTTTTCGACGAATAATCTTATCATATTGTAGTTTCATCCGGGCTTATAAAATCTTGGCATTCTCATATGCGTCATTGCGTATCTCGTCTAACTCATTAAGTTGAAGCTTGAGCGCTTCACCAGCGTTGTCCATATCATAATTTAGTCTCTTAATGAACCAATATGCTTTGTGATCTAACTCGACAGGAAGATGGTAAGGTTTTCCATACACAAAGTGGAATGGGACATTCCGAATGGGTTCTTGTATGTTGTACGGTAGGTCCAAAGAGAATCGTTCAATTGAAGGGACCAATCTTTTCGGTCGGGACTGACGGTCTTCTCTAGTATGTGTTTGATTTCACGATTGGCCAACTCGGTCTGCCCATTCGTTTGTGGGTGATATGTCGTTCCAACCTTATGAATGACACCATACTTTTTCATAAGTCTTTCAAACAGCTTGTTATAAAAGTGTGTGCCGTTATTACTGATTATCGCTTTAGGTGCACCGAAGTGAGAAAGTATGTGTTCTTGCAGGAACTTTATCACGACTTTATTGTCATTGGTCTTGGTAGCTACAGCTTCCACCCATTTAGAAACATAATCTATCGCGACTAGGATGTATAGGTACGGGGGAAAAGGGCCCATGAAGTTAGTACCTCAACAATCAAAAATCTCAATGATGAGAATCGGGGTTAATGGCATCATGTCTCATCGGGTGATCTCTCCAATCCGTTGACACTTGTTGTAAGATTTGCAATAATTGTTAACATCCCGAAACATTATGGTCCAGTAGAAAATGCATTGGAGAATTTTTGCGATTGCCTTTTTCACAGAAAATTGGCCTCCCCATGCTACCGAATGACAGAAGTGGATGACTTTTGGAATTTCGTCATCCGTTAGACATCGTCGGATGATTTGATCGGATTAATATTTAAAAAGAAATGGATCATCATAGAAAAACATACGCGGCTAAGTGATGAACCTATTCTTATCTTGCGGTGTCCAATCAAGAAGGACGGCTCCCGTGACAAGATAGTTCACTATATCCGCAAACCAGGGCAAAGAAGAGGTGGCAAAGAGTTGCTCATCCGGAAAGTATTCGTCTATGGTTGTGGGATCAATAGGTACGTCGGACGAAAGCCGTGATAAATGGTCGGCAACGACATTTTGTACTCATTTTTTGTCTTTAATGGAGAGATTTAACTCTTGTAGGAGTAGGATCCACCTTATGAGGCACGACTTTGCGTCCTTCTTCGCAATTAGATATTTGAGAGTCGCGTGGTTGGTGAAACAAGTGATGGGGGGACCGATAAAATAGGACATAAATTTGTCAAGAGAGAATACTATAGCTAGAAATTCCTTCTCCTTAGTCGAGTAATTGAGTTGTGGTTCGGTGAGAGTCAGGCTAGCGTAATAGATGACATGATCCATGTTGTCTTTTTTTTGGCCCAAAATAGCCCCTATCACATAATCGCTAGCATCGCACAGAAGCTGGAATGGTAAGGACCAATCCGGAGCTTGCATAATGGGGGCGGACACAAGAATATTTTTTAGTTTTTAAAAATCACTTTGGCATTCTTCCGTCCACTCAAATGGGGTGTCCTTCTGATGGCGCTAAATTCCTTCATAAGAAGATTGCTTAAGGGTCTAGCGATGGCGCTAAAGTCCTTAATGAACCTTTTATAAAGCCCCGCGTGGCCCAAGAAAGAGCACACGTCTTTCAGCGATTTAGGTGGGGGTAGATCGGCTATGACATTTATTTTTGCTCTATCAACCTCGATCCCTTTGGATGACACGATGTGGCCAAGAACTATACCCTCGGTTACCATGAAATGGCATTTTTCCCAATTCAGCACTAAGTTCTTTTCCACACATAGGGCTAGTACTTTTTCAAGATTAGCTAAACATAGGTCGAAGGAGGTTCCAAAAACACTAAAGTCATCCATAAACACATCTATCCCTCTCTCAACCATGTCACTGAATAAACTCAACATTCACCTTTGAAAAGTCGTCGGTGCATTACATAAGACAAATGGCATACGTTTGTAGGTAAACGTTCCAAAAGGGAAAGTGAACGTTCTTTTCTCTTGATCAAGTACATCTACCTCAATTTTGTTATATCCTTAATAACCATATTGGAAGCAATATTAAGGGTGGCCCGCTACTCTTTCAAACATTTGATCAATAAATGGTAAGGGGAAATGGTCTTTCCTAGTTCCCGTGTTGAGTTTTCGATAATCAATGCAAACAGGCCACCGAGTGGTGGTACGTTGGGGAACTATCTCTCCCTTGGAATTTTAAATCATAGTCATGCCTGACTTCTTCAGGACGACTTGAATGGATCTCACCCATTTTCTATCCAAGATTGGGTAGATAATCTCGGCATCCAAGAGCTTTACAATTTCATCTCTTACCACATCTTTCATCGTGGGATTTAGCTGTCTTTTCATTTCTCTATAGGGTTTAACGTCCTCTTCGAGGTGAATCTTATGGTGGAAAATTAGAGGGATTATCCCCTTCAAATCATCTATACACCAACAAAAAACACTTTGGTTCTTCCTCAAAATCATTATTAGTTTACCCTCATGCTCTTCATCTAGGCTAGAGGAGACAATAATAGGAAATGTCTCACTTTTAACTAGGAAAGAATATTTCACATTGAAGGGTAGTTTCTTTAACTCGAGAGTCAGTAATGTGTCGCTAGAGGGCACCATGCTTGCGTCTCTTGGAGGTAACTCTTCGAATCGAGAAACCCAATTAGCATCTCTCACATCCTCTTCCGATGCTCTCTCATCGAGTAAGCCTCTCAACCCCTCTATCTACCTCTTAAACTCGGTGTAGGCTCCTTCACTCTCATAACTAGAAGCTAGGAAATATTCTAAGGCGTATCCACTGTAATTTTCCTTAAAGTACTCTTCTACAATCTCCTCAATTAAGCTCACCACATGAAGATCATCTTCTTCCCCTGCATGTAGGGCTATGTTCAAGATGTTTGTTTCTAATTTCATATTCCCAAAAGTGATTTGCATCTTCCCATTTCTAGTATTGATGACTGCGTTAGCCGTGGCTAAAAATATGCGTCCAAGGATGATGGGAACATGATTTTTCGAGGCGAAGGAGGGATTCGTGTCCCAAATGACAAAATCTACCAGGAAGTAGAAAGTGTCCACTTTGACTATCATGTCCTCAGCTATTCCCCGTGGTATCTTCACAGTTTGATACTTTAACTGGAGAGTGATCCTTGTGGGCTTAAGGTCACCCAGATTAAGATTCCTATAAATCGAATAGGGGAGGATATTGACGCTTTCCCCTAAATCGAGTAAGGCTTCTTTGAATTTGTTCTCTCCAATGGTGCAGTAAATGGTGGGGGCACCGGGATCTTTATATTTAAGTGGGAGATCATTAAGAAGGACTGAGCTCACGTTTTGTGCTAGAAACACGTTCTTCTTTACCTTCATCCTCCTCTTGAATGTCAATAAGTCTTTTATGACTTTTGCATAGGATGGAATTTTCCTTATTGCATCGAGGACAATTAAGTTCAACTTTACATTCTTAAGAACTTCTACCACTTCTTCACTTATGGTCACTTTATGGGCAGGAACCAATCTTTGAGGAAATGGCGCAGCGGAGGATGGTTTCACAACTACCTCGGGCTCATTAGTGTTTTACTTTTCACTCTCATTCAAAGAGATATCTTCGGCCTCTTTCGTGTCGGGAAAATTCTCCTTGTCTTTTGAAATGGCATGTGGGGGAGGTGACAAATCAACAACCCTCCCACTACAGAGAGTGGTTATCGCTTGGCAGTGCTCTTGTTGTTCGGTATAAGGGGAGCTTACACTAGGTTGACCTAGGGAAGGTCTTCGGCCTTGGGCAGGAAACTTAACCTTCTCTTGCGTGCTCAATGCAGCTTGCATCTTGGAGATGTTTGCATTTATTTCGGTGAACAAGCGTTCATATCGAGCATTTTGTGAAACTTGAGAATTTATGAATTGGTTCATTGTATCCTCAAGGATCCTCCACGGTGGGGCTACATATGGCACTGGAGGTAGTGACGCTTGTTGGTATTGAGGAGGTGGTGGGGGTGGAATAACCTGTGAATCTGGGTTCATCGCAGCTTGTAGTTGTCCATAGTTGAGACTAGGATGGTTCCTCCACGAAGGGTTGTAAGAATTTCCATGCGGGGCATTAAAATTCCCCTTGAATCCTCCTATAGCATCCACCTGCTCGGTGTTCATGGACTTGTAGATAGATATCGTTAGCGAGGACTTTGTGGAGTTGCCTACCTCACAGATAGTACACACTTTTTCTTTAGAACCATGGCTGGATCTACAGACATTCCTCAACCGACCATCAAATCGACGATCTATTAAGGTATTGCTATCCAAATGGTATAGACCGGAGGTAGTTTTATTAGTAGATGGTTGTCTAGGTTGATCTTGGTTAGGATCAGATGTGTCCCATACTTGAGTAGCCTCTACGACATACTTAAGGTGGGCCTCAGCATTGCATGCGTCTAAATCGCAAAAGGGTCTTTCACACATCGCTTGAACAAGTTATTTGGAAGCTATTGTTAACCCCTTATGGAATAAAGATATAACTATGTGTTTGTCAAAACCATGATGGGGGCATGAACTTACTAATTCTTGGAACCGTTCCCAACATTTGTCAAAAGACTCATTATCGTGTTGTGAGAAAGCTTGGATTTGAGTCTTGGCAGAGTTGGTCTTCGGATGAGGATATAATTTTGAGACAAACTTGGGTTGCATATCTCTTCAGAAAGTGACGGAGTTCGGGGGTAGAGACCATATCCAGGTCTTGGCTTTATCCTTTAAGGAGAAAGGAAAAAGCTTTAGGCGAGTGACATCCTGTATGCAAGTTTGATCACCAAATGTCTCACATGGCTCTTTGAACTCACGAATATGCAGGTAAGGTTTCTCAAAATCCATGCCATGAAACGTGGGGAGAATCTGTATCATCCCATTGCGAAAGTGGAATTGACCGGCAGTATACGGAAGTAAAATGCAGCCAGGGGTGACAGTTCGCTCAAGAAAGAGTAAGTCTTTCATGGGATGATAGGGGAGATATCTCTCTCCAGTATGAAAACAATCTGCGTCAAACATTGCGCTCGCACTCTCTTCAAATGATTCTGTGTACTCACTCGGTGTCCTAAATGTGTGACTCGAAGTTCGACTCAGGGTGTAGCTACCGATAGAGTTCTCGGGAGTAGGAATTGGAAACCAGAATTGTGTGACACGAGGTGTGGGGGGGCTTTCAGAGTTATATTCAACTATAGGATTTTCTTGGATTTTGACTGGAGTATTGTGCGGAGTCTCAGTATGTTTAGGATTTTGCATTAAAGGCTTTGAGAGATGATGAGAATTTTTTTAATATTTTCATATTTTTTTTGTCAAAGTTTTAGATTGAGTTTATCCAACCTAAGTCTCCCTAATTCCCCGGCAACAGTGCTAAAAACTTGACGCGACCACAAATGTGTCTAGTGTGCATGCTATTTAGGCTCAAGTGCAAGCCTTGTATCTCAAGTAATAATCCGATAAGTCGGGTATCGATCCTCAGGGAAACAGGATGAACGGAGTCGTATCGACATTAGAAAGACGAAGGTAACCTAACTTTGAATTCTCAAAAAGAACGAAAAGGTGATTTTGAATTGTGGAATGACTACAAGTAGATGAAATTATGAAAATGATTAACTACTGAAGTTATGAATGAATGAAATGCAACTTCTTCTAATTAAACTAAAGATGAATGCCGATTTAATTAAAACTTTAACTATAAGATGAGAAAGATAGGTCGGGTTACAATCCCCTACACCCTAGTAATTCACTTCGTTGGATGCTAGATTCAGAATTAAAACTCCAAATGAATCCGACTTTTTATTTCTCCTAAGTATTACATATATGAGGGATCGTAGCCCGCACATTATGTAAGAAATGGTTGAATTAAAGTAGTATCGGAGGAACTATGATACAATTCACCTAAAAATTTATTTCCAACATCTATTTCCACTAACATGAATTACATCGGGTGGGGTTCATGCACCCCAACCCTTGAAAACCTAGCCGGACATACTAAAACTAGAAGAAAATATGTTCTAAATGATAGAAAACATTTTTACTAGCTATTGAAGATGAAGAACAAGGAAATTACTACTAAAGAAGGAACTACTGCAATAATTAAAGAAAGAATTGGAATGAATTGCAATCTGGAATCAACCTAGGGTTTTTTTGTTGTTTCTTCTCTAAGCTAATTACAAAGATTCTTTAAAACAACGAATTATAAGCCTCCCTTTTTCTGGGAGTTCTTTTAAATTTATATCCTACGTAACTTACAAGAGTTGGATTGATGCAAAACTCTAAGAATAAGAAGATAAAATCAAATCTCGAGCACCGGATCGATCTGGTCAAGACATACCGGACTGGTCCGGTCAGCAACTGGACTGATTCATTTTTCAAACAAATCGAATTGATCCGCTAAACAAGTTGTTATGCAGTGATTTTAAGGGCCGGACCAATCTGTTTTTTTAGGATACCGGATTGGTCCGGTAAACATCATTTTATTCAGTGATTTAGAACCTCTAACTGGTCCATTTTTCTAGTAAATCGGATTGGGTCGGGTCGCCTTCTTCAACTTCTCTTCAATTTATCTTCAATATATCGTGATTATCTCGCATCTTCGGGTCTTCATAACTTTTAATCCAAAACTCAGATTGGGACGCCGTTTCTTCCTATGTGTTCACGAATGTGAGATCTTCGACTTTTATTTTGGGTCATTGACCGGATTCCTGGTAGAAATTATGCTTTTACCCTTTTGATTCCTCTTATTTCTTTTCTCTTGATTCTTCCGGTTTCTTTGTTCCTTTCATGTAATAAATACCTATGAAATTAATAAGAAATACACGAAACTCGGGGTAGTTGTTAGACGAAATCGTTAGCCAAGATATGAGATAAACTAATTCGTTTTACGTTGTCCGAGGTAATAAAAGCCTCTAAATTAAGAGGTGAATTTGGAAGAATTTATTCCTAATCATTGGGCTCCTGTTCCGAATACTTGATAAAGTATGGTGCGGTATGGTGAGGCCTAGTGACTCGCTTAATGTGTTGTTGAGAAATTATATTGATAAAAATTCTTATGAGATTCGCATTTGATTTGAATATTTGTACTCGTATTGTTACGCTTTATTCACCGCAAATATTTGTTGAGCATCTTTCCTGTCGTATTGTGTACTTCCCCATATTTTGTTTTAGTGATAGGTTAGCGTGGATTTGGGCACTTTGGATTTGATTTGGAGAATGATATTTATCATGGATTATTATTGGGAAGAATATTCTGGAGAATACATATGAGAAGATTGTATTTATTTTTGTTGTATAGAACATTTTAATTCGAGATAGATAGTTTTATTATTTCGAGAGACTTTTGGTTGTATTTAATTTTAAGATTGAGATTAGTGGTTTCTCTTATTGCGGGATATGTTTTAGATTCTCTATACCTGGTTATTTTTGGATTAGTATAGTTTTTATCGACAGTAGCGCTCCGTTCCTTCTCCCCGGGCGGGCAGGGTATTACAACAGATTCTTACGACCGACAGTGTTAGGTGGTAATGTATCGGGGGTTCCTTATTTGAATTTTTCTTTGCGAGACATTCCATGCACGAAACTTAGCGCAATGTTGGGTGTGGGAAGATGTTCGGTCCTTATTACTTGTGTTTATGTGAAATAGTGGGAATGTAGTTATGCATATATTTAAGATGAATTTTCCTTAGGATGTATCGGGTAGCTTAGTTGAGGTTCATATGCATACATTTAGGTGCACGCTATAGTTGAGGAGTGAGGCTTAGTTCCAAGAGATAGTGACACCACTTTAATTATGAAATTTGTGCATTCATAATTATTATGAATTTTAATTCACATGATAAAATTATTTTCAAACCTCGGGCTCTGACCCATTTATATCTTTTCTCTTGCTATACATATGTTGTAATATATTATAGGTGTCCCAACGCAAGGATACCAATGATGCCTATTCTGTCCAGAGTCCTTGGAGCTGTAGAAGATGCAGAATTTTGCAGGATTTTTCTTTTATCCGCTTTCTAATTTTTTTATAAATCTAGTTAAGGACCCATTTTTGTATATCGGGTGTGTAAACCCAAGGGTTGTATATATATGTAGCTCTGTTATGCTTTTATCACTGGATGTTGTATTTTCTGTGGCCCGAAAGCATATTCAAGTATATCCTTTGTTGTTCATGTGTATATATTAACATGTTTTTTAGTTATTATAAATGTTTGTTTGTCGTTTCTTTTATGTTTCTAAAATTTTGGCATTCGTTTATTTTACTATTGGGTAGTTAGTTATGTTTTTATTATACTCTACAGTTGATGCCGATAATGATACACTTGAGATTCATGTTTTATCTTAGTATAGGGTTGGCCACCCGTTATTATTTTAAGCGGGGTGTGACAACGTTTGGACACATCGATACTAAGCTAGTGTGTATGACTTATGTATTTTCTGTCATGGTTTGTGGTCGTTTATACCTATATATGTGTCCCGAATTTTCTTAGATATATTTTGCATATATTATATATAGTATTGCATGTTTTATTTGTGAAATTTGTTTATGTTTGAAAAAATTGAAATTTTTCAAAAATAGTTTGTGTTTGTCTGGCTTTGAGATTATCAATACTGTGGGTACCCTTTCGTCGACTAGGCCCATAAGAGTAGCCGACCAAGCCAAAATGAGAATAAAATATGCCCAACCCAAATTATGAGTTCTAGATGACAGTTAGAATAAAATGATGTGGCCAAGTCCATCCCTAAAATCTCGAATGAAATATTCAGGTGATACTGAGCTAACGTGTTATTTACTAACACTCCTTTTTTCTGAACAGAATATATTTTGTACCCTTGGTCCATGGAAAAGGGCATGTGAAAAACTAACTCGAAAGTTACTTAATAAGAACAGTAGACCTCTCCGTGAACGTAGGAAATTGGCCTAACCATCTATATTCTTGCAATGTGTGATTGTGATTATTATTGCTGTTGTTTCTTTACTATTGGTAATTGTTTTCCTTCATAAATTGTTTATGCTGAGATTTTTGTCACCACAATTGGCGCCGTTTGTGGGAAATGATTATTTTTCCTGTGAAAACCTTCACCACTAAGAACCAACGATGTCCCATCATAGCAGTAATGATCCTCTAGCAGGAGATATTAAGAAGCAACCTAATCCCCCAAGGGTAAGGTCTGAAATTCTCCATTCAAACCCAAGACTTTGCCAAGAGAGGCATGCCTCTGAATAAAGTCAAGGGCCACCCAGGTCTACATACATCTCTAGGTTAATTGATGCCTATGAGGCCAGACTCCAAGAGCAGGATAAGGCCACTCGTCAATGGGAGAACGAGAATGCTCACCTCAAAAGGCGACTGGAAAGACTGGAGAGAGGACTCCATCGAAATACAAGGAGACACCACAACCGGACTCTTAGCACTTAGGTGAGAAAATCTCGCAGTCGAGTAAGAAGCCCAAGATGTGGCTTAGAGAGAATAGAGAGACCCAGGTCAGGTGATAACCATTCTGAATAATAACAACCAGCTTGTTGGTACAGGAGTCCTAATCGACTTGATGATGATATAAGAAGTCTGGTCCGGAGAGAGATGGACCAATACCCAGCTCACCGTGGTGCCAGATCAACAAGGGAGCTAGGAAGATGAGCTCTCAAAACTCAAAGGAAGTGCCCTTTTTCAAGGGCAATAGAAGAAGAAGAATCCTCGAAGAAGTTTGCGATTCCCAGGTTTAAGATTTACGATGGAAAGACGGACCCCATTGATCATGTTAGGCAAGCCATGACTCTGTAGAGTCACAACGATGCACTCATGTGTCAAATATTTCCCTTGAGCTTGCATAATGTGGGTCAGAAGTGGTTTGAGAATATACCTCACCGATCTGTTCAGAGTTTTAAATCTCTGGTCGAGCTATTATAGCTCACTTCATTACGAGCAATTCCCATCCGAAGAGGATGGATGCTTTGCTTACTATGAAGAAAAATCCATATGAAAACCTCAGAGAGTACGCGAAGAGGTATTGGGAAATATTCAACGAAGTAGAGGATTTCTCGGAGCATGTCTCCATAGCATTCTTCAAAATAGGCTTGCTAGCTCTTGCCTCCTAGACCAGTCCTTAACTAAGAACGAGGCCACCACCCCCGATGGCTTAATGGCCCGTATTGAGAAATACTCTAAAGACAAGGATGTCACCCATCTTAATGCAAGGGAAAATGGTCGTGCGAATGCTAAAAAAGGGGCCGAGAAGACTGAACCGCCGAAGAAAGGGAACAAGAACGGGGGCAAGAATGGCTCTAAGAATGGAAACATGAACGATGCTTCAAAGGCATTTCAGGCTGCAAACACAGTCTTTAAGGACCCAATCTATAAGATTCTTACAGAGATCAGGGATGAGCCATTTATCAAATGGCCGAGGAAGATGGGAGGATATCCTTTAAAGTAGAATAATGCACTAAGGTGCGCATTCCACAAGGAGGGCAGGCATTAAACTGAACACTGTAAGGCCCTAAAGTCTCACCTCAAGGAGTTGGCCCAATTCGAGCATCTTAATGATTTTGTAGAGAATAATATAGATAAAGAAACAATGAATGGTGAGCAGAGGCCCGATAATGTCCTCGACGAGGATATTGGCCATGGATTTGCAATCATACATAGGGTGTCAGACTTAAAATAGATTCAAGTAAATGAGGCTCAAATGGAAAGTAAGAAGCTTCCCGTAGTCATCCAGACATTCCAGATTGACCCTGGCAAGTCTCAGGCAGGAAAGAGTCGGTGACCAGAGGACGTCGATTACAATAAGCATATTATTTTAGAAATGAATATTTGGTGGGAGTGAAACCCTTCATTATGACGCACTGGTCATTACACTCAGGATATCTAATTGGGACGTCGACAGTTTGCTTGTCGACCAAGGTAGCTCATTTGAAGTAATGTACCTCGATTTATTCAGGAAGTTGAAGCTAAGCATAACCGATCTCAAGGAAGCCACTGTTCCGTTGGTCGACTTTGCTGGGAAGATCATGATCCCTCTGGGAATGATCGTACTACCAGTCAGGGAAGGAAACATCTTAAAATTGATTGAGAGAGTGTGGTGTGACTGCTTCTTCAGTTTTTCCCACTAATTGCACATTGAGCGGGTGGTCAACTGGGACGAGCTGCCTCGCCCCGTCACAACCCTTTTTCGCCGGAGGGGGTGGCAGCAATACTTGCAAGAGCCTCATCCAGTCGTATGGGCAGACGAAGTTCGGGCTTTCTATGGCACTCTCATCTGCACGGGAGACTTTACGTGCCAATCAATTGTTGTCGGCCACCCTATTCCATTCACCCTAGCCATCCTTGCCCGTAAGCTTGCGAAAAAAGGCGTTCCCCACTCGGATGTATACGACTACCCAACCAACACCCCCACCATTCCCAAATAGAAGTGCATCGACCGCCTCGTGATCATCGACAATTTGGAATGGGGTACTTTTCCCGTGGGTCGTCTCATTGACAAGGCATGCATCATGTTCCATATCGTGTGCGCTAATTTTCTTCAAACTTCCAATGACTCGATGATGCGCCCTCGCCAAGCGACCCTTGTGTACCACATATTCGACCCCGATTTCGCCCTCAACCTGGCCAGGATGCTCTACACGGATATCATTTTTGCAGCCTGGGAGCACAAAGGTGAAGTAACCCTCCCATATGCCCACCTCATCACGTCCCTCTTAGCCGACGCTAGTATCCAGCCACCCCAAGCTTTCCCCCGTCTCCCGGAACCCATTGGAAAGACATCCCGCATGAGGAGTGCCCAGCAAAGGGCTGCCATTCGAGAAGCCCAGGAGCCGATGAATTTAGAGGAAGAGGAAGAAATTCAGGTTGAAGAGTCGGTGGAGGATGACATTGAAATGGAAGGGGCATAAGAGGAAGAATACAATGAAGACGGTGACTCGAATTTCAAGCCCCCAGGTGCTGATTTCGATATCTGGCTGACAGTGATGGAATCCCGTCTTGACGGGTTCATCACCCAATACAACCAAGATCAAGCCGTCTATCGCCGTGACCAAGAGGCTTATCGGAGAGACACAAGGATGATGCAGCAACTCCAAGCCCACTTCTATGAGCTAATCTTTGGTTGTCCCCCACCATCTTTCTTTTATTATCCCTATGATCCGTGCGCACCCGAACCCTCTAATCAGCCCCCTCAATAAAGCCCATGCTTGTTTCTGCTGTGTTTGTTAGTTGTGTATGCGTGAAATGATTGTTTACTCAGTGTTAATTGTATGATTTTCGTTATCCTATGTAACACAATTGTTCTTTCTATATATAAAACCTGCATTTCTATTTCATTTTCTAATTTTATTCTTTCGCACTTTTAATTCACTTTGAGTTAGATTTTAATCCTTTTTGCTTGAGGACAATGCAAAAGTCTAAGTTAGGGGGGGTGACAATTGCGTATTTCTAAAACTTCACAAATTTTCAAAAATGCCCAAAAATCTCAAAAAATCATAAAATTTTGAAAAATTCAAAAATATTTTTGTTCAAAATAAATAAAAATTGGAATTCAAAATTTTCAAAAATATCATTAAAAGTCGGTTTAAAGATGCACTAAGCTGAAATTGACCAAAGATGAAAATTGTGCGAAAATTTACGACTTAACGAATAAATGTGGAGATTAACAAACCCGGTGAGATTTCATGCCTATCGATCTTTTTGAGTTTTAAATAAATCCACATTAATGGTGAACTCATAATTATAATTTAGCGTTTTAAATAAGTCGTTGACGATCTCAATTCTTTGTTTTGATCGGTTATGGAAAATGTGTGTGATATTGCCTCAAAAAGAACGCTACAAATCTCTAAATTAAATTCATCTCTAAACGCATATGGTAAGTTAATAAGTAATTCGGACAATGAAGTAGGCCCTCGTTTGTCACCCAAAAATATTGGCCAGAAAAAGTAACGAAAAATTTATCCCTTTTGTAACCCAAATTGAGCCGAATAATTTTTCCATTCATTCGACAACCCGAAAATCCCAAGTAGCTCGGAATTGTGAAAATAGAATATTCAATAAAGTATGAAAAGTGCATATAAAGGGGAAAGAAAAAAAACAGATATGCTCAAATAGCAAGAAAAGAAAAGAAGTGAAAAACAGAAAAAAATAGAGAAAAAGAAGAAAAACATGAGCAATAGCCCGGAGAAAGCACAAATGGACATCATAAATGACTTTTCCAATTCCAACCTTCCCTACCATTTTCATTTTACCCAATATAACTTAAAACCTGAAAAAAAGTCCTAACCGAGTCCGAATTGCAAAATTGGTTACCGCGTGGAGAGCCAATACACCAAAATATAATAAAAGAGTTAATGCGTGAATAATAGGTAATGTTCCAGTTTTTAAAACCGTATTCTGATGATGAGATATATTCACCATAAATATCCGTCTTTCTACTTGTGTGCGTGAATTTGCATCCATTACATTTACTCTTTTTATCACGCATACCGAGAGAATATCCATAATTCGAGAGATTCCTTTGTGAGAGCATTCCGTGAGAATTTGAAATCAAAACGAATTTTTGGGTAAGTAACGTAATGACTAATCGGTGGAAATTAGCGGTTAAATTTTTGGCTTCGCACACATGCACTATGATTTGAGACTATTAAGCATGACTTGATGATGACTATTTTCTGGGAAAGTTTGAATAATACAGTTTTTGCGTATTTTGAAGTTTATTCGAGTCGAATTTTGTGGGTATATTCTCTGCAAACCCTCACGAGACACCACTCGTCCTACTAGGGTAACCTAGGGATTTAAAGGGTTGTTGTATATGTTAAATGCAATCGCGTATCCGCGAAGGAGGTATCCTATCCCTTTTACGAGCTAAAACTTATTTTGATTCTTTTACAATGCTCGGGACAATCAACGTTCTAAGTTAGGGGGGTTTGATTAGGCATAAATTCTTCCCATTTAACCTCGTAATTTAGAAGGTTTTATCGTTGCGTGCAATGTAATTCAAGTGGATTATATCGTATCTTTGATAATGGCAAGTTTCTAATGAGTACGTCGAGTTTCATTTGTTCGTCATCAATTTTGCAGGTGTTCAGTGTATAAACCAAGTTCCATACCAAAAGATCCAAGGAAACACAAGAAAGCAAGGTTTCTGAAAAGACTGACAAAAGGGAACCGAACCTAAGGGAGGAAAAACGAACCGAATCCCTCATGGGTAAACATTCTGTAATGGATGGAAAAAGTGAACCAAACCGAATCAAGGGAAAAATGAACCGAATCCACCTTGGATAAACTTCCTGTGAAGTGATGAAAAGATGGAACCGAACCGAAGCTGGCAAATAACGAACCGATCCTATGTTCGAAGAGTTTTTTATAAAGGCTACAAAAGATGGAACTGAACCGAACCGAACCATTCAGCCGGATCGGTTCTGTTATCGAATTTTTGGATTTATCCACTTGGAAAAATAGAGTCCTAGTTGGTTCAAACTCTAGTTTTTCATAGTTAATATATTGTAAACTCCTCCCAAACGTGAAGGAGGCTTATAATTACTGAAGGAAGATTTGTAATTCATTTAGAAGGAGAAGAACAACAAACCCTAGTTATTTTCACGTTGCAATTCAAGTACAAGTATTCCAATTTCTATTTCAATCTTTGTTCTAGTTGTTTGTTCACTTATAATTTCATCTTTATTCATCTTCAGTACTCAATAAAAATGTTTGCATTCATTCCTATCATGTTTTATTCAAATTTTCATATGTTCGGCTAGATTTTCAAGATCGGGATGCATGAACCCAACCTGATGTGATAATTGTATGCACATAAAATTAATGCTCTAAATTTAATTGTTTGATTATGATCGTATTGCATAGAAATACGACAATTGTAGATCTTTAGATCTCGTTTGCTTCCGAGTAACTGGGATGCTTTAGAATACAATTCGAGTGTATCTATTGAATTACCGATTTACTCGTCCTCAGATTAAGTATGATGCGGGATTGAACCTCATATACGTAATGCTTAGGAGTACTAAATTCTGGCTCTAATTAATCATTTAAATTTACGATTAGTTTTATATCATCAATACACTAGGGGTTGGGGATTGTATTCCCGTCCTGTTTTCTCATCATACAGTTTAAAGTTTTAAATCATTTTTCATCAGTATTTTAGGTAATTTAGAATAGTTGCACTCTTTCATAATTTCATAATTGCATCTAGTTGTAACCAATTCCCAAAACAATCATCTTTTCCTTTTTCTTTAGAGTAATTGTTAAAATTTCCTTATCTGTCCAGCGTCATTACAATTCCATTGTCCTATTTCCCTGTGGATACGATCCCGACTTATCGAGTTTATTACTAATGCGACAGGCTTGAACTTGAGCCTAGAGAGTACGCACTTCTGAGACATATTCTTAGTCGCGTCAGCAAGCTAGAACCTAACTAGGACGGATCATTCAAGGTGATAATGGACAACCTACAAGGAGCCTACCACTTGGAAACATTGGAGGGTAGGGAGATACCCAGAGATTGGAATGAGGCTAACCTAAAGAAAGTTTACTTCTGGATTTCTTTATGCACCATTAGTTTAGGAAAATTTTCATTTACAAATTCATGTTGCTCTATGTTCCTGACTTTGATCAATAAAACTCGATTGGGCTTGGAATTCTTATATGTCCGTTGTCTCGAGTATATTTTATTATATCCACCCTTTCTAAGTTACATGCTTCACTCTTTTAACATATATTATAAAGAGCATGGATTATAATAAGTTGATTAACTTGATCCAAACAAAAGATCTCTTGAGCTAGTCTCTTGTGATTATACCACAGTGGTTGTGTTTATAGCAGCTCAACTTCTCTAAAGCATTGCTAGTAGGGTTGACATATAATAACCCTCCTCAGGCCTTTGTTAATAACACAACTAGCCTCCTATGTTGCTCCGATAACAAACGAATACCTACAGGGGACCCTTAGGCAATATTGCTTACCTAGGTTGGTCACCAACATAGCTTGGCTCCAAAACCCTGCTCGGGCAGATTGCCCATTGATCAAGTGTATACTCACCATCGCCCGACTTAGGCATAAGGTAGTGTAATGAGATAACCTAAAAGGTAAAGTGAGGTGGAATGGTATGCCTATGGCATATTGGACCGGGGGAATACTCATTTGAAAATAAACTTTAAGTCATATTTAGTCGCCAACTGCCCAAAACATAAAATTTTATTGCTAAAGATTACACAATTACACGTACAACAATGATGAAATAAAAAATAAATTAGATCCTAAGAGGGACCAAGTCACTGAGTAAGGTAATCAACCAATCGCGCCCTACGACCATCGTCTGGATAAAGGGAAAACTCCTCCTTGACCACCTCTGGGCTTGATTCTTGCAGCTGCCTTGGGATTACATCTATTGGGATCCAACAGTCATCCTTTCTAAATGGATTAGGCTCCAAATACGAGTGAAAGGTATAACAAAAGCATATTTTGACTAAACCTAAATTAGTGCCATAGAGTTGGTTTATACTATGGACGCCATTTACAATCTTCCAAACATTGGGAGAACACTGGGGCTAGGACTATATCGAAATACTGGAAGAAGTGTAAGATTTGGGAGAAAAGTTAAACTCCCTTGATATGACAAAAGAATGTGAATCTGATGGCCATCCTCAATGTCGCTAACATTACGAGGAATAGAGAAACAATCAATATCCACCCAACCAGGAATATTATAGCATTTCCAAAATTCTACCAGATATTTGTTATCTATCCTATCCATGAGTTAACCCTAGCTACATTAGAAATAAAACTGATGAAAGGAAATACAGAAAAAAAGGGACTAAGAACTTACGAATCAGGTATCAAGCCAGGAATGATGAGAGACCACGGGCCAATGAAGATGAAAAGCAGGAAATAGCTTTCATACTACGAAGAATGAGCTTGAAGGAAAAAATAAGCTTGAGAGTGAAAGACAATTTGGAAGCAAGAGCAAACATAGAGTAAAAGTGGCAAAGTGGATCGTCTGAACGCCTCGGTTTAAACCCCTCAATGATAGTGCATGATAATAAAAGAATATTTTTTTGCTCAAAACTATTGCTGAATGACGATTCACTCCCATCTCAATCTTAAAAATCACAACAGTACCCTCAGAAGCAGGCCATAAGTGCCATTTAATTTTTTTTTATCCCAATTGCTGCCCTAAAATTTTAGGGGCAATTGCAGGTACCCTTTCATCGACTAGGACCATAAGAGTAATTGGCCAAGAACAAATGAGAATAAAAGGTTCACGACCCAAATTATGAGTTCTAGATGAAGGTAAGAATAAAAATATATGGCCAAGTCCATCCCTAAAATCTCGGATGACATATTCAGGGGATACTGGGCTAATGTTTGGTTACCAACACTCTCTTTTTTTGAATGAAATATATATTGTACCCCTGGTCCAGGGAAAATGTCATGTAAAAAACTAACTCTAGAGTTACTTAATAAGAAGAGTAGACCTCTCTAAGAACGTAGGCAATTGGTCGAACCACGTATATTCTTGTGCTGTGTGATTGTAATTGTGATTACTTCTATTTCTTTCATATTGGTGACTGTTTTCCTTCATAAATTGTTTGTGTTAAGATTTTTGTCACCACAATTACATGTGCTTGATTTTCATTTTGTGTGATGATATCTTTTCTTCGACGTGATGCTCTGTATTTCATGTTTATTGTTACTACTTCTTTTTATATTTGTCTATTTTGATAAAACAAGGGGAGGGGGGGGGGGGGGGGGGAGCAAATTAAAGTAATGTTTTTTTTAGTTTGAATTATGGGGGAGAATTTAATTATGTTTACTTTGTTTTAAACTCGATGCGTCAAGAAGGTATATGTTTGTTGTCCATGTGTGTAGGTAACTATTTGCAGATTTCAAGACATACGGATGAAGACAAAGTTTGGAAAAGGGAAGAAGATGAAGTTTGAAGACAAAGAGACTTATGTTATTCCGTTGTAGGGTTGGAAGGATGCTAGTATGCTTTGTATTTTGTAATAGGAGATTTTGATTTTAATTTGGTGTTCCGATAATTTATTTGTTTTGTACCAGAATAGCCAAAGGAAATATTTGTAAGAAATTTTCTTATGTCATTGTTCATAATATATCATTAGGCTAGTTGGCGTATGCCATTACAAATCATTATGCATCGAGAAGACAAACCGAGCTCAAGCATCTCCAAGTTTGAAGACTTTCGAACATCCCAAAAAGCATAAGACGATTTAGAGTTTGAATTAATTCATGGAAATATGTTTGGGATGTTTAATTTTTATCAAAAAATGAATAAGGCTTTTTGTTTTTGAAAAAATGATTTCTGAATTTACTGTAGGCGGAGTTTTTAAAGTTTTATTTTTTTCTTCAGTCGTTCTAACCACATTAAGATGTCGTTATAACCACATGAACATGTCGTCATAACCACATCTTGATGTCATTCTATCCACATCTTAATGTCATTATAACCACATGAACATGTTGTTCTAACCACATCTTAATGTCGTTTGAACGAATTTGCATGTCATTCGAGCAACCCCGCCGACTTAAGTTTTTTTATAAATAACGTGTTAAAGGTTTTTTCCTTTTGGTTTTTTTTCTGGAAATCTGTGAATTTACAATTTTTTGTGATGGCATGATTTGGACACCTAGATGTTTTTTTACGGATTAACCAAAATTGGGTTTAGGTGATTTAGTTTAAAATTGACAATATATTAAATAAGGTTTTAATTGGAATTTTTGAATCACTGCACAATCGATATCACATAACTCCGACTTTCACAAATAAGACAACATACGGGGCACACAAATTTACCATAAGTTAACTAGAATTGCAAAAGTCAATGAGCACATAATTTACCCTTTCGGATCTTCACACCACTTTCTAGAAGATTGAATTTTATTTTAATTTTTCAACTCCGGAATCTAAATATTTTCGGGCTTTTGTCATAAGTTGCACAATTTGGATCTCTTCTTCAATTGTATTTTAGCGTTTATCTTTGGACTTTTTTGTAGAGGGTTTGAGTTTTTAAGTGCATATTATCTTCCAAATAGAGTGTCATAGAAGTTTATCTTATATTCATACTTTATCGGTATTAAACTTATACTTTGGGGGGGGGGGGGGGGGGGAGTGATTCATGTACAAGATTATATGTTCACAAGACTTATACATCACAATAACTAGAATAATTCCCGACAAACAAGCCCAATCCTCGAATCTAATAAATTCTCAATCAAGATACCCATTTTACACTTGGGTTTACCCATTAAATTAATAATTTTCCCTAATATCCAAATACCCCAAATATCAATATCCGTCAATAAAATTGATAAGAATATATCTCTATTCAATTAGTTCATGAAAACTATAAGTGGAAAAATCCTAGCCCTAGGCCTAAGAACCAAAATTCCAAACTAAATACACGAAGACTCAAACTATGCCATATTGGATACCACCGGTTGATCGGTGTCCTATGATAACAAAACACATTTAAAAGATAATTCAAGTGTTCAACCTATTCCCATTCACCGGATCATTGAGCGAAAGATCCTATTTGTCCAACTCAACAAATTAAAATTACAAATACACCCTCAAAATATTTTCATAGCTGTTATGTCCTTTTTTTTAAAACCATCAAATCTGTAAAAGCCCATAACTTCAAATCTAAAAATCCAAAATTCACAAAATTTATATATTTGGAATCTACTCGTCAAGATCTATTAAACAACACACATATTTAATGTTTTTTGACGAAAAAATCGAAACAAATTAATTTACTATTTTTTAAAACCTCCATTTTTTTCAGGAAAGACTCCATTTTTTACCCGAAAAAGCTCGTCTTCTTCAGCTCGAGCGATGGTATTACTGACACGGACAAGAACAAATAAAGAAATAATTCCAATTGGTAAAACCAATTTGAATCAATAAAAGACGCTAGCCTTGAATTATCTATTTTTTATTAAATATTTATTAAACAGAACCAATTGGTAAAACCTATTTTTTTTTAAAAAGGTTCGAGAGATTAAAAAACTTTTTATATATTTATATATGATCATTTAAACTTTTCAATTAATTAATAATACTGCTACACTTAATAATCTAGATGCATTTATAATTGTAATGGTGGTGTAACATATACGAGCCTATTGAAATATCTAAAAACATGTGTTCTTATTGTTAATTAATAAAGTTAAAAGAATATTTCACCATCTTTCCTTTTTGTTTTGGTTTATTTTTCATATATTTCATGTATCAGTAATATGACTTCGCACACAAGATCCAAAGAAGCCAAACATGCGAGTTCTTCAATTTGAAACCTACACAAAACATCCACGATGGTGACTAGCATTTAAACCTAATCTACGTCGAAGCAGAGGGGAAGGTAATGAATGTTTGAACTTTAAAAGTTAAACATACATACCCATACACACCATTGGACATAGAATGACGCACAAGCACTTCTTGATTGTTACACACACGGTGTTATACATACACATACACATACATCAACACTAATAAGTTATACACACCAACTTCTTAAGTGTTTTAACCATTTAACACATTTTACACTTGGATTAATTTTTTACTTGATTGGAAACATCTTTCATACCTTTGGTTCCTTTTAATTCCGTAAGCGTTAATATTTCACACCATTGGGAAGTTACACTCACTAACCACTTCATGTTTGCCCATTAACACTTAATTTACTTTTTATCAACTTTCATATTTCTTTGCTTCTTTGTTCAAGAAATATATTCACACTTAAGACTACTTCTAGAAGAAAATTTTCCTTTCTTTTATTTAACATGTAACCGTTTAACTTCATACACAATCTATCTTTTAGTCCCACTTACACGTACTTTGAAGACTAAAATTCCAAGTTTTATTATTTCTAGTTTAAACCCAACAAAATCTTCTTTAAACTTGTTTATACATTATATGTCAAAATACTACAAGTTTATATGCATAAGAAGATGGATTTTAAACCGCAAAATCCTACAACATGGTTTGAATATATTTTTCACCAATTATTTGTATAATAATTATTTATTTCCAAATATTTTATTCCATAAAATATTTAACACCACTATTCCTAGAACTTCCCATTTCTACAAAATATACTCTCTTTCAATATTCCAAACCTTGAAATATTTACTTATTCTTTATTTTCAATAAAATATCATTTTTCAAAAAAATCACATTTATTGTTAACATTTTATTCCATAAAATGTTTTTCATCAAAATCACAAGAAAATACCTTTTTCATAGAAACATTAACTTTCAATATTTTAAAACCTTGGAATAATTATGTATTCTTTATTTTTAACAAAATAACAAATTTTGTCAATATTTTTATTCTATAAAAATGTTTATTATTTTCTTAGATAACAAATAAACCATTAAACTAAATGCACCCTACTCAAATAGTCTAAATACGAAACTAAATGCAAAAATATCATTCTTACACTAAGAGTAAGGGTTACCCACCTCTAATGGCTCTAATGGTGGTGTTGGTGTAGAAGGAACAACCCCCACCTCCAAAGGTGGCCTCAAAGTGGTTTCCAAAAGCTCCTCCAAAATCTCCATTGAACTCCCTTGTACTCCATTAAAAACCACTTCATCACCTTTAAGAAAATCTCCATCTTCATTTTCTGAAAACCCCCAACAACAATATATAATCGTGGATGTAGGATTTTTTTCATAGCTGAACCACATTAGAGCCATTGTCAGACTAAGATTAAGTCTATACTAATTTTAGACATCAACAATGGGGAATAATAGTTGCAAAGAACCAAGTATACACACTTGATAAGGTAAAATGGTGGGAAGTTCAATAAATATTATGTGTCATAATCATGCAAAAGAGATACATGCCATCCATTAAATTACTCTGATTTAGTGGACCCTTGGTGTGATGCGTTAACAATCTACAGACGAGCTCAGTCCATACCTAAATCATCCTGGGTGTCTGTCGACCATTATGTGGATAGCCGAGAGTGAAGACTAAAGGTAGATTGTAGTGATCTTTAATGACCTCACATGACATATCCATCTCAAATGGGACCAGTTTTTAACTAGTTATTCATTAACTGGAGGAATTTATGAGTTTATTGTCTATGAATGTTATATTAAAAAAATCACCTCATCATTATCTAGTAAAATCTTAGGGTTTTGTGTTCTTGTGCTATTATATATGATCGAGTTATACTCTCCCTCAACATTAGAGTATATTATGATTATCTTTGCAGACCATTCATCACCTTCATGTTAACATTTTTTATGAATGATATTAAAAAGGAGGATGAACAAATGCCATAATATTTTGATAAATTATAATCCTCAAATGAATGTTGTGGTCATACAATGATAAGAAAATATACTCTTTACGTGATGATGAGTTAATGCAATTTATGATTCAAGTATTGATTAAATACATGAATTTATTTTTTACTCTTGGTTCATATAAATGTATTTTAATTTTTGATAGTAAAATACAATGACAGTTGAGCATAATGTCATACTGATGTTGATTTTCAAATTTTTTTTATGGAAAAGGTTGTGAAAATTTAATGTTATATGCAAAATTCGTACATATATTAGTTTATAGAAAATACAAATTCCTTTTTAATACTTTGTGAATGATTAGCAAAAGTATCTTATTTTATCCTTTTTTCATTTTTATATAATTTGTTATTCATTTATTTGGTGCATTATTATTCCTCAGCATTATTTCACAAGGATTATTATTACGCTCTTCAATATAATAAGTGTTTGGTAGAGAGAAATATAAGGTAAGAGAATTGGTCCATGTAATATTGATAAAAGTATTTTCTATATAGTTCACTATAAATTCATTTTATTATAAGCTTTGATTTTTATATGTTGCCCCGTTCGTGCTTAATTTATTTCTACCAATACAAATGGTGTACCTAAAAATCATGACTTCGGATCATCTTTCTCACTCGTATTAAATTTATATCGTATTTAGAATATTTTTGAAAATTTATCTACAAAGCATTATATCACTGTTATTAGGGCAATAGGGTAAGTAATTGTCTTAGTTATGGATATATTATTTAATAAAATTAGTTTTTTTTGTTTTAGTGTGAACCTATGACCATAGTGTTTCCATTATTTTATATATTGCTAATATCTTTTCGTAAGCACCTAAACTATTATAATTTAAATTTAAATAGACCGAATTTAGTTGTTAGTTTATGTTAAAATTTCTTGTATATATGAAATTGTTGAATTTATAGGTTAACATGCATTTACGATTGACAAAACTTTAGTTCAAGGAATTTGCGATAAAAATGTGACCAAAAGTGTCCATACATATTTTATGTGTCATGTGACACCAAATTCCTAATTAACCGATGATCGTATCCATTTCCAAAAATGTTCCTCAAATCCCCCCCCCCCCCCCCCCCCCGATGTGTATTTGTGCGTGTTTTGTTAGTATATTAGTATTATATATATATTTCTCTGTGTTTTTTGTGTAGTTTGGTTTCATGTAATTATGTGTGGTTACTTATCTAATCATATTTGTGTCTAATGTTTAGTGCTTCTTATGTTTAGTTGAGTATTAATCTATATAAGTCTAATTATGAGTCAATGTTACTTTATATGTTCTAATATTTGTAATTTTATTTATGTGCCTGTATTTTATAAAAATATATGTTACTATATACGTTTTTACTATTTCTATTTTTCTTTCATTTTTATTCTCTCTTTTTGTCTCTCATGTCCAACACTCCTCTCTCACTCTCCATTCCACTTCTCCTATGAGTTTTCCCAAACCTGTAAACCTAGCAACTCCATCTGTAAACCCTTAATATTTTGTTCTAATTCAAATTTTCTCCAATAACTCGTTCCTAAACCATATGCTCACTTATATATATATATACATATAAGGAAAAATGAATAAATATAGAGGGACAAGATTCTACAAATTTTGAGAGTTGTTTATTTTCTTCTATTTCAGGAGTAGTGTGTAGGATTAATTTCGAGTGTAGGTTTTCTTCCTGTGTCTTATTTTAGAGTGTTTGAGATTTTTTTAAATTGATCCAAAGAAGATAATATTTTATGGATAAAATAAAAATATTGGATGAGTAAGCCCACCACTAAGGCATATTTCCCACTTGTTAGCGCGAGAACCCTTGCAAAGGGTGATTTCAATAAAAATCGCAATGCCAAATTTAATTTTACGGAAGCAACTTATAAATTGATTTTATCCTTTTATCCCAAGCATGCATCTACGGTGATAAAATAGATAAATCAAACACGCCAATATGACAAGGCCAAGTTTCACAAGAAAAAAATAAAAAAACTTTATTTCACTATGAACAGTAAATCGAACTTACAAAGAACACAATGAAATATGCAATGGATTGACTACAACAAACCCATAAGAACACACAGTTTTGTCTTTAGCAAGGAACACACGCATGCACTCCCAATGACCGCAGTCGTTCGTCAGCCTCAGCCTTCATCTTTCAACAATGAATTCCCACAGGTATCACAAGGTCAGCAATGGATATACTTTCCACCAAGGTGTGTGAACAGATATAAAACTTTCTAATATTATAAATTAATTCACAAGAATCATATTCTAGGATGCTTTGTTGTGAATGAAAAAGTGTTTTGGAACACAAAAACTTGAAGAAATTTATACCACATATGCGGAAATGTACTTTGCAAAAGTCTTGAACAAATTCAATCACGAAACGGGTATTTATAAAAAACTTGAGTCGATGGGGTCGTTCGAACGACATGCAAAGTCGTTCAAACGACATCAAGATGTGGTAAGAACGACATGTTCATGTGGTTAGAAGGACATCAAGAGGTGGTTAGAACGACGTGTCCATGAAGTTAGAACGACATCTTAATACGGTTAGAACGACTTAAGTGAAAAATAAAATTTTAAAAACTCCACCTACAGTAAACTTAGAAATCATATTTTTGAAAACGAAAAGCCAAGTTCGTGTTTTGATAAAAATTAAACATCCCAAACATATTTCCATGAATTAATTTAAACTCTAAATCGTTTTATACCTTTTTGCGATGTTGGGAAGTCTTCAAACTTGGAGATGCTTGAGTTCAGTTCGTCTACTCGGTGCATAATAATTTGTAATGGGATACGCCAAACTAGCCTAACACTATACTATGAACAATGATAGAAAAATTGTCCTTACAAATTTTTCTTGTAATCATTATGAGTATTATTAAATGAAATAAAATGTTTTTCCTTTTTGGTTTTTTTCCTGAAATTTATGAATTAGTAATTTTCTGTTATGACATGATTTGGATACCTAGATGTTTGTTTAGGAATTAATTAAAATTGGGGTTAATCGATTTAATTTAAAATTTTCAATTTATTAAGTTTGGGTTTAATTAGAATTTATGAATCACCGCATAATCGATATCACATAACTTCGACTCTAGAGACTGGTGTTAGAGCGGGTTGCACTAATTTACTGTGTTTGATCTTGTTTACCTGCTTTTGGGGTGATTTTTTTCATCGCTCCTATGATTATATTATTTTTCTCGATGGATTATCCTTGTTTCAACGATTTAAATAGTTTTAATTTGACGTTTGCAAAAGGAATTCAATTTTGAAAAACATGATTTTTGGGATAAATATTGGGTTTTAATTCATGCTTTGTTGGGATATAATGTAACACCCCGCTTAAAATAATAACGGGTGGCCAGCCCTATACTATATTAAATCAGGAATTCCAGATGGTCCAGTCTCAACATCAACTAACGGTACTATATAATGTAGGACTAACTACCCGAAATCATATAAGCGAGATGTTATATAAATTAAAAACATGCAACATAACACAACCCAACACTGCAAAATTTCTAATAAGTAAGAGAGATGCAAGAAGCACTATAAGAAATGAAAGGAATCACTATACATGAATATGCCATAAATAAATAAACCCGAATAAGCTGTCGGGTCACAGCAAATACAATAACTGAAATTGAATACATATAAACATGTATATAAATATCCCTATGATACAAAACCGATATTCAACATGAATCCTACCTAGAATTTTAAAGAAGTAGGAAGCGGCTACATGAAACATCCCGCAACAGTCCGCACCTGTCACGGCTCCCAAGACTCTGGATAGAAGGTCATCCGGCATCCATGCGGTAGGATACCTGTGGAAATACATATATATATACAAGGACGAGGGAGAAGTAAATGGGTCAGAGCCCCGAATGTGTAAAATATTTAACAAGTGTGTTAACCGTGCATAATAAATACCGGTGTACTTAATTTCATAAATAAGTGAGACCGTACTCTCGTGGAACCCCAACTCATCTCTCATCTAAAGGCGCGCACCTATTCGCGTCCTCAAATTTTAGTTAAATTACCCCCATTTATTTTAGGACAACCTAACTTATCAGGCCTAGCCTATATCCACGAGAGCTACCATTCCCGTCATAATCTAAGGATCCACCCATTTCTAATCCTATTAGATTATGATTACAACAATTATGCCATAAAAGGCTTAATGAATTCCGATTAATAATCTCATGAATTATAATTATCATAATTCCTAAAACATTTCCCTTATACATATACATATATATATATATATATATATATCTTCATAGGCTAAAAGTGTAAGGATTAATATACTTAATAACATGCACAAGGAATATTGGCAAGACTTCTCTCTAATCCAAAAATAGTACTACGTTTCGTGCGTGGGGAGTCTCGCAAAATGAAATCCAAACAAGGAACCGCCCCGTTACACTACTCCTGACAAAGTCAAGATCAGAGATCCGAGATGCCACCTATGGAATTACTTCTCTCAAATCTCGACATGGCACTGCGTTTCGTGCGCGAGGTGTCTCGCAAAGCGAAATCCAAACAAGGAACCACCTCGTTACACTACTCCTGGGCAATGTCGATCCTAGAGATCCATAATCCTCAACATACAAGTATATACTAACATTACTATTAAACTATAACTCCTAAAGAAAGAAAGAAGAAAAGAAAAGAAAGAAAACAAATAAGATAAAATAAAAGAACCTCCAATAATATCCTTGGGATGATGTAACCGAAATAATACCTTATGTGCGATACATCAACCCCCATCAATCTAGTACACCATAATCATCTAAGATGTACTTCATAAAAGTTCATATCCTTTCATCTCTAGGATATATATAATATATATATATATATATATATATATATAGGTATTTGATTTCTAACCGTATATATATATCATCATCAATCCAATAGCTAAGTGTACATACTACATATGATGTACAGGGCCATGCACATAATATACCCGGCTATATATATCGCCGATAAACTGCATCAGTGCTATCATCTTCCCAGTGCCCGGCTCACGCAGCAATACTGGGGCCACCATGGTGGGACTAAACGACACCCATCTCGTGGTAAACACACGCACACGACGTCCCGGGAAGCGGTCATAGTTCCAACCGGCAATGAGACGAAACATACCCACCACGTCTCATCCCAAAAATATATATCTATATGTATAATAATCACAAGGGACGACTATGACCTGGGGAATATCCACACCCTGCATTATATGCCAGGATGCTCAACCTCTACGCGCGCAACTTCCCAATGATAGCCTGAGCGGGGTATGCTTAACCAAATAAGTATATGTATTATTCACATGCACAATATATATACATCCATATGATCCAATTATAGGATCAAATAATAAACCACCATATACGGTTTAAGTATCCATACCATGTATGTTCATAACATAAATATATCCATACATTTATATACATGCGGATATATATCAACACATATACACATATCCTTATATCTATATATGATAAACTAATTCTCGTTCATATGCATAAGATATATATATATACCTGGCTATAAGTATACATAGTCCTCAATATACAAGCCGTCACCACAATTCCTTTAATTTACCTCGATACGTGAACATAATCCCATACTTGAAACATATTCGATCATTTTCCTATGATGAATAGTCTCCCAAAACCATATGTATATATCTATACCTATATGTATTCAACATTTGGGCTATCACCCAAAAGTTTGTGTAGGAATCTTTCACTACACATATCATCTATATCTCCGAGTACATTAAAGAATCTAGTAATCATTTTGACTATCGGTATACATATAACTAATAGTCTATCAACCTCAAGCTCATTCTTTCAATCATCAAATAATCTCATTTCCCTCGATTTCGACTATGGTTCGATCACTTTTGTGAATACCCTAATCTAAGATCTCTCTAAGAGTTCTTAGCCTCACATCACATCTACACTTACTTTTAATCTACAATTAGGATTCCCAATCCCAAAGGGTTTTCCCCCGAAATCTCTATACATAACTCCAAATACATATATGGATACATTTCTCCCAAATTACCCTAAGGAGTCCCCAAAACTCTAATGTGTGAGAAACTCCTTATGTTTCTCCAAGAACATATCTCTTACATCATAAGAGAAGGCCCCAAATTAATAAACCCAACCAAAAAGGGTTTGAATTCACTATGGATAAAATACCTCAAAATGCCCTGTTTCCGAATCGATTCGGCCCTGTTCCGAATCGATTCGGACTAGCGAATCGATTCGGCCTCCAAGGCGAATCGATTCGGGTCCAAAGACCTGGGCTTCTGCAATAGGACGAATCGATTCGGCTTGGGGTCCGAATCGATTCGGTCAATGCAGACCTGCCATTTTACCAAACCGAATCGATTCGGACCTGCAATTTTTGAAGGTTTCATCTGTTTCTTCAAAACCTACGAATTCTAAACCCTAAATTTCTCATTCCAACCCCCAATCCTTCATCAAATCATGATTTTAAACCCATTAACCAACCCAAAGTTTATCCCAATCATTTCTATGTCATTAATTCCATCTTTAATCATTGATTTCAAGATTTAAACCTAAAATCTAGGTTTTGACATTAATACCCAAAAACCATTTCTTTACCCCACAATTTATGAAATGAAATACACAAATAGCTATTTAGCAAGATTAAACACTTGCCTCAGATTTCTAGAGGTTGGATCGTCCTCGATGTCGTGGTAGGGCCGGAAATCTCCAAGCTTTTTCTTCCTCTCTCTCTTCTTTTCCTTCTTCTTTCTTTCTTCTTCTCTCTCTAGGGCTTTTCTCTCTTTCTCTCAAATGAGAAAATGGCTTCACCCGTAAGCCTCCAACCTTTTAAAACAAAATCCCAGTTTTAAATGTTAATACACACTTTAAATGACTCGTTGACTCCAATTCAAGTCAAAACAACTTAAAAACATTCCGGAGCCGAAATAAGACCCAATGACAGTCATTTTGACTATCTCGACCCTTCCGGGATCGATGGTACCCTCAAAAATATCATCCGGAACACTTTGAAACGTCCTCTATTTTTTTGGACTTAAATTTCCAAATTTTAAAATTCTCCAATTTAATTAAATTTAATTTTCCAAAATTAAATTTCTCAGTCTCCAAAAGTCGAGGGTGTTACAATCTTCCCCCCTTACAAGAATTTCGTCCGCGAAATTTAAGATATGCCTAGGACCTCAATATCATCTAGTCCTTACATCAATCCTCAAGATCACTATGCCGATCCTTTCTAGTTCTCGCGTCGAACCATATAGCCTTTAAAACAAACTAACTACTCAGGGCGCCCATACACCCCGTACCTGATCTCCACTCGTAGAATTTTAATCAGGCTCCATTAGCCTCAAAATTGTAAGATAACCCTCGGTAATATAATCTATAACAATATACTAAATATATAAAAGTTTGAAAATTTCCACTAGTTGAACTCTCCTCAATTCCTGACGCTAGCCACTTTCGTGCGGGGGAGGTCTCGCAAGCGAAATCCAAACAAGGAACCCTCCCAATACACTACTGTGTAGCTAGGTCGGGGATTGAGATTAGTTGAACCAGGGTTAAAGTTTTATAAAAAAAATATTTTTCATATTTTAGATATTGCCCGAGGGCCTATACAATAATACAATATAAATATATTACGCGTCTTTCGACACGCCAAACAAACACCGTATGTTTAAAACACAAGGCCTCAATCAATACAATACTCTAGCCAATATCTAGTTCTCAAAACTAGCACAACTATGAGCTAAACTATCCGTTCCTCGTAAATCTACCAAACTCTGAACCTCTCAGTTACGAAAAGGTATATCATCTCCAAAGATGCCATATAAAGGCCACACTTGCTCACTTCCTCCTCTAGGAAAAATTTCATACACCCTAGCGGTGTAGTGGCTAGCTACTCATCATACCTCACACGCGACGTTCCTACTATCGCACAAAGCATAACTTAGACCCAAAGAAAGGTATTCTACCTTATAGATTCCATAACCTAATGGTTTCACCTCATCCAAGGATCTCAATTCAGGGTCCTCAACTCCTTCCAGGAAAATCATCATCCCTCAGCCTATTTCTTCACAAGAGAAACATCTTCCTCAAAATCCTTCCTAACCATATTGAAGGATAAACACGATGGCGACAACCAAAAACTCCCACAGTCCTGCACAACGAAACTGAGTCTCCAAATTTCTTACTCCCACTTCCCAGAAGGCAATACTCCCATTTGTTGGGATAACTCCACCTACCTCACATCGGGAAAAATCACCAACACCAGGTTTTCTAACGAAGGTTAACGGGTTTCTCAACCTAAACCTCCCAAGGACTACACTAACCTCTCCTCAGACTTACTTTACTAAGTCCAAGGTTTGTCATTTGAGTAAATTTTCCTTTCTTACTCAACTGTCGACAAATCACCTTGAACCATTGCTAGAAATCTCCTCAACATCTCCTCCGAAACTGGGGAAAACAATTACCCCCGATTAGAGCGTACCCAAAATATGCTATGGGTATTGTACTTCTAAACCTATCCTTTCCTAGACAACAAAATCTAGGCGACGTCTGAAATGAAACAAGAACAATTGTTATCAGAACGCCAATCAAGTGAATATACTTCACAGAAGAAAACAACGCAATGAACACAACAGTCCTATTTGTAGGGCTTTATGTCAAGAACGTTAACGGAAGAATGCATAAATCTCGCATAGATCCTAAGGACTCTAGAACCTGGCTCTGATACCATCTGTAACACCCCGCTTAAAATAATAACGGGTGGTCAGCCCTATACTATATTAAATCAGGAATTCCAGATGGTCCAGTCTCAACATCAACTAACGGTACTATATAATGTAGGACTAACTACCCGAAATCATATAAGCGAGATGTTATATAAATTAAAAACATGCAACATAACACAACCCAACACTGCAAAATTTCTAATAAGTAAGAGAGATGCAAGAAGCACTATAAGAAATGAAAGGAATCACTATACATGAATACGCCATAAATAAATAAACCCGAATAAGCTGTCGGGTCACAGCAAATACAATAACTGAAATGGAATAAATATAAACATGTATATAAATATCCCTATGATACAAAACCGATATTCAACATGAATCCTACCTAGAATTTTAAAGAAGGAGGAAGCGGCTACATGAAACATCCCGCAACAGTCCGCACCTGTCACGGCTCCCAAGACTCTGGATAGAAGGTCATCCGGCATCCATGCGGTAGGATACTGTGGAAATACATATATATATACAAGGAGGAGGGAGAAGTAAACGGGTCAGAGCCCCGAATGTGTAAAATATTTAACAAGTGTGTTAACCGTGCATAATAAATACCGGTGTACTTAATTTCATAAATAAGTGAGACCGTACTCTCGTGGAACCCCAAATCACCTCTCATTTAAAGGCGCGCACCTATTCGCGTCCTCAAATTTTAGTTAAATTACCCCCATTGATTTTAGGACAACCTAACTTATCAGGCCTATCCTATATCCACGAGAGCTACCATTCCCGTCATAATCTAAGGATCCACCCATTTCTAATCCTATTAGATTATGATTACAACAATTATACCATAAAAGGCTTAATGAATTCCGATTAATAATCTCATGAATTATAATTATCATAATTCCTAAAACATTTCCCTTATACATATACATACATATATATATATATATATATATATATATATATATATATATATATATATATATATATATATATATATATATATATATCTTCATAGGTTAAAAGCGTAAGGATTAATATACTTAATAACATGCACAAGGAATATTGGCAAGACTTCTCTCTAATCCCAAAATTGTACTACGTTTCGTGCGTGGGGAGTCTCGCAAAGCGAAATCCAAACAAGGAACCGCCCCGTTACACTACTCCTGACAAAGTCAAGATCAGAGATCCGAGATGCCACCTATGGAATTACTTCTCTCAAATCTCGACATGGCACTGCGTTTCGTGCGTGAGGTGTCTCGCAAAGCGAAATCCAAACAAGGAACCACCTCGTTACACTACTCCTGGGCAATGTCGATCCTAGAGATCCATAATCCTCAACATACAAGTATATACTAACATTACTATTAAACTATAACTCCTAAAGAAAGAAAGAAGAAAAGAAAAGAAAGAAAACAAATAAGATAAAATAAAAGAACCTCCAATAATATCCTTGGGATGATGTAACCGAAATAATACCTTATGTGCGATACATCAACCCCCATCAATCTAGTACACCATAATCATCTAAGATCTACTTCATAAAAGTTCATATCCTTTCATCTATAGGATATATATAAATATATATATATATATATAGGTATTTGATTTCTAACCGTATATATATATCAGCATCAATCCAATAGCCAAGTGTACATACTACATATGATGTACAAGGCCATTCAGATAATATACCCGGCTATATATATCGTCGATAAACTGCATCAGTGCTATCATCTTCCCAATGCCCGGCTCACGTAGCAATACTGGGGCCACCATGGTGGGACTAAACGACACCCATCTCGTGGTAAACACACGCACACGACGTCCCGGGAAGCGGTCATAGTTCCAACCGGCAATGAGACGAAACATACCCACCACGTCTCATCCCAAAAATATATATCTATATGTATAATAATCACAAGGGACGACTATGACCTGGGGAATATCCACACCCTGCATTATATGCCAGGATGCTCACCCTCTACGCGCGCAACTTCCCAATGATAGCATGAGCGGGGTATGCTTAACCAAATAAGTATATGTATTATTCACATGCACAATATATATACATCCATATGATCCAATTATAGGATCAAATAATAAACCACCATATACGGTTTAAGTATCCATACCATGTATGTTCATAACATAAATATATCCATACATTTATATACATGCGGATATATATCAACACATATACACATATCCTTATATCTATATATGATAAACTAATTCTCGTTCATATGCATAAGATATATATATATACCTGGCTATAAGTATACATAGTCCTCAATATACAAGCCGTCACCACAATTCCTTTAATTTACCTCGATACGTGAACATAATCCCATACTTGAAACATATTCGATCATTTTCCTATGATGAATAGTCTCCCAAAACCATATGTATATATCTATACCTATATATATTCAACATTTGGGCTATCACCCAAAAGTTTGTGTAGGAATCTTTCACTACACATATCATCTATATCTCCGAGTACATTAAAGAATCTAGTAATCATTTTGACTATCGGTATACATATAACTAATAGTCTATCAACCTCAAACTCATTCTTTCAATCATCAAATAATCTCATTCCCCTCGATTTCGACTATGGTTCGATCACTTTTGTGAATACCCTAATCTAAGATCTCTCTAAGAGTTCTTAGCCTCACATCACATCTACACTTACTTTTAATCTACAATTAGGATTCCCAATCCCAAAGGGTTTTCCCCCGAAATCTCTATACATAACTCCAAATACATATATGGATACATTTCTCCCAAATTACCCTAAGGAGTCCCCAAAACTCTAATGTGTGAGAAACTCCTTATGTGTCTCCAAGAACATATCTCTTACATCATAAGAGAAGGCCCCAAATTAATAAACCCAACCAAAAAGGGTTTGAATTCACTATGGAGAAAATACCTCAAAATGCCCTATTTCCGAATCGATTCGGCCCTGTTCCGAATCGATTCGGACTAGCGAATCGATTCGGCCTCCAAGGCGAATCGATTCGGGTCCAAAGACCTGGGCTTCTGCAATAGGACGAATCGATTCGGCTTGGGGTCCGAATCGATTCGGTCAATGCAGACCTGCCATTTTACCAAACCGAATCGATTCGCTTGAGGGGGCGAATCGATTCGGACCTGCAATTTTTGAAGGTTTCATCTGTTTCTTCAAAACCTACGAATTCTAAACCCTAAATTTCTCATTCCAACCCCCAATCCTTCATCAAATCATGATTTTAAACCCATTAACCAACCCAAAGTTGATCCCAATCATTTCTATGTCATTAATTCCATCTTTAATCATTGATTTCAAGATTTAAACCTAAAATCTAGGTTTTGACATTAATACCCAAAAACCATTTCTTTACCCCACAATTTATGAAATGAAATACACAAATAGCTATTTAGCAAGATTAAACACTTGACTCAGATTTCTAGAGGTTGGATCGTCCTCGATGTCGCGGTAGGGCCGGAAATCTCCAAGCTTTTTCTTCCTCTCTCTCTTCTTTTCCTTCTTCTTTCTTTCTTCTTCTCTCTCTAGGGCTTTTCTCTCTTTCTCTCAAATGAGAAAATGGCTTCACCCGTAAGCCTCCAACCTTTTAAAACAAAATCCCAGTTTTAAATGTTAATACACACTTTAAATGACTCGTTGACTCCAATTCAAGTCAAAACAACTTAAAAACATTCCGGAGCCGAAATAAGACCCAATGACAGTCATTTTGACTATCTCGACCCTTCCGGGATCGATGGTACCCTCAAAAATATCATCCGGAACACTTTGAAACGTCCTCTATTTTTTTGGACTTAAATTTCCAAATTTTAAAATTCTCCAATTTAATTAAATTTAATTTTCCAAAATTAAATTTCTCAGTCTCCAAAAGTCGAGGGTGTTACATATAATTTATGGAATCAGCCTCCTATTTATATAAAATGAAATCTAAGATTTAGGATTTTAAAAAAATCATATAAATCTAGGTTCTTGAAGATGAATATGTAAAAAAGGTGAACCTGGGGTTTATAGGAATAAATTGAGAGTTTAATCTAGTTTAATGTGAATTTCATGATGATTTGAGACTATTCTTACGTTAGAAATGCTTTAAACATTCATATATGAACTGTAGTTAATATGGTTGGGTGTTTGGATGACTTTCATGGAGGTGAGATTGTGGAAGAATAGGAGAAAAATATTTTCGAAAAAAGATTCTGCCCAGGATCGATCGATTGATCGAGGGATCGAGCCATTTTGTCGATCGATCGACAGTTACTGAAAAAGGGGTCTTTGTTTATTTACATAGGATTCTTTACCGTTAATTATGGGGTACTTGGTAAATATTGTATTAACTATATGAGGATTTGGAAAATATCAGTAGACCTATAGTTAAATCTCGGCTTAGTCTTAATGAGGGTAAAATGGGAGTAGGACCGACGAAACGAAACGATTGTGTTAAATATCGAGAATCTAAAATCCGATTACGGGAAGCGTAGATGATAACCCAAGATTGATACCAGTAGGATAGTGATGTATTACTACTGAAAATAATTAAGGGATAACTAGGACCCTTCGGGTAGTGAGTAATACTCGAGAAAACAAGAAAAGAACATTGAGTATGAATAGTTAGTACGTTGGGTATTTGAGAGGTATGTACCACGTACTGGATGTATTTATAGGTTTTGTGTATACCTATACTGGATATATTTATAGGTTGTGCGTATACTTATTATATGTGTGTAAGCATACCTACATTGCCTGCTATCACGGGAGGTTTCGCGTAGGGGGCGATGCCACCTTGACGAAACCAGTAAGTTTTGGATGTGCTCCCCAAAACATAGAACTTAGGGAATCATTATCTGAGTGTACGATAGTGTGATCGGTCATTTGGGTACGTGTAACAACTCGAGGTCTTGGAGACAGCAATTAATTTATTTTGGGAGAAATAAATATTAGCTTATTCAGAGAAAAAAAATCGAATTGGCAATTGAAGTCAAAATTTGGAGTCATTAGAAAGAGTGTCGAATGTCGATTCTGAGGGTACCATAGTGTTCGAAAGGGTCGAGAAAGTTGAAATGACTATACTTGGGGTCAATTTAGGTTCCGAAATAATTTAGGACCGTTTGACTCGAATTGAAGATACCGAGTCATTTAAACTGTGTATTATCATTTAAAGATGTGTATTTTTGGAGTTAGGATAAATTAGCCTACGGGAGATATTTCTCCAAAGAGAGAAAGAGAAATAGAAAGAAAGAAAGAGGAAAGAAAGCAAGAAGAAGAAAAGGAAGGAGAAAGGAGAGAAAAAGAGGATTTTTCCGGACCATATGCGATCTCAAGGCGGATTCAGACCCTACGAACCTGAGGCAAGTGATTAAACTTGATAAATAATTGTTGTGTATCAATTATTTCATGATTTGTGGATTTAATTTTGGGTTTTAGGTTTAGTTTGATAAAAACCTAACTTTTTGGGAAGACCTTAGATTTGTTGTGTAGAAATGAATTTAGGGTTAGAAATAAATTAACATGTGTTCTTGGATAAATACTAATGTTATATACGTGTCTGGGTTGGATCAAAATGGTTGGAAGATGATATAAATGATTTTTGGGTAAATTGGGTTAAGAAGAAAACAACCCATTTCGTAGCTTGCTGCACTTGCCGAATCGATTCGCCCCTACCGAATCGATTCGGTCTGTTGCAGATTGCCCAGGTCTTTAGGGCCGAATCGATTAGACCCTTGCGAACCGATTTGGTATGTAGCAGACTCTCAGGTCCTTTGGACCGAATCGATTCGGATGGGCCGAATCGATTCATTTTTGGGGCCGAATCGATTCGGAAGGGACGAATTGATTCGAAAACAGGGGAATCTCTGGAGATATTTTTTTAGGGTGAATTTCATCCCGCTTGGTTCGAGGTTATCGATTTGGATCCTCTATATGAGACATGTGGAGTATATGTTGGAGACTTTTAGAGGGTTTCCATTATACTAAATTATGAGAGTCACATAAATTAAAGATTGAGGAAATACCGATCAAATATTATGGTTTATTCTAAGTGGGGAAGCCCACCTTGATTTGGATATTCTATTTGGAGATAATAAATTCAATTCATATGAAAGAATGGGAATAATTTAGAAATACTGGATCTTAGGATCCAAACCCCAAATGGGATAATTTCAAAGGTTCATAAAATGAATTGAACCATATTATGGATGAACAATTATAAATGTAAATTGAGGTGTATTAGGATAAGGATTATCCTTAACTTAAAAGAATTGAGAGATAATTCATAATTAGAAGCGACATGAGAGATTCAAGCAAGAATTAGTATAGCATATACTAAGTGAGAAAAATGTGCGAGTATTGACGATTGGTGTGTCATGAGAGAGATATACTAATTAATGATATTAATCTATTTCGCCTAAGGGTGTATGATGAAAATAAATATGTTGTTGCAGGTATACCTTATATAATGGTATATCTTTATTAGGTGGGATGTATGTATACCTTATATGATGGTGTATATATGTACATGTTAAGCATACCCCCCTCCTTGCTATCATTGGGAAGTTTCGTGCGTAGAGGGTGAGCATTCTGACTAGAAAAGTAGGATGTGGATATTCCCCAGGTCATAGTCGTCCATGGTGGTCAGCAAATGGCATATATATATATACATTTATTTATTTTGGGGGTGAGAGGTCGTTGGTATGTGTCGCTCTATCTTGCCGATTAGGAGCTATGACCGCTTCCTGGACGTTGTGTGCGTGAGTAGATCACGAGGTGAGTGTCATTGAACCCCACCAGGTGGCCCGAGTTTGTTACGTATATGGGCAACTGGAAGATGATAGCAGTGAGCCTGCGTACTTCGAGTTATATATCGGTTGTATGGTTATTATTTCTTGTGTTTGTACTTGGGTATCAAGGGCATAATGGACCTCAACGACCTACATTTCCAGGATTAGTGTATCGGGGGGGTTCCTTGTTTGGATTTCGCCTCTACGAGACGTCCCACGCACGAAACGCGGTTTAATGTTGGTACTTGGGGATAAGTTTACTCCTTAATGCTCATAATTATCTATATATATATCACCTATCCTGACGATCGACAGTGCCAGGAGTAGTGTAACGGGGGGTTCCTTGTTTGGATTTCGCCTCGGCGAGACGTCCCACCCATGAAACGCCGTGTACTATTGAGAATTAGGAATATTAATTAATTAAAATTGGATAATAATCATTTGGGTTACATGCATCTTGAATTGAGGTCATAATGAGCCCCGAGGATCAATACAGTCCGGAGTAGTGTAACGGGGAGGTTCCTTGTTTGGATTTCGCTTCAGCGAGACGTCCCACGCACGAAACGCAGCGCCGTGTTGAGAATCGGGAGGAGTTTAGTCCTTAACTCTTGATGCTAATAACTCATATAATAATTATATATATGGTTTCATGCCTTATAAAGGCATCTCTAGAATATAAAATTCCAGTAATTGAGATTGTTGATGTATTGTGATGATGTGGACATGTTAGGATCATGTAACTTTATATGTTCAACAAATGACACTACACCAAAATGGGCAAATTGTCACCTTTCAGCCCTCCAGCCTTGTCAAGGTCATTGACCGTGACAAAAAACACGCATTTTTTTGTCACGGTCATTGACCTTGACACGACCGTGACAAACAATTATCACTGTCATTGACCGTGACAAGACCGTGACAAATTTACTTGTCACGGTTGTGTCACGGTCAATGACCGTGACAATTAGTTGTCACGGTCAAAGACCTTGACACGACCGTGACAAGATTCCCAGCAAAAACCCTACCCCCCTTCTTTTTTCCCTCCCGCGCCCTTCCCTCCATCTCTCTCTCTCTCTCTCTCTCTCGACGCTGCTCTCTCTCTCTATAATTTCAGGTCCATTTTCTCTCTCTCTCTCTCTCTTCCATTTATATATATATATTTGTGTGTATGTGTATATATATATGTGTGTGTGTGTGTGCGTGTGTGGGGGTGGGGCAGGGTGGGGGTAGGGGGTGGGGCGGAGTGGGGCAGGGTGGGGGAGGGGGTGGTGGAGGGGGGCAGGGGGGGTGGTGTGTGTGTGTGTGTGGGCAGGGGGTGGGGTGGTGTGTGTGTGTGTGGTGTGTTGTGGGGGAGGAGGTGGGGTGGGGTGTGTGTGTGTGGTGGGGGAGGTGGTGGTGGAGGGGGGCAGGGGACATTTGATTTCTTAAATTTAGATTTTTATCTTGCTAAAGATATTTAGTAAATTAAGTTTAATTTCTTGCAAAAATGAAGATTTAATAAAAAAAAATGGAACATTGGTTTGAGTTTTTAAGAAATCAAATGTCCTTTAGTTTAAAAAAGTATTTGTTGCAAATATTTTGAATTTCTAGAATGAAAAATATGTTTAACCCATTTTATAGAATTTTAGGATTTAAAATCCATCTTCTCATGTATATAAACTTGTAGTATTTGGACAATGGACATATAAACATGAAATAAGCAAAGTAGAAATTCTATTCTTCAAAGTGGAAAAAAAGGATTATAGATGTGATAAGTGTAAGGTTGTAAGACTACATGTGTTAATAAAAGGAAATGGTATTTTTCTTATAAAATAGTCTCACATGTTAAATGATTCTTAGATGTAAAGGTATTGAAATAAAGATGTTTCCAATTGATAAGAATACTAATCCAAATGATTAAAAGGGTGTTAAGTTGTTAAAAATATTTAAGAAGTTAGTGTGGGTAACTTAATGGTGTTTTGGAAAATTAACACTTGTGAAAATAGAGTAAAAGGTGAGTTTGGAATCAAATGAGTAAAAAGGTAATTTTACGTAAAGCGGAACATCTTTATGAAATAAAAATATTGGAAAGGGTGTTACATATGATAGTCCTATTGTGAGAAGTTAGAAGGACAGGCACAGTGGAAAGGAGGTAAAAGAAAAAGTTGAATATTGTGGAAATTTTCAAAATATTAAAACACATCGAATGGGTTTTACCTAACTTGAATGAATTAATAAATGTTTCAGTAAAGGTTGAAGTGGACAAAAAACGTGTGAATTGATTAATATCCATAATGTAAATAAAAGCTAAAGTAAGTGTGTAAATGGGTGGTTGAGAAAGCTAAGAGGTTTAACCCATATTTAATACATAGGTGTGTTATGAAAGGTTTTCAAAGGGTAATTAAGTATTTTCAAATAATGACCCCGAAACATAGAAATTCAATCTCAAGCAATTTAATTTCAATCTCTACAAATTTATGCATGTATTCAAGGGATTTATGAAGGATTAATATTAAAATTCAATTCCTATACATAATCTAAAAATTATAACTCAGATTCAACTAGAAATAAACCAAACCAAAGTAAATTGCCACCAATTTCAACTCTATTAGTTAAATTATAAATGTAATAGAATTAATCCATATAAATCATATTTTAATCACAATTAGGTTTTAGAGTTACATAGATAGGCATAATCTAAATCAATTTCAGTCCTACAAATATTCTAATTAACTTGCCTCAAATTTGATGAATAACAAGGGCTAAAAGTATTGTTCATTTAATTCAATTAGGTAAAACCCATGATAATGAAATATTGGATATTTTCCTTTTATTCATGAAATTAATTCAATTAGGTAAAACCCATGATAATGAAATTTATGCTACAATTATAATTATCTCATGTCATAATTTTATTGATAAACAATATATGTAGTTGTCACGGTCGTGGTGGGGGGAGGGGGTGGGGGTGGGGTGGGAAGGGGTGGTGTGTGTGTGTGTGTGTGTGTGTGTGCGTAGGTGTGTGTGTGTGTGTGGCGGGGGGAGGGGGGCAGGGGTGGGGCACCCATTTAATAACTCTTTAAATATTTGGAAAAAACATAATATTACAAAATTGAAACGAAATGGTATTGACGGAACTTACACATACGTTATAATATAGACGGAACATTTTTTATCTGTACTATTAATTCAATTAGGTAAAACGAAATGTGTACTATTAACATTTTTTTTATCTGTACTAATAACATTTTTTTACAGCAAAAATGTCTCCTTCAGATGTTGGGCGAAGATAATGATGCTGTTTATGATGATGTCGTCGCCTGGGTTCGGTGGTAGCGGAGGGGACGAGGGCTCCTCCGCCCCTAGGCTCCCCAAATATGGAAAATTTGGGATTACCATCGAAAACAAGTCGGAGCTTTTAGCGAGATCCCTCGAGCTGCTAAAGACGGTCATCGGCCCGGGGTTTATGAGTTGGAAGGAGGTGCCGTATGAGCTCAAGTTAGCTATTTGGGCGGCACTACAGGTAATATTTATATGAATATTTCAATTTATATTTATATTTATATTTATATTTATATTTATATTTATATTTATATTTATATTTATATTTATATTTATATTTATATTTATATTTATATTTATATTTATATTTATATTTATATTTATATTTATATTTATATTTATTCGCAACTAACATTGTATTTGTTGGACAGGAACAATTCAACTTGGATCCAAAGCTACGCGATTCCGTCTTTGAGCAGTTGAGGGAGCAACACAAGACGTGGAAAAAAAATATGCGGACACAGTACTTTGGAAAAACACGAGAGTCCATTTTACAATGGCGCGGATCCGTCCCGCCCAAGGAGCCGATCTCATTGGCACAATGGCAAAAGTTCATTGATAATGAGATCGAGGATCGACAATTGGCATCTCGCCAATCGGGGAGGGAAAATCGGGCTAAAAAGAAGGACGTGCACTACTCCGGTCGGACCTCTTACGCTGAGGTGGAGCATAGGATAAAGGTAAGATTTAATTTATCTATAACTACAGAAATATATTATTGGATATTATTTTACTTTGCGGGGCCAATACTAATTTTACTTTACTTTATTTTATTTCAGGGGGTAGGGAGTGGGCCAGGAGGTAAGCCACATAGGCTCGATACTTATGTGGCTCTTCGGACGAAGAAGGGGAAGGACAAGGAGGTGTCCCCGAGCGTCGCGGCCACGATTGTAAGTAATCCGACAGTTTAATTATTGTTAATTACGTTATAATTTTTTAGTTTACTTATTTTACTAATCATGTGCTTTTTGTCGTTTCAGGCAAAGCTTAAGGAAGTGCATGAGTCGCAGTCTGATGCCGACAAGGCATCTTTGTCCACAGACGCACTCAGCCAAGTGCTTGGCTCTGATCGCAAGGGGAGGACAAGGGGATTGAGCTCGCGGGTGGACAAATCTAGGATCATCGGATTGGAGACGAGCGACACCGGGTTGGCTCGAACGGTGGATTCACACGACGCGAAGCTGTCCCGTTTGGAGGCGACGGTCCAAGATATGTACGCATTCATGAAGCGTACGTTGGGTGGAGACCGTAAAGGGAGAGGGAAAGGGAAAGGGAAGGATAAGGCGGTGGAGGAGGAGGTGCGGGAGGACGAGGCGCAGGATGACGAGGATGTGGACCTCGCTGCTTCATCACCGACACGTTCGTATTTCGACGATCCACTTCCCTATTTGACGCCCTCCAACAGACCATTGTCGACAATTGGTTGGCCGAGCGTGTTCATATTGGACATATTTGATGGCCAGCGGATAGGGCGGGGGTTGAGGGACCCGAATATCGTCAAGGGTGGAATAGTCCATGGACGTGTGCTTCAATAGATGGAGTCCAGGGTGCTCGTCACGCATGTCATACCCGGGAAGGAGAACTCCCTATTGTGGTTGCGTGAAAAATGCGGCACGACGTATATTAGTGGGTGCATCAATTCGTATGTCGTGTGGCCTACTCACCTCCTCAGTTTTATCCAAGACATGTAGTAACATTATTTTCTAGTTTGTCCATTTTAATTATATTTGGATTATATCGTCATGTATATTATTTTTACTTTGAATATTTGGATTATACTGTCATGAATATATATTTGCATTATCTTTAGTTTGTGTTGGATATATGATGTTTGGAACAGGTACAACGTTGCTATAACAGGTACAAATATACTGCTGGGCAGTGGCAGTGGCCATACTACCCAGCAGATTTTTTTTAAATTCTGTCCAAAATTGTCACGGTCATTGACCGTGACAAGTCCGTGACAAAATTGTCACGGACGTGTCACGGTCAATGACCATGACAATTTTTTTTTAAAAAGGTCACGGCTTTGTCACGGTTATAAACCGTGACAAACGTGTCATGGTCATTGACCTTGACACGACCGTGACACAAAACGCGAGTTTTTGTCAAGGTCAATGACAGTGACACGACCGTGACATAAAAAGTTGTCTCGCCTCGAAATGTCACGGTCATTGACCTTGATAAGGTGGATTTGTCAAGGTCAATGACCTTGACAAATGGGCAGATTTGGTGTAGTGTGAACATTATAAACACAACTATAACCTATTACATTAAAGTTAATGTACATAATTTATAGATTATAGGAATAAATGTAGACTGGGAGATAGGTTAGATGGCTTCACTTAAATACGTCAATTTGGTTTAAGTTAGAATCCTCTTACCTAAATTAGAATCGGACATCCATTTGGAGATCACGTGCATACGCTTAGTGCGCGCTTTAGATGAGAGGTGAGTTGAATTATTATGGAGAGTTCGATTCCAACTAAATCATGTAATAATGCATTTATAATTATTATTCATTTTAATACACTTTCTATAAAATGTTTTTCAAACTCGGGCTCTGACCCGTTTATATTTTCTCCTCCATGTATATGTAACACCCCACGACTTTGGAGACTGAGAAATTTAATTTTGGGAAAATTAAATTTAATTAAATTGGAGAATTTTAAAATTTGGGAATTTAAGTCCAAAAATAGAGAATATTTCAAAGTATTCCGGATGATATTTTTGAGGGTACCATCGATCCCGAAAGGGTCGAGATAGTCAAAATGACTGTCATTGGGTCTTATTTCGGCTCCGGAATGTTTTTAAGTTGTTTTGACTTGAATTGGAGTCAACGAGTCATTTAAAGTGTGTATTAACATTTAAAACTGGGTTTGTTGTTTTAAAGGATTTAAGGCTTACGGATGAAGCCTTCTCAAATAGAGAAAGAGAGAAAGAAAAAGGAAGAAAGAAAGAAGAAGGAAAAGAAGAGAGAGAGGAAGAAAAAGCTTGGGATTTCCGGTCCAACCGCAACATCGAGGATGATCCAACCTCTACAAACCTGAGGCAAGTGTTTAATCTTGCTAAATAGCTATTTGTGTATTTCATTTCATAATTTGTGGGTTAAAGAAATGGATTTTTGGGTATTAATACCAAAACCTAGATTTTTAGGTTTAATCTTGAAATCAATGTTTAAATTGAGAATTAATGACATAGAAATGGTTGGGATCAACTTTGGGTTGATTAATGGGCTTAAAATCATGATTTGATGAAGGTTTGGGGGTTAGAATGATAAATTTAGGGTTTAGAATTCGTAGGTTTTGAAGAAACAGATGAAACCTTCAAAAATTGCAGGTCCGAATCGATTCGCCCCCTCAAGCGAATCGATTCGGTTTGGTAAAATTGGCAGGTCTGCATTGACCGAATCGATTTGGACCCCAAGCCGAATCGATTCGGCCTATTGCAGAAGCCCAGGTCTTTGGACCCGAATCGATTCGCCTTGGAGGCCGAATCGATTCGCTAGTCCGAATCGATTCGGAACAGGGCCGAATCGATTCGGAAACAGGGCATTTTGAGGTGTTTTTCTCCATAGTGATTCAAACCCTTTTTGGTTGGGTTTATGGATTTGGGGCCTTCTATTATGATGTAAGAGATATTTTCTTGGAGACACATAAGGAGTTTCTCACACATTAGAGTTTTGGGGACTCCTTAGGGTAATTTGGGAGAAATGTATCCATGTATGTATTTGGAGTATGTATAGAGATTTTGGGGGAAAACCCTTTGGATTGGGAATCCTAATTGTAGATTAAAAGTAAGTGTAGATGTGATGTGAGGCTAAGAACTCTTAGAGAGATCTTAGATTAGGGTTTTCACAACGTGATTGAACCATAGTCGAAATCGAGGGAAATGAGATTATTTGATGATTGAAAGAATGAGCTTGAGGCTGATAGACTATTAGTTATATGTATACCGATAGTCAAAATGATTACTAGATTCTTTAATGTACTCGGAGATATAGATGATATGTGTAGTGAAAGATTCCTACACAAACTCTTGGGTGATAGCCCTAATGTTGAATATATATAGGTATAGATATAAACATATGGTTTTGGGAGACTACTCATCATAGGAAGATGATTGAATATGTTTCAAGTATGGGATTATATTCACGTATCGAGGACTATGTATACTTATAGCCAGTTATATATATATATTTTATGCATATGAACGAGAATTAGTTTATCATATATAGATATAAGGATATGTGTATATGTGTTGATATATATCCGTAGGTATATAAATGTATGGATATATTTATGTTATGAACATACATGGTATGGATATTTAAACCGTATATGATGGTTTATTATTTGATCACAAGATCGGATCATATGGATTATATATATTATGCATGTGAATGATATATATACTTATTTGGTTAAGCATACCCCGCTCATGCTATCATTGGGAAGTTGCGCGCGTAGAGGGTGAGCATCCTGGCTTATAATGCAGGGTGTGGATATTCCCCAGGTCATAGTCGTCCCTTGTGATTATTATACATATAGATATATATTTTTGGGATGAGACGTGGTGGGTATGTTTCGTCTCATTGCCGGTTGGAACTATGACCGCTTCCCGGGACGTCGTGTGCGTGTGTTTACCACGAGATGGGTGTCGTTTAGTCCCACAACGGTGGCCCCAGTATTGCTACGTGAGCCGGGCACTGGGAAGATGATAGCACTGATGCAGTTTATCGGCGATATATATAGCCGGGTATATTATGTGCATGGCCTTGTACATCATATGTAGTATGTACACTTGGCTATTGGATTGATGATGATATATATACGGTTAGAAATAAATACCTATATATATATGTATATATATATATATCCTATAGATGAAAGGATATGGACTTTTATGAAGTACATCTTAGATGATCATGGTGTACTAGATTGATGGGGGTTGATGTATCGCACATAAGGTATTATTTCGGTTACATCATCCCAAGGATATTATTGGAGGTTCTTTTATTCTATCTTATTTGTTTTCTTTCTTTTCTTTTCTTCTTTCTTTCTTTAGGAGTTATAGTTTAATAGTAATGTTAGTATATACTTGTATGTTGAGGATTATGGATCTCTAGGATCGACATTGCCCAGGAGTAGTGTAACGAGGTGGTTCCTTGTTTGGATTTCACTTTGCGAGACACCTCACGCACGAAACGCAGTGCCATGTCGAGATTTGAGAGAAGTAATTCCATAGGTGGCATCTCGGATCTCTGATCTTGACCTTGTCAGGAGTAGTGTAACGGGGCGGTTCCTTGTTTGGATTTCGCTTTGCGAGACTCCCCACGCACGAAACGTAGTACAATTTTGGGATTAGAGAGAAGTCTTGCCAATATTCCATGTGCATATTATTAAGTATATTCATTCTTACGCTTTTAGCCTAAATAGGTATGTATATATATGTGTATAAGTATAGGGGTAATGTTTTAGGAATTATGATAATTATAATTCATGAGATTATTAATCGGAATTCATTAAGCCTTTTATGGCATAATTGTTGTAATCATAATCTAATAGGATTAGAAATGGATGGATCCTTAGATGATGATGGGAAGGTAGTTCTCGTGGATATAGGCTAGGCCTGATAAGTTAGGTTGTCCTAAAATAAATGGGGGTAATTTAACTAAAATTTGAGGACGCGATTAGGTGCGCGCCTTTAGATGAGAGGTGAGTTGGGGGTTCCACGAGAGTGCGGTCTCACTTATTTATGAAATTAAGTACACCGGTATTTATTATGCACGGTTAACACACTTGCTAAATATTTTACACATTCGGGGCTCTGACCCGTTTACTTCTCCCTCCTTCTTGTATATACATATGTATTTCCACAGGTATCCTACCGCAGGGATGCCGGATGACCTTCTATCCTGAGTCTTGGGAGCCGTGACAGGTGCGGACTGTTGCGGGATATTTCATGTAGCCGCTTTCTACTTCTTCAAAATTCTAGGTAGGATTCATGTTGTAGATCGGGTTTGTATCATAGGGATATTTATATAAATGTTTACATTTATTCCATTTCAGTTATTGTATTTGCTGTGATCCGACAGCTTATTCGGATCTACTTTTCGTAGTACATTCAGTTGTATTTAATTGGTTCATTTTATTTATTATAGTTCTTTCCTGCATCTCTCCTATTCATTAGTAGTTTTATAGTGTAGGGTTGTTGTATGTTGCAAGTTTTAAATTTTTATAACATCTCGCTTATATGATTTCGGGGAGTTAGTCCTATATTATAGTACCGTTAGTTGATGTTGAGACTGGACCATCTGGAATTCCTGATTTAATATAGTATAGGGCTGGCCACCCGTTATTATTTTAAGCGGGGTGTTACAGATGGTATCAGAGCATCAGGTTCTAGAGTCCTTAGGATCTGTGCGCGTTCTGCATTCTTCCGTTAACGTTCTTGACATAAAGCCCTACAAATAGGACTGTTGTGTTCACTGCGTTGTTTCTTCTGTGAAGTGCATTCACTTGATTGGCGTTCTGGTAACAGTTGCTTTTGTTTCGTTTCAGACGTCGCCTAGATTTGTCGTCTAGGAAAGGATAGGATTAGAAGTACAATACCCATAGTATATTTTGGGTACGCTTCAATCGGGGGTATTTGTCTTCCCCGGTTTTGGAGGAGTTATTGAGGAGATTTCTAGCAGTGGTTCGAGGTGATTTATCGACGGTTGAGTAAGGAAGGACATTTACTCGAATTGCGAATCTTGGTCCTAGTAAGGTAAACCCGAGGAGAGGCATGTAGTGTAGTTCTTGGGAGGTTTAGATTGAGAATCTGTTAACCTTAGTTAGGAAACCTAATGTTGGTGACTTTTACCGAGGTGAGGTTGGTGTAGTTGTCCCAATATTTGGAGTATCGCCTTCTAAGATGAGGGAGAATGCCTTTGGAGACTAAGTTTCGTCATGTAGAACTGAAGGAGTTTCCGACAGTTGCCATCGCGCCTTGCCCTTCAATATGGTTAGGAAGGATTTTGAGGAAGATGTTTCTCTTGTGAAGAAATAGGCTTAGGGATAATGATTTTCCTGGAAGGAGTTGAGGACCCTGAGTTGAGATTCTAGGGTGAGGGGAAACCATTAGGTTATGGAATTGTAAGGTAGAATACCTTTCTTTGAGTTTAAGTTACGCTTTGTGCGATAGTGGGAACGTCGCGTGTGAGGTGTGATGAGTAGCTAGCCGCTACACCGCTAGGGTGTATGGAATTTTTCCTAGAGGAGGAAGTGAGCAAGTGTGGCCTTGGTATGGCATCTTTTGAGAAGATACACCTTTTCATAACTGAGAGGTTCAGGTTTTGGTAGATTTATGAGGAGCGGATAATTTAGCTCATAGTTGTGCTAGTTTTGAGAACTAGATATTGGCTAGAGTATTGTATTGATTGAGGCCTTGTGTTTTAAACATAAGGTGTTTGTTTGACGTGTCGAAAGACGCGGAATATATTTATATTGTATTATTGTATAGGCCCTCGGGCAATATCTAAAATATGAAAAATCTTTTTATAAAACCTTAACCCTGGTTCAACTAATCTCAATCCCCGACCTAGCTACACAGTAGTGTATTGGGAGGGTTCCTTGTTTGGATTTCGCTTGCGAGACCTCCCCCGCACGAAGGTGGCTAGCGTCAGGAATTGAGGAGAGTTCAACCAGTGGAAATTTTCAAACTTTTATATATTTAGTATATTGTTATAGATTATATTATCGAGGGTTATCTTACAATTTGAGGCTAATGGAGCCTGATTAAAATTTTACGAGTGGAGACTCAGGTACGGGGTGTATGGGCGCCCTGAGAAGTTAGTTTGTTTTAAAGGCTATCTGGTTCGACGTGAGAACTAGAAAGGATCGGCATAGTGATCTTGAGGATTGATGTAAGGACTAGATGATATTGAGGTCCTAGGCTTATCTTAAATTTCGCGGACGAAATTCTTGTAAGGGGGGAAGATTGTAACACCCCACGACTTTGGAGACTGAGAAATTTAATTTTGGGAAAATTAAATTTAATTAAATTGGAGAATTTTAAAATTTGGGAATTTAAGTCCAAAAATAGAGAATATTTCAAAGTATTCCGGATGATATTTTTGAGGGTACCATCGATCCCGGAAGGGTCGAGATAGTCAAAATGACTGTCATTGGGTTTTATTTCGGCTCCGGAATGTTTTTAAGTTGTTTTGACTTGAATTGGAGTCAACGAGTCATTTAAAGTGTGTATTAACATTTAAAACTGGGTTTGTTGTTTTAAAGGATTTAAGGCTTACGGATGAAGCCTTCTCAAATAGAGAAAGAGAGAAAGAAAAAGGAAGAAAGAAAGAAGAAGGAAAAGAAGAGAGAGAGGAAGAAAAAGCTTGGGATTTCCGGTCCAACCGCAACATCGAGGATGATCCAACCTCTACAAACCCGAGGCAAGTGTTTAATCTTGCTAAATAGCTATTTGTGTATTTCATTTCATAATTTGTGGGTTAAAGAAATGGATTTTTGGGTATTAATACCAAAACCTAGATTTTTAGGTTTAATCTTGAAATCAATGTTTAAATTGAGAATTAATGACATAGAAATGGTTGGGATCAACTTTGGGTTGATTAATGGGCTTAAAATCATGATTTGATGAAGGTTTGGGGGTTAGAATGATAAATTTAGGGTTTAGAATTCGTAGGTTTTGAAGAAACGGATGAAACCTTCAAAAATTGCAGGTCCGAATCGATTCGCCCCCTCAAGCGAATCGATTCGGTTTGGTAAAATTGGCAGGTCTGCATTGACCGAATCGATTTGGACCCCAAGCCGAATCGATTCGGCCTATTGCAGAAGCCCAGGTCTTTGGACCCGAATCGATTCGCCTTGGAGGCCGAATCGATTCGCTAGTCCGAATCGATTCGGAACAGGGCCGAATCGATTCGGAAACAGGGCATTTTGAGGTGTTTTTCTCCATAGTGATTCAAACCCTTTTTGGTTGGGTTTATGGATTTGGGGCCTTCTATTATGATGTAAGAGATATTTTCTTGGAGACACATAAGGAGTTTCTCACACATTAGAGTTTTGGGGACTCCTTAGGGTAATTTGGGAGAAATGTATCCATGTATGTATTTGGAGTATGTATAGAGATTTTGGGGGAAAACCCTTTGGATTGGGAATCCTAATTGTAGATTAAAAGTAAGTGTAGATGTGATGTGAGGCTAAGAACTCTTAGAGAGATCTTAGATTAGGGTTTTCACAACGTGATTGAACCATAGTCGAAATCGAGGGAAATGAGATTATTTGATGATTGAAAGAATGAGCTTGAGGCTGATAGACTATTAGTTATATGTATACCGATAGTCAAAATGATTACTAGATTCTTTAATGTACTCGGAGATATAGATGATATGTGTAGTGAAAGATTCCTACACAAACTCTTGGGTGATAGCCCTAATGTTGAATATATATAGGTATAGATATAAACATATGGTTTTGGGAGACTACTCATCATAGGAAGATGATTGAATATGTTTCAAGTATGGGATTATATTCACGTATCGAGGACTATGTATACTTATAGCCAGTTATATATATATATTTTATGCATATGAACGAGAATTAGTTTATCATATATAGATATAAGGATATGTGTATATGTGTTGATATATATCCGTAGGTATATAAATGTATGGATATATTTATGTTATGAACATACATGGTATGGATATTTAAACCGTATATGATGGTTTATTATTTGATCACAAGATCGGATCATATGGATTATATATATTATGCATGTGAATGATATATATACTTATTTGGTTAAGCATACCCCGCTCATGCTATCATTGGGAAGTTGCGCGCGTAGAGGGTGAGCATCCTGGCTTATAATGCAGGGTGTGGATATTCCCCAGGTCATAGTCGTCCCTTGTGATTATTATACATATAGATATATATTTTTGGGATGAGACGTGGTGGGTATGTTTCGTCTCATTGCCGGTTGGAACTATGACCGCTTCCCGGGACGTCGTGTGCGTGTGTTTACCACGAGATGGGTGTCGTTTAGTCCCACAACGGTGGCCCCAGTATTGCTACGTGAGCCGGGCACTGGGAAGATGATAGCACTGATGCAGTTTATCGGCGATATATATAGCCGGGTATATTATGTGCATGGCCTTGTACATCATATGTAGTATGTACACTTGGCTATTGGATTGATGATGATATATATACGGTTAGAAATAAATACCTATATATATATGTATATATATATATATCCTATAGATGAAAGGATATGGACTTTTATGAAGTACATCTTAGATGATCATGGTGTACTAGATTGATGGGGGTTGATGTATCGCACATAAGGTATTATTTCGGTTACATCATCCCAAGGATATTATTGGAGGTTCTTTTATTCTATCTTATTTGTTTTCTTTCTTTTCTTTTCTTCTTTCTTTCTTTAGGAGTTATAGTTTAATAGTAATGTTAGTATATACTTGTATGTTGAGGATTATGGATCTCTAGGATCGACATTGCCCAGGAGTAGTGTAACGAGGTGGTTCCTTGTTTGGATTTCGCTTTGCGAGACACCTCACGCACGAAACGCAGTGCCATGTCGAGATTTGAGAGAAGTAATTCCATAGGTGGCATCTCGGATCTCTGATCTTGACCTTGTCAGGAGTAGTGTAACGGGGCGGTTCCTTGTTTGGATTTCGCTTTGCGAGACTCCCCACGCACGAAACGTAGTACAATTTTGGGATTAGAGAGAAGTCTTGCCAATATTCCATGTGCATATTATTAAGTATATTCATTCTTACGCTTTTAGCCTAAATAGGTATGTATATATATGTGTATAAGTATAGGGGTAATGTTTTAGGAATTATGATAATTATAATTCATGAGATTATTAATCGGAATTCATTAAGCCTTTTATGGCATAATTGTTGTAATCATAATCTAATAGGATTAGAAATGGATGGATCCTTAGATGATGACGGGAAGGTAGTTCTCGTGGATATAGGCTAGGCCTGATAAGTTAGGTTGTCCTAAAATAAATGGGGGTAATTTAACTAAAATTTGAGGACGCGATTAGGTGCGCGCCTTTAGATGAGAGGTGAGTTGGGGGTTCCACGAGAGTGCGGTCTCACTTATTTATGAAATTAAGTACACCGGTATTTATTATGCACGGTTAACACACTTGCTAAATATTTTACACATTCGGGGCTCTGACCCGTTTTCTTCTCCCTCCTTCTTGTATATACATATGTATTTCCACAGGTATCCTACCGCAGGGATGCCGGATGACCTTCTATCCTGAGTCTTGGGAGCCGTGACAGGTGCGGACTGTTGCGGGATATTTCATGTAGCCTCTTTCTACTTCTTCAAAATTCTAGGTAGGATTCATGTTGTAGATCGGGTTTGTATCATAGGGATATTTATATAAATGTTTACATTTATTCCATTTCAGTTATTGTATTTGCTGTGATCCGACAGCTTATTCGGATCTACTTTTCGTAGTACATTCAGTTGTATTTAATTGGTTCATTTTATTTATTATAGTTCTTTCCTGCATCTCTCCTATTCATTAGTAGTTTTATAGTGTAGGGTTGTTGTATGTTGCAAGTTTTAAATTTTTATAACATCTCGCTTATATGATTTCGGGGAGTTAGTCCTATATTATAGTACCGTTAGTTGATGTTGAGACTGGACCATCTGGAATTCCTGATTTAATATAGTATAGGGCTGGCCACCCGTTATTATTTTAAGCGGGGTGTTACAGATGGTATCAGAGCATCAGGTTCTAGAGTCCTTAGGATCTGTGCGCGTTCTGCATTCTTCCGTTAACGTTCTTGACATAAAGCCCTACAAATAGGACTGTTGTGTTCACTGCGTTGTTTCTTCTGTGAAGTGCATTCACTTGATTGGCGTTCTGGTAACAGTTGCTTTTGTTTCGTTTCAGACGTCGCCTAGATTTGTCGTCTAGGAAAGGATAGGATTAGAAGTACAATACCCATAGTATATTTTGGGTACGCTTCAATCGGGGGTATTTGTCTTCCCCGGTTTTGGAGGAGTTATTGAGGAGATTTCTAGCAGTGGTTCGAGGTGATTTATCGACGGTTGAGTAAGGAAGGACATTTACTCGAATTGCGAATCTTGGTCCTAGTAAGGTAAACCCGAGGAGAGGCATGTAGTGTAGTTCTTGGGAGGTTTAGATTGAGAATCTGTTAACCTTAGTTAGGAAACCTAATGTTGGTGACTTTTACCGAGGTGAGGTTGGTGTAGTTGTCCTAATATTTGGAGTATCGCCTTCTAAGATGAGGGAGAATGCCTTTGGAGACTAAGTTTCGTCATGTAGAACTGAAGGAGTTTCCGACAGTTGCCATCGCGCCTTGCCCTTCAATATGGTTAGGAAGGATTTTGAGGAAGATGTTTCTCTTGTGAAGAAATAGGCTTAGGGATAATGATTTTCCTGGAAGGAGTTGAGGACCCTGAGTTGAGATTCTAGGGTGAGGGGAAACCATTAGGTTATGGAATTGTAAGGTAGAATACCTTTCTTTGAGTTTAAGTTACGCTTTGTGCGATAGTGGGAACGTCGCGTGTGAGGTGTGATGAGTAGCTAGCCGCTACACCGCTAGGGTGTATGGAATTTTTCCTAGAGGAGGAAGTGAGCAAGTGTGGCCTTGGTATGGCATCTTTTGAGAAGATACACCTTTTCATAACTGAGAGGTTCAGGTTTTGGTAGATTTATGAGGAGCGGATAATTTAGCTCATAGTTGTGCTAGTTTTGAGAACTAGATATTGGCTAGAGTATTGTATTGATTGAGGCCTTGTGTTTTAAACATAAGGTGTTTGTTTGACGTGTCGAAAGACGCGGAATATATTTATATTGTATTATTGTATAGGCCCTCGGGCAATATCTAAAATATGAAAAATCTTTTTATAAAACCTTAACCCTGGTTCAACTAATCTCAATCCCCGACCTAGCTACACAGTAGTGTATTGGGAGGGTTCCTTGTTTGGATTTCGCTTGCGAGACCTCCCCCGCACGAAGGTGGCTAGCGTCAGGAATTGAGGAGAGTTCAACCAGTGGAAATTTTCAAACTTTTATATATTTAGTATATTGTTATAGATTATATTACCGAGGGTTATCTTACAATTTGAGGCTAATGGAGCCTGATTAAAATTTTACGAGTGGAGACTCAGGTACGGGGTGTATGGGCGCCCTGAGAAGTTAGTTTGTTTTATTGGCTATCTGGTTCGACGTGAGAACTAGAAAGGATCGGCATAGTGATCTTGAGGATTGATGTAAGGACTAGATGATATTGAGGTCCTAGGCTTATCTTAAATTTCGCGGACGAAATTCTTGTAAGGGGGGAAGATTGTAACACCCCACGACTTTGGAGACTGAGAAATTTAATTTTGGGAAAATTAAATTTAATTAAATTGGAGAATTTTAAAATTTGGGAATTTAAGTCCAAAAATAGAGAATATTTCAAAGTATTCCGGATGATATTTTTGAGGGTACCATCGATCCCGGAAGGGTCGAGATAGTCAAAATGACTGTCATTGGGTTTTATTTCGGCTCCGGAATGTTTTTAAGTTGTTTTGACTTGAATTGGAGTCAACGAGTCATTTAAAGTGTGTATTAACATTTAAAACTGGGTTTGTTGTTTTAAAGGATTTAAGGCTTACGGATGAAGCCTTCTCAAATAGAGAAAGAGAGAAAGAAAAAGGAAGAAAGAAAGAAGAAGGAAAAGAAGAGAGAGAGGAAGAAAAAGCTTGGGATTTCCGGTCCAACCGCAACATCGAGGATGATCCAACCTCTACAAACCCGAGGCAAGTGTTTAATCTTGCTAAATAGCTATTTGTGTATTTCATTTCATAATTTGTGGGTTAAAGAAATGGATTTTTGGGTATTAATACCAAAACCTAGATTTTTAGGTTTAATCTTGAAATCAATGTTTAAATTGAGAATTAATGACATAGAAATGGTTGGGATCAACTTTGGGTTGATTAATGGGCTTAAAATCATGATTTGATGAAGGTTTGGGGGTTAGAATGATAAATTTAGGGTTTAGAATTCGTAGGTTTTGAAGAAACGGATGAAACCTTCAAAAATTGCAGGTCCGAATCGATTCGCCCCCTCAAGCGAATCGATTCGGTTTGGTAAAATTGGCAGGTCTGCATTGACCGAATCGATTTGGACCCCAAGCCGAATCGATTCGGCCTATTGCAGAAGCCCAGGTCTTTGGACCCGAATCGATTCGCCTTGGAGGCCGAATCGATTCGCTAGTCCGAATCGATTCGGAACAGGGCCGAATCGATTCGGAAACAGGGCATTTTGAGGTGTTTTTCTCCATAGTGATTCAAACCCTTTTTGGTTGGGTTTATGGATTTGGGGCCTTCTATTATGATGTAAGAGATATTTTCTTGGAGACACATAAGGAGTTTCTCACACATTAGAGTTTTGGGGACTCCTTAGGGTAATTTGGGAGAAATGTATCCATGTATGTATTTGGAGTATGTATAGAGATTTTGGGGGAAAACCCTTTGGATTGGGAATCCTAATTGTAGATTAAAAGTAAGTGTAGATGTGATGTGAGGCTAAGAACTCTTAGAGAGATCTTAGATTAGGGTTTTCACAACGTGATTGAACCATAGTCGAAATCGAGGGAAATGAGATTATTTGATGATTGAAAGAATGAGCTTGAGGCTGATAGACTATTAGTTATATGTATACCGATAGTCAAAATGATTACTAGATTCTTTAATGTACTCGGAGATATAGATGATATGTGTAGTGAAAGATTCCTACACAAACTCTTGGGTGATAGCCCTAATGTTGAATATATATAGGTATAGATATAAACATATGGTTTTGGGAGACTACTCATCATAGGAAGATGATTGAATATGTTTCAAGTATGGGATTATATTCACGTATCGAGGACTATGTATACTTATAGCCAGTTATATATATATATTTTATGCATATGAACGAGAATTAGTTTATCATATATAGATATAAGGATATGTGTATATGTGTTGATATATATCCGTAGGTATATAAATGTATGGATATATTTATGTTATGAACATACATGGTATGGATATTTAAACCGTATATGATGGTTTATTATTTGATCACAAGATCGGATCATATGGATTATATATATTATGCATGTGAATGATATATATACTTATTTGGTTAAGCATACCCCGCTCATGCTATCATTGGGAAGTTGCGCGCGTAGAGGGTGAGCATCCTGGCTTATAATGCAGGGTGTGGATATTCCCCAGGTCATAGTCGTCCCTTGTGATTATTATACATATAGATATATATTTTTGGGATGAGACGTGGTGGGTATGTTTCGTCTCATTGCCGGTTGGAACTATGACCGCTTCCCGGGACGTCGTGTGCGTGTGTTTACCACGAGATGGGTGTCGTTTAGTCCCACAACGGTGGCCCCAGTATTGCTACGTGAGCCGGGCACTGGGAAGATGATAGCACTGATGCAGTTTATCGGCGATATATATAGCCGGGTATATTATGTGCATGGCCTTGTACATCATATGTAGTATGTACACTTGGCTATTGGATTGATGATGATATATATACAGTTAGAAATAAATACCTATATATATATGTATATATATATATATCCTATAGATGAAAGGATATGGACTTTTATGAAGTACATCTTAGATGATCATGGTGTACTAGATTGATGGGGGTTGATGTATCGCACATAAGGTATTATTTCGGTTACATCATCCCAAGGATATTATTGGAGGTTCTTTTATTCTATCTTATTTGTTTTCTTTCTTTTCTTTTCTTCTTTCTTTCTTTAGGAGTTATAGTTTAATAGTAATGTTAGTATATACTTGTATGTTGAGGATTATGGATCTCTAGGATCGACATTGCCCAGGAGTAGTGTAACGAGGTGGTTCCTTGTTTGGATTTCGCTTTGCGAGACACCTCACGCACGAAACGCAGTGCCATGTCGAGATTTGAGAGAAGTAATTCCATAGGTGGCATCTCGGATCTCTGATCTTGACCTTGTCAGGAGTAGTGTAACGGGGCGGTTCCTTGTTTGGATTTCGCTTTGCGAGACTCCCCACGCACGAAACGTAGTACAATTTTGGGATTAGAGAGAAGTCTTGCCAATATTCCATGTGCATATTATTAAGTATATTCATTCTTACGCTTTTAGCCTAAATAGGTATGTATATATATGTGTATAAGTATAGGGGTAATGTTTTAGGAATTATGATAATTATAATTCATGAGATTATTAATCGGAATTCATTAAGCCTTTTATGGCATAATTGTTGTAATCATAATCTAATAGGATTAGAAATGGATGGATCCTTAGATGATGACGGGAAGGTAGTTCTCGTGGATATAGGCTAGGCCTAATAAGTTAGGTTGTCCTAAAATAAATGGGGGTAATTTAACTAAAATTTGAGGACGCGATTAGGTGCGCGCCTTTAGATGAGAGGTGAGTTGGGGGTTCCACGAGAGTGCGGTCTCACTTATTTATGAAATTAAGTACACCGGTATTTATTATGCACGGTTAACACACTTGCTAAATATTTTACACATTCGGGGCTCTGACCCGTTTACTTCTCCCTCCTTCTTGTATATACATATGTATTTCCACAGGTATCCTACCGCAGGGATGCCGGATGACCTTCTATCCTGAGTCTTGGGAGCCGTGACAGGTGCGGACTGTTGCGGGATATTTCATGTAGCCGCTTTCTACTTCTTCAAAATTCTAGGTAGGATTCATGTTGTAGATCGGGTTTGTATCATAGGGATATTTATATAAATGTTTACATTTATTCCATTTCAGTTATTGTATTTGCTGTGATCCGACAGCTTATTCGGATCTACTTTTCGTAGTACATTTAGTTGTATTTAATTGGTTCATTTTATTTATTATAGTTCTTTCCTGCATCTCTCCTATTCATTAGTAGTTTTATAGTGTAGGGTTGTTGTATGTTGCAAGTTTTAAATTTTTATAACATCTCGCTTATATGATTTCGGGGAGTTAGTCCTATATTATAGTACCGTTAGTTGATGTTGAGACTGGACCATCTGGAATTCCTGATTTAATATAGTATAGGGCTGGCCACCCGTTATTATTTTAAGCGGGGTGTTACAGTATATATTGTACTACTTCAGGTGTTCCTCCGCAAGGACGCCTTTGATGTTATCCATCCAGGGTATTTGTGGAGCTGTGGCAGTAGCGGATTGTTACGGCACGTTGCTTTAGACGATTCCTATCTTTGTATATCTAGATTAGGATTCAGTTGCATTGAGTTAGTATTCAAGTGTTGTAGATTAACACTTTTATATTTCATTTATAATATTATTGTACTGTCTGTTACCCGACAGCATATTCGGGTATTTCATTGTTGAGATTTTGTTCTTGGTATTGTATTCTTGTATATTAATAGAGTTTACACTTATCACTCATCATAGTTAGATGTTTATTGTTGGTTGAGTTGCATTATTGGTTTTGTTGTTGTTGTAAAATAAAAGTTTTAAATTTTTGACAATTCGCTTTGAATGATTTCGGGTAGTTAGCCTTATATTATTGTTTTGTCTGTTGATGTTGAGACTGTGCCATCTAGGATACCTGATTTATTGTAGTATAGGGCTGGCCACCTGTTATTATTTAGACCGGGTTGTCACAGATGGTATCAGAGCATCAGGTTCTAGTGTCTTTAGGATCTGTGTGCGTTACTACGATCTTGCATAAGCGTTCTTGATGTAGAGCCCTATTATTGGGACGATTACATTCATACGTCCATATCTTTATGTGATTCAAAAATATTTGAGAGGCGTTCTGATACAATTATTTTTGTTTCAGATGCAACCGAAGGGAGGTCGTTCAGTCAGGGCAAACAAAGGGCAACCCCAATTGCCTCAAAGGAACATGACTACGGATGATGTTGCCAATATTGTGGCACAAGCGGTCACTGCTGCCGTTTCTACGATGGCTCAGCAATCTGTCGTTCAAGCAGCCCCACCCCATTTAGGATTGTCTTTATGGGAGAGAGTAAAGGAAGATTTTAGTAAGGGCATCCTCCCTAGATTGCAGGGGGAGTTGATGTAATGGTTACAAGTCAATGGAAGAATAGTATACAAAGGCACCTTCGTATGGTTGAGTGTAGTGAAGTGCAGAAGCAATTTTTAGCCACCTTTAAGTTATCGAGTGCATCTCTCCATTGATGGGAGTCTGTTACCACATCTGAACAGAGAGATACTTTACCTATAGCAACATTTTGGGAGCTTTTTGATCGAAGGTATTTTTCTTCCCCTACTCAGGATATGGGGATTTTTCAAGGAAATAGTACGGTGGCAGAATATGAAGAAGATTTTTCTCTATGGGCAAGATTAGTACCTAATGAGGTAAATACGGAAGAGAAGCGTATATCAAAGTTTGTTCGAGGTTTAGATAGGAAAATCCAACAACATTTGTTAGAGAGTCCTAAGTTAACGACTTTTGTCGAGGTAGTAAACGCGGCACTATTAAAGTGTCAAGAATATCATTTTCGTTCACAAGAGAGTAAAGACTTTGGAGATTCTAGTTCATCAAGTAAATTTGGCAAAGAGAGTGCCAGTAATGCGAGTGGGCAGAAAGGATTTGTGGGTAAGTGTTTCTTTTGTAAAGAAATAGGTCATAAAAAGAGAGATTGTCCTCAAAGAGGTAAAAGACCACAGTTTGATGAAATTTTGGAAGTGCAACCCCTACAGCAGATTCGAGGTCACTTTAGACTGGGGGACTATGTTTGGGAGCCCATTGATGAGGAAGGGCAATCGGACTAGAGATGGAGGTTGTAAGTTAATTTTCCTTTATTAATAGGATTATTAGTATATAAAGTTTTTGGAATATCATGTGGGAGATAATTGCAATTGGGTAGTGCTATAGCCCAATTATGTATGGTATGTAATGACCTTAGGGGAATTTTGGGCAAGTTAGGCTCCTATGTTATTATCTTTTGTAAGAATAGATGATTTTGCAAGGTTCTCAAAAAGAGCTTTAAACCTTGCGGTAAATGTAAGTATGGTAATGGCGATAAGTAGTAATGATAAAGATACTTATTTTATGTAGTCATGATAGACTATTATGATTGTTGTATTCCAGATATGGATGAGCCTTATAAAAAGGCTATATATATCAAAATGGTGTAAGATGTTGTCTATGTATGAAAGTTGAGATTGTGGTTTGTTGGGACATAGGTAAAATTTTAGCTCATGAGTATGATAATATTTGTGAGCTATATGTTATGTATATGATGATTCAAAAGACCTTGTGTTGGACATAAGGCATTTTATATTATATTATAATATATAAACCGTTTTCAAAATAAACTATTTTCAAAATAAAACTTTTATCGGCCTTCGGGCCCTTTCAAAATAAATTTTCCACTAAAATATTTTCAAACTCTAGTCCGGATTTAACAAACTCTCAATCCCCGATGTCGCCACATAGTACTGTATTGGGAGGGTTTCTTTTTTGGATTTCGCTTTTGTGAGACGTCCCCCACACGAAAGTGGTGAATGTAAGGAATTGAGAGGAGTTATTTCTTTGGACCATTTAAAATTTTGTACACTAATTAAAATTTTAGTACTATCTATATTTATGGAAATGTGGAACTTTCGAGGCAAATAAAGCCTCATTATGATGGTTGTGAGCATAAAGCTCAATTATAAAGGGTGTATGGGCGCCCTTGTTGTGGAAACTGGTTTTATTTAAATTCATAATTTACTTAGTAATAAAAATAATTAAATAAATTCGTCGTGGGAAGTTAGAAGTTGGAGTAGGATTAGTGAGTATGGGTATATTAGAACTAGTTGAGTTTTGGAGAATTAGGCTTAGCTAAATTTCGAGGACGAAATTCTTATAAGTGGGGAAGTTTGTAACAACTCGAGGTCTTGGAGACAACAATTAATTTATTTTGGGAGAAATAAATATTAGTTTATTCAGAGAAAAAAAAATTGAATTGTCAATTGAAGTCAAAATTTGGAGTCGTTAGAAAGAGTGTCGAATGTCGATTCTGAGGGTACCATAGTGTCCGGAAGGGTTGAGAAAGTCGAAATGACTGTACTTGGGGTCTATTTAGGTTCCGAAATAATTTAGGACCGTTTGACTCGAATTAAAGATACCAAGTCATTTAAAGTGTGTATTATCATTTAAAGATGTGTATTTTGGGAGTTAGGCTAAATTAGCCTACGGGAGATATTTCTCCAAAGAGAGAAAGAGAAATAGAAAGAAAGAAAAGGGAAAGAAAGAAAGAAAGAAGAAGAAAAGGAAGGAGAAAGAAGAGAAAAAGAGGATTTTTTTGGCCCATACACGATCTCAAGGCGGATTCAGACCCAACGAACCTGAGGCAAGTGATTAAACTTGCTAAATAATTGTTGTGTATCAATTATTGCATGATTTGTGGACTGAATTTTGGGTTTTAGGTTTAGTTTGATAAAAACCTAACTTTTTGGGTAGACCTTAGTTTTGTTGTGTATAAATGAATTTAGGGTTAGAAATCAATTAACATATGTTCTTGGATGAATACTAATGTTATGTATGTGTTTGGGTTGGATGAAAATGGTTGGAGGATGATATAAATGATTTTTGGGTAAAATGGGTTAAGAAGAAACAACCCATTTCGTAGCTTGCTGCACTTGCCGAATCGATTCGCCCCTACCGAATCGATTCGGTCTGTTGCAGATTGCCCAGGTCTTTAGGGCCGAATCGATTCGCCCCTTGCGAACTGATTCGGTATGTAGCAGACTCTCAGGTCCTTTGGACCGAATTGATTCGGATGGGCCGAATCGATTCGTTTTGGGGGGCGAATTGATTCGGAAGGACCGAATTGATTCGAAAACAGGGGAATTTCTGGAGATGTTTTTTAGGGAGAATTTCATCCCACTTGGTTCGAGGTTATCGATTTGGATCCTCTATATGAGACATGTGGAGTATATTTTGGAGACTTTTAGAGGGTTTCCATTATACTAAATTATGAGAGTCACATAAATTAAAGATTGAGGAAATACCGATCAAATATTCAGGTTTATTCTAAGTGGGGAAGCCCACCTTGATTTGGAGATTTTATTTGGAGATAATAAATTCAATTCATATGAAAGAATGCGAATAATTTAGAAATACCAGATCTTAGGATCCAAACCCCAAATGGGATAATTTCAAAGGTTCATAAAATTAATTGAACCATATTATGGATGAACAATTATAAATGTAAATTGAGGTGTATTAGGATAAAGATTATCCTTAACTTCAAAGAATTGAGAGACAATTCATAATTAGAAGCGATATGAGAGCTTCAAGGAAGAATTAGTATAGCATATACTAAGTGGGGAAAATGTGTGAGTATTGACGATTGGTGTATCATGAGAGAGATATACTAAACAATGATATTAATCTATTTTGCCTAAGGGCGTATAATGAAAATAAATATGTTGTTGCAGGTATACCTTAAATAATGGTATATCTTTATTATGTGGGATGTATGTATACCTTATATGATGGTGTATATATATACATGTTAAGCATACCCTCCTCCTTGCTATTATTGGGAAGTTTCGTGCCTAGAGGGTGAGCATTCTGGCTAGAAAAGCAGGATGTGGATATTCCCCAGGTCATAGTCATCCATGGTGGTCAGCAAATGACATATATATATACATTTATTTATTTTGGGGGTGAGAGGTCATGGGTATGTGTTGCTCTCACTTGCCGGTTAGGAGCTATGACTGCTTCCCGGACGTTGTGTGCGTGAGTAGATCACGAGGTGGGTGTCGTTGAACCCTACCAGGTGGCCCCAATTTGTTACGTATATGGGAAACTGGAAGATGATAGCAAGTGAGCCTGCGTCCTTCGAGTTATAGCTCGGTTGGATGGTTATTATTGCTTGTGTTTGTACTTGGGTATCAAGGGCATAATGGACCTTAACGACCTACATTGCCAGGATTAGTGTATCGGGGGGTTCCTTGTTTGGATTTCGCCTCGGCGAGACGTCCCACGCACGAACTGCAGTGTAATGTTGGAACTTGGGGATAAGTTTAGTCCTTAATGCTCATAATTATCTATATATATATCACATATCCCGATGATCGACAGTGCCAGGAGTAGTGTAACGGGGGGGTTCCTTATTTGGATTTCGCCTCAGCGAGACGTCCCACGCATGAAACACCGTGTACTGTTGAGAATTGGGAATATTAATTAATTAAAATTGGATAATAATCATTTGGGTTACATGCATCTTGCATTGAGGGCATAATGAGCCCCAGGATCGATACGGTCAGGAGTAGTGTAATGGGGGGTTCCTTGTTTGGATTTCGCTTTGGCGAGACGTCCCACGCACGAAACGCAATGCCATGTTGAGAATAGGGAGGATTTTAGTCCTTAACTCTTGATGCTAATAACTCATGTAATAATTATATATATGGTTTCATGCCTTTTAAGGGCATCTCTAGAATATAAAATTCTAGTAAATGAGATTGTTGATGTATTGTGATGATGTGCACATGTTAGGATAATGTAACTTTATATGCTCAACAAATGAACATTATAAAGACAACTATAACTATTACATTAATTTAATGTACATAATTTATAGATTATAGGAATAAATGTAGACTGGGAGATAGGTTAGATGGCTTCACTTAAATACTTCAATTGGGTTTAAGTTAGAATCCTCTTACCTAAATTAGAATCGGACATCCATTTGGAGATCACGTGCATACGCTTAGTGCGCGCTTTAGATGAGAGGTGAGTTGAATTATTATGGAGAGTTCGATTCCAACTAAATCATGTAATAATTCATTTATAATTATTATGCATTTCAATACACTTTCTATAAAATGTTTTTCAAACTCAGGCTCTGACCCGTTTATATTTTCTCCTCCATGTATATATTGTACTACTTCAGGTGTTCCTCCGCAAGGACGCCTTTGATGTTATCCATCCAGGGTATTTGTGGAGTTGTGGCAGTAGCGGACTGTTACGGCACTTTTCTTTAGTCGATTCCTATCTTTGTATATCTAGATTAGGATTCAGTTGCATTGAGTTAGTATTCAAGTGTTGTAGATTAACACTTTTATATTTCATTTATCAGATTATTGTACTGCCTGTTACCCGACAGAAAATTCGGGTATTTCATTGTTGAGATTTTGTTCTTGGTATTGCACTCTTGTATATTAATAGAGTTTACACTTATCACTCATCATAGTTAGATGTTTATTGTTGGTTGAGTTGCATTATTGGATTTGTTGTTGTTGTTAAATAAAAGTTTTAAATTTTTGACAATTCGCTTTGAATGATTTCGGGTAGTTAGCCTTATATTATTGTTTTGTCTATTGATGTTAAGACTGTGCCATCTGGGATACCTGATTTACTGTAGTATAGGGCTGGCCACCCATTATTATTTAGACCGGGTTGTCACAGTACGTTAGGTATATGTGTGGCCTAGAGGATTAGGACTATGTTCTCCTCCATTATATGTGTATTTGATTTATGGTTCGAGGGAGATTTCTGAACCAGTAGTCCTTGATGTGGTACGTGAGGTACATGGAATCGATAGCAAAGTATGTCTGCATTAACGCTTCTCAGTCCAGGAATGTTGTAATTGTATATATAGAGAGTGATACATATATATATATATATATATATATATATATATATATATATATTCAGATTACGTGTGATTCTTCTACTCATGTGTGGTAGTAAAAGATATAGATAGTGTGTATCTAAAGTAACTTGAGTGAAAGAATCTTAATTAATGATTTAAACATAATATTTGGTAAATATTAATTAATGTTTTAAGGTAACATATCATATGGGAGGTAAAAGTGAGCTAAGCATATTAGTGGTTAGTAGATACTTTGGTACTCTAGTTAGGCTGGGTAGCATAACTAGGAGGAAACATTAGGTGTGCATTATAGTTCAGAGGTAAGGAACTCAAGCGAGTGCACGCAAAACTAGCATGTGTATAATAACTGCTCTTCTTGCATTTTAAATACTTGATAAATATTTTTCAAAGGTTTTGGGATGTGACCCGAATTCTCTTTTTAAATCTACTATGAATATTTTGCATACAGTTCAAAATCAAAAAGATTTTTATTATGAGAAATTTGTTGCTTTGGACCATAACTTTAATGCTTTAAAATTGTCAAAAAATGAGAATGATGAAAGAGTCCTATTTTTAGAAAAGAATTGGAGGACTTTAAAAATTCTAGGGTTTGTATTTGTGCCAAAGAGGATAAAAATATTTTAATCGATGATCTTTTGCCAGATGAGAAGGCTCTTAGGGAAAAGTTTATTTCATTGAGGGGGAGAGAGTTACCCTTTTAGGAATCGTTGAAAATTTCAAAAAGGCGTCCCTAAAATTGGAAGAGTCTAATTCTTTGCTTGAGTAAAAAAATTTCTAGTTGAAAAATAATTTGAAAGACTCGAGTAGTTTATGTAGTGCTGGTAATGGCTTGTATTATTCTCATATTTCTAGTGTTAAAGCCAAAACCATTGTTTGTTTTAGAGGGTCAACCAAGTTTAAGGATGTTAGAAAATCTCACGCCATATGAACCATTCCCCTTGTCGACACATATTCACACTGTGGTAGGAAAGGTCACCTTAGGCGTTTTTGTTTTGATCTTCGAAAAGGTCCTAAAAAGTTGAAGTCTAGTGTTCCCGTGGTTCCCAAAATCCCTATCTGATGTTTCACATATATTTGGGCTAGGAAATTACTTTTAGAGTGGATATATGGTAAACTAGTTGATTCTCACATGCTTGCACATGATTCGTCTCTTATTATATCATATAGTTGATTTCTTGCATGTTTTGTTTGTCATACGATAGTTATTCTTCATGATATTTGTTTTCTAGTGTTATGACATGTGTACCTTTTCTATTATATTTTTATTTTATTGAGTCATATTTGAAAAATATAAAAATATTTTTGGTTTTATATATATATTTTTTTAAATAGAATAGATTTTGTTTCTTGAAAAATATTTGGAAAAATCCAAAAATATTTTCAGTTCTTTGTGTATTTTATTTTACTCATTGGTGGGGCATATTGGTTTGTTTGAATAGAATTCACTACACAATTTCCATGTGGATAGGACAGTTGGTTATGTCTTTAGATACTTGAATTGATCTTAGCCATGTTTATGAAGTTTCTTCGACATTGACTTGCTTTATGGATTCAACTTTGGGTATGCCTCCACACACATATGCACGAGCGTATTGAATTTTAACTTCATGATGTAAATTTGATCTTGGTGAGATGTTCTCTAATCAATCTTTTCATCTACATATTTGTTTGATTATGGAGAATTTATGTAGGTAAGAACCGTTGCTCGTGAGGATTTGTTTTGAATTGAAAATATGATGAGTAAAAATGGTAAAGGGCTATGAAAGGAACACTTATCTTTTATGATTAAGCCAACATTTAAATCGGACCTAAAAAAGTGTGGCATAGTCAAAATAGCCAATGTCCAGAGGTGTTTAAAAGAACCCGAAAAAACAAAGGCAACAAAAATAAAAATATGCCAAAAGGGGCAAAATTTGTTTAGTGTGATATATTCAATCAAAAGAAAAGAAAACAAATATTTTGAGGGAGTTCCGATGGGAACATCAACGGGTTTGCACAATGATAATGTATCCTAGTTAAGATTATTTTGTCATGACGCTATTGATTTGTAGAACCATTAAAATTCTAGGCTTGTGTGCATTGTACTTGTATTGTTCTTTAAGTTAAACTTTATTTGTCACTAAAGGATAAAACTAAGTTTGATAAAGTTTTATGGTCAATTATAACTTCTTGAAATAATTTGAGAGTTTGGGTTGTAATTCTTTTATTTCTAGTTCACACCCACTCATTCTATTCCACATGTTTGTAACACCCCTGTGTTCGAAGACATTGGAATTTAATCTTTGTGGTGAAATAAGTGTTGTTAAATTGGGTGACTATTCATATCATAGGTGTGATGGATTAGTAAGTTTCAAGTGAGGGATTGAATAATAAAATGATTTGGGAAGGTATGCGAGAGTGTTTGGTTAGTATATGAGAGTTATCTACATATAGCTAGATTCATTACTTTTTACATGCGGATATGAGATGGTAAGTATATATATATATATATATATATATATATATGGCATGAATGTATATACCTTGTGTGATGGTTTGTATATATGATGTGCATGTGTATATGTTTCTGGTGTATATGATATATATTATGTAGTGCATACCCCATTAGTTCTAGCATGGGAAGCTGCGCGATATGGGTGAATGCCCCTGGCTTGAGGAGCAGGGAAAGTGTAGTCCCCAGGTCATAACATCCAGTATTTTACCATGCGCGAGGTCGGGGTAAAATATCTTGGGTACGATTCGTCATATCTTTAGGTGAAAAACTATTGCCGCTTCCTGTACGCTTGTGATTTGGTTTATACCAAGTCAGTGTGAGAGTCCGACCACTGGTAACCCAGGATAATATGTGAGAAATTCCCTAGAAGATGATAGCATTATAGAGACTGTTAGTATACGTATATTATGTGTGTTATGTATGTGTACTTGTTAGAGAATGATAAATTATGTATTATACGTGCGAATAATATTATACAAGCTTTATAGATAGTGTGTGATATCTTAATATTATAACTAGAGCAAGTTATAAAGATGTGAATTATGTTTTGTCTTTTGTAGCACGAGAGTGGATGAACATACTCTTATGTCAATAAACGAGAAGTAACGGGTACGTACTATGGACTGAGGGCCTAACAGATTCTCATGACCGATAGTGTTAGGTGGTAATGTATCGGAGGCTTCCTTATTTGGATTTCACTTTTCGAGACGTCCCACGCACGAAACTTAGCACAATGTTGGGCGTGGGGAGATGTTCAGTCCGGTCCTTAGTACTTCGGTTTATGTGAAATAGTGGGAGAATGTTAGTAGCATTAATGATGATGTGTGATATCTTTTGATAACAACTTGTGAAAGTTAATAATTAGAAACTGATAAACTTAAAATTTAGATATATTAATGTACAAGTTTGGGCGTAAACTTAGGAGACGATAGAAGAAGAAGATAAAGGTTATGTTTTAGATCTAGTGGGTTACGCAAATGTGGTTATGCATAGATTTAAGACGAATTTTCCTTAGGATGTATCAGGTAGCTTATTTAAGGTTCATATGCTTACGTTTAGGTGTGTGCTATAGTTGAGGAGTGATGCTAAGTTCCAAGAGAGTGCGACACCACTTTAATTATGAAATTTGTGCATTCATAATTATTGTGCATTTTAATTCACTTGCTAAAATTATTTTCAAACCTCGGGCTCTGACCCATTTATATATTTTCTCTTGCTATACATATATTTTAATATATTATATCTATGTCCCACCGCAAGGACACCAATGATGCCCATTCTGTCCAGAGTCCTTGGAGTTGTAGTAGATGCAGAATTTTGTAGGATTTTTATTGTAGCCGCTTCCTATTTTTTTTGTAAATCTACTTAAGGGCCCATTTTTGTATATCGGGTGTGTAAACCCAAGGGTTGTATATATATGTATCTCTTTTATGGTTTTATCACTGGATGTTGTATTGTTTGTGGCCCGACAGCATATTCGGGTATATCCTTTGTTGTTCATGTGTATATATTAACATGTTTTGTAGTTATTATAAATGTTGGTTTTTCGTTTCTTATATGTTTATAGAATTTTAGCTTCCATTTATTTTATTATTCGGTAGTTAGTTATATTTTTATTAGATTCTCTAATTGATGTTGAGAATGATCCACTTGACATCCATGTTTTATCTTAGTATAGGGTTGGCCACCCGTTATTATTTTAAGCGTGGTGTCACAACATTTGGTCACATCGATACTATGCTACTGTGTATGACTTATGTATTTTATGTCATGGTTTTTGGTCGTTTATACCAATATATGTGTGCCGAATTTTCATAGATATATTTTGCATATATTATATATGGTATTTCATGTTTTATTTGTGAAATTTGTTTTTGTTTGAAAAAATATAAAATTTTCAAAAATAGTTGGTGTTTGTCTGCCTTTGAGATCATCATTACTATGGGTACCCTTTCGTTAATTAGGCCCATAAGAGTAGCCGACCGAGCCCAAATGAGAATAAAAGATACCCGGACCAAATTATGAGTTCTATATGACGGTTAGAATAAAAATATATGGCCAAGTCCATCCCTAAAATATCGGATGAGATATTCGGGGGATACTGGGCTAACGTGTTGGTTACCAACACTCACTTTTTCTGAACGGAATATATATTATACTCCTCGGCCAAGTCAAAGGGCATGTGAAAAACTAAGTCGAGATTTACTTAATAAGAACAGTAGACCTCTCCACGAACGTATGAAATAGGCCTAACCATGTATATTCTTGCGATGTGTGATTGTGATTACTGCTATTTCTTTCATATTGGTGATTGTTTTCCTTCATAAATTGTTTGTGTTGAGATTTTTCTCACCACAATTTGCGCCGTTTTTGGGAAACGATTATTTTTCCTGTGAAATCCTTCACCACCAAGAACCTACGATGTCCCATCACAACAGTAATGATTCTTAAGAAGGAGATATTCAGCAGCAGTTGAATCACTCAAGGGTAAGGTCTGAAATGCGCGAGTCAAACCCAAGACTTCGTCATAAGAGGCAAGTCTCTGAAGAAAGTTGAGGGCCACCCAGGTCTACATAAATCTCTAGGTTAATTGATGCCTAAGAGGCCAGAATCCAAGAGCAGGAGGAGGTCACTGGACAATGGGAGAACTAGAATGCTCACCTCAAAAGGCGACTGGAAAAACTGGAGAGAGAACTCCATCGAAATACAAGGCGATGCCACAGCAGGACTCCTTTCCCTCAGGTGAGAAAATCTCACAACCGAGGAAGAAGCCCAAGACGTGGCTCAAAGATAACAGAGAGACCCAGGTCACCTGATAACCGTTCTGAATAATTGCAACCAGCTCGCCAGTACAAGAGTCATGATTGTCATGATGGTGATAGGCGAAGTATGGTTCGGAGAGAGATGGACTAGCACCCAGCTCACCGTGGTGCCAGATCAACAAGGGAGATAGAAAGACAAGCTCTCAAAACTCAGATGAATTGCCCTTTTTCAATGGTAATAAAAGAAGAATAATCTTTGAAGAAGTTCGCGATTCCCAGGTTCAAGATTTAAAATGGAAAGACTGACCCCATTGATCATATTAGGCAAGCCATGACTCAGTAGAGTCGTAACGTTGCACTCATGTGCCGAATATTTCCCTTGAACTTGCACGATGTGGACCAATGTGGTTTGAGAATATACCTCATCGATCCATCTAGAGTTTTAAATCTTTGGTCGAGCTACTTACACCTCACTTCATTACAAGTAGTACCCATCCGAAGAGGATGGATGCTTTGCTTACTATGAATAAAAATCCAGAGGAAAACCTCAGAGAGTAAGCGAAGAGGTATTGGTAAATGTTCAACGAAGTCGAGGATTGCTCGAAGAATGTCTCCATAGAATTCTTCAAAATAGGATTGCTTGCTCTTGCCTTCTGCAACAGTCCTTAACTAAGAAAGAGGCCATAACCATCGAAGGCTTGATGGACCGTATTGAGAAATACACTAAAGTCAAGGATGTGACCCATCTTAATACAGGGGAAAATGGTCGTGTGAACGCTAACAAAGGGGCCAAGAAGACTGAACCGACGAAGAATGGGGGCAATAATGTCTCCAAGAATGTAAACAAGAACGACGTCTCAATGGCATTTCAGGCTGCAAACACAGTCTTCAAGGATCCAATATATAAGATTCTTACAGAGATCAAGGATGAGCCATTTATCAAATGGTCGAGGAAGATTGTAAGAGATCCTTACAAGTGGAATAACTCACTAAGGTGAGAATTCCATAAGGAGGGTAGGCATTAAACTAAACACTATAAATCCTTGAAGACTCACCTCAAGGAGTTGGCCCAAGTCGAGCATCTTAATGATTTTGTAGAGAAGAAGACAGATAAAGCAGCAGCAAATGGTGAGCAGAGGCCCCATAATGTCCCTAAGGAGGATATTGGCCATGGATTTGCGATTATACATGGGGCGTCAGACCTCAAACAGATTCAAAGAAATGCAGCTCAAATGGAAGTTAAGAAGCTTACTGCAGTCATCCACACATTTCAGACCAAGTCTCAGGAAGGAAAGCGTCGACGGTCAGCGAATGTCGATTACAATAAGCATATTGTTTCAGAGATGAAGATTTGGTGGGAGTGAGAACCCCTCATCATGACGCACTAGTCATTACACTCATGATATCCAATTGGGATGTCGACAGGTTGCTCGAAGACCAAGGTAGCTCATCCGAAGTAATGTACCTCAAATTATTTAGTAAGTTGAAACATAACTGATCTCTAGGAAGCCACTGTTCTGTTGGTTGACTTTGTTAGGAAGATCACAATCCATCTGGGAAAGATGTGCTGCCAGTCAGGGAAAGAAACATCCTAAAATTGATTGAGTTTCTTATTGGTGATATTGAATAGCCATACCAATCCATCCTCTGCGAGGGATGGATCCATGCAATGAAGGCCGTTCCATCGACCTATCACCAAAAATTGAAGTGTGTAACTGATGGAGTAGCAGTTGAGATCCATGGAGACTAGGCTATGACAAGGATGTGTTTCATCGTGATGATACGCCCCAAATAGGAGAAGAAAGTGGTAGAATCAAAAGGCAAGGAAGAAGCCCAAGAGGGGTTATTTCCCTCCAAATAGAAGTTAAGGTATGGTCGAATAGGAATGGAGGAGACCAGCTCCTCCCCTATGAAAGGGTTTTTGAAGACCTGGAAGAGGTCGCAACTGGGAGTAGCCCGATTGAAAAGAAGTTTTTCATTGGCACCTCCTTGACCGATTGCGAGAAGAAAGAACTACTTACCTTTCCCCAGAGTAACTTGAATGTTTTTGCATGGGAGCCCTACGAGCTTCCTAGGATTAATCCTAGTATTGCTTGTTATCGATTACATGTAGACCCAGCCTTAAGGCTAGTTACACAGAAGGCTCATCGAACATCCCCGGAGAAGGCTAAGGCGGTGGAGAAGGAGGTCGAGAAGCTACTGGATGCAGGGTACATACGAGAAGTTCAGTTCCCTAAATGGTTATCCAACCCAGTAGAAGTTCCTATGAGCAATGGAAAGTGGAGAGTTTGTATCGACTTCACCAACTGATAGGTAGGGTTTAACCGTGATGTGAGAGTCACCTACGCGCTGTCAATTTTATGTTTGGCAGATGTGTTCTATACAAAAACCTAAACTTATGACTACACTCAACAGGTGAGTATAGCGGAGAAGTTCGGGCATCGAAAAAATCCACAGAGACGAGTTGCTATAATTTATATGGTTTAATATTCCTAAAATAAAAGTGTAAAAGATAAATATGAACAAAAAGGAAAAGATGCAAAAATGGAAATGATTAATCTAGACGAGTGCATTGAAACTAGATTAACAAAGTGGTAAAAACTATAGATTACGTAGAATATCCCTCACCCGAGTTGATTAGTATAAAATGGTTACATGGGTTGACGAGTTATTACGAAGGCCTCTCGTTTCGACAGTTAATTAAATCAAAAGTTGTTACACCCCAAAATTCGCATAAATGTCTAATACGATTTTAGCGTCAACAAATACCCCAAAAACTACACACGTAAGGTCGTAAGTATGGAGCATACATGATATGCCTCGTCAAATATCCTAGGCATAATAACTAGGACAACACACTCGAAATAGTCCTATAAACTCCATCACCACAGCAAAGCAACACGTCAACCCGAGAGAGTTCTATCCGACACAACCTAGACTAATTTAGCTAGAAATCATATTAAAAATGCGGTAAATAAACGTAATAAATCTACACTAGAAATCGACAAATCAAAGCATGTAAACCTAATTACAAAAGAAAGTAAATTGACTACAAAGCAAGAATTAAAGAAATACAAACTATATTGATGGAGAGGATGATGAATAGCGCACACTTACAGACGCAAATGGGTGTCAAACCAAGAGAGGAAGAAGAATGAGCTCTCCACCTCCGAACCATAACCTAAACTATCTTCTAAAACTAAGTATATCTGTCTATTACAACAAAAATCCTTTATATAGCAAGTTGGAATAAAAATAGAAAAGAAAAGGAAAAAGAAAAGAAAATGAACGATTTGCCAAATATCTGGAAGGATCGATCGATCGACCAAGACCATCGATCGAGCAGGTCACCACCTTCTGTCTCCCGTCGTAGGCCTAAATTCAAACCGTGGTCAATCGGAGGCCAAGGCCAGTCGGCCGTCCACCACTCTGTTTCTGGCAGCTATTGGTCCATGAAGAGGGGAAAGGGTTACAAACGGAAATGGCCATATCTTCTTCATCTGAACTCCAAACGACATACCGTTTGTGGCCACCCAATGCTAACTCAATGAACTACGCATTCATGGAATTTTAATGAGCTGGAGAAGAAATGTGAATTGACTAAAATGCCCTTGAAGTAGTGTTCAGCGACGAAACTACTCTAAAATGCAACGATTCATCACTTTTAGCATTCCAATACCTACAAAAGCACAATTCACCCCTGCAAAGCATGTATGTATCCAAATCCAAGGTTGTTTGGTTAATGAGCATAAATATAGGAATTTAAGACCATAAAGGTGCTAGAATGCATAAAGATAAAGGGCGGAAATATGCAATATTCGATAGGAAATCACCAACCTTAATAGAGCCTGTCCCAAAGACAGTTTCCCCCTTCCAAAGATTGATCAACTAGTCGATTCTATAAATGGACATGAGAGGATGAACTTCTTAGATGCGTATTGTGGATACCAAAAAATCCCCCTTCATGTTCCAAATCAAGATAAAACCTCCTTTATAACCACTATTAATTTATATTGCTATAAAGTTATGCTTTTCGGCCTTAAGAATGCAGGAGCGACTTGTCAGCGGCTAGTCACAAAGATGTTCAAAGACCATATGAGGGATACCATGAAAGTTTACATTGATGGCATGCTCGTTAAGAGAAAACTCAAGGATGACCACCTTTCTGACCTGACAAGGACCTTCAAAATCCTTAGGAAGTACCGAATGAAACATAACGCAAGTAAGTGTTCTTTCGGCGCCCAATCAGGAAAATTCCTTGGATACTGTGTCAGTAAGAGAGGAATAGAAGAAAACCCCGATCAGATCGACGCTATCAATAAAGTTCATCCCCCTTAAATAGTAAGAGACGTACTGAAGCTCATAGAAAGTCTCATCGCGCTCAATCGGTTCATTTCTAAGTCTTCAAAACGAACAATTCTTTCAATGGGATAAATAATGCTCGAGAGCTTTAGAATAACTCAAGGTTTACCTTTATAGGACGCCTTTCCTTGTAAACCCTAAGGTAAATGATCCATTGTACCTCTACCTAGTAGTGTCAGACCATGCTATAATCTCTACCTTGGTATGTGGGAGAGAAGGAAGCTAGCATCCAGTCTACTGCACAAGTAAAACTCTTTTAGAAGACGAGCAGAGTTACCTGCTATTGGAGAATCTTGACTGTGCACTAGTGATAGCCTCAAGGAAACTGAAGCATTATTTTGAGGCTCACTCCATCGTCGTAGTTACTTGACATCCCCTCAAGGCTGTTTTGAGGAAAGAAAATTTTCTTTGTTCGACTATCAAAGTGGTTAGCTGAGGTTTGACATTCACTTTCAACCAAGAACATCCATCGAGGGGCAAGTCCTGGCCGATTTCATAGGGAAACAACCTTGCGATCATCCCGAGACTACTCGTTCAAGGGAAGTCATAAATGTTTGGGCATTATACGTTAATGGAGCCTCCAACTCAAGGGGAAGGAGTAGGTATTATGCTAGTAACTCCTGAGAATATAGTACTCAAGCAGGGAATCAAACTTCGATTTGAAGCCTCCAACAATGAGCCAGAATACGAGGCACTAATCACCGAACTACGTAAAGCACAACTGCTAGGGGATAGGCACCTTCAGGTCTTTGATGATTCATAACTAGTTTCCAACTAAATAAACGGTGACTTTAATGCAAAAGATGAAAGGATGGCAGCTATCTCGCCATTGTAAAGGGATTAATGGCCAACTTCGATCAAGTAGATGTTCAGCAGTTCCCTAGGGAACGGAACAACCATGCAGATACCCTAGCATCTCTAAGATCATCAATAGACTCCAACTTGATAAGGATAATCCAAATAGATTTCCTCACATAACCTAACATTCATCAGGATACTGAATTATGGGACCCGAGGAAATTCTACATATTAAAAAAGCTCCTAGATGGGTGGATCTCATTATAGATTACTAATGCAATGATAAATTACCATGTGATAGGAAGACAACTCATCAAATAAGAGTCAAAGTCGCTATTTTTCACTTATCTCATAAGGGTAAGTTGTTTAAGAGATACTTCAATGGGCCCTACCTCCAATGTGTTCATCCATAGGATGTCGAGCAAGTTCTGCACGAGCTTCAAGAAGAAACTAATGGAAGTCATGCAGGAGGAAGGTCGGTAGACTTTAGACAAATAAAGTAAGGATACTAGTGTCCCTACATGCAGAAGGACATTGGAGACTACGTTTAGAAGTGAAAAAATGACAAAAACACTCACCTGTGGTAGAACAAGCTTCCAGTGACCTAAAGTCATTAACCAGACCGTGGCCCTTCACCCAGTGGAGTTATACCTACTGTAGCAGGCAACCCAAAGTATCTACTGGTCTCCACAAACTACTTCACTAAGTGGATAGAGGCAGAACCACTAACGAACATCAGGGAGACACATGATAAGGTTTATATGGAGAAACATCATTACCCTTTTAGGCATACCCAGGATAATCACTACTGACAACTGGACATAGTTCGAGAGTGTCCCCTTCCAAAGTTTTTGCAAGAATTATGGAATCAGGCATTACTTCAGCTCTTTAGCGTATCCACAGAACAGTGATCGATGGACTAAAGAAACGCCTCGAATGGGCCGAAGGAGCTTGGGCGAACGAATTGCCCCACATCCTCTGGACCTATCGCACCACCCCAAGGCAATCAACTGGGGAAATACCATTTGCACTTACATATGGAATAAAAGCAGTTATTCCACTGGAAATTGGTCTCCCTACCATGAAGTCTACGTTAATCGACCAAGGCCACGATGATGAAGCGTTGCTCGCTGAACTTGACTTAGCCGATGAGTGATAATAATTGGCTTTAGTTAAGTTGGCATCTTACCAGCAACAACCAGCCAGATACTACAATTAGAAAGTCAATCCAAGGAAATTTCAGGTCAGAGACTACGTCCTAATGAAAGTTCTTGGTAGTGATGTGAGACCATCAAATGGCAAGTTAGGACCTAACTGGGAAGGACCATTCAAGGTGATAAGGGATGACCTACAAGGTTCCTACCACTTGGAAACATTGGAGGGTAGGGAGATACCAAGATCTTGGAATGAGGACAACCTAAAGAAATTCTACTTCTGGATTTCTTTATGCACCATTAGTTTAGGCAAATTTTCATTTACAAATTAATGTTGTTCTATGTTCCTGACTTTCATCAACAAAACTTGATTAGGCTTGGAATTCTAGATATGTTGGTTATCTCAAGTATATTTTATTATATCCACCCTTTCCAAGTTACATGATTCACTCTTTTAACAAATATTATAAAGAGCATAGATTATAGTAAGTTGGTTAACTTGATCCAGTCGAAAGATCTCTTGAGCTAGCCTCTTGTAATTGTACCACAGTTGTTGGGTTTATACCAGATCAACTTATCTAAAGCATAGCTAGCAGGGTTGGCATATAATAACCCTCCTCAGTCCTTTGTTCGTAACATAACTAGCCTCATATGTTGCTCCGACAACAAACGAAGACCTACAGGGGGGCCTTAGATAATATGGCTAACCCAGGTTGGTCGCTAACATAGCTTGGCTCCAAAACCCTGCTCGGACAGATTGCCCACTGAACAAGTATATCCTCACCACCGCCCTACTTAGGCATAAGGTAGTGTGACGACACGACCTAAAAGGTAAAGTGAGGTTGAATGGTATGGCTATGGCAGATTTGACTGGGGGAATACTCATTTGAAAATAAACTCTAAGTCATATTTAGTCGGCTAAGAAGACCAAATAATTTGTTTAGTCTGCAACTACAAAAAAACATAAAAAAAATTTGCTAAAGATTATACCATTACACATACAATAGTGATAAAATAAAAAATAAATTAGATCCTAAGAGGGACCAGGTCACTGAGCAAGGTAATCAGCCACTCGCGCCCTACGGCCATTGTCTGGATAAGGGGAAAACTCCTCCTCAACCTCCTCTGGGCTTGACTCTAGCAGATGCCTTGGGATTACATCTATTGGGATCCAACGGTCATCCTTTCTAAATGGATTTGGCTCAAGAGAACAAGGGAAAGGTATAACCAAAGCAGATTTTGACTAAACCTAAATTAGTGCCATAAAGTTGGTTTATTCTATGGACTCCATTTACAATCTTTCAAACATTTGGAGAACACTGGGCTAGGACTATATCAAAATACTGAAATAAGTGTAAGATTTGGGAGAAAAGTTAAACTCCCTTGATACGACAAAAGAATGTGAATCCAGTGTCCATCCTCAATGTCACAAACATTATGGGGAACAGGGGAACACTCAATATCCACCCAACCAGGAATATTATATCATTTCCTAAATTCTACCAGAGATTTGTTATATATCCTAGCCATGAGTAAACCCTACCTATAGTAGAAAGAAAAGCGATGAAAGGAAATATAGAAAAAGAAGGGACTGAGAACTTACGAAGCATGTATCATGCCAGGAATGATGTGAGACCACAGGTCAATGAAGATGAATAGCAGGAAACAACTTCCAAATGGCGAAGAATGAGCTTGAAGGCAAAAATAATCTTAAGAGTGAAAGATAATTTGGAAGCAAGAGGAAACACAGAGTAAAAGTGGCAAAGTGGATTGTTTGAATGCCTTGGTTTAAACCCCTCAATGATAGCACACAACAATCAAAGAATATTTTTTGCTCAAAACTATTGCAGAATGATGATTCACTCCCATCTCAATCTTAAAAATCAAAACAGTGCCATCAGAAACAGGCCAGAAGCGCCAATTAAAATTTTTGAGTCCAATTGCGGCCCTAAAATTTTAGGGGCAATTGCGAGTACCCTTTCATCGACTAGGCCCATAAGAGTAGCTGGCCAAGCCAAAATGAGAATAAAAGGTTCCCGACCCAAATTATAAGTTCTAGATGACGGTAAGAATAAAAATATATGGCCAAGTCCATCCCTAAAATCTCGGATGAGATATTTAGAAGATACTGGGCTAACGTGTTGGTTACCATCACTCTCTTTTTCTGAATGAAATATATATTGTACCCCTGGTCCAGGGTAAAGGGCATGTAAAAAACTAACTTCAGAGTTACTTAATAAGAAGAGTATACCTCTCCGAGGACGTAGGCAATTGGTCGAACCACGTATATTCTTGTGTTGTGTGATTGTGATTGTGATTACTTCTATTTTTTTCATATTGGTGATTGTTTTCCTTCATAAATTGTTTGTGTTAAGATTTTTGTTACAACAATTACATGTGCTTGATTTACATTTTTTGTGATGATATCTTTTCTTCGACGTGATGCTCCGTATTTCATGTTTATTGTTACTACTTCTTTTTATATTTGTCTATTTTGATAAAACAAGGAGGGAGAGCAAATTAACGTGGTGTTATTTTATGAGATTGAATTATGGGGGAGAATTAATTTATATTTACATTGTTTCAAACTCGATGCGTCAAGAAGGTATATGTTTGTTATCTATGTGTGTAGGTAACTATTTGCAGATTTAAAGACACACGGATGAAGACAATGTTTAAAAAAGGGAAGAAGATGAAGTTTGAAGACAAAGAGACTTATGCCATTCCGTTGTAGGGTTGGGAAGGATGCTAGTACTTTTTGTAATTTCTAATAGGAGATTTTAATTTTAATTTGGTTTTCGGCCAATTTGTTTGTTTTGTACCGAAATAGCCAAATGGAGAGATTTGTAAGAAAATTGTTTATGTCATTATTCATAAAATATCATTAGGCTAGTTTGGCGTATCCCATTACAAACCATTATGCACCGAGAAGACAAACTGAACTCAAGCATCTCCAAGTTTGAAGACTTACGGACATCCTAAAAGGTATAGAATGATTTAGAGCTTGAATTAATTCCTGGAAATATGTTTGGGATGTTTAATATTTATCAAAAAAATGAACAAGGCATTTTGTTTTTGAAAATATGATTTCTGAGTTTACTGTAGGAGGAGTTTTTAAAGTTTTGTTTTTCAATTCAGTCGTTCTAACCACATTAAGATGTCGTTCTAACCACATGGACATGTTGTCCTAACCACATCTTGATGTCGTTCTAACCACATCTTGTAGCCGTTCTAACCACATGAACATGTCGTTATAACCACATCTTGATGTCGTTTGAACAACTTTGCATGTCATTCGAGCGACCCCATCGACTTAAGTTTTTTTTATAGATAACGTGTTAATGGTTTTCCCCTTTTTTTTCCTAAAATCTGTGAATTTGCCATTTTATGTGATGGCATGACTTGGTTACCTAAATTTTTTTACGGATTAACTAAAATTGGGTTTAATTGATTTAGTTTAAAATTGAAAATATATTAAATAAGATTTTAATTGGAATTTTTGAATCACGGCACAATCGATATCACATAACTACGACTTTCACAAATAAGACAACATACAGGAACACAAATTTACCATAAGTTAACTAGAATTGCAAAAGTCAAAGGGCACATAATTTACCCTTTCGGATCTTCACACCAATTTCTAGAAGATTGAATTTTATTTTAATTTTTTAACTCCGGAATCTCAATATTGGGGGCTTTTGTCATAAACTGCACAATTTGGATCTCTTCTTCAATTGTATTTTAGCGTTTATCTTCGGATTTTTTTGCAGAGGGTTTCAGTTTATGAGTGCATATTATCTTCCAAATAGAGTGTCATGGAAGTTTATCTTATATTCATACTTTATCGGTATTAAACTTATATTTTTTTTTTGGGGGGGGGGGGGGGGGGGGGGGGGGGACGTGATTCATGTACAATATTAGATGTTCACAAGACTTATACATCATAATGACTCGAATAATTCCCGGAAAACAAGCTTAATCCTCTAATCTAACAAATTTTCAATTAAGATACCCATTTTACACTTGGGTTTACCCTTTAAATTAATAATTTCCCCTAATATCTCAATACCCAAAATATCAATCTCCGTCAATTAAATTCGTATGAATATATCTCTATTCAATTAGTACATGAAAACTATAAGTGGAAAAATCCTAGCCCAAGTCCTAAGAACCAAAATTCCCAACTAAAAACCCACAAACTCAAACTATACCATATCTGATACCACCGGTTGATCGGTGTCCTAAGATAACAAAACACAATTAAAAGATAATTCACGTGTTCATCCTTTTAAAAACACATTTTGAAAATTGTGAAAGTGTATGTAGCCAAAATATGTAATCACAAAACTATGAAAGGATACGACTTCGAAATAAGTGGCAATAGAAGTCTTGTGTTGTAGAGCATCTTGCATGATCTTTAATGTCCAAAATTTCATGTAATCTAAATAAACACACCTCACTCTAAGATTCATTATTATGTATCTCGAATAACTCAATGAATCAATACTATGTCACGAAATTTATTCAACTTTTAAATAATATAAATGTTTACATTTTCAGTATAGAACTTTGTTTTTCTCACAATTTAGAGGGAAGAAGGGAATTCGAAAATACAAACACAAAGTAAAATATCTCAACCTTGAAAATACTCTTTATGATGTTTTAAAGTAATAAGGAATTTCGATTTTTGAAAAGAGGAGGAAAATGATCTATTTATAGGATTATAGAAAAATTCTTATCCGTTATGCGCACGATTGACTTTTCTTTTGCGCACGATTTTAAATATTATGCAAGAATTCCCATACCCGTCCACCTAGGTCAAATCCTGACCATGCAAACGATGTCATGCATACGATTCCAAATGGGACCATTAACGGTATACACAGCATATCAATATCAAAATCACTTCTCAGACTTTTAAAAATCCATTTATGAAAAACGTGCAAATGTGTGAATAGATAATAACATTCAATCATAAAACTAACAAAATTAATATATCTTCAAATCGATAATGAAAATATTGTGATGTAGAGTTGATTTGGTAGATCTTCAAATCCCTAAAAGTCTATATAGTCTAAATGCACGAGCCTCACTCTACTCAGACATCTCACATATATTCAAGCCTAAGTAGCTTGAATAACGCAAGGATTTGATATGTAATTTAGCCAATGCTTATATAATTACAAATATTTACATTTTCAATAGGCTTGCCTACCATTAGATACCCCTTGGAGATTCATGTACCCCCTCGTTTGCAGTGTCCTTACGGGCAGGCAGAGGCCAGACCCTGCCCGCAAGCACCTCCTCTCAAATTTTGTTACAAAAACCCTATAAAAATTCTAAAAAAATCATAAAAAGTTCCAAAAATCAGATATATTCAAAATCCGACAAAAATACACATATATGATAAAAGTCATCAAAATTAAAGATTACACAAATATTCAACAATCATCAAATATGTTAAAAAATATCTCCAAATAATTCAAAACCTTTCAAAATATTCTTATATCATCACACATATCTTACGAAGCCCCTTCATACTTTTTAAGCCCTCGGAGGAGACCGCGACCCTTAAGATTAAGTCACGATGGCCATATTGGTCGCATATATTTTGGTCGTCAGAATAATTAATGAAATAAGCATGACTTAATTAATGTTTACAGGAGATACGCAAAAGGAGACATTTACTCACTTTGTTAAAAACCCTCTCCCTCAATAAAAGATGCTTAATAAGGAAAATGGACATGTATGTTTATATTGAGCATATAATTAATAGCTAAGCCCTCCCTCTTAGGGAAATATAATTATGTACAAGGGTTCCCCAAGTTTTCTTTTAAATTGCATCACGGGAAAGGTCATTCAGATTTCTTCTTATTCCGAACTATTGTAGTTAATAGATGAACGAAAAATACATTTAGTTCGGGACAACTCAAACTAATGACGTAGTTCTAAACCAAAGGGACTTGCCCCAATGGTTACCACCAACCCTTGATTTGCAAGAGGTTGGGGGTTCAAGTCTCAGCCCCTCCCCCTCCCCCTCCCTTCCCCAAGACTTGAACCAAAAAAAAAAAAAAAAAATGACGTAGTTCTAGCAAAAACACAATAATGAGATACAAATTATCCTGGTGTTGAATAATGATACATAGTCCTTTGCCCGAATGGATTACCTATTTTTGAAGAAATCTAACTGAAGAAGAACTGGACGTTAGGATCGTGCGAGAGATCAAAGAGAGGATAAACATGGTGTGAAACATGACATGCACAACAAATGTGATCATGAACCTCGAGCACTAAATACAAATCATTCGTTAAAGTGTATCGACATTGGGTGACAATTTTAATTTTCGTATTCATGGTCGTTAATCTTAAATATAAAAATTATAGGCATCGAAATGTTAAATATCATCCTCGTTATATTCGATAAATTTAAGACACAAAAAGTGCATGATTTTGTCCTTACAGAGCCATCATGACGCCCTCATGTGTCGTGTTTTTCCTTCACTCTGGGCGAAATCGATTTTAGGGGACTCGTGGAGTAGTTCACATCTCGTTTAATCATCAATAGCAAAACAATTAAGGAAGTTGACTCCTTAATGGCCCTAAAATGAAGGACAGTCGAGTTTCTCAAGAAGTGTAATAATTTCATCATTTATTAATCCAAATAAATTGTCCTCAATAGGTCATATCCATCAATGTATTAAATATTAAATTTTTTGTACTTTAGTACATTACAAATTCTTAATTGTCAATTTAAAACAATTTTATTAGTTTATTAGACTTTAATATATTTTTCGTCGCTAAATGTCACTAAAAAAATACTTGTAGTGGCGAAATTTTCACAGTTAGTGACGAAAAATGTAGTAAAGTCTAATAAACTGATAAAGTTATATAGTAAAATTGAAAATAAAATATTTTTAATGTATCAAGGTAAAAGAAACTAAATATTACTACCTTTATCTTATAGGCCTTCTTTGAACATAAATATTTTTCATGGAACCCGTTGGAACAAAAAATATGAAATTCTTTTTAGGGGTAATAGTTACCGAGTCTCATTCACTTGGTCAATGAGGGAAGAGATTATTTAACTGAATTCATGGTGTCAAAGATCTTATTTTGCTAACTCAATAAATTAAAATGACAAATACACCATCAAAATATTTTTCAAAATTGTTATGTCACTTTTTTAGGAAAAAAACATCAAATCTTTAAAAATCCATAACTTCAAATCTACAAATCCAAAATTCACAAAATTTATATATTTGGAATCTACTCATCAAGATATATAAAACGACACCGATATTCGATTTTTAATGTAGATGCATTTATAATTGTAATGGTAGTGTAACATATACGAGCCTATTGAAATATCTTTAAAAAAAAAACAGGGGTTCTTATTGTTAATTAATAAAGTTAAAAGAATATTTCACCATCTTCGCACACAATATCCAAACAAGCCAAACATGCGAGTTCTTCCATTTGAAACCTACACAAAACATCCACGAAGGTGAGTGGCATTTAAACCTAATCTACATCGAAACATAGGGGAAGGTAATGAAGGTTTGAAGTTTAAAAGTGAAATATATAACAATTGTATTGATCGTTTCTCTCTTTTCCCAGTTCCATTTCAGAAGAAACTTCCATGTCACATTCTCTTTCACACATACATAAACATACACACCCATACACACCATTATGTTGGAAAATTGGAACTTAAATGGGTATTATAAAGCTGTCCAGATTTTTCTGGACAGATTTTTGAGCAACTTTGAGCTCAAATTTAGGTGGGACCCACACTACGAAAATTCTGGGACCATATACGAACGCGTTCACCTCCGCAAGGAGATTAACGTAGTATATTCATATGTCCAATTTCAATAAGTTATGAATGATAATTATGTCCCCAAAGTGACTCACAAAGCAATGAAAGTTAATGAATTGGGTGTGTTTTAACTCTTGTCCCACATTGGAAGAGTAGTGGAATTTTGATGAGTTAATAACACCCCAAGTATGGACTAAGGCTTGGATGCCTTGGGGGTATCCCAACTCTTTGAAGGGGAGATGACCTAAGCTATGCTCGGGTTGACTTTCGGTCAAAAGTCCACACGCGCGCGCGCGTCCGTTCGTCCGGCCGGCTCGGCTCGGCTCGGTTCGGTTCGGGCTCGGGCTCGGGCTCGGGCTTGTAAAAATTCTTAAATTTTTGGGCCGAATCTAATTAACTTTCTGGGCTTTAATTAATTAATTACGGAATTAATTAATCTTTAATTAACTGATAATCAGTTAATTCCAAGAGTCAGCAGTTAACCAAATTAACTGCTTTGACAGTTAATTTCGGTTTTGACTGTTCCCAACAGTCAAGACATTTACTATAAATAAAATGTTACCCCCTCAGTTTTAACTACTGAAAAATTCCGAAATTGCTACTGCATTATTTCCTCTGCCCAGAAAATTGTTTTCTTCATTTCTGCATTGCATGTTCTTGGTTTTGTTGAGTACAAACACAGAAATTGTGTTCGCTGGGAGGCAATTATTCATTAAACTCAAGCACGTTGGAGGAATAATTTTGTCTTAAGGAGACTGTTCAACAGGGCTCGGATTTCTTTCTAATTATTATTATTATTTCTGCAAATTCTAGTAAGTATTTCATTTCTATTATTCTGTTTCTATTCTGTCATTATTTTAATTGTTCATAATTCTGTACAATTGTTATTTATAAATAGTAGACATAACAATCTTAAGACAAAATTATTTAGTTCTACTGTTTTTTGTGTACAAATTTTTTTTTTTATTACAGAAATTTATTTGTTTGAAATAAAATCTGTTTTGACAGAAAAATGAATTAATTTACTGCTTTATTGTAGAAATTAGTAAAACAGTTTTAATATAGAAATTAGTTTCTATACTGTTTTTATATTCTGTTTTAGAAAATAAAATTTTATTTGTGTACTCTTGTTAAAATCTGTTTATCTAAATTTTTTTTTATCTTAAATTATAATTCTGTTTTGTACGGAATTCTTTTTATTATTAAAAATTAGTGTGACACAGATTTTATAATTTAATTCTGTTTTGTACGGAATTTTGTTTATATTTCACTTTTATTCTGAATTATTATTTGAATTCTTTTGGAATTCATTTATTGTGAATCATATTTGGAGGAAATTGTTGCACAGAATTTTGTATTCTGTTTTGATTAATTCATTATATATGAATTTTATCATTGATAAAAATTCTGTTTTTGTAACAGAAATGGAATCGCAAAGTACGAACAGTACTCCTACGAAACTGATTGTCACCAACACAAATGTGAATGCACCCGTATCTATGCCACACGGGGAGAAACCTGAAAAGTTCATTGGGGCTGACATCAAACGTTGGCAAGGACAAATGTACTTCTATCTCACTACCTGCCAACTGGGCAGGTTTGTATATGAAGATTGCCCCTCTATTCAAGAGGGAGACGATGCTGAAAAGGTTGCTGCTGTCGATGCTTGGAAGCACTCGGACTACCTATGCCGAAATTATATTTTGGCCTACTTGGACAAGACTTTATACCATGTCTATTGCACTATCAAAACTTCCAAGGAATTATGGAATTTCTTTGGAAAAGAAGTATAAAACTGAAGATGCTGGGATGAAGAAATTTATCGTTGGGCGTTTTCTGGACTTCAAAATGGTTGATTCTAAATCTGTGATCTCGCAAGTGCAAGAATTCCAAGTGATCCTCCACGACATTCATGCTGAAGGAATGTGAATCAGTGAAACTTTCCAAGTTGCTGCAATTGTTTAAAAGTTGCCACCTTCTTGGACTTTGTTCAAAAACTATCTCAAGCACAAGCGTAAGGAGATGAATGTGGAGGAGTTGGTGGTCCGGCTAAGAATCGAAGAAGACAACCGTGAATCTCAAAAGAAAAGTGGGAAGAATCCGATGGAAACAAAGGTCCATGTCATTGAAGGTCCTAAAAAGAACAAACGAAAATATGACGGGGAAGGCACTTCCAAACATAATAAGAAAAAGTTCAAAGGCAAATGCTACAATTGTGGTAAACCGGGACACCGCTCAAGTGAGTGTCGTAAGCCGAAGAAGCAAAATAAAAACAATCCTCAATCTAAAGTAACTGAGGGTGTGAATATCGTCAATGATTTGGAGGATATGAATCTTTCTGCCATTGTCTCTGAATGTAACTTGGTTGGAAATACCAAGGAATGGTGGGTGGACACTGGAGCCACACGACACATTTGTGCAAACAAATGGATGTTCTCCACCTATAAGCCTTTGGAAAATGAGGAGAACCTTTTTATGGGAAATTCTTCTACTTCTAAGGTGGTGGGACAAGGAAAGATTTCTTTGAAAATGACTTCTGGAAAGGAACTTACTCTCAACAATGTTCTTCACGTGCCTGATATCCGAAAGAATCTGATTTCGGGATCTCTCCTTACTAAGAATGGTTTCAAGCTTGTGTTTGTGTCGGATCGCTTTGTGTTGTCTAAAAATGACATGTATGTAGGAAAGGGCTACCTAAATGAGGGGCTCTTTAAACTGAATGTTCTTACTGTAACCCCTAAAACATCTGTTTCAATAAATGAAGTTGCTAGTTCTTCTTATTTGATTGAGTCATCTAATATTTGGCATGCTAGATTGGGACATGTTAATTTTGATACATTGCGTAGATTAATTAACTTGGAATTTTTGCCAAAATTCAATATTGATAAAAATCATAAATGTGAAATTTGTGTGGAATCTAAATTAGCTAAATTACCTTTCCATTCTATTGAAAGGATAACTGAACCTTTAGATTTAATTCACACCGATATTTGTGATTTAAAATTTGTTCAAACTAGAGGTGGGAAAAAGTATTTTATTACTTTTATTGACGATTGCACAAAATATTGCTATGTATATTTGTTACATAGTAAAGATGAGGCTATTAATGCATTTAAACAATATAAAAATGAAGTTGAGAATCAATTGAGCAAAACGATAAAGGCTATTAGAAGTGATAGAGGAGGTGAATATGAATATCCATTTGAGGAATTTTGTTCTGAAAATGGGATTATTCATCAAACAACCGCTCCTTATTCTCCTCAATCGAATGGTGTTGCTGAACGCAAAAACCGTACTTTGAAAGAAATGATGAACTCAATGTTATTAAGTTCAGGAGCTCCACAAAATTTGTGGGGGGAAGCCTTACTTTCTGCTAATTACATTCTCAATAAAGTACCTCACAAAAAGACTCATAAGACACCTTATGAATTATGGAAAGGTCGAAAACCTTCCTATAAATATTTACGAGTGTGGGGGTGCTTAGCCAAAGTGATGGTTCCTAAACCTAAAAAGGTAAGAATAGGGCCAAAAACCGTGGATTGTGTATTCATCGGTTATGCTACTAATAGCAGTACATATCGATTTCTAGTTTGTAAATCTGAGATTTCGGACATTCATGTAAATACGGTTATTGAATCGAGGGATGCTTCATTTTTTGAAAATGAATTCCCGTATAGCATGACCCGAGAATCTGGTCCTCCTAAAAGGACAAATCAAGCTACTACAAGTGGTACTCATCAACCTATTGAATCAATAGAGGATGAACCAAGACGTAGTAAAAGAGCAAAAACCTCGACTTCTTTTGGTCCGGATTTTCTAACATATTTGTTAGAAAATGAACCTCAATCGTATAAAGAAGCTATATCCTTACCCGATGCTTCCAATTGGAAAGAAGCAATTAATAGTGAAATTGAATCCATATTACAAAATCATACAAGGGAACTAGTGGATCTTCCACCAGGTTCAAAACCGTTAGGTTATAAATGGATCTTCAAAAAGAAATTGAAGGCCGATGGATCAATTGATAAATATAAAGCTAGACTTGTAGCTAAAGGCTATAGGCAAAAGGAAGGGTTGGATTACTTCGACACATATTCACCGATAACAAGAATAACGTCCATTCGGATGTTAATAGCAATAGCTGCTATTAATGGACTTGAAATACATCAAATGGATGTAAAAACTGCATTCTTAAATGGTGAACTAGACGAGGAAATTTATATGGAGCAACCTGAAGGGTTCAAAGCTCCCGGACAAGAAGGAAAAGTATGTAAGCTTGTTAAATCACTATATGGATTAAAACAAGCACCTAAACAATGGCATGAAAAATTTGATAATGCAATGTTATTAAATGGTTTCAAAATTAATGAATGCGATAAATGTGTTTACTTTAAATACATTCATAATGGATATGTCATTGTATGCCTCTATGTTGATGATATGCTTATCATGGGTAGTAACTTGGAAATTGTCAAAACTACAAAACAAATGTTGAGTAGTAGATTTGACATGAAAGATATGGGAATCGCCGATGTTATATTAGGAATTAAAATTTCTAGAACATCGGATGGACTTATATTATCTCAATCTCATTACATTGAGAAAGTTCTTGAAAAATTCAAGAAGTATGATATTAGTCCTACCAAGACACCTGTAGATGTAAATTTACATCTAGCAAGAAATAATGGTGAAAGCATATCTCAACTAGAATATTCTCGTATTATCGGCAGTTTAATGTATGTCATGAACTGTACGCGACCGGACATAGCATACTCAATAAGTAAGCTAAGTCGATTTACGAGTAATCCAGGAAGAGATCACTGGAAAGCAATATTGAGAGTTTTGGGTTATTTAAAATATACTCAAAACTATGGATTGCATTACTCAAAATATCCAGCTGTTCTTGAAGGACATTGCGATGCAAATTGGATATCTGATACAAAAGACTCTAAGTCTACAAGTGGGTATGTGTTTACCCTCGGAGGTGCAGCCGTATCTTGGAAATCCTCAAAACAAACGTGCATTGCTAGATCGACAATGGAATCTGAATTCATTGCACTAGACAAAGCTGGAGAAGAAGCTGAATGGCTTCGAAATTTCTTAGAGGATGTTCCGAATTGGTCTAAACCTGTGCCCGCAATATGTATACATTGCAATAGCCAATCAGCGATTGGAAGGGCACAAAATCACATGTATAACGGAAAGTCACGACATATTCGTCGTAGACACAATACCGTTAGACAACTTCTCTCAAACGGAATTATCACAATTGACTATGTAAAGTCAAAAGATAATATATCGGATCCACTAACGAAAGGTTTAAACCGAGAGCAAGTTGAAAGATCATCGAGAGGAATGGGTCTAAAGCCTATAAATAAATAAGAATCAATATAGTGGCAACCCAACCTAGCTGACTGGAGATCCCAAGATCTAGGTTCAATGGGCAAACCGAACTACATTGTATTCAGTAAGCACTGGAGGATATTTAATCCTATCCATTCCAAAGATGAGACAGTGCATATCTGCCGCGAAATTAGGATAAGTTATGCTTTTAATGACATCTATATCTTAGTACGTCTAAGTGGGGTATTGCAGAATACTCTTTATGGAAGTCACCTACATGAGTAAGAAGGGAGCCACTTCTATGAGAATAATGAAAGGCATATTCTCTAAAATACTTGCGGAACAAAGTGGTGTTCACGGCCGAAATGAACACAAACGTGAGAACCAACTGTGTTGAAGAATTGTTGTGTGAATACTGTTGTCTAGGTTTACAAAAACGGTTGACGGTTCAAGGACGTGAAGTCTACTGATTAACCAAGTAAATCTGATAGTATATCACTAAGGAAAGTTCAAGGCCACTAGGCTACTTCTCCCGATGCAATAAGTCTTCAGTTTTACTCAACTTGTGTCTGCATCTGCATAAGCATCTGTTTTGTTTTATTTATAGTGATATATCATTCATGTGGGGGATTGTTGGAAAATTGGAACTTAAATGGGTATTATAAAGCTGTCCAGATTTTTCTGGACAGATTTTTGAGCAACTTTGAGCTCAAATTTAGGTGGGACCCACACTACGAAAATTCTGGGACCATATACGAACGCGTTCACCTCCGCAAGGAGATTAACGTAGTATATTCATATCTCTAATTTCAATAAGTTATGAATGATAATTATGTCCCCAAAGTGACTCACAAAGCAATGAAAGTTAATGAATTGGGTGTGTTTTAACTCTTGTCCCACATTGGAAGAGTAGTGGAATTTTGATGAGTTAATAACACCCCAAGTATGGACTAAGGATTGGATGCCTTGGGGGTATCCCAACTCTTTGAAGGGGAGATGACCTAAGCTATGCTCGGGTTGACTTTCGGTCAAAAGTCCACACTCGCGCGCGAGCGCGTCCGTCCGTCCGGCCAGCTCGGCTCGGTTCGGTTCGGGCTTGGGCTTGGGCTTATAAAAATTCTTAAATTTTTGGGCCGAATCTAATTAACTTTCTGGGCTTGAATTAATTAATTACGGAATTAATTAATCTTTAATTAACTGATAATCAGTTAATTCCAAGAGTCAGCAGTTAACCAAATTAACTGCTTTGACAGTTAATTTCGGTTTTGACTGTTCCCAACAGTCAAGACATTTACTATAAATAAAATGTTACCCCCTCAGTTTTAACTACTGAAAAATTCCGAAATTGCTACTGCATTATTTCCTCTGCCCAGAAAATTATTTTCTTCATTTCTGCATTGCATGTTCTTGGTTCTGTTGAGTACAAACACAGAAATTGTGTTCGCTGGGATTATTCATTGCTGTGCTGCTTGATTAAATCCGAAAATCCGTTCTATCTTGGGAGGCAATTATTCATTAAACTCAAGCACGTTGGAGGAATAACTTTGTCTTAAGGAGACTGTTCAACAGGGCTCGGATTTCTTTCTAATTATTATTATTATTTCTGCAAATTCTAGTAAGTATTTCATTTCTATTATTCTGTTTCTATTCTGTCATTATTTTAATTGTTCATAATTCTGTACAATTGTTATTTATAAATAGTAGACATAACACATTAGACATAGAATGACACACAAACACTTCTAGATTATTACACACACAGTGTTATACATACACATACATCAACACTGTTATTCACCTTCAAATACAGACACACCCACACACACACACAGACAAAAAATGTCCTATAAATATCATCAAATTGTTATCGTTAGAAGCACCACAACTCACATTTATATACATAGAGAGAGAGAGAGAGAGATGACAGACAAGGGAGCGGGGAAAAGCAAGGCCGATGGGGAGACCTACGAAAGATTTAAACAAGAGAGTGGGATAATAAATCCGCCAAAGAAGAAAATGGTGCAGGACATGATGTTCGAGTACATGAGGGACTCAGCTGCTTCTGCTATTACCAAATTGAAGAACAAGTCCAAGGTCAAACCCGCAGAAGAAACTGGTGAAGGAGATGATGGTTGATTACATAGTGGACTGAGCTGCTTCTGTTATTACCAAATTAAAGAACAAGTCCAAGGTCAAACCTGCAGATGATGGCTCATCTTAGCTAATCTCCCATTCTCTTCCGTCGTATACATATAAACACATATCTGTGTAATGTTGTTGTGATTTTCCAGTTGTTGTATGATCCATTAAAAAATGGACTTTCCTTCGCTTCGTTTTGATGTATTGTATGCTATACGTTACATTCAAATTCAAAATATAGTTACTACAACCACCGCTCAAACTTGCATTGGTATGGACAGTTGTTGGTAATATCCTGCCATTTCATAAATTTCCTATACAATCACATTTTGTCACTTATAAACATTTGACGTGAGGACCCAACTGAAACAAAACGCATTCTTCCAGGAAGCACTTTAGTCTCAATACCTTCAAAACATCTCGCATTCCTCTCTTGAAAAATAGTCCAAAAATTACAGTCTCGGACCAACTGCCACTCTTTGATGTTAACCTTCCACCCCCAAGAGGTTGCCAAACCTCTAATAGCTTCCTCACCATTTTAGGCATTACCCATGCAGTTTGGCTAAGGACTAGGAACACATCCCACAGGCCTATTATCACCCTGTATTGCAAGAGGAGATGATTGGTCTTCTATTCTGCCTCCTTACAAAGCCAGCAACGGTTAACGAATATCAATCTCCATCAATTAAATTCATAAGAACATATCTCTATTCAATTAGTACACGAAAACTATAAGTGGAAAAATCCTAGCCCTAGGCCTAAGAACCAAAATTCCAAACTAAATACACAAAGACTCAAACTATGCCATATCTGATACCACCGGTTGATCGGTGTCCTATTATAACAAAACACATTTAAAAGATAATTCACGTGTTCAACCTAGTCCCATTCACTTGGTCAATGAGGGAAAAATCCTATTTGTCCAACTCAACAAATGAAAATGAAAAATACACCCTCAAAATATTTTCACAGTTGTTATGTCGTTTTTTTTAAAACCATCAAATCTTTAAAAGTCCATAACTACAAGTCTAAAAATTCAAAATTCAAAAAAATTATATATTTGGAATCTACTTGTCAAGATCTATTAAACAACACACATATTTAAATTGTTTTGATGAAAAAATCGAAACAGATTAATTTATTGTTTTTGTAAAACCTCCATTTTTTTCAAGAAAGACTCCATTTTTTACCGGAAAAAACTCACCTTCTTCAGCTCGAGCGATGGTGTTACTGACGCGGACAAGAACAAATAAAGAAATAATACCAATTGGTAAAATCAATTTGAACCAATAAATGACGCTAGCCTTGAATTATCTATTTTTTATTACATATTTATTAAACAAACCAATTGGTAAAACCTATTTTTTTTTAAAAGGTTCAAGAGATTAAAAAACTTTTTATATATTTATATGTGATCATTAAAACTTTTCAATTAATTAATAATACTGATACACTTAATAATGTAGATGCATTTATAATTGTAATGGTAGTGTAACATATACGAGCCTATTGAAATATCTAAAAACATGGGTTCTTATTGTTAATTAATAAAGTTAAAAGAATATTTCACCATCTTTCCTTTTTTTTTTTGGTTTATTTTTCCTATCTTTCATGAATATGACTTCGTACATAAGATCCAAACAAGTCAAACATGCGAGTTCTTCAATTTGAAACCTACACAAAACATCCACGAAGGTGACTGACATTTAAACCTAATCTACATCGAAGTGGAGGGGAAGATAATGAATGTTTGAACTTTAAAAGTTAAACATACACACCCACACACACCATTAGAATAGAATGATGCACAAGCACTTCTTGATTATTACACACATGGTGTTATACATACACATACATCAACACTAATATTCACCTTCAAATATTAGGATTTTTTTAATTTAGTACATTACTAATACTCAGTTGTAAATATAATACAAATTTATCAGTTTATTAGACTTTAATATATTTTTCGTCGCTAAATATCCCCAAAAAAACACTTGTAGTCGCGAAATTTTCACATTTAGTGACAAAATAAACTGATAAAGTTATATAGTAAAATTGAAAATAAAATATTATTAAAGTATTGAAGTAAAAAAAAACTAAATATTGCTACCTTTATCTTATAGGACTTATTTGAACAGAAATATTTTTCATGGAACCCGTTGGAACATAAAATATGAATTTTTTTTAGGGGTAATAGTTACCGAGTCTCATTCACTTGGTCAATGAGGGAAGATATACTTTAACTGAGTTCATGGTGTCAAAGATCCTATTTTGTCAACTCAATAAATTAAAATGATAAATATACCATCAAAATATTTTTCACAATTGTTATGTCATTTTTTTTAGGAAAAAAACATCAAATCTTTAAAAGTCCATAACTTCAAATCTACAAATCCAAAATTCGTAAAATTTATATATTTGGAATCTAGTCCTCAAGATCTATAAAACAACACCCATATTCGATTTTTTTACGAAAAAATCGAACAGATAAATTTATTATTTCTATAAAACCTCCATTTTTTTCAAGAAAAATTTCATTTTTTACCGGCAAAAACTCGTCTTCTTCAGCTCGAGTGATGGTGCTACTGACGCGAACAAAAAAATAAAAAAATAGTAACAATTGGTAAGACCAATTTGACACAATAAATGGCGCTAGCCCTGAATTATCCATTTTTTATTACATATTTATTAAACAGAACCAATTGGTAAAACCTGTTTTTTTTAAAAAGGTTCAAGAGATTAAAAAGCTTTTTATATATTTATATATGATCATTCAAACTTTTCAATTAATTAATAATAATTCTACACTTAATAATGTAGATGCATTTATAATTGTAATGGTAGTGTAACATATACGAGCCTATTGAAATATCTAAAAAAACATGGGTTCTTAGTGATAATTAATAAAGTTAAAAGAATATCTCACCATCTTTACCTTTTTTTAGATTACGTACTTTTAGGACTTTAATTAATATTGATTATGGATATAGGACAACAAACATTTTTTTTTCCATTTTTAGTCCCTATTTTCAAATTGAAGTGATACATGGCATACTGTGATTGGTTGACGTTTATGAATATGGGTCCGCGCCAGAGACTTTATTAAAAAATAGGGACTGAAACCATAAATAAAATGTTTGTTGTCATATTTCCAAAATACATACAACAAAAGGTTTCTAAATTTACAAAGTCCCTCCCCGCCCCCCCCCCCCCCCCCCCCTTTTTCCTATGTGTCATGTATCAGTGCTATGACTTCGCACACAATATCCAAACAAGCCAAACATGCTAGTTCTTCAATTTGAAACCTACACAAAACATCCACGAAGATGATTGGCATTTAAACCTAATCTACATCGAAGCAGAGGGGAAGGTAATGAATGTTTGATTATTACACACAAGGTGTTATAGCTATACATACATCAACACTAATATTCACCTTCAAATACAGACAAACCCACAAAATATCCATATCTTACGAAGCCCCTTCAAATTTTTTAAGCCCTCGGAGTAGACCGTGGCCCTTAGGATTAAGTCACAATGTCCGTATTGGTGGCATATATTTTGGTCGTCAAAATAATTAATGAAATAAGCATGACTTAATTAATGTTTACGGGAGATAGGCAAAAGGAGACATTTACTCACTCTGTGAAAAACCCTCCCCCTCAATATAAGATCCTTAATAAGGAAAGTGGACATGTATGTTTATATTGAGCATATAATTAATATCTAAGTCCTCCCTCTTAGGGAATTATAATGATGTATAAGGGTTCCCCAAGTTTTCTTTTAAATTGCATCACGGGAAAGGTCATTCAGATTTCTTCTTATTCCGAACTCTTGTTGTTAATAGATAAAAGAAAAATGCATTTCGTTCGAGACAACTCAAACTAATGACTTAGTTCCACCAAAAACACAATAATGAGATACAAATTATCCTGCAGTTGAATAATGATACATAGTCCTTTACCCGAATGGATTACCTTATTTTGAAGAAATCAAATTGAAGAAGAAATGGACGTTAGTATCGTGCAAGATATCAAAGAGAGGAAAAACAGTGTGTGAAACATGACATGCACAACAAATGTGATCATGAACCTCGGGCACTAAATACAAATCATTCGCTCAAGCGTATCGACATTGGGTGACAATTTTAATTTTCATATTCATGGTCCTTAATCTTAAATACAAAATTATAGGCATCGGAATGTTATATACCATCCTCGTTATATTCGATAAATTTAAGACACAAAAAGTGCATGGTCATGTCCTTATAGAGCCATCACGACGCCCTCATGTGTCGTGTTTTTCCTTCACTTTGGGAGAATTTTTAGGGGACTCGTGGAGTAGATCACATCTCGTTCAATCATCAATAGCAAAACAATTAAGGAAGTTGACTCTTTAATGGCCCCAAAATGAAAGAAAGTAGAGTCTCTCACGAAGTGTAATAATTTCATCATTTATTAATCCAAATAAATTTTCCTCAATAGGTCATATCCATAAATGTAATAAATATTAGAATTTTTGTACTTTAGTACATTACAAATTCTCAATTGTAAATTTAATACAAATTTATTAGTTTATTGGACTTTAATATATTTTTCGTCGCTAAATGTCACTAAAAAAATACTTGTAGTGGCGAAATTTTCACATTTAGTGACGAAAAATGTAGTAAAGTCTAATAAACTGATAAAGTTATATAGTAAAATTGAAAATAAAATATTATTAATGTATTAAAGTAAAAAAAATAAAATAAATATTACTACCTTTATCTTATAGGACTTCTTTGAACATAAATATTTTTCATGGAACCCGTTGGAACAAAAAATATGAAATTCTTTTTAGGGGTAATAGTTACCGAGTCCCATTCACTTGGTCAATGACGGAAGAGATTGTTTAACTGAGTTCATGGTGTAAAAGATCTTATTTTGCCAATTCAACAAATTAAAATGACAAATACACCATAAAATATTTTTCAAAATTTTTATGTCATTTTTTTTAGGGAAAAAACATCAAATCTTTAAAAATCCATAACTTCAAATCTACAAATCTAAAATTCACAAAATTTATATATTTGGAATCTACTCATCAAGATTTATAGAACAACACCCATATTCGATTTTTTTTTACGAAAAAACCGAAACAGATAAATTTACTGTTTCTCTAAAACCTCAATTTTTTTTCGGAAAAACTCTATTTTTTACCGGCAAAAACTCGTCTTCTTCAGATCGAGCGATGGTGCTACTGACGCGGACAAGAAAAAATAAAAAAATAATACCAATTGGTTAAACCAATTTGACACAATAAATGGCGCAAGCCTTGAATTATCCATTTTTATATTTCATATTTATTAAACAGAACCAATTGGTAAAACCTATTTGTTTTTTTAAAAAGGTTCAAGAGATTAAAAAGCTTTTATATGATCATTCAAACATTTCAATTAAACACTTAATAATGTAGATGCTTTATTAATTGTAATGGTAGTGTAACATATACAAGCCTACATGGGTTCTTATTATTAATTAATAAAGTTAAAAGAATATTTCACCATCGTCGCACACAATATCCAAACAAGCCAAACATGCGAGTTCTTCAATTTGAAACCTACACAAAACATCCACGAAGGTGAGTGGCATTTAAACCTAATCTACATCGAAGCATAGGGGAAGGTAATGAAGGTTTGAACTTTAAAATTAAACATATAACAATTGTATTGATCGTTTCTCTCTTTTCCTAGTTCCATTTCAGAAGAAACTTCCATGTCACAATCTCTTTCACACGTACATAAACATACACACCCATTCACACCATTAGACATAGAATGACACACAAACACTTCTAGATTATTACACACACAGTGTTGTACATACACATACATCAACACTAATATTCACCTTCAAATACAGACACACCCACACACAAACAAAAAATTTCCTATAAATATACATATATATATATATATATATATATATATATATATATATATATATATATAGAGAGAGAGAGAGAGAGAGAGATGATAGACAAGGGAGCGGGGAAAATCAAGGCCGATGGGGAGACCTACGAAAGATTTAAACGGAAGAGTGGGACGATAAATCCGCCAAAGAAGAAACTGGTGCAGGACATGATGTTCGAGTACATGAGGGACTCAGCTGCTTCTGCTATTACCAAATTGAAGAACAAGTCCAAGGTCAAACCTGCAGATGATGGCTCATCTTAGCTAATCTCCCATTCTCTTCCGTCGTATACATATAAACATATATCTGTGTAATGTTGTTGTGATTTTCCCGTTGTTGTATCATCCATTAATAAATGAACTTTCCTTCCATTCGTTTTGATGTATTGTATGCTATACGTTACATTCAAATTCAAAATATAGTTACTACAACCACCGCTCAAACTTGCATGGGTATGGACAGTTGGTAATATCCTACCATTTCATATATTCCAAAAATATATTATATAATAATGGTCATGTGCGGACTACTCCGCATTTTAAGAATGCGAACCGAACATGTGTCACTTAATGGTGCGCCTAGAAATTATTGCCTAAATTATAAGCACACTCTCTCTCTTTTCTGGGCTCACCGCCAGGTGACACATGTCCGGTCCGCATTCTTAAAATGTGGATTAGTCCGCACAAGAGCAGGACTATATATATATATATATTTAGAAACAAAACATCTAGCAAATAATGGAATCCCAATTTCTCTCTCTCTCTCTCTCTCTCTCTCTATTTACAATTTTCATCACCAAACTCATGCACCTTTTGTTTATGGAATTGAACCACAATAAAATACGTTTATGGTACAGCTAGTCTTACATAGTAATGGGTCTTAAAATAAAATTTAACATGCTAATAATGAACAGTGATATGATATATAATTAATATTAAATTATATAAATATTGTGTTCGCTAAAATAATCGTAATAATTTTAGCTAAAAAATTGTTGAACTACTTTTTACAAATTTATAAACATTTGGTAATGCAAGCTTTATAACTCTCAAACTACACATAAACATGTTGGAATGTGATGGATGTTTAAACATGTAGATAGTATTTATTCATTATTAATTTTTTTTCTCACTGTCCCTGAGAAAACTGAAAATGAACAAACTTCCATTTGTACTCAGTATTATGTAGGTTTTCATGTGTACTTGCAGCTCTTTCTCTCTATACAAAAAATGAGTAGAAACTACGTGTCTCTCCTTATACCAGCTAAGAAGGTTTGATAAAAAATAGATATCGAATTCTACAGGGTGCAGTTTCAATACATTCAAAACATTTTGCATTCCTCTCTTGAAAAATAGTCCAAAAATTACAGTCTGGGACCAACCGCCACTCTTTGATGTTAACCTTCCACCTCCAAGAAGTTCCCAAACCTCTAATAGCTTCCTCACCATCTTAGGCATTACCCATGCAGTTCGAATAAGGACAAGGAACACATCCCACAAGCCTCTTGTCACCCTGTATTGCAAGAGGAGATGATTGGTCTTCTATTCTGCCTCCTTACAAAGCCAGCAACGGCTAACGATTAACCACATTCTCTTCTGCAAACATTCGGTCATCAAGATGTCATGTCTCGTTGCGATCCACACAAAGATCCTAACCTTAGGCAATGCCTTGACATTTCATATTTTATTCCTGGGTAAATAAGCTCTCTGTTTCCCAAAACCTCTAAAAATGGAATAGTAGCCACTCTCTGTGAACACCCATGCCCCGTTCTCCGTCCATATCAAGACATCGTCCCTGGAGTTCATATTACGCTCTATGGTTCCCTAAGTGGTTACCTCGCCGATGCGAGGTAGCCACTTTGTGAAAAAACTTATTATTCTTGTCACCCTCTCTTAACGAAAATTCTCTTAATTTGTGCCTCCAGTTTATTTCTTCCTTTAAAAATCTTTTTCGGTTCTCCCCCTTACTTTCCTTCCTCACTCTCTTCTCTTCCTCAGAGCGATCGTATCTCCTTTCTTTATTATTTAGCCGGTTGACCCCTCCATGCACTACACTAAAAAATGAAAATGGTCATAGTAAATGGGTCACGATTTTGGAGCATGACCATGGGGTCACGATCTAAAATCATGACCCTTAGCTATTTATCGTAACCAAATAAGTCATCATCGTTTAGGGTGACCTCATTACAGGGGTGCTCATGGTCAGGAGCCTTAACCAAGGGGGTAATGAACCAAAACCATGACTCCACCGTGACCCATTATGGCGTGAAGTTTCATGCCTCTTTGGTCACACTAGTGTTCATAGTCTAAAAACATGACCCACCCGTAACCATATACAATGACTAGGATTAACGGTCATGGTTAGGATATATGAACAATGGGTGACGATCCAAAACTATGACTCACTGTGACCCATTAGAGTGCTAAAATTCACACACTTTTGGTCACAAAAGGTGGTCACGGTCCACAATCGTTACCCACCCAAGACAGTATCAACGAACAGTGGTTACATTTTAGAACTGTGAACCCCCAAATTCTTTTGAAAATGGTCACAGTACATGTTCACGGTCCAAAGCTGTAACCATTTCTCGAGTATTTAATTGGTCACATAAGGTCGTCACGATCTCGAACCATGACTATGTTTAAGTTATTAATGAGTTATAGAATAGGCAACTATTTTGGACCATGATTTTATTTCACCCTTATACCAAAAATCATCTCTCTCTCTCTCTCTCTCTCTCTCTCTCTCTCTCTCTCTCTCTCGAACCGTCAGCGATAATCCCTTCCTCTATTCTCCATTTCTGTTCATATCTCCTCCATTTCTAAAGATAACCCCTTCATCTCTCGACACAAGTACATCTACATTCCTCTCTCAATCTCTCATCTATTTTCATGTGTGTGTGTGTCTGTGTGCATGTCTGTATATTTATTACATGAGTGTTTTGGTGTGTGTGTGTGTGTGTGTGTGTGTGAGAGAGAGAGAGAGAGAGAGAGAGAGAGAGAGATGGTTCCAATGTGTATGTGTGATTCAGTGGGGGGAGGGGTGTTTCAGTGTGTATGTGTGGTAATGTGTGTGTGTGTGTGTGTGTGGGGGGGGGGGTAATTCAGGGGTGTGTGTGTGTGTTTCAATGTATGTGTATGTGTGACAGTATGTGGGGGGGGGGGGGGGTAACTATGTGCGTTTTGTATATTAAATTTGATGAATTAAAGAAAATGTCACTATGGATTTTGTTTTTTTGTTATTTCACTGGACTCAATGCTTGACCTTGTGGATTTGTTCCATTATACGTCATAGATGTAATCTTAATGGATTGGAGAAAAGATTAATGCGGGTAAGTTAGTAATGTTGATGTATAAATTAGTTGGTTACTAATGTTGAACTATATCTGAGGTGGAAATTGTTAGGTTAGTATTGTTGATATATAAATTGTTAGGTCAGTAATATTGAACGGAATAAACTTGTGCTGAATTGTTGGGTTGATGGTAGTTGTGGCTTTCGTTGAATGATCATAGTTTCATATGGATGATGGATACTTGAAATGCTCACAATATTAATTATTTATAATAAACAATTAACTAATTGTTTATCTTAATGAGTACCCTATATTAATGACTAAATGTTTAGAATACAGTCATTTAGTTAACTTATTGTGGTTGTGTTCACCCATTCCTTAAATGCTTGTCGTTTGTGTGAACATAAATTGGTGGATAGGCTTTCACATTAGGTGGACAAACAGTAATTTTAGTTTTAATTAAATTATAATGAACTTAAATTGGAATTGTTGTGTCTGATTGATCAGATGAAAAACCATAATTTGCTTAGGATTAATTAGATCCATAACTTGTTGTATCTTCACCCTTATGACTCATATTCACACCCTTCTATATATTTTCTTAGGAAAAATGAGTTATAGTAATAATTATAGGAAACAAAAGCATGAGAGGGGGTAATTTGACTACATTAAAATATATTTCATTAGTGCACACCATATAGAGGAAACTTCGATTTACAAGAATCGTGATAAGAAAATTGAACAATTTAATTACTCTACAAATTGTGGAGTTGAAATCTGGCAAGACTACCTGTTCAATCGTATTTTGTTTTCATTGCCAGAGTACTTTTATAAAGTAGTAGAGAATATATTTCGTATGTATAATCTTGATAGTGCACTGATGTTGGTGACACAATTAGAAAAGGCTGAAAAAAATATCCATCCATTATGGATACAATTCTCTGAAGAGAGCCTTCACCCAGATTGTGACATCTCGCGACACGTGCATATTAAAAATGAGCTTGCAAATAAGTTGAAGAAGAAATCATTCCAAGTTCTTTTCATATACGTTTATACGTCAATCATAGGCATGCTTTTGCCTAGTTGGCCGCATGTAAAATTTCATAGATTTTTAAAAACTAATATTAAATGGATGGAAATCAGACGCATAAAGCATCTTTTAAAATATATCGAAAAGGTATATATACATGTATATGTGTTCATAAACCATATTTTCTTAAATATATCACTATTTTATTTTAAGACAATGAAGAGAAACGATAATAATGAACAAAATAATGGAACACCGCGAATTGGGTGCTTTCCTACACCCCAAGCTCAATTCCCATCTCCTCCAGAATATAATCACTTTACTCCTTGAGATTCATTCTGATGCATCTCTAAGTCATCAAACTCAAGAAACCCCTACTAATTTGACACCCCCAATTGTTGTTGTCAAGGGATCCCAACTAACCCTAAGAAGTGGATGGTGTCTCTGTTAGCGGGGATAATCCAACCGATGATAAAGGAGATGTTTAGCATTTTAAAAATCGTTATCTATCTCTCCAAATGATGACTGTGGATGTCGAGGGAGCAGATAACTGGAAGACGGTTATTCTTGACTTAAAGGATGACATTTGGGAGAAACTTAATATGACATTTCCATTCCCAACTGGTTTGAAGCCAAAGGTTATTTCCAAAGTAGCTGATGCTTTGAAAATCTATTGGAAGAACCTTCAAAAGAATTTTCCTAAAGGACGCAACGAGTTTTTATTTTTTAGGGATGAAAGGCAAAGTTTCCCCGAATATTGAAATGCTCACTGACCAATGGATTGACTTTTTCGAGAATGAGCCTAGGGAGGAAAAACTGAATGAGAGGGTAAAAATCAGCCGAACAGATTAAAAAAGGCTGATGCCCACAAACTCAGAGCAAATTCTTATTATGATGTTAAGGGTGAATGGGTAGAATAGACGAAGGGGACTCGGGAAAAAGGTAAAGACGCTAATCGGGTCACCTTGAACTTGCATGTCCGACAGAAAAAAGGAACCAATAAATTCTAAGACAAAATAACACCGACTTTTGTGAGTTTTAATTTAGTTGTTATATATATACACGTTATAATATTATTATTGTTAAAATTATAGTCCTAAATATAATATTATGTTACAGGAAATTATAGAGGGCAAGTCCAGTAGTCAGTCTGAGTGCATCCCTAATGAAATTCAATCAGATGCACTAACTAAGGTGTTCAGGAGGGACCATAAGGGGAGGACAAGTGGCGTGGACTCACTTATGCCAAGTACTAGAATACATCACAGTGAACCCTTATTAGACGAGATCTCTTCAGTGAGAGGAGAGGTGGCGAGATGTTTGGAATATGATGCCAATATGAAAGGAAAGGTGTCAAGTCTTCAGAAGGACATCGCACTCGAGACGAATAAAATCCATGGGTTGGTGCAACTCTTCAATAAATGAAAGGGTTACCCCCTCAAAGTCCCCAAACATTCCCCTATTATCCCCCCTGGAACATTACCCTCCCAAATGCCTCCTCCTAGAACATTCCCCTCGCAAATGCCTACACCTAGAACATTTCATGCATCATCATCATCCACGCATGTTAACTTTGGAGGGGCATATTATATACGAAACTTGACAAATATAAGGGTTATTTGTGTGTTTTAGAGGCATTTCATGAAAGTTAGTGCGAGAGAGAACTCGAAATAATGAAAGAAACCAAAAATAAGGGAGTTAAAGGGTATTTTCATAATTTTACAGCCTTATTCCAGAGGTGGGGCCAACTAGAAAGTTGAAGACAACTAAGTGTTAAGAATAATGGAAAAAAACGGAACCACAATCCGAGATTCGGTAAAAGATTTATGCAATATTAAATTTTGAGAAGGAAATCCAAAGTCTAAAAGAAAAGGAGGGGCCAAAACAGTATGAAAAATCAGACAGACCTCCAAACCAGTTTAGGGGAAAACCAGTTCACAAGTACATCCGAACCGGTTTGGAGGGTCTGATAAGCTAAAATTTATTTCTTTGTTGATTGGTTCTAAGAGTTTTATGTGGGTTGGACTCTTTAAAAATCGTGAATGTAATGTTATAGTTTAATTAGACTAAGTTTTAGTAAGTTTTCTTAGAGAACAAAAAAAAGGAAGACCTAAGAACCTTAGCATTCAAATTTTTCATAGAGAATATACTTTCGTGATTCAATTCTCAAGGTTTTCTTAAATAAAGTTTCCTTGTTATTGGCATTTATATTCTTTGTGTGGTTTGTCTATTTTCTAGGTTTACAAGATCTTCATGCATGTTTAGATATGATTTCATTATGGTTTGATAACATGGAACGTAGAAATCAATTTTTTTACTAATCACGTCATGTTCGGCAAGATTTCCAAGGGTTTGAATGCATGAACCCACCCCTAAGTGGTTCTCATGGACATAAAAATATGGTCTTAGATTAAATAATTAATTGGAACGCGTCATTTCATTAACGCGACCGTCATAGAACTTTTAACCCCATTTTCCCTAGGTAATCGAGGTGTTTAAGAATGCGATGTGCGTGTTAATCATTTCATCACGTACTTCATTTTTCTTCTTGATTATATATTGTGCGGGTTCATTCCTTCATATATGTAATACTTGAAATAAATAAAGTCTTTGTTTCAATTAAATATATAATTCTTGACTATTTTTGTATTCGATGAAAAAACCAGGAATTAGGGGATTGTATTCCGATCTTACCTTTCTTTCATATTAATAAACTCGTAGTTTGTTAAATATTGCGTGCACGGTTTATTTAGCTAGGATTTCATTTCTTTCGTAGTAGTAATATATAATCAAATTAAAAATCATCTATTCTTCTTGTTTTCGTGAGTCAGTCTTTTAGGTTAATTGTTTTCCCTATAGGTCATTACATATTCTTCATCTTAGTCTTTGTGTTCGATACCCTGTTTACCAAATTATTACTTGAGCGACTGATTTACACTTTGATCGTATTTACTTGCACTAAAGACACTTTTTAAGTTGCGTTAATATTGACCATGACCCCCCTCCCCACGTACTATGGTGGTCAAGGTTGTTGAATGTGAACGAGGTTCTCCCCTATGGGTCATGACTTTTGATCATGATCGCCAGTTTTGTCACGCTTAATATTTTCATAGGTTTGGAACATGACCCATAGGGGTAGTCACGGTCCAAAACTGTGACCATTTGTGCTATATGGTGTAGTGATGAATCTCGCGGTAGTCTCCCTCACATTACCAAACACTTATACATTCCACTGTCTGATATATTCCTTGGCAAAAATCCATCTTGGAAGCCAATCTAAAGTTGGAATTTCCATCCACCACATAACTTACCTAACTATGTCTATGAATTCTGCCTCCTTGAGACACATCTTCTTAAATCTTAAAGGGATCCGGACTTCCCTCTAACCCCCAAACACTAGTAGAATTTTTCAATGATTCAATGTAACCCCGGGTAAGAAAAACTAAATCACCCCTTGAAAATGCCCTTCCCAACCCTGAGAAATAAGGAAATAATCAAGGAGAGACAAAGAGGGAATATCTCTATTGCTAGACCATGTTAACAAGCCATCTTCAAGAGGAAGGTACAATAACTCCAACTCGTAAATAAAATCCGAGAATTACCTCATGAATATGTTGGTTCCCCCAGCCCTAGTTCTATTAAGGTGAACCGCACATCACTAAAATATCCTCCCAGGCACCAAGGTACCCCCTAAATCCTACTAACACCTGTAATATTTTCTCATATTTCTCCCATATACTCGAGTCCTCCATCGGCCTATAAATCCCTGAGAAACTATAGGTGGACCCATCATCTACATTCTTAAACAAATAGGATGATGACCAGACACCTACCAAACTCTTAACTAAATCCACCACTCGATAATCCCACATAATAATCACTCCTCCCGAAGAACCTGCATTATCGGTACTATTCTATTTAACCCTTTTACCTCCTCAAATATAACTGGCTACCCTATCATCCAACAGACTAAACTTAGTTTCCCATAGGAACAAAATGTTGAGTTTCCACTTCGCAATATCCGCGCTCACAATTCCACATTTGTTGGCATCATTCAACCCCCTCACGTTCCACCAAATTAGCCTAAGTTTCATTAACAAATGAAATTATCTTAATCTTCTTCCTCCTTCGTATCCCCTCCATTGAACCCTCACTTCCCCATCCTAAATCTACCTATTTTCTTAAATAAACACATGACCTTACTTTTCTCCCCTCATAATCCACCCCCAAGTCCATGCTAAATTATCCTATCATATTCTCCACCCATCCCTTACGGTCCTCCACCCACTCCTCGTCCTCCCTATCCCCAATAGCCACATCATGTCTAGGTATTTCGAGTTCAATCCATAACTTCGAGTTACTTAATTCTATAAAATAACTTTCCTCCCCTCTTCTTCCCATCCTACTAGTTTCTCCTATGTCAAAAATGAGATAACCCCCATTAAAATTACAATTTTCGTTTTCACTTGTAACCACAATGACCAATTTATCAATGTGAGGATTTTTTTGTCACCCCTCTTCTTTCCACATCTATTTTACTTTTCTTAACATGTTTGACTTTTTATCCTTTTTTACACTTCTCTCTGCCGACCCTTTCTTACTAGATTTATGTAATACCCCGTATTTTTATGGCTTTTAAATTTAGGGATTTATTAAATTTAATTGAGATAAATTAATTTAATTTTAATCCAAAAAGTTGTTTTAAATATTTACTAGCGTGACGAGAGTTAGTAATTATTGGAAATTTGTTAAATTTTACTTGATGGGTATAGTAATATATGAGATTTATCTTATAAAAAAGTGTCACGTGTGAATAAAATGGCAATTATGGAAATTAAGTCGGGACGCACCTGTATCGTGTCGGGAATAATTATTATTATATAAAGTGAATAAATTATAAGTTACCTGTATGGTCATTTTGAGTGTGCCAAAGTATCCGGAAGGGTTGAGATAGTCAGAAAAGTGTACCCGGGGGTTTAGTTTGGGTCTCGGGGCATTTTTAGGCCTATTTAGTACCCCGGGAGGGCGTTTTAGATATTTTGTAATTATGAGTAATTAAACCCACGAATTTGCTAGGGTTATATCAGATGGAAAGTGTTGTCTTCTAGGTTTAACATAACCAAAAACTAATGACGGCCATTGGAGAGTAAGAGGAGAAGCTTTCCAAGGAGTTCTAGGCCAAGAACTCCTCTGATTGCACCGCCGTCACCGCCAAATGGTAGATCGCACGACGAGGATCTCAACCACACAAAATTCATACACAAAATCAGAACTATGAATTTCAGGCAAGTATCTATCTAGCTTTAATCAAGTTAATTCTCTTTTATATTAGTCTAGGGTTGATTAGAATTAGTGTTCTTGAAAGAAAACATTAACTGGAGACAAAAAAAAATCATGTTTTAGAGGTAAAGATCATATTTTGGAAATCCATTTCACATGTAGAGGTTGAACCACGAATTTCCATGGTATTAGTGATAGAAAATCTAGAAGAAAAATGGAAGAAACTAAGTTAAATAAAATTATTAGGGTTCTTGAGATTTATAAAGATTATCACCCTTTTATCTTGTTATAGATGATGAAAATTCGCATGTGTTACGTAGGATATTGTTTATATGGGTATAAATTGTAGTATAAGTGGTTGAGAGTTTGGGACTGAAACATGATGATTTGGAGGAGTTTGGGGTAAGATTTCCGTAGCTGGGTATTCTGGAGTTTCGCCATAACAGCTTGATCGATCGATTGAGCCCAGAGCATCGATCGATCGATCGACCCCCTTTCATCGATCGATCGACCCCTCCTAGAAAACTTCATTTTTGCTCGTGCTAGCTAAATCCGATTTTATGCGTAGTAAACCTTGATTAGGGTTGCTAGAACATAATGGAACATAAAAAGGACCAGTAGGGTCAAGATAAACCCTGTTAAGTGGACCTTTAATGTGAAGGGAAATAAAGGGTAAACGGGGAGACATTCATACTTAAGGAATCATACGTGCATTGATTAAATAATCGAAATATCTAGAAAGTTGGATTAGAAGTTGAGTGAGGGCCTACTGAAATTGTACTTAGGTAAAGATAATACTTCGAGAGACGAGAAGTGAATTTAGAATGAATAAATTACGAGAATAAAATGAACGGGTCCGTTATTCGAGATAATTGAGTAAAATGTGTAATAACGGATAATTATAATTATGGGTCGTGAGCGTACCTATTTTAATAATATGGATGTGAATACATATATATATATATATATATATATATATATATATATATATATATATATATATGACGGTGTGATAGTGCATATATTATTTCTGTGTAAAAATCGTTCCCGGGCTACTTGCTATTACGGGGGTTTCCGCACCGGGGCAGTCTTATCTCGATGGGACCTTTATGGGGGATATTGACTTGTACCCTCGAACAAATGATTCCCTAGTACAGGCTATCTGATTGATAGTCAGATGGTCCTAAGAGACGTGTGGGTATGTGCTGACCTCTTAGGACTGGGAACTATGCTTCGCCTCCATTTGTATGTGTTTGTGTTAATGAAGTTCGAGAGTGATTTCAAACTAGCATTTCCCTAAATATGTGTGATACAGGGACTTGATAGCAGAGTATGCCAGCACCATAGTTTTATGTGGGGTGCCGTTAGTATATATATATTATATGAGTGATTAGTATATATATATATACATATACTTATTTATGGAAACTTTGCACCATAGATTTTATGTGGGGTGCCGTTTATATATATTAGATGTGTAACTAGTATATATACGTATATCTATATGAGAACTTTATACTGGGAGAAATAGTAGTTAAGTAATGTACAAATTTTTGAACTTCACTATAAGCATTCAGAAACATTATAACGATACGGAATCATTCCAAATGACGTAAGAAATCTTGAAGAGATAGATTTTTTTCTAAAAGTGAATATCATAACCTTAATTTCACATGTTAAGACTTATGGAGAATAAGTTAGGGAAATATATGGGATTCAGTAGTACGGTAGACGTGCACACTAGATGAGAGGTGAGAATTCTCAAGAGAGTGTCGCATACTAATATGACTGTTGCATTAGCCGGTAAGCATTTTAAATACTTGCTAAACTATTTTCAAAACTGTTTTACATTCGGGCCTCTGACCCGTTTGCTGTTATCTCTACTCTCTTGTGTGTATATATATATGTATTACAGGTGCCCAACCACAAGGGAGTCTTGCTTAGGATTCTTTGGATGGAACGTACTGTAGCTTTTGTGGGAGTTGCATGCCATTGCTTAGACGACCTCATTGTTGACTCCACTTCTAGTTCAGTTTTATTCAGTGGAGCATGTGTCGCCCTTTTCCATTATTTAGTTGGTTTTGTCAGAGATTGAAATTCTTTTACTTCCAGTATCTTTATTTCGGGATTTATTATTGTCAGGATGTTTTCCTTTAGTGTTTTAATGTTGGGATTTATTATTGATGGTTAAACTCTTGAATGTTCATTTTTATTCTTATACTTAATGGGTGACTCTTAAAATGTTAATGGTTAAAGGTTTTATAATTGGATTTAATAAAATGGAAATAAGGTTTTTAAATGGTTTGACACTTATCTTAATAAATCAGGGTGTTTGAATTTGAAAATTTTCATTTGCGACAGTGATGCTAAGAATGAACCAACTGTTCACCTTGATTTTAATTTGATAAATGAGTGATCGCCCAGTATTTAATTAGGCGGTGTGTCACAGGTGGTATCAGAGCATCAGGTTCTAGTGTCCTTTAGGACCTATACGGTTTATTATGCTTTCAGCGTTGCTTTTGTTTTATATAGAGCCCTATGTTTAGGATTGTCGATTTATGTGGTGAGATTTCGTTCTCCTGCTATGACGTATATACATTAGTGAATTCTAATTTCATTCGGATGTGTGCATGTGCCGAGCGATGACGGATGTCAGAAGAGGACCGTTAAGCGGACATCAGGAGGCGGGCTCAGTTGAGGTTGTAAAATATATTCGAGGATGATGATCATAGTAGAGGTCGCCTCCATTATGGCACGAGAAGCCAAGACTAGAAAGGTGACTAGGGCGCAACCATGATTTCCAAATGATGCTATAGTCAAATGAGGTGCGAAAGTAAACTCACCCAACGTATTACAAAACGTGTAGAGAACTATAAGTGGGAATTCTAGAATTGCGGGAATTGTGTGTGTTTACCAAAGGAGGTAAAGTATCCAAAGGTTTAGATATAGGACGGATTGTGGCTAACTGAAAGTGAAAATTTAGAGAAAATTTTCTTGGCTTTCGGGACGAAGTTATAATGATGGGAGTCAACCACTAAGTTTATAAGTGGAATGCTATGTCTATAGGAGAACCTTAGGTACAGTGTTGACCGTATGTTCCTTCCTCAGTTGTTCAGGATTAGAAGTGAACGTTGTCCTGAACTCATCGCAGGAGGGCGTGACAGAAGTCCATTTGTGAATATGAATCTTAACCGTTAGCGAATTTTGTATCGGAAGATGTAGATACAAGTGGAGGAAACGACTCCAATTGGGAGATCGACTCGTAATAATAGTTGATAACACTCAAAGAGGAAATTCTGAAGGACGGCCGAATCAGGGGTTGACAATGCCGTATTTTGTCAATAAAGATGGTAATGCTCCTTTGTATGGGAAGCTAAAAGAATCGTAGAATTTAGTCGAGAATAAAACTGAATACAAGGGTGGTGGTGTAGCACCACAAAAGGGTGTGGATACACATCAGGGGACCCATTTAAATGATTCATATAGTTGAATTCTTACCAAGTGATGCTAAATTAAATAAAGACTATTATAGATAGAGACATGTTTTTTAGGTCCTAAAAGGCTAAGGGAATAACCGGGGTAGCCAACCGAAAATCGAGTCCACTAAAGTCCGAGAGAAGGAAAATCCCAACATGGTTAGTAGGACAGGTGACTAGTGGATTATGCATTGAGGTATTTTGTGGGGAGTGAGATCGCACGCGATAATATTTTTCGAAGTGAGTAAAGGGACAAGAATATGGTGCCTACTAAAAGACAACGATTAAAGTGGTTTTACTTTGGTTTGGGTAGTCGTGTTACGTCCGGAAACCATTTGTGAAGTCAGGACGATTGCCAAGGTGGAAGTATAAGTTGTATCCTCAGGGGATGAGGCGTATTTATGTGGCACGAACGAGCCACTATATTTTGTTAATTTCTAGATTAGCATGTGAGACGAGTTTAATGCGTATAATTATAAACGTTATTATTATGTGAATATTTTTCCCTATTGTAGCGCGATTTTTCTTTAGTGCTATCCGCGGAGGATGAATGAGTATATTGACTGTGTTATGTACTTTATTGAGGTTACTCGTTGTAGTGATGCGATATGCGAGTATAATATTATCTTTGTTACAACGTTATAGAAATGGTTAGTACGATAGTGGGCAATTATTGCAAGGCTATCGGCGTGGTTGCATTAGTACAACATGTTTTTGTTCTGGCGAGGCTTCACCTGCAAGAAGGTCAGACTCGCACTTATATTATCTATCCTAGAGACTTTGGAGGGGATAGTGTGCTCGAGATATTCGATGCCAATGTATGTATAGACTTTGTCAGTATAATTTAGTATGTATCGGGTTTACTGTTGAGCGAAAAGACTTGACTCAGTATTATGTTTAGCACTCCGGACATAGTGATAAGAAGAGTGCATTGTTATATCTATCCTCTAGAGACGTGGGAGTTAAGAGTTATACCCCTATTATTAGGGAAATGTATTTCGAGAATTTCGATTGTATGTATTCGAGGTTTATGGAATGCAATTACCACTAACCAATACTGAACGATAGTGCAATTGGTGAAACGTTCTCTGTTGAGTGTAATTACGGGAAAAAGTGTAACTTTTCCGTCAAGGGACGGAATAAAGGGGTGCATGCTATGGACAGAGGACCTAACGGACTTCGATAACTGACAATGCTAGGTAGTAGTGTATTGGGGGGGTTCCTTGTTTGGATTTCTCTTTACGAGACATCCCACGCATGAAACTTAACGTAAGATTGGAATTAGGGAGATGTTTGGTCACTATTCCTTGAGTTCGGTACCTCGGTCGAAATGGGATCAAGTAATTATATCTGTAAGTTGGAAGTAAAATTTTAATTTAAGGCCAGTGGAGCCGTTTGTGTGGTAAGAAAGCATTGAAAGTTTTGTTTTATCCCCACGAGTTGAGGGGTGGGACGATGATAAAGAGGATTTAGAAATTTCGATTTCTAAGGTGATTGAGAGTACCCAAGTGTTGTAACCGCATTCAGAACACAAGGTAAATAAAGAGTTGGGATGATTTTTTTTAGCATGGATTAACTGGAAAGAATTTTATTAAACAAAAGAGATGACCTGTATTTATTTTGATGAATAGAGCATTAGTGATTTATTTTTGTTGTTGTACCTATTTGGGAAAAATTTTGTACGTATCTGAAGAAGTTTGAGATTTGTTATTCCTCTTTTTTTATCATGGAATTTGAATGCCGTATTCCTTATATTTTGTTGGATTTAGTTAGTTATACAGATGAGTAACGCGTCGTTCCCTCTCCTATGGCGGTCGGGGTGCTACAAAAATGTGGGCATCTAGGTTAGATGATGTTAAAATCGTCTGAGTTGAAGGGATGTGACAATAGACGTGTGAAGTATATGTTTATGGGACTAGCATAACGAAGTGGAAGTGATGGTTTGGATTAAACGTCACATGAGGGGCGATAATCCATACATAAGTGTGCAATTAGAATAGCACACCCTAATTTGATTGGAAGGCTGTGGGAAGCTATTTAAGAAGGGAGAGCGACTTGCGCATAAAAAGAGTGATGATGTTAGTGTGAAATAAAAGATCCGGAAGTGCGCATCTTGGAGAAAGGCACGGGTCAGAACTTTTGTTGCACGCCAAGGAAAGAAGGGATCATTAAGTGTCACCTAATGTGAGACATTTCTAGGAAAATACGATGTTTAGCAGGACATAGTGAGTAGTCTCTGCATGCACCACTCATAGATAGAGAACGGTTGAAATAAGAAGATAAACTAGAGAATTTTGTGTTTATCGACAATTCTTGTAATTGGAAGAGGTCGGTAAAGTCGGTAAAGTTCTTGGATGGGTTACCATCCTCAAAACAAAATCAAGGGTTCATCTGAACATGTGAATTAAGTCGCCCGAGAAGGAAGTGATTGATATTCCTGTGGGGTGGTTTACAATATTAACTAGTGTGCCCCAGACTTCCTTTGAAAGGAAGGATTGCGCCAGTACATGGTACGACACAGTATTAATTTCTGAATCGGGATGAGATTTGTGAATCCCACCTTTAATATGGGATTTCAGGAACCAACGGAGATAAGGTTTCATTTCGAGTAGGATGTATCACCCTTAGCCAGGGAATAGGTGCACGGTGATTAAAGATTAGTGTAGCCACGTGAAGGAAATTTCGGAATCTTGATACGGTGATTTCGAAAGTACTCTATAGAAGCACTCGTACCTATTTGTCGCGTACGAGGTGCTTATTAAGGTTTTGGTGTGGAAGAACCTCGACTATACTCCTTCCGTATGTTTAGAGGTGAGTGGATAATCAAAATTTTGGATCGGTCGAGAATAATCCAATAACTATGGTGGAATTCCACAACTGTTTTAGGCGAACAAGAGTGGTCAAATGTTCGTATGGTTTTCTCCGAATGGGATTTTTGTATATGAATAAATCCAAGTAGTTGTCATGTAGTGAGGTGCGTCCTCCCAATGATAGTGAGATAATAGAAATTTATAATGTATAGGCGTGACCTATGCGAATATTGTCGGTTGGGAGCACCATGTGAAGTGTCTCCAATGAGAATGTTAATCAAGCTTGCTGTGAGGCGGAGGCTATAGTGATTAAACGCCTTACTATGTAGATAGTTTGCGTACTGAAAGGATATCCAGAATTGTTCTACCAGGTAGGCCTTATTTTCCGAATTTCGGGACGAAATTCCGTTATTAAGGGGGAGTATGTAATACCCCGTATTTTTATGGCTTCTAATTTTAGGGATTTATTAAATTTAATTGAGATAAATTAATTTAATTTTAATCCGAAAAGTTGATTTAAATATTTACTAGCGTGATGAGAGTTAGTAATTATTGGAAATTTGTTGAATGTTACTAGATGAGTATAGTAATATATGAGATTTATCTTATAAAAAAAGGGTCACGTGTGAATAAAATGGCAATAATGGAAATTAAGTCGGGACGCGCCTATGTCATGTCGGGACTAAATTATTATTATATAAAGTGAATAAATTATAAGTTGCCCATATGGTCATTTCGAGTGCGCCAAACTGTCCGGAAGGTTCGAGATTATAAAAAAATTGTATCTAGGGGTTTAGTTTGGGTCTCGGGGTGTTTTTAGGCCTATTTAGTACCCCGGGAGGGCATTTTAGACATTTTGTATTTATGAGTAATTAAACCCACGAATTTGCTAGGGTTATATCAGATGGAAAGTGTTGTCTTCTAGGGTTAACATAACCAAAAACTAATGACGGCCATTGGAGAGGAAGAGGAGAAGCTTTCCAAGGAGTTCTAGGCCAAGAACTCCTCCGATTCCACCGCCGTCACCGCCAAATTGTAGATCGCGCAACGAGGATCTCAACCACACCAAATTCATCCACAAAATCAGAACTTTGAATTTCAAGCAAGTATCTATCTTTCTTTAATCAAGTTAATGCTCTTTTATATTAGTCTAGGGTTGATTAGAATTAGTGTTCTTGAAAGAAAACATTAATTGGAGACAAAAAAATTCATGTTGTAGAGGTAAAGATCATAATTTGGAAATCTATTTCACATGTAGAGTCTGAACCACGAATTTCCATGGTATTAGTGATAGAAAATCTGGAAGAAAAATGGAAGAAACTAAGTTAAAGAAAATTATTAGGGTTCTTGAGATTTATAAAGATTATCACCCTTTTATCTTGTTATAGATGATGAAAATTCGCATGTGTTACGTATGATATTGTTTATATGGGTATACAACACTTGTAGTATAAATGGTTAAGAGTTTGGGACTGAAACATGATGATTTGGTGGAGTTTGGGGTAAGATTTCCGTAGTTGGGTTTTCTGCAGTTTCGTCATAACTACTTGATCGATTGATCGAGCCCCGAGCATCGATCGATTGATCGACCCCCTTTCATCGATCGACCCCTCCTAGAAAACTGCATTTTAGCTCGTGTTAGCTAAATCCGATTTTATGCGTAGTTTACCTTGATTAGGGTTGCTAGAACATAATGGAACATAAAAAGGACCAGTAGGGTCAAGATAAACCATGTTAAGTGGAACTTTAATGTGAAGGGAAATAAAGGGTAAACGGGGAGACATTCATACTTAAGGAATCATACGTGCATTGATTAAATAATCAAAATATCTAGGAAGTTGGATTAGACGGTGAGTGGGGGCCTACTGAAATTGTACTTAGGTAAAGATAATACTTCGAGAGACGATAAGTGAATTTAGAATGAATAAATTACGAGAATAAAATGAACGGGTCCGTTATTCGAGGTAATTGAGAAAAATGTGTAATAACGGATAATTATAATTATGGGTCGTGAGCGTACCTAATTTAATAATGTGGATGCGAATATATATATATATATATGACGGTGTGATAGTGCATTTATTATTTCTGTGTAAAAATCGTACCCGGGCTACTTGCTATCACGGGGGTTTCCGCGTCGGGGCAGTCTTATCTTGATGGGACCTTTATGGGGGATATTGACTTGTACCCTAGAACATATGATTCCCTGGTACAGGCTATCTGATTGATAGTCAGACCGTCCTAAGAGACGTGTGGTTATGTGCTGACCTCTTAGGACTGGGAACTATGCTTCGCCTCCATTTGTATGTGTTTGTGTTATTGCAGTTCGAGAGTGATTCCGAACTAGCATTTCCCTAAATATGTGTGATACAGGGATTTGATAGCAGAGTATGCCAGCACCATAGTTTTATGTGGGGTACCGTTAGTATATATATATTATATGAGTGATTAGTATATATATATATATATATATACTTATTTATGGAAACTTTGCACCATAGATTTTATGTGGGGTGCCGTTTGTATATCTATTAGATATGTAACTAGTATATATACGTATATCTATATGAGAACTTTCTACTGGGCGAAATAGTAATTAAGTAATGTATAAAATTTTCAACTTCACTATAAGCATTCAGAAACATTATAACGATACAGAATCATTCCAAATAACGTAAGAAATCTTGAAGAGATAGATTTTTTTCTAAAAGTGAATATCATAACCTTAATTTCACATGTTAAGACTTATGGATAATAAGTTAGGAAAATATATGGGATTCAGTAGTACAGTAGACGTGCACACTAGATGATAGGTGAGAATTCTCAAGAGAGTGTCGCATAGTAATATGACTGTTGCATTAGGCGGTAAGCATTTTAAATACTTGCTAAACTATTTTAGAAACTATTTTCATTCGGGCTCTGACCCGTTTGCTGTTATCTCTACTCTCTTGTGTGTGTGTGTATATATATATATATATATATATATATATATATATATATATATATGTATTACAGGTACCCAGCCACAGGGGCGTCTTGCTTAGGATTCTTTGGATGGAACGTGCTGTAGCTTTTGTGGGAGTTGCAGGCCATTGCTTAGACGACCTCATTGTTGACTCCACTTCTAGTTCATTTTTATTCAGTGGGGCATGTGTCGCCCTTTTCCATTATTTAGTTGGATTTTTCAAAGATTGTAATTCTTTTACTTCCAGTATCTTTATTTCGGGATTTATTACTGTCAGGATGTTTTCCTTTAGTGTTTCAATGTTGGGATTTATTATTGATGGTTAAACTCTTGAATGTTCATTTTTATTCTTATAGTTAATGGGTGACTCTTAAAATGTTAATGGTTAAAGGTTTTATAATTGGATTTAAAAAAATGGAAATAAGGTTTTTAAATGGTTTGACACTTAGCTTAATTAATCGGGTGTTTGAATTTAAAGATTTTCATTTGCGACAGTGATGCTAAGAATGAACCAACTGTTCACCTTGATTTTAATTTGATAAATGAGTGATCGCCCGGTATTTAATTAGGCGGGGTGTCACAATTTACCCGAATTAATGAAAAACTTGATATTTCATAGACGTATCATGGAATTTCCAAAATAAACCTCCTTTCGACCATTAATTATAAGTGTTTTAAGATTTCCTATGACATATGGTCAATATTTGGAAATAGAAATCTCATAAATCAAAAGGGAGTGATGTAGAAAATAGTATTTTTAATCTCTAGAGTGTTAAATGCTTTTAGTCAAATATAAGAATGTATATAAATCACAAAGGCTAACCCAAATATACAATAGAGTATAAAGCCTAAAAGGCCCAAACCTCTCACCAAAAAGAAAAAACCTAAAAAGGCCCATGACTCTCTTAATAGAGAAGAAGCCTAATTCATATCAAACTAATAAACAAACCCCAACCAAGAAAAACTTTATCAACCCTCCATGCATCGGGTTAACAAAAAAAAACTAATGCGCGCATAATAACTAGAAGTTGATATAATCCCATAAGAACCACTCACATAACTCAACTCAAAACACCTAAAACACAAACAAAACAGGACAACAAACACAACCTACCACTATCATTATAAACTACCTAAGCCATATAATCAAACTCAAGAAGACCCACCACTATCTAAGCATCAACCATATGAAGACCCACCATAGATCGATCACCCACTCAGCTATAACTTGTCAGAGTGTGAAACAATAAAAAGAGATTTAGATTCTCACATAGACACTACCTGAGGTAAACCATTTGGGCAACCACGAACCCCACAGATCAAGCCGCCACTCAAAAACTTGAATTGAGAATCATCTGACAGTTATAAACTCCACACAACCACTTCTCATGTAAAAATTTGATTTTTACCTATAATACTTTAATACATTAACTTTATTTGAAATAACCATAACCATTGAGATCTTAAATTAGACTTATGGGAGAACTAACATAATAACATTATAAAAACTAGATTGCACATGCTACGGACTCATTAGAGAACTCCAAATCTACAAAAGTATTCTGTAATTTTGCCTTAAAAATTAATCTTTATCATTTTTATTGTGTGATAACTAATTAATCATCCTTCAACTAAGGAAATCAAAATGCATCGAATAGATAAGCTAACGAAACAATCTTAATAGGTGATTATTTGTTACATATCTTCTCATGTTAATCATTTTATTTGCTAAGGCAGAAGAGGGCCAGGTGTGTTGAAAATGCTTTTCCCATGCCTTAAGGCGATGTCAGGACTTCACGTAAAGATCGGGGGAGGAGAGAATGTGGAGGCCTGTTTAGGAGACTAGTGTGTAGGATTAGTTTTTCCCTTATACTTATATTGGTCTTTCGCTTGGGGATAAGTATGAATCTAAAATGTTTGGGGATTTAGTTATGGAGAGAATGAGTAGGAGGTTGGTCATGTGGAATAATGGTTATTTATCTGAAGGTGAGAGGTTAACGTTGATCAAAATCATGATGTCTAGTCTGCCCACCAACTTATTAACTATCTTTCCACTTTCATGTGTTGTTCATAAGAAGATAAAGAAGATGGTGATATATTTTTTTGTGGAGAGGTAATGAGGAAAAATTTAAATATTGTCTGGTGGGGTGGTAGGAGGTTTGTAAACCTTTTGAGGAAGAAGGGGCGGGAGTTAAGAACCTTGATTATTTTAACAAAGCGTTGTTAGGCAATTGGTTATGGAGATTTCCCCGGGAGAAGGAAGGGATATAGAGGAGACTAGTGGTAGCGAGGGTTCATGCATTTAGCATGGGGGCCGGGGTGGGGATTTATGCTCATGGTATAGGTTAGTGGAAGAACATTTCTAAGGAATGGGTCGACTTCTTCCGTTTTATAGTGTCCCAACTGGGGAAAGGTGAAAGGATTAGTTTTTGGAAAGATAGGTGTTGAAAGAATGGTTCAATGAAGGAATAGTTTCAATTTTTTTAACTGGTTGGGGTTGGCTCCATTTTCATCTATGGAGGAGGACATCATACGATGGAAGGAAAACAAAAAAGGGATTTTTTGTTGGGATAACTACTCCATTTTGAAGGATTAAGGGAGCGGGATCGAAATAGCTCATTTTGCATGAAATAAAATATTGAAGGTTAAGGCTCCCCCAAAAGTGAAGTTCTTTTCTTGGACCATAACGAAAGGGACCATTTTGACGTTTGATGGTTTGCAAAAGAGAAGGTGTATGCTGCCTAGTCATTGCTGGTCATGTAAGGAGGTGGAGGATCATACCAATAACCTTATTTTACATTACAAGTTCACAAGAGGCTAATGGGAGGTTTTCATGTTGCTTAACCGGGTGGATTGGGTGATGCCTGAGACCTTTAGGGAAGTTTTAGAGGCTTGGAACACCTTAAGGGGTGGAAGGGGGATATCAAAGTGTAGCAGTTGGTCCCACACTATATGATCAAATATATTGTAGGAAAGGAATATGAAATATTTTAAAAGGTTTGAGATTGTGCCCTCTACGATTCGTCATATTATTTTGAACACCCTCATGAGTTGGTATAAGGAGAATCATGTCTCTTCTTTTCCTAACTTTCTAGAGTTTGTAGGGGATCTCCATGGAGGTATGTAGGAGAGGCAGTTGCCTGGTAAGGGCCTCTTTCGGTCTGATTTTATAATATGTTTGTATAGTCCTTGTGTACAGCTCCCTCCCTCTTGACGATTTGTTTTATTGAGATTCATTTATTTATCAAAAAAATCCTATTAAGGAAGCGTCTTTTTCACTCTTAGAAAATCCATTAAACTCTTTTGATCTCTAGATTTTTTGATAAAATAATAATAATGAGTCAACTATCTCCATATATATGATATTTCTCCACGTGTGGTAAACCACAAGAACCATGAGTGGTAATGGTGATCTCATCATCAATACCTTACACTCAAGTTTTTAAAAATGATAATATATTACGATAACAATATCTTGCTTGGATTCACAAAGAAAATAATGAGATCTCTAAATAAAGATCTATTTTAGAGAACAAGATCGCGACCCACAAAGCAGTGTCGCAGTCACGACAAAAGTTTTCTCTGATGTGAGCAATACGCGAGGAGGGAAATCACATAGGAAAGTTTGCAAAAACTAGTAAAAAATTGTAAGACGCAGTAACATGCAATGAGAATTTTCTTGTGCAAACAATATTTTCGTTGGCGACCGTGTCCCAATGGATACTAGAATTGAAAGGCAAAAAAAGTTATGTAATTTTTTAACCATAATAAGGAAAACATGATATACTTATGTAATGTAACTTTTTAAAAAAATTATATGAATATTTCATTCCATAATTATATCACAAATATCAAGTCGATATCAAACTTCACGCACACACATAAAATCATTTTGTGATGGGACTATCGATTCGGGTTGCATTTGACGTCGGGATTGCATACCATATGCCAGTTATGATATGCTAGGCGTAGTGGAGGTCATTATATTGGATCATGCATTAAAAAGCATCCCATCCGTGACGAGAGAATGTTATTTGGACCGCAGCAATTAACCGGGTTGGGTATGGACCCATTAATGGTGTTATTGTGCACTGATCGCCCTTATATTATGTATGTTGTGAGTACAAGAATTCATAATTAAATATTTTCAAAAAGAAAAAAATATCAAAAGAGAAAAAAAAGGCCTCAACAGAAGATTTTATGTGGTTCGACAGCTGCCTACGTCCATAGAGGGAGTTCACAGTTCTTTATTAATTTCTCAGAAGTTCGAAATAACATGCCCCTTTGCCCCGAGGTGAGGGTTGTTTTTATAACAGTGAAAAGTAGTTGAGTTGTACAACAAACTCACCTAGCTCCTTATTAGTCCATTGGTGATTCACATTTATCTCATCCGATAATATAAGTAAGTTGTTGCGCCCGTAATTATCCATGTGATCAGCCATACACCACTAAATTTAACTGGGGCGGCATGTTGGACCTACTCTAGCTTCCGGGAGTTGGGCTTTTATAGTCACCATAATTTCCCCTAAAATTGTTTGGTAAAAATGGGCCAAAGAATTTTAAATCCTTTTTAGGAAAAATAAGAAAGATAAATCCCCCATGGCCCTTTAACCCTCCAAGAAGGGTGATGTCCCTCCACCTATGAGGTATTCATAGGTTATGCCTGTGACTAAGAATCCATCCTTGGCCTTTAGCTGCTAAAAGAATTTGTGCTCGCGAATGATTGCAAGCAGGTCAAGTAGTTATCTTGTGAGAAAATTACATCCTATGCCACTCAGGCACTATCACTAGTAACATAAGAATTCCCTATTTATCTTTGATGTCATGCTTTGAGATGGATGGATTCCTCCTTTGTGACTAATATCTTCTTTGTTTGTTTGTTTACAGTTTGTGGTCGATTTTGTTTCTATCTTGGATGGTCGCCTGGACCAATCCAAAGTTAATGATGAACTAAGTGAGTCACTTCAAAAATCTAAGAAAGCTCTGGCCTCTACCAAGAATGACTATGATGACGAGAAGAAGTTCATTAGTGATGCCTTGGGCATAATAACAATCGAGCATGACCAGTTAAAGGTGGATAATTAATAGCTGAGGGTCGAACGCAATCGATTAATAAAGGAATTCTAAGACCTCTCCTCAACCAAAGAGACAAGTTATGAGAAAGGCTAGATTGAAGCCTTAGAGGAAATCAAATGACAGTTGGTCTTAATATCCAGAAATCAAACTTCAAGGTAAGCTAGGATGATGCCTTGGTGAGGACAAATGTCCCGACCGAATCAGAACTCTTTGGAGAGCATAGGTCAGACTCTCCACCAAGAGTTGAGGAAATGGACACCACCAGTGCCATAGCCTATCAAAGTGGGGATGTTGCATCCAAGCGCAAGTCCCCAGAGAGTGAAGAGTAGGTGAAGAGCAAGGTAACTTAGTATCGGACTTATTACTCATTTATGTTATTGTATATTTCTCTTATCCTCCTATGTATGGGCTTTGGCTACTTTGGTGTTATCAATGAAAAAGATTTTTCCACTAATTACAACATTATCCAGGCACTTTGTCGAATGTTCTTATTTTCTTTTTACTTTTTGTAGATTGTTAATATTACCGAGGACGTTCCTTCTTTCGCTGGAAACTTAAATGTCCTCCTTGGTTGGGACACTAGTGCCCAGTCCCATCGAGCATTTATCTTTATTCGTAAGGCCCTTAATAAGAAGATTGTTGCTTACAAGAACCAGTCAGTTAGCCAAGCTAAAGGCTGATGTAAAGGACATGGGGGTGTGGGGACCCTTATACAAGAGAGGGTGAATAATTTGAAGGCCCAGCTTGTTGAGGCAAAGGATATGAGGGATTTTTGGTCCCTTCTTCATTCCAAGAAGGATGAGCTCAAGAAGAAGCTTGCCAATGTAGAGGATAGTAGTTGAAGATCTCATGTAATGGTTATGGGACTCATCCATGATAATGTTCAGCTTCCCTACTTATTCAAAATCGGTTCCCGAGCAGCATGGATGGCGGGCTATGACGAAGGTTGGTTGGATGTTCCTATCAGATTGGAGGAGGCAAAGTGTGTAGCTTACAAACTTGGTTGGTTGAATGCCTTGGGGATTTTAAAAGTTTCCAAGGACTCTAAACTTTGGTATATGTACCCAGTTTATTATCTGGCTTACAAACATCCTCCTCTTGGCAGTGAAGAGTGTAACACCCCGCTCAAAATAATAACAGATGGCCAACCCTATACTACATTAAATCAAGAGTTTCAGATGGCTCAGTCTCAACATCAACTGGCAGTACTAAATAGTACAAGACTCACTACCCGATATCATATAAGCGAGATGTTAATATTAAATAAAATATGCAACAGACAACAAACCAACACTATAACACTACTAATAAAGGAAAGAAGGATGCATGAAAGAACTACGATAAATGAAATGTTAGAATAAAATGAAATAAATAACTACAACTGAATATACCACAAGGAAGTAAACCCGAATAAGTTGTCGGGTCACAACCAATACAATAATTGAAATGGAATAAATATACACATCTATAAATATCCCTTGGGTATAAACCCGATATACAACATGAATCCTACACAGATTTTTAGAAGTAGGAAGCGACTACATTCTACATCCCGCAGCAGTCCGCACCTGTCACGGCTCCCAAGACTCTAGATAGGAGGTCATCTGACATCCATGCGGTAGGACACATGTAGTAATATATATATATATATTCAGGCAGGAAAGACAAGTAAACCGGTGAGAGCCCATGTTGTAAAAAATATTTAGCAAGTGTGTTAACCATTCATAATAAATATCGGTGCACTTATTTCATAATTAAAGTGGAATCGAACTCTCATGAAACCCCAACCCACCTCTCATCTAGCGGCGCGCACCTATTCACGTCCTGAATTTTTAGTTAAATTACCCCCATTTATAAGGACAGCCTAACTTAACATAGGCCCAGCCTATACCCACGAGATTTGTCTTCCTATCACAACCCAAGAATCCACTCTTTCTAAACACAGTTAATTATTTTTACAAACATGTATGCCAAATTAGGCTTAATGGATTCCGGTTTATAATTTATTCAATTGTAATTCTCAATACGTTAACCATATACATTTGGTTTAATCATATGATTTAATTACTAATTAACATGCATACAAATTATTATTAACAAAACTTCTCTCCAATCTCAACACTGTACTACGTTTCATGCGTGGTGTTTCTCGCAAAGCGAAATCTAAACAAGGAACCACCCTGTTACACTACTCCTTGACAATGTTGATCCTAGAGATCCATTATGCCATAAATACAATATTATATTACTACAACTACTAAATTTAGGTTACAATATAAAAACAACTTAAAATTCTCCAATAATATCCTTGGGATGATGTAACCGAAATATTCCTTAGATGCGATACATCAACCCCCATCAATCTAGTACATCATAATCATCCAAGATGTACTCAACAGTGATTCCATATCCTTCCATCTATAGGATATGTAAATATATATATAGGCATTCATTCTAATCATATATATATACCATCATCCATACCCATGACCAAGTGTAAATATCACATCTGATGTACAATGGCCATGCACAATAATATACCCGACTATATATAGCGCCGATAAACTGCACCATGCTATCATCTTCCCAGTTCCCGTCTCACGTAGCAATACTGGGGACCACCATGGTGGGACTCAACGTCACCCATCTCGTGGTAAACTCACACACACGACGTCCCAGGAAGAGATCATAGCTCCTAATCGACAATGAGACGAAACATACCCACCACGTCTCATCCCAAAAATATAAATCACATAATAACACACGGGACGACTATGACCTGGGGAATATCCACACCTTTCTCCTCGAGCCAGGATGCTCACCCTCTGTGCGGAAACTTCCCAATGATAGTATGAGCGGGGTCTATCTTGACCCTACTTATACATATGAACTAGATTGTATTCAAGTGAGGGATTGTATTGAAGTGAGGGATTGTATCCCTATATTTATGATATTCACTTTAGAAAAATCTATCTCTTCAAGATTTCTTACGTTATTTAGAATAATTCCGTATCGTTATAATGCTTCCGAATGCTTATAGTGAAGTTGAACAATTTCGTACTTTACTTAACTACTATTTCACTCAGTAGAAAGTTCTCATATAGATATACGTATATATATTAGTAACACTTATAAAATATATACAAACGGCACCCCACATAAAATCTATGGTGCAAAGTTTCCATAAATAAGTATATATATACTAATCACTCATATAATACATATATACTAACGGCACCCCACATAAAAACTATGGTGCTGGCATAATCTGCTATCTAGTCCCTATATCACACATATTTAGGGAAATGCTCATTCGGAGTCACTCTCGAACTGCATTAACACAAACACATACAAATGGAGGCGAAGCATAGATCCCGGTCCTAAGAGGCCAGTACATACCCACGCGTCTCTTAGGCCCTTTCTGAACTATCAATCAGATAGCCTGTACCAGGGAATTCTATGTTCTAGGGTACAAGTCAATATCCCCCAAAAAAGATCACATCGAGATAAGACTGTCCCGGCACGGAAACCCCCCGTGATAGCAAGTAGCCCGGGTATGATTTTTACACAGAAATAATAAATGCACAATCACACAGTCATATATGTAATATATGTATTCACATCCACATTATTAAATTAGCTACTCTTACGACCCATAAGTATCATTATCCGTTATTACACATTTTACTAAATTATCTCGTATAACTGACTCATTCCTTTTATTCTCGTAATTAAGTTATTCTAAACCCACTACTCATCTCTCGGAGTATTCTCTTTACCTAAGTAAAATTTCATTAGGCCCTCACTCGCCTTCTAATCCAACTTCTTAGACATTTTGATTATTTAATCAATGCGCGTATGATTTCTTAAGTATGAATGTTTCCACGTTTACCCCTTTATTTTCCTTTACATTAAAGTTCCACTTAACGGGGTCTATCTTGACCCTACTAGTCCTTTTTATGTCCCATTATGTTCTAGCAACCCTAATCAAGGTTTTCTACATATAAAATCGGATTAAGCTAACACGAGCAAAAATGCAGTTTTCCAGGAGGGGTCGATCGATCGATAGAAAGGGGTCGATCGATCGAGCCGTCGATCGATCGATGCACTGGGCCCGATCGATCGATCAAACAGGTATGGCAAAATTTGCAAAATACCAGCTACGGGTTCAATCATCTAAACTCATCCAATTCTAAATTTTTATCTACCAAACTCTCGAAAATTGATACCACAAACATTATAAACCCAAATGAGTAATAATCTACGTAAGGCATGCGCGTTTTCATCAAGAATCATGGGTTAAAAGGGCAAAATCTATATAATTGTCAAGAACCCTAATATTTTCCTTTAACTTAGTTTCTTCCATTTTTCTTCCAGATTTTCTATCACTAATACCATGGAAATTCATGGTTAAACCTCTACATGTGAAATGCATTTCCAAAATATGATCTTTACCTCTATAACATGTAATTTTTTGTCTCCAATTAATGTTTTTCTTCAAGAACACTAATTCTAATCAACCTTAGACTAATATAAAAGGATGCATTAACTTGATTAAAGAAAGATAGATACTTGCCTGGAAATTTAGTCTCATATTTGTGGAAGAAAAAGGTGTGATTGTGATCCCCTTCGCGCGATCTATGATTTGGCGGCGACGGCAGTGCAACCGGAGGAGTTCTTGGCCTAGATCTCCATGGAAAGCTCCTCCCCTTCCTCTCCCATGGCCGTCGTTAGTCTTTGGTTGTTTTAACCCTAGAAGATAACACCTAACATCTGATATAACCCTTGCAAATTCGTGGGTTTAATTACCCAAAATTACGAAATGTCCAAAACGCCCTCCCGGGTTACTAATTAAGCCTAAAAACGCCCCGAGACCCAAACTAAACCACCCGAGTACACTTTTCTGACTATCTCGACCCTTCCGGACACTTTGACGCACTCAAAACGACCATACGAGCAACTTATAATTTATTCACTTTATATAATAATAATTTAGTCCCGACACGACACCGGCGTGTCCCGACTTAAATTTCCATATTTGCCATTTTATTCACACGATAAAATAAATCTCATATATTACTATACTCATCTAGTAACATTCAACAAATTTAAATAATTACTAACTCTCGTCATGCTAGTAAATATTTAAAACATCTTTCCGGATTAAAATTAAATTAATTTATCTCAATTAAATTTAATAAAGCCCTAAATTTAAAAACCAAAAAAATAAGGGGTATTACATACTTCCCCCTTAATAACGGAATTTCGTCCCGAAATTCGGAAAATAAGGCCTACCTGGTAGCACAATTTTTTATATCCTTTTCTGTACCCAAACTATCTACATAGTAAGGCGCTCAATCACAATAGACCCTTTCTAACGGCAAGCTTGTTTAAAACTCTCATTGGAGACACTTCTCATGGTGATCCTAACAGACAACATTCGCATAGGTCACGTCTACACATTATAAATTCCCATTATCTCACTATCATTGGGAGGCCGCACCTCACTACGTGAAAACTACTCGGATTTATTTATATACAAAAACTCCCATTCTGAGAAAAACCATACGAACATTTGACCACTCTTGTTCGCCTAAAACAGTCGGGGAATTCCACCATAGTTATCGAATTATTCTTGACCGATCCCAAAATTGGATTATCCACTCACCTCTAAACATACGAAAGGATAATAGTCGAGGTTCTTCCATGCCAAAACCTTAATAAGCACCTCGTACGTGACAAATAGGTACGAGTGCTTCTATAGAGCATTTCTGAAATCACCGTACCAAGATTTCAAAATTCTCTTCATGTGGATCCACTAATCTTTAATCAGCGTGCGCCTATTCCCTGGCTAAGTGTGGTATATCCTACTCGAAATGAAACTTTATCTCCGCTGGTTCCTGAAATCCCATATTAACGGTGGGATTCACAAATCTCATCCCGATTCAGGAATTAATACTGCGTCGGACCATGCACTGGCGCGGTCATTCCTTTCAAAGGAAGTCTGGGCACACTAGTTAACATTGCTTTGACCATGTTTTCAGGATTGTAACCCATCCAAGAGCTTTATCGACTTTACCAACCTCTTCCCATTTCAGGAATTGTCGATAAACACAAAAATTCTCTGGTTGATTCTCCTCTTCCAACCGAACCCTACCTATGGGCGGTGCATGTAGAGATTACTCACTACGTCCCGCTAAACATCGATCTTTCCTTGAAATGTCTCACATTATTTGACACGTAATACTCCCCTTCATTCCTTGAAAGTTTCGACCCGTGCTCTTTTCTCTACGAAGCGCACTTCTGAATCTTTTACACCGTGCCAACATCATCACTCTTTGTATGCGCAAGTTCTTTCTCACACTTGATTAATAACAACTCCGATCCCAGTGTTCTTCATAATAACTAAATTCTACTCTATTCAAGGAATACCCCCTTCTTAAAATGGTTTCCCACAGCCTTCCCATCAAATTAGGTTGCGTTATTCTAGTTTCACACTTATGTATGGATTATCGCCCCTCATGTGACATTTAATCCACTCTATCACTTCCACTTCGTTTTGTTAGTCCCACAAACATATTTTTCACACGTCCATTACCATGTCCCTTCAACTCGGACGGTTTTTAACATCAGTTAACCAAGATGCCCACATTATTGTAACACCCCGATCGCCCTGGGAGAGCGAATGGCACGCTACTCATCTGTAGAACTAACTCAATCCAATAGAATATAAGGAATAGGGCATTCAAATTCGAAGACGACAAAAAAGGAACAACAAATCTCTAATTTCTTCAGATAAGTACAACAATTTTTCCCAAATATGTACAACAGCCAAAATAATTCACTAATGCTCTATTCATCAAAATAAGTACAAGTCATCTCATTTGTATAATAAAAATTCTTTCCAGATAATTCATGCTAAAATTATCCCATCTCTTTATTTACCTTGTGTTCTAAATGCGGTTACAACACTTGGATGCTCTCAATCACCCAAGAAATCGAAACTTTTAAATCCTCCTTATCATCGTTCCACCTCTCAACTCATGGGGATAACTTTCAATGCTTTCTTACCGCATAACCGGATCCACTGGGCTTAAATCGTGATTCAACTTCTAACTTATAGATGTAATTACCTACCCCTAGTACGACCGAGGTACCGAACTCGCGGACTAGTGACCAACATCTCCCTAATTCTAATCTAACGCTAAGTTTCATGCGTGGGATGTCTCGCAAAGCGAAATCCAAACAAGGAACCCCCTGATACACTACTACCTAGCATTGTCGGTTATCTAAATCCGTTAGGTCCTCCATCCATAGCATGTACCCCTTTATTCCGTCTCTTGACAGAAAAGTTACATTTCCTCTCGTAATTACACTTAACAAAGAACATTTTGCCAATTGTACTATCGTTCAGTATTGGTTGGTGGTAATTGCATTCCATGAACCTCGAATACATACAATCGGAATTCTCAAAATCCCTTTCCCTAATAATAGGGGTATCACTCTTAACTCCCACATCTCTAGAGGATAGATATAACAATGCACTCTTCCTATCACCAAGTCCTGAGTGCTTAACATAATACTGAATTAAATATTTTCGCTCAACGGTAAGCCCTGATACATACTAAATGATAATGATAAAGTCCATACGTACATTGGCATCGAATATCTCAAGCCCACTATCCCCTCCGAAGTCTCTAGGATAGATAATATAAGTGCGAGTCCGACCTTCTTACAGGTGAAGCCTCGCCAGAACAAAAACATGTTGCATTAATGCAACCACTCCGATAGCCTTGCAATAATTGCCCACTATCGTACTAACCATTTCTATAATGTTGTAACAAAGGTAATATCATACTCGCATATCGCATCACTACAATGAGTAACCTCAATAAAGTACATAACGCTTTTAATATACTCATTCATCCTCCGCGGATAGCACTAAAGAAAAATCCCACTACACTAGGGAAAAATATTCACATAATAATATAGTTTATAATTACATGCATTAAACTCGTCTCACATGCAAATCTAGCAATGAACAAAATATAGTGACTCGTTCATGTCACATAAACACGCCTCCTCCTCTGAGGATACAACCTATACTTCCACCTTGCCAATCATCTTGACTGCACAAATGGTTTTCGGACGTAACACGTCTGCCCAAACCAAAACAAAACTACTTTAATCGTTGTCTTTTACTAGGCACCGTATTCTTGTCTCTTTACTCACTTCGAAAAATATTATCGCGTGCGATCACATTCCCCGCAAAATACCTCAACACATAATCCACTTATCACCTGTCCTACTAACCAGGTTAGGATTGTTCTTCTCTCAGACTTTAGTAGACTCGATTCCTATTGACTATCCCGGTTATTCCCTTAGCCTTTTAGGCCCTAAAGAACATGTCACTATCTATAATAGTCCTTATTGAATTTACCATCACTTGGTAAAAATTTAACTATTTGAAGCATTTAATTGGGTCCCCTGATGTGTATCCACACCCTTTTGTGGTGTTACACCACCATCGTTGTGTTCAATCTTATTCTTGACTAAATTCTTCGATTCTTTTAGCTTTCCACACAAAGGAGCATTACCATCTTTATTGGCAAAATACAACATTGTCAACCCCTGATTCAACCGTCCATCAGAATTTCCTCTTTGACTGTTATCAAATATTATTACGAGTCGATATCCCACTTGGAGTCGTTTCCTCCACTTGTATCTACATCTCCCGATACAAAATTATTTTAGCGGTTAAGATTCTTATTCACAAATGGACCTTTGTCACGTCCTCCTGTGATGAGTTCAGGACAATGTTCACTTCAAATCCTGAACATCTGGCGAAGGAACATGCGCTCAACACTTTACCTAAGGTTCTCCTATAGACATAAAATTCCAATTCTAAATTGGTGGTTGACTCCCATCATTATAACTTCGTTCTGATAACCAATAATTTTTTTTAAAATTTTCACTTTCAGTTAGCCATATTCCGTCATATATCTAATCCGTTGGATACTTTACCTCCTTTGGTAAACACATACAATTCCCGCATTTCTAGAATTTCTCACTGACAGTTCTCTACACGTTTTGTAACACGTTGGGTGAGTTTACTCTCGCACCTCATTCGACTATAGCAGTATTTGGAAATCATGGTTGCGCCTTAGTTACCTTTCTAGTCTTGTCTTATCATGCCATAATGGAGGAGACCCCGACTACGGTCATCATCCTCGAATATATTTTGTAACCTCAACTGAGCCCTGTCTCCTGATGTCCGCTTAACGGTCCTCTTCTGACATCCGTCATCGCTCGGCACACGCACACATCCGAACAAAATTAGAATTCACTAAGATACATACATTATAGAAGGAGAACGAAATCTCATCAAAGAATTCGACAATCCTAAACATAGGGCTCTATATCAAACAAAGCAATGCTAAAAGCATAATAAGCCATACAGATCCTAAGGACACTAGAACCTGATGCTCTCATACCACCTGTGACACCCCGCCTAATTAAATACCGGCGATCACTCCTTTATTAAATAAAACATTAAGGTGAACAGTTGGTTCATTCTTAGCATCACTGTCGCAAAAGAGATTTTTCAAAATATAAACATTCTGATTAATTAAGCTAAGTGTCAAAATCATTTAAAACCTTATTTCCATTTTATTAAATCCAATTATAAAACCTTTAACCATTAACATTTTAAGAGTCACACATTAAGTATGAGAATAAAAATGAACATTCAAGAGTTTAACCATCAATAATAAATTCCAACATTAAAATACTAAAGGAAAACATCCTGACACTAATAAATCCCGAAATAAAGATACTGAAAGTAAAAGAATTACAATCTCTGACAAAACCAACAAAATAATGGAAAAAGGGCGACACATGCCCCCACTGGATAAAGCTGAACTAGAAGTAGAAACAACAATGAAGTCGTCTAAGCAATGGCCTACAACTCCCACAAAGGCTACAGCACGTTCCATCCAAAGAATCCTAAGCATGACGCCCCTGTGGCTGGGCTCCTGTAGTACATATATATATACACGTAAGAGAGAAGAAATAACAACGAACGGGTCAGAGCCCGAATGTAAAACAGTTTTAAAAATAGTTTAGCAAGTATTTAAAATGCTTACCGGCTAATGCAACAGTCATATTAGTATGCGACACTCTCTTGATAATTTTCACCTCTCATCTAGTGTGCACGTATACCGTACTAAAGAATCCCATATATCTTTCTAACTTATTCTCCATACGTCTTAACACGTGAAATTAAGGTCATGATATTCACTTTAGAAAAATCTATCTCTTCAAGATTTCTTACGTTATTTAGAATAATTTCGTATCGTTATAATGCTTCCGAATGCTTATAGTGAAGTTGAAGAATTTCATACTTTACTTAACTACTATTTCACTCAGTAGAAAGTTCTCATATAGATATATGTATATATATTAGTTTCACTGATAATATATATTCAAACGGCACCCCACATAAAATCTATGGTGCAAAGTTTCCATAAATAAGTATATATATACTAATCACTCATATAATACATATATACTAACAGCACCCCACATAAAAACTATGGTGCTGGAATACTTTGCTATCTAGTCCATATATCACACATATTTAGGGAAATGCTCATTTGGATTCACTCTCGAACTGCATTAACACAAACACATACAAATGGAGGCGAATCATAGATCCCGGTCCTAAGAGGTCAGTACATACCCACACATCTCTTAGGACCGTCTGAACTATCAATCAGATAGCATGTACCAGGGAATTCTATGTTCTAGGGTACAAGTCAATATCCCCCATAAATGTCACATTGAGATAAGACTGTCCCGGCGCGGAAACCCCCCGTGATAACAAGTAGCCCGGGTACGATTTTTACACAAAAATAATATATGCACAATCACACTGTCATATATGTAATATATGTATTCACATCCACATTATTAAATTAGGTACTCTCACGACCCATAAGTATCATTATCCGTTATTACACATTTTACTCAATTATCTCGTATAACGGACTCATTCCTTTTATTCTCATAATTAAGTTATTCTAAACCCACTTCTCATCTCTCGGAGTATTCTCTTTACCTAAGTACAATTTCAGTAGGCCCTCACTCGCCTACTAATCCAACTTCCTAGACATTTCGATTATTTAATTAACGCGCGTATGATTTCTTAAGTATGAATGTTTCCCCGTTAACCCCTTTGTTTTCCTTCACATTAAAGTTCCACTTAAAGGGGTCTATCTTGACCCTACTGGTCCTTTTTATGTCCCATTATGTTCTAGCAACCCTAATCAAGGTTTTCTACGTATAAAATCGGATTAAGCTAACAAGAGCAAAAATGCAGTTTTCCAAGAGGGGTCGATCGATCGATAGAAAGGGGTCGATCGATCGAGCCAATGATCGATCGATGCTCTGGGATCGATCGATCGATCAAATAGGTATGGCAAAATCTGCAGAATACCAGTTACAAATTCTATCATCTAAACTCATCCAATTCCAAATTTTAACTCCCAAACTCCCAATAATTGATACCACAAACATTATAAACACAAATGAGTAATAATCTATGTAAGGCATGCGCGTTTTCATCAAGAATCATGGGTTAAAAGGGAAAAATCTATATAATTCTCAAGAACCCTAATATTTTCCTTTAACTTAGTTTCTTCCATTTTTCTTCTAGATTTTCTATCACTAATACCATGGAAATTCGTCGTTAAACCTCTACATGTGAAATGGATTTCGAAAATATGATCTTTACCTCTACAACATGCAATTTTTCGTCTCCAATTAATGTTTTTCTTCAAGAACACTAATTATAATCAACCTTAGACTAATATAAAAGGATGCATTAACTTGATTAAAGCAAGATAGATTCTTGCCTGGAAATTTAGCCTCAGATTTGTGGAAGAAAAAGGAGTGGTTGTGATCCCCTTCGAGCGATCTACGATTTGGCGGCGACGGCGGTGCAACCGGAGGAGTTCTTGGCCTAGATCTCCTTGAAAAGCTCCTCCCCTTCCTCTCCCATGGACTTCATTAGTCTTTGGTTGTGTTAACCCTAGAAGATAACACTTAACATATGATATAACCCTTGCAAATTCGTGGGTTTAATTACCCAAAATTACGAAATGTCCAAAACGCCCTCCCTGGGTACTAATTAAGCCTAAAAACGTCCCGAGACCCAAACTAAACCCCCTGGTACACTTTTTTGACTATCTTGACCCTTTCGGACACTTTGACGCACTCAAAACGACCATACGAGCAACTTATAATTTATTCACTTTATAGAATAATAATGTAGTCCCGACACGACACAGGCGTGTCCCGACTTAAATTTCCATAATTGCCATTTTATTCACACGTGACAATTTTATAAAATAAATCTCATATATTACTATACTCATCCAGTAACATTCAACAAATTTCAATAATTACTAACTCTCGTCACCCTAGTAAATATTTAAAACATCTTTCCGGATTAAAATTAAATTAATTTATCTCAATTAAATTTAATAAATCCCAAAATTTAAAAGCCAAAAAAATACGGGGTACTATAACCCGTTGTTAATCATACACCGATAAATAACATCTACCCCAACTAGATTTACACACTCTACTCTAGATGGTAATATGATCCCAACGCTCTCGATTTCGACTATGGTTCAATAACTTTGTGAATCCCCTAGCCTAAGACCTCTCGGATTTATATCTTAAAGTTTATCGTTACTAAGGGTATGCGACCACTCTCTTTCATTAGGCCCCAAATTGTATCTTAATAAAATCCTATCTTTATAAGGATTCGACATAAATGTTGGCCTAGAATTTCACAACATACCCTCGCAACTCTCTCTAAGAGTTCTTAGCCTCCCATCACATCTATAATTACATTTGATCTACAATTAAGATCCTCAATCCCAATGAGGTTTCCCAAAAATCTCTATATACAGCTCCAAGAGCATACATGGATATATTTTTCCCAAATTGTCCCAAGAAGTCCCCATAATCACCATATGTGAGAAACCCCCTTATATGTCTTCAAAACATATCTCTTACATCTTAAGAGAAATCCCCGAATAAATAAACCTAACCAAAAAGGGTTTGAAATCACCATAGAGAAAATTCCTCAAAATGCCCTGTCCCCGAATCGATTCGGTCCTGTTCCGAATCGATTCGGCCAAGCGAATCGATTCGTCCTCAGAGGTGAATCGATTCGGGTTCAAAGACCTGGGCTTCTGTCTGAGGCAGAATCGATTCGTCTTGGGTCCGAATCGATTCGGTCAATGCAGACCTGCCAATCTTCCTAGGCCGAATCGATTCGCTTAGGGGCCGAATCGATTCGAGTCTGCAGATTTAGAAAGGTTCTTCTTTAACAAAACCCACGAATTTTAAACCCTAAAATTTCATTTCTAACTCCTAAACCTTAATCACTACATGATTCTAAGCCAATAAATCAACCCAAAGTTGACCCCAACCATTTCTACACCATTAAACCCATATTTAAACATTGATTTCAAGATTAAACTCAAAAATCTAGGTTTTGATATTAATACCCAAAATCAATTTCTTTAACCCACAGATTATGAAATCAAATACACAAATGACTTATTTATCAAGATTAAACACTTGCCTCGATTTGGTAGAGGTTGGATCGTCCTCGATGTCGCGTTTGGGCCGGAATCTCCAAGATTTTCTTCCTCTCTCTCTTCTTTTCTTCTTCTTTTCTCTCTTCTCTTCTCTTTTCTTTCTCTTTCTCTCTTTCTCTAAATGAGAAGGCTTGTCCCGTAAGCCTCTTAAACCTTAAAACATAAGCCCCAATTTTAAATGTTAATACACACTTTAAATGACTCGTTTACTCCAATTCGAGTCAAACTGACTTAAAAACATTCCGGAGCCGAAATAAAACCCAATGACAGTCATTTTGACTATCTCGATCCTTCCGGGATCAATGGTACCCTCAAAATCATCATCCGGAATACTTTGAAAAGATCTCTATTTTTGGACCTCAATTCCCAAATTTTAGAATTCTACAATTTAATTAAATTTTATTTTCCCAAAAATTTAATTTCTTAGTCTCCAAAGTCAAGGGTTGTTACATACTCCCCCACTTACAAAAATTTCGCTCGCGAAATTCTAAGATATGCCTAGGACCTCAATCTCATCTATTCCTTACATCAATCCTCAGGATCATTATACCGATCCTTTCTAATTCTCATGTCGAACCATATAGATTTTAAAGCAAACTACTACCCAGGGGGCCCATACACCCCGTACCCGAGTTTCCACTCGTAAAATTATAATTAGGCTCCATTAGCCTCAAATCGCAACATAACTATCACCAATATAATCTATAATAACATATTAATTATATAAAAGTTTGAAAATTCCCAATGGTTGAACTCTCCTCAATTATTAACACTAGCTACCTTCGTGCGGGGAAGGTCTCGCAAGCAAAATCAAAACAAGGAACCCTCCCAATATACTACTGTGTAGCTACCTTGAGATTAGTTGAACCACGACTAAGGTTTTATAAAATATTTTCATATAATAAATATTTCCCGAAGGCCTATATAACAATATGATATAAATAAATTTCGTGTCTTTCGACACGCCAAACAAACACCTTATGTTTAGGATATAAGGTCTCAACAAATACAATACTCTAACCAATACCTAGTTCTCAAAACTAGCATAACTATGAGAAAAATCCTCGCTCAAATTAAATCCCCTGAACTCTAAACCTCTCAATCATACATATCCCTTGCATTGCATCAAAGCATTTTCCATAAGGTATGTCCTCCTCTCAATGGAATAATACAATTACACTCCCTAACCTATCTCTATCCAAAAGACAATAGGCTTAAAACCACAACTCAACAAACTCCAATTGTCCTCACTTCCAGAGCTCAATATTATAACTCTCGACTATCTCCTCACGAGACGATTTATTTTCTCAAAAGATTTCATACAAAGGCCATACTTACTCACTCCTTCCTCCAAGGAAATTCTATACACCCTAATGGTGTAACGGCTACTACTCATCATACCTTACGCGCGACGTTCCCAATATCGCACAAAGCGTAACTTAAACCCAAGGAAAGGTATTCTACCTTATTCTTCCATAATCCAATGGTTTCACCTCATCCTTGGATCCTATTTAATGTCCTCTACTTCATCCAGGACAATCATTATTCCTAAGCCTATATCTCCACAAGAGAAATATCTTCCTCAAAATCCTTCCTAACCATTATGAAGGACAAAATGCGATTGCAACTACCGAAAACTCCCTTCGTCCTACTCAACGAACCTGAGTCTCCAATTTCTTTCTCCCTCATCCCAGAAGGCGATACTCCTGATATTGGAATAACTCCACCTACCTCACATCGGCAAAATTCGTCAACACCAGGTTTCCTAATGAAGGTTGATGGGTTTCTCAATCTAAACCTCTAATCAAAGCGTACCAAAAATCTGTTATGGGTATTGTATCTTTAATCTTATCATTTCCTAGACGACATAATCTAGGCGACATCTGAAATGAAAAAAACTGTTATCAGAACGTCGATCAAGTGAATACACTTCATAGAAGAAGATAAACGTAGTGAACACAACAATCCTAATAATAGGGCTTTATATCAAGAACGTTAATGGAAGAACGCATAAAACTCGCACAGACCCTAAGGACTCTAGAACCTGATGCTCTGATACCATCTGTAACATCCCGCTCAAAATAATAACGGGTGGCCATCCCTATACTACATTAAATCATAAGTTTCAAATGGCTCAGTCTCAACATCAGCTGGTAGTACTAAATAGTACAAGACTCATTACCCGATATCATATGAGCGAGATGTTAATATTAAATAAAATATGCAACAGACAACAAACCAACACTATAACACTACTAATAAAGGAAAGAATGATGCACGAAAGAACTATGATAAATGAAATGTTAGAATAAAATGAAATAAATAACTACAACTGAATATACATCAAGGAAGTAAACCCGAATAAGTTGTCGGGTCACAACCAATACAATAACTGAAATGGAATAAATATACACATCTATAAATATCCCTTGGGTATAAACCCAATATACAACATGAATCCTACCTAGATTTTTAGAAGTAGGAAGCGAATACATACTACATCCCGCAACAGTCCGCACCTGTCACGGCTCCCAAGACTCTGGATAGGAGGTCATCCGGCATCCATGCGGTAGGACACCTGTAGCAATATATATATATATATATATATATATATATATATATATATATATATATATATATATATATATATATATATATATATATATATATATATATATATACAGGGAGGAAAGAAAAGTAAACGGGTCAGAGCCCGAGTTGTGAAAAATATTTAGCAAGTGTGTTAACCGTGCATAATAAATATCAGTGCACTTATTTTATAATTAAAGTGGAATCGCACTCTCATGAAACCCCAACTCACCTCTCATCTAGCGGCGCGCACCTATTCGCGTTCTGAATTTTTAGTTAAATTACCCCCATTTATAAGGACAACCTAACTTAACATAGGCCCGACCTATACCCACGAGATCTGTCTTCCTATCACAACCCAAGAATCCACTCTTTCTAAACACACTTAATTATTTTTAGAAACATGTATGCCATATTAGGCTTAATGGATTCCAGTTTATAATTTATTCAATTGTAATTCTCAATACGTTAACCATATACATTTGGTTTAATCATATGATTTAATTACTAAGTAACATGCATAAAAATTATTATTGACAAAACTTCTCTTCAATCTCAACACTGCACTAGGTTTCGTGCGTGGGGTGTCTCGCAAAGCGAAATCCAAACAAGGAACCACCCCGTTACACTACTCCTTGACAATGTTGATCCTAGAGATCCATTATGCCATACATACAATATTATATTACTACAACTACTAAATTTAGGTTACAATATAAAAACAACTTAAAATTTTCCAATAATATCCTTGGGATGATGTAACCAAAATATTCCTTAGATGCGATACATCAACCCCCATCAATCTAGTACATCATAATCATCCAAGATGTACTCCACAACGAATTCATATCTTTTCATCGATAGGATATGTAAATATATATATATATATATATAGGCATTCATTCTAACCATATATATATATATATATATATACCATCATCCATACGCATGACCAAGTGTACATATCACATCTGATGTACAATGGCCATGCACAATAATATACCTGGATATATATAGGGCCGATAAACTTCACCATGCTATCATCTTCCTAGTTCCCGACTCACGTAGAAATACTGGGGACCACCATAGTGGGACTCAACGACACCCATCTTGTGGTAAACTCACACACACGATGTCCCGGGAAGCAGTCATATCTCCTAACCGACAATGAGACGAAACATACCCACCACGTCTCATCCCAAACTATAAATCACATAATAACACACGGGATGACTATGACCTGGGGAATATCCACACCCTGCTCCTCGAGCCAGGATGCTCACCCTCAGCGTGAAAACTTCCCAATGATAGCATGAGCGGGGTATCCTTAACCACCTAAGTATATATATCGTTCACATGCATAATATACATACATCCATATGATCCAATCATATGACCAAACATTAAACCATCATTTACGGTTTAGATATACATACCATGTATATGCACAACATAAATATATCCATATATTCATATCTATATAGATATATGTACATATATTAACATATCCCTATATTTATATATACAAACTAATTCTCATTCATATGTATAAGATATATAAACTCGTCTATAAGTATATATAATCCTCAATATATAGGCCGTCACCACAACTCATTTAATTTACCTCGATATGTAAATAAATCCCTCACTTGAAGCATATTCATCCATTTTTCCCATGATGAATAGTCTCCCAAACAACGTACGGATATATATATATATATCCAACATTAGGGTTATCACCCAAAGTTTAGTGTAGGAAACCATCACTACACATACCATCTATATCTGAGAGCACATTGAAGAATTTAGTAATAATTTCAACTATTGGTATACACATAACTAATAGTCTATAAGCCTCAAGCTCAATATTACATTCATCAAACAATCCCATTACTTAGGGAAAATACCCATTGTGAATCACACACCGATAAACAACATCTACACCAACTAGATTTACACACTCTAATCTAGTTGGTAATATGATCCCAACGCTCTCGATTTCGACTATGGTTCAATCACTTTTGTGAATCCCCTAGTCTAAGACCTCTCGGATTTATTTCTTACAGTTATTCATTACTAAGGGTATGCAACCACTCTCTTTCATTGGGCCCCAAATTGTATCTTAATAAAATCCTATCTTTATCAGGATTCGACATAAATGTTGGCCTAGAATTTCACAACATACCCTCGCAACTCTCTCTAAGAGTTCTTAGCCTCCCATCACATCTATACTTACATTTGATCTATAATTAGGATCCTCAATCCCAATGAGGTTTCCCCACAATCTCTATATACAGCTCCAAGAGCATACATGGATATATTTTTCCCAAATTGTCCCAAGAAGTCCCCATAATCACAATGTGTGAGAAACCCCCTTATATGTCTTCAAAACATATCTCTTACATCTTAAGAGAAAGCCCTGAATCAATAAACCCAACCAAAAAGGGTTTCAAATCACCATAGAGAAAATTCCTCAAAATGCCCTGTTCTCGAATCGATTCGGTCCTGTTCCGAATCGATTCGGCCCAGCGAATTGATTTGTACTCAGAGGCGAATCGATTTGGGTCCAAAGACCTGGGCTTCTGTCTCAAGCCAAATCGATTCGACTTGGGTCCGAATCGATTCGGTCAATGCAGGACTGCCAATCTGCCTAGGCTGAATCGATTCACTTAGGGGGCGAATCGATTCGAGTCTGCAGATTTAGAAGGGTTCTTCTTTAACAAAACCCACGAATTTTGAACCCTAAAGCTTCATTTCTAACTCCTAAACCTTAATCATAACATGATTCTAAGCCAATAAATCAACCCAAAGTTGACCCCAACCATTTCTACACCATTAAACCCATATTTAAACATTGATTTCAAGATTAAACCCAAAAATCTAGGTTTTGATATTAATACCCAAAATCCATTTCTTTAACCCACAAATTATGAAATCAAATACACAAATGACTTATTTAGGAAGATTAAACACTTGCCTCGATTTTGTAGAGGTTGGATCGTTCTCGATGTCGCGTTTGGGCAGAAATCTCCAAGCTTTTCTTCCTCTCTCTCTTCTTTTCTTCTTCTTTCCCCTCTTCTCTTCTCTTTTCCTTCTCTTTCTCTCTTTCTCTAAATGAGAAGGCTTGTCCCGTAAGCCTCTTAAACCTTAAAACATAAGTCCCAATTTTAAATGTTAATACACACTTTAAATGACTCGTTTACTCCAATTCGAGTCAAACAGACTTAAAAACATTAGGGAGCTGAAATAAAACCCAATGACAGTCAATTTGACTATCTCGACCCTTCTGAGATCGATGGTACCCTCAAAATCATCATCCGGAATACTTTGAAATGTTCTCTATTTTTGGACCTCAATTCCCAAATTTTAGAACTCTCCAATTTAAATTACTTTTATTTTTCCAAAAATTTAATTTCTCAGTTGTAACACCCCAAGATTTTGGAGACTGAGAAATTTAATTTTGGGAAAATTAAATTTAATTAAATTGGAGAATTTTAAAATTTGGGAATTTAAGCCCAAAAATAGAAAATATTTCAAAGTATTCCGGATGATATTTTTGAGGGTACCATCGATCCCGGAAGGGTCGAGATAGTCAAAATGACTGTCATTGGGTCTTATTTCGGCTCCGGAATGTTTTTAAGTTATTTTGACTTGAATTGGAGTCAACGAGTCATTTAAAGTGTGTATTAACATTTAAAACTGGGATTTTGTTTTATAAGGTTGGAGGCTTACGGATGAAGCCATTTCTCATTAGAGAGAAAGAGAGAAAAGCCCTAGAGAGAAGAAGAAGAAGAGAAAGAAGAAGAAAGGAAGAGAGAGAGGAAGAAAAGCTTGGAATTTCCGGCCCAACCGCGACATCAAGGACGATTCAACCTCTACAAACCTGAGGCAAGTGTTTAATCTTGCTAAATAGCTATTTGTGTATTTCATTTCATAAATTGTGGGGTAAAGAATGGTTTTTGGGTATTAATGTCAAAACCTAGATTTTAGGTTTAAATCTTGAAATCAATGTTTAAATTGAGAATTAATGACATAGAAATGATTGGGATCAACTTTGGGTTGGTTAATGGGCTTAAAATCATGATTTGATGAAGGATTGGGGGTTGGAATGAGAAATTTAGGGTTTAGAATTCGTGGGTTTTGAAGAAACAGATGAAACCTTCAAAAGTTTCAGGTCCAAATCGATTCGCCCCCTCAAGCGAATCGATTCGGTTTGGTAAAATTAGCAGGTCTGCATTAACCGAATCGATTCGGACCCCAAGCCGAATCGATTCGGCCTATTGCAGAAGTCCAAGTCTTTGGACCCGAATCGATTTGCCTTGGAGGCCGAATCGATTCGCTAGTCCGAATCGATTCGGAATAGGGCCGAATACATTCGGAAACAGGGCATTTTGAAGTATTTTTCTCCATAGTGATTTCAAACCCTTTTTGGTTGGGTTTATTGATTTGGGGCCTTCTCTTATGATGTAAGAGATATGTTCTTGGAGACACATAAGGAGTTTCTCACACATTAGAGTTTTGGGGACTCCTTAGGGAAATTTGGGAGAAATGTATCCATGTATGTATTTGGAGTTATGTATAGAGATTTTGGGAAACCCTTTGGGATTGGGAATCCTAATTGTAGATTAAAAGTAAGTATAGATGTGATGTAAGGCTAAGAACTCTTAGATATAATTGTGAGGGTATGTTGTGAAATTCTAGGCCAACTTTTATGTCAAATCCTTATAAGGATAGGATATCATTAAGATACGATTTGGGGAAAAATGGAAGAGTGTAGTTGCACACCCTTAGTGATGATAAAATTTAAAGAAATAAATCCGAGAGATCTCAGACTAGGGTATTCACAAAAGTGATTGAACCATAGTCGAAATCGAGGGAAATGAGATTATTTGATAATTGAAAGAATGAGCTTGAGGCTTATAGACTATTAGTTATATGTGTACCGATAGTCAAATGATTACTAGATTCTTTAAGGTACTCGGAGAAATAGATGATATGTGTAGTGAAAGATTCCTACACAAACTCTTGGGCGATAGCCCTAATGTTGAATATATATATAGGTATAGATATATACATATGGTTTTGGGAGACTACTCATCATAGGAAGATGATTGAATATGTTTCAAGTATGGGATTATATTCACGTATCGAGGTAAATGAAAGGAATTGTGGTGACGGCTTGTATATTGAGGACGATGTATACTTATAGCCAGGTATATATATGTATCTTATGCATATGAACGAGATTTAGTTTATCGTATATAGATATAAAGATATGTGAATACGTGTTGATATATATATATATGTATGTATATAGATATATGGATATATTTATGTTATGAACATACATGGTATGGATACTTAAACCGTATATGGTGGTTTATTATTTGACCCTATAATTGGATCATATGGATGTATATATATTGTGCATGTGAATAATACATATACTTATTTGGTTAAGCATACCCCGCTCATGCTATCATTGGGAAGTTGCGCGCGTAGAGGGTGAGCATCCTGGCTTATAATGCAGGGTGTGGATATTCCCCAGGTCATAGTCGTCCCTTGTGATTATTATACATATAGATATATATTTTTGGGATGAGACGTGGTGGGTATGTTTCGTCTCATTGCCGGTTGGAACTATGACCGCTTCCCGGGACGTCGTGTGCGTGTGTTTACCACGAGATGGGTGTCGTTTAGTCCCACCATGGTGGCCCCAGTATTGCTACGTGAGCCGGGCACTGGGAAGATGATAGCACTGATGCAGTTTATCGGCGATATATATAGCCGGGTATATTATGTGCATGGCCTTGTACATCATATGTAGTATGTACACTTGGCTATTGGATTGATGATGGTATATATATATGGTTAGAAATAATACCTATATATATATATATATTTATATATATATATCCTATAGATGAAAGGATATGGACTTTTGTGAAGTACATCTTAGATGATCATGGTGTACTAGATTGATGGGGGTTGATGTATCGCACATAAGGTATGATTTCGGTTACATCATCCCAAGGATATTATTAGAGGTTCTTTTATTTTATCTTACTTGTTTTCTTTCTTTTCTTTTCCTTTTTTTCTTTCTTTAGGAATTATAGTTTAGTAGTAATGGTAGTATTAACTTGTATGTTGGGGATTATGGATCTCTAGGATCGACATTGCCCAGGAGTAGTGTAACGAGGTGGTTCCTTGTTTGGATTTTGCTTTGCGAGACACCTCACGCACGAAACATAGTGCCGTGTCGAGATTTGAGAGAAGTAATTCCATAGGTGGCATCTCGGATCTCTGATCTTGACCTTGTCAGGAGTAGTGTAACGGGGCGGTTCCTTGTTTGGATTGCGCTTTGCGAGACTCCCCACGCACGAAACATAGTACAATCTTGGGATTAGAGAGAAGTCTTGCCAATATTCCATGTGCATGTTATTAAATATATAAATTCTTACGTTTTTAGCCTATATAGGTATATATATATATGTATGTATATGTATAGGGGTAATGTTTTAAGAATAATGATAATTATAATTCATGAGATTATTAATTGGAATTCATTAAGCCTTTTATGGCAGAATTGTTGTAATCATAATCTAATAGGATTAGAAACGGGTGGATCCTTAGATTATGACGGGAAGGTAGCTCTCGTGGATATAGGCTATGCCTGATAAGTTAGGTTGTCCTAAAATCAATGGGGGTAATTTAACTAAAACTTGAGGACATGAATAGGTGCGCGCCTTTAGATGAGAGGTGAATTGGGGTTCCACGAGAGTGCGGTCTCACTTATTTATGAAATTAAGTACACCGGTATTTATTATGCACGGTTATACACTTGCTAAATATTTTACACATTCGGGGCTCTGACCCGTTTACTTTTCTCTCCTCCTTGTATATATATATGTATTTCCACAGGTATCCTACCGCATGGATGCCGGATGACTTTCTATCCAGAGTCTTAGGAGCCGTGACAGGTGCGGACTGTTGCGGGATATTTCATGTAGCCGCTTCCTACTTCTTTAAAATTCTAGGTAGGATTCATGTTGTATATCGGGTTTGTATTATAGGGATATTTATACACATGTTTATATTTATTCCATTTCAGCTATTGTATTTGCTGTGACCCGACAGCTTATTCGGGTTTATTTATTTACTTATGGCATTTCATTTATTATAGTTCTTTCCTGCATCTCTCTTATTCATTAGTAGTTTTATAGTGTTGGGTTGTTGTAAGTTGCAAGTTTTAATTTTTATAAAATCTCGCTTATATGATATCGGGTAGTTAGTCCTATATTATGTAGTACCGACAGTTGATGTTGAGACTGGACCATCTGAAACTCGTGATTTAATGTAGTATAGGGCTGGCCACCCGTTATTATTTTAGGCGGGTTGTTACATCAGTCTCCAAAGTCAAGGGTTGTTACAAAGAGTCACCACAACAAAACAAATAATTAGTGGCAAAAAAAACTCACCACCAAATGAAAAAAATTCATCACCAAAATCATTTTGTGATGAAAAAAAATTGTCAATCGTCCGTCATGAAAGCCCTGTCGCTAAAGGTTTATTGAGTAAATACAAATTTCATCATCAAATAGTACACCTTTTGGTGACAAAATATTCTCTATCACATAATTACAGGCTTTTAGTGACAAAATTATTTGTAGCCAAAGATCTTTTTTTGTCACAAAAATGCAATTTTTTTCACCTAATGTATATGATAATATACAAAATGATAACTATTTCGTGAGAAAATTAATATACTTCGAGGACAAAATATGTTTGTCAGGAAATGAATTTTATCATCAAAAAATTATAAATTTAGAACTCATAATTTTTTCATTTCAATTTCATTTGTCATATAGATATTCGATCAAATAAATATAAATTATAGAATCGACTAAATTTTATCATCATTATATAATTAATCAACTTCCATCATATACAGACTCAGAATTAAGTTCAAAAGATTATATAATTGATACAAAAGCATTCGTACAAATATCTCAAAACCATTGATCAATTACAAAGTATCCTACATCGTTTGTTTTAACACATCAACTAAGACATTAGTTTCTAACTTTATATTTCCTATGTCATTAATTTCTAATCAATTACAAAGTATCCTCCAAATAAAAATTCCCAACAAATTTGTTAAGTTCTCTTTCCATCTTCATCATCACCCCAAAAATAATTTCCAAAAAAGCGTCATCACAACGTCCCAATCTCCAATTCAAAAAGTACCAAGGCATTGGTTTCTAACTTTATAAGTCTATTAACCATTGATAAATAAAATAACATCAATTAAGAAATAACACACATTGAGCTAAACACCAAAAAATTTACGAAATTCAATTTTATTTTTCATGTATTAAAAACTCTTACCAGAATGTCCTTTGTTTATAGACTAAAACCACCCTGTTAAATTAAAAAAATAAAAAAGTCAAGAACACAATGACAATCCACCAAAATAACCCTTCCACCGATTCAAAAGATAAGGTAATAACATCGCCAATATTTAAAAAAAAAATCGACAGAGTTTCCTTTGCTTATACACCTTGTTAAATTAAAAATTAAAAAAGTCAAGAAACCCAATGATAATTCACCAAAATACCCCTTCCACCGATTCAACAATTAAGGTAATAGCATCAGCAATATAGATATTAAATAAGTCAATGGATGTGAATCCAACAATGTAATTTCAATCAATTCAGCATTGAAATTATTAAAACATACTATATAGTAAATGTGGGAGGAAGGGAACCTGATGCTTTTAAAGCATCACACATATTGTCGAATCCATGTTGATGAGCCTCTAAATGTTCCAGATTCTCATCACGAGACTGTACTTGTTCCTTTAAATCATGATTCGCTCTATGAGTTTCCATAAGGGCCTCGTTTAACTATGTGTCTCGTCATAGTGTTTTAAATTTAGTACTTTTCGATCCATGCCTGAGACCTATCATATATCCTGATTTAGTACCAAGTACTCGATCATCTATCTCATTGGGAGTGAAAGGTTCACTACCCTCGAGAGTAGGCTCAACATGTAACTATTTCATCTCAATCTGTAAAACAAATTAGTATATATCATTTCACAAAATTAAAGTTTTGGTATTTTCTAACATATGTTATATTCTTACATATAATACTCAGCTTTGGGAGAATACCATTTTTCATTAGCGTAGTGGGTTTTCTTGTAGAACTGAATTCGATTTAGCTCCTCATTCACCACATCATTCTTCATAAAAGACAATCATTATCTTCAATATTTATGAAAGATAAGATCAACTTTAGAAAAAACAAATATATAAAAATATATACCAAGTGATGATGAGTTCCTACAAATGCCCACAACACTTGTTTGTGTTGGATAATTTTCATTGCTCGATTATTCTTGTTGACGTCACATTGATGCTTCAATAATTGTTAATGGATAATTAGTATGTTATGTGTCAATTAAAAGAACATAACTATTATATTTTATGAATTTATTATACTTGATGCTCAGAGATAGAGAACAAATCACAAAGAGCATTCCAACTTGCTTGACTCTTGTTTTTTGGATTATCACATGTTCCTCTTAAATTGATTTATGTTTTTTAAACCTTAGTAGATGTCTACATCCTGCACCCCTGCTTCAACTGATAAAAAAAAAATTTGACATTGTTTTTAACATACTAGTCCTCTATTTTAATGTCAAATTTTACTAAAAAATCATAATTTATAAAACTTAGTATATGAAATAAATTAATTACTCAAGCACGTTTAATAACATAGTAGTTTTTACTTATATCGAGTCATTTGAAGGCTTATCCTTTTTGTTGCGGTGGAAGCTTCAATTAAAGGATATATCAGTTCATCGAATACAACTTACAATTAGGCGCGACACTATTTTGATATCCTATTTTTAAAAACACAACTACTAATTTAGGATGGATTAAAACGGAAATTGGGACAATTAATTTGCAAAGAGGGTTTTATCCCTAAAAAACTTACAGATTATATTTATGAAATTTATTAATGAAATACATAGTTCTTTAAAAAATTCTTTGATGCAACTTTACATACTTCTATACATACAACAGTTAGATATAAATACAATCACAAAGTTAGATAAATACAATCACAAAGTAAGATAAATACAATCATGCTATCTAAAAGAGACTTTCAGCAAAACAAAGGCTCCTGAACCAAGCTTTAAGTATTGCTTTACTTTGAGAGAACTTCGAATTTTGACAAAACTTCGAATTTTGTTGACAAAACTTCAAATTTTGACATAAATACAATCACTATTTCGTTTCATTGAATTTCAACAGACTTTCATTGAAACAAAGGCTCCTAAATCAAGCTAGATATAAATAGAATCATTATTTTTTTTATAGAACTTTGAATTTTGAAGTAATATTTGTATCTCTTTGATTAATGGAATTTGAGAGTAACGAGCCTTAAATGAATAGATAGAGCCATAGAACATAGATGAAATTGTAGAATAAACTAACTATTTCAACCAATTGGAAGTCAGCTTTTTGAAAAGCTGGATAGTTCCCTCGATTAAAGGTCCACAAAAGAAGTTTGGTAATTCAGTGACTTGATTATGTTAAAAGATTAGGAACCTAAGGCTTGTTGTCTCCTAAACTTTATGTTGAAACTAATTTATGCCTGAAAATTCCGTTCTTGAACTTTCAGTCCTATTTTTTTCAGTTCCGTCTATCGACATCATAACAAATAGTTATGATGACTATATACAAAACGCTAATTATATTTTTCTTTGAATTCCAACAAAAATATAATTATATTCTTATACAAAATAAAATTTCTTTAGATATAATTATAAAAAAGAGTGACAAGAAAATTTTATGCGCCGCACAAGTCCCACATGATTAGAGTTGGGTGTGGTGATGTTATACAGTAGTAATAAAATACGTATGACCAAGATATCAGATGTGTTACTAATATCATTGGTGCATCCACCTTACATAATGCACTTTAATAATAATTTTGGGATTTTTTTAGACTCGTATCATTATTGTGTAGAACATGTCAGACCATACATACCTAGTCCACCACCATTGTGTTTTTATATATATATGCATTCAGATTGTAATACTTTTGAACCAATAACTTAAGATCCATCATGGCATTTCAGGTCTCAGCTGCTGTAATAATCTTTGTTGTTTGTTTTTCCATTTTAGTTGGGGCTGCGGATATGCCTGGTATGCCTGACATGCCAAGTATGCCTAAGATGTCTGACATGCCACCACTCCCTCACCCAAATGGAAGCACCCTCTCTTCTTTACCATGGACAATGGTTGGATGTGACACCTTTCCTATTTTAACCACGGGTGATCAGTCCTTCATTAAAACAAACAAGAATGTCATCTGGATCATCCTTAGCATCACGGTCGAAAAACTTATTAATTTCCTTAACCACCTATGTTAAATTAAGCGTGTGTTAAATTTTATCTTTCATTAATAACAATAATGAAAATCAAAATAGTAATAATCAATATGAATCCATCACAAGATAAATAATCAATTACATAATACCAAAAAACTCATCGGTTTACAATATAAAGTCAAATTATGAGTCCGTGAAATAAAACTTAATCCACTAATACATTGTCCAATACAACTGATTTAAATGAAATAACTCGAGGGGCGACATGCCCAAATGAAATAACTAAAATAAAAATCCTACTCTGGGAATGAAACAACAGAAGCGCCTAATCCAAATCCTGTAAGCATCCACAAGTGCTGCAGCTACGCTTCTCTGGAATAGATCATTAAGTTTGGCGTCCCTGTGGATGGACACCTAAAAGATGTTAAAAATATTTTGCAAGATGGGTCAGAGCCCAAAACATTTGAAAATATTTTGCATAATTGAAAATTAAATAATAAGATTTAAGTTGTGTTTAATATCTAATCATAATCGAGATTCGATGATGACGAATAAGTAATAATTTCATGATTAAAATTCTGGGTTTAAGATTAAGAAAGTGAGATTATTGAAAGGGTGTCAGAAATCAATAAACTTCAAGGTTATATTCATTTTAAGTTGTTATAATTGAATTATGGTTAAGAATCCTTGCGTTGTGATTATGGATTCGGGAATATTTTAATGTTAGAATGCTTCTGGAATAGTTATATAATGGTATGGGAAATCAGTTTGAGCTTTTGGAAGGCTTGGGAAAATCATTGGAGGGTTTTAGAGGAGAAAACCCGAGGAAGAAGACGATTGGAAACCCAGCAAACCGAACCAATTTTCTAGGGGAGAGAATCGATTCGGTTGACCCAATTGATTCATCCTGCTAAGCGAGCCAGTTTAGTTTTTAGGCCTGCCTATATTTTTGTTATGCGTCATTTCGACCCATTAGAGCTTGGAGAATGGGCGTATGGCTTTTCAAGGTTGAGTGGGACTACTGAGAATATTTCTAGGGCTTGGTATGTGTTTAGTCCAACAGTTAGATGGGTTCGAGGGAAAGAATTGGGAATGTAAGTAAGTGAAAACTTATATTATATAATCAAGAAGTTTGTTCGGACTTCGGGATTTGTAGACTAGTATATAGTTGGATTTTCGTATATAGTATATATATATATATATATATATATATATATATATATATATATATATATATATATATATACTCTTGTGTGATTGATGTGTACTTGTTTGAATATATGTACTCGGTATTGCTATCATTAGTAGGTTGCGTGTAGTGGCCTCCACCCTGGCATTGACTAGTAGGTTTTGGATTGATTCCCAAGTCATAGTACTATTGCATGGCCACTACCCATGTGTGAGGTTGTGTGTTTATTTGGATACTTATTGGGTACAATGTGGTATTTTTATGACACCCAAACGTATGTTTATGACCCCCTAAGTTTATTTGTGTTTACATTAAGGTTCGATGGAAAGATTTCGACCCGATGGCTCAGTGCGATGCCTGATATGCCTAGAGATTGATAGCACACGAGGTACGAATCCGCGAGGACCTGACTCTGGGGATGGGGTTATACGTATTTAGCGAGTGATTTGTATGTATGCATTGCATGTGTATACCTTTATAGCATGGGTATAGCAATGTTATTACATTATGTATATATTTACTTATAGAACGTGTGTTGTTATGTTATTATTTATGAACGTATACCTAATGAAGGTAGTATACACTTAGGTAATGATGATTATTAGTGGAAAGGTATTTGACAGTGGTTATTGTCCTAGTTAGACTGGGTAGTATAATTAGGATAATAGAAATGAATGCATTAGGTATGCATTATTAATGAAAGGTGAGAATAGATCTCATCTGAGTGCGATAGGTGAATTAATTATGAGAGTAATACATTCTCTATTTTTAATTAAATATCTTAAATACTTGAAAAATATTTTCAAATGTAATGCCACGACCCAGATTTATGGGTTACCCGATAAGGTCTGACCCGAGTGTTAGGTGTGAAATGTAATAGATCAACCTATATAATGTTGCTAATTGAGTTTTAATTTTAATTACGTTTTAGTTGTTAGCATGAAATTGAACTTTCAATATAAACTACACGAGGTACCTATAAGGAGCTCCCCGAAATCCAAGTAAACAGGGATATTAATGCAAAGATAAATAAAATATACTTACTAGTAAAACGCCCTCAAAATACGAAATCACTCCCAACCTATCGTAACAAAGTGGGGATGTGAGCTTATGCCTAGTGGGATTTATACAAACATTATAGAGACAAACGTCAGAAAGGAATACTCACACGCTAAAACCCTATGCAAGCGAAAATATGTATATATCAACATATGTATACGTTTGAAAATTCTTTTGACAATGCATTAACCGTTTTGCTTTCGAAAAATCTTACTGATCAAGATTAATTTACCTTAATCTACTAATGAATTCCTTTATTCATACTTAGCCTTTCCAACTTGCTTAACACACCTAGTTAAACACTTGAAACCATTACACTTTATTTGATTCGAACCCATTCCTTTACCGAAATTTAACCCGTCATTTTCATTTGAAAGTACTTTAGTATTTTCATTGATTTATACAACCATTTCAACACACACATTCGTCGAGTTAGAAAATACTTATTTACTTTTAGAAAATCCTTTTTACAACACATTCTTGTGTTAAGTATGGGTTTCGCCATTTAAGTTGCTTAGCCACCCATTTATCCACTTTCTTTAACCTATTTCCTTCTCTTATGGACATTATTATATTTACGCATTAACTTGTCCATTTCACCTTTACGGAATATTTATTGCATTCATTGAAGTTAGGCTTTATTAACACATTTACCACACAACCCATTTCTTGATATGTTCCACATATTATTTATCGTTTCTATAAATCTTCATATACCTCATACTTACGCGAGCCCCACAATGACGCTATGTGCAACATATGCTTTGGCCAGTGGTTTAGGGCTTTTCATTCAAGCGCCCCGGGTTCTTCTTGCTTTATCCCAGTGTCATCTGAGTAACTTTAATTTGTTTTAACATTTGACATATGTCCACATTATTTCCTTTCCTTTTTACCCGACCAAAGCCAAAACTCGAGACTTTACCGCCCCAATTTGTGTTACACTTGAAAATTTACCATTTTGTGTCCTTTATACTTTAACCTTGATTTTTATTCCGAAAATCATTTTCATTTAGGACATCATTATGCAACACCCTTTCCAACATTTTTATTTCATTAAAATGTTCCACTTTAAGTAAAATTACCATTTTACCCTTTTATTTCCAAAATCACACTTTACACCATTTCACAAGTGATAATTACACCCAGAAAACACTATTAAGTTACACACACCAACTTTTTCAGTGTTTCAACCCTTTAACATATTTTACACTTGGAGTAATTTTTTCTTGATTGGAAACATCTTTTATACCTTTGGTTCCTTTTAATTCCATAAGTGTCAATATTTCACAACATTAGGAAGTTACACTCACTAACCATTTCACATTTGCCTATTAACACTTAATATACTTTTTATCAACTTTCATATTTCTTTGCTTCTTTATTCAAGAAATATGTTCACGCTTAAGACTACTTCTATAAGAGAATTTTCATTTCTTTTATTTAACATGTAATCTTTTAACTTCATACACATTATATCTTTTAGTCCCAATTACACGTACTTTGAAGACTAAAATTCAAAGTTTTATTATTTCTAGTTTAAACCCAACAAAATCTTCTTTACACTTGTTTATACATTCTATGTCAAAATACTACAAGTTTATATTCATAAGAAGATTGATTTTAAACCCAAAAATCCTACTACATGGTTTAAATTTATTTTTCACCAATTATTTGCATAATAATTAATTATTTCCAAATATTTTATTCCATAAAATATTTAACAGCGCTAAGTCTAGAACTTCCCATTTCTACAAAATATACTCTCTTTCAATATTCCAAATATTGAAATATTTACTTATTCTTTATTTTCAATTAAATATCATTTTTTTAAAAAAATCACATTTATTGCCAACATTTTATTCCAATAAATGTTTTTCATCAAAATCACAAGAAAAAACCATTTTCATAGAAACATTAACTTTCAATATTTTAAAACCTTGGAATAACTATCCATCCTTTATTTTTAACAAAATAACAATTTTTCTCAACATTTTTATTCTATAAAAATGTTTATTATTTTCTTACATAACAAATAAACCATTAAACTAAATGTACCCTACTCAAATAGTCTAAATAGTAAACTAAATGAAAACATATCATTCTGACACTAAGAGGAAGGGTTACCCACCTCTAATGGCTCTAACGGCGGTGTTGGTGTAGGAGGAGCAACCCCCACCTATAATGGTGGCCTCAAAAGGGTTGCCAAAAGCTCCTCAAAAATATCCATTGAACTCCCTTCTACACCATTAAAACCCACTTCATCGTCTTTAAAAAAAGCTTCATCTTCATTTTTTGAAAACCCCCAAAAATAATATATAACTATGGATATAGGATTTTTTTCATAGCTGAACCACGTTAGAGCCATTGTTAGACTAAGATTAGGTGTATACTAATTTTAGACATCAACAATAGGGAACAATAGTTGTCAAGAACTAAGTATACAGATCTGATAAGGTAAAATGGTGGTAAGTTTAATAAATATTATGTGTCATAATAATGCGAAGGAGATACATGTCATCCATTAAATTACTCTGATCTAGTGGACCCTTTGTGTGATGTGTTAACAATCTACCGACGAGCTCAGTCCATACATAAATCATCGTGCGTGTCTGTCGACCATTATGTGGATAGCCGAGAGTGAAGACTAAAGGTAGATTATAGTGATCTTTAATGACCTTAGAAGACATATCAATCTCAAATGGGACCATTTTTTACTAGTTATTTTGTAACTCGCGGAATTTATGAGTTTATTGTGTATGAATGTTATATTCAGAAAATCACCTCATCATTATCCAGTAAAAGGTTAGGGTTTTGTGTTGTTGTGCTATTAGATATGATCGAGTTATCCTCTCCTTCAACATTAGAGTATATTATGATTATCTTTGCAGATCATTCATCACCTTCATATTGACATTTTTAATGAATGATATTAAAAAAGGGGATATACAAATTCCATAATATTTTGATAAATTATAATCCCCAAATGAATGTTGTGGTCCTATAATGATAAGAAAATATACTCTTTACGTGATGATGAGTTAATGCAATTTATGATTCAAGCCTTGATTAAATACATAAATTTATTGTTTACTCTTAGTTCATCTAAATTTATTTTACTTTTTGATAGTAAAATACAATGACAGTTAAGCATAATGTCACACTGATGTTGATCTTCAAAGTTTTTTTTATGGAATAAGTTGTTGAAATTTAATGTTATATGCAAAATTCGTACATATATTAGTTTATAAAAAAAACCAAATTCCTTTTTAATACTTTGTGAATGATTAGTAAAAGTATCTTATTTGATCCTTTTTTCATTTTTAAATAATTTCTTATTCATTTATTGGGTGCATTATTGTTCCTCATCATTATTTCACAAGGATTATTATTACATTCTTCAATATAATAGGTTTTTGGTAGAGAGGAATATAAGGTAAGAGAATTCGTCCATGTAATATTGAGAAAAATATTTTCTATATAGTTCACTACAAATTCGTTTCATTATAAGCTTTGGTTTTTATATGTTGCCCCGTTCGTGCTTAATTTATTTCTTCCGATACAAATAGTTGACCAAAAAATCATGACTTCGGATCATCTCTCTCACTACTATTTAATTTATATAGTATTTAGAATATTTTTAAAAATTTATCTACAAAGCATTATGTCAATGTTATCAGAGCAATATGGTAAGTAATTGTCTTGGTTATGGATTTATTATTTAATAAAATTAGTTTTTTTTTTCTTTTAGTGTGAACCTATGACCATAGTGTTTGCATTATTTTATATATTGCTATTATCTTTTCATAAGCACCTAAACTATTATATTTAGAATTTAAATAAACGTAATTTAGTTGTTAGTTTATGTTAAAATTTGTCGTATATATGAAATTGTTGAATTTGTAGGTTAACATGCATTTGCGATTGACAAAACTTTAGTTCAAGGAATTTGCGGTAAAAATGTGGCCAAAAGTGTCCATACATATTTTATGTGTCACGTGACACCAAATTCCTAATGAAGCGACGATCGTATCCATTTCCAAAAACCTTCCTGAAATGCCTCCCCCCCCCCCCCCCCCCGATGTGTGTTTTGTTAGTATATTAGTATTATATATATTTGTCTCTGTTTTGTGTGTAGTTTGTTTCATGTAATTATGTGTGGTTACTTTCCTAATCAGATTTGTGTCTAATGTTTAGTGCTTCTTATGTTTAGTTGGGTATTAATTTACATAGGTCTAATTATGAGTCAATGTTACTTTATATGTTTTAATATTTGTAATTTTATTTATGTGCCTGTATTTTATAAGAATATGTGTTCCTAGATACGTTTTTACTATTTCTATTTGTCTTTCATTTTTATTCTCTCATTTTGCCTCTCGTGTCTCACACTCCTCTCTCTCTCTCCATTCCACTTCTCCTCTGAATTTTCCCAAACCTATAAACTGTAATAACCCTCGCTTATGGGACCGTATTTTACATTAATTACTTAGTATAGTAATTAGAGACCAGTGTTGGGTTATGATTTGAATGTTGATTCAATGTAGAAAGCTGATATTTATTATGAGGTTGCATACATATCATAATTATGGGAAAATATTGCTATGTCATGCTTATTGATATCATCTGAAAATAAAATGATATTTGGCTTAATTATGAGACCGGAACCTAAATTGAATTTTAAAATGTCCAAATAATAATTTGGAGGTTGCAGTTGATTCCGGAACGTGCAAAATAGTCAAATAATGTACCATATTGTATTTTATAGTTTTGGGCATTTTTGACTGGTTGTGCTTTAATTATGCTATCGCGTATTATTTTATCGCACTTTTGGTTAATTAAGTGGAGCATTTGGTCTTAGGTCACGACTTAAGCCTTTTTAGTCTTCTATTTCCCCAAAATTCCTTCCTAAACCTAAGAGAGAGAAGAGAAGAGAAGAGAGAAAGCTTTGGTTTGAGAGGGAGATTGCAACTACACCAAGAAATCTGCATATTTGCTGAATCAAGGCAAGTTTTTACTTGCAAATTGTTGTCTTGAGATAGATGATTGTTGTGATAATGGTGTATTAATCCTAGTGTAGCAAACTTAGGGTTTTATTATGTGTTTTGGGTTTTGATTTATTCCCAAGATGATTCATGAGGTTTTAAGATGTTAGATAGCATCATTGGTGTCTTATAGTGTTGGTATATGAGTTTGGTTTGGAGAAGATTGAGTTTGGGTAGCAAATGGAGTCCAAGACTCCATAGCCAATTCTTGGCAAAATCGCAGGCCCGAATCGATTCGGCCTCCTGGGCGAATCGATTCGGCTAGGGGCAGTGCTCAGGTCTTGGTGACCGAATCGATTCGGCCTCCTGGGCGAATCGATTCGGCAGTTATGCAGAAACCCAGATTTTCTGACCGAATCGATTCGGCCTCCCATCCGAATCGATTCGGCATTTATGTAGAACCTCAACTTTTCTGGCCGAATCGATTCGGACAAGGGGGCGAATCGATTCGGGTACCCTGCATTTTTCCAACTTTTTCTTTTTCATTTTTTAACCCCTTTTCTTTAGGATTATTGATTAGGGACCTTCTTAAATGAAGTAAACATAGGGATTAGAGTTCTAGTTGAGTTGGGTCGACATCCTAGACTTGAAAGGGTTCATCTAGGATTCATTCAAGGGAGAATTTAAAGTGGTGTTTAGGCATTACTTTTGTCTAGTAGTTCTATAAGGGTCTAGAACATATTAAGGTCAATGTTGGAGACCTTAGAATTCAACTTGAGTTACATTTTGACTAGATGATTTATATTAAAGCCTAAAAGAGGCCTTGGGGATAACTTTGGAGTCTGAATTCCTTATCGAGGATGTCATGTCGGTACGCATCACGTGTAGTCCCGATTTAACTTATACATTTATTTAAAATGGGAAAATTGTTAAGGTAAATGATAATTTACTAATCATGATATGGAAATAAATAAAATGAAGGTTACACACCTCTCTAAGTACCATCTTAAGGGAAGTCCGTGCGATAGGTGAAGCCCCCTGGCTAATGAATGTAGGGTGGATATAGTCCTAGGCCATATGAGCGCTTGTTCTATATTTTTCTGCGATGGGTAGGAGATTTTTGGTGTGGTCTTGACTACCCCGCAGGCATATGGCCGCTTCCCGACGTTTTCGATAGGATCCCAGGTTGTCGTATGCTAGGCCCTGGAGGATGATGGTTATTTAGGGGCGCGCCCAGTGGGGAAACCCGGACGGGCGGTCTTAGAATCGTTATATTTGTAATTATGACTATTCTAATTATCGAGTTGGACTCGACGGAACATTAATTCCATAAAGAGCAAACTTATGCCGCAAAGAGCATGTTTTTGAGATCAGTGCCATATAGAGCACATGATGATAATCATATTCCCGATAAAGAATGGAAACATGAAGATTGTTATTGAAATGTGATGAAAGATGATAAAGGCTCATAAGCACTTTTAATTCTGTTTATTATGAATCTCACTTTAAGTGGTCCTTCATCAGTTTTAGTTCCTTACATGACGTTCACATGTTAGACTATCATCCATGCTTAGTGGTGCATCATTATCATACTTGTCATTTATCTATTGATCACATATACCCGGCCCTGACCGGTTCTCCTTTTCTTGTTGTGTATGTATATCTATATTATCCGTTCAGGTGTTCCGCCGCACGGTCGCCCGTAATGACCTTTCTTTCCACATGTTTTTGAGGAGCCGTGACATGGTGCGGGTTTCACGGGATTTTGAGTAGACGCCTCTGTTTACGTTTCTAGTTATGTTCAGTTCATTCGGGCTTGTTGCCCAAACAGTTGTAAATGTATAATGAATTTATTATGTAACACTTGGTACTCTATGTATGTTGTATGGATGGTATTGACCGAAGTTTTATTCGGTCCTTTGTATCTTTCGGGATTTCTTATATGCGCTTGTGGGGGTTTCCACCCTCTATTTCTATCATGGGTTGTTGAAAAATGTTTTTTCTTTTTATCTCAAATCAAAGTTTTTGATAACCCGTTTTCTGGAATATAGAGTGGTTATTCCTTATACTTTGTATATTGTCATGATGCTGAGGATGATATTATCCATGATTTCCTATTTTGTCGGGGTATAGGGCTGGCCACCCTTTATTTCGGATAGCGGGTTGTCACAGATGGTATCAGAGCATCAGGTTCTAGAATCTTTAGGATCTATTCGGACTTGTCACGTTCTACCGTAGCGTTCTTTGATATAGAGCTTAATGTCAGGATTGTTTTTGCTGCCCATGTATGCGATCTTCTGCTAAATAGATTGTCTTATATTATGTTTTAACTCTATCTCGTCTTTATCTCAGATGCCGCCGAAGAGAGGACGTCCCGTTAGACGTAATAGGGTTGTTGAGGATGAGTTTGGTCCTCCACCGCAGCAGGGGAATATCAGTGCCGCTGAAGTGGCAAATATTGTGGCTCAAGCTGTCAACGCCGCAATGACTGCAGTGGCCCAACAAATGCCACAAGCCCAAGTTAGAGGGCAAGAAGCACCAGTTCCTATGGGACCTTCCCATTGGGAACGGGTGAGGGAATCTTTTCTTAAGGGACATCCCCCGGAGTTTGAGGGAGGTTCGGATGTTATCAAGGCGAACCAATGGAAGAGAGATATGCAGCGCCATCTTAGGATGGTGGAATGTAGTGAGGAGAAGAAGCAGATTCTCGTTACTTTCAAGTTGGTAGGACCGGCTTTACATTGGTGGGAGTCCATGACGACGCCCGAGCAGAGGGATACTATGTCCATCACAAATTTTTGGGCCTTGTTTGATGGGAAGTATTTTCCTCCCGCAGTTCAGAGGGAAATGCAGAGGAAGCTGCAGGATTTGGTTCAAGGGGAGAGGTCAGTTGCTGAGTATGAGGAAGAGTTTACCCGGTTAGCCAGTTTTATACCGGATGAGGTAACTCCAGAATCAAAGAGGATCTCCAAGTTTGTGGGAGGTTTACAGTGGAGAATAAAACAACATTTGCTGGGTAATCCATCTCTGGTGACTTTTGGGGATGTGATGAATGCCGCCTTGCTTCACTGTCAGGAGCACAGATTGTTTTTGCTAAACAAGAAGAAGGTTGTTACTGTGGGTCAAGCAGCGAGGCAGGGAGGTGTTGGGAGTGGAGGGGGAACATCTTCTTCGTCCCAATCCTCGGGGAACAAGCAGGTTGAGAGGGGTCCTCAGCAGGGGGATCCGTCCAAGCGTCCACGTTTTGGTGGGTTTAATGCTAGTGGTAATAATAACAGGCAAGGTCAAGGCGGTCAGCAGCCTCAGGGAGGTCGAGGTGGAAATGGTGGTAGGGGCCAACAGGGCCGAGGTGCGGGTCAACTCCGGAATAACCAAGGCAGGAATCAGGATAACATGACTAACAAATGTTTTCAGTGTGGGGAGTTGGGCCACTTTAAGAGGGCATGTCCTCAGTTGGTTGGAGGGCATCTTCCTAGGGCCCCACAGCAGCCGTATGTACAGTTTCCGCCTCAAGCGCCTAATCCGGTTGCTCCTCCTCAACAGGGGCAATTGCAGTACGGAAGGGTTTACCATCTTCAGGAGGCTTTGCTTCCTCCAGCTCCTCCGGCACCACCGGCGATCGAGGGTAAGCTTCTCATTCAGGGGCACATGGGTCGAATTCTATTTGATACAGGTGCTACACACTCCTTTATTTCTAGAAGTTTTGCTCAGACTACAGGTTTGATAAAATCTGCTGAAAGTACTTTCACTAGCGTCGAATCCTCTATGGGCGATGGCTCATTGATTTTCTTCGTATGTAAAAACGTAGGAATTAATCTTGGTGACTTGTGTTTTGAGGCTGACTTACTCGTCCTTGATATGGTCGGGTATGATGTAATTTTGGGGATGGATTGGCTAGCGAGGTACCGTGCTATAGTAAATTATTACGGGAAGAGTATAGTTTTTGCGATTCCGGGACAAGAGATGTTCCTGGTAGTTATGCCTTGTATGGAGGGGAGAACGAGTGCTTATCTATATTGTATTGCGGAAGATGCATCTAGAGATGTCATGGTTCCCTTAGATTCTCTTCCGATCGTTAGAGATTTTGAAGATGTCTTTCGGGAGATACCGGGATTACCCCCAAGTCGGGAGATCGAGTTTGTGATTGACTTAATGCCGGGAACTAGGCCGATCGCCAAAGCTCCTTATCGTATGGCTCCTGTAGAGATGAGGGAGCTGAGGGATCAGATTCAGAAGTTACTAGAGCAGGGCTTCATTAGGCGTAGTACCTCACCGTGGGGCGCTCCAGTATTATTTGTGAAGAAGAGAGACGGTTCTCTCCGGTTATGCGTGGACTATAGAGAGTTGAATAAAGTCACCATCCGGAATAAATACCCTTTACCTCGCATTGACGACTTGTTTGATCAACTTAGGGGAGCTTCATATTTCTCCAAGATCGACTTGCGGACAGGGTATCACCAATTGAGGATACGGGAGCAAGATGTATCCAAGACGGCTTTTCTGACCCGTTACGGATCTTATGAGTTCTTGGTTATGCCCTTCGGGCTAACCAATGCCCCTGCAGTGTTTATGGACCTTATGAATAGGGTGTTTCGGGATTTCCTTGACCAGTTTGTCATCGTATTTATTGATGACATCCTAGTCTATTCTCAGACAGAGTCGGATCACGCTGCTCACTTGCGGTTGGTCCTGCAGAGAGTAAGAGATCATCAATTGTATGCAAAGTTTGAGAAGTGTGGCTTCTGGTTGAAGGAAGTTCAATTTTTGGGGCATGTGGTCTCATCCCAAGGCGTGTATGTGGATCCGAGTAAGGTGGTCGCAGTGAAGGAGTGGGGTCAGCCCACGACGCCCACTGAAGTTCGTAGTTTTCTGGGCTTGGCGGGTTATTACCGTCGATTCATTAAAGGCTTTTCTAAGGTTGCTAGCCCGTTGACGAATTTGACCCGGAAAGGAGTAAGATTTGTTTGGGACAGTTCATGTCAAATTGCTTTCGATGAACTCAAGGACAGACTGACTTCAGCTCCAGTCCTAGCATTGCCCAGGCCGGGATTGGAATATCTCGTCTTTACCGATGCATCTCTTCTGGGGTTAGGAGGTGTTCTTCAACAAGAGAGGCAACCCATTGCGTACGCTTCTCGTAAGTTGAAGCCTCACGAGAGGAACTATCCGGTACATGATTTGGAATTCGCCGCCGTTGTATTTGCCTTGAAGATATGGAGGCATTACCTCTGGGGGGAAAAGTTTAGTCTTTTCACCGACCACAAATCGCTGCAGTACTTATTCTCCCAAACGGATTTGAACATGCGCCAGCGCCGTTGGTTGGAGTTTGTGAAAGACTACCAATTTGACATTCGTTACCACCCCGGGAAGGCGAATGTGGTAGCAGATGCCTTGAGTAGAAAGCCTGATGGGGACTTAGCTAAGGTGTGGAAGGCTAAGTGGAAAGAACTCAGCCTGGAGGATGCCGGAGCGAGAGCATTCCTTTCAGTGATGACGGTTACTCCCACGATTATAGCAAAGATTGTGGAAGCTCAGAAGAGAGATAAAGTTTGTCAAGACCACATATGCCAGTTGTTGTCTGAGGGAGCGGAGTCTTACTCAATAGGCTCTGAGGGTGGACTACGCTTCCATGGAAGACTTGTGGTTCCCGATGATGGGGATTTGAGGCGTGCAGTGATGGCAGAATCCCACGGGTCGAAGTTCACGGTACATCCAGGCGGGGACAAGATGTACCAAGATATGCGCCGTTTGTACTGGTGGGCGGGTATGAAGAGGGATATCTCCGAGTTTGTGTCTCAATGCACTACTTGTCAGTTGGTTAAGATTGATCACCAGCGACCGGCGGGTTTGTTGCAACCGCTCGAGATTCCCGTATGGAAATGGGAGAGCATTTCGATGGACTTTGTTTTGGGCTTGCCTAGATCGCAAAAGGGTCATGACTCAATTTGGGTGATTATCGACCGTTTGACTAAGTCGGCACACTTCTTGCCTGTGCGCACCGATTATGATACCGCTCGTTATGCCCAGTTGTTCATTGAGGAGATCGTCAGACTCCACGGGGTACCTTTAAATATTGTCTCCGACCGAGATAAAATTTTTGTGTCCCACTTTTGGCAGAGTTTCCAGGGAGCTATGGGGACTGAGTTGAAGTTGAGCTCTTCCTATCATCCTCAAACAGACGGTCAGACCAAAAGGGTAAACCAGATGTTGGAGGATATGCTTCGTATGTGCATACTTGACTTTAAAGGCAGTTGGGAACAATATCTTCCGTTGGTTGAGTTTGCTTACAACAATTCATACCAATTTACCATTGGAATGGCGCCCTATGAAGCTCTGTATGGCAGGCCTTGTAGATCGCCCGCTTGTTGGTTGGAAGTGGGTGACAATAAGTTCCTTGGACCTGAAATGATCCAAGACACTTCTTCGAAGATCGAGCTTATTCGAAATCGTATACGTGTAGCCCAAGATCGGCAAAAGAGCTATGCCGATGCGGGTAGGAGACACATGGAGTTGGAGGTTGGAGACCAAGTGTTGGTGCGGGTGTCCCCGATGAAGGGCATCAAACGTTTTGGGAAGAAAGGAAAGCTTGCACCCCGCTTTGTTGGACCTTTCCCGGTGATCGCAAAGGTTGGTCCCGTAGCATACCAACTTGCCTTGCCGGAACCCTTACAACAAATCCATGATGTATTTCATGTCTCCTCCTTGAAGAAGTACAGAAGGTGTGAAGGTGCCCTTTGGCACATCCCTTTCGAAGATATCGAATTGCAGCCCGATGTTTCTTATGAAGAACAACCGGTTGCTATCCTTGAGTTTGGGGAGCGAAAGTTGAGATCTAGGGTGGTGCCTCTAGTGAGAGTCCATTGGAGTCATCATCATGTAAGCGAATCGACTTGGGAACGCGAAGATGAGATGCGGGAGAAATATCCACATCTTTTCTCATGAGGTACGCCTGAATTTTGGGGGCAAAATTCCCTCATAAGGGGGGGAGTATGTAATAACCCTCGCTTATGGGACCGTATTTTACATTAATTACTTAGTATAGTAATTAGAGACCAGTGTTGGGTTATGATTTGAATGTTGATTCAATGTAGAAAGCTGATATTTATTATGAGGTTGCATACATATCATAATTATGGGAAAATATTGCTATGTCATGCTTATTGATATCATCTGAAAATAAAATGATATTTGGCTTAATTATGAGACCGGAACCTAAATTGAATTTTAAAATGTCCAAATAATAATTTGGAGGTTGCAATTGATTCCGGAACGTGCAAAATAGTCAAATAATGTACCATATTGTATTTTATAGTTTTGGGCATTTTTGACTGGTTGTGCTTTAATTATGCTATCGCGTATTATTTTATCGCACTTTTGGTTAATTAAGTGGAGCATTTGGTCTTAGGTCACGACTTAAGCCTTTTTAGTCTTCTATTTCCCCAAAATTCCTTCCTAAACCTAAGAGAGAGAAGAGAAGAGAAGAGAGAAAGCTTTGGTTTGAGAGGGAGATTGCAACTACACCAAGAAATCTGCATATTTGCTGAATCAAGGCAAGTTTTTACTTGCAAATTGTTGTCTTGAGATAGATGATTGTTGTGATAATGGTGTATTAATCCTAGTGTAGCAAACTTAGGGTTTTATTATGTGTTTTGGGTTTTGATTTATTCCCAAGATGATTCATGAGGTTTTAAGATGTTAGATAGCATCATTGGTGTCTTATAGTGTTGGTATATGAGTTTGGTTTGGAGAAGATTGAGTTTGGGTAGCAAATGGAGTCCAAGACTCCATAGCCAATTCTTGGCAAAATCGCAGGCCCGAATCGATTCGGCCTCCTGGGCGAATCGATTCGGCTAGGGGCAGTGCTCAGGTCTTGGTGACCGAATCGATTCGGCCTCCTGGGCGAATCGATTCGGCAGTTATGCAGAAACCCAGATTTTCTGACCGAATCGATTCGGCCTCCCATCCGAATCGATTCGGCATTTATGTAGAACCTCAACTTTTCTGGCCGAATCGATTCGGACAAGGGGGCGAATCGATTCGGGTACCCTGCATTTTTCCAACTTTTTCTTTTTCATTTTTTAACCCCTTTTCTTTAGGATTATTGATTAGGGACCTTCTTAAATGAAGTAAACATAGGGATTAGAGTTCTAGTTGAGTTGGGTCGACATCCTAGACTTGAAAGGGTTCATCTAGGATTCATTCAAGGGAGAATTTAAAGTGGTGTTTAGGCATTACTTTTGTCTAGTAGTTCTATAAGGGTCTAGAACATATTAAGGTCAATGTTGGAGACCTTAGAATTCAACTTGAGTTACATTTTGACTAGATGATTTATATTAAAGCCTAAAAGAGGCCTTGGGGATAACTTTGGAGTCTGAATTCCTTATCGAGGATGTCATGTCGGTACGCATCACGTGTAGTCCCGATTTAACTTATACATTTATTTAAAATGGGAAAATTGTTAAGGTAAATGATAATTTACTAATCATGATATGGAAATAAATAAAATGAAGGTTACACACCTCTCTAAGTACCATCTTAAGGGAAGTCCGTGCGATAGGTGAAGCCCCCTGGCTAATGAATGTAGGGTGGATATAGTCCTAGGCCATATGAGCGCTTGTTCTATATTTTTCTGCGATGGGTAGGAGATTTTTGGTGTGGTCTTGACTACCCCGCAGGCATATGGCCGCTTCCCGACGTTTTCGATAGGATCCCAGGTTGTCGTATGCTAGGCCCTGGAGGATGATGGTTATTTAGGGGCGCGCCCAGTGGGGAAACCCGGACGGGCGGTCTTAGAATCGTTATATTTGTAATTATGACTATTCTAATTATCGAGTTGGACTCGACGGAACATTAATTCCATAAAGAGCAAACTTATGCCGCAAAGAGCATGTTTTTGAGATCAGTGCCATATAGAGCACATGATGATAATCATATTCCCGATAAAGAATGGAAACATGAAGATTGTTATTGAAATGTGATGAAAGATGATAAAGGCTCATAAGCACTTTTAATTCTGTTTATTATGAATCTCACTTTAAGTGGTCCTTCATCAGTTTTAGTTCCTTACATGACGTTCACATGTTAGACTATCATCCATGCTTAGTGGTGCATCATTATCATACTTGTCATTTATCTATTGATCACATATACCCGGCCCTGACCGGTTCTCCTTTTCTTGTTGTGTATGTATATCTATATTATCCGTTCAGGTGTTCCGCCGCACGGTCGCCCGTAATGACCTTTCTTTCCACATGTTTTTGAGGAGCCGTGACATGGTGCGGGTTTCACGGGATTTTGAGTAGACGCCTCTGTTTACGTTTCTAGTTATGTTCAGTTCATTCGGGCTTGTTGCCCAAACAGTTGTAAATGTATAATGAATTTATTATGTAACACTTGGTACTCTATGTATGTTGTATGGATGGTATTGACCGAAGTTTTATTCGGTCCTTTGTATCTTTCGGGATTTCTTATATGCGCTTGTGGGGGTTTCCACCCTCTATTTCTATCATGGGTTGTTGAAAAATGTTTTTTCTTTTTATCTCAAATCAAAGTTTTTGATAACCCGTTTTCTGGAATATAGAGTGGTTATTCCTTATACTTTGTATATTGTCATGATGCTGAGGATGATATTATCCATGATTTCCTATTTTGTCGGGGTATAGGGCTGGCCACCCTTTATTTCGGATAGCGGGTTGTCACATAAACCTAGCAACTCCATCTGTGAACCCTTAATATTTTGTTCTAATTCAAATTTTCCCCCAAAAACCCTTTCATAAAACATTTGCTCACCTATATATATATATATATATATATATATATATATATATACATATAAGGAAAAATCAATAAATATAGAGGGACAAGATTCTACAAATTTTGAGACTTGTTTATTTTCTTCAATTTCAGGAGTAGTGTGTAGGATTAATTTCGAGTGTAGGTTTTCTTCCGGTGTCTTATTTTAGAGTGTTTGAGATTTTTTTTAAATTGCTCCAAAGAAGATAATGTTTTATGGATAAAATAAAAATAGTGGGTGAGTAAGCCCACCACTAAGGCATACAGACCAAAAATCCTAACGCGAAAGAGTTAGATAAAGAGGCTTTATTGCCCACATGTTAGCGCGAGAACCTTTGCAAAGGGTGATTTAAATAAAAATTGCAACGCCAAATTTAATTATGCGGAAGCAACTTATAAATTGATTTTATCATTTGATCATAAGCATGCATCTATGGTGATAAAATGGATAAGTCACACACGCAAATATGACAAGGCCAAGTTTCAGAAGGAAAAAAAAACTTTCGGATTAAAACCTTTATTTCAGTATGAACAGTATATCGCAACTTACAAAGAACACAATGAAATATGCGATGGATTGACTGCAGCAAACCCACAAGAACACGCAGTTTTGCCTATAGCAAGGAACACCCGCAAGCACTCACAATGACTGCAGTCGTCCGTCAGCCTCAGCCTTCATCTTTCAACAATGAATCCCTGTAGGTATCCCAAGGTCATCAATGTATATCCTCTCCACTAAGGTGTATGAACATATATGAAACTTTCTATCATTATAAATTAATTCACAAGAATCATATTCTATGATGCTTTGTTGTGAATTAAAAAGTGTTTTGGAACATAATAACTTGAAGAAATTTTGTACTATATATGCGGAAACTTACTTTGCAAAACTCTTGAACAAATTAGATTACTAAACAGGTATTTATAAAAAACTTGAGTCGGCGGGGTCGTTCGAACGACATGCAAAGTCGTTCAAACGACATCAAGATGTGGTTAGAACGACATGTTCATGTGGTTAGAAGGACATCATGAGGTGGTTAGAACGACATGTCCATGTAGTTAGAAATCATATTTTTGAAAACGAAAAACCAAGCTTGTATTTTGATAAAAATTAAACATCCCAAACATATTTCCATGAATTAATTCAAACTCTAAATCGTTTTATACCTTTTGCGATGTTGGGAAGTCTTCAAACTTTGAGATGCTTGAGTTCAGTTCGTCTTCTCGGTGCATAATGATTTGTAATGGGATACGCCAAACTAGCCTAACACTATACTATGAATAGTGATAGAAAAATTGGTCTTACAGATTTTTCTTGTAACCATTATGAGAATTATTAAGTGAAATAAAATATTTTTCCTTTTTATTTTTTTTCTTAAATTTGTGAATTGGCAATTTTCTGTCATGGCATGATTTGGATACCTAGATACTTGTTTAGGAATTAATTAAAATTGGGTTTAATTGATTTAATTTAAAATTGACAATTTATTAAATTAGGGTTTAATTAAAATTTATGAATCACCTCACAATCGAGATCACATAACTTCAACTCTAGCGAGTGGTGTTAGAGTGGGTTGCACTAATTTACTGTGTTTGATCTTGTTTACCTGCTTTTTGGGTTATTTTTTTCATCACTCCTATGATTATATTTTTTTCTCTCGATGGATTCTCCTTGTTTAAACGATTTAAATAGTTTGAATTTGATGTTTGCAAAAGGAAATAAATTTTTTAAAAAAGAAAATTCTAATTGTAAGTCTGCTACTAATCTTTTGCAAATAGTTTAAAATCAAAAAGATTTTAATTGCGAGAAATTTGTTTCTTTGGAACATAACTTTAATGCTTTAAAATTGTCCAAAAATGATAGTGATGAAAGATTCCTATTTTTAGAAAAAAAATGGAGGACTTTAAAAATTCTAGGGTTTGTGTTTGTGCGAAAGAGGATACAAATATTTTAATTGATGATTTTTTGCTAGATGAGAAGACTCTTAGGGAAAAGTTTGTTTCATTGACGGGGAGAGTGTTACCCTTTTAGGAATCGTTGAAAATTTCAAAAAGGCATCCCTAAAATTGGACGAGTCTAATTATTTTTCTTGAGTAAAAAAAATTGTGTTGAACAATAATTTAAAAGACTCTAGTAGTTTATGTAGTGATCGTAATGGATCGTCTTGTTCTCATGTTTTGAGTGTTAAAGCCAAAACCATTGTTTACTTTAGAGGGTCAGTCAAGTTCGACGACATTAGAAAATCTCACACCATATGAACCATCCCCCCTGTCCACACATATTCACACTATGGTAGGAAAGGTCACCTTAGGCGTTTTCGTTTTGATCTTCGAAAAGGTCCTAGGAAGTTGAAGTCTAGTGTTCCCGTGGTTCCCGAAATCCCTATATGACGTTTCAAATATATTTTGGCTAGGAAATCACTTTTTGAGTCGTTAGATGGTAAACCTGTTGATTCTCACATGCTTGCACATGATTCGTCTCTTGTTATATCATATAGTTGATTTCTTACATGATTTGTTTTTCATATGCTAGTTGTGATTCATGATATTTGTTTGCTAGTGTTATGACATGCGTACTTTTTGTATTATATTTTTCTTTGGTTGAGTCATAATTGAAAATTACAAAAATATTTTTGGTTTTATATATTTGTTTTAAATAGAATAGATTTTGTTTCTCGAAAAATATTTTGAAATATCCAAAAAGATCTTCGGTTCTTTGGGTATTTTATTTTTACGCATTGGTGAGGCATATTGGTGTGTTTGAAAATAATTCACTATACAATTTCCATGTGGATAGGACATTTGTTTGACTTTAGATACTTGAATTCATCTTAACCATGTTTATGAAGTTGTTTCGACATTAACTTGGTTTTTGGATTCGACTTTGGGTATGCCTCCACACACATATGCATGAGCTTTTGGAATTTTAACTTCATAATGTACATTTGATCTTGGTGAGATGCTATCCAATCAATCATTCCATCTATATATTTGTTTAATTATGGAGGACTTATGTACATAAAAACCGTTCCCCGTGAGGATTTGTTTTAAATTGAAAATATAATGAGTAAAAAAGGTAAAGGGCTATGAAAAAAATACTTATTCTTTATGATTAAGCCACCATTTAAATCGGACGTAAAAAAGTGTGGCATAGTAAAAATAGCCAAGGTCCAAAGATGTTTAAAAGAACCCGAAAAAACTAAGGCAATAAAAATATGCCAAAAGGGGCAAAATTTGTTTAGTGTGATATATTCATTCAAAAGAAAAAAAATATTTTGAGGGAGTTTTGATGGAAATATCAACGGGTTTTCACAATGATAATGTATCCTAGTTAATATTATTTTGTCATGACGCTATTGATTTGTAGAGCCATTAAAATTCTAGGCCTATGTGCATTGTGTTTGTTTTTTTCATTAAGTTTAACTTTATTTGTCACTAAAAAATAAAACTTAGGTTGATAAAGTTTTATGGTCAATTAGAACTTCTTGAACATATTTTGAGTGTTTGGGTTATGATTCTTTTATTTCTAGTTCACATCCACTCATTCCATTCAACACGTTTGTAACACCCCGTGTGTTCGAGGACATAATAATTTAATCTCTATGGTGAAATAAATTTATTTTATTAGGAGTCTCGGATGAAAATTTAGAGTGCACGTTTGGTCCGGGATGGGTCGATATAGTCAAAATGACCGTCCAGGGGTTGAATTTAGGTTCCGAAGTATTTATGCTCTAGTTTGACCCAAATATGGGTAAACGAGTCATTTTAAGTGTGTATTGTCATTTAAAGTTGGGAGTTGTTAGATATAAGGGTTATTTAGGCTTAGAAGAGTTAGTCTAATCTCATTTTGAGAAAACTCTGGAGAGAGAGAGAGAGACAGCAAATGAAGATGAGGAAGAGAAGAAAAGAGGAGAAAACTTGGAGCTTTGGATATTTTCGGCTCAAATATATGGATTCAAGGAATATTCAACCTCTACAACTTTTACGCAAGTGATTAAACTTGCTAAATGATTGTGTGTGTCAGTTATCTCATAATTTTGTTGGTAATTTAGTTGATTTTGATCTTGAAGAGTTAAACCCTAGAATTTGTTGTTATGTTCTTAAATTTGAAGATATATATACATACATGTGTTGATTGGTTGATGAAAATGGTGGGGATAATAAATGGGATGGGTTTTGATGTTAGGATATTGTTAGAGTGAATTAGAATTGGGTTTTAGAGTTGTAAGGAAAATCTTGTAAAGTTTATAACTAATGGTTTTGAGTATAAATCTCGTAGCATTAAAGCTACACAGCACCAGACCGGTCCGGGTAGAAGACCACCGGATCGTTTTGTCTTAGCATTCTGGGCCGATCTGTTTTTAAAGGATATCGGATCGATCCGGTCATCTAAAGTTTTATGTTATTTTTAAGGGATCAAAACGGTTCATTTTTGGGGACCTTCGGTTCGGTCCGATCATTGCAGTTTGTAATTCTTGTGTTCCTCTTTTCTAATTGGGTTTAGGGTTTGGAAACCCTATAATATGATACAATTGGTATGTTTTTTAGATAAATGCTATCTATATGACATGACTCAATGGTGGGGTTACATCAAGGCTATCATGGAGGTGTCTTTGGGAATTTGACATATCAAATCTTTTCGTAAATTCTCCGGGTAGTAGGAATTTGCTTAACGCCGAATATGGACTCGATGCGAGACAAATATCGTGTGTCCTTAGTGTTGTTAAATTGGGTGACTATTCATACCATATGTGTGATGAATTAGTAAGTTGTGACAACCCACGATCCGAAGTAAAGGGTGGCCAGCCCGATACTCCAACATAACGGAATCATGGATGGAAATCATCCTCAACATCAACATCAATATAAAGAGTAAACGGGAAAACCACCCAATAATTCAGAAAACGGGTTGCCAAAAAAATATTTTAATTTAGTTTAATTGCAAGTAAAAGAAAACAATTTAAACAACCCAAATCTGAAGAGAAAGTGAAATTCCAAAAGACCTGATATATATTACATCCTTAACAACGATACAATATAGGAACGAATATTCTGTTGGTCAACAGTTATATACAACGTATCACAACAGTTTAATAAAATACATAATCCATTCATTAAAAATTTACAAAAGTTGGGCCACACGCCCGAGTGAAAGACCCGATCATATCTAGAATACAAAGATGAGGTCATCTAACAAAACATCCTGTAATATCCGCAAAATCTTACAGCTCCTCGAAAGCATAAGAGTAGGGATATCAACACGGGCGTCCTTACAGAGGAGCACCTGAACGGATACGAATTCATGCACAACATGGAGAAAAATGAACGGGTTAGGGCCCGATTTTTATATGATTCCCAGATGAATAAGAAGCGTGATAGATATGAACAATTAATCACGAATGATGAAGATGAGAATCTAACAACCTACTCACAAAGCATAATAAAGCAGTTTAAATGATATGTCTTTTATTAATTTATGCAAGAGAATAAAATTAGACATTATAAATTTAAAATCCTCCATCATTATTTACCACTTTATTCCAATTTCCATTCCTTAATAGGAATATAATACCATCATTTATTCTTATGGTATTACCATAACTCAAGTCCCACTTGATTTAGAAAGGTCATATTCTTATATATATATAACGATTCTAAGACCGCCCCTCCGAGTTTTCCCACTGGGCGCGCCCCTAAATGATTATCATCTTCCAGGGGCCTATCAAACAAAGCAGTCTGGGCACCTAACGCACGTCGGGAAGTGGCTATATGACTGCGAGTGAGTCATAACCACACCCGGAATTACCTCACTAGCGCAGAATAAAACACATAACAAACCCGCATATGGACGAGGACTATAGTCTCCCTGCATTCACTAGCCAGGGGACTATAGTCTCCCTCCCAATGTACACATCTTTAAATGATAATTTAAGTGCGTTTGACTCGAATTAAAGTTACCGGGTCATTTAAAGTGTGTATTATCATTTAAAGATGTGTACATTGGGAGACAAGGCTTAAAAAGCCTACGGGAGATATTTCTCCCAAGAAAGAGAGAGAAATAGAAAGAAAGAAAGAGAAAAGAAGAAAGAAGAAGAAAACGAAGGAGAAAAGAGAGAGAGAGTGGAGATTTCCGGCCAATACGCGATCTCAAGGTGGATTCAGACCCTACAAACTCGAGGCAAGTGATTAAACTTGCTAAATAATTGTTGTGTACATTTATTGCATGATTTGTGGATTGATATTTTGTGTTTTAGGTTTAATTTAACAAAACATAACTTTTGGGTATAATCTTGGATTTAATTTGTAGATCTTATATTTGATGATAGAAATTAGTTTAAATGTATTCTCGGATGAATATTAAGGTTGTATATGTGATTGGGTTGAAGAGAAATGAGGAGAAAATCATTAAAATGAATTTTGGGTATTTTGGCTTACTTAAAAAGTAGCCATTTTCGAGATTCTGAAGGGCCGAATCGATTCGGCCTCCTACCGAATCGATTCGGAATTATGCAGGTGCCCAGGTCTGAGTGACCGAATCGATTCGGACTCCAGCCGAATCGATTTGTCCTGAGACAGAATCCCAGGTCTGATGACCCGAATCGATTCACCTTCCTGGCCGAATCGATTCGGTGGGCCAAATCAATTCGGAATTGGCCCGAATCCATTCAGAATTTGGGCTTTTGAGGGATTATTTTTCTAAATGGAATTTTATCCCATTTTGTTCGAGGTTATCAATTGGGGATCTCTATAGGAGATATTTGGAGTATGTTTTGGAGACTTTTAGCAAGTTTCCCCTATAAGAAATTTTGCAGTCATATTGACTAAATTTGAGGAATACCGATTAGAGACTTTGGTATTTTTCTAAGTGGGGAAGCCCACTTTTATTTGGGGTTTTATTTGGTGATAATAACAATTTCACGATTTGAGAATGAGAATAACTTAGAGATACCGGATCTTAGGATCCAATCCCAAATGGGCTAACTTTAATGGTTCATTAAATGAATTGAACCCTATAATGGATGGAGAATTATGAATGCTATTTGAGGTGCATACGGATATAGAAATATCCTTATTGATGTTTGATTTGGGAGACATATCACACGTTGAGAAATGCTAATAGAAGCGATATCTGAGCTTCAAGTGAGAAATAGTATCAAGTATACTAAGTGGGGAAATGTGTGAGAATTGACGATTAGTATATCTTGAGAGTAATACACTAAACAATGATGTTAATCAAATTGCGCCAAAGAGCGTATAATGAAAATGAAAATGATTGTTGCAGGTATACCTTATATAATGGTATATCTTTATTATCTGGGATGTATGTATACCTTATATGATGGTTTATATACATGTTAAGCATACCCCCTCCTTGCTATCATTGGGAAGTTTCGTGCGTAGAGGGTGAGCATTCTGACTAGAAAAGCAGGATGTGGATATTCCCCAGGTCATAGTCGTCCAGGGTGGTCAGCAAATGACATACATATATACATTTATTTATTTTGGGGGTGAGAGGTCGTGGGTATGTGTCGCTCTCACTTTCCGGTTAGGAGCTATGACCGCTTTTCGGGATGTTGTGTGCGTGAGTTGATCACGAGGTGGGTGTCGTGGAACCCCATGAGGTGACCCCAGTTTGCTACGTATATGGGATGCTGGAAGATGATAGCATGTGAGACTGCGTCCTTCGAGTTATAGCTCGGTTGGATGGTTATTATTGATTGTGCTTGTATTTGAGTATCAAGGGCATAATGGAACTCAACGACCTACATTACCAGGATTAGTGTATCGGGGGGGTTCCTTGTTTGGATTTCGCTTTTGCGAGACGTCCCACGCACGAACCGCAGTGTAATATTGGAACTTGGGGATAAGTTTAATCCTTAATGCTCATAATTATTTATATATATATCACCTATCCCGACAATCGACAGTGCCAGAAGTAGTGTAACGGGGGGGTTCCTTGTTTAGATTTCGCTTCAGCAAGACGTCCCACGCATGAACTGCCGTGTACGGTTGAGAATTGGGAATATTAATTAATTAAAATTGGAAAATAATTTGGGTTACATGCATCATGCATTGAGGGCATAATGATCCTCGAGGATTAATACGGTCAGGAGTAGTGTAACGGGGGGGTTCCTTGTTTGGATTTCGCCTCAGCGAGACGTCCCACGCATGAAATGAAGTGCCGTGTTGAGAATCGAGAGGAGTTTAGTCTTTAATTTCATGATGCTAATAACTCATATATAATTACTATAATAATTATATATATGGTTTCCTTCCTTATAAAAAGGGCATCACTAGAATACAAAATTCTAGTAAATGAGATTGTCGATATATTGTGATGATGTGGACATGATTGGATCATGTAACTTTATATGTTCAACAAATGAACATTATAAAGAAAACTATAACTATTGCATTAAAGTTAATGTATATAACTTAAAGATAATTGAAATAAATGTAGATTGGGAGATAGGTTAGATGGTTTCACTTAAATACTTCACTTGGGTTTAAGTTAGAATCCTCTTACCAAAAATAGAATCGGGCATCCATTTGGAGATCACGTGCATACGCTTAGTGCGCGCTTTAGTTGAGAGGTGAGTTGAATTTTATGGAGAGTTCGATTCCAACTAAATCATGTAATAATGCATTTATAATTATTATGCATTTATAATTATTATGCATTTTAATACACTTGCTATAAAATGTTTTTCAAACTCAGGCTCTGACCCGTTTATATTTTCTCCTCCATGTATATATTGTACTAATCCAGGTGTTCCTCCGCAAGGACGCCTTTGATGTTATCCATCCAGGGTATTCGTGGAGCTGTGGTAGTAGCGGACTATTGCGACACTTTGCTTTAGTCGATTCCTATCTTTATACCTCTAGATTAGGATTCAGTTTGTATATTGAGTTAGTATTCAAGTGTTGTAGATTAACACTTCCATATTTCATTTCTTAAATTATTGTATTGTCTGTTACCCGACAGCATATTCGGGTATTTCATGTTGAGATTTTGTTGTACAATGTATTGTACTCTTTCATATTATTGGGCATGCACATTTCAATCATCATAGTTAGATGTATAATGTTGGTTATGTGCATTATTGGTTTTGTTGTTGTTGTTAAATATAAATTTTTTTAAGTTTTTTGTAATCTACTTTTAATGATTTCGGGTAGTTAGCCTTATATTATTAGTATTGTCAGTTGATGTTGAGACTGTGCCATCTGAGATACCTGATTTAATGTAGTATATGGCTGGCCATCCGCTATTATTTAGAGCGGGTTGTCACATTAACCTACACATATGGTAAGTATGCAACATTTTAGTAAATATTAACTTATCTGATTAAATTAATAATTACTCCACATTCCAACATTTTATATATAATTACTCCACAAAGTAAATAAATATAAAATCGGCTCTCAAAAGTGAGGGTTGTTACAGAAGTTTCAAGTGAGGGATTGAATAATAAAATGAATTGTGAGGGTATGCGAGAGTGTTTGGTTGGTATATGATATTTATATACGTATAGCCAGATTCATTACTTTTTACATGTGGACATGAGAAGGTATGCATATATATACATGGCGTGAATGTATATACCTTGTGTGATGGTTTGTATATATGATGTGAATGTGTATATATTTCTAGGTGCATACGCCTCTAGTGCTATTATGGGAAGTTGCACGATGTGGGTGAATCCCCTTGGCTTGTGGAGAAGGGAGAGTATAGTCCCCAGGTCATAGCGTCCAGTATTTTACCGTGTATGAGGTAAAGGTAAGACGTCTTGGGTATGATTCGTCTTACCTTTAGGCGAGTAACTATGACAGCCTCCCGTACGCTTGTGATTTAATTTATACCAAGTTGGTGTGAGAGTCTGACCACAGGTAACCCATGATGATATGTGAGAAATTCCCTAAAAGATGATAGCATTGTTGAGACTGCTAGTATACATATATTATGTGTGTTATGTATGTGTACTTGTTAGAGAATGATAAATTATGTATAATAAGTGCGAATAATATTATACAATATTTATAGATAGTGTGTGATATCTTAATATTATAACTAGAGCAAGTTATAAAGATGTGTATTGTGTTTTGTCTTTTGTAGCATGAGAGTGGATGAGCATACTCTCATGCTGATAGACGGGAAGTAAGGGGTATGTACTACAGACTGAGGGCCTAACAGAAGTAACAACCCAGATTTTTTTAAATGGGAATTTTCAAATAAATTTTGGAAATCAGAGAAAAATGAAATTTTTGATTTTATAAATTTCATAATTTAAAGTGTTGGTTTTATATTGGAAAAATAAATTTTCAAACGGAATTGGAATCAAAATTAAAATGGAGTTTTAATTGAATTTTTATTATATAGAGGAGTCCTCAAAAAATAAAACTCTCTAAGAGCCCTCAAATCATAAAACTCTTTAGAAAAAAAATATATTTAAAAATATTGAACGGTCCGATTGAGCTAAAAATTTTTGAACAGCTTCCTCTCATCTTTAGCTAAATTTTTGCCAAATTTCATCCAATTTCAACGGTACGATCGTACAGAATGATTTTTTTAGTGTTTGTATCTCATTAGAACTATTTTCTCAATGAAACTCTTATTCCTTTATATATCAACAAATTCGTGCCTTGGCTTTTCAAATCACAGTTTTCTCAAACTTTTTAACCAGAAGACCTCTCCGAAATTACTCCCTTTCATCTACAAACTATAGCCCCAAACATATTCAAGATTTCAACCTTAGATTAGAAGGCTTATTTGGTGTTTTCTCAAGTTTGGGCTAGAACGAGATTTGATTATTTTCGCGAGAAGAACGTCATGGTGTGTTTATGTTTTGAGGCTGAAATTATGTGATAATTCGTCTTGGGTATGATTCGTCTTACCTTTAGGTGAGGAAATATAACCGCTTCCCGTACGCTTGTGATTTAATTTATACCAAGTCGGTGTGAGAGTTCGACCACCGATAATCCAGGATGATATGTGAGAAATTCCCTAAAAGATGATAGCATTGTAGAGACTGCTAGTATACATATATTATGTGTGTTATGTATGCGTACTTGTTAGAGAATGATAAATTATGTATAATACGTTCGAATAATATTATACAAGCTTTATAGATAGTGTGTGATACCTTAATATTACAACTTGAGCAAGTTATAAAGATGTGTATTATGTTTTATCTTTAGTAGCATGAGAGTGGATGAGCATACTCTTATGCCGATAGACGGCAAGTAAGGAGTACATACTATGGACTGAGGGCCTAACACATGTAACAACCTAGATTTTTTTAAATGGAAATTTATAAATTAATTTTGGAAATCAGAGAAAAATGAAATTTTGTAATTTATAAATTTTATAATTTAAAGTGTTGGTTTTTATATTTGAAAAATAAATTTTCAAACGGAATTGGAATCGGAATTAAAATGGAGTTTTAATTGAATTTTTATTATATAGAGGAGTCCTCAAAACATAAAAGTCTCAAGAAAAAAACATATTTAAAAATATTGAACGGGCCGATTGAGCTGAAATTTTTTGGACATCTTCCTCTCTTGTTCAGCTAATTTTTCGCCAAATTTCATCTAATTTCAACGGTGTGATCGTCCGAAATGATTTTTTTAGTGTTTGTATCCTATTAGAACTATTTTCTTAATCAAACTCTTAATCCTTTAAATATCTACAAATTCGTGGCATGGCTTTTAAAATAACTTTTTCTTAAACTTTTTAACTATAAGACCTCTCCAAAATTACTCCCTTTCATCTACAAACCATAGCCCCAAACTTATGTAAGATTTCAACCTTAGATTAGAAGGCTTATTTGGTGTTTTCTACAGTTTGGGCTAGAACGAGATTTGATTATTTTCGCGAGAAGAATATGATGTTGTGTTTATATTCTGAGGCTGAAATTATGTGATAATTCATGTGATAATTTTGAGGTATGGGGTTTTACACAATATGCTCCTTTAAATCTCTCAAGAGTTTGTTCCGTTGATTTTATGTTTAATTGGGCCCATGTTTGAATTGATAAATTCCTTGAAATCTTGAAAATAATTGTTGGAATTATTTTGATTCATGTGGTATTATATTTTTGTTGGTCATGTTGTCATGAAATTTTAATATGGAACTGATGTTGGGTGACGTGGTCACAAATGTGTCTAGTGTGCATGCTATTTAGGCTCAATTGCAAGCCTTATTGCTCAAGTAATAATCCGATAAGTCGGGCATCGATCCTCAGGGTAACAGGACGAACGGAGTCGTAACGACGTTAGAAAGACGAAGGTAATCTAACTTTCACTTCTCAAAAAGAATGAAAAGGTGAGTTTGAATTGTGGAATGACTACAACTAAATGAAATTATGAAAATGATTAACTACTGAATTTATGAATGAATGAAATGCAACTACTTCTAATAAACCTAATTATGAATGACGATTTAATTAAAACTTTAACTATAAGATGAGAAAGATAGGTCAGGTTACAATCCCCCACACCTTAGTATTTCACTTCGTGGGATACTTGATTCATAATTAAAACTCCAAATGAATCCGACTTTTTATTTATCCTAAGTGTTACATATATGAGGGATCGCAACCCACACAATACGTAAGCAAAGGTTGAATTAAAATTCGGTCTTTATTTCTCCTAAGTATTACATATATGAGGGATCATAGCCTGCATAGTATGTAAGCAAAGGTTGAATTAAAGTAGTGTCGCAGGAACTACAATACAATTCATCTAAAATTTTATTTTCAACTTCTATTTTCACTAACATGAATTACATCGGGTGGGGTTAATGCACCCCAACCCTTGAAAACTTAGTCGGTCATACTAAAACTAGAAGAAAATATGTTTTGAATGATAGAAAATATTTTTACTAGCTATTGAAGATGAAGAATAAGGAAATTACTACTAAAGAATGAACTACTACAATAATTAAAGAAAGAATTGGAATGGGTTTACTTGAATTGAAATCTGGAATCAAACTAGGGTTTTTTTATTGTTTCTTCTCTAAGCTAATTACAAAGCTTCTCTAAAAAAACAAATTAGAAGCCTCCCTTTTTTCTAGGAGTTCTTTTTTATTTACATCCTACGTAATTTACAAGAGTTGGATTGATGTAAAACTCTAAGAAGAAGAAGATCAGATCAAATCTCAAGCACCGGATCGATCCGGTCAAGACATACCAGACTGGTCCGATCAGTAACCGGACAGATCCATTTTTCAAACAAATCGAATTGGTCTGATAAACAAGTTGTTATGCAGTGATTTTATGGGCCGAACCAATCCATTTTTTCGGATACCGGATCGGTCCGCTAAATATCATTTTATTCAGTGATTTAGGACCCCAGGCTGGTCCGTTTTTCTAGTAAATCGGATTGGTCCGGGTTGCCTTCTTCAACTTCTCTTCAATATCTCGCATCTTCGGGTCGTCATAACTTTTAATCCAGAACTCAGAATGCGATGGCATTTCTTCCTATGTGTTCACGAATGTGAGATCTTCGACTTTATTTTGGGTCCTCGACCGGATTCTTGGTAGAAATTATGCTTTTGCCCTTTTGATTCATCTTCTTTCTTTTCTCTCTCTTCTTCCGATTTCTTTCTTCCTTTCATGTAATAAATACCTGTGAAATTAATAAGAAATACACGAAACTCGGGGTACTTGTTAGACAAAACCGTTAGCCAAGATATGAGATAAACTAATTCATTTTAATTTGTCCAAGGTAATAAAAGCCTCTAAATTAAGGGGTAAATTTGGAAGAATTTATGCCCAATCAAACCCCCCTAATTTAGAACTTTGATCGTCCCGAGCAATGTAAAAGAATCAAATCATGATCCAACTTAATAAAATGGGATAGAATAATTTTTTTGCGGGCAAACGATTGCATTTAGCGTATGCAATAAGCCTTTAATCCCCTAGGTGAACCTAGTAGGACGAGTTGTGTCGCGTAAGGGTTTGCAGCTAATATACCCACAAAATTCTTTAGGCATCTTCCTTTAGGGTTTTAATCCCTTTTTGTTTTCAATTCACAAAACTCCCATATGCTTTAGTGAATTGCTTTGGTGTTCAAGAACATCTTGCTTTTGTTCATCTTTCGTGGAGTGAGTCTCTACACCGTATGACTGCGTGTCATTAAGGATCTTGCTGCGTGAAGATTCTTTGCTGAAGTTTGGGTTGCGAGTCCATGGAGGGTGCTGCGTGTATTCTCTTCCTGAGTTCAAGACTGCGTGTCTTTGTGGGTTAGCTGCGCGTTGATCCATTGCAGATTTCTCTATGTAATTGTAAGTTGCGATTTATATATTCATAGTGAAATCAAGGTTTTACCCGAAAGGGTTTTTTTTCCTGAAATCTGTGTCTGAGCATATTTTTGTGTCACATGCTTTATTTATTTATGGGTTGACACATGCACCTTAGATGCATGTTTAGGGGCTGAATTAAATATAGGTTGATTGGAAACTTGCGAATTTAATTTAATCAATTATCACACAATCGCACTTTTCAGAAGTTTAATAAATATTATGTGTCATAATCATGCGAAGGAGGTACATGCCATCCAATAAATTGCTCCGATCTAGTGGACCCTTTGTGTGATGTGTTAACAATCTACCGACGAGCTCAGTCCATACCTAAATCATCGTGCGTGTCTCTCGACCATTATGTGGATTGCCAAGAGTGAAGACTAAAGGTAGATTATAGTGATCTTTAATGACTTTAGAAGACATATCAATCTCAAATGGGGCCATTTTTTACTAGTTATTTTTTAACTCGACGAATTTAAGAGTTTATTGTGTATGAATGTTATATTAAAAAAATCGCCTCATCATTATCTAGTAAAAGGTTAGGGTTTTGTGTTATTGTGCTATTAGATATGATCGAGTTATACTCTCCCTTAACATTAGAGTGTATTATGATTATCTTTGCAGATCATTCATCACCTTCATGTTGACATTTTGTATGAATGATATTAAAAAAGAGGATGCACAAATTCCATAATATTTAGATAAATTATAATCCCCAAAATAATGTTGTGGTCCTACAATGATAAGAAAATATACTCTTTACGTGATGATGAGTTAATGCAATTTATGATTCAAGTCTTGATTAAATACATGAATTTATTGTTTAATCATGGTTCATCTAAATGTATTTTACTTTTTGATAGTAAAATACAACGACAATTGAGCATAATGCCACACTGATGTTGATTTTCAAAGTTTTTTTATGGAAAAAGTTGTGAAAATTTAATGTTATATGCAAAATTCGTACATATATTAGTTTATAGAAAAAAAAAATCCTTTTTAATACTTTGTGAATGATTAGTAAAAGTATCTTATTTGATCCTTTTTACATTTTTAAATAATTTGTTATTCATTTATTGGGTGCATTATTGTTCCTCATCATTATTTCACAAGGATTGTAATTACATTCTTCAATATAATAAGTGTTTGGTAGAGAGGAATATAAGGTAAGAGAATTCGTCCATGTAATATTGAGAAAAGTATTTTCTATATAGTTCACTGCAAATTCGTTTTATTATAAGCTTTGGTTTTTATATGTTACCCCGTTCGTGCTTAATTTATTTCTTTCAATACAAATGGTGGACCAAAAAATCATGACTTCGGCACATCTCTCTCACTACTATTAAATTTTTATAGTATTTAGAATATTTTTAAAAATTTATCTACAAAGCATTATATCAATGTGATTAGAGCAATAGGGTAAGTGATTGTCTTAGTTATGGATTTATTATTTAATAAAATGAGTTTTTTTTTTTAGTGTGAACCTATGACCATAGTGTTTGCATTATTTTATATGTTGCTAATATCTTTTCATAAGCACCTAAACTATTACATCTATAATTTAAATAGACATAATTTAGTTGTTAGTTTATGTTAAAATTTGTCGTATATATGAAATTGTTGAATTTGTGGGTTAACAAGCATTTGCGATTGACAAAACTTTAGTTCAAGGAATTTGCGGTAAAAATGTCACCAAAAGTGTCCATACATATTTTATGTGTCATGTGACACAAAATTCCTAATGAAACGACGATCGTATCCATTTCCAAAAACCGTTCAGAAATGCCCCTCCCCCTCCGGATGTGTGTTTTGTTAGTATATTAGTATTATATATATTTCTCTATGTTTTGTGTGTAGTTTTGTTTCATGTAATTATGTGTGGTTACTTACCTAATCATATTTGTGTCTAATGTTTAGTGTTTCTTATGTTTAGTTGGGTATTAATTTACATAAGTCTAATTATGAGTCAATGTTACTTTATATGATCTAATGTTTGTAATTTTATTTATGTGCCTGTATTTTAAAAAAATATGTGTTACTATATACCTTTTTACTATTTCTATTTGTCTTTCATTTTTATTCTCTCTTTTTGTCTCTCATGTCCCACACTCCTCTCTCTCTCCATTCCACTTCTCCTCTGAGTTTTCCCAAATTCCTAAACCCAGCAACTCCATCTGTAAACCCTTAATATTTTGTTCTAATTCAAATTTTCCCCCTAAACCCTTTCATAAACCATCTGCTCACCTATATATATATATATATATATATAAGAAAACATCAATAAATATAGAGGGAGAGAATTGTGCAAATTTTGAGGGTTGTTTATTTTCTTCAATTTTATGAGTAGTGTATAGGATTAATTTTGAGTGTATGTTTTCGTCTTGTGTCGTATTTTAGAGTGTTTGTGATTTTTTTTATTAAATTTCTCCAAAGAAGCTAATATTTTATTGATAAAATTAAAATAGTGTATGAGTAAGCCCACCACTAAGGCTTACAGACCAAAAATCCTAACGCGGAAGAGTTATATGAAGAGGCTTTATTGGCCACTTATTAGCGCGAGAACCTTTGCAAAGGGTGATTTCAATAAAAATTGCAACATCAAATTTAATTATGTGGAAGCAACTTATAAATTGATTTTATCCTTTTATCCTAAGCATGCATCTATGGTGATAAAATAGATAAATCGAACACGCAAATATGGCAAGGCCGAGTTTGAGAAGAAAAAAAACTTTTGAATAAAAACATTTATTTCACTATGAACAGTAAGTCGCAACTTATAAAGAACACAATGAAATATGCAATGCATTGAGTGCATCAAACCCACAAGAAAACGCAGTTTTGTCTTTAGAAAGGAACATCCGCAAGCACTCCTAATGATTGCAGTCGTCCGTCAGCCTAAGCCTTCATCTTTCAACAATGAATCCCTGCAGGTATCACAAGGTCATCAATGGATATCCTCTCCACCAAGGTGTATGAACATATATGAAACTTTCTATCATTATAAATTAATTCACAAGAGTCATATTCTAAGATGCTTTATTGTGAATTAAAAAGTGTTTTGGAACACAAAAACTTGAAGAAATTTTGTACTACCTATGCGAAAAGTACTTTGCAAAGCTCTTGAACAAATTCAATTACGAAACATGTATTTATAAAAAACATGAGTCGGCGAGGTCGTCCGAATGACATGCAAAGTCGTTCAAATGACATCAAGATGTGGTTAGAAAGACATGTTCATGTGTATTGAAGGACATCAAGATGTGGTTATAACGACATGTCCATGTGGTTAGAACGACATGTCCATGTGGTTAGAATGACTTTAAGACGTGGTTAGAACGACATGTCCATGCGGTTAGAACGACACCTTAATATGGTTTGAACGACTGAAGTGAAAAATAAAATTTTAAAAACTCCGCCTACAGTAAACATAGAAATCATATTTTTGAAAACGAAAATCCAAGCTTGTATTATTAAGTGAAATAAAATATTTTTCCTTTTTGGTTTTTTTTCTGAAATTTGTGAAATGGCAATTTTCTATCATGGCATGATTTGGATACCTAAATACTTGTTTAGGAATGAATTAAAATTTGGTATAATTAATCTAATTTAAAATTGAAAATTTATTAAATTAGGGTTTAATTAAAATTTATGAATCACTGCACAATCGATATCACATAACTTCGACTCTAGCGAGTAGTGTTAGAACAGGTTTCACTAATTTACTATGTTTGATCTTGTTTACTTGCTTTTTTGGTTATTTTTTTCTCTCGATGGATTCTCCTTGTTTTAACGATTTAAATAGTTTGAATTTGATGTTTGCAAAAGGAATTCAATTTCTTAGAAAGGAAAATTCTCATTTTAAGTCTGCTAGGAATCTTTTGCAAAAAGTTTAAAATAAAAAAGATTTTTATTGTGAGAATTTTTTTGCTTTGGACCATAACTTTAATTCTTTAAAATTGTCCAAAAATGAGAGTGACGATAGAGTCCTATTTTTGGAAAAAGAATTGGAGGACTTTAAAAATTCTAGGGTTTATGTTTGTGTGAAAGAGGATAAAAATATTTTAATCGATGATTTTTTTCCAAATGAGAAGACTCTTAGGGAAAAGTTTGTTTTTATTGACGGGGAGAGAGTTACCCTTTTATGAATCGTTTAAAAATTCAAAAAGGCATCCCTAAAATTGGAAGAGTCTAATTCTTTGCTTGAGTAAAAAAAAATGTGTTGAAAAATAATTTAAAAGACTCGAGTAGTTTTTGTACTGATGGTAATGGATCGTCTTGTTCTCATGTGTCGAGTATTAAAGACAAAACCATTGTTTATTTTAGAGGGTCAGCCAAGTTCAAGGATGTTAGAAAATCTCACACCATATGAACCATTCCCCCTGTCCACACATATTCACACTCTGGTAGGCAAGGTCACCTTAGGCGTTTTCGTTTTGATCTTCGAAAAGGTCCTAGGAAGTTGAAGTCTACTGTTCTTGTGGATCCTAAAACCCCTATCTGACGCTTCACATCTATTTGGGCTAGGAAATCACTTTTTGAGATGTTAGATGGTAAACTTGTTGATTCTCACATGCTTGCACATGATTCGTCTCTTGTTATATCATATAGTTGATTTCTTGCATTATTTGTTTTTCATATGCTGGTTTTGCTTCATGATATTTGCTTTCTAGTGTTATGACATGTGTACTTCTTGTATTATATTTTTCTTTGATTGAGTCATAACTGAAAACTACAAAAATATTTTTGGTTTTATATATTTGTTTTAAATAGAAAAGATTTTGTTTCTTGAAAAATATTTTGAAATTTCCAAAAAGACCTTCGGTTCTTTGTGTATTTTATTTTTACGCATTAGTGGGGCATATTGGTGTGTTTGAATAGAATTCATTACGCAATTTCCATGTGGATAGGACATTTGTTTGACTTTAGATACTTGAATTGATCTTAACCATGTTTAAGGAGTTGTTTCGACATTAACTTGGTTCATGGATTCGACTTTGGTTATGCCTCCACACACATATGCATGAGCTTATGGAATTTTAACTTCATGATGTACATTTGATCTTAGTGAGATGTTATCCAATAAATCATTTCATCTATATATTTGTTTGATTATGGAGGCATTATGTAGGTTAAAACCGTTGCCCGTGAGGATTTATTTTGAATTGAAAATATGATGAGTAAAAAGGTAAAGGGCTATGAAAGAAACACTTATTCATTATGATTAAGCCACCATTTAAATCAGACCTAAAAAAGTGTGGCATAGTAAAAATAGCCAAGGTCCAAAGATGTTTAAAAGAACCCGAAAAAACTAAGGAAATAAAAATATGCCAAAAGGGGTAAAATTTGATTAGTTTGATATATTCATTCAAAAGAAAAGAAAATAAATATTTTGAGGGAGTTTCGATGGAAATGTCAACGGGTTTTCACAATGACAACGTATTGTAGTTAAGATTATTTTGTCATGAGGCTATTGATTTGTATATCCATTAAAATTCTAGGCATGTGTGCATTATGTTTATTTTGTTCATTAAGTTTTACTTTATTTGTCACTAAAGGATAAAACTTAGTTTGATAAAGTTTTATGGTCAATTAGAACTTCTTGAACATATTTGAGCGTTTGGGTTGTGATTCTTTTAATTCTAGTTCACATCCACTCATTCCATTTCACACGTTTATAACACCCCGTGTGTTCCAGGACATAAGAATTTAATCTTTGTGGTGAAATAAATTTATTTTATCAGGAGTCACGAATGAAAATTTAGAGTGCACGGTTGGTCCGGGATGCGTTGAGATAGTCAAAATGACAGTCCGGAGGTTGAATTTAGGTTCCAAAGTATTTATGCTCTAGTTTGACCCGAATATGGGTAAACGAGTCATTTTAAGTGTGTATTATCATTTAAAGTTTGGAGTTGTTAGATATAAGGGTTATTTAGGCTTAGAATAGTTAGGATAATTGTGACACCCCGCCTAATTAAATACCGGGCGATCACTCCTTTATTAAATTAAAATCAAGGTGAACAGTTGGTTCATTCGTAGCATCACTGTCGTGAAAATAAATTTTTCCAATTTAAACACCCTAAATAATTAAGATAAGTGTCAAAACCATTTATATAACATTACTTTCCAAATTTTATTTAAAAAATATTTATTTATTAACAACATTTCAATAAGAGAGAATCACAACACAATAATCCTGGAACATAATCCAATTAATTTAATCATTCAACATTCAAAGTCCCAACATTTAGAACTTAAAGTAAAACATTCATGCTGAATAAATCCCAACGTAACAGTACTAGAAATAACTGAAATACAAATGTCACAATAAAACAGATAAAAAGTGGAAAGGGCGACACATGCCCAGTAACTGGGAATGGTAGAAGAGGAATCAAGTAAATGAGATCGTCTAAGCAAGTGGCCTGCAACTCCTACCTAAGCTGCAGCACGCTTCTTCCAAGGGATCCTAAGCAAGACGCCCCTGTGGCTGGGCACCTGTAATACATACATATATATACTAGAGAGAGAAAGAGAAAAAGAAATGGGTCAGAGCCCGATAGTGTGTTTGATTTAAAATTCATTTAGCAAGTATTTAAATTGATACAGGCCAATGCAACAACATATTAGTGCGACACTCTCTTGAGAAATTCTCACCTCTCTTCTGATCTGCACACCTATCGCACTAACCTTCCCAATAGTCTATCTCGTCATATACCACACTATCTTTCCCCAATGATTTAACTTATCTTAGGTTATTCGCAGGATTTTAAAACTGAACAACACAAGTATGTAAAACGAAGTTTTCCACTTAAAACCAAAGTTCTCATTTTATCTTTATTAATTTATAAAGTTTTCTGGTGTCATATTATACTTTCTCAAAACAAGTATTTACAATTTGAGTCATCAACCATATGCTACATATCAAATCACAGTAGGCAGTTCCAGATTTCAGAATTTCATATATATATTAACTACTCGTAAAATATATATATCATAACAGCACCCCAAATAAAAATTATGGTGCGGGCATACTCTACTATCCAATCCCCGTATCACTCGTACTAAGGGAAACACAAATTCGGAATCACTCTCGAATTGTATTAACACATACTCAAACAATATTGAGGCAAAGCATAGATTCCAAGTCTCTAAGAGGATAGCATATGTCTGCGCCTCTTAGGACCGTCTGAATTATAACTGCGATAGCCTGTACCAAGGATACCTATACACAAACAATATGAGGCGAAGCATAGATTCCAAGTCCCTAAGAGGATGGCACATGCCTGCGTCTCTTAGGACCGTCTGAACTATTACATCGACAGCCTATACCAAGGATATCTATCTTCTAGGGTACAAGTCAATATCCCTCATAAAGGTCCCATCGAGATAAGACTGTCCCAGCGCGGAAACCTCAGGGATAGCAAGTAGCGTGGGCATGATTTTTACACATAGATAGTATATGCATACACAATCATATAACTATACTAATATTACCATATCAATAATGGGTATATTCTCAAATCCCATAGTTACGACTTTTATCCATATTATCATATTTTAGTAAACACTTATAACGGTTCATTTCTAACCTTGATTCGGTATTATTCCAATGTGCCACACAACTCTCATTGCTTTATTCTCCAAATTATAAAATTCAGTAGGTATACACATTTTGTCCCAAAGTAACTCCCTTACGTGTCACTTTCTTTAAATCATAAATTAACTTACCCTTATGTAATTATCCTAAAATACAATCTTTGCCCGACATCAAGGGTCCCAAAATTTATTCACATGTCCTACTGGTCTTCCCTATCTCCCAAAACATTTTATTAAGGAGGCCCAAGAATTTTTTCCACAATAAATTTAACTTAACTAATTTAGAAAGGGAAATAGGAGTCTGCCAGGAGGGGTCGATCGATCGAGGTCTGGTGCTCGATCGATCGAACCTTCGATCGATCGAAGCTCTGGGCTCGATCGATCGAACCTTCGATCGATCGAAGCTCTGGGCTCGATCGATCGATCAAGCAGGTCTGCGAAATCTGCAGAATTGCAGTTACGGGTTTCATCTTCTAACTTACACCAAATCCATATTTTACAATCCCAAACGTCTCAAAATTTGTACTACTAACATCCTAACATGATATCATACATTTCCTACGTAAAGCATGTCAATTTACGTCACTAAACATGGATTAATCATGCTAAATTCATTTAAATATTCAAGAACCCTAGAAATCTCAAAATCATGGTTCCAATCTGTTTTTCCAGAAATCTCTTCTTATAAACATCATAATTTCGTGGGTAAATTCCTCTACATGTCAAGGGTTTCCAGAATTATCATTTAAACCATAACTACATGCGATTCCTATCTCAAATATTAGGTTTTCTTCCATAAAACTCATCCTAATCATTCTTACACTAATATGAAAGATGCATCAACGAAATAAGCAAGATAAACACTTGCCTGGGATTTTCGACGTTCTGGTTTGCGGATGATTTCGGTGTGGTTGTGTTCCCCATCGCGCGATCTACGCGTTGGTGGTGGTGGCGGTGAAACCGGATGGATTTTGGGCCTTGAATTTGCCTTGAGAGCTCTCTCCTTCCTCTCCTATGGCCGTTCTTGTGTTTGAGCTTTCTAACCCCATCTGACTAACCTAAATGGCTGATATAGATTACTGATTTTCGTGGGTTTAATTACCCAAAAATGTGAAATGTCCAAAACGCCCTCCCAGGGTACTAATTAGGCCTAAAAATGCCCCGAGACCCAAACTAAACCCCCAGGTACACTTTTCTGACTATCTCGACCCTTCCGAATGCGTTGGCACACTCAAAACGACCATACGAACAACTTATAAAATATTCACTTTTATTTATTAATAATTAGTCCCGACGCGACACGGGCGCGTCCCTACTCAAATTTCCAAAATTGTAATTTTATTCACTCGTGACATTCAATATAACCAATATTATATATTACTTTGCTCATTAGTAATATTCAACAAATTTCCCATAATTAATAACTCTTGTCACGTTAATAATTATAACATAATTAATTTTTGGATTTTTATTAAATAATTAACTCACATTAAATTTAATAAATCCCCAAATTAATATAGCATAAAAATACGGGGTATTACATACTTCCCCCCTAATAATGGAATTTCGTCCCAAAATTCGGAAAACAAGGCATACCTGGTAAGAACAAATTTGGATATCTCTCGCGCATATCGGCCTCGCGCTCCAAAGTGGATTCCTCCACATTGTGGTGTTCCCACTAGACCCGTACAAGTGGAACTATCTTTGACCTTAATATCCTCTCACTATAGTCTAGGATAGCCACCGGTCTCTCCTCATAAGAGCTGTCAGACTGTAAGTCTATCTCATCTATCGCAATGTGAGTATGGGCCATATCATCCCGAAGATACCATCTCAACGACGAGATGTGGAATATATCGTGAATACGATGTAAATGCTCTGGTAGTCCCAATCTGTATGCTACCGGCCCAACCCTCTCGATAATGGGAAATGGTCCCACGTACCTCGGGGCCAATTTCCCTTTCTTCCCGAACCTCATCACTCCTTTCATAGGAGATACACGCAGTAACACTTGGTCCCCCACATTAAACTCCCGGAAGAACTGTTTCGCATCGGCGTAGCTCTTCTGCCTGTCCTGGGCTACTCGAATGCGACTCCTAATCATCTCAATCCTTGCGGAGGTTTCTTGAATTGTCTCTGGTCCTAGCAACTTATTATCCCCCACCTCGAGCCAACAAGTTGGAGAACGACAAGGCCTGCCATACAAAGCCTTAAATGGAGCCATGCCAATCGTGAACTGATAAGAATTATTATAAGCAAACTCTACCAGTGGAAGATGTGGCTCCCAACCTCCTCCAAAATCAAGAACACACATGCGTAGCATATCCTCTAACATCTGACTTGTACGCTCTGTCTGTCCATCTGTCTGTGGGTGATAAGCTAAACTCAACCTCAACTCCGTACCCATAGCCTCCTGAAAGTTTTCCCAAAAACGTGACACGAAAATCTTGTCTCTATCTGACACAATAATTAGGGGCACCCCATGTAATCTGACAATCTAAGAAATGAACAACTGAGCATACTGACCCGTGGTATAATCTGTCCGCACCGGCAGAAAATGAGCCACCTTGGTCAAACGGTCTACAATCACCGAGATGGAGTCGTGGCCCCGCTGTGATGTAGGCAACCCTGTAATAAAATCCATGGAAATACGCTCCCACTTCCACGCGGGTATTTCCAACGGCTGAAGCAACCCTGGCGGTTTCTGATGATCCACCTTCACTAGCTGGCATGTAGAACACTTGGACACAAACTCAGCAATGTCCTTCTTCATCCCACTCCACCAGTATTGTCTCCTCATATCCTGGTACATCTTATCTCCTCCAGGATGCACTAAAAATCGGGACCCGTGAGATTGGGTCATCACTGTATGCACAATTGTGCCGCTTCTGGAACCACCAATCTCCCATTAAACCTCAAACCCCCGTCAGAACTAATAGAATAGGACTCAGCACCTTCAGCTAAAAGTCGTACAATCTGCTCTTGGCAAAACGGGTATGTGGTCTATTCCTGTATCACCCTCGTAACAATCTCGGGTGTGACTGTCATAACAGATATAAAAGAATGGGCTATTGCGTCCTGGTTACCCAATTCCTTCCACTTCTCTTTCTAGACATCCGCTACCTCATTTACCGGTCTACGACTCAACGCATCAGCAACTACATTGGCCTTCCCCGGATGATACTGTATGTCGAACTGATAGTCCTTCACAAACTATAACCATCTGCGCTGACGCATATTCAGCTCTCGCTGAGTGAACAGGTACTGCAGTGATTTGTGGTCTGTGAACAAGCGGAATTTCTCCCCCAATAAATAGTGTCTCCATATCCTCAATGCAAAGACGACCGCTGCTAACTCCAGGTCGTGGGTGGGGGTAATTCTTCGAATGCGTCTTAAGATTACGGGAGGCAAAAGCTATAGTCTTCTCTTCCTACCGAAGTACTCCCCCAAGTCCCCGTAAAGATGCATCGGTGTAAACCAGGTACTCCACACCCGACTTTGGTAAAGCAAGGACTGGTGCTGAAGTAAGCTTGTCTTTCAGCTCGTCGAAAGCCAATTGATAGGCGTCATCCCAAACATATGTTACCCCTTTGCGAGTCAGGTTCGTCAACGGACCCGCTATTTTGGAGAATCCCCGAATGAATCTCTTGTAGTATCCGGCTAACCCCAAGAAACTACGCACTTCCGTCGGTGTCGTGGGCTGTCCCCACTCCCTCACTGCTAACACTTTACTCGGGTCAACTACTATACCCTATTCAGAAACAACATGCCCCAAGAACTGTACTTCCCGTAACCAGAATCCACACATCTCGTACTTAGCATACAGCTGATGCTCTCATAGAGTCTGAAGGACCTGCCTTAAGTGCTCGGCATGCTCCTCCTCGGAGTGTGAATATATCAAAATATCATCTATAAAGACGATGATAAACTGATCCAAGAACTCTATGAATACTTGGTTCATTAAGTCCATGAATACGGCTGGAGCATTTTTGAGACCGAATGGAATCACTCTGAACTCGTAAGACCCATATCTCGTCAAGAAGGAAGTCTTGACACATATTGCTCTTTAATACGTAGCTGATGGTACCCCGACCTCAGATCTATCTTCGAAAAGAAAGTTGCTCCCCTCAGTTGGTCGAACAGATCATCGATTCGAGGCAATGGATACTTATTCCGTATTGTGACCTTGTTCAACTCCCGGTAGTCCACACATAACCTCAATGAACCATCTCTCTTCTTCACAAATAGAACCGAAGCGCCCCAAGGTGAGGTACTCCTGCGAATGAAGCCCTGACCTAACAGCTGCTCTATCTGATCTCGTAACTCTCGCATCTTCGTCAGAGCCATACGGTATGGAGCACGTGCTATAGGTCTAGTACCTGGCAATAAATCTATAACAAAGTCTATCTCTCGACTGGGGGGTAGGCCTGGTATTTCCTGAAACACATCGGAATACTCTCGAACAACTGGAATCGAGTCTAACGGAATCACAACCTCCTTAGAGGTATCCTCCTCTATATAATACAAATGAACGGTCGAACCTCCCTCTGGGAGAGGCATCGCCACTACAAACATCTCTTGCCCCGGAATGGCAAAAACAATGCTCCCACCGAAGCAATCAATCATGGATCTATAAGCTGCGAGCCAATCCATACCAATAATAACATCATACTCATGCATATCTAAGACTAACATGTCCGCAGGTAATACCAAATAACCGATCTCTACCCCCCACTCCCCGATATATAAAGAAGATAAGCGACCCACTCCCCAGTGGTGAGTCTACACACGTCACTATGCTCTCTGCTGTGGCTAACAACCCTAAGGCCTTCGCAAAATGCGTGGCTATAAAATAATGAGTCGCCCCAGTATCAAACAAAACTCGACCCATAGTACCATGGATAGAAAACATACCCTCAATAGCGGGTGGTGCCTGTGGAGCTGCTGCCTGGTGGACGTTATAGACACGTCCGTACTGTAACTGCCCCTGCTGCACTGGAGCTGCTGGAACAGATGGTAGGGCTGGCACCTGGGCTGGAGCTGGGAGGGCAGGTGGAAAAAGTGGCCTCTGTGGCTCATTACAGGCACCCTACTGCTGTGGGGCCCTATCTCCCTCCGGACAATCCTGGCGCTTATGGCCGTGTCTACCACACCCAAAACATCGACCTTTGAAGTTGCCTCCCCTCTGACCCTGTTGACCGCGGCCCTGCTGGCCGTCACCTGCCCGCCACTGGCCCTGTTGGCCATGATGAACACGCTGTTGGCCCTGCTGCTGACCATGCTGTCGGTGTTGGCCTTGCTGGCCCTGATGATTAGGCTGGCCCTGCTGACCCTGCCTATAATGCCCAAATCCCTGCCTAGAATCACCTGAACGGAATTGATTAGCAGGGTCCCCCTAATGGGAACTCTGCTCGTGCTGACGAGTCTGTCCATGAGATGGTGCCCCACTAGCACTATTACCCCTGGTCCTGCCCTGCTGGCTGGACTCTCCAGCTCTCTTGCTTCCCTGCAGATGGAAGCGATGATCCTCGCAATGTAGTAACGCAGCATTGAGTACATCAGTGAAAGTACTCAGAGATAGATTCCCTATAGGATGCTGACGGATCCTCCAAGCTAACCCGTCCACAAACAACATAATTTTCTTACTCTCAGTAGTTGCCTCATGTGGAACTATGGTGAGAAGTCTCGTGAACTCCTCCTCATACTCAGCAATGGTAGAGTTCTCCTGCTTCAAATTCAGTAATTTCTGCCTCATCCCAGTCTGGACGGCGGGTGGAACGTACTTGCGGTCAAACCGCTCCCAGAACAACTGAATAGGGATCGTGTCCCTCTCCTCCAATGTGGTAGTGGACTCCAACCACTACAAAGTGGCCCCCATCAACTTAAAGGAAGCCAATAACTGCCTTTGCACGTCGGTTCACTCATACATACGAATATGCCGCTGGATGTCTTTCTTCCATTGGCTGACTGTGACGATATCTGAGCTATCAGAGAACTCAGGGGGATGCGCCTACTGAAAAGCATCCCTAACCCTCTCCCATGCAGATGGAAGCTGTGCTTGTACTGGCGCCACTGCCTAAATCTGGGGTGGATCCTGCTGAACCACCGCTAATGCGGCATTCACCGCGTGAGCAACAATGACGGCTACTTCATTAGCATTCATAGTGCCTTCTGCCGGAGCTGCTGGCTGCTCGGCCTGGGCACGCCTATCCTTCGGTGCACGCCTCGGAGGCATCTGAAACGTGAAGAAGTTTATTACTCTACATTCATTATCAAATCACAAATAGCTGAAGACGTAACATAAAATGAGAAATACAACAATCCTAAAAATAGGGCTCTATATCAAAGATAGCAATGCTGAAAGCATAATAAGCCGCACATATCCTAAAGGGCACTAGAACCTGATGCTCTAATACCACCTGTGACACCCCGCCTAATTAAATACCGGGCGATCACTCCTTTATTAAATTAAAATCAAGGTGAACAGTTGGTTCATTCTTAGCATCACTGTCGTGAAAATAAATTTTTCCAATTTAAACACCCTAAATAATTAAGCTAAGTGTCAAAACCATTTATATAACATTACTTTCCAAATTTTATTTAAAAAATATTTATTTATTAACAACATTTCAATACGAGAGAATCACATCACAATAATCCTGGAACATAATCAAATTAATTTAATCATTCAATATTCAAAGTCCCAACATTTAGAACTTAAAGTAAAACATTCATGCTGAATAAATCCCAACGTAATAGTACTAGAAATAACGGAAATACAAATGTCCCAATAAAATGATAAATAGTGGAAAGGGAGACACATGCCCAGTAACTGAGAATGGTAGAAGAGGAATCAAGTAAATGAGATCGTCTAAGCAAGTGGCCTGCAACTCCCACCTAAGCTGCAGCACGCTTCTTCCAAGGGATCCTAAGCAAGACGCCCCTGTGGCTGGGCACCTGTAATACATACATATATATACAAGAGATAGAAAGAGAAAAAGAAACGGGTCAGAGCCCGATAGTGTGTTTGATTTAAAATTCGTTTAGCAAGTATTTAAATTGATACAGGCCAATGCAACAACATATTAGTGCGACACTCTCTTGAGAAATTCTCACCTCTCTTCTAATGTGCACATCTATCGCACTAACATTCCCAATAGTCTATCTCGTCATATACCACACTATCTTTCCCCAATGATTTAACTTATCTTAGGTTATTCGCAGGATTTTAAAACTAAACAACACAAGTATGTAAAATGAAGCTTTCCACTTATAACCAAAGTTCTCATTTTATCTTTATTAATTCATAAAGTTTTTCGGTGTCATATTATACTTTCTCAAAACAAGTATTTACAATTTGAGTCATCAACCATGTCCTACATATCAAATCACAGCAGGCAGCTCCAGATTTCAGAATTTCATATATATATTAACTACTCGTAAAATATATATATCATAACAGCACCCCAAATAAAAACTATGGGGCGGGCATACTCTACTGTCCAATCCCCGTATCACTCGTACTAAGGGAAATAAAAATTCGGAATCACTCTCAAATTGTATTAACACATACTAAAACAGTATTGAGGCAAAGCATAGATTCCAAGTCTCTAAGAGGATGGCATATGTCTGCGCCTCTTAGGACCGTCTGAACTATCACTGCGATAGCCTGTACCAAGGATACCTATACACAAACAATATGAGGCGAAGCATAGATTCTAAGTCCCTAAGAGGATGGCACATGCCTGCGTCTCTTAGGACCGTCTGAACTATTACATCGATAGCCTATACCAAGGATATCTATCTTCTAGGGTACAAGTCAATATCCCCCATAAAGGTCCCATCGAGAGAAGACTGTCCCAGCGCGGAAACCTCAGGGATAGCAAGTAGCGTGGGAATGATTTTTACACATAGATAGTATATGCATACACAATCATATAACTATACTAATATTACCATATCAATAATGGGTATATTCTCAAATCCCATAGTTACGACTTTTATCCATATTATCATATTTTAGTAAACACTTATAACGGTTTGTTTCTAACCTTGATTCGGTATTATTCCAACGTGCCACACAACTCTCATTGCTTTATTCTCCAAATTATAAAATTCAGTATGCATACACATTTTGTCCCAAAGTAACTCCCTTACGTGTCTCTTTCTTTAAATCATAAATTCACCGACCCTTATGTAATCATCCCAAAATACAATCTTTTCCCGACATCAAGGGTCCCAAAATTTATTCACATGTCCTACTGGTCTTCCCTATCTCCCAAAACATTTTATTAAGGAGGCCCAAGAATTTTTTCCACAATAAATTGAACTTAACTGATTTAGAAAGGGAAATAGGAGTCTGCCAGGAGGGGTCGATCGATCGGGGTTTGGTGCTCGATCGATCGAACCTTCGATCGATCGAAGCTCTGGGCTCGATCGATCGATCAAGCAGGTCTGCGAAATCTGCAGAATCGCAGTTACGGGTTTCATCTTCTAACTTACACCAAATCCATATTTTACAATCCCAAACGTCTCAAAATTTGTACTACTAACATCCTAACATGATATCATACATTTCCTACATAAAGCATGTCAATTTACGTCACTAACATGGATTAATCATGCCATAATTCATTTAAATATTCAAGAACCCTAGAAATCTCTAAATCATGGTTCCAATCTGTTTTTCCTAAAATTTCTTCTTATAAACATCATAATTTCGTGGGTAAATTCCTCTACATGGCAAGGGTTTCCAGAATTATCATTTAAACCATAACAACATGCGATTCCTATCTCAAATCTTAGGTTTTCTTCCATAAAACTCATCCTAATCATTCCTACACTAATATGAAAGATGCACCAACGAAATATGAAAGATAAACACTTGCCTGGGAATTTTGTCATTCTGGTTTGCGGATGATTTCGGTGTGGTTGCGTTCCCCGTCGCGCGATCTACGCGTTGGTGGTGGTGGCGGTGCAACCGGATGGATTTTGGGCCTTGAATTTTCCTTGAGAGCTCTCTCCTTCCTCTCCTATGGCCGTTCTTGTGTTTGAGCATTCTAACCCTATCTGACTAACCTAAATGGATGATATATATTACTGATTTTCGTGGGTTTAATTACCCAAAAATGTGAAATGTCCAAAACGCCCTCCCGGGGTACTAATTAGGCCTAAAAATGCCCCGAGACCCAAACTAAACCCCCGGGTACACTTTTCTGACTATCTCGACCCTTTCGGACGCGTTGGCGCACTAAAAAGACCATACGAACAACTTATAAAATATTCACTTTTATTTATAAATAATTAGTCCCGACGCAACACGGGCACGTCCTGACTCAAATTTCCAAAATTGTCATTTTATTCACTCGTGACATTCAATATAACCAATATTATATATTACTTTGCTCATTAGTAATATTCAACAAATTTCCCATAATTACTAACTCTCGTCACGTTAATAATTATAACATAATTAATTTCCGGATTTTTATTAAATAATTAACTCACATTAAATTTAATAAATCCCCAAATTAATATAGCATAAAAATACGGGGTATTACACTAATCTCATTTTGAGAAAACTCTGTAGAGAGAGTGACTGAAAAGGAAGAAGAGGAAGAGAAGAAAAGAGTAGAAAACTTGGAGCTTTGGAGATTTTCGGCTCAAATATGAGGATTCAAGGAATATTCAACCTATATAACTTTTAAGCAAGTGATTAAACTTGCTAAATGATTGTGAGTGTAATTTATCTCATAATTTTGTTGGTGATTTAGTTGATTTTGATCTTGAAGAGATAAACCCTAGAATTTGTTGTTAAGTTCTTGAATTTGAAGATATATATACATACATGTGTTAATTGGTTGTTGAAAATGGTGGGGATAATATATGGGATGCGTTTTGATGTTAGGATATTGTTGGAGTGAATTAGAATTGGGTTTTAGAGATGTAGGGAAAATCTTGTAAAGTTTAGAACTAATGGTTTTGAGTATAAATCTCGTAGGATTAAAGCTATACAGCATCGGACCGGTCCGGGTAGAAGACCGCCGGATCGATTCATTTTAGCATTCCGGACCTGTCCATTTTCAAAGGATATCGGATCGATCCAATCATCTAAAGTTTTTTGTTATTTTTAAAGGACCAGTACGGTTCGTTTTTGGGGACCTTCGGTTCGGTTCGGTTACTCCAGTTTGTAAATTCTCATGTTGCTCTTTTCTAATTGGGTTTAGGGCTTGGAAACCCTCTAATATGATACAATAGGTATATTTTTTAGATAAATGTTGGCAATATGACATGACGCAATGGTGGGGTTACAACGAGGCTATTATGGAGGTATATTTGGGAATTTAACACCTCGAATTCTTTCGTTAATTCTCTGGGTAGTAGGAATTTACTTAACGCCAAATATGGACTGGATGGGAGAGGAATATCGTGTGTCCTTAGTGTTGTCAAATTGGGTGACTATTCATATCATAGGTGTGACGGATTAGTAAGTTTCAAGTGAGGGATTGAATAATAAAATGAATTGGGAGGGTATGCTAGAGTGTTTGGTTATTATATGAGATATATGTACATATAGCCAGATTCATTACTTTTTACATCTGGACGTGAGAAGGTATATATATATATATATATGGCCTGAATGTATATTCCTTGTGTGATGGTTTGTATATATGATGTGCATGTGAATATATTTTTAGTGTATATGATATATATTATGTGGTGCATACCCCTCTAGTGCTATTATGGGAAGTTGCGCGATGTGGGTGAATTCCCTTGGCTTGTGGAGAAGGGAGAGTATAGTCCCTAGGTCATAGCGTCCAGTATTTTACCGTGTATGAGGTAAAGGTAAGACGTCTTGGGTATGATTCTTCTTACCTTTAGGCGAGTAACTATGAGCGCTTCCCGTACGCTTGTGATTTAATTTATACCAAGTTGGTGTGAGAGTCCGACCACAGGTAACCCATGATGATATGTGATAAATTCCCTAAAAGATGATAGCATTGTTGAGACTGCTAGTATACATATATTATGTGTGTTATGTATGTGTACTTGTTAGAGAATGATAAATTATGTATAATACGTGCGAATAATATTATACAATCTTTATAGATAGTGTGTGATATCTTAATATTATAACTAGAGCAATTATAAAGATGTGTATTATGTTTTGTCTTTTGTAGCATGAGAGTGGATGAGCATACTTTCATGCTGATAGATGGAAAGTAAGGGGTATGTACTACAGACTGAGGGCCTAACAGAAATAACACCCAGATTTTTTTAAATGGGAATTTTCAAATAAATTTTGGAAATCAGAGAAAAATGAAATTTTTTATTTTATAAATTTCATAATTTAAAGTGTTGGTTTTTATATTGGAAAAATAAATTTTCAAACGGAATTGGAATCAAAATTAAAATGGAGTTTTAATTGAATTTTTATTATATAGAGGAGTCCTCAAAACATAAAATTCTCTAAGAGCCCTCAAATCATAAAACTCTCTAGAAAAAAAAATATTTAAAAGTATTGAACGGTCCAATTGAGCTAAAAATTTTTGAACAACTTCCTCTCATCTTCAGCTAATTTTTTGACAAATTTCATCTAATTTCAACGGTACGATCGTACAGAATGATTTTTTTAGTGTTTGTATCTTATTAAAACTATTTTCTCAATGAAACTCTTATTCCTTTATATATCAACAAATTCGTGGCTTGGCTTTTCAAATCACTTTTTCTCAAACTTTTTAACCAGAAGACCTCTCCGAAATTACTCCCTTTCATCTACAAACTATAGCCCCAAACATATTCAAGATTTCAACCTTAGATTAAAAGGCTTATTTGGTGTTTTCTCGAGTTTGGGATAGAACGAGATTTGATTATTTTCGCGAGAAGAACGTCATGGTGTGTTTATATTTTGAGGCTAAAATTATGTGATAATTCATGTGACGATTTTGAGGTATGGGGTTTTACACAATATGCTCCTTTAAATCTCTCGAGAGTTTATGTTGTTGATTTCATGTTTAATTGGACTCGAGAGTTTATTTTGATTCATGTGGTCTTATATTTGTATTGGGCATGTTGTCATAAGATTTTAGTATGGAACTGATGTTGGGTGACACGATCACAAATGTGTCTAGTGTGCGTGTTATTTAGGCTCAAGTGAAAGCCTTGTCGCTCAAGTAATAATCCGATATGTCGGGTATCGATCCTCAGGGAAACAGGACAAATGGAGTCGTAACGACATTAGAAAGACGAAGGTAACCTAACTTTGACTTCTCAAAAAGAACAAAAAGGTGATTTTGAATTGTGGAATGAAGACAACTAGATGCAATTATGAAAATGATTAACTACTGAAGTTATGAATGAAAGAAATGCAACTACTTCTAATTAACCTAAATTTGAATGACGATTTAATTAAAATGTTAACTATAAGATGAGAAAGATAGGTCAGGTTACAATCCCCCACACCCTAGTAATTCACTTCGTTGGATACTAGATTCATAATTAAAACTCCAAATGAATCCGACTTTTTATTTCTCCTAACTATTACATGTATGAGAGATCGTAGCCCGCACAGTACGTAAGCAAAGGTTGAATTAAAATTCGGTCTTTATTTCTCCTAATTATTACATATAGGAGGGATCATAGCCCGCCTAGTATGTAAGAAAAGGTTGAATTAAAGTAGTATCATAGGAACTACGATACAATTCACCTAAAATTTTATTTCCAACTTCTATTTCCATTAACATGAATTACATCGGGTGGGGTTCATTCACCCCAACCCTTGAAAACATAGCAGGACATACTAAAAGTAGAAAAAAATATGTTTTGAATGATAGAAAATATTTTTACTAGCTATTGAAGATGAAGAATAAGGATTACTACTAAAGAAGGAACTACTGCAATAATTAAAGAAAGAATTGGAATGAGTCTACTTGAATTGCAATCTGGAATCAAACTAGGGTCCGCTAACCAAGTTGTTATGCAGTGATTTTAAGGGCCAGACCAATCCGTTTTGGGGGGATACTGGATTGGTTCGCTAAACATCATTTTATTCAGTGATTTAGGACCCCGGACTGGTCCATTTTTCTAGTAATCCGGATTGGTCCGGGTTGCCTTTTTCAAATTCTCTTCAATTTCTTTTCAATATCTCGTGATTATCTCGCATCTTCAGGTATTCATAACTTTTAATCCAGAATCATATCGGGACGCCGTTTCTTCCTTTGTGTTCACGAATGTGAGATCTTCGACTTTTATTTTGGGTCCTTAACCGGATTCCTGATAGAAATTACGCTTTTCCCCTTTTGATTCATCTTCTTTCTTTTCTCTTGCTTCTTACGATTTATTTCTTCCTCTCATGTAATAAATATATGTGAAATTAATAAGAAACACACGAAACTGGGGGTACTTGTTAGACGAAATCGTTAGCCAAGATATGAGATAAACTAATTCGTTTTATGTTATCCGAGGTAATAAAAGCCTCTAAATTAAGGTGTAAATTTTGGAAGAATTTAGGCCGAATCAAACCCCCCTAACTTAGAACTTTGATCATCCCGAGCAATGTAAAAGAATAAAACATGATCCAACTCAATAAAATGGGATAGCATACCTTTTTCGCGGGTAAACGATTGCATTTAGCGTATGCAACAAGCCCTTAAACTCCAAAGTTACCCTAGTCTGACGAGTTGTGTCTCGTGAAGGTTTGCAGCGAATATAACCATAAAATTCGACTCAAAGAAAACTCAAAATACGCAAAAATCGTATAGTTGGAACTTTTCCAGAAAATAATCATCATCAATTCATGTTCAAGAGTCTCAAATCATAGTGGATCTGTGCGAAGCCATAAATTTAATCTTGAATTTCCACCGGTTGATCATTACGTTACTTATCCGAAAATTCTTTTGATTTCAAAATCTCACGCGATGATCTCATAAACAAATCTCTCAAAAGGGTGGCTATTTTCTCTCGGTATGCGTAATTTATAAGAGTAATTGTGTTGGAACCGAGTTCACGCACACAAGTAGAAAGATGGAAATTTTATGATAAATGGATGTCTTCATTGGATTACAGTTATAAAAAAACGGGAACATTGCCTCTAATTCATATTTATAGTCTCTTTTATTATCTTTTTGTGTTGTAGCTCTCCACACGGTAACCAATTTCGCATTTTGGACTCGGTTAGGACTTTCTTTGGTTTAGGGTGTATTGGGTAAAATGGGGGTGATTGGGAATTTTGGAATTAGAAAATTTTCTTATGATGTCTATTAGTGCTTTTTCAGGGCTTTTTCTCCTTTTACTGATTTTTTTTATTTTTTCTATTTTCACACTTTTCTTTCTTGCTATTTTTGTTGAGCATAGCTATTCTTTTCTTGCCCCTTGTTATGCACTTTCTCGGACTTAATTTCTAGAATTATAAATTTTCACAATTCCGGGCCAATTGGGGCTTTTTGGGTTGTCAAACGAAAGGCAAAAATTTCTTTGGTTCAATTTTGGGTTTACAAAACGGGTAATTTTTTGCTACTTTTTCTGGCCAATATTTTTGGGTGACAAACGAGGGCCTAATTCATTGTACGAAATACTAATTGCATTACCATACGCATCTCGAAATTAATTTAATTTAGAGATCTATTTAGCACGTTTTTTAAGGCAATATCACACACATTTTCCATAACCGATCAAAGTGAAAGAATTGAGATCCTTGACAACTTGTTAGAACGCTGAAGAGAACTTTGAGTTAACAATTAACTCGGATTGATTTATAAATTCACAATAATGAAAGGCTCGAATCTCACCGGGCTTGTTAATCTCCACATTTATTCGCTAGGTCGTCTACGTTCGCCTAATTTCCATCTTTGGTCAATTTCGGCTTTGTTTATTATGTTTTTACAATTTGAGACTTTAAACCATCTTTTAATGATATTTTCAAAAAATTTGAATCCCAATTTTTATTTATTTTGAAGAAAAATATTTTTGGCTTTTTCAAAATTTTTCGATTCTGGGCATTTTTAAAAATTTGTGAAGTTTTAGAAAGACGCACTTCTGCCCCCCCCCCCCCTAACTTAGACTTTTGCATTGTCCTCAAGAAAAAAATGACTAAGATCTAACTCAAAGCGAATTAAAAGTGCGAGAAAATAAAACGAACAAATAAAGCAGAAATGCAATTTTTTTTGTAGATAACAGAAAACCTGTGTTACAAGGGAGAGGGTGGAGAACATAGAACCACCATTTTAAATAACAACCAACAATACAAAACAGCAACGAATAGAAATGAGTATCACTGGGGTAGTGGATTTGAAGGTCCGGTCACACTTGGATCATATGGATCATAGAAGAAGGTTGGAGGGGGTCCACCGAAGTTGAGCTCATATAAGTGGGTTTGGAGACGATGCATCATGCTTATATCCCTTCGGCAGGCCTCCTGATCCTGTTAATATGCCTCTTGATCCCTATTGTATTGTGCGATGAAACCGTCGATGCGGGTTTCCACCGTCGAGAGACGGAGATTAATTTCAGCGTTCGTGGGTGAGAAATCATAATCTTCACCACTGTCATAATCTTCGTCGCCCTCACCCATCTCAATATTTTCCTCCTCTTCGTCGCTACTCGCTTCGTCACCGCTCTCGTCATCACTACTTTCCTTGTCGTCACTTCTCTCTTGTGCCAATCGATCTTGGATGCAGACTTGTTGGCGTTCCCATTTGGTCCGGGTGGTGGACACAAATGGAGTTGGGAGGCGCAAGAAATCTTGTGGTGGGGCAATGCCGACGTCTGCTAGCATGGATATGATGAGCCACGGAAAGGGAAGAGGGGTGACGCCCTTTTTATTCGTGGCAGAGAAGAATATATCTTTGTAAATTCACGCAACCAGGTTAATAGGGGTGGTGTGGTCGAAAAGGTGGTAGACGAGGGTGGCTTGGCGCGAGCGCATCGCCGACTTATTGCTCGTGGGGAGAATGTTGTCGCACACTATTTTGAAAGTGAGTCTCGATTTGTCACTTAGCTGGCCCACCAGGTAGGTTTCGGTGTTCCAAAGAGCATTTGGGTCGATGCGAGACATGCACACATCTTTTTCAAGCGGAGCGAGAGGATTTGGGTAAATGTGTGGTTATGGGTTCGGTACATCTTTGGCAGCCAACTTTTGGGGAAGAAGTTTCAAAGAGAAGGGAACGCGGATGCCGCCAATGTAAGCTTCAGTCGTGTGGCGGCTGGTGCGAACAAAAGAGCCATAAAAAATGCGCACTGCATGGGGCCATACTGCATCATGGGGTTCGTTAAGGAAACAACACCAACCACGAGCCATGAAGAGGGCGGTGAAAGCATTAGGCACGTCATTCAAAATGACTTGTCCCTCTATTTGGATTTTGCGAGGTTGATCGAAAAAACGTTCGCACCACCGTTGCTCTTGAGGGGAGCGATAGCCGACGGCTCCATCGCCGAGAATTGTTATGGAATCGTATTTTTAGGGAGGTGGTTGGTTGTCCATAGTCATGGGATGGGGAAGAGTGTTTGGGTAGAATAAGGGAAAGAGATGAGAGGAGTGAGTGGTGGTGGTGAAATGGGGTGGGGAAAGGTGGAATTTATAGTTGGTGAGGGGAGAGGGTTAGGTAAGATTTGGAGGGAAAAGGGGAAGGGATTTGGACGAAAAATGGTTGGTGGGAAGGAAGGGGATGAAATGAATGGAAAAGGAGGGATTGGGGGAAAAGGAGGTGAACCTAGGGAAGGGGAAGAGTTGCAGACACCGGACCAATCTGGGTCTCCAGGACCGGATCGGTCCGATCCCTGTATTTTTTATTTTAAAAATTGCCAAACCGGACCAATTCGGGTGCCCAGGACCTCACTGGTCCGGTCCCCAGAAATGTTCTAGTTCCCCTATGGGCTGGTATAACCACCTCCGATGACTTTTGATTGCCCCTACTTACGATCCGACGCCTGTTTGAACTGATTACCTCTCTCCTCAAAATTTGCGGCTGTAAAATTCTCGCCCCGTAAGACGTGTTGGTGCTCAATTTCCTCTCCGCTTATGATGTGATCCTACAGACTCCTCTCATCATATACTACGTGCAACTACTATACACAAGACTTCACCCCATACACGTAGGGGGTGCGACGACCTCTCAATTCAAGCTCACTCGACCCCGTAAACGAGATCCGACAACCATATGGTGTCGATTTCTTCTACGCACGCCTCGACATATAGATTTCGGCTCTGTCCATTGACTATGAACACATCCTCCCTTTGGGATCTTCCAATTCTACTGCTCCATAGGGGAATACGCTTTTCACAACGAATGGGCCAGTCCATTGAAACCGCAATTTATCCAGAAATAGATGAAGCCGGGAGTTATAGAGGAGCACCTATTATCCCGAATGAAACTATTTTCGACGAATAATCTTATCATATTGTAGTTTCATCCAGGCTTTTAAAATCTTGGCATTCTCATATGCGTCATTGCGTATCTCGTCTAACTCATTAAGTTGAAGCTTGAGCGCTTCACCGGCGTTGTCCATATCATAATTTAGTCTCTTAATGGACCAATATGCTTTGTGCTCTAACTCGACAGGAAGATGTCAAGGTTTTCCATACACAAAGTGGAATGGAACATTCCGAATGGGTTCTTGTATTTTGTACGGTAGGCCCAAAGCCAATCGTTCAATTGAAGGGACCAATCTTTTCGGTCGGGACTGGCGGTCTTCTCTAGTATGTGTTTGATTTCACGATTGGCCAACTCGGTCTTCCCATTCATTTGTGGGTGATATGTCGTTCAAACCTTATGAATGACACCGTACTTTTTCATAAGTCTTTCAAATGGCTTGTTGCAAAAGTGTGTGCCGTTATTACTGATTATTGCTTTAGGTGCACCGAAGTGATAAAGTATGTATTCTTGCAGGAACTTTATCACGACTTTATTGTCATTGGTCTTGGTAGCTACAGCTTCCACCCATTTAGAAACATAATCTACCGCGACTAGGATGTATAGGTACGGAGGAAAAGGGCCCATGAAGTCAGTGCCTCAACAGTCGAAAATCTCAATGATGAGAATCGGGGTTAATGGCATCATGTCTCGTCGGGTGATCGCTCCCATCCGTTGACACTTTTTGTAAGATTTGCAATAATTGTTAACATCCCGAAACATTTTGGGCCAGTAGAAAATGCATTGGATAATTTTTACGATTGCCTTTTTCACAGAAAATTGGCCTCCCCATGCTACCGAATGACAGAAGTGGATGACTTTTGGAATTTCGTCATCCGGTACACATCGTCGGATGATTTGATCGGATTAATATTTAAAAAGAAATGGATCATCATAGAAAAACATGCACGGCCAAGTGATGAACCTCTTCTTATCTTGCGGTGTCCAATCGGGAAGGACGGCTCCCGTGACGAGATAGTTCACTATATCCGCAAATCAGGGCAAAGAAGAGGTGGCAAAGAGTTGCTCATCCGAAAACTATTCTTCTATGGTTGTGGGATCAATAGGTACGTCGGACGAAAGCCGTGATAAATGGTCGGCAACAATGTTTTCTACTCATTTTTTGTCTTTAATGGAGATATTTAACTCTTATAGGAGTAGGATCCACCTTATGAGGCACGACTTTGCGTCCTTCTTCGCAATTAGATATTTGAGAGTCGCGTAGTCGGTGAAATAAGTGATGGGGGGACCGATAAAATAGGACATAAATTTGTCAGGAGAGAATACTATAGCTAGAAATTCCTTCTCCTTAGTGGAGTAATTGAGTTGTGGTTCGGTGATAGTCAGGCTAGCGTAATAGATGACATGATCCTTGTTGTCTTTTTTTTGGCCCAAAATAGCCCCTATCACATAATCGCTAGCATCACACAGAAGTTGGAATGGTAAGGACCAATCCGGAGATTGCATAATGGGGGCGGACACAAGAATATTTATTAGTTTTTTAAAAGCACTTTGGCATGCTTCCGTCCACTCAAATGGGGTGTCCTTCATAAGAAGATTGCTTAAGGGTCTAGCGATGGCGCTAAAGTCCTTAATGAACCTTTTATAAAGCCCCGCGTGGCCCAAGAAAGAGCACACGTCTTTCAGCGATTTAGGTGGGGGTAGGTCAGCTATGACATTTATTTTTGCTCTATCAACCTCGATCCCTTTGGATGACACGATGTGGCCAAGAACTATACCCTCGGTTACCATGAAATGGCATTTTTCCCAATTCAGCACTAAGTTCTTTTCCACACATAGGGCTAGTACTTTTTCAAGATTAGCTAAACATAGGTCGAAGGAGGTTCCAAAAACACTAAAGTCGTCCATAAACACCTCTAGCCCTCTCTCAACCATGTCACTGAATAAACTCAACATTCACCTTTGAAAAGTCGTCGGTGCATAAATAAGCCAAATAGCATACGTTTGTAGGTAAACGTTCCAAAAGGGAAAGTGAACGTTCTTTTCTCTTGATCAAGTAGATCTACCTCAATTTTGTTATATCCGTAATAACCATATTGGAAGCAATATTAAGGGTGTCCCGCTACTCTTTCAAACATTTGATCAATAAATGGTAAGGGGAAATGGTCTTTCCTAGTTCCCGTGTTGAGTTTTCGATAATCAATGCAAACGTGCCACCGAGTGATGGTACGTTGGGGAACTATCTCTCCCTTGGAATTTTAAATCATAGTCATGCCTGACTTCTTCAGGACGACTTGAATGGATCTCACCCATTTGCTATCCAAGATTGGGTAGATAATCTCGGCATCCAAGAGCTTTACAATTTCATCTCTTACCACATCTTTCATCGTGGGATTTAGTTGTCTTTGCATTTCTCTAGAGGGTTTAACGTCCTCTTAGAGGTGAATCTTGTGGTGGAAAATTAGAGGGATTATCCCCTTCAAATCATCTATACACCAACCAAAAACACTTTGGTTCTTCCTCAAAATCATTATTAGTTTACCCTCCTGCTCTTCATCTAGGCTAGAGGAGACAATAACAGGAAGTGTCTCACTTTTACCTAGGAAAGAATATTTCACATTGAAGGGTAGTTTCTTCAACTCGAGAGTCAGGACTGTGTTGCTAGAGGGCACCATGCTTGCGTCTCTTGGAGGTAAGTCTTCGAATCGAGAAACACAATTAGCATCTCTCACATCCTCGTCCGATGCTCTCTCATCGAGTAAGCCTCTCAACTTCTCTATCTCCCTCTTAAACTCGGTGTAGGCTCCTTCACTCTCATAACTAGAAGATAGGAAATATTCTAAGGCGTATCCACTGTAATTTTCCTTAAAGTACTCTTCTACAATCTCCTCAATTAAACTCACCACATGAAGATCATCTTCTTCCCTAGCATGTTGGGCTATGTTGAAGATGTTTGTTTCTAATGTCATATTCCCAAAAGTGATTTGCATCTTCCCATTTCTAGTATTGATGAATGCGTTAGCCGTGGCTAAAAATATGCATCCAAGGAGGATGGGAACATGATTTTTCGAGGCGAAGGAGGGATTCGTGTCCCAAATGACAAAATCTACCAGGAAGTAGAAAGTGTCCACTTTGACTATCACGTCCTCAGCTATACCCTGTGGTATCTTCACAGTTTGATCCTTTAACTGGAGAGTGATCCTTGTGGGCTTATGGTCACCCAGATTAAGATTCCTATAAATCGAATAGGGGAGGATATTGACACTTGCCCCTAAATCGAGTAAGGCTTCTTCGAATTTGTTCTCTCCAATGATGCAGTAAATGGTGGGGGCACCGGGATCTTTATATTTAAGTGGGAGATCATTAAGAAGGACTGAGCTCACGTTTTGTGATAGAAACACGTTCTTATTTACCTTAATCCTCCTCTTGAATGTCAATAAGTCTTTTATGACTTTTGCATAGGATGGAATTTTCCTTATTGCATCGAGGACAATTAAGTTCAACTTTACATTCTTAAGAACTTCTACCACTTCTTCACTTATGGTCACTTTATGGGCAGGAACCAATCTTTGAGGAAATGGCGTAGCGGAGGATGGTTTCACAACTACCTCGAGCTCACTAGTGTTTTACTTTTCACTCTCATTCAAAGAGATATATTCGGCCTCTTTCATGTCGGGAAAATTCTCCTTGTTTTTTGAAATGGCATATGGGGGAGGTGAAAAATCAACAACCCTCCCACTACAAAGAGTGGTTATCGCTTGGTAGTGCTCTTATTGTTCGGTATAAGTGGATCTTACACTAGGTTGACCTAGGGGACGTCTTCGGCCTTGGGCAGGAAACTTACCCTTCTCTTGCGTGCTCAATGCAGCTTGCATCTTGGAGATGTTTGCATTTATTTCGGTGAACAAGCGTTCATATCGAGCATTGTGTGAACCTTGAGAATTTATGAATTGGTTCATTGTATCCTCGAGGATCCTCCATGGTGGGGCTATATATGGTACTGGAGGTAGTGATGCTTGTTGATATTGAGGAGGTGGTGGGGGTGGAACAACCTGTGAATATGGGTTCATCGCAGCTTGTGGTTGTCCATAGTTGAAACCAGGATGGTTCCTCCACGAAGGGTTGTAAGAATTTCCATGAGGGGCATTAAAATTCCCCTTGAATCCTCCTATAGCATCCACCTGCTCGGTGTTCATGGACTTGTATACAGAGATCGTTAGCGAGGACTTTGTGGAGTTACCTGCTTCACAGATAGTACACACTTTTTTTTAGTAGAGACATTCCTCAACCGACCATCAAGTCGACGATCTATTAAGGTATTGCTATCCAAATGGTATAGACCGGAGGTAGTTTGATTGGTAGATGGTTGTCTAGGTTGATCTTGGTTAGGATCAGATGTGTCCCATACTTGAGTAGCCTCTACGACATACTTAAGGTGGGCCTCAGCATTGCATGCGTCTAAATCGCAAAAGGGTCTTTCACACTTCGCTTGAACAAGTTATTTGGAAGCAATTGTTAACCCCTTATGGAATAAAGATATAACTAGGTGTTTGTCAAAACCATGATGGGGGCATGCACTTACTAACTCTTGGAACCGTTCCCAACATTCCTCAAAAGACTCATTATCGTGTTGTGAGAAAGCTTGGATTTGAGTCTTGGCAAAGTTGGTCTTATGATGAGGATAGAATTTTGAGACAAACTTGGGCTGCATATCTCTTCAAGAAGTGACGAATTTAGGGGGTAGAGACCATATCCAGGTCTTGGCTTTATCCTTTAAGGAGAAAGGAAAAATCTTTAGGCGAGTGACATCTTGTGTGCAAGTTTGATCACCAAATGTGTCACATGGCTCTTTGAACTCACGAATATGCAGGTAAGTTTTCTCAAAATCCATGCCATGAAACGTAGGGAGAATTTGTATCATCCCATTGCGAAAGTGGAACTGACCGGCAGTATACGGAAGTAAAATGCAGCCAGGGGTGACAGTTCGCTCAAGAAAGAGTAAGTCTTTCATGGGAAGATATGGGAGATCTCTCTCTCAAGTATTAAAACTATCTGCGTCAAACATTCCGCTCGCATTCTCTTCAAATGATTCTGTGTACTCACTCGGTGTCCTAAATGTGTGACTCAAAGTTCGACTCAGGGTGTAGCTACCGATAGAGTGCTCGGGAGTAGGAATTGGAAACCAGAATTGTGTGACACAAGGTGTGGGGGGGCTTTCAGAGTTATATTCAACTATAGGATTTTCTTGGATTTTGACTGGAGTATTGTGAGGAGTCTCAATATGTTCAGGATTTTGCAATAAAGGCTTTGAGAGATGATGAGAATTTTTTTATATTTTCATTTTTTTTTTATTTTTTGTCAAAGTTTTAGATTGACTTGATCCAACCTAAGTCTACCTAATTCCCCGGCAACAGTGCCACAAACTTGACGCGACCACAAATGTGTCTAGTGTGCATGCTATTTAGGCTCAAGTGCAAACCTTGTCTCTCAAGTAATAATCCGATAAGTCGGGTATCGATCCTCAGGGAAACAAGATGAACGGAGTCGTATCGACGTTAGAAAGACGAAGGTAACCTAAATTTGAATTCTCAAAAAGAACGAAAAGGTGATTTTGAATTGTGGAATGACTACAAGTAGATGTAATTATGAAAATGATTAACTACTGAAGTTATGAATGAATGAAATGCAACTTCTTCTAATTAAACTAAAGATAAATGACGATTTAATTAAAACTTTAACTATAAGATGAGAAAGATAGGTCGGGTTACAATCCCCTACACCCTAGTAATTCACTTCGTTGGATACTAGATTCAGAATTAAAACTCCAAATGAATCCGACTTTTTATCTCTCCTAAGTATTACATATATGAGGGATCGTAGCCCGCACATTATGTAAGAAATGGTTGAATTAAAGTAGTATAGTAGGAACTATGATACAGTTCACCTAAAAATATATTTCCAACATCTATTTCCACTAACATGAATTACATCGGGTGGGGTTCATGCACCCCAACCCTTGAAAACCTAGCCGGACATACTAAAACTAGAAGAAAATATGTTCTGAATGATAGAAAACATTTTTACTAGCTATTGAAGATGAAGAACAAGGAAATTACTACTAAAGAAGGAACTACTGCAATAATTAAAGAAAGAATTGGAATGAATTGCAATCTGGAATCAACCTAGGGTTTTTTTGTTGTTTCTTCTCTAAGCTAATTACAAAGATTCTTTAAAACAACGAATTATAAGCCTCCCTTTTCTGGGAGTTCTTTTAAATTTACATCCTACGTAACTTACAAGAGTTGGATTGATGCAAAACTCTAAGAAGAAGAAGATCAGATCAAATCTCGAGCACCGGATCGATCTGGTCAAGACATACCGGACTGGTCCGGTCAGCAACCGGACTGATTCATTTTTCAAACAAATCGAATTGATCCGATAAACAAGTTATTATGCATTGATTTTAAGGGCCAGACCAATCTATTTTTTTAGGATACCGGATTGGTCCGGTAAACATCATTTTATTCAGTGATTTAGAACCTCTAACTGGTCCATTTTCTAGTAAATCGGATTGGGTCGGGTCGCCTTCTTCAACTTCTCTTCAATTTCTCTTCAATATATCGTGATTATCTCTCATCTTCGGGTCTTCATAACTTTTAATCCAGAGCTCAGATTGGGACGCCATTTCTTCCTATGTGTTCACGAATGTGAGATCTTGGACTTTTATTTTGGGTCCTCGACCGGATTCCTGGTAGAAATTATGCTTTAACCCTTTTGATTCCTCTTCTTTCTTTTCTCTTGCTTCTTTCGGTTTATTTCTTCCTTTCATGTAATAAATACCTATGAAATTAATAAGAAATACACGAAACTCGGGGTAGTTGTTAGACGAAATCGTTAGCCAAGATATGAGATAAACTAATTCGTTTTACGTTGTCCGAGGTAATAAAAGCCTTTAAATTAAGGGTTGAATTTGGAAGAATTTATGCCTAATCATTGGGCTCGTGTTCCGGATACTTGATAAAGTATGGTGCGGTATGGTGAGGCCTGGTGACTCGCTTAATGTGTTGTTGAGAAATTATATTGATAAAAATTCTTATGAGATTCGCATTTGATTTGAATATTTGTACTCGTATTGTTACGCTTTATTCACCGCTAATATTTGTTGAGCATCTTTCCTGTCGTATTGTGTACTTCCCCATATTTTCTTTTAGTGATAGGTTAGCGTGGATTTGGGCACTTTGGATTTGATTTGGAGAATGATATTTAGCATGGATTATTATTGGGAAGAATATTCTGGAGAATACATATGAGAAGATTGTATTTATTTTTGTTGTATAGAGCATTTTAATTCGAGATAGATAGTTTTATTATTTCGAGAGACTTTTGGTTGTATTTAATTTTAAGATTGAGATTTGTGGTTTCTCTTATTGCGGGATATGTTTTAGATTCTCTATACCTGGTTATTTTTGGATTAGTATAGTTTTTATCGACAGTAGCGCTCCATTCCTTCTCCCCGGGCGGGCCGGGTATTACAACAGATTCTTACGACCGACAGTGTTAGGTGGTAATGTATCGGGGGTTCCTTATTTGGATTTTTCTTTGCGAGACATTCCATGCACGAAAATTAGCGCAATGTTGGGCGTGGGAAGATGTTCGGTCCTTATTACTTGTGTTTATGTGAAATAGTGGGAGAATATTAGTAGCATTAATGATGATGTGTGATATCTTATGTTAATAACTTGTGAAAATAAATAATTAGAAACCGATAAACTTATAATTTAAATAAATTAATGTACAAGTTTGGGCGTAAACTTAGGACACGATAGAAGAAGAAGAAGAAGAAGAAGAAGAAGAAGAAGAAGAAGAAGAAGAAGAAGAAGAAGAAGAAGAAGAAGAAGATAAAGGTTATGTTTTAGATCTAGTGGGTTACGCGAATGTAGTTATGCATAGATTTAAGATGAATTTTCCTTAGGATGTATCGGGTAGCTTAGTTGAGGTTCGTATGCATACATTTAGGTGCACACTATAGTTGAGGAGTGAGGCTAAGTTCCAAGAGAGAGTGACACCACTTTAATTATGAAATTTGTGCATGCATAATTATTATGCATTTTAATTCACTTGATAAAATTATTTTCAAACTCGGGCTCTGACCCATTTATATCTTTTCTCTTGCTATACATATGTTGTAATATATTATAGGTGTCCCACCGCAAGGACACCAATGATGCCTATTCGGTCCAGAGTCCATGGAGCTGTAGAAGATGCAGAATTTTGCAGGATTTTTCTTTTATTCGCTTCCTAATTTTTTTATAAATCTAGTTAAGGACCCATTTTTGAATATCGGGTGTGTAAACCCAAGGGTTGTATATATATGTAGCTCTTTTATGCTTTTATCACTGGATGTTGTATTTTCTGTGGCCCGACAGCATATTCAAGTATATCATTTGTTGTTCATGTGTATATATTAACATATTTTGTAGTTATTATAAATGTTTGTTTGTTGTTTCTTTTATGTTTCTAAAATTTTGGCATTCGTTTATTTTACTATTGGGTAGTTAGTTATGTTTTTATTAGACTCTACAGTTGATGCCGAGAATGATACACTTGAGATTCATGTTTTATCTTAGTATAGGGTTGGCCACCCATTATTATTTTAAGTGGGGTGTGACAACGTTTGGATACATCGATACTATGCTAGTGTGTATGACTTATGTATTTTCTGCCATGGTTTGTGGTCGTTTATACCTATATATGTGTCCTGAATTTTCTTAAATATATTTTTCATATATTATATATAGTATTGCATGTTTTATTTGTGAAATTTGTTTATGATTGAAAAAATAGAAATTTTTCAAAAATAGTTTGTGTTTGTCTGCCTTTGAGATTATCAATATTGTGGGTACCCTTTCGTCGACTAGGCCCATAAGAGTAGCCGACCAAGCCAAAATGAGAATAAAATATGCCCAACCCAAATTATGAGTTCTAGATGACAGTTAGAATAAAAAGATGCGGCCAAGTCCATCCCTAAAATCTCGGATGAAATATTCAGGTGATACTGAGCTAACGTGTTATTTACTAACACTCCCTTTTTCTGAACGAAATATATTTTGTACCCTTGGTCCATGGAAAAGGGCATGTGAAAAACTAACTCGAAAGTTACTTAATAAGAACAGTAGACCTCTCCGTGAATGTAGGAAATTGGCTTGACTATGTATATTCTTGCAATGTGTGATTGTGATTATTATTGTTGTTGTTTCTTTATTATTGGTAATTATTTTCCTTCATAAATTGTTTATGCTGAGATTTTTGTCACCACAATTGGCGCCGTTTGTGGGAAATGATTATTTTTCCTGTGAAAACCTTCACCACTAAGAACCAACGATGCCTCATCACAGCAGTAATGATCCTCTAGCATGAGATATTAAGCAGCAACCGAATCCCCCAAGGGTAAGGTCTGAAATTCTCCATTCAAACCCAAGACTTTTCCAAGAGAGGCATGCCTCTGAATGAAGTCAAGGGCCACCAAGGTCTACATAGATCTCTAGGTTAATTAATGCCTACGAGGCCAGACTCCAAGAGAAGGAGAAGGCCACTCGTCAATGGGAGAACGATAATGCTCACCTCAAAAGGTGACTGGAAAGACTGGAGAGAGGACTCCATCGAAATACAAGGAGACACCATAGTAGGACTCTTAGCCCTTAGGTGAGAAAATCTCGCAGTCAAGTAAGAAGCCCAAGATGTGGCTTAGAGAGAATAGAGAGACCCAGGTCAGGTGACAACCATTCTGAATAATAACAACCAGCTTGTTGGTACAGGAGTCCTAATCGACTTGATGATGATATAAGAAGTCTGGTCCGGAGAGAGATGGACCAGTACCCAGCTCACCGTGGTGCAGATAAAAAAGGGAGCTCGCAAGATGAGCTCTCAAAACTCAAAGGAAGTGCGTAAAATATTTCCCTTGAGCTTGCACAATGTGGGTCAGAAGTGGTTTGAGAATATACCTCACCGATCCATTCAGAGTTTTAAATCTCTGGTCGAGCTATTTATAGCTCACTTCATTACGAGTAATTCCCATCCGAAGAGGATGGATGCTTTGCTTACAATGAAGAAAAATCCATATGAAAACCTCAGAGAGTACGCGAAGAGGTATTGGGAAATATTCAACAAAGTCGAGGATTTCTCGGACCATGTCTCCATAGCATTCTTCAAAATAGGCTTGCTAGCTCTTGCCACCTAGACGAGTCCTTAACTAAGAAGGAGGCCACAACCCCCGACGGCTTAATGGCCCGTATTGAGAAATACACTAAAGTTAAGGATGTGACCCATCTTAATGCAAGAGAAAATGGTCGTGCGAATGCTAAAAAAGGGGCCGAGAAGACTGAATTGCCGAAAAAAGGGAACAAGAACGGGGGCAAGAATGGCTCTAAGAATGGAAACATGAACGATGCTTCAAAGGCATTTCAGGCTGCAAACACAGTCTTCAAGGATCCAATCTATAAGATTCTTACAGAGATCAGGTGTAATAACCCTCTCTTCCAATAGCCCATTTTATCCTTAATTACCATGTGTGGTAATTAGTTATTATCTGATAGATGCTGAGTAAATATTAATTTGATATGTCAAGTCAATATTTACTAATATGTTGTGTAGTTACCTCGTGAGTAGATAAAATGTTCATGTGGTAATTTATTATATCATAAGGATTTGAAATGACATTTTGGTTTATTATGAAACCGGAAGTAAAATGAGTTATAAAATTCCCAAATGATAATTTGGGTAGTGTAGTTAGTCCCGGTAGGTGTGAGACAGTCAAAATAAGTGCCATATTGTACTTTGGCATTTCGGGCACTTTTGACTGGTTTTAGCTTAAATAGTGTAGTCGCGTATTAGTATATCGCGTATTAGCATTTTAAGTTGGGCTTTTTAGACTTAAGCCCCGTTTTATTTCCTCACCCCTATTCCCATTCTTCCATTTTACACAATTGAGCCCTAGAGAGAGAGTAGAGAGAGGAAGAGAACTTGGGAAAAAAAAAGAGAGATTGGAGCTTGGATTGTTGCCTCCTTCTTCATCAAATCAGATTCTTACCTTGAGGCAAGTAATCTACTTGCAAATTTATGGTTTAAGTAGAATAAATTGCATTGATATTTATGATTTAGAAATGTTAGGGTTTTGGTGGAATTTTGGGTATTTAACCCTTTGAGATTGATTTGGATGATAAACATTACAAATGATGGTAGTTGGGTGTATTTTTGGTGTACTAGTTCCATTAAATAAATTGGGTTTGGCTGGTTCGGGTTTGTTTAGAATTTTGGAGTTCAAGACTCCATAGCCATTCTTGGCATTTTCGCAGGGGCGAATCGATTCGGCCCCTTGGGCGAATCGATTCGCATAGATGCAGAATCCCAGGTCTTAGTACCCGAATCGATTCGGATTAAGACCGAATCGATTCGATTTATGCAGAACCTCAAGTTTGTTGTCCGAACCGATTCGCTTTCAGAGCGAATCGATTCGCTTGGGCGAACCGATTCGGCCCTTAGGGCGAATCGATTCGGTACCTGCTGTTTTGGGTCATTTTTCTTTCTTTTATAATTTTTATCCTTTTTCTTTAAGTTTAGGACTTAGGAACCTTCTTAATTGAAGTAAGCTTAGAGTCCTAGAGTAGCTATGGAGTTTGGTCGTTACCCTAGACTAGAAATGGGTTCATCTGGGGTTTGTTTCGGGGAGGTTTAAAGAAATGCTAAGGCATTACTTCTTTTATTCAAACTCTTAGAAGTTTGGAAGTTAGGTACCCTAACTTGGAGACTAGAAGGGCTTGTCAAGTTACATAGGCCTTGGAGATTTGTAGGATCATAATGATCATTTGGAGAGTTAATCGGGGATTGTAATTTGAGGAATAAATGATAAAATTCGATTGGAATTAGGTTCGCATAAAATGAACCCATAGGTGTTTAAAGATAATAGGTTCAATTTAGAATGAACCCCGTTGTTTAATGATATTAGGTTTAATAAAAAGAACAAATCACATGATTAATGGAAATGGATTTTTGGAAATAAAATGATGATAAATGTAAATGTTAATTTACTGTTACACACCTCTCTAAATGACATCATAAGGGAAGTTCGCTCGTGAGGTGAAGCCCCCTGGCTAATGAATGCAGGGTGGATATAGTCCTAGGCCATGGGAGCGCTTATGGTTGTATATTTTCTGCGGGGGTAGGGAGATTCTGGGTGTGGTCTTGGCTACCACGCAGGCTCATGGCCGCTTCCCGACGTGTTCCGATAGGTGCCCAGGTTGTCTTATGTTAGGCCCTGGAAGATGATGGTCTTTTAGGGGCGCGCACCGTGTGGAAACCCGGACGGGCGGTCTTAGATATCGTTATATGTATATGAATATAACTATATTTTCATCAAGTTGGACTTGATGGTTGTTAAATGCCATAAAGAGCATAAATATGTGCCAGGAAGAGCACGGGAATAATGTATGTGCCATAAAGAGCACTTGATGTAAATGATATTCCTCATAAGGAATGGAAAGATAAAATGGGAAGTTTTAATTAATGAACAGAAATTATAACTTCTTGATTTAACCAAATATATGGTTTTATTCCTAATAAGGAATGTCTGAAGGAAATGGAAATTGTATTAATAAGGAAGGGTTTTTAAATTAAAATGCTTTACCTTCTATCCTTGCTTGTAATTGTAGCTAGCATGTCATGTGATCATCTTCATTATTCATGTATAACTGTTCATATTTATTATGCTTTTTATTCTTCTAGAAATCATATAGAACCCGGCCCTAACCGGTTTACTTTCTTGTTGTATATATATTATTGTATCCGCTCAGGTGCTCAACCGCAAGGACGCCCGTCTTGACTTTTCCAAGTTCCTTGCACCTTCGACGAGCTGTAAGACTTTGCGGGTTATTACAGGATGTTGTATTAGATGCTTTCATTCTTGTTATTCTAGATATGATCGGGTCTTGTCCCTCGGGCGTGTGGCCCAAACAATTGTATCTGATTATTGGTTGGACTATGTAAGATATTTTATATTGTGGTACGTTGTCTTATGTAGCTGTGGACCGACAGCTTATTCGGTCCATTTGTATACTTTCATTTTAGTTACTTTATATATTATCTTTTGGAATTCCACTTGCTCGTCAGATTGGGTTGTTTAGTTTAAATTTTCATAACCGCATTTTTAAAATTTTACACTTTTTGGCAACCCGTTTTCTGATTTATTGGGTGGTTTTTCCCTTATACTCAGTTTATATTTGTGATGCTGAGAATGATATCCATCCATGATTCCTATTACGTTTGAGTATCGGGTTGGCCACCCCTTATCTCGGATTGCGGGTTGTCACAGATGGTATCAGAGCATCAGGTTCTACAGTACTAGGATCTGTGTGGACTTGTCTCGTTCTACCGTAGCGTTCTTTGATGTAGGGCCTAATGCTAGGACTTTTTGTTACTTATGTTTGCGATCTTCTGCAAGATATATTGTTTTAACTAGCATTCTAATACTATTGTTCTTCCATCTCAGATGCCGCCTAAGAGAGGTCGCACGGCGAGACGTGTTAAGGTCGTAGAGAAGGAAGTAGGTCCTCCACCGCCACTACAAGGGACGGTTAATGTTGCGGATGTAGCAAGCATAGTGGCTGGAGCGGTTCATGCCTCCATGTCCATAGTGATCCAACAATTGCCATGGGCCCCAGGTGTTCAAGCTCCTAGGGGACTTACTCCGTGGGAAATGGTTAGGGAGTCCTTTCTAAGGGGCAATCCTCCGGAATTCGAGGGAGGTGCGGATGTTATTAAAGCCAATCAATGGAAGAAAGACATGCAACGCCACCTTCGAATGATAGAATGCAGTGAGGATAAGAAACAAGTCCTTACCACCTTTAAGCTTGTCGGATCTGCGTTACACTGGTGGGAGACGATGACCACCCCAGAGCAAAGAGACACCATGTCAATCACTGAGTTCTGGACTTTGTTTGATCTTAAGTATTTTCCTCCCGCTGTTCAGAGGGAGATGAAGAGGAAGTTGCTAGATGTAGTGCAAGGGGAGAGGTCTGTAGCGGAGTATGGAGAGGAGTTCACCCGTTTAGTAAATTTTGTACCAGATGAGGTGACTCCGGAAGAGAGGAAGATCTCGAAGTTTATGGGAGGTCTAAACTGGGGAATCCGAAAACACTTATTGGGTAACCCATCTTTCCAGACTTTTGGCGAGGTTATGAATGCAGCCTTACTCCATTGCCAGGAGCATCGAGTATATATGCAGGGTAGTAAGAAAGCTACTGAGATGAGGCAAGTAAGGAAGCTTGGAGAGTTTATTGCGAGGGGCAATAATAGGCACGAACTATGTGTTTTACATCAGGCAGATCGGGGTGGCCCCGGAGGTAGAGGTCGTCCGGGCCGAGGCTTTTCCCAGTTTAGGAATATCGGAGGTCGTAATCGGGAGGACATGGAGGGACGGTGCTTCCAATGTGGGGAGGCAGGTCATATCAAGAGAGAGTGTCCTCAGATGATTGGGAGTCAGTTTCCTAGGGTTCCGCAACAGCCGTATGTTCTGTTTCCACCTCCGGTACCTATTATGGTTGTTCCTCCGCAGCAGGGGCAACTACAGTATGGACGTGTTTGTCATGATGGGGAGGCTATGTTTCCTCCAGCCCTGCCGGCACCGCCCGTTATTGAGGGTAAGTTTTTCTCGGAGATACGCGAGTTAAATGTTATTCGATGCGGGTGTTACGCGCTCATTTGTTTTACGAGCTTTTCTCAGATTACAGATTTCATAATATCTGCTGAGAGTATTTTCATTAGTATCGAGTTTTATGCGTAATGGTTCGCTCTTTTCTTTTGTTTGTATGTTTATAGGAAGTTCTCTTATTAAATTATGCTTGAGGCCGATTTACTCGTCCTTAACATGGTCGAGTATGATGTGATATTGGTATGTGATTGCTATGCCTTATCTCCACGACCAACAAGTTGAGTGGTAGCGTATAGGAGGGGTTCCTTGTTTGGATTCCACTTCTGCGAGACGCTCCACGCGCGAACCTTAACGACGTTGGGAGTGGGGATATACTACCTTTCCTTTCTTTTACCTTGTGTGTATTACGCTCTATCTCCATGATCAACTAGTTAAGTAGGCATGTGACGGAGGGGTTCCTTGTTGGGATTTCGCTTTGCGAGACACTCCGCCGCATGAACACTTAACGATGTTGTGAGTGAAGATATGCTATTCTTTCCTTTTATTATATTTTATTTTGTTACTTTATGGTCGGAAGTGGGATTGGAAAGTTTAGCCGAAAATCACGTACAAGGGTGATTGATGGCTATTAAAGTGCGACATAGGAGCACTGCACATAGTTCTCTCCTCTGATGGATATGAGGGAGACTGGAGTACGAAGTCGAACTGAGACTTCGGGTTATGCCTTTATAGAAGGCTCCTTAATGAGATGTATACATGTTTTAGGGTATATAACCCTAGGGTTTCACGAAGGGTCAGCTTTGGATTGTTAATATTCTTTTGTTAGTTAAATAGTTAGTGTGTAGCTGTAGAATCTTTTGGTCCCGAACATGTGTCTTAGACCTGTACCCCTCGATGACTGACAACGCGAAGTAGTAGTGTAACGGGAGGGTTCCTTGTTTGGATTTCGCTTCGGCGAGACGTCCCACGCACGAAACTGAGCAAATGTCGGAAGTTGAGAAAGGTCTTGGGCACTAGGGATATACTTAGCATTAGGGGTATACGACTTAGATAGGGTATAGGTAGATAGACTTTAGGATTGTTTAGATGTAAGGCCTTTTAGTATGGGACGTAAGATTCAGAGGGTTGTTGGGAGTTGACCATGACTAAGCCATGCGTAAACTCATATCAAGGGATTGGTTCCATGTTATATGAAGTGGGAGGATTTCGAAAAGTTGGTGGTTAAGGCCGAAGGAGATGAGGCCTCACGTAATGGAGTGTTACGGAGGTAATGAAAGGGTGAATTGACTCGTACCCCGAGCCACGTGGTTAAGCTCGAAGGTAGATTCCATTAGTAAGTCTCTGCCATGATGGGGAGTGAAAATACTGGAGTATCGACCTATTGTAACTGCGCCTCACAAGTTTAAACTTGTAAGGAGTATTATCCCTTATTTAAATTGAAGTCCATCTTGAGGGTGGGGTGCGTTCCCTTAAGAAAATTTTGTTCCGAACGGAAGGGACTTAAGTTAAGAAGATATGGAGAAATCAAGCGGTTCTAACATTTCGGTGCATCAAGGTAATGACGAATCGTGCCAAGTTATACGTCGCTAGTACTATTGGCTGGGCATGGGAAGGTTGTTGTACTGAATCAAGACTTTCGTTTCTCATTCTTGGCAAGGTTCCAAGAAGCCATGGGAATCGAATTATGGTTAATTACTTCTTATCATTTTCCACAGATGACCAAACCAATAGAATAAACCATATGCCGAGGCATATACTCCTTACCTGCGTGCCTAACTTTAAGAGTAGCTGGGAACGATGCTTTCCACTCATTCAATTCGCCTATATAGAATTTGTGGTTGGGATGGCGCTTTAGAAGAGGCCTTGTATGGTAGGCTTTTTAGATCTCCCGCTTGTTGGTTAGAAGTGCGAGATGATGAGTCTCTCGTATAACCGAGACCGACAAAAGAGCTCATGCAATGCGAGAAGAAGGCATCTGGAGTTGAGGTCATTAGACCAAAGGTTGTGGTGAGTATCGCCTGAGAAGGACGTTATGCGTTTCAAGGAAATAGGGGAAAACTTGCACCGCATGATGTTGTACCTTTCCTAGAAATGTCGCGGTGGGTCCGGTAAACTATTTGCTCGCTTTATCGAAACATTTAGTGGCAAGTTCATAATTTGTTCCTTGTCTCTCATACAAGGGAGTACGAGAGATAGGATGGTTCCATTAGGCACATTCCTTTCGAAGTAGGTGCAACTTGACGGTTCTTATTAGAAGTAGACGGTTGCTATCCTAGAGCGTAGAGTTACGTTGGGATCGCTGGTAGTAACTTGGGGGATGAGTTCTCTATAGTCAGCTTAGTGTCGAGAAATCGACATATGGTCTCGAGGATGACTTGCGGGAATAGTATATGCACCTCTTCTTGCGACGTATGTCCGAATTTTGGGGGCAAAATTCCCTCTTAAGGGGGGGAGTATGTAATAACCCTCTCTTCCGATAGCCCATTTTATCCTTAATTACCATGTGTGGTAATTAGTTATTATCTGATAGATGCCGAGTAAATATTAATTTGATATGTCAAGTCAATATTTACTAATATGTTGTGTAGTTACCTCGTGAGTAGATAAAATGTTCATGTGGTAATTTATTATATCATAAGGATTTGAAATGACATTTTGGTTTATTATGAAACCGGAAGTAAAATGAGTTATAAAATTCCCAAATGATAATTTGGGTAGTGTAGTTAGTCCCGGTAGGTGTGAGACAGTCAAAATAAGTGCCATATTGTACTTTGGCATTTCGGGAACTTTTGACTGGTTTTAGCTTAAATAGTGTAGTCGCGTATTAGTATATCGCGTATTAGCATTTTAAGTTGGGCTTTTTAGACTTAAGCCCCGTTTTATTTCCCCACCCCTATTCCCATTCTTCCATTTTACACAATTGAGCCCTAGAGAGAGAGTAGAGAGAGGAAGAGAACTTGGGAAAAAAAAAAGAGAGATTGGAGCTTGGATTGTTGCCTCCTTCTTCATCAAATCAGATTCTTACCTTGAGGCAAGTAATCTACTTGCAAATTTATGGTTTAAGTAGAATAAATTGCATTGATATTTATGATTTAGAAATGTTAGGGTTTTGGTGGAATTTTGAGTATTTAACCCTTTGAGATTGATTTGGATGATAAACATTACAAATGATGGTAGTTGGGTGTATTTTTGGTGTACTAGTTCCATTAAATAAATTGGGTTTGGCTGGTTTGGGTTTGTTTAGAATTTTGGAGTTCAAGACTCCATAGCCATTCTTGGCATTTTCGCAGGGGTGAATCGATTCGGCCCCTTGGGCGAATCGATTCGCATAGATGCAGAATCCCAGGTCTTAGTACCCGAATCGATTCGGATTAAGACCGAATCGATTCGGTTTATGCAGAACCTCAAGTTTGTTGTCCGAACCGATTCGCTTTCAGAGCGAATCGATTCGCTTGGGCGAATCGATTCGGTACCTGCTGTTTTGGGTCATTTTTCTTTCTTTTATAATTTTTATCCTTTTTCTTTAAGTTTAGGACTTAGGAACCTTCTTAATTGAAGTAAGCTTAGAGTCCTAGAGTAGCTATGGAGTTTGGTCGTTACCCTGGACTAGAAATGGGTTCATCTGGGGTTTGTTTCGGGGAGGTTTAAAGAAATGCTAAGGCATTACTTCTTTTATTCAAACTCTTAGAAGTTTGGAAGTTAGGTACCCTAACTTGGAGACTAGAAGGGCTTGTCAAGTTACATAGGCCTTGGAGATTTGTAGGATCATAATGATCATTTGGAGAGTTAATCGGGGATTGTAATTTGAGGAATAAATGATAAAATTCGATGGGAATTAGGTTCGCATAAAATGAACCCATAGGTGTTTAAAGATAATAGGTTCAATTTAGAATGAACCCCATTGTTTAATGATATTAGGTTTAATAAAAAGAACAAATCACATGATTAATGGAAATGGATTTTTGGAAACAAAATGATGATAAATGTAAATGTTAATTTACTGTTACACACCTCTCTAAATGACATCATAAGGGAAGTTCGCTCGTGAGGTGAAGCCCCCTGGCTAATGAATGCAGGGTGGATATAGTCCTAGGCCATGGGAGCGCTTATGGTTGTATATTTTCTGCGGGGGTAGGGAGATTCCGGGTGTGGTCTTGGCTACCACGCAGGCTCATGGCCGCTTCCCGACGTGTTCCGATAGGTGCCCAGGTTGTCTTATGTTAGGCCCTGGAAGATGATGGTCATTTAGGGGCGCGCACCGTGGGGAAACCCGGATGGGCGGTCTTAGATATCGTTATATGTATATGAATATAACTATATTTTCATCAAGTTGGACTTGATGGTTGTTAAATGCCATAAAGAGCATAAATATGTGCCAGGAAGAGCACGGGAATAATGTATGTGCTATAAAGAGCACTTGATGTAAATGATATTCCTCATAAGGAATGGAAAGATAAAATGGGAAGTTTTAATTAATGAACAGAAATTATAACTTCTTGATTTAACCAAATATATGGTTTTATTCCTAATAAGGAATGTCTGAAGGAAATGGAAATTGTATTAATAAGGAAGGGTTTTTAAATTAAAATGCTTTACCTTCTATCCTTGCTTGTAATTGTAGCTAGCATGTCATGTGATCATCTTCATTATTCATGTATAACTGTTCATATGTATTATACTTTTTATTCTTCTAGAAATCATATAGAACCCGACCCTGACCGGTTTACTTTCTTGTTGTATATATATTATTGTATCCGCTCAGGTGCTCCACCGCAAGGATGCCCGTCTTGACTTTTCCAAGTTCCTTGCACCTTCGACGAGCTGTAAGACTTTGCGGGTTATTACAGGATGTTGTATTAGACGCTTTCATTCTTGTTATTCTAGATATGATCGGGTCTTGTCCCTCGGGCATGTGGCCCAAACAATTGTATTTAATTAATAGTTGGACTATTCAAGATATTTTATATTGTGGTACGTTGTCTTATGTAGCTGTGGACCGACAACTTATTTGATCCATTTGTATACTTTCGTTTTAGTTACTTTATATATTATCTTTTGGAATTCCACTTGCTCGTCAGATTGGGTTGTTTAGTTTAAATTTTCATAACCGCATTTTTAAAATTTTACACTTTTTGGCAACCCGTTTTCTGATTTATTGGGTGGTTTTTCCCTTATACTCAGTTTATATTTGTGATGCTGAGAATGATATCCATCCATGATTCCTGTTACGTTTGAGTATCGGGATGGCCACCCCTTATCTCGGATTGCGGGTTGTCACATCAGGGATGAGCCATTTATCAAATGGCTGAGGAATATGGGAGGATATCCTTTAAAGTAGAATAATGCACTAAGGTGCGCATTCCACAAGGAGGGCGGGCATTAAACTGAACACTGTAAGGCCCTAAAGTCTCACCTCAAGAAGTTGGCCCAATTCGAGAATCTTAATGATTTTGTAGAGAAGAATATAGATAAAGCAACAATGAATGGTGAGCAGAGGCCCGTTAATGTCCTCGATGAGGATATTGGCCATGGATTTACAATCATACATAGGGTGTCAGACCTCAAATAGATTCAAGTAAATGAGGCTCAAATGGAAAGTAAGAAGCTACCGTAGTTCACCAGACATTCCAGATTGACCCTGGAAAGTCTCAGGCAGGAAAGCGTCGGTGACCAGAGGACGTCGATTACAATAAGCATATTATTTCAGAAATGAATATTTGGTGGGAGTGAAACCCTTCATTATGACGCACTGGTCATTACACTCAGGACATCCAATTGGGACGTCGACGGGTTGCTCGTCGACCAAGGTAGCTCATTTGAAGTAATGTACCTCGAATTATTCAGGAAGTTGAAGTTAAGCATAACGGATCTCAAGGAAGCCACTGTTCCGTTGGTCGACTTTGCTGGGAAGATCACGATCCCTCTGGGAATGATCGTACTACCAGTCAGGGAAGGAAACATCTTAAAATTGATTGAGAGAGTGTGGTGTGACCGCTTCTTCAGTTTTTCCCGCTAATTGCACATTGAGCAGGTGGTCAACTGGGACGAGCTGCCTCGCCCCGTCAAAGCCCTTTTTTGCCGGAGGGGGTGGCAGCAATACTTGCAAGAGCCTCATCCAGTCGTATGGGCAGACGAAGTCCAGGATTTCTATAGAACTCTCGTCCGCACGGGTGACTTTACATGCCAATCAATTGTTGTCGGCCGCCCTATTCCATTCACCCTAGCCATCCTTGCCCGCAAGATTGCGAAAAAAGGCATTCCCCACTCGGACGTATACGACTACCCAAACAACGCCCTCACCATTCCCAAACAGCAGTGCATCGACCGCCTCGTGATCGTCGACAATTTGGAATGGGGTACTTTCCCCGTGGGTAATCTCATTGACAAGGCATGCATCATGTTCCATATCGTGTGCACCAATTTTCTTCAAACATTCAATGACTCGATGGTGCGCCCTCGCCAAGCGACCCTTGTGTACCACATATTTGACCCCGATTTCGCCCTCAACCTGGCCAGGATGCTCTACGCGGATATCATTTTTGCAGCCTGGGAGCACAAAGGTGCAGTACCCCTCCCATATGCCCACCTCATCACGTCCCTCTTAGCCGACGCTGGTATCCAGCCACCCCAAGCTTTCCCCCGTCTCCCGGAACCCATTGGAAAGACATCCCGCATGAGGAGTGCCAAGCAAAGGGCTGCCATTCGAGCAGCCCAGGAGCCGATCAATTTAGAGGAAGAGGAAGAAATTCAGGTTGAAGAGTCGGTGGAGGATGACATTGAAATGGAAGGGGCATAAGAGGAAGAATACAATGAAGACGATGACTCGGATTTCAAGCCCCCGGGTGCTGATTTCGATATTTGGCTGACAGCGATGGAATCCCGTCTTGACGGGTTCATCACCCAATACAACCAATATCAAGCCGTCTATCGCCGTGACCAAGAGGCTTATCGGAGAGACACAAGGATGATGCAGCAACTCCAAGCCCACCTCTATGAGCTAATCTTTGGCTGTCCCCCACCATCTTTCTTTTATTATCCCTATGATCCGTGCGCAACCGGGCCCTCTAATCAGCCCCCTCAATAAAGCCCATGCCTGTTTCTGCGGTGTTTGTTAGTTGTGTATGCGTGAAATGATTGTTTACTCAGTGTTACTTGTATGATTTCCGTTATCCTATGTAACACAATTGTTCTTTTTATATATAAAAGATGCATTTCTATTTCATTTTCTTATTTTATTCTTTCGCACTTTTAATTCACGTTGAGTTAGATTTTAATCCTTTTTGCTTGAGGACAATGCAAAAGTCTAAGTTAGGGGGGGCCACAATTGCGTATTTCTAAAACTTCACAAATTTTCAAAAATGCCCAAAAATCTCAAAAAATCATAAAATTTTGAAAAATTCAAAAATATTTTTGCTCAAAATAAATAAAAATTGGAATTCAAAATTTTCAAAAATATCATTAAAAGTCGGTTTAAAGTCTCAAATTGTAAAAACCCAATTCACTAAGCCGAAATTGACCAAAGATAAAAATTGTGCAAAAATTGAGGACTTAACGAATAAATGTGGAGATTAACAAACCCGGTGAGATTTCGTGCCTATCGATCTTTTAATGCACTAAGCCGAAATTGACCAAAGATGATAATTGTGCGAAAATTGACGACTTAACGAATAAATGTGGAGATTAACAAACCCAGTGAGATTTCGTGCCTATCGATCTTTTTGAGTTTTAAATCAATACACATTAATGGTTAACTCATAATTATAATTTAGCGTTTTAAATAAGTCGTTGACGATCTCAATTCTTTGTTTTGATCGGTTATGGAAAATGTGTGTGATATTGCCTCAAAAAGAACGCTACAAATCTCTATATTAAATTCATCTCCAAACGCATATGGTAAGTTAATAAGTAATTCGGACAATGAAGTAGGCCCTCGTTTGTCACCCAAAAATATTGGCCAGAAAAAGTAACGAAAAATTTATCCCTTTTGTAACCCAAATTGAGCCGAATAATTTTTCCATTCATTTGACAACCCGAAAATCCCAAGTAGCTCGGAATTGCGAAAATAGAATATTCAATAAAGTATGAAAAGTGCATATAAAGGGGAAAGAAAAAAAACAGATATGCTCAAATAGCAAGAAAAGAAAAGAAGTGAAAAACAGAAAAAAATAGAGAAAAAGAAGAAAAAAATGAGCAATAGCCCGGAGAAAGCACAAATGGACATCATAAATGACTTTTCCAATTCCAACCTTCCCTACCATTTTCATTTTACCCAATATAACTTAAAGCCCGAAAAAAAGTCCTAACCGAGTCCGAATTGCAAAATTGGTTACCGTGTGGAGAGCCAATACACCAAAATATAATAAAAGAGTTAATGCGTGAATAATAGGTAATGTTCCAGTTTTTAAAACCGTATTCTGATGATGAGATATATTCACCATAAATATCCGTCTTTCTACTTGTGTGCGTGAATTTGCATCCATTACATTTACTCTTTTTATCACGCATACCGAGAGAATATCCATAATTCGAGAGATTCCTTTGAGAGAGCATTCCGTGAGAATTTGAAATCAAAACGAATTTTTGGGTAAGTAACGTAATGACTAATCGGTGGAAATTAGCGGTTAAATTTTTGGCTTCGCACACATGCACTATGATTTGAGACTATTGAGCATGACTTAATGATGACTATTTTCTGGGAAAGTTTGAATAATACAGTTTTTGCGTATTTTGAAGTTTATTCGAGTCGAATTTTGTGGGTATATTCTCTGCAAACCCTCACGAGACACCACTCGTCCTACTAGGGTAACCTAGGGATTTAAAGGCTTGTTGTATATGTTAAATGCAATCACGTACCCGCGAAGGAGGTATCCTATCCCTTTTACGAGCTAAAACTTATTTTGATTCTTTTACAATGCTCGGGATGATCAACGTTCTAAGTTAGGGGGTTTGATTAGGCATAAATTCTTCCCATTTAACGTCGTAATTTAGAAGGTTTTATCGTTGCGTGCAATGTAATTCAAGTGGATTATATCGTATCTTTGATAATGGCAAGTTTCTAATGAGTACGTCGAGTTTCGTTTGTTCGTCATCTATTTTGCAGGTGTTCAGTGTATAAACCAAGTTCTATACCAAAAGATCCACGGAAACACAAGAAAGCAAGGTTTCTGCAAAGACTGACAAAAGGGAACCGAACCCAAGGGAGGAAAAATGAACCGAATCCCTCATGGGTAAAGCTTCTATAATGGATGGAAAAAGCGAACCAAACCGAATCAAGGGAAAAATGAACCGAATCCACCTTGGATAAACTTCCTGTGAAGGGATGAAAAGATGGAACCGAACCGAAGCTGGCAAATAACGAACCGATCCCATGTTCGAAGAGTTTTTTATAAAGGCTTCAAAAGATGGAACCGAACCGAACCATTCAGCCGGATCGGTTCTGTTATCGAATTTTTGGATTTATCCACTTGTAAAAATAGAGTCCTAGTTGGTTCAAACTCTAGTTTTTCATAGTTAATATATTGTAAACTCCTCCCAAACGTGGAGGAGGCTTATAATTCCTAAAGGAAGATTTGTAATTCATTTAGAAGGAGAAGAACAACAAACCCTAGTTATTTTCATGTTGCAATTCAAGTACAAGTATTTCAATTTCTATTTCAATCTTTGTTCTAGTTGTTTGTTCACTTATAATTTCATGTTTCTTCATCTTCAGTACTCAATAAAAATGTTTGCATTCATTCCTATCATGTTTTTTTCAAATTTTCATATATCCGGCTAGATTTTCAAGATCGGGATGCATGAACCCAACCTGATGTGATAGTTGTATGTACATAAAATTAATGCTCTAAATTTAATGGTTTGATTATGATCATATTGCATAGAAATACGACAATTGTAGATCTTTAGATCTCGTTTGCTTCCGAGTAACTGGGATGCTTTAGAATACAATTCGAGTGTATCTATTGAAATACCGATTTACTCGTCCTCAGATTAATTATGATGTGGGATTGAACCTCATATACGTAATGCTTGGGAGTACTAAATTCTGGGTCTAATTAATCATTTAAATTTACGATTAGTTTTATATCATCAATACAATAGGGTTTGGGGATTGTATTCTCGTCCTGTTTTCTCATCATATTGTTTAAAGTTTGAAATCATTTTTCATCAGTATTTTAGGTAATTTAGAATAGTTGCACTCTTTCATAATTTCATAATTGCATCTAGGTGTAACCAATTCCCAAAACAATCATCTTTTTCTTTTTCTTTAGAGTCATTGTTAAAATTTCCTTATCTGTCCAGCGTCGTTACAATTCCATTGTCCTATTTCCCTGTGGATACGATCCCGACTTATCGAGTTTATTACTAATGCGAGAGGCTTGAACTTGAGCCTAGAGAGTACGCACTTCTGAGACATATTCTTAGTCGCATCATCAAGCTAGAACCTAACTAGGACGGATCATTCAAGGTGATAATGGACAACCTACAAGGAGCCTACCACTTGGAAACGTTGGAGGGTAGGGAGATACCAAGAGCTTCGAATGAGGCCAACCTAAAGAAATTTTACTTCTGGATTTCTTTATGCACCATTAGTTTAGGAAAATTTTCATTTACAAATTCATGTTGCTTTATGTTCCTGACTTTGATCAATAAAACTCGATTGGGCTTGGCATTCTATATACGTTCGTTGTCTCGAGTATATTTTATTATATCCACCCTTTCTAAGTTACAGGCTTCACTCTTTTAACATATATTATAAAGAGCATGGATTATAGTAAGTTGGTTAACTTGATACAGTCAAAAGATCTCTTCAGCTAGTCTCTTGTGATTGTACCACAGTGGTTGTGTTTATAGCAGCTCAACTTCTCTAAAGCATTGCTAGTAGGGTTGACATATATTAACCCTCCTCAGGCCTTTGTTAATAACACAACTAGCCTCCTATGTTGCTCCGATAACAAACGAATACCTACAGGGGAACCTTAGGCAATATTGCTTACCCAGGTTGGTCACCAACATAGCTTGGCTCCAAAACCCTGCTCGGGCAAATTGCCCATTGATCAAGTGTATCCTCACCATCGCCCGACTTAGGCATAAGGTAGTGTGATGAGATGACCTAAAAGGTAAAGTGAGGTGGAATCGTATGCCTATGGCATATTGGACCGGGGGAATACTAATTTGAAAATAAACTTTAAGTCATATTTAGTCGCCAACTGCCCAAAACATAAAATTTTATTGCTAAAGATTACACAACTACATGTACAACAGTGATGAAATAAAAAATAAATTAGATCCTAAGAGGGACCAAGTCACTGAGAAAGGGAATCAGCCACTCACGCCCTACGACCATCGTTTGGATAAGGGGAAAAATCCTCCTCGACCTCCTCTGGGCTTGATGCTTGCAACTGCCTTGGGATTACATCTATTGGGATCCAACAGTCATCCTTTCTAAATGGATTAGGCTCCAAAGACGAGCGAAAGGTATAACAAAAGCATATTTTGACTAAACCTAAATTAGTGCCATAGAGTTGGTTTATACTATGGACGCCATTTACAATCTTCCAAACATTGGGAGAACACGGGGGCTAGGACTATATCAAAATACTGGAAGAAGTGTAAGATTTGGGAGAAAAGTTAAACTCCCTTGATATGACAAAAGAACGTGAATCTGATGGCCATCCTCAATGTCGCTAACATTACGAGGAATAGAGAAACACTCAATATCCACCCAACCAGGAATATTATAGCATTTCCAAAATTCTACCAGATATTTGTTATCTATCCTATCCATGAGTTAACCCTAGCTACATTAGAAATAAAATTGATGAAAGGAAATACAGAAAAAAAGGGACTAAGAACTTACGAATCAGGTATCAAGCCAGGAATGATGAGAGACCACAGGCCAATGAAGATGAAAAGCATGAAATAGCTTTCAAACTACGAAGAATGAGCTTGAAGGAAAAAATAAGCTTGAGAGTGAAAGACAATTTGGAAGCAAGAGCAAACATAGAGTAAAAGTGGCAAAGTGGATCGTCTGAACGCCTCGGTTTAAACCCCTCAATGATAGTGCATGACAATAAAAGAATATTTTTTGCTCAAAACTATTGCCGAATGACGATTCACTCCCATCTCAATCTTAAAAATCACAACAGTACCCTCAGAAGCAGGCCATAAGTGCCATTTAATTTTTTTTATCCCAATTGCTGCCCTAAAATTTTAGGGGCAATTGCAGGTACCCTTTCGTCGACTAGGACCATAAGAGTAATTGGCCAAGACCAAATGAGAATAAAAGGTTCACGACCCAAATTATGAGTTCTAGATGACGGTAAGAATAAAAATATATGGCCAAGTCCATCCCTAAAATCTCGGATGACATATTCAGGGGATACTGGGCTAATGTTTGGTTACCAACACTCTTTTTTTTTAATGAAATATATATTGTACCCCTGGTCCAGGGCAAATGTCATGTAAAAAACTAACTCTAGAGTTACTTAATAAGAAGAGTAGACCTCTCCAAGAACGTAGGCAATTTGTCGAACCACGTATATTCTTGTGCTATGTGATTATAATTGCGATTACTTCTATTTCTTTCATATTGGTGACTGTTTTCCTTCATAAATTGTTTGTGTTAAGATTTTTGTCACCACAATTACATGTGCTTGATTTACATTTTGTGTGATGATATCTTTTCTTCGACGTGATGCTCTGTATTTCATGTTTATTGTCACTACTTCTTCTTATATTTGTCTATTTTGATAAGACAAGGGGGGGAGCAAATTAAAGTCATGTTTTTTTAGTTTGAATTATGGGGGAGAATTTAATTATGTTTACTTTGTTTTAAACTCGATGCGTCAAGAAGGTATATGTTTGTTGTCTATGTGTGTAGGTAACTATTTGCAGATTTCAAGACATACGGATGAAGACAAAGTTTGGAAAAGGGAAGAAGATGAAGTTTGAAGACAAAGATACTTATGTCATTCCGTTGTAGGGTTGGAAGGATGATAGTATGCTTTGTAATTTGTAATAGGAGATTTTGATTTTAATTTGGTGTTCGGATAATTTATTTGTTTTGTACCAGAATAGCCAAAGGGAAATATTTGTAAGAAAGTTTCTTATGTCATTGTTCATAATATATCATTAGGCTAGTTGGCGTATCCCATTACAAATCATTATGCACCGAGAAGACAAACCGAGCTCAAGCATCTCCAAGTTTGAAGAGTTTCGAACATCCCAAAAGGCATAAGACGATTTAGCGTTTGAATTAATTCATGGAAATATGTTTGGTATGTTTAATTTTTATTAAAAAATGAATAGGGCTTTTTGTTTTTGAAATATGATTTCTGAATTTACTGTAGGCGGAGTTTTTAAAGTTTTATTTTTTTCTTCAGTCGTTCTAACCACATTAAGATGTCGTTCTAACCACATGGACATGTCGTCCTAACCACATCTTGATGTCATTCTATCCACATCTTAATGTCATTATAACCACATGAACATGTTGTTCTAACCACATCTTAATGTCGTTTGAACGAATTTGCATGTCATTCGAGCAACCCCGCCGACTTAAGTTTTTTTTATAAATAATGTGTTAAAGATTTTTTCCTTTTGTTTTTTTTTTTGGAAATCTATGAATTTATAATTTTCTGTGATGGCATGATTTGCACACCTAGATGTTTTTTTACGGATTAACCATAAATGGGTTTAGGTGATTTAGTTTAAAATTGACAATATATTAAATAGGGTTTTAATTGGAATTTTTTAATCACTGCACAATCGATATCACATAACTACGACTTTCATAAATAAGACAACATACGGGGCACACAAATTTACCATAAGTTAACTAGAATTGCAAAAGTCAATGAGCACATAATTTACCCTTTCGGATCTTCACACCACTTTCTAGAAGATTGAATTTTATTTTAATTTTTCAACTCCGGAATCTCAATATTTTTGGGCTTTTGTCATAAGTTGCACAATTTGGATCTCTTCTCCAATTGTATTTTAGCGTTTATCTTTGGACTTTTTTGTAGAGGGTTTGAGTTTTTGAGTGCATATTATCTTCCAAATAGAGTGTCATAGAAATTTATCTTATATTCATACTTTATCGGTATTAAACTTATACTTTGGGGGGGGGGGGGGGGGGGAGTGATTCATGTACAAGATTATATGTTCAGAAGACTTATACATCACAATAACTCGAATAATTCCCGACAAACAAGCCCAATCCTCGAATCTAACAAATTCTCAATCAAGATACCCATTTTACACTTGGGTTTACCCTTTAAATTAATAATTTTCCCTAATATCCAAAAACCCCAAATATCAATCTCCGTCAATAAAATTGATAAGAATATATCTCCATTCAATTAGTTCATGAAAACTATAAGTGGAAAAATCCTAGCCCTAGGCCTAAGAACCAAAATTCCAAACTAAATACACGAAGACTCAAACTATGCCATATCGGATACCACCGGTTGATCGGTGTCCTATGATAACAAAACACATTTAAAAGATAATTCAAGTGTTAAACCAATTCCCATTCACCGGATCATTGAGAGAAAGATCTTGTTTGTCCAACTCAACAAATTAAAATGATAAATACACCCTCAAAATATTTTCACAGCTGTTATGTCATTTTTTTTTAAACCATCAAATATGTAAAAGCCCATAACTTCAAATCTAAAAATCCAAAATTCACAAAATTTATATATTTGGAATCTACTCGTCAAGATCTATTAAACAACACACATATTTAATTTTTTTTGACGAAAAAATCGAAACAAACTAATTTACTATTTTTTAAAACCTCCATTTTTTTTTCCAGGAAAGACTCCATTTTTTACCCGAAAAAGCTCGTCTTCTTCAGCTCGAGCGATGGTATTACTGACACGGACAAGAACAAATAAAGAAATAATTCAAATTGGTAAAACCAATTTGAATCAATAAATGACGCTAGCCTTGAATTATCTATTTTTTATTAAATATTTATTAAACAGAACCAATTGGTAAAACCTATTTTTTTTAAAAAGGTTCGAGAGATTAAAAAACTTTTTATATATTTATATATGATCATTTAAACTTTTCAATTAATTAATAATACTGCTACACTTAATAATCTAGATGCACTTATAATTGTAATGGTGGTGTAACATATACGAGCCTATTGAAATATCTAAAAACATGTGTTCTTATTGTTAATTAATAAAGTTAAAAGAACATTTCACCATCTTTCCTTTTTGTTTTGGTTTATTTTTCATATCTTTCATGTATCAATAATATGACTTCGCACACAAGATCCAAAGAAGCCAAACATGCGAGTTCTTCAATTTGAAACCTACACAAAACATCCACGAAGGTGACTAGCATTTAAACCTAATCTACGTCGAAGCAGAGGGGAAGGTAATGAATGTTTGAACTTTAAAAGTTAAACATACATACCCATACACACCATTGGACATAGAATAACGCACAAGCACTTCTTGATTATTACACACACGGTGTTATACATACACATACATCAACACTAATAAGTTATACACACCAACTTCTTAAGTGTTTTAACCATTTAACACATTTTACACTTGGAGTAATTTTTTACTTGATTGGAAACATCTTTCATACCTTTGGTTCCTTTTAATTCCGTAAGTGTTAATATTTCACAACATTGGGAAGTTACACTCACTAACCACTTCATGTTTGCCCGTTAACACTTAATTTACTTTTTATCAACTTTCATATTTCTTTTCTTCTTTGTTCAAGAAATACGTTCACACTTAAGACTACTTCTAGAAGAAAATTTTCCTTTATTTTATTTAACATGTAATCGTTTAACTTCATACATAATATATCTTTTAGTCCCACTTACACGTACTTTGAAGACTAAAATTCCAAGTTTTATTATTCCTAGTTTAAACCCAACAAAATCTTCTTTAAACTTGTTTATACATTATATGTCAAAATACTACAAGTTTATATGCATAAGAAGATGGATTTTAAACCCCAAAATCCTACAACATGGTATAAATATATTTTTCACCAATTATTTGTATAATAATTATTTATTTCCAAATATTTTATTCCATAAAATATTTAACACCACTATTTCTAGAACTGCCCATTTCTACAAAATATACTCTCTTTCAATATTCCAAACCTTGAAATATTTACTTATTCTTTATTTTCAATAAAATATCATTTTTCAAAAAAATCACATTTATTGTTAACATTTTATTCCATAAAATTTTTTTCATCAAAATCACAAGAAAATACCTTTTTCATAGAAACGTTAACTTTCAATATTTTAAAACCTTGGAATAATTATCTATTCTTTATTTTTAACAAAATAACAAATTTTGTCAATATTTTTATTCTATAAAAATGTTTATTATTTTCTTAGATAACAAATAAACCATTAAACTAAATGCACCCTACTCAAATAGTCTAAATACGAAACTAAATGCAAAAATATCATTCTTACACTAAGAGTAAGGGTTACCCACCTCTAATGGCTCTAATGGTGGTGTTGGTGTAGAAGGAACAACCCCCACCTCCAAAGGTGGCCTCAAAGGGGTTTCCAAAAGCTCCTCCAAAATCTCCATTGAACTCCCTTCTACTCCATTCAAACCCACTTCATCATCTTTAAGAAAATCTCCATCTTCATTTTCCGAAAACCCCCAACAATAATATATAATCGTGGATGTAGGATTTTTTTCATAGCTGAACCACATTAGAGCCATTGTCAGACTAAGATTAAGTCTATACTACTTTTAGACATCAACAATGGGGAATAATAGTTGCAAAGAACCAAGTATACACATTTGATAAGGTAAAATGGTGGGAAGTTCAATAAATATTATGTGTCATAATCATGCAAAAGAGATACATGCCATCCATTAAATTACTCTGATCTAGTGGACCCTTAGTGTGATGCGTTAAAAATCTAAAGACGAGCTCAGTCCATACCTAAATCATCGTGGGTGTTTGTCGACCATTATGTGGATAGCCGAGAGTGAAGACTAAAGGTAGATTGTAGTGATCTTTAATGACCTCACAAGACATATCCATCTCAAATGGGACCAGTTTTTAACTAGTTATTCATTAAGTGGAGGAATTTATGAGTTTATTGTCTATGAATGTTATATTAAAAAAAACACCTCATCATTATCTAGTAAAAGCTTAGGGTTTTGTGTTCTTGTGCTATTATATATGATCGAGTTATACTCTCCCTCAACATTAGAGTATATTATGATTATCTTTGCAGACAATTCATCACCTTCATGTTAACATTTTTTATGAATGATATTAAAAAGGAGGATGTACAAATGCCATAATATTTTGATAAATTATAATCCCCAAATGAATGTTGTGGTCCTACAATGATAAGAAAATATACTCTTTACGTGATGATGAGTTAATGCAATTTATGATTCAAGTATTGATTAAATACATGAATTTATTGTTTACTCTTGGTTCATATAAATGTATTTTAATTTTTGATAGTAAAATACAATGACAGTTGAGCATAATGTCATACTGATGTTGATTTTCAAAAAAAATTTATGGAAAAGGTTGTGAAAATTTAATTTTATATGCAAAATTCGTACATATATTAGTTTATAGAAAATACAAATTCCTTTTTAATACTTTGTGAATGATTAGCAAAAGTATCTTATTTTATCCTTTTTTTCATTTTTATATAATTTGTTATTATTTATTTGGTGCATTATTGTTCCTCAGCATTATTTCACAAGGATTATTATTACGCTCTTCAATATAATAAGTGTTTGGTAGAGAGCAATATAAGGTAAGAGAATTTGTCCATGTAATATTGATAAAAGGATTTTCTATATAGTTCACTACAAATTCATTTTATTATAAGCTTTGATTTTTATATGTTGCCCCGTTCATGCTTAATTTATTTCTCCCAATACAAATGGTGGACCTAAAAATCATGACTTCGGATAATCTTTCTCACTCGTATTAAATTTATATAGTATTTAGAATATTTTTGAAAATTTATCTACAAAGCATTATATCACTGTTATTAGGGCAATAGGGTAAGTAATTGTCTTAGTTATGGATATATTATTTAATAATATTTTTTTTTTTTTTTGTTTTAGTGTGAACCTATGACCATAGTGTTTCCATTATTTTATATATTGCTAATATCTTTTCGTAAGCACCTAAACTATTATAATTTAAATTTAAATAGACCGAATTTAGTTGTTAGTTTATGTTAAAATTTCTCGTATATATGAAATTGTTGAATTTATAGGTTAACATGCATTTGCGATTGACAAAACTTTAGTTCAAGGAATTTGCGATAAAAATGCGACCAAAAGTGTCCATACATATTTTATGTGTCATGTGACACCAAATTCCTAATTAAGCGACGATCTTATTCATTTCCAAAAATCTTCCTCAAATGCCCCCCCCACCCCCCCACGATGTGTGTTTGTGCGTGTTTTGTTAGTATATTAGTATTATATATATATATTTCTCTGTGTTTTTTGTGTAGTTTTGTTTCATGTAATTATGTGTGGTTACTTACCTAATCATATTTGTGTATAATGTTTAGTGCTTCTTATGTTTAGTTGAGTATTAATTTATATAAGTCTAATTATGAGTCAATGTTACTTTATATGTTCTAATATTTGTAATTTTATTTATGTGCCTGTATTTTATAAAAATATATGTTACTATACACGTTTTTACTATTTCTATTTTTCTTTCATTTTTATTCTCTCTTTTTGTCTCTCATGTCCAACACTCCTCTGTCACTCTCCATTCCACTTCTCCTATGAGTTTTCCCAAACCTGTAAACCTAGCAACTCCATCTGTAAACCCTTAATATTTTATTCTAATTCAAATTTTCTCCAAAAATCCTTTCCTAAACCATATGCTCACTTATCTTTTATGATTAAGCCAACATTTAAATCGGACCTAAAAAAGTGTGGCATAGTCAAAATAGCCAATGTCCAGAGATGTTTAAAAGAACCCGAAAAAACGAAGGCAACAAAAATAAAAATATGCCAAAAGGGGCAAAATTTGTTTAGTGTGATATGTTCAATCAAAAGAAAAGAAAACAAATATTTTGAGGGAGTTCCGATGGGAACATCAACGGGTTTGCACAATGATAATGTATCCTAGTTAAGATTATTTTGTCATGACGCTATTGATTTGTAGAACCATTAAAATTCTAGGCTTGTGTGCATTGTACTTGTATTGTTCTTTAAGTTAAACTTTATTTGTCACTAAAGGATAAAACTAAGTTTGATAAAGTTTTATGGTCAATTAGAACTTCTTGAAATAATTTGAGAGTTTGGGTTGTAATTCTTTTATTTCTAGTTCACACCCACTCATTCTATTCCACATGTTTGTAACACCCCGTGTGTTCGAAGACATTGGAATTTAATCTTTATGGTGAAATAAGTGTTGTTAAATTGGGTGACTATTCATATCATAGGTGTGATGGATTAGTAAGTTTCAAGTGAGGGATTGAATAATAAAATGAATTGGGAAGGTATGCGAGAGTGTTTGGTTAGTATATGAGATTTATCTACATATAGCTAGATTCATTACTTTTTACATGAGGATGTGAGATGGTAAGTATATATATATATATATATATATATATATATATATATATACCTTGTGTGATGGATGTGCATGTGTATATGTTTCTGGTGTATATGATATATATTATGTAGTGCATACCCCATTAGTTCTAGCATGGGAAGCTGCGTGATATGGATGAATGCCCCTGGCTTGAGGAGCAGGGAAAGTGTAGTCCCCAGGTCATAACATCCAGTATTTTACCATGCGCGAGGTCGGGGTAAGATGTCTTGGGTACGATTCGTCATATCTTTAGGTGAAAAACTATTGCCGCTTCCTGTACACTTGTGAATTGGTTTATACCAAGTCAGTGTGAGAGTCCGACCACTGGTAACCCAGGATAATATGTGAGAAATTCCCTAGAAGATGATAGCATTATAGAGACTGTTAGTATACATATATTATGTGTGTTATGTATGTGTACTTGTTAGAGAATGATAAATTATGTATTATACGTGCGAATAATATTATACAAGCTTTATAGATAGTGTGTGATATTTTAATATTATAACTAGAGCAAGTTATAAAGATGTGAATTATGTTTTGTCTTTTGTAGCACGAGAGTGGATGAACATACTCTTATGTCAATAAACGAGAAGTAACAGGTACGTACTATGGACTGAGGGCCTAACAGATTCTCATGACCGACAGTGTTAGGTGGTAATGTATCGGAGGCTTCCTTATTTGGATTTCGTTTTTCGAGACGTCCCACGCACGAAACATAGCGCAATGTTGGGCATGGGGAGATGTTCGGTCCGGTCCTTAGTACTTCAGTTTATGTGAAATAGTGGGAGAATGTTAGTAGCATTAATGATGATGTGTGATATCTTTTGATAACAACTTGTGAAAGTTAATAATTAGAAACCGATAAACTTATAATTTAGATATATTAATGTACACGTTTGGGTGTAAACTTAGGAGACGATAGAAGAAGAAGATAAAGGTTATGTTTTAGATCTAGTGGGTTACGCAAATGTGGTTATGCATAGATTTAAGACGAATTTTCCTTAGGATGTATCGGGTAGCTTATTTAAGGTTCATATGCTTACGTTTATGTGTGTGCTATAGTTCAGGAGTGATGCTAACTTCTAAGAGAGTGCGAAACCACTTTAATTATGAAATTTGTGCATTCATAATTATTGTTCATTTTAATTCACTTGCTAAAATTATTTTCAAACCTCGGTCTCTGACCCATTTATATATTTTCTCTTGCTATACATATATTTTAATATATTATATATGTGTCCCACCGCAAGGACACCAATGATGCCCATTTTGTCCAGAGTCCTTGGAGTTGTAGTAGATGAAGAATTTTGTAGGATTTTTATTGTAGCCGCTTCCTATTTTTTTTTTGTAAATCTACTTAAGGGCCCATTTTTGTATATCGGGTGTGTAAACCCAAGGGTTGTATATATATGTATCTCTTTTATGGTTTTATCACTAGATGTTTTATTGTTTGTGGCCCGACAGCATATTCGGGTATATACTTTGTTGTTCATGTGTATATATTAACATGTTTTGTAGTTATTATAAATGTTGGTTTGTCGTTTCTTATATGTTTATAGAATTTTAGCTTCCATTTATTTTATTATTGGGTAGTTAGTTATGTTTTTATTAGATTCTATAGTTGACGTTGAGAATGATCCACTTGACATTCATGTTTTATCTTAGTATAGGGTTGGCCACCCGTTATTATTTTAAGCGTGGTGTCACAACATTTGGTCACATCGATACTATGCTATTGTGTATGACTTATGTATTTTATGTCATGGTTTGTGGTCGTTTATACCAATATATGTGTGCCGAATTTTCATAGATATATTTTGCATATATTATATATGGTATTTCATGTTTTATTTGTGAAATTTGTTTTTGTTTAAAAAAATATAAAATTTTCAAAAATAGTTGTTGTTTGTCTGCTTTTGAGATTATCATTACTATGGGTACCCTTTCGTTAATTAGGCCCATAAGAGTAGCCGACCAAGCCCAAGTGAGAATAAAAGATACCCGAACCAAATTATGAGTTCTATATGACGATTAGAATAAAAATATATGGCCAAGTCCATCCCTAAAATATCGAATGAGATATTCGGGGGATACTGGGCTAACGTGTTGGTTACCAACAGTCACTTTTTCTTAACGGAATATATATTATACTCCTGGGCCAAGTCAAAGGGCATGTGAAAAACTAAGTCGAGATTTACTTAATAAGAACAGTAGACCTCTCAACGAACGTAGGAAATTGGCCTAACCATGTATATTCTTGCGATGTGTGATTGTGATTGCTGCTATTTCTTTCATATTGGTGATTGTTTTCCTTCATAAATTGTTTGTGTTGAGATTTTTCTCACCACAATTTGTGCCGTTTTGGGGAAACGATTATTTTTCCTGTGAAATCCTTCACCACCAAGAACCTACGATGTCCCATCACAACAGTAATGATCCTCGAGAAGGAGATATTCAGCAGAAGTTGAATCACCCAAGGGTAAGGTCTGAAATACGCCAGTCAAACCCAAGACTTCGTCATAAGAGGAAAGTCTCTGAAGAAAGTTGAGGGCCACCCAGGTCTACATAGATCTCTAGGTTAATTGATGCCTAAGAGGCCAGAATCCAAGAGTAGGAGGAGGCCACTGGACAATGGGAGAACTAGAATGCTCACCTCAAAAGGCGACTGGAAAAACTGGAGAAAGAACTCCATCGAAATACAAGGCGACTCCACAGCAGGACTCCTTTCCCTCAGGTGAGAAAATCTCACAACCGAGGAAGAATCCCAAGACGTGGCTCAGAGATAACAGAGAGACCCAGGTCACCTGATAACCGTTCTGAATAATTGCAACCAGCTCGCCAGTACAAGAGTCCTGATTGTCATGATGGTGATAGACGAAGTATGGTTCGAAAAGAGATGGACTAGCACCCAGCTCACCGTGGTGCCAGATCAACAAGGGAGATAGCAAGACAAGCTCTCAAAACTCAGATGAAGTGCCCTTTTTCAATGGTAATAAAAGAAGAATAATCCCCGAAGAATTTCGCGATTCCCAGGTTTAAGATTTAAAATGGAAAGACTGACCCCATTGATCATGTTAAGCAAGCCATGACTCTGTAGAGTCACAACGATGCACTCATGTGCCAAATATTTCCCTTGAACTTGCACGATGTGGACCAATGTGGTTTGAGAATCTAGCTCATCGATCCACCTGGAGTTTTAAATCTTTGGTCGAGCGACTTACACCTCACTTCATTACAAGTAGTACCCATCCGAAGAGGATGGATGCTTTGCTTACTATGAATAAAAATCAAGAGGAAAACCTCAGAGAGTACGCGAAGAGGTATTGGTAAATGTTCAACGAAGTCGAGGATTGCTCGAAGCATGTCTCCATAGCATTCTTCAAAATAGGATTGCTAGTTCTTGCCTCCTGTAACAGTCCTTAACTAAGAAGGAGGCCATAACCATCGACGGCTTGATGGAACGTATTGAGAAATACACTAAAGTCAAGGATGTGACCCATCTTAATACAGGAGAAAATGGTCGTGTGAACGCTAACAAAGGGGCCAAGAAGACTGAACCAACGAAGAATGGGGGCAATAATGTCTCCAAGAATGTAAACAAGGACGACGTCTCAAAGGCATTTCAGGCTGCAAACACAGTCTTCAAGGATCCAATATATAAGATTCTTACAGAGATCAAGGATGAGCCACTTATCAAATGGTCGAGGAAGATTGTAAGAGATCCTTACAAGTGGAATAACTCACTAAGGTGAGCATTCCATAAGGAGGGTAGGCATTAAACTAAACACTGTAAATCCTTGAAGACTCACCTCAAGGAGTTGGTCCAAGTCAAGCATCTTAATGATTTTGTAGAAAAGAAGACAGAAAAGCAGCATCAAATGGTGATCAGAGGCCCGATAATGTCCTTGAGGAGGATATTGGCCATGGATTTGCGATTATACATGGGGCGTTAGACCTCAAATAGATTCAAAGAAATGTAGCTCGAATGGAAGTTAAGAATCTTACTGCAGTCATCCAAACATTTCAGACCAAGTCTCAGGAAGGAAAGCGTCGATGGCCAGAGGATGTCGATTACAATAAGAATATTGTTTCAGAGATGAAGATTTGGTGGGAGTGAGAACCCCTCATCATGACGCACTAGTCATTACACTCAGGATATCCAATTAGGACGTCGACAGGTTGCTCGTAAACCAAGGTAGCTCATCCGAAGTAATGTACCTAAATTATTTAGTAAGTTGAAACATAACTGATCTCTAGGAAGCCACTGTTCTGTTGGTCGACTTTGTTGGGAAGATCACAATCCATCTGGGAAAGATCGTACTGCCAGTCAGGGAAAGAAACATCTTAAAATTGATTGAGTTTCTTATTGGTGATATTGATTAGCCATACCAATCCATCCTCTGCGAGGGATGGATCCATGCAATGAAGGCCGTTACATCGACCTATCACCAAAAATTGAAGTGTGTAACTGATGGAGTAGTAGTTGAGATCCATGGATACTAGGCTATGATAAGGATGTGTTTCATCGTGATGATACGCCCCAAATAGGAGAAGAAAGTGGTAGAATTAAAAGGTAAGGAAGAAGCCCAAGAGGGGTTATTTCCCTCCAAATAGAAGTTAAGGTATGGTCGAATAGGAATGGAGGAGACCAGCTCCTCCCCTCTGAAAGGGTTTTTGAAGACCTGGAAGAGGTCGCAACTAGGAGTAGCCCGACTGAAAAGAAGTTTTTCATTGGCACCTCCTTGATCGATTGCGAGAAGAAAGAACTAATTACCTTTCCCCGGAGTAACTTGAATGTTTTTGCATGGGAGCCCTACGAGCTTCCTGGGATTAATCCTAGTATTGCTTGTCATCGATTACATGTAGAGCCATCCTTAAGGCTAGTTACACAGAAGGATCATCGAACATCCCCGGAGAAGGCTAAGGCAGTGGAGAAGGAGGTCGAGAAGCTACTGGATGCAGGGTCCATACGAGAAGTTCAGTTCCCTAAATGGTTATCCAACCCAGTAGAAGTTCCTAAGAGCAATGAAAAGTGGAGAGTTTGTATCGACTTCACCAACTGATAGGCAGGGTTTAACCGCGACGTGAGAGTCACCTACGCGCTATCCGTTTTATGTTTGCCTCACGTGCTCTGTACAAAAACCTAAACTTATGACTACACTCAGCAGGTAAGTATAGCGGAGAAGTTCGGGCATCGAAAAAATCCACAGAGACGAGTTGCTAGAATTTATATGGTTTAATATTCCTAAAATAAAAGTGTAAAACATAAATATGAACAAAAAGGAAAAGATGCAAAAATGGAAATGATTAATCTAGGCGAGTGTATTGAAACTAGACTAACAAAGTGGTAAAAACTATAGATTACGTAGAATATCCCTCACCCGAATTGATTAGTATAAAATGGTTACATGGGTCGACGAGTTATTACGAAGGCCTCTCATTTCGACAGTTAATTAAATCAAAAGTTGTTACACCCCAAAATTCGCATAAATGTCTAATACGATTTTAGCGTCAACAAACACCCCAAAAATTACACACGTAAGGTCGTAAGTATGGAGCATATATGATATGCCCCGTCAAATCTCCTAGGCATAATAACTAGGACAACACACTCGAAATAGTCCTGTAAACTCCATCACCAAAGCAAAGCAACACGTCAACCCGGGTGAGTTCAATCCGACACAACCTAGACTAATTTAGCTAGAAATCATATTAAAAACGCGGTAAATAAACGTAATAAATCTACACTATAAATCAACAAATCAAAGCATGTAAACCTAATTAAAAAAAAAAGTAAATTGACTACAAAGCAAGAATTAAATAAATAAAAACTATATTGATGGAGAGGATGATGAATAGCGCACACTTACAGACCCAAATGGGTGTCAAACCAAGAGAGGAAGAAGAATGAGCTCTCCACCTCCAAACCCTAACCTAAACTATCTTCTAAAATTAAGTATATCTGTCTATTACAACAAAAATCCTTTATATAGCAAGTTGGAATAAAAATAGAAAAGAAAAGGAAAAAGAAAAGAAAAGGAACGATTTGCCAAATATCTGGCAGGATCGATCGATCGAACAAGACCATCGATCGATTGATCGAGCAGGTCACCACCTTCTGTCTCCCGTCGTAGGCCTAAATTCAAACCGTGGTCAATCGGCGGCCAAGGCCAGTCGGCCGGCCGACACTCTGTTTCTGGCAGCTATTGGTCCATAAAGAGGGGGAAAGGGTTACAAACGGAAATGGCCATATCTTCTTCGTTCGAACTCCAAACGACGTACCGTTTGTGGCCGCACGACACTAACTCAATGAACTACGCATTCATGGAATTTTCATGAGCTGGAGAAGAAATATGAATTGACTAAAATGCCCTTGAAGTAGTGTTCAGTGATGAAACTACTCTGAAATGCAACGGTTCATCACTTTTAGCATTCCAATACCTACAAAAGCACAATTCACCCCTGCAAAGCATGTATGTATCCAAATGCAAGGTTATTTGGTTAATGAGCATAAATATAGGAATTTAGGATCATAAAAGTGCTAGAATGCATAAAGATAAAGGGAGTAAATATGCAATATTCGATAGGAAATCACCAACCTTAATAGAGCCTGTCCCAAAGACAGTTTCCCCCTTCCAAAGATTGATCAACTAGTCGATGCTATAGATGGACATGAGAGGATGAACTTCTTAGATGCGTATTGTGGATACCAAAAAATCCCCCTTCATGTTCCAAATCAAGATAAAACCTCCTTTATAACCACTGTTAATTTATATTGCTATAAAGTTATGCTTTTCGGCCTTAAGAATGCAAGAGCGACTTGTCAGCGGCTAGTCACAAAGATGTTCAAAGACCAGATGAGGGATACCATGAAAGTTTACATTGATGACATGCTCGTTAAGAGAAAACTCAAGGATGACCACCTTTCTGACCTGACAAGGACCTTCAAAATCCTTAGGAAGTACCGAATGAAACTTAACGCAAGTAAGTGTTCTTTCGGCGTCCAGTCGGGAAAATTCCTTGGATACTGTGTCAGTAAGAGAGGAATAGAAGCAAACCCCGATCAGATCGACGCTATCAATAAAGTTCATCCCCCTTAAATAGTAAGAGACGTACTGAAGCTCATAGAAATGCTCGTCGCGCTCAATCGGTTCATTTCTAAGTCTTCAAAAAGAACAATTCTTTCAATGGAATAAATAATGCTCGAGAGCTTTAGAATAACTCAAGGTTTAAATTTATAGGATGCCTTTCCTTGTAAACCCTAAGGTAAATGATCCATTGTACCTCTACCTAGTAGTGTCAGACCATGCTATAATCTCTACCTTGGTATGTGGGAGAGAAGGAAGCTAGCATCCAGTCTACTACACAAGTAAAACTCTTTTAGAAGCCGAGAAGAGTTACCTGCTATTGGAGAATCTCGACTATGCACTAGTGATAGCCTCAAGGAAACTGAAGCATTATTTTGAGGCTCACTCCATCGTCGTAGTTACTTGACATCCCCTCAAGGCTGTTTTGAGGAAAGAAATTTTTCTAATTCGGCTATCAAAGTGGTTAGCTGAGGTTTGACATTCACTTTCAACCAAGAACATCCATTGAGGGGCAAGTCCTGGCCGATTTCATAGGGAAACAACCTTGCGATCATCTCGAGACTACTTGTTCAAGGGAAGTCATAAATGTTTGGTCATTATACGTTAATGGAGCCTCCAACTCAAGGGGGAAGGAGTAGGTATTGTGCTAGTAACTCCTGAGAATATAGTACTCAAGCAGGGAATCAAACTTCGATTTGAAGCCTCCAACAATGAGCCAGAATACGAGGCACTAATCGGCGAACTACGTAAAGCACAACTGCTAGGGGCTAGGCACCTTCAGGTCTTTGATGATTCATAACTAGTTTCCAACTAAATAAACGGTGACTTTAATGCAAAAGATGAAAGGATGGCAGCTTATCTCGCCATTGTAAATGGATTAATGGCCAACTTCGATCAAGTAGATGTTCAGCAGTTCCCTAGGGAACGGAACAACCATGCAGATACCCTAGAAGCTCTAAGCTCATCAATAGACTCGAACTTGATAAGGATAATCCAAATATATTTCCTCACATAACCTAACATTCATCAGGATACTGAATTATGGGACCCGAGGAAATTCTGCATGTTAAAAAAGTTCCTAGATGGGTGGATCTCATTATAGATTACTAATGAAATGATAAATTACAATGTGATAGGAAGACAACTCATCAAATAAGAGTCAAAGTCGCTCTTTTTCACTTATCTCATAAGGGTAAGTTGTTTAAGAGATACTTCAATGGGACCTACCTCCAATGTGTTCATCCACAGGATGTCGAGCAAGTTCTGCACGAGCTTCAAGAAGAAACTTATGGAAGTCACGCAGGAGGAAGGTCGATAGACTTTAGAGAAATAAAGTAAGGATACTAGTGTCCCTACATGAAGAAGGACATTGTAGTCTACGTTCAGAAGTGAAAAAAATGACAAAAACACTCACCCATGGTAGAACAAGCTTCCAGTGACCTAAAGTCATTAACCACCCGTGGCCCTTCAGCCAGTGGAGTTATACCTACTACGGCAGGCAACCCAAAGTATCTACTTGTCTCCACAAACTACTTCACTAAGTGGATAGAGGCAGAACCACTAACGAACATCAGGGAGACAGACATGATAAGGTTTATATGGAGAAACATCATTACCTTTTTAGGCATACCCAGGATAATCACTACTGACAACTGGACATAGTTCGAGAGTGTCCCCTTCCAAAGTTTTTGCAACAATCATGGAATCAGGCATTACTTCAGCTCTGTAGCGTATCCACAGAGCAATGGTCAAGCTGAGGCATCTAACAAAACAGTGATCGATGGACTAAAGAAACACCTGGAATGGGCCAAAGGAGCTTGGGCGAACAAATTGCCCCACATCCTCTGGACCTATCGCACCACCCCAAAGCAATCAACTGGGGAAATACCATTTGCACTTACATATGGAATAGAAGTAGTTATTCCACTCGAAACTGGTCTCCCTACCATGAAGTCTACGTTAATCGACCAAGGCCACGATGATGAAGCGTTGCTCGCTGAACTTGACTTAGCCGACGAGTGATGATAATTGGCTTTAGTTAAGTTGGCATCTTACCAGCAACAACTAGCCAGACACTACAATTAGAAAGTCAATCCAAGGAAATTTCAGATCAGAGACTATGTCCTAATGAAAGTTCTTGGTAGTGATGTGAGACCATCAGATGGCAAGCTAGGACCTAACTGGGAAGGACCATTCAAGGTGATAAGGGATGACCTACAAGGTCCCTACCACTTGGAAACATTGGAGGGTAAGGAGATACTAAGATCTTGGAATGAGGACAACCTAAAGAAATTCTACTTCTGGATTTCTTTATGCACCATTAGTTTAGGCAAATTTTCATTTACAAATTAATGTTGTTCTATGTTCCTGACTTTCATCAACAAAACTTGATTAGGCTTGGAATTCTAGATATGTTGGTTATCTCAAGTATATTTTATTATATCCACCCTTTCCAAGTTACATGCTTCACTCTTTTAACATATATTATAAAGATCATAGATTATAGTAAGTTAGTTAACTTGATCTAGTCGAAAGATCTCTTGAGCTAGCCTCTTGTAATTGTACCACAATTGTTGGGTTTATACCAGATCAACTTATCTAAAGCATAGCTAGCAGGGTTGGCATATAATAACCCTCCTCAGTCCTTTGTTCGTAACATAACTAGCCTTATATGTTGCTCCGACAACAAACGAAGACCTACAGGGGGCCCTTAGCTAATATGGCTAACCCAGGTTGGTCACTAACATAGCTTGGCTCCAAAACCCTGCTCGGCCAGATTGCCCACTGATCAAGTATATCCTCACCACCGCCCTACTTAGGCATAAGGCAGTGTGACGACACGACCTAAAAGGTAAAGTGAGGTAGAATGGTATGACTATGGCATATTTGACTGGGGGAATACTCATTTGGAAATAAACTCTAAGTCATATTTAGTCGGCTAAGAAGCCCAAATAATTTGTTTAGTCTGCAACTGCAAAAAAACATAAAATTTTTTTGCTAAAGATTATACAATTACACATACAACAATGATAAAATAAAAAATAAAATATATCCTAAGAGGGACCAGGTCACTGAGCAAGGTAATTAGCCACTCGTGCCCTACGCCCATTGTCTGGATAAAGTGAAAACTCCTCCTCAACCTCCTCTGGGCTTGACTCTAGCAGATGCCTTGGGATTACATCTATTGGGATCCAACGGTCATACTTTCTAAATGGATTTGGCTCAAGAGAACAAGGGAAAGGTATAACCAAAGAAGATTTTGACTAAACCAAAATTAGTGCCATAAAGTTGGTTTATTCTATCGACTCCATTTACAATCTTTCAAACTTTTTGAGAACACAGGGCTAGGACTATATCAAAATACTGAAAGAAGTGTAAAATTTGGGAGAAAAGTTAAACTCCTTTGATACGACAAAAGAATGTGAATCCAGTGTCCATCCTCAATGTCACAAACATTATGAGGAACAGGGGAACACTCAATATCCACCCAACCAGGAATATTATAACATTTCCTAAATTCTACCAGAGATTTGTTATCTATCCTAGCCATGAGTAAACCCTACATATAGTAGAAAGAAAAACGATGAAAGGAAATATAGAAAAAGAAGGGACTGAGAAATTACGAAGCATGTATAATGCCAGGAATGATGTGAGACCACAGGTCAATGAAGATGAATAGCAGGAAATAACTTCTAAATGGCGAAGAATGAGCTTGAAGGAAAAAGTAATCTTAAGAGTGAAAGATAATTTTAAAGCAAGAGGAAACACAGAGTAAAAGTGGCAAAGTGTATTGTTTGAATGCCTTGGTTTAAACCCCTCAATGATAGCACACAACAATCAAAGAATATTTTTGGCTCAAAACTATTGCAGAATGATGATTCACTCCCATCTCAATCTTAAAAATCAAAACAGTGCCATCAAAAATAGGCCAGAAGCGCCAATTAAAATTTTTGAGTCCAACTGCGGCCCTAAAATTTTAGGGGCAATTGCGAGTACCCTTTCATCGACTAGGGCCATAAGAGTAGCTGGCCAAGTCTAAATGAGAATAAAAGGATCCCGACCCAAATTATAAGTTCTAGATGACGGTAAGAATAAAAATATATGGCCAAGTCCATCCCTAAAATCTCGGATGAGATATTTAGGAGATACTAGGCTAACGTGTTGGTTACCATCACTCTCTTTTTTTGAATGAAATATATATTGTACCCCTGGTCCAGGGTAAAGGGCATGTAAAAAACTAACTTCAGAGTTACTTAATAAGAAGAGTATACCTCTCCGAGGAAGTAGGCAATTGGTCGAACCACGTATATTCTTGTGTTGTGTGATTGTGATTGTGATTACTTTTATTTTTTTCATATTGGTGATTGTTTTCCTTCTTAAATTGTTTGTGTTAAGATTTTTGTTACAACAATTAAATGTGCTTGATTTACATTTTTTGTGATGATATCTTTTCTTCGACGTGATGCTCCGTATTTCATGTTTATTGTTACTACTTCTTTTTATATTTGTCTATTTTGATAAAAATTCCGATAATACACTTTACTCTCTCTCTCTCTCTCTCTCTCTCTCTCTCTCTCTCTCTCTCGTGCAGCCCTAATTAGGGTTGCATGGAAGTCTCCATGCACGGCTCATCTGAGACTAATAAGCCACCTGACCCCATTAACCCGTGGCAAAAATCTTTTGCTAGTGTTGTAAAAAGCACTAATCCAAATGAGGATCTTCCCTTGCTACAAGTTTCCACACACAAAGGAGAGTCGGCCATTAAATTTTCATCTGAAGATATAGAGAAGCTTTCTCAGCCATTTAAACTATCCATCATTGGAAAGTTTTCTCATGGTAGGCCTGTCATTGAAAACATTCGCAAAAACTTAGCCTCCTTGAACCTCAAAGCAGCCTTCCATGTGGGGTTAATTGATCATAAACATATCCTTATCAGGCTTTACAATGAATAAGATTTTGCTAGGCTCTGGATGAGGAATACCTGGTATGTTGGGAGATACCCGATGAGAACCTTCAAGTGGACTGCAGATTTTCGGCCTGATAAAGAGAGTTCTTTGGCCCCTGTATGGATCACTCTTCCCGCCTTACCTGTCCACTTTTTCTCTAAATCATCTCTATATTCTATTGCCCAGGTAGCAGGTAAGCCTCTACAACTTGATGGTTCTACAGCAAACTTAAATCGCCCAAGCACTGCTAGGGTTTGCGTTGAATTAGATTTATTGGCCAATAGACCTAACAGGGTCTGGATTGGTTGTGGCACGAGTGGCTTCTGGCAACACATTGAATATGAAAGTGTTCCTTCGTATTGCACAGACTGTTTTAAAATAGGCCATAACACCTCTAACTGTTTCATTTCGAACAAGAATCAGCATACAACCCAACTTTAACCCATTAATCCCCTTTCTAAAACCCCACAAGTTCGGTTGAGACCCAAGCCTAATCCTCAATACTTACCTAAAACCTCTTTGCCTAACTTTCCTGTTACAAACAGTAACCAAATTATTGGGCATTCAACCCTCACCCCTATTGTCCCTATGCCTTCTACAGCAAATATGATTGAGGGACAATCCTCTAAACAACCTGCTATTTTCAATGGCCTTTCTACTGATTTACCTTCTGATCCTCAAATTTCTGATCCCAAGCCTGCTCAAAAACTCAATATCCATCAAATTTCCCCTATCAAAATTCCCAGACAACCACCAAATTTATCCTTAACTGACCCCAACCAAAATATATACCAAATCTCTCCCCAAAATATCTGCTCAAATCTGAGCAACAACACTCATAACTTCCTTTACAGTAAGCAAGGTAAAGATCTGGATGATCATGACTCAAAAGTCCTGGATGTTCTTATGCTTTCCCCCAAAGATACAGCAAGGCCTAAGAATCAGGATCATGAATTCTATGCTAATATCTCAACTTCGGACAATGAATATTCCCCTGATGCAATTGATGTTCCAATGATAGAGGAGCTAATCATGTTCTCAGAAAATATTGGGATGAAACTGGCTAAAAGAAATCTGAAGGAAAATGACCAAATCAGTATAGATCAGCCTCCAAAAACCATGGCAAAGAAAGGCTCCTTTATTCCCATTGACCCTATGTTCAGGAGGCTCACCAGAGCAGCCTTAAAGAGTTCAATAACTTCAACAGCAGCTGATTCTCAATGATAAATTTCCTCGTTTGGAATATTAGAGGCATTTCCAATAAACCTTCCAAAAGAAGAATAAAAAAGGTGTGTCACAAGTATAAGCTTCCTTTTTTTGCTATCTTGGAGCCAAAAACTAATTCCACTCAGATTGAAGTTCTAAGGAGAGATCTTAATTTTGAAGGTGGGATCTCAAACTCTAATAGTAAGATTTGGTTTCTTTGGAGGTTTGGTTTTTATTGTGTGGTGATTCTTATGGATGATCAATCCGTGTTGGTTAAATTGCAGCATGCTCTGTTGCCAAACTCTGTGTTCCTCTCAATAGTCTATGCTAAGTGCACTAAATCTGAGAGAATTAATTTATGGAATTCCCTCATGATTCACAAAAGTTATGTTGCAGATTATCCATGGCTCATTATGGGTGATTTCAATGTTGTCTCTAGAAGCTCTGACAAGAAAGGTGGGGGAAGGATTAATGTGAGTGCTGTTGAAGATTTCAACTTGTTTACCTCTAATGCAGGCCTCATGGAGGTTAAGTATTCAGGTTCGAATTACACCTGGCATAACTTTAGACACAAGGGCAAGGTTTGGGCTAGGCTTGACAGAGGTTTAATTTCTCCCTCTTGGAGTTCTACTTTCCCAAACTTCTCCTTAGTGCATCTTAATAAAGCCTGCTCAGATCACTCCCCTCTCTTATTCTCTATCAAAACTCAGTTGGATGAAGGGCCAAAACAGTTTAAATTTCTTAATTTTTGGTGTTCGAAACCAGATATTAATGATATTATTGCTGGATCTTGGTCCAAACCAATTACTGGTAACCCTATTGCTCTCTTTTATTCCAAACTTAAAAGATTAAAGAAGGATCTAACTAGCTGGAACAAGGAAAAAAACTGCCATGTAACTGATCAGGTGCAAAATTGTGAGCTTGAGTTGAACATTAAAGAATGCTCTTATGAGCAAGATCCTTCAGATTTCAACAGAATGGAGATGTCCAAATCCCAGGCCCATCTTCTTGGGGCCTTAAAAATGGAAGAAGATTTTTGGCATCAAAAATTGAGGGGAAAATGGCTGTTTGAGGGAGATTCTAATACAAGATTTTTTCATGCTTCAGTGAGGGCCAAACACTCTAGGCTTCTTATTCACAAGATTAAAAATCAATCAGGGGCATGGATTGAAGATATTGAAGGCATTAAAAAGGAGTTTGCTGTTCACTATCAAGACCTCTTCAAAGCAGACCACATTGAAGAGGAAGAAGGTATATTGGAGGCTATTTCTGCTAGGGTCACTCACACTCAAGCCAAGGATTTGGATGAATATCCCACTGAAGATGAAATCCACAATGCTATCCTAGAGTTGAATGCTAATAGTTGTGCAGGCCCTGATGGTTTCAATGGTAATTTTTACCAAAAATTCTGGAAATTCATTAAATCTGACCTCATAAATGCAGTGCTTTTCTTTTTCGCAGGAGGGGTTCTTCCCAATAGTTGGACTAGTACCAATATAGTCCTTATTCCAAAAACCCAGGCCCCCAAAACTTGCAATGATTTCAGGCCAATAAGTTTGTGTAATTTTTGTTTTAAGATTATAACAAAAAATTTAGCTTCAAGGCTTGCAAACATCCTTCCCTCTATTATTGGGCCTTCTCAAGCAGGTTTTATTAAAGGCAGGCAGGTATCTGAGAACATTATTTTAGCTCAAGAGATGATGTCCCTCATTGGTAGAAAGGCTCATGGGTCAAATGTGGTTGTTAAATTAGATATGTCTAAAGCATATGACAGAGTTTCATGGTTATTTCTCACAAAAATGCTGAGAAAATTTGGGTTCTCAGAGGTTTGGATTGACAGAATATGGAGGATAGTTTCAAATGATTGGTTTTCTCTTCTCATTAATGGTCAGGTTGCAGGGTATTTCCAATCTTTTAAAGGTCTTAAACAAGGAGATCCTCTTTCTCCATGTCTTTTTACTATTGTTGCTGAAGCTTTAAATCAAGGTCTACACAACCTTATTCTGAATCGAAAGATCAAGCCATTTCCTCATCCAAGGGGTTGTCCTCTTATATCAAACTTGAGCTTTGCTGATGACACTATAATTTTCTGTAATGGGGGTACTCAAAGCTTAAGAAACCTGATGAAGTTTTTGAAGAGATATGAAAAAGCCTCGGGCCTTGTTATAAACTACTCCAAAAGTAGTTTCACCACTCATCATTCAATTCAGAGAAGCAGGATAAAAGCTATTGAAGGTATGACGAATTTCTCCAAAAAATCCATTCCCCTCAAATACTTGGGATGTCCAATTTTCTATGGGAGAAATAAACATGTTCCAATTTTCTACGGTACTCGTGACACGTGTGAGAGTGGTCCCGAGCGATATCTTTATGACATTCTTCATGATTTCACCTCTCTCACGAGTACCGTTGGTACTCTTGACCCATCCATGCATGCACCACCTATTCCATCAACCTCGGTGTCAAGTGTCACCGTGCTTCCTCCCTTGTTGTGCACCCACTATTCTTATGCCGATCACATGTCCCATGTGTGCCCATACTCTTCATATCCATACAAAACCACCATGGACACATGTGTATCCATATGACACTGTTTCGGAACCCACCTCGGCCTACTACCCTGCTATACCTAATCCCGAGTTGTGTGAGTGCCCGAGCTATTCATGGAGGCCTGATCACCCTTCCATGCAATACGTATCCCAACCCGATGTTGTGGATCCTCACACGTTCCAACAGTCGTCATGGCAACCTTGTGCACCCAGTCACGATCAGTTTTCTCACTACGCACCCCATGCGTATCAACCATCTATCCATCATGAGAGCAATCCTTTCGTGTATGATGCACTTGGCCCCACCCCACACACTTCATTTGAGTATTCTCCATATAGTCCTGATTATAGCGCGTTGTGTCCACCTCACCCACCACCACCACCCATCATTCCACCAACACCTTCATCCACATCCACTCTCGAAACCCTCTTGCAAAAGTTCATACTTGAGCAAGAGCAAGCAATTCAAACTCAATCTCTCCAAAGGCTTGAACAAAGGTTAAATGAATTGGTGTGTGCGCGAGAGTCGGATATTCCCATGACCCCACCCATCGTTGCCACCGAGTGTGACGATGATGTGTCCCCTTGTGACACAGAATTTGAGTGTGACCAACCCTACCACCCCGAGAATCTCGAAGTTAAGACCATTCCATGGTCCGGGTCCCAAGTCGACAATTGTGTTGACTTACCTTTATATAGTGAGCCTGATCTAATCCCACCATGTCCACATGAACCTCACCTTGCGGTTCCTATTTCCACTCCCGCTGAATCCAAAAATATGCCCGAGTCTACTCCTATCGAACTTTACCCTTGTGTTCCCGAGGAACCAATTTATCATAGGTTAGCTCCGGCTACGAGTACTCACCATTTTCCCGAGATAGAATCCGTGATAGTTCCTAACTATCCGGATATGGATGATGTCCCACCATGCATGGATCATTATGAGCCTCATATTTCTAGTGATTCCTCTATCTCTGAGATTGGTACCTCTTCTTACCCACCCACCCCATTTACCGATGCTGCTTTTATGGAGAAGTTGACAACTCCATCTTTAGAAACCACACTTCCTTGTGAGTATTCCTTTACTCCTCCCAATGAGTGTGTGTCTCCCACGCTTGAGTTGGATCATCTTCCTCCACCGTTTATCCCACCCGATACACCATTTATCCCACCTGACCTACCCATTATACCTACCACCCACCACCTGGTTTGGATCTTGATTTTGCACATTTCAAGTTTCCATTGACATTTTTAGATCCTCACCTAAAACCATCCTCCATCCACGAGAGTATTTTTGGTGCTACTCTCCACTCCCGTGACACCGAGCTTGTTCCTCCATGCACACCACTCTCTTGTGATGTTGACTTTTCCCATCCACAGCTCCCTGGTGTGTCACGACGCGACCATTACCATCGCCCATTCATAGAATGGCCGTGTGATTTTTATGAGCCTCACCCCATTCCTATGTCCAAACCATATTTCCTCCCTCACCAACTTGAGCACTATGCTTATAGGGCCCTTGTTGCCCTCACCTTTCGGCTCAATAAAGCTCGAGACCGATGCCTCTTCACCCTTACCTTAATACCCACCCACCCTTGGTCCACCGATGCTTTGCATCGTGTGATGCACTTTGCCATACAAGTGCATTGACCCGCTTTAGCCTCTATCCAACAAGGCTGACGTTTCAGTCTTGTTTGGGGGTGATTTTCATCACCCATTCTTCTGCCGCCCTGCGCTTTCATAGATCCTATCTTTAGGGTGAGATTTCATCGGTCTGGCTGAAGACGTTAAACTTAGCGCTACCGGGAGGCAGCCCGCATTTCTTGTACTAGTCTCATCCTGTTTGGTGGTGGTGTTTCACATCACCCTATGTTTTCCCATTCTTATAGACTTGTACATCTTTTATTCAGGTTTATTCTTCGCTACATCTGTCCACTTCATTAGCGGTTCATTCTGGTAATGTCTTTCCTACCTTATGCTCTCAATTTTAAAAATCATTTTACTTAAACATCGAGGACGATGTTCCTTTTTGTTTGGGGGTGGGGAATTTTATCAAAATCGTGCCTCTTTTGAAAAATTTTGATTTTTAAACCTGATTTTTTAAAATTTTCGTGCAGTTTCTTTCATCTCACTCATTGATGTGAATTTTCAATCATCCATCTTTCAAAAGTCTAGGAAAGCTAGAAAATACTTTTTCTAAATAGCTTACGTAATACATAACAAGGCATTTTGCACAATGAATTTCTAGACTCAACAAAATTTGCGCACTTATCACGTCATTACGTTTAGAGTTGAAGAGTACTACAATTCTAAAGAGAACCTTAAGGATCACTAGTAGAGACTTTAGCTTGTGAGATTTGTGCCTTTCACCCTTTCAGAGTGTTTTACGCAATCTCCGAGTCACAAGTTGATTCAACTTCTTTTGGGTCCGCACTTTAATTGTTGTATGATCTCATTTTCTTTCTTAAAATTTTGGTTAATCACTGAGAATGACATCTTTTTCGAGTTGTAAGAAACGCGTGTCTTGATATTTGTCCCGATCACTAGGATTTTCATCCATATACCTACCACTTTCCCCCCATATCACATTTCCATTCATTGCATTCCCATGCTTTCCCATATCTCATATATATTCCCCTCACCATCCATATATTTCCCCACACCCCCACCTATAACCTCCATTCATATATCTTCCATCATTTTCAAATAAAAGAGTGTGATTTCAAATGTAAATGTCTTCATTGTTAGTTTGAAAAGTGAGAGAAAAAAAAAAAAAAAAAAAAAAAAAAAGAGAAAAATAGCAAAAATAGAAAGAAAAAAATAGAAGAAAAAGAAAAGAAAAATCGAAATAAAAAAAAGAGAGAAAAGAAGAAAAAGAGAGTTAGTAGTTAGTTTTGAAATAAAGACATTTTGTTCTTCAAGTATAGAACACTCTTCTTTCATATTCATTCATATATCATACATTCATCCATCATCCATCCATCACCATCATATCAGACTTCACCTCATACATCCTTTCCATCTCATTTCCCCTCACCCATTATCATTCATATCTTCCCTCGGTGTTCGGGCAAATGATAGTCAACGTGGTGAATGACTCGATGTTCTCACTATAGTGATTAGCATTCTTTCATGAGATCAATTTTTCTTTCTTATTGTTCGTTCTTTCATATATGTGTGTGAGACGTTTGAACTTGCTTACATTTACTCACCTCCTCACACACAAGAGCGATACACTACCCATATCTCGAGAGTTCGTTTGAGAGAGTTATATCTAGTGAGATTTGAAGTTGAAGCGTTGATTCCGACAAGGCAATCTAGGAATTACTCTTATGATACTTAACCCGTTTTGACTGATTCACACTACACGCGTTGAGATCTAGGGAGGATGTGCCTTGTGTATTTACTTAGCTTAAAATTTTTACAAATTCTAGCTTGTATTTCTCAAAATATTTCTCATGTGATGGATTGTGCGATTATTCTACGTCTAATAAGAGATTGACTGCCCTTTAATAAATTTTTGCAAATAAAGAATTTTGTGGGTATATTCACTGCAAACCCTCACGAGACACAACTCGTCCTGTAGGGCAACCTATAGGTTTAAAGGCTTGTTGCACAAGCTAAGTGCAATCGCAAGTGCCCGCGAAAGTGGTACACTTTTGGTTTCTTATCTTTCTCTTTCTCTCTATCTTATTGCTCGAGGACTAGCAACGCTCTGTTTGGGGGTGGTGTGATAAGCACCCAAAACTGTACATTTTATACCCCGAATAGTTGTATTTTAGTTGCTAATTCTCGACAATATGGGTCTTATGCGCTTAAATGTTTAATATGCAGGTTTAATGTACGTTGCGGTGTTCAAACGCGTATTTCAAGGCCATTGTGCATTTTACGGAGCTAAATACCAAATTCCCTGACCCTAACCTAACCCAACCTAGCCTAAACTTGTCCCTAAACCGTCACCCAAGACCCGTGTGTGTTGGTTTGTTCCCTTTTTATTTTATTTTAATTTTTTAGATTTTTATTTTGAGTCTTTTCTATTTTTAGGATTTATTTTAGATTTATTTTAGAATTTTTAGATTTTATTTTCTATTTTATTTTTATTAATATAATTTTATTTTATTTTGATTTTTATTAGTTTCTAGTTTTATTTTATTTTATTAAGATTTTAATTTTTAGGATTTCATTTATTTTTTTTTAGTTTATTAGATTTTATATTTTTTTAGGACTTTAATTTTTAAATTTAATAGATTTATATTTTTATTTTCATCTCATTTCTTTTTATTTGAGTCTTTATGTTATTTTATTTCGAATAGAAATTTAATTTTTAGATTTTTAGTTTTTATAGTTTTATTTTATTAGTTAGTTTATATTTTTTTAGGGGTTCTAATTAAACACACACACAACCCTTATTACACACCCACTAAACTACATCTATCCTACTCCCTTATCCTACACTCACCCTCACCCACCATATTTTCCTACACCCTCACCCACCTAATCCTAACCTTAGTCATCTTCAACCTCCACACTTTCTCTCTCATCTCACCCCCCATTAACAACCTTCATCTTCCTCAAACCACCACAACCAACCCCACACTATACTCTCTCTCTCTCCACCCTCTTCCACCTCACTCACCACACTCACCACACTCATCCTATGCCATACCCCTCAACCCCTCGCCCAGTCCGCGACCAGCCAAAAGGCGGCTGTCCCCACCTAGAGCCGGACCCATCGCGAGCGCCGGCGACCCCTCTCACCCTCCGCCCCAACTCCGGCCGAAGCCCCTGCGATCCAACCTCCTCTCTCTCTCGATCCCAGCGCCGGTGGACACCCACCTCCGCCACAGGAAATGCCGACCCCTGCCTCCGGCCAGGTAACCCCCAACGCCGTTTGTGCACCCCTCTTCCGATCCCATCTCTCTCTCTCCTCAACCCATTACCAACAAACACCCATCCAACCTCCATACCCATTTTCCAAATCAAACCCAAAACCCATTTAAACCCATTTCCACTCCCAAGCATTCCACGATTTCTTCACACCTGCCAACAAACCAAACCAAAATCCAACTCAATTACCCCACATGCCTAATACCCACTTAACCCCTTTTTCCCATTTTACCCCCTAACTAACCACCCAAAACCAAATCCCTAAACTACCCTCATGTGCACATTTAACCCAAATCAGATTTTTTCCCAAATGACCTCACACCTCATGTGCACACATCCAAACCACATGCACACTAATGTCCAATTCCAAAATTACCCCCATGCTCCATGCCTACAATATAAAAGCAAAGAGAAGACCCATTTGTAAGGGAAATTCTAGATTAGAGAGAGGAAATTGTAGAGAGAAATTTTAGGGTTAGAAATAAATAGTAGATTATAATTATTTTTTTTATTTTCTTCTTTTCAATTTAAATTGAGTGAAAGTAATTCTAGTGAGAATCAATTTGTGTGTTAGTGCTTCATGTGTATTTGTTGATCATTCAAATTGAGAGGTGTATGCTTCAAATTGGAAGACTAGAGTTCAACTTTCTCAAAGAGATTTGGTTTGCTTGTTCTATTCTCTTCTCTTTTATTTTAATAGCCTTGATTATTAATTTGTCATATTTCATATCATGTTAGGCTAAAACCCCTTTCAAAGGGTGGGGTGAAACCCTTATTTGATATTATTTTAGTTTAATTAGTTTGTTTACTTGAATTATCCCTTTGAATGTTAATTTTGATCCCTCACCCTTAGATTTACGCCTCGAGAGAGGGTAAATGATTTTCGAGAGAAAATCGAAATTCTAGTGATAATACCCATTTTAGATTCGAACTAGAGATAGGGGTTTCTTAAGTGGGGTATTATCATTTGAATTTCAACTCTAAATTTAATTTCTAAGATTGACATAAATTCTAATTGATCGATCCTAGCGGGTGATTAATTAAAAGGAGTGTTGATCTAATTTTCTAGAGTTGTGAGGTGTTAATTTTAATTTTCTAAAAGATTACTATTCTAATTACACTTGCAACGAGAGTTGATTTGTAATTTTGATATTAATTTGGGAGAATTCAAATAATTAAATTAATTAATTAGAATAACTAAAATTTGTGGTGTAATCTCACTCCTTGATTGTTCTCACAATTATTTTCCTCACTTTATCTTTTATTTTAGTGTTAGACCTTATTTTTTTTTATTTTAGTCACTTTTTAGTTAGTTGTTTAGATTAGTTTAGACCTCACCTCACCCTTTTGTTTTAATATTGAAAAAGCTAAAAAAAATAGAAAAGTGAAAAAGCACAAAAAAGAAAATAAAAGGTGAATTACAATTGAATTTGTTCCATGTGCTTTACTCCCTAGAAAGTGGATTGATACCCTTACTTATCGCTACACTTGAGTTTATTATATTTGTAGGTATGTGAGGTTTTGACTAACTTGGCTTTCAACAACGACCATATACAAAAGTCACGTTATCACTCATTTTAATGGTTTGATAAATAGAATTCAATGCAAATTAGAGGGATGGCAATCAAAATTCCTATCCTTTAGTGGCAGGAAAATTCTTATATCCTCTGTCCTTGGGACTATTCCTATTCACTGCATTGCTGCTCTGAAACCTCCTGCTAGTGTCATTAATCATATCCACTCTATCTTCAGTAACTTCTTCTGGGGCAACTCTCTAGAGTTTGGTAAGAGACACCACTGGATTAAATGGGATAACCTCTGTTTACCTTTGCAAGAAGGAGGTCTTGGCTTTAAATCTCTTGCAGATCTCACCAAAGCTTTTAGCTTAAAGTTATGGTGGAATTCAGCAAATACTAACAGTTTGTGTCATGAGTTTTTAAAATGCAGGTCTTTATCTATTTCGGGTAGCAGATCCAAAACTCAACACAGAATAAATCTAGTAAAGGAGGAGGCTATAAAGCATTCTAAAGAGATAAATGGAAATTTATACTGGACTCTCACCTCAAATGGAGATTTCACAACAAAATCTGCTTGGCATTCAATCAGGAAAACTAGAGTTTCATCTATTTTATGCAAATCCATATGGAATAAAGATATTCCTCCAAAAATCTCTATATTTCTATGGAAATGCTACCACCATATTTTACCTATAGATGAATATCTCCAGATGAAAGGGATTCTCACAGCTTCTATATGCAGATGTTGCAAAAACCAATCAGAAACTTTCAATCACCTATTTATTGATGGCCCAATAGCTTCAGAAGTATGGTCTTTTTTTGCCAACATCTTTGGCATCAAACTATACTCAGGTTCTTTCAACCAAATGATGCTTTCATGGTGGATAAGGCCTTCCAAAGTTGATTACATTCAATATCTTCTCCTTTTGTTGCCAGGGGTCATTCTTTGGGAGATTTGGATTTCTAGAAATCAAAATGTTTTTGAAGGAATCATTATGGATAGTAAGAAGATTATCTCTAATGTCTTCAAGCTAATGCATATGTGCTCTTCAAATATTTATTTCAAATCCAAATCTATGGCCTATGTTATTGTTAAAGATCTTTTCAGCATCAAATCCGAGCCCAAGCCCAATGTTTGCTTTCTGGTCAAATGGTTAAAACCAATCGGATTTCAATTCAAACTCAACACAGATGGGGCCTCCAAAAACAATCCAGGTGTGGCTGGCTCTGGAGGGATCATCAGAGATCAATGTGGAAGATTTTTTTCAGCGTTTTCATCCTTTGAAGGGATTATGTCAAACACAAGAGCTGAATGTGTTGCTATTCTCAATGGTCTCAAAATCTGCAAAGATCTCAACTTAAGTAGATTACAGGTAGAATCTGACTCTCAATTTATTATCAACATCCTCAAGGGTATCATTCCAAAGCCTCCTTGGTCTCTATTTGACATTCTGAAAGAAATTAAGGACTTAGATTTGGACATCTCCTTCACTCATTGTTGGAGAGAGGCAAATAAGGTTACTGACTGCTTGGCCAATCATGGAATTGAGGATAAACAACACAAAATCTTCTCTTCAGCTAAGGATCTTCCCAAATCCGCCATTGGTTGCTATAGGATGGACTTACAAGGCATTCCATCAATTAGGCTTCTAAAGTAATTTATTCAATTTATTTTTTATAGCTAGCTCTTTATCTCTTGTAATGCCGCCTTGGTAGGGCTTTTCTACCTTTCTATCAATAAATTGGGGGTCTTTCTTTGAAAAAAAAAAAAAAAAACTATTTTGATAAAACAAGGGGGGAGAGGAAATTAACGTGGTGTTATTTTATGAGATTGAATTATGGGGGAGAATTAATTTATGTTTACATTGTTTCAAACTCGATGCGTCAAGAAGGTATATGTTTGTTATCCATGTGTGTAGGTAACTATTTGCAGATTTAAAGACACACGGATGAAGACAATGTTTAAAAAAGGGAAGAAGATGAAGTTTGAAGATAAAGAGACTTATGCCATTCCGTTGTAGGGTTGGGAAGGATGCTAGTACTTTTTGTAATTTCTAATAGGAGATTTTAATTTTAATTTGGTTTTCGGCCAATTTGTTTGTTTTGTACCGGAATAGCCAAATGGAGAGATTTGTAAGAAAATTGTTTATGTCATTGTTCATAAAATATCATTAGGCTAGTTTGGCGTATCCCATTACAAACCATTATGCACCGAGAAGACAAACCGAACTCAAGCATCTCCAAGTTTGAAGACTTACGGACATCCTAAAAGGTATAAAATGATTTAGAACTTGAATTAATTCGTGGAAATATGTTTGGGATGTTTAATATTTATAAAAAAATGAACAAGGCATTTTGTTTTTGAAAATATGATTTCTGAGTTTACTATAGGAGGAGTTTTTAAAGTTTTGTTTTTCACTTCAGTCGTTCTAACCACATTAAGATGTCGTTCTAACCACATGGACATGTTGTCCTAACCACATCTTGATGTCGTTCTAACCACATCTTGTAGCCGTTCTAACCACATGAACATGTCGTTATAACCACATCTTGATGTAGTTTGAACAACTTTGCATGTCATTCGAGCGACCCCGTCGACTTAAGTTTTTTTTATAGATAACGTGTTAATGGTTTTCCCCCTTTTTTTTTTGAAATCTGTGAATTTGCCATTTTATGTGATGGCATGACTTGGACACCTAGATTTTTCTTACGGATTAACTAAAATTGGGTTTAATTGATTTAGTTTAAAATTGAAAATATATTAACTAAGGTTTTAATTGGAATTTTTGAATCACCGCACAATCGATATCACATAGCTACGACTTTCACAAATAAGATAACATACAGGCACACAAATTTACCATAAGTTAACTAGAATTGCAAAAGTCAAAGGGCACATAATTTACCCTTTCGGATCTTCACACCAATTTCTAGAAGATTGAATTTTATTTTAATTTTTTAACTCCGGAATCTCAATATTTGGGGGCTTTTGTCATAAACTGCACAATTTGGATCTCTTCTTCAATTGTATTTTAGCGTTTATCTTCGGATTTTTTTGCAGAGGGTTTCAGTTTATGAGTGCATATTATCTTCCAAATAGAGTGTCATGGAAGTTTATCTTATATTCATACTTTATCGGTATTAAACTTATATTTTTTTTTTTGGGGGGGGGGGGGGGGGGCGTGATTCATGTATAAGATTAGATGTTCACAAGACTTATACATCATAATGACTCGAATAATTCCCGGAAAACAAGCTTAATCCTCTAATCTAACAAATTCTCAATTAAGATACCCATTTTACACTTGGGTTTACCCTTTAAATTAATAATTTCCCCTAATATCTCAATACCCAAAATATCAATCTCCGTCAATTAAATTCGTATGAATATATCTCTATTCAATTAGTACATGAAAACTATAAGTGGAAAAATCCTAGCCCAAGTCCTAAGAACCAAAATTCCCAACTAAAAACCCACAAACTCAAACTATACCATATCTGATACCACCGGTTGATCGGTGTCCTAAGATAACAAAACACAATTAAAAGATAATTCACGTGTTCATCCTTTTAAAAACACATTTTGAAAATTGTGAAAGTGTATGTAGCCAAAATATGTAATCACAAAACTATGAAAGGATACGTCTTCGAAATAAGTGGCAATAGAAGTCTTGTGTTGTAGAGCATCTTGCATGATCTTTAATGTCCAAAATTTCATGTAATCTAAATAAACACACCTCACTCTAAGATTCATTATTATGTATCTCGAATAACTCAATGAATCAATACTATGTCACGAAATTTATTCAACTTTTAAATAATATAAATGTTTACATTTTCAGTATAGAACTTTGTTTTTCTCACAATTTAGAGGGAAGAAGGGAATTCGAAAATACAAACACAAAGTAAAATATCTCAACCTTGAAAATACTCTTTATGATGTTTTAAAGTAATAAGGAATTTCGATTTTTGAAAAGAGGAGGAAAATGATCTATTTATAGGATTATAGAAAAATTCTTATCCGTTATGCGCACGATTGACTTTTGTTTTGCGCACGATTTTAAATATTATGTAAGAATTCCCATACCCGTCCACCTAGGTCAAATCCTGACCATGCAAACGATGTCATGCATACGATTCCAAATGGGACCATTAACAGTATACACAGCATATCAATATCAAAATCACTTCTCAGACTTTTAAAAATCCATTTATGAAAAACGTGCAAATGTGTGAATAGATAATAACATTCAATCATAAAACTAACAAAATTAATATATCTTCAAATCGATAATGAAAATATTGTGATGTAGAGTTGATTTGGTAGATCTTCAAATCCCTAAAAGTCTATATAGTCTAAATGCACGAGCCTCACTCTACTCAGACATCTCACATATATTCAAGCCTAAGTAGCTTGTATAACGCAAGGATTTGATATGTAATTTAGCCAATGCTTATATAATTACAAATATTTACATTTTCAATAGGCTTGCCTACCATTAGATACCCCTTGGAGATTCATGTACCCCCTCGTTTGCAGTGTCCTTACGGGCAGGCAGAGGCCAGACCCTGCCCGCAAGCACCTCCTCTCAAATTTTGTTACAAAAACCCTATAAAAATTCTAAAAAAATCATAAAAAGTTCCAAAAATCAGATATATTCAAAATCCGACAAAAATACACATATATGATAAAAGTCATCAAAATTAAAGATTACACAAATATTCAACAATCATCAAATATGTTAAAAAATATCTCCAAATAATTCAAAACCTTTCAAAATATTCTTATATCATCACACATATCTTACGAAGCCCCTTCATACTTTTTAAGCCCTCGGAGGAGACCGCGACCCTTAAGATTAAGTCACGATGCCCATATTGGTCGCATATATTTTGGTCGTCAGAATAATTAATGAAATAAGCATGACTTAATTAATGTTTACAGGAGATACGCAAAAGGAGACATTTACTCACTCTGTTAAAAACCCTCTCCCTCAATAAAAGATGCTTAATAAGGAAAATGGACATGTATGTTTATATTGAGCATATAATTAATAGCTAAGCCCTCCCTCTTAGGGAAATATAATTATGTACAAGGGTTCCCCAAGTTTTCTTTTAAATTGCATCACGGGAAAGGTCATTCAGATTTCTTCTTATTCCGAACTATTGTAGTTAATAGATGAACGAAAAATACATTTAGTTCGGGACAACTCAAACTAATGACGTAGTTCTAGCAAAAACACAATAATGAGATACAAATTATCCTGGTGTTGAATAATGATACATAGTCCTTTACCCGAATGGATTACCTTGTTTTGAAGAAATCTAATTGAAGAAGAACTGGACGTTAGGATCGTGCGAGAGATCAAAGAGAGGATAAACATGGTGTGAAACATGACATGCACAACAAATGTGATCATGAACCTCGAGCACTAAATACAAATCATTCGTTAAAGCGTATCGACATTGGGTGACAATTTTAATTTTCGTATTCATGGTTGTTAATCTTAAATATAAAAATTGTAGGCATCGAAATGTTAAATATCATCCTCGTTATATTCGATAAACTTAAGACACAAAAAGTGCATGGTTTTGTCCTTGCAGAGCCATCATGACGCCCTCATGTGTCGTGTTTTTCCTTCACTCTGGGAGAAATCGATTTTTAGGGGACTCGTGGAGTAGTTCACATCTCGTTTAATCATCAATAGCAAAAAAATTAAGGAAGTTGACTCCTTAATGGCCCTAAAATGAAGGAAAGTAGAGTTTCTCAAGAAGTGTAATAATTTCATCATTTATTAATCCAAATAAATTGTCCTCAATAGGTCATATCCATAAATGTATTAAATATTAAATTTTTTGTACTTTAGTACATTACAAATTCTTAATTGTCAATTTAAAACAATTTTATTAGTTTATTAGACTTTAATATATTTTTCGTCGCTAAATGTCACTAAAAAAATACTTGTAGTGGCGAAATTTTCACAGTTAGTGACGAAAAATGTAGTAAAGTCTAATAAACTGATAAAGTTATATAGTAAAATTGAAAATAAAATATTTTTAATGTATCAAAGTAAAAGAAACTAAATATTACTACCTTTATCTTATAGGACTTCTTTGAACATAAATATTTTTCATGGAACCCGTTGGAACAAAAAATATGAAATTCCTTTTAGGGGTAATAGTTACCGAATCCCATTCACTTGGTCAATGAGGGAAGATATTATTTAACTGAATTCATGGTGTCAAAGGTCTTATTTTGCTAACTCAATAAATTAAAATGACAAATACACCATCAAAATATTTTTCAAAATTGTTATGTCACTTTTTTAGGAAAAAAACATCAAATCTTTAAAAATCCATAACTTCAAATCTACAAATCCAAAATTCACAAAATTTATATATTTGGAATCTACTCATCAAGATATATAAAACGACACCGATATTCGATTTTTAATGTAGATGCATTTATAATTGTAATGGTAGTGTAACATATACGAGCCTATTGAAATATCTTTAAAAAAAAAACAGGGGTTCTTATTGTTAATTAATAAAGTTAAAAGAATATTTCACCATCTTCGCACACAATATCCAAACAAGCCAAACATGCGAGTTCTTCAATTTGATACCTACACAAAACATCCACGAAGGTGAGTGGCATTTAAACCTAATCTACATCGAAACATAGGGGAAGGTAATGAAGGTTTGAAGTTTAAAAGTGAAATATATAACAATTGTATTGATCGTTTCTCTCTTTTCCCAGTTCCATTTCAGAAGAAACTTCCATGTCACAATCACTTTCACACGTACATAAACATACACACCCATACACACCATTAGACATAGAATGACACACAAACACTTCTAGATTATTACACACACAGTGTTATACATACACATACATCAACACTGTTATTCACCTTCAAATACAGACACACCCACACACACACACAGACAAAAAATGTCCTATAAATATCATCAAATTGTTATCGTTAGAAGCACCACAACTCACATTTATATACATATAGAGAGAGAGAGAGAGAGAGAGAGAGAGATGACAGACAAGGGAGCGGGGAAAAGCAAGGCCGATGGGGAGACCTACGAAAGATTTAAACGGAAGAGTGGGATAATAAATCCGCCAAAGAAGAAACTGGTGCAGGAGATGATGTTCGAGTACATGAGGGACTCAGCTGCTTCTGCTACTACCAAATTGAAGAACAAGTCCAAGGTCAAACCTGCAGATGATGGCTCATCTTAGCTAATCTCCCATTGTCTTTCGTCGTATACATATAAACATATATTTGTGTAATGTTGTTGTGATTTTCCTGTTCTTGTATCATCCATTAATAAATGAACTTTCCTTCCATTCGTTTTGATGTATTGTATGCTATACGTTACATTCAAATTCAAAATATAGTTACTACAACCACCGCTCAAACTTGCATTGGTATGGACAGTTGTTGGTAATATCCTACCATTTCATAAATTTCCTATACAATCACATTTTGTCACTTATAAACATTTGACGTGAGGACCCAACTGAAACAAAACGCATTCTTCCAGGAAGCACTTTAGTCTCAATACCTTCAAAACATCTCGCATTCCTCTCTTGAAAAATAGTCCAAAAATTACAGTCTCGGACCAACTGCCACTCTTTGATGTTAACCTTCCACCCCCAAGAGGTTGCCAAACCTCTAATAGCTTCCTCACCATTTTAGGCATTACCCATGCAGTTCGGCTAAGGACTAGGAACACATCCCACAGGCCTATTATCACCCTGTATTGCAAGAGGAGATGATTGGTCTTCTATTCTGCCTCCTTACAAAGCCAGCAACGGTTAACGAATATCAATCTCCATCAATTAAATTCATAAGAACATATCTCTATTCAATTAGTACATGAAAACTATAAGTGGAAAAATCCTAGCCCTAGGCCTAAGAACCAAAGTTCCAAACTAAATACACAAAGACTCAAACTATGCCATATCTGATACCACCGGTTGATCGGTGTCGTATTATAACAAAACACATTTAAAAGATAATTCACGTGTTCAACCTAGTCTCATTCACTTGGTCAATGAGGGAAAAATCCTATTTGTCCAACTCAACAAATGAAAATGAAAAATACACCCTCAAAATATTTTCACAGTTGTTATGTCGTTTTTTTTAAAACCATCAAATCTTTAAAAGTCCATAACTACAAGTCTAAAAATTCAAAATTCAAAAAAATTATATATTTGGAATCTACTTGTCAAGATCTATTAAACAACACACATATTAAAATTTTTTTGATAAAAAAATCGAAACAGATTAATTTATTGTTTTTGTAAAACCTCCATTTTTTTCAAGAAAGACTCCATTTTTTACCGGAAAAAACTCACCTTCTTCAGCTCGAGCGATGGTGTTACTGACGCGGACAAGAACAAATAAAGAAATAATACCAATTGGTAAAATCAATTTGAACCAATAAATGATGAATTATCTATTTTTTATTACATATTTATTAAACAAACCAATTGGTAAAACCTATTTTTTTTAAAAAGGTTCAAGAGATTAAAAAACTTTTTATATATTTATATGTGATCATTAAAACTTTTCAATTAATTAATAATACTGATACACTTAATAATGTAGATGCATTTATAATTGTAATGGTAGTGTAACATATACGAGCCTATTGAAATATCTAAAAACATGGGTTCTTATTGTTAATTAATAAAGTTAAAAGAATATTTCACCATCTTTCCTTTTTTTTTGGTTTATTTTTCCTATCTTTCATGAATATGACTTCGCACATAAGATGCAAAGAAGTCAAACGTGCGAGTTCTTCAATTTGAAACCTACACAAAACATCCACGAAGGTGACTGACATTTAAACCTAATCTACATCGAAGTGGAGGGGAAGATAATGAATGTTTGAACTTTAAAAGTTAAACATACACACCCACACACACCATTAGAATAGAATGATGCACAAGCACTTCTTGATTATTACACACATGGTGTTATACATACACATACATCAACACTAATATTCACCTTCAAATATTAGGATTTTTTTAATTTAGTACATTACTAATTCTCAATTGTAAATATAATACAAATTTATCAGTTTATTAGACTTTAATATATTTTTCGTCGCTAAATATCCGAAAAAACACTTGTAGTCGCGAAATTTTCACATTTAGTGACAAAATAAACTGATAAAGTTATATAGTAAAATTGAAAATAAAATATTATTAAAGTATTGAAGTAAAAAAAAAACTAAATATTGCTACCTTTATCTTATAGGACTTATTTGAACAGAAATATTTTTCATGGAACCCGTTGGAACATAAAATATGAATTTTTTTTAGGGGTAATAGTTACCGAATCTCATTCACTTAGTCAATGAGGGAAGAGATCATTTAACTGCGTTCATGGTGTCAAAGATCCTATTTTGTCAACTCAATAAATTAAAATGATAAATATACCATCAAAATATTTTTCACAATTGTTATGTCGTTTTTTTTAGGAAAAAAAGATCAAATCTTTAAAAGTCCATAACTTCAAATCTACAAATCCAAAATTCGTAAAATTTATATATTTGGAATCTAGTCCTCAAGATCTATAAAACAACACCCATATTCGATTTTTTTACGAAAAAATCGAACAGATAAATTTATTATTTCTATAAAACCTCTATTTTTTTCAAGAAAAATTTCATTTTTTACCGGCAAAAACTCATCTTCTTCAGCTCGAGTGATGGTGCTACTGACGCGAACAAAAAAAATAAAAAAATAATAACAATTGGTAAAACCAATTTGACACAATAAATGGCGCTAGCCCTGAATTATCCATTTTTATTACATATTTATTAAACAGAACCAATTGGTAAAACCTGTTTTTTTTTTAAAAGGTTCAAGAGATTAAAAAGATTTTTATATATTTATATATGATCATTCAAACTTTTCAATTGATTAATAATACTTCTACACTTAATAATGTAGATGCATTTATAATTTTAATGGTAGTGTAACATATACGAGCCTATTGAAATATCTAAAAAAACATGGGTTCTTATTGATAATTAATAAAGTTAAAAGAATATCTCACCATCTTTCCCTTTTTTTAGATTACGTACTTTTAGGACTTTAATTAATATTGATTATGGATATAGGACAACAAACATTTTTTTTTTCATTTTTAGTCCCTATTTTCAAATTGAAGCGATACATGGCATGCTGTGATTGGTTGACGTTTATGAATATGGGTCCGCGCCAGCGACTTTATTAAAAAATAGGGACTGAAACCATAAATAAAATGTTTGTTGTCATATTTCCAAAATACATACAACAAAAGGTTTCTAAATTTACAAAGTCCCTCCCCCCCCCCCCCCCCCCTTTTCCTATGTGTCATGTATCAGTACTATGACTTCGCACACAATATCCAAACAAGCTAAACATGCTAGTTCTTCAATTTGAAACCTACACAAAACATCCACAAAGGTGATTGGCATTTAAACCTAATCTACATCGAAGCAGAGGGGAAGGTAATGAATGTTTGATTATTACACACACGATGTTATAGATATACATACATCAACACTAATATTCACCTTCAAATACAGACAAACCCACAAAATATCCATATCTTACGAAGCCCCTTCATATTTTTTAAGCCCTCGGAGTAGACCGTGACCCTTAGGATTAAGTCACAATGCCCGTATTGGTGGCATATATTTTGGTCGTCAAAATAATTAATGAAATAAGCATGACTTAATTAATGTTTACGGGAGATAGGCAAAAGGAGACATTTACTCACTCTATGAAAAACCCTCCACCTCAATATAAGATCCTTAATAAGGAAAGTGAACATGTATGTTTATATTGAGCATATAATTAATATCTAAGTCCTCCCTCTTAGGGAATTATAATGATGTATAAGGGTTCCCCAAGTTTTCTTTTAAATTGCATCACGGGAAAGGTCATTCAGATTTCTTCTTATTCCGAACTCTTGTATTTAATAGATAAAAGAAAAATGCATTTCGTTCGGGACAACTCAAACTAATGACTTAGTTCCACCAAAAACACAATAATGAGATACAAATTATCCTGCAGTTGAATAATGATACATAGTCCTTTACCCGAATGGATTACCTTATTTTGAAGAAATCAAATTGAAGAAGAACTGGACGTTAGGATCGTGCAACATGCACAACAAATGTGATCATGAACCTCGGGCACTAAATACAAATCATTCGCTCAAGCGTATCGACATTGGGTGACAATTTTAATTTTCATATTCATGGTCGTTAATCTTAAATACAAAATTATAGGCATCGAAATGTTATATACCATCCTCGTTATATTCGATAAATTTAAGACACAAAAAGTGCATGGTCATGTCCTTATAGAGCCATCACGACGCCCTCATGTGTCGTGTTTTTCCTTCACTTTGGGAGAATTTTTAGGGGACTCATGGAGTAGATCACATCTCGTTCAATCATCAATAGCAAAACAATTAAGGAAGTTGACTCTTTAATGGCCCTAAAATGAAAGAAAGTAGAGTCTCTCACGAAGTGTAATAATTTCATCATTTATTAATCCAAATAAATTTTCCTCAATAGGTCATATCCATAAATGTATTAAATATTAGAATTTTTGTACTTTAGTACATTACAAATTCTCAATTGTAAATTTAATACAAATTAATTAGTTTATTAGACTTTAATATATTTTTCGTCGCTAAATGTCACTAAAAAAATACTTGTAGTGGCGAAATTTTCACAGTTAGTGACGAAAAATGTAGTAAAGTCTAATAAACTGATAAACTTATATAGTAAAATTGAAAATAAAATATTTTTAATGTATCAAAGTAAAAGAAACTAAATATTACTACCTTTATCTTATAGGACTTCTTTGAACATAAATATTTTTCATGGAACCCGTTGGAACAAAAAATATGAAATTCTTTTTAGGGGTAATAGTTACCGAGTCCCATTCACTTGGTCAATGAGGGAAGAGATTATTTAACTGAATTCATGGTGTCAAAGATCTTATTTTGCTAACTCAATAAATTAAAATGACAAATACACCATCAAAATATTTTTCAAAATTGTTATGTCACTTTTTTAGGAAAAAAACATCAAATCTTTAAAAATCCATAACTTCAAATCTACAAATCCAAAATTCACAAAATTTATATATTTGGAATCTACTCATCAAGATATATAAAACGACACCGATATTCGATTTTTAATGTAGATGCATTTATAATTGTAATGGTAGTGTAACATATACGAATCTATTGAAATATCTTTAAAAAAAAAAAACCGGGGTTCTTATTGTTAATTAATAAAGTTAAAAGAATATTTCACCATCTTCGCACACAATATCCAAACAAGCCAAACATGCGAGTTCTTCAATTTTAAACCTACACAAAACATCCACGAAGGTGACTGGCATTTAAACCTAATCTACATCGAAGCATAGGGGAAGGTAATGAAGGTTTGAAGTTTAAAAGTTAAACATATAACAATTGTATTGATCGTTTCTCTCTTTTCCCAGTTCCATTTCAGAAGAAACTTCCATGTCACAATCTCTTTCACACGTACATAAACATACACACCCATACACACCATTAGACATAGAATGACACACAAACACTTCTAGATTATTACACACACAGTGTTATACATACACATACATCAACACTGTTATTCACCTTCAAATACAGACACACCCACACACACACACACAGACAAAAAATGTCCTATAAATATCATCAAATTGTTATCGTTAGAAGCACCACAACTCACATTTATATACATAGAGAGAGAGAGAGAGAGAGAGAGAGAGAGAGATGACAGACAAGGGAGCGGGGAAAAGCAAGGCCGATGGGGAGACCTACGAAAGATTTAAACGGAAGAGTGGGATAATAAATCCGCCAAAGAAGAAAATGGTGCAGGACATGATGTTCGAGTACATGAGGGACTCAGCTGCTTCTGCTATTACCAAATTGAAGAACAAGTCCAAGGTCAAACCTGCAGATGATGGCTCATCTTAGCTAATCTCCCATTCTCTTCCGTCGTATACATATAAACATATATCTGTGTAATGTTATTGTGATTTTCCTGTTGTTGTATGATCCATTAATAAATGAAATTTCCTTCAATTCGTTTTCATCTATTGTGTGCTACACGTTACATTCAAATTCCAAATACAGTTACTACAACCACCGCTCAAACTTGCATGGGTATGGACAGTTGGTAATATCCTACCAGTTCATATACTAAGGGAATATATCTGGCAAATAATGGAATCCCAATCTCTCTCTCTCTCTCTCTCTCTCTCTCTCTCTCTCTATTTACAATCTTCCTCACCAAACTCATGCACCTTTTGTTTATGGATCTCTCTCTATTTACAATCTTCCTCACCAAACTCATTCACCTTTTGTTTATGGATCTCTCTCTATTTACAATCTTCCTCACCAAACTCATTCACCTTTTGTTTATGGAATTGAACCACAATAAAATAAGTTTATGGTACAGCTAGTCTTACATAGTAATGGGTCTTAAAATAAAATTTAACATGCTAATAATGAACAGTGATATGATATATAATTAATATCAAATTATATAAATATTGTGTTTGCTAAAATAATCGTAATAATTTTAGCTAAAAAAATGTTGAACTATTTTTTTCAAATTTATAAACATCCGGTAATGCAAGCTTTATAACTCTCAAACTACACCTAAACATCTAGGAACGTGACGGATGTTTAAACATGTAGATAGTATTTATTTCATTACTAATTTTTTTCTCACTGTTCCTTAGAAAACTGAAAATGAACAAACTTCTATTTGTACTCACTATTATGTAGGTTTTCATGTGTACTTCCAGCTCTTTCTCTTTATACAAAAAATGAGTAGAAATTACGTGTCTGTCCTTATACCAGCTCAGAAGGGTTGATCAAAACTAGATATCGAATTCTACTAGGTGCAGTCTCAATACCTTCAAAACATCTCGCATTCCTCTCTTGAAAAATAGTCCAAAAATTACAGTCTCGGACCAACTGCCACTCTTTGATGTTAACCTTCCACCCCCAAGAGGTTGCCAAACCTCTAATAGCTTCCTCACCATTTTGGGCATTACCCATGCAGTTCGGCTAAGGACTAGGAACACATCCCACAGGCCTATTATCACCATGTATTGCAAGAGGAGATGATTGGTCTTCTATTCTGCCTCCTTACAAAGCCAGCAACGACTAACGATTAACCACATCCTCTTCTACAAACCCTCGGTAATCAAGATGGCATGTCTCGTTGCGGTCCACACAAAGAACCTAACCTTAGGCAATTCCTTAACCTTTCATATTTTCTTCCTAGGTAAATAAGCTCTCTAGTTCCCAAAACTTTAAAAAATGGAATAGTAACCACTCTCTGTGAACACCCATGCCCCGTTCTCCGTACACATCAATACATTGTCCCTGGAGTTCATATCAAGCTCTGTGGTTACCTCGCCGATGCGAGGTAGCCACTTTGTGAAAAAATTTAGTGTTCTTATCACCCTCTCTTAATGACAATTCCCTTAATTTCTGCCTCCTGTTGTTTTCTTCCTTTAAAAATCGTCTCCCGATCTCCCCCTTCCTTTCCTCCCTCACTTTCTTCTCTTCCTCAGAGCGGTCGTATCTCCTTTCTTTATTATTTTGCCGCTTGACCACTCCCTACACTACACTAAAAAATGAAAATGGTCATAGTAAATGGGTCACGATTTTGGAGCGTGATCGGGGGTCACGATCTGAAATCATGACCCTTTGCAATTTACCGTAACCAAATAAGTCTTCATGGTTAAGGGTGACCTCATTACATGGGTGCCCATGGTCAGGAGCCTTAACTAAAGGGGTAATGAGCCAAAATTATGACTCCAGCGTGACCCATTATGGCACCAAGTTTCATGCTCATTTGGTCACACTAGTGGTCACAGTCTAAAAACGTGACCCACCCGTAACCTTATACAGTGACTAGGATTGAGGGTCATGGTCAGGAGATATGAACAAGGGGTCACGGTCCAAAACTGTGACTCCCTGTGACCCATTATAGTGCTAAAATTCCCCCACTTTTGGTCACAAAAGTTTGTCACGGTCCACAATCGTTACCCAACCATGACAATATCAATGAACACTGGTTACATTTTAGAACTGTGACCCCCAAAATATTTTTCAAAATGGTCATATTACATGTTCACGGTCCAAAACTTTGACCATTTCTCGAGTATTTAATTGATCACATAAGGGGTCACGATCTCAAACGATGACCTTGTTTAAGTTATTAATGAATTATAGAATAGGCAACTGTTTTGGAACATGATTTTATTTCACCCTTATACCAAAAATCATCTCTCTCTCTCTCTCTCTCTCTCTCTCTCTCTCTCTCTCTCTCTCTTGCCGAATCATCGACGATAGTATCTTCCTCTATTAACCATTTTTGGCCATATCTCGTCCATTTCTAGAGGTAACCCCTACCTCTCTCGACACAAGTACATCTACATTCCTTTCTCGATCTCTCCTCTGTTTTTATGTGTGTGTGTGTATGTTTATTATATGAGTGTTTCGGTGTGTGTGTGTGTGTGTGTGTTTGTGTGTGTGTGTGAGAGAGAGAGAAAGAGAGAGAGAAAGAAAGATGTTTCCAATGTGTATGTGTGATTCAGTGGGGGTAGGGGTGTTTTAATGTGTGTGTGTGTGTGTGTGTGTGTGTGTGTAATTTAGTGTGTGTGTGTGTTTCAATGTATGTGTTTGTGTGACAATATGTGGGGGGCAACTATGTGGGCTTTGTATATTAAATTTGAAGAATTAAAGAAAATGTCACTATGGATTTTGAATTTTTGTTATTTCACTGGATTACTCAATGCTTGACTTTGTGGATTTGTTCCATTTTACGTGATAGCTGTAATCTTAATGGATTGGAGAAAATATTAATGTGGGTTGATATATAACTTATTACTAATCTTGGAAATTGGTAAGTTACTAATGTTGATGTCTAAATTAGTTGGTTACTAATGTTGAACTATATCTGAGTTGTAAATTGTTAGGTTAGTATTGTTGATATATAAATTGTTAGGTCAGTAATATTGAATGGAATAAACTTGTGTTGGAAATCAATCAAGTAGATGATTTAGAAGGAGTAAAAGGATAAACTTATGCTGAATTGTTAGGTTGATGGTAGTTGTGGCTTTCATGGAATAATCATAGTTTGATATGGATGATGGATACTTGAAATGCTCACTCTATTAATTCTTCATAATAAACCATTAACTAATTATTTATCTTAATAACTACCCTATATTACCGACTAAATGTTTAGAATACATTCATTTAGTTAACTTATTGTTGTTGTGTTCACCCATTCCTTAAATGCTTGTTGTTTGGGTGAACATAAATTGGTGGAAGGGCTTTCACAATAGGTGGACAAACAGTTTTTTCAGTTTTAATTAAATTAAAATGAACTTAAATTTGAATTGTTGTGTCTGATTGATCAGATGAAAAACCATAATTTGTTTAGGATTAATTAGATCCATAACTTGTTGTATCTTCACCCTTAAGACTCATATTCACACCCTTCTATATATTTTCTCAGGAAAAATGAGTCATTGTAATAATTATTGGAAACAAAAGCTTGAGAGGGGGTAATTTGACCACAATAAAATATATTTAATTAGCGCGCACCATATAAAGGAAACTTCGATTTACAAGAATGGTAATAAGAAAATTGAACAATTTAATTACTTTACAAATTGTGGAGTTGAAATTTGGCAAGACTACATGTTCAATCGTATTCTGTTTTCATTACGAGAATACTTTTATAAAGTAGTAGAGAATATATTTTGTATGTATAATCTCGACAGTGCACTGACAGTGATGACACAGTTAGAAAAGGCTGAAAAAATATCCATCCATTATGGATACAATTCTCTAAAGAGAGCCTTCACCCAGATTGTGACATCTCGCGGAACATGCATATTAAAAATGAGCTTGCAAATAAGTTTAAGAAGAAAGGATTACAAGTTCTTTTCATATACCTTTATAAGTCAATCATAGACATGGTTTTACCTAGTTGGCCGCGTGTAAAATTTCATAGATTTTTAAAAACTAATATTAAATGGATGAAAATTAGACACATAGAGCATCTTTTAAAAGATATCAAAAGGTATATATATATATATATATATATATATATATGTGGTCATAAACCGTATTTTCTTACATAGGTCACTATTTTATAAAGAAATGTTGAAGAGAAATGACAATAATCAACAAATAATGGAACACTGAAACAGTGAAAGCAACAAACCAAAAACAAAGGGAGTTAAAGGGTATTTTCATAATTTTACAGCCTTAGTCCGGAGGTGGGGCCAACTGGAAAGTTGAAGACGACGAAGTTATAAGAATAATGGAAAAAATGGAACCCCAATCTCAGATTCGGTGAAAGAGTTATGCAAGTTTAAATTTTTGAGAAGGTAATCCAAAGTCTAAAAGAAAAAAAGGGGCCAAAACAGTATGAAAAATCAAACCGGCCTCCAAACCGGTTTAGGGGCAAACCAGTTCCCAAGTACATTCGAACCAGTTTGGGGGGTCTGATACGCTAAAATTTATTTCTTTGCTAATTGGTTCTAAGAGTTGTATGTGGGTTGGACTCTTTAAAAATCGTGAATGTAATGTTATAGTTTAATTAGAGTGAGTTTTAGTAAGTTTTCTTAGAGAAGAAACGAGAGGAAGACCTAATAACCCTAGTATTCAAATTCTTCATAGAGAATATACTTTCGTGATTCAATTCTCAAGGTTTTCTTCAATAAAGTTTGTTTTTTTTCTTCCTTGTTCTTCCGTTTATATTATTTGCGTGGTTTGTCTATTTTCTGGGTTTACAAGATCTTCATGCATGTTTAGATATAATTTCATTATGGTTTTGATTACATGCAACGTAGAAATCAATTGTTTTATTAATCATGTCACGTCTGACAAGATTTCCAAGCGTTGGATTGCATGAACCCAAACCTAAGTGGTTCTCATGAATATAAAAATATGTTCTTAGATTAAATAATTAATTGGAACGCATCATTTCAATAACGCGACCGTCGTAGGACTTTTAACCCCATTTGACCTTAGTAATCGGGGTGTTTAAGAATGCAATGAGTGTGATAATCATCTCGTCACGTACTTCATTTTTCTTCTTGATTATGTATTGTGCAAGTTCATTCCTTCATATATGTAATACTTGAAATAAATAAAGTCTTTGTTTCAATTAAATATTTAATTCTTGACTAGTTTTGTGTCTGGTGAAAAAACTAGAGATTGGGGGATTGTATTGCGATCTTACCTTTCTTTCATATTAATAAATTCGTAGTTAATTTCGCTAGGATTTCATTTCTTTCGTAGTAGTAATATATGATCTCATTAAAAATCACATATTCTTCTTGTTTTTGTGAGTCAGTCATTTAGGTTAATCGTTTTCCCTATAAGTCGTTACATATTCTTCATCTTAGTCCTTGTGTTCGATACTCGGTTTACCAGATTATTACTTGAGCGATCGGTTCACACTTTAACTGTATATACTTGAACTAAAGACACTTTTTAAGTCGCTTTAATATTGATAATGACCCCCCGTAGTATGGTGGTCCATGATGTTGAACGTGACCGAGGTTCTCCCCTATGGGTCATAACTTTTGATCATGATCGCCAGTTTTGTCACGCTTAATATCGTCATAGTTTTGGAACATGACCCATAGGGGTAGTCATAGTCCAAAACCGTGACCATTGGTGCTATATGGTGTAGTGATGAATCTCGTGGTAGTCTCCTTTACATCACCAACACTTATATATTCCACTGTCTGATATCTTCCTTAAAAAAACCTATCTTTGAAGCCAATCTAAAGCTAGAATTTCCCTCCACCACATAATTTACCTCAACTATGTCTACGAATTTTGCCTCCTTGAGGCACATATTCTTAAATCTTAAAGGGATCCTGCCTTCCCTTTAACCCCCCCAACCCCCACTAGTAGAATTAGTCAATGATTCAATGTAACCCTTGCTACGAACGACTAAATCACCCATAGAAAATTCCCTTCCTAACCCTGAGAACTAAGGAAATGATCAAGGAGAGACAAAGAGGGAATGTCTCTATTGCTAGACCATGTTAACAAGCCATCTTCAAGAGGAAGGTACAACAACTCCAACTCGTCAATGAAATTCGATAATTCCCTCATGAATCTGTTGGTTCCCCCACCCCTAGTTCTTTTAAGGTGAATCGCACCTCACTAAAATATCCTCCTAAGCACCAAGGGACCCCCTAAACCCTACTAACACCCGCAAGCTCTTCTCATATCTCCCATATACTCGAGTCCTCCATCGGCCTGTAAATCCCTGAGAACTCTAGGTGGACCCATCATCTACATTTTTGAACAAGAAGGATGATGACTAGACACCTACCAAGCTCTTCACTAAATCCACCACTCGGTTATCCCACATAATAATCACTCCTTCCAAATCACCTGGATTATCAATAATATTCTATTCAACCCTTTTACCTCCGTAAATAGAACTAGCTACCCTTACCTTAACAAAGTAAACTTCGCAGAGCCTTGAATGATGAAGAACTTGAGTAATTCGGATCCGTCTTTGATGTAGATGTCTCTTGAATGCTCTTCGACGGTGTAGCAGTATATGACATAATAAATTGATAACGGACCTATGAAAATATGTCCTTACAAATCTCCCCCTATGTCTATGCCGGTACATACATAAAAATATTCGAATTATCAAACACCAAAATACCTATACAAATCTACCCTCCCATGAATAAATTTACAAGATCTCAAACTATTCTTCAAAAATCTTCATCAAATCTCAAAGCTTTTCTCATCAGGGTGTGCAACATCATAATCTTCAGTCTTTGTACCTACACACATGAGATAAAGAAAAATACATTCGTGACGCATCGAGTTTGAAACGATATAAGAATACAGCTTTAATAAATCAAATCTCACCCATAACATGATATTTCTTTCTCCCCTTTTAAAATGTCCCCAAATAGACAAATAAGAAGAAAAAATCAAAACATGAAGTGTCACAAAATAATCCATAGCAAACAAAGATCAAGCTACGCGCATGCAAAGTTATGTCCCAAAAATATCCACAAACTATTTTTTATTTTTCAAATTTTTCATACAAAAATAGGATACAAAAAAAATCACACCGTGGATTTAAACTCAAAGAAACGAGTCGTGGAAACGGAATGTATGGGTGTTAACACATTCGATAGGTAAATAAACTCAATCAATCATATGTGCATGATGCATACATGTACCCCTAACGAATGAACATCAAAAGTATCCTTAGGTGTAAAATTTGTTGAATTTAAATGACATCGTCTTATACAAATCAACAAATTAAAGTCAAGTGATTTCCACACCAATAACGTCCAAAACTATTTAGCGCATTTTCAGGACTTTTAAGGACATGCAAACACGTTTTAATTCTCCATCCAAACTCTCTCATACATATTTTCTACTATAGGTGAATAACTAAATTCTCAAACTTTGGATAATTGGTGCAAAATCCTAAATGGCCCATAATTGGAATGAATTTATTTTTATTGCCTTTAAATTTTTTTCGGGCTCTTTTAAACCTATTTGGACCCCAGATAATAAAATTCCTCCATTTTTTAGGTCCAATTTAACAGTGGCTTAGTATTCGCAAAGGCAAAATGAACCTTTCATAGCCCTTCCCCGTTTTCAAAAGAGGCACACAAACTCACAAAACGGTTCTTATATGCACAATTTTCTTATCAAAATTTATCGCGCTTGGTTCGTTTTAAGGATAGGATTGAAGTCAAAACACCCAACCAACATGTGATAAGACAAGCACAATAATAAAAAAAATCCGTGCATGTGTGCAATAAAGGAAATCATGAGTCAAACATGTAGGAAGTAACACGTAATTACATCTTAATGACTCCAAACATTATAAAGAACAAGGATGAATTGACCTATTGTCTCAAAACACTATCAAATAGTCACATGAAAATAATGGAATGATATTGTGACTCGGTCATCCTAAGTGTCAATTCATAACTGGTGTATACAAAATACAAAAATCTTTTTAAATTTTCAAAAAATTTATCAAAATAAAATATTTTTATATTTTTCAAAATTTTTCAAAAGTACATGTCAACACACTAGGAAATATATATCATGAAACCACAACTAGTGTATGATAAACATCCAACACAATTAACCAAAACATTTCACATAGGGTGAATCACGTGCAAGCAAACGGGAATCGTGGACAAATAAACCATAAGCCTCTAAATCCGATTTTATAACCTAAATTGATGTGTAAAGGAGTGTGGGGGTTCGGGAAATCGAATTTATTCTTTTATTAATCTTCCTAGGACCAAATTGACGACGTGAGAAGTCAAATTGTATCAGGGAAAAAACTTTAAAAATCAAGATCACTCGATAATTTAGAGTAACCCGCTCTGATACCAATTTGACGACGTGAGAAGTCAAATTGTATAAAAAAAAATCCTTGTAAAATCACGATCATGCGATAAAATAGTGTAACCCGCTCTAATACCAATTTGTAAAATAGCTACAGCGAAAATATTGTGACTTCTCAAATAAAATCCAATTTTAATCAATTCCAAATTTTAGTTAAAACCTAAAACATGCATCTAGATGATTTATCCAATAAAATAAAGCATGCAGGATAAAACAAACAATTTCAGGAAAAATCCCCCAGAGGGGCAAAACCTTTTATTTTCACTATAATTTTATAAGATACGATTACACGGATTACAATGAATATAAGTGTGACACAGAAATACCCGCAGGTGTCAGTTCCTATGTCGTCGGCTGAAATCTCCCGCAGGATCTCCAGGTGGTCAGTAATGAAGAAGAGAAACGGATTCTCCACAAGTTCGTCGACTGGAACTTTCCCTTTCCAGGAAGGCAACAATGAAGAAGAGAGACGACTTCTCCACAAGTTTGAACAAAAGAAAAAGTTGTGTTCTTGGGAGTTTTTTGAATTGAAAACAAAAAGGGATTAAAACCTTAAATGAAGAATCCAAAAAGGATTCTGCTTTCGCAGTTTTTTTGTTCGTCAAAACACTGTGACTTTTTAATGAAAATATTACCATTTAATGAGTATTTATACAAAAACGCACCGCCTCAAAAAATGAGCTCGTTCGAACGAGAAGCATATGTCGCTCAAACGAAGGACGCGTGCCATTCAAACGACATCGCGCGAATTCCAATCTCATTCGAACGAGATGTTGATCTCACGCGAACGACTTGGGCGTCAAAATCGAGGTCCACTTCAAAACTTATAAAAAATACTCATTCTTAAACTTTCACGAAAAAGTCCTCTCCAACACTTAGAAAATATTTTGTAAAAATCTCCCAAAAGCTCTAAGTGAAAAGTAAAGGTATTTAAAACATAACCTTACCAAAGTAAACTTCGCGGAACCTTGAATGATGATGAACTTGAGTAATTCGGATCCGTCTTTGATGTAGATGTCTCTTGAATGCTCTTTGACAGTGTAGCGGTATATGACATAATAAATTGATAACGGGCCTATGAAAATATGTCCTTACAAATAGAAATCTCAAAAATCAAAAGAGAGACATGATGTAGAAAACAATATTTTTAATCTCTAGAGTGTTAAATGCTTTCTGTCAAATATAAGAATGTATATAAATCACAAAGGCTAAGCCAAATAAACAATAGAGTATAAAGCCTAAAAGGCCCAAACCTCTCACAAACAAGAAAAATCCTAAAAAGGCCCCGCCTCTCTCAAAAGAGTATAAGCCTAATTCAGATCAAACTAATAAACAAACCCCAACCAAGCAAAACTTTATCAACCCTCCATGCATGGGGTTAACAAAAAACAACCCAATGCATGCATAATAACTATAAGTTTCTATAATCCCCTACGAAGCACTCACACAACTCAACTCATAACACCTAAAAAATAAACAAAACAGCACAACACACAAAATCTACCACTATCATCATAAACTACCTAAGCCATGCAACCAAACTCAAGAAGACCCACCACTATCTAAGCATCAACCATATGAAAACCCACCATAGATCGATCACTAACTCAGTTATAACTTGTCAGAGTGAGAAACAATAAAGATAGTTTTATATTTACACATAGACAAAACCTGAGTTAAACCATTTGGGCAACCATGAACCCCACAGATCAAGCCGCCACTCAAAAACTTGAACTGAGAATCATCTGACAGTTATAAACTCCACACAACCACTTCTCATGTAAAAATTTAATTTCTACCTATTATACTTTAATACATTAACTTTATTTGAAATAACCATAGCCATTGAGATCTTAAATCGTACTTATGGGAGAACTAACATCATAACACTATAAAAACTAGATTGCATCTGCTACGAACTCATTAGATAAGTCTGAATCTACAAAAGTATTAGTAATTTTGCCTTAAAAAATGATCTTTCTCATTTTTATTGCATGATACCTATTGAATCAACCTTCAACTAAGGAAATCAAAATGCATGGAACAAACGAGATAACATGACAATCTGAATAGGTGATTATTTGTTACATATTTTCTCATGTTGATCATTTTATTTGGTAAGGCAGAAGAGGGCCAGGTGTGTTGAAAATTATTTTCATATGCTTTAAGGCGATGTCAAGGCTTCACGTATATATGCAAAAGTGTGAAATGATCCCGATCGAGGGAGGAGAGAATGTGGAGGGCCTGTCTAGGACATTGGTGTGCAGGATTAGATTTTTCCCTTGTACTTATCTTGGCCTTTCGCTTGGGGATAAGTATAAATCTAAAATGTTCTGTGATTTAGTTATGGAGAGAATGAGTAGGAGGTTGGTCGTGTGGAAGAATGGTTATTTATCTGAAGGTGAGAGGTTAACATTGATCAAAAGCATGATGTCTAGTCTTCCCACCTACTTCTTAACTATCTTTCCACTTCCATGTGTTGTTCATAACAAGATGGAGAAGACGATGATAGATTTTATTGTGGAGAGGCAATTAGGAAAAATTTAAATTTTGTCTGGTGGGGTGGTAGGAGGTTTGTAAACCTTTTGAGGAAGGAGGGGCGGGAGTTAAGAAGCTTGAATATTTTAACAAAGCATTGTTAGGAGATTAGTGGTAGAGAGGGACAAGATATGGAGGAGACTACTGGTAGAGAGGGGGTATGCATTTAGAATGGGGGCCGGGGTGGGGATTTATGCTCATGGTATAGGTTAGTGGAAGAAAATTTCTAAGGAATGGGTCGACTTCTTCCAGTTTATAGTGTTTCGATTGGATAAAGGCGATAGGATTAGTTTTTGGAATGATAGGTGGGGAAAGAATGGATCAATGCAGGAGCAGTTTCAATTTGTTTAACTGGTTGGGGTTGGCTCCATTTTCATCTATGGAGGAGGACATGATGTGATGAAAGGAAAACAAAAAAGGGATGTTTTGGTGAAATAACTACTCCATTTGAAGGGTTGAGGGAGCGTGATCCAAATAGCTCATTTTTCATGGAAGAAAATATAGAAGGTTAAGACGCACCCAAAAGTGGAGTTCTTTGCTTGGACCATAACGAAACGGACCATTTTGACATTTGAGGGTTTGCAAAAGAGAAGGTTTATACTGGTTAGTCATCACTAGTCATGTAATGAGGTGGAGGATCATACCAATAACCTGATTTTACATTACAGGTTAACAAAAGGCCTATGGGAGGTTTTCATGTTGCTTAACCGGGTGGATTGGGTGATGTATGAGCTCTTTAGGGTAGTTTTAGAGGCTTGGAACACCCTATGGGATGGAAGGGGGATATCAAATTGTGGAAGTTGGTCCTACACTATATCTTTCGAATATATTGTGGGAAAGGAATATGAAATCTTTTGAAGGGTTTGAGATTGTGCCCTCTACAATTCGTTATATTATTTTGAACACCCTCCTCAGTTGGTATAAGGAGAATCATGTCGATTCTATTCCTAACTTTCTAGAGTTTTTACGGGATCTCCATAGAGGTATGTAGGAGAGGTAGTTGCTTAGTAGGGGCCTCTTTCGGTATGATTTTGTAATATGTTTGTATACTCCTTGTGTACATCTCCCGCCGTCTTGGCGGTTGGTTTTATTGAGATTCGTTTATTAATAAAAAAATATACTATTAATCAAACATCTTTTTCACTCATAGAAAATCCCTTAAACTTTTTCTCTCTCTAGATTTTTTGACAAAATAATAATAATGAGTCAACTCTCTCCATATATATGATATTTCTCCATGTGTGGTAAACCACAAGAACCACGAGTGCGAATGGTGATCTCATCATGAATACCTCACAATCAAGTGTTTAAACATGAGAAGATATTATGATAACAATATCTTGCTTGGATTGGCAAAGAAAAAAACAAGATCTCTAAAAAAAGATCTATTTTATAGAACAAGATCGCGACCCACAAAGTAGTGTCACGGTCATGCCAAAAGTCTTCTCTGATGTGAGCAATACGCGAGGAGGGAAATCACACAGGAAAGTTTGCAAAACTAGTAAAAAATTGTAAGAGCCAGTAACATGCAATGAGAATTTCCTTGTGCAAACTATATTTTTGTTGACGACCGTGTCCCAATGGATATTAGAATTGAAAGGGAAAAAAATTTATATAATTTTTTAACCATAATAAGGAAAACATGATATACTTACCTAATGTACCTTTTTAAAAAAAATTATATGAATATTTCATTCCATACTTATATCACAAGTACCAAGTCCATATCAAAGTACACGCACACAGATAAAATCATTTTGTGATGGGCCTATGGATTTGGGTTTCATTTGACATCGGGATTGCATACCATACACCAGTTATGATATGCTAGGCGTAGTGGAGGTCGTTATATTGGATCATGCGTTTAGAAGTGCCCCCTTCGTGACGAGAGAATGTTATTTGGACCGCAACCATTAATCGGGTTGGGTATGGACCCATTAATGGTGTTAGTGTGCACTGATCGCCCTTATATTATGTGTATTGTGAGTACAAGAACTCACAATTAAATATTTCTAAAAAGCAAAGATATCAAAAGTGTAAAGAAAATGGCCTCAACATAAGAATTTACGCGGTTCGACAACTGCCTACACCCATAGAGGGTGTTCACAGTTCTTTATTAATTTCTCAGAAGTTCGAAATAACATGCCGCTTTGCCCCGAGGTGAGGGTTGTTTTTTATAACAATGAAAATTAGTTGAGTTGTACAACAAACTCACGTAGCTCCTTATTGGTCCATTGGTGATTCACATTTATCTCATCCGAGAATATACGTAACTAGTTGCGCCCCTAATTATCCACATGATCTGCCATGCGACACTAAATTTGACTAGGGCAACATGCTAGACCTACTCAAGCTGCCGAGAGTTGGGCCTTTATGGTTTAGTCACAATAATTTCCCCTAAAATTATTTGCCAAAAATTGGCCAAAGAATTTTGCAAACAAGTACATAATCGGATTTTCGTATATAGTCAATATATATATATATATATATATATATATATATATATATATATATATATATATATATATATATATATATATATATATATATATATATATATACTTGTGTGATTGATGTGTATTTGTTTGAACATACGTACTGGGTATTTCTATCATTAGTAGGTTGCGTGTAGTGGTGAGTCCACCCTCGCATTGACCACTAGGTGTTGGATTGATTCCCAAATCATAGTACTATTGCATGGCCACTACCCATGTGTGAGGTTGTGTGTTTATTTAGAGACTGATTGGGTGCAATGTGGTATGTTTATAACCCCCAAACGTATGTTTATGACCGCCTCCGTTTGTTTGTGTTTACGTTTAGGTTCGGTGGAATGATTTCGACCCGGTGGCTCAGTGTGATGCGTGATATGCCTGGAGCTTGATAGCAGACGAGGGATGCATCCACGAGGTCCCGACTCTTGGGATGCAGTTATACGTATTTAGCGAGTGATATGTATGTATCTATTACGTGTATATACTTTTATAGCATGGGTATAGCCATGTTATTATATTATGTGTATATTTCCTTATAACACGTGTGTCGTTATGTTATTATTTATGAACGTATACCTAATGAAGGTAGTATATACTTAGGTAATGATTTTCAGCGGAAAGGTATTTGATAGTGGTTATTGTCCTAGTTAGACTAGGTAGTATAATTAGGATAATAGAAATGAATGTGTTAGGTGCGCACTATAGATAAAAGGTGAGAATAAATCTCATCTCAGTGAAATAGGTGAATTAATTATGAGAGTAATACATTCTCTATTTTTAATTAAATCTCTTAAATACTTGAAAAATATTTTCAAATGTATTGCCCCGACCTAGATTTATGGGCTACCCGACAAGGTCTGACCCGAGTGTTAGGTGTGAAGTGCAATAGAACAACCTATATAATGTTGCTAATTCAATTTTAATTTTAATTATGTTTTAGTTGTTAGCATGCTATTTTATTTTCAATATAAACTACGTGAGGGACCAATAAGGAGCACCCCAAAGTCCAAGTAAATAGAGCTACTAATGTAAAGATAAATAAAATATATTTACCCGTAAAACGCCCTCAAAATACGAAATCGTTCCCAACCTGTCGTAACAAAGTGGGGATGTGAGGTTATGCCCATTGGGATTTATACAAACATTATAGAGACGAATGGCAGAAAGGAATACTCACATTCTAAAACCACATGAATGAAAAAATATGTATATATCAACATAGGTATACCTTTGAAAATGCATATGCCAATGCATTAACCGTTTTGCATTCGAAAAATCTTACTGATCAAGATTAATTTACCTTAATCTAGTAATGAATTCCTTTGTTAATACTTAGCCTTTTCAACTTGCTTAACATACCCAGTTCAACACTTCAAACCATTACACTTTATTTGATTCGAACCCATTACTTTACCGAAATTTAACCCATCATTTTCATTTGAAAGTACTTTAGTATTTTCATTGATTTATACAACCATTTCAACACACACATTCATCGAGTTAGAAAATACTTCTTTAATTTTCGAAAATCCGTTTTACAACACATTCTTGTGTTAAATATGGGTTTCACCATTTAAGTTGCTTAGCCACCCATTTATCCACTTTCTTTAACCTCTTTCCTTCTCTTATGTAAATTATTATATTTACGCATTAACTTGTTGTGACACCCAGCCTAATTAAATACCGGGTGATCGGTCATATATCCAATTAAAACAGGTTTCTCATCTGGTTCATTCTTAGCATCACTGTAGAAAACTTTTTAAAACATTACTAACCACCTAGTATTCAAAAAGCCGATGTCAAAATTTTTATCTTTTTATTTAACAATCGACAAAAAAACATTATTACATAAATACATCCCATGCAATAGTAATATAAATCCATCCACAATATAAAAGACTGGAATGAAATAATACCGAGTAGACCATCGGTTACAAAATCCAATATAAAGTCCAACCTCAATAAAAGTCTGAATACAAGGTCTGACTGTCATAAATGAAATAACTGTGGGTAACATGCCTGAATAAAGTACTGCCCTGCACCCTACAGTTGGAGTGAAGTAACTGAATCGTCTAAGTCCAAATACTGCAAGCATCCAAAAGTGCTGCAGCTACGCATCCCTATAATAGATCATCCTGCTTGGCGTCCCTGTGGCTGGACACCTAAAAGGTTTTCGAAAAAGGTTTTGCAAGTACGGGTCACAGCCCAAGTAAAAATCATTTAAAAATATCTAGCAAGTAATTAAATAACAGTTTAAATGAACAGTTATTAGATACACATGTTAGGTTGCGAACACTCCCTTCAGTTCCTCATCTCTCATCTATAATGCGCACCTAACGTTTGCTACTCAACCCCACCTAGTCAATTCTAGCCAATCTAATTTTGGTAGTCATTATATAATAATCCAGATCAATATAGCTCCTCAGTACCACCCATACAGTACGCTATCGAATACCCTTAATAATTAACATCTCTCTTATGTTATTATTAAACCCCAGTTACCCTTTCTACGTAGGTTATTGTTCAAACTTTACCATTTAAGTTTCTCTACTTAAACTTTATTGTAGATATTCCCTAACTATCTTCCTACTATTCACACATTAGTAGCTTCATCATTATATAGATATACCCTATCTAAGCTCCCTATTAATTACTCTTTAGTAGATTAATCGTTCTTTGGATACATACTATCTCATCTATCTTCTAGCACACATAAGTAGATTATTCGTGTTGTATATATATTTTACACACCATATATAATATAAGTACACACTCTGCTATTATATCCCTGTATCACACATTAAGGGCTATTGGTTCGTAATGTTACACTGACCCCAATAGTTATTCTATATGTATTGGTTCAGAATGTTACCATGACCCCAATATTCAGATTACTTTTAGTTTAGATACACACAACTAACTAGTTTGAAATCATAAGTCTGCTACCCATAACTCATAGCGTCCACCAGTATTTCCATGCAAATACATTTATTAAATATATATCCATTTCTCTTTAATATGGGCAAGGCTTTTCAAATTTTAGGATTAAGTGTTCAGATACTTAAGTCAAATAAGATTTCACTATCTTTCTCGTCCATTAATTTTACACAGTAGATAACATAACAATTATATATATATATATATATATATATATATATATATATATATATATATATATATATATATATATATAACACGACACCTCCAAGACCCAGCTGTGGTGCATACTGTAAAACATATCAAAGGTATATATATTTATCATCCATTATATCTATACTAGCACGACACCCCTAAGCACAGCTTCGGTGCATGCATACTCTGCTATCATATCCGGGTACATCTCTCATTGTACAAGGGACTATTGGTTCGTCTTCTCTCGCGAACCATATATATCAAATCATACATATTGGAGGCGAACATAGTTCACATATCCATGGGTCACGCACATACCTACGCTCCCACAATCAGCAGACTTATCGACTCACAAATAAGCCCTTCACAGTCCTATGTTCTTGAGGTACCAAATATAAAATCCCCCTAAAGGCAACACATGATAAGATTGTCCTCTTTCAAACGCCAACCTCCCGTGATAGCAAGTATGGTAGGTATGTCATACACATAATAAATAATAATATAGGTACACATTCCATCTATATAAATAAAACATCAGCGAGGTATTCACACAATCATATAAAAACGATAGGTATTCACTCCACCTATGTATATATAATAACAATAGGGAATACACACATCCCATATCACAAGCCTCATACATAGCATTTTTATATCCCGAATATTCTACGTATTCCATAATTTATAACTTCGTTTATTACAGTACATTCCCGAGTATTTCTCACAACTCGAAGGGTATCCTTTATTCCACATATAATATCAGAAGGTAAACTCTCTACCCCCTAATGGTCTAAGTCCTAGTTCCTCTAGAATTCTCTTAACTCAAATTATCCTTCAATTTAGATTTTTCCTCTCTATTAATCCAAATTAATTTAGCCCTTAAACTTCTCTCGTAGTCCCCGCCTAAAACGCAAAATAGGCCTACTAGTGTTTCAATATAATTGCCCTATATTAGAAATTAAATCCCACAAATTAATTCCAAATGATTTCCAAACGTCCTAAACAAAAAGGAAATTATTGGCCAAAACTGGGCAACCGAATCGATTAGGAAATTTTCTGGCAGATTAAACACTCTGTAGTAAAATATCGATTACTCCCTTTACAGAACTCCGATTAACCTGATTCAAAGCTCATTTGAAAGATAAGACATATATATTTATAATAATGTACGGATATCACTGTAATTCTAAGTACAATTTAAATGGAATATGTTTAAAGTTACGTAAAAAATTCTGGCAGTTACTATGCTGGCAGATCAAACACCCTATAGTAAAACATTGATTTCTCCCTCTGCGGAACTCCTAATCAACTGATTCAAATCTTATTAGAAATAAAAGAAAAAGAACTTTCCAAACATGTATGGATCTCACTTTAATTATAAGTAAAATTAAAATGGCATACGTTTAAATTTACATTAATAATTCTCGGAGATTGACATCTTGTGTTCATTAATTAAACCCTAAGTCATTCAAGATTCATATTCTTCAATCAATAACCCATCAAGATTCAATATTAATCATAAAATATATTCTAATATCAATTTATCTTCGTATAGAGATAAATTTCTAATGAAAATTTACATGAAAACATCAAAGATTCAACCCAAGAATCAAATTCTCCTTTAATTAACATAAAACCCAAATTTTCTCATGTTCATCAACTTTATAAATCAAGAACTCAGATTTCGCTCTTATTAATCAACCCAAACCCACTAATTTCATATTGTCATCATTAAGGAATATCTCTACATGCATTCCCACTTTAGTTTATGAATTAAACCCTCCCAAATTCATATAAAACTTCCAAAAGCATGAAATCAAACCCTATCCCACATGGGGATTATAACATGATTGATATAAATTGCCATTTAAATACTTGCTTCTCAATAGCAGGTCTGAAATTCATTGATAAGATGGTGTGGTAGTTCTCCCCTCGCTCCGTTCTCGATTTCATTGTGTTCGGGGCGAAAAACTGGGTAGGAAGCTTAGTTCTCCTCTCCTCTTCCTCTCCTATAGCTTCTATCCCTTTTGATTTATGTTAACCCTATCCCCTATCTCCAATGGGAAGATATACACTTACAATTTTCGGAGTTTTCTAAATCCCAAACTCCCGAATGACCGACATGCCCTTAAACGATGCCGGGATGGTCTAAAATCATCCCGGGACCCAAACTATACACCCGAGTACACTTTTTCGACTATTTCAACCCTTACGGAACCAACCGTGACCTCAAAATCACCATTCGAGTCACTTTATAAAATCCTCTTATTTTACCTCCAAATACGCCAAGTGTAAAATTAAATTTAGAGTGAATTAATTTAATCTGAATCATCAAATTAAATAATTTCTCCTAATTAAATAATTTCTTAGGTCATTAATTTAATTAATTTCTATTTTCTCCAAAAATATGGGTCGTTACACTTGTCCATTTCACCTTCACAAAACATTTATTGCATTAATTCAAGTTAGGTTTTATTAATACATTTATCACACAACCCATTTCTTGATATGTGCCACATCTTATTTAACTTTTTTCTAAATCTTCATGTACCTCATATTTACACGGGCCCCACAATGACGGCTATGTGCAACATATGCTCTGGTTAGTGGTTTTGGACTTTTCATTCAAGGGCCCCAGATCCTTCTTTCTTTACCCCAGTGTCATCCGAGTACCTTTAATGTGTTTTAACACTTGACAAATATCCACATTATTTCCTTTCCTTTTTACCCAGCTGAAGCCAAAACTCGGGACTTTACCGCCCTAATTTGTGTTACACTTGAAAATTTATCATTTTGTGTCCTTTATACTTTAACCATGGTTTTTATTCCGAAAATCATATTCATTCACGAAAAGTTTGTGTAACACCCTTTCCAACATTTTTATTTCATAAAAATGTTCCACTTCAAGTAAAATTATCATTTTACCCCTTTTTTAAAAAAAAAATCACACTTTACACCTTTTCACAAGTGTTAATTTCACCCAAAAAATACTATTAAGTTATACACACCAACTTCTTAAGTGTCTTAACCATTTAACACTTTTTACACCTGGAGTAATTTTTACTTGATTGGAAACATCTTTCATACCTTTGGTTCCTTTTAATTCTGTAAGTGTTAATATTTCACAACATTAGGAAGTTACACTCACTAACCATTTCATGTTTGCCCATTAACACTTAATTTACTTTTTTATCAACTTTCATATTTCTTTGCTTCTTTGTTCAAGAAATACGTTCACACTTAAGACTAATTCTATAAGAGAATTTTCCTTTCTTTTATTTAACATGTAATCGTTTAACTTCATACACAATATATCTTTTAGTCCCACTTACACGTACTTTGAAGACGAAAATTCCAAGTTTTATTATTTCTAGTTTAAACCCAACAAAATCTTCTTTAAACTTGTTTATACGTTCTATGTCAAAATACTACAAGTTTATATGCATAAGAAGATGGATTTTAAACCCCAAAATCCTACAACATGGTTTAAATATATTTTTCACCAATTATTTGCATAATAATGATTTATTTCCAAATATTTTATTCCATAAAATATTTAACACCACTATTTCTAGAACTGCCCATTTCTACAAAATATACTCTCTTTCAATATTCCAAACCTTGAAATATTTACTTATTCTTTATTTTAAATAAAATATCATTTTTCAAAAAAATCACATTTATTATTAACATTTTATTCCATAAAATGTTTTTCATCAAAATCACAAGAAAATACCATTTTCATAGAAACATTAACTTTTAATATTTTAAAACCTTGGACTAATTATCTATTCTTTATTTTTAACAAAATAACAAATTTTCTCAATATTTTTATTCTATAAAAATGTTTATTATTTTCTTAGATAACAAATAAACCATTAAACTAAATGTACCCTACTCAAATAGTCTAAATACAAAACTAAATGCAAAAATATCATTCTTACACTAAGAGTAAGGGTTACCCACCTCTAATGGCTCTAATGGTGGTGTTGGTGTAGAAGGAACAACCCCCACCACCAAAGGTGGCCTCAAAGGGGTTTCCAAAAGCTCCTCCAAAATCTCCATTGAACTCCCTTTTACTCCATTAAAACCCACTTCATCATCTTTAAGAAAATCTCCATCTTCATTTTTCGAAAACCCCCAAAAACAATATATAATCATGGATGTAGGATTTTTGTCATAGCTGAACCACATTAGATCCATTGTCAGACTAAGATTAAGTCTATACTAATTTTAGATATCAACAATGGGGAATAATAGTTGCAAAGAACCAAGTATACACATTTTATAAGGTAAAATGGTGGGAAGTTCAATAAATATTACGTGTCATAATCATGCAAAAGAGATACATGCCATCCATTAAATTACTCTGATCTAGTGGACCCTTGGTGTGATGCGTTAACAATCTACAGACGAGCTCAGTCCATACCTAAATCATCGTGGGTGTCTGTCGACCATTATGTGGATAGCCTAGAGTAAAGACTAAAGGTAGATTATAGTGATCTTTAATGACCTCACAAGACATATCCATCTCAAATGGGACCAGTTTTTAACTAGTTATTTATTGACTGGAGGAATTTATGAGTTTATTGTCTATGAATGTTATATTAAAAAAATCACCTCATCATTATCTAGTAAAAGCTTAGGGTTTTGTGTTGTTGTGCTATTATATATGATCGAGTTATACTCTCCCTCAACATTAGAGTATATTATGATTATCTTTGCAGACCATTCATCACCTTCATGTTAACATTTTTTATGAATGATATTAAAAAAGAGGATGTACAAATGCCATAATATTTTGATAAATTATAATTCCCAAATGAATGTTGTGGTCCTACAATGATAAGAAAATATTCTCTTTACGTGATGACGAGTTAATGCAATTTATGATTCAAGTACTGATTAAATACATGAATTTATTGTTTACTCTTGGTTCATATAAATGTATTTTACTTTTTGATAGTAAAATACAGTGACAGTTGAGCATAATGTCACACTGATGTTGATTTTCAAAGTTTTTTTATGGAAAAGGTTGTGATAATTTAATGTTATATGCAAAATTCGTACATATATTAGTTTATAGAAAATACAAATTCCTTTTTAATACTTTGTGAATGATTGGCAAAAGTATCTTATTTTATCCTTTTTTTCATTTTTATATAATTTGTTATTCATTTATTGGGTGCATTATTGTTCTTCAGCATTATTTCACAAGGATTATTATTATGCTCTTCAATATAATAAGTGTTTGGTAGAGAGCAATATAAGGTAAGAGAATTGGTCCATGTAATATTGATAAAAGTATTTTCTATATAGTTCACTACAAATTCATTTTATTATAAGCTTTGATTTTTATATGTTGCCCCGTTCATGCTTAATTTATTTCTCCCAATACAAATGGTGGACCTAAAAATCATGACTTCGGATCATCTTTATCACTAGTATTAAATTTATATAGTATTTAGAATATTTTTGAAAATTTATCTACAAAGCATTATATCACTGTTATTAGGGCAATAGGGTAAGTAATTGTCTTAGTTATGGATATATTATTTAATAAAATTAGTTTTTTGTTTGTTTTAGTGTGAACCTATGACCATAGTGCTTCCATTATTTTATATATTGCTAATATCTTTTCATAAGAACCTAAACTATTATAATTTAAATTTAAATAGACTGAATTTAGTTGTTAGTTTATGTTAAAATTTCTCGTATATATGAAACTGTTGAATTTATAGGTTAACATGCATTTGCGATTGACAAAACTTTAGTTCAAGAAATTTGCGATAAAAATGCGACCAAAAGTGTCCATGCGTATTTTATGTGTCATGTGACACCAAATTCCTAATTAAGCGACGATCGTATCCATTTCCAAAAATCTTCCTCAAATGCCCCCCCCCCCCCCCGATGTGTGTTTGTGCGTGTTTTGTTAGTATATTAGTATTATATATATATATATATATATATATATATATATATATATATATATATATATATATATATATATATATATTTCTCTGTGTTTTTTGTGTAGTTTTGTTTCATGTAATTATGTGTGGTTACTTACCTAATCATATTTGTGTCTAATGTTTAGTGCTTCTTATGTTTAGTTGAGTATTAATTTATATAAGTCTAATTATGAGTCAATGTTACTTTATATGTTCTAATATTTGTAATTTTATTTATGTGCCTGTATTTTATAAAAATATATGTTACTATATACGTTTTTACTATTTCTATTTTTCTTTCATTTTTATTCTCTCCTTTTCTCTCTCATGTGCAACACTCCTCTCTCACTCTCCATTCCACTTCTCCTATGAGTTTTCCCAACCCTGTAAACCTAGCAACTCCATCTGTAAACCCTTAATATTTTGTTCTAATTCAAATTTTCCCCAAAAACCCTTTCCTAAACCATATGCTCACCTATATATATACATATAAGGAAAAATCAATAAATATAAAGGGATAGGATTCTACAAATTTTGAGGGTTGTTTATTTTCTTCAATTTTAGGAGTAGTGTGTAGGATTAATTTCGAGTGTAGGTTTTCTTCATGTGTCATATTTTAGAGTGTTTGAGATTTTTTTAAATTTCTCCAAAGAAGCTAATATTTTATGCATAAAATAAAAATATTGGATGAGCAAGCCCGCCACTAAGGCATATTGCCCACTTGTTAGCGCGAGAACCCTTGCAAAGGGTGATTTCAATAAAAATCGCAATGCCAAATTTAATTTTACGGAAGCAACTTATAAATTTATTTTATCCTTTTATCCCAAGCATGCATCTATAGTGATAAAACAGATAAATTAAACATGAAAATATGACAAGGCCAAGTTTCAGAAGAAAAAAATAAAAAAATTTATTTCACTATGAATAGTAAATCGCAACTTACAAAGAACACAATAAAATATGCAATGGATTGACTACAACAAACCCACAAGAACACCCAGTTTTGTCTTCAGCAAGGAACACACGCAAGCACTCCCAATGACCGCAGTCGTCCGTCAGCCTCTGCCTTCCTCTTTCAACAATGAATTCCCGCAGGTATCACAAGGTCAACAATGGATATCCTCTCCACCAAGGTATATGAACAGATATAAAACTTTCTAGTATTATAAATTAATTCACAAGAATCATATTCTAGGATGCTTTGTTGTGAATGAAAAAGTGTTTTGGAACACAAAAACTTGAAGAAATTTTGTACCACATATGCGGAAATGTACTTTGCAAAAGTCTTGAACAAATTCAATCACGAAACAGGTATTTATAAAAAACTTGAGTCGATGGGGTCGTTCGAATGGCATGCAAAGTTGTTCAAACGACATCAAGATGTGGTTAAAACAACATGTTCATGTGGTTAGGAGGATATCAAGAGGTGGTTGGAACGACATGTCCATGAGGTTAGAGCGACATCTTAATACGGTTAGAACGACTAAAGTGAAAAATAAAACTTTACAAACTCCACCTACAGTAAACTTAGAAATCATATTTTTGAAAACTAAAAGCCAAGTTCGTATTTTGATAAAAATTAAACATCCCAAACATATTTCCATGAATTAATTCAAACTGTAAATCGTTTTATACCTTTTTGCGATGTTGGGAAGTCTTCAAACTTGGAGATGCTTGAGTTCAGTTCGTCTACTCGGTGCATAATCATTTGTAATGGGATACGCCAAACTATCCTAACACTATACTATGAACAATGATAGAAAAATTGGACTTACAAATTTTTCTTGTAATCATTATGAGTATTATTAAATGAAATAAAATGTTTTTCCTTTTTGGTTTTTTTACTGAAATTTATGAATTAGCAATTTTCTGTTATGACATGATTTGGATACCTAGATGTTTGTTTAGGAATTAATTAAAATCGGGGTTAATTGATTTAATTTAAAATTGGCAATTTATTAAGTTAGGGTTTAATTAGAATTTATGAATCACCACACAATCGATATCACATAACTTCGACTCTAGCGAGTGGTGTTAGAGCGGGCTGCACTAATTTACCGTGTTTGATCTTGTTTACCTGCTTTTGGGGTGATTTTTTTCATCGCTCGTGTGATTATATTTTTTTTTCTCGATGGATTCTCCTTGTTTCAAAGATTTAAATAGTTTTAATTTGACGTTTGCAAAAGGAATTCAATTTTTTTCAGAAGAAAATTCTCATTTTAAATCTGCTATGAATATTTTGCAAACAGTTCAAAATCAAAAAGATTTTTATTGTGAGAAATTTGTTGCTTTGGACCATAACTTTAATGCTTTAAAATTGTCCAAAAATGAGAGTGATGAAAGAGTTCTATTTTTAGAAAAAGAATTGGAGGACTTTAAAAATTCTAGGGTTTGTGTTTGAGCCAAAGAGGATAAAAATATTTTAATCGATGATTTTTTGCCAGATGAGAAGGCTCTTAGGGAAAAGTTTATTTCATTGAGGGGTAGAGAGTTACCCTTTTAGGAATCGTTGAAAATTTCAAAAAGGCTTCCCTAAAATTGGAAGAGTCTAATTCTTTGCTTGAGTAAAAAAATTTATAGTTGAAAAATAATTTAAAAGACTCGAGTAGTTTGTGTAGTGATGGTAATGGCTCGTATTATTCTCATATTTCTAGTGTTAAAGCCAAAACCATTATTTTTTTAGAGGGTCAACCAAGTTTAAGGACGTTAGAAAATGTCATGCCATATGAACCATTCCCTCTGTCTACACATATTCACAATGTGGTAGGAAAGGTCACCTTAGGCAATTTTGTTTTGATCTTCGAAAAGGTCCTAGAAAGTTGAAGTCCAGTGTTCCCGTGGTTCCCCAAATCCCATCTGATGTTTCACATATATTTGGGCTAGGAAATCACTTTTAGAGTGGCTATATGGTAAACTAGTTGATTATCACATGCTTGCACATGATTCATCTCTTGTTATATCATATAGTTGATTTCTTGCATGTTTTGTTTGTCATACGCTAGTTGTGCTTCATGATATTTGTTTTCTAGTGTTATGACATGTGTACCTTTTTTATTATATTTTTCTTTTATTGAGTTATATTTGAAAAATATAAAAATATTTTTGGTTTTATATATTTTTTTAAATAGAATAGATTTTGTTTCTTAAAAAATATTTGGAAACATCCAAAAAGATTTTTAGTTCTTTGTGTATTTTAGTTTTACTCATTGGTGGGGAATATTTGTATGTTTGAATAGAATTCACTACGCAATTTCTATGTGGATGGGATAGTTGGTTATGTATTTAGATACTTGAATTGATTTTAGCCATGTTTATGAAGTTTCTTCGACATTGACTTGCTTTATGGATTCAACTTTGTGTATGCCTCCACACACATATGCACGAGCGTATTGAATTTTAACTTCATGATGTATATTTGATCTTGGTGAGATGTTCTCCAATCAATCTTTTCATCTACATATTTGTTTGATTATGGAGGATTTATGTAGGTAAGAACCGTTGCTCGTGAGGATTTTTTTTAATTGAAAATATGATGAGTAAAAATGGTAAAGGGATATGAAAGGAACACTTGTCTTTTATGATTAAGCCAACATTTAAATCGGACCTAAAAAAGTGTGGCATAGTCAAAATAGCCAAGGTCCAGAGATGTTTAAAAGAACCCAAAAAAACGAAGGCAATAAAGATAAAAATATGCCAAAAGGGTCAAAATTTGTTTAGTGCAATATATTCATTCACAAGAAAAGAAAACAAATATTTTGAGGGAGTTCCGATGGGAACATCAACGGGTTTGCACAATGACAATGTATCCTAGTTAAGATTATTTTGTCATGACGCTATTGATTTGTAAAACTATTATAATTCTAGGCTTGTATGCATTGTGCTTGTTTTGTTCCTTAAGTTAAAATTTATTTGTCACTAAAGGATAAAACATAGTTTGATAAAGTTTTATGGTCAATTAGAACTTCTTGAACAAATTTGAGTGTTTGGGTTGTAATTCTTTTATTTCTAGTTCACACCCACTCATTCTATTCCACATGTTTGTAACACCCCGTGTGTTCGAAGACATTGGAATTTAATCTTTGTGGTGAAATAAATTTATTTTATTAGGAGTATTAGATGAAAATTTAGAGTGCACGGTGGCTCTGGGATGGGTCGAGAGAGTCAGAATGAGTGTTCGGGGGTTGAATTTGGGTTCCAAAGTATTTATGATCTAGTTTGACCCGAATATGGGTAAACGACTCATTTTAAGTGTGTATTATCATTTAAAGTTGGGAGTTGTTAGAGATAAGGGTTATTTAGTCTTAGAAGAGTTAGGCTAATATCATTTTGAGAAAACCATGGAGAAAGAGAGAGAGATAGCAAAGGAAGAAGAGGAAGAGAAGAAAAGAGGAGAAAACTTGGAGCTTTGGAAATTTTCGACTCAAATATGAGGATTCAAGGAATATTCAACCTCTAAAACTTTTAAGAAAGTGATTAAACTTGCTAAATTATTGTGTGTGTGAGTTATCTCATAATTTTGTTTGTGATTTAGTTGATTTTGAGCTTGAATAGTAAAACCCTAAAATTTGTTGTTAAGTTCTTGAATTTGAAGATATATATACATATATGTGTTGGTTAGTTGATGAAAATGGTGGGGATAATATATGGGATCGGTTTTGATGTTAGGATATTATTGGAGTGAATTATAATTGGGTTTTAGATATGTAGGGAAAATCTTGTAAAGTTTAGAACTAATGGTTTTGAGTATAAATCTCGTAGGATTAACGCTGCACAACACCGGACCGGTTCGGGTAGAAGACCATCGAATCGGTTATTTTTAGCATTCCGGATCAATTCATTTTCATAGGCTATCAGATTGATCCGGTCATCTAAAGTTTTTTGTTATTTCTAAGGGACCGGGCCGATTCATTTTTGGGGACCTTCGGTCCGGTCACTGCAGTTTGTAAATTCTTGTCTTCCTCTTTTCTAATTGGGTTTAGGGCTTGGAAACCCTTTAATATGATACAATAGTTATGTTTTTGAGATAAACGTTGGGTATATGACATGACCCAATGGTTGAGTTACATCGAGGATAGTATGGAGGTATATTTGGGAATTTAACATATCAAATCCTTTCGTAAATTCTCCGGGTAATAGGAATTTACTTCACGCCGAATATGGAGTGGATGCGAGAGGAATATCGTGTATCCTAAGTGTTGTTAAATTGGGTGACTATTCATATCATAGGTTTGATGGATTAGTAAGCTTCAAGAGAGGGATTGAATAATAAAATGAATTGGGAAGGTATACGAGAGTGTTTGGTTAGTATATGAGATTTATCTACATATAGCTAGATTCATTACTTTTTACATGCGGATGTGAGATGGTAAGTATATATATATATATATATATATATATATATATATATATATGGCATGAATGTATATACCTTGTGTGATGGTTTGTATATATGATGTGCATGTGTATATGTTTCTAGTATATATGATATATATTATGTTGTGCATACCCCATTAGTTCTATCATGGGAAGCTGCGCCATATGGGTGAATCCCCCTGGCTTGAGGAGAAGGGAAAGTATAGTCCCCAGGTCATAACATCCAGTATTTTACCATGCGCGAGGTAGGGGTAAGATGTCTTGGGTACGATTCGTCTTATCTTTAGGTGAAGAACTATTGCCATTTCCCGTACGCTTGTGATTTGGTTTATACCAAGTTAGTGTGAGAGTCCGACTACTGGTAACCCAAGATGATATGTGAGAAATTCCCAAGAAGATGATAGAATTATAGAGACTGTTAGTATACATATATTATGTGTGTTATGTATGTGTACTTGTTAGAGAATGATAAATTATGTATTATACCTGCGAATAATATTATACAAGCTTTATAGATAGTGTGTGATATCTTAATATTATAACTAGAGAAAGTTATAAATATGTGCATTATGTTTTGTCTTTTGTACCATGAGAGTGGATGAACATACTCTTATGTCAATAGACGAGAACTAAGGGGTACGTACTATGGACTAAGGGCCTAATAGGTTCTGATGACCGACAGTGTTAGGTGGTAATGTATCGGAGGATTCCTTATTTGGATTTCGCTTTTCGAGACGTCCCACGCACGAAACTTAGCGCAATGTTGGGCGTGGGGAGATGTTCGGTCCGGTCCTTAGTACTTCGATTTATGTGAAATAGTGGGAGAATGTTAGTAGCATTAATGATGATGTGTGATATCTTATGCTAACAACTTGTGAAAGTTAATAATTAGAAACCGATAAACTTATAATTTAGATATATTAATGTACAAGTTTGGGCGTAAACTTAGGAGACGATAGAAGAAGAAGATAAAGGTTATGTTTTAGATCTAGTGGGTTACGGGAATGTGGTTATGCATAGATTTAAGACGAATTTTCCTTTGGATGTATCGGGTAGCTTATTTAAGGTTCATATGCTTACGTTAAGGTGTGTGCTATAGTTGAGGAGTGATGCTAAGTTCCAAGAGAGTGCGACACCACTTTAATTATGAAATTTGTGCATTCATAATTATTATGCATTTTAATTCACTTGCTAAAATTATTTTCAAACCTCGGCCTCTGACCCATTTATATCTTTTCTCTTGCTATACATATATTTTAATATATTATATATGTGTCCCACCGCAAGGACACCAATGATGCCCATATTGTCCAGAGTCCTTGGAGTTGTAACAGATGCAGAATTTTGTAGGATTTTTATTATAGCCGCTTCCTATTTTTTTTTTTTTTTGTGAATCTACTTAAGGGCCCATTTTTGTATATCGGGTGTGTAAACCCAAGGGTTATATATATATATATATCTGTTTTATTCTTTTATAACTCGATGTTGTATTGTTTGTGGCAAGAAAACATATTCGGGTATATCCTTTGTTGTTCATGTGTATATATTAACATGTTTTGTAGTTATTATAAATGTTGGTTTGTCGTTTCTTGTATGTTTCTAGAATTTTCGAAAATAGTTGGTGTTTGTCTCCCTTTGAGATTATCATTACTGTGGGTACCCTTTCGTTAATTAGGCCCGTAAGAGTAGCCGACCAAGCCCAAATGAGAATAAAAGATACCCGAACCAAATTATGAGTTCTATATGCCGGTTAGAATAAAAAGATATGGCCAAGTCCATCCCTAAAATCTCGGATGAGATATTCGGGGGATACTGGGCTAACGTGTTGGTTACCAACACTCACTTTTCTGAACGGAATATATATTATACTCCTAGGCGAATTCAAAGGGCATGTGAAAAACTAAGTCGACATTTAATTAATAAGAACAGTAGACCTCTCCATGAACGTAGGAAATTGGCCTAACCATGTATATTCTTGCGATGTGTGATTGTGATTGTGATTGCTGCTATTTCTTTCATATTGGTGATTGTTTTCCTTCATAAATTGTTTGTGTTGAGATTTTTCTCACCACAATTTGCGTCTTTTGTGGGAAACGATTATTTTTCCTGTGAAATCCATCACCACCAAGAACCTACGATGTCCCATCACAAAAGTAATGATCCTCAAGAAGGAGATATTTAGCAGCAGTTGAATCCCCCAAGGGTAAGGTCTGAAATGCTCCAATCAAACCCAAGACTTCATCATGAGAGGCAAGTCTCTGAAGAAAGTTGAGGCCACCCAGGTCTACATAGATCTCTAGGTTAATTGATGCCTACGAGGCCAGACTCCAAGAGTAGGAGGAGGCCACTCGCCAACGGGAGAACTAGAATGCTCACCTCAAAAGGCGACTGGAAAAACTGGAGAGGGAACTCCATCGAAATACAAGGCGACGCTAGAGCAGGACTCCTTGCCCTCAGGTGAGAAAATCTCACAGCCGAGGAAGAAGCCCAAGATGTGGCTCGGAGATAACAGAGAGACCCAGGTCACCTGATAACCGTTCTGAATAATTGCAACCATCTCTTTGGTACAAGAGTCCTGATTGTCATGATGATGATAAACGAAGTATGGTCCGGAGAGAGATGGATTAGCACCCAGCTCACCGTGGGGCCAGATCAACAAGGGAGCTAGCAGTACAAGCTCACAAAACTCAGATGAAGTGCCCTTTTTCAAGGGTAATAAAAGAAGAAGAAGCCCCGAAGAAGTTCACGATTTCCAGGTTCAAGATTTACGATGGAAAGACTGACTCCATTGATCATGTTAGGCAAGCCATGACTCTATAGAGTCACAACGATGCACTCATGTGCCAAATATTTCCTTTGAACTTATACGACGTGGACCAGATGTGGTTTGAGAATCTACCTCATCGATCCATCTAGAGTTTTAAATCTTTGGTCGAGCTACTTACACCTCACTTCATTACGAGTAGTACCCATCCGAAGAGGATGGATGCTTTGCTTACTATGAATAAATATCCAGAGGAAAACCTCAGAGAGTAAGCAAAGAGGTATTGGTAAATGTTCAATGAAGTTGATGATTGCTCGGAGCATGTCTCCATAGCATTCTTCAAAATAAGCTTGCTAGCTCTTACCTCCTGCAGCAGTCCTTAACTAAGAAGTAGGCCATAACCATCGACGGCTTGATGGACCATATTGAGATATACACTAAAGTCAAGGATGTGACCCATCTTAATACAGGGGAAAATGGTCGTGCAAACGCTAACAAAAGGCCAAAGAAGACTGAACCGCCGAGGAATGGGGAAAATAATGGCTCCAAGAATATAAACAAGAATGATGTCTCAAAGGAATTTCTGGCTGCAAACACAGTCTTCAAGGATCCAATATATAAGATTCTTATAGAGATTAAGGATGAGCCATTTATCAAATGGCCAAGGAAGATTGGAGGAGATCCTTATAAGCGGAATAACGTACTAAGGTGAGGATTCCACAAGGAGTGTAGGCATTAAACTAAACACTGTAAATCCTTGAAGACTCACCTCAAGGAGTTGGCCCAAGTCGGGCATCTTAATGATTTTGTAGAGAAAAAGATAGATAAAGTAGCAACGAATGGTGAGCAGAGGCTCGATAATGTCCTTGAGGAGGATATTGGCCATGGATTTGCGATCATACATGGGGCGTCAGACCTCAAACATATTCAAAGAAATGCAGCTCGAATGGAAGTTAAGAAGCTTACCGCAGTCATCCAGACATTCCAGACCAAGTCCCAGGAAGGAAAGCGTCGACGACCAGAGGATGTCGATTACAATAAGCATATTGTTTCAGAGATGAAGATTTGGTGGGAGTGAGAACCCCTCATCATGACGCACTAGTCATTACACTTAGGATATCTAATTAGGACGTCGACAGGTTGCTCGTCGACCAAGGTAGGTCATCCGAAGTAATGTACCTTGAATTATTTAGTAAGTTGAAGCATAACCGATCTCTAAGAAGCCACTGTTCCGTTGGCCGACTTTGTTGGGAAGATCACAATCCCTCGGGGAAATATAGTACTACCAGTCAGGGAAGGAAACATCTTAAAATTTATTGAGTTTATTATTGGTGATATTGAATTTCCATACCAATCCTTCCTCTGTGAGGGATGGATCCATGCAATGAAGGCCGTTCCATCAACCTATTACCAGAAATTGTAGTGTGTAACTGATGGAGAAGTAGTTGAGATCCATGAAGACTAGGCTACGGCAAGGATGTGTTTCATCGTGATGATACTCCACAAATAGGAGAAGAAAGTGGGATAATAAAAAGGCAAGGAAGAAGCCCAATAGGGGTTATTGCCCTCCATATAGAAGTTAAGGTATGGTTGAATAAGAATGGAGGAGACCAGGCTCCTACCCTCTGAAAGGGTTGTTGAAGACCTGGAAGAGGTCACAACTGGGAGTAGCTCGACTGAAAAGAAGTTTTTGATTGGCACATCCTTGACCGATCGCGAGAAGAAAGAACTGCTTACCTTTACCCAGAGTAACTTGAATGTTTTTGCATGGGAGCCCTACGAGTTGCTTGTGATTAATCCTCGTATTGCTTGTCATCGATTACATGTAGATCCAGCCTTAAGGCTAGTTACATAGAAGGCTCATCGAACATCCCTGGAGAAGGCTAAGGCAGTGGAGAAGGAGGTCGAAAAGCTACTGGATGCAGGGTCCATATGAGAAGTTCAGTTCCCTAAATGGTTATCCAACACAGTAGAAGTTCCTAAGAGCAATGGAAAGTGGAGAGTTTGTATCGACTTCACCAACTAATAGGCAGGGTTTCACCGCAGTGCAAGAGTCACCTACGCGCTGGACATTTTATGTTCGGCTCACGTGCTCTATACAAAAACCTAATCTTATGACTACACTCAACAGGTGAGACTAGCGGCGAAGTTCGGGCATCGAAAAAATCCACAAAGACGAGTTGCTAGAATTTATATGGTTTAATATTCCTAAAATAAAAGTGTAAAAGATAAATATGAACAAAAAGGAAAAGATGCAAAAATGGAAATGATTCATCTAGGTGAGTGTATTGAAACTAGATTAACAAAGTGGTAAAAACTATAGATTACGTAGAATATCCCTCACCCGAGTTGATTAGTGTAAAATGGTTACATGGGTCGATGAGTTATTACGAAGGCCTCTCGTTTCGACAGTTAATTAAATCAAAAGTTGTTACACCCCAAAATTCGCATAAATGTCTAATACGATTTTAGCGTCAAGAAATACCCCAAAAATTATGCACGCAAGGTCGTAAGTGCGGAGCATACACGATATGCCCCGTCAAATCTCCTAGGCGTAATAACTAGGACAATGATTCGTCACTTTTATTGTATTTTATACCCCGTTAATTTGTACATTCTAGCTTTCCCGTGCATGTATTTCCCGGTTCTTATACTCATTTATTGACTAACCCCTAAATTCATCATATATACTTTGTCTGTGTCTTTATTGAGCTTTTATAGGTCTCGGGAATGCATTTTGGGAAGTTTGGTTTTGATTCGGAAAGTTCCGTTGACACTTGCACAGTCGGGGGCATTTTAGTAATTTCAGCACGCGGGCTTTGTTCCCGATTTCTTCACGGAAGTTGTAGACCTTCTTCTCCTCTTCGCGTGGCCTCCGACGGTGCGTGAATCCGATCTCGAACGCAAAAGTTACGGAAGTTTCGGTGAAGCATGGAACAATTAATGCCTATATAGGCAACTCTTCTTTCTGCAGAAGGCCCGAATCGATTCGCCATTACCACCGAATCGATTCGGTCACTTGCAGGGGCTTTTCTCTCCACTTCCGAATCGATTCGGATTCACCACCGAATCGATTCGGCCCTGCATTTTCAGCTTTCTTCTTATTACTAGTTTGCCATTTTGGTGGATTTTTGGGGATTTATCCCTTGTTTTTCCTCTTTTGTAGGGGATTACTTTTGTTGGATTTTTAGTAAGATAGAAAAACACTCTCTTCTCTCTCCTAGGTCAATCTCATTTATGGCTTTCCCCAACTTGTAAGGCTTTGATTGCTTGTTGAATAGTTGTGATTAATGCAAGATAAGTTCAATTACTCCATCTCTTCTTGTTCCATTAGCTTTAAATTGCATTGAATTCCATCCTTTGAATTGATTTGAGTTTTAACTAGATAACTAATTCAAGTATGATGTTAACTAGCATGTGTAGTTTAGTTTTAATTATGAGTAGCTAGACTTGTGATTGGGGATCAATATCCCACCTTGGATGCTTGAACTTAATATCTAGGGTTTGGTTTTAATTGTTCTAATGGAACTTCATGTGTTGGTTTTGGAGTATCATAGTTTCTTAACTTCCCTTGTCATGCAAGGGCTAGTGTTTGAAGCTTTACTACAAACTCAACCCATCTAGCAATAATTAATTAAACCCTAATCCTCCATTGTTGAGTTCATTCTCTACATGGTTGATGTTCGGACTTAATTAGTTATGCTCGATTAGAATTAATTTAATCAAGCCCTATAATCCCCTTCCTTGTGAATCCGAGGTGGGAGAATGATCCTCAATCCCCTTAATTTCTTGAACTCAAGCTTACCTTAGTTCTTTTCATCAGTTCCGTAATTAGTTGTTAATCATCTGTTCATTAATAGCATGTTAGTTTAGAGGTTGCATCTCAATCACCTTTCCAAATCACAAATCATCTTTTACACTTTAACATTTTGTGACGTTTAGAGAATCTCATTGCCCCAATTTAGTTCTCTTAGGAGCGTTCAATCCCTGTGGATCACGATTCCGTACTTACCGGATTCTACTTGTTGCGATTAGATTTGCACTTGAATCACAAGCCATATTTAGGGCGCACCAGACAACACACTCGAAATAGTCCTGTAAACTCCATCACCAAAGAAAAGCAACACGTCAACCCGAGTGAGTTCAATCCGACACAACCTAGACTAATTTAGCTAGAAAGCATATTAAAAACGCGGTAAATAAACATAATAAATCTACACTAGAAATCAACAAATGAAAGCATGTAAACCTAATTACGAAAGAAAGTAAATTGACTACAAAGAAAGAATTAAAGAAATACAAACTATATTGATGGAGAGGATGACGAATAGTGCACACTTACATACCCAAATGGGTGTAAAACCAAGAGTGGAAGAAGAATGAGCTCTCCACCTCCAAACCCTAACCTAAACTATCTTCTAAAACTAAGTATATCTGTCTATTACAACAAAAATCCTTTATATAGCAAGTTGGAATAAAAATAGAAAAGAAAAGGAAAAAGAAAAGAAAAGGAACGATTTGCCAAATATCTGGCAGGATCGATCGATCGACCAAGACCATCGATCAATCGATCGAGCAGGTCACCACCTTCTGTCTCCCGTCGTAGGACTAAATTCAAACCGCGGTCGATCGGAGGCCAAGGACGGTCGACCGACACTCTGTTTGTGGCAGCTATTGGTCCTTGAAGAGGGGGAAAGGGTTACAAACGAAAATGTCCATATCTTCTTCGTCCGAACTCCAAACGACGTACCGTTTGTGGCCACGCGATGCTAACTCAATGAACTACGCATTCGTGGAATTTTCATAACCTGGAGAAGAAATGTGAATTGACTAAAATTCCCTTGAAGTAGTGTTCAGCGATGAAACTTCTCTGAAATACAGCGTTTCCTCACTTTTAGCATTCCAATACCTACAAAAGCACAATTCACCCCTGCAAAGCATGTATGTATCCAAATACAAGGTTGTTTGGTTAATGAGCATAAATATAGGCATTTAGGACCATAAAAGTGCTAGAATGCATAAATTTAAAGGGCAGAAATATGCAATATTCGATACGAAATCACCAACCTTAATAGAGCCTGTCCCAAAGACAGTTTCCCCCTTCCAAAGATTGATCAACTAGTCGATGCTATAGCGGGACATGAGAGGATGAACTTCTTAGATGCGTATTGTGGATACCAACAAATCCCCCTTCATGTTCCAAATTAAGATAAAACCTCCTTTATAACCACTGTTAATTTATATTGCTATAAAGTTATGCCTTTCGGCCTTAAGAATGCAAGAGCGATTTGTCTGCGGCTAGTCACAAAGATGTTCAAAGACCAGATGAGTGATACCATGAAAGTTTACATTGATAACTTGCTCGTTAAGAGAAAACTCAAGGATGACCACCTTAATGACCTGGTAAGGACCTTCAAAATCCTTAGGAAGTACCGAATGAAACTTAACTCAAGTAAGTGTTCTTTCAGCATCCAGTCAGGAAAATTCCTTGGTTACTTGGTCAGTAAGAGAGGAATAGAAGCAAACCCCGATCAGATCGATGCTATTAATAAAGTTCACCCTCTTAAATAGTAAGAGATGTACTGAAGCTCATAGAAATGCTCGTCGCGCTCAATCGGTTCATTTCTAAGTCTTCAGAACGGTGTCAACAATTCTTTCAATTGTTAAAAAGAAATAAAGGACTAACATGGGATAAATAATTCTCGAGAGCTTTAGCATAACTCAAGGTTTACCTTTGTAGGGCGCCTTTCCTTGTAATCCCTAAGGTAAATGATCCATTTTACCTCTACCTAGCAGTGTCAGACCATGCTATAAGCTCTACCTTGGTATGTGGGAGAGAAGGAAGCTAGCATCCAGTCTACTGCACAAGTAAAACTCTTTTGGAAGCCGAGCAAAGATACCTTCTATTGGAGAAGCTTGACTATGCACTAGTGATAGCCTCAAGGAAACTGAAGCATTATTTTGAGGCTCACTCCATCGTCGTAGTTACTTCACATCCCCTCAAGCAGTTTTGAGGAAAGAAAATTTCTCTGATCGACTATCAAAGTGGTCAGCTGAGGTTTGACATTCACTTTCAACCAAGATCATCCATCAAGGGGCAAGTCCTGGCCGATTTCATAAGGGAACAACCTTGCGATCGTCCCAAGACTACTCGTTCAAGGGAAGTCATAAATATTTGGGCATTATACGTTAATGGAGCCTCCAACTCAAGGGGGAAGGAGTAGGTATCGTGCTAGTAACTCCTGAGAATATAGTACTTAAGCAGGGAATCAAACTTGGATTTGAAGCCTCGAACAATGAGGCAGAATACGAGACGATAATCGCCGAACTATGTAAAGCACAACTGCTAGGAGCTAGGCACCTTCAGGTCTTTGACGATTCATAACTAGTTTCTAACTAAATAAACGGTGACTTTAATGCAAAAGATGAAAGGATGGCAGATTATCTCGCCATTGTAAAATGGATTAATGGCCAACTTCGATGAAGTAGATGTTCAGGAGTTCCTTGGGGAATGGAACAACCATGCAAATACCCTAGCAACTCTAATCTCATCAATAAACTCCAACTTGATAAGGATAATCCAAATAGATTTCCTTACATAACCTAACATTCATCAGGCTACTGAATTATGGGACCCCGAGGAAATTCTCCATATTAAAAAAGCTCCCAGGTGGGTGGATCTCATTATAGATTACTAATGAAATGATAAATTACCATGTGATAGGAAGACAACTCATCAAATAAGAGTCCAAGTCACTCTTTTTCACTTATCTCATAAGGGTAAGTTGTATAAGAGTTCCTTCAATGGGCCCCACCTCCAATGTGTTCATCCACTGGATGTCGAGCAAGTTTTGCACGAGCTTCAAGAAGAAATTTATGGAAGTCACGCAGGAGGAAGGTAGATAGCCTTTAGAGAAATAAAGTAAGGATACTAGTGGCCCTACATGCAAAAGGACATTGGAGTCTACATTCAGAAGTGCAAAAAATGACAAAAACACTCACCCATGGTCGAATAGGCTTCCAGTGACCTAAAGTCATTAACCAGCCCGTGGCCCTTCGCCCAGTGGAGTTATACCTACTGCGGCTTGAAACCGAAAGTATCTACTGGTCTCCACAAACTATTTCACTAAGTGGATAGAGGCAGAACCACTAACGAACATTATGGAGACAGACATGATAAGGTTTATATGGAGAAGCATCATTAGCCTTTTAGGCATACCCAGGATAATCATTACTGACAACGGGACATAGTTCGAGAGTGGACCCTTCCAAAGTTTTTATAATAATCATGGAATCAGGCATTGCTTCAGCTCTATAGCGTATCCACGGAGCAATGGTCAAGCTGAGGCTTCCAACAAAACAGTGATCGATGGACTAAAGAAACGCCTGGAATGGACCAAAGGAGCTTGGGCGAACGAATTGTCCCACATCCTCTGGACCTATCGCACCACCCCAAGGCAATCAACTGGGGAAATACCATTTGCACTTACATATGGAATAGAAGTAGTTATTCCACTGGAAACTGGTCTCCCTACGATGAAGTCTACGTTAATCGACCAAGGCCACGATGATGAAGCGTTGCTCGCTGAACTTGAATTAGCCGACGAGCGATGATAATTGTCTTAACAACTAGCCAGAAAATACAATTAGAAAGTCAATCCAAGGAAATTTCAGGTCAGAGACTATGTCCTAAGGAAAGTTCTTGGCAGTGATGTGAGACCATCAGATGTCAAGCTAGGACCTAACTGGGAAGGACAATTCAATGCGATAAGGGATGACCTACAAAGTTCCTACCACTTGGAAACATTGGAGGGTAGGGAGATACCAAGAGCTAGGAATGAGGACAACCTAAAGAAATTCTACTTCTAGATTTCTTTATGCACCATTAGTTTAGGCAAATTTTCATTTACAAATTAATGTTGCTCTATGTTCCTGACTTTGATCAACAAAACTTGATTAGGCTTGGAATTCTAGATATGTTGGTTATCTCAAGTATATTTTATTATATCCACCCTTTCCAAGTTACATGGTTCACTCTTTTAACATATATTATAAAGAGCATAGATTACAGTAAGTTAGTTAACTTGATCCAGTCGAAAGATCTCTTGAGCTAGCCTCTTGTAATTGTACCACAGTGGTTGGGTTTATACCAGCTCAACTTCTCTAAAGCATAGCTAATAGGGTTGGAAAATAATAACCCTCCTCAGTCCTTTGTTCGTAACACAACTAGCTTCATATGTTGCTCCGATAACAAACGAAGAGCTACAGGGGGCCCTTAGGTAATATGTCTAACCCATGTTGGTCGCTAACATAGCTTGGCTCCAAAACCCTACTCGGCCAGATTGCCCACTGATCAAGTATATCCTCACCATCTCCCTACTTAGGCATAAGGCAGTGTGATGACACGGCCTAAAAGGTAAAGTGAAGTGGAATGGTATGCATGTGGCATATTAGACTGGGGGAATACTCATTTGAAAATAAAATCTAAGTCATATTTAGTCGGCTAAGAAGCCCAAATAATTTGTTTAGTCGGCAACTGCAAAAAAACATAAATTTTTTTTACTAAAGATTATGCAATTACACATACAACAGTGATAAAATAAAAAATAAATTAGATCCTAAGAGGGACCAGGTCACTGAGCAAGGTAATCAGCCACTCGCGCCCTACGGCCATTGTCTGGATAAGGGGAAAACTCCTCCTCAACCTCCTCTTGGCTTGACTCTAGCAGATGCCTTGGGATTACATCTATTGGGATCCAACGATCATCCTTTCTAAATGGATTTGGCTCAAGAGAACAAGGGAAAGGTATAACCAAAGCTGATTTTGACTAAACCTAAATTATTGCCATAAAGTTGGTTTATTCTATGGACTCTATTTACAATCTTTCAAACATTTGGAGAACATTGGGCTAGGACTATATTAAAATACTGAAAGAAGTGTAAGATTTGGGAGAAAAGTTAAACTCCCTTGATACGACAAAAGAATGTGAATCCAGTGGCCATCCTCAATGTCGCAAACATTACGAGGAACAGGGGAACAGTCAATATCCACCCAACCAGCAATATTATAACATTTCCTAAATTCTACCAGAGATTTGTTATCTATCCTAGCCATGAGCAAACCCTACCTATAGTAGAAAGAAAAATGATGAAAGGAAATACAGAAAACGAAGGGACTGAGAACTTACGAAGCATGTATCAAGCCAGGAATGATGTGAGACCACAGGTCAATGAAGATGAATAGCAAGAAATAGCTTCCAAACGACGAAAAATGAGCTTGAAGGAAAAAAGAATCTTAAGAGTGAAAGATAATTTGGAAGCAACATGAAACACAGAGTAAAAGTGGCAAAGTGGATTGTTTGAATGCCTCGGTTTAAACCCCTCAATGATAGCACACAACAATCAAAGAATATTTTTTTCTCAAAACTATTACAGAATGACGATTCACTCCCATCTCAATCTTAAAAATCAAAACAGTGCCATCAGAAATAGGCCAGAAGTGACAATTAAACTTTTTGAGTCCAACTGCGCCCCTAAAATTTTAGGGGCAATTGCGAGTACCCTTTCATCGACTAGGCCCATAAGAGTAGCTGGCCAAGCCTAAATGAGAATAAAAGGTTCCCGACCCAAATTCTAAGTTCTAGATGACGGTAAGAATAAAAATTTATGGCCAAGTCCATCCCTAAAATCTCGGATGAGATATTTAGGAGATATTGGGCTAACGTGTTGGTTACCATCACTCTCTTTTCCTGAATGAAATATATATTGTAACCCTGGTCCAGGGTAAAGGGCATGTAAAAAACTAACTTCAGAGTTACTTAATAAGAAGAGTATACCTCTCCGAGGACGTAGGCAATTGGTCGAACCACGTATATTCTTGTGTTGTGTGATTGTGATTGTGATTGCTTCTATTTTTTTCATATTGGTGATTGTTTTCCTTCATAAATTGTTTGTGTTGAGATTTTTGTCACCACAATTACATGTGCTTGAATTACATTTTTTGTGATGATATCTTTTCTTTGACGTGATGCTCCGTATTTCATGTTTATTATTACTACTTCTTTTTATATTTTTCTATTTTGATAAAACAAGGGGGGAGAGAAAATTAACGTGGTGTTATTTTATGAGTTGGAATTTTGGGGGAGAATTAATTTATGTTTACATTGTTTTAAACTCGATGCGTCAAGAAGGTATATGTTTATTATCCATGTGTGTAGGTAAGTATTTGCAGATTTAAAGACACATTGATGAAGACAAAGTTTAAAAAAGGGAAGAAGATGAAGTTTGAAGACAAAGAGACTTATTCCATTCCGTTGTAGGGTTGGGAAGGATGCTAGTACATTTTGTAATTTCTAATAGGAGATTTTGATTTTAATTTGGTGTTCAGCCAATTTATTTGTTTTGTACCGGAATATCCAAATGGAGAGATTTGTAAGAAAATTGTTTACGTCTTTGTTCATAATATATCATTAGGCTAGTTTGGCGTATCCCATTACAAATCATTATGCACCGACAAGACAAACTGAACTCAAGCATCTCCAAGTTTGAAGACTTACGGACATCCTAAAATCTGTGAATGTGCCATTTTATGTGATGGCATGACTTGGACACCTAGATGTTTTTTTACGGATTAACTAAAATTGGGTTTAATTGATTTAGTTTAAAATTGAAAATATATTAAATAAGGTTTTAATTGGAATTTTTGAATCACCGCACAATCGATATCACATAACTCCGACTTTCACAAATAAGACAACAGACGGGCACACAAATTTACCATAAGTTAACTAGAATTGCAAAAGTCAAAGAGCACATAATTTACCCTTTTGGATCTTCACACCAATTTCTAGAAGATTGAATTTTATTTTAATTTTTCAACTCCGGAATCTCAATATTTGGGGGCTTTTGTCATAAACTGCACAATTTGGATCTCTTCTTCAATTGAATTTTAGAGTTTATCTTCGGATTTTTTTGCAGAGGGTTTCAGTTTATGAGTGCATATTATCTTCCAAATAGAGTGTCATAGAAGTGTATCTTATATTCATACTTTATCGGTATTAAACTTATATTTTAAGGGGGGGGGGGGGGGGGGAGTGATTCATGTACAAGATTAGATGTTCACAAGACTTATACATCATAATGACTCGAATAATTCCCGGCAAACAAGCCTAATCCTGTAATCTAACAAATTCTCAATTAAGATACCCATTTTACACTTGGGTTTACCCTTTAAATTAATAATTTCCCCTAATATCTAAATACCCAAAATATCAATCTCCATCAATTAAATTCGTAAGAATATATCTCTATTCAATTAGTACATGAAAACTATAAGCAGAAAAATCCTAGCCCTAGGCCTAAGAACCAAAATTCCCGACTAAAAACCCGCAAACTCAAACTATGCCATATCCGATACCACCGGTTGATCGGTGTCCTAAGATAACAAAACACAATTAAAAGATAATTCACAAGTTCATCCTTTTGAAAACACATTTTGAAAATTGTGATAGTGTATGTCGCCAAAATATGTAATCACAAAACTATGAAAGGATACGTCTTCGAAATAAGTGGCAATAGAGGTCTTGTGTTATAGAGCGTCTTGCATGATCTTTAATGTCCAAAATTTCATGTAATCTAAATAAACACACCTCACCCTAAAATTCATTATTATGTATCTCGAATAACTCAATGAATCAATGCTATGTCACGATATTTATTCAACTTTTAAATAATATAAATGTTTACATTTTCAGTATAGAACTATGTTTCTCTCACAATGTAGAGGGAACAAGGGAATTCGAAAATACAAACACAAAGTAAAATATCTCAACCTTGAAAATACTCTTTATGATGTTTTAAAGTAATAAGGAATTTCGATTTTTGAAAAGAGGAGGAAAATGATCTATTTATAGGATTTCAGAAAAATTCTTATCCACTTTACGCACGATTTTAAATATTATGCAAGAATACGCATACCCGTGCACCTGGGTAAAATCTTGACCATGCAAATGGTGTCATGCATACGATTCCAAATGGGACCATTAACAGTATACACAACATATCAATATCAAAATCACTTCTCAGACCTTTAAAAATCCATTTATGAAAAACGTGCAAATGTGTGAATAAATAATAACATTCAATCATAAAACTAACAAAATTAATATATCTTCAAATAGATAATGAAAATCTTGTGATGTAGAGTTGATTTAGTAGATCTTCAAATCCCTAAAAGTCTATATAGTCTAAATGCATGAGCATTACTCTACTCAGACATCTCACATATATTCAAGCCTAAGTAGCTTGAATAACGCAAGGATTGTATATGTAATTTAGCCAATGCTTATATAATTACAAACATTTACATTTTCAATAGGCTTTCCTACCATTAGATACCCCTTGGATATTCATGTACCCCCTCGTTTGTAGTGTCCTTACGGGCAGGCAGAGGCTAGACCCTGCCCGCAAGCACCTCATCTCAAATTTTGTTACAAAATCCCTCTAAAAATTCCAAAAAAATCATAAAAAGTTCCAAAAATCAAATATATTCAAAATTCGACAAAAATACACATATATGATAAAAGTCATCAAAATTAAAGTTTACACAAATATTCAACAATCATCAAATATGTTAAAAAACATCTCAAAATAATTCAAAAGCTTTCAAAATATTCTTATATCATCACACATATCTTACGAAGCCCTTTCATACTTTTTAAGCCCTCGGAGGAGACCGCGACCCTTAGGATTAAGTCACGATGCCCGTATTGGTCGCATATATTTTGGTCGTCAGAATAATTAATGAAATAAGCATGACTTAATTAATCTTTACGGGAGATACGCGAAAGGAGACATTTACTCACTCTGTGAAAAACCCTCTCCCTCAATATAAGATGCTTAATAAGGAAAGTGGACATGTATGTTTATATTGAGCATATAATTAATAGCTAAGCCCTCCCTCTTAGGGAAATATAATTATGTATAAGGGTTCCCCAAGTTTTCTTTTAAATTGCATCATGGGAAAGGTCATTCAGATTTCTTCTTATTTCGAACTATTGTAGTTAATAGATAAAAGAAAAATACATTTAGTTCGGGACAACTCAAACTAATGACTTAGTTCTAGCAAAAACACAATAATGAGATACAAATTATCTTGCTGTTGAATAATGATACATAGTCCTTTACCCGAATGGATTACCTTGTTTTGAAGAAATCTAATTGAAGAAGAACTGGACGTTAGGATCGTGCGAGAGATCAAATAGAGGATAAACATGGTGTGAAACATGGCATGCACAACAAATGTGATCATGAACCTCGAGCACTAAATACAAATCATTTGTTCAAGCGTATCGACATTGGGTGACAATTTTAATTTTCATATTCATGGTCGTTAATCTTAAATACAAAAATTATAGGCATAGAAATGTTAAATAGCATCCTCGTTATATTCGATAAATTTAAGACACAAAAAGTGCATGGTTGTGTCCTTACAGAGCCATCATGACGCCCTCATGTGTCATGTTTTTCCATCACTTTGGGAGAAATCAATTTTTAGGGGACTTGTGGAGTAGTTCACATCTCGTTTAATCATCAATAGCAAAACAATTAAGGAAGTTGACTCCTTAATGGCCCTAAAATGAAGGAAAGTAGAGTTTCTCACGAAGTGTAATAGTTTCATCATTTATTAATCCAAATAAATTTTCCTCAATAGGTCATATCCATAAATGTATTAAATATTAGAATTTTTGTACTTTAGTACATTACGAATTCTTAATTGTCGATTTAATACAATTTTATCAGTTTATTAGACTTTAATATATTTTTCGTCGCTAAATGTCACTAAAAAAATACTTGTAGTGGCGAAATTTTCACATTTAGTGATGAAAAATGTAGTAAAGTCTAATAAACTGATAAAGTTATATAGTAAAATTGAAAATAAAATATTTTTAACGTAAAAATAAATAAATATTACTACCTTTATTTTATAGGACTTATTTGACCAGAAATATTTTTCATGGAATTTGTTGGAACAAAAAATATGATTTTTTTAGGGCTAGTAGTTACCGAGTCTCATTCACTTGGTCAATGAGGGAAGAGATCCTTTAACTGAGTTCATGGTGTCAAAGATCCTATTTTGCCAACTCAATAAATTAAAATGACAAGTACACCATCAAAATATTTTTCACAATTGTTATGTCGTTTTTTTTAGGAAAAAAAATCAAATCTTTAAAAGTCCATAACTTCAAATCTATAAATCCAAAATTCGTAAAATTTATATATTTGGAATCTACTCCTCAAGATTATAAAACAACACCCATATTCGATTTTTTTTACGAAAAAATCAAACGGATAAATTTACTGTTTCTATAAAACCTCCATTTTTTTCTGAAAAATTTCCATTTTTTACCTGCAAAAACTTCTCTACTTCAGCTCGAGCGATGGTGCTACTGACGCGAACAAAAAAATAAATAAAAAAATAATAAGAATTGGTAAAACCAATTTGACACGATAAATGATGGTAGCCTTGAATTATCCATTTTTTTATTACATATTTATTTAAACAGAACCAATTGGTAAAACCTATTTTTTTTAAAAAAGGTTCAAGAGATTAAAAAGCTTTTTATATATTTATATATGATCATTCAATCTTTTCAATTAATTAATAATACTGCTGCACTTGATAATGTAGATGCATTTATAATTGTAATGGTAGTGTAACATATACGAGCCTATTGAAATATTTAAAAAAAACATGGGTTCTTATTGTTAATTAATAAAGTTAAAAGAATATCTCACAATCTTTTCCTTTTTTTTAGATTACGTACTTTTAAGACTTAAAATAATATTGATTATGGACATAGGACAACAAACATTTTTATTTTTATTTTTAGTCCCTATTTTCAAATTGAAGCGACATGTGGTATGCTGTGATTGGTTGACATTTTATGAATATGGGTTCGTGCCAACGGCTTTATTCAGAAATAGGGACTAAAACCATAAATAAAATATTTGTTATTCTATTTCCGAAATACATACTACAATAAGTCCTAAATTTACAAATTTCTTATTTTTTTTCCTTTGTGTCATGTATTAGTAATATGACTTCGCACACAAGATCCAAACATGCGAGTTCTTCCATTTGAAACCTACACAAAACATCCACGAAGGTGAGTGGCATTTAAACCTAATCTACATCGAAGCATAGGGGAAGGTAATGAAGGGTTGAAGTTTAAAAGTGAAATATATAACAATTGTATTGATCGTTTCTCTCTTTTCCCAGTTCCATTTCGGAAGAAACTTCCATGTCACAATCTCTTTCACACGTACATAAACATACACACCCATACACACCATTAGACACAGAATGACACACAAACACTTCTAGATTATTACACACACAGTGTTATACATACACATTCATCAACACTAATATTCACCTTCAAATACAGACACACCCACACACACACACACAGACAAAAAATGTCCTATAAATATCATCAAATTGTTATCGTTAGAAGCACCACAACTCACATTTATATACATAGAGAGAGTGAGAGAGAGGTGACAGACAAGGGAGCAGGGAAAAGCAAGGCCGATGGGGAGACCTACGAAAGATTTAAACGGAAGAGTGGGATAATAAATCCGCCAAAGAAGAAACTGGTGCAGGAGATGATGTTCGAGTACATGAGGGACTCAGCTGCTTCTGCTACTACCAAATTGAAGAACAAGTCCAAGGTCAAACCTGCAGATGATGGCTCATCTTAGCTAATCTCCCATTCTCTTTCGTCGTATACATATAAACATATATTTGTGTAATGTTGTTGTGATTTTCCTGTTCTTGTATCATCCATTAATAAATGAACTTTCCTTCCATTCGTTTTGATGTATTGTATGCTATACGTTACATTCAAATTCAAAATATAGTTACTACAACCACAGCTCAAACTTGCATGGGTATGAACAGATGGTAATATCCTACCATTTCATATATTCCGGGAATATATTATATAAAAATGCTCATGTGCGGACTAGTCCGCATTTTAAGAATGCGAACTGAACATGTGTCACTTAGCGGTGCCCCTAGAAATTATTGCCTAAATTATAAGCACAATCTCTCTCTTTTCTGGGCTCACCGCAAGGTGACACATGTCCGGTCCGCATTTTTAAAATGCGGATTAGTCAGCACAAGAGCAGGACTATATATATATATATATATATTTTAGAAACAAAACATCTAGCAAATAATGGAATCCCAATCTCTCTCTCGCTCTCTCTTTACAATCTTCATCACAAAACTCATGCATCTTTTGTTTATGGAATTGAACCACAATAAAATAAGTTTATGGTACAGCTAGTCTTACATAGTAATGGGTCTTAAAATAAAATTTAACATGCTAATAATGAATAGTGATATGATATATAATTAATATTAAATTATATAAATATTGTGTTCGCTAAAATAATCGTAATAATTTTAGCTAAAAAATTGTTGAACTACTTTTTTACAAATTTATAAACATTTGGTAATGCAAGCTTTATAACTCTCAAACTACACATAAACATCTTGGAATGTGATGGATGTTTAAACATGTAGATAGTATTTATTCATTATTAATTTTTTTTCTCACTGTCCCTGAGAAAACTGAAAATGAACAAACTTCCATTTGTACTCAGTATTATGTAGGTTTTCATGTGTACTTGCAGCTCTTTCTCTCTATACAAAAAATGAGTAGAAACTACGTGTCTCTACTTATACCAGCTAACAAGGTTTGATAAAAAATAGATATCGAATTCTACAGGGTGCAGTTTCAATACCTTCAAAACATTTTGCATTCCTCTCTTGAAAAATAGTTCAAAAATTACAGTCTGGGACCAACCCCCACTCTTTGATGTTAACCTTCCACCTCCAAGAAGTTCCCAAACCTCTAATAGCTTCCTCACCATCTTAGGCATTACCCATGCAGTTCGACTAAGCACAAGGAACACATCCCACAATCCTCTTATCACCCTGTATTGCAAGAGGAGATGATTGGTCTTCTATTCTGCCTCCTTACAAAGCCAGCAACGGCTAACGATTAACCACATTCTCTTCTGCAAACATTCGGTCATCAAGATGTCATGTCTCGTTGCGATCCACACAAAGAACCTAACCTTAGGCAATGCCTTGACATTTCATATTTTATGCCTGGGTAAATAAGCTCTCTGTTTCCCAAAACCTCTAAAAATGGAATAGTAGCCACTCTCTGTGAACAACCATGCCCCGTTCTCCGTCCATATCAAGACATCGTCCCTGGAGTCCATATCAAGCTCTATGGTTACCTCGCCGATGCGACGTAGCCACTTTGTGAAAAAAATTAATGTTCTTATCACCCTCTCTTAATGAAAATTCCCTTAATTTCTGCCTCCTGTTGATTTCTTCCTTTAAAAATCTTCTCCCGATCTCACCCTTCCTTTCCTCCCTCACTCTCTTCTCTTCCTCAGAGCGATCATATCTCCTTTCTTTATTAATTTCTTCATAAAGCATATACTTTCATGATTCAATTCTCAAGGTTTTCTTCAATAAAGTTTGTTTCTTTCTTCCTTGTTCTTTCCATTTATATTCTTTGCGTGGTTTGTCTATTTTCTAGGTTTACAAGATCTTCATGCATGTTTAGATATAATTTCATTATTGTTTTGATTACATGCAACGTAGAAATCAATTGTTTTATTAATCACATCATGTCCGACATTCCAAGGGTTGGAATGCATGAACCCAACCCAAAGTGGTTCTCATGGATATAAAAATATGTTCTTGGATTAAATAATTAATTGGAACGCGTCATTTCATTAACACGACCGTCGTAGGACTTTTAACCCCATTTGCCCTAGGTAACCGGGGTGTTTAAGAATGCAACGAGTGTGATAATCATCTCGTCATGTACTTCATTTTTCTTCATGATTATGTATTGTGAGGGTTCATTCCTTCATATATGTAATACTTGAAATAAATAAAGTCTTTGTTTCAATTAAATATTTAATTCTTGACTAGTTTGTATCTGGTGAAAAAACTAGGGATTGGGGGATTGTATTTCGATCTTACCTTTCTTTCATATTAATAAATTCGTAGTTTGTTAAATCTTGCATGCGTAGTTAATTCAGCTAGGATTTCATTGCTTTCGTAGTAGTAATATATAATCTCATCAAAAATCATCTATTCTTCTTATTTTCGTGAGTCAGTCATTTAGGTTAATCGTTTTCCCTATAAGTCGTTACACATTCTTCATCTTAGTCCTTGTGTTCGATACTCGGTTTACCAGATTATTACTTGAGAGACCGGTTTACACTTTAACCGTATATACTGGCACTAAAGACACTTTTTAAGTCGCTTTAATATTGACCATGACCCCCCGCAGTATGGTGGTCAAGGATGTTGAACGTGACCCAGGTTCTACCCTATGGGTCATAACTTTTGATCATGATCGCCAGTTTTGTCACTCTTAATATTGTTATAGGTTTGGAACATGACCCATAGGGGTAGTCACGGTCCAAAATCGTGACCATTGGTGCTATATGGTGTAGTGATGAATCTCGCGGTAGTCTCCCTCACATCACCAAACACTTATACATTCCACTATATGATATCTTCCTTGACAAAACCTATCTTGGAAGCCAATCTAAAGCTGGAATTTCCCTCCACCACGTAACTTACCTTAACTATGTATACGAATTTTGCCTCCTTGAGACACATATTCTAAAATCTTAAAGGGATTCTGCCTTACCTTTACCCCCCCCCCCCCCCCCACACTAGTAGAATTTGTCAATGATTCAATGTAACCCTTGATAAGAACGACTAAATCACCCCTAGAAAATGCCCTTTACAACCCTGAGAAATAAGGAAATGATCAAGGAGAGACAAAGAGGGATGTCTCTATTACTAGACCATGTTAACAAGCCATCTTCAAGAGGAAGGTACAAAACCTCCAACTCGTCAACGAAATCCGATAATTCCTAATGAATCTGTTAGTTCCCCCACCCCTAGTTCTTTTAAGGTGAATCGTACCTCACTAAAATATCCTCCCAAGCACCAAGGGACCCCCTAAACCCTGCTCACACCCGCAAGCTCTTCTCATATCTCCCATATACTCGAGTCCTCCATCGATCTCCAAATCCCTGAGGAACTCTAGGTGGACCCATCATCTACATTTTTGAACAAGAAGGATGATGACCAGACACCTACGAAACTCTTCACTAAATCTACCACTCGGTAATCCCACATAATAATCACTCCTCCCAAAGCACCTATATTATCGATACTATTCTATTCAACCCTTTTACCTCCTCAAATAGACCTACCTACCGAATCATCCAACTGACTCAACATAGTTTCCAATAGGAACAAAATGTTGAGTTTCCACTTTGCAATATCCCCGCTCACAATTCCACATTTGTTGACATCATTCAACCCCTTCACGTTCCAAAAAATTATCCTAAGTTTCAGTAACAAACGAAATTATCTTAATCTTCTTCCTCCTTCGTATCCCATCCCTTGACACCTCACCTCCTCGTGCTACAGCAACCCATTTTCTCAAATAAACACATGGCCTTGCTTTTCTCCCCTCATAATCGACCCCCAAGTCCTTGCTAAATTATCCTATCATATTCTCCACCCATCCCTTATGGTCCTCCACCCACTCCTCGTCCTCCCTACACCCAAGAGCCACATCATGTCTAGATATTTATAGGTCAACCCATAACTTCAAGTTACTTAATTCTATAAAATAAATGTCCTCCCTTCTTATTCCCATCCTACTAGTTTCTCCTATGTCAAAAACGAGATAACCCCCATTAAAATTACAATTTGCATTTTTACTTGTAACCACAATGACCAATTTATAAATGTGAGGATTTTTAGTCCTCCGTCTTCTTTCCACGTCTATTTTACTTTTCTCAACATGTTTGATTTTTTTACCTTTTTACACTTCCCTCTTCCCACTCCCTTTTTACAAGATTTACCCGAATTAATGAAAGACTTGATATTTCATAGACTTATCATGGAATTTCCAAAATAAACCTCCTTTCGACCATTAATTATAAGTGTTTTAAGATTTCCTAGGACATATGATCAATGTTTGGAAATAGAAATCTCAAAAATCAAAAGAGAGACGTGATGTAGAAAATAATATTTTTAATCTCTAGAGTGTTAAATGCTTTCAGTCAAATATAAGAATGTATATAAATCACAAAGGCTAAGCCAAATATACAAAAGAGTATAAAGCCTAACAGGCCCAAACCTCTCACAAGCAAGAAAAAGCTTAAAAAGGCCCACGCCTCTCTCAATAGAGAAGAAACCTAATTCAGATCAAACTAATAAACAAACCCCAACCAAGCAAAACTTTATCAACCATCCATGCATGGGGTTAACAAAAAAAAACTAATGTACGCATAATAACTATAAGTTGCTATAATCCCCTACGAAGCACTTATACAACTCAACTCATAACACCTAAAAAATAAACAAAACAGCACAACGCACAAAATCTACCATTATCATCATAAACTACCTAAGCCATGTAACCAAACTCAAGAAGACCCACCACCCATGTGTTGGATTGATTCCCAAGTCATAGTACTATTGCATGGACACTACCCATGTGTGAGGTTGTGTGTTTATTTGGAGACTGATTGGGTGCAAACGAATGTTTATGACCGCCTCCGTTTGTTTGTGTTTACGTTTAGGTTCGGTGGAAAGATTTTGACCTGGTGGCTCAGTGTGATGCGTGATATGCCTAGAGCTTGATAGCACACGAGGGATGAATCCGCGAGGTCCCGACTCTTGGGATGCGGTTATACGTATTTAGCGAGTGATATGTATGTATCTATTGTGTGTATATACTTTTGTAGCATGGGTATAGCCATGTTATTACATTATGTGTATATTTACTTATAACATGTGTGTCGTTATGTTATTATTTATGAATGTATACCTAATGAAGGTAGTATATACTTAGGTAATGATGGTTATTAGCGGAAAGGTATTTGATAGTGGTTATTGTCCTAGTTAGACTAGCTAGTATAATTAGGATAATAGAAATGAATGTGTTAGGTGTGCACTATAGATAAAAGGTGAGAATAAATCTCATCTGAGTGCGATATGTGAATTAATGAGAGTAATAAATTCTTTATTTTTAATTAAATATATTAAATACTTGAAAAATATTTTCAAATGTATTGCCCCGACCCATATTTATGGGTTACCCGACAAGGTCCGACCCGAGTGTTAGGTGTGAAGTGCAATAGAACAACCTATATAATGTTGCTAATTCAGTTTTAATTTTAATTACGTTTTAGTTGTTAGCATGCAATTCCACTTTCAATATAAACTACGTGAGGGACCAATAAGGAGCGCCGCAAAGTCCAAGTAAATAAAGCTAATAATGTAAAGATAAATAAAATATATTAACCCGTAAAACGCCCTCAAAATACGAAATCGTTCCCAACCTATCGTAACAAAGTGGAGATGTGAGCTTATGCCCATTGGGATTTATACAAACATTATAGAGACGAACAACAGAAAGGAATACCCACGCGCTAAAACCCCATGCATGAAAAAATATGTATATATCAACATACGTATACCTTTGAAAATTCATATGCCAATGCATTAACCGTTTTACATTCAAAAAATGTTACTGATAAAGATTAATTTACCTTAATCTAGTAATGAATTCCTTTATTAATACCTAGCCCTTTCAACTTTCTTAACATACCCAGTTCAACACTTGAAATCATTACACTTTATTTGATTCGAACCCCTTCCTTTACCGGAATTTAACCCCTCATTTTCATTTGAAACTACTTTAGTATTTTCATTGATTTATACAACCATTTCAACACACATATTCGTCGCGTTAGAAAATACTTATTTAATTTTCGAAAATCCTTTTTACAACACATTCTTGTGTTAAATATGGGTTTCACCATTTAAGTTGCTTAGCCACCCATTTATCCACTTTCTTTAACCTCTTTCCCTCTCTTATGGACATTATTATATTTACGCATTAACTTGTCCATTTCACCTTTACGAAACATTTATTGCATTCATTCAAGTTAGGTTTTATTAACACATTTACCACACAACCCATTTCTTGATATGTTCCACATCTTATTTAACTTTTCCCTAAATCTTCATATACCTCATACTTACACGCCCCCCACAATGACGTCTATGTGCAGCATATGCTCAGGCTAGTGGTTTAGCACTTTTCATTCAAGGGACCCGGGTCCTTCTTGATTTATCCCAGTGTCATCCGAGTACCTTTAATGTGTTTTAACATTTGACAAATGTCCACATTATTTCCTTTTCTTTTTACCCAGCCGAAGCCAAAAATCAGAACTTTACCACACGTTAATAATTATAACATAATTAATTATAACATATTCAACAAATTTAACAAATTACTAACTCCACGTTAATAATTATAACATAATTAATTTTCGGATTTATATTAAATAATCAATTCACATTAAATTTAATAAATCCCCAAATTAATATAGCATAAAAATACGGGGTATTACACTCACAAGACATATCCATCTCAAATGGGACCAGTTTTTAACTAGTTATTTATTAACTGGAGGGATTTATGAGTTTATTATCTATGAATGTTATATTAAAAAAATCACCTCATCATTATCTAATAAAAGGTTAGGGTTTTGTGTTGTTGTGCTATTATATATGATCGAGTTATCCTCGCCCTCAACATTAGAGTATATTATGATTATCTTTGCAGATCATTCATAACCTTCATGTTAACATTTTTTATGAATGATACTAAAAAAGAGGATGTACAAATGCCATAATATTTTGATAAATTATAATCCCCAAAATGAATGTTGTGGTCCTACAATGATAAGAAAATATACTCTTACGTGATGATGAGTTAATGCAATTTATGATTCAAGTATTGATTAAATACATGAATTTATTGTTTACTCTTGGTTCATATAATTGTATTTTACTTTTTGATAGTAAAATACATTGACAGTTGAGCATAATGTCATACTGATGTTGATTTTCAAAGTTTTTTATGGAAAAAGTTGTGAAAATTTAATGTTATATGAAAAATTCATACATATAGAAAAAACAAATTCCTTTTTAATACTTTGTGAATGATTAGCAAGAGTATCTTATTTGATCCTTTTTTCATTTTTAAATAATTTGTTATTCATTTATTGGGTGCATTATTGTTCCTGAGCATTATTTCACAAGGATTATTATTACGTTCTTTAATATAATAAGTGCTTGGTAGAGAGCAATATAAGGTAAGAGAATTAATCCATGAAAAGTATTTTCTATATAGTTCACTACAAATTCGTTTTATTATAAGCTTTGATTTTTATGTGCTGTCCCGTTCGTGCTTAATTTATTTCTTCCGATACAAATGGTGGACCTAAAAATCAAGACTTCGGCTCATCTTTCTCACTAGTATTAAATTTATATAGTATTTAGAATATTTTTGAAAATTTATCGACAAAACATTATATCAATGTTATTAGAGCAATAGGGTAAGTTATTGTCTTAGTTATGGATTTATTATTCAATAAAATTAGTTTTTTTTTTTGTTTTAGTGTGAACCTATGACCATAGTGTTTGCATTATTTTATATATTGCCAATATCTTTTCATAAGAACCTAAACTATTATAATTAAAATTTAAATAGACTGAATTTAGTTGTTAGTTTATGTTAAAATTTGTCGTATATATGAAATTGTTGAATTTGTAGGTTAACATGCATTTGCGATTGACAAAACTTTAGTTCAAGGAATTTGCGGTAAAAATGCGACCAAAAGTGTCCATACATATTTTATGTGTCATGTGACACCAAATTCCTAATTAAGCGACGATCGCATCCATTTCCAAAGACCTTCCTCAAATCCCCCCCCCCCCCCCCGATGTGTGTTTGTGCATGTTTTGTTAGCGTATATATATGTGTGTGTGTGTGTGTGTGTGTGTGTTGTGTGTGTAGTTTTGTTTCATGTAATTATGTGTGGTTACTTAACTAATCATATTTGTGTCTAATGTTTAGTGCTTCTTATGTTTAGTTAGGCATTAATTTATATAAGTCTAATTATGAGTCAATGTTACTTTATATGTTCTCATATTTGTAATTTTATTTATGTGCCTGTATTTTATAAAAATATGTGCTACCATATACGTTTTTACTATTTCTATTTTTCTTTCATTTTTATTCCCTCTTTTTATCTCTCATGTCCCACACTCCTCTATCACTCTCCATTCCACTTCTCCTCTGAGTTTTTCCAAACCCGTAAACCCAGCAACTCCATCTGTAAACCCTTAATATTTTGTTCTAATTCAAATTTTCCCCAAAAACCCTTTCCCAAACCATATGCTCACCTATATATAGAGGGAGAGGATTCTACAAATTTTGAGAGTTGTTTATTTTCTTCAATTTCAGGAGTAGTGTGTAGGATTAATTTTGAGTGTAGGTTTTCTTCTTGTGTCTTATTTTAGAGTGTTTGAAATTTTTTTAAATTTCTCCAAAGAAGCTAATATTTTTTGGATAAAATAAAAATATTGGATGAGTAAGCCCACCACTAAGGCATATAGACCAAAAATCCTAACGAGGAAGAGTTATATAAAGAGGCTTTATTGCCCACTTGTTAGCGAGAGAACCCTTACAAAGGGTGATTTCAATAAAAATCGCAATGCCAAATTTAATTTTGCGGAAGCAACTTATAAATTGATTTTATCCTTTTGTCCTAAGCATGCATCTATGGTGATAAAACAGATAAATCAAAAACAAAAATATGACAAGGGCAAGTTTCAGAAGAAAAAAATAAAAAACTTTATTTCACTATGAACAATAAATCGCAACTTAAAAAGAACACAATGAAATATGCAATGGATTGACTCAACAAACCCACAAGAACACGCAGTTTTGTCTTTAGCAAGGAACACACGCAAGCACACCCAATGACCGTAGTCGTCCGCCAGCCTCAGCCTTCATCTTTGAACAATGAATTCTCGCAGGTATCACAAGGTCAGCAATGGATATCCTCTCCACCAAGGTGTGTGAACAGTTATAAAACTTTCTAGTATTATAAATTAATTCACAATAATCATGTTCTAGGATGCATTTTTGTGAATAAAAAATGTTTTGGAACACAAAAACTTGAAGAAATTTTGTACCACATATGCGGAAATGTACTTTGCAAAAGTCTTGAACAAATTCAATCATGAAACAGGTATTTATAAAAAACTTGAGTCGACCGGGTCGTTCGAACGACATGCAAATTCGTTCAAACGACATCAAGATGTGGTTAAAACGATGTGTTCATGTGGTTAGAAGGACATCAAAAGGTGGTTAGAACGACATGTCCATGTGGTTAGAACGACTGAAGTGAAAAATAAAATTTTAAAAACTCCACTTAAAGTAAACTTAGAAATCATATTTTTTAAAATGAAAAGCCAAGTTCGTATTTTGAAAAAAATTAAACATCCCAAGCATATTTCCATGAATAATTCAAACTCTAAATAATTTTATACCTTTTTGCGATGTTGGGAAGTCTTCAAACTTGGAGATGCTTGAGTTCAGTTCGTCTACTCGGTGCATAATCATTTGTAATTGGATACACCAAACTAGCCTAACACTATACTATGAATAATGATAGAAAAATTGGTCTTACAAATTTTTCTTGTAATCATTATGATTATTATTAAATGAAATAAAATGTTTTTCCTTTTTGTTTTTGTTTTTCCTGAAATTTGTGAATTAGCAATTTTCTGTTATGGCATGATTTGGATACCTAGATGTTTGTTTAGGAATGAATTAAAATTGGGTTTAATTGATTTAATTTAAAATTGACAATTTATTAAATTAGGTTTAATTAGAATTTATGAATCACCGCACAATCGATATCACATAAATTTGACTCTAGCAAGTGGTGTTATAGCGGGTTCCACTAATTTACTGTGTTTGATCTTGTTTACCTGCTTTTGGGGTGATTTTTTTCATCGCTCATGTGATTATATTTTTCTCTCTCGATGGATTCTCCTTGTTTCAATGATTTAAATAGTTTGAATTTGATGTTTGCAAAAGGAATTTAATTTTTTGAAAAAGAAAATTCTCATTTTAAATCTGTTATGAATATTTTGCAAACAGTTCAAAATCAAAAAGATTTTTATTGTGAGAAATTTGTTGATTTGGACCATAACTTTAATGCTTTAAAATTGTCCAAAAATGAGAGTCGTGAAAGATTCCTATTTTTAGAAAAAAGAATTGGAGGACTTTAAAAATTCTAGGGTTTGTGTTTGTGCCAAAGAGGATAAAAATATTTTAATGGATGACTTTTTGCCAGATGAGAAGGCTCTTAGGGAAAAGTTTGTTTCATTGAGGGGGAGAGAGTTACCCTTTTAGTAATTGTTAAAAATTTCAAAAAGGTGTCCCTAAAATTGAAAGAGTCTAATTCTTTGTTTGAGTAAAAAAAATTGTAGTTGAAAAATAATTTAAAAGACTCGAGTATTTTGTGTTGTGATGGCAATGGCTCACATTATTATCATGTTTCTAGTGTTAAAGCCAAAACCATTTTTTGTTTTAGAGGGTCATCCAAGTTCAAGGATGTTAGAAAATCTCACACCATATGAACCATTCCCCCTGTCTACACATATTCACACTGTGGTAGGAAAGGTCACCTTATGTGTTTTTATTTTGATCTTCAAAAAGGTCATAGGAATTTGAAGTCTAGTGTTTCCATGGTTCCCAAAATCCCTATCTGACGTTTCACATATATTTGGGCTAGAAAATCACTTTTAGAGTCGCTAGATGGTGAACTAGTTGATTCTCACATGCTTGCACATGATTCGTCTCTTATTATATCATATAGTTAATTTCTTGCATGATTGGTTTGTCATACGCTAGTTGTGCTTCATGATATTTGTTTTCTAGTGTTATGACATGTGTACCTTTTGTATTATATTTTTCTTTTATTGAGTCATATTTGAAAATTACAAAAATATTTTTGGTTTTATATATTTTTTTAAATAGAAAATATTTTGTTTCTAAAAAAATATTTGAAAAAATCCAAAATTTTTTTCTGTTCTTTATGTATTTTATTTTTACCCATTTGTGGGGGCATATTGTTGTGTTTGAATAGAATTCACTACGCAATTTCCATGTGGATAGGACAGTTGGTTATGTCTTTAGATACTTGAATTGATCTTAACCATGTTTATGGAGTTGTTTCGACATTGACTTTCTTTATGGATTCGACTTTGGGTATGCCTCCACACACATATGCACGAGATTATTGAATTTTAACTTCATGATGTACATTTGATCTTGGTGAGATGTTCTCTAATCAATCTTTTCATCTAAATATTTGTTTGATTATGGAGGATTTATGTAGGTAAGAACCGTTGCTCGGGAGGATTTGTTTTGAATTGAAAATATGATGAGTAAAAATGGTAAAGGGCTATGAAAGGAACACTTATCTTTTATGATTAAGCCACCATTTAAATCGGACCTAAAAAAGTGTGGCATAGTAAAAATATCGAAGGTCTAAGGATGTTTAAAAGAATCCGAAAAAACTAAGGCAATAAAAATAAAAATATGCCAAAAGAGGAAAAATTTGTTTAGTGTGATATATTCATTCAGAAGAAAAGAAAACAAATATTTTGAGGGAGTTTCGAAGGGAATATCAACGGGTTTGAACAATGACAATGTATCCTAGTTAAGATTATTTTTTCATGACGATATTGATTTGTAGAACCATTAAAATTCTATGCTTCTATGCATTGTGTTTGTTTTGTTCATTAAGTTAAACTTTATTTGTCACTAAAGGATAAAACTTAGTTTGGTAAAGTTTTATGGTCAATTAGAACTTCTTGAACAAATTTGAGTGTTTGGGTTGTAATTATTTTATTTCTAGTTCACACCCACTCATTCCATTCCACACGTTTGTAACACCCCGTGTGTTCGAAGACATTAGAATTTAATCTTTGTGGTGAAATAAATTTATTTTATTAGGAGTCTCGGATGAAAATTTAGAGTGCACGGTGGCCGTGGGATGGGTCGAGAGAGTCAGAATGACTGTCTGGGGTTGAATTTGGGTTTCGAAGTATTCATGATCTAGTTTGACCCGAATATGGGTAAACGAGTTGGGAGTTGTTAGAGATGAGGGTTATTTAGTCTTAGAAGAGTTAGGCTAATATCATTTTGATAAAACACTGGAGAGAGAGAGAGAGACAACAAAGGAAGAAGGGGAAGAGAAGAAAAGAGGAGAAAACTTGGAGCTTTGGAAATTTTCGGCTCAAATATATGGATTCAAGGAATATTCAACCTATAAAACTTTTAAGCAAGTGATTAAACTTGCTAAATTATTGTGTGTGAGTTATCACATAATTTTGTTGGTGATTTGGTTGATTTTGAGCTTGAATAGTTAAACCTTAAAATTTGTTGTTAAGTTCTTGAATTTGAAGATATATATACATATATGTGTTGGTTAGTTGATGAAAATGGGTGGGGGGGGGGGGGGGGGATAATATATGGGATGGGTTTTGATGTTAGGATATTGTTGGGGTGAATTATAATTGGGTTTTAGATATGTTGGGAAAATCTTGTAAAGTTTAGAACTAATGGTTTTGAGTATAAATCTCATAGGATTAAAGCTGCACAGCACCGGACTGGTCCGGGTAGAAGACCATCGGATCGGTTCGTTTTATCATTATGGACCAATTCATTTTAAGAGGATATCGGATCGATACGGTCATCTAAAGTTTTATGTTATTTCTAAGGGATCGAACCGGTTCATTTTTGGGGACCTTCGGTTCGGTCCGATCATTGCAATTTGTAAATTCTTGTGTTCCTCTTTTCTAATTGGGTTTAGAGCTTGGAAAACCTCTAATATGATACAATAGGTACGTTTTTGAGACAAACGTTGGGTGTATTACATGACATAATTGTCGAGTTACATCGAGGATATTATGGAGGTATATTTAGGAATTTAACATATCGAATCCTTTCATAAATTCTCCGGATAGTAGGAATTTATTTCACGCTGAGTATTAACAGGATGCGAGAGGAATATCGTGTGTCCTTAGTGTTGTTAAATTGGGTGACTATTCATATCATAAGTGAGATGGATTAGTAAGTTTCAATTAAGGGATTGAATAATAAAATGAATTGGGAAGGTATGCGAGAGTGTTTGGTTAGTATATGAGATTTATCTACATATAGCTAGATTCATTATATATATATATATATATATATATATATATATATATATATATATATATATATATATATATATATGGCGTGAATGTATATACCTTGTGTGATGGTTTGCATCTATGATGTGCACGTGTATATGTTTCTGGTGTATATATATATATATATATATATATATATATATATATATATATATATATGTATGGTGCATACCCCTCTAGTGCTATTATGGGAAGTTGCGCGATGGGGGTGAATCCCTCTGGCTTGAGGAGCAGGGAAACTATAGTCCCCAGGTCATAACATTCATTATTTCACCGTGCGCGAGGTAGGGGTAAGACGTCTTGGGTATGATTCATCTTACCTTTAGGTGAAGAACTATGGCCGCTTCCCGTACCCTTGCGATTTGGTTTATACCAAGTCGGTGTGAGAGTCCGACCACCGGTAACCCAGGATCATATGTGAGAAATTCCCTAGAAGATGATAACATTGTATATACAGTTAGTATACATATATTATGTGTGTTATGTATGTGTACTTTTTAGAGAATGATAAATTATGTACAATACGTGCGGATAATATTATACAAGATTTATAGATATTGTGTGATATCTTAATATTATAACTAAAGCAAGTTATAAATATGTGTATTATGTTTTGTCAATTTGTAGCATGAGAGTGGATGAGCATGCTCTTATGTCGATAGATGGGAAGTAAGGGGTACGTACTATGGACTGAGGGCCTAACATATTCTCACGACCGACAGTGTTAGGTGGTAATGTATCGAGGGCTTCCTTATTTGGATTTCACTTTTCGAGACGTCCCATGCACAAAACTTAGCGCAATGTTGGGCGTGGGGAGATGTTCGGTCCAGTCCTTAGTACTTCGATTTATGTGAAATAGTGGGAGAATATTAGTAGCATTAATGATGATGTGTGATATCTTATGCTAATAACTTGTGAAAGTTAATAATTAGAAATCGATAAACTTATAATTTAGATATATTAATGTACAAGTTGGGGCGTAAAATTAGGAGACGATAGAAGAAGAAGATAAAGGATATGTTTTAGATCTAGTGGGTTATGCGAACGTGGTTATGCATAGAACTTTGTTTTTCTCACAATGTAGAGGGAACAAGGGAATTCGAAAATACAAACAAAAAATAAAATATGTCAACCTTGAAAATACTCTTTATGATGTTTTAAAGTAATAAGGAATTTCGATTTTTGAAAAGAGGAGGAAAATGATCTATTTATAGGATTTCAGAAAAATTCTTATCCGCTTTACGCACGATTTTAAATATTATGCAAGAATACGCATACCCGTGCACCTGGGTCAAATCTTGATCATGCAAACAGTGTCATGCATACGATTCCAAATGGGACCATTAACGGTATACACAGCATATCAATATCAAAATCACTTCTCAGACCTTTAAAAATCCATTTATGAAAAACGTGCAAATGTGTGAATAGATAATAACATTCAATCATAAAACTAACAAAATTAATATATCTTCAAATAGATAATGAAAATCTTGTGATGTAGAGTTGATTTAGTAGACCTTCAAATCCCTAAAAGTCTATATAGTCTAAATGCATGAGCATTACTCTACTCAGACATCTCACATATATTTAAGCCTAAGTAGCTTGAATAACGCAAGGATTTTATATGTAATTTAGCCAATGCTTATATAATTACAAATATTTACATTTTCAATAGGCTTGCCTACCATTAGATACCCCTTGGATATTCATGTACCCCCTCGTTTGTAGTGTCCTTACGGGCAGGCAGAGGCTAGACCCTGCCCGCAAGCACCTCATCTCAAATTTTGTTACAAAAGCCCTCTAAAAATTCCAAAAAAAAATCATAAAAAGTTCCAAAAATCAAATATATTCAAAATTCGACAAAAATACACATATATGATAAAAGTCATCGAAATTAAAGATTACACAAATATTCAACAATCATCAAATATGTTAAAAAATATCTCAAAATAATTCAAAACCTTTCAAAATATTCTTATATCATCACACATATCTTACGAAGCCCTTTCATACTTTTTAAGCCCTCGGAGGAGACCGCGACCCTTAGGATTAAGTCACGATGCCCATATTGGTCGCATATATTTTGGTCGTCAAAATAATTAATGAAATAAGCATGACTTAATTAATGTTTACGGGAGATACGCGAAAGGAGACATTTACTCACTCTGTGAAAAACCCTCTCCCTCAATATAAGATGCTTAATAAGGAAAGTGGACATGTATGTTTATATTGAGCATATAATTAATAGCTAAGCCCTCCCTCTTAGGGAAATATAATTATGTATAAGGGTTCCCCAAGTTTTCTTTTAAATTGCATCATGGGAAAGGTCATTCAGATTTCTTCTTATTTCGAACTATTGTAGTTAATAGATAAAAGAAAAATACATTTAGTTCGGGACAACTCAAACTAATGACGTAGTTCTAGCAAAAACACAATAATGAGATACAAATTATCCTGCTGTTGAATAATGATACATAGTCCTTTACCCGAATGGATTACCTTGTTTTGAAGAAATCTAATTAAAGAAGAACTGGACATTAGGATCATACGAGAGATCAAATAGAGGATAAACATGGTGTGAAACATGGCATGCACAACAAATGTGATCATGAACCTCGAGCACTAAATACAAATCATTTGTTCAAGCGTATCGACATTGGGTGACAATTTTAATTTTCATATTCATGGTCGTTAATCTTAAGTACAAAAATTATAGGCATAGAAATGTTAAATAGCATCCTCATTATATTCGATAAATTTAAGACACAAAAAGTGCATGGTTTTGTCCTTACAGAGCCATCATGACGCCCTCATGTGTCATGTTTTTCCTTCACTTTGGGAGAAATCAATTTTTAGGGGACTTGTGGAGTAGTTCACATCTCGTTTAATCATCAATAGCAAGGACACCAATGTGCATTCATAATTATTATGCATTTTAATTCACTTGATAAAATTATTTTCAAACCTCGGGCTCTGACCCATTTATATCTTTTCTCTTGCTATACATATGTTGTAATATATTATAGGTGTACCATCGCAAGGACACCAATGATGCCTATTCTGTCTAGAGTCCTTGGAGCTGTAGCAGATGCAAAATTTCGTAGGATTTTTGTTGTAGCCGCTTCCTAATTTTTTTGTAAATCTTGTTCAGGACCCATTTTTGTATATCGGGTGTGTAAACCTAAGGGTTGTATATATATGTAGCTCTTTTATGATTTTATCACTGGATGTTGTATTGTCTGTGGCCCGACAGCATATTCGGGTATATCCTTTGTTGTTCATATGTATATATTAACATGTTTTGTACTTATTATAAATGTTGGTTTGCCGTTTCTTTTATGTTTCTAGAATTTTGGCACCCGTTTATTTTACTATTGGGTAGTTAGTTATGTTTTTATTAGATTCTACAGTTGATGCCGAGAATGATACACTTGAGATTCATGTTTTATCTTAGTATAGGGTTAGCCACCTGTTATTATTTTAAGCGGGGTGTGACAACGTTTGGACACATCGATACTATGCTAATGTGTATGACTTATGTATTTTCTGTCGTGGTTTGTGGTCGTTTATACCTATATATGTGTCCTGAATTTTCTTAGATATATTTTGCATATATTATATATATTATTGCATGTTTTATTTGTGAAATTTGTTTTTGTTTGAAAAAATTGAAATTTTTTAAAAATAGTTGGTGTTTTTCTGCCTTTGAGATTATCAATATTGTGGGTACCCTTTCGTCGACAGGTCCAATAAGAGTATCCGACCAAGCCCAAATGAGAATAAAAGATGCCCAACCCAAATTATGAGTTCTAGATGACAGTTAGAATAAAAAGATATGACCAAGTCCATCACTAAAATCTCGGATGAAATATTCAGGGGATACTGGGCTAACGTGTTATTTACCAACATTCCCTTTTCTGAACGGAATATATTTTGTACCCTTAGTCCAGAGAAAAGGGCATGTGAAAAACTAACTCGAAAGTTACTTAATAAGAATAGTAGACCTCTCCGTGAACGTAGGAAATTGGCCTAACCACGTATATTCTTGCGACGTGTGATTGTGACTGTGATTGCTGCTGTTTCTTTCATATTGGTGATTGTTTTCCTTCATAAATTGTTTATGTTGAGATTTTTGTCACCACAATTGGCGCCGTTTGTGGGAAACAATTGTTTTTCCTGTGAAAACCTTCACCACTAAGAACCAACGATGCCCCATCACAACAGTAATGATCCTCAAGCAGGACATATTAAGCAGTAGCCGAATCCCCCAAGGGTAGGTATGAAATTCTCCATTCAAACCCAAGACTTTGCCAAGAGAGGCAAGTGTCTGAAGAAAGTCAAGGGCCACCCAGGTCTACATAGATCTCTAGGTTAATTGATGCCTACGAGGCCAGACTCCAAGAGTAGGAGGAGGCCACTCGCCAATGGGAGAACGAGAATGCTCAACTCAAAAGGCGACTGGAAAGACTGGAGAAAGAACTCCATCGAAATATAAGGCGACACCACATCAGGACTCCTAGCCCTTAGGTGAGAAAATCTCGCAGTCGAGGAAGAAGCCCAAGAGTGGCTCAGAGAGAACAGATAGACCTAGGTTAGGGGATAATCATTCTGAATATTAACAACCATCTTGTCGGTACAGGAGTCCTGATCGGCTTGATGATGATATAAGAAGTCCGATCCGGAGAGACATGGACTAGTACTCAGCTCATAGTGGTGACAGATCAACAAGGGAGCTAACAAGATGAGATTTCAAAACTCAGATGAATTGCCCTTTTTCAAGGGCAATAGAATAAGAAGAATCCCCGAAGAAGTTCGCGATTCCCAGGTTCAAGATTTACGATGGAAATACGGACCCCATCGATCATGTTAGGCAAGCCATGACTCTGTAGAGTCATAACGATGCACTCATGTGTCAAATATTTCCTTTGAGCTTACATGATGTGGACCATAAGTGGTTTTAGAATATACCTCACCGATCCATTCAGAGTTTTAAATCTCTGGCCGAGATATTTACAGCTCACTTCATTACGAGCAATTCCCATCCGAAGAGGATGGATGCTTTGCTTACTATAAAGAAAAATCCATATGAAAACCTCAGAGAGTAAGCGAAGAGGTATTAGGAAATGTTCAATGAAGTCGAGGATTGCTCGGAGCATGTCTCCATAGCATTCTTCAAAATAGGCTTGCTAGCTCTTGCTTCCTGGACCAGTCCTTAACCAAGAAGGAGGCCATAACCATTGATGACTTGATGGCCCGTATTGAGAAATACACTAAAGTCAAGGATGTGATCCATCTTAATGCAAGGGAAAATGGTCATGCGAATGCTAAAAAAGTGCCCGAGAAGACTGAACCGCCGAAGAAAGGGAATAATAACGGGGGAAAGAATGGCTCTAAGAATGGAAATATGAACGATGCTTCAAAGGTATTTTAGGATGCAAACACAATCTTCAAGGATCCAATCTATAAGATTCTTACAGAGATCAGGGATGAGCCATTTATCAAATGTCCGTGGAATATGGGAGGATATCCTTCCAAGTAGAATAATGCACTAAGGTTCGCATTCGACAAGGAGGACAAGCATTTAACTGAACACTGTAAATCCCTAAAGTCTCACCTCAAGGAGTTGGTCCAAGTCGAGCATCTTAATGATTTTATATAGAAAAAGATAGATAAAGCAACAACGAATGGTGAGTAGAGGCCCAACAATGTCCTCGAGGAGGATATTAGCCATGGATTTACAATCATATATAGGGTGTCAGACCTCAAATAGATTCAAGTAAATAAGGCTCGAATGGAAAGTAAGAAGATTATTGCAGTCAACCAGACATTCCAGATTGACCATAGTTAGTCTCAGGCTGGAAAGCGTCGGCGACCAGAGGATTTCGATTACAATAAGCATATTGTTTCACACATGAATATTTGGTGGGAGTGATAACCCTTCATCATGACACACTGGTCATTAAACTCAGGATATCCAATTGGGATGTCGAAAGGTTGATCGTCAACCAAGGTAGCTCATTCGAAGTAATGTACCTCGAATTATTCAGGAAGTTGAAGCTAAGCATAACCGATCTCAAGGAAGCCACTGTTCCATTAGTCGACTTTGCTGGGAAGATCACGATCCCTCTGGGAATGATCGTACTACCAGTCATGGAAGGAAACATCTTAAAATTGATTGAGTTTCTTGTTGTTCATATTAAATCTCCATACCAAGCCATCCTCGTCTAGGTATGGCTCCATGTAATGAAGGTCGTTCCATCGACCTATCACTAGAACTTGAAGTGTGTAACTGATTGAGGAGTAGTTGAGATCCATGGAGACCAGGCTATGGCATGGAAGTGTTTCATCGTGGCCATACGCCCTAAACATGAGAAGAAAGTGGGATAATCAAAAGGCAAGGAAGAAGCCCAGGAGGGGTTAATGCCCTCCAAGTAGAATTTAAGGTATGGTTAAATAGGAATGGAGGAGACTAGGTTCCTCCACTCTAAAAGGGTCGTTGAATACCTGAAAGAGGTCACAGAAGGGAGTAGCTCAACTGAAAATAAGTTTATAATTGGCACCTCCTTGACAGATCGTGAGAAGAAAGAACTAGTTACCCTTCTCCGGAGAAACTTGAATGTTTTTGCATTGGAGCCCTAAGAGCTGCCTGGGACTGATCCCAGTATTGGTTGTCATTGATTACATGTACACCCAACCTTCAGGCCAAGTACACAGAAGGCTCGTCGAACATCCCAGGAGAAGGCTAAGGTAGTAAAGAAGGAGGTCGAGAAGCTACTAGATGTAGGGTCCATACGAGAAGTTCAGTTCCCTAAATGGTTATCCAACCCAGTAGTAGTTCTTAAGAGCAATAGAAAGTGGAGAGTTTGTATCGACTTCACCAACATCAATAGAGCATGTCCCAAAGACAGTTTCCCCTTCCAAAGATTGATCAACTAGTCGATGCTATAGCAACACATGATAGGATGAGCTTTTTATATGCGTATTGTGGATACCACCAAATCCCCCTTCACGTGCTAGATTAAGATAAAACCTCCTTTATAACCGCAGTTAGTTTATATTTCTATAAAGTTATGCCTTTCGTCCTTAAGAATGTAAAAGAGACTTATCAGCGGCGAGTCACAAAGATGTTCAAAGACCAGGTGAGGGATACTATGGACGTTTACATCAATGACATTCTCGTTAAGAGCAAACTCAAGGATGACCTCCTTTCTGACCTGGCAAGGACCTCCAAATCCTCAGGAAGTATCGAATGAAACTTAACGCAAGTAAGTGTTCTTTCGGTGTCTAGTCAGGAAAATTCCTTGGATACTTGGTCAGTAAGAGAGGAATAGAGGAAAACCTCTACTAGATCGACGCTATCAATAAAGTTCATCCCCCTCAAATAGTAAGAGATGTACATAAGCTTATAGAAATGCTAGTCGCGCTCAATCGGTTTATTTTTAAGTCTTCATAACGGTGTCAACCGTTCTTTCAATTGTTAAAAAGAAATAAAGGAGTAACATAGGATGAAGACTGCTCGAGAGATTTAGAATAACTCAAGGTTTACCTTAGTAGGCTTCCTTTGCTAGTAATCCCTAAGGTAAATGATGCATTGTACCTCTACTTAGCAGTGTGAGACCATGTTGTAAGCTCTACCTTGGTATGTGAAAGAGAAGGAAGCCAGCATCCAGTCTACTGCGCAAGTAAAACTCTTTTGGAAGCCGAGCAGAGATAACTTCCATTGGAGAAGCTCTCCTACGCACTAGTGATAGTCTCAAGGAAACTGAAGCATTATTTTGAGGCTCACTCCATTATCATAGTTACTTCACATCCCCTCAACACTGTTCTGAGGAAAGCAGATTTCTCTGGCCGACTATCAAAGTGGTCAGCTGAGCTCGAAAGGTTTGATATTCACTTCAACTAAGAACAGCTATCAAGGGGTAATTCCTGGACGATTTCATTACTGAGTTCACAGGGGATCAACCTTGCGATCAGCCCGAGAGTAGTCGTTCAAGGGAAGTCATAAATGTTTGGACATTATACCTTTATGGAGCCTACAACTCAAGGGGGAAGGAGTAGGTGTCATGATAGTAACTGTTGAGAATATAATACTCGAGCAGGGAATCAGTCTTGGATTTCAAGCCTCCAACAACGAGGCAGAATACGAGTTGCTGATCGCTGAACTATGTAAAACACATATGCTAGGGGCGAGGCACCTTCAGGTCTTTGGTGATTCATAAATAGTTTCCAACTGAATAAACGATGACTTGAATGCAAATGATGAAAGGATGGAAGCTTATCTCGCCATTGTAAAGGGATTAATGGACAACTTTGATCAAGTAGATGTTCAGTAATCCCCTAGGGAACAGAACAACCATGAAAATACCCTAGCAGCTCTAAGCTTAGCAATAGACTCCAACTTGAGAAGGACAATCCAAATTGATTTCCTTGCGTAACCCAACATTTATCAGGCTACTGAATTATAGGACCCCGAGCAAATTCTTTATATTAAAAAATCTCTGAGCTGGATGGATCTTGTTATAGATTACTAACGAAATAATAAATTAGCAAGTGATAGGAAGATAACTCATCAAATAAGAGTCAAGGCCGCTCGCTTTCACTTATCTCCTGAGGGAAAGTTGTATAAGAGATCCTTCAATGGCCCCTACCTCCAATACGTTCATCCACAGGATGTCGAGCCAGTTTTGCACAAGCTTTATGCAGAAATTTATGGAAGTCACGCAGGAGGAAGGTCGATAGACTTTAGAGCAATAAAGGAAGGACACTGGTGGCCGTACATGCATAAGGACGCTGGAGTTTACATTTGGAAGTGTAAAAAATCACAAAAACACTCACCCATGGTCGACCAACCTTCCAATGACCTCAAGTCATTAACCAGCCCGTGGCCCTTTACCCAGTGGAGTTCTACCTACTGCGGCAGGCAACCGAAAGTATCTGTTGGTTTCTATAGACTACTTCACTAAGTGGATAGAGTAAGAAACCGTAGCAAACATTAGGGACACAGACATGATAAGGTTTATATGAAAAAACATCATTACCCGCTTAGGCATACCAAGGACACTCATTACTGACAACGGGATATAGTTTGAGAGTGTCCCCTTCAAAAGTTTCTGCAATAATTATGGAATCAGTAATTACTTCATCTCTGTAGTGTATCCATAGAGCAATGGTCAAGCTGAGGCTTCCAATAAAACAATTATCAATGGACTAAAGAAACACCTGGAACGGGCCAAAGGAGCTTGGGTGAACGAATTTCCCCACATCCTCTGGGCCTATCGCACCACCTCAAGGAAATCAACTAGGGAAACACCCTTTGAACTTACATATGGAATATAAGAAGTTATTCCACTAGAAGTTGGCCTCCCTACCATAAAGTCTGCATTAGTCGACCAAGGCCACAATGATGAAGCGTTGCTCTATGAACTTGACTTAGCCGACGAGCGGTGAGAATTGGCTCTAGTTAAGTTGGAATCTTATCGGCAACATCTGGCCAGATAATACAATTAGAAATTCAATCCAAGGAAACTCCAGGTTGGAGACTATGTCCTAAGGAAAGTTCTTGGTAGTGATGTGAGACCATCATATGGCAAGCTAGGACCTAACTAGGAAGGATCATTCAAGGTGATAAGGGAAAACCTACAAGGAGCCTACCACTTGGAAACGTTGGAGGGTAGGGAGATACCAAGAGCTTGGAATGAGTCCAACCTAAAGAAATTTTGCTTATGGATTTCTTTATGCACCATTAGTTTAGGTAAATTTTCATTTACAAATTAATGTTGCTCTATGTTCCTGACTTTGATCAATAAAACTCGATTGAGCTTGGAATTCTATATATCTTCGTTGTCTCGAGTATATTTTATTATATCCACCCTTTCTAAGTTACAGGCTTCACTCTTTTAACATATATTATAAAGAGCATGGATTACAGTAAGTTGGTTAACTTGATCCAGTCGAAAGTTCTCTTGAGATAGTCTCTTGTGATTGTATCACAGTGGTTGTGTTTATAGCAGCTCAACTTCTCTAAAGCATAGCTAGAAGGGTTGACATATAATAACCCTCCTCAGGCCTTTATTAATAACACAACTAGCCTCTTATGTTGCTCCGACAACAAACGAATATGTCCAGGGGACCCTTAGGCAATATTTCTTACTCAAGTTGGTCACCAACATAGCTTGGCTCAAAAACCCTGCTCGGACAGATTGCCCATTGATCAAGTGTATCCTCACCATCGCCCGACTTAGGCATAAGGCAGTGTGACGATACGACCTAAAAGGTAAAGTGAGGTGGAATGGTATGCCTATGGCATATTGGGCTGGGGGAATACTCATTTGAAAATATACTCTAAGTCATATTTAGTCGGCAACTGCCCAAAACATAAAATTTTATTGCTAAAGATTACACAATTACACGTACAATAGTGATAAAATAAAAAATAAATTAGATCCTAAGAGGGACCAAGTCACTGAGCAAGGTAATTAGCCACTCGCGCCCTACGACCATCGTCTGGATAAGGGGCAAACTCCTCCTCGACCTCTTCTGGGCTTGACTCTAGCAGCTGCCTTGGGATTACATCTATTGGGATCCAACGGTCATCCTTTATAAATGGATTTGACTCCAAAGACGAGGGAAAGGTATAAAAAAAGCATATTTTGACTTAACCTAAATTAGTGCCATAGATTTGGTTTATTCTATGGACACCATTTACAATCTTCCAAACATTGGGAGAACACTGGGGCTAAGACTATATCGAAATACTGGAAGAAGTGTAAGATTTGGGAGAAAAGATAAACTCCCTTGATATGACAAAAGAAGTGAATTCGGTGGCCATCCTCAATGTCGCGAACATTACGAGGAACAGGGAAACACTCAATATCCACCTAACCAGGAATATTATAACATTTCCTAAATTCTACCAGAGATTTCTTATCTATCCTATCCATGAGCAAACCCTAGCTACAGTAGAAAGAAAACTGATGAAAGGAAATACAGAAAAGAAGGGACTGAGAACTTACGAATTAGGTATCAAGCTAGGAATGATGAGAGACCACAGGCCAATGAAGATGAAAAGCAAGAAATAGTTTTCAAACGACGAAGAATGAGCTTGAAGGAAAAAATAAGCTTGAGAGTGAAAGATAATTTGAAAGCAAGAGGAAACATAGAGTAAAAGTTGAAAAGTGGATTGTTTGAACGCCTCGGTTTACACTCCTCAATGATAGTGAACGATAATAAAATAATATTTTTTGCTCAAAACTATTGCAGAATGACGATTCACTCCCATCTCAATCTTAAAATAACAACAGTACCATCAGAAGCAGGCCAGAAGCGCCATTTAATTTTTTTTTATCCCAATTGCTGCCCTAAAATTTTAGGGGAAATTGCAGGTACCCTTTCGTCGACTAGGACCATCAGAGTAGTTGGCCAAGCCCAAATGAGAATAAAAGGTTCACGACCCAAATTATGAGTTCTAGATGATAGTAAGAATAAAAATATATAGCCAAGTCCATCCCTAAAATCTCGGATGAGATATTCAGGGGATACTGGACTAACGTGTTGGTTACCAACACTCTCTTTTTCTGAATGAAATATATATTGTACCCCTGGTCCACGACAAATGGCATGTAAAAAACTAACTCTAGAGTTACTTAATACGAAGAGCAGACCTCTCCAAGGATGTAGGCAATAGGCCGAACCACGCATATTCTTGTGTTGTGTGATTATAATTGTGATTACTGTTATTTCTTTCATATTGGTGATTATTTTCCTTCATAAATTGTTTGTGTTGAGAATTTTGTCACCGCAATTACATGTTCTTGATTTACATTTTTTTTATGATATCTTTTCTTCGACGTGATGCTCTGTATTTCATGTTTATTGTCACTACTTCTTTTTATATTTGTCTATTTTGATAAGACAAGGGGGGAGAGAAAATTAAAGTCGTGTTTTTTTAGTTTGAATTATGGGGGAGAATTTATTTATGTTTACTTTGTTTCAAACTCGATGCGTCAAGAAGGTATATGTTTGTTGTCCATGTGTGTAAGTAACTATTTGTAGATTTCAAGACACACGGATGAAGAGAAAGTTTGGAAAAGGGAAGAAGATGAAGTTTGAAGGCAAAGAGACTTATGCCATTCCGTTGTAGGGTTGGGAATGATGCTAGTACTTTTTGTAATTTGTAATAGGAGATTTTGATTTTAATTTAGTGTTCGGATAATTGTTTGTTTTGTACCAGAATAGACTTGTAAGAATTTTTTTTTTGTCACTGTTCATAATATATCATTAGGCTAGTTGGCTTATCCCATTACAAATCATTATGCACCGAGAAGAAAAATCGATCTCAAGCATCTCCAAGTTTGAAGACTTCCGGACATCCCAAAAGGTATAAGACGATTTAGAGTTTGAATTAATTCATGAAAATATGTTTGGGATGTTTAATTTTTATCAAAAAATGAACCTGGCTTTTTGTTTTTAAAAATATGATTTCTGAATTTACTGTAGGCAGAGTTTTTAAAGTTTTATTTTTCGCTTCAGTCATTCTAACCACACTAAGATGTCGTTCTAACCACATGGACATGTCGTCCTAACCACATCTTGATGTCGTTCTAACCACATCTTGATGTCATTATAACCACATGAACATGTTGTTCTAACCACATCTTAATGTCGTTTGAACGACTTTGCATGTCATTCGAGCGACCCCTCCTACTTAAGTTTTTTTATAAATAACGTGTTAAAGGTTTTTCCCTTTTGGTTGTTTTTTCCTGAAATCAGTGAATTTGCAATTTTCTGTGATGGCATGATTTGGACACCTAGATGTTTTTTTAGGGATTAACTGAAATTGGGTTTAATTGATTTAGTTTAAAATTGACAATATATTAAATAAGGTTTTAATTGGAATTTTTTAATCACCGCACAATCGATATCACATAACTCTAAATTTCACAAATAAGACAACATACGGGGCACACAAATTTACCATAAGTTAACTAGATTTGCAAAAGTCAGAGAGCACATAATTTACCCTTTCGGATCTTCACTCCACTTTCTAGAAGATTGAATTTTATTTTAATTTTTCAACTCCGGAATCTCAATATTTTGGGGCTTTTGTCATAAACTGCACAATTTGGATCACTTCTTCAATTGTATTTTAGCGTTTATCTTTAGACTTTTTTGCAGAGGGTTTCAGTTTTTGAGTGCATATTATCTTCCAAATAGAGTGTCATCGAAGTTTATCTTATATTCATACTTTATCGGTATTAAACTTATACTTTAACGGGGGGGGGGGGGGGGGGGGGAATGATTCATGTACAAGATTAGATGTTCACAAGACTTATACATCACAATGACTCGAATAATTCCCGACAAACAAGTGCAATCCTCTAATCTAAAAAATTCTCAATCAAGATACCCATTTTACACTTGGGTTTACCCTTTAAATTAGTAATTTTCCCTAATATCCAAATACCCCAAATATCAATCTCCATCAATTAAATTCGTAAGAATATATCTCTATTCAATTAGTACTTGAAAACTATAAGTGGAAAAATCCTAGCCCTAGGCCTAAGAACCAAAATTCCAAACTAAATACACAAAGACTCAAACTATGCCATATCGGATACCACCGGTTGATCAATGTCCTATGATAACAAAACACATTTAAAAGATAATTCACGTGTTCAACCTATTCCCATTCCCTGGGTCAATGAGCGAAAGATCCTATTTGTCCAACTCAACAAATTAAAGTGACAAATACACCCTCAAAATATTTTCACAGATGTTATGTCGTTTTTTTTAAACCATCAAATTTGTAAAAGTCCATAACTTCAAATCTAAAAATCCAAAATTCACAAAATTTATATATTTGGAATCTACTCGTCGAGATCTATTAAACAACACACATATTTAATTTTTTTTGACGAAAAAATCGAAACAAATTAATTTACTGTTTTTGTAAAACCTCCATTTTTTTCAGGAAAGACTCCATTTTTTACCCGAAAAAGCTCGTCTTCTTCAGCTCGAGCGATGGTGTTACTGACGCGGACAAGAACAAATAAAGAAATAATTCCAATTGGTAAAACCAATTTGAATCAATAAATGACACTAGCCTTGAATTATCTATTTTTTATTAAATATTTATTAAACAGAACCAATTGGTAAAACCTATTTTTTTTTAAAAAGGTTCAAGAGATTAAAAAACTTTTTTATATATTTATATACGATCATTCAAACTTTTCAATTAATTAATAATACTTCTACACGTAATAATGTAGATGCATTTATAATTGTAATGGTAGTGTGACATATACGAGCCTATTGAAATATGTAAAAACATGGGTTCTTATTGTTAATTAATAAAGATAAAAGAATATTTCACCATCTTTCCTTTTTGTTTTTGGTTTATTTTTTCTATCTTTCATGTATCAGTAATATGACTTCGCACACAAGATCCAAACAAGCCAAACATGCGAGTTCTTCAATTTGAAACCTACACAAAACATCCACGATGTTGACTAGCATTTAAACCTAATCTACATCGAAGCGGAGGGGAAGGTAATGAATGTTTGAACTTTAAAAGTTAAACATACATACCCATACACACCATTGGACATAGAATGACACACGAGCACTTCTTGATTATTACACACACGGTGTTATACATTCACATACATCAACACTAATATTCACCTTCAAATAATAGGATTTTTTTAATTTACTACATTACTAATTCTCAATTGTAAATTTAATACAAATTTATCAGTTTATTAGACTTTAATATATTTTTCGTCGCTAAATGTTCCAAAAAAACACTTGTGGTGGCGAAATTTTCACATTTAGTGACAAAATAAACTGATAAAGTTATATAGTAAAATTGAAAATAAAATATTATTAATGTATTAACGTAAAAATAAATAAATATTACTACCTTTATCTTATAGGACTTATTTGAACAGAAATATTTTTCATGGAACTTGTTGGAACAAAAAATATGATTTTTTTTAGGGCTAGTAGTTACCGAGTCTCATTCACTTGGTAAATGAGGGAAGAGATACTTTAACTAAGTTCATGGTGTCAAAGATCCTATTTTCCCAACTCAATAAATTAAAATGACAAGTACACCATCAAAATATTTTTCAAAATTGTTATGTCGTTTTTTTTAGGGAAAAAAATCAAACTTTAAAAGTCCATAACATCAAATCTATAAATCCAAAATTCGTAAAATTTATATATTTGGAATCTACTCCTCAAGATCTATAAAACAACACCCATATTCGATTTTTTTTACGAAAAAACCAAACGGATAAATTTGCTGTTTCTATAAAACCTCCATTTTTTTCTGAAAAAATTCTATTTTTTACCGGCAAAAACTTCTCTACTTCAGCTCGAGCGATGATGCTACTGACGCGAACAAAAAAAAATAAAAAAATAATAAGAATTGGTAAAACCAATTTGACACAATAAATGGCGCTAGCCTTGAATTATCCATTTTTTTTATTACATATTTATTAAATAGAACCAAGTGGTAAAACCTATTTTTTTTAAAAGGTTCAAGAGATTAAAAAGCTTTTTATATATTTATATATGATCATTCAATCTTTTCAATTAATTAATAATACTGCTGCACTTGATAATGTAGATGCATTTATAATTGTAATGGTAGTGTAACATATACGAGCCTATTGAAATATCTAAAAAAACATGGGTTCTTATTGTTAATTAATAAAGTTAAAAGAATATCTCACCATCTTTTCCTTTTTTTAGATCACGTACTTTTAAGACTATCAAAATATTTTTCAAAATTGTTATGTCACTTTTTTAGGGAAAAAACATTAAATCTTTAAAAATTCATAACTTCAAATCTACAAATCCAAAATTCACAAAATTTATATATTTGGAATCTACTCATCAAGATATATAAAACGACACCCATATTCGATTTTTAATGTAGATGCATTTATAATTGTAATGGTAGTGTAACATATACGAGCCTATTGAAATATCTTAAAAAAAGAAAAACAGGGGCTCTTATTGTTAATTAATAAAGTTAAAAGAATATTTCACCATCTTCGCACACAATATCCAAACAAGCCAAACATGCGAGTTCTTCAATTTGATACCTACACAAAACATCCACGAAGGTGAGTGGCATTTAAACCTAATCTACATCGAAGCATAGGGGAAGGTAATGAAGGTTTGAAGTTTAAAAGTTAAACATATAACAATTGTATTGATCGTTTCTCTCTTTTCCCAGTTCCATTTCAGAAGAAACTTCCATGTCACAATCTCTTTCACACGTACATAAACATACACACCCATACACACCATTAGACATAGAATGACACACAAACACTTCTAGATTATTACACACACAGTGTTATACATACACATTCATCAACACTAATATTCACCTTCAAATACAGACACACCCACACACAGACAAAAAATTTCCTATAAATATCATCAAATTGTTATCGTTAGAAGCACCACAACTCACATTTATATACATAGAGAGAGAGAGAGAGAGATGACAGACAAGGGAGCGGGGAAAAGCAAGGCCGATGGGGAGACCTACGAAAGATTTAAACGGAAGAGTGGGATAATAAATCCGCCAAAGAAGAAAATGGTGCAGGACATGATGTTCAAGTACATGAGGGACTCAGCTGCTTCTGCTATTACCAAATTGAAGAACAAGTCCAAGGTCAAACCTGCAGATGATGGCTCATCTTAGCTAATCTCCCATTCTCTTCCGTCGTATACATATAAACATATATCTGTGTAATGTTATTGTGATTTTCCTGTTGTTGTATGATCCATTAATAAATGAAATTTCCTTCAATTCGTTTTCATGTATTGTGTGCTACACGTTACATTCAAATTCCAAATACAGTTACTACAACCACCGCTCAAACTTGCATGGGTATGGACAGTTGGTAATATCCTACCAGTTCATATACTAAGGGAATATATCTGGCAAATAATGGAATCCCAATCTCTCTCTCTCTCTCTCTCTCTCTCTCTCTCTCTCTATTTACAATCTTCCTCACCAAACTCATGCACCTTTTGTTTATGGATCTCTCTCTATTTACAATCTTCCTCACCAAACTCATTCACCTTTTGTTTATGGAATTGAACCACAATAAAATAAGTTTATGGTACAGCTAGTCTTACATAGTAATGGGTCTTAAAATAAAATTTAACATGCTAATAATGAACAGTGATATGATATATAATTAATATCAAATTATATAAATATTGTGTTCGCTAAAATAATCGTAATAATTTTAGCTAAAAAAATGTTGAACTATTTTTTTCAAATTTATAAACATACGGTAATGCAAGCTTTATAACTCTCAAACTACACCTAAACATCTAGGAACGTGACGGATGTTTAAACATGTAGATAGTATTTATTTCATTACTAATTTTTTTCTCACTGTTCCTTAGAAAACTGAAAATGAACAAACTTCTATTTGTACTCACTATTATGTAGGTTTTCATGTGTACTTCCAGCTCTTTCTCTTTATACAAAAAATGAGTAGAAATTACGTGTCTGTCCTTATACCAGCTCAGAAGGGTTGATCAAAACTAGATATCGAATTCTACTAGGTGCAGTCTCAATACCTTCAAAACATCTCGCATTCCTCTCTTGAAAAATAGTTTAAAAATTACAGTCTCGGACCAACTGCCACTCTTTGATGTTAACCTTCCACCCCCAAGAGGTTGCCAAACCTCTAATAGCTTCCTCACCATTTTGGGCATTACCCATGCAGTTCGGCTAAGGACTAGGAACACATCCCACAGGCCTATTATCACCATGTATTGGAAGAGGAGATGATTGGTCTTCTATTATGCCTCCTTACAAAGCCAGCAACGACTAACGATTAACCACATCCTCTTCTACAAACCCTCGGTAATCAAGATGGCATGTCTCGTTGCGGTCCACACAAAGAACCTAACCTTAGGCAATTCCTTAACCTTTCATATTTTCTTCCTAGGTAAATAAGCTCTCTAGTTCCCAAAACTTTAAAAAATGGAATAGTAACCACTCTCTGTGAACACCCATGCCCCGTTCTCCGTACATATCAATACATTGTCCCTGGAGTCCATATCAAGCTCTGTGGTTACCTCGCCGATGCGAGGTAGCCACTTTGTGAAAAAAATTAGTGTTCTTATCACCCTCTCTTAATGACAATTCCCTTAATTTCCGCCTCCTGTTGTTTTCTTCCTTTAAAAATCTTCTCCCGATCTCCCCCTTCCTTTCCTCCCTCACTTTCTTCTCTTCCTCAGAGCGGTCGTATCTCCTTTCTTTATTATTTTGCCGCTTGACCACTCCCTGCACTACACTAAAAAATGAAAATGGTCATAGTAAATGGGTCACGATTTTGGAGCGTGATCGGGGGTCACGATCTGAAATCATGACCCTTTGCAATTTACCGTAACCAAATAAGTCATCATGGTTAAGGGTGACCTCATTACATGGGTGCCCATGGTCAGGAGCCTTAACTAAAGGGGTAATGAGCCAAAATTATGACTCCAGCGTGACCCATTATGGCGCCAAGTTTCATGCTCATTTGGTCACACTAGTGGTCACAGTCTAAAAACGTGACCCACCCGTAACCATATACAGTGACTAGGATTGAGGGTCATGGTCAGGAGATATGAACAAGGGGTCACGGTCCAAAACTGTGACTCCTTGTGACCCATTATAGTGCTAAAATTCCCCCACTTTTGGTCACAAAAGTTTGTCACGGTCCACAATCGTTACCCAACCATGACAATATCAATGAACACTGGTTACATTTTAGAACTGTGACCCCCAAAATCTTTTTCAAAATGGTCATATTACATGTTCACGGTCCCAAACTTTGACCATTTCTCGAGTATTTAATTGATCACATAAGGGGTCACGATCTCGAACGATGACCATGTTTAAGTTATTAATGAATTATAGAATAGGCAACTGTTTTGGAACATGATTTTTTTTCACCCTTATACCAAAATTCATCTCTCTCTCTCTCTCTCTCTCTCTCTCTCTCTCTCTCTCTCTCTTTGCCGAATCATCGACGATAGTCTCTTCCTCTATTAACCATTTTTGGCCATATCTCGTCCATTTCTAGAGGTAACCCCTACCTCTCTCGACACAAGTACATCTACATTCCTTTCTCGATCTCTCCTCTGTTTTCATGTGTGTGTGTGTATGTTTATTACATGAGTGTTTCGATGTGTGTGTTTGTGTGTGTGTGTGTGTGTGTGTGTGTGTGAGAGAGAGAGAGAGAGAGAGAGAGAGAGAAAGAAAGATGTTTCCAATGTGTATGTGTGATTCAGTGGGGGGATGGGTGTTTTAGTGTGTGTGTGTGTGTGTGTAATTTAGTGTGTGTGTGTGTTTCAATGTATGTGTTTGTGTGACAATATGTGGGGGGCAACTATGTGGGCTTTGTATATTAAATTTGAAGAATTAAAGAAAATGTCACTATGGATTTTGAATTTTTGTTATTTCACTGGATTACTCAATGCTTGACTTTGTGGATTTGTTCCATTTTACGTGATAGCTGTAATCTTAATGGATTGGAGAAAATATTAATGTGGGTTGATATATAACTTATTACTAATCTTGGAAATTGGTAAGTTACTAATGTTGATGTCTAAATTAGTTGGTTACTAATGTTGAACTATATCTGAGTTGTAAATTGTTAGGTTAGTATTGTTGATATATAAATTGTTAGGTCAGTAATATTGAATGGAATAAACTTGTGTTGGAAATCAATCAAGTAGATGATTTAGAAGGAGTAAAAGGATAAACTTGTGCTGAATTGTTAGGTTGATGGTAGTTGTGGCTTTCATGGAATAATCATAGTTTGATATGGATGATGGATACTTGAAATGCTCACTCTATTAATTCTTCATAATAAACCATTAACTAATTATTTATCTTAATAACTACCCTATATTACCGACTAAATGTTTAGAATACATTCATTTAGTTAACTTAATGTTGTTGTGTTCACCCATTCCTTAAATGCTTGTTGTTTGGGTGAACATAAATTGGTGGAAGGGCTTTCACAATAGGTGGACAAATAGTTTTTTCAGTTTTAATTAAATTAAAATGAACTTAAATTTGAATTGTTGTGTCTGATTGATCAGATGAAAAACCATAATTTGTTTAGGATTAATTAGATCCGTAACTTGTTGTATCTTCACCCTTAAGACTCATATTCACACCCTTCTATATATTTTCTCAGGAAAAATGAGTCATTGTAATAATTATTGGAAACAAAAGCTTGAGAGGGGGTAATTTGACCACAATAAAATATATTTAATTAGCGCGCACCATATAAAGGAAACTTCGATTTACAAGAATGGTAATAAGAAAATTGAACAATTTAATTACTTTACAAATTGTGGAGTTGAAATTTGGCAAGACTACATGTTCAATCGTATTCTGTTTTCATTACCAGAATACTTTTATAAAGTAGTAGAGAATATATTTTGTATGTATAATCTCGACAGTGCACTGACAGTGATGACACAGTTAGAAAAGGCTGAAAAAATATCCATCCATTATGGATACAATTCTCTAAAGAGAGCCTTCACCCAGATTGTGACATCTCGCGGAACATGCATATTAAAAATGAGCTTGCAAATAAGTTTAAGAAGAAAGGATTACAAGTTCTTTTCATATACCTTTATAAGTCAATCATAGACATGGTTTTACCTAGTTGGCCGCGTGTAAAATTTCATAGATTTTTAAAAACTAATATTAAATGGATGAAAATTAGACACATAGAGCATCTTTTAAAAGATATCAAAAGGTATATATATATATATGTGGTCATAAACCGTATTTTCTTACATAGGTCACTATTTTATAAAGAAATGTTGAAGAGAAATGACAATAATCAACAAATAATGGAACACTGAAACAGTGAAAGTAACAAACCAAAAACAAAGGGAGTTAAAGGGTATTTTCATAGTTTTACAGCCTTAGTCCGGAGGTGGGGCCAACTGGAAAGTTGAAGACGACGAAGTTATAAGAATAATGGAAAAAATGGAACCCCAATCTCAGATTCGGTGAAAGAGTTATGCAAGTTTAAATTTTTGAGAAGGTAATCCAAAGTCTAAAAGAAAAAAAGGGGCCAAAACAGTATGAAAAATCAAACCGGCCTCCAAACCGGTTTAGGGGCAAACCAGTTCCCAAGTACATTCGAACCAGTTTGGGGGGTCTGATACGCTAAAATTTATTTCTTTGCTAATTGGTTCTAAGAGTTGTATGTGGGTTGGACTCTTTAAAAATCGTGAATGTAATGTTATAGTTTAATTAGAGTGAGTTTTAGTAAGTTTTCTTAGAGAAGAAACGAGAGGAAGACCTAATAACCCTAGTATTCAAATTCTTCATAGAGAATATACTTTCGTGATTCAATTCTCAAGGTTTTCTTCAATAAAGTTTGTTTTTTTTCTTCCTTGTTCTTCCGTTTATATTATTTGCGCGGTTTGTCTATTTTCTGGGTTTACAAGATCTTCATGCATGTTTAGATATAATTTCATTATGGTTTTGATTACATGCAACGTAGAAATCAATTGTTTTATTAATCATGTCATGTCTGACAAGATTTCCAAGCGTTGGAATGCATGAACCCAAACCTAAGTGGTTCTCATGAATATAAAAATATGTTCTTAGATTAAATAATTAATTGGAACGCATCATTTCAATAACGCGACCGTCGTAGGACTTTTAACCCCATTTGACCTTAGTAATCGGGGTGTTTAAGAATGCAATGAGTGTGATAATCATCTCGTCACATACTTCATTTTTCTTCTTGATTATGTATTGTGCAAGTTCATTCCTTCATATATGTAATACTTGAAATAAATAAAGTCTTTGTTTCAATTAAATATTTAATTCTTGACTAGTTTTGTGTCTGGTGAAAAAAATAGAGATTGGGGGATTGTATTGCGATCTTACCTTTCTTTCATATTAATAAATTCGTAGTTAATTTCGCTAGGATTTCATTTCTTTCGTAGTAGTAATATATGATCTCATAAAAAATCACATATTCTTCTTGTTTTTGTGAGTCAGTCATTTAGGTTAATCGTTTTCCCTATAAGTCGTTACATATTCTTCATCTTAGTCCTTGTGTTCGATACTCGGTTTACCAGATTATTACTTGAGCGATCGGTTCACACTTTAACTGTATATACTTGAACTAAAGACACTTTTTAAGTCGCTTTAATATTGACAATGACCCCCCGTAGTATGGTGGTCCATGATGTTGAACGTGACCGAGGTTCTCCCCTATGGGTCATAACTTTTGATCATGATTGCCAGTTTTGTCACGCTTAATATCGTCATAGTTTTGGAACATGACCCATAGGGGTAGTCATAGTCCAAAACCATGACCATTGGTGCTATATGGTGTAGTGATGAATCTCGTGGTAGTCTCCTTTACATCACCAAACACTTATATATTCCACTGTCTGATATCTTCCTTAAAAAAACCTATCTTTGAAGCCAATTTAAAGCTAGAATTTCCCTCCACCACGTAATTTACCCAACTATGTCTACGAATTTTGCCTCCTTGAGGCACATATTCTTAAATCTTAAAGGGATCCTGCCTTCCCTTTAACCCCCCCAACCCCCACTAGTAGAATTAGTCAATGATTCAATGTAACCCTTGCTACGAACGACTAAATCACCCATAGAAAATTCCCTTCCTAACCCTGAGAACTAAGGAAATGATCAAGGAGAGACAAAGAGGGAATGTCTCTATTGCTAGACCATGTTAACAAGCCTTTTTCAAGAGGAAGGTACAACAACTCCAACTCGTCAATGAAATTCGATAATTCCCTCATGAATCTGTTGGTTCCCCCACCCCTAGTTCTTTTAAGGTGACTCGCACCTCACTAAAATATCCTCCTAAGCACCAAGGGACCCCCTAAACCCTACTAACACCCGCAAACTCTTCTCATATCTCCCATATACTCGAGTCCTCCATCGGCCTGTAAATCCCTGAGAACTCTAGGTGGACCCATCATCTACATTTTTGAACAAGAAGGATGATGACTAGACACCTACCAAACTCTTCACTAAATCCACCACTCGGTAATCCCACATAATAATCACTCCTTCCAAATCACCTGCATTATCAATAATATTCTATTCAACCCTTTTACCTCCGCAAATAGAACTAGCTACCCTTACCTTACCAAAGTAAACTTCGCAGAGCCTTGAATGATGAAGAACTTCAGTAATTCGGATCCGTCTTTGATGTAGATGTCTATTGAATGCTCTTCGACGGTGTAGCCGTATATGACATAATAAATTGATAACGGACCTATGAAAATATGTCCTTACAAATCTCCCCCTATGTCTATGCCGGTACATACATAAAAATATTCGAATTATCAAACACCAAAATACCTATACAAATCTACCCTCCCATGAATAAATTTACAAGATCTCAAACTATTCTTCAAAAATCTTCATCAAATCTCAAAGCTTTTCTCATCAGGGTGTGCAACATCATAATCTTTAGTTTTTGTACCTACACACATGAGATAAAGCAAAATACATCCGTGACGCATCGAGTTTGAAACGATATAAGAATAAAGCTTTAATAAATCAAATCTCACCCATAACATGATATTTCTTTCTCCCCTTTTAAAATGTCCCCAAATAGACAAATAAGAAGAAAAAAATCAAAACATGGAGTGTCACAAAATAATGCATAGCAAACAAAGATCAAGCTACGCACATGCAAAGTTATGTCCCAAAAATATCCACAAACTATTTTTGATTTTTCAAATTTTTCATACAAAAATAGGATACAAAAAAAATCACACCGTGGATTTAAACTCAAAGAAATGAGTCGTGGAAACGGAATGTATGGGTGTTAACACATTCGATAGGTAAATAAACTCAATCAATCATATGTGCATGATGCATACATGTACCCCTAACGAATGAACATCAAAAGTATCCTTAGGTGTAAAATTTGTTGAATTTAAATGACATCGTCTTATACAAATCAACAAATTAAAGTCAAGTGATTTCCACACCAATAACGTCCAAAACTATTTAGCGCATTTTCAGGACTTTTAAGGACGTGCAAACACGTTTTAATTCTCCATCCAAACTCTCTCATATATATTTTCTTCTATAGGTGAATAAACTAAATTCTCAAACTTTGGATAATTGGTGCAAAATCCTAAATGGCCCATAATTGGAATGAATTTATTTTTATTGCCTTTAAATTTTTTTCGGGCTCTTTTAAACCTATTTGGACCCCAGATAATAAAATTCCTCCATTTTTTAGGTCCAATTTAACAGTGGCTTAGTATTCGCAAAGGTAAAATGAACCTTTCATAGCCCTTCCCCGTTTTCAAAAGAGGCACACAAACTCACAAAACGGTTCTTATATGCACAATTTTCTTATCAAAATTTATCGCGCTTGGTTCGTTTTAAGGATAGGATTGAAGTCAAAACACCCAACCAACATGTGATAAGACAAGCAAAATAATCAAAAAAATCCGTGCATGTGTGCAATAAAGGAAATCATGAGTCAAACATGTAGGAAGTAACACGTAATTACATCTTAATGACTCCAAACATTATAAAGAACAAGGATGAACTGACCTATTGTCTCAAAACACTATCAAATAGTCACATGAAAATAATGGAATGATATTGTGACTCGGTCATCCTAAGTGTCAATCCATAACTGGTGTAAACAAAATACAAAAATCTTTTTAAATTTTCAAAAAATTTATCAAAATAAATATTTTTATATTTTTCAAAATTTTTCAAAAGTACATGTCAACACACTAGGAAATATATATCATGAAACCACAACTAGTGTATGATAAACATCCAACACAATTAACCAAAACATTTCACATAGGGTGAATCACGTGCAAGCAAACGGGAATCGTGGATAAATAAACCATAAGCCTCTAAATCTGATTTTCTAACCTAAATTGATGTGTAAAGGAGTGTGGGGGTTCGGGAAATCGAATTTATTCTTTTATTAATCTTCCTAGGACCAAATTGACGACGTGAGAAATCAAATTGTATCAGGGAAAAAACTTTAAAAATCAAGATCACTCGATAATTTAGAGTAACCCGCTCTGATACCAATTTGACGACGTGAGAAGTCAAATTGTATAAAAAAAATCCTTGTAAAATCAGGATCACGCGATAAAATAGGGTAACCCGCTCTAATACCAATTTGTAGAATAGCTACAGCGAAAATATTGTGACTTATCAAATAAAATCCAATTTTAATCAATTCCAAATTTTAGTTAAAACCTAAAACATGCATCTAGATGATTTATCCAATAAAATAAAGCATGCAGGATAAAACAAACAATTTCAGGAAAAATCCCCCAGAGGGGCAAAACCTTTTATTTTCACTATAATTTTGTAAGATACGATTACACGGATTACAATGAATATAAGTGTGACACAGAAATACCCGCAGGTGTCGGTTCCTATGTCGTCGGCTGAAATCTCCCGCAGGATCTCCAGGTGGTCAGTAATGAAGAAGAGAAACGGCTTCTCCACAAGTTCGTCGACTGGAACTTTCCCTTTCCAGGAAGGCAACAATGAAGAAGAGAGACGACTTCTCCACAAGTTTGAACAAAAGAAAAAGTTGTGTTCTTGGGAGTTTTTTGAATTGAAAACAAAAAGGGATTAAAACCTTAAATGAAGAAGCCAAAAAGGATTCTGCTTTCGCAATTTTTTTGTTCGTCAAAACACTGTGACTTCTTAATGAAAATATTACCATTTAATGAGTATTTATACAAAAACGCACCGCCTCAAAAAATGAGCTCGTTCGAACGAGAAGCATATGTCTCTCAAACGAAGAACGCGTGTCATTCAAACGACATCGCGCGAATTCCAATCTCATTCGAACGAGATGTTGATCTCACGCGAACGACCTGGGCGTCAAAATCGAGGTCCACTTCAAAACTTAGAAAAAATACTCATTCTTAAACTTTCATGAAAAAGTCCTCTCCAACACTTAGAAAATATTTTGTAAAAATCTCCCAAAAGCTCTAAGTGAAAAGTAAAGGTATTTAAAACATAACCTTACCAAAGTAAACTTCGCGGAACCTTGAATGATGATGAACTTGAGTAATTCGGATCCGTCTTTGATGTAGATGTCTCTTGAATGCTCTTTGACGGTGTAGCGGTATATGACATAATAAATTGATAACGGGCCTATGAAAATATGTCCTTACAAATAGAAATTTCAAAAATCAAAAGAGAGACATGATGTAGAAAACAATATTTTTAATCTCTAGAGTGTTAAATGCTTTCTGTCAAATATAAGAATGTATATAAATCACAAAGGCTAAGCCAAATAAACAATAGAGTATAAAGCCTAAAAGGCCCAAACCTCTCACAAACAAGAAAAATCCTAAAAAGGCCCCGCCTCTCTCAAAAGAGTATAAGCCTAATTCAGATCAAACTAATAAACAAACCCCAACCAAGCAAAACTTTATCAACCCTCCATGCATGGGGTTAACAAAAAACAACCCAATGCATGCATAATAACTATAAGTTTCTATAATCCCCTACGAAGCACTCACACAACTCAACTCATAACACCTAAAAAATAAACAAAACAGCACAACGCACAAAATCTACCACTATCATCATAAACTACCTAAGCCATGCAACCAAACTCAAGAAGACCCACCACTATCTAAGCATCAACCATATGAAAACCCACCATAGATCGATCACTAACTCAGTTATAACTTGTCAGAGTGACAAACAATAAAGATAGTTTTATATTTACACATAGACAAAACCTGAGTTAAACCATTTGGGCAACCATGAACCCCACAGATCAAGCCGCCACTCAAAAACTTGAACTGAGAATCATCTGACAGTTATAAACTCCACACAACCACTTCTCATGTAAAAATTTAATTTCTACCTATTATACTTTAATACATTAACTTTATTTGAAATAACCATAGCCATTGAGATCTTAAATCGTACTTATGGGAGAACTAACATCATAACACTATAAAAACTAGATTGCATGTGCTACGAACTCATTAGATAAGTCTGAATCTACAAAAGTATTAGTAATTTTGCCTTAAAAAATGATCTTTCTCATTTTTATTGCATGATACCTATTGAATCAACCTTCAACTAAGGAAATCAAAATGCATGGAACAAACGAGATAACATGACAATCTGAATAGGTGATTATTTGTTACATATTTTCTCATGTTGATCATTTTATTTGGTAAGGCAGAAGAGGGCCAGGTGTGTTGAAAATTATTTTCATATGCTTTAAGGCGATGTCAAGTCTTCACGTATATGTGCAAAAGTGTGAAATGATCCCGATCGAGGGAGGAGAGAATGTGGAGGGCCTGTCTAGGACATTGGTGTGCAGGATTATATTTTTCCCTTGTACTTATCTTGGCCTTTCGCTTGGGGATAAGTATAAATCTAAAATGTTCTGTGATTTAGTTATGGAGAGAATGAGTAGGAGGTTGGTCGTGTGGAAGAATGGTTATTTATCTGAAGGTGAGAGGTTAACATTGATCAAAAGCATGATGTCTAGTCTTCCCACCTACTTCTTAACTATCTTTCCACTTCCATGTGTTGTTCATAACAAGATGGAGAAGACGATGATAGATTTTTTTGTGGAGAGGCAATTAGGAAAAATTTAAATTTTGTCTGGTGGGGTGGTAGGAGGTTTGTAAACCTTTTGAGGAAGGAGGGGCGGGAGTTAATAAGCTTGAATATTTTAACAAAGCATTGTTAGGAGATTAGTGGTAGAGAGGGACAAGATATGGAGGAGACTACTGGTAGAGAGGGGGTATGCATTTAGAATGGGGGCCGGGGTGGGGATTTATGCTCATGGTATAGGTTAGTGGAAGAAAATTTATAAGGAATGGGTCGACTTCTTCCGGTTTATAGTGTTTCGATTGGATAAAGGCGATAGGATTAGTTTTTGGAATGATAGGTGGGGAAAGAATGGATCAATGCAGGAGCAGTTTCAATTTTTTTAACTGGTTGGGGTTGGCTCCATTTTCATCTATGGAGGAGGACATCATATGATGAAAGGAAAACAAAAAAAGGGATGTTTTGGTGAAATAACTACTCCATTTTGAAGGGTTGAGGGAGCGGGATCCAAATAGCTCATTTTTCATGGAAGAAAATATAGAAGGTTAAGACGCACCCAAAAGTGGAGTTCTTTGCTTGGACCATAACGAAACGGACCATTTTGACATTTGAGGGTTTGAAAAAGAGAAGGTTTATACTGGTTAGTCATCGCTAGTCATGTAATGAGGTGGAGGATCATACTAATAACCTGATTTTACATTACAGGTTAACAAAAGGCCTATGTGAGGTTTTCATGTTGCTTAACCGGGTGGATTGGGTGATGTATGAGCTCTTTAGGGTAGTTTTAGAGGCTTGGAACACCCTATGGGATGGAAGGGGGATATCAAATTGTGGAAGTTGGTCCTACACTATATCTTTCGAATATATTGTGGGAAAGGAATATGAAATCTTTTGAAGGGTTTGAGATTGTGCCCTCTACAATTCGTTATATTATTTTGAACACCCTCCTCAGTTGGTATAAGGAGAATCATGTCGATTCTATTCCTAACTTTCTAGAGTTTTTACGGGATCTCCATAGAGGTATGTAGGAGAGGTAGTTGCTTAGTAGGGGCGTCTTTCGGTATGATTTTGTAATATGTTTGTATACTCCTTGTGTACAGCTCCCGCCGTCTTGGCGGTTGGTTTTATTGAGATTCGTTTATTAATAAAAAAATATACTATTAATCAAACATCTTTTTCACTCATAGAAAATCCCTTAAACTTTTTCTCTCTCTAGATTTTTTGACAAAATAATAATAATGAGTCAACTCTCTCCATATATATGATATTTCTCCATGTGTGGTAAACCACAAGAACCACGAGTGTGAATGGTGATCTCATCATGAATACCTCACAATCAAGTGTTTAAACATGAGAAGATATTATGATAACAATATCTTGCTTGGATTGGCAAAGAAAAAAACAAGATCTCTAAAAAAAGATCTATTTTATACAACAAGATCGCGACCCACAAAGTAGTGTCACGGTCATGCCAAAAGTCTTCTCTGATGTGAGCAATACGCGAGGAGGGAAATCACACAGGAAAGTTTGCAAAACTAGTAAAAAATTGTAAGAGCCAGTAACATGCAATGAGAATTTCCTTGTGCAAACTATATTTTTGTTGACGACCGCGTCCCAATGGATATTAGAATTGAAAGGGAAAAAATATATATAATTTTTTAACCATAATAAGGAAAATATGATATACTTACCTAATGTACCTTTTTAAAAAAAATTATATGAATATTTCATTCCATACTTATATCACAAGTACAAGGTCCATATCAAAGTACACGCACACAGATAAAATCATTTTGTGATGGGCCTATGGATTTGGGTTTCATTTGACATCGGGATTGCATACCATACACCAGTTATGATATGCTAGGCGTAGTGGAGGTCGTTATATTGGATCATGCGTTTAGAAGTGCCCCCTTCGTGACGAGAGAATGTTATTTGGACCGCAACCATTAATCGGGTTGGGTATGGACCCATTAATGGTGTTAGTGTGCACTGATCGCCCTTATATTATGTGTATTGTGAGTACAAGAACTCACAATTAAATATTTCTAAAAAGCAAAGATATCAAAAGTGTAAAGAAAATGGCCTCAACATAAGAATTTACGCGGTTCGACAACTGCCTACACCCATAGAGGGTGTTCACAGTTCTTTATTAATTTCTCAGAAGTTCGAAATAACATGCCGCTTTGCCCCGAGGTGAGGGTTGTTTTTTATAACAATGAAAAGTAGTTGAGTTGTACAACAAACTCACGTAGCTCCTTATTGGTCCATTGGTGATTCACATTTATCTCATTCGAGAATATACGTAACTAGTTACGCCCCTAATTATCCACATGATCTTCCATGCGACACTAAATTTGACTAGGGCAACATGCTAGACCTACTCAAGCTGCCGAGAGTTGGGCCTTTATGGTTTAGTCACAATAATTTCCCCTAAAATTATTTGCCAAAAATTGGCCAAAGAATTTTGTAGACAAGTACATAATCGGATTTTCGTATATAGTCAATACTTATATATATATATATATATACTTGTGTGATTGATGTGTATTTGTTTGAACATACGCACTCGGTATTTCTATCATTAGTAGGTTACGTGTAGTGGTGAGTCCACCCTCGCATTGACCAGTAGGTGTTGGATTAATTCCCAAGTCATAGTACTATTGCATGGCCACTACCCATGTGTGAGGTTATGTGTTTATTTGGAGACTGATTGGGTGCAATGTGGTATGTTTATAACCCCCAAACGTATGTTTATGACCGCCTCCGTTTGTTTGTGTTTACGTTTAGGTTCGGTGGAATGATTTCGACCCGGTGGCTCAGTGTGATGCGTGATATGCCTGGAGCTTGATAGCAGACGAGGGATGCATCCACGAGGTCCCGACTCTTGGGATGCAGTTATACGTATTTAGCGAGTGATATGTATGTATCTATTACGTGTATATACTTTTATAGCATGGGTATAGCCATGTTATTATATTATGTGTATATTTCCTTATAACACGTGTGTCGTTATGTTATTATTTATGAACGTATACCTAATGAAGGTAGTATTTACTTAGGTAATGATTATCAACGGAAAGGTATTTGATAGTGGTTATTGTCCTAGTTAGACTAGGTAGTATAATTAGGATAATAGAAATGAATGTGTTAGGTGCGCACTATAGATAAAAGGTGAGAATAAATCTCATCTCAGTGAAATAGGTGAATTAATTATGAGAGTAATAAATTCTCTATTTTTAATTAAATCTCTTAAATACTTGAAAAATATTTTCAAATGTATTGCCCCGACCTAGATTTATGGGCTACCCGACAAGGTCTGACCCGAGTGTTAGGTGTGAAGTGCAATAGAACAACCTATATAATGTTGCTAATTCAATTTTAATTTTAATTATGTTTTAGTTGTTAGCATGCTATTTTATTTTCAATATAAACTACGTGAGGGACCAATAAGGAGAACCCCAAAGTCCAAGTAAATAGAGCTACTAATGTAAAGATAAATAAAATATATTTACCCGTAAAACGCCCTCAAAATACGAAATCGTTCCCAACCTGTTGTAACAAAGTGGGGATGTGAGGTTATGCCCATTGGGATTTATACAAACATTATAGAGACGAATGGCAGAAAGGAATACTCACATTCTAAAACCACATGAATGAAAAAATATGTATATATCAACATAGGTATACCTTTGAAAATGCATATGCCAATGCATTAACCGTTTTGCATTCGAAAAATCTTACTGATCAAGATTAATTTACCTTAATCTAGTAATGAATTCCTTTGTTAATACTTAGCCTTTTCAACTTGCTTAACATACCCAGTTCAACACTTCAAACCATTACACTTTATTTGATTCGAACCCATTCCTTTACCGGAATTTAACCCATCATTTTTATTTGAAAGTACTTTAGTATTTTCATTGATTTATACAACCATTTCAACGCACACAATCATCGAGTTAGAAAATACTTCTTTAATTTTCAAAAATCCTTTTTACAACACATTCTTGTGTTAAATATGGGTTTCACCATTTAAGTTGCTTAGCCACCAATTTATCCACTTTCTTTAACCTCTTTCCTTCTCTTATGGAAATTATTATATTTACGCATTAACTTGTTGTGACACCCAGCCTAATTAAATACCGGGTGATCGGTCATATATCCAATTAAAACAGGTTTCTCATCTGGTTCATTCTTAGCATCACTGTAGAAAACTTTTTAAAACATTACTAACCACCTAGTATTCAAAAAGCCGATGTCAAAATTTTTATCTTTTTATTTAACAATCGACAAAAAAACACTATTACATAAATACATCCCATGCAATAGTAATATAAATCCATCCACAATATAAAAGACTGGAATGAAATAATACCGAATAGACCATCCGTTACAAAATCCAATATAAAGTCCAACCTCAATAAAAGTCTGAATACAAGGTCTGACTGTCATAAATGAAATAACTGTGGGTAACATGCCTGAATAAAGTACTGCCCTGCACCCTACAGTAGGAGTGAAGTAACTGAATCGTCTAAGTCCAAATACTGCAAGCATCCAAAAGTGCTGCAGCTACGCATCCCTATAATAGATCATCCTGCTTGGCGTCCCTGTGGCTGGACACCTAAAAGGTTTTCGAAAAAGGTTTTCGAAAAAGGTTTTGCAAGTACGGGTCACAGCCCAAGTAAAAATCATTTAAAAATATCTAGCAAGTAGTTAAATAACAATTTAAATGAACAGTTATTAGATACACATGTTAGGTTGCGAACACTCCCTTCAGTTCCTCGTCTCTCATCTATAATGCGCACCTAACGTTTGCTACTCAACCCCACCTAGTCAATTCTAGCCAATCTAATTTTGGCAGTCATTATATAATAATCCAGATCAATATAGCTCCTCCGTACCACCCATACAGTACGCTATCGAATACCCTTAATAATTAACATCTCTCTTATGTTATTATTAAACCCCAGTTACCCTTTCTACGTAGGTTATTGTTCAAACTTTACCATTTAAGTTTCTCTACTTAAACTTTATTGTAGATATTCACTAACTATTTTCCTACTATTCACACATTAGTAGCTTCATCATTATATAGATATACCCTATCTAAGCTCCCTATTAATTACTCTTTAGTAGATTAATCGTTCTTTGGATACATACTATCTCGTCTATCTTCTAGCACACATAAGTAGATTATTCGTGTTGTATATATATTTTACACACCATATATAATATAAGTACACACTCTGCTATTATATCCCTGTATCACACATTAATGGCTATTGGTTCGTAATGTTACACTGACCCCAATAGTTATTCTATATGTATTGGTTAAGAATGTTACCATGACCCCAATATTCAGATTACTTTTAGTTTAGATACACACAACTAACTAGTTTGAAATCATAAGTCTGCTACCCATAACTCATAGCGTCCACCAGTATTTCCATGCAAATACATTTATTAAATATATATCCATTTCTCTTTAATATGGGCAAGGGTTTTCAAATTTTAGGATTAAGTGTTCAGATACTTAAGTCAAATAAGATTTCACTATCTTTCTCGTCCATTAATTTTACACAGTAGATATCATAACAATTATATATATATATATATATATATATATATATATATATATATATATATATATATATATATATATATAACACGGCACCTCCAAGACCCAGCTGTGGTGCATACTGTAAAACATATCAAAGGTATATATATTTATCATCCATTATATCTATACTAGCACGGCACCCCTAAGCACAGCTTCGGTGCATGCATACTCTGCTATCATATCCGGGTACATCTCTCATTGTACAAGGGACTATTGGTTCGTCTTCTCTCGCGAACCATATATATCAAATCATACATATTGGAGGCGAACATATTTCACATATCCATGGGTCACGCACATACCTACGCTCCCACAATCAGTAGACTTATCGACTCACAAATAAGCCCTTCACAGTCCTATGTTCTTGAGGTACCAAATATAAAATCCCCCTAAAGGCAACACATGATAAGATTGTCCTCTTTCAAACGCCAACCTCCCGTGATAGCAAGTATGGTAGGTATGTCATACACATAATAAACAATAATATAGGTACACATTCCACCTATATAAATAAAACATCAGCGAGGTATTCACACAATCATATAAAAACGATAGGTATTCACTCCACCTATGTATATATAATAACAATAGGGAATACACACATCCCATATCACAAGCCTCATACATAGCATTTTTATATCCCGAATATTCTACGTATTCCATAATTTATAACTTCGTTTATTACAGTACATTCCCGAGTATTTCTCACAACTCGAAGGGTATCCTTTATTCCACATATAATATCAGAAGGTAAACTCTCTACCCCCTAATGGTCTAAGTCCTAGTTCCTCTAGAATTCTCTTAACTCAAATTATCCTTCAATTTAGATTTTTCCTTTCTATTAATCCAAATTAATTTAGCCCTTAAACTTCTCTCATAGTCCCCGCCTAAAACGCAAAATAGGCCTACTAGTGTTTCAATATAATTGCCCTATATTAGAAATTAAATCCCACAAATTAATTCCAAATGATTTCCAAACGTCCTAAACAAAAAGGAAATTATTGGCCAAAACTGGGCAACCGAATCGATTAGGAAATTTTCTGGCAGATTAAACACCCTGTAGTAAAATATCGATAACTCCCTTTACAGAACTCCGATTGACCTGATTCAAAGCTCATTTGAAAGATAAGACATATATATTTATAATAATGTACGGATATCACTATAATTCTAAGTACAATTTAAATGGAATATGTTTAAAGTTACGTAAAAAATTCTGGCAGTTACTATGCTGGCAGATCAAACACCCTATAGTAAAACATTGATTTCTCCCTCTGCGGAACTCCTAATCAACTGATTCAAATCTCATTAGCAATACAAGAAAAAGAACTTTCCAAACATGTATGGATCTCACTTTAATTCTAAGTAAAATTAAAATGGCATACGTTTAAATTTACATTAATAATTCTGGGAGATTGACATCTTGTGTTCATTAATTAAACCCTAAGTCATTCAAGATTCATATTCTTCAATCAATAACCCATCAAGATTCAATATTAATCATAAAATATATTCTAATATCAGTTTATCTTCGTATAGAGATAAATTTCTAATGAAAATTTACATGAAAACATCAAAGATTCAACCCAAGAATCAAATTCTCCTTTAATTAACATAAAACCCAAATTTTCTCATGTTCATCAACTTTATAAATCAAGAACTCAGATTTCGCTCTTATTAATCAACCCAAACCCACTAATTTCATATTATCATCATTAAGGAATATGTCTACATGCATTCCCACTTTAGTTTATGAATTAAACCGTCCCAAATTCATATAAAACTTCCAAAATCATGAAATCAATCCCTATCCCACATGGGGATTATAACATGATTGATATAAATTGCCACTTAAATACTTGCCTCTCAATAGAAGGTCTGAAATTCATTGATAAGATGGTGTGGTAG